>CM062517.1:8398408-13398408 GCA_031439585.1 Pterocarpus macrocarpus | reverse complement strand
AGATTAAGAGAGACAATATTCAAAATAAAAAATATCCAGATGAAAATATCCCAGGGCAAAGGCCAAAGAATCATAGGAAGGAAGAAAAGGGGCGGCACTGCATAATCCATCCAAATTTGTGACTAAAATTCACGAAATATTCTCTCCACTGGGTTACATAATGAGACCTGGTTTTACAAATACCTCAGAAAAGACCAGACAGCCAAAAAGTTAGATACTTTCCGTGAGAACAACGAGGTTCTGATTCTTTCTCCCTGGTAGTGGATAAACAGGAACATTCGAAAAAGAACAACTCACTTTGACAATCCAGGGATACCAACCCAAAAAACATATCCAAAACAAATCTCAAAATTTTTTAAAACTAAAGTAACCGAGCAAGCCACATCATTCACCTTACTCATAAAGCTTGAAGACAGTTCAGCAAACACTTTGACAGAAATCCAAAATTCTAAACCGCAGCATTCTAAATCCCAAACAATTCATCAGAATTTTCCCCAACCCCACAGGATCAAAGGAAAATGCTAGATACACATCAATTTTAGTGACGTGCCACTCACCATCTGCTTACGTGGCGCTAAGAAGACATGCAGAAATCCAGATGAATCGAATTATAATCAATTCAGCACGGTTGAAAATCTAAACTTATAACATTCAATCTTCAAAAATGGCCGGGGGGAAAAAAAAAGAAAAATAAAAACTGCACCATATTCCTGCTTTTTAGTCAGATCAAGCCAAGTTGAGCAAACAAAAATCAAATTACTCTGACATTTTACTTCCCAATAAACCAAACAAATGCAAAAAAAAAAAAATTAATAAAATAAAAAAAAATCATATACATGGATCAAACTATGTCATAGTGTCATATCATATACCATGTTCATATTCAAACCATTCCAATTTAACCAAAACAGATGAAGGAAAATCCCGTTCTCGTACCGAGAATGAGCATGGCATCAGGTAAAGCACCGAGTATGGGAAGGAACAAGCCACCAACGATGCCAGGGCCCAAGATCTCAAGCAAGAGCTCACTCCCATTGGACAGGTACGTAGCAGCCTTGAACATAAAAAATCCATACACTATGATCAGGAACAAGTTCCCAACCACCGTGGTGGTGCACGGTAAGAACCCGTACGTCTGCTCGCACGTGGACTCGCCACCCAACGTCGGAAGCCGGAGCAGGCCATGCCGGAACTCCCAGGAACCTTCTCGAACCCCATCAGAAATCGGATCAGACGACGATGAAGAAGAAGAAGAAGAAGAAGAAGAAGAAGGTGTAAATATGCGACCGTGGGCTTGGCCGCAGAGGATCAGAACGGTAAGGAAGAGGAAGATGTGGCGGGAAGACGAAGAGAGATTCATCGGGTATCTGAAAAATCAGAACTTGGAGTGAATTATGGGTTATGGTTTTGGTTATGGTTAAGTGGAGCTACTAGGTGATAGACATGTGTGGCGGTGTGAGTGTGGGGCTGTTGGGTTTAAATGCAGAGTGTTGTTGGGCACAAGGGGATCACAAATTTCAGGGTGGTCCTAGATCACATCATAACCAATAATATTATAGTAATATAGATGGAACTTGAATTTCACCTTCAATATTGTGATATTATTGATTCGGTGCAAGACCATCCAAATATTTCTGCAAGAGGATAGCGAAATGGCGAAAAGGGTGTTTGGAAAACACGTAAAGGATGGATTTTGGCGTGGGGAGAGGGATGCAGCGTCTGAACCGTGTAGGAGTAGTAGATAGGGTAGATGGATGAAAAAGGCGGCAAGGTAGAAAGGGCAAGTGGGACAGATGGCAGTGGTACCATACTCGAGTTAAGGATCTCAAGGGATATTTTAATCAACTTCATTGTTGCCATGCTTTGATTGTCGTAATTTGATGGTGGAAGTTGAAGTGGCAGGTACAATCAAGTTCATTTTGACTGAATAATGCTTTTTTCTATCTGAATTTTGTTATTTAATTATAATTTTAATTACACTTCAATTTTTAGTCGTATGTAATTTTTTTAATAATAAAAAAATTAAATGCTTACATATCATTTATTAAAGAAAAAAAATCTAAAAATCGAATATAAATAATAATAATAATATATGAATAGAAAATCAATTAAGTGAGTTAAATATCATTAATTATATATTTTACTTTTACTACCTCGCGTTATAATACATGTATGTAAGGTGAAACCAGATTATTAACAGAAATTGGGACCCGTGCAAAAGGCTAGCCCCAATAATTCGGTAAATCACAATTTTTTTTTTTTGAACAAAGATAGGTAGATTTATTCCTCAAACTTAGTAAGAGTAACAAGTGGTCCAAAAAATGGATAGGGGAACTCCCAATAGAGTAGACTACTCTAAGAAAAAGTAAAAAAATATTCTTAAGATGATAAATAAAGAGTAAAGTTAAGCCTTAAAAACTCGTCAGCCAAGTTTAAGGTGATGGAGATGATGACTTGCATCTCCACATATTTGTCTTCAAACACTTTTTCATTTCGAGCCAGCCGCATATGCTATAAAATAATATTGTCCTGCTCAAGATTCCTGCACCATTAACCTCAGTCCTCGCTTCCTCAACTCGATCCATCCACCATTGCTAGAATGCCCTATTCCCATCAATCCAGTTTTGATTGTCGAAACCAGCTCTTGTCCAACTTTGCCTTGAATGTTGGCAAGAAAGAAAGCAATGTTGAATTGATTCCACTGCAATATTGCACCTTGGGCACTTGTCATCGATGTTAACAAAGTGAGATTTCAGCTTTTGCCTAACCGGAACTCCATCATGGATGAGCTTCACCACAAGTAGCTTCACTTTTGGAGGGGCACACAATGACCAAATGGAACTCCATAGTCTTCTGATTCTGAACTGCGCTGGAAGAGTTTTGATTGGTGGGTGGAAAAATCGAAATGCTATCTCATAGCCTGACCAAACAATGTAAATTCTACTTCTTTCTTTAACCCATATAAATTTGTCTCTGCCTTGCACTATGGGTGTTTGAAGCATTGTTTCAGCTATCTCTTCATTAAACTTGCTTTTTATTAGTTGCTCATTCCATGAATCTTCGCTAGTTAACAACTGGTTCACCATCTGAATGATGGGTTCAATTGTTTCTATTGATGGTATTGTGAATGGGTATTCATTTGAAAACCAAGGATCTGTTCGAATAGTGATTTGATCTCCTTTGCCCACTTGTCATTTCGTTCCTTTTTCAATCACTTTCCTTCCCTCTAGTAAACTTCTCCATGCCCAAGAAGGATTATTCCCCGCTTCAGCTTAAAGAAATGATTTGTATTTGAAATATTTGCCTTTAAATACTTTGTAAAACAGAGAGTGATCTTTAGTGAGTAATCTCCAGCATTGCTTACTCAACATGGCTAAATTAAAGGTTTTCAAATCTTTAAAGCCTAGTCCTCCCTCTCCCTTATTCCTACATAGTTTATCCCACCCGATTCAAGCCATTTTTCTTTCATTTTGCTTTTGACCCCACCAGAAATTTACCATCATTCTGTCAACTCATCAAGCAAGGAATCTGGTAGTCAAAAGCAGCTTAGTGTATATATCGGAATTGCAGTTCCTACTGCTTTCACCAAAACTTCTCTCCCTCTTGAGGATAGTAGAGCTCTCTTCCAGTGATTTAGCTTCTTGTTTACTTTTTCCTTGATGCCATTGAAAGTTTCTGTCTTTGATCTCTGAACTAGTGCAGGTAGACCTAGATATTTATCTTGAGTGCCAATGTGAGCCACCTGAAGCAGATTTGCTAGTTGCATCCTGATCTATTAAGAAGTGTTGCAGCTAAAGAAAACTAAGGATTTAAACAAATTCACCACTTGATCACTCAATTGGCTGTAAGTATTCAGAACTTCTAGCAAGTTTTCACAATGCCTTATAGAAGCTTTGCTGAAAAGAATTGAGTCATCTGCGAATAACAAGTGGCTAATAATTGCATCTACTATTTATTCTTATCCCATGCACCTTTTGATTCTACTCTGTTGTGTGAAGTAGAAATGGTAGACCTTTTGCACAAAAAAGAAAAAGATAGGGAGATAGAGGATCTCTTTGTCGGAGAACCGTATTTGGTTTGAAAAAACCAATTCGTTGACCTTCCACCACAACAAAAAATGATACAATAGAAACACACTCTTTTAGCCAATTGATCCATTTATCACAAAATCCTAACTTCTTCATGATAAACCACACAAAGTCCCACTCCACTCTATCATATGCCTTGCTCATGTCTAATTTCAGTGCCAAATCAAAAGCATTACTCAACCTTTTATTCTTTAGGAAGTGCATACATTCATGAGCCACTAATATATTATCACTTATCAACCTCCCTTTTATGAAAGCGCTTTGATTCGCACTTATAAGTTTATTCATGAACTGCTGCAACCTATGAACCAGTATTTTTGATATAATCTTGTAAAATACTATACATAAGCTTATAGGTCTCACCTAATTCATTGATGAGGCATTTCTGACTTTTGGAATTAAGCAAATCTGAGTATGATTGAAACTTTTCAGCAATCTTCCACTGACGAAAAAACTTCTTATTGCCTTCACCACATCGTTATTAACAATTACCCAATAGAACTAATAAAATTTGGCATTAAAACCATCATCTCTAGGAGCACTACATGGGTGGATTGAAAAAACTGCTCTTTTAACTTCATTCTCTGAAACTAGCCTGGTAAGGTTTTGATTCATTGCATTTGTGACTTTTTCTCTCAAACCTTCCAGCTGAGTTTCGGAGCTTTCTGGCCTGCTGGAAGTGAAAAGATCTTCAAAATACTTAATGACTTTTTTTCCTATACTTTCTGGGTCTGAGCACCATCCCCCATTGCCATCCTCCAACTTCCAAATTTTGTTCTGCTTATTTCTATCATAAAAACGAGCATGAAAAAATTTGGTATTCTGATCCCCTATTTAAGCCATTTAACTCTAGATTTCTTCCTCCAATATCCTTCCTTTTGCTCATAAGCTTTGGTCAAATCCTCTTCTAACTTTCCAATATCTGCAGAATTAGCAGCTTGTCTACCTTCTTTTAAATTTGCCAATCTTTCCTTCAACTTATTAAAGGGAGTATTCATATTTAGCGTCCGGTGTTATTTTCAATAGATATGTTTATAATAAAAAATATATGTGAGAAAAAAAAAGTGAAATTAAATACTTCCATGTATAAATTTAAAATAACCTAATTATGTGTTGATGATCTTAATCGGTGAATCAATTTTTTAATAATTTTTTATGTTTTAATATGACTCGTTATCGGTGAGGATGTATACATAATTTAGTGATATTAAATTTGTACATCAGTATCATGTGGAGTGATGTGTTTTTTATTGACCTATATCAAGCAATACTCTTTTTCATTTGTGTTGAAATTTTAATTGACGGCGTTTACAAGGGAACTATGCAATACTCTTTTTCATTTGTGTTGAAATTTTAATTGACGGCGTTTACAAGGGAACTATCTTCTTTTGGGTAGAACGAGCGAACTTTCTTTGTTAGACTTTTATTTAAATGAGGCTGTTACAAATGACGAGTTTTGTCCATTGTATGGTATTGAGAAATGAGGATTTCTTCTTTTTGCCTTCGGTGAATTTTTGGATAAGTGAGGAGGGAGTCAAAGGAAATTTTAAGGAGTTTACTATGTATTATTTCTTCGATTTTTTTTTTGACGTGATTATTTCTTCGAATTTAGAAGGTGTTAAGTAAATGAGATTATAAATTTAAAATACAATAATACGAGAATCAGCATTTCATGTACATTTAAAATGTCTTATCATGATTATACCAGATATGGATATTTTGCATTTATATAATGGATATTTTATACTGAGGTTTCTTTCCAAATTCTAGTTTTGACATTAAAATTGGACTTCAACACAGTAAATCTTTTTTTTAATAAAAAAATCTCTCTTGTTTTATCGCATTTTTTATATTTTAGTTTTGATTAAGTAAGGGACGCTATACTATGTAATTTTCTCTGATGATGCTATACAATGTAATTTTAATGCTAAGATAAAGACACTCCCATGTTAACGTACATGGATACAGCTTGCTGGAAATGAGGGCACACGCTATTCATTTTTAGTGTTATCATGGTTATTAATTATGATGTTGTTAGCTAATTTATCATTTTTGCCTCCTATAGTTTTCTAACCCTTTGATTGGATGAGAAGAGAAAATAAGAAGAAAGAAAATGATAAGAAAAAAAATAAAAAGAAGAGAAAATAAAGAGAAAAGTGTTATTTTCTTTCCTATTAATTAGTTAAGGAAAAAAATGGGAAGAAAAAAAAATATAATTATATGTGAAAGATAATTTTATCAATTTATATTATATAACTAAAGAAAATATTAATAGGGCAAAGTAGATAATTCAAACCATAAACACCCTTTATGTTATTTTCTCATTAATGAAGAGAGAAAACTTTTTAATGTGAGACATACTCATATTTTTTTATTCTTTCTTTCTTTCTTTCTTTCCTTTTTTTTGTTATCCAAATCAAAAGAAAATTCTCATTTTCTTTCTCTCCTACTTCTTCCTCCCATTTTCATGCTATCCAAGCAAATTAAGGTATCCTCTATTCATGGAGTTTGTTAAGCAAAGTTTGTGCCTTTAACTTTTCAAATGCTATTGAGAATAATTCTATCATAAGTGTCTTTCCACTTGAGTCCATGCTTTCAGGCTATCTTCACAAATAAAAAGTAGAGCGGCTAATCACTATTCAGTTGCCTGTATAGAAATTTAAATATTTTGTATTAGTAAATTTTTTATATATGTTTAAAAATTGAAAAATTATGTTTAAGTTTTATCTTGCCTGGGGCTGGAAGTGAGCCAAGTCAATTCATGAACTATTTATGACTCGATTTATTAATAGCTTAATACGTTAGACTCATGAGCTCATGAGAATAATTCTGTCATAAGTGTCTTTCCACTCGAGTCCATGGTGTCAAGCTATCTTCACAAATGAAAGGTAGAATGGCTAATGGCTGTTTGTTTACTTGTATAGAAATTTAAATATTTTATATTAGTAAATTTTTTTATATATGTTTAAAAATTGAAAAATTACGTTTAAGTTTTACCCTGTCTGGGGCTGGAAGTGAACCATGTTAGTTTATGAACTATTTCTGATTCAATTCATTAATAACTTAATACGCTAAACTCATAAGCTCATGAGTCAAGTTTGGTTAGAGATTTAAGCCCGTTTATTAAATGTGTCAAACTTGAGCTTTACTATGTTTGACTTATTAGCTCATGAGCTATATATATATATTATTGTTGTGGTTGTTGTTATTGTTAAGACTATGTTATTATCACTAAATATCCTATAATTTAATAAACCAAAAAGACTTAATTTATATATAACTTGAGTTATCTCATTATGTTTGAGCAATTCATGAGTCAACTCAGGCCCAATGAGCTTCTAGTGAGCTAAGCTCAAGCCTAGAAATTAGGCTCACTTTAAACTCGAGTTCAGCCTAATATTAATGAGCTGAGCTTGAGCTATACCAAGTTCAAGCTCGGCTCAGTTCACTTTAGCCGCCTATTCCATGAAAAAAAATGTTTAGGAAAGAGGAAGAAGGTGTAAATATGCGACCGTTGGCATGGCCGCACAGGATCGGAACAATAAGGGAGAGAAAGATGTGGCTGGAGGAGAAAGAGAGATTCATTGGGTATCTGAAAAATTGAAACTTGGAGTGAATTATGGATTATGGTTTTGGTTTATGGCTAAGTGGAGCTAGTGGGTTATAGACATGTGTGGTGGTGTATTAAACTCTCGAGTTAACTCTTAAACTCTCACAAGTTTACGACCCTACTATACAAAAATGAGTTAACTTATTTATATACTCTTTTTTTATTAAAGTCGTACGAGTTTAAGTAAACTCTAACAAAATCAGTAAACTCTTAATTCTGTAAGCGAGTTTATGAGTCTAAAATTATATTTGATTTTGCTTTCAAAATATAAAATATTGGTTATTTTTATTATATACTTTGGTTTACTTGTTTATTTCATGAAATATTTATTAGTTTTATTCAATTAATAAATATAAAATATTGGTTATTTTTATTATATACTTTGGTTTACTTGTTTATTTCATGAAATATTTATTAGTTTTATTCAATTAATTTTATCTATTTGTTATTATTTAATTATGTTTTGTTGAACTACAAAATAATATATGTATGGAATAAAGTATAATATAAAAATAAAATTATATATTGGGCTATATTTTATTTTATTTTTATTTATGTTGTTATAAAGTTATAATTGTCCAATATTAATCATAAAAATATCATTTAATTATATTTAATTATTAAAATATATTTTTAAGTAATATTTTTTAAATAAATAAACCCTTATAGGTTTTATGAGTTGAGTTTATGATTCGAGTTCGATAATTGAGTGTGCCTTTTTTAGTGGGTTTAAATGCAAAAGAGGATAGCGAAATGGTCGAGAGAGTGTGTGAAAACTGGAAAAAAAAAAAAAAAGAGGAGGGGGAATGGATTTTGGCATGGGTTTTGATGTGGGGAAAGTGAGGCAGTGTCTGAAGTGTTTGGGAATAGTAGGGGATAGATGGATGAAGAAGAAGGTAAAGTGAAAGGTGAAGTGGGACAGATGGCACTACAATACTATACTCGAGTTAAGGGTCTCAAAGGATATCTAGTGTGTTTAATTCTGTTTTTATTTAGATAGGATTAATTTTGTTGTAATTGATTTAATTAAAATTAATTTGAGATAAAGTGATTTATATTTGGTAATTTAATTTAAAAAATAATTTATATTTAAATAGTATTGATTACGGTAACTTTTACATATATAATTTATTAAAAAAATCCAAAATTAATTATGATAAAATTGAAAAATAAAAAAAGTTTACTTTTATCTAAAACCAATTTTGAGATCATAATTAATTTTAAACGTGAGAAACCAATTAATAATAAAAATGATTAGAATCGATTTTGGCATTTCAAAATCAATTCTACCCTCCCCAAAGCGGATCCAACATGTGCATCGGTGATTGGTTTTGTGTCATGATTGTCGTAATTTGATGGTGGAAGTTGAAGTGGCAAGTATATTCAAGTTGATTTTGACTAGGAATGTCAATTTTATCATATCCCGTGAGTACCCGTAGGTAATAACCGTGATGGGGTGAGTGTAAGGGAAGGATTTTTCCTTCACGGACAATGGGGATGGGGAATTCAAATATTTATTTATTAAACAGGGCACGAGTGAGGATCATGATCTCCATATCCGCAGGTAATCGATGTAAAATTACCAATTTATCCTTAATAGAAATTGTTTAAATAGAGTTTTGTTTATAGAAATTCTTAGCAATCTCTGCTAGAATTGGGGCAATGAAATGCCACGGGCCACACCATGAAGCAATAAAATCCATTATGATCTGTTAATGCAATTTCATTTCAGAGCATTGTACTTGTTTAAAATTGAGGGGTGTAAAGATAAAAACAATTTTAGAGAATCATAAATCATGCCAACGATGCCAAGATCTACAGTTACGGACTAGATTGCACAAAGTGCTGCTAAAAAATTACAAGAACTAAAGACCATCTAATAATATTTAACAAATAACAACCACACATGCATATTAGTACTCTAGAGACAAGGTAAGCATCAAAGTGATATGGGACTAGCTAGTAGTAGCTATTAGGGGATGAAAATATCAAACCGATTCTAGCAATTAAATGGCAAGAGCAGAAGAAAAGCAAGGATGCATTGGACATAGAATAAAAGAAATGAAGGAAGAAGCAAGTTAAGGGGGGAAATAATCAGTTCCATGTTTTAGTAATTTGCTTCTTCTTCTTTTTTTTTTTTTTTTTGAAAGGAGGCTGCATCTTTTTTTTGGTGTGAGAGGATTTTGTGAAAAGAAAATTTTACATTGATAATGCATCTTATTTTATGTGTCTAACTAAAGTTGGATTAGTATTATGTGTTTATTTTTATTTTGAATATTTTAAGAGGTAAATTATGGTATTAGAATTATTTTTATTTGTTTTGTTTTTATGATTTTTTAAAAATTTTTAATAATATATAGATATCCATGAATATCCGTGAATACCCACTTATCTGTGGGGGTCTCTAAACACAAGTATCTATGCGGATATAAGGCAGGGGATGGGGGTCTATCCCCTGCCCCCGCCCTTGCCCCGTTCCGTTGACACTCCTAATTTTGATTGAATAAGGCCTTTTTAGTGGATTTTGTTATTTAATTATAATTTTAATTACACTTTAATTTTTGCTCATATATTTTTTTAATAATAAAAAATTTAAGTGCTTACTAATCACCTATTAATCAGAAAAATTTGAGAATAAATACTAATTATGATAACATATGAATAAAAAGTCAACTAAGTGAGTCAAGTCTTATTGATTATATATTTTAATTTTACTACCTCACGATATATGTATATGAAAGTGAAAGTAGATAATTAATAGGAATTGGTTCTCATGCAAAGGGTTAGCCAAATAATACGGTAAACCTAGGGATGACAAAAATACCTATTAAAGTCACACCATGAGGATTACCCGTGAATCTTATTTTGAGACAGATTTGATCCCCACTTATGACGACAGAGAATGTTAAGCTTTAACCAACTAATGGGTGGGGATGAGGTCCTCGCCTATGGAGACCCACGAAGTTCCCACTTAAATATGAAATTACACAAATATATATATATATATATATATATATATATATATATATATGTGTGTGTGTGTGTGTGTGTGTGTGTGTGTGTGTGTGTGTGTCTTATAATAACTAAATATATGATTTTATTACCTATATTTCTCTTTGACTTGCACACTTATTAGGAAATTTACTAATTGTGTTTGGAATTTGGATATTTGAGTTTGTAATTTGTGATTTGAATATTTTTATTGTCTTGTAATAGATTTGCAATTATGTATTTTATTTTTAATTTAAATTGTATTGTATTGTATTGGATAATAATATGAATTATGAATATTTATGAATGTTTTATTAAGCTTAAAAGTATTTTCTTTATATTTTTATCTTTTTTTAGATTTTTTTGATTTATTTTATAGAAACCTGCGGATATTCGCAGGGATCCGAATCCCCGTGAGAAAAGGGGACCCGCGACGGGGATGGGGATGGGGATGGAGACAGGGGGCAAAATCTTAAACAGGGACAAGGGTATGTTCCCGCCCTCATGGGTACCCATTGTCATTCCTAGGCAAACCATGATTTGAATCCCTATCAAAAGAGTGTCTATATTTAATATTTGGTCTTATTTCCAGCAAAATTGTCTCTAATTAAAAATACATGTGAGGGGAAAAAATGGTGAAAGTAAATACTTTCATACAGGGATGGAAACAGATTGGTTTGGTTCAGAGTTAGATGAAAAATAAATTCAAATCGATCAAATTTAATTGGGTTGGTTTTGTTTAGATTTTAAATTGTCTTCAACAAATCTGAATCAAATTGATCTGATTTGATTCAGATCATTAGGTTGAACTAAAAAAATAAAGATTTTTATTTTTTTTAAAAAAATATTCTTATAGCAATTAATAATAATGTGAAGCTTGATTAAGACATATAACAATGAAGATAAAAAGTAACTATATTACTAAAAATTTAAGTGTAAAACTTTGAAATATTATAAATAAATTAAAAAATTAGTTGATCGAATGATCGGATTTAATATTTGGATAATCAATTTGAAAAATCATAAATTTAAAGCCAAATCAATTATAAATGGTTTAATTCAGTTCCACTTTAAGGGTGTGTTTGATTGGGAGGTAAAAAGAGAGAAAATTTGTTATGGATGAGCTATGTATAAATTTTATGTATAAAGCTCATTCATGAAAAGTTTTCCCACCATTTTTATCTTCCAACTAAATACACCTTAAAAATGAATTGATTATTCGAACCCAGCCAAACTAGATCTTTGATTTCATTAAATCAATCCGATCCATTTACCCCATACTTCTACACATATAAATTTTAAATAACTTAATTATGTGTTGATGAATAAATTTATTTAATAATTTTTTATGTTTAAATGTGACTCATTTTCGGCGAGGATGTATACATAATTAAATCATATTAAATTTGTACATTAGTATTTGAGGGTAAATTATAGAATGCTCACTTTTAAATATGAATATTTAATATTCATCTTCTTTTTACCTACTAGAGATAAAAAGAATATTTAATTGATACTGAATTCCGAGTTCCGAATTTCACGGATACCGAGTTTCGAGTTCAAAATTAAGCTTCAAACTAACAAATACCAACATAAGGATACCGGATTCCGAGTTCCGAGTTGAGTCTCACATTGACAAGAATATACAGACACCAAATTCTGAGTTTCGAATTGGACATTGATAATAAGTTAACTGATACCAATTTAATGAATTATAATATTATAATATTATATATTAACATATTAAACTTATTCTATTATTTTTTATTATTAAATTTATAAATAATTTTAGATCAATAATTTAATTTTAAATAAATATTTAATATTTATATTCTATGATGAGCATTTTAAATACTACCGCATATGATGGTGTCTTTTTTCATCTGGAGTGATGTACTTTTTATTGAACTCTATCATGCAATACTCTTTTTCATTTGTATTGAAATTTTAATTGACGGCGTTTGCAAGGGAACTCTCTTCTTTTTGGTCGACCGAGGGAACTTATTTGTTAGACTTTTATTTAAATGAGATTGTTACAAATGAAAAGTTTTGTCCATTATATGGTATTGAGAAATGAGGATTTCTTCTTTTAGCCTTTCATGAATTTTTGGACAACTGAGGGCGGAGTAGAAGGAAATTTTAAGAAGTTTACTATGTATTATTTCTTATATTTATTTTTTTGTTTTTTTTATGTGATTAGTTCTTCGAATTTAGAAGGTGTTCAGTGAGTGAGATTATAAATTTAAAATACAATAATACCGGAATCAGCATTTTCATGTACTTTTAAAATGTCTTATCACGATTATTCCAAATATGTATATTTTGCATTTATATAATGGATATTTTATACTAAGGTTTATTTACAATTTCTAGTTTTGACATTAAAATTGGATTTCAACACAGTAACTCTTTTTTTTAATTAAAAAATCTCTCTTATTTTATTGCATTTTTTATATTTTGGTTTTGACTAAGGGACGCTGTACTATTTAATTTTGATGCTAAAATAAAGACACTCCCATGTTAACGTACACGGATATAGCCTACAGGAAATGAGGGCACATGTTATTCATTTTTAGTGTTATCATGGTTATTATTTATTATGTTGTTAGCTAATTTATCATTTTTGCCTCCCAAAAGTCTTTTAAGGTATCCTTGTTAAGCAAAGTTTGCGCCTCTAACTTTTCACATGCTGTTGAGAATGATTCTGCCATAAGTCTCTTTCCACTTGGGCCCATGGTGTCAGGCTATCTTCACAAATGGAAGGTAGAATGGTCCCAAAAATTAAGTTTTGCCCTGCCCGCAAAAAAATGGCGAGGTAGCTAGGCTTTTTATGTTTTCTTTATGATAGATTTTTTTATTTGTAATTAAGGATCAGATTATGTGATTATTTATATTAAAAATGTGTGATTAATATCTTATAGAGAGTAGTTAGTTATCGTGTTGAACAAAATAATTATTGCTACAAGGACATAAATTCAAATTCCACTTCTCAATCTGAGAATTTTATTAATGGTGCAATATATAATTTTTCTTGAAAATTTTTTAAGAAGTTAAGATGTCTTTCTTATCTCTAATAACATATTAACACTTACCTCCACCTAAATTTTTACCTGAAAATAATAATAATTATTGTCGAAACCAGTAAGTTCGTTGTTATATACAACGGGGTAAAATGGTATACTCAATTTATAATTCCAAAGAAAAATATCTTTTTTTCCGTATGAAAATATCAAGATGTGTTTATCTTGACAGAAATAATAAAATAATATAAGATTCCTTTTAACAAAATAATGAATAAATGGGAGAATGATTTGGAGAGAAATAAAAAAAAAAATGGCAGCTGTCACTGTCACATATAAGACAGATGACATGCCCAAGTCCATATGCACGCACGTGTAGATGAAATTTAAATGCAACATTTTCGTAAATGAAGCGACCTTTTATGTGGTCTCGATTGCATACGAGCACATCTAGATAATATCTAGAAATGATGAGTTCTATTATTGCTTAATACAAAATTATAATTTTTAAGAAATTAATATTAGGAAAATAAACCACATAAAAAAATTAGGAAAATAAATTTTCATGTAGATGATGAATGACTAAGGTCTTAATTTTAAAATTAAAGATCAGTTTAAAAAAAATTAAAATTAAAGATGATATATGCTTTTGCGGGTTTTGATGACCAATTAGGCATGTAGCACATATATGCTATTGAATGTGGATACATATCCTTGCTATCATTACTCCATTCAAAATGACCATACACCGTGACTATGAATAAGTATATTTTTAAAAATGTTCTAGTCAAACAGGTATGCACATTTTGAAATGAAGTTTTTTTCTTTTAAGCATTTATTTCCTCCTTTAATGGTATATATTTACAGAAATGCGTTATCAAAGCTTTGAACATTAGTAGTAGTTAAGGGAGCAAAATTTTTTTTTTTTAATTATTAGACAAACTCCTTGGGTCAACTTATTTTTAATTTTTTTTAGATGTAAAACTTATTCTGATTGTGCATTTTTATGGGCGGGCGTCAATTCTCTTATATTGTAAAAATCTTTTAGTTATTCAATTCGAACGTATTTATTTATGTTTTATGGAGGTTCTGAATATATTAAGAACTCAAAATCAAAGTTTGGGAAAGAGACCAACAGTTCAAGGTGGTCCTTAATTCATACATTAGAACCATTAACTAAAGCAAAATGAGCTAAAGCATCAATTGGTCTATTACCAGTTCTAGACTTTAGTTAGTAGTAAATGAGCAGTCAAAACTAAAAAACCAAGTTGCAAAAGCAAAAATATCTTGTAAAATAGAGTCATTAAGCAAGTGGTATGGACTTCATTAATCTTGTGGATAACACCCAAAGAATCACTCAATTAATCCTACCATATCTCACCCCTCTAGTAAACAATAAAGACATTTTGAATGAAAGATTGGTTGAACTTCCGTATGAATTATACCATGAAGTTTATTATATAAATAAAGTAATTATAAGAATAACAATAAAATAGAAAATAAAATCAACATATAATAAAAAAATAGGGATAAGATTCAAAATTAAGGATAAGATACAATAAATAAAATTAAAATCCTAACAAACTAAATATCTAAATCCTAACTAAGATATAGTGTCATCCTTACTTTATCAAACAAAACCTCTTTACACACTAACAATAGCTCCTCCCTCTTAGATGGATGAGCTTTGCAACCTTGCACCACCTTTCCAACCACAAAATTGCCCATTTAACTAGCATAGTAACCCGTGCATAGTAACCAGCATAGTATCTAAGGAGGATTAATAAGTTGGATAATAAATATAATTTATTAATTTAAATTTAACATATATTGATAATAATTATAAGATATGTAAATTATTACTTGCAGAATGTACATATTTGATATCATTAATGTAAATATATATACATTTGATATCACCTATTTGAAATACAATATTAATAAGAAAATCATCTATGGCTAATTACTTTTATTATGCGAACATTGTTCTCTAAAAGAATATGAATTTGTGACATGAATTATAAATTTTTTATAAAATTGTTCATCCATTACTTTTTCAACTTATTAAATCCATGAAAACAAAATTTATTAAATCCATGGTATTTTTATTAATCAAAATATAAGTAACACTATTTATTAAAGGTTAAAGTATCTATTTTAATTTTTATATATATAGTGCTATAAGATTAAAATCTAATTAATAATAATTTAAATTATTTATATTTTCTTATCAAAGGTAGAAAAATTATTTATTATAAGATTTAAAACATATAAACATAATTTATTAATTAAAAATTAATATAATTTGATAATAATTTTATGGTATGTAGATTGTTACATGTGTAATATATATGTTAGGTATCTCCCGTGCAAAGCATATACGATGCATGGGAAGATTACACAATTTGAATTTAAGAAGGTTCATATGATTAAAATATATGATAGGCAAATTACTACTCATGTAATGAATATGCATGGTATCATCCACTGATAATAATTTTAAGGTATGTAAATTATTACATGTGTAACATATATGTTAGGTATCTCCTGTGCTAAGTATATTCGATGCACAGGAAGGTTACACTATTTGAATTTAAGAAGATTTATATGACTAAAATATATGATAGGTAACTCATGTAATGAATATGCATGGTATCATCCGTTGATAATAATTTTAAGGTATGTAGATTATTACATGAGTAATATATATGTTAGGTATCTCCTATGCTAAGTATATATGAGGCATGGAAAGATTACACAATTTGAATTTTGAAGGTTCATATGACTAAACTATATGATAGTTAAATTACTACTCATATAATGAATATGCATGGTATCACTCGTGCAATGTAAATGCTTAGTATTACCTATTTGAGGGATCTATTTTTGTAAGAAAACATTTATGTTACTAATCTTCTATCATTCAAGTATCATTATCTCAAATAAAATTTTAATAAGAATTTATAGTATAAATTGTAAAGGCCTTATAATATTCTTCATTCCTTACTCTTCAAGCCTTTAAATGCATGGCATTTTTGTCAATAAAAAAGTAGACAACATTATTTTATATTAAAGTTTAAAGTATATAATCTTGGATATAGTTGAAAGATATAAATATCCAATTGGAATGTTATAAGATCAAAAGAATTTATTAATAATAATTTAAAATGTTCATATTTTATATAAAGTACAAAAAAAAGTCTTATTATAAGATTAAAAGTATATATATATAAATTTAATTTTCTATTCTAATTTATTATCAACTGATAATATTTATAAGGTAAGCAAATAACATGTTTAATGTACATATTTGGAATCATTCATGTAATATATATGTTGAATATCACTGTCGTGTAAGCTATCAATATTTATAAAAAAAAAAAAATGTTTTATGATTTTTTTTTTTTGAGATCATGTGAACAGCATCATTAACTTAAATAAAATTTTAATAATAACTTATACGTAAATTGTAAAGACCTTATGAAATTCTTCATCCATTACTTCTTCAAAATTAAATCGAGGATAGTTTATTAATAAAGAAGCAAATTTCTTATTAAAGCTTAAAGTACCTAATTTAATATATATATATATATATATATATATATATATATATATATATATATATATATATATATTTGGAGTGTTGCAAGATTAAAAAATAATTAATAATTTAAATAGTTTACAATTTTTTATCAAAGTTAAAAAAATTTATTATAAGATAAAATATATATAAATATATTTTATTAATTTAAATTTAATATACATGAATAATTAAAAGTTATATGTACATCATCACCTGCCTAATGCACATGTTTAGTATCACCTGTGTTATGTATATGTTTAGTAATATATATGTTAGGTATTTTCCGTGCAAAGTATATGTGATACATGGGAAGGTTACACAATTTGAATTTATGAAGGTTCATATGACTAAAATATATGATAGGTAAATTACTACTCATATAATGAATATGCATGGTATCACCCATGCAATGTAAATGATTAATATTATGTATTTGAGGAATCAATTTTTTGTAAGAAAATATTTATGTTACTAATTTCTTCTATCATTCAAGTATTATTATCTCAAATGAAATTTTAATAAGAATTTATAGCATAAATTTGAGGTATTATCTATGTACATATTTAGTATCACCCCTGTTATGTATATATTTAGTACCACCAATTTGAGGTATCAATATTAGTAAAAGATTTGTTTCATGACAAATTTTCTTTGTCATGTGAGCATCATTATCTTAAATAAGATTTTAATAAGTTTTAAAGACACACCATATGCTACACTCATATATAATAGCATATAATTAGATGACAGTGTCAAAGTTTTACACTCGTAGTATATAAGAATTAATCTCTATTTAATATTAACTTGTACAATATTTACAAAGATTATTACATGTGTAATATATGTGTTAGGCATCTCCCATGCAAAGTATATACGATGCATGGAAAGGTTACACAATTTGAATTTAAGAAGATTTATATGACTAAAATATATGATTGGTAAATTACTACTTATGTATGCATGATATCACCTGTTGATAATAATTTTAAGGTATGTAGATAAAAATTGTAAAGGGACATATGATCGGTCAATATAGGTGACTAAGATAAGAAATATAAAAATCAATGCGATCATGCCATGTTAGCAAGCATCACAAGTTAAAAAATATCAAAATCCAATAGAAAAAACTAATAAATTAGTGGAATTTTAGAAGTGTCAAAAAATAAAATAAAACAAATAAATCTTATTGTCCATAATCTGTGGTGGAATTTTTTGAGGAAAAGCAAATAGATGTCATCGTGACACCTCATTAACTCCACTTTCATAAAACCTTCTTTATAGAAATACAATTTACTCCTAAATTGTGAAGATCTTGTGCTAAATTACAAGCATAATTAATGTTGACTTTCAAAAAATCAGGCTTGGGAGGACGCCATTTACTAATCTGGGTCAATGCACCATTGGTGGGGTCAAAGGCTCTTTAGCACTCTCGAAGGTTAGGGGTTCGCCCCAGCTGAGTTTGCTATCTCAATAGGTTTGTGCTGCTTGTTTTCCATTCCAAACTAAATTTCTTTGCATCCACACTCCATGTCAAATGCTCACCAACATTTCTCTTTCATTTTGATGTACGGATGCCAAGGTTTTCTCCATTTCCCGCAATAATTCATCTCCTCTAGGGTGCAGGACTTGTTATTGTTGTGTATGGATAATGAAAGAAAAAGTGGAGAATAATCTCCTTTGCATTTTCACATAAGTAGCATCTTCATCTAACTTATACCCTTTTTTGTTGTAATCTTGATAATAGTAGAAGAGTACTCCTGCAAATTTTCCAAACAAAAATGCACTATTTTGGTTGAACTTTGAAGCTCCAAATAGTCTTCCATAGATTCTTGTGCTGTTTAAAACTATTAAAGTTGTCATAATCTCTTGCAGCATGTAAATTTTTTTGATTAATTTTATGTTACCAAGCTATGTGGGTTGCAAATTTAACATAAGACTGTTATTTGCAAACCAGCAAATAGAATCTTGTCTTGGGTAATTACTCAGGGGAATATCCAGGATAGCTTCTACTTGTTTCAAGGGGAAGAGTACATAAAGTAATTGTTCATCCTACCATCTAGGTTCATCTTGGATGAGTTGAGAAACAAACTCCACATTTGCCACATTTGTATTTCCAGATTTTGCTCGAAAATGACCTGTTAAGTGAATCCAAGGATCCTCCCAAATATTAGAAGTCTAGCCATCCCTAATCCTCCATAGGAGTTCCGTGTTTAGCACAACTTTGGCCTCCATGATGCTTCTCCAGGTAAAGGAGGGAATTGACCCTAGATGAGCCTTCAAAAAAATCCCATATAGGAGGAAGTATTTAGCTTTGAGCACCCCAACAACAAGAGAATCTGGATTTGCTAGAATTCTCCAACCTTGCTCTGCTTGCATTGCGAGGTTGAAAGTCTGTAAATCTCTTAATCCCATCCCTCCACAACTTCTTGGCTAGAATAGTTTATCCCAAGACACCCAATGAATCTTCCTTTCGTTCGTATTAACCCCCACCAAAATTTGGCCATCATTTGCCCAAGGTCATAGCATAATGAGAAAGGAATCCTAAAGTATCCCATGGCATAAGTAGGAATGACTTGTGCTACCACTTTGATTAGGATCTCCTTGGCTCCATTAGAAAGTAGCTTTTCCTTCCATCTCTGAATCTTCTTCAAGACCTTATCTTTCAATTATTGAAAAGAGTTGTTTTTGGCTTTTCCTACCCTATAGAGAGTCCCAGATATTTTTCTTTCAAAGTTACTTGTTGAATATTACTTATCTCCACTAACTTGGGTTTAGTGTCTCTAAGACCAATAGGGCTAAACATGATGGATGATTTTTCAAAATTAATCCATTGCCCTATCGTGCAACCATACAACTCTAAAACATCCAGCAAACTCCTGATATCCTTCTATTTCGCCTTAAAAAAGAAAATGATGTTATCTATCAAAAAGAGATATGAAATCATATGTGCATATCTACAAATTCTTATACCTAAAATTTCCCACCTAATCTTAGCTGAATAAATCAAAGGTTTTTCGTTTAAGACAGCCTCCTCAATTATATTTTCATGGCATGTAGAGATCAAATCAGGTGCCAAACTCGTGCTTTCTAGAACATTGAAGTCCAGCTATTGTTTGCAAGGAAACAATCTAGCCTGACCTTAAATGTTGTCATCACCAAAGTAACCATTACTTCAAGTGTAAGGGTACTCTTCAAGCCCCAAGTCTTTAAGACCATATCCATTCACTACCTTCCTAATGTCTTTTATTTGCCATTATGCTCACTGGTTGCCTGTTTTTTAAATTAGAAACTAGGATCTCCCCATTAGTCGAAGAGTGCTATCATCTTGGTGAATGGATCTCAATTTTTGCCAGGCCAAATGTCTATTGCTTGGAACATGTTCTCCATGAAGCAAGTCAATCTCCAACTACTCGTCTCTTAGTCAAATTTTAGTTGGTGTCAATAAAAATGCCATTACATTTGACTATATCTAGATCAACCTCAAGTTTTCAAGCAAGACCTAAGCCACGTTTTCCACTTCAATCGGTCTCCACCCTCAAGCTAATTTTCCACTTCAAACTATCAAAGTCTGCAGCAGTAGCATTCGTTTCCATGAGACCTATCACGTTAGGATTATGTTGCCTTAGATGGACACAACGTACTAGAATTGCCTGGGGATTCTCAAGACCCCGACAATTCCAAAATAAGTTTTTCATGGTGATCAAAGGGGTTGCTTAGCAACCTGCACCGTTTGAACCGCATTTGCTTGTTCCTTCTCCATCCCTTTCATTCTCATCATCTTGCAATTATGTTGGGCATCCTCCATCTCTATCGCCACATATTCTAGATTGCACTTGCTAGCACCCATGTTTCCATCTAACTTGACTAAGCTTCCACTCTCCCTTGCTAATTTCTTCCACTTCTCTCCTCCTTTAAGTTTCTCTACTTGGTGTTTTTTTTTTCAAGGAGAACTCTCCTCTTATTCCTTTCCCGTTGGACATCCTCCAATTGTTGTTTTTTTTGGGAGGGGAGTCCCAAAATTAAGGATATTTAAATCAGTGAACTAAGTGAAAATCATAATAATAGAATAGACACTACATCTTGACCTAAAATCTTAAGACAATGAGTTTATAGATTCTTTATATTATATCCTATTCACTTAGTTTATTCTTAATCGACATAAGATTTCATCATTGACATTTGAAACTCCAATTATTATTATTATTATTGATTACAAAAGCACCAGCTAAAGGATGCATTTGGTGTATCAAAATCATTATTAATCCATGAAAATATGGTTTTTCATTTATGTTAATTAACAAAATTGTTTGGTTCGTTTCAAAGATTATTGAAAATGTCTGCAGAGCTTCTCATGAGTCATCAACATGATATATTCAAATTGCAAATTTGCAATAACCGTATGTGCTTTTCAATCTAAACCATTTTTAAATGCATTACAATGAAGGCGGTAGTAATGAAATTAGTGGTAGAAGTAATAACATCAGTATAGTAATAGTACCAACAAGTATAATGGTAACAAGGGCAGTTATGCTGACAAGATCAATGATTATGAAAATAAAGACAACAATAACATCGCTAATTTTCTTGTTGTCAACAAATTTTAGGATAAAGTTTATATCAAGTTTATTATATCCATTTAACCAATTCTCAAATCAAATAATAACATATGTACAATTATTTTGAAATGAGTAATTTAAAAATTCAAAATATATATTCATCTTAAGAAAATTATCTACGTATCATTTTTTAATTTGATAAATGAATGAAATGGATATAAGGAATTTAATTTAAATTTTTTCCTAAATTTTATCCAAACAATAGTCCAATAGTAAGATTTTTTTAAAAAAAATTTAAATAGAAGCTTTAAACTAAAAATATTTTTAAATAGACAGAATATACATTGAATAATATAACAAAGAATAACGTGCAAAAAAAATGAGAACCGGCTAAGGGAGTGTGATGTCGATGCTAGCACTTGGCAGTAAAGTAGTCCCGAATAGCCATGAATGATTCTGATGGGTCCAGCTGATCTGGAAATAATCAATTAGAAGTCGGCTTCCAGGGAAACGACCGGCAACACGATGCGGGGTCCGCAGACATACTCGCGAAACGTGTAGCGACCGCGGCTATGTCGGCAACGATGTCAACCGTCAACGATAATGTGGGTGCGTTTGTTTATATATTTTTTTAGTAAAAAATTATTTTTTTATTAAAAAATAATTTTTATATATTTGAATAAATTTTTTAAAATTATTAAATTTTAAAAAAATCAGTTTTTAATTTTTAAAAAAAATAGAAAAAAGTAATTTCTAAAAAAATATTAACTTTTAATTTTTTTATTATATATAAAATTTAAATTTTAAAATTATTTTTTTTTAAATTTAAAACAAATACACCCCATATAACATAGAATTCTCATAATCTATAATAAACTTAATTTTTATATTTTTAGTATAAAATTTTTTTATGTAAATATTTAATTATATATTACTATATTAATAAAAATAATTAATTTTTATATTTATTATTTAAATAGTTATACAAATTAAAAAATTTAATTAAATAATAATGTAAAAAGTAATACACTAAAATTAAACTTAAATATAATATTGAAGGCTCATTTTGCGCTGGGCCACGCCGCATGTGAAGCGGATATGTGGGAGGGAAAGAAATTATTGAAGAAAAGGAAAAAATGTTTGTTATGTATCTACTATTAGATTGATGGTATGTTTATTTGTATTTTTTATTTATTATCATTTTATGATAATTAATTTATTTAAAATTAGATAATATGATTTTTCTTGGTGTTAGATAGTGTATTTTTGTATGTGTAATTAAGAAAGTTTTATTTTTAAAATTTTAAAATAATTATCCATTAATATCAGAAATAGTTTAGCTTACAAATAGTTTTTGAAATGTAATGAGATAAGAATATAAGCAATCATTATTAATATTTTTATATATTTACTCTTATAAAGAGAACTAAATATTAAAAGAATTATGGTCTTTATTATTAATATGAATAATAATATAAATAGATAAAAAGAGTACAAGAAAAGTATGGTTCATTTATTTTATTATTATTTTATGGTTTACGGTTTTGTTATTTAGAATACAAAGAGTAAAATAATTATTTTTATTACAATTAATCATTTAAAAGTAGATAAAGTCTATTTATGTAATAAAAATAAATAATTTTAAATCTTATAATTTTTAATAATTTTAATTTATGATTTATATACTTATAAATAAACATTTGAAAATCTGTGATTTTAAAAAATATTTTTGAAACTGTTATCCACTAACCATAGAAAGAGTATCTCAAACAATTTTTGAAAAATAATAGAACAAGAACATGGGTAGTTATTGTTAATATGTTTACAAATTTATCTTTATAAAGAAAATTAATACAGTTATCCCCTTTATTATTAATAAATAATAATAGAGATAGATAAAAGAGTAAAATAAGAAGGAAAGAAAACCTTTTAATAAAGGTAAAAAGGTGCCCTTTTTTTTTGTTTGCTTTTTTAATGGAAGCCTGTCTCTATAATAAAATCTTCTCAACTAAGAAAAAAATAGTGTGAAAGAGAGATTAATATCTAATCTTCTCAATTACGAAAGCAATAATTTTAAGAGAGAGAGGCGTACACTTTTCTCAATTTGGAGAAAGGAGAGAGGGGACACATATAGTTTAAAGTTAGATTGACACAGTTTAAAGTGAGAATCTAACCTATAAGCTTCCATATAGAGTTGATTTTGCTTGGTTTTCAATATAACTTTTTTCACATTATTATATAATTATATAGCATCACGACAATTAAAAAAAAGAAAAAAAGTATACTAAAGTGAACAAAAAGTTAAACTCTTATTTCTTCCTGTTATTCACAACTCTACTCCATAGGGTGTTAAATATAATTGAGAACATGATCAAGTAGAAGACCATACAGGGAAAGTGGACTGAAAATTTGCAGTGAGACCCATTATTGCACAAACAATAGCAACGACCAGCAATTCAGCTGAGAATTGCCAAGTGACTTCTCGCACATAGATCAGAACTGAGATTGCAAAGAAGGCAAGAATGTTATTCATGAACACCCCTCCATATATCTGCAATGGCCCAGATATTTATATAGTGTAAGTTTTGAGAAGAGAAATGTTCTTTTAGACATAGTGTATACACATATTAATTGACATTTATGGGTCCTAGTTGAAATAAGTGTTTATTTTAATTATGTAAGTGTCAAGTACAATGTTAACTACGAATGAATATACACTGCTAGCAAAAATAAAATATCAATTCAACATTTATATAACTAAAATTCATACACATTTAAATTGCGATTCATAAATATCCATTAATACATCGCAATGGGCATGCACAAATAATAATACTAGAGACAAAAAAAATTGTTTTTATTTTGGTTGACTTTCTGTAAAATGGCAAGAGAAGTAGTCCTAGGCTTCTTTTGTCTTGCTTCTTTGATTGCTGAAGTTGTTTCGCCAAGGGGACTAGAATAAATGAGATGAAGAATGGACGAACTCCCGCACTGTTACCTTTTGCTTAGATAGCATAAAAATGGAAGAAAAGAAATATAAGAGAAAAAAAATGAGAGTTTTCTCTTACTTGAATAAAAAAAAAAAAGTATAGACCCACACATAAAAAAATTTTCTCTCCTCTATTGATGAGAAAATGAGAGAGAGGAGATTTATGGTTTGAATTGTTCATTTTATCCCTTTAACCTTTTTTATATAAAATAAATTGGTAAAATTATCTTTTACATACAATTACATTTTTTTTCTTCCCACCTTTCTTCTTAACCAATCAATAAGAAAAAAAATATATTTTCTCTTCATTTTTACTTCTCTTTATTTGTTTTTTTTTTTTTTTATTTTCCCTTTTCATCCAAGTAAAAAATTAGAGAAATTTTCGACATTTTCTATCAATGGCATTGCCAGAATGGATAGCATAGCAATTCCTAGCACCATATATGTTATAGCCTTGAACCATTACCATTTTGATTTATCAACTATTGCTTTGCTTTGCTTCTCTTCCACAACCTTGTCAGCTTCTTCCACTGTCTTATATGCACAATGGAAGACTGTAAGTTGACATTGTTCACCTTTTTTGAACCATAAACGAAGAATTGATGAAGCAGAACAATTAGAAGTTATTATTATTATTATTATTATTATTATTGATGTAACAAAAGCACCAGCTAAAGGATGCATTTGGTGTATCGGAATCATTATTAATCCATGAAAATATGATTTTTCATTTGCGTTAATTAACAAAATTGTTTGGTTCGTTTCAAAGATTATTGAAAATGTCTGCAGAGCATCTCATGAGCATCAACATGATATATTCAAATTGCAAATTTGCAATACCCGTATGTGCTTTTCAATCAAAACCATTTTTAAATACATTACGATGAAGTCGATAGTAATGAAATTTGCGGCAGAAATAATAATATCAAGACTTAAATATATTTTTAATTCCTATAAATATGTGTCATTTTGATTTTGACTTTTTTAAAATTTTTATTTTGGTTTTGTTCCCTCTTTTTTCTTATTATTTTTGGTCCCTATCATTCTAAATTATGATCTTTATAAGTATTTTAGAATATATGTTTAGCTTTACAAATATTAATAATTTTATTTTTTATCCTCATAAATGTTTTTTTGAATCTTCCTTTTAGTCTTTATAAATATCAGTACTTAACATTTAATATAAATGATAGAGACCAAAAACTTAAAAATAGAAAAAAAGAGGAATCAAAATTAAAACACAAATTTTATAGGTTTCCAAACCAAAATAATCCCATATTTATAGGAATTAAAAATATATTTAAACCTAACATCAATATAGTAATAGTACCAATAGGTTTAATGGTAATAAGGGCAGCTATGCCCATAAGATCAATGATTATGACAATAAGGAAAACAATAACATTACTAATTTTGTTGTTGTCAATATATTTTATCCAAACAATAGTCCAATAGTAAGATTTTTTTAAATTTTTTATGAGTTTAATTGGGGTGCACTGACAGTGTAAAATTTTTTTACACTGTCATCCAATCAAAACCTTCCATTTATATGACCATTCAAGTAGTGGGTGGTTATATTAAAAACTTTTGTTGATGTGGCAATATATGATTGGATGTCTGTATAAAAATTTTTTACACTGACAATGTATTCAAATTAAATCCAATTTTTATATAGAAACTTTAAAATAAAAATAAGAGACGCATATAAGTGCAATCAAAGACACATATATAAGCATAATACGTGAGAACAGAATAGGCATCAATTTTAATTTTTGTTTTGTTAGCCTTTTTGTTTGAATTTTGCAATTTTTTTTTTTTTTGAAGTCTGATATGTAAACCTATAATTGAAAATTATGGGAAGCAACATAAGAATAGGCAGCATCCATTTTATATAACTTAAAAACATTAGAGTTTAAAAGGGCACCGTCAAACAGATTGTGATGCAGACGTTAGCAGTTAGTACTTGGCAGTGTAGTGGTAGCAATTATCAATGAATGATTGTGATGGGTCCAACTGATCTGGAAAAAATCAATTAGAAGCCGGCATCAAGGGAAAGGATGGGCAACACGATCCGCAAACAGAGTCGCGAAACGTGTAGCGACCGCGGCTATGTTGGGTGGCGATGTCAACTGTCAACGATAATACTAACATTGAATGCTCATTTTTGTCATGATATACGAATTTAATTTTGATATTTTTAGTGAAATTTTTTTTATATAAATATTTTATTATATTAATAAAAATAATTAATTTTTATATCTATTATTTAAATAAAGATAATCAACAACAATCACCTTTAAAATTTGCTTCAATGTCAGTCCACCGATTCTAGCTAAAAAACTTCGCCCCACTCGATTGTGTCACAATACTAATGGGTGTCTAAACCCTTTGTAACCATAGTTAAATTTTGGATCATGTTATTTGTATATGTTCAAAATTTTAACACTTCAGTAATTTTTTTTAGTTTTTTCTCTCTTCATCAATTATTTTATTTTTTTCATTTTTTTTTATAATTTTTTTCTTTTTTTTATTTTTGGATGTCTAAAATATCTACCTATTTTAATGATACAAAAAATATTTCTCTTCAATTTTTATTCACAAACATGAATAAAAAATAACTCACCTCACCCATCACTTACCCTCCATTTGGATCAAGAGAGTTTGAGACGACAGAAAATCTTGTGGAGAGAAAATGCCTCAGTAACAGAGTTCCCTCTGTTTGGTTGAGAGAGGAAGACAGGGGGAGGAGAAAAAAAATATGCGAGACCCATCTCCAACCTTTTCTTCTCTTCCTTGCGCAGAAAACTAGAGATGGTAGAGGAGAGAGATTAAGTTACAATTTTATCCACTTTAAAAATTGAGAATTCCTAAAACTTAATAAAATTTATGAATTTATATTATTTTAATATTTATTAAAACAAATAATTTTAAAATAATTTTTATAATTCAAATGTTAACAAATAAAATTTTTATTAATATTATTATAAAATTATATTTATTTTGTTTATAAAAAGGTTTAAAAATTAAACTAAAAAATATATATTTATTCTTTATTATAATAAGAATATCTACTTCATTTTAACCTAAACTCTCATTTTTCTTTCTTCTCATTTCCTCTTATTCCAAACATACAAAAAGAAAATATACTTTCTATTTATTTTCTTTTCATTTTTTTTCTCTTTATCTTCTTTCTTTTTATTTTCTTTCTTCTTATTTTCTCTTTTAAATCAAACAAAGCATTAACATTGCATTTACACTCCTTTATAATATAGGTGGGTTTTGTGGTGCACCTTGCAAAAAATAGTGCACCACACATCTAATTAATCTGAATCATTTAATTTATATATAGTGAAAATTAATGGTTATCATGGACTATCAATACACCCACTCCTATCGGATCACGTTACATTTTAAGAAAGCTCTCCTATTCCCATCTCACAGCGCCTCCTTACATGCTCACAGCCCAGACTTCCCAGCCCCGTAGATCTTTTGTCATCAAACAGGTAAAACACATCCCACGGATACAAAATCTAAACATTTCGTTCAAAAAAAATAGTAGCCAAACAATTTTATATTATTTTTTGAACTTTATGCTTCAAAGTTAAAAAATAAAAAATAAAATTGTTGACGATGGCAGTGGACAGCGAGGCAGCATACAGCGCCGTTGTTGACGGCGAGGATAGTGTTGTGGCAAGGCGCTTGGAGCAGCGGTGAAGGGTGAAGACAGCAACGGCTCGTGGCTTGATGGGCGTCATGGGCTGTGGTTTCTGGTTTTGGGTGGCACTGTCTCATTGAGATGATCCCACGGTTACCAGAGAGAAATTAAAGGAGAGGGAACAACATGTTACCAGTGCACCAAAAGTCTGGGCAGCGAGGAGGGAGGCGATGTGAGCAATGAGGAGTGTGACGAAGAGTGGGGACGGGGCCCCTGGAAAGAAGGGAGACATGGAGGGGTGGATGAGAGAGCTACTGGAGCTGAATGTCAGTCAATATGCACTTTCATCAAGCATCCCTTAAGACTTTAATCAATGAAATGGAATAAGCATCCCTTGCAACCTTTTTTTTTTTTTTTTTTAATAAATAAATAATAACAGGTAACCAAGGTTAACTTAAATGGAATGTTCTCATCACTTATCCTGTTAGCATCATGAGACAATGGGGTGGAGTGAAGTTTTTCAACAAGAACGGGCAGACTGCAATTAAGACAAACCTCAAGGATAGTTCTTGTTAATAATCTTTTAAATAATTACATTAATAGAAGAGTTTGATTGAATAATACTATAAAAATTAATGCATTAAAATTAAAGTTATATATAATATTGAATGCTTATTTTGCCATAATATGTAATATTGAATGCTCATTTTGCTATATGTGGGAGTGAAAGAAATTATTAAAGAAATAGAAAATATGTTTGTTATATGTCATCTACTATTAGACTGATGGCATGTTAATTTATATTTTTTATTTATTATTTTTTTATAATAATTGAGAATTTAATTTGTGTATATTGATACTATAAATTTTTTTTATATTGTTATCTAATCAAATTCTACCATTTGCATGATTTTTGGAATAGTAAAGATGAGAGTCATACATTTTTGTTGAAGTAGCATTATATAATTGAATGACAATATAAAAAATTTTATATTGTCAATATATGTAAATTAAATCCAATAATTAGTTTATTTAAAATTAGATAGTATAATTTTTATGTGTAATTAATAAATTTTTATTTTTAAAATTTTGAAAATAATTATCCATTAATTTCAGAAATAGTATAACTCACAAATAGTTTTTGAAATGTAATGAGATAAGAATATAAGTAATCATTATTAATATTTTTATATATTTACTCTTATAAAGAGAACTAAATATTAAAAGAATTATGGTCTTTATTATTGATATGAATAATAATATAAATAGATAAACAGAGTAAAATAAAAGTATTGTTTATTTATTTTATAATTATTTTATGGTTTATAATTTTGTTAGTTATAATAAAAATGTAATTATTTTTATTACAATTAATTATTTAAAAGTAGATAAAGTTTAATTTATAAAATAAAAATAAATAATTTTAAATTTTATAATTTTAATATTTTTAATATTTTTTTAGTTATGATTTATATAATTATATATAAATATTTGAAAATCTGTTATTTTAAAAATATTATTAAAACAGGTATCACTAACCATTGAAAGAGTGTAGGCCTCAAACAATTTTTGAAAATAAGAACATAAGTAGTTATTGTTAATATGTTTACAAATTTATCTTTATAAGGAAAATTAGATATTAATGTAGCTATCCCCTTTATTATTAATAAATAATAATATAGATAGATAAAAGAGTAAAATAAAAAAAAACCTTTTTGATAAAGGTAAAAAGGTGCCCTTAATTTATTTTCTTTTTGGGTTGCTTTTTTAATGGAAATCTGTCTCTAAAATGAAATCTTCAACCAAGGAAAAAAAATAGTGTGAAAGAGATTATCTAATCTTCTCAATTACGAAAAGAATAATTGAGAGAGAGAGGTGTACACTTTTCTCAAGTTGGAGAAAGAAAGAGAGAGGGCGCATAGTTTAAAGTTAGATGGACGCAGTTTAAAGTGAGAATTTAACTTAATTCCCCCCTGGAATAAATAATTCCTTACAACTTCACAGCTATCTAATTTCTTATCATTCACCGTACCACATATTTGATACTGTTTTTTGCAGTAACAACTACTTAAATAATTAACTTCCATAATGTTGACTTGATTTTGATTGATTTTTAATAATATAACCTTTTGACATTATTAAATAATTATATAGCATCACAACAAGAAATATGTATGCTAAACGTGAACAAAAAGTTAAACTCTTATTTCTTTCTGTTTTTCACAACTCAACTCCAAAGGGCGTTAAGTGTAATTAAGAACATGGTCTAGTACAAAAACACCGACCAAGGACAATGGGTACAAAACGTATGCGCACAAGGTTGACCATAGAGGGAAAGTGGACTGAAAACTTGCTGTAAGGCCCATTATTGCACAAACAATCGCAACGACCAGCAATTCAGATGAGAATTGCCATGTGACTGCTCGCACATAGATCAGAACTGAGATTGCAAAGAAGCCAAGAATGTTATTCATGAACACCCCTCCATAAATCTGCAATGGCCCAAATATTTATACAGTGCAACATTTTAGAAGAGCTGGAGAGGAATATTTTTTGGACATGGTGTGTAGACATTTCCATAGACATTTGTGAATCACAATTCAAATAGGTGTTGACTTTAGTTACGTAAGTGTTAAATACGATATTAATTAATAATGAATCTATATTGTTAGTAAGGGTAAAATGTCGATTTGTCAATTACATAATTAAAATCTACAATTATTTATATGTTGATCAATATGTCTAAATGGGCATGTCCAAAGAACAAAAAAATGGTTTATGTTGGTTGACTTTGTGGAATAAAATAGGTCAACGGTGATAACTAACCTCAGAAATGGCAAGAGAAGTAGTCCTAGGCTTCTTATGTCTTGCTTCATTGATTGCTGAAGTTGCTTCCCTAGCATTTGTGGCCAGGGGAACTAGAATGAACGAGAGGAAGAATGGATGAACACCTGCACTCTTAGAGAAATTTTTGACACTCTCTATCAGGGGCTCTGCCAGAATGGATAGCACAGCAATTCCTAGCACCACATATGTTATAGCCTTGGACCATGCCCATATTGATTTATCAACTGCAGCTTTGTTTTGCTTCTCCTCCACAACCATGTCAGCTTCTTCCCATGTCTTACATGCACAATGAAAGAGTGTAATTTGACACTGTTTACCTTTCTTGAACCATAAAAGATGAATTGATGAAGCAGGACAATTGAAAGTTATTGGTTTCTTTTTCGTGTAAAGGGTTATTGTGCATGTACTTACTTGATATATGTCTTCTTGAGACTCAGAACTTGACAAAGGAGCAGGACTCGAAGTTGAGTTAAGCCATTTCCCAAAACCAGCAACAAATTCCTCCTCATCAATTATCTGGTCTTTGTCATGGTCGAGTTCTTCAATGACTAAAGCAACCGCTTCCTCCACTTCCATCGATGCTTTAACGAATGTGATGTTCATGAGTAGTTCTCTCAACTCAGACTGGGAAATGCAGTTATCTCTATTGCGGTCAATTTTCTCAAACAGCCTGTTGATCACAATGGCTATTATAACTGGCAAAAGTATAGAATAATATTAAAGAATTTGTTGTGCTCTTAATTAGACAAGTAAACCACATAATCACTGCAATCATTTTAACTTTCATGTAGTTAGAATCATTCGATATAATCACTTGGCTAGCTATAGATGTTGTATTTGAAGTTTCAACTAGCAAATGGTTTTGACATGGATTTCACATCTAATTAAAATATGTTGTATACTTGCTCCAAGGTAAGAGAAAATTCAAGATGCTGACCCTCTGATAGCAAGCTCATCAGGTTTGCCATCCGCTGTGAGAAGGCCTCCAACCATATCATTCTGAACATGCCTTAAGATTTCAGATATAAGTAGTTTCTTCCCTTCACGTTCTTTTCTTTTGTTTTCAATCCATGGCCCAAAAACCTGTCAATGTTTTCAATTGATTGTCAGAATGAAGTTCCTGCTAGGTGGCTTCTTAAAATTTCTCTTTCCAGATCAATATACCGTTTTCTTCACTAGTACATTGATATAATACGAGGAAATTAATGTGTATAATGTATGTAATTCAAGGCAAAGGATCTATTATGTACCTGATATATGTCCTTCAATGATTTCCTTGAAAAATACTGTTTATTCAAAGCATGCTTTGTTTGATCAAGCCACTTTGCAAAGCCACTAACAAATTCGTCCTTAGTTATTTTTTTGTCATGATTCCGGTCAAAAATTTTTAACACCTCTTCTATTTCTTTCTCCTCATCGATATTTGTTTCAGTTACTTTGTTTCTAAGCAGCAGCTCCTTTAGTTCAGAAGCTGATATGCCACTGCTCCCATCTTGATCTATTTCCCTATATAGCCTGCAAAGAGTAATACCTATAATTTGATGAACAATTCCCTTGTAAACAGGTCATAGGCCAAATTATTTTATGTTAACTCTTTGAGAGATGTTTGATGAAACCTCACCTTCTTATGGCACTCACATTTGGAGTCCCATTCTTGGTAAGGATCCTTTGCAGAGTATTCTTTTGAACATGTTGCAGTATTCTTAATATTAAATGATCATGTTTCACATATTCCAGTCTTCTTTTCTGTATCCAAGGTTCAAAAACCTGCAGGTTAAATAGCCAAGTCCAGTGAACCACTAAGCGGAAGCATTATAAAAGTCTGTAATAGACAAACGGATAATTGAATTGTGCAAGGCTTGAAGGCAGAAACGTGTCAGGTTAATTGCATATCAAAAAGCATAGAAGGTTTATAACTTGACAAGTTGTTGATTCTGCAAAACACATAAGCAGATATGTTTTTCCTCTGATATAGTTTTTTCTTTACTCATAAAAGTAAAATCTATCAAAATTTTCACCTCTTTTTAACTCTATACCAAACGCACTCTTAATGTATGTCAAGCTAAAAACAAGAATTTGTTTAGTTTGTTTTCTGTTTTCATTATCAATTGATATATTTTTATTAGTAATTACAAAATTACTATTTTTTTTTTTTAATTCTGTTTCTTGTTTTCAAAATCTTATAAAAAAAAAAAATCTTATTTTCACAATTTTCTTTGCCAAAACGTAAAAACAAGAAATCAACTGAAAATAAAACGACCTTTTTGTAGTTATCATAAAAAACACATCATCATGTAACAGAAAAAAAAAAAAAAAACCAAATATCCCTTGACATTTTATTTTCCCTTCAACAATTTATATGAGGATTTCAATTAGCCAAATAGCCAATTGTTTCCCAGATACTTTATGTATATTGCTTGCTTATAACATTTGACGAAACATTGTTTTAATTCAACCCACAAAGAAAACCATTGTCTAACCTTTGGACGAAGTGATTCCAGTTGTTGGCTTTGATTTTTTTTAAAAGAAAAAAAAGAAAAGAAAAAGAAAATGACAATTGACAAACCTGGTAAATGAAATACAAAAACAGAAAAATGGTTGTAATGATGAGAGCAATTATCAAGGTCACACTTCTTGGCCCAGAAGAGAATTGGAATAAATTTGGGATTTGCATAATTGCAAGTGGTATGATTGAGAAAAGCATGATTCTTGCAGTGTAACTTGTCTCCAGATCCGTGGTAATGCCACGACCTAAACACATAAACCAAAAGATGACATTTTGAAACAAGAAAAACGAATTGAACAATGTTTATGTTTGATGCATTGAGAGTCATGAGTAGTTCTGTTAAGAAGACGTTCCTTCTGTTAAGGAGTTCGATTATTTTAAACATAGTGATTTAGATATTAAAATCATACGGTGGTATGTATTCAAATAAATGTATATTTTAGTTATATATATTTCTAATCGATATACTACCTTAAGTAATAATGTATGTTTATCATTAGTTAATATCATACTCAATACTTATATAACTGAAATCACCAATTACCATAAATAGATTTAGTTGTCCAAGGAACATCTACATAAAACAAAACAAATTACTAGTGCTATAAGAAAGTACTATTATTTATTATTAATTAAGAATTTGAAATATTAAAAACAATGAGATAACGATATGCGAATACAGAATAAGGATTTAATTTGAATACACTGTCAGTGTAAAAAACTTTTACACAGACATCCAATTATATAGTACCATACCAACAAAAATCTTTGATATAATCACCCATTACTTGAATGATCATGCAAATGAAATATTTTGATTGGATGACAGTATAAAAAAATTTTACATTATCAGTTTACTCCAATTAAACTCATAGAATAATAAAAAACCAATTTTTAGTAGCCACGTTATAGCATGACGTCCTTCACAACAATATGACAATATGCAAATTTATTTCAAACATGATTATAATACAAGACTTGAAGAAAGAGACCTGGAACTGACCAGTCAATAATGCTTTGAGACTTTTATGTGCTGAGTGAGAACCTTCAGAGATTTCAGACCCTGAATCATGCTTAAATTCTTTGCTGCCAGTTATAACACAAGTTCCCCAAACTACGGTCAGAAGCAAGATTGATGATCCAGCCAGTAAGCCAACTCCAGTCATAGCATACTCTTGTGCTATCTCCCCATTGCTGAGAAGTCCCGAAACTGATTTTTTAAAAAAAAAATAAGAAATATGAAAAAAAAATGAAAAGGAAAATGTATTCAGACCAGATATGCAAGCACACACACCCAAGACTGTTTCAAACAATAAGAGAAGTGGAAGAAAAATGGTATTCATGAAAATACAGAACTCAAATGACTACACATAATTTATCTAATAAAGCTTATTTTTTCAAAGAGTGCCAGACATCCAATTCAATGATATGTATTATATATTTCAAATGGATTTTATAATTTTAATCCAATTCAATCAAATGGATTTATAATCTTAATCCAATTGAACGATATATATTACATATTTCAAATGGATTTATAGTTTTAATTAAGGCTAAATCTGAAATTGATAGTTTTTTTATTTTTTTTGACGTGAAATTGATAGTTGCTATCTTTATTTATATGCGGAATATATCAACGATGGAGAATTTTTGCATTTCATGGAATTAATAATGTCAAATTGTTATAGAGATAGTTCCGTGAGTGTATGATTTGAGTTTTACATGATGAATCATTACATGTTTAGCTCAGAAGAATTTTCTTCATCTTAATTACTTTGATCATAAGTTAACACCCACTATTGCTCTGAAAATATGTACAAACCCATACGTTTTGTCCAGAAGTCAGCGTCCTTAACACATAATTAGAAAATTAAAAATATGCAACCAATAACATTAGTTGCCCACGAGTCACAACTCACAAAAGTCAAAAATGATACACTCTATCGCGCAAATTGACAGCCGACCAATACACGCAGACTTTGCGCTCATTCATATCCATATACGCGGAGTTCGGATATCACAAGAATAATTTTAATATTATGATCCATAATTCTAAAGAATGCTGCATTTCATTAGTTACAAAAGGAGGGCAACTTCGTGCTATTTTACACTATTTTCCAGATTTACGTGATAGAAAAATATTAGACAACCAAAATATTTTGTCCAGAGTTTAAGTGTTAGAATGATGTGACTCTGCTACCATATTTTATTTAAATACCACCATGATTTCTGCTAAAGATTTTAGTTAGGTTATTTTAGTATAAACAACATAGTTGTGCATGATGTTTGTGACATGAAAGTATGAAACAACATATATACTACAAAAGCAAAAGGGGGTGGGGGGGAACTTAAGTAGTGGGTAATTAGAATTCAAACTGGACAATATTATAAAGTGTTGCTATCTATGTTCATGAGAACATGCATCTGCAAAATACATAAGAAGAAACAACATGGGAATCCAAAAAAGCAGAACATATGTCTACTTTCACTACAGATAACTTAAGGTAAGGAAAATAGATATATAGCATACCAAGAAGAATTAAGGACTCAGGAAGGGCACCAAGGATATGAAAAGCACTAGCACCAAAGATACCAGGGCCAAGAATCTTGAAGATTTGCTCACCCCCACTAGCCAAATATGATTCTCCATGGAACAGCAAGTACTCATACACCAAAATAAGAAAGAGATGGCCAAAAATGTTATTGGTACATGGCAAGAAGCCATACATTTGCTCACAGTGCTCCTCATAAGAGGAATCAATTCCTTTGAGACGCAAGTAAGAAGTTTTGTTGGGTTGAACACTATGAACTCCATCTGAAACTAATTCAGAAGCACGGTCTGGTAGCAGATAGCGACCATGAACCTCAACTATTACTAATAATAGAAGAAAGATGAAGTATGATGTTTTGGAAATGTTTCTCATTTGTGCTGAATGGAGCAAAGGAGCATGCGGTTTGAGAGAGGCTTTAAAGGGATTAATTCCATGACTTTATGATTTATGCTATATGGATAGGATAGATAAACGATATAACACATTCCTATCATCTGGTAGCTTGTTTAATTTATATAAAAACTTTGGTAATGTGGGTTGAATTCAAATTCTGAACCTAAAAATATAAATAATTAATGATGGTCATACAAATTAGGGAGTACAAGTAATTGAAAGTCATTTAATGGGTTGCTTGCTCGTTAGTTTATTACGGAAAAAATGTCACAATCCAAGACTAATAATATTATGGATGGGATCAACGAATGATTCTTCCGTGTCCAAATTTCAGTCAGCCGACATAAGTTTTCCCCTTTCCGTAAACTTTATTTTCTCCCCCCTCATAGGCATCCTCCACAAAAGGTAATCTGGTTTGAGTATTATAGGATATTTAAATATAGATGATTCTTCCAGCTAAAGTTCGAACTGTGATTGAACACATTGTGGTAGATTAACTCCAATATCATTGGATCAAAAATTGCTCCCCCTTCTCTTAACCCTAATTGAAGCTGCTGTACACACAACAAGGCCTAATAGATTTTCTTTTTTGGGTCAACAAGGGGTAATAGATTTTGGTATGCAAATAATATAATAGCTTATTTTTAGCTCCATAACTGATATTACAAATACATTAAAAAAAAATCCTTGAAAAGTCCCGTCCTAACTTTTTTCAATAATAATTTCTTTTTGTTCTTCATTTTACTACGTCAAATGTTATTTATCAAAATATTTCTTTTGAGTTGAGAAGTTAACTTGATTTAAACATTTTCGTGTCATTTTTTAAGCGTTGAAAAATCAACTTGAGCTGAATAACTTTTTTGGGGGAGGGGGGTAGGTAAAATTGTATTGAGAAGCTTATTCGGCTTAAATTAAGACAAGTAAACGCTGGATTCGATCGATTTAAACAGGAACATGTCCTAATTTACTTATGGGTATAAATTAAATGCGATGAGCTAAAAATATTGATTCAAACAGGCTCTTCCTATATGTACTAAAGTCCACAACCTAATAGTTATCTTCTGTATGTCTCATTAAGTCTGAGATTAGGGATGATAATAGATATGCATGGGGTGAGGACATGCTTCCCACCCCCATCCTTATTTAGAATTGTGCCTCATGTCTTTATCCTGTCACGGGTCTCCATTCTTCATTCCCTGTAGGGAGTCAAATCCTCGTGAATATCCGTGGGTTTATACAAAAAATTTAGAAAAAATTCAAGGGAAAAAATTCTAAAAAAAAAATCCTTAAACATGAATAAATATACATAATCCATTAGCATTATGCAATCCAAATTAAAAAGAGTAAAACTCCAAATTTATCCTTGGAAAAGTTATGGGATATTAATTTGGTTCTCGAAAGATTTTTGACATCAATTTAGTTTTCGAAAGAATTATTGGACATCAATTTGATTTTCGAAAGATTAAAACTTATTTCAAATTAATCTAAACTTTTTAAATTTTTTGGACTTACTTAAAATAATTTTTAATCTTTCGAGGACCACATTAAGTTATAACTCTTTTGAAGACAAATCGTTCGATAACCAAATTAATGTTTCACAAATTTTTTAAGGACTAATTTGAGGTTTTACTCAATTAAAAATGAAGTACATGATGCAAATCTTTTAAAATACAATTAGAAATACATATCCAAAATCACAAAAACACAATATTGAAATTTCATCAAGGGGTGAATAACTCTTTTTTTTAATACATATAGGGCATATAAGTATATTCACGTTAATGGAGATTTAGTGGGTACTCATAGGGCATTTACTATATGGGGACTTTCCTTCTGTCCTAGTGGGGACTAAATCTATCCCTATCTCCATCCAAGTCACGAGTTATTCCATGAGTACCCGTTTTGGTAGGTTTTCTTTGCCATATTCCTACCTAGGATATCTTGTGTTCGACTCCCGTTCCCCTTCTCCTACTTTTATAAATTTTAAAAGAAAATTTATAATGGTAAAAGAAAATTTATAAAGGGTGTCTTTTCTTATAGGCTGAAACATGTTGTTTTGATGATGATGTTGTTGTTTTTTTTTTCTTTTCTTTTCTTTTTTTGAATTTTTACCACAGTTAAGAAAATCGGACTGGACCGGACCGGTTCAATCACACTAGAATAGAAAAAATTTAAAAAATTGGTGGAAACTAGTGCAAACTTATGAACCGGCTGAACCAGTTGGTAGGTTCTCAATTTTTTTATTTTTTCAAAAAAAAAAAGACTTGCTTTGATTTAAATCTCCTACTCTTTTAAAAAGAGCCTAGAGGAGAAATGTACAAAGCAATATGATATATAGATATTTATAGTTGTGTTAGGAGTAAAAACTTTTTACTCTAAACAATATGGGATTTGAGTGCTTTATATTAGTCTTGAGAATAAAAAACTCTTAGTTTAAGCAATGTGGAATTTGACTACTCTATTTTTCAACTCTTCTAGATAAATGGTCTTGCATCATGCAAGCATAAATATAAACATTTTAAATTATATTTTTTTTTTATAAAAATAATTATATCTGTATATACTTGATATATTAATATTAAAGTTGGCATAAGCTATAAATTATGTAAGCAAGTTACTAAAAAAATTAGCTCAATATTAATATCATCAATGTATTATTTTACTTTTCATTTGTATTGTTTAAAAATTTTCTTAATTTCATTATATATATGTGTTTTATATATAATCATATATTATATTATACTCCAGTTAAACCCCGATTGGACTAGTAAACCTTTGAACTAGTGCCTTGTTCGGTTCGATACCCGATCCAATTTTCCCAACTTTGATTTTTATCTTAAAATTAATACATTATTGCATTAAAATAAAGAGTTTAATTGGTATGCACTGACAGTGTAAAATTATTTTACACTATCAACCAATAAAAATAGGGAAAAGTGAGAAATTATGGTGGGTCCCTCATTATAATGGGTTGACACTTTCCACTATTTTTATTGACTGATAGTGTAAAACTGTTTTACACTGTTAGTGCATTTAAATTAAATTCTAAAATAAAACCAAAGACAAAATGGCCCAATAATTCAAGCTTCCACCAGAGACAGACTCTAAATTTAATGCCTGTCAAATTTATAAAATCGAACTCTAAGATTACGTTTGTTGACCCAAAAAAATAAAAAGGAAAAATTTAAGCTTAAGTTTGCATTAAGTCATATCAAATCCAAAACACCAACATAGGATTAGTCAAAGTGATAAGTGTTATGACCCCTTAATTAGGTGTCTCGGATTCCTAGTAATAGGACCTAGTGAACTGGTGGATTTCACCGGAAAAAAAAAAATCAAATCCAAACCAAATTTATGAATTCATATCGACACTCACCAAAAATTCACTCTTATTTATTAAATTAGGGTATATATGTGTTTTTTAGAGTGACTTAATCCTTTTATTTATTCTGACATGAAAAATGGCAAATGACACTCTTAACTTTTCTTTTTTAAATTTAAATTCTTTTAAATTAATTATGATTGTTTTCTCTGTAATTTCAAATATTTTTATTGTAAATCTATGTTTATAAATTTAATCTGAAATAACTCTGAATATTTTTTATTATAATTTCAAATATTTGTCGCATTACTTTTATATTTTAATTTATATATTTTTTAAATCTACATTTTCTTTAAATTAGAAAATACCTGTAAAATCTATAAAATACTTGCTAGTTCACAAAAATTCAAATCACCAAAGTCATATCAAATTCCAAATCAAACGTGCTTCACATCCATGTCATTAACCGATTATATGAAGAGATTAAAGTCTTAGATCATCTTATGTATATTTATTAATTGAAAAAAAAAGTATAAAGATTAAAGAATCACATTAACATGTCATATTACCATCTATGATATTATATCATTTGAAATAATTTGACAATTATCATTTACATTCATTTAACCAAAAAAGTTAGTATTTTTTGTAATTAAAAATGAAAAAAAAAAACCAAGTGGTGCAAGAGAACACTGTTAAGGAAGAGAACACTAAAGGAGTGTCTGAGAATGCTATAGAGGCTACTGCCGAGAAGCTAACCATCATATTGGCTCCCATGGGAACCAATACAAAAATCTTGCTGGAGCTAAACCTGGAGCACATGTTATGCTTAAGTCTACATATGAGAATGTGTTGTACTTGCTTCAGTATCATTGTGAAAATGAAATTTGCTACCATTTCATACAAAGTTCTTATTAAACGGTTAGAGAGCTGATGAAATCTTTCAAAGATGGTAAAGTTTAGTACCATGACACTTCTAAAACTTGTGACAAAGCCAAAAGATCACTATTGAGGACAGTACTACAGCTACGAGATACTATATTATCTTGGTAGCTGGACAATATATTATATGAAATATATGCTACCTAGAAATGAACTGCTATCATTGTCCATCTCTGTAGAGAAATTGGAGGCTATAGTATCTCCAAAAGGAACAACAAAATTGACAGAAGTAAATTTGCAAAATCATATATCATGCTTAAGGAAAGAGATTAAACATATGACAAATATGCTCAATGTTCATCGCAAAAATAAAATTCGCCATCATTTCATGCAAAGTTCTTGTTAAATGTTTAAAGAGGTGAAATCTACTAAAGATTGCAAAATTCAGGACCATGACACTTTTGAAACTTGAAAGAGAGACATAAGACCACTACCGAGGAGAGTATTGCAGCTACGGGATGCTAGATAATCATGGTACCTGCATGATATATTATGTGAAATATATGCTACCTAGAAAATAATTGCCATCATCGTCCATCACTGCAAAGAAGTTGAAGCTTATAGTGTCTCCAAAAGGAACATATGCAACAATTGACAGAAGTAAATCTAAAAAAAAAATAATCATAAATCATGCTTAAGAAAAGAGATTAAACATGTGATGAATGTGCTTAATGTTGATTGCAGAAATGAAATTTGTCATTATTTCATACGAAATTCTAATTACATGGTTAGAGATGATGAATCTTTTGAAGATGATAAATTTTACATCTATGACACTTTTGAAACTTATGAGAAAGACAAAAGACAACTATCGAGGAGAGTATTGTAGCCACATTAGAAGCAATCTAGATTACCTAGGCAATCTGCACTGTCGAGTAATGTATTATACCAAATAGGGCAATGTGGTGGAGCTAGGTAATTTAACTGGAGATTGTTAGATAGATTACCTCATACCAAACACCATCTAAGTTCAAAAAGCTTGAAGTTTTGCTAATTGCTTTCCGTGTGGGTTTAGTCCTCCCTACTTTGTAGTTCATGCCACTGAGGTTGTTAAAGACTTTTTAAAAATCCAACTCAAATTTAAGTATTGCAATTAACATATTTCATTACATAATACAAATTAAGAAATAATATAATTAAGTAGTAGCCATTTACTAATATCCCAAAGCAAATAGTACATCACAAGCATAGTGTGATATATTTTTTTTTCCAAGAAAAAAATCATATCATGATATTTAGCTCTAAAAATCATAGAAAAGTATTTCATTCAAGAAAAGATATATAGGTTAAAAATCATGAAATTCACTCCAAAATCCAAAGAGTAAGGGGGCCTTTAGTGACGATGACCGATTTACTATAATAGAGACTCTTTCTTTTAGTCGAGGGCTCTGCTCAAGAGTGATTATATTCATTTGCTTCTTATAATTTTGCATTCAGATGAATAAAAAAAAAATTTGCCAACCATAAACTCTTAATAGAAAAAATCGAAGTAGTGACTCTTTGGCCAACCTATCTTCATAGTCGCCGCCACTGACAACACTCCCACCAAAGGTTGTGGCAGCACCAGCAAAGCTGAGTCGCGGAAGTTCCCATTGTCCAAGTATAGAGGCGTGGTGGTGCTAGGGCACTGTTGCCTCTATACTTGTATGGTTAGAGATGATGAATCATTTGAAGATGATAAATTTTAGGACTATGACTCTTTTGAAACTTATGAAAGAGACAAAGGATAACTACTGAGGAGAGTACTACAATCATTTTAGAAGCAATCTAGATTACTTAAGTAATTCACAGGTAATGTATCATACCAAATAGGGCAATATAGTGGAGCAGGGTAATTCAAGATGGATTACCTCATACCCAATGCACCTAAGTTCGAAAAGCTTGAAGTTTTGCTAACTATTTCTGTGTGGGTTTAAATCTCCTTGCTTCATAGTTCATGCCAACGAGGTTGTTAAAGACATTTTAAAAGTACAACTCTAATTTAGGTATGGCAATTATCAAATTTCATTACATAATACAAATTAAGAAATAATATCAATAAGTAGTAATCATTTGACCAACATCCAAAAGGCAAATAGGATATCACAAGCATAGTGTGGTATTTTTTTTTTCAAGCAGAAAACCATATCATGAAATTTAATTCTATAAATCATAAAAAAAAAAATTGCTAAAGGCAAGTGATCAAACATCTGATTAATGTGCTTAATGGCTATTGCAAAAATGAAATTAGGTAACATTGCATGCAAAATTCTTATTAAATGGTTAGAGAGGATAGATCTTAAAAAGATGGTAAAGTTTAGGACTATCACATTTTTTGAAACTTTTGAGAGAGACGATGGACTACCAAGGAGAGTACGCCAGCCAAGGTGCAATAGATTACCTAGGTAATTCATATTGTCAGGTTACGTATCATAACAAATAAGGTAATATGGTGGAGCGAGGTAATTTAATTGAAGATTGTCAAATAGAATATCTCATACCGAACGTCACCTAAGTTTGAAAAACTTGAAGCTTTTCTAATTGCTTTTCGTGTGGGTTTAGTTCTCCCCGCTTCATAGTTGATGCCACCAAGGTTGTTAAAGACATTTAAAAAAATCCAACTCTAATTTAAGTACCACAATTAATAAATTTCATTACATAATACAAATTCAGAAGTAATATCTGTTAGTAGTAACCACTGACTAACATCAAAAAAGCAAATAGTACTAAATCCCAAGCATAGTGTGACATAGATTTTTTTTTTTCAAGAAAAAAAACCATATCATGATATTTAGTTTTAGAAATCATAAAAAAATATCATGCTTAAGGCAAGAGATCAAACATATGATGAATGTGCTTAATGGGCATTGCAAAAATATCATTCTTAATAACATTTCATGTGAAATTCTTATTAAATGGTTGGTGAGTATAGAGCTTAAAAGAGGGTAAAGTTCAGGACTATCATATTTCTAAAACTTTGAGAGTACGCTAGCCATGGGGCACTAGATTATCTTGGCAGCTGCATGATATATTGTATGATACATATGCTATTAAGAAATGAATAGCCATCATAATCTATGACCACAGAGAAGTTGCATAATGTAGTGTCTCCAAAACGAACAGATGCAACAATGTTGATGGAAGTAAATCTCAAGGGTCATATATAGTGCTTAAGGCAAGAGATTAAACATCTAATGAAGGTGATTAATTTTCATTGCAAAAATGAAATTCACTAACCTTTCATGTGAGGCTCTTATTACATGGGTAAAGAGGATAAATCTTTTAAAAAATGGTAAAGTTCATGACTATGACATTTTTGACACTTGAGAAAAAGACATAACACCCCTACCAAGAAGAATAGTGCAGCTAAGGGACACTAGATTACCCTAGTTGCTACATGATATATTGTATGATATATATGCTAAAGGATAAACAAATTGCCATTGTCCATGGTCACAAAGAGTTGAAGGTTATAGTATGAGAACAGATGCAACAATATTGATGGAAATAAAACCCGAGGATCATATATCATGCTTAAGGCAAACATCTAATGAATTTATTTAATTTTCATTGCAAAAATGAAGTTCGATATCATTTCATGTGAAATTCTTATTAAATGGTTAGAGAGAATAGATCTTATAAAATGGTAAAGTTCAAGATTATCACACTTTTGAAATTTGTGAGAGGGACAACGAACTACCAAGGAGAGTACACCAGCCAAAGGGCATAAAAATTATTTTATATATTTTTCTAATTTATAAGGGATGTCAATGTAATAACTAATAAACAACTAAGGATATGACTGTAACTTTAATATATAGAAGGGGATAAGTGTATATTTAAAAGACCTCAGGAAGGTAAATATAATTCCCCCCCTTTTTTTCTTTTTATTCGAGGAAGGGGAATTAATGAGATACATTATATCTCAATATGAGAGTCGAATGTGGCTCCTACGATTTTCATGAGGTATAGATCACCACTAAGACAATTTGAAGATTTACACTTGAATAAGTTCTCTAATGATTTGATTTTTAATCGAACGCAATAGATCATATTCTTTATGTAACCTATCTCATGTAATGAGAAAAGACTTTTTCTTTTTTCCTTTTTATCGAAGGAGGGGGGAATTAAGGAGATACATTATATCCTGATATAAGAGTCATAAACTTGGCTCCTGCGATTTTCATGACGCACAAATTACCACTAAGACAATGTATTATCCTCTTTGTTTGCATAATGAGGAATAACTTTAATTAATTGTTGACGATATTTTAACATTGGAGGATTTTATAGTCCTCATAAACAAGTTTTATAGGATTGCATACTCATAACAGGTGCAATTATTATTATTATTATTATTGATTGATTGATTGATTGAGGAATCATATAAATAAATTGTGGGGTTTTCAATTTGAGGTGGGGAGATAACTGTCTTTCTCCATTTTTTACTTTCACACCATCATATGACTAATGATCTTAGTGTTATTTTTCGAATATTATAGTTCAAGAGTGAGGATTGAAAAATTATCTCTCTCGAACTTGAAGAAGGACAAAGTTTTACATCTTCGATCAATATATTAAAACCTCCTTAAAATTACACTTTGATCCCAAGTCACATGATGATGCACAAATTAAAAAGTGAAAAGAGATAGTTTTTCACTCCCAACTTCTAAACTAAAAATTCCATGATTTTCTTATATGGTTCCCTAATCATCCTCGAAGAAAAAATAGAATTATATGGATTGTGAGTATGCAATCCTCCCCTCCTCATTCGTGAGTTAAGAAGACAAAGCATTTAACACCTACAATGGTTGGATCCAAATGCACATTTGATCAAAATAAGGTTGAAAGAAAAACTATTTGAGCATTTAGGGTAGAAATAGCACCCTTCAGCCCTAGCTTTGTGACACCATATACTTTCGATTGCATCAAATCCTTCTTAAAGCATCCAAAACATTGATTGATAGATAGATACATGAGGTAGGGTTTCATCTTAAATACACCCTGCTAACTGAAGAGCATGATGCACGTAAGATGTAGGGTTGATGAAGGCAATCCATTTAAAATAAGTGATATTGAATAGTTTGGATTGTTCCTGGCAACCCTGGAATACGGTCATAGCATAGCACCCCCTCTCTCTTTCTCTTTCTCTTTCTTCCCCTTAACATAATAACATAACAGAAGTTACAAAAGAAAATCCCAAATCTCAGTACGGGAATATGACAAAGATGAAGAAGAACAAGCTCAAAGACAGGGTTCCCTTCCCTCTTGCCCTTCCATCGCAAGTTCTACTCCTTCTGCCTTCTTCATCCCCATGCACCCCGGCGCCCTGCCCTTCCTCAATTGTGCACCAAAAATTGATGGCCATGATTAACTCGCCAAAGAATGCAAGGAACCTTAGGAGCCACGAGACCGAGAATTGGTGGACGTGAGGCACAGATCGCACGAGGAGAGGTCCTTGGTGGCAGATGGAGAATGCTTATAGCTGCACGACACTCTTTCTCAATGACCTTGTTTGTGGTGAAATAGTGGGTCAGCATTTCATGAAAAAGCTTTGGTTTAGGATAATTGACAGTGTGACTTGTGGGAAAAGTAGCCGCTAGCAGTGATAGTGGAGGGTGGTCGGAGAGTCGGGTACGATGAGGATATGGTCGGACTAGCCATTGACAATATCACTTGTTGTTTCCTATCTTTGTTGATGATGATGTTTTTGCTTCTGGTTAATTACTTGTTGGGCAATGACCATGAGGTTGGGTCAATGGCAATGCAGGTGGCAATAAGCTGCCAACAATGGTGTGGTGGTGACCTTAGTGAACAGTGGGGCAGAAGGTGAGGTGAGAGAGGATGACTGACGGATTATAGGATAGGATTGTAATTTTGTAATTTTCAATAATTTTAATAAATTATTTTATTAATTAATTATTAATCTCAACCCTTTATTTTAACTTTTTTCTTTGCATCTAACAATTCAAAAGAGTGGTCCATTGCATGGTGAAGCATTGTAACCGAAGCCCAAAAAATATTAAAAGTATGTCATAACTGGCTATTGGGAGAAAACCTTAAGTTACTTGTCACATACCACATTAAGGATGTGTTCGGTGAAGGAAAGACAATGAGAGAAAATAATTTGAGTAGATTTTTATTTTCCACAAGTATATTTGGATAGAAGAAAAATAAGAGGAAAGTAAATAGAAAAAAATTATTTTCTTTTATTTATTTGTACAGAAAAGTAAGAGAAAAGAAAAAGATAATAATATTAAATGATAATTTTACCCTTATATAATTATAAAAGATTATTCCAACCATAAATATGAAGTCATATAAAAAATTATTGGAAATACAAAAGTTAATCCAACTTTATCATAAATTTATCTATCAATATAATGTAAATAAATATAATAAAAGTTGACCTTCTATATTTATATAAAAGTGTTCACATTTATATTTTTAATTTATATTTAATAATTATATTAATTAATATCAAATAGAAAAGTTAATTGTTTTTAATTTAATAAATTTTAAATATTATCAACCTATTGAATCAAATTAATATAATTAAAATAAACTATTCAAAATTATTTAGAATAAAAATATTATTTTAAATTAATTTGATATTTCAAAAATAAACTATTCAATCACATATATGGAGGTGGATTGGACGTGAACAGGGGTGCAACAAAAGGGCAAGTGGAAGTTTGGGTGAAGGGTATTATCTAGAGTGATCTAACAATAATTTAGTTCATTGATAGTCTAAAAAAATATCAGCCATTGATCACATGTTGAATGGCTGTGATTAATTGATGTATGGTGCATCCTAGTGCACCACAAACTTGGCCATTATTGAAATATCTCCACCTTTTTTTCATCCGTACGTGGGAGGAATAAAATTAGCGATCCCACTTATTAGTTTTTGCTGTTTATTTTTCCTTTCACATTTCCTCCCATACATATGCTCCTTTTCCTCTTCATTTCTTTCCTTTCCTTCCCCTCCATTCCAAATTCCATCCAACCAAACAAACTGTAAGCGCACAATAGTAAGTATACGTTGGATTATGCACCTTGCAGCAAGCACCCATGATATAGACCCCATAAGTTCGAATATGATAGAGCTGCGGGGATATCCACAAAACCCCATATACGTGTTTCCATTATATTCCATGCATTTTTCTCCTTCATGTGTGACCATAACCCTAGAAGCTTAACTCAGGAGTAGAGCTCTTGTAGCCTGATGAGCGTGCTTGATTTGCATGTTCCTCAAGGCTTCATGTACGCAAGAAAAAGGCAGTAGTGTTCATAATCATATCTATTAAGTTTTATTTTATTTAATAAACCACAGGGGAAAATATGTATATCATAAAAAACAGAAACAAGCAGGTCACTGGGAAAATAAGTTTAATTCCATGAAAAGAGAAGTGCCGTTGAATAGTGAAATATTAAGCCTATCACATTTTTAATGGGTCAAATAAATTGTATATATATTTTCGTTCAAATTAAGGGGTGCAAAAAAAGTCAAAGAAAACCTACCTGGTAATGATAATATTGGTGTGGTGGGAGACATTTCCCTTCGAAGTTTGAGGTGTATATGTATCGTCTAACACGTGGTACGGGTCAACTAATTCTAGTTGCATCTTAATCAGGCGCTGAGTTCGCGACCCTTTATATATGTATAGAAGGCAATCGTGCATATCTCCTCTAATAAGCCAAGCAACTGAATTGATCCTTATTTTGAATCAAGATATAATGGAAATTGGAAAGTTTGGAAACCAAATTCAGTAAATTTTTTATGGTAAACAAAGTTACTAATGATGCTATATTCCTTTCTCACATGCTTGCTACAAAGGGATATAATTAGGTTTGAACGTCGCCTCCTTATAATCATGCAGGCAGCTTTTTATATATTATATTAGCGTTGTCCTTTTTACGTCAGTGTGCATGCATGTCACCGGTGCTCGCTTGCCATCTCTATGCCTAAAGAATGCAAGTGCAGACACAAGTTGCAAAAACCAGCTTTTTTTTTCGCTTTTTTTTTTTTGGTTAAACTATTTTAAATTAGTGATAGTCTCGAAGCTGAGATTTGAATTAAATTGACTTATGTACACCCCCCCCCCCCAAAAAAAAAGAATTACAAATACGTAAGAAACTTAAAGAGATCACCAATGAAATTAAAATAATTCAATGTACTTTACTATTCTCAAAAAATTATACATCTACCGGTTTAAAGTGTTGAACGTTTTAACCCTAAATTAAAATTGACCTATATGTACCTAAAAAAATACGAATATTAAAAAAATTTGAAAATTACTATTAATTGTGTGTGAGAAATTCAAAAGATTAAACAAAAATAATTAAATGTTTTGCTAATCTTCTGAAATAAAAGTCATACATCTAACGGTTAAAAGTATTGCCTGTGTTAATACACTCGATTATTCTGTAGTCAAACGTCAAATTAATTGACTGTTTCAATGCTTCATTATTATATTGTATATGAAAAATTTTAAATTTAAAATGAAAACAATTAGATATAATTAAAATAATTAAATGCTTTGCGAATCCTAAAGAAAGTTATACATCAAACGGTTAAGAGTATTGATTGTTTTAACGTTCAACTGGTCTTAATAAAACTGATTGACTATACTCAAACTTAATCGTTCTTTTATACTTAAACTTGGCACTAGTTAAACCGTTTTAACATTGACTAAAATACATAATCTCAACCGTTAATAAGAAATTCAATGACACAAATTATCACATCATAATCTGTGTTATTAGGTATTTATATGATTGTATAAAATTTTATGCCGTTGATTTTCTTATCAATAGCTAAAGTTGTGTATTTTACCATTTAAAGTACATCTTACGCTTCAAAAGAAACTAATCCTGAACATTGGGGCTGCATTGCATCTATATATGCTCCTCACTAGAAACATTTTTTCATTCAATTATTTCTAAACAAATAATTCCGTCTTTAAAAAAATAAAAAAAAATGAACCTTTTAGTTGTAAGTTATTTTAAACTCAGAACAAACTTATTTAAACATTCATTATTTATCAAAACTCTTGAATCACACTCACATTGCTTAACTAAGTTCAAAAGTCTAATTGCCACGCGAAGGGCATGTGCTGGTGGAAAAAATATAACACAAGTTTTTCCATCTAAAACCACTTTTTCTTTTAAACCATATTACCTGAAATTTAATACAGTCCAACTAATCTAATTTAAATCTCGTTAGCCAAAGGCAAAGCTCTCCTAATATTACTATTTTTCATTTATAAAACTCAAACTCAAAACATTAAAAACCTTACTTTAAAAATAAAACAATTATCAAAATTCGAACCACTTCAACCAACCAAAATTTGGTTTCTACAAGCTCACTCCAGTAATGATATTTGCACACCATGCTTATTACATCATTCTTATATTTCTTTCCTAGAGGGTAAAACAAGGGAAACACATTTTAACACACTTCATATCCCTTTTTCTCCTAAATAAAATGGTACAAAAGAATGGCGCTATAACACATTGTGCAACAACCATTTTCCCATCCAATTACGATTATCAGAAACACAATAATAGCACATGAAAAACAAAAGCACGGCCGATGAGCGAACGAGAACCGAGATTTTAGAAAACCGATAATTTCTTTTTACTCCACAGCTTAAGGTTTGATGTTATCTCAGACATTAACACTTAGATCGGAGTTAACTCTTTCTGGACAGCAAAAGGAAACAGATCAATGTCATAAAACTAACACGAATATAGATACATAAAGCTAAGTCAAATACATAAAATGTTTATAGCCTCTGGTCGAAGCTGTACAACACACACAACAACTACCACATAGCAGCCAAGTTCAGCAAGAGCCGCATCTCCCAAGGCAAGTTAATTCTACTAGATGGTCATCTCTTCCGCCGCTTCGGCTCGACCTGCAAATTGATCGTTTGCTCATGAAGTTTATCATAGTACATGATAAGCAAAAGAGACAATGTGAAACATGCTATAAGCAATGGGACAGCTCCCTAAGGAGGATACAAGCTATATATTCACTGTATATGATTTTCCAGTTCTATGTCATAATTAATCATCACTTACAAAGTACGGTCCTAACATGGCCACGAAGGCCCCCACTAATACTGTCATTGAGTAAACACACAACAGCATCCCATCCCTATATGATATAATATGAGGATGACAACTACAATACAACAACTAAAATACATGTCACACCTTGCAGAATACATTTAACCAGAATGAAAATCCAAGACAAGTCATGTAGAAACTACCGGGATTGGATATCTATAGAAATTTTTAAAACCCCTACACTGTATAATATAAAAATGAAAAGAAAGGGGAAAAAAAATCATACCAACCATTGATAAGTTGAGATTATGTCCTTAAGGAACAAAAAACATTAGGAAGGAATGAAGTTGGTGGATCAAGCTTAATGACTTATATAAGAAAATGCAGGCAATTCAACAAGTAGAATTATATTTTCTTTTACATAGACACACAGAAATTTCATAGAAACCTCAAACCACAACTTGAAATAGTTAGAATCCAGATGTGAACTTACATTTTTTTTTTTTAATAAACCCATTCAAACCAATAATCACTCTCAATGCCACTAAATATAATGGTAGAAGAAAACTTGAATCAGTTACTAGATGATTATTTGTGATTCATGACTTCAAAGATAGCATGTTTACTTCTTGTATGTTCTTCCCGAGGCTAGTTGAACCATACAAACATGTCACAAATAATCATCAACAACCGCAATCGAATATAAAGATCTGTGGCCCCACAAAAAAATGGGAGAATATATGAAGATCATTGATGTTTTTTCTTAACCCCATGCTCTCCACAGCTGAAACAAAGATAAATCCATGAACTCAAGAAGAAGCAACTTCACCAGCAGAATTTAGCTATTAAAAGAATCACAAAGTCACAATTTACAAATGGACAGATAAGGAATTCAGGTAATAGAAGAAAGTACACAGATTAACTGAGTGAAGAAACCACTTGAACAAAGTCAATAAGTATGTTAAACAAAAGATGTATCAAGTTTAAAGGCTCATAAGAAAAAACACCATTCATATATTTATACATAAAACAATAATTTCAGCCATTAATCCATTCATATACAAATAATTTCACATACGAGTTAAAAGCATGAACATTTAAAAAAATAAAAAATACACACACCCCCCCTTCTCTATTAAAAGCAAATGTAAGCCTTTGCTGTCAGACAAGAAGAAAAATAATTAACGCAAACTCTGATTAGCATATATGAAATAGCAAACATGAGAGAGGAAAAACACATATCACCAATAAAAAACACCCATCCTACATGGTTCCTAAAATAACAGAAACAACTTGAACTTTCACTTTCTCATCACTTTCTCAACAAGAAGCAATCTTCCATGCTAACCAATATACAGACTAGCTGCAATACATTGCCAATTTCAAACCTAGCTGTGAAGGATACATTCATTTTTTGGAAGAAAAAATAACCGTTATTGCATCAATCTCCAAACACCACAGAATATGTGCCCATTACTTACCCCTTTATCGTGGGAACTGGGAATAATAATGTCTCAGCAATGTGCTGGGAAATTAATAAGAACAAAAGTAAAAGTGCAACTACAATTATTTGGAACTAGCTGCAGAGGCAGTCTCACCTTGCCATCGGATCCTGGGGACACTGGAAATGTAGCCTGGGGTTTCTTCATGTCATCATCAGATGAACATTCAGAACATACAAAATGATCCAACTTCTTTGCTTCTTCAATAGTCATTCCCACGCAAGCAGGATGGTACCTACAAGAAACCCATAAAAATTGAAATATATGTTTCTTTCAAAAAGTCTAGAGGTACATAAACATACAAAGAACTGTATAAGGCTGTAATAGCATGATTTCTAGGATACTCCTAAAGTTTAACAATCTTTTGAAATAATAGAGAATGTGATGCCAAAGAAGGTCAGCGTCAATGAATACACAAAATCAAAACTCCTGCATAATTCAATTTATATTGGCTGACTTATATATTGGAGAAAAGACACTAGAGAACCAAGAGTAAAAATTTGAGCCCAACAAATGGCTGGAGTAGACATATCAGCAGCTTAAAGTCATTACAAAATGCATCTGCCATTTAATTTTCAATTTTTTGGCACAAGTAGCTACTTGTTGACAAAAAATCCTTCATGTTTTCTCTATTTCCTGCATTGATTTCTGCTGTTTTTTATTTGACTCAACAAGCAGAAGAGTTTGTCAAGAGTAACATGCACAATCTGTGACTAGGTCAAGACAGAGTTTCAATAACAAATACTTAAGAGTTCATTAAAACAATTGGACTTGAGAAAAACATCTTCATAGGGCTGCTTGACAGTTCTCCATTCTGTTTATAGTCAACAACCTTTAGGCTGGCCCTGCCAGTGCTAAAACATCTAATCCTCAAATTAAAGGACCACAAAACACACACGAATGAAATAACAATAAACAAGGTAAAACCAAATACACTAGTTTTTACCAATCCTTGCACCCCTCACACTGAACCATGAGGTCATCCGGGTTATAAGGCATCTCGCACTTGCAATACCTGCAAAACACACACAAACAGAAAAAAACCAAATCAACAACAAAACCCCACCATTTCAAACACTCAAAACACCATCATCATTCCATCAAAATAAAAAGTCCAAGAACTCAAAAACCATGAAAACTCACACAGCAACACGGTCAGGTGTGAAAGCCCCAGTGGCAGCCTTGTACTCAAACCTACAGTAGTAGTCCTCAGCACCCACATTCTCAAGCTTGGTGTAGTTCTTGAAGGAGTGAACCACGCACTTCCCTTCAATGGTGTGAGCACTCTGAATGTCATAATGATCGGACAGAAAGAGCTCCTTTGCCCCATGGAATTGCCTCCTTCCACCAATGGACTCTTCAGGCCTGTAGTACCACCTCACGCGAACCTTCACGTTGTTCCTGCTATCAGACTCAATCTTCTCCACGCGTGCCACGTACGGTGGCTTGGTCGTGTCCGAAGGACGCATCAGAACACAGTCACCAACTGCCAAAAAAAACCCCAAAAGAATAAAAAACAAAAATAAAACACACACAGACACAACACCATAATGAAACACAAACAAAAACGAAACCTTTCAGCAATCAAAGAGAGACCCAAATGATATTTTACCGTTCCATTGAGTCTAGTCCCCAAAAGGAACGATTTTGAGAGCGTTTACGCAAGTGGGTAGGTGAGAAGGGTGAGATTTTTTGTTTTTTACCTCTTACGATCTTGTTGGTGCCTCTGATGGTGTATGAGTCCAAGTCTCTTTTGCCTGGCCTCGTTTTCGCCATGCGTGAAGGTCCTCCGAGCTCTGTTTAGAGGGTGAGGAAATGAAGGGGTTGGGAATGCTGAGGGCTTGGAGCCTCGGCAATGGCGAAGAATGGTTGGAATTTTGTGTTCTTTTATCTGTGCCCTAATTTTTCTTCTTTTTGTGTGTGTTTGTTTGGGCCGAAGAAAGAACAGAGGAACCCTAAGGTATTTTTCGTTCACGGTGAAGAAGAGAAGAAGAGGGGGCATAAGAGGAGAGGGTAGTGTGTGTGTGTGTGTGTGTGTGTGAGCGTGACGCTTCTTTTTGCTTGTGTGGAGTCACAGTGGCCTTTGTTTCTATGGCATGAAAAAATTGCGGGGGTCATTTACTTCCTTACTAACTAATGGTAATTGTCATTGGATTTTCGTTCTAAGCATTATGGTTTGATGATGTATACCTATTTACATTGCTTTGACTTGATAGTTTTTACGTTTAATTTTTCCAATTTTTAATAGTCTTTTGATGTGATCTGGGTCATTGCTTTGTCTTTTAGCAGCATTTTCCACATAAAAAACCAAAAGATAATTACCATCTCTTTTATTCCCAAAGAAAAACGGTTGTTTCCTTTAATAAGAGTTAGCACCGTAGAAGGTTATTAACTATGGATATTAAATAGTTCAAAAATAGTTAATGCTATTAAATTCATGGGTTCCTTTTTCTTTTCTTTTTTACCCCCCTTTTTTCCTTTCATTAATTTCAATGTCTTGTTTATTATCCCTTTATTGGTATCGCCATAGTAATATAGGTGTTGATTGTCACTGCGGGTAAATGGTATCGAGTTTTAGGTACATCCTGGGGTTTGAAACCAGATGGCACTATGGTGTGCACTTGACTAAAAAGCACCAAGAGTATTTCTCTTTTCCAATGCAAGAGAGAAGAAAAGCACCTAAAAATTGATCCAGAGTGATGTGTGCCTAAGATTTAGCGTCATTGTGTGGCCACACTTGGTGCCGAGTGCCCACACATCTGTTCAATCATTGAAAAACAAAGACATCTCCATAATAGGAGGTCAAATGGTCAAATCATGAACAAGGTGTGGGAATGACATGCAAGCTTATCAGATCCTATGTCTTTGAAAGAACTGTAGAACCAGGTTGAGAGGCAAGATGCAGGCACAAACCATGACAAACCAATACCCTTCATAATTGAGCTTCATCAACTACGACCATCTAGTTTTCTAGTTAACAACCTTCAACACCCGGTTTGAAAATGGCATAACTTGCCCGCCTTTTTGTAATATTAACTGAAATCAAATACAACATATTATTCTTGGTTCTCTTAATGAAGCTCAGAAATAAGGGGTAAGATATTAGTTACTGCTTCCACGGTTTATTTGTGTGTGCATATACTAAGCAGCTTCTGTTCACAGCATTTCAGGGACATCACTCATGTGTAATGCAGCAATATGCTGTGCACATTCAAACCCTGCAAGAAACATGTCAAACATATAAGCAAAGGAGACTTCCATAGAAGCTGGTTCATCCATAGCCTCTTGTCCCTCATAAATTTTTAGTCAGTCAAAAATGTAAGTGACTCTTGGAAGCATATTTATAATCTTGAATGAATATCTAAAATGCAAGGTTATTAATCATCAGTTACAACCAAAATATGATTAAAGCAACAATGAGGGAAGAACACTATGCAGATTTGGTGGAGCCAACTACACCATTTCATCTATTATCGTCATCTACAAGAACAATTTCCTGGTTTCCTCCATTTGTTTTACATAATTCACAGTATTCTTGGGTTTATGCATGATTGCATTGGAAATTCCAAATACTAAAACAAAAAGATGTATAAACACAATTCTTCATAAACAAACCCTAATTTTTGACACACAATGCTAGAATAATGGTGAAACAAATATTACAAACAGTTAAACAAAGAGATGAAATATGGGATGAAAGAAATCAAAGAACACTGCATGTACAACATAACTAGAAGAATATAAAATGTAACACATTTACCCTAACAGAAGCATGATAACACATCTTGTATCCTAAAATTAGTAAAATAGTATCAAGACATGGATATATGGCCAAAAGAAGCATTGAACCTACAATAAGAGAGGACAGCGCATCATGCAGTATTTACAATAACAGAGGACAGCGCATCATGCAGTATCTACATGAGGCCTCGTAGCACCAAGTATACTTCTACAACCAAAAGGGAAAAGACAGTAACATGGAGCTCAAAAGGATAGGCTGACTGAGAGCATTTATATGAAATATAAAATCACATGCACTTATTCAGTGTACTTCACTGAATAGTTGTCCTGAATTTTAATAATAGCTACAACATCAATCACAAAGAAGGTTCTCATAGAATCAGGATTCACTATTCAAGACATTGGGCAGCTTGCAGACCAATAAACAATATACCTCTAAATGGTATAACCCAAACCTTCCTTCCATAAGTGAATATGATAGAGGATCAAGCACAATGGCATACTAGAATTTATGTAGCCAACAGCACCTAGTTGAAATAAAGCTTGGTTGCTGTTGCTGTGTTGAGCAAAAACAAGGAACTTGGACTCATACAGCACACAAAAGAGCACTTGAGCTTTTGAGCACAAGAGCATGGCTTGAAGAAGGGCCATGCATAGTGGCCAGTGCCACCACTCGCAAATAGTTACTTGTTTTAAATTCCAACTAACAAAAATGTAAGAAGACATACACAGACAAACAAACATACAACCAAAATAAGTGAAGCAGGGAAGCAAAGATAGACTGACAATGAGCAAAATGCTACATTACCAGAGGCCAAAGCAACTTATCATGCCGTGCTCTACTAGGTCACTGATGTTGCCAAGGCTTTCTGCCAGTTCCACTGATGTCACTGATCATATTTGTTGTGTCATCTGTGTATTCCCCGTTAGGCCAACTCAAATAGTAAACACCTAATATCCTCATCCAAATTACAACAGGTAAAAAGTAGCATCAATGTAACTAGATGGATTATACATTCAATTGATTGTCTAAGTACAAGAAGATATAATTAACAGATTTTAACCAATAAGTGACAAGACATGAACGACTTCATTCATAAACTTCTGGACAAGCATCCCACAGCTATTGTCCACCTGAAATGCTCATCCCCCACTCTCCTATGCAACTCCCTCTCCCCAGTAAATTGCCAATGCATAACCAATACCATAAGAAAATAATGGTTGAGTATTGCTATTTCTAGTACAGCATGACAGAACAAATTCTACTTACTGTTCAGTAAACGAAGAAAAATAATCAACAATCTAAACTTTAATCTAACTAAAATAATACAACATTTCCTCTGGACTACATGCTAGCTATGAGAAGTAGATTTAGATTTCATGACAGTCACTACCTGCTGACTTTTCTCAGATTGCAACAACACCATGGCATTAACAATATCATTTCTAATAGGCACATAAAAAACATCATCAACAAAAACCAATCGAATTAAAGATCCTGAGATAGCCCTAGTTTGTTACTGGATCAAATGTGAAAATTAGAGAGATTGTGCAAGAAGAGTTACACAAAGCAAGTGAGAATAAATTTTAATTTTAAGGTATAAAAACATGTTCTTAGAAAAAAGCATACAGTAACTCGAACACAGTTTCAATCTTTCAATTAAATATGATATCCAGAGAGAACCATGCATCTTCAACCTTTTCATTCGAAGACCTCAGAGAGGGGAAAAAAGAGCAGAAAAAGAAAAACAGTGAAATTTTCTTGATTTGCACTGTCAAGTGCTTCCTCAAGGAGCTAACCAAAATGGGTTTTATTCAAATGCTGTGATGGATGCCAAAAAAGGATCAAAGGGAAACCTTTATGTAAGGGTCAAAAATGGTGAGTACCAAATAAGAAAGCTAGTTCAACACAAAGCATGAAATACACTGATCGAAAGCGATGCGAAAACACAGAAAGGATCCATTCGTGAAGGTGAGAGGGGGAGAGCAAGTATTTGGCATGCTCATGGAAGAATGCGTAGCGGCAATGGAGGAAGAAGAGAAGGCAAAGTCATTCACTATGTTGAGTAGGCGATGAATGCGAAAAGAAAAAATGATATTAACTTAAAGAACAGGGTTTTTATATTTTTATATGGTATTTGAGTTTGATATGTTGAATAATATGGAATTTGGGTTGTATTTATAAGAAGATGAGGTTTAATGAAATCAGAAATTTTTTATTTTAGTTTTGCACCCAAAATTGGAGTACACAAGGTGAAGTTGGGAATTTCGGGTTCCAACTTTAGGGAGCCTTTGTTCCACCTGATGCATATGGGGAGCAACAGTGACTACTTTAAAATTGGAGTTTTCGTTTTTGTCTTAAAAATATGTTAGTTTTTTTCTTGTAATAAAATCTAAAATTCTGATTTTTCTTAAAAAAATTTTGTCACACTAAAATCAAAATTTCTGATTTTTGTTTAGAATTTTTTATTACATTAAAATTGAAAATTTTGATTTCTGTTTAATAGAATTTTTTTGTACTGAAATCAAAATTTTTATTTTATTTTAATAAAAAATTTCTATAAATAAAAATCGAAATTTTCGATTTCATATAAAATTCATATCCATATAAAATTGAAATCAGAATTTTCAATTTTATTTTAATAAAAAAATTTTGTTTTATCGAAATTTTTGATTTCATATAAAATTCATATTTATATAAAATTGTCCCAATTTTCATATTTTAGTATATTTTAAAACCAAATCCCATATTAAAAAAAAAGCACCCTAAAGAATACAGTACTATTTTTTATTAAATTATAATTCTTACATTACTTCTTTTTTAAGAAATAAAATAACAAAAATGCAATTTTAGGGGCTTTGTTTGGATGAATTTTTTAAAAAAATCTTTTTAAAAAAAAAATTACATTGACTTCTCTTAAATTTATTAAAGATATATTTGCTTTTTTTTTAGATTTAAAATTACACATATCTCTCTTAATTATCTAAAAATCATTATAGTAACACTCCTTACTTTTAGCAGCACATAAATTGCATACAACAAAAATATATAAAATTATTTTTATACCCTCAATTATTTTTTCAATTTCTATTTAAATGTCACACCTCTTAACCCATTCAACCTCCATTCTCATCATCCTTTTCTAACAAATTTAGCTCAAAGTGCTAACTAACATTAGAAGCCGACAATTCCAAAAATATAAACCATGCCCAAACAAACAGTCCCAACATTCAAAGTAACTCAAATCAAAATAATCTCAAAACCAAGAGCAAAAAAGAAGCTATGCATACATTATCTTTACTACACCGTGGAAGGGAAATGCATTCATCCAAAAATAAAAATTTATGTGCCCTTTATTTTCTTTGAATCTTATCAATTACTTACACAGGTTTAAAACAAGACAATAAGTAAATAAATCCTATGACCACAACTTGCCATTCACATTACGTATTACAACCAAAAAAATTGTCACTCCTTCAAACTGCAAACTATTGCAGAATGTCCATCACAACCCTCACCTTTATCTCCTTAGCCATGGCCCACAACTTGGGGTGATAATGGGGCGGGTTTTATCTCAACCCGAACCCATCTGTTATCTCATTAAACAAGTATCAACCTGCCCTTATCATACTCACGAATTTTGACTTTTAAAACTCGAACCCTACCTGCAAATAACTCATTTCAACCCATACCTTATTTGCCCGTACCCACTATTCATTTTAAATACTTAAAAAATTATTTTAAAATTTTGAGATGAAAATTATTTTACAATTTAATTTGTATTTGGGGTGTATTTGATATGAAAATTAAAAATAAAGTGAAAATTTTCATAAATTAGTTTCATATGAAATATCACCATTAAAAATTTTTTATATCTATCTTTACTCCCAATTAAACATAACCCTAGAGAGATAAAAATATTTAGAAAAATAATCTTATATATATATGGAGTACGAGTAAGGTAGGGGCGGATTTGCTTTGAACTTGAACCCGACCCTACCCGCATCCAAACTAGCCCAGTTGCGGGGGCGGGTTTTAAACCCAACCCGATCGGGGTTGGGGAGAGGTGGATACCCACGGATAGGGTAGTAATTCCCACCCCTACCCACAACCACCGCATCGACATTGAGCCCTTATCTTCATCACTACAACTAGAACCGTCGCTGCCTCCATCATACTCGCGAATCACTGTACCGCCATGCCTCCACCGCCGAGGTCTCCCACCTCCGCTGGCAAGCTGCCATGACACAAATCCCACCACCGCAAAGCCACCACTACCCGTATTATCTTACCATCGAGCCACCTGCGTCTGCATTGCCATCCTGTAATGTCACCACCATCGTCGCCTTTGCATCACCACCACTATGCCCTTGAGCCATTGTATCTCCTCCGTCTGTGCCCTAGCCCATGATTGTTGGAACTCTGTTCCTTACCCTTTCTTAGCGTGACCTTCTAGACACACAGACATAAATTGTGATAAACGCGCTTAGGGCATCAAAATGGGCCAAATCTGTCGAGTCAAATCGGTTAATTCACCAAAAATATGTGGGTTAGGCTTAAAAAATAATGACCTATTTAAACTAGTCAATTTTTTAGCCCAACTCATTTAACCGGCAGGTTAAACGGGCCAACGCTTTTTTTTTTTTTTCAGTAAACTTGTATAAATTTAAGACATAAAAACATAATTTAGTATTCAAATTTAGAGCATCCTTACTTTTTTATAATAAGAAATAAGAATTTTTATCTTTTTTCAAATCAAAATTATTTTTTAATCAAAAATAATTTTTTAAAACATGAAAAGTAAATAATAATAAACAATTTAGGTTGGTAAAATTTGTCCCGTGGGCTAAATAGGCCGATTTGTTTAGGCTGTTTATTTCGCGGGCCAGTCTGACTCATTTGATAACCCTAAACACGCTTATTCTAATATGATGATTCGGGGCGATTTTCTTTAAGTTTTTTCTTTTCTTTCTTTATAAGGAAGGTAAGTTAGAAATTTTAAAAATTGTTTAGAAATAAGAGAGGTGAGTATAATTTTAAAATATAAGAGAAGGTAAGTGTATTTTGAATGGAGCTTAAGGGAGGTTAATGTAATTTCCCCTTTTTAAAATATGGGTAAAGCCTCATTTACATCCTTCACATTTTAAAGAGATTTTAACTTAGTCCCAAAATATTTTTTTGTTCTATTTATATCCCTAATATTTTTAAAATATTTTAATATTACAATTTCGGTATTTAAATTATGAATGGAAAAAACTTATATGAATGCCAAGTTATTAATGACAATGTGTTCATTATTTGTCTAAATAGGATGATATTGTTTATATAATTTTTCTTGTATTTTTGTAAGATATAAAAGTTTGTCTTTTTAATTTAAACCCTTTTAATGTTTCATAAATCTTTCTCCTACTAAAACCCATATTCGAAGTTTTCCTTGGAGAATCGAAGGTAACCAATCTCTATTAATAGTGTTTGGATATTGCTAACATTACAATTTGACCTTAATATTAAATTTTTTAATCTATAATTTGGATGTCATCTATCAAAAAGGTAAGATTGAAACATTTGTCAAGCATTAGGGATATAAATAGAATAAAAAAACTTTAGGAATAAAATTGAAATTGTCGCTAAACAAAAAGGATATAAATGAGGTTTTACCCTTAAAATAATTTTTCAAAAAAATATATTTTGAAAAAGTAAAAGTTATTTTATATTTGAATATAAAATTGATTTTATGTTTGGATGTAATGTTAAAAAAAATTTCTTTTATCCTTAAACATATTTTTTATGTTATAAAAAAGGCCTTTTCTATAAGATAAAAATTGTAACATGTTAAAAAAATATTTTTTGTACTTTTCTAGTGATTCTATTTTTACTAAAAAAATTTATCCAAACATACCAAAAATATTAAAAGATTTTTTTAAAAATTTTTTTATCAAAATAATGATGCTCAAATAAGCACTATAAGAGATTAATTTTTATACACTAATAATGTAAAATAATTTTAAATTGTTATCTAATAGAACTGTAAGAAAATGACAAATCATAGTAGATCAAAGAATTATACTATATCCATCGTGATTTATCACTTTTTACAATTCTATTGACTAACACTATAAAATTACTTTATACTATTAATATATAGAAATTAATCTAACTTTATAATACATATTTTGTGTATTTTTGTTTTTCTAAGCCAAGTATAATATAAGGAAAAAGTTTAATGAAGTGGTATTATGTATACATCATTTGTTTTTTTGGTCATTTTGTGGAAGGGGGTTGGGTGTGAGGGCCCTTTGGGAATCGAACTCATCCCTTTTTTCTTACAAGGCTCATCAATTAGCCACTTGAACCAATGTCTCATTTTTTTTTTTTAGGTGTTTAAACATTATTATGGCTTGCATGTGTTTTGGACTAAAGTGTAGTGGGCCCACCTTGAAATATTGTTTTATATTGGCCTTTCAACCTTCAAACCCTTGTGGTTGAGGCTATAGGTGAGATGGCAATTCATAAGCCTCCTAAGGACCATATTCGGGAAGTGAAGAGAGTCATGTTCAATTTCCCCTGGCTGAAGACCCCTTGTCCTCCCACCCGGCGAAAAAAAAAGTAAAAAACACTTCAAACCTTTGTGTATATAGAAGTGCTTGGGCTAATGGGACCATGGGCTTTTCTACTTCAATCAACCAATGAATTCTCTCTAGCCCATGAACAAGGAAGAGGAGCAAGGGGCCATAAAAGAAGTAGAGATAGCAAAATTAGTCAAATAGTAAAATATGATAAGTTGGCCTATTTAATTCACAAAAAAATGATAGGTTGGATTATATTTTGTAACTCATTATCAAGTATTTTAATTCCTATATAACCTGCAAATTGTGGTGGGACAAGGTGAGTTGATTAGTTGAATTAGTTCATTTCATTTTTTTTTCTTTTAATTGATGAGTTAGACAAGTCGGCCTCATTTTTATTCATTTTAAGTTGATAGATGAGTTAACTTGTTATTTTTGCTTACTTTTATGTAGATTGACCAATCAACTTGGCAATCCATTTTATTTTTATTATTTTAAAAATTTTAGATGAATTGACGAGTTTACCTACCAATCTGTCATTAAATGAAGTTAGTTGACAACTCTAATCTATTTTCTAAATCAAATTAATCCATTTTATCTCCCTTTCAGGCTAAACCCTGGCAAGTCAAGGTCGATTGACCTATTTTGCCATCTATAAGGAGAAGAGGCAAAAGGGTAAAAAAATAGAGAAAATAAGATAAAGTATATTCATTTTTTTCTTTTTTTGGCAAATGACTGCATCTTCTTCTCTAAAGAACATATTGGTTAGAATTCTCAAGAGTTTTTTGAAAATATTTGTGTGGAAATCAATGTAGAGAAATGGAGCATATCTTTTGAAAAAGTAATCCCTCATTACTCTAGCATTTGAATGGTTGCAATTTTTTTATGAGGGCATGGGATAATCCAAGAATGTATACTGGGACTATTGATTAAATGGGGTAAATGTAGAGGGCAAAGTTCGGTTTCAATAAAAGAAAAAAGGGTAAGCAATATAGATGGATAGAAGATACTTAATCCGTGTATTGTCATAGTTGAATTAGAATTTAACTTATGGGTTATTCAAAGAGAATACTTAAGTGTCTCATCTTAGAAAAAGGCATAAAAGAGAAAATTGGATCGGACCGGCTGGTCAGACCAGTTGGATCAGGAATCGGTCAATAGGCCGGTCCGGTCATTATCCTTAAACCGGTAGCTTCAAAAATCGGTGACAAATCGGATTGAACCGAATTGAACTATTAAAATTGGTGTGAACCAGATCGGTTTCAGCGGTTCACCGATTTGATTTTTTTTTTTGTAAAATACTATTTTTCTCTTTTTATTTAAAAAATTAATTAATTAATTAATTATATACATTTTATATTAATTATGTTATAATTTTTTGCATTTTAATTATATATATATATAATTAAAATTTTTTATTTTGATTAGTTATATATATATTTATATGTATAAATAATTAAATACATATATTTTATTATATTTTGGTCGAAATTTCGGTTGAATCAGTTAGATCTCTAAACCTTTGAACCTCTGTATTGACCGATTTAATGTATGGTCCGATTTTCTTAACCTTGGAAAAAGGAATTCATTAGAAGAGTTGGGCTTCTATCACTAGGAGAAATAATGATGGAGGTTTGGGCATCAAAGATCTAAGCAATATGAATCTTTCTTCTCAAGCTAAACAAGCACGAAGAATACAAAATGACACAGGTGCATTATATATCCAAGTCCTAAAGAGTTATGCTTCTCAAATTTAGAACTTCTTGATGTGCCCAGGAAGAGAAATTCATCCAAGATTTGTTCTAGAGAAACTTCGTAAGGAAAGAATGGAGATGGACTATAGTCAACAGTAAAAGTGTGAAATTGTATGATGACAATTGGTTTATTTTAGGGGATTCAATTCCAACACAATTGGAGCAACAATTCCCTCAAAAGATTAAAATCTTCTTAAGAAAGATATGTAGTAATGCCATTCTTGTAAGGCATAATGGCTACAAGAGGATATTTCTTGTTGCTATTGGCACAATCTATCAAGATGAGGACGAAATAATTGAGTATATGCTTCTCTTATGCTCGTAACAAGGCCAATTTGGTTAAGATCTATTCAATGCTTGCTACTCCTATTAATATGTCTGAGAACACTATATTTCATCCTCTTTGTAAAATAATTTTTTTAATTATTTTTTTATTTACTTTTAACTTCTAGAATCACATCTCATCTTAAAATTTCAATTACTTTTCAAAATTTTAATTTTATTCTATCTCAAATTTTTAATTATTTTTCAAATTTTATCTTATCTTACCTCAAATTTTTCAACTATCTCTCATCTCTATATAAACCCAACTCTAAGAATTTCTTTTGGATCAAAAGTGAATGCTTCTCTTTCTCAGCTCCGTACATAGAGTCATTGTTTTGAGCGTGGTCGTCGTCTTACCAATTGGCTCGGACACCAGACCGCTCGTGCCCGCCCATTCTGTCTCCCCGAGCGGCAGTCAAACGGAGGCGTGAATGCAAGATGCCAGCGGAATGATCGGGCGGACAGGTAAAGGTAAACGCTTACGTCCCTCGACTTGTGCTGGTATTAGGCTACTGAAGCTGCTTTTGTATGATTGATGGAAGACCTTCTACTCATTTCTGTTATGGCTTTCTTGTTGATCATACTCATACACACACAATAAGAGAGAATCCACTCCTTCCCTTCCTCTTTGACTTACTGAATAGGGTTCGAGTTCGACTAATAGTGGTGGAAGATAGCAGTTAGATCAACTTTGATTCTTTGTGCGGTAAATCATCTTCTCCCCTATAATTTATGGTTTTTTTCTTCTTATTGCTTTGTTGGTATGAAAGACATGCAGAATGAAGGGCAAAATTAAAATGAATGTGACCAAACTGCAAGACCCGCATCATAACATTCATCATCATCATCATGTACCATAATTCGCCACCAATCACCATCATTAGCTATCAAACCCATAGCCTACCATCATCTCCACCTCGCCTTGGGATGCTGTCACAATCTCGCTCTGTATCTCGTTTTGAAGTTGTCAAAGGAGTCTTCTATAATACATCACGAGCATTGTGGCTCATGTGCTCCTCTTTCATTTTATTTATCTTACTTATTTTATTTTGTTCTATTTTTTGGGTCTATGATTTTGTTTTATGTCGAAGTCTTTTTGATTCGTTTGCATAAACTTATTTTTTGTGCCTCTTGCTTTTGAAGTGTTTTTATAAATACACTTAAAATGTAAGCTTTTCTTTTCTTTTTTCATTCAAACAATAAATTGAGTTTTTTTTTTATCCATGCAACAATATCTAATATTGATATATGGCTTAACTATCTTTAAGGATTATGAGAATTATAAGGGTTTATTGTATAGTTCACGCTATTCTGTGCAAAAATGGATTGTTCTTTTTATTTTATTTTATTCTATTTTTAAATAAAATCCACCCAACATACAATCATTTTCTACAAGAACGATGAGAGCTTTGAATTTCTTATTGTATCAGAGGATACGTAGGAGCGGGTACTCCTTGTCAAGCCCAAAATTAAATTTTCTTAATTTTTGTTTCTTTTTCTATTTTATATTTATTGTAAATAATTTGTTTTATTTTGTAAATAATTGTTGTAAATCATTTAAAAGGGAAAAATAAATATTATTATAGTTATCAATTAATTTGCATAACAAATTCTAAGATAATCATATTAAGATGGATGTATTAGAGATGTAGTTGAATTAAATTTCCACCCTTCTTTAGGCATAATTAAACTCTTGAACCCAATCACATTTTCAAAGGACCAACTTTGTCAAATAAAAAAAAAATTTTGATTTTTTTCCTTAAATAAAAAATAGTGGCGATTTCATTGAATATTTTTTAAAAATATCTTTTTTGTTGCCTCTTGTCGCAGCATCCTCCAGACAATAGGGTTTATCTGTTGGGCTATCTAGAAAAGGAGAAATGAGGCTCTATTTCTCAATAAAAGCCCTAATCCACATTCCAAGATATAGCCAAAGCCTTATCTTCATCAAAGAATATTGCAAGCCTACAAATAATCAAAATATCTGCAATCTAGCAAGCAATTCAAAAACATCCAAAAAAGTTGGAAACTCCATGCTCCAGGGCCCACATATGTTATTTAAATGCAAATATATAAGACCAATATCGGTAGAGCCAAGAACACGACTAATCACCTGGAGGCAAGATGTGCCGAGAACGCAATACACAACGCAAATCTCTCGGATGAAGCTTAAGCTCTTAGAGTAGTCATGGTCCTTCTGAGCAACCTTGGATGGAGCAACGTCTTCTTCAAATTCGAGAAAAATTATGTGGTGCTCAGCTTAAAATGGAAATATTCAATATTCATCTCAACATAAACCATAAATCCAAAGATTTTTCATAGATCCAATGATGGAGAATAATGGAGTACGATTGCTCCAATTCCAGTTATTAGTATCTTAAACTTATTTCATTATTTTTCACTATTAAATCTATAAAAAAACTTTAAATTTAAGATTTATATTTGAATAAATATTCAACGTTCACCTTTTAAGACGAGTATCCTAAAACACTCCCGAATTTGATAACATCGAGTTGATTGAGGCCTACATATGATCCAATTTATGGGAGAAAGGTTCTACTCTTCAAGACATTTAATTGTTGCACAATTATTGCCATACCGGTGAATGGGAAGGCAATAATGCAATTAATGTCGTCGAAAAGTTAGCCTTCAATGGATCCCTCTCCCTATTCCAGATGGTTGCTTTTGTACTTCGACCAGTGGAAAATATCACTAAGGATGTACCTTTCACTAGTGTAGGATCTGGATCTAGACAAATCAAATTCCTAGCAAATATCCATGTCTTGTTTGTTTTATGTGTATCGGTCTCGATTTTGTTTGGGTGGGCCTTTGTTTGGGCCAAGGTTTTCGTAACCTCTATAAAGTAGAATTGTCCACAAAAAAATGAAAAAGAAATTGTCAACCTAAAAATGAAATTATCGGTAAAGTTACACCTCGTGAAGTAGCTGAGAGTCGGTTTGATTCCCGTAATAGGGGTCAAAGCACCATTATTTAACCCATCACTAGACCCAAAAGAAATAATTTATTTAATTTAAAATTCATCAAAAATTAGTCCCTTGTTTTTTTAATATTAAGTGTTGTGAAAATTCTCTCACCCGCAAGAGTGGAACCAAGGGAAATGGTAAGGGTCTTTGCCCCCAAGACTCAACACATAAATAATCATATAATAACAAACTATAATTTGTATTAATTAGTTTCTTTCTTATGTTGTACGGAAAATAATTTTATTAAAAAAAATGCCGATGATAATTTTTTCTTTTGCAATTGTTTTAAAGTTTTGGATAAGCTTTGCAAAGAGCTTACATCTATTGTAACGAAATTTTGGTGGAACGAAGACTATTGAGATTTAAAATAGTAAATACATTGATAATTAATTAAAGCAAGATGAGTTAAATTTAAAGATTTTCGAACTTTTAATGGTAAGAAGGGGAAGATGTTAAAGATACCTATTTTTTTTTGGCTCTTATTTAGTCACCTCAATAAACCTTAAATAAAAAAATATTATTTATACTTAATTTTTGGATTCATTAAAGTGCCCCTCAATAATTGATTAAAAAAAAAAAGATTCACTTGTAACTAATAATTAAAAAATATCTTAATATATCACATTAAAATGGGTTCAAAAAATAAATATAAATAATATTTTTAATAAAAAATTGTGGCTATATCACTGTTTGTCCGTACAAACTTTTGGATAAGATCTGACTAAGTTAAAATATATGCTATATGTACTATAATATAAATGTGATGTACACAAACTCTCTAACTTATCGTCTTTTTTTTTTTGTTGGGATTTGGAATTGGACAAAGATATGAATTCGGAGTGAAATGTATGGGGCATTGTTATTGCTATGTAGAACAGCATTGCGGACAAAGACATGAATAGGACGTTACTCCGAAGAAGGATATTCCCTGGATAGGGTACGAGAGGCTCGTATTCTTTTCACGTTTTTTTGATACGATATCAGATTTATATGATACACATGCATAACAATCATAAGTTAATAATACGTTTGAAATATAGCAAATTTAATTTTTGTTCAAGAAATATGAATCTTTAAAGGTAGGATTTAATTTTGATATACTGATTGTCATATAATCGAAAATTTTTGTATAATTTTTAAAATAATAGGTATTAAAATTAAATATATTTATTAATATAATAATATATAATTAAATAATAATATAAAAATATTTTATACAGTAGATACATCAAAATTAAACTCTCATAGATAATAGGTATGTATTTTTTATTAAAATAATATTGCATACTAACGAAAATAGTTTGAAATAATATTCAAAAGTGCTTTGATAATTACAAAATATTAAGACATATAATATTTTTTCTAATATTTTTAGATTATACTTATTGCAATTAGGTGGTATTTGGACCAACATATCTCGATTATTTATTGATTTATTTTTTGGGTATATTTTTAGGTAAGCCTTTCATATTTGATTGATTAGAAGATCTACAAAGATATTTTTAGGAAACTCAAGTAACTGACATAGTTTAAATTCTGCCTAAAGGTTTTTTTTTCCCTTATTTTTATTTGTTTATTTTTTTTAACATGATCTCTTATCTTTAATTTTTTTTAATATAATCCCTTATATTACAAATCGCCTATTAATGTGATCTATAGTCACTTTTTCATCACACAACTTAGAACATAAAATGCTGACTTGATACAAATGATGTTGGCATAGCATATATGCGGATATGACACTATTTATGTCTCATCTTGTTCTGCTAATGAGAAGGTAATATACAGACTGCACTAGTATATATGGTTTGTACTGTAAGAGACCAAATCGATAAAAATTAATTAACAAAAATTGAGTACAGTGATAAGTGAGTTACACTTCAAAAAAAGAACTAAGTTTCAAACTTTAGAAAAGATAATTTTATATTACCTTTTATTCGCTACTATATTCGAGAGTTTAATTTTACAACAATATCTATAAAGACACCTTAAAGATAAAAAAAAATCAACAAAAATTAAAGACAACAGACTATATTAAAAAAATTTTAAAGATAAACGACAAAAAATACCATTTTGCCTCAAAATTCAAACCTAGAATTACATATTTAAGATGCATCATATTCTCAATTATGACTAAATCAACCAATCAAATTCCTCCTGATCAGGTTACAAGATATTATTGATATATATAAATAATGGGTTTGATTTGGATATACACTGATAAAGTTTTTTATATTATCAATTAATTAAATATTATTATTATATGGGTAATATGTATCAATCTGGATACACCTTCCTTGAACTTTTCCTATGTAAATTCTATGGGCATCGAGCGTCTTTGCATTAACAAAGTGGGTTCACTGGGGTTGTTTGACATTTATTATCTCATTATTGAAAGATAACATTTTTGAATTAATACTTTGTATGGTCTTCAATTTTTAGAATTAAAATAGTTATAATTCACGTGATGCCCCGTACGAATGCGGTTGGCATACTAGAAAATGACCATGAAGACTTAGTGAAAGGACTTCATGAGGCATTCATTTATCTCCCCAATCTCATTTTCTCTTGTTCTCATTCAGTTCTGCACCTGAAAAATATGAGGAGCATTTCAAAAGCAGCATGCTTCACTCTTGTTCTTGTTTTTGTAGTAGCACTTCATGTTGAATGTCGTGCTCTTCACACTCACACTAGTCCCTCTGAGTTGGTTTCTGATGGAGTTGATGATGTTCAACTTGAACCTGAAAATACTTACCTGCATCTCAAAGACCAAGAGGTTGTTGAGTCTTATAGTGGAAAGTACTGTAAACAAATGTATGGCTTCTTGCCATGTTCCAACAGCATTGTTGGCCACCTCTTCCTCATTTTGGTGTACGAGTACTTGTTATTCCATGGAGAATCATATTTAGCTGCTGGGGGTGAGCAGATCTTCAAGATTCTTGGCCCTGGTGTTTTTGGTGCTAGTGCCTTTGATATTCTTGGTGCACTTCCCGAGTCCTTAATTCTTCTCGGTATGCATTACTACCCTTAAAAAAAAAAAAATTTCCTTTCCTTGATGTTTCCTTCGGATCAGGATCCTCTCCCATTCAAAATGAACAGGAGAGTGTTTGTTAACATCCCCACCATTGATTTTTTTTTTACTTTGAAACCTTTTAACCTTCTACAATAAAGAATGAGTGGTGGAGATGTTAATAGCATACTCTCCTGTTTATTTTAAACAGGAGAGGATCTTGATCTACCTTCAAAACATTTATTTTTGGGTCTAAACTATTAGTATCTAATCAAGTTTAAATCAAGTTGGCTTGCTATAGAAATAAAAACTCTCCCAGTGGCTTTTTTTTTTTTTTTTTAATTTTTTAATTCACAAATTGGAGACTTTACTTAACAAGAACAAATATCAAACTGGTTGAACTAGCCAAATATTGTTAGCTTCAAAACATTTTTAAAACCGGGTGAAGAATTTGTTATATTTAGTTGAGCAACTTTAGATAGTTAATTATTTGGGTTATGTTATCCTTATAGCACTTACTATATACATGCTCTATCCTAATCTTAGCTTCTTTTTTTTTTTTTTTTTTTTTTGTCATCACTTATCAGTGACCGGGCTTTCCAGTGATCAGGAAAGTGCATGTTATCCCTATAGCACTTACTATATACATGCTCTATCCTAATCTTAGCTTCTTTTTTTTTTTTTCAGTGACCGGGCTTTCCAGTGATCAGGAAAGTGCACAAGAGTATGCTTCCACAGGAGTTGGTTTGTTGGCTGGATCTTCCATCTTGCTTCTGACAGTAGTATGGGGAACCTGTGTCATCATTGGCAAGCGAAAGTTGAAAAATGACTCTGGCTCTGATAGTACAAATTCATCATGTGGAGGGATAAAAGAATCATTGACTGGTCTGCTCTTGGTTCTTTCCGCTGAGCTTTTAGTCCCTTATTTTCCAATTTAAAAAATTACATGGTTTCTAGACCACTAATACTAACAGCATTATTCAACTGAAATGTTTCTAACAAAAACTAATATTCATTCCCTCCATTTTAAACATTATAAGAAACTTTGCAGTGAAGCTTGCTTTTTGAAGTTTTAATTTCTTCGCTAGCATTACTTTAACTCCTTTATGGTTTTTTGATGTTGAACTTGCTGCTTATTCCCTTTCATTTCTGTTTATTTTCCATGGATTTGTAGGTTATGGAATTACTTTGGATGTAGATACTACAAAGATGGCAAGAATCATGGTTTTCTCAGTTACACCACTCATCATAATGCAGATTACCAATTTATTCCGGAACTCTTCTACTCTACGCAATGGGACCTTGATGGTTGCTCTTACTGTAGCTGTCATTTTTCTCATCTCATACTTCATTTACCAGGTTTCTCATCCAGCACCTTCTATTAGAATTTAAGTTGATTCTTAGAATCACTTTATCTAATTGTTAAAGAAGAAAACAACATTTAGTCACACACTATAGTAATTTGCAACTTATTTTGTTATTGGACATAGTCCTAACTGAAAATTAAGAAAGCATTTGTGAAATGACTATGGCAGTTAGTTAAAGTGGAAAGGCTGTAGACTTTTGTTGGCTTCTCTTATTTAATTTGATGCCAAATTGACTTTTATTTTTGCTGATGAATCTGCAGATCTTCAAACCTCAGATAGAGAAAACACGACTAGAATATATAAAACATGATGATTTGATATTAAGAATTTTGCAACGTGTTGAAAAGCAAACTCTGCAAAAGATCCTGGCTGAGGATGGGACTCCCAATGTCAATGCCATAAGTGGGTGAGTGAGATTTCAGGAAGCATTTCTTGAAAGATTAGCTGAACATTTGGCTAGTTTTGTGCACAAGTATTCTCTAAAGAGAAATATTTTTTGAACACATGTTTTAGACATCACTTTAAACATTTGGGGATTGATGTATAAATTAATGAAAATTTCTGTTATGTTTCTCTTGAATATGGTATAATGTGATGAGGTAACCAATAATGAATGAGAAGCTCTTCCATCGGATTCACCAGTAAGATATAGTTATTTTCATATAGGTTGATTCACCACCAGTAACATTACCGAAATTCCTGCTTATTTATTCATGACTCTCCAAATGTCGAAATGGATGTCTGCACAGACTATATTCGAAAAAAACTAGTACATAACCCATAATACTTCATTATGCAGGCTATACCATGAAATCAGTCAACACGGGGGCAAGGATTTATCAGCTTCTGAAGTAAAAGACCTGCTGCTCAAGAATAAATTAACTGACACAAATATCAAAGAGGAGCAAATAGCGGACATGTTAAAGATCTTTGACCGAGATGGTGACCAAATTATAACCAAGGAAGAATTTGTCACTGGCTTAACAGAATACATTAACCAAACAAAGCATGCTCTGGACAGACAGTACCTCCCAAAAGAGTCCCTGAACAAAATGTATCAGGTGCATGAATGCACCCTGTGACATGATTACCACACATTATATCAATGATAATTTCATTATACAATCTATCACTATTTAAGAAAATGCAGGATTTTAGTCCTTTTGACATTATTTGCAATTGTATTTTATATTTTTATTCCTTTCCTTTCATCCATGTGTTTTTCACCTTGCTAACGATGCAGATCCTCATCATATTCTAAACAGACTTTTATCAAGCCATGGATTGAACATGTGAGAAAAGAACGCGAATTAAAGGGACTTCTTATATCTGAAGTCTTAATGCATGTTCAGAATGATGTGGTTGGCGGGCTGCTCAATGATGATGGCACAGCTGATAAAGATTCTATCAAAAGGTCAGCATCTGGAATTGTTTGTCATATCTGCTACTAAATAGTATGCTGTAGTTAGTTAGATTTTCATTTACTTCATCCATGTAGCAAGAACCAAATATCATAAGCATAGATAATAAATATTCAGAAGTCCAAAGTCTTATATGTTGTCTATTAAATGACACTGCAAAATCTTACATGTTTTTAAGTATTTTGTCTCTCCTCTTAGCCAATGTGATGCAACTGCAACAGGTTATTTGAGGAAATTGATAGCAATGGGGATAACCATGTTTCAAGATCTGAGTTAGAAAGAATAGTCAAAAGCATCCACTTTAGTAAGGCTGTGGATGCGGAGGAAGCAGTTACGAAGCTCGTTCAAGATCTTGATGTTAATAGAGACAATGAAATTAGTGAGAAGGAATTCGTTGATGGTTTTGCAAAATGGATAAACTCAAATTCTAGCCAAGCTGCTCACTCGAATTCTTCAACTCATGGAAATCATCGAGTATTAGCACTATTCCTTTACTCAAAACAACTTACAATTTTCAATTTTTCTTCTAATTACTTTTTAATTGGCCAAACGCATGATCAGTAACAAAAATTAACATTGCAATCTGAAATGGTTGTGTGTTAGACATGGGAAGAAGTTGAAAAGGTGATGGAACAGAATCAGAGCAAAGGAGTATCTGCATGGTTGGAGGCTATAGCATACGTGGTGCTGGGAATTGCTATGTTGTCTCTTCTTGCAGAGCCCCTAATAGCAAGTGTCCAGAACTTCTCTCAAGAAGCAGGACTTTCTTCTTTTTTCATCTCATTTATTATAGTTCCCCTAGCCACAAATTTTAGAGAAGCAACCACAGCAATCAAAGAAGCTAGCCATAAGAAGAGCAGTAATACTTCTCAAACAATGTATGAGGTTAGTAATCTTACCTTGCCCGTGTTCCACTTCACTATTATTCATTTTTTGTTTTAAACTACCGGTATCCGAAATACACTTATCTTACTTAAAGTAAATAAGTGTTAAACCACTTAAACCAAATATTAGTTTGTCTTGACGTTGGGAGAGTCCAAACCATGGTTTGGAGTGTGCAAACTGAATTTCAACTCATTTTAACATGTTTGGCAAAATCACGTTGAGTTATATTTTCATATGATTTTTCGCCTCAAACCATGATTTGAGTAGAAGTGAAAAAATTGCTTTCACTTTGCACCAAACCATGGTTTGCCAACTATAAACCAAACATATCCTATGTCGGTCACTTAACTACTATTCTAACTAGATGCTTAAGTCAAAAATTTGGGTCAATGCAGATTTATGGAGCAGTGTTCATGAACAATATTCTTGGCTTTGTGGTGATCTCAATTCTTATATATGTGCGAGATATCACTTGGGAATTCTCAGCTGATGTACTGGTTGTGGCAATTGTTTGTGCTGTAATGGGCCTTGCTGCTAGTTTCCGCTCCACTTTCCCCATCTGGACATCCATCCCTGCATACCTCTTGTACCTTATATCATTGCTTTTGGTTTTTGTTCTCAAAGATGTCCTCCATTATGTTTAGTGACTATTAGAGAGTGAGACCAGCTGAACTAACAAACTCTGGAATATTATTAGCAAATGGTATGTGTTGTATAATGGATTCTAATGGTGTCACTGACGGAAAATGAATTAAGATGCATAGTGAAGGGGAATGAAAAATCAAGTGTATCACGCAATGATAGATCCATTTGTCTCAGCTATTGAAGCAATTGTGCATGACTGAGCAACAGGTTAATCGAAATAGTGAATTAAAATTTTCCATAATGTGATTAATACTGACCAAGCCTTGGGATCAAGTTCAAGTCCCTTTTTTTAATCCCCTTTACGTAAATGTTAATTTTGATTTTTTGATAATCTAGGTATATACATCTTAATAAACTGGTTATACTCCTCTATATTTTTTTAATACTACATAAAAATTTAGATTAAAGGGATGATCCATCTCGGTCTAAGATTAAAACATGCATTTGAGCTTATCAAATATTTATAGGGGTATTTACAAATCTTCCACCAATGAGAGAATTTAATAATCGAATCCAAATCATGATTTATTGTTAATGTTAATATTGATTTCATCTAATCATTTAACTTTTTTATGTAACAGTATATATCAAAAGTGATCCACCGTAAGATTCATGAACTATTAGCCAGTTTGGTTTGTCCACTGAAGTGGAAAAATACGAATTTCAATAATAAAACATGATTTTCGATGCAACTTTTGCGAGAGGAGGTAAGGTCTTCCTTCCGATAAAATCGATTTTACTGGCATTTCAAACGGGCTATACATAAAATAATAATTCATTCCATTAAAAGAGCCCACTTGTCTTTGTTGACGTAACAGTCATCTCTTTTTATTTCTTATGAATTGCCAACAATTTATAAACTAACTACCATATACTGATGAAGCTTCATTACCAAATTAATTATAACCAGTGAAACTTATTCTTTTGACAAATAATTCTTTTAAGATAGTGATGTTATCTTATTCTTTACATATTGTAAGCTTGTGAAATAAGGAAAGTGTCTTATGTCTGCTGAACCTGACTTGTTCTAAAGACAACAACTATTTTCATATCTTAAATGTTGCGATCAATGTGTGTACTCACAAGTAGAAAGTAGAATTTAAATAAATCTCCTGTACGCAAATTCCAGGTTCTTGTATTTTACTCCTTTTCTGTCCCCCACAAAATCTTTGCATTGGAAAGTCTCTCGAACACATTATTCAAAATCCTCTAAATTAAAGCCAATAAGAGTGAATTAGTAGTAAAGAGTTTAAATAGTTTGCATAAAATTTTACATTAAACTTCAGTATTATTGATGTACAAAAAAAAATATAATATTCTAACTAATTTATATCAAGTTATGACAATTTATTATGAGTATACTTCTTTCAATACTAATTTTTTCTATTTACAAAACTTAAATCTAAATCTATTTAAAAATAATAGTAACTTTAACGGATTGAATATAAGTAGTCTTTTGACTTTCTTGAAACCCACACTCCACAATCATATAGAAATTTCCAACTTATTTGGTAATTACTACTAAACAATGAAGTCAAGCAATCTGGTTTTTGCTTGGGGGAGGAAGGATTTGGGAGACTATGAATTGATTAAGCAATGGGGAAAATACAATATGATTCCTATAGGGGTAGCTTAAGATTAGCAATAGTAACTCACCTCACAAAATATGTAACAAGACGCCTCATCAATAGCAATCTTTTACGGCCTTTTTATAAAAAATGCTTCCGGGTTTATCGAGCACTTAAAAAGATATTTATGACTCATCTATCAATAAAGAAAGCTTGAAAATTGAACCCAAATAATGATATATAAGCTAAATGCCGATCAGATAAGCCAACCCCTTTTGATAGATCCTTCTTACTTTGTGTGTAGATATTAATAACTTTGTTTCCAAATTCCAATTTAGCTTGGATATTAATTCAGAAGTGGAAATGGTGTTTACAATAACTATGAGATGCTATTAAATGAAAAAAATGGAAAAAAAAAAAAACAGGATCAATCAACAACGGCTTTTCAGAGCTCAAAAAAGCTATATCTTATACAGCAAGGTAACAGTGATGGAAATTATATATTATTGTATATTCAAATTATGAATGAATGATAAGCAGGTTAATTTCTTATAAGGATTAGAACATGAGTTCAATTCCTGGGAAATACATTTTTTGAGAATGGGAATAATTGTAAATGTTCCACCACGAAATTCTGAGAGCAATATAATATATATCCAAATGGTAGATGTTTATATATACTATTATCATCGTGTTGTCTTTTGAATTTTTAACTAGCTTATATCTGTAACCATTTACACGGAATGAGTAATTATATCTACATGACAGTAACAATAATTTAAAGTCTTAAATTAAGTCAAGTCTATTAGGAGTTGGCTGAGTGAGATTATGTTCCAATAAGCCCAATAGTTTAATTAACAAATTGTCTACAAGTTGAGGAATTTTAATTTTACGATTTTTTTCTTCACACCTCTTAATCGTAAATTTAATAATCTCTCGAGATAACAAGACTCCTTTTGAATTTTCTTTTTCATAGATATTTAACCTTTGACATTATAATTAAAATTTCATCAACTTTTAAATTTAAGCTTATTTATCACTTGAACGAAAAAAAGGATATTTGAAAAATTCAGATATTTAAAAATTAAAATTGGATGACCTAGTTAGTAAAGAAAATAAATAGTTAAAAAAACATAATAGACAGGGAGATAGAAACTATATGGAAACTCAAAAAAATTATCAATGATTTAAACAGAGGTCTTTAGAGGTGCTTCAGTCTTTGTATAATATTATTAAAACTTCGTTCTTCTGACTGTATATTAAAACTTCTTTTATTTTGTAAAGTAAAAATGGCACTTCTCTATGAAACTGGGGCAATTAACTGCAAAGATACATCCAACAAAACATAAATTAATAAACTTGGGAGACACGCAACGTATGTATTTAATATATTTCTGATAAATGGTAGTATTACTAGCTACTACCCTTAATAATTGTTTTATTTGAAATGGTCTGTATTGCATTTGAGCTGATTTTAATACGAATTGAAATTTTCTGGCCCCTAGTATATCCTTCGAATATATGAAAATCTGACAATGTGAATCTCAGAGTTACGTTAGAAAATTCAGCACCTTCGCATTGGTACCGAGAAATTGGGAAGAAAAGTAATGGAGGGTTATTTTTTTATTAAGATATATTACTTACACATGGTATTTTTGAGATAATATATCGATGCCATAGAGTTTGAGATCCGAATCAAGTGAGATTCACAACCTATAGATAGGAGTATGTTGGTACTGTATCTAAAAAATGATATGTACAAATAATATTTCTTTTTTTTATTAATTGATAGATAATTCTAATTTTTTATAAAAATAAATAAGATATAATTTAAAGTTTTAGCTGAATATAAAGTATTCATGATTCTTAATAGTTTAAATTTTTTAGTCAGGGCGTCATAATATATTTGAAGGCCTAAGTCAAATCATAAATAAGGTTTTTCACTTATTAAATAATATATGATTTTTAATGAAGTTATTTTCTAAATTTTTATCTATAAATGTATTAAATAATTTCTTAAATATATTATTTCATTATCAACATTTCATCTTATTGTTTCTTTTTATGTATGATATATTTATTATGAAATATAGGTTTTATTTCATTCCATATACTACATTAAATTAATAATGAATTTAAAAAGTGAAATTTATTTAAAAAAATCGTAAATTTTCCAGTTGATGAAGTACATTTTGCGTGAGTGCTTGAGTTGCTGACTAACTCCAGGGTGGAGGGTTAGGGTCTTGTGTTTTAGGTTAGGTTGCCCCTTCTTAGGTTGTTATGTGGTGTATCTAAGGTCCAAAGGGGAATTTAGTTATTAGTTGGATGGCGTAAGGTTTCCTGTAGTTAAATCATTAGAGGGAATATGGGTTGTGGAATCCGGGATCCCTATTTATGAGGGGCATGTATGGTAGCATAATGATAGGTAATTGATAGTAAAATAGGGCCCCCAAGGCAAAGCTTTAGGTTGGGTGACTTTGGGAAATGCTCAGCCAGGCCACGAGAGAGCATTCTATCCAAGGTTGCGGGAAGGCATGACACGACAAGGGCTTGAGGGCGATTGGCTTGATCATATGGCCAGTCTAAGTGTCTTGGCCAAGTTATAACCAAACCAGCTTCTAAACTAACATTTATAGTGCGTTTGGCAAAGGAAAGAAACGGAGAAAAAAGAAAATGAAACAAAAGAAATTTAAAGGAAAGAAATTGAGTAAATTTTTAATTTTCACATATATATTTAGATGAAAAGAAAATGAAAAAAAGAAAAAGATAATGATATCAAATAATAATTTTACTATTATGTTATTTTAAGATATTATTCCAACTATAATATAAAGTCATATAAAAAATTAATGAAAACATAAAAATTAATATAATTTTATTATAAATTTATCTATCAACATAATGTAAATAAATATAATAAAAATTAAATTTTTTATTCTTATTATTTCTTAAATCAACAGTTTTATTTTTTTTATATATTAATATTTATAATATATATTACATTACATACATACATATACATATATATATATATATATATATATATATATATATATATGTACACACACACACACACACACACAAAACGTGCCAGTAGAGACGATGCTATAGGGGTTAGTGAGAGGAAAAAAAATTTGGATGGGCCTCACCTCCTTTTTTTTACTTTTCAATTTTTTTCCTATGCATTTTTTTTTACAATCAAACAAAGAAAAATGTTCCCTTTCCTTTCAGTTTCCTTCCTTTATCTCTATTTCCTTTCAATTTTCTCCCAATCAAACAAAGTCTTAGTTGATTCAACTAGTTCAAAACTTATTTTCTTTACACATAAAGTTTTGAATTCAAATCTTATCAATAGAGAAAAAATAAAATAAAATAACTGACTAAAAGAGCTTTACCTCTATAGAGTTGGTTTAGCAATCTTTGAAAACTAAATATTTAAGACATTAGTGTTAAGCTTTAGATAAATAGTGTTTGGTTAATTATTTAGACTTTTTAAAATTGGTTTTTTTAATCTAAAATAGTTTTAAGTTAAAATTGGTTTTCAAAATAATTGATTTTAAAATATGTTTTTTTCTAATTTTATTTTTTCTCTTATCTTAGAGTTTACTCGTCACTACTTTTTCTTATGAGTATCAATTTGAACCGGCTTGACTAATCCAACTATGTTAGCTCAATGCAAGTTTGGCCAATTGCAGGTCAACTCATTACTAGTCAAGTATAGTAAGAGCTAGTGTTTTATTGGCCTAACTCGGCCTTCTATGACTTATTAATCATTCCGGTTGCCTAATAGGTCTCCATTTATTTTTATTTATTTATATAATTAGAGTCTAAAAATATTAATTTGTAATAATTTATTTGACTAGATTTTATCAAAAGATATGAATTAATGTATATTTAATGTTGATTAACCTGACTTAATCATGTCAGATCGAGCCTAATAAGATTAGGTTAAGTCGGGTTAAACTCATTTTTTTATTTTTTGGTTCCAATATATCTATTTTGTCGAGTTATTTGAACTAGTTCATTAGGCTAACCCATACTGCAATTTTGTATTTTAACTAATTAATTTTATGTCAAGTAGCATAATATTAAAGACCAAAAAAAAGTAGCATAATATGAAGGCTTTTTAATTTCAACCCAAACACTGGTTAATTTTAAATTAGTTCATTTATAGATGAACTAATATAACTTTTTATTTTGTACTATGTTAAATTGATGTTTCAAATTACTACATAGCTCCTTAAATTATCCTTACCTTGAGCTAAAAGGAGCTATCCTTCCCCTTAATCTAGTTTTTAGTTTATCAAAAAGATATGTAAGGACTTTTATTGAATAAACTCTAACAAAGTTCTTGGGAAGAAATTTTTGTTATCTGCCTATCTCATTATCACACAACAAGGAAAGACGAAAACGGTTGTACCAGAGGAGAATAAGGTATATTCCAAAACTAGCAAATCTTTGTTTAGTGATGGAAGAAAACTACTCAGTGATGCATATGTTAATTACTACGAAATTCAAGGATACGTAACTTCTAATGTGATAAATACAAGTGTAGCTATTTACGTGTTATGGTCAGTATCTTACGCCATTGTTACTTTAGAGGGACCAAATTATATTTTTTAAATGCCTCACTGTAGTGGCAATAGGTTGCATTAACGTCTTCAAAGCTTGAAAAACCAAGAACGAAGATTCCTTCCATCACTTCATGTTTCTTATTCTACAATTACACTGCAGCTGCAGAATGCAATGAAGAATATTGTAAGCTGCATATTATATATAATATTCCAATTCAAAGAATTTTATTGTAACTCTATTATGTCATCTTTGTCTATCTGTAGAGTCTAGATCATATAAATGATTTTTAAATTATTATGTAAATCACACAACAAAAATTTATAGTTAAAGAATATGAAGGTACTACCTATCATCCATTAAGAGTACCTTAAAATGCCACACTCATTACCTGAAAATTTCTTTCAGCCTAGAAGTTTGGAATTTGACTCCAGATCAATAGAGGGAATATGCATTCCTGTTGACCGTTTGATTTGTTAGCATTCTTGTGCCTATATAAAGGGATATGGTCATATGGATGACGAGCACCAAGCCAGGTAATATGCTATTATGGAAACCATGCATAAGTTTGTTCCTCTCCTTTGTCTTATAACCATGCTTACAATTGTATCAGGAAAAGGAGCAGATCATCATGAGGGTGCTGCTGGCATGCATGTCACAGGCATAATAGGAGCTATTGCAGACAACAATTCCCGCAGTGGTAAGGAAGAGATATTGGCTATTAAGATGGCATTGGATGATTTCTATAATTATAGCAATCAAAGGTTTATTCTACATATACAGAACTCTCAAGGGGATCCCCTTCAGGCTGCTCTTGCAGGTTTATAATTCTTAATCTTCATCTCTCAGTAATTGTTGAACATTTTGGTATCTATAATCATGGGACCTTGATATAATTTACACATCACTTTAATTGTACTTGTTTCATATGTAGTCATATATACCAGTCAAATTAGTCATAGTTACATTAACAATCTCTTTAGACAAATATGCAAACAGACTTTACTACGTTTGGTTTAGCTTTTGCAACTCAAAACCATGGTTTGGTAGCATAAGCAACAAGAGACAAGCTTTTGCCCAAACCATGGTTTGACAGTTAGCAAAAGTTAAACCAGACATGCTAGTATTAAGTACACACACTAGACTAAGTCTTATACACAGTTTTCTTTGGATTTATTCTCCTCCATATTAGGATACTCACATGTTTATTTTTAATATGATCATGTCATAATAAGAGAGAAATAAACACAAACATTTTAAATAGATCAAGCCCACTTAAAATTTTTAGGGCCCAATTTGAGTATTTATAGCTATCTCTCTGAGCATGATCATCTCATGTTAAAACAAACATGAGAAGATCATAATTCATTCTTTTTTATCAGTTAAGAAAGAAAAACATGGTACATATTCATCTAATTCTTATTCATTGTTTTGCAGCTAGAGATCTTATTGATAAACACCACGTGCAAGCAATTATAGGACCACAAACATGGGAAGAGACAACGTTAGTGGCTGAAGTTTGCAACAAAAATATGACACCGGTTTTATCTCTGGCTGACATAACTCCAAAGTGGGCAACTTTGAAGTGGCCCTTCCTGGTGCAAACCTTACCTAGTCCATTGAAACAGATGAAAGCAGTAGCTGCCATTGTTCAATCCTGGGATTGGTACAGTGTTAACATAATATATGAAGATAGGGATGCTTCATCCACAGAAGTTTTATCTCATCTTTATACAGCCCTTAGTGAAGCAGGTATAACAATAAGCAATCTTTTAGCCATCCCTCCTTTTGTTTCCATATCATTGTCCCAACAACTTGAGAAGCTTACAGAAGGGCAATGTAGAGTCTTTGTTGTTAATTTGTCCCTCCACTTGGCCATAAACCTGTTTGAAACTGCAAAGAAAATGGATATGATTGAGAAAGATTATGTGTGGATCATTACTGATCCTTTTACAAGTCTTGTCCATTCCTTGAATGCATCCTCCATCTCCTCTATGCAAGGAATCATTGGAGTCAAGAGCTACTTCCCAGAAGTAGGGCACCAATACGAGGAGTTCTACCATAAATTTTGCCAAAAATTTAGCTCAGAAAACCCTGGTCAGGAATTTAACAATGAGCCTGGGATATTTGCAGCCCATGCTTATGATGCTGCATGGACTGTGGCTCAAGCAATGAGCCAAACCGACAGCGAAGGGGGCCAAGTTTTGCTGGATAAGATTTTGCTTAGTAATTTTACTGGCTTAAAGGGAAGAAATTATTTCACTGACCATAAGTTAGCTCCTGCACATACTTTTCAGATCATCAATGTGATAGGGAAGGGTTACAAGGAAATTGGTTTCTGGTCAGATGGACTAGGGTTCTCAAATAATATTGGCCAAAATGCTACTTACAATTCTTCAATGAAGGAATTGGGACAAGTTATGTGGCCAGGTAGACCTTGGGACACTCCAAGAGGATGGGCCCTGCCAACAATTGATAAGCCACTAAGAGTTGGGGTCCCCACTTTGGTGACATGGAAACAATTTATAAATATAACTCAAGATCAATATGCCAATACTACCTCTTTCCAGGGATTTGCTATTGACCTTTTCAAAGCAACTATGAAGTTGTTGCCCTTCCATTTGCCATACAAATTCTATGCTTTCAATGATACATATGATGAGTTGGTGAAGCAAATTTACTTGAAGGTAAGAGATGTTAATTATATTATGTTGTACATTATGCTTGCATACATTATCTCACTTCATTTTATTAGTTACAAGATCTTATGTCCTTGAAAACCATTTAATTTTAAGTTTCAATGTGTCACTACGTTTTTTCTTTCACCGTATACCATAATGTACCTCATGTCAATCTTGCATCAAAAGTATTTGGTTTATGCTTGTTATGCAACACTACATGCTCTCACCCGAGATGTTTAACATTTGTTGTCTCCTTTGTTATCATGTATCGAACTTTTCTCAAGTCACTGACTAATGACACTAGTTTTCTGTTTTTCACATTTGCACTTGCTAAGCATCATATCTTTTCTTTAACTGTGAAAACTAGAAACTGCTATTCATTTTGATCTTGCATCAAACTATTTTGGTTTATAATGTTTGATATGCAAGGGAATTTATATTTCTCACCCAAGTTGTTTAGCATTTTGTACTTTTCTTGTTAGCATGAATGCAAATTTTTCTCAAAACACTTGCTAATGACACATTTCCATTGTGCCCTTGCCTATGTATGAAACAGAATTTCGATGCAGTTATTGATGCAACAATAATTTCATATCGATATCAGTATGCTGAATTCACTCAGCCCTACACTGATCCTGGAGTGGTGATGGTAGTCCCCCTTAAATCAAAAACTGGACATAGAGCTTGGCTATTTGTGAAGCCTTTTACAAAGACCATGTGGATTCTGATAGTTGTCGTGATTATCTATAATGGCTTTGTTCTATGGATGTTAGAAAGACAACATTTCCCTGAACTTAAGGGATCCATGCTGACTCAAACTGGGACCATGGCTTGGTTGGCATTGACCCCTATCATCAACTTAAATGGTAATTTGAGATTTTATAAACTTACTTGCTATGATTTAATTCATAATTACTTGGCTAATAATACGATTTGGTTTACCTGATTGACCATAGACACTGGAGGTAAATTACACAGCAATTTATCAAGGGTTGCTATGGTGGTTTGGCTGTTTGTGGCCCTTATCATAACACAAACTTACACAGCTAACCTGACCAGCATGCTAACTGTTGAACGGCTTGAACCAGCAGTAGATGATGTTGATCAGTTACGTAATAGCAATGCCATGGTTGGATACAGTACTGGATCCTTCTTGAAAAATTATTTGGATGATGTGCTACACTTCAACCCTGCAAACATCATGCAATTTAGCTCACATGAAGAGTTTGCTGAAGCTCTCAGAAGAAAAGAAATAGGAGCTGCATTTCTTGAAGTTCCTGGGGCCAAAATTTTCCTTGCAAAGTACTGTAAAGAGTTTACTCAAGCTGGACCTATGTATAAAATTGGAGGCTTTGGTTTTGTATGCTTCTAGACTTACTTTTGACTTATTATTTCATACATTTATCTTGTCTCAGTTAGAAGATTGTTGAACCTACTATTGTTTTGCCTTGTGTTTGAGCTTTGCAGGCATTCCCAATTGGATCTCCATATCTTCCAGGTGTAAACAAAGCACTGCTAGATTTATTTGAAACCGGCAAGCTGCGCGAATTAGAGAACAGAATGCTTGCATCAGAGAAATGTGAAGAGTCACAACCAGATGGAGAAACTGCAAGTCTTAGCCCCAACTGCTTTTGGGCTCTCTTCACATTGACAGCAGGCACATCAACAATTGCTCTCTTGATTTATGTTATTGGTATGAATTACTCAAACCATGAACAGAAAACAATTTGTAGACTAACAATGGAGATGGTTCAAAAATTGCGACATGCAAAGAGACGAATCTCGAGAAGAGTTAGTGATGTTGCAGAAAGTTCTGTAAACTCTCCAAACACTCATGCTGTGCCAGCTCAAGTTTAAACATATCAGGTCACTTTGATTGCTTGCTAGGCAAGTGAACTTTACTACTATGGCATCGTAAGGAAGGGTGAGTATGGGTAAAGCTCTTAGGTTGAACTCTCACGTAAACCAAGAGTGTTGTAAATATGTGTTTAAAAGTTCTCAAGTTTGAAAAGAAAAAGTTCAAGTTATGCCTTCCCAGTTCCCACAATTGAAGTACCGGTTCAGTATGATTTCTCAGCAGCCCAAAGCGGAAAAATGAGGAAATTTTGCTAGGGATTTTAATTTTCTTAAATAGTCAATGCAAAATAATAATAATAACAATAATAATAGTAATCTATTTTTTTTAAAAAAATAAAAAATAAAAAAGGTCAATACAGTTCTGTGTTTCCTGCTAGAATATACTACAAGCTTGTTCATGATCAAATTTGCAATATAATTGTGTGTGTGTTTAGTTCTCAAACTACTTGAAACTCTGATTAGATTCAGGCATGATGATTGTTCTGCTTTATTTTTCAAGTCTTATGAAGTGATTCTTGGCTGGCTGCAGAAGTTCAAACCAATTATACCCTAACTTCTGTCATTTAAAAAAAGTTCAATAGAATTGTAAGAAAGATGAAATGGCAAAATCTAGAGAATCTAGTTCCATAGCCAGTAAGATTTTAAATCTTATTTCACAAATGAATCATCTAATGAATTGTGCAGGGTTCTTAGGTCCTATATATATACAAGTAGCCAACATTAACTAACAGACTAATAGCAACTACTTACAAACTAATCATGCATAATTAGAATTCCCATCGATATCTATCCTTCAAAAACAACCTCATCCTCAGGGTTCATGGAAAACAAAGTACGGAAAAGAACATATAATAATGAAGTGAATTGCGGCCATCTTTCAACATCCTATCAACAACGGAGAGGAATTGCGGCCAAGACCGGATATCCTTGTTTATCCTCAGAATTTGATGATGCAAGATCTTCTCAGGCTCATCCTTCTATCATAAGCTGGTTATAAACATATTTTTTGAACCCAGTTCTGAAGATTTCATTGCTTCATCACATTCTTGATGACCATGACTTCAATATGAACCATAGATTTTGTGTAGCCAGAGAGGCTTGCATGGTTGGCAAATACAGAGGTTCTCCAATAGCCTTCCAATTCTTCCCCTAAGCTATCGACGCTACTTAGCTTCGCTAATTCCTGTTGTCCTCACATCAGAAGGATATATTTGATGCCAGCAACATCACAAAACCAATTACTACTTACATCAACTAGGCTGGGCTGCAGAGCAATGGCTTTTAGTTTCTTGAAAAGAAGCGAATACCCCACAACCAGCAATTGCTTAAAAATCAGCCTTCACAAAATCAGCGTATAATGCATAATAACAATTCCCTAGTAAGCTCCTATGAGATGGGAATAATGCTCAAAGACTAGCCTTTGCTAACTGGATTATACAAATGGCAATCCTCCATATTGGAGGTCCCAATCATAGCAGTGGCATTGCTCTCGAATCTTTTTTCATGTCTACAACAATATCTAGTTGAAATCTATTAGAATTCTTCAACCATTTACCGTGAATAAGTTATTTCATAAACTTGCCCACCAATGTCATCAGTATTTCACTGCTTACCTCCACAAGGGAAGTTGTGAAATTTTGATTCCTGAGAAATCCCAGCAGCAAGGGTTTCTTCTTCAATTGCAGCTTGCTCTTGTTCAGACTGAAGGTTTTCTAGTCTCTAAAACTTCTTCTTCATTGTTGTGCTTCTTTGAGGTGACTTTCATTTTCTCACTTGCCATCTTTCCCCTTGACTCACCCTGCAGTGCCAACTTTCCCATGGAAAGTGATGTAAAATGCGGTGGTAGGCCCAAAAGGTACAAACAAAAGTAGACAAAATAAAAATGCAAAACTATAAAAAAGTAAGACACAAAATTTAAAGTGGTTCAACTTATAACTTGTGTCTGCATTGAAATATAGGGATGTCAAAAAAATTCACATCTGTTGATATTTGTAGGTAATATTCATAATAGGGCGGGTATAGGAGGAAGATTTTTCATATGAATAATGGGACAAGAATTTTAAATACAGACGTTAAACGTAGAGAGATCACTATCCCCATATCCGCGGATACCTGCCATAAAATTATTATTTTATCCTTAAATTATTAACTTAGTTAAATTAATATTATTATTATTTAAATTGATTAGACTAAAATTTAAATTTATAAGTTAGATTTATTTGTACTTATTATATATTAGACTAATGATTGAATTATTATTATGTGTTTATTTTATTTCAAATATTTTAAGTTGTTAGAATTTAGATTATAAAATTGGATTATTGTACTTATTTTTTGTTTATTTTATGTGTTTATTTTTATTTTAAGTATATTAAATTATTAGAATTTTAATTGTTAAATTAGATTATTATTTATGATTATTTTAAATATTTTATGATATTAGAATTTTTATATTTAATTTAAAATTTTAAAATTTTTAATATTTTAACGGATATCCATGGATATCCAGAATGCCCGCTTAGTAGATAAGTAAAAAATGGCACTGCACGAATGCATGGATATTTACTTCCATGGGGGACGCCTATCCCCTCCCCCGACCTGCTTTGTTGACATCCCTAGTTAAATATGACAATCAAATATTATACTAAAAAAATATAATACACAATGTCAGTTCCTTTTAGGGGCGGCTCCCAAATTTTTTTAAATATATATATATATATATATATATATATATATATATATATATAGAGAGAGAGAGAGAGAGAGAGAGAGAGAGAGAGAGAGAGAGAAGTTTTATTTGATAAATAAATTTATGTTTGAATATGTTAATTTATATAAATAATATTACTATACAAAAATAGGCTTCTCTAATTTAAAAGTTGATTAGTTTAGTTTTAGATTACATTACAATTGAGCATTATTTTAAAGTAAAAGTATTTTTTGTTACAATAAATAAGTAGTTATAAGAATTGAGTAGCATATTTAATGATCAAATAATGGATTTGTTAACTCTAAGTTTTGCTTTAATTCTTAAGGATGCTACAAAATATATGTTTGGAAATACAAGAAAATAACTTTATTTTAAAATAAAAGTTGTGTTTTTAAATAATTTTACATATTTGGATAAAAAGTTTGAATAAATTATAAACAAAAAATTATAATTTTAAGTGTATATGTGAGAGATTTTTGAAAATTTTGAATTATAAGTAAAAATTGATTATTTTTTAATTATAATATTTTTACCAAAATAATCAAAGTATCAAATATAATAAAATATAAACAAATTATTTCATACTCTTTTTAACAAGTTATCATATAAAAATAATTATTTTCACTCAAATCAAATGAAACACATTACTCTAAAATTATTTTTAAATTAATACATCTAATATTAAAAGGTACTAATTTTGTAGTCTTTCTTTGTAATATTTGCTTTAAAATTTATATATATGATGCCTTATTAATTTTAAACATCTTAAATTATTTAGTCCCCTAATAATTTTTTTAAAGTTCTGCCACTAATAATAGAGATACAAAATTGACACACTCCATTCAAATCCAAATATCAAATACGTCAAAATACCTTACAATATTTTTTCCAGCAATATATACTTTGGCGACTCAAAACAGAGAAATACAAAAGGAAACAAATATCTCTCCAAATACATTCGAAATGTGGAAGAGAGTGTTGGATTCGGTGGCGTCAAAGAGCTCGAATGAAAGCTCTATTTATAGAGCTTCTCATGCTCAATTTTCCAATGCACCATTAATGCATTCAGTGCCCCATCCTGCAACATTTGACAATTCCAAACTTCAATTAATGATGGTTGCACCGAAAGCATGAGCTGCAGCATCCTTGTGGACTTCTGTCCAATTATGCTCGTCCATGAGCTTGAAAAGTCAAGCCACAATCACGTCAACAGAAAGTTTCTGAGTATTTGACTTTCTAGCATGATTCCACACTCCATCCATTTCTGCCTCTTATCTTGCTCAAGCTCCCTCAGTTTGCCCAGCATTCTTTCTCTGAGGCCCAAAATCCATTCCAAACTAGTTGCATTACTAGAATTCATTCTACTCTCTCATTCTTTTCTCTTCTCTCAATGAGAATAAAGGAAATAATTGATAAGACTCAAAAAGATGAAACTTTCTCATCTCTAACCAAAAAGATCAACAATATTATTTCGCAAAATGAATGATCTCATACTCTAAGCCCTATTTAAACAAGTTTCCAACGCCAGCTAACAAATTAATTATCCACTTGTAACTTATTACAAACTAACTTTAACTGATTAGGATTCCTATGAAAAAATCTCTTAGCATAGGAATTTCTAAAGTTTTAGATAAAATAATTAATAATAATATCCTCAAACATGGCATGTATAACCATTTATAATTATAAATGATAGCTTGGGAAGTAGGATTACCTGAAACAGTTGAAGACAATGTATAAATGGCTGTCCTTAAATTAAAGATGATAGAAATCCAAATAAGGATTTCGAGAATGATAACTCCTCTAATCTCACAAATAATTAGGGGTTTTATGTCATATTTTTAATGGGGAAATCAGACAATTATTTATGGCTAGGTGCAGGGCCTTTCTTTTATAAAATAATTTGATGGACTAAGTGCCTAAGTTTTCCCATTATGGCCAGCCCATACATAAGGACACATAACAACACATATCAATAAGTAATGCTTTGACAACACTAGGCTCAATAACAATAGTGATTATAAATTTTAGGATTAAACAAATTTTGCACTCGAAATACATATACTTGCGAACATTGAAAAAAAAAAAACCTTAAAATAGACCTTATTAGGAGTGTACAAAGCACATGTTAACTGAACTCTAATAATTCAATTTTTCAATTGGGTCATTTTTTTGAACCTAAAACTGACTCAACTAATGACCAAGTCAGACTGGGTGAATCCAACATTTAGGCAACATATGCATATTTTGACATTATATATAGTAAAGTCATAAAATTTTAGAAATAGGAAATAAAATTCAAAAGATAGTTTATATTACATATTATAAAATAAATTATTCTTTTGGTCTAAGGGCATGTTTGGATGAGTTTATCTAAAAAAGATTATTTAAAGATCCCTTTTAAAATAATCTTTTTCAAAAGATCTTTTAAAAAAATAAAAGTTATTTTATATTTAACTTTTATTTGGATGTAATATTAAAAGGTCTTATTTTATCTTTAAATAGCTTTTTTATGTTATAGAAAATATCTTTTGTAGAATATGAAAATTGTAATTTCTCAAAAAAGATCATTTTGTGCCTTTTTTAAGTGATTATGCTTTTACTACAAATTTTTTTCCAGACGTACCAAAAAAACATTAAAAGATATTTCTTTATTAAAAAAAGATCTTTTTGTTTTTTTTTTTAAATCAAATAACATCACCCATACAAGCACTAAATCATCAATGTCCAAAGTTTATTAGACTTCAACTAATCTATTTTCAGCTAGATTGACCCATTATAGAGTAAAACTTTTATAGTGCTACTTTTTTTAATTCATAATATTTGAACTTGAGATCTTACTTAAAAGAAATAAATGTCAAACCACTTGTAATAACTAAATGTTGGTTTATACAAATGACAAATTATATCAATAAAAAATAATATCATGTTATATAAAATGTAATATCTTATAATTTATCACTAATTTTTTTAAAAAAATAAATTTTAAAGAATTAGGTGACTTTAGGTTGAGTCGAGCCAATATATACTATGACTTAATTCCAATATGAAAAATATTGAGCCAAAATTTAAAAACCCAAACCAAGTCCAATAAACTTTAGGTTGCAAAAAATTATCAAGTCGGATGATGTCTTGAACACCCTTAGACCTAACTTACCTTCCACGAGAATGTATTGATCATATAACCTCTACCTCACTTTCAAAGTCAAGATACGGCGAAATAGGATATAAGGTATATTTGGATCTGTTCCAATTATTTTTTTAATAAATTAGTGTGATGGTCATGCGTTGCATAGATTATTACCATAATATAAATTATAAAACTAATTGAAATTTTAAAATATTTAAAATAAAAATAACTAAAAATATATGATTTTTAATTTAATAATGTTTAGATAAATGTATTTTTTAATAGTCTCAAAATAAAATAATAATATAAATTTATAATATGTAAAAAGATCAAATAATTTGTTATTCAGATTTTAAATTAAATAAATTTATTGATTTAAAAAAAAATTAACTTGAACATCTAATAATAAAAGAGTAAAGTTGATGGTCAGCTAATCTTTTCAAGATTCTTCCTAAAAGTAATGAGAATTTCTTATTAAACAAAATATAAATTTTTGGATTTTCTAAAGTACCCCTAATTTTATAAGAGTACATATATCCTTTTATATTTAACGATTGCGGTTTAATCATAGATCTTAAATATAATTAAAAATAATTTAAAAAATTTAGTAATTTAAGTTCGTGAGACACATGGCAAATTTTTAGCTGCAAATAACTAATAGATACATGATACCCTTAAATTTTATTAGAGTACTAGAGAAATCCTCATAAATTTTATATAGTAAAAATAAATTGTAGTTTTATCTGTCAAAATTCACTTTATTCAAATATATAGTTTTGATTTTGAATTAGAAATTTAACAATTTTGAAAAAAGTTCTTACTTTTTGATAAGAAAGAAAATTTTATTCAAGAAAAAACCTAATGGCACTTATAAATTGAAAACTATATATTAGATCCAAATTTAATAAAAAAAACAAATACATTTTATATTATAAAATAACCAATGATAGCTCTGCTCCTCATTTAAAAATTATCAATGTCTAAACATCTTTTACATTGGAGAACCAACATAAAAAGTGCTACATATTAAAGAATATATTATGCCTCATTTCAAAATATATCTAAATATCTATATAATCTATAAGCCACCAAAATACATATCAGGGAAAATAAAAAACACCCACTATGGGAACAGTAAAAACATTCACAAAGGAGATAAAAAAAATAAATAAAACAAAAGACATAAAACTCTAAGCAACGAAAAAATATAGTGGAGTTGCCACCAAAGAAGAAAGATTGTAACCCCCTAACAATATTACTAAATAAATAGCGTGTTACAATAATAATTAAATTTTCTAAAAATATAAAATATATTATATTAATATTTCAATTTTTTAAAATATAGTTATTATAAAACTATATTATGAAGAACAAAATAATACTTCTTAATTGTACTTTTTTAATTCTTCTAATTTATATAATTAACTTTATACTCTTATTATCTGTCTTAAAATATTTTAACATGCATTTATATCATAATAGAATATTTCTCTAGCGTTTTTAAAGAAAGTATTGCATTCACAATAAAAAAAGTTTTATCTCTTGTATTTGTGATTTTGGAGGATATTACAATATTTGTTGTGGCTTAAATAGTATAATAACATGCAAGTACTCACATACTACAATATAAATAAAACAATAAAATTACGAAAGAGAATAAATATCATCGGAAGAAAGAACTAATGTCAAGATAGCAACTCAACTCTAATTAAGTCAAAATAGTTTTTTCTATTCGGGTATGAAATTTCGTTAAATTTAATTTGAAGTAATTTATAGCTTATCATTTATCTTGTGAAAAATAAATTAAAATGATGAAGAAGAAAAAAGTTAACCAAAAAATACAAGAGTGAAGAGTTTTGGTCCATAAAAATGTGAGTAACAATGCGTAAATAAATATATTGATAAATTCATATTAAATGAAGTTTATTAATGTAAGAATAATTTAAAAGTTACAATTATAAATGTTAATGACTAAAGAGTATATAGAGACAAGAGTGTTAATATCCCTATCTTAGCTTTTAGTATAAATTAAAATCAGTTTTTTCTTCTTTTTTTTTTTAGTTTTTTACAGGTATCCTTCTATCGAAGACAATTCTATTTGAGTACTATATGGTATTTTAAATGAGGTGACTGATGAGTGTAAAATACACACTCATTTATTTCTAAATTTGATATAAATTTGTAATTGATTTGTAGAGATTTTAAACAATTTTATGTGATAAATGTACTTTTTGTAGATTTCTTGTATTTAATGTTGATTTGGTGATTTTGTTGGTTTTATGGTTGATTTTGTTCAATTATTGAAAGAAAGGAATTCATGTCAATTTATTGCAGTATCTTGAGACCAAATCTAAGTTATTTTAGGAAAGTGCTTACCAAGAAAAATTTGTATCTTTCTCTATTGAGATCAGATTTAGATGATTTAAGATGTTTTAAAAAGATCAAAAGAAGATCTTCAATTTTGCTGCTGACCATAAATTTCTGTTCTCAAAGATTCTTGGTAAAAATCAAGTTGCAAGATTGAGGAGTAAATCTATCTTGATTCTGTTTAGCTTGACCTCTGCTCAATATTTTGCCAATATTTCGAGCTATAGAAATCTGATTGACATGGTTCTTATAGCATTGGAAAGTTTACTCAAAGATTTTGAAAGCTAATTCCAACTATAAAGAGCACTACAAAGCCTACAAGTTGACGATATAGATTTAGCCCTGCATCAAAATGTGAATTGGGCTTTCTTGGTCCAACTAAAATACAACCGAGGGCTAATTGGACCACTTTCTCACACTCTCAACTGTGCCTCTACCTCCTTACTGAAGAGGATTATTATTTTAACCCTAATCTTTGATATAAAAAGGAATTAGAGGCTAACCCTAAAAGACTTTACACACTTTGAGAGCTTTTGGAGACTTCTGACACTTAGAGACAAATCCTTATTTCTAAGAGACAAGGAGAGGTACAAGAGAGCTTGAAGCTAGGGCATTTTTGGAGCTTGGAAGAAGAGAGGATTCATCACCACATCTCACCCTTTTGTTATCTCTTTTCTTCTCTCATATTCATGAGTTGCCACTACAAGAAATTCGCGAATCAGCAAGGGAATTTAGCTAGGGAAAATTTCCTCGCTAATCCCTCGCAGATTAGCAAGGAATTAGTGACAGAAAATAAATCACTCTCTGAAATTTGTAAACAAAATAGAAAAATAATTAACGAGCAATTGACGTGGGATTAGCGAGGGAAAATCACTCGCAAAACTAATTTATGCTTAGCGAGGGAAATTTCCTTGCTGACTCCTCGCTAATGTTTAAAGGTGGTGTTGCGAGGGGCAGATCCCTTGCTAATCTGTCACAGATGTTTGACAGACATGTGGCGAGGGACAAATTCGTAGCTAATCCCTTGCAAAAGATTTAAGGCTGTGTAGTGAGGGATATGTTCCTAGCTGATCCCTCGCTAAACTTCATTTATTTTTTCTTATCTAATTCGTTAATAGTAATAATAATAATAATAATAATACACCTTAAAATAAACAAAAGGCAATTTAAAACATAAATAAGTAAATGATTGAATTTTAATTTTTAGTTTTAAATATTAAATAATTAATATAAATTACTATCTTAGTATAATTTTCTTTTTGATATATTACATATTTTTTAACTTGAATTTAAATAATTAATAAAAATACTTATTTATTATTAAATACTTTTGTATTAAAAATAATTAAGTTTTATTTATTTATTATTATTAAAATTTTATATAAATAAAATATACAAAATCAAATAATGAAAGAGACCTTATTCATACATTAACAGATAACTAATCTTACATTAAAAAGTTTGCATAGACACCAAATCATATATTATCATATCAGTAAAATTGTTTTACTTAACCAACCACTACCTTAAAAATCTTACAAATATAAATATTTGATTTGATGATGGTGTAAATTTATATTATCAGTGCATACTAAGTAAACTCTAAGATCTAATTATATAAGAATTAATAAAGGTGGCAAATAAAAAATATATATACATAGTTTAATTTATCAAGTAACTTTAATTTTTTAAAAATAGAGATGACAAATAAAAAATATTATTTAAGAAAATAACTTAATTTTTAATTTAATTTTAAAATAAATTTAAATAAAATTATAAACTATAATAAACGCTTATTTTAAATTTTTATTTTGATTTAAAAAGATATTTTGGCAAAATAATTATCAACTAATTAAATAACAATGACAATAACTATATAGAAAATTTCATAATTTTGTACAATTTAGAGATAATTTTCATAATTTTATACTGTTTAAAGGTTTTTTTTAAAAGAAAAAATGACCTTCAATTCCCCTCTCCCACCCCAATTTCAACTTATCCCATCAAAATCCCATCAAACCTTATTTTTTCCAAACATCCAATGCAAATTGTCTCAGGCAAGCAAAGCACCCATCATGACAACTCTTCTTGGTAAGCACCCAACACATCTTCTCTCTTTTTTTTTTCCATTGCTAGTTCCACTTGTTCCTTTGCTTTTGAGAGAGAGAGAGAAAGAGAGATAATGAGACATTTTTTATTTAGATTTTACAGGAAGTTAAAGGGACTTTTGTGAATATTAGGACTGTGTGAGTATGGTGGCGTGGTCCCTCACATTGGACCTTGCGACAAACTCTGCATGGTAATTTTTAATTTGTGTCAAGTTCTATATCTGAAACTATTTTACTCATGTTGACATTTCATATACTGAGTTTTTCAATATTTTATTGCCTTTGGTGAAAGACTCTGTTTGTTGTATTGAAATTTCATATGGGTATGTGGGCCATGTATCTTTACTTTGCTTTTTCTTCACTGTAATGGAAATGCAAATCAATTTTCAAGAAGGAGCAGCATTGTTACAGTCACAAGGTGCATAATGCACCTTTGACTGCGAAGAGCATCGCAGTCGACGCCGAGAAACTTGTTTCTCTGCATTTTGCATTTGTATCAGGGCGTCGACTGCGATGCTTTCAGCGATCAAGTGCGTTATGCACTTATGATAATATATCGATGGATTAAATTTGTGAGGTGTATCGATATACCAATCACGCATGATGACTTTGTAGTAATATATTAATTTTAAAAAAATTAAAAAATATAATTAAATATATTTTAGAAATTAATTTTTATACATTGATAGTATAAAATTATCTTGATAATATAAAATAATTTTATATTATCGATTGTAATATTATCTTGATAAGTGTAAAATTATATTAATAGAATAAAATTATACTGATAAAATTTTTATAATTTTTAGAAATTAATTTTTATACATTAATAGTATAAAATTATATTAATAGTATAAAATAATTTTATACTATCAGTGTAAAATTATACTGACAGAGTAAAATTTTATTGATAAAATTTTGTAATTACATTAATAGGGTAAAATTATTTTATCTTTGTGGTATAATTTTATCTTGGGTATGATAATTAATTTTTAAAATATATTTAATTATTTTTTTAAATTTTCTTAAAATTAGATATTATTACAGTGCATCATAGGTGATTGGTGCATCGATACACCTCATAATCTCACCATCAGATTACAAGGAGCACCATGCTCCTTGACCAGCGAAGAGCACTGTAGATGGCGCCTTCTATCAGGGGACATTGTGTAGCACAAAACTTCCTGGCTTCTTTCATATTGACTCATCAATTATGGTTTGCTTGAGTGATTAGCTTTTTTTTTTTTTTTTTTTTTACAGCATTTCACTTATGTTTTAAAAAGTCGCATATAGACTTTTATATGCCTTTTTTGCATATTTGTAATTCTAATGTCAGAGTTCACTATGCATATTATTATATCACTATATATTTCTAATTCTAAAGCCAGAGCAATTAGCTTATATTACTATTTATATTATTATTTACCATATATATATTAATTTAGTAAAATAACGAACAAAAAGAACATAATTATGTAGCTCATAATTGATATGTGCATGCTAGTTACATTTGCGGGTACTTAATTCAAAAGATTAATCATAGTTGGGATTCTTTATCATCATTTTTACACTAAGTTCAATCATGGACACAAATCTAATGCGAGACTTCTGCATATTTCATTATCTAAATTCTCAATCAAACTTGGCCTTGTACTAAGACAGTGCAGGCCTCACATGGCAGAATAAGAAGATATTTGTATTCTTTTATTTTCCTATCTTCTAACTTGTTTATCATTTGTTTAATTAGCTTCATTATTGAGTTAAAAAAATTTTAGTTACTCTAATCTTCAATGGAGGGTATTAGGTTGGCAAAGATATTGTGATAATCTACAGTGGGTGAACCTTGAATATTGAAGAGATTGAGAGAGTGAGAGAAAAGGAGTCTTTTTACTTTTAATGATTAATATTGTGAAATTGCCTCTGAGAAGTCTTAATTAGAATTTATATTTCCATTTTCCTTTTACTTTCTTTAGGTGTTTTGTGTTTTGTGGTCATTGGTCTCATGAAGATCAAATGACATTGACTAATTGAGGAATGTTTAATATAGAATTGAATTAATTTGGCCTCAAATAAATTGACACTATCTTGTTCATTGTATTATTTATATTATAAGTGTTCTAAGTCCAATTGTTGTTTGATTAGTGTTGGTGCTCTTAGACTAGGATGAAGATGTAGCCTTTTATGGATTTCTGTGCTTAATATTTTCCTTAGCTTGATCACCCATAGGATAATTCTAAAGTTGCATGGATTGAGAAGAAATTTAGATGCACATTTTGAACATAAAATAAGAACATTTAGTTTTCTATTTGTCTATGGATAATGTGGGATAATTGTGGTAATAGAAAAGGAAATTATAGATTGTTCTTGTCTCTTGCCTTAGAATCTAATTTTTAGGTATGGCAGTTGTCTTTTAAGAATTTAGAATGGATTGATATCCAAGAGGAATCTAATACTAATTAGGATAGGATCTTTTTCCAACGATTAAATAGATAGATTTAATTAAATTTTGGAAGTTAATACTCATCTGGATCTAAGTAAAATTAGAACCCTAGCACTCATCTCCCTTGATTCTCTATATTTTGATCACAACCATATCTTTTTTTTTAAGTGATTTATTATTTCTTTGCTTTCAAATTACCCTATTGCGATTTCAACATCCTTTGGCTAGCCTGAATAATTTTTAATTGGTAATTGCAATAGTTGATTTAATCAATTCTTGTGAGAATGATACTCTATTTACTACTCTATTACTTGAATGGCCCAATGCACTTGTTGATATTGTGAGAAAAAGAAAGAAACATTAAAACACGCGCCACAAAAACTCCAATTAGTGACTCTTCTAACTGAGATTCGAACTATGATGGCAAACCCCAAACCACAGTTCGAATCTCAACTAGGAAAATTAACCCCATTTAAGTATCCCACCATAATCGAATAGAATTGTCTCTTATGGAAATATAACTGTATTAAACCCCCCAAAAAAAAAACTTTCTTTTCAAAATAGCACAAAATTAAACCATGAACAAAGCCACAAAAGTAAGCGAGTGGTGAGGAACATGTGTAATTTGTATTAAGTGAGAGGTTCAAACTTGTACCAATGTACCAAAAAAAGTCATGCCATTGGAAGAGGCCAGTTGCAAATTAGCTCTTTCTTTTGAATTGCCAACAAATAATAGACTAAGGCTTGATTTGATATTGTTATGACTTTTTGAGAGCTGCTGAGCTATTTAAACTCTCTAAAAACTGCTATCGAAAAGTTATAATAATATCGTTTAGTAAAATAATGTAAAAGTTGTTTTCACTAAACAGAAACCACAAAAATAGTATTTGATAAAGTTACTGTTAAAATCTAAAATGACTATAATAGATATAAATACTAAAGAGAGGAATTTTTGCTTTTGATATCATTAATGAAAGTAAGGTTATATTAGTCTTTTAAATTTTATAGAGCACAAATTAGCTCTAAAAAGTATATCATAAGAGCTTTCGAAAGCATCCCTTAACTTTTAAAAATCATGAGCAAAAATATCACAATTTTTTGGTTTACCAAACAAAAAAATTGACTTACATTTTTTATAAGTCAAAGCATTTCTTCATATAGTACTATTAAACTAGGCCTAACTACCATCTATTGATTAAGCACGCATGATTACCAAAGTAAGTATGACTAGGAAAGTTAACGAAGAAAGCAAATCAAGTCATATGCATAGTGATGTTCTTTCCTCTTTTACGTCGAGGTTGTGGAGTACGTGAATGGAAATCAAGTCAATGTTCAAACTAACGGGTTAGTATTCCATCTCTGGTGAACTGACTTGTCCCAACGAACAGAAGTATTTCTATATCCTAAATGCTCCAATCAGCATATCATACGCGTCGGAATATGATCTTGAATGATTCTACCAAGCGATTTTCTAGTTTAATTGCATTTTACTACTATTTTTAATTGGTCCTCTTGCAATTTCTTTGCATGGGAAAGTCAAAGTTGGAAGTTTATGTATTTGTAAAAACTTCCATCCTCTTTGGAACTAATTATTAAACAAATTCAACATAAAAAGTTATTAAACAAATTGGTCAAGTAAATTTGTTTTTGCATGGGGGGGAGGAAGGATGTGGGAGTTAATAAACTGATTAAGGATTACATATATATATATATATATATATATATATATATATATATATATATATATATATATATATATATATATATATATATGTGCTACATAACACCCTTATTTAACTTGGATATGCAGATATTGATAACTTTTGTTTCCAATTTGGCTTTATTCTAATTCAAAGACTGCCTAATATACCTGAATGAACAGACAGTTGTATGCCAAGGACAAGAGAAATTAAAAAGGGGAAAATAGTTTTTTTATTATATAATCGACACGTAGTATAGAAAATAAATCCTTAGAAAAAATATAAATACTACTGCGAAATTTCAACTACCCCTAAAAGAAATGTTATATACGTGCCCAGTATATTTATTACATAACCTATTTTGTTTACTTACAACAACATGACAAGTTAGGTTAAGGAGTGTCAGTGAATTAAAACAAATATGGTTAATCAAGTCAAAATTGAATTACTTGTCATTGATTATTTTAACTTCTTCTCCGGTAATAAATATTAAGACTTCTTCTGTAAAATAATATAAAAAAAATTACATATGAAACCAAAGAAATTAATTAACTAGGGAGATACATTGCATATATGCATTTAATATATATCTGAGATAGCATTGCTATTTTTTGCTACATATGTAGACATTAATCGCCCATAATTTGTCTTATTTGAAAATTGAAATGATTTGGGCCTTCAGGCCCTCCCAAGTACAAAAAAAAAAGGAGAAATGATCATTATCGCATTTCGGACGACTTAATTCATAGCAGGTCAGAACTCTTTGCACCTGAAGGTATATTCCTTCAATAAAACATACAAAGTGTCTTTTTCTAATAATATGAATATAAGAATCTCATTACGCAGAAAATTCAACAAGCATATTTGTCCAACATGAAGAAATAGAATCCCAAAATTTTTTATAATATTAATGTCACGACTCTCTACATAAACTCTAAAACTAGTTCCCCATAGGACAAATCTTCACTAACAACAGAACATTTAAGACAAGACAAGTTGAGCACAGTCGTCGTACGACTAAAGAATAATATAGTAAAAGGGTCTTCACACAAATTAAGTGGCAAATATTTGACAGGGACGCACGGACAGTGGAGATATATACGATGTATATTAAAAAGTAAAAAAAAATGATAAAAATATTTGAGTATTGAATTTTATATAATTATTATTATTTTTATTTAATTTTTTTTAATTTAGTGTGTGCATTATTTATGTAAGTAATTTATGTAAGTAAGTTATATATATATATATATATATATATATATATATATATATATATATATATATATATTATTAAAAAATATTGTTAAATTTTTAGATAAAAAAATTAAATAAACTAATAATAACTATATAGAATTTATTATTTAAATATTTTTATTATTTTACTTTTTTTTATATATATATCTTATCCTGTCTCACAAAAGATGTGCCCCCGAACATTTTTCCAAATCTTTAGTCTGTGAACGTGCAGTAGAAGGTAAAGCCACTTTTGTGTGGAAATGAAGTGCCTATGTTTTGGTGCATTAATTCGTGCAGGTGGAGGATTGAAATTTTCTTCTCATGGTAATTGTTTGTGTCAGAACATTGAGGAATATTTCACTTCATGTTTTTGGTGCTTTAACTTGAAGGAATGGGCATCATTAATTGGTTGGTGGCAGATGAAGAATTTTGCTCCTCTTTCAGTATTGGAAGCACTAGGGTTGTACAATAGACGAATTGAATTGAGTTAGATTGAACCTAAATTTGACTTGATTATGTAATTGAATTATTTTTTTACCCAAATTTAATTCAATAATAACTCGATTAATAATTGAATCAAACTAGATCAATCCAATATTTACAAAATCTAAAAAGATGTAGATATTATAATAATAAGATCATAAAATTTTAAAAATAAAAAATAAAATTTAAAAGATATTTTATAATATATATTTTAAAATAAATTACACCAAAATAAAAATAATATTATTTTTATATATAATATATTAATTAAGGTATAAAATTACTATAATGTATGATTAATCTTTTTAAAATGCAAAACTTTTAAAAATATATTTAACTTCGGGCTAGGTTGAGCAACTCAAAGTATGACCTAAACTCGATCTGAAAAGTGTACCAGATCAAATCCCATGACCCAAGCCCAACCCAATAAGCTTTGAATTGGGGTGGATTAGTGGGTTGGATCAGGTCATGAACAGCCCTAGAAAGCAGCAATGAGGAGGAAATTTTCTTCTATAAATAGGGGACTCCTCCATTGAGTTTTGTATCTCACTACAAAGCGAGCTTTCCACGCCTTAGAGAAAAATTTATCTCATTGAATGTTAGTGTTTTGAAAGAGTTTCTTATAGTAAGAGTAGTATTTTTGTAGTATAAGAAAGAGTGTTATAATTCTCTCCTTATATTTTAGAGAGAAGTTATAATTTTTATTTCTACATAATAAAAATCTTATTTATCTTACCCACAATTTTTTTCTTAATATTAGAGAATTTTTCATATTAAATATTTTGTATCAATTTCAATATTTTTGACTTTATTTTAGTTGCATTATACCATTTTCATAACTCTATATCCAACATAGTCCGTATATGATGCATTGGAAACTATTCAGTGAAGCGTGTTAATTACGTGAAATGCAAGCATACAGAAATTTCTACAATGATAGATGGTATATAACTTTTCTCTTGACTTGGTGATAAAAACACTTTTTATGAAAATATTAAAAGTATTGACACTATTATCAATATGAATAATTATTTCATATTTTTGTCAAGAAATTTTCACAATTCTAAAATAAATATGAATTAGCGCTCATAGGAATTGGAAAAAGGATTTTTAGATATTCTCAAAATAAGAAAAACTTATACTCTAAATTACTTAATACGTAATCAATATCTTAGTTTGATGAATTTTCATATTGTCTTTTATTTTAACTACGTACATTTTAATATAATTGCTTAAAGTGTTGAATATTAAATAATTATTTGGAGAATTTTTTAATCGTGCCAGTATTCCAGAATAGGAATGCTTAAAAGATAAAAAAAAAAAAAGTGTTGAGGATTAGAGATTGAGAGTAAAAGAATCTATTTAGTTTTAGAAAATATTTTTATTTTTATTACTTATTTTCAACATTAGTTATGAAAATGTCATACTACTTATAATTTGTTTCTTATTTTTAAGTATTTTTATTGTTTTCTTTACGAAGTCCAAAAAATATGAAACAAATTGAAAATATAGTGATATTTTTATAATCAATATTAAAAATAAAAATAAAAAATATTAGATTTAATTTATATATATTGTTAATGTAAAAAAAAAATTTATATAAATATTTAATCATATATTATCACATTAACAAAAATATTTAATTCTATTACTTATTATTTTAAAAATTTTACAAATATAAATATTTAATTAAATAATATTATAAAATTTTTTTATATTATCAATACATAATAATTAAACTTAAAAATATTTTCTAAAACCAAACAGATTTTAAGTATTTTTTTTCCTAAGGACACCTATTTTGTTTTTTTTTTTTTGGGGTAAACAAACGCATGAAATTATCTAGCTAAGCCACCGACTCCAAGCATCTGTGTTAATCCTTATGCATAATTTAATTAATTGAAGCTCGTCGTTTATTTGGAGTATTTTTTTTTCCGTCGCCTTTCACGGGTCACGTTCGGTATCTGTAGTCGTTCTCACGGCAGTCAGCAGAGAGCATTGTGCATTTTTAAGACACTGTCTTCGGTGCCAGTTGCATTGCATGAATGTATTCGAAGTTTGACTAATAAAAACGACTGAGGGCCTTTTCATTACTTCATGTTTTTTATTTTACTAGCAATTTTCTCCTCTTTTTATTTTTTAATTTCTTTTTATCTGTTATTTTTTTAAAAAGTTAATCGGCATTTTGTTAACTTTACTTTTATATTAATAAATAAAAGAAGAGATTAACAAAAAGATAATAATAATAATAATAATAATAATAATAATAGTCATAATAATAATAATATTTTAAATATTTAAAAAATTATTCAGTCAAATATTTATATTTTCTTATAATAGAAGCTATTTACTAAATTTTTATTTTTGTATAATCATTTTAAAAGACAAATAATTGGATGGAATATTTACTTTACAGCAGAAGGCCCGCAATGAAGAATTGGAAAGCTGCTGGTTATAAAATATTCAAATTTAAAGAATTTTATTTTAACTTTAGTCGATACATGGCAATAATAATGATGATTTTTAAATGAGTTTTGTTATATTCTCCTAAAATATTTTCTCTTTCTAATATTTAATAAAAAAATTATTAAATAAAAAATAAATATATTTAATATCTTGGGAACCTATAATGCATTCAATATTTTTCTTATTTAACAATTAAGAGGATTATTATAAAGATATTTTAGAGGACTTAATATTTCTATTTTTAAATTATCATTAATTATATAGATGTAAATACAAAAATTTAGTAGTTAAAGAATACAAAGATAGCAAATATTTTAGAGTATCTTAAAAGGCCTTCACTCATTAACTGAAAACTTCCTTCAGTCTGGAATTTTGGAATTTGAATATAAATCAACAATAGGGGAATAAATGCTTTCTCGTTGACTTCAATATTGTTTGTTAGCTATCTTGTGTCTATAAATTACGGAATTTGAATGTTGAGAAACTATTCATGTAATTTGCTATTAGGGAAAACATGCATAAGTTCGTTCTTCTTCTTTGTTTTGTAATAATGCTAAAAATTGCATTAGGAAATGGAGCAGCTGATGGCATGCATGTAAAGGGCATAATAGGAGTTATAACAGACAACAATTCTCGGAGTGGTAGAGAGGAGATAGTGGCTATTAAGATGGCATTGGAGGATTTCTGTCATTATAACAATCAAAGATTTGGTCTGCAGATAAGAAACTCTCAAGCGGATCCCCTTGAAGCAGCTCTTGCAGGTTTATATTTCCCAATCTTAATCTACACTCTTTGTCCAACACTTCTGCACCTTTTATTAGTGGGGACGTTGATTTGATTTGTACATCACCTTTTAGTGTTCAGAAGATGAGTCATTGTTAAAATGCATGCACTTTTAATTATGGTAATATAATTTTCGTACCATTCATTCTAACTCATATACTAGATTTATAGCTAAATTTATGTCTTTTAGGGCCCATTTGGTATGCCTGATAGTATAAGACCTGATAGGATAAGAGCTAATAGGATAAAGGCTGATAGTATAAGGCCTGATAAAAATTTAATATTATGCAATGTTTGGTATGTCATTGTATAAGATATTGTATTATATAAAATATAATCAAAAAAAAATATTATAATAAATATAATTTTTAAATAGTTATCATAATTATTTTAGCTCTTTTTTATTATATATAAAAATAATTTTATATTAAAAATTATTTATTTATTTATTTATTTTTAATATTTTTTTATAAATATAAAAAATATGAGAGAGAAAGAGAGTGAAATAAAGATGGAATTTTTATATATCAAAATCTAAATAGGCTTATTATCACATTCCTATATTTGATTATATTTTTTATTATATATAATTAAATTTATATTAAATATTATTATTTATATATTTTAATAATAAATTTTTATTCTTATATTTTTATTTTAGTTTGAATAATTATTTTACAATTTTTTAAAAAAATAGTTATTTATTATTAAATAATATTATTTTTATTTATATTTTTTTTTTATTATTTAGCTAATAATTAATTTTTTTAATAAAATATATTAAAAAATAAAAAAAATGAAAGAACCCTTATACATTAAAAACTAATTAGATCTAATACGACCTCCTTAGGCCGTATTAAGTTATCCATCATTATAAAGTATAAGGGAGATTTGATAGATAAGGTTATACAATACGTTGATTGCACCAAACAACGGATAAGATCATAACGTATTGTATAACCTTATTCTATCATGCATACAGCATACCAAACAACCCCTTAGTTCACATTGCAAGAGTTTTAGAATAAATCCTATACACACCGTTGTCTATAGGTCCCCTACTAAGATATGCGTAACTTTATCTTCCAAAAAAGAAATATACTGAACTCCATCCTACTGGCATAAGTGATAACTTTAAATTTTGTTCGTTGGAGATAATTAAGTACATTTGAATAATATTTTAAAAAATGTACTTTCATTATAATATTCAAAAATAAAAATAAAAGCAAAACTATACCGTGTCTATTTCTCAAAAAAAAAAAATTAATCTTTATTTAGAAAGCTTGGTAATTGTTTATTTTAAAAAAAAAATCTTTTTTCTCAAAAATTATCTCAGAATTTTTTTATTAAAAGTTGTTTTGAATCAAAGTTATTAACTAACCCAAACATGCTACGACTCAAGAAATACTTTTTTAAAATCAAAAAATGTTTTTTTTTAAATGCAAACAAAGACAAGTACATTCGTTAAGAAATTAAAAGGAATAAAAATTGAATTAAAAAAGCATTTATGATATTAAAATTTCAAAACTTAACAACTTTCTTTATTTTAATTTCCTTACTACTACTGTATAAGTATTTTAAAAACATTCATTGACAAAAACTCTCAATCTATTTCTTGGTGCAGGAAGAACAATAAAGATCAAATGAATCTAATTCTAAATTTCTAATAATTTTACAGCTAGAGATCTTATTGACAAAGAGCAAGTGCAAGCAATCATAGGACCACAAACATGGGAAGAGACAACTCTAGTGGCTGAGATATGCTGTCAAAATATGACACCAGTTTTATCTCTAGCTGACATAACTCCAAAGTGGGCAACTTTGAAGTGGCCCTTCTTAGTGCAAACCAAACCTAGTCAGTTTAAGCAGATGAAAGCAGTGGCCGCTATTGTTCAATCTTGGGATTGGTACAGTGTCAACATAATATATGAAGACAGGGATGCTTTATCCACAGAAGTTTTGTCTAATCTCTATAGAGCCTTAGCAAAGCGCGTATAGAAGTAAGCAATGTTTTGGCCATCCCTCCTTTAGTTTCCTCTTCATTGTCCCAAAAACTAGAGAAGCTTAGAGAGGGACAATGTAGAGTCTTTGTTGTGAATTTGTCCCTCCCTTTGGCGATAAACCTGTTTGAAGCTGCAAACAAAATGGGTATGATGGATAAAGATTTTGTGTGGATCATTACTGACCCTTTAGCAAGTCTTATCCGTTCCTTGAATGCATCTAGTCTCTCATCAATGCAACGGATCATTGGGGTCAAGAGCTACTTCCCAGAAATGGGACACCAATATGAAAACTTCTACTTTAAATTTCGCCAAAACTTTACCTTGGAGAACCCCTGGGAATTCAACAATGAGCCTGGGATATTTGCAGCACATGCCTATGATGCTGCATGGAGTGTGGCTCAAGCCATGAGCCAAATCAAAAGTAAAGGAGGCCAGGTTTTGCTAGATAAGATTTTGCTCAACAATTTCACTGGCTTGAATGGGAAAATTCAGTTCATTGACCAAAGGTTAGCTCCTTCACATACTTTTCAGATCATCAATGTTATAGGGAAAGGTTACAAGGACATTGGGTTCTGGTCAGGTGGACCAGGACTAGGCTTCTCAAAAAATATGGGCCAATATGCTACTTACAATTCTTCAATAAAGGAACTGGGACAAGTGTTTTGGCCAGGAAGACCTTTGGACACTCCAGGAGATGGGCCATACCAACAGTTGATAAATCACTAAGAATTGGGGTTCCCGCTATGGACACATTAAAACAATTCATAAATATAGTCCAAGATCCATCTGACAATACAACCTCCTTTCAGGGATTTACAATTGAACTTTTTAAAGCAACTGTGGAGTCGTTGCCTTACCATTTGCCATACAAATTCTATGCTTTCAATGACACATATGATAAGTTGGTCCAGCAAATTTCTTTGAAGGTAACGGTTATTAATTATATTATCCTTGCACGCATTATCTCACTTTATTAGTAACAAATTATAGGGTCTCTAGAAACTATGTGAATTTAAATATCACGTGTCATCATATCTTTTGTTACGCTTTGGAAACGTGATACTGTAATTCATGTCAGTCTTGCCTCAAAAGTATTTGATTCATGTGTGATATGGACTCGGGAAATGTTGTATGTACATAACACTTACATATCCATAACGACATATGGTAATCGGCATATAAATAAGCGTGAATTTCAATTATATAAATGTTGAATGTAATATTAATTGATAATAGATGTATATTATACATAAAATTGATATGTCAATTAAATATTTATATAACTAAAATTTATACTTATTTAAATTGTGATCACCATATATCTGTTGGTTAAAGAAATATGTTAATTCAATGACATGACTCTATGTATTGATATATATATACAGTCTTCTTCATTAGCATGAATTCAGATTTTCTCAAAACACTGGCTAATGACACTTGCTTCCACATGTGCCCTTGTATGAAGCAGAATTTCGATGCAGTACTTGATGTAACAATAATTTCATATCGATATCAGTATGCTGAATTCAGTCAGCCATACACTGATCCTGGAGTAGTGATGGTAGTCCCCGTCAAATCAAGATCAGGACATAAAGCATGGCTATTTGTGAAGCCTTTCACAAAGACCATGTGGATTTCAATATTGGTCATGATTATCTACAATGGCTTTGTCCTATGGATGTTAGAAAGACACCATTGCACTGAACCTAAGGGTTCCATGGTGAAACATACCTGGACCATGGCTTGGTTGGCGTTGACCCCTCTCCTCAACTCAAGTGGTAATTTGAGATTTTCTACACTTATATGCAGTAATTTCATTTGTAGATTACTAATTACTAATTACTAATTAGCCAAGACTAATTTGGTTTATTTGACTGAACTTAGGGTATAAGTTACACAACAATTTGTCTAGGATAGCCATGGTGGTATGGTTGTTCGTGGCACTTATCATAACACGGACTTACACAGCAAACCTTGCCAGCATGCTAACTGTTGAACGGCTTGAACCAACGGTGGATAATGTTGATCAACTACGGAATAGCAACGCTGTGGTTGGATACAATGAAGGATCCTTCTTGAAAAACTATCTGCAGGAAGTGCTACACTTCCACCCTGCAAACTTGAGGCAATTTGACTCGCTTGAAGATTATGTTGAAGCTTTCAGAAGGAAAGAAATAGGAGCTGCCTTTCTTGCAGCTCCTGGGGCCAAGATTTTCACTGCAAAGTACTGCAAGGAGTTTACTCAAGCCGGGCCCATGTATAAAATTGGAGGATTTGGATTTGTATGCTTCAAAACTTCATTGAACTGTCTTTTTCATACATTTTGATTCCCTCGGTTAGACTTATTAGTTTGTTTAACTTTTGTTGTGCTGTCTTGTTTTTGAGTTTTGTAGGCATTTCCAAGAGGTTCTCCATTTCTTCCAGGTATAAACAAAGCACTGCTCGATTTATTTGAAACTGGCAAGCTACGTGAGCTAGAGAAAAAAATGCTTGAATCAGAGGAATGTTTGGACATAGAAACAAATGGAGAAACTGTTAGTCTTAGCCCCAGCAGCTTCTGGGCCCTCTTCACATTGACAGCAGGCACATCAACAATTACTCTCTTGTTTTACACTATTCACTCAAATAGTGATAAAAAAAAAACAATCTGGAGACTAATGTTGATGATCCTTTAACAATGGGGGTGTGCAAAGAAACTAATATCAATGAACGTTAGTGATTTTGCAGAAAGTTCTGTGAACACTCCATATACACATGCTATGCTAACTCCTCTTTAACCAGACCTGGTCACTTGGATGAAGAGTCGAAAGTGATATTGTATAGATAGGGACACAAATTCAGAAAGCAAATGTGCTTGATCACCTTACTGCTAAGTAGCTTTGATTGCTTTGCTAGGCTAATTAAATTGCCAGTATGTAGTAGGCCATGCTGATGAAGTGTGAGACAAGGGTAAAGCCCTTGGGTTGAGCTCTCATGTAAGCCTATAGTGCTGTGAATATGTAATTGAAAGCTATCAAATTAGCAATTTTAAAAGCAAAGGTGTTAGATATGCTTTCTTACACTACTAGTCTACAAATTAAGTACTGGGTTTAATATGATTGCTTGAAGCCGTACATAACTGAGACATGTTTGCTTGGGATATTAATTTTCTTGAACGGTCAATCCCAAGAGAATGTCAAATCCAGCTGTGAGTTTTTGGTTGGAATCCATAGCAAGCTTGTTCATGTCCAATTATTAACAATATAGCAAGTGCATGTTTGAAAAAACTGTAAGATTAAAATTATTTCAACAATTACTTATTTATATAATTATTTTTTTATATAATCGCTTATATTAAAATTAATTTATATTTGGATATTTTAACTTAAATGTGGTTTTAAGATAATATGTTTTATTTGGGTTATATGTAAAAAATTACTTTATATAATAAAATTACTAAAAATAATATAAAATAATTGTTTATATTATATAATATTTATTATTTAAGGTTAATTTAATAAAAATATAAGAATTATGAAATAACCAGCTTTTGTTTATAATCATAAGCTTAAAAAATTTGCTTATGCTTATAATCTATTTTTTTGCTTAAAATTATCAATTTTAAATTATGATCTATTCTACAAAATTAGCCAAACATGATTTAAGTGTTACTTTGGTTCTTAAACTTTCCAAAACTATAAAATTGGATTAAGTCATGATGGTTGTTCTGCTTTATTTCAAGCCCCATATCATTATCTTATTCATAATGAAATGATTCAAGTGGCTACAAAAGTTCAAAGAAGCTATATTTTGAGGGATTGAGCCACTACTCTGTAATGTGATAGTATCATGTCATGATTGAATAAAAATTATGGTGGTCGGAACTATAACAATTTGTATTTGACTAGAAAAGTTAACTCTCTATTTTCTGTAAGATAAAGAAGCACATTAGCGGCAGTAAACTGTTTTTAGAAATCATTCTCTCGTATACCTAAAAAGATAAAAGAAATCATTGTCTCTCCTTTTGATTGAATTGAAAGCGTCTTCAACCAAGGTATATTTGATTTAATTTTTGAGACGAGATTTTTTAAAAATAATTTTTATATAGATTAAATATATCAAAAATAAGTTTAAAAAAATAAATTTTGTTTGTAGAAAATAAAATAAAATTAATTTTAATTATTGATATAAAAATAATAATAAAATTTTTTTTAAAATATTTTTTTTTAAAATAAAAAATAATTTTAAAGATATTTTTTTAAAAAAATTTTTTAAAATTTTAAAAAATTTTATAAAAAAATATTTTTATAAATCCAAATATATTAATTATTATATATTTTTATTCTTTTCAAAAAAAGATTTGTGTACCGGTAGAAGTATAACCAAACGTGTAGCAAAACCTCCCTAAAGCTTTGGGGTCTCTGGGGGCATTTTTGGCCCACGGTTCTGCAACCCATCATTTATGCTTCAATATGATCATTGAGGATCCTTGATGACTTAATCTTCTCTTACGTATATAACATCAAGTTCCACCCACATGTAGAAGTAAGAATTAATTCACTAATACCTTCCATGCACATCCCACTACAAACCCGCCATGCTTTGCCCCCCCTTAATTATTCCACCCCCAAAAAAAAATCATTAAAAAAATCATTGAGAATAATTTTCTTTTTGTGACACCCTCCTCTATGAAGAGAGCACCCGAGGGAGGAGGAGGAGCTGAAAAGTCTCGTTTAGGGAATGGGCGACCCTCAGCCCAACTTTTCCCTCCTAAAACCACCGGGTTAGCCCTACGACTGGGAAGCATTTCCCAAATGCCAATGGTGATGGCTCGAGGAATGGAGTGAGAATCTGCTTCGGATTCAAATGGGTCGAAGTCGAAACCATCCAGGAGTTCTGTAGATGGTGCGGGCTTGCCAGAGTGAGATGCTATTGTCATCTTTTTGCGAGCCACGGTAAGGAGAAAGGGGCGAAGAAGAATATGGGAAAGAAGAAGGGAAAGTGTTAAAAGAAGAACGAACAAGATGGAGGAAGTTCTAGAAACAGGCCCTACATAGTTTATCACCAATTTTTATTACATAGATTCTAATGGTTCATCTAATCGTTCGATAAAAGTGGACCATGGTCCCAAACATGGTGCGGAGAAAATTATCCTTCACCGCCCTTTTGAAGCAAATTGAAATTCAAATTTTTTCATCTGAGTAGTTAGTAAGTATGTGCGCTAAACAATGAAGGATGACCTACAAGGATGCGACACGTGTTATTTACATATTTCAAGGCACTCCAACAACCCCAAACATACAAGGGGTTACAGTTCAAAGAGGAGGTTTACGAAACTAACTGTCTCAAAGGATAAATTAGGCACTTTAAAGGATATTGAGTGTATGGGATAATGCTCTGCAAAAGAAACACAATAAAAAGGAAGCCTAATCTATTTGGAAACTATTATAATTTTATTATCATATATAAAATTATAAAATTAATTAAAATTTTAAAATATTTAAAGTAAAATAACTAAATGGTAAAATTTTTAATTTTAGAATGTTTAAATAAAAGTGTTTATTTTATAAAATCTCAAATAAAATAATAATATAAACTTACTAGTATTTTGAGACCAAAAAATGTTTTAAACTCTAAAATTGTAAAAGGAAATTTGATTATAGCTTTATTTGAAGTAACAAAGAAAGTTAAAATTAATGCTAACAAATTGTGTGAATAAAACAGCACAATAGAAAAATAAAAAAAATTATTTACATTTGATCTTGCACTCAAATGAAATATAACGAATCTTTTGAGTGAATTAGAAAATAATAAAAATAAAATTCTATACTTGAAATTAAAATATTTTGAAAAAAATCATTTATAATTTTTTAATTTATTTCAATTTATTTTATATAGTTCTAATATATTTCTATTAAGTAAAAGTAATTTTGAACAAATACAAGGCATTATATTGTAAATTTTTATTTTATTTTATATTATGAATTAAAAATTAGATCAATTCAATATTTTAAATAATTAAAAATATGGTTAAAATTAATATGATTGAAAACAATAATCATAAATTTATCAAAAAAGTTAAGGCATACTTTATAAAAAATAGCTCAATGAACAACAGCTCAGGGTGGCAAATGGTAAAATGGAGGAGGGATACTTTATTTGGACTCTTATTTACTTTACTAAGAGTCTATATAGACTTCATAAACCCTTGTCAACTGCCCAAGGAGAAAAGCATATTTTCTTTAGGCTAGTAACCAAGGATGAAAATTGCTACTTAGTAAAAGGAAAAAATGCTAAAGCTGAACATACAATCAACCTAGGTGAAAGCAAATGAGGAAATTTGATTGTCATCTTCAAGTAAGCCCAAATTAATGTCCAAATAAGCAAAATTGGTCCACATACAATACCTGTAATACAATAGAAAGTGTGTTTTAAATTAGAAATAGTTAAAATGAGCATGCTTTCTATTATTTTAAAAATAAATGGTTAATATATATATTTGATGCAATCATTTATCAGCCACATCCTTCCTGTTGGGTTACACCAATAGAATTGAGATGTTGAAGCATAGAAGTAAGAATTCTCAACTATGAACACAATCACTATCAAAAGTAGAGGTATCAAACAACGCAAATCACTTTGTCAACACTCAAAATTTTAAGTGCTTACATTTATTAATATCCAACATGACTCAAACCATAGCAGAATAAGATATGGTAAAATAGCAAGTAGTTTATTTGCAAAATTAAATAAAGCATCACAAGAGAAAATAGACATATAACACCATAACCAATAACTGGCCATATAAAGTTACTTTTTTGAATAGAACCTATGAAATGTGTTTACCCAAAAAAGAAAAAAAATAACTATGCTTAACCTATAAGAAAATGCCTGAAACAAAGACTTGATGTATTGAGTATCCATATTAGCAAAATGGTGGCTTTGGGAAGATTAATAGAATTTCTAATAAGAAGAAGAGAGCAACAGATCCTTGCAATTAGTAAACTTCATTCATGCCAGCATCTCTTTGGATTTTCTATCTATCATCTCCAAGTGATTTTCTATGCCTTCAGAAGTCAAGCCAACTACTGGAGAGTTTTCACAAAATGTATTGTTGATTAGTGAGCAATTTTTAATATATTTATATGCAATCCAAAACAACGGTAGGCCAGAGAAGAATTTAAATATCTTGTTTAAATATCTTGCCGGACCTCCCCTACCTATCAAGTCACATTAACTGAAATAAAAATCACATTGTATGTCTAATAGATTGTAAAACCCAGAATAAAGAAACAAATTAAGGATTAAGTTGAGGAAAGAGAAACATGAAGGAACCTGTAGTTTATGAGTGATTGAGTAAGTTGTCAAATAAGGAAGAGATAGTGAAAGAACTAATCCATGAACAATGACTTAGATATGTAGGGCTACTGACCTCATGAAATACATAGCCAACGATTCCAACCCCGTGTCTAGCAAAGCTATCCATTGGCCAAATGAAACATTAATCATTGTTGCACCACCCTCTGATGGTTAATCGTGATCTCCAAAGTAGAGATTTTAAATGTCTTTAACACTCCATTAACAAATAAGATGTATTCATTTAACTCTGAGAAAAATTTTAAATGAAATGTTTCCCATTAGTAGTGTGTTCTTGCCTTCATACCCTTCATGTTAGGCCAAATGAGTATCAGTTTTTCTTTAATGGGTTCATAAGGTTTGACATATGTAGTGGATTGAGAGAGAGAGAGGTAAAATGTGCTTTGAAGAAATAAACATTCCACATAACAATGTCCATTAGCCAAATGATAGTCACTAATCATTGATGAGTTTAAAGATTGGTGTAGTTTTTATGATCTTGGGCCTCCACTATTCATCATCCAAATTTAAAAGCTACCAAGATAAATCAAACATAAAAATGGGTTGGACTGGACTATTTTCAATCATAACATTTGAATTTTTTTACCAATTTAATGATTAATTAATGATTAAATTTAATGATTACTTATTTCTTTTTTTAGTAAATTTTTGAAAATAGTCTAGAGAAAAAACCCACTGAAAGCTGCCAAGTGGCAGTATTTTCAGGTTTTCAAATATTATATTAATAGATAGTATGGACAAAGTTCAAATATTTTGTTATTCAAAATTTAAATTAAATAAATATTTATTGATTAAAAGATAATTTAAACATCTTATAATAAAAGTGACTGTAATAAATTAAAAGTTGATAGTTAGCTAATCTTTTTAAGATTCATGAAAAATTACAGAAATTCTCATTAAACAAAATATAAATTTTATATAGTAAAAATAAATTATAGATCTATCATCAGAATTCACTTTACTCTAGTATATACTTTTGATTTTGAAGTAGAAATTTAACAATTTTAAGAAAATTTCATTCATAAAGAAGCTTAACCATACTTAGAAATTGAAAGAGATATATTAGATCTAAATTTAATAAAAAATAAATGTATTCTACGTTCTAAATTAATCAACAATCTGTTACTCTATTCTTTACTCAAAGATTATTGATCTCTAAGTATCTTTTATATTGGAAACTAAGACAAAAAGTGCTATAACTTGAAGAACGTATTATCTTTCCTTTCAAAATAGATCTAAATATCTCTATCATATGTAAGATTATTAAAATAGAAATATTCATAAAGGAAAACTAAACTAACCACATATAGGACAACAAAAATACTCACAAAGGGGACAAACAAAATTACTACAAGGAGGACAACAAAAATAACCCTCAAAAGAGATAAATAAAAACATCCATAAAAAGGATAGCAAAGATAAAACAAAAGACACAAAATTATAAGCAACAAGTAGAAAATAGCAGGGCTGTCATTAAAGAAGAAATATGGCAGCACCCCTCAACAATTCTCACTAACACAATAATGTGTTATAGTAATAATAAAGTTTTCTAAAAACATATAAAATATATTATATTAATCTTTCAATTTTTTTTCTAAAATATAGTTATTATAAAATTATATTATGAAGAATAAAATAATACTTCTTAATTGTACTTTTTTATTCTTCTAATTTGCAGAATTAACTTTGTATTCTTATTATCTGTCCTAAAATATTTTATCGTGCATTTATACCATAATAGAATATTTCTTTAACATATTTAAAAAAATTGTTGCATTCACAATAAAAAAGTTTTATTTCTTGTATTTATGATTTTAGAGGATATTACAATATTTGTTTTGGTTAAAATAGTGTATGCAAGTACTCACATACTAAAACATAAACAAAACAATCAAATTAAGAAAGAAAATAAATATGATCGGAAGAAAAAACTAATGTTAAGATAAGAACTTAACTCTAAGTAAAATAATTTTTATTATTAGGATACGAAATTTCGTTAAATTTAATTTTAGTGTTTTATAGCTTATCATTTATCTTGTGAAAAATAAATTGCAATGATGAAGAAGGAAAAAATATTAACAGAAAAAAATAAAAGAGTAAAGAGTTTTGGTACAAAAAAATGTGAATAACTAATAGTTTATTTGACTTGCAAATAAATAAATTAATAACCTTAGATTAAATGAAGTTTATTAACGTAAGAATAATTTAAAATTTACAATTATAAATTGTTGTGAAGAGTAAAGAATAAGAATTTAATTTAAATATACTGACAGTATAAAATAGTTTTACACTGTCAGCCAATAGAAATAGTGAAAAGTGCCAACTCACATAAATAACTACCTATTATAATGAGGGACCCACCATAATTTCTCACTTTCCCTTATTTTTATTGGTTGACAGTGTAAAATAATTTTACACTGTCAGTATATACCAATTAAACTCAAAGAATATATATAGACAATTAACAGTGTCAATATTTCTGTCTTAGCTTTCACTATAAGATTGGCTAATTTGATTGAAATAACTTTTCTTTTCAAAATAGCACAAAACTGCACCATGAACAAAGCCATTAGGAGCGAACTACTAGTGAGGGACTTGTGTAATTTACATGAGGTGATAAATTCAAACCTTAATATTATTGAAGTACCAAAAAAAGTCATGCCATTGGAATTATGTCTTAATACTATTAGGATAAAGCCTTCTTTACATCCCTCATATTTTACAATAATTTCAATTTAATTTCAAAATATTTTTGCTGATCTATTTACATCTCTAACTTTTTCAAAACATATTAATCATACCATTTTGACATTCAAACTATAAATCGAAAAAACTAATATGAATGTCATGTTATAATGTTAATGATAATATATTCATTATTTCTATCAATAGGATGATATTATTTACCATCATTTTCCTCCATATCTTTATAAGATATGAAAATTTTTCCTTTTAATTTAAATCCTCTTAACGCACAATTAATCTTTCTCCTATCAAAACCCATATCTAAAGCTTTTTCTTGGAGAGCTAAAGGCAAATAATCTCTATTGTTAGTGTTTAAATATCACTAAAATCAAATTTAATCTTAATATCAATTTTTTTTATTTATAATTTAAATATTGTCCATCAAAAGGGCAATATTAAAAATGTTTTGAAAACATTAGAGATGTAAATAGAATAAAAAATACTTTTAGAACTAAGTTAAAATTGTTATAAAATGTAAGAGATATAAATGAGATTTTACCCATAATGTTAATATGACAGCTAACTCTTTCTTCTGAATTGCCAACAATTGACAGAATAACTACCATACTGATCAAGCATGATTACCAAATTAACTACGACTAGCGAAAGTTGACGAAGAAAGAAAATCAGGTCTTATGGTAAATAAATGTTTTAATAGCATAGGGATGGTATTTTCCATATACATAAGTACGTGAATGAAAATCAAATCAATGTTCAAATCCAACAGGTTAATATTCTATATCTGCTGAACTGACTTGTTCCGATGACCAGAAATATTTCTATATCTCCAATCAACGTATCATAGGAGTCGAAATATAATCTTGAATGATTCTACTGAGCGATTTTCTAGTTCTTGTATTTTACCACTTTTTTTAATTTGTCCTCTTGCAATTTCTTTGCATGGGAAAGTCTTCTGACTTTCTTGAAAGTTGGAAGTTTACGTATGTATTTATAAGAACTTCCAACCTCTTTGGAACTAATTATTAATTAAAAAAATTGCACATAAAAAAATTATTAAACAAATTGGTCAAGTAAATTTGTTTTTGCATGGAGGAGGAAGAAAGATGTGGGAGTTACTAAATTGATTAAGGATTATATATATAATATATATCTCTATGCTACCTAACACCCTTATTTAATCTGGACACTGATATTGATATAACTTTGTTTCCAATTTGGCTTTATTCTAATTCAGAGACTGCCCAATATACCTGAATGAACACACAGTTGTATAACAAGGACAAGAGAAATTGGTTTTATTCTAAGTTTTTATCATATAATCGACACTTAGTAAATAAAATAAATTCTTAGAAAAAGTTACAAATATTACTGCATAATTACAACTGCTCATAAAATAAATGTTATACATGTGCACATTATTTTGATTACATAACTTATTTTGTTTACTTACATTAATATAACAAGTTAGGTTAAGGAGTGTCAGTAAAACAAACATGAATCGGGTCAAAATTGAATTATTTATCATTGTTGATTTGAACAAATGTTTTCAGAAGTAGCTACTCCTTCTTGATTATATTAAGTCTTCTTCTCCGATAATAAATATTAAGACTTCTTCTGTAAAAGAATAAAATAAATTTTTACATACGAGACTAAAGAAATTAATTAACTAGGGAGATACATTGCACATATGCATTTAATATATATCGGAGATAGCATTGCTATTTTTCACTATATATGTAGACAACCGCCCATAATTTGTCTTGTTTGAAAGCTGAAATGATCATTATCGAATTTCAGGCGACTTAATTTGTATCAGTTGAATTCTTTGAACCTGAAGGTTTATTTCTTGAATAAAACATACAAAGTGTCCTTTTCTGTTAACATGAATATCAGAATCTCATTACGCAGAAAATTCAACAAGCATAAAGGTTCAGTATCAAGAAATAGGATTCCAAAATTGTTTATAATATTAATGTCACGACTCTCTAAATAAACTCTAGGCAAATTTTTTTTTTTTTTTGACGTGAACTCTAAACATATTCTTCATAAGACAAATCTTCGCTAGAACACAACATTCAAGACAAGATGAACGCAGTCGTCGTACCACTAAAGAATAATATAGCAAAGGGATATATTCACACAAATTAAGTATTGTAGCAAATATGCATTGAAAACTACTCAGTGAAGCGTGTTAATTACGTGAAATGCAAGCATACTGAAATTTCTACAATTATAGATAATATATTACTATTCTCTAGACTTGATGATAAAACACTTTTTATGAAAATATTAAAAAAAAATTGACATTATTATCAATATAAATAATTATTTCACATTTTTGTCAAGAAATTTTCACAATGCTGAAGGAAATCAATGTGAATTGGCGCTTATAGGAATTGAAAAAAAGGAATTTTAGATACTCTCAAAATAAGAAAAAAATCACATTATAAATTATTTAATACTTAATTAATATCTCAATTTTGTAAATTATCATATTGTCTTATTTTAACTATGTAGAGTACATTTTAATACAATTGCTTAAAGTGTTGAATATTAAATAATCATTGGAAGAGCCTGTTAGTTGTAATAGTATTTGAGGGTAGAAATGCTTTAAAAATTAAAAAAAAAATTGAATATTAAATAATTTAGAGTATAAGAATCTATTTAGTTTTAGAAAATATTTTTATTCTCATTTCTTATTTTTAATATTAATTATAAAAATATTATATTACTTATAATTTCTTATTTTTAGGTGTTTTTATTGTTTTCTTTACAAAGTCCAAAAAATATTAAACAAGTTGAAAATATAGTGATATTTTTATAATTAATATTAAAAATTAAAATTAAAAAATATTTTCTAAAACTAAAATGACTTTTAAGTTTTTTTTTTCTAAGGACACCTAATTTATTTTTGAAACAAACACATGAAATTTAATTATTCAAATCTAGCTAAGCCGCCAACTCCCAGCATGTGTGTTAAAAAGGAGCTGTGTTTTGATAATCCTTACTTAATTTAATTGAAACGCGTCTTTTATTTGGATAGTTTTTGGTCGCCTTTTACGGGTCATATCCAGCATCTGCAGTCATTGTTACTGCATTCCGCAGAGAGGACCGTATCGTGCATTTTTAAGGCTCTCTCTCTTCAGTGCCACTTGCATTGCATTAATGTTTTCGAAGTTTGAATAATAAAAGCGACCAAGGATCTTTTCATTACTTCATGTTTTCTATTTTACTAGTAATTTCCTCCTCTTTTTATTTTTTTAATTTCTTTTTATCTGTTATTTAAAAAAAAAAGTTAATGGGCATTTTTTTTAATTTTACTTTTATATTAATAAACAAGGGAAGAGATTAACAGAAAGATAATAGAAATAATAATAGTAATAATAATATTTTAAATAGTTTAAAAAATTGTTCAGTCGAATGTTTATATTTTCTTATAATAGAAGGTATTTAATAAATTTTTATTTTTGTATAATCATTTTAAAAGACAAATAATTGGATGGAATATCTACTTTGCAGCAGAAGGCCCGCAATGAAGAATTGGAAAGCTGCTGGTTATAAAATATTCAAATTTAAAGAATTTTATTGTAACTCTAGTCGAGACATGGCAATAATAATGATGATTTTTAAATGAGTTTTGTTATATTATCCGAAAATATTTTTTTAATAATCTCCCTAATATTTAATAAAAAAATATTAAGTTAAAAAACAAATATATTTAATATTTTGGAAACTTATAAAGCATTCAATATTTTTCTTATTTAACAATTAAAAGGATTATTAAAATGATATTTTAGGAGCACTTAACATTTCTATTTTTAAATTATCATTAATTATATAAATGTAAATACAAAAATTTAGTAGTAGTTAAAGAATACAAAGATAGCAAATATTTTAGAGTATCTTAGAAGGCCTCCACTCATTACCTGAAAACTTCCTTCAGTCTAGAATTTTGGAATTTGAATATAAATCAACATTAGGGGGAATGCTTTATCGTTGACTTCAATATTGTTTGTTAGCTATTTTGTGTCTATAAATTGAGGAATTTGAATGTTGAGAAAACTACTCCTGGAATAATTGCTACCAGGGAAAACATGCATAAGTTCATTCATCTTCTTTGTTTTGTGACTATACTACAAATTGCATTAGGAAATGGAACCGCTGATGAGGGTGCTGATGGCATGCATGTCAAGGGCATAATAGGAGTTATAACAGACAACAATTCTCGTCGTGGTAAAGAGGAGATAGTGGCTATTAAGATGGCATTGGAGGATTTCTATCATTACAACAATCAAAGCTTTGGTCTACAGATAAGAAACACTCAAGGGGATCCCCTTAAAGCAGCTCTTGCAGGTTTGTATTTCCCAATCGTAATCATACTCATTGTCAAACACTTCCGTATCTTTTATCAACTGGGACATTGATTTGATTTGTAGTTCACCTATTTGTTCGGAGATACTTTTATAAATTTGGATCTTTCAAAGCTTTTATAAGATTAATAAATTATTAAAATGTGTGAGTATAAAAGTTATACAATCTTTTTATAATTCATTGTTTGAATTTAAATTTACATGCTTAACTCTAGAACTTGTACATCACTTATTATTATTATTATTATTTGTCTTTAGGACATCTCTACAAATATTGTTGTAAGATTAATTTTTCGAACAGTATTGTGATTAAGAAAGCCTTTTAACAATTATCTTCTATAAAATTTGAACACATGATTGTTAATTATATAATCTTTATACCACTCTAACTCATATACAATATTCATAGAAACTAAATTTCTGTCTTATAGTTCAAATTGCAAGAGTCATAGCCTACACATGCAGTTGTCTAGGTCCCCTACTATGATTTGTCAAATTGTCTTCCAAAAAAGAATATAATGAACACCATCCTACCGGCACAACTTTGAATTTTATTGTTAGAGATAATTAAGTATATATATCTGGATGAGAAATTAGGAGTGACAAAAATTTAATTTTAAAAAAAAGCATATATGATGTTAAAAACTTAACAATTTTTTTCTTTTAAATTTCTTAATAAATATTTTTTAAAACATTCGTTGGCAAAACTCTCAAATATATTTCCTTGGTGAAGGAAGAATAACAAGGATCAAATTAATCTAACTCTAAATTTCTAATAATTTTACAGCTAGAGATCTTATTGACAAAGAGCAAGTGCAAGCAATTATAGGACCCCAAACATGGGAAGAGACAACTTTAGCGGCTGAGTTATGCAGTCAAAATATGACACCAGTTCTCTCTCTAGCTGACATAACTCCAAAGTGGGCAACTTCAAAGTGGCCGTTCTTGGTGCAAACCAAACCCAATCAATTTAAGCAAATGAAGGCAGTAGCTGCTATTGTTCAGTCTTGGGATTGGTATCGTGTTAACATCATATATGAAGATAGTGATGCTTTATCCACAGAAGTTTTGTCTAATCTCTATAGAGCCCTCGGCAAAGCAGGTATAGAAGTAAGCAATGTTTTAGCCATCCCTCCTCTAGTTTCCTCTTCATTATCCCAAAAACTAGAGAAGCTTAGGGAGGAACGATGTAAGGTCTTTGTTGTGAACTTGTCCCTCCCTTTGGCCATAAACTTGTTTGAAGCTGCAAACAAAATGGGCATGATGGAGGAAGATTCTGTGTGGATCATTACTGACCCTTTATCAAGTCTTATCCATTCCTTGAATGCGTCCACTCTCTCCTCAATGCAAGGGATCATTGGAGTCGAGCTACTTCCCAGAAATAGGACACCAATATGAGAACTTCTACCTTAAATTTCGCCAAAACTTTAGCTTAGAGAACCCTTGGGAATTCAACAATGAGCCTGGGATATTTGCAGCGCATGCCTATGATGCCGCATGGAGTGTGGCTCAAGCCATGAGCCAAACCAAAAGTAAAGGAGGCCAGGTTTTGCTAGATAAGATTTTGCTCAATAATTTCACTGGCTTGAGTGGGAAAATTCAGTTCATTGACCAAAGGTTAGCTCCTTCACATACGTTTCAGATCATCAATGTGATAGGGAAAGGTTACAAGGACATTGGGTTCTGGTCGTATGGACCAGGACTAGGCTTCTCAAAAAATATGGGCCAATATGCTACTTACAATTCTTCAATGAAGGAACTGGGACAAGTGTTGTGGCCAGGAAGACCTTTGGACACTCCAAGAGGATGGGCCCTACCAACAGTTGATAAACCACTAAGAATTGGGGTCCCCGCTATGGCCACATTAAAACAATTCATAAATATAGTTCAGGATCCATCTGACAATACAACCTCCTTTCAGGGATTTACAATTGAACTTTTTGGGGCAACTGTGGAGTCGTTGCCTTACCATTTGCCATACAAATTCTATGCTTTCAATGACACATATGATAAGTTGGTCCAGCAAATTTCTTTGAAGGTAACGGTTATTAGTTATATTATTCCTGCATGCATGACCTCACTTTATTAGTTATAAATTATAAGGTCTCTGGTAATTATGTGAATTCAAATCCTATGTGTCGTCATATCTTCTGTTACACTTTGTAAACATGAAATTGTAATCGATGTCAGTCTTGCCTCAAAAGTATTTGATTCATGTGTGATTTGGATTGGAGAAATGTTGTTTGCACATAACAATTACGTATCCATATCAACATAAGGTGATCGGCATATAAATAAATGTAGATTTTAATTATATAAATATTGAATGTGATGTTAACAAATAATGGATGTATACTATCCATGAAGTTGATATATCGATTCAACATTTATATAATTGAAATCTACACTCATTTGAAATGTGATCACTACATATTTATTACTAAAAAAAATATGTTAAATCAATAACATGACTCTATGTTATATATATATATATATATATCTCTGTAGTCTTCTTCATTAGCGTGAATTCAGATTTTCTCAAAACACTGGCTAATGACACTTGCTTCCACATGTGCCCCTGTATGAAGCAGAATTTCGATGCAGTAATTGATGTAACAACAATTTCATATCGATATCAGTATGCTGAATTCACCCAGCCATACACTGATCCTGGAGTGGTGATGGTAGTGCCGAGCAAATCAAGATCAGGACATAGAGCATGGTTATTTGTTATGCCTTTCACAAAGACCATGTGGATTTCAATATTGGTCATGATCATCTACAATGGCTTTGTCCTATGGATGTTAGAAAGGCATCATTGCACTGAACCTAAGGGTTCCACGGTGAAACATACTGGGAACATGGCTTGGTTGGCATTGACCCCTCTTCTCCACTCAAGTGGTAATTTGAGATTTTATACACTTATTTGCTATCATTTTATTTGTAGATTACTAATTAGCCAAGACTGATTTGGTTTCCTTGACTAATCTTAGGGGACAAGTTACACAACAGTTTATCTAGGATAGCCATGGTGGTATGGTTGTGTGTGGCACTTATCATAACACAGGCTTACACAGCAAACCTTGCCAGCATGCTAACTGTTGAACGGCTTGAACCAACAGTGGATAATGTTGATCAACTACGGAATAGCAATGCTGTGGTTGGATACAATGAAGGATCCTTCTTGAAAAACTATCTGCAGGAAGTGCTACACTTTCGCCGTACAAACTTGAGGCAATTTGACACGCTTGAAGATTATGCTGAAGCTTTCAGAAGAAAAGAAATACAAGCTGCCTTTCTTGAAGCTCCTGCGGCCAAGATTTTCACTGCAAAGTACTGCAAAGAGTTTATTCAAGCTGGGCCTATGTATAGAATTGGAGGATTTGGATTTGTATGCTTCAAAACTTCATTAAACTTTCTTTTAACTTTCTTTTTTTCTTACATTTTGATTCCCTCGTAACTTTGTCTAACTTTTGTTGTGTTGTCTTGTTTTTGAGTTTTGTAGGCATTTCCAAGAGGATCTCCATTTCTTCCAAGTATAAACAAAGCACTGCTAGATTTATTTGAAACTGGCAAGCTACGTGAACTAGAGAACAAAATGCTTGAATCAGAGGAATGTTTAGACATAGAAACAGATGCAGAAACTGTTAGTCTTAGCCCCAGCAGCTTCTGGGCCCTCTTCACATTGACAGCAGGCACATCAACAATTACTCTCTTGTTTTACACTATTCACAAGAGTTACTCAAATAGTGATCGAAAAACATTCTGGAGACCAATGTTGATGATCATTCAACAATGGGGGTGTGCAAAGAGACAAATGTCAAGAAAAGTTAGTGATGTTGCAGAAAGTTCTATGAACACTCCAAATACACACGCTATACTAAATCCTGTTTAAACAAACCTGGTCACTTGGTTGAGGAGTGAAAAGTGGTATTATACAAATAGGGACACAAAATCAGCAAGCAGATGTGCTTGATCACCTCACTGCTAAGTAGCTTTGATTGCTTTGCTAGGCAAATGAAATTGCTGGTATGTAGTATGCCATGTTAAAGAAGTGTGAAATAAGGGTAAAGCTCTTGGGTTGAACTCTCATGTGAACCTACAGTGTTGTAAATATGAAACTGAAAGTCCTCAAATTAGCAATTTAAAAACCAAAGGTATTAGATATGCTTTCTTACGCTACAAGTCTACAACTAAAGTCCTGGAGACGGGTTTGCTTGGGAGTCGAAGTATGCATTGCGCTTCACAGGCCAAGATATTTAGTGCACTTTGTGATTATAACGCATCGATGGTGAAAATTTGTGAGATATATTAATATATTAATTACTTATAATATATTGTAATAATATATTAATTTTAAAAAAATTTAAAAATATGATTAAATATATTTTAAAAATTAATTTTTATACATTGATAAAATAAAATTATATTAATAATATAAAATAATTTTATATTATTAGTGTAATATTACGTTAATAGATAGTATAAAATTATATTGACTGAGTAAAATTATACTAATAAAATTTTTATAATTTTTAAAAATTAATTCTTATACACTAATAATATAAAATTATATTAATAATATAAAGTAATTTTACATTATTAGTGTAAAATTATACCGACAGTAAAATTATATTGATAAAATATTTTTGATTATATTGATAATATAAAATTATTTTATATTATCAATATAATTTTATATTATCAGTGTATGATAATAATTTTTAAAATATATTTAATTATATTTTTAAATTTTTTTAAAATTAGATATTATTATAATACATCATAGGTGATTGATATATCGATATATCTTACCATCTCACTATCATATTGTAAGCTATACCATACTGTTTGACCAATAAAAAATACTGTAGATGGCGCCTGCTTGGGATATTAATTTTCTTGAACAGTCAAGCCCAAGAGAATGTCAAATCCAGCTGTGCGTTTTTGGCTGGAATTCATAGCGAGCTTGGTCATGACTAATCATTGGCAATATAATAACTGTTACTTAATGCTCTATTCCTCTAACTTCTTATAATTGGTAGATTTTCTTTGAATCATTTCTCTTTATGAGTTTTCTTATTGCAATTTTTTTAGGATCACAATCCTTTTATTTTTTTAATAACTTGATTTCTGTGGTGGGCCTTTATTAAATTTGGTTATATTAATACCAAAGAATAATAAGATAGTTTAATAGGTACGCATGGCAGTGCATTTAAAGCTGCTAGTGACTTAGAATTCATATTTTTGTACGAATATCCGAATTGTGCCAAATAGCGGTGCTATCACGACATAGCATTATATTATAGAGGCTTGTTGCTACAAAAAAATATCTATTTGTATTGTACTTTTTGGTCATGATTATCATGTCACGAATAGCAGCGAAGTCACGACCATAATAATAAACATCATAAAAGATTTAGAGTTTTATTGAGATGTATTAATAGTATAAAATTTTTTTATATTATTATTTATTTAAAATTTTTTATTTATATGATCATTTAAATAGTAAATAATTATATCAAAATTTTTTATTGATGTAATAATATATAATTAAATATTTATATAAAAAATTTTTATACTGATAATATATTTAAATTAAATCCAAAGAATTAAACCGCACTTACCTCACTTAAAAAATTGAAAATATTTATTTTGTCTGAAAGAGGAATAATATTTAAAGAGTAACTATAAAAATAATTACTTTTCAAATCTTTTTATTCCTTTTCTTTTTTTTTAAAATTTCAACTCATAAATATACTCTTAAAATATTGAAGTTTTTATTTTTCGACATTTAAACTAAAGAAAACTTTTGTTTTATCCTCGCCTAAACTACGGAAGTCTTTATTTTGCCTTCACTACAGGTCACCTACTCCAACCTACCAACCAATATTTTGGGCTTACACCAGCTCGACCATTCTCCTGAAACAGAGCAATATGCTCTTTCGTACACAAACCCATCGCACTTGTTCACAAAGAGATTGAGCCTGAAAGATATCTCAGCATTCTATCCTCACAAAGCCTATCAGCTCTTTGTCCTCGTAAAGGTTGCTATAGCCTATACTTCGCACTTTCTTGCGATGTTTAAGCCTATCTATGTTTTGCAACATCTCCAACCTCCAGTACCATGTATCATCACTATTATTGACTTAAATTATGTAATTAGTTATTTTTATTAATGATGATTTTATCTTTAATGTTATACTCCTTCCAGTCCTTGTTATTGTCACTTTAGTTACATGTATAGAAATTATGGAATCTAAAATGGAGGCTTAATTATGAAATATTTTATTAAGGATTTTTCCTAAGGTAGTGGTTAAAAAATTAAAAATAGAAGATAATCTATTGAAAGGTGAGATTTTTAAGTTCTAAATACATGCATTGGAAACTTAAAAATCATTCCACTATTTGTTCCTTAACTTAGGGTATTGATTAGAAAAAACCCTTTTATTTAAATGCCTTTATTTAATTTTTAACATCTAATTAATTCATTCTATTAGTCTCAAATTATATTTCTCAATTAATATTGTGCTTAGAGTTGTCTAAATGGTAAATTTGGAAAATTGATAAATTCTTTATTGATATGAGAGAATGATAGATAAAATGGACCAAAAATTTTATACAAAGCAGCAAATAAAAAATAATTGGAGAGAGTAATTTAATATATTAATTAATGATAAATATATCTCAAGTTTTAAGTAGTTTTTGAATTTTGAACACGTATAATGTGTATTAGAAATTTTTTATGTTGTCCTTGCTATCTTTTATGTAGCTGCTTATAACAATTTTCAGATTAGTCACTTTGCCCGCTATTTAGGACCAGGGTTAATAGCTATGCATGCAAAGGAAGTGGAAGCTATTTTCCTCTAACTTTATTTCCTTTTTTCTTTGATTGCTTAAGGAATTCCATCATCTGATAGGTGAGAGATTAATATCTTGAAATATGGTCATATGTTTAAGTAAAAACTCCTCTCAACAATATTTCTTTTATACACATAAATCTCAAGATTAAACACAGAACCTCATTATTAAAGGACTCAAGCCTCTTCTTTTTTCATTTCAATTTATTACTATTTTATAAGTGACACACAATCTTGATACAAAATTTGTAACTTATCTCCCGCACTAAGTAAGGAACTCAAATTTTTGTTAGAGAAAACCTCCAATCTAATCCCTAATGAAAAAATCATTTGACAAATCAATCTTTGAGAAAAAATAATTCATTCCGAGGTCCCTCACTATTAACATTGTGAGAAAAAATAATTTATTCCGAGGACTAAAAACATTGTATTTCCATCCACCTCTTCTGAAAGTACAACCTTCTAAAACACACAAGACGTGGATGAAAGGAGTTCTAGTTATACTTTAAGAAGGTTGGTCAACCTAAACACCGACGTTTAACTAAATTTTACAAAATAATGTTTCGCTTTCATGCTGCCATTTACTCACTGGGGCTACATGTTTGAATCCATCTCATATTCTTTTCGTATCAGACATAAAACTTGTCACTGATCAACCATGATTGTAACTGATGAAAATATGTCTGAAAAATTTTTTGATATCATTGAACATTGACAAAGCATTCTTTGTGTCTCCTCTGTCAAGTGACGACTGACGAGAATCCTTCCCCTTTTACCATCTTTCTTTTTCACAACTCTGATTCTTATATTATTCTTTTCTTCATGTTGTCTCTCTTGTACTAAGTATTTGGAAGGCTAGTTTCTTGATAATGTTTAGTGTTGATATAACGTGTCTTATACATCACACTCAATCATTTTGCATTACTATTTATTACGCAGTGCGGCACTCTGCCTGGCTGCATATTGATGTCTGCTATTGATATTAAAAACTTATGCTTTACATGTTAATAATTTAATACGTGGATTAATCTGGTTCATATCTTAACATATTGTTTGTTCTGTTAAATTACTACAGAAGTGAAAGTTCTTCTGATAGTGAGCATGAAAGAGGTGATTTGTTGGCACTACGGTTTTTCCCTGCTTAATTTAACACGTCTATTTATCTAACTTTCCTATTTTCCCCTCTAGAGTAAGGAGAAGGATCGAAGTAAAAGCCACCGCCATAAGCGGCAGAAGCATAAAGTGAAAAAAGGTAGGTCACTTTTTTCACCATGCACAAAATTGTCTTACATACCCTTGTGTACTAAGTAGTTTGATATTCATATTCTACATCTTTGAGGTTTCTAACTCAAATAGTGACGTTGAAGTATCTAGTATGTAGGAGACCTTAATTAAGTTAAATCACCAGTTTGTTCATGATCTTGAGTCAACATGTTCAATGCTAATTGCTGGAAGTTTGCTATTATCCAAAACTATGATTTGTCAACTTGAGACACTCATATCACTGCACCTTGGTATCATCTTCTCTAGCTTCTAAACTTTGGTTTAACACTGTTGTCCCTTAACTAGAAATGCATTGCAGAAAGCAGGAAAGAATAATTGATTTTGTTGCAAACTTTGAGACTCTTTTTCAAATGCATATAAAATTTTCGTACATTCCAGTCTGAGATGCCTATGATACTCTCTGCCTATTTTATAAATTGGCTCTTTGAAATTGGAGCTGGGATCCGTGACATGTGTGGGTGCTTGATTGTCTTGGATGTTGTTACTTGGTTGGGTTTGTCCTGGCAATGGGAGCTCCAAATAGAAGCAGCATGATGAGAGGAGAAGCAGCCCGTGCAGCTTTCCAGGGGTTTTGATCTAAAAATTCAGTGTGCTTACTGCAAAATTGAAGAAGCATATTTCCTTCTCTCTCTAACAGAAGATATCACCCCATTTGAGCTTACTTAATGTGGCTAAAGGGTCTCAAAGCACCCACTGCCTCATCTCTGATTTGACAGTATGGCAAAGAATAGTACAGGATTTATGAGCAAACTCGTTCCTGGCGATGATCAAGACAATCAGGAAGTCCTAATCAAAACCAAACTGATAATAAAACAGAAAGTCCCATTACCTGCTAAAGAAAACATGTTTGGGATAATATAGGTAAGGAATATTTTTTAGCCTCATTCCACTCTAGAAGGCTTCTCAGTGACATTGAACTCCACAAATCAAGTCTTTGCTTGGGTGCTTATCTTGTTTATACAGAACGAGAAGATGGTTATGGGTTTGGAAGGAAATGAGTTAAGCAGGTTATTGATTTCGAGGGAAAGCAAAGTGGTCGGATGGGGAGGATTTGGAGGGTTAAGGAAGAGAGAATTCTACTGAATACATTGTCATGCAGGGATTCTATTCAAGTGCTAAAAAAAAAAAAAATGGATGCAAAACAATGTACTTATTAGTGGAATTTTTTCTACAAGAATGTGTCTATAGCGGAAAGGGCTTGTTCTCTATAATATGGCGAATCATCGTTCGAATTCCGGTTAAAAGAAGTGCTCACATTTAGTGTTTGACCATATTTCGAAAAGAGTAGGATTTTCTCTTCTCCAAACCCTTTCCTGATGACCGCCAACCACCTTGGATAGTCTTCAGAACTCCTCCCTCATATTAGAATCGGATCCCATGGATGGGTCAATGAAAGCACCAACTGATGCGGGATCAGTGAAATAAACCTCAGTAATCTCAGAAACAGAACCTCAGGTTATACGAATGAAAGAAATCAGAGATCAATCAACAATGTTTATGAGTTTTCTGCTGTATGTTTCAAATTAAAAATCTAAATCAAGTAAAGAATGATAACTACAGATAGTGGTTCAGGAAAATCATCAACTAGCCATTGAGCATAATTTTGGGTAAACAGCACTATAGGTCATGAGACTTCGCTGCAGCACCAGAATCACCTGGACAAGAAGAAGAAGGTGAGAATCAGATGAGAAAGTAAGCAGAATACAGAGTAGCAGGAGAATTGACAGAGAGAATGCAGAGAGCAAGGTTAAGACTGACAATGAACACAAACTTCCCCCTGTCTCAGTTCCTCGCCTTATGTTCAAAACCGAACATATTCTTTATTCATGGGGTTCAAACTCTAGATTTACGGGGCTGCTTAAAACTGAGGTATCTTCTTCCCCTAAGAGCGTTTCCTTTAGATCTAAAATCTTTGATAATTTTGGACCTTGGCTTCTACAATCTAATTGAGATCCCTGATACTGTTGGAGAGTTAAGGTATTTGAAAAGACTAAATCTAGAGGGAAAACAAGCTTCTTTCACTGCATAACACCATACAGAAGCTATTTAATCTGGCATATTCAAACTTGGTGCATTGCCACGAGCTTCAATATTTTCCTGGACTCCCGTACACCATTCTTCGTTTGGGGGAAGGTATTTTAAGATAGAATCCGTATCTCGTAGTCATCGATCGAAGTTGTATATTTTTTACTGCCCCAAGTGCCTTTTAAGAAATAATCAAAATCCATGTTGGCATGTCTTGGCACTTTCATGGCTATTTAAACCACTTATGGTGTGGCTCTTTCTCTGTTACTTTCTCACATGCTGTCTCTTTATCATTAGCTCTGACATGCCTTTGTTTTTTTTTTTTTTTCCCTCCTGGACTGGGCACAATAGTGGAACACCACGTCATTATCCTTTTAGAATAATTATGTAAATATATTTTATATATATTTTATTATTAATATATAATTTTATATAAAATATATTTATATAATTATCAAAAAATACAATTATATGATACTTTTAGATTATACAAATATTTCTCCTCCAATCCGATTTCGCTCTGACAATTGACATTGTTGTTCGAGGAAGTGTGTTTCCAGAGTGGTACAATTATAAATTTAAGGGGGATTCAATAATACGGATAGTAGATTGACATGCGGTTGACAACTGGATGGGCTTTGCCTATTGTGCAGCATTTAAGGCAAGTCATCGCCCATCAATTTTAGGTTCTTCACATTGCTCCTTTTCTCCGCCTCTGTCACATCATTTTTATCTTTCCTTTGAAACTGAACAGCCACAAGAAACCTTCAATATGCCACTTCATTTGGACTTGGAGAAGATTGGTAGCTTAGAACATCTTTGGCTGATCTATATCTCTCGACCTCACTGCCATTTTGTGAAATTAGGAGCGCATATTACATGTAAAGCCTGCCCAGATTTGGAGATTACGAAATGGGGTTTATGCATGGTATCATCCAAGCAACATGAAGTGGAGAAGATGATGGAGGCATTTCAGTTTGGGTCGTTCCTATTTATCGACGGTTGTCAAGTAAGCCGCCTTCCTTTTATTTATATGAGAAAGTTTATTTGCACATGCAACGCGTTATCAATTTTTTATTTTTTTGTTATTATTAACTTTTTAAATAAAAGTTATTAATTTTTTTTGATTGAATTACTAATTAATTGTAATATATAAATATTAATATTTTTTTTAGTTACTAATTTTTAAATTAAAATTTTCAACTTATTTGATTAATTTATCAATCAGTTATATACAAAATATTTTATAATATTATATTAAAATTAATTAATAACTTAATCAAATAAATTGATAATTTTAATTTAAAAAATTGATAACCGAAAAAAAGAAGTTAATAATGCATTGAATGCATATATTTTTGGGCCTAAAATCCAGCTTCCCTATAATTGGTTGGTAACTGATGAAGAGGAATATGAGAATGTCGGAGCCAAGGAGAAAGAAGATAATCTCTCCAATGCGGGCTTTACAACCAGCCCGGTAAATGGCACAAAGCATCTTCCTTGAGGTAATTATTTTTCTTTAACCATGCATAACGATTATTATTATTATTATTATTATTATTATTATTATTAAGGAAAAAAATACTCTACCTTCTCAACTACATCGCATGTACATTTTAGCCTCTTTATTTTAAACAAAATATAAATTAACCCCTAAATTTTCTCAAATATGCAAATTAATTATTTTGTTAATTTTTTATTTAATTAATAATAAAAATATCATACATTCAAAAAAGTTTATGATATTAGGTCACACATTTAGAAAAGTTTAGAGGATCAATTTGCATATAACTCACAATTTAGAAGGGCATAGTATACTTATGTTGGCTAAAATACATATTCAAAAAAATTCAAGAATCGATTTTTAACTTTTTAAAATATAAGGGTTAAAGTACACATGATTTATAATTCATGACAATAAAATGCAATTTTTCCTTATTATTATTTAACATGATAAGGCCTCTTCAAAAATTCAATTATTGTCTATGAAGAAGGGATATTTTAAAATAGTCATCGTACCTATATCGTATTATACCAAATACGTATCGTATTGAATATTTTACATATACTTTTAGATAGCCGTAGTTGTATTTTACAAATTTTTCTTTATTTTTTTAAATTTTTATACTAATATATATGGAAGTTCTATATCAATAAATAAATAAGTGCATTTTATTATGCATATACCCATATTGGGATATTTAAGATAATGGATTTTATAGTTTTTTTATAATAATTTTATATTTAATTTATATATTTTTATTATATTTTATAAAATTGTATATATTTATTGTATTATATCCTAACGTATTCTTATCTTGATCTTCTCGAAAATACCGTATGTCTGTACCGTACTCATGTCCTAACGGATACTCTTACAACATAGATTATTGTTCAGTTCCGATCTAATGAAAAGGAATACGAGAGTAAAGAAGACAAGGCAAAAAAAGATAATCTCTCTCTAGCGTGGCCATGCGGGTAGCTAGCAACCATCAAAGGCACACATCTTTCTCGAGGTAATTATTGTTCTTTAACCGTGCATGACGATTATCATTGTTTCTAACATGATGAGGCGTCTTCAATAATTCAGTTATTGTTCAATAGTGTTACAGGTGAAGAAGTAAAATAGGAATTGACATTGCAGATTGGCTAGCTTGCATCTTCTGCCTTATCACAAGGATTGAGATTTCTATTTTCTGGAGGACCCACTTCCTATCCATATCTTGTTTCTGATCCTTCGATCTGGGTTTATATTCCAGCCCTTGTCATTTCTTCGTGTTTGACTCTCTGTTAGTTTTGGCAGCCCAACCCCACTAGCTGAATTTACATGAACTAAAATTTGTCAAACAGTATTGCATGGACAAGCGCAGCAACGCATAACGTGTTGGAACTTGAAATCAGCGTCTATTTATTTGTCTGTATTCTCTTTGGATACAATGTTCACATTATCTTGACATGGTTGCTGATCTATGACTTCGGTTATATTCCTGCCTGTTTCCTCTCTTCGTGTTCGTGTTAGGTCTGGAAGCTAAGCCCCACTAGCTTTGTTTATATGATATAAAGTTTGTCAAACAATACATGGACAAAAGCAGTAGAGTGCAATGAGCTGAGGCTTGAGAACCTGAGAGTGTTTGAACAATGTGTTCAGAGTGTTTTTGTTTTTTTTTAATTTTGAATGAGAAGTATTTATTAACAAGATTGATGATTAGAACCTTTAAAACTTCAACTTTATGTACATGTAACTGCGGTTTTGCTTGGTGTTCATGACATGGGCTTTTTTGTATTTTGACTATTGAGCAGTTGCCGAGAGAACACCCCAAATGACATGGTTCCCCACTGCTGCTTACTCTGGAACGAGACATACCAAAGCTGATACTGATGAAGCTCAATTGTGAAGTAATCTGTTATACTTTTCCTGCTTAAACTATCTACATGGAGCAGCTCCAAATGTCATGCATTTCAACTCCGAAAGCCTCATGTTGCTCTTTCCCCCATAGTATTCTTTGAGAACATGGTGAATAGATGGCTGTGGATGCATAATTAGCTCATCCTAGAGTGTGCTTTGGCCGTTAGCCTGTCACTTAAATGTTATCCATTCTTTGTGTGTCCTTTGATTTAAAACCTTACTTGCTATATGGTTATATCGTATGAAATGTACATTTGAGGCAACTTTATATAATAAAATTGCTAATAAAGATTTATTTTAGTCCCTGAAATTATATGTATGTTTTATTTTTAAGTTTTTAAAATTAAAAAATTAACTATTTATTTCTTGAAATTACAAAATATAATTCAAGTTAATCCGTAGAAATATTATTACAAGGGACTAACTTGAATCATTTAATTAGGAGCTAACTTAAATCACATTTTATAATTTCAGAGACTAAAATAAAACTTGAAGAATAACTGAAATAAATATTCACTCTAAAATTGTGCCATTAGAGATAGAGGCGGTCATTTCTTTCATCATAATCTTGGTTCATTAAAATTATAGTTATTTTCTTTTATTTCAAAAGTTTGATTGAGATTACTTATCTAATTTAAAATCCATTAACATCTTAATACATTACATGAGTTTAAAATGTTAATTTTTTAATAAAATTGTATTTTTTTTTATAATTTTGAATAATATCTTGCATTTTATTTAATATTCTCACTAACTCATTTACGATCCAAGATTTATTGGCTATTTTTTATTTTATTTCTTTTTTTGGGTAAAGTCCACCGATTTATCAGGCTTTATTATTAAGAATTTAACTAATCCAGCTCGACTCGTAAAAATCCCAAAAGAGGCTTTAAATCTCCTAGTGGGGATTTTTTTCATTTCTAGAACTCGAACCCAAGATATTTGATTAAGAGATTAAATCCCTGCCATTTTGACCAACCCACCTTGATATCTTTTATTTTACTTCAATTCGTGTTTATGTGTTTTCAAGCCTTAAATAAATGAATTTTGGTTAAACTTAAGTGAATAGTATAATTTTAGTCAATTGATTTTTTTAAAAATAATTAAAAATATGAAAAAATACTCATTAATTATTCACTAGGAAAATGATGTAAACGATTGTTAGACGTTAATCCTCAGTTGGAGTACTAAAAAATAAATATTAAGAAAGGGGGTATCCTCCAAAAAAAAAAACGCGTTAAGAAGCAGATACATGCACCAAGATGTCAGTGACCAAGTCATGTAGCTGATGGACAATACGATGATTCTGATAATATACCAAAAAAATGGAAAACAGAAAAAGGGACGAAATTTTGGTACTCGTGATTTCTCATCTCTTTATCTTTACCAAAAGCTTATGTTTCTTCCTGGACAATGCATGAGTACGTGAAGAGAGCATTCTCACTCACAGTTTCAAAGCTTCAATTTATATCAAAGGAGTTGACTATCTACACGGAGAAGCTTCAACGTTATGTCTCATGCGTCTTAGCACACGACCCAGGTGTTCTAATCTACTTCGTAACACAGCAGCCGCTGTATATTGAGAGAGTTAGTGCATCTGAAGTGAAAATTGCTCGCTGAACTACATGGTTATCTGCTTTTGCTGGTTACAGCTTACATAGTAGTTTGAGTTAGTATATTTGTGGCATCTGACCTTGTCAAAGTGCAAAATAACTACCAAGATTGACAAGCACATCATGATTTATTGACCATACTACCGCCTTCTCAGAAGCAGAGTCATTTAACTTTAAATATATACAATCACAAAAAAATAATGAGTCAAGTTGTGTGCTTAGATTTAAAAAACTCAAGCACTGAGCTGCAAGCCAACGTCACTTTTAATTAGTCATTATTTTATTTTGTAAGAAGAAAAATTATTCTACCAAGCGAGAAATAAGAATAGCTTTTTTATTTTATACTAAAAGAGAACCAATTGTTCTACCTAAAATCGAGGAAGCACAGTGGAGTCAAATCCGCTCACTTATTCACCAAAGCCAACAAGTAAACTTCCTCTATGCTTTCACTTCTTCGGTTCTTCTCAAACAAAATCATCCCCTCGTCTTTCGATTCCTTTGAGAAAAAACTTACTCTCTTTCCAGATCCCTTCTCTAGGAATTAAATTCCTGTGTCTTTTATAAAGGAAGTATTTTCCAGCAGGAAGAGAAAATGGAATCAAGATGTTCGGGTGAAAATGGGTATATGCTGATTTGGCAAAAGGAGAGTGACATACCCGGCAAGTTACTCTATTTGATACATCATCTAATCATGCTCTGCCGGGTAACATCGTTACTCGTGCGACTGTTATGGACCCTGCTGGGTCCTATGCCACCTTCCAATCAAGGCCCGTTGGGCCAGCGAGATGCAGTTTCCACATGCTCCATGAATTCCAACAACATCCAAAGCAGCCCCTCATCTCCTCAGATTTGCAAGTACGATGTGCTCCTGAGTTTCAGAGGTACCGACACCCGCAACACTTTTATTGATCATCTCTACGCTCACATGATTAGAAAGGGCATTTTTGTCTTCAAGGACGACAAAAAGCTTGAGGAAGGAAAGCCCATTTCATCGCAACTTGTAGAAGCAGTTCGAGACTCGTGAGTTTCCACCGTTGTCTTCTCAAAAGATTGTGCTACCTCCACGTGGTGTTTGGATGAAATGGCTACCATTGTTGATTGCCAGAAAGAACTGAAACGAGTTGTTTTTCCAGTTTTCTATGATGTGGATCCGTCAGATGTGCGAAAACAGGCTGGGGTGCACCATAAAGCCTTTGTTTTGCATACAGAGAAATTCAAGTAGGTTTTAGGCAAGGTTGATCGATAGAAGAGAGCTATGACAAGTTTGGCCTATTCAGTTAGTTGGGATGTAAGAGATAAAGTATGTTTTATCCTATAAGTCTATCAACAAAAGTTATAATCTATTTTTACTTTCCTTGATATAAATTTATGCTCTTTTCCCCTTGTTTTCCTAGTTAAGATTTAGAGATCTTGTCTGTCCTTTGTCTTTCATGCCAGAGTATGAAGAGATTGAAAATATTGTTGGGAAGGTAATAAAAACATTGAATCATAAGTTTTCATTGTTTGCTTATGATCTAATTGGAATACAATCTCGAGTAGAAGGATTAGAAATCCTTCTAAAATTGAGCATGGAGGATGATGATTTTTGAGTTTTAGGAATATTGGGGATGTGTGAAATAAGAAAGACAACTCATACTACTGTTTTGTATGATAGAATCTCTTATCAATTTGATGTTTGCTGTTTTATTGAGAACGTAAGCAAAATTTATAAGGATGGTGGTGCCATGGTGATTCATAAACAAATTCTTCATCAAACTCTGGATGAAAAAAATCTAGACACATATAGTCCTTCTGAATTATCTAGGATTGTAAGAATTAGGCTGCACAACATAAAGGTCCTTGTAGTTCTCAACAATGTTGATCAATTAGAGCAATTGCAAGAGTTGGCTATAAATCCTAATTTGCTTCAATCATAACTACTAGGAATGAACATATTCTAAAAGTGTATAGAGCAAATGTAATTCATGACGTTCTACTATTGAACCAAATTGAAGCTCGTGAACTATTATGTAGAAAAGCCTTCAAAAGTGATGATTTAGGTGGCAATGTGGTGGAGTTGATTCTGAGGTACTAAAATATGTTCAATGTTTTCCATTGGCAATTAGAGTAGTGGGTTCTTTCTTGTGTACTAGAGATGCCATCCAATGGAGAGATGCCTTGGATAGACTACAGCATAATCCAGACAAGAAAGTTATGGATGTGCTTCAATTAAATTTTGAGAGATTACAGCTAGAGTAAAAAGAAATATTTCTACACATTACTTGTTTCTTTAAAGGGAAAAGGGAAGTTTATGTAAAACGAATTCTATATTGTCGTGGATTAAACCCTAATATTGGAATCCCAATTATTAGTGAGAAATCACTTATAACCATTAGAAACCAAGAAATCTATATGCATAAAATGTTGCAACAATTGGGAAAGAAAATTATTCGAGAAAAACTTCCCAAAAGGCTAGAAAAGTGGAGTATATTGTGGCAATACCAAGATTTTCATCATGTCATGACGACAAAAATGGTAACAAATTTATTTTCCAATTCATTTTTTTTTATTTTCATACTTCCCGTAGAAAGTTTTAACCTTCAATTATTGAATAAAGATATATTAATAACATTATAATTTTGATGGAGAAAAGTTCTATTTATTTTGGTAATTTTGTTTCTTTCCCGTATATATATATTCTTTTTAGGGAGCAAACAATGTTGAAGCTATAGTTCTAGATGAGAAAGATGATGCTTCTAAATACAGTCAACTAAATGCTGACAAATGATAAAAAATGAGGGGCCTTAGACTGCTCATATTGTACCAGAAGAATTTTTTCAGGCAATCTCTATATTCTATCTAACAACTTGCAGTATTTGTTTTGGCATGGTTATCCTTTCATTTTGTTGCCATTGATTTATCAGCCAGATAAACTTGTTGAATTGTATATCCCCAAGAATAGCATCAAACGAGTATGAGAAGGAATCAAGGTACTTTTATTGGTCCTTTCATTTTCTCTTCAAAATAAAATGTAGAATAACAACTACCTCAAATATTTTCAAACATTGCACTATTGATGTAAAAGCAAAACAATTTTTATTTGATGGTGGCATAATATTTGTTTATTAACATAATAGATAAAAAATTACTTAAAAGAAGCTCCATCAAAATTAGAATGTTGTGAGTATAAGTTTTTTAATGTTTTAATGCTAAATAAAAAATTATTGACGGTCATTAATTTTTTCTTCACAGCATTTCCCACATTTGAAAAGGATGGATCTGAGCAACTCCAATTGCCTTATTGAGACCCCGCATTTTGAAGGGTTGCCAAAACTCGAGCGTCTAGATCTTACAGGGTGCACGAATCTTAAATGGGTCCATCCATCAGTTGGACTTCTTAGATTAAGCTTTCTAAGTTTGCAAAACTGTAGCAATTTGGTCAGTCTCAGTTTTGGCGGGGTGTGTAATTTAAGTTCACTGGAGAGTTCTACATCTCTCTTGTTGCACAAAACTTGAGAATACACCAAATTTTACAGGGCTCTACAATCTTGAGTATCTTGATCTTGAACATTGCATAAGCTTATCCACAGTTGATAAATCTATCGGGTCTCTTGCAATGCTTAAATTCTTGAGTTTGAGACATTGCATAAATCTTGTCAGCATACCCAACAGCATCAGTACTTTTGAGAGCTCTTCAAACTCTACATCTGAGCGGTTGCTTTAAACTAAGGAATCTCTCCATGGCACAGACATTCATGTATACCTCCCAAATAGAATCTTTGATTTTCCTGGATGTAGGATTCTGCAATCTACGTGAAGTTCCTGATGTTATCGGAGAGTTAAGGAGCTTAGAAAGGCTAAATCTAGAGGGAAACAACTTTGTTTCACTACCTGCTACCTTTAGCAAGCTTTCCAGTCTAGCATATTTAAACATGTCGCATTGCCATGAGCTTAAATTTTTGCCTAGCCTCCCATTAGATAATGCTTCCTCAGTGGGAAGGTACTTTAAAACAGTATCCCAATCTCGTAATCATCGGTCAGGATTATATATTTTTGACTGCTCCAACTTGTGTGGCGAATTATTTCATTGGGGGGGGGGGTGATGATAAATTATGAAATCTTGACTTTGAAATGGCTGATACGACTAATAAAGGTGCGCACATTCCATGCTCTTTTTTTCTATCACTCAATTTTTTTGTCTTTAGCTTTGATAAAATAATTATATGTTTTTTCGCCTTTGGTATCAGCAGCCACGCCACTTTCGATGTGGCTTTGACGTTGTTGTTCCTGGGACTGGAATTCCGGCAATGTTCAGTTATCAATTTATGGGAGGTTCAGTAATAAGGATAGTGGATTCTGATATTGATGACAAGTGGATTGGCTTTGCCCTTTGTGTAGCATTTGAGGTAAATTGTCGTTCGAGAAATAATTCACATACCTCGCTTTCCTAGCAGCTTCCACGTTCTTTGTATCTGTCTTTTGAAAGTGAACATGTTGAAGAAAGCTTCAATATGCCACTTCACTTAGACCTATACAAGATTGCTGGCTCAAAACATGTTTGGGTAATCTATATCTCTCGGACACATTGCCATTTTATAAAAACAAGAGCCTGTATCACATTTAAAGCTCATCCATTTTTAGACATCAAGAAATGGGGTTTACACAGGGTTTTTCGTGAGCCACATGTAGAGACGTTTGGCTTGTATGACGTGGATGGGGAGTCGATGAAGCCTTGTTTGTTCTGTCAAGTGGACCATCTTTATTTTGATTATGTACACGGAAGCATCACCGATTGCACTGGGCGTAACATCCAACTTCCCTATAATTGGTTGGTAACTGAAGAAGAGGAATACAAGAAAATGGAGGCAGAGGAGAAAGAAAACAAGCTCTCTAATATGGGCTATGGCCTACTAGATAGGTCAGGCAGAGTAAAATCGTAAATCGTAAATTGGCCTTCAAAGGAGTTGCTGGAATCAATTTACTTGTTAAAAAATATATGAGATTAATTTGATCCCCAAAAGATTAATTTTTATTTCATGTTAATTCAAACCTTAGCCTTTATGAAAAGAGTGGTTACTCTGGTACCTTGAAAAATGAAAGGGTTTAATTACCCTTTCTAGTTGGCACCATTAAAATAGTAACATGTGTTAATTTTATTGTCAAATCATTTAAAGTTGGTCAAATTTTATATATTTACTTTTAAACCCTTAACTTAAATTTTATTTATATTATCACCCCTAATTATTTTATTAACTTTTTAATTTTTATCTTTAAATCCTTGCACTGATTTCATTGATATCAAACTAAATGAAATTAGAATTATCAATCTTCTTAGCACGAAGAACCTTATAATCCAAAATTGAATAATCCATCCAGGTAACCCAGGTACTTATGTTGCTACTTGCTTTCAAGATCACATTACTACAAAGATCCATTTCAAAATCATTTCTATCATCCTCCTATACACAACTGTTATCACATCCACAAACCCAATCTACACACCAACTTAGCACTTCAAAAGCAGAAAACAAAATGAAAAATGAAAATTAAAAGAAAACTCTTTGGTTTTCATGTTCTAAAAGATCGAGATAGAGTATATTCTTCGAATAGTTGTGCAAGTGATGCCTGCAACCTTTTTAAATTGTTGTGCAAAGGGCACCTTCTCATCGCCATTCATTCCCAAAATTTGGATCCTGTTTGGACTCCTTTGCCTCTGTGGTTGGATCCCACCATTAACAACAAGAAATAGCCACATCGATGACAGTTCTACCACTCCCTCCTTTGGCTTTGGATCCTCTTCTTCATCCTCCGCACCTTCTATGCCATCATTTTCCTTTGGATTCGGCTCGGCACCAAGCGCATCTAGTCGACTTCGGCTCCATCCCCATTTGACTCTTCTTCCTCTTCCTTGGCGACTTCTTCGACTTCCACTGTAGCGATGGCGAGCTCCAATTCTTCCATTTTCGGAGCGGCAACTATAGTTTCTCCTTTGCTCTTCAAATCCTCTATTGGAGCGACGATGTTTGGTGGAACTTCGTCTACGACAACACCATTTGGGGGAGCATCTTCTGCTTCAACTTCGGTGGAGCATCTTCTACTTTGATGATGCCATTTGTGCAATGAGGCTTTATGGTGGTGGCCGCATGGTGGCAAAGGAGGAACAGGGGTATTCAGTTTGAAAATTAGAAGGAGATTAATGGAATGTGTGGCTTAGTAACTTTTGTTTTAGGGTTCTTCACGGTGACTTTTATTTTTCCCTTGAATTAGATGTTTTGATCTTAATAAAGTGAAGATATTCATATAATAAGTGAAAATAAGTTGAGGGATTTAATTGTAAAATTTTAAAAAAAATTTAAACAATATCAAGGATTAAATTGTAAGAAAAAATAAATAATGGGGATTAAAATAAAGTTTGAGCAACTTTAAATGATATAAGAATAAAATCAATATGTGTCACTTTTTTAGTAGTGCCAACTAAGAAGGGTATCTAAACCCTCTCAATTATCAGGGTACTAGAGCAATCGCCTTTGAAAAATAACACCGAATGATGTCTAATGTGTTATGTTATATGATGATATGTTATGTTAAGTGATCATGTGTCATGTTATATGTCAAATCGACCCCAAATTGACCATCAAAAGAATTATAGGACATCAATTTGGTTTTAAAAGAAATAAAAGTTAATATTTTGATAACCAAATTGATGTTTGCAACTCTTTTAAGAACCAATATAAGGTTTATCTCCGTAGATAATGTGTAAACATATTTTTATTAATAAGCACACTTTTATTTTACTATCCCACAATCTTACACATGACAAATAATGATATTGGAGATTGACTAGTTTGTATCTTGTGCCTATAATAAATCCTTCCTGCTCAAAGAATTACTCTACTTTTCAATTCTGCCCCTCCTTGCATATGTGAAGCAGTAAGATAGGAACTAACATTGCAGATTGACTAGTTTGTTTGTTGTGCATTATCCTAAGGAATAGGAATTCTTTTTGCTGGAGGGCCCACTTGAATATGCTTTAGCTTTTGGCATACTACTTGAGTGTTGTCTACTATTTGTTTTCTTGTGTTAATTGCTATCTAAAGTATTAGGGTTTTTATGTGTAACTTTCACATGATCAAGTTATGTGTGATCTTTTATTATTAATTCTCTTTTATCAAATGTCATGTTCTCTTAATTAATTGTAAAAAATCACATATAAATTAATTGTATGAAAATAACACACAAGAGAATCCATTCCAATAAACTAAGCTCTTAAATTATTAATAAACTAAAAAAATAGAAATAAATAATTAGTGGCTTTGTTTATAGGATGCAAAGAATAAAATTTCATATGTTTAAGAGCCTCATTGACAAACCCAAAACACCAAATAGACCATTAAAAAAGGGTATTTGTTCATGGCATTTCAAGTTTGAAGATTTGGAGCACATGGTGTTTGCTCGATGAGCTTGATTGGAATTGATTAAAGGAAAAGATTTGGGATTTGGTGATAGATAGGAGTAGGATTTGGGAAGAACACATTTACGTACCATTTGGATCAAGAGAAAAGAGGAGGAAAGACATCAGGGGAGGAAAAAATAAAGAGAAATGGAAGAGAAAAGACAAGTTGCAATGAGATCTACACCAAAATTTTTCCTTGGTAAATTAAAGTTAGAAGAAGGGGGTAAAGGTAGCTTTTGATATGAAATTATCATTTTATCCATATTACTTGGTCTTTTCTCACAAATATTATTATCACAAAAGTCATTTTCATTCAATATTTTTTTTTTCACTTTACTTCTCAACCAAACAATAGAAGAGGAAATGTATTTTTCTCTTCATTTTTTTCCTTTTTTTTTTCTCTGATTTTCTCTCTCCAAACAAAGTGTTAGGGATTTGGAGGTCATATTTAGGGATTTGGAGATTTTGATTGTTTTAATTTTATGAAAATTTATAATTAATCTTTTTAGGTTTATCTTTAAAAGAGGTAATGAGAAAATCACAAAGTAAATTGTAAAATATAGCCACATGCACATGTGACTTGAATTTTAACATTGTAGTTGTCTTAATTTTATTGGTACAATTAAGCAAGGCTCTGGTCCATTTTAAAAAGCAAATGCACTAAAGAAAACACCTTTCATTTATCCTAATTAGTATCTATACTACTATATAAAAAAGTTTGTCAAGTTTAACTTCTCACTTGGTCATGACTGATTCTGTTCAATTATACCCTTCTTACTTTAAAATATTTCTTTGTGGATTTTTTTCTTTTTCTATATATAGAAGATAAAATTTTAAACATGTCGATGGAACTATCCCCACTTTGCAAAGCAGTTTTCCGTTTTAACATGCACAATGTAGTTTTCTTTTATTGCAGAGTAAATACCAAAAGTGTTTCCTATTGATTTTCACATTGGAAAAATTAGTTATTAACAAAAATAAATTGATAAATTAATCCTTAACTTTTTAAAATGTCAGACAAATTAGTCTCTAATAAAAATTAATTGACAAATTAATCCCTAACCTTTTAAAATGTCAAACAATTTAGTCATTTCATCAAGTCTTTCTATTAAATATTATAATGTAACCCATTAAATAATTGACATGGCATTGTTATTTCTCATCCTATCATTCTAGTCACTTCCATTTAGTAAAATAATATTATTTTGACAAAATTCTCCGTATTTGAATATTAGATCAAAATATAAAATTTAGCATATTAACTTAGGAATCTACCAAAAATGACCTCATTTTAATAAATACGAGTGATTAGAATAGTAGCGTGGGAGATAATAGTGCCAAATCCACTACTTAATGGGCCACATCAGTATTCAATGAAAGACTTGATAGGGGACTAAATTGTCTGATATTTTAAACGATTAGAAATCAATTTGTCAGTTTATTTTTATTATGAACTAATTTATCTAATTTTTTAAAAGATTAAGGATCAATCTATCATTTATTTTTTATTAAGGACTAATTTATCCAATGTAAAATTTTGATAATCCCATTTCTTATTTAGCGCCTCTTTCTTCATCTTTTCCTAATTTATCTCAAAGCCATTGCAACCTGACCAAAACATCCCTTCGTAGTTCAGTTTAGTACACCCAAAAAAATCTCTCTTGCTCTACTTACTTTGGTTCTTAAACTTTCCTAAACTATAAAATTGAATTAAGTCATGATGATTGTTCTGCTTTATTTCAAGCCCCATATCATTATCTTGTCCACAATGAAATGATTCTCATGTGGCTGCAAAAGTACAAAGAAGCTATATTTTGAGGAATTGAACCACCGCTCTGTTATGTGATAGTATATGTCATGATTGAATAAAAATTATGGTGGTCGGAACTATAAGTCTATAACAATTTGTATTTGACTAGAAAAGTTAACTCTCTATTTTCTGTAAGATAAAGAAGCACATCAGCGGCGGTTAGCTGCTCTTAGAAATCATTGTCTCTACTTTTATTTGGATTAAAAGTGCATTTAACCAAAACCCTCCTCAAAAGCTTTGGGCTATATGGGGGAATTTTGGCCCCATGGAAGCTATGGGAATTAGCATATATACTGCCAGTTACTCTGTAACCCATCAATTATGCTTCAGCATGATCATTGAGATCCGGAAAATTGATGACATTATCTTCTCTTGCATATATAACATCAAGACTCAAGTTCCATATGTAGAATTAATGTTTTACACAATATTTTGTACAACTTTTCCAAAATCAGAAAAACATTTAACAAGAAGAAATGTAAAATAGCATATAATTAGGCCCAAGGAAAGAAAAACAAGAAAAACACAGCAACCAGACACCCCCCTTCCTCCAAATAAAAAAGGAGAAAAATAATTCTCTGATACCTTCCATGCACATCCCAATACAAACCCCCCACGCTTTGCCCCTACTTAATTATTCCACCCCAAAAAAATAATTGAGAATAATTTTCCTTTTAAAAAAGAAAAACAAAAGGTGTAATCATAAGAAATTAAATCTTAAAATTCCAATCCAATCCCAAATATTAATCACCTTGAAAAGAAAAAAAGAAAAAAAAAATCTTCAATCTATTCAAGCAATCCACTTGTCAATTTCCTACCCCTCCAACCCCATATCCATGTCAGGAGCCCCACATCAACATTGATGGGGAAACACTTCACGTGAAAAGTTCAAGTCAGCACAAAGGGATTCACATCCACAGCACTATTCCTTTGTCTCTTCGCCTCAACGTAGGAGCTGCTCCTTGTCCGTACATGCCAAGGGTGGAGCGGCTGCTAGCTGCTGATGGAGAGAGTGTGCTTGCAATGGTGGCTGTGGCTGTGATGTTGAGGATTGAAGAGAATGGTCATTGTTGTTCACCGAGTTACCCATCTTGTGTAGGTTCTGTTGGTGATAGATTTGCCTTAGTCTATCTATTTCCTTCTTCAGTGCTTCTTGATGAGCTGAGAGATTCAAAGATAGCCATTATTTTAACAATTATGGTGCTTTTACAAGTTCCAAATGGTGAGTAATCCACAGAAGATAGAATAAAAGAACTTAATTCTCATGTTTCAAAAATGTGCTTTTTGCAAAGACTTTTGTCCCTCTGAAAGATTCCAAATCTAGACATCAATCAATTTTCATGAAAAACAACAATCTAATTAGGATATGACTCATATCTAACAAGAATATATTCTCTTATATAAAATTTTTAGATAACCTGATCATATATGAATTTTCACTGTCAATCAAATCAGTGGGGCTTAAACGAGACAAATGACATAGTTTGATCAAAGATTAAAATTTAACTAGCTCGCATGAAAGAATTCATTCCTGGTTGCTCTCTTTCTTTCATATTGAACTTCTAACATGATTATGAATATGTTTGTTTGAGATTTTTTGATAAAAAAAATTCTTTTTTCAATATAAAATCAATTTTTGCATATTTGAATGGTTTTAAAAAAATAAATAGAATATCTAAAAAATTTGTTTTCAATAATTTTTATAGAAGATGAAAAAAGTTGCTTATAAAAAAAATTAATTTTTAATTTTTTTAATTACATAAAAAATTTAAATTTTAAAATCATTTTTTTTAAATATTGAAATAAAAGCACTCTATATATCATACTTCATGCAATGCATCTTGTTTAATGTTTTTGAGATCTTATCATAATAAATATATCGAAAAAGAAAAATTCCCAAAGCATGAATGATATATATAAAGAAAAAGAATAAGAAAATGTTACCGTCTTTGAAAATCTTGTCTTGGGCCAAAGCAGCTATCCGTTGCTTCAAGGCACTATTGTCGACGTTAAGAATCAAACGTTGGTGGTCCAAGAACGCTACTCGTGGTGACAATGCTGACACCTCCGTCTTCAAATTAACATTTTTTCACAATTATCACAAATCTTATTTATTGAAGGATAAATATTTACTTCTAATGCTACCACTACTTCACAAATATTTGATCTGGAACAATTAATATGTACTTTTTTCTGGGTGCAGTATATGTAACTAACTATATATGACTATGAAAATAAAGTTGACTTATTCACCTGCAAAGTTGTTACGCTCCTTTCAAGCTCAGAAATGTATTGTAGCTTTCTCACCCTTGACCTCTGAGCTGATTGCCGGTTAGCCAAAATTCTAAATGCAAACAAGTAATAATAAATAATTAGATTGTATCTACACACTTTACACATGCACATCATATAAATTTTATATCACTTTATATCACTCTTCAATCCATAAAATTCATTCTGTTACAGTACAGAAAACTCGATATGTGTAAGCCCTATACAATAATCAATCACTTATTCTAAAAAGTTGTGTAAAAAAGTATTGCATAAAATTAAAGGAAAAAAGGTGTGCCCGTGCAAGAGATCGATATTATTGGATGGACATAATTAATTTCTGCACTCAACCAACCCATTTAATTGGTTTGATAAGATTAATTTTGTAAGATCCAAATATAAAAATATCAAAGCAAGTGTACTTCTTTATTACAAATGGCTGTATGCCATATCTATATATACAAGAATAATTTCCGCTGAAACTTTAGCTAGATATCCTGTATTTCAATTTTTAACTGTTATAATGCATTTCAATTTTCAAATTAGTAAACTACGAAGTGTTTGATCGAACTATTTGCAATTTTCAGAGATATAAAGTAACTATACCCTCGATTAAACAGGTATATAGGTATGTTTGGTTGGGGTGAAAATTTCATAATTACATATGAAGTTAATCCATGAAATTTTCACCCTCATGTTTACTTCCTAACCAAACATATAAGAACCCAAAATCAAAAGCTAAACCATAAGAAAAGTTATCCATGCAACAATGTTTTAGCAAAGAAATTCTACAAACTAGATTTGTCGAGACTGCTTGCGAGACTAATCTCCATTTAACCGTAAAAGGACAATGCACAATTTATACACAAGAATTACTCCTCCATAGTTTGAATTTACATCTTAACCTTTTGATCGAAACATAATTACAAATGAGTTTATTTTAAAATAAAAAATAATTTGCTCATTAATTGCACGTGCATGGGTGATGGAAACTAAAGTATACAAAAGAGCAATGGTATACAGAAAGTTTTAGGAGCTTCCACAGCTAAAATAAAAGTGGTAATAGCTCTTTCTGAATTTACTGCACTTTAATATAATAATTGAGATGAGATGTAAGCATATAAAAATGAATTTTTGACCATAAACAAAAGGGGTTATTAATTAAATTAAACAAATTAGTATAAGTCAATTACCAGCAAAGTCACGACATTATTATGACAATTTCGGGCAAAAAGTATCACTGGATATGCTTGGAGAAATTTTTTATGGATATCATTTTTATCCTCCAATCAAGCATAATTTTCTACAAGAAATAACATATGCAAGTTGTGTGATTGAAGATTACCTTTTGACCCTTTTAGGATCAACGATGGTCTCAGGGCAGCCGTTGGCGGCGGAGGATGGCGGCACCGTCGCCTCATTCTTGCACGAACTTTCCTCCTCAACCGCTTCATTCTTAGGCTTCACGTGGAGATCGTGGTGATTTTCCTGCACGGGGGGTGCAACCTCCAGCGCCATTGCCGCGGGCTTCTCGCCGTTGTTACTTGTCTGGTCGGAGGACGGCGACGAGGGGTCGGAGGTGGAAGACGGAGGCGCATGCGGCAGCGCCACGGCTGCGACGTCGTCAGAGAACATGGACATGAGCTGGTCGTCGTCCAGCCTGTCAAAGAACATCGGAGACTCCAAAAACGCCACCGAGTCGCTGGCGGACCGCCGGTGAGCGCCCCGCCGAGCCGACGAGAAGTCGAGGAACTCATCAACCCATGATGATGTTGATGAAGACAATTGTTGTTGTTGTTGTTGTTGTTGAGGTGGAGTGTTAGACGCTGTTGATGTTGTTGTTGTTGTTGAATTGGGCATGAAATTTGACATTGTGGATGGTGGTACCCTTTGGTGAGGAAAAGGTGGCCAATTTTGGGGTATGGTTGGTATTTTAGGAGGTAACTGTGCCATTCCCTCTGTGTGTGTGTGTGAGCCCCCAAATATAGAGGGATACCCGAGAATTTTGTGTACTACGTATGACCCTCTTGTATATATGTCTGTGTGTGTGTGTGTTTGTGTCTCGAGAAAATAAGAAAGAGAAAGAACAATGATACCAACAACCTAACCAACACACAAACAACCGCAAATCTTAGTTCGAAATCTTGTTCTTGGGGTTCTAAAACCAGTGGGAGAGAGAAACATTGAGATAGGGTGTAGGGAGAGAGAAATGAGATATTAAGGAGATGATGAGAGGCAATGGCATTGTGTCGTGCACAACCTCATGATGATTGTGGTGTTTTTATTCATATGTTAATGCTACTGTAAAGTTTTTTTCTCGCTCTTTTTTTTTTTTTTTTCTCTCCTTTCTTAGATTTTGGTATGTGTAATGTATATATGTTTGGTTTCTGTAAGGTTCAGAGGTTTTGGAAGAGAGGTGGCTCACATGGGGAGGGGATTAGAGACAGCTAGCAACAGCTAGCTGGTGAAAGACTCAACGGTTTTAGTGGGAAATTTGCAGTGTAGTTTAATAACTATAGGAATCAGCAACCACGTGCAGATGTGACCCCTTCGCTTGGCATCCATTATCTCATATATCATATATTATACTTTATATCAATAATATAAATTTCAACCCCAATTTATGAAGTTTTACTACCTATGACATAAAATGCCTGGTCTATATGGACTATATGGCATAGCAGTACCTCTTGTATCCTATCTATATAGCACTTACACTGGGATAATGGGACCATCTTCAATGCTTGGTACCCTGGTATTCACATGGTCGGTGTATCATCAGAACCGTTCATCAATTTGATTACCCTATATAAATCATCTTTCTTTATATAACAAAATTTTTAACACAGAAAATCTCATGTATGCCTCATTTCATCCATTCATTTTGCCTTTTTTTTTCTTCCGTCGCTCTCTCTTTTTTCTAAAATATCTATTCCACATTGAATGTATGCGCAATTGTGTTTATAAAGTTTTTGTGGACTGATCATTCTGTATATACTTTATTGCCATTTTTGGATCAGAAATTAATGGACAAGGATGGCACCCGATATTTGTTCTCTGGTTTGGATCAGATATGGGCATATATATATATATATATATATATATATATATATATATATATATATATATATATATATATATATTCATTATTATGTTAATGTAAGAGTGTGCAAATGGGTTTTGATCATTCAATTGAGTATTTTGCAAGTTTGTGATTTACGAATGGGTTAACTAATAGATATAAAATCAGAGAAAGACATGCAATGTGGAATCATTCAATTCTTCTGTGGTGCAGTTACATAGGAGAAAATCTCTAGGGCAGATTAATTTATGAGATGGTGGTATAGTTGGAAGATGGAGGACTTCGGGTAATGATGAGCTGTGAAGAGAAAAGGGTAATGTAAGAATCATGTCCTCCTCTCCCCCCATGTGAAACACTTTGCAAGCTTTCTTTGCTTTGTCCCCAAATCAGATTCACATGGGGGGCTTCGTGTTCCTGCCTCCTTCCCCCTACCCTCTGAAACTTTTTGGTACCCATCATTTCATGCTGGCACCGATGGTTTACTTTTCAAAGTGATGAAAGTACTTAGAAGACCCACTAATAATGATTAGGAGAAACGTTGGAGTGCATGTTAACTGTGTCTGTTCTTTAATCTAGTTTGTCTTTTATATTTTATCAGTACTTATATGTACAAACACGACCCACTTTTGGAAACGTTCTAATTAATTAAACATAAACATATATTTTGTAAATTCACTTATTGAGAAAGTGTAAATGTTTTTTTTTGGAGGGGGGGATAGAGATTGCTCGTGAAACCATAAAATGAATTTTTTAGTCAAATCCATTTAGATTTTGATATATTCCATCAAGATAACTAGAGTTATAATGTGACCTCAATCCTACCAAGGTTTAACCATTTAAGTGGTTAATTATCCCTTTCCTGGCATGTTTGATTTTGATTTTGGAATTCCAAAACTATGGTTTGGGCAATAACTATGGTTTAGATTCGCCAAAAGCAAAGACAAACATGTTATCACTGTCAATGAACATAATTCTACTCCATCTTATACAAACATATATAAGCATGCAAATAATCATACCTACTGTAATTAATCACCACTTACTTTAGAAGTGTATTGTTTCTTTTCTTGTCTTGCTTTATTTTGATTAGAAAGGACAGTACTAATGTAATTAACTCACTTAAGTTGTGATTAACAAATTAAGATTTGCATGTGCACTCCGTGACTCGCTTACAACCAAGAGAATTAAGGGTAGATATCCTAACATAGTCTCTGAAATTAGCTTTAATTTTGTGATCCCTAGAATTCTGTGGTACGGTACAGACGATTGTAGGGGAAAGGGTCTGAGAAGTGAATAGGAAGAAGAAGCATAATTGCACGTGGGAAGACCAAACATGTCCTACCTGCCTGCCTTTTTTTTTTTCCTCCCCCCCCCCTTTTTTTTTTTGGTCAGATTTTCCTTCCCCTTTTAAATGTTAGCTTAAATAATAATATGATGAGATAATCAATTATGAAGACACCAAAAAGTGGACGCGCAAACATATCAATAAAAAAAAGACAGTTTGATGGGGACCATTTTGTATTTTTGGGTGGATGTTGTAGTCTGCTATCTAAAAATTAAGATTGGTAATATTAGGCATGTTAGATTATGTTATGTGGGGTAGCATAATTACAAAACCTTATAAATCAAAATATTAGAGCATATTATGATTACATTTAGCTTGTAGTGATCAATATTGTTATTGATTTTAGTGTTATTTAGTATTATTTGCTCGTTAATAATGTTTTGTACCTTATGAATGAAATTACTATTAGTGGATATAGGTTTAACCCGTTCAATTAATTATTAACCACAAGGATTTACAAAAGAAAAATTGTCGTACACATGGGAAAAAGTTTCTATTCCTAAGCACAAAAGAATAAACTATCATGAGATAATAATATTCTCTCGCTCATTCTACATATATACTCTGTCGCTCATTAATTATGAGAAAAGTTTCTACAAGTCTCTGGTTCAAATTGTATCATCTTCAATCTTTTTAGGTAACTTTTAACCCAATCTCTGATGACATGTCATATATAAGGTTAAATATAATTGAGAGTTCTATAATTTTGTAGGATAAATAGATTAGTGCCAAAATTCTAACGTTGCATTCTTGAACTTAAAGTTTTTTATTTTCAATTTAAATGTAATGCATGTGCCAACTATTTTGTTTCTTTCGCGTGATTCAGTTTAATTTGATAACATCATCTACATATGTAGTAGGTACAAGGCTCCACTACACGCCGTCTACAGTAAAAGCAGACAAATCTAATTTTAAACATGTTTTTGGCTTCTTTTTTTTTCGCATGATGTTTTGACCGAGATACTCATACGTATATTGTCGTTTGCAATAATATTGAGGTATGGACACAGATAGTGTCATATTTAATCTCACTGTATGTTTCCATAAATTTCATAATTCTTACTAACAGCCATTTTAAGGCCTGGAGCCTCCCATATGTGTGTTGTGTAACACTCCTTCGTAATAAAGCTAATGATATAAAATATTACATAAGAAATTTTAGGCTAAATATTAATATACATAAATACATTGAAGTGTTTATGAGGTAAAGCAAGGCTCTACTAGTCATAGGTTAAATATTTCTAAATCAGATAAAAAAACTACAGTTTATGTAATTATAACTCCGTATATTCTTCACAGCTGGAAGAGTCTACCTTCCTTAGGGTATTACTTGACTAATTTGAAACCACAAAAAATAGAGTAAGAATTGAAAATTCTCAGTAGATAATGTAAAGTTCTAAAGCATTTGAACTATAATAGTTCCAGTCATGTCTTAGTATGGAAATCTACATGACTACCGTATCATCACACTATTTATATGCAAATCATACTTCACAATATTATCAGCAATAACTGTTAAAAAACTATGATGCAATACAAAATGCGGCAAGCATTAATATGATTATAATCTCTTTGCCTTAATTTCCAATTTTCTTTACCTGCTTGTTTCACATATTTGAAGGCCTTCTATTTGGAAATTCTCATTTTTTGGTGTTACTCTTAACATCGTGATGACAAAGCAAAACTTTTACGCCACACTAACGAAGGAAAGTAACATAAAATGATCTTATATCTTATCATGCTGCCTTCTTGGCGGTTAGTGATAAATCTTAAATGTCTTTGTTTCAAATTATTTACTTGCTATTATGCATAAATTCACAATAAATATATAGATGCATAAACTTATGCTATAAATGTAACTTAAATAAAAGACTCAGTAATATAAAATAAACAATTTATCTCATAATAAATTAAAGAGTAAACCCCCACCTAGGTCCCTTACAATTTTGGGATCAGACAACTTGGTCCCCAACAAAAATAAATTAGTTTGTTGGTTATTGACAATATCATCCGTCGGACACATTAATCCCTAATGTCAAAACTAACAGACCTAGAGACCAATCTGTCTAAAGTGACAATTATCAAGGACTAATGTGACTAAATTTTATATATAGCATATTAAAATACAAAAAAGTAGCTATTTGCATGGAAAACCCTTATAATGTTGTTATTCTAAATGGATATTAGTTTGGTTGTATATTATATTTATTACTTATACAAAGGTGCCCTAAGCGGTGAGACCCAACTTGCTGCTTAAAATACAAGGAAAATTGACTTTACTATAATAAGCCATAAAGTTAATTGAAAGAAAGGAAAAAAAGAAAGAAAGAAGGCATCTAAATTATGAAAGCCAAAAAATATATTGATCTCCCATTTTATTTAAGACATATGCAATCATTTACCAATAAACATGCTGCAAGGCCATATTTTGATTAATCTCTCAGCAACATCTCCTTAATTGCATGAACCAACATGACATAGGGATCCAAAATGGACATAGGAAGAATAATATATTTTGTTTATCTAAAAATGACATTAACCTTGATATTAACACAAGTCGCTCTATTAGATATATGAATTATAAGATATAATCAAACAAGTCATCATATCAAGTGCATGAATTGTCACATGCAATGACATTATTCATCCCTAAAAAATTGGTTAATCAACACAACATGAGCTTGATTCACAAGCTACTATATTAGATGTATAAATGATCACTTAAAAACATGTAATTTACTACTTATATTATTATTATCAATGTTGTCAATTATTACTGCATAGATAATAGAATTTTATACATACATACATATATATATATATATATATGCCTTTATCTTATCGACTTAAAATAATGTCAATTTGTTGCAAGTTAAACATATATGACTAAATAAAAATAATATGCCTCAAATATAAGGTTTGACTCAATTAGGAAGAAATTAAAAAAAAAAAGACCTAGCTACTTTATAGATATAAAATTTAATTTATAAATAAATCATTAATTCATCTTTTAAAGATTATCATGCTATTATTATATTAGTCTATGAAAAATTTAAAGTGGATATCAAAATTATCCTTTTACATTATAACTTTAATCATGTATAAAAATAATATGATGGCATTTTTATATCGTTCAAAGACTTATTTGGTAAAAAATTGCTTTATTAAAGAATTAATATACTATGATCTTTGAAGGACTAATTTATAGTTTTTTCTTTTTAATTTATCTTGTTAATGTTGATCACTTATTAATTTATATTAATTTATCAAACATATTAAATAAATGTCAAATTATGGAAAAAATTAGGTAATATCTATTTATCTAAATGTAACATGTTATTGAGAAAAAGGAAAATTAAAATTTTTTAGTGCTCTATGCAAATAGCTGCTTTTTTGTATTTTAATATGCTATATATAGAATTTAGTCACATTAGTCCCTGATAGTTGTCAATTTAGATACATGGTCGCTAGGTCTATTAGTTTTGACGTCAAGGACAACGTGTGATCGACGGATGATATTGTCAGGGACCAACGAACTAATTTATTTTTGTTAGGAACCAAGCTGTCCGACCCTAAAATTGTTAAGAACCTAGTTGGGGGTTTACTCTAAATTAAATAATAAAACATAAAATGAAGCAATAAACGGAATAAAGTATAGAAGTTAAAAATTAATCCATAAACTTAAAATAAATAAAGTGCACAAGAACTAAAATAATATAAATTTGAGTAAAATAAATACCATTTCTTAATAAAATTTCTCAAAACATAAAATTATCAAATCTAAACGTTAATTTTTAAAGGGACCGAATCTAATATCATTTTTATTTAGTTTCTTTGAATCTTTCTTATCACAGTCCATGAGTCTATCCTTATTATCATAGCGTATTTAACGCATATAGGTGATGTCCTTGTAAGGGTCAGAGTAATGTCCATACATCAAGAGCCATCATATTGCCTGTAAGTCAAGATATAAAATTTCAAGCGAGGATATTGATAATTTAATAGCTCAAGTTCATATATAATAAATTTTACTTATAGTTAGATATAATATTTTATTGTCAATATTGGTACTCTAGAGAAATTAGCATAAAAATTGATAACTCAAAAAAATGTATCAGTATAAAAACAATATCATAATAATAATAATATAAAGGAACATTAAATAAATTAACTTAAAAAGATACATAAAATAAACTGCAACAATACAAATTAACATTAGATATAATAACTTGGAATGAGATATGAAGTATATTGCAATGATTAATAATGAGGAGCAATAATATAAAGGAACAATAAATACAATAACTTGGGATAATAAATAAAATAATTACAATAAGAGTAATATTAAGTAACTTTAATAAATAAAATAACTTAGAACAATAAAATAGATGGCAATGAATAAATAATAATAAGCAATATGTGAAAGAATATTAAATGAAATAACTTGGAATATAAGGGAAATTGCAACAATAAACGAGAATAAGCAATAAGATAAGAGACGTTAAATAAAATAATTTGAAATATAAAATAAACTGCGATAGTAAATAATAATAAGTAATAATATCATTTGCAATGAGTAAATATAACCGTAGTTTTACTTTGTAAATAATTTCATTATCTACCTTTATATTTTATAAGGATGGTGTTCTATTAAGCTCTTTGGTAATCTCTATCCCTTGTCTTCTCTCTTTTCGTCTCACTTCCTTTTTCTTCTTGTTGCCCTCACTCTCTATGTCGCTCACCCTTTCGCTTTTTTTTTCCCCTCACGCTTACCCTCTCAAATGTCATATTCCAATATTATTTTCACCTTGACTTTGCCTTTGAGATGGTAAAAGCTATGCTCCTCTATTTATAACGGTTCAAAAACTTGTTGGATACGTCACTTATGACATTTTTTACATGTTCTTTTACAAATTTTCCTTCTTGTCCAAGCCTTCCTTAAATTTTCAAGACAATTTTTCTTACCTTCACCTTCCTTACTTGCTTCAACTCACTGCACTCCTATGTTTAGCCTTCAGAATTTTTAACCCTAAGGCTATAAAGATGATTAACTTATTTACGTGGTGTATAAGCACCTTTCACGCATATATATACATGTATTTTCAACCTCTTTTTTTTTTTTTTCGTCAAAGACTTGAAGTCTTCTATTCTATTATTATCATAATATTATTAGTATTATAAAACATCTAAAGTCTTTCCGTTTCTTGTGTTTTTCTTGTAAATTATTATTTGTAATTATTATTATTATTTAGCTCTCCTAATATTAACATTTTGATATGGTTTTTTATCTTAACAAATACACTAATATATTTTAAAGTTATCGTTGCTAATTGTAGTCTTACTTTAAAAATTAGTGTCTCTATTTTAATTATTTGATCAATCAATTGTTGTCACAAAATCAACTCAGACAAATCAACTAAAATATTTCAATCAAATAGATTAACCAGATTACTCAAATATTTTATGGAAAAAAATGGCATATTACAATTCTCCTCTCCGTTTAGGAATTTGTTCCTAAAATTCACTAACCTACTTTGTATAAATCTAGATAGGACTTCTTGATTTCATTTTTCAATTCCTATGTTGCTTCTTCATGGGACAATCCTTTACAAACTACTTCAAGTAAAGGAATTTATTTTCCTTTTAAGTGTTCGATAGATCTATCTATGATAAATCTGTACTAGTTTAGTTTCATAAGTTAAATCATCTCTTACTTTCATTGTTTCATATTCTGTGATGTGTAAAAGGTCAAAACAATATTTTTGAGTTGAGAAACATAAAAAACATTATGGAGGATTGAAAGATTAGGGGAAAGTGCAATTTGATATGCAACAAGTCCTACTCTTTTGAGGATTCGAAATGGACCAATGAATTTTGGATTTAGCTTTTTGGATTTAAGGGCTTTGCCAATCTCAGTAGTATGAGTGACTTTAAGGAAAACATGGACCTCTTCTTTAAGTTCTAGATGTTTCCTTCTACGATCAGCATAACTTTTCTGTCTACTTTGAGCAGTGAGTAACACTTACTTGATGAATTTGATCTTTTCTATAGTCTGTTACATTAAATCAAGTCTTAGCAAACTTTTCTCTCCTACTTCAGACCAACACAAAGGTGAGCTGCATTTTCTACTATACAAAACTTCAAATTGTGCTATCCTTATATTGGAATGGTGACTATTGTTATAGGAAAACTCTATCAATGGTAGATGACTATCCAAACTTCCTTGAAATTCTAACACACAAGCCCTAGGAATGTCCTTTAAGATCTGAATAGTCCTCTCTATTTGACCATTTGTCTGAGGGTGGTAAGCTGTACTAAAATAAAGTTTAGTACTCAAGGCTTCTTGCAAAGCTACCCAAAACTTGAAGGTAAATCTTGGATCCCTACTTGAAACTATGCTTATTGGTACCCCATGCAATCTTACAGTATCTTGGATGTAAACTTGAGCTAGCTTATACAATGGCTAACTAATCCTTATTGACAAGGTGAGGGTTGACTTGGTTAGTCTGTCAACTACCCATGCTGCATTATACCTTAAGGGAATCCTAGGTAATTATACCAAAAAATCCATTAATATACTATTCTGTTTCCATTCAGGAATATCCAAAGGTTATAAGAGTCTTGAAAGTTTCTAGTGCACTATCTTAACCTTCTAACAAGTAAGATATCTAGCTACAAAACTAGCTATATCTCACTTCATTCCATTCCACCAAAACAAATTCTGAAGGTCTTGATGCATCTTGGTTGACCAGGATGTATAGTAAATTTACTACAATATGCCTCAAATAAAATGTTACTTCTCAGTTCTTCATTATTGAGCATACAAAGTCTTCCCTCTTATGACACAGCTCCCTTTTCATCAATATGAAAATACTGAATTTGTTTAGTTTGAAACCTACTCTTTAGAGACTTTAGAAATTTGTCACTTTCCTGGGTTTGTCTTATCTATTCCCTCCTTGATATCTAGGTTGGATACTTTCTCTCTTATCTCAGACCTTAACCCCCACTCAAATTTTGTCGCCTTCCAATGACCGTTAGGGTTATTTTTTAGGTAGGAGGAGAATTTGGAGAGTTCATCAAATTTTGCTATGTACTGACCTATAGTCATACTTCCCTACTTCAGTTATATGAACTTAGCTTCTTTTTCATTCTTAAGACTATCAGGAAAATATTTTTCAAAGAAAGTGGTTAAAAACACTTCCCAACTTATCTCGATTCTACTAGACTCTAACAAACTTTTGGCACCTCTCCACCAATGTTTTGCTTCTCCTTCTAACATATAGGTGGTAAATACCACTTTTTGTGAATCTACGCATTCCACGACTGTGAAGATTTTCTCTAGCTGCGTGACCTATTTTTCAGCTAAAATTGGGTTGTATTCTCTATGGAATGAGCATGGTACGGCCTTTCTAAATTCAGAGAGTCATAGGTAACAAGGATTAGCTATAAGGGCTTCTCTAACCGAGTTTCCGCTTCCTTCTGGCGATTGTTGTTCCTATCCTAAGTCTCCTGCATATGTTGCAAAACCATTCTATTTGGTTCTACTTGGGCCATGATAGCTTCAACCAGACCCTTAGCTACTCCCATGATCCCCCTGACAAAGTATCATTTGATGTACTCTATACTTCTAATATCCCTTGTCTTTCTGATGCCATATAGTCCTATAAGTATAAAAACAAACCAATATTGAGTTAATCAAGCTCAATATTGTATAATTAGTGCATTGAAAATACTATAAGACATGTAGAGGAAAATTAGGGCTACCATGCAAATAACAGAGACTCAACTTACACTTAACACTGCTAGAAATAGTCAGAATAGTGACTGATTTTGCCGCCAAATTTTTTCGGTCCCAAAAAAATAAATTTGCGACTGATTTTGAGACCGATTAGAGTAGTACAGGACAAATTTTTGGAGAAAAAAATTAGTTGCAAAATTAGTCACAAATTAACCTTTTGCGACCGATATGCAAAAGCAAAGAAATAATTTTGACAATAGAAGTCGGTTGCAAATTTTGCATTTGTGATCGATTTTGATACCGATTAATAAAAGTCAACAAAATAAACAGTTGAGAATCAATCTCAAATGTAAAAAATTTTGTGACTAATTTCCTTAAATCAATTGTTGAAATTTGATTTGCGACTAAAAAATCAATCGCAAAATTAACACTTTAACAAAATTTGCGATCGAAAAATCAGTCGCAAAATTGCAAAACAATAAAGTAAACGTTGAGAAAAAGTCTCGAACTTTGCGACCGAAAAAAATTAACACTCTAACAATATTTGCGACTGAAAAATTGTTTGCAAAATTAACACTTTAACAAAATTACGACCAAAAAATCGGTTGCAAATTTGAACCCCAAATTTCATACAGTTTATTGTTTTGTAACTTTGAGGCATATTTTTTGGTCGCAAAATTAACACTTTAACAAAATTTTCGGTCGCAAATTTAAAAATTTTCAAATTACCTATCAAACCTTAAATTTAAAAACTTTAACATAAAAAAGTTGCAGAACCCACTCCCCCTATTATCTGTTATTGTCTTCAACCTTCAGCTCCCAAATTTCTCTCCACCACCAACCCTCCCCCCACCCCAACACTCCCCCACAACACAAACTACGCTATCGCCATAAGCCCATGCCACTGCTGCTGCCGATTGCTTACGTTGGAGTGGACATCGCTACAGGAGCCACGAAGATGTCGCTGCTGCAGGTTGCTAATGCCACCGCTGCTGTCCCGCTGTCATCGCCGCACCAGATCCGCCGCCGTGCCAGATCCGCCACCGCTACTCCTCTATTATGGTGCTCTCATTTGCCTTTGTTTTTTTCTTTTTTTTTGTACAAAATTAATATTTTGTTTGTTTTTTCATTTTTTTAATACAAAATTAATATTCTTTTTTTTAAATAATTAGGACGTGTTTATTTGTTCTTAGTTAGTTTGCTATTCTGTCACTACAAGAAAAATAGTAAATAGCAATTGATTTTTCGGTCGCTAAAATAAGAAAATCGGTCGCTAAACCTGTAGCGACCGATGTAAATAGCGACCGATTCAGTGACCGAAATTTTGGTTGCTAAATCGTTGGTTGCTAAATAAATTAGTGACCGATTTTTTGGTCACTGAAATTAGAAACAGATTTAGCGACTGATTTAAGATAATGGTAACCAAAATTGGTTAGTAGTTTGGTTAAGAGTTAGTGACCGAAAAATCGATCACTAAATTAGAGACCGATTTTTCAGTCTCTAAATCGGTCGCTAAATCGGTCTCTAAATTGTAACCAATAAATTTTAGTCACAAATTCAGTTTCTAATTTTGCAACTGATATTTCAGTCACTAAATTAGTCTCTAAATCAGTCACTAAATTAGTCTCTAATTTATGATTGAAATAATTTCAGTCACAAAATTAGTTTCTATTTAATGACTGATTTATCGGTCACAAAATCGATCTCGAGATCGGTCATTAAAATGGTCACTAATCTTATGACTGAGTTTTCTTAGGTCATGTCAGTCTTAATTTCGGTCGCTAACTTATATTTCGATCACTGAATCGGTCGCTAAATTCTGAATCAGTCAGTAAATCAGTTGCTATGGCCTCATGATGTTAAAATGAATAATTTTGCATTTTTTGAAATCCCAGTTTTAAACACTTGAAATTCAGAAAATTTAACCAGTAAAGAGACATAAATTTTGGATATCAGTCCAACCAAATAAACTCCTAATACTACACAAGTATTAAACATCATACAAAAATAATAATATTCATTAAATTACAAAAACAGAAAGCTAGATAATATCTAATCCTACTTATATCTCAATAAATAGTCTCATTTATGTCTTAATAACTAGTGCTACTCTAGTCTAAATAATTAGTCCTACTATAGTCTTAATAGCAGTCCTACTCATAGTTCTCCTCTACAAGTTAGTAACTAAAGTCCTTCTTTAGTCATCCTCATCATCTCCCTCTTCCTCTTCATCATGCTCCTCTTCCCTTTAATTTGTGTCTTTTGCTGGTGGTTGAAACTCAAAAAGTTGAAAATTCATCCGCTTCAAATGTGAATCTAGTTATAAAAAGAAATACAAAATATAAATATCAACTAAATTTAATATGAGGTAAATCAAAAATCACAAAATGATCAATATATATATATATCTTGTGGCAATTTATACCTGCCATAAATTACAAGTTATGATCCCTTCCTTTATTTTTATACATACAAACAATTTTATCCAATTAATCACATAATGTAACTCAAATTTCATTAAAAATACATATAGTAACAAACATCAAATTCAAATTCACATGAAATAATATTATCTATAAATGGTAATTTAAACATTGCAAATTCAAATCCACAATGATCAAGTAATTCTAGACTAAATAAACACAAAATATACTAAACATCTACTTGATGGTTCTGAACCAAATAAATGGATAAAAAAAGGGTACTAAACATTTACTTCATGATTCATGTTGTTGTCATCTATGATCTTCTTGCATCCATCGATGTAATAGGCTCAATTCAAGCATCACTAAGTTGAAATAATAATAATAAAACTATCACTTAGAAGAATACTTAAAGAGGGAAATAATAATAAAAGTATAACAAGCTTTTATATGGCATACGATTCATGAGCGCAACTAAAGAGGATTAACTCTAATTCTTAGCTCAATTCTGACGAAAAAGCCACTAAGACTTGCATTGGAAAGTTTTACCAAGGGCAAAGAGAAGTAAGTAAGTAAAGAAAAAGATTACAAGAGAAAATTACTTTCACAAGACAAACAAAAGCAAGCAAAAAAAAATAGATAGATCATTAAAAATTATCTGTAAATTATACATAAAAAAAAGATCAAACTACACTAGAGATGAGCAACATACCCCCGTCAATGGAAAAAGAGAAAGTAGATCAATTTTTGCATGTCACACCTTTGCTTGTGAATTCATTGAAGTTAGTTAGTTTTGAACAAAAGAAAGAGAGACATAATTTTGAATCCAATTAAATTATCCTTTTTTTAATTAATTTATTACTCATTAGTATTCGTTTATGTTATTATTCACTAAAAATAACTTAAAAATATAATGGATTTCATTAAAACCAAAGCTTTTAATAGACTTTAGAAAAAGGTAAAAGAAAATATTAATCTGAAGAATATATTAACTTAGGGTAAGAGAATGCTTTTAATGCGTGCTGTCATCATGACATATTTGCAAGCAATCATGGTGAAACTTAAAGGGACTAGTGTGCTGTGTTAAGAAAAAAAATTATTTCAATTTATAAATTTTATATACTTAAATAAAATACAAATGGCACAGTCAAGTATAAGAAGTGGGTCTAAAAAAAGCAGCACAAAACTAAATGATATGGCAATGGGATGTGAAGGTTCATCAGTTTAAGGGTTTAAGCAATCTTACTCTATTACTGTTAAAGCACCGCCAACATAATCACAAGCAGCCCATGCCAACTAGAATTTCTAGTCACATACCTAGTAAAATCCAAAATATTTACCAAATAAGTTTTCCAAAAATTCACCATAAGCATGATTTAAAAAGCTTCAAACACTAAAAAGAACCTCAAACATATAAAATGTGAGGTAAAGGCTAAGATGAAGACTGAACATAGGTTATCCTCTGATATAAATTCAGCCCCAATATTTTTGTCCCATGTGTAAATTATAGATCAATGTGATCTAAGTTAAAATTTGTTATGTAGAGATTGCTTAAGATTTAATAAAATAATGGATAATAAACACAATTCCATGCCTCACTGCATCTTTGAATAGACCAAAACCAAAGAATGGGGAACAAATTGTGAAATGTGAGGCTTATCTCTCTTCTAAAACTAGCTTAGTCTCATAACCTCACCAAAATATTAAAATAAAATAGAGCAAAGAACAAATGCTTGAAGTTATCTGTCAATCGCTGCAACTCATAAATTCAACACTATGTATAAGATGCTAATCCTACCTTCATTCATCACTAATTCTCTATCTTACAAGGAGTAACAAAAATTAACCCTTAAGGCAATATACAAGGAAGGTATATATAACTAAAGACTACTTTCCAATTTCAAGGTAAGTGAACCTTTGTCTCCTTTAAAAATTAAAATACTATTCATATCATAACTACAATTCACAACAGATAAAGCAATAATCAATATTATAGAATAATAATGTGCCATCCAACACCTACTCTTTCACTGATGCTTTTCATCAAACACGCCAAAACCAATTTATTCTAATGTATCTACCAACTCTGTTTATGGAAATAGCTATCAATAGCTCCTAGGCTGCTTCCCAGCTCTATTATTAATCTTTTCCATGGGAACATTTTGTACCAAATTATTAATATTAATTTTCTAAAAAAATTAAAACTGTTATAACTATACATGCTGGAAATTATGAAGAGAAAATTTAATGGATTAAACTTACAGTGAGCCATAGAGAAATATCATTATGATCAATGAAGATGAGCTCCACACCCCAATCACAACAAATTACGAAATAAAACTTAATAAAAAAAAAAGAAGAAAACTCACCTTAAAAGGACCAAGAAGGTGCAGCAGCTTGCCTCCCCTACACACGTGACAGTGACGCAGATCTGGAATGGTGGAGGGACGTAGCGACGCAACTTGGATGATGCAGCAATGTCAGGATTTGCTGCTTACGTCGCCAGAAAACGCAACGCTACAATAAGGCATAGGGATGATGTAGCGCTACAGCAGTGGCTTGATAGCTTGCAGTAGAAGACGGCGTGCAGTGGATCGGAGGCATGTGGCGGAGGGAAGGTTGTGGTGGAAGGAGGAAAGGGGAAAGGTTTGAGGGGGAAGGTGCTGAGGGAAGAAAAGAAAATGAGTGATTTTGGGGGGAAAGGAGGCGTTAGACAAAGATCTAAATTTCTGAAAATTTTAAAACGTAGTGACTGATTTCATGAGTCAAGACTTTCTTCTACATATATAAATCAGTCACTAAATCGGTCTCTAATTGAAAAATTAGAGACCAATTTAGTGACTGATTTTATGAGTCAAGACTTTTTTCTAAATATATAAATCAGTATTAGAGACTGATTTAGTGACCGATTTGTTTCTGGGAGTGGAAAATCCTTTCATTCAAAATCGGTCACTAAATGAGTTTCTAATCGAAAAATTAGAGACCGATTCAGTGACCGGTTTATTTGTGAGGAGGGAAAATCCTTTGATTCAAAATCAATCACTAAATCAATCTCTAATTAAAAAATTAGAGATTGATTTAGTGACTGATTTCATAAGTCAAGACTTTCTTCTACATATATAAATCGGTCTCTAATTAAAAAATTAGAGACCGATTTAGTGACCGATTTCATAGGTCAAGACTTTCTTCTACATATATAAATCGATCACTAAATCGGTATCTAATTTTTCAATTAGAGACCGATTTAGTTACCGATTTTGAGTTATAGGATTTTTCACTTCCATAGATAAATCGGCCACTAAATTGGTCTCTAATCAAAAAATTAGAGACCATTTATATGTGTAGAAGAAATTCTTGATTAATGAAATCGGTCACTAAATCGATCTCTAATTTTTCAATTAGAGACCAATTTAGTGACCGGTTTATCTGTGGAAGGGAAAAATCCTATAACTCAAAATCGGTCACTAAATTAGTCTCTAATTTTTCAATTAGAGACCGATTTAGTGACCGATTTTGATTTATGTACGCATTTGATTGCCTTCACCAAATCGGTCGCTAAATTGGTCACTAAATTTTATTTTGTGACTGATTTAGTGACCGATTTTTCCAGCACAAATTTTGTACAATAATTGGTCTCTAAATCTGTCACTAAATTTTTTTTCCTTTGAGCAACCTTCCTCTGGTCTCTCATTTAGGTCACTAATTCCTTATGTTAGCGACCAAAAAATTTCGGTCTCTAAATCGGTCACAATTCTGGTTAATTCTAGTAGTGGTTTATTTGTTTACAAAACTACACCGCTGCTATTTTATTTTTTTTTACAAATTTACTATTCTATTTGTTGATTTTTGATTTTATTGGTTGATTATTGTTGTTAATGGGTTGTTGTTTTATTTGGAATTTGGTTTAATTATATTGTCAAGTGAAAGTGAGAGTATGGGGTTGTTCTAATTTTTTTAATTCCTCATATTTATTTATTTTTTTTATGTAATGAGAGTTTTGGTATTATCAGTTGATTGTATTAGTTTGTTTTTGTTCTTAAAGTAATTGAGGTTGTTCTAATTGATTTTTGATACTATTGGTTGATTGAGAGAGTTTGTTATTATTGAGAATGGTTGATTTAATTTAAATAGGGTTTAATAAAATTTTTGGCTGATGTTGGTTGGATTGTTTTTTTGATATTATTAGATTGTTTTTTTATATGAATGATTATTCAATATCTACTTAAATTGTTGAAGAGTAAATGGATAGAGGGGTCGATAACATAGAGGTTGTGGAAGACTCAACTGAGTAAGTTGAAGACTCAATAGAGTTGGTGGAAGACTCAATAGTTGGAGACTCAATAGACAAAGTTAAAGACTCAATAGTTGAAGAGTCATTAGATAAAATGGAAAACTCAATAAAAATTGTTGAAGCCTCAATGGAGAATGTTGAAGATACAATAGAAGTTGATGATGAATCAATGAAAGTTGAAGACTCAATGGAAAGAATTGAAGAACCATAGAAATGAGAACTAATTAGAAGTATGCTAAAAATTTATCTTCCAAAATTTTATTAAGAACCTTATAGTTTGGTCAACAATGTATGTTGTTATAGTTTTTAGTTTATGTATATTGTGTTTATAATATATGTAGTTGATAGTAGTATTGACTATATTATGTATGCTGGAAAACTTGTTATTGTTGAATATTATTTAGACAAAATGATGCATTATGGATTATTGGATATTATTTTCTGGACTATTATTGAATTCAAGTGTATTTAATTTGGATTTATAATATTCCAGTGACTTTTTTTTTCTATTTTTAAATTTGCGACCGACTAATGTTTGCGACTGATTTTGCAACTGAAAACATATGGTAGTAAACATAACAAATTATGTATTTGCAACCAATTTTCAGTCGCAAAATCTTGAATTTGCAACCGATTTTTCGATCGCAAAATTGTAACTGAAAAATCGGTTGCAAAATGGTCAACAAACGACCAAATCAGAATATTACACGATTGCCCTAAATATGTCGCAAATTTTTGCGACCGATTTATTTGCAACCTGCCTAAATGCGACTGAAAGAATCGGTCGCAAATGGCTTTTGCAACCGAATTCACTTATTTTGCGACCGATTTTTCGATCGCAATCAGTCAATTTTCTAGCAGTGTAACACATATTCATGCCTAGAACGGGGCTTTGATATAAAAAATATAACAATCCTTCATGATAAAGCTAATGGTACAAAATATTACACGAGAAATTCTAATTTGAATATTAATATACATAAGTACACTGAAGTGTTCACGAGGTAAAGAAAGGCTCTGTTGACCATAGGTTAAACATTTCTGAGCCAAATAAAGAAACTACAACTTATTTTAATTATAACTCCATGTATTCCTCACATTGGAGGAGTCTGTTTTACTTTAGAGTATTACTTGACTAATTTGAAATCACCAGAAATAGAATAAGAATTGAAAATTCTCAGTAAATAATGAAGAGTTTTAAAGTATTTGAACTATGATGATTCCAGCCGTGTCTTAGTACGAAAATCCATATGGCTATTATATCATAATCTCATTATATATTACTTATAAGAAAATCATACTTTATAACATTATAAGTACTAAATGCCAAAAAAAAAATTGCTATGTAGTACATAATGCAACAAGCATTAATATAATTATAATCTCTTTACTTTAATTTCTATTTTCCTTTGTCTGCTTGTCTTACATATTCGAAGGTTTTCTTTCTAAGAATTCTCATTCTCTGGTGTTATTCTTAATATCATGGTGACAAAACGAGACTTTTACGCCACACTAACCAAGGGAGGTAACATAGAAGGATCTTATATCTTATCCCCTGCCTTCTTAGTGGTTAGTGTAACATCACCGAGTTCCGATTTCCGATTTCATCTTCAAGTTTGATCATTTCTGATTTTCGACTTCATCTTTTTTCAAATTAAATGGAGTGGTTTCCGAGTTCCAACCTCTGACTTCGAATTTCAAATATATTGTAAATAATTTTCGACTTCTAGGTTTACGTATTTTAGGTTTGATATTCTTGTCCATGACGTTCAATTTCAAAGTGTTTTATGTGCTTGTGATTCCGATTTCCGACCTATATTCGTCTTCCAAGTTATGAGTTTCCTAATTCCCGAGTTCCGACCTTAACCATATTCAGTATTCACTCATTTCTGACTTCTGACTTTATGTTCTACAATAAAGTATATAGGTTTTCCGACTTCCGAGTTGATAGTTTAAGATATGGTCACAAGTATTGACCTCCGGATTCAATGTGAAGAGCTCCATCCTTGGAGTTGAACTCAATTAGAATGGACATAAGTTCAGATCTTTGAGTTGATTTCCCGTCCTACACGAGTTCCGATCTCCTAGTTTATTCCCAGGAGCTTTCCATTTTTGTTGGTGTTCCCAAGTTTAAATTGGGAGTTCCTAGATTATGTTATTGTGTCCTGTATTATTTCCAACATCCGACTTTGCTTCCAAGTGATGAATAAACCAAACAATATTTCTGATATCCGATTTCATCCCCGAGTGTCAAATAAATGGCACGAGTTCTGATTTTAAGTAGAATCGAGATAAGTTCCGATTTCATATAGAATTCAAGCGAGTTCCACTTTTGGGACAACGTGGAGAGCAATTTAGCCACAAAAGCGGGAGACATGGCCGAACTTCAATCACAAAATTTCAACTAATCAATACTCACAATTTCATCTACCCTCATATATTTAAGTCAGATTCTCCTTCTCATTTCTGGCTAATTTACGCCTCCCTCTCCCTCTTGTTCCAGCCTTCTTCTTCTTCTCTTCTCTCAACCAACTCCATCTTTCCTCTAAGATTAACAAGGCTCTATCAATTGAAGCTTCAACGCTTAGCTCAACACATAGCAAAATCACACTCCAAAGAGGTAGGATTCCATTTCTGTTCTTAAATTCTTTGAACTATGGCTGCATGAAATTTTACTCTTCTTCATGTATTTGATGATATATTGGATGTATATGATGTATTATGGTTGGATTAATATGAAATATTGAGTTAGAATTAAAGTTAGAAGGAGAAAACTAGAAGAAGTGGGAAATTAGGATGCTGTCTAGGTGAAATGTCCATGGCAGTCCAGATGGCAGAGTGTACGGCTTCGCCTACAGCTGGTTAAATCTGATGAAACCATTTTTAGATGAAAGTAGATATTTAGGGCTTTCCATACATATATCATATAAGGCCATTAGATTAATATTGAGAGAGATATGAATTTTTGAAGGTTAACCTAGGAATTAGAACTTTCATCTGGGCAGTGTGACTTGAGAAGGCTATAACTCACCCTACGCAACTCCAAATTGAGTGAAACCAACTTTGTTAGTTACACATAGGGGAACATCCCATAATGAAATTTCAAGTTTGTTATGATCCCAATTGTTCCCAATGGTTCGAGGAAGTTACCCGATGTCCAAACCAGGCCAAAATAGGGTAGTTCAAGAAGGTTAAATTTTAGGACTTATAATTCGAACTATACTAAAGAAAATGAAATGAAACTTGTTGCAAATGAAAGGTTGTCCTGTTAGCTTTGATATGACACCAATTTTGTATGATTTGGATTTGGTTTCGATTTTTAATGAATTTTTATTTCCAAGGGTATAATTCGGACCAGTGACCGAATAGGCTGAGGCAAAATTTAAATATCTTGAACTATATATATCAAAATGAGATGGGACCAAAAGGGTTGAAAACTAAACACATAGAGCTATGACATATCCAAAATTCAGGTTTAAATGAGTTGAATAAAAGTAAAGGTGGATTAGATAAAATTTGGGTAGAACTGAATAGAATTGACAGAAATGACTACAGTGATGGTTTCACAAGTGTTAGTGAACATATGAGGCTTGATTTGATGGTTGTAAGTTTTATCTTGATAGGTATGTTAGATTGATCATACTGCTATGACTGATTTGTCCGTAAGAACTAGCACTATTCATAGAGAAACGGACCTGATCCGTTATGCTGCCGAATTTACGGCAGAAGTCTACGAAGTTATGAATGTTTATAATGCAAGAAAATTTATGATATGAACAGCTATACAATTATGAATATGTATGTGGAAATTATATATGCAAGAATGATTTAAGTATGATGTGAGGTATATGAAAATAAATGATAAAGCATATGTGTGTGTGCATTCAGCATGTCTATGCATGACTATGTATGAGAACGAAAAGATATAAATATATTAAATGTGAATCCCTTCACTTGGAGGCAGTTGCACTTTGAATCCTTCCCTATGAAGGCAGTTAAATAAGATAAAATGTGAATCCTTTCATTTGGAGGCAGTTGCACATTGAATCCCTCCTTGTGAAGGCAGTTAAAAGATAAAGATGTGGGTCCCTTCACTTGGAGGCAGTTGCACTTTGAATCCCTCATTGTGAAGACAGTTGAAACTATGAGATCCCTCTACCTTGGAGGCACATGGTCAAAATGAGATCCCTCTATATTGAAGGCACGTGGTCAGATGAGATCCCTCAATTTGAGGCACGTGCCCAGAAGAGATCCCTTCAATTAGAGGCACGTGACCAAAATAAGATCCCTCCAAGACTAGAGCACGTGAATCCCTTGTGAGTTAGTCGGTGTGACGACGGTCACGAGATGAGCTGACGAGCTCACTCCCAGATCAGACTACCCAAGAACAGTAAAGGCTAAAGACTAAAGACTAAAGATTAAAACATATACAAGCACCCCACTCACATGAGGCATGACATCAACCCAGCTAGTGTGAGTATAGGGGATAGGACTTACATGAGGCATGGCATGACCCAGCTAGTGTAAGTACCGAATGAAGGTCCTATATTCCTAAGTATCGTGACATGGCGATTACACTCTAATAAGGTATGACATGGCGATCATACTCTGGAATGTGACATGTAAAAATTTTATGATGAAAAGGAAGATAAAGAAAGAAAAGTAAATTTTATGTATCTACATAAATTCAAATACAAGTAAAGGTATGTGCAGATGTTATATCTCCAGTATATTGATGCTATTGTATTTTATTGTATTTCAGTTACTATTCATAATATAATTCATGAATTGATTTTGTATAGGCTCTCCCAAATGCCAAGTGTATGAATAAAATAAACTTTGCTTCGGACAATATATTTTTGAACTATAAAATTAAACAGTTTGTATAGCATGTTCACCTTTTTCATAATAAACCGAAGCAAATTGGAGATGACAACGATGACATTATGTATGATAATTAGAGAATCCTACTGAGAATTTATAATTCTCACTCCTATTTCCGTGTTATCTCCAGATAGTTCAAGAAGTTCCGAGGACGGCTGAAGTTGCTGTCAGAAAAGGTCCGCTTAGGTAACATTAACAACTCCAGGGTGTGGTACTATGACTTAAGCATAGTATTATACTTGGGAGGTGTTATAGTTAGCAACAAATTTTAAATGTCTTCTTTTCCAATTACTTACTTGCCATTATGCATATATTCATAATAAATATGCAAATGCATAAATTTAAACCATAAATATAACTTAAATAAAAGACTCTAGTAGCATAAAATAAATAAAACTTGAATACTATAAATAAATTTTTCTCATAATAAATTAAATAATAAAATATAAAATTAAGCGATAAAGTGTAGACTTTATAAATTAATTCATAAATTTAAAATAAATAAAGTGTACAAGAACTGAAATAATATAAACTTAAGTAAAATAAATAACATAATATCTCAATAAAATTTCTCAAAACATAAAGTTGCCAAATCTAAGTATTAATTTCTAAAGGAACTAAATCTAAGATCATTTTTATTTAATTTCTTTTAATCTTTTTTATCATGGTCTTTGAGTTTATCCTTGTTATCATCGTGTATTTAACGCATATAGGTGATGTCCTTGCAAGGGCTAAAATAATATCTATAAGTCAAAAGTTATCATATTGTCCATAAGTCAAGGTATAAAATTCCAAACAAATTTATTGATAATTTAATAGCTTAAGTTCATGTATAATAAATTTTATTTATGGTGAGATATAATATTTTAATATTAATATTGGTCCTTTAGAGATATTATCATAAAAATTGACAACTCAAAAAAATGTATTAGTACAAAAACAATATCATAATAATAATAATAATAATATAAAGGAACATTAAATAAACTAACTTGAAAAGATAAATAAAATAAACTACAATAATAATGAGCAATAATATAAATTAACAATAGATCAACTTGGAATGAAAAATGAAGTATACTGTAATGATAAACAGTAAGAAATGATAATATAAAGGAATAATAAATACAATAACTTGAGATAATAAATAAAATAATTACAATAAGAATAATACTGAGTAATTTTAATAAATAAAATAACTTAGAACAATAAAATAGATGACAATGAACAAATAATAACGGGCAATATATAAAAGAACATTGGATGAAATAACTTGGAGTATAAGGAAAATTGCAACAATAAACAAAAATAAGCAATAATATAGGAGACATTAGATAAAATAACTTAGAATATAAAATAAACTGTGATGGTAAATAATAATGCGTAATAACATCACTTGCAATGAGTAAATATGTCATGATTTTATTTTGTAAATAATTTTATTATCTACCTCTATATTTTATAAGGATGGTATTCCACTAAGCTCTTTGGTATTTCTACCCTTTATGTTCTCTCTTTTCCTCTCGCTTTCTTTTTCTTCTTGTTGCCCTCACTCTCTATTTCACTCACTCTTTCATTTCTTTTTCTCACGCTTGCCCTTTCAAATGTCATATTCCAACATTTTTTTCACCCTTGCTGTAAAAGATACACCCCTCTTTATAATAGTTCAAAAACTTGTTAAATACATCACTTGTGACGTTTTTTACATGTTCTTTTACAAATTTTCCTCCTCATCTGAGTCTTCCTTAAAAATTTTCAAGACAAATTGTCTCACCTTCATCTTCCTTACTTACTTCAACTCATTGCACACCTATGTTCAGAATTTTTAACCCTAAGGCTATAAAGATGATTGACTTAGTCACGTGGTGTATAGGCACCTTTCACACATATATATACACGTATTTTCAACCTCTTTCTTTTTTTAGTCGAAGACTTGAAGTCCTCTTTTCTATTATTATAATAATATTATTAGTATTATAAAACATCTACACGGTGTCTGACAACATTAGAAACCAAGTTAATGTGGTACAAAATAGAACTGATTATATTAACCTGTATAAAAATAAACTAATTTTTTATTAAATATTGTTTGATTCATTAACTTAAAAATTAATTTTAACATATATATTATTATTCTTCTTCTTTTTCTATTTTTATACCTCATTTTTTTATTAAATCATTAAAAAGCCAATCTAGTGGACTATGACAGCCGACAGTGGTAGATAGTGGGAGACAGCTATGGCCAACGGCAAAGGGCAATGGTAGCTGGTGGCTGGCGGCTAGCGGCTGGCGGTGATGGGTAGTAGCAGTCAATAGTGATAAGTAGTGGTGATTGGCGATGACGGGTAATGGCGGCCATCATCGACAGACAAGGTGGGCAATTCGAAAACAATGGTGGCTAACGACAGCAAATAGTGGAGGACGGGTTAGGCGGTAGTGATGCGGTGAACAATTGTAGACAGCAATGGATGGTGTGGTTGTCGGCTACAATCAGTGGCGCCCAACAATGGCAATCAGCAACGGCCAGTGGTTGTCGGCTACAATCAGCGGTAGATGGCAGGGGATGGCAGCGATGAACAGTTGTCAAGGTTAATCGAGAAAGAATTAATTGGTGTAAAATAAGAAAAATAATAATGAGAAGATATAAAATAGAAAGAGAAAAAATTAGGATAAAATAAAACTAATTTAAAATTATTTTTTTTTAGAATTGGCTTTAAGTCCAAACTAGTTTAAATAAAAATTAGTATTAAAATATTTAGATAGTTGCCAAACAACAGTTATTGAAAACTAGACCATATTGTATTTTGTTATCCGATTTTTCTAGTTTGCCAAACACCCCCAAAAATCTTTCCGTTTCTTGGGTTTTTCTTGTATATTATTATTTGTAATTATTATTATTACTATCATTATTATTATTTGAGCTCTCCTAATATTAACATTTGATATTGTTTCTTATCTTAACAAATACAATAATATATTTTAAAGTTATTGTTACTAATTATAGTCTTACTTGAAAAGTTAGTGTCTTTGTTTTAATTATTTGATCAATCAATTATTGTCACAAAATCAATTCAAACATATCAATTAAAATATTTCAATCAAATATATTAACCAGATTACTCAAATATTTTATGAAAATAAAAAAGGGTTTTACATGTTGTGTGCATTATTCGAGCTATATTCAGGACTACAGGTTAGGTAGCTAATTCCATTCATGGCAAATTTTGTGGCATAAATGAAGGAGTGACGAGTGGGATTGGATTGGAACCAATAGAAATAGATCGAATTAGGGAAGAAACGACTATGCTTCTCACGTGAAGTAGTAGCTGTATGTTTCTCTATAAAAGTGTATGCTAACAATCGAACGTAATTTTGAAGAAAAAATTATATTTAAAGCATGTTTGGCTTTTCATTTAGAAAGTTTTAAATCATGATTTGGGACTTTGGATAAAAAATTTTCTCTTATAGCTTTTGCTTGATTTATGATTTTAAAATTGCAAACAGAAATTCAAACATGCTATTAATTATATATATGTTATCAAAATCAATTTTACCTCTAAGCCTTTAATTAAGTAAAAGCATTCAAGACTTGCTTTACTTCAAATTTATAGTGACGGTATATCAAAATTAATTTTATTTTCCATTCTATCTCCAGATAAATTTAGTGATCGCTCTTTTATTTCTTAATTCTTTTCTTGTGAGTTAAAATATGTATCACTATATCAATGCTAGAGAAACATTTTACAATTCGAAACACATGTTTCAAAAGTTTTATTTGCATTATAATACTTTTTTATCATTGTTTATTGCATATTTTATATTTTATTCAACAATATTATTTAAAATATATTGTCACTTGTTCAAATTTAACTTAAAAATAACTAGACTAATAAAAAGAAAATATAATAAAAATATTATGGAATGTATACCTTTTTAATAATTATATGTTTAAAAATAATTTTGAATAAAACATCTAAACAACATTTATTATGTTAAAATTCCTATTATATAAAAGTTTCCAAATATAAATTATTACTACGAATTCAATTCTAATCAAAATCAAGTTCATTTAAACTTAATTTGAAATTACTAATCCAAACACACGCTTAATATTTGGTACACTTGGTTTCCAAAGAGATGGAAGACTGGTAGGTTTACTCTGACATGATGATTTGAGATTCTTTATTTTATATATATATATTTTTTCTTTACATTAGTCATAATGAGATTTTAATCTTTGATCTCATTCATAGGGTCACGATCTTTTCAGCACATATCAGGTTTACTAGACTTCTATATGTCCGTGGCAGGGGCGCTGCAAATTGGAAGATTTGTTACAATAATAGTTTGCTCAATGCTGTGGGTGTCTACATGCTCAACAATACGACGGAGTAATAGAGGCAGCTTTTATGTTTGCCAGTTCAATATCTGGATGGTGTTTGAATGATCTTATCTTTGTTTATATCTTTAGGTGGTTGGATACATAAGGGTGTGGTTTGACATTTGGATTTGGATTTGTATTTGGGGTGTCTTTTGGTGTTTGAACGCTTTTGGTTCTCTCTGATTCCTCAATAAAACTATCCAAAAAAAAAAAAAACAAACATACAAACAAACTTAAATCTCTCACCACTAAATTATTCTTAATGATTTAATATCATTACTTTTTTGTTATACTTACTTTCATTTTCTTATAAATTATCAGTATTAAAAATCCACTTGACCCTAAATAATCTAGTTTAAGTTGGATTGACCTATATTATGAAGATAAAAACTCTACGGCCCTAGTTTTTTTAATTTTTTAAGCTTATGCAAATTTGAATTATTAAGTTTACGTTTAATTTTATTTTGTCGACCTTTAAATAATTTTTGTTTCATTTTATTTGTTACTTTAAGAAACTAAAAAGGCATTAATTTTTTTTTTGCTTAAACAATTTTATCCTAATTTTTAGCATTTTCACTAATAAAATTAACTGAAATATATATTAAAATAGTTGTAATTATTCATTAGGATTAACAGTAGGAATGTAGTCAAATGCAGTTAGTATATTTTTCTAAAATTAATGTAATTTAATATCTTTATTAATCTTTTTAAACAACAAATATTTTATATTTAAGAAAGTACCATTTGCCAAAAGTAAAGTATTTTCTTTTTATTAAACGAAAAAATATTGTGTACGATGATTGACCATGTAGCAAGCTGGAATAGAATGGAGGACCATGCATAACGTATGAAACTTCTTCCGAATCAAGGAGAAACACATCGTTAGTTTCTCTGTGTCTTTGACAATTTTTTCGGTGATTATCTTTGACAATTTAACACTTTAGCATTTTTATATATTTAATCTGAACCACACTAATCACGGAGGCCTTGAGTTTTTATATGTCCATAGCGCTTAGATTCCTTCAATATCGGTGTGAAAATGTCAACATATTCAGAGCCCAAAATTCTTACAAACCACTGCCCTGCCATCAAACTAAAGTGATATTTCCCAATTCCTATACAACATTGACAAGGAGAGATTATTTTTGCACAAATGGCATTCATGTACCACATGCTATTAAGAAACAGTTTCGGATGTTAATGTATAGTAGACCCCAACCTACAAAAGATGGTCCTTACTTTTACAATGTGTCTTTAAGATATTTTTACTTACAAGTATTGTCACTATTAAAAATTCTTTTAATAATTGTCGAGAGTTTAAATACTCATTTTTTATTTGAGAGTATAACTCACTTATTATTGCTCTTATTAGTAGAAACAATGATCCTTGCTCATATTACAATGCATATGAAAAAATGGAACGGCATTTCAGCAATTGGATTTGGGCCCATGTTTCCTAGTTTCAACAATTTACGTAGCAAAAGATGATAAGCTGATCTTTAGACATAACTATAGCCCACATGCCAAATGCACTATTCCTAGACAAAGCCCGAATACAAATCACACAAGAAGTTAGAAAATCCATGCCAAATACAAAAAGGATCGAAGCTTACTATCAACCCCTAACGATTTATTTTTTGAGCAAATTACATTTAGCCGGTATTGGGTAAATTAGCTATTAAGATTATTAGTAATGTAAATTATTACTTAAAAAAATTGCCACTTTTTAAATTGCTGGTAATATTAAATGCAATATTTGATGTGCATAGGTAATTTAAGTGACAATTTACATTATCCTATTTGATATATCAAAAAGATTATTAGGTAATATATATATTAAATCAATATAATAATATTTAATTATTATTATTAGTTATAATAATATTAATAATAATTATTAATTAATAAGAATAAAAAAATTTAATTATTAATTATGATTATAATAGTTAATTTTATTAATAATTATTATTAAAAAATAATTAATATTATTTAATATTAATTAATTATTAATATAATTAATCATGATAATATTAACAATAATAATATTATTAATTAATAATAATTAATATCATTTTTAATAATTAATAATAATAATAACAATAACAACAACAACAACAACAATAATAATAATAATGGAAAGATTACATATTGGTACTAATCTACATTACTACCTTTTGAGGGGGATAAAACACATTACCCCATTGATGATAATTTAGATTATCTTAGAAATCTAGATTGCCAGTAATATTGTCCAGTTAAACAGGGTAACCAGTAATTCAAATGGATTAACCCATACCAAACGCCACCTTACTTTTCTTAATATTTTTTTAACAAATTAAGAGAATTAAATGTCAATTCAAAAATTAGTTGGAAACAAGTGCAATGTTGAAAGAAATTAGAAAACCCATAAAAAATCTAACAAAAAGGATCAAAGCTTACTATCAACCCCTAACCACTTATTTTTTTCTCTTTTTTTCGGCCTTCAGACCTCAAGGGGGAAAAAAACTTAAAACTTATCCTTTTAAATAAACTTTTGCAGACTAAAAAAACTAAGTAAATTTCTTTAAAATTTAGTCCAATTTATTTCCTAATCAGCTAAAGTCTAAATGCTGTTTATTTTTCTATAAACGGTTTAAATTTTTCAATATGAAAAACTGAACGTATGTTTAGTTTCAAAGAATATCTTTTATTTTTATTTTCCATTTCTAATTTCAATTACAAAATTGTTATATTATTTTCATTCTATTTTTATAATTATTTCATGAAATTATAAAAGTATAAAATAAAAATAATGCAACAATTTTATAATTAATATAAAAGCACAGAATAAAAATATAAAATATTTCAATGAAAATAAAAAGTTAAAAGAGTCAAAAGTTTAGAAGAATTATTTACTTGAATAATATGACATATATCTTGATTTTTGAATAAATAAATTAAATTATTTTATTATATTCTATTTAATAAACATCAATATTTGTATCTAATAATATTTGAACAGGATTGTCAACAACAGAAGGAAAACTATGAGGAGTGAAAAAAAAAAAAAAAAACCCATATTTGTTTTCAGAAATTCTTACTTATTTTCTTGCAAGATTTTTGTTTTACGAAACAAAATAAAATTATGAGAAGATATATTTAATTTGTAAAGTTTAAACTGTAGTAGAAAAAAAAATTAAAAAAGAAGCTTAAAAAGGGGTAACTTTTCTTCGGTTTTCAAATATTTCCCAGCTCTTCTCTTCTTTCTCAGTGCTGCCGCCACCGCCGCGGCCCTCTGTAGTTCTCGCGCCGGCTTTTCCGGCGACACTGCGGCCGTCACCAACACCCGCATCGACCGGAAGCAGACGCCGGAGGCGCAAGTTTTCCAAAGCCACCACCGAAACCCCCCCTTCTCCGTCACCTGGCAACGCACCTTAACGCGTACTTGGCAGTCATCGGCCCCTCCGGTTTCTTTCCCCCCTTCCGCACCAGCATCAGCCGCTTCAGGCTTCTGGAGAAGGCCATGGTGGTCCTGGTGAGTGTGCCACCGTAGAGAAGGAGGTGTAGTGGTGTACATGGTTGATTTGTAGAGGGAACATTAGTGTTAATGCTACGTGTTTGATGAATGTTCTGAGTGCTGAAAAATGTAACTTCTTTATTAGAAGCTCTTCATGGATTTGATTTTAGTGTCATGTCAATCTAAAATTCTTATACACAAACATTCAATCAAGTATCGCGGTGTCGTTAGAAGTGTTTGCTTTATCATACATGTCTGGTTGACAGTATAAAATAGTTATTTATACTTTACACTGACATTTAATTAATCTCATTTCTAATACCAAATACAATTAAATTTTGGGACAGATCATATTGTATTCCCTTAAATTTCATAGCTCAAAACATTACTTTCATAATGATTTCACCTTTAGATTTTGATTGAATAGCAAAAATAGCCTACAAAGTGACCTTACCCCTTGTCATTGTCGGTTGTTTATAGCTCTCACAGTCACAGCACCACCAGCTCCTTTTATTTATTTTTAAATTTTTATTTTATTAGAAAATATGTATCTGTTCACTCTTGTTTTGTTTTCTTCTTTTCCAGCTCAAGAACTACGTTCTACAGTTTTGGTTTGCACGCAAATTTCACCATCCCATTGCGTAATGCATTGTTCTGTTAGCAATGGATGGTGATGTGTCAGACATTGAAGGCAACATTGAAGAAGAAAACAACAACAAGAACACCAACAGCAACAATGGCAGTGCCAGCAAATCCAAAGACCGGAAGAGGAAGGACTACATGCTTGACGACGATGGCCCCATGGTGGCACGAGAAAAGCTTGCCAAGAGAATCCTCTTGTCTCTGACCAGACCTTCCTATGTTCTGGGACTCGGTCCCAAACCCCTGAGGTTGGACCACCGTACAAGGTTGCGGTACCTGCTGCGGAGGCTCATCAAGCAACATGACTGGGCCGCCGCCAGCGGTGTTCTCAGTGCTTACTTGAAAGGAACAGTTAACAACAGGTCTCCTTTCAGGAATCGCCTCAAGTTTTCGGTATCGCTTTGGTTACTCAGTTGCTTTTGCATTTTGTTGTTTGTTTCCTGTATTGTTGTGTCAAATCTTCGAATTTGAGATGTCTTGGTTTTTGAGAAGTGTTCTTGGTCGGTTTTTTTTTTCCCGAAATGTTTTGGATGTTCCAATAGGGAGTTATGGTTCTGGCAGGGATGGATATGAATCATCTTTGTCTTAAAAGAAGTAATTTTTCTGGCATATGTTGGCACTTGGCAGACATTCTTAGATAGTAGTTTCTGGCATCTGGAGAAGGCCGAGTTGGTTTGGAAACAATGAAATTATTGCATTTGAAGAGTGCTCAGGTAGTGTTTCTAAAGGGTGACTTAGTTCTGGTCATTCATCATAGTTGTTCTTCATTTTATCACAATCTTAGAGATATAAGTCAGGCTGAGATGAAAGGATGTTATGATTCTGACTTAGAAGTCTAGCTTCCTGGCTCTCTGAAGACCTGGAACTGTGCAACCCTAAATGAGAATTAGAATATGGTATATCAAGGGCAATTGGCTGGCTTAAAAGAATAACTGACGGTAATTTCTTTAATGATGTGTTCATGAACATAATGTTGGAGATTTAGGTTGATTGGTAACTGTGCCTAAGCTGTCACTTCTTTCTCTATAGATAAGTAAAGATCATGTGTTAATTCTGATATGTGTAATTTTGGCTGTTGAAATTCTTGGCCTTTCAGGACTTTAAATCTGTGGTGCCAATAGAAGTGAAATTATAATAGGATTTTTGAGTGTTGTGTACAATTTACACAAATCAAATTTGCATGAGGTTTTTTTGTTAAGTCATTGAGGTGTCTCACTCTTACTTTTATTTCTGAGACTACAATATATTTTTGCTGTAATTTCTTCTATCACTGATGTCCTGAGTCAGTGTCTGAACACCAGAGTGTATGCTGGTTTTTATGCAGGTTTTATTAGAGCTTCTTAAGCATGCGGAAAGCCATCGCATCAATCCAACAAGGATCAAGAACCTCTATGATATTTGGTCGAAGAAGATTGGATCGATGAAGAGTTGGCCATTAGAGGTATATTTCAGAAACTTCCCCCTCCCCCTAAGTGCTTTATAACAGTTATTACCTATGCCAATAACACGCAAAAGCACGTGCATGCACACACACCGAGAGAGAGAATACAAAGAATTGTAACTGAAGCTGTCTTGAGAGTGTATGAAGAATTTGGGAATTGGAATTAATTTGAATTGAGGCATGACTGTCTTGCAAAAGGCTATATAGATTTAGCACTAGCAAGTACTGACTGCTTTCTAGGTTCTGTTTTTGGCACCACACATCCTTTATGCCTTAATGTGTTCAGCATTTTTTCACTTTTCATCTCCTTCAGCATTACCATCTCAATTCTCAAAAAGCTAGTTGAGTTTTTCCATGCAGAATTCTTTCAGTTCAGTCACTTCACTGCTAATGCTGCACTTTCAGACACTCCTTAAGTTTCTAGATCTGATTGTGGTAGCTTTTTTTTTTTTTTTTTTTTTTCTTTTCCTCCTTCCATTAAGGGAAAAGTACATCAAGCCACCTTGAACTTTATGCCTTTTGTAAATAGGCACCCTAAACTTTAATTTTGTCCCAATTACTCCTTAAAGGTTTATTAGTGTTATAATTAATCCTTCTGTTAAGTGGCTGTCAATTCACTAACAGCAAATTAATCCTAACCATTTATTTTTGTTAAATCACAACCTTAATTATTTTCTTACCAATATATTATTTTATCTAATTTTTATATTTTTTAAATGAAGAACAGAAGAAAAACTTGAGTGAATCTGCCTTTGAAGAGAAACTCCTCCCCCCACCCCCCAAAAAAAAAAAAAAACCAATGCTGCCAAAGAGAATTTCAACAAAGAGGGAGAGTGATGACTTCTTTTGCCTTCAAAGATACCCTGTCTTCTCACTTTTTCATACCCATTCGAGAAAACATGAGTTTTAATTATATCTGCCCCGCCTTCCTTACTCTTTGCAACCAGATCAGGCCACAACTAAAATTATCATATGGTGAAATGCATAAGACATTAAATCTAATTTCAAAAAGTTAACAACTTAACATTACAAATTGAGCATAACTCTTTCATATCCTATTCAAGTAAGTATTAGCTACTGCTACCATTGTGGCAGGTCTTAGATTAGAATAATTAACTCTAAAAGCTATTGTTATTGTTATTATTGATAACCTCGAGGTTTTCAAACTACTGCACTTAGTATTTTGCAGAAAAACAACCAAACAGTATATTTCTATTATTTGTCAGTTCACGTCCAAGTTCAATCTACAATGTTACATTTTGAACGAGCTGCAATTCTCTTCAATGGCACAAAGGAGGAGGCCTTCTCTTCAAAGATAGATGTAACAGTTTTATTTATTTATTTATTTTTTCTTTCATTTAAAAAATTCTAAAAATTAGATAAAATAATTCTTTGATAAGAAAATAATTGAAGGTTGTGATTTAACAAAGATGGATAGTTAGGACTAATTTGCTGTTGGTGAGTTGACAGCCACTTAACAGAAGGATCTATTATAACACTGAACAATGATCTTTAAGGAGTAATTGGGACAAAATTAAAGTTCAGGGTGCCTATCTGCAAAAGGTATAAAGTTCAAGGTGGTTTGATGCACTTTTCCTTTTTATTGATTTATTGCGTGTGCAAGTTAAGTGAGAGCAACCAGGGTTGTGATAATATGCTTGTTCCCATTTTTGTTATGCTGCAAACAATCTCATCAAATGCTCCACTTTAGTTCCATAAAAAAAAAGTTCCACTTTAGTTCTGGTTGGTAAGTAAATTATATTTTGTAGTTTAGACATTGGTTATGAATTTATGCTGTCAGCTTGACCTTTAAGGCTTCAGTTCTTAATATAGAATTTCACTTGTGGAGCAGAGCAGATATGCAGTTCATTTGGAGTTCATGTTATTCTGTCTTACGCATGGCAATGCTGGGGATGCATATCAGCTTGCTTTATGGTATGCATTATTGATTTTTAATGCTTAGTCCTTTGCCTCTATGAGAAATATGAGTTACATCATGATGCCAAGGAATGGGTGTTTCATAACTTGTCATTGCTAGATAATCTGGTCAACTGGTTGTATGTCTTAATTGCCATACTTTTATAGCAGCTTGTATATTATTATGTGAAACCTATATTGCTCGTGATTGTTGATAAGTTTTTTAATGAGTAACATTAGTATTCTAATTCTCCAGACATTTTAGAATAGTATTGTAATTCTTAATTGTAGACTATGGTAATTGCTATGAAAGGCAGCCTAATTCTAAATTATGATACTTAGTGTTGCTGTTTTATATGTCAATGGGATAAAAGTTTTTTGACTTGGTATAGCAATGCGATAAAAGTTTAAAACACTTGCATTTAGATTAGACAAGATTTTATCACAAAAAAACGACACATAAGCTTAAAGATAATATTCCAGGTGATTGAGTGATGCAGCTCCAGTGCTAAATTGAGATTGGTCGCACACTCTTGCTCACCTTACCACCCTAAATATACTGGAAATTGTCTGCTAGCTAAGAGAGATACAATGCTATTAGAGTTCCTACTTCCCAAGAAATTTACCTTATGGATGCACAGAAGGAACTTAACAGTTTCAACACTCTGACAATCATAATTCAAATTATTTTATTTATCATCTACGATCAATATCTGTGTATAAGAGTAGCCAAGGGATAACCCTACTGGTATGGTTAAGCGTCTACATACATTCTCTCAAGTAAATGCAACTTGAGTCAAATATGACTTTAACTCCCTTGACATATTTTTTAACTTATTGTAAGTGTGATATAAAATGGGATTAAATGCTAATTTTTCATTGACAATGCATTTTCCCCCTTCATTAATGATGATTTTCGCTTCAAAAATCCATCGCAAGGTTTGAGAAAGACAGTGTTGTGTTACTAGGGGGTTACTGGACTCTAATGTTTTTCCTTCCTCTATTCCCTTGGGTCTCTTTTTCCATTTTTGTTTATTGTGTCTTTTGGTTTCTCCTATAGCCTTGAGCAAGAAAAAGTTGATATTGATCCTGTGTCGAAGATAATGATGGGCTTGACATTCTATGAGCTGTGGTATTCTTCTATCCCGAAAGAATTCCAGTGGAGAGATTCAGACCAGTTTGACTCGCAAGAGAACTCACATATGGAGGGACCCTCATTGAGCAATGAAGTTGGACAGTCAGAGTGGCATAATACAGTTGAATCCTATGTGGCAAACTCCCAAAGTCAATGTGATTCAGATGCCTCTGTCATGAATGATAAGCATATATCTAAGGATGTTGGCTTCAACAAAAACGTGGGAGTTTCTATGGAGGTTGATGTCGACCATAAAAGAGGAAAAACACATCAGAACTTTCAGCCGGAAGGTTTTTACTTGAATTCCGAAGAACATGAAGGAAATGGAGATCCTTTTTCCAATCGTGGAGTTCTTACTCAAGATACCTTATATGGTCTTGGTAAGTTTTGTATATTTGTTTCCTCATTTTTCTTTTTCCTCCTGTTGTTGTTCCAATTCTTTTTGGCCTTTCTTTTTTTGGAACACATCTATTTGCTGGATCATTAACAGCAGTTTCCTACATGGAGTTTTTTTTTTTTTTTAAATACCCAGTTCTTATGTGATAATTGGAATTCTTGATTGAAGGCTTTAACAAGTTAAAATACTGGAAGGATGATATTTGAATTGGTTATATAACTTTGAGAAATCAATGCTATTCGTGGACATTCCTTGCCAGCAGCAACAAGATACCCTTGTGCTGTTTAGCACTTAGCATTTAGGCTTTGTAGAGATTTAGGAAATTAGGATTGTATTTTGCAGGCCTAGAAGGAACTCTTTCATTTTTCCAGATATCTGAGTTCCCTTTGCACGAGTAAATCTGAGCTTGCTTTGCATGGATTGGTAACATGCATTCTTTATTTGCTGGATAATTCCATCCAGCAGCAGACATTTTTGGATTTTTTTTCATTTATGGTACAATTACTTAGATTGTTTGTTATGGATCTTAGATTATATATTTACTAGTTTTTAGAAAATTTGAAATTAAGGGGATTTCAGATGACCAGATCCGATCGATATTTAACTTTCATAGAAACAGGGGTCATTGAAATACATCTTTATGCCTTAGATGATAAACTTTTTTAAATTGGCATATAAAACATGAAATGGTTTCATTCCGTTAGTGCAGCTCCTCATATTCCACTACTTGGTTGTACAACTCTTATGTAAGTTGGTGTTTAGAGGATTTTATTTCTTTATTGTATCCATTTTATTTGCTGATGAATCATGACAAGGTTAAAAAAAAATCTATTTCTTGTGGATACAAACCTCAGTCAGAATGCACATGCTTGCATATTATTGTATATTGATTTTCCTACCTTCATTTTTATTTCAGACTGATAATGTTCATTTCTCTTGCTCATTACTATTATAAGACTAGACTGCTGTTTTTGTGGCAACCTCTGATTAGTCTCTCAATCTAAATATTATCCAGTATTTCTAGGTTTAGAGAGTAATTATTCTTTAGTTCACCTCTAACTTTTTGATCTTCTTGTGCATTTACTCAGGGCGACTTGATTTGTGGTTGTTTCCCTTGCGTTTTCCTGATGATAACAGTTTTGAGGATTTCATGTACATGCACATAAATCAGCCAAATGACTATTATAAAAATGCTGTGAAATATTTACAATTAGCTCTTAACTCAACACCCTCAGGATCAGCAGCATTACTTCCATTGGTACAGGTATGGAGCACACATTTCAAATAATTTTGCAACCACTTAACTATATCTTGTATTCTGTTTATGGAGTTTGGTAAACTAAAAATCAGGACCAAAACTGCGAAGTAATTAGTTAAACTGTCCATGAAAACTTGTCCATACTAGCGTATGGCGTGCTGCCATATTTCCAAAAGAACAACTACTAAGCCTTGTCTCATTAGGATTATTCTATTATCACTCATTAGATGGAGTTAACTATATGGATCAAACATCATCATAGTATCCTATCATAAATCAATCTAAAAAAATTGTCTTTCAATAATTTATTTCAAAATAATTTACTTTGTCTTAACTTTAGTTTTGAACTAGTTTAGTATCAATTAATGTCCATGTGAGTTAATTTTCGAATTTCAAATAATTTATAAAGAGAAAGGGGGAGAAATAAGGAAATTTTTAGTTCAAAATAAAACTTATTAGGTGAAAACCAACCATATATGGGATTTTTTGTGATTTTAAAATCTGATCAGACAAGAACTAATATTTCAAATTTTGAGGGATTATGACACAACAATTTAGTTGTATGTTTGGATTAGTTTATTTTGGATCATAGCAAAATATCAAAAACTTTCTGAGACAACTTTTGAAAAAAAGGTGACTATTTACCCCAAAGTACCAAACATGCCTAAGAGCCAACTCCCCTGTACCTCATTGTCTGATTATTGGAGTTTGGCAAGTATTCTCTAGATGCTATCGTCAACAGCCAGTCCTTTCTGCTTGTTCATATTTTTTCAGCCTGTCTCACTGTCTTGCAATTTGTTGGTTATAAATTCTCTCTTTGGTCTTTCTACCATGCCTGTGGTATCATAATTATATGCTTTATTATTGTTTAAGTACCTCATCTAAGATAAACTAGTTAGTAGTGACAACTGTAAAGTTACTTCAACAAATTAATTAAACGAAAGAGTTATGACTGTGAAAGGTTTTATTCTGGAGAAAGCTAAGTATTGGAATGCACCTTCGTCTGAATTCACTAAATATTTAGCATGGTATCCATTGCTTTTGGTGCTTTAGGAAAATGATGTGTTAGTGCTTCTCTTTCAAAAGATATCTTTATCATATGTGTATAGAAACAAAATGAGACATCCTTCTATTCATAATTTCTTTACCATCTTCTGCAAAACCCTCTTCAACATTGTGAGAAGCTCTTAGTTTTTCCAATATTTATCAATAATATTGTTGCAAGGTGATGATGAGATGAGATGATATTGAAAAATGAGTTTCTGACACAATGTTGCTTGAATTATGGTACTGCTAGAGATATAAAACTGTTCCTAGCCTCTACCTAATGACTTGGTGCCCATTTGGTTGGGAATGCCAATGGGTGGATTGCACATCCCGCAGCAATTCTTGGTGAAAGTGAACGCATGTTAGCATTAACTAAATCTAAAACAAACATACTATTATGCTTTTGGGCTACTCAGTCCTTGACATGGTATGCAAGCATCCAGGATCAAGTGGTTAGGAGCTAAGTTCTTGCGACCCTATTTTAAACTATTAAATTAAATTTCAATTTTCAGCACAATTTAATGTGAGCCTTAGCACAACCCACAATTCTATCCTTGCATGAAGGTGCATGGTAGAGATGAAAAACATTCCTGTGTCAACCTAACATCTTAGGCTTTTGGGATACTTGGTCCTTTGCACGGTTGCACTCTCTGACTAATTGGCCCTTATTCCTTCCACCTTCACATTTACACTCACATAAACCGGAAATTACAGTTGTTTGGGTTTTTTAATCAATTATCCATCTTAACTAGCACAAAGCAACTAATTGTGTTCTGCAATATCACATTTTCTTTTTCTGTTTGCACACGGAAATACATACTTGGTGTCTGCTGTAAACATTAAATTAATCCATATGACAATTGTTTTCTGCATGAAATAAAGTTTGAGATAGCAACTATTGTTCCACTTTTTTTTATTCATTGCCAGCTGTTACTGATTGGAGGTCATGTTGAAGAGGCCCTAAATAGGCTTGAGGAGGAATGTTGTAATTCAGCCTCTGTACTCCCAATTAGGTGCACATCTCTTCTCTTATTAATATTATTGTCAACATACGGACTTCTATCCAAAAAATGGAGATTATTAACGTAACTGATATGTTGTCATTAAACCAGCTATTTCTGAGATATGCAAGTTCTGGTATTTTACTCAATGCTTTCTGTTATCTTTACAAAGTTACTGATGCAAACACTTGCAGACTAAGGGCTGCTCTCTTGGAATGTTTTGATCGAAACAACTCGCACTCGCTTATTAGATGTTTCGAGAATATATTAAAGAAGGATCCAACATGTTCTGATTCCTTGGCAAAACTAATCAAGATGCACCAAAACGGTACTGTCACCATATCTATTATATGAAACGGTTAGAGTTGGGACTTCACCCAAAATTATGGAAGAACTCCTATCTTCTATTTTTTTCCTCAGCTGTGACATTATGTATTCCTTTATTAGCCTCTTCATATACAAATAAGTTGTTCTCTGATTGGATGTCACACCTTGGCAGTTGGCACCGTTCATTGTGGATTTAGAAGTATTTACAAGTGATAACTTTATTCTTCCATGCTATAGAGAAAGTGAACCTATATGTGCTCAATGATACACTATGCCTTTGTCATTATATGGTTTCTTCTGATATTTTGCAGGAGATTATAGTCTTGAATCTCTGCTGGAAATGATTGCTTTACATTTAGATGCTACAGATGCAGAATACAATACATGGAGGGTGTTCTCTTCATGTTTCTTCAAACTGACTCATTATGAACAAGATTGCATATCTGCATGCCCCCCCATTAAAAATGATGATGGACTTGGGCAACATTATTCCTTTAGTAAAACCCCAAAACTATTTACAGAGGGAATGTCAGGAAAGTCTTGGAGGCTTCGCTGCAGGTGGTGGCTAACAAAACATTTCAGCAATAGCAAGCTTGAATCAGAGATTGAAGGTGGTATATATTTTTAAGTTTGATTTTGTTTACTATCACTGTAGAACTATTTTGTACTATTATCTAATATTGTGTTGTCACATCATTAAAAAGAGTTTGAATATGATAACTATCTAGGAGGTAAAATTCCTATGATGATGTGATAACACATTATTAGATGATATTGTCACAACAACAACAAAAAATAAAAGAATATAAAAAATAAAAATCCACATTTACCATGCATACCAACTTCATAGACATGTTCGCACTATTGTTTTATTTCAGCCATGTTAATTTGTTTTACCAAAATTTATATGGTGCAGGTGATTTGCGGCTACTCACATACAAAGCAGCATGTGCATCCTATATGTATGGTCAGGAATTCAATTATGTTGGAAAGGCTTACTTTTATTTAGAAAAAGAAAATGATAAGGACTTATTGTTGATCTTGGATGAGCACAGTCGAAATTCATTTGGATTTTATCAACAATTTCAAAAGAAAGCGACATATATAACATGATATATTTAGTGCATAGTGAGTTGTGAGTAACATTATTGCTTTCTTGGTTTCAATTTGGATGACTTTTATGGTTTCAACCTGATTTACCGTCGGCAATTTGTAAGAATTCAAATGTTCATTGCTGGCAGAATTATCAACTCCACCAGATGATTTTAAAATTGGACAAACTTAAGAAAATTACCTATAAACTTAATGACAACAAATTAATCTTTAAATTAATTATATAGTAATAGTAACAAGTTAAAAAATATTGACTAAAATCATGTTAACCTTTAGGCTTGTAAGAAAACTTTATATTGTCCCCAAAAATATTCTTTTATTTAGTTTAGAATGTTATTAATTTGTTACCATATTGACTTTTTATCTAATTTTGTTCAAATTGTTAATGAAGATAATTGCTAGAGTAATGTATGTATAATATAGATTATGAGATTCATTTTTCATTTACCTAGTTTAGCTTAAGAGAAAAAAAAAAAAAATCATTTTTCAATGAGTTGAACCAAGTAGCATTGGCAAATGGGCCAATTAGCCCTGTCCGCCCTGTCCCTGGTCAAATCTTAAGCATGGCAGGGTGGGTTAACCTACATTAATAATATGGGTTAAGTATGTTAACCTTTGTGTAGGTTGGTTTATCAAAAAATTAAAAAAATATTATTTTAAGTAAATTATTAATCTATATGACAAAATTTTTAAAAAAACTTAAGGAGCTTTTATCTAAATACAATAAAATAACATTTATAACTTACAAAAAATTCTTAAATTAACTAATTTACATTTAAACCCAAACATAATATGTTAAATAATATAAATCAATCTCAAAGCAATGAAGCATTAACAAATATTACAAATCCTTACTTTACAAATCAACTATAAGTCTATAATAGACTATTAAGAAATTCACATTCCATAATAACATCTTGAGTGCATATTTTGCATTTGATACATGCTTTAATATTGTATTAATAGTTATTTACCTAAAAGTTTTTTTCTTTGGTTATTATCTAAAAATGTCTTTTTTTGTTTTGTATTTATCTAAAAGTATCTTGGAGCATGAGTGAAGTGAGTGTCTTATAGTATGTGTGGGCCTCTTGACCCAAATGTTATGTGTAATGTCAATTAAAAAAATTGAAAAGACAACAAAAAAATAGGCAACTCGCATGTCAAGGGGATGAGTTGTACAAGTTGAAAAAATTTTGTGAGTTAAAAATATAAACCTATCCCACTAAAACGTGCGGATTAAGTGGGTCAATATGATGGATTCAATCCATATTGCCATCTCTAAAACTAAGGTTAAGCCTTATTATCAGTAAAATTGTGAAGAAAATAATTAATATATATCATTTTAAAAATTTTGATAATGCATCTGAATTTAAATGTGATGAAAAAAAATACAAATTTATTGTGGACAATTATCTCTCTTCCTTAACATTTTTTTCTAATTTACTAATATTTAAAATTTATTAGACTGTAACTAATTTAATTTAAAGTAGGTCAATCTATTATATAAGAAAAATGTTTTCAATGCTAATTTTTTTATTTACAAACTCGAACTTAATACTTTATTTAAGAAAAAAGTATCCAATAACTTAAACCAGAAGATTAGCGGACTTCTATATTCTTTGCAAACGATATTTATATGGTTGAGTTTTAATAATGTGTGTGTTCAAAGCACATGTCAAGGATTAAAAATGACATCTACTAGCCCTCATTAAATTATTTGAAGTTTCGTAGAAAACATTAACTACTTCTTAGAATTATACAATAAGAAAAACTGCATTTAAAAAAGAAAAATTCAATCTCTTAACATGTACTTTGAAACAAGTAAATGTTGATTTTAACCTCTGAAATTGTAAGCACCTTCACTTGAGTATTTGAAATTAAAAAATTAATTATTTAGTCCCTAAAATTATAAATGATGTATCACTTTAATTCCTGAATCATTTCCTTTTAGTTACTAAAGTGATATATGATTTGTAACTTTAGGAACTAAACAATTAGTCTTTTATAACATATTTGGATCCACATTTTGGTGGTTTAAAATTGATTTTGACCCCTAAAATTTGTTTTACCAATTTTTTATGTTGTTTAGTTTTTAAAAATTAAAATTAATTATTGCATCTAAAATTAATTATGAGAGAACTAAAAAAATTTTATTTTCTATTAGAATCACATTTAGAAGAATTATCAAATATAAATTATTTCATTTTAAAATCAGTTCTAACCAAATTAATTTTAACAAAATTAATTCTATAAAAATAGAACCAAACATATTATTAACTTTTAGGGACAAAAATAAAGTAGATTTACAACTAGAACAATTAAAGTGAACCCTTACGCACTTTAAAATTTAAAAAAAAAAAATCTTTTTTACACTGTAAGGTTATTACCCCACCAAAAAAAAAAAAAAAACGTTACTTGAAAAGGAGAAAAAGAATAATCTTAAATTCCTAGAGACAAAAAAATGAAGATTGGGAGAAAGTGGGGCCCATTTGAACCAAGTGAGAAGAGATCAGACACACATGAATCTTTGTGAAGTCTCCAACTTCAAGCGACAGACATTCTTAAAATAGACTTAAACTCACTGACGCTCCTTGACCCACCCCATCACCGAAACACACACATATCTGGTTTCTCTGTCGCTTTCTCTCTCTACATCTCTCTCTAACAGTCACAAGATTTCACAAACACAAAGATCACATCTTCTTCTCCTATGGTTCCAAATTTCACATTTTGACTCTGATTTTGACCACCCCATAAGCTCTCTATGGCGTCCTACAACAGAGGGGATGATGACTACGACTACCTGTTCAAGCTGGTGCTGATCGGAGACTCTGGCGTGGGAAAGTCCAACCTTCTCTCCCGGTTCACACGCAACGAGTTCAACCTCGAGTCCAAGTCCACCATAGGTGTTGAATTCGCCACCAGGACCATAAGGGTCGAGGACAAGGTCCTCAAGGCCCAGATTTGGGACACCGCTGGCCAAGAAAGGTTCCGCTTTTTCATTTTTTTTTTTTTTAATTCACCAATTCAATTCCCATGTTTCAGAATCATTCAAAGTTGGATGTGAATGATAGAGTGGAATAATCAAATTAGTGTTCTAAATGCAATACACGACATCGAGTTAGTCTTCTGAGTGTTTTAGACATCAATTTGGCCCCTCTATGTTTAAAATAGACATTAATTAGTCATTTAATGTATATTTAGACATTAATTTAGTCTTTAGATTGATGGTTGTTTTATACTATAAAATATTGGATTGATGTGAAAAAACTTTTTGAAAGACTAATTTGATGCTTTGGGTATATTTCGATGGCCAATTTGAGTATTTAGCCTAAGTGATAATTAGAATATAACTTTCCACTCTGGGAAATGGGCTGTTAACAACTAGCTGCCTTGACTTCTGATTTGAAGTTGACTACTTTTTATCATTTTTCTTTTTCTATATATACTAAGGCCATGTCTGGTAAACAGGTTAAATAAGTAGGTATTCAATTTGGTTACACTATGTTTACACTTCTTTTTCTTCATTTTTAAATAATATAACGAGAAAAAATGTATATTCTGACACAATCTTTCTGCATCTATTTTTTTTCCCACACTAGAACAGTGTAAAGATAGTGTAATGGTTTTTTTTCATATCAATAACATTACTCATTGGCTAAGTACTTGTTAAGTAAGCTATGCTGTGATAAGTGCAGTCTAAATATAAGCTGAATGGCGTATGGATAAATGCTTCAAGAAGTGCTTATGTAGAAATGAAATTTTAATAAATTGTTAAAAAGTTAATTTAGACAAATTACTATAGTAACAACTACTGCCCCTGTGGTGAATTTAGATTCCACTAGCTTCTGTTTCTTACTAATTAAAGGTGGCCTAAAACAGCTTACATGGATTTCAAATAGCTGTTTGTTTAAGTTCATAAAGGACCTATGTGTCTATTGTAGTGATTATAATCATGTTTTAGCCTTTCACCTAAAGCCAAAAGGTTTTCTTGAAGTGAAGTCTCTCTTGGGGTAATTCGGTAATTCCCAGAGAACATACCTTGCAGTTTTTTCTACATTTAAGTCAGCTATAACTATCACTGCTATGTGAACTTTCTTTGCTTTCGTATGTTGATGAATCGATGATATGCTGCTATTGAGTACAAGAGAGTAAGTTATGCAAGTGAAATGTTGCCAATATGTTGTAGGACTTGTATGGCATGCATGTTTAATGTACAAAAATGTAATTAATTACTTGAAACTAACTATTTTTTCTGAATATTGCTGGAACTGATTATTTATTATGCCTAATTTCTGATGATCAGGATCCTGACAAACCTTGCTCCGAAGGAGTGTTATGTATTTTATTAAGATTCTTTATATTATCCAAATCATGTAATTTGTTTACTTCTTTGGTAGGTTCCTTTGTATTTGAGAATCATCACCAAACGATTAAATTTTTCAGATATCGTGCAATCACAAGTGCATACTATCGAGGAGCTGTTGGTGCTTTACTGGTTTATGATGTCACACGGCATGTTACATTTGAGAATGTTGAGAGATGGCTGAAGGAGTTGAGAGATCACACAGATGCCAATATTGTAGTAATGCTTGTCGGTAACAAAGCAGACCTGCGTCACTTGCAAGCAGTCGCGACTGAAGATGCAAAATCTTTCGCGGAAAGGGAAAAGACTTTCTTTATGGAGACATCTGCCCTTGAGTCTATGAATGTTGACAATGCATTCACTGAAGTGTTAACTCAGATATATCGTTTGATCACTCGGAAGGCACTTGAAGCTGGGAACGATCCTGCGGAATTGCCTCACGGACAAACGATAAATGTGGGAACCAAGGATGATGTTTCAGCTGTTAAGAAAGTTGGTTGCTGCTCTGCTTGAAAAATGAATGATTCTCTATCAAATCAAGCATGTTATCTCGTCATTGTTTCCCCCAACATGTAAGTTTTTTTGCCGGCCACACATGGCCTTTCTTGCTGAACTTGTTGCTGATAGGATGATGTATTTTATTGATTTGAGGTTTTGAATGGAAGAGGTTTGGCACACTTCATAGGTCTTGATATCATGTCTCATTTTCTTAGTCACACTTCTTGTTTTCCTTTTAGTTACTTTTGGCTCAAATGTATTTGGTTGCACTAGATTATGAAGAATTTATCAAGGTTTTAATTCTATAGTCGAAAACAATCTCTTTATGACAAAGATTAATTAGTTTCTAAATTGTGTCCTACTCATGGTTTGTGTATTATGATGGCAAGGAGTTTCCAACTTGAGATCTACAAACTAGCCAAAACTAGTGCATTTCTCGTGGCTTATGCCTCGTGATGTTACTATCTATGAACGACTTCAAAACTTAATGCTGGCATGTTAGGCGCAGGGCTAAAGTTCATGCATTTATTATATGTAGAAACCTTAAATGCTTAAAAGTGTGGAGAAATTTTATGATTCCATTCGTAAATGTAGGACTGGAGCTGGATGATCTTAATTCGTGGTTAGTGGTGAAAGTTTGACAGTAGTTTTAAAAATTATATTTTGAAAAAAATAAAATAGGTTTTTTTTTCTTTCTTTTTTTTTGTTTGGGGAGAGAAAGGGGGGGGGGGGTGTGTGTGGGGACCTATTAGGCACGTATTGATGTGGTTTTCTTTTTTAAGAAAACTTAACACATGATTTACTCATCTGAAGAAGTAAAGATTTACACTTGCTTATGTCAGCAACCTGGTAGTCACTTCATTTCACATAAGAGTGGGTTAACATTTTTATAAGTATAGGGACTTAATTAGAAACTTATAAATTATATAGGGAACCCATTAAGAACTTATAAAAGTATGGAGATTCAATTTTAGACTTCTAAAATATAGAAACCTAATTCAAAATTTCCCAAAAAAATATAGGGATCGGCGCATCTATCTAACCTAATTTTTATTTTGAAACAACGGGTCGCAGGGCTCAAAAGAAAAACTAGACAATTTCAATATGAGGAGAGGGAAACCCCATGGAATCAAACAAAAACCAAGATGATAGAAAGGTGGGAAGCGTCGGAAAAGAAAACAACTCCAGTGTCAGAGCCATATCCAAACCTCGCCAGTTTGTTCGTGGACCCGGTTCGCTTCCCTGAAAATGTGACAAACCTCGACATACCCCATAACAAGCTTCGTTGGCTGATTTAACTGAGAATTTGTCAGACGATAATTCAAGAAGTGAGGCAACACCGTCATATCCTAAACCCTCTCTAGGAGCTTTAACCGAAGCTGTCACTTCTAGGTCATTGGAGGGGATGAACCTCTCTAGCACACCCCATTTTCCAATCCTCTTGCTTGTCCACGTAGCTCTTAGTGCATGCATATTCCAGCTCTCCCTCCAGCACACGTCCATTGCAAAGATCTTCCACCATTTCTCTCTTCTCTCTCTCTCGATAAGCCGATCGCTTCCCGAATGTTATTGCTCACCAACATGTTGATAAATGGTGGATATGTGAACATGACAAGCTCATGTTCCTTTTCAACCGAAGCTCTAAGAGGATCCTCATCCTATAATAAATTGGGAGGGTTTTTCAATATAAAGCACAAAGAAATAAGGTGAAATTGGATCACCTTGGCGAGCACCCTTGCTCTCCTGGTTCACTAAAATTACATTTGTCAATGCGATGCTTAAGCTTGTCATTATTTTCTCAATTTAATCCTTGAATGAATATTCTGATTTATTTCAACTTCATTGTTCTTTATGTAGACAGGCCAAACTAAAGCATTTAAGTTGCTAGATTATAGATTTAATTTTGATATATTATCGATGTAAAAATTTTTTTACAATCCACAATTTATGTTTTACTACGTTATTAAAAATATTTGATTTTTTTATTAGCTACCTTAAAAGCTATACATATAAGTGGATATTTTAAATATGTTTAATTCTTATACATGAGTTATTTTGGTTATGGTTTCTTTAAAACTTTTACTTTGGTTTCAGTTCCTCTTTTTTCCATTATTAGTTTTTGATCACTGTTGTTTAGATTTAGCATTAAGTAGTGATATTTGTAAGGACCAAAAGAAGATTTAGAAAATATTTACAAAGGTAAAAATAAAATTTTCAATAATTGTAAGGACTAAATATATATTGTAAAATACTTATAAGAACCAAAATTTAAAACGACGGCAATTAAAAAGAAAAAAGAAAGAAAAAGAGGGATCAAAGCCAAAATAAAAATTTTAGAAGGATCAAAATCAAAATAACCTATATTTATAGGAATTAAAAATATATTTTTAAGCTTTTATAGTATAATACATTTTAGATGGACAATGTATCAAAATTTATTTTTTCAGTTATTTAATTCAAAAAATTAGTTTTGCTTCCATGTTTACAAACATCACGTAGTTTAAGGACCAAATGGAGTATACTCTTAATTGAATTAGTTTTGGAAACCCGTTTACAAACATTACGTAGTTTAAGGTCCAAATGGAGTATACTCTTGATTGAATTTTATAATTTGATTTTATCAGTGTCTTATTTTAATGATATGATAGGGCTTATGTTTCATGAGAGATTTTTGAGTGAAATATTAATAAATTTACATACCTTTTTTCGTAGTTAATTGTTCTTATTCTTAGCACATCGTGTGTTGGTTTACAACAATGCCACTTAATAGCATGAAAAATGAGTTTATACTAGCATAAATTCAACGGAATACCTATACTTAGTTATTTTTTCTTATTTTAATATTCATTCCAAATACACGCTACAACTTGTATTTGGAAAAAAAAAAAAAACCGCGCTACATCTCCTATTCTTTAGTTAACAATAAAGTTTAAGATCACATTTCTAAGTTAGCAATAAGCATTAAGATTTAAGATCACGTTTCCAACAATGAGATTATCGTGCAAGAATGTCAAAAATGCGCGTCGGAGACTATTCCGCGAAGACTTTCATTGACACTGTCAACAGTCAATCAAGCCACGCTCGCAAGCATTTAGGAGTTAGCTGTTGTAGTGATATCTTATGTGAATAAAGTCACGTTTACTTGCTTTAAAAACGTACAACTATCTACTTCCCATGTGCTGCTAGCAAGTCAACGAGTTCTCATGCATCAAAGCAGGCAACTATAATCAACGTGGCAGACCACGTCAATGAAGATATAAATCAATTATACAAAGTCTTTAAGACCTATTTAGACATCCATGAATTTATTATTTCTTCAATTGAGAATTCCATCCATAGGACATAAGCGTGTTTGGATTATATTTTGTAAAATCAATTTTGTAAAAATGATTTTCATTAAAATTAATGCAAAATGACTTTTCTTTACAAATAAGTTGACCGCAAAGTGAATTTGAGTTTGAAACTTTAACTTAAAAGTGACTTTGATAAATAAATATCACTGAAACTTTTTATGAAACTTTCAACCTACTGTAAAAGCTATATTATATCACTTCTTGTCAAACGAGAGTTTAGATGCAAAAGCAATTTTAATCAGAAACAACCAAACATAAAATTTTATGCAAAAATCACGATAGTTGTTTGCAACCAAGGGTCTAACATCCACAAATGTAAATCCAAACACGCAAATAACCATGCATTGCATACCACATAAGAGAAGACGCAACCATGTAAAATACAAGGATGGAAGAATAGATCCTCTCATATTTCTTATTCGCATGACCATATGTAAAACGAGAGATAGACACATGCAATTTAAATGGGTGAAATGCTATTAAAATTTGTAAAACCCAATTTAGCTGCTTATACCTATCTCTCTCTTCGCATAACATGGCCATGTGAATACGAAACCTGAGATAATCTACTTTCTGCAGGTGGTCATGAAACTTTCAACCATACATATCAAAATAATACATCAAACAGAACAAAGTAATGATGTAATTACCAGAAAGTTAATACATCAAACAGAACAAAGTCTGTACAGCTTGATAGATACAAAGTTCTGGTGCCAACAATAAATGAGTTGGCCAATTTGACTGTCTATAATATGTGCAAGTTCATATACAAAGTACATAACAAAATATGAATTCTGTTCAAAAATAAATTAGCCAAAGCAAGCGCAGACAGGAAGAGAAAGAGATACTGAACTTAATTGATTTCTATACATCCTTCCTTCCAGGGGTCAATGCTTCTGATTTGCATATGGGGCAGACATTTTTGACAAGCAACCATTTCCTCAGGCAATCTGCATGATATTCATGCTCGCATCGAAGAACTCCAATCTTCTCTTGGTTCTTATATTCATCCTGTGAAATTATATGCAAATGGTCAAATTAATTGGGGATCTTTCATGAGTACATCAAAGACAGAACTATCCCAGAAATTTCGGCAAACAAAATATCGATGCCAAAGGAGCTCAAATATTGGATGGAACATGTTACTGAAAGTTCATACCTGACAAATAATGCAAGAATCAGCTTCCCCATCATCAGAGGCTGCCTCCTCTGAATTAGTAGCAGCAGGCTTCAAATATGTTTTTGTCTTCAATTGAGTTGCGATTGTTTCCTCCGATAAACCAGTGCTTACACTGCCAATGCGCTCACCCAATGCAAGAAGATCCTGTAGTCAAATTTCAAGTGTAAATAACTTACAATTTTCCATAAGCTCTAAAATTTTAGTAACCTAGACTTCACATCTGTCCACATTGACAGGAACATACGATATCAATATTTGTGTACTTGCCTCATAAGACATATCCTCTATGTCCAAGCGCATATCTCTGTGATGGTCAACCAAATTTCCCACTTCATCAATTAAAGCAACATCCTACGTAAATAACCATTAATTGATAAGAAAATTAACGCATTTATGGAGTAAACAAAAAAGCAGTTATTAAGAGGAAAAGAAAATCTTACGTCAACATGGAGAAAGCCCATGGGAGGAAGATTTCGATGACCGAGAGTTGGCTCATGCATGACTCCCCTATGAGGTCGGTAAATCCTTAGGCCTCCTGACGGCACAGGGCCAACATGCCTAGGCCCCATCTCAAAACCATTATGTGTGGGGATCGCAGCACTGCGTGAAGGATTTGATGGAACTCTGAATGAAGCTGCAGTCACCGGAGGGTGAAAGTTAACACCGTGACCTCTCACTCCTTGCATAGGCAGCGCTGGATGATGATAATTATGGTGCTGGTGGTTGACAGGAGGGGGATGAGGAAACCTGAGGCCATTTCTGTTGCTAGCTGTTTCATGATACCTCTGCAAACCCATACTTGTGCTCTCTATTGAACTTCCATTAACACCGGGAGCTGAACAATAATAGGGAGAGACAGTCAGACAGACCAAACTCGTAAACAACATAACAAGCTCAGAAAAATTTGAGTACATTATTAGGCACTTAATTAACACCATAGGAGGCAGATCATACATAGAAAAAACATATATGATCTTGGGTGCAAACTGAGTGTTAGTAAAACAAGACTTCTCATAAATTATTGCTTGGTTGAAATTACCACATCTAAGAAGCTGTAGTTTCCACTTTTGATCAAGAAGCCTGAAAGAGGCTTCTTATATGCTTGTCACAAATTATTATTCACTTACAAGACATCCAAGTAATGATAATAATGCCCTAAAATGGGAACCTCAAGACAGGGAAAGAGAAAGAAATGTATCTTTACCTTGCATATAAGGCATTGGAAGAGACTGATTCCAGGCTGTCGTATGGCCATCATTGTTATTACTATTCAACTGCTGGTCCAACCAGGGAGGAGCAGCTGGCTGAAAGTGCTGCCCTAAATAGTTTCCTTGAATCAAGTGATTATGATCATGCACCATAATGGACTCACCTGACCTGCTCCATGCATTACCATGTGGTGCTACTTCCACAAGTGAAGGCACGCGCAGGGAAAATGAAGCAGCATCCATCATAGGAACCCCATCAGCGTGTCTGGCATTAGGGGGAGCAGTTGAAGAACTAGCTGGAGCATTAAAATACTGGTAATTTCCTCTAATCCCTTCGGCACTTTTCCTTTTGTATGGAACTCTGACATCATCCACAAAACTGCTGCTTCTTCCAACGTTATCTGAAGAAACTACAGAGACTGCATATGTGCCTGAACCAGGCAACTGATCAGAGGCTCCGTGATTTAGAGGCATAGGGAATACACCAGTACTAGAAGAAGTATTCATGCCAGAATAATAAAAGTTTGGTGCAGCTGCAACACCCATATTAAGATTATGTTGAGGTTGAATGCCATTGTATTGTGTCACATACACACCAGCATTGTCATAAGCATCTGGTGGTAAGTAGTGGGAATCATGATTACTTGCGTTCCCAGAAGCTGCCACTACTGTGCGGATATTAGGCTGTGAGATGCTGGTGCCTCTTGGAAGGATACCGGGTTCAGACTGAAAATAGCCATGCCTATGTTGATCCATTTCTGAAGCTATCGTCTGATCCATAATGTAGAGATTTGTTGATGCAAATTAATCCTAATGTTCTAGTCAGGGTGACAAAAAATCAGTAAGACTCATAACGTGTATATGTATAATAGATAAGATAACAACAAAGTAGAAAATCAGCAAAAGTAAATAAAGTTTACAATGAATTTCTCACATTCTAATATTTCTTATCAACATTAGTCAGTAGCTAACAACCAGCCCCTTTGAAGGATAATTTATGACACATTCAACAGAAATGCAACATGCAGCTTCATCTTTCAGGAGATAGCAAACTTGAACCAATAAGGTACAACCATGAATAAAGAAGGAAGTATAAACATTCAAAATCCAAACATAAAGAAACAACAAAAATATCCTTCTCAATTTAGCGCAATAAAACTCCTCCAAACATACATTAAAAAATGCCCATAAAACAATCATTAAATATATGTGAAGTTTAAAGTAATAAATTTCAGAGCCTTATGAATTACAGGAACTAGGAACCATTGAATATATTCATAAATAAATATAAAATCGAGGGACGCAAAGTGAAAATAAAAATTAAAAAAAAAAAATCCTCCTTTAGCCAAACACAACTAAACTAAAAAGTACTTAACACACATCATCCCAAATTCGTCACCGACCAAACAGTAATTAAAGAAAACATAAAAAAAAAATCGTACCTTGTTATCATCAAAACAAAAGCTTGCAGCTTCCAAGTTTCAGATATCAATACAACATACGAGGAACACCGCCAAGATTAACTCTGTTGAAAATTCACAAACAAATTCAGATTTTTTTTTTTCAGGGCAAAAAAAAATTGCAAATTTTTTAATGGGGTGCAAAGAAAAATTTCAGAAATTAAATCGGATGAATGTGGTCACAAACCCAGAATGCAAGTTCATTCCTTTCGTCGGAAAACGTAAAATGTTGCGATTTTTAAACCTAGGTATCCCCAAAAAATAAAAAATAAAAAAGCACAGAACTTGCTGCAAAAAAATTGAAAATTTGATGGAAGAAAATTCAATTACCGGAGAAAGAAACGGAGGGAAGCGATGATTGATCGCAATCAGTGATCAGAGGATCAGAGAGAGAGAGAGAGAGGGAGAGAGAGAAGAACAAGCAAGGAAGAGAGAGAAATGAGAGCGCTGAGAGAGATGAAGCGAATGAATATGAGGGAGAGAGGATCGTGTCTTTCATTGGAGAGAAAATTTCATTTGTATTTTTTTTTCTTTTATTTTTTTATAATAATAATAATATAATTTTTGGATTTCCTTCTCTACCCTTGTTTTTATAAGGCTATTGGTATTAATTTATGAGTTTAATTGATATACATTGATAATATAAAATAATTTTATATTATCAATTAATAAAAATAGAATAAAATAAAAAATCAAGATAGGTTCTTCATTATAATAGGTGATTATTTGTATGAGTTAATACTTTTTACTATTTCTATTAATTGATAATATAAAATTATTTTATATTATCAATATATTTAAATTAAATTCTTATTTTATATTCAATAGTGTGATTTAATAATAAGTTTGACTAATCTTAAATATAATTAAAATATAATTTTAAAAATTTAAAAATTTAAATTAGAATTTAATTTTACATTATCAGCCAATAGAAATACTAGAAAGTATCAACTCATATAAATAATCACCCATTATAATAAGAGACCCATTATAATTTCTTACTTTCTAGTATTTTTATTAACTGACAGTATAAAATAGTACGTCCCAATTAAATCCACTAAATTAATGAGACACGTGGTAAATTTTTATCCATAAATAATTAAAACATACCAATACTTTAAAGTTTTATAGAGATATTAAAGAAATTTCTTAATTTTTTTAGTAATTCTTCGGTGAAACAAATTTTCTCTTTATTTTTTTAATCTTCTTTTCTTTTTTTTTGGTATATTAGCGATAATGAGATTTGAATTTAAAACTTCATGTAAACCATCAAAACCCCCACCATTAAGTCAATTCTAATGGCTTTTCTAATTTCTTTTCCTCTGTTCAAATAAATATTTGCCAAAGTTTAAAAAAAAATGAATTATATTTTTTTCTTAAACAAATTATTCATTATTTTTTATAAACTAAAAATTTAATTTTGATGTATTATTAGTGTAAAACTCATATATTTAAGTAGTGGGTGGTTAATTTAAATACTTTTATTTATATGATAATAGATAATTAGATATTTTTTATATTGATAATAAATCAAAATTAAATTTATAAACTTATTTGAAATTTATTAGACCTAAATAATTGCCAGTACCCCAAAAAAGACCTAAATAATTGGCTTTCAATGGGATCCACTAAATATAAAGATAAAGCTCTATTAATATTATTTTTTTGAATAAAACCATACTTTGGTCACTAAAAGATTTGTGCTTTAACATTTTAATTCTCGAAAAATTAATTGTATATATTTAAATCCTTCAATGATTTGACGTTATAATATTTTAGTCCTCAAAAGATCAATTGTATATACTTATGTCATCCAAATATTTGATATTATAACACTTTAGTCCAACAGAAAATGGTAATGGAGGACTAAGGTATTATATAATGCCAAATCTTTAAAGGAATCAAGTATATATAATTAATCTTTCGAAAACTAAAATATTAAAATATGAATTTTTTGGGGATTAAATTTTAGTTTTATTCTACTCTTTTTTATTCACAAAACTAAAGGTCAATATCTTACTTAAGAAAAATAAGTAATGAATAATTTGAATAAGAAAAATAAGTAATGAATAATTTGAATCAACTAAATATTAATAAATTATTTATTATTTTAAATATGTCAAATTTTCATGAGGAAATAAAAGAAGGGCATATAAAAATAAGATAAAGAATTGTACCCTTATGTCTTATGGTTATGTTAGAGTTGGCATTTGGAGTTTGGAATTAAATGTAAAATTAGTGTTTATAATTTGAATTAAAATTTGACTTTCGAATTTTAATCTTTATATTTAAAATAAAATATAGAATTGAAATTATAATTCAACACACTAATTTATTAAAAAAAAATCAAAATATGGTATTTTTAATTTTTAATTCTTATCCTAACTATCATTAATGTTCAATTTTATTAGACATCTCTCTCCTCATTTAAATTTATATTACTATCTCTCCACATTAAGTTTTGACTATAATATTTTTATAAAAATTAAAATATAAAAAATTGTCAACTACAATTTTATTTTTTTCAATAGAATTATTGGTATTCGAATCCTATTGCTAGGAACTTGACTAATCTGGTCTGACCCAATAGAAGCTCCTAAAAGGGGAAAATAATCTACCAATAAAGATTTTTTCTAATCTCAAGACTGGAACCTAAGACTCTAATTAAGGGATCAAGATATTTATTATTTTGACTAACCGACGTTGGTATAATTTGCTATTTTATATATAAATATTTTTCACAAAAGTTATATAAAAATATGTTTATAGTACAAAATTTGTTATTATGTCATTTTTTATTAATATTAAATTTTGAACCCCACATTTAAATAATAAAATTATAATTAAACTTAAAAATATAATTCATTTTCTAATTCTTTATCAAACCTAAACATAAAATAGATTATATAAACAGAAACAAAATTTATATATCACAATTCTAATTCCAACATTTATATAGATTTTTAATAAATTTCCAAATCTAGTCGTTAATATTAAAATTAATCTTAACTTAATTATAACATTAAGAATTATTACTTACTATAGCATTAGCAGCAGTGTTTAATTGTTGGGGAAAAAAACCTAATTAGTGAACTAGGCAGGAATTTAGAACAAATAAATCACCTCTATTTTTTTCCTTTTCTTTCGTTTATTTTTTCCTTTTTTCTTTGTGTTTCTTATGTAGGTTTCTTCAATCAATAGACAATAATTATTTGACATGCAAGACAAGTTACATGGATTTCGGAAGTACTTAAGGAAGACATATTTCATGCAACTCATTTTGCAACTTGAAAAAATGGATGTTTGCATTTGTTTAGTTTTGTGCTTTTCTTTTCTCGATGAATTTGGGGTAATTTATGAATTAAAAAATGGAAGTAAATTGTTGACAATGGACCTACAATTAGATCTGTCAAATTGGGTGGATACCTAAAATAGTTGATGTTTTCATTTCTAATGTAAGCGTGAAAGCTTAATTATATATGATAATTTGGAATTTGGACTAAGTTTTTTGTTGGTTTTTTGTCCAATCAAAGGGTTGCCAAAAACCGGGAAAAAAAGAAGAAATCTACTTGTGACATTCAATAATCAATAGTATATAGATAGTAAAGGTATGTAACAATTCATCAACTAAATTCTTGCAAATTCGGCTTCGTTGTTTGGGTTTTTGATAGGTTTGATATGGTTAAACTATCAAAAGAACTCACCTCACAACCAACGCTAACATAGTAACTATAAAAAAATGCAAGTTGCTATATCATGGAACATGTATGATTAAAAAATCAGGCATAAGTTGAAGTATTTATTTTTCTAATTATACATGAATTGATGCTGCTATTTGTTTACATATAGGTTGGGAGTTATCTTAAAATAATCTCAAGGTTGCAAGAAATAGGTCCTCCGGATGAGATTAGGTATTTTAGGTTCCCAATCCAATCATGCATTGTGGCATGGCGGTGATTAACATACACCCACTTCTTACACATTATTTAGTTTTGACTCTAAAGCAAAAGCTACTAATTAATACCCAAAAACAAACTTTTGTTTTGTTTTCTTCTTCCTTTTGTAGTATCATTCTTCTCTTCTCTCTCTCTTGCTTTGAGATAATTTGAATAAATTTTAATATTATATTTGTCATTTTTCAAAAAAAAAAATGTTACAGTACATTTTATATATTTAATCTTTTATGTAACGTTGAAATCATCAAATTGTTACAGTTGAGATCAATAAATAGTGGTCTCCTTCATGGTTAGATTACATCATCAAAAAAATCAAAATGTACATGGGAGAGAAGAAAACTGGAAAGCATAACATAAGTGCCAAAGTATATTCTTTCTTCTTTTTTTTTTTTTTCTTTTTCTTAAATGGCACTTAGAAAGATGACAGGGCATTTTTTTTTATCGGGTCCCCTCTTCCCCTAGCCGCAAACAAATGATTAACGTGGGCCTTCACTTTTTCCTCATGTCCTTAGCTCCCTTCATCCATTCCCATGTGCGGCCAAGGCCAAGGACTCCATTCATGTATCATGCCAGAAAACTACTTAAATTTTTGTGCTTAGTACCATTTTTTTATACGAAAAAGCAACACCAATGATTCATTTTTTATAAAATAACATATAACCTAATAAAAATGCTCTATACTAAAGGGGGGGCATTACTATACTATTTCACATGCGCATGAATTGATGATCAATTAATGGAAAACTTCTAAGGACAATCGTGAATACAAATTTGGCAACTTTGTTTGCTGCCATAGACAAATTTTCAAGTGTATTACTTCAATAGTCTTCAAATGATGCAAAATTAAGATGAAGAAGGGACATATATGTAGAGTTAGAAAAAAGTATATTCCTTCCATACGCTCAAAGAAATAATTAACCTTGTATTCCAAGGAAAATAATAATATAATTAAGTTTATAACATGCACAGAGAACATTCTCCGGCGAAACATTTCCTTCGTGTCAAAATAACAGGGCAGTCGCTTTTGCGAATTCCCCGGACTCATGTATGAATTTTTAAATTAGTTCCAAAGTACATCATAAGCATCAACTTTTTTCTAAGCCACTTTTTGTCTTCCAATTGAGAGGAGGGAGAGGATGATGCTCTAGAGATGGTGGGCTGTTATCAACCAAATATGTATTCAATGGACATTCCCCACTTACCCAACATATATATGGAAATTCTAATATGCTCGTAAAAATAGTGAGAGAAAAATGACGGGAGGATTCTAAACCATTGATTAATTAGCTACTTAGTTAGATCAAAGGTTATTCAAAGATAATTTATTAATGGCTTAGACGCTTGATGTATTCATTCTATCACACTATTTATGATCATGCTAGAATTTTTTGGCATGTATTAGTGTTCCTTTTCAGCAGCCTCTGCCCTTTTGTTGTTGAGTCAGTGCAAGCGTTCTTCAGGTTTTTTAATTATATTATGGGAAGAGTAGATTCAAAATACAGTAATATGGGATTGGTAACAAAATTACGAGAGTATTGAAAATTAAAACACATTTCGCCATACTACAAGTAGTATCTATATATATATATTTTTACCTAAATTCTACATACTGCAGGGCAAAATTTGACATAAACAAATTGCATGCTTTTCACTCTGCAGCAAGGCGAATTGTGAGACAAACAAAAAGGATGAACAGTAAAAAAGTGAAGCCCATTTCGCCTTGCAGTATGGCGAAATGTGAGACAAAAAAAGTCATAAATAGTGACGCATGCACATAAACAATATACACATGTATTCAAATACAAACCAAAGTGCTCTTATAGTATGAAAAAAATAGCATTATCCGTGATGCTTTCTGCAAATAAGTTGGAGGGGGCAAAATATGTTGGACGGAGAGCTGACATGTGTAAGGTAAAATAAAACAATACTATTGATAGTTGGACTAAAAGTTCTATAAATGAACTTCACTTCTTCGTTTTCTCGGAGTGAAGGGTTTTGTTAACGAGAGTAAGAAGTGTTTGAGTGTGTGAGAGTGCCAGAGTGAGAAAAATTATTTTGAATATGTGATCTAATTTAATGTGTGATCAAGAAAGACAGAACGAGAAGGCAAAAATGAGTCGATGCAATCGACACCGTGATTCAACAGTGAATTCAAGCAGTCATATTGCAGTACAAATTTATGAGGTAATATATTTATTTTCAAAAATTATGTTTAAAAATTTACACTGATATTATGTTTAAAATTAATTTTAGTTTGTTAGGATTCTGTGTATATCAAATTAGATTGACCATAAGATGAATATTGTAAGAGGTATTATTATTTTGTGGTAATATTATGTTTGAAATTAATTTTAGTGCATTATTAGTTTTAAAATATTAGACAATTATTAAAAAATGGTTATATATTTTTTTTTATTCAATTTTTTTAAGGTCTCTGCGATGTTTGTTTTTCAAACTTTTGTATGTAATTTTGATTTTATTCTATTTTTTAAGACTGCATATTTAGTTTTGATAATTGTTGGGTTCAATTTAGGTGAATGACAGAGTCACTGAAGATGCACCTCAACAAGTGTTTGTTTTAATTGTTTATGTGAGAATAAAAGCATTAGACAATTATAATAATAAGGTTATATACATATTTTTTATAATATATTAATTTATTTGTTAATTACATTATCAATAGAAATATTCAATAAATATTTAAGAGATGGCAGTAGTTAATAGAATATAAATTTAAATTAATAAATCAGTGATAGAAGTTTAATTTATTTTTTGGTGGTATTATTATTATTATGATTATTATTATTCTTTGTTGCAACAAAGAATAGATAATATAAAAGTAACATATGATTTAAATAGTTAAATTAAATTAAATTAAAATGACATTTAATTTAAACATAAAAGTAGAATAGAAGTAATGATACTTATTTTTATTTTTGGATTTAGAGCGATTTGTTATTTCCTGTTGTTATTTACAATAATAATGCAACAATTTTTATTATAAATTTATCTAATTTATTAATTTATGATAATGTTATAGGATGGTAGACAGATGCGCATGCGAGTTAGGAATGTCGAGCCACCATATCATATGATAGAAGGGTACTTATAAAGGGCAAGACTGAATGAAGTTGCTAGTATTAACAAATTTCATCTACTTCCAGATCTAATTAGTGCATTGGTAGAATGATGGAGGTCGGAGTGTCACACATTTCATTTTCCTTGTGGGGAGTGTACCGTGACACTGGAAGACGTTGCACTGCACCTTGGCCTGCCCATCAATGGGCTGGTTGTCACTGGAACAACAGATCTAAATGTATAATTAATTCAGGATATGTGTGAGGCATGCCTTGGTGATCGACCTGAAGCCAATGACTTTATTAGTTATGCAATCAGATTGTCTTGGTTGGAGCGTCTTAATTCAAAACTTGCAGAGAATGCCGACCAGTAAACAATAGAGCGCTTTACACGTGTTTATATACTATGCTTATTAGGCTGTAAAATAATGCCGGATAAGACGTCATCCATCATCCAGGGAAAGTATCTTCCGTTACTCTTACAGTTGGACCAGATTGGGCAATATAACTGGGGTTCGGCATGCCTTACTATGCTATATTGAGGTTTATGTCGTGCCTCACGAAAAGGTACAAAGGAGGTTAGCGGCTGCCTCATACTATTGCAATCATGGGCATGGCATCGACTTCCATTTTTATGTCCAGTTGATAGACCAATTACATTTCCCTTATGTGCGAGATAAACTAATTTAACTCAATTATTTATTAATTAAAACGATAACCTAATAAAAAATAAATTATAGCATTGCAATGAAAATAGTAATTTTAATATTATACAGATGGGCTGGTGTTGAATATCTACGGAGATTTAACTATGCGACTGTCGCCGATAAAAAGGGGGCTTTAGATCGCATTGGCTTACAGAATCAGGTAGCGAATGAAATACTATAACAATTCCTATAATTTGATTATCAAATTATATATATATATATATATATATATATATATATATATCTCATGTTATGTCTTTTTTATTTTATAATGCAGCTGCAGTTTTTATGGCGTCCATATGAGATTCCTACTATTATTTCATGTATTCCATCGCATGTGGGGGATGAACTTGCAGTTTGCTCGGCTGTCACCGCGCTTGTGTGCTTTGAGGCGGTTAAGTGGCACCCAAGCAACTGTGTGACGCATCAGTTTGGCTTATATCAGCTTATTCCGCCTGATCCTATGAACTTAGGAGAATCTCATAACCAAGATTTGAAGGGAAAAATAGACTGAAACTGGATACAGACACATCAACACCGGATTAATATGTGGCATAGTCGATTTGAGTGTGTGCTACATGGTCATCCCATTATTGATTACACGCCATCCCCTGAATATTGGCACTGGTATCAAGAGTATGTAGCGAGAACTCGTGCCCAATTGTGGTCGTCTCTAGAATTTCAGCTGCAAGATCCACGGTATTATGGCCATATGCCGGGCTCCCAAGAGCATTTCCGCACGCCCTTACCACCCCCTGGCGTGAGTCCAATAGGTCAAGCCCCAGACAGCATATCCATATGGATCCCCCTAGAATGTCCATTGATCCTGGGGCATTCCGTGCCGATGCTGGTCATAGTCGTGCATAATTATTTCAGCCAAGGCGTATGTTGGTAGATTCATCATCGAGCAGTGGTAGCATGCCAAATTTAAATAATTTTCGCCCTGTATATGATGCTAATGAACCTGAGCGTACTCATACTCCTCCTTGTCTGATGCATGTTGATCTAAATGCTCCTACCGAAGATGTGTATATCCTAACCATGGATGAGTTACTGCAGACGCCACCTCCGGATTCTAAAGCTGCAATTGCGATTGCACCTGCAAATTGGAATTTCAATTAGAATCAGACAGCACTTTATGAACCTTGGTTCCATCGCCATGGCAATCCATCCACTCAAGGTGAGGCAGTGGCAGTAGCAGATGAGGTGGGTGAGGGAGGTGAGGGGGGGAGGTAGGTGAGGGGGGTGAGGGAAGAAGGAGAAGGGGATTTAGCTTTCCAGGTATCTTTCGTCCGATTCTTAGATCCCCACAGAGATTGTCCCCTTCATTAATAAAAAAGAAAAAGGATAAAGGGCGTAAGTAATTTAATTTCTGTATTTTTCTTTCTGATGTATAATTTTTATTATTGTGTCAACTTTAGTATAATATGTAATTTGTATTGAACTTTCAGTGTATGTAATCGTTAAAGAAATTAAGATTATCTAGTGTCTATATTTTATTACGTTGAGTATAGACTTTAGTGTAATATGTAATTTGAATAAATTTATTACGTTGAGTGTATGGGTATAAAACTGGGTTCTGACTTGGATTAGATCAAAGTATGTTAAATAAAAAAATAAGGTATTAATTTATTTATAATCTAATAAAAAAGAAAAAAACACCAATGCATTCATTCATGATCTATCAATAAGATTTGATTATTTGAGTATTTAAAAAAATATATTTTTAATTAAAATAAATGTATAAAGAAATCAAAATAAGTCCCTCTTTTTTTTTTAAGATATAGCTTCTTAAAAGCACATTATATTGGAATAAAAAGTCATCTACTTAAAATAAACTTATTTAATTTACTAGTATTCTAGATTACATTAACAAACAAATATTCAAACAAAAACAATTTGCTGCTCAGTACTAATTAGCCCCAGGTCTAAGTGGACATTGTCTGCAGCTATGTCCTTCACCACGGCATAGGGCACACCGTTTTGGTCCTCGCATTTCACGCATATCCATTTCGTTTAGAAATGGGTTGATCTTGGCTGACCTTTCATGTTGAACTTTAACTGAAGGTTAGGTCGAATCACCGGACCTGTATATAGTGGCCACGTACTTCGATTCCCCACCACCTGAAACTCCCTATCATACACTTTGCAAACCTTTTCCATGCTGTAAATGCTATCGATATACACTTGCCAATCGATATTCTGATTGACATAGCATGCAATTACGTGACGACATGGATATCGATCAGTCTGAAAATCGCCACAATCACAATACCTTCGAATCAAATCAACACTGAATTCATCCCCATTCATGAGGTCTTGAGCATGGAAAACTTGATTCTGCCTTGAAAACCGCGTGACACGCACATTACTAGAGACTTGTTGGATTTCTCGCAACCGTCTCGTGAAGGCTTCAGAGAAAACGAATCTTGCATCTCTTCGAGCATGTGCTTCCCGACCTTTAGTTGCAAACAACTCAGCCAATCAAAAATATGTTTCTCAAACCAAGGCCGTAATTGGTAGATTGCGAGCGCCCTTTAACGCAGAATTGATGCACTCCACTAGATTTGTGGTCATATATCCGTATCTATGCCCACCATCAAAAGCTTGAACCCACTTTTCTCGTGGAATTTCGTCAAGCCAACTAGTATACACCTCACCATGTTGGTGCATCCGTCCGTAGTGATGATTAAATTCACGCTCCGTTCTTGAATACCCTGCAAAACAAAATGTGATCAATACATTATCTAAAAAAAAAATATTCAGAAATACAAATGAAATATATTACCTATGCTCACAACAAGTCGATGCAAATAGGTTTCTTGAATCTCCGTAAGAAGTTGGCTACAATATGTCTAATACAGTACATGTGGAATGCTTTCGGGGGTTCCCACTAACCTTGGCTCTGTCTTATTGCTGCTTTGATTGACTCGTGCCGATCAGAAATAATACCAACCCGATCCTCGATCACTACATGTCTGTGTAAATGGTTCAGGAAAAAAGACCACGCTTCTACAGTCTTACTTTCAACAATTGCAAAAGCAATGGGCAATATGTTCTAATTGCCATCTTGTGCAACAGCAATCAATAAAGTCCCTTTATATTGCTCGTATAAATGTGTCCCATCAACCTGTACTAATGGTTTGCAGTGTCTAAAAGCTCTCCTACAAGCACCAAAAGTCCAGAACACCCGCTTGAATATTCGAGTGTTGGGCACCAACTCATTTCCATGGTAGGCCGACACAGCTTCAAACTCAACACGTGCATGTCGATCAAAATAGCACACTGCCCCTAGCCAGATCGGTAATTCTTCATACGAACCTTCCCAACTACCATAAACTCTTTCAATTGCCTTTTGCTTCTCCACCCATGCTTTCCGGTATGTTGTCAAGTATCCATACCGATTTTGGATCTCGGCAATCACATTTTTTATTTTTAAAGATGGGTCCGCTCTTACCATTGGTTCTATATATTGTGCAATCATATCAAAATCCAGTTTGGTGTGATCCTGAGAAAGCATTGTCGAAGTGCAAGTGTACGGGCCATTGTATTTCCTAACCTCCCAAATATCTTGGTTCTTCCTGAAACTGACTCTAATAAGCCATTGACATCCGAGGCCAAAGTGTTTGCACTTACAGTAAAAGGTCAGTGGTTCTGACTCATACACTTTGTAATACACTGATCTAGATATGCTGTAGTTCTTAACTGTTCGTACTACAGCCTCCCGATCATTGAATATCATTCCACTATAAAATTCACCATCAGGATCATTACTGCTAATCATATTCACATACTCTGGAAACTTAGGAACATGCATAGCCTCCAGATGTAAAGTTCGCATAAAAGGTGGAGTATCCTCTATATGCTGATCTGCTACCACTGTGTTTGGTCCACGCTCGTCATCTGTATCATCACCACTACCACTTTCATGCTCTCCTTCCAAGTTTTTGCCATCACTTTCACTTTCACTGCTATCAATCATGCACTCAGTGCCTCTTATTGGAAATGGGCTAGGTTTATTTTTCCACTGATACTGGATTGAAAAGAATTAAGTAAATTAACATATACATTATATTAATCAACATAACAATTTAATTGAATTAAAGATAAACATACAATTAACATATTTAACTCAATTACTTGCATCTAACCGATAAATTTGTTTTCTTTAATTTTTTTCTTACTATAACAACATCCTCAAATTATTATAATGGTGAGTTTTCTAATGAAATAATGAATAAAATTGAATAGCAATAAAAAAAAATTAATATAATTATGGAAGTACTTTAAATTCATTAAAAAGTTACTTCTAGTAACTTTTTACAAGAATACATTAAAAATATAATTTAAAATAAAAAATTATTCTTAATTATTTTTTAAATAATTACATAATCATGGAATTGAGCAAATTTATGAATTTTTTTTTAACATTTATATATATTCTAATAATTATGTTAAATATGCTAATTAGACTTAAACAATGAAAATATTAAGTAAGGTGTGTTAATAATGTATATCAAATGACTTACTTGACTTGAATTGGGAGCAGTGTTGTAGTCATACCGTCTATCTGGATAAGAACTAGTACCAATTTGAGCAATATGATACTGAAACAAAAATTACTAAAATTTATTAACGAAAATAACACAGTTATTATATTTATCAAGATAAAAATTTAATTTAACTCAAGAAATACTAGCAATTACAACAATACAAACTTATAGAATAAAATTCAATAATAAATAAATTACAAAGAAGCCTGCCTACATAAATAGTTTTAAAATAAAAAGTTAAATAATATATCATATTAATTATTAAAAAGCTAAATAAAATAAAAAGTAACATGATATTCATGCTGAATTATTAAATCAATTGAATTAATACAAGTATTATATTAATTAATATACAAAATTTATTCCAAAATACTATTAAAGAAATTAATTCATAATTAGTAAATAAATTGCACTATAATCAAGAAATTACATAACTTACTTTGAAATAAAAAAATTTAATAAACTATTACATAACTCACTTGATATAAATTGGGGACAGTGTCTTCATGTTGCATAGCTAAATATGCACTTTGAGCATTTTCATTGTGATGCAAACTTGCTCCACCAGCTTCAGCAACAACTTCTTCAAAGTCGACATATAGTTCAATGGCAGTAATGTACTGCATGTACTGCCTATACGTCCTAAACATTATTTACATCTCTCTATTGTTGCTTATTTTGACTGGTCGAAATTGTATTTTATCATTAACATTTGAAACTGGACATCTATATCTAATTTTCACCACTCTTTTTGGAGTGTTAATATTTATGTCTTGACAAAGTATAATAATTAGTTCATCAAACGACATGGTTTGAGGAACAAAAATAATAAGCGGTTTGTCAAACATAAATATCACACCTTCCTCTGTATTTTTAATAACAGAGCCATTAAAATATACAATAATAGTAACATTTAAACTATTATCCATAATTTTTCTCACTTTTTTTGTATTATTTTTCACTCTTATAACTGAAAATGGAACAAAATAAGAATAATTGAATGGGAGAATAGCAAGAATGGAGTGAGGGAAGACAAGGGAAATGAAAAACAACTCGTTCGAAGGAACTGTAAAATGTTTTTGTATATATAGAAGTGAACTGAGAGCCGTTAAAATTTTACCGTTAAAAATTTTGAACGTTGGTCAAATTTCTACGCATTGTAGGGCGAAATGTGAAACAGATTTTGGTCAAATTTCTACTCATTCTGGGGCAAAATGTATGTAAGTTTTTGTATCACATTTCGCCTCCTATAGGGCGAATTCTTTGAGTTTTTTGTTTCACATTTCGCCCTCCTATAGGGCGAATTCTTTGCAATTTTTTTTTGCCCACGATTCTCCCTCCTCCAAGGCAAAAACTGATGATCATTCCATAAAAATATTTAAAATGTAATATTTCAGTTATTATTGTTTACTGTTACCATATTTATATAAAGTAGCCCGTTCTTCATTAATCACAAACTAAGAAAACAACTAATTAAAGCATGAGCAACTTTAGAAATAGCTCCAGGTGAGATGCACAATAGTTTGACTGATGATGAAGATAAGTTGAATAATGAGAGCATAAAGTGAGCAGGAGTTCCATCACACTCAAAATGCGTGAAAAAGCCATGAAAAAATAAAATAATTTGACAAGAGAGAGCTAGGTTAATATAACATGGAGCAGCACACATTTGTAAAATGATCAATGTACTGCAAATGCTTGTTATCTAACAACAAGTTTTGATCATCTATTTTTATTAATGACATTCGTCTTCAGTCTCCGCCCTCTCATGAAAAAAAAAAGTGGATTGAGAGTTTGAGAAGAAATTAAAATCTTATTCTCGTGGCAATATGTCTCTAAGGCTATGTTTGGAAGAGTGAAAATAGAGGGGATGGCATGGAGTGGAATAGCCAAAGCTAATTAAATTATGTTTAGAAGTGATTTTAAAAGAAGGAGTGACATGGCCAAGGAGGGATAGGGTGCCCTTTCTTTGCAATCCAAAACCCCCAATTTTTTACTCTCCAAATTAGAGTGTCAAGGAATGAAACACACTTTCTTTCCTCATTAAAATTGTTGAACAACCGTAGGGGAATCCTAGCTAATTGGATTAGTATTTTCTCCTATTGAATTGGCAATTGCTCTTTTGTTAGTGCAGAGCTTTGGGGGATTCTTGTTGGCCTTGATTGGCTTAGAACCATAGATTCAGGAAGATTATCCTAGAATGTGATTCTAAGGTGGCTGTTAGCTTGATCTCTCATAATATTACTGTCAAAGAAGGGTCCAACAAATTGATGGAGTGTATTCACAATTTGCTCTATAAAGATTGGATTGTGCAATTTCAACATTCTTTTACAGAAACCAATAGATGTGCAGATTGGCTACCAAAGCAGATTTTTTCTCTCAGTTTTGGTTTAAATGTTTGGAACTTTATTCTTGAGGACCTTGAGAAATTGATATATGTTGATGTTGTGGGGGTTCCTTGGCCTCGAATTGTTTCTTTGTAGTGTGCCTTTCTTTTGGGCATTGCCCTGTTTATTAATAAAAAAAAATGTTAAACAACTAAATAAGGGAATGGCAGGATCTAGTGTATTTTATTCCTTACCTTTCTCTTCCATTCCATTATGAGTCATTCCCTTTCACCCTGCATAAAACTCCCAAGCATAGCCTAAAGATACTTGAGGTGAGGCAAGTCACAACTCATATATACTCAAACTAAATGTTTACACATATTTTATATCTAATTAACAACAATGTTTATTTAATAGCACGTATTTAGTAATTAATACAATGATATTTAATTTTTGTTATATCAACTATTAACTATTAATTATATATAGTTAATTAGAAATTACTAGTTGAGATTTGATTTACTGGTGAAGGGACTAATCTAACATAATGTAGCGAACTACGTTTCAAATTTTAGCTGAGATAGTCACCCACATTTAAATGTCTTATAATACTCGAATAGAATTGCCTATAATGAGAGGATATTAGTGGGAAAAAAAAGTTTACTAAAAAATTTATATGACATTAAATACTTATATTATAATAATAAATCGATGATGCATTAACTATAAAATATATGTGATAAACAAAACATTTATAAGTTTTTAACCCGTATAAAATAAGTGTAAGGAAAATGGTGTGAGAAACAGTTCCCCCGCCTAACAAGATATCGATTAGTTATATGAATGTACTTTCTTTACTTGACACTAGTTGTAATATTATTGCACTTTAATAATGAATATTTGTAGCCGAAAGAAACTGGAGGGAATAGTAGCGTTTTATTAACTATAAACTTTTTGAGAGAAAGTTGGTAATGTTATACAAATACATACGAATTTTTTTTTATAATAGAAGTTATTTATAAGTTTAGTCCATTTGATTGACTCATAATAACATTTTTCGTTCAACTGTGGGAGTATAAGAGCTATGCAATGTCCTTACAAAATTTATTTTTATAGGATAGGGCACTTGTGACTGGGAGTCATTCGAGAAACCTTTCTCTATGTAGCTTAGGGGCAAAATTTAATGAAGGAGGGTTGCAATAGGGAGAATCTGGAGAAGGTGGTATAGGTAGTGCCCAGACTAGAAATGATTCGTTTTGTACCTCCTTATGCTACAATATTTATGGGGGGAGAGTACATAAATGTTGTTTAATGTGAGACGTATATTATGCCATGGACCAAGGGTGTGTGAGAGATCTTGGTCCTAAATTTAGTAGTAGGATTTCTGTTGGGGTGTGAATTAAAGAGGGAAGATATTTGCTATTATGTGTTATTTAATGAGACATTGGAAGGCAAATAAGTAAGGGAGTTGAGGAGGATGGGTAGGGTGTCCAAGGAATGGGAAATGAAGAGGGTGGTCAAGCGAAATGGATAGGGAGTTTGAGCAATAAGAAAGGAGGAAGGTGGCCAAGTGAGGGGATCTATGGATCGATGGCCAAGAGAAAAGGCAGAGAACCAAGTAAGAGTGAGATGGTGTGACTTGTTGATCTTGGGAAGAAGACTATCCTGGAAAGGAGGTCGATCGCCAAAGGGAGGCTGACCCACTAAGGGTTCTTGATGGGAGGGAAACCAATTCTTGAGAGGAGGTTGATCATGGAAAGGAGGTTGATCCTTCAGTGGATTTTGATGGGAGGGAGGATAATTTGGCTGATCTTAGGAAAAGGACCAACCATAGATAGGAGGTCAATATTGGTAAGGAGGTAAACCTTTTGTGGGATCTTGATGGGAGGGATTTTTTGGGCTAGGAAAGATTGGAGTAGCATAAAACAATAGAGGTAATTGCCATTCTACAATGTCTAACTTCCTTGGGTTAGGATTTTTCAGGTTAAGGTTTGTGGTATTCATAATGTTTCTAGTGATATGTGTTCTAACCATGGTGATGACGATCTTCGCACAATAGTGGATTTGAAAGCAAGTCATAGGAGCAATTTTACCTTATTCTCATCTAAAGTGCTAAAATGTTTCGGTCTCAATTCTAGAGGGTAAGGCATTGGTGGTTGAGAGTCATTAGAAAGACATTCTAGGGAGTAGTTTAGGAGTTAAACTTATCATACAAATATTGTAGTAAGGGATTCTAGAGAAGGTGATAAAGGTAGCATCTAGATTAAAAGTGAATTTATCTATACTTCCTTATGTTATAGTATTTATAGGAAGAGAGAATTTAAATGCCATTTAATGTGAGGTGTATATTATGCTATGGGTGAGGGGTGTACGAGGGATCCTAATCCAAAATTTAAGGGAAGATCTTTGTTAGGGGCACAAATTATAAGGGAAGACCCTTGCTATTACATGTTATTAATAAGACAGAGGAGGGCATATAAGTAAAGGAACCAACTATGATGGGTAAGAAGTTTGAGGAATGGAAAAGGAGGAAGCTGGCTAAGTGAGAGGGCGGGGTGTTTACGAGTTTGATGCTTGAGAAAGAAGGGGAAAATTGAGTAAGAGTGAAGTGAAGTGACTTCTTGAGTGTTTGCATAGTTAAGGATTTAAACTCACATCCTTCTTTTAATGAGTCAAAGTTGTTTATTGACTCTTTGTGGTTTATAACTTTTTTTCTTTAAACATAATACCTGTAAATTACATGTGGTGCTATTTATTATAAACTAACAATTTTGAACTTATAAAGAATAAAGTAAGTTGATAAGTAATATTAATATATTGGAAATACAACAAAGTTCATTTTGTAACAAGAGGACTTTTATGAGAAAAATAGAGGACTCTCGTATTCCTGCAATTAAATAAAAATAATTCTATAAACAATTTGAATAAGTTGAGTCGTAAAAATACTTTATTTATAAAATATTTACTTGATTATTTATTAGTAAATTTTTTTTTATAAATTAACAAAAATTTGATACAATGATAAATGAGCTACATTCTTAGTGAGAGGATCAAGATTCAAATATTGAAAAAGACAATTATTGTGCGATTTCTTAGTCACAACAATGCCTTAATCTTACAACAATATTTATAGAGAAATCCTAATAAAAAAATGAATTGAAATTTTAAGTTTAAGAATTTAATTTAGATGCACTAACAGTATAAAATTTTTTTACACTTTAATTTAATCATATCTTATCATATTAGTAAATATAGTTAAGTCTTATATCCATTACTTGAATAATAATATAAATAAAAAAATATAATTGATTAATTATATAAAAATATTTTATACTATTAGTACATCTAAATCAAATTCGAGGTTTAATTAAGTTAAAGTTTATTATTATTATTATTATTATTATTATTATTAACATTTTCGGTGCACAATTAGGTTCAAGTTTAATTTAAATAATTAATGCATTGACAACGCATTAAATTTTTTTTTTAACGTATTGACACACCAAACGACGTCGTTCTATGTCAGTGTTTTCTACGTTCAACTTGGACTTGAGTTGCAACGCTGAGAACCCTGGCTCAGTGAAGCGCGCAGAAAACGCGCATGGCCGGCGAACCCATGAAGAAGAAACCGAAACAAACACAACTGAACCCAAACTGGGTTCAACTCCAAAAAGTGCTTCTTCTCTTCTTCATTTTTTCTCTTTCCATTCATAGAGGAACGACCGTTATTCTTCATCAACCTATGTGTTTTCTTTTTTGTCTTTGTGCAGAAGCTCAAGCTGAATGGCTCCAAGGCTTCAAGGACCTCCAAAGAAGAAGACACCCCAAAATCAATACTGGGTATCCAAAAAAATTGAATTTTTCTTTCTGGGTGTGCCTAGCTTGCTATGTGTAATGAGTGGTGGATGTTAAAGGTGAAGCTTTGAAAATTATGCAGCTTTTAATGATTTTGGGAATGAGAGGTTTTTTTTTTTCCTTTTCTTCTTTTGGCAGGGAAACGTAAAGAGAGGCCGGATGATGAATCCAGTGACTGTCAGATAAATCCTCTTACTCCTGTAAATGATGATTCAAGGTGACTATGACGATTTTTGTGTGTTAATGTGTAACTTGTAGAGTTGAGCTTATCCTTTTTTTTTTTTTAAAAACAAAAATTGTTGATTTTGTTTATGTGGTGCTGGAAGTTGACTGCATTTGCAATTTGATTTTGATGTTGAGGCTGTTTGCCGTTGATTCCTAGTTTTCAATGCATGGTAATACTATATACTTCCATGCTTTTTCCCCCTAAGAATGTGGACTTGTGATTAGTAGCTAAAGTATGTGAAGTTGAGCTGTGTTTTTAGTCATTACGAAGAAGCTGTGTCTAGACTAGCTAGAATTAGGAATGGATGCATTAGAGAGAATGTTGGTGAAGCATCTATTATGGAAAAGGTGATAGGATCTTGCTTCAAGTGATTTGGTCATGGGTGGAGAAGGCCTATAGAAGCCCAGCGAGTAGAAGTCAAATGAGGATGATAGATCAAATGGAGGGCAGCCCAATAGCTAGAGGTAGAGGGAGACCAAGAAAAACTGTTGGCAAAACTTTTAAGAAAGATTTAGAGGTTAATAATTTGACTATAGATATGGTTTACGATAGAATACTATGATATTGTCTGGTCCATATAACTAACCTACCTAATTGGACAAGACTTGGTTGTTGTTATATTGCATTGATTTAGTACTTCAATCTCATTATGAGTTGGGACTTTGTTTTTTATTGTATTGGTCACTTTATCTAGGGCTGCTATGTTGTTATAGAGTTTTCTAATCTGCTGTAAAGTTCAATGTCATTTAATTTGTCCAGGTCAAAAAAAAAAAAAAAGAGTCATTTAACTTGTCAAAGATTTGACATTATGCTATGTTATTGTGGAGCTCTCTACTCTGTTTTCAAATTCAATGTCCTTTAACTTATTAACCATTTGGCAGTCTGACAGATGCAGTGGCCATGGATTGTGAAATGGTTGGTGTTGGTCAAGGAAACAAAAGTGCCCTGGGAAGAGCAACGCTGGTATTAAGTTGCACCTCTTCCATTTTGTTATAATCTATGCACATTTAGAAATGTGTTTATTCCAAGTTACTTGGGATTGATGAATTCATATCATGAAAAATGTCTGATTGGTGAAATTATTACCTAATCATTTATAGAATTTTGCCTTTTCATCTTTATCCATTTGATTTCTGTTGGCAATGGATTTCTGCCTAAAATATTGGTTAAAATATGCCTTTAACTTCTCCAGTTCGATTACAACATGGACAGTTTTGAAGATTAACGTGCATCTGCTCATAGTTATATATACTTGGACTGTATGTTGTTTAACCATGAGTGTAACTCAGTTAGCAATCTCAGCTCCACTCGGGAGAACTTTACCTGCTCAAGGTTTCAATTTTTAAACTTCAATGGAAGCACCTTGTAGCCAGGGCTACACCATCAGATGCCCATGTGGGGATTAGTCCCACACTCAGAGAGGACGTTTGGACTCTTATCAGAGACAAAAAAGGATTAAATGTTGTTTGGAAGATATATTATATTATTCATTGGTTGTGTTTTCCCTGACTTTTCTTGAGTTTCTCACCTATCATATTACACCATAAGAACTTGTTTCTTGTATTTTATCACCTTTTATGAACATAATGTTTAAGTGCAAGTGTTAGATAAGCATTACTTGGCCCTAATCCCTATAAAAGCCTGCTATTAACAACTAATAACTATTATGTTACTTTATATATATATATATATATATATATATATATATATATATATATATATATATATCCATGTGATGCAGCAGGACCCATGTATGATAAATATCCCCTGATTTTTTTTTTTGGCCATTTTCCTATATCAAAAATAAAATAGAAATCCCTACGGACATTGAATCCTGTATATATGCAAAACCAAATTAATCCTAATCATACGAGAATACCAAATCCTAACTTAAGACTGAAGTGGTTCTAATTCTAAAGAGTAGAGTTCTACTGTAACATCTAATAGTAAAACCAAAATAGTAAATGATGAAATATTATTTTCCAAATTTCTTTAAGATGAATAATTATTGCAATTATCATTAGTATCTTCATTTCATCTTCCATTGCCTTGTTAAGTCCTTTATTTCTAATATTAGTTCAGTTGATGGCAGGTTAATAAGTGGGGAAATGTTATTTATGATGAGTTTGTTCGGCCAGTGGAGTGGGTTGTTGACTTCCGTACTAAAATTAGTGGCATAAGACCCCGAGATTTGAGAAAAGGTTTGGTTGATATTCCTTGCGTACAATTTTAGAATATAATTGAAAGTATTGAAACATCAAAATCTAAAATATGTAAGATAATTTGACATTTAATAGTCAAGTTGAAAACTATAGTGTGAAATTACACCATCTTTCAATTTTCCAGTGGAAACGTTAATCTTCATAGCCTTTCAAAGTTTCAATTTTCCTGCGGTCATGCTTCATGAAAGAAACTCTTGCATGCATGATGGGTTATATACTTATATGAGGACTTCCTGCTTCTTATATTCATATTGCTAGTTTTTAAAGGAAAAGGGGGGACAGGGTGCCCATGAACTCTATGATATTGATGCCTCTGAACAATTGTAGCTTTGAGTTTTCAACTTTTGGGATGTCATCATACTTTTACCCTGAAGTTTGGACGTTTTTGAGGAGCCTCTTGATTCTCCTTTCTTTCATCTTCTTTGATATCGAAGTTCTTCTGTGGCTTCTTTATCAACGTACATCTGTCTAGCTTATTTGGTGGGATTGAGAATAAATGCTCGAGTCATAGTCATAGCATTGAATATTGCACTATGTTCAATCTAAGCATAATGGGAGTATGTGAAATTTAGCTCAATTTGATTAGGAATTGGAAACGAACCATTGTTTATAGTAATGTTAGAGGTTAAGGTTTGACTATTAGCATGTCTCAATTCTTGAAAGCAGCTATTCCGTGCTTATTTATTACTTTGAGGATCATGATTTTTCCCGATCTTTTCTAAGATTAGCATAATGATTCCTATGCTGATAAGCAAATGCATCTTTCAATATCATGATAAAATTTGTAGCAAAGGATTTTTGGACTGCTCAGAAGAAAGTGGCGGAGTTGATCAAAGGAAGGATCCTTGTGGGTCATGCCCTGCAGAATGATCTTAAGGTATGCATTTTTTGCAGTTATTCTCTTTCTTTTTCTTGATTTGCATTTATATTTCTTTTATCAGTCCGCAGTGTATAGAACTAACAGTTGGACTGTATTTTTGCAGGCATTATTGTTAAGTCATCCAAAAAAGGATATACGGGATACCTCCGAGTACCAACCATTTCTAAAGTGCTGTCACCTTACTGCTTCCTCTAGCTTTTTTGTTTTGTCTTTCCATATTCCAAATGTCTACTCAATACATTACATGCTAATAAACTTGCCTTTGGTTTTAAGCAGATCAGGTGGTAGAAGAGCACTGCGGCATCTTGCGGCAGAACTTCTTGGTGCTACGATCCAAACAGGAGAGCACTGCCCTGTTAGTCCATCTAACTTTTTGGTTTTAGCCCTCACCTCTTTCATTTTGTTTGATCACTTGACCAATAAAATTATTAGTATGTTGGGTAAATGGCAATTGTGTTTCTAGGCAAAAAAAATTATACTAGCTTTAAGATTGTGTGGTTGCCATTCTTATCGTAAGCGAGAATTTTTAGGTTTTATTTTTTCATTTTTGTTTTTCCATCTCTATGAACCTGCATTTCATTCTGGTATCAGCTTACTGAAAACCTAGCTGAATTTGTAAAACGTGGGATCTTAAGTAGTGTGTTCAGTTTAGCTTATTTCAAAACAGTTTATAGCATGTTTGTGAACCGCTTATTTCTAGAATATAATCGCTTACCTTTCAAAAGCTGTCTCAGAAAGCTTTTGATTATAAGTTGTTTTGAACCCAAAATAAGTTTATCAAAAGCATCCGAGATAAATTTTGAAAAAAAGTGATCATTCCCCTCAAAATAATCTTTACCAAACATTTGTGATCAGGTAGAAGATGCTCGTGCTGCTATGCTGCTTTACCAAAGAAATAGAAAAGAGTGGGAGAGGAGCATGAAAGATCAATTTAGGCTCAAACACAAGCAAAATAAACGGAAGAAGAAAAAGAAGCAAAAGAATGAAGATACTCCAAATGCCAACCACATTGGGACTGAATCATAGCATTGGCTGCCCAATAAAAGATTCTGGCTAAGGAACCTCTCCAGTGGTTATTGTATTGCTTAAATTTGAATTAGAACTTCAGTTAACAGAAAAAAGCAGTTTTGGACAGAGTTACGATCAATATTTGCACGGTGGCTCGCTCACTCTTGTTCTGTTTTGCACTTTTTGAGTATAACTGGTAATGTATTATTTTCTATTGAGATATGGGTACTTTTTCGTTCTATGTATTAAATTCTAGACCTCCTGTATAACAAAACAAATATATATAAAATTTAAAAGTATTATGAGTAAGAACTTGGCTATTTATGCATTCCAGTAGTCCATCGGGCAATAACAACGAACAATAAAAATCTTGTGGCACTGCAATAAATAGGATGAGTTACACGGAAAAGCACAAATAAACGGCGGGATAAAAACCCGTGAACGGCAGGATTCGAACCTGCGCGGGCAGAGCCCACATGATTTCTAGTCATGCCCGATAACCACTCCGGCACGTCCACTTTGTGGGTGTCTTCAAAATTAAACTACAAATTGAACCGCTCAAATTTTCTAGTCGTAGTTTAAGTTAGGCAATTGAATAATAACATGACAATGGGAATAATCAAATTCGAAATAGCACTGTTTCACATTCTAATAAGATAAGGCAGCATAAAAGAATATTGAGACTAAGATTGTGCACGGGGCGGGTTGAAGGGAAAGACCCACCCAATCATTTGAGATTGGGTTGGATTGGATAGATTTTTTGAAATTTCAGTACTCAACTCAAACAATCCAACCAAATCAAAATTAGGTTTGATTGGGTCAGGTAATTGGGTTACCTTTTAAAGAAAAATAAAAAGAACAAAAGAGGCGGCTTTCATCCAAAAACAAAAATACAAGTAAGAACAATATAACTCTTCAAATCCATCATCAAATGCTACTAAATGCAAATCTCACATAAAGCACAAATAGATCTATACAAGGGGAAGCTACAACAAAACAAAAGAGGGGCGATCTTACATAAAATAGATCCATACAAGGGAAGCTATAACATAATAGATCCATATATAAAATTAATATATAAATCCCAAAAAAGCTATAGCAGAACAAGGGAAGCCAAGAAGAAGCCACTATAGCCAATCACGTGCAACGGCATTGGACAAGGCCTTCTCCCGTGGCTGTGCCTACTCTTGCGATGGTGGTTGTCTCTCACGGCTGTGCACATGTTTTGGCGGAGGTGGCTTCTCGTAGCTGTCTCTCAAAGTGTGTGGCTTAAGACAGACTAAGGGAGGAACAAGGAAAAGGAAGGAAGCATCAATAGGAAGGAAGACGGAGGAAATAGGAGAAGATGAAGAAGGGAGGATAGGGTTGGTGGCGGTGGTGTTGGTAGTTGTCGATGCATTGACAATGGGAAGATTGACGGGAATGGGTCAAAAGATAGTGGGGGAAGAGGTAGAAATGGTGTATGGAGGGATGAAATGAGGGTTGCTGCCTTAGTTAATTAGTATTAGGGTTTTCTATTTTATTTGAATATATATATATGGGGTTTCCAGTGTATGGGTCAGGTAACGGGTTGAATTTTACCCGAACTGATCTGATTATCCGACCCAACCCAGAATTTTGTTATTGGGTTAGGTCGGGTTGATTAGGTAAGCAGGTATACTTGTACCTGTGAACACCCCTAATTGACACCTTAAAATGATTGTTTTATCGTCATCAAACATGTATTGCACTAACGCTCGATTAGTTTAAGTGATTTAGCAATTATTCTTCTCAAATAAGGTTTTTGGCTTGAGTTTTGTAGATATAAAAAAATAGTGTTAGGGGAGATTTATCTCATAGTGGACTGACTTGGTTTGAGTTAGATTAACTAGAGTCCAATGGATTCAGATATTAATAGTTTAGAAATCAAACATGTATTGGGTTTGATACTTTCCAAAAATATCTTGAGATTCTTTAAACCTACATTTCAAATTGATTTTTAGCTATAACTAAAGTTGGTTTATAAAATTTTAATGTCTTCATTCTAATTTAAAATTTGTGTTTAAGTTAATATTTATTAATTTTATTATGTTATTATATCTTATCCTATGAGTTCAAAATTCACTATATCCACATATCTTATGATACCTTGCCCGACTGAAGGCCTGACTTTGGAAAACTTTCCTTGTAGGGATGCATCAAAATCTTTTGTCTAAAGTCTCGATACCAAATTCTATCCCACCGATTAAAATTAGCCAATTGGATTTGTTTTTCCACATCATTTACTTTAAATTGTTTAAATAACTTACAAATTACTATTCCTCCTACTTCAAACACTCCACAAACTTCGATAGGAACATTTATTAAGAGATTCTAAATGGTGTAATTAAGATGGAATAGAGAACAACAACCCTTAGAATGATCTTTTTCTCCAAACTATATCATAAAAGATCTGGTGCATTATGAGGGCCAAATCATCCCAACCCAATAGACTAACCAAAAACTCATGACTGCATTAATTTTATCTAAGGTAGTGGTAGGAGCATCCTTGGAGGCCTCACATGGGTGTAGATGTGAAGTTTTAATGCAGAAAGCCATAGAAAATGGTGATGGATAGCGTTAAAGTTAGAAGAGAGAGTGATATATATTGATGAGTTGATAGTGTTAGAAAAGTGACAACCTTGATTTTGTAGTATAAGGAAGTGTACATGAAAATGATGCTACAACTGAGTTAGTAGAAGTGATATGTCTAGAGGTCAAAGAAAGGGTATTAAGATCAATGAATGATAAAGAGGTAGTCTTCGTTGTTGAATCGAGTACAATGGCGGTCTAAGTTGAAGATAAACTTCAAATTTTGCAGATCCTACATGAATGTTTTCTTTTCTCTACTACTTTTCTCGCAAGATAAATAGTTGAAAAAATAAAAAAATCACTCATTTTTTTCTTGTTCCAATTTCTTTCCTCCCCTTTTCTCGAGAATCAAATGAACTAGTGTTTGGTTGAGAAGAAAAGTAAGAATAAATAAAATATGATTGTATCTAAAATTATAATTTTGCAATAAAACACTTCTTCTCCCATTTTCTTCCTAATCCATTGAAAAGAAGTTTTGGGTGGGACTCACCACTTATTTCTCTTTCCCCATTTTTTCTTGTGATCCAAGAAAAAATCACCGCAATCAATTCATCTTCTTCTTTAAATCATTTGACGAAGAAGAGAGATTCCTCCTTAGGCATAAATCTAACACATCATTTTTACATACATCCAACTAAAAAGGGAGAAACAAATTTGATAGGTCACCCCTTGTTGCAACAATTCAACAGCCCATTTCTGCAATCTATTATTTGTTCTTCTTTATGAAAGATAGAGATGGGAAAAATCTAAACCCAAAGCAAATGAAAAACAACTACCACAATTATTAAGCAAATATTTGCAGCCTAACATAAATACAAAACAAACCACCACACTAAATCCATGAAATATCAATCAATATACAAAACACAAAAAAAAGAGGCATACTCCACCCTCCCCACCCTAATGCGTCCGACTACCCTATCTTTGCTTTTCGCGCTCTCTCCACTGAACACATTTGGTCCCTTGAGGCCCTTCTTCGCGATGCCCAATGGCACTCCCTCTATGGCCTCTCCTCCCCTATCTTCATCATCATTGTTGACAAGCTTATACCCCACATCACACTCTCTAACCTCTCCTCCTTTATGACTATGTCATCGCTATCGTCATGAGATTAGGCAATAGCCAACTGCAGAAAGGTATGGATTTAAACATAATTAGTTAATTTGATCTTGCTACCAATCATTCATTGGCTATAGATTTGGAGGTGGTGGGTGTGCATCTCCGTCTCAATGTCCTTCAAAATTCAATGGTTTTTTTATTATTATTATTATAAGTCACAACTAGGGTTAACTGATAATATATCCATTAGTGAGTGGGTAAGTGGGGCAGAGTGCTTATTTTCAACAAGATTGGGGTTAAGTGTCATTTGCCAAAATATCAAGAAGTGTAATTGTTATTTACCCAAAAATATATTATAGTGGCTAAGTTTATTGTGTTGGTTAGCTCACTACCAGTATTTTTAAGCCATAGAATGAAGAGTTAGTGACATGATTAGGCTTTTAATAGAAGTACTAAACAACAATATTTAAAAAGACCTACTTTGTTTTATTGACACTTTTTAGTTGAATGTATGTAAAAGTGATATATTAGGTTTGTGTTTAAGAAAGAATCTCTCTTTTTTACTCTATGTTCTTTTTTTCCTTTTTCTTCCCATCTAAATGATGGCTAATATATATATATATATATATATATATATATATATATATATATATATATATATGTGTGTGTGTGTGTCTTGCATGTATATATGGATAAATGAACATTTTTTTTTTTATATTGGATAAGTAAAGTTTACTACTCTTGTAAATGTTCTTGGTTTGTGTTATCTTTTTCATTTTCTATTATTTTGAAATTAATTAAAATTGAATTATTAATGAAATGAGCAATGAAAATTAAGAAAATTTGTTTATCAAAGCAACAACGAATTAAACAATGTAAAATTTATCTTTTTAAATAAAATCTTAAATTTAAAATTAATATTAAAAATCCTTATTCTTATAAAAAAATCAAATCGAATTGAATTAAGAATGCGTTTATTTCAATTTTTTTTAAAAAGTAATTTTAAAATTTAAATTTTATATATAATTAAAAAATTAAAAAAATATATTTTTTTATAATTTGATTATTTTTAAAAAATTATCCAAACATACGAAAATAAATTTTTTTATAAAAAAATAATCTTTTACCAAAAAATTTTAAACAAACACACTTTAATTCGATCTCATTCATTTTGAATGCCATAATTTAGGGGGCAAGAAAATCTTTTACTAAGAACTAAGTGGGAGAACATCATACCATGTGGCATGTGGCCTGTTTACTGTCACCTCTCACATAGGAAATGCTTGTACCGTCGGAGAGCACAACCACATAGTGTTGCTGTACTATACAATAATTTCTCCCTGTCACCTGGCTAGCTCGTTGCAACTTGCATCACAAAAAAGATCTCTGCTCTCTGCTATCACCAGAACACAAAACAAACGCCCCTTTAAATGTCCTATCTCTCTCTCTCTCTCCAAGCGTCTTCTTTTCACTTCCCATTATAATTTCAAACTCAAATTCCACTTTTTTTCTTCTTATTGCCAACAAAAAAGAAAAAATAAATCACTTTCTTCTTCTTTCTCTTCTTCCTCACACAAACTTTCTATTTTTGCTTCAGAGCAGAAACCGTGTAACAAAAGGCACAAAGTGCTCTCATGGGTCGCCCACCCAGCAATGGAGGCCCTGCCTTTCGCTTCACTCATACTGAGGTATTCATCTTTTTTCCCTCTAAAGTTTCCTCTATTGAACGAGTGAACATGTTTCTATGGTGAACTTTGGAATTTGAGCTCAAGTTCTCACATGGGTTAGTTCTGTTCCATTGCACTTTTATCTTCTACCCCCTTTTTCATGTGTGAGTATTGTGCCTGTTTTGAAGCTAGAGTTCGAATCTTTTGGCGAATTAATGAAATGGGTGTTCTTCATTGATGATGCTTGTACATGCTTGATGGGACTCTCAAAGTTTTTTTTTTTTTTTTTTAGTGGATCATTCTATTGTGACCTGAGTGAGGTTTGTGTGTTTGTTTTTACCTTGTTTGAAGTATCCTTTTATTTTTCTGGTGAAGGGTTGGCTTTAGCTTGTTCATATTATTCATATTACACTTAATGCTGTGTTTTAAGTTAATGTCTAGATGGTTACATTTTGTGGGTGTGTTCATAAATCATAATGGATATTCATCTATGCTGAATGCTGATATATAATACCGCCAGCAGTGGATGTTGAAATACACATGCATGAAGTTAGTGCTTCTACATTGGAGATTAAATTAAGGGGAATGGTAGTTGCACATCATTTTTGTGCTACATCACTTTTTACTCCATTTTTCTTGCACAAGATTGGTCCCTGTGCTGGACCACCTCTTTTTGTTATCAATCCCGTGCAAGTACTGGGCAGTGCTGTAAACGTGACTTTCAAATATGAAATATCACTGTCGTTAATGTACACTTATCATCCTTACAAGTCTCTTTTCTTTGGGGAGGGGTGTCTTTATTTGAAAACAGCTATTTCTTAAATGGAAGCATTCCTCACTACTGTAGAATTTTGTAATGTTTTGTTAGGCTGGATCTGATGATGATTGCTGCCTCTACATGCTGCTGCTTATAACTATGGAAGCTAAATGCCACATTGTATTTTTCATGTTCAGTTTGCTATTCAGTGAAACTTTTGTCCAAAACAGAGGGAAACCTTACATTGTTTGATCTCTACTATTCTTAGTGTGCCATTTAATTTAAATATTAACACTAATCAATGACAAATGGAAGTGGACTGGGGGCTCGCCATATGTTTCTGATGGGTTTTTAATTGTTTTCCTTAAAGAGTGCACTTACCCAGCATCTAATTGAGTCTAGGGGACTTATCTTATTGGAATCGAAGAAGTGAGAATGTGAGATAAACCGAGGCTCCACTAGTAGTGGCATATGGAATATATTCTATAAACGATGCTGCATAAACTGTTGTTTAACTGTATAGGTAGCAGAAATGGAAGCTATTTTGCATGAACACAACAATGCAATGCCAACACGCGATGTTCTTACAGCTATTGCAGAGAAGTTCAGGTGTGCCATGCTATTCTTGACTCTCGTCTTGAGTGCTTGAAGGAGTATGAGTGGTGTTTAGTCTGCTCTTGTATAGTAAGATTAAAGTCATGAGATACGTTTTTTTGCTCCTTCCCACAGTGAATTACCAGACCGTAAAGACAAGACTACAGTGCAGATGAGACAAGTATGGCAATCATATTTTGTTGTGATAAGGAATCTTGAATATGCCGTTTTCTTAGCTTTCATCTTTGTTGTAGGTGTGGAATTGGTTTCAAAATAAGCGGTATGCTATAAGGGCAAAATTAAAGTTTGAAACCACACCAATGACTAGGGATGAGTCAGCCCCAGCAAGGAATATTCGTCAACCAACAGCTGCTCCAATCCCAACTGCTTCAGGTAGAACAATGCTGCATTTTTATGCTTCAACAGATATAGCATGGTACCAAAGCCGTGTGTCTGGAACTGGAAACTCATATAGATCTGTGACTATCTTTTGTCAGAACCAGTGCTTATTTTAAGATTCTTAACTTTTGGCTAGATAACTGTGTGTTTAATATGAAAATCTCCCTCTCCAAAATATGTCTCTGAATACATTATGTTGCTGTAACTTTTTATCGTCCATGATATTATGTTGCTCACAACGATGTTAATATTTGAAGTCATAACTAAACAGAAAGACAACTCATAGTTTGCTTTTGATTCTCTTGGCTGAAAGGTCATTTATTTTCTGCTGCTTGAAATCTTTAATAGTCATTAGATAACCTTATTCAGGAAACGATCTCCTACTACATGAAGTGTCTATGCTTTTATGTTCTTATTATCCATTTTATTTACGTACATACATTTTATTATCCATTTTATTTACTTACATACATTACTTTCATTTTTCTACTGCTCAGTTCCGACCACAGGAAAGGTAACTCCAGAAAACTCAGTTGTGGAATTCGAAGCTAAATCTGGAAGGGACAGAGCATGGTCAATATTTCCTCTGTTCATGTTTCGGATATTCAGTTGCTGATTTCCCCTCTTAATTATTTTGTATCTGTGGAACTGACTTATAGTTGTTTTTTTCTTAGGTATGATGTTGCTAACTTTATATCACACAGAGATGTGGATATCAGTGATCCGGTAATTTTAGTTTGAGATTTTTTAAATTAAGTTTTGTAAAGATAATGTGGGTCTTTTTATTTTGATATATGATTTAATTGCCCCTTTTCCCCTAATATATTTCCTTTGGTGATCCAGTGGATCTAGTACTTATATATTCGCATATGCATGTTGATATGAATGCCAAGACTATCTATGTCAAATTTATTATGTTGTAAAATGTTCTTAGCAGTTGCACTCTTATGGACTGTTTGTTTTTGATGCGATAAACCATTGAAGATGAGTCATTAATTTTCTTGGATGGGTGACTGATTTGTGCTTAAAAGATGTTTATGAAGGCCATAAGGGTTCTACTTATAAACAAATTGATTTGATTCGCAATTTCCAGGTCAGTCATTTAATGGTGATGCAACTATCTTGAGTTTTGTCCTGAAATCTTTTGTAATAAATAGGAAGAGTGTTTGTTTTGTACTTCATCTTATTTTTGTTGAGGCTTCTGTCCTTATAGTTCCTTTAATGGTAATATCTTTCTGTATGTTTCACCTTCAGGAAGTGCTGGTAAGATTTTCTGGTTTTGGACCTGCAGAAGATGAGTGGGTAAATGTCCGAAAGAATGTCAGGCCACGCTCTCTGCCATGTGAATCATCAGAATGCGTCGCAGTCCTCCCTGGAGACCTCATACTCTGTTTTCAGGTGGAAGTAGTTGTGACCTGACATTATTAAAATTTGAATTGTGGTCATTTTAGTTGTCTTTGCCGGTCATATTTTGCCTTCTGGGGACATTTCTGTTTCCCTAATCATTTTTTTATGTTTTGATTTTTGACATCTCAGGAAGGGAAAGAGCAGGCCCTTTACTTTGATGCCCATGTCCTTGATGCTCAAAGACGGAGGCATGATGTAAGAGGCTGTCGTTGTAGATTTTTGGTTTGTTATGATCATGATCAGTCAGAGGTATTAATTTCCAATATGGTTTCATTTTGTGTGATTTTTGTGTTTTCTGATTTGACTGTCACATTACTTAGTGTCCCTCCCACCCCTTTTTCCTTTGAATTGTGGGTGATCATGTACTTAGCAATTAGTTTATATGTTAATGGTGAATTTTTCAGTTTTGGTTCTTGAATGAGTACCGCATATCATGCTTTAGTTGTCTAAATGGTGCGATTTTAAGCACTAGACATAATTCATTTCCATTTCAGTTCTATAGATCTTTATATGCCATGCTGTAATGGCTTGTGTCTAAACGTTGATGCCTGTAAATGTTTCCGGCTAAATGTAATAACGTATGCTCCTGCTGCTGCTATTATTTGATCATACTAAACCCCATTTTCCATTGGATTTTTTTTCATTCCAATTGTCATCATAATTTTCGAAAGAATCCAAGGAATGGTGCCGTTTGAAAAGAGGGAATCATGTCTTTTATTTACAACATCTTACCAATTTATGTTTCATAGTCTAAAGAGAAGATGACAACGCATAACCATATGACTGCATGTGAACATCCACTCATTTAATGCATTTTTGTCGATTCATCAGCCACCTTGTGCTCTTTACAGGAAATTGTGCCGCTCAGGAAGATTTGCCGCAGGCCTGAAACTGATTACAGGTTACAGCAACTTCATGCTGTGCATGATCAGCAGAGGAGTGGCATGGATCCAGCACCTGTTCATGCTATCAGGGTTACTACTGCTGCTGAAACGCAAAACCAACAGAATGCAAACTTTCCCATCTCAGCATCAGTACAAAGTACAAATATAAATCCAAGTAAAGCCGAACGAGCTCCTGATGTTACAGCAGCAAACTCCATATTCCCCGTAGGCACTGCTACATTCACAACCAACATTGGTACGAGTAGTGTTCCTGGTGTCACTAGTCAGAACATGGCCGAAATAAAATAGGTGAGGAGTTTATGTTGGTCCTCTCCCATTCGCGGGGTTCATTTTTCCAAAGTGATTAATGAGACTTGGTACATAAGTTTTTCAAGACTAGGTAGTTGTCTTCACAATGTGCTTGTACATATGTGGATTAATCTTATATGAATTTAATATTTGACGCCCTAAAAGTGCACAAGTATTTCCTAAGCCGTTAAAATTATCCTGGTCAAATCTGTTTAGCTGTAAAAAATAGGTGAGATGGGTTTAATAAATAACAATTTGTTTAAATTAGCCCATTTTTAACTCGGCTAGCTTGCGCAGGTAAACGGCCTAATCTATTTATCTGAGTTTATTTTTTACTATTTTTATAATAAAATTGTATAAATTTAAGACATAAAAATATGATTTAATAATTAGATTTAGGATATTTTCATTTTTTTAAACAAAAAATAATTTTCAAAACATGAAAAGAATAAATAAATTGGGCAGTCCATTTAAGATTATGAATTGATTTTAAACGGGTCAGGTTGAAACATTTTAGTCCACGGACTAAACGGGCCAACCCGTTTATTTCGTGGGTGTTGTGTTTGTTTTGCAGGTCTAAATGGGTCGAATTTAAATGGGCCAACTTAGCCCGTTTGATAGTCCTAATATTCTATACAATTATTTAAACGTAAAATGTTGTGTTTGGCTCTTGTCGTATTTATTTTAAAATTCATGCATCTAATAATGAATTTAATATTGATACATTTCCACATATTTAATTATATATTTTTATTAATAAAATTTTTAAAGTAATAAATAATTAATTTAAATATTTTTATTAATGTAATAATATATAATTAAATATTTATATAAAAAAATTTTATACATTAAAATTAAATATTAAATTCAAATAATATATGATTAATTAACGTTATAAAGAAGTAGCTCTTATAAAATTAAGGGTTAATTATAATTTATTTTCTGTATTATAGGTCATGTATATTTTACTTCCAATATTTTAAAAACATGTAATCTGATATTCTATATTTTTACAATGTGTATTTTGGCCTTAAATAATTATATTATACACTTCTGAATTTTTAAATTATGTACGAATTGATCTCTTGAACTTTTCAAAATATGTAACTCAATATTCTATATTTTTATTTATAATTAATAAAAAAATTGACAGAAGAAGTTAAAATATACATTATGAAAATATAGAATATTAAATTATATATTTTTAAAATATTAAAAATAAAATATATATAATTTATAATACAAGACTGCAATTAACCCTAAAATTAAAAGAGGAGTGGCGGAGCAGACACGTCGTGCGTGGTCGCTTGTGCCACCTGAGAGTATTGGCAACGACCCCAGGGGCGCCATTAATCACCAAACGTTTGAACGCAACGTCACGAAACGAATCCGCCTCTCTCTCTCTCTCTTTCTCTCTTTCCTGTGCGGACCATAACACAGACACTTTCTCTCTCTCTCTCTGTCTCTCTGTCTCTCACATGCACATGCACATGCACATGCACACTCACCAATTTCACAATCCCTAGAAACCCGACGACGCATCCAAAACCCCCCCAAACCCCCAAGCATCCACCAATTGAGACAAGAAGAACATGCGGATTCCCAGAAGAGCTATGCTCACTCTCTTTGCTTCTAATCATCACCATCATCACCGTCTCAGCTTGAGGTCCTATGTCTCCACTTGCCGCGCTGTCCTTCTTCCCTCTTTCGGCGGACCCGAGGTTCTCCAGCTCCACCCCAATGTCGAAGTCCCTCCGCTCAAGCCCAACGAGGTCCTCGTTCGCTCTCGCGCCATTTCCGTGAACCCCTTGGACACTCGAGTCAGTAACTCTCACTCTTCTAATTCATATATATATATATATATTACTTTGTAAACTTTCATGCTTTTCTTGAATGATTCTTGCATAAGGTCTCATATCTAGCACACTCTCAATAAACTTAGGCCCGTCAATTTTGTTCAGATACATTCACTTGTTTCTTGCCGTCACTGACTTTATTGCGAATGAGTCTAAATTTGTAAAATTTGGCATTCTTCTTGAGAGATTCTGGCATAAATAGGAATCTACCATATCCTATTAGGCGCACACATGATAAAATTGGGCTATTGATCTTGTTCAAGATACATTGACTATACTGTGAGTGGGCCTAAATTTGTAAAATTTGGTTTTCTCCTTGAGAGATCCTTGCATAAATACTAGTCTACCATGTCATATTTAGGCAGGCTCACGATAAAATTGGGCTATTGATTTTGTTCAAGATACAATTACCTCTTTCTGGGGCCTAAATACAAGGGATTAGATTGGTGTTTATGCAAGAATTTTCCAGGTTTTGTTCGTTTGGAACAATGGGGTTGTTTTGGAATTGCTGAGAGTTTGCATTTTTTGGCTCAGATGCGGTCTGGGTATGGGCGTTCCCTTTTTGAGCCGCTCTTGCCTCTCATCTTGGGCCGTGATGTCAGCGGCGAGGTCGTGGCTGTTGGAGCTTCGGTCAGTTCAGTGAGCATTGGACAGGAGGTTTTTGGGGCATTGCATCCAACTGCAGTGAGGGGCACTTACACTGATTATGCAATTCTACCTCAAGATGAGGTTACTTCAAAGCCTGGTTCACTAACACATGTGGTATGTGTCTTTCTCTTGTAGAGAATATTGATGGTATCTTATTCTGCATATATTTTGATTACTTAAAAAAATTTACGATGTTTAGTTTTAGAAAATGTTCTGTTTCTATTTTCTATGTTTGAGTATTGATTATGAAAATAACACATTGTTATTCTGCATATGTTTTGGTTACTTCAAAATTAGAAACAGAAAATATTTTCTGAAACCAAATATGCACTTACTTTCTTATTCTACATATATTATGGTTACTTAAAAGAAAAAAAAAAATTACCTATTGCCTTTTATATCTGAACTAGTTGATTGGAATTGTTTAGGCATATAGTAATACAAAATTTTTGCAGCAGGCCTTGTAGTTTTAACTTCCTCTTTTAACATGTTGTTAAATGTTAATTCTGTAACTTACTGAATAAGTCCTCCTCACTAAATGGAAATTGTGATTTCATGCTTTGTCTTTGACAGAAATGAGAAATTGGGCATGTTGGATTTGATATTTGGAGCCCTCTTAATTCTGTTTTGGTCCCAAACTTTATTTTGTAATTTTATTATTGTCCCTTTTTTGGCCAGTTGTCTGTAACCTATTGATTTGATGAATTTGGGCGCCAAATTAGTTAGAACACAATATTTGATTGAGGGAACCAGACAGTACACAGTAGAAGTGTATTTCCAGTGAGAGTCACTGTAAAAGTTATGTTTCTATCTGTGTGTATGTGTAATATTTTATATTACCTCCGTTGCACCATCATTTGGGGCTGGCCAGACTGGGTGAATGATTTGCTCATCTATTAAAGAATCAATGGTTGATACATAAGTGGGAATATGTTAGACGACAGAGCTGTATAGCAGTCAATATGTGCACAGGTTCAGCAACACTGATGGATTTATTTTGTGATTGATTCGTAACAGTAATTGAATTTTGATTATGTACCTGCCAGTATATGGAAAAACATAATTATTTTATGATCTGTGGCTAGAAGGAAACACTTGAAAGTGTGCTGACCTATCCTATAGATTATGCAATATTTTGTATTGCTTTATAGGCTCATTTCACCTCGAATCTAGTCTCTTTCTTTCTTCTCCCAATCAAATTAGGTGAGATATCATTAGGACTTCTTGTAGGTTATGTTTACTGGAGAAGAATGTATTCAACTTTTATGTGTGATGCTAATCTGTCTAAAATGCCAGCTGCATATTTTCCAAAAGTGTTCTTATTTCTTGTACACCCTTTTGACTTTCCAAACTGAGATATACAAAAGTAGTGTTTGTCTGGGTATGTCCAATTCATTGGTGTCACAATAACTCAGATTACAAGTTAAAATAGTATTAATGATTTCTAAATTTAACAATTGATATCAATTTTTTCCCTTTATTTACTTTGGACTATCAAAAGCATGCTTTTAATATTTTCTTATCTTATAGGAAGCAAGTGCCATTCCTTTTGCGGCACTAACGGCTTGGCGTGCTCTAAAAAGTACCGCCAGAGTAACTGAAGGGTATGTCTATGTTGGTCAGATTATGATTTCCATTGGATGAAATTAATTATTCATCTTATATATCATTTTCTGTACATTTAGAGTTTTTGCTTTTTGGTTTTTTATCACCTGCTAAATGTCAGCTTGCTAAGAACTCTCTTGTTTCACTCACTAATATCCTTTAGTTTATCTCAACAGACAAAGGATATTAGTAGTGGGGGGTGGAGGAGCAGTAGGGTTTGCTGCAATTCAGCTTGCAGTAGCTGCTGGTTGTAATGTTGCAACCACTTGTGGAAGTCAAAGCGTTGAGCGACTATTAGCAGCTGGTGCTGAGCAGGCTATTGATTATGTTGCTGAGGTGATGGATCTTTTGTTGGATCATATTCCCAGCCATTAGTTCAGATATTTCAATTAAGACAGACAAAGTTCCTTAAGTTTTTTGTTCTGAAATCAAATTTCATGAAAGGGAAAATGAACAAAAGTTAGCATAAGTAGGAAACAGAAAATATGATGAAATTAAGGAGAGCAAAACAATTGGATATTGAAAGAGGCAATATCTGGCCTTTGATGAATGTGGCGAAAGAGTGACTGTTACTGTGTGTGCATTGGGAATATGAATTATTTGTTCTTATAAAGAAAAATAATGGTGAGTGGGAAAGTGTTGGAAGTAATTGTGGGGGAAAATTGAGGACATGAGAGACAGTTGGTGTTTCATCATTGAAATCAGTTGATTTATTTTAGTACAATTGTTTAATTACACTTATAAAGCAGCAACAACGACAACTAAGCCCTCATCCTAATATAAGACATTCTGCAAGAAATACGAATATATCCTAATCCCACAAGGATTGAGACCCTTTAATAGTACTAAGTCCATAAAGTAAACTTTAAGATTAAAATATGGCATAGTAAGACCTAATTAACATTAACCCCAATCCCAAGTACAACCCAAGACCCAAATACATGAAAATTAGTGGAATATGTTGTATTTAAGTAGCAGGTTACTAAAGCTAATAACCGTGTATTATAGTCATCCAGCAAGTTTATGAAATACAATAAGCCCCAAATAAAAATAAACAAAAGTACTAAGATAATTTGATCTTTAAACTTATGCCTTCTTGATGCCATGCATCTTGAGTAAGACTTGGTTTGTCTTATAACCTCATTCTTGAAATGACAGGATGTTGAATTAGCTATAAAGGGGAAGTTTGATGCTGTTTTGGACACTATTGGAGTACCAGAGACAGAACGGATGGGCATTAATTTTCTGAAGCGAGGTGGGCGCTACATGACACTTCAGGTAGGAGATAAAAGTTTATGACCAATTGTCACGCCAGAATGACCTTTTAGATGTTTTCCTTTGAAGGCAATATCTGTGCTTCAACCTTTCTTTTCTTTCCTTGAAGGGTGAGGCGGCATCATTGGCTGATCGGTTTGGACTGACAATTGGGCTTCCTGCAGCTAAAGTTGCTGAATTGCAAAAACAGATTCGATACAGATCCTCTCATGGAATAGGTAGAAATTGCCACTAGTTCATTTCTTATTCTGCTTTAACACCTTCAAGTATGTCACTTTTTTGCTATGTAATTTCTGTTTTCCCTTTAACATAATGTTAGACTGGTTCAGAGGAATAGAGGAAAAACAAAACAACACCAAGAATAGTGCATATTGCTATAGAGTTCTTAGGCCAAGGTGGGCTGAGAACCTGAAAATTTACAGATAATGGAGGGCAAATTCGAGAGCCCCCCACCCTTATTTATTCTGCTCTCCCTTTCCTATTCTTCTAACAGATTCCTGTATTCACACGTCACACACAACACAGCACACACACATTACACTTGGGCCACAATATGTTCTCTCTCTATCTCTTACACAACAATTACCACTAAGGCCCAATTAAGATTGGCCCATGGCTGGCCCGATTCCTATCACATAGTCATTTTGCTAAGCACAATATATCTTTTATGCCCCTCCATTCCCTCTCTAATGTAGGTTAAAGAAGCAGTGAATGAGATGTAGAGAAAATTATAATTTATTATGCTAATTGACATAATACCAGTGGCTAATCTAAATGGCACAGGAATTTTCTTCCTGTCCCTCCCTCACCTTGGGAAAAAGAAGTTTTGAAGTAGAAAGCTAGAGCATCGATAACCTCTGAAGATGAACCAACTGAATGAAAGATATAGGAATTTGCAAATGGGTTATGCTGTAATTTCCTTATACTCAATGGCTTTCTTGTTCCCTTTGAGGCTAAAGCCAACACTGGACAAGTGCAATAACCTTCAATGCAGGTCAATTACATGTTGTTGTAGAACTGAACTTTCAGTTGTGAAATCAAGATCAGTAGCTGATTAGACATAACCTAGACCTAGCTAATACCATGCATTTGAGAAACTTGATAATGAACAAGGAGATGGTCATTGTAACATGTATGAAAAGACTAACGGTGAGTATTTAACTGTACAAGTAGACATTGGGTATCACTATGGAAGGGTTTTCTTTTTTCCAAAAATTGAAATAACCGTTAAAATATAAAATCATTCATGTGCTTCTATCCAATTACCGTTTGGTATCAGAGCCTCTATGATTAAGTAGTCTAGAGTTTGATCCTTGCTTCCTCCATTCTTCTAAATAAGTAAGTTGAGTTATAACACAAGGTAGGTGGGTTTGTATATTGTCTACACATTAAGCCCAAAGAGCTCTTGCAGGAGGGGGCTGTTAAGATATAAAGTTGTTCATGTGCCTCTACCCAATAGTTTAGGTTTTTGGGAGAAATGGTTCATGAAAATGCTGAAAGTAGATTTTGACCTCTATCGGCGTGCTAAAACTTTGCTCAACGTGTTTTCAGTAGTAAATTGTGTCTACTTAAGATGCTTATAATGATGTATTATAAGCATAACCTGGTTAAATCTATGTGAAACCTCTTGGCTTCAGGTATGTCTTTCCATATTTCTGATGCTCATATAAGGAACGGTGACATTGATAACAAGGTTTCTACCAGCTTGTTGTGTAAATGAACCACTGCTGCAAATGTGCCGAAATCAAATTCTCTCTTGCAACCCCACCCCCATCTTGTAGAAAACGAAGGAAACAAAAACTTGTTTAATAATTTAGTATCCGTGCATGATAACCACTATTATGATATATTTTTATTTTTGATTTCTCCAAAAGTTAGAAATTAAGGGTAGTGTTTATTTCCTTGTCGTTTAACTGATATTGACAAATGGTCAAATGCTATGAAGTTTTTGTTTAAAATGTGAAGCCAATTCCCCTCTTTCCTTATTATACAGATTACTCATGGACATACATGAGGGCTGACTTAGAAGGTCTGATTGAGATTCGAAAGCTATGTGAAGCTGGGAAGTTGAAGATACCTGTGGATAAAACATTTCCCATAACACAAGTAAAAGAGGCTCATGAGGCAAAAGACAAGAAGCTAATTCCGGGTAAAGTGGTGCTGGAACTTGATTGACATCCTCAAGCTCATCAGGAATTGCTTAAACCAGATTTTTTTTTTTTTTTGGGGGGGGGGGGGGTTCTCTCTTCAATGGATTGTCCCACATTTAATTGAGAAATGGCTAGTTCTTTTTTCATTTGTTTTCACTGTATGATAGAAAGTGGAACTTTTTGTAAATTTTGATTCATAATATCCGATCATAAAAATCTGTAAATTGGTTGAGAAGTTTGTGTGATGTTGAAGTTTACAACTGTTCACTTTTTAGTCATGTCCACTAGTGAAAGGTGCGGGTATGATGTTATAACTCTAGAACTCCCATGTGTCAATTGTACTCACCTTCAATATCCAATCCATGTTCTCTTGAATTGTGACACTGAAAGAGAACACTGCTCAATTATTAACAGAAAGATTGCAAACTGTATCAACAATTAGTGCTAGAGAGTAGAGACGTGTGCATAATTTGTTATTGAAATGGCCAGATCTTATGAACATCGTTAGGCAGCATTTGTCTGTTCACTTGTCCATTATATGAACTTCCAGGAACAAGTTGTGTTCCCTTCTTTCTTGATCACGTGTGGCACTCGTGATCCATATGCGTTAACAAAGAAGTTCCTAAATTAGAGCTTGTAAGCTCAATTGAATACAACTGTTCAATTATATATGGTCTTGTGGGGCATAATCTAACATGGGCTGTATAGGCACACTGTGACAAGCCACGGCAGTGGTCACCAAACCAGCTGGGAGGGAGGAATGGACCACTTAAGCAATGGTGCCATGTAGAATGCAAATTGGGGTGCCCTTTTTCATTCTTGTATTATATTCCACCAATTAGCTGAATAATTATCATCTTTTTGAAGATGTAAAGGTACCCTAAAAAGCCTCATTGGCCCACCCTTTAGGTGTTGGCTTTACCTCAAAACCGGGCCTCATGCAGAAAAGCCCAAAATTCCAGACAAACTTATCTCAAATTGTTCTATAGCATTAAAAAGGGTTTTTTTTTTTTTTTTTAACATAGCTGGGCACTAATTAAGGAATTAAGGATGTTTGTGTAAGTTTTTTTTTTTTTTGAGCAAATTTTTTTGATTAAAAAATTACTTCTGATATATTTGAATAAATTTTTAAAAATAATTAGAATTTTAAAAAATTTATTTTCAATTTTTAGTAAAAAATAAAAAATAATTTCTAAAATAATTATTTTTAATTTTTTAATTATATAAAAATTTTTAATTTTACAATCACTTTTTTCAAAAGTTAATATAAATACACCTTAAAATAAAGAACTTTGATTGATTTTAATGCATTGAATATATTAAAAATTTAAAAATTTTATTTTTCAATAAAAATTTTATATTTTATATTTTTTAATCATTACCCTGTTTGCTGGTTGAAAAAAACCCTTATACTACACAATCTGTTTTTCATGTATACGTGGCTCCCGTAATGCGCTTTTAGTAGCAGTTTTGTCTGGTTGTGGTGTAAATGTTTGGTCAAACGCCTTCTTTTTAAGTAACCTTGACCCACTTAATTATTTTGGTTATCATTCAACTTTGAAGTTAGGATCATAGGATGTGTTGTGTGCCTCTCTTTCTCTGAGTGGACTTTTATAGAGCAGGACCACACCCCTAACCTATTCATATTAAATGCTTTCTCTAGTTGCATGTGATGTGAGGTGAAATGGTTAAAAGGATGTTCAACAATTCAATTTAATTAAGGAACTTTGATATAGTTCTTGGTTGCACTAGTTTGTGTGCATTACGTGGCAGGCAAATGACTAAACATATACTACCGCTAGCACGATTCAACTAGCTATGTGATAGTACATGGTTACATACCGCACTTGATTTTTGGCAGAGGCAATCGTTTCCTCTACCACGCGCCACATGTGCGCAGATTTCTATGATATGCGTGGGGAGCATAATAGACGGCACAGTTCCATGCAAACGGGTCCCCAAGCATGTTTTAGAATCTAATTTCTACCCTCCTTTTCACGCGCGTGCATGCTCTCTTCTCATGCCATTACTACAATTCCTTTTCTTGTCCTCTGTCATGCCGTTTTCAGTTACTCCTATTTTACATTTTTATCGTCCCTTTTTTGGTCATCAAGTCCATGTCATAAACAAGTCATTCCAATTAAAATATAGTGATATCAAAATAATTTTGTTTGATGAACATTTTTTAATACAAAAGGCTATAAATACTTAGTTAGAAATTCTTTAGAACTATTTTTGTGGAGTGGCAATTCTAATATGCACAAACAAATGATATCTATCTATGAAATAGTAGATGTGTAATATAAAATATGAACATAGGCAATAACATGAAACAGTTTCAATGAAAATATAGATAGTATGGCGCGTGGGGTTGAAACCAATGTCTTGTATTGTATTGTATGATTAGGGAGCAACTACGATGATGACGATGACTGGAAGACATGCAAAGCTTTAGAGTGCGGTCACGTGCGGTGCACCTTCCTCATTGTTTTGTTCACCTCGTCCCTATGATCCTGTCCCTATCCCTATCCTATTCCCATCCACCATATTTTAAGTCCCATGTGACATCTTTCAAACTACCCTTACTTTCCCACTTTATTTCCTATCTGCCACGATATCATTTTTTTTATTATTTTCTAACTATGTTGAGCATTTTTTAATCCTTATTTTTTATTATGATTTTTCTAACTTGATAATCATAAATAACATTATAATAATTTTTTAGACACATTTAAAATAACATAAATATTAACAAATTACATATACCCGAAAAGTGTTTAATCATAGTAAAACTAAATTGTGAGTTAGGTGAAATTTACTTATAAATTATGATATCATATCATAAGTTCAACACCTAAAATTATCATCGAGTGTTTTAACTAATTATCAATCTTAATCTGAAATTACATCAACAATTTTTCATAAAGGAATATATGTTTTCATTACCACGTACTACTTACTTTGATATAAAACATACTCCTTTGGGGCAATGCCTTACAAACAAATGTTGGAAACTTGGATGGGTAAAAAAATGGTTTTATGAAAAATTAGTTTTTCATTTTTAAGAGTATCTCCTATATATATATAAGAGATTAATTTTCAGAGATATAATTAGACTTTTAAATAAAAATTTCTCTGAATAATATTATTTTTCATAAATATAAATTTTAATATTGAGCTATATACTTAAGAAATTCAAATATCTTCCCCTCATATTAACATCTTTGGTCGTATTAAATTATTATTCTTATAATTTAATCAATAGGAAAAGAATTCACCTGACACCAGAGGGAAGAAAGGATTAGAAAACTACAAGGCGTAATAATAGCGTCTTCTGAGTTGTGACTGTGAAAACTGAGAACTGAGAGGTGAAGAAAGCCGAAAAAGCCATATGTTACAGACAGAGACACTGTACAAAGGACAGTACATTGTGTTGATTATATACTATTTACACAACACAATACAAGCCTGCATTTCTTAGCTCTCACGCCACACGGATGGATTGGTGAATTCCCTCTTGAATGAAAGTGTTATGAATGATGATATTCCCTAGGCCAAATTAAACTTTGTCTATTATTTCTCCTTCGTTTGATTGTGCACCACCTTCTCCTATGATCTGGCCACGTTAATTCTTGCATATACTATTCTGAGTCACACCATTTTACAGAATGGTAACGATTTGAATAAATCTCTGGAAGGTCATATCTCTGCATGGGATCACATATATGAATATATATGGATTCCTCTTGGAGCTCTTTTTCATTCCAACCATGACCATGAGGCCACTTGCAAGCAGCATTGCATTATATATGATGATTCTCTCGAACTATGGTACGTATTTATAGTATATTTAGTTTTATTTTTGTAACCTCAAAACTATAGTTTGGACAAAAGCTATTAAAAATAAGTTTTTTTTCCAAACTATGATTTAGAACTTTCTAAACGAAAAATTAAATGTGCTATTAATTTTCCATTATTGTAGAATGCATTTGATGTGTATATTATAAAAAAAGGAAATATTAATGAACGAATTAATGAAATTGATAAAATACTTTTTTTTATAGTACAAAATATATTATATATATGAGGTCAAATTATATGTTAAATACTCATTATATGTTAGATATTAGTATTTAATTAGTTTAAGTAATTTAATATTTATAATCCTTAAATAATGTTATAGATTTAAGTTTTGTAAATAAAAAATAGTGCAAGAGAGCTTTATTTTCTTATAATCAACTCATCCATCTCAAACTAAATTAATTGAAATTTAATAGAAAAAAACTCATTATTCAATATTCTTATAGTCACTGATAGCGCGAAAAATATTGAATATCCTATCCTAGGTCACATTTCTAGTATGAAGGCATTAATTTGAGCTGTTAAGAATGCAAGCAACAAGCAATTTTCTCAACTTGTACTTAAGATTCCCCCTAATGCGGCTAAAGATGCCGCTGATTTTGGCGAATACAGTACCGTTAGGTAGGTTTTATTGTTTAAAAAATAGAAAAACCGCTGGGTAGGTTTTCTTGTCTAAGTTTTACTTGTTCCGGTTGCTACTTGTTGGCCAAGTTTTATGTGCTATTGTTTGTTCGTTTATTTGTTTGTTTTTTTTTTTATCAGAAACGTTTTCCAGTAAGTATAAAACTATCTTGCTGAACCCAAAAGTTTCTCCAGAAGTAATTTTAGAAATTTCACCAATTAATATCCAAATACTTCTGTTTTTTTTGTTTTTTTGTTTTTGTGTCGGAAAATACTTTTGTTTTGCTGAAATATCCAATACATACACTTCACATTTGGGCTAACGTTTGCCAAATTTCCCTTTATTCATCCATGTCTCAAGAGAATGTGTCTGTTTTTCTGATGTTCTTACTTTCCCACCCTTAAATATTTCTTTTTCATCCACCATCCTCGTTGTTTTTCAATTGTGTTTGATATGGGTTAAAAAAGTTGGAAAATTTCATGGATGTTTATTCATAAATATATTCATGAAATTTTCCACCTCTTTTTTTTATCCTATACCTAATACAGCCATGATAAAACCATCCATGCTTAACCAAAAAATTAAAATTCCAGAAATTGTTTTAGAAATACCACCAATTAAAATATCTCAAATACTTTTTGTTTTTGCTGAAATTTCCAATATATACACTTCACACTGGGGATAATACTAAATTACCCTTTATCCATGCCTCAAAAGAATATTATGCATTGTTTGTCTGGTATACTTACTTTCTCAACTGCAAATATTTCTTTTCCACCCACTCATATCTTCTTTTTACACCACTTTCTGTCATTACCAAAATCCAAAGTTGTTGATCTGCCAGAAGTCTCGTGCACGCTGATGATTTTTCCTTTTTACTACCGAACACAGAGATGAACTTTGAGAACTTCATTATCAAGTGCCATTCAACCCTCCCATTGCTTTTGATCATATACGACATGATTCATGGTGGATGATTCGTTAGTCCCCTCGAGTTTGGGACTAACGTTAGTCCACCTTTAAAATTACAATAAACACCTTAGACTTTATAATCTCATTCCATTTTTATCCTTCTCTTCTCTTTTTCTGTAGCCTCCGCTGTCATCATCAAACCCGATACCATTGCTACCACCATCATCATATATTTCTTTCTTTCTTGACTTGGCATTGAACCCAACACACCGCTTCTGCAACCACTTACTTTTTTTATATGTATTTGTATTACTATCATTATTCATTATTGAGGTGAAGGGAGCTCAATGCAGAATATAAACAGAAGTTGGCACTGCAAATCAAAGCCACACAAGAGCTGGAAATTTCATAGAGCAACCAGGATGTACCCAAGACCTTAGCAGACAAGTTTTACTGGAATACAGTAGAAAGCACGCAAGAGACACAAAAGTAACTAAATAGAGATTGTGTGTGCGAGAGAGAGAGAGAGGATGGAGTAGCAGTGGTGGCTACGGTGCTGAGATGCGACGGTGGCTGGGCAGTGATGCTCGTCCATCGATAGCTATTGGGGCTTGAGACGCCGGCATTAAAAATGGTTGCTGGACCAAATTAAAGAAGGATAAAATTATAATTCTAAAATTGTTGAATTATTTAATAAATTATATATAATATTATAAATTATCAATCTAGACCGTTCATTCAAAATCTAACGGCTATTAATAAGTGGACTAACGTTAGTCCAATCTTAAGAGGACCAACGAATCATCCACCTTCGTTATCACACCATCAAAGCCACCAAGTGCTTCCAAGAATTTTCACACCAAAAGAAGGGGCATTATTGTCACATAAGTAAGTAAAAAGCAGCAATGGGCAACTAGACCCCACAACCACTCAGCTCCATTTTGCTAAAGACAAAACAGCATTTCGTCATCTTCCATTAAACCCTTTTCTTCTCTCATTATACTCACACACACACACACACACACACACACACACAACACCACAATTCAGTCCTCTAGCTCTTCACACAACACAAGCAAGCACAAAGCTCCTTCATTTATCAACCCCATTCACTTCACTTCAAACCCTTTATTCACTGTCCTTAGTTACCATCCCCAAAAGATCTTTGTCCTCCCTCATTCAATGGCCATATCTTAGCAACTATTTTGTTGAAAGTTGAAACCCCGAAAAAAAAAAAGAAAAAGAAAAAGAAAAAAATGGACACAGAAAGACCACATCGTAGTACTGCTACAAGTAGCAACAGCAGCACAAGCGAGCTCTTTGTTTGCTTCACTTCAAGGTTGTCATCTTCATCTATGAAGCTCTCATCCAAGTCCCTTCTAAGCCCAAGCCGCAGCAGAGACCCTCCTCAAATTTCGCTCTCATCGTCCCTAAGCAGGAGGCTCAGGAGCAATGGCAGCATGAAGGGAGGGCAAGCATCTCCAATGTTCCCAACAACTGTGGGGAAGAGAAGAGGGTGTGGTTTTGAGAACCCTGAACCTTCATCCCCAAAAGTCACTTGCATTGGACAAGTGAGGGTGAAGACTAAGAAACAAGGCAAGAAGATGAGGGCAAGGTCAAAGAGAAGAACTGAAGCTAGCTTCAGAAAAACAGATGCTGTGAACTCAGATCTCACAAGACAAAATAGTTCTAACTTTCAGTATCAGAGCCACCAGAACTTGCAACAAGAGAGCTTGAAGCATAGGAACCAAAGATGGGTTCATCTCCCTTTGACAATTTGTGAGGCTCTTAGGGAGTTCAACTGCTTCTTTCCATGCAGGTCTCCTTGCATGAGGGAGAAGGGGGAGAAGGGTGGTGCTGAAGGATCAGCTAATGGTGGACATCATCATCATCATGGGAGAGAGGGTTCATGTGGGGCTGCATTTGCAAGGTGGTTACAGGTGGCTTTGCAAGAAGGGGGTGATGGAAAGGGGAGGGACATTGAGGTGGTGATGCGTGAAGATGAGGCTGAAGATTATGATGGTGATGGTGATGGTGATGGTGATGGTGGAAGAGGGAGCTATAATGCTGGGAGAAGCCATAGGAGGCATGTGTTTGAGGACATTGACATTGATTTGGTGGAGGGGAAGAAGGAGAAGAATGAGGAAGGAGGGGAAGAAGAGAAAGCAAGGGTTAGCATTTGTATACCACCAAAGAATGCTCTTTTGTTGATGAGGTGCAGATCTGATCCTGTCAAAATGGCGGCTTTGGCTAACAGGTTCTGGGAGTCACCTGTTCGGAAAGACCAAGACGAACATGAACATGAAGATGATGAAGATGAAGCTTGTGGAAATGATGATGATGTGGAGGAGCAAGAAGAAGAAGAAGAAAGAGAAGAACAAGAAGAAGTTGAAATGGAGGAAGATGAAGAAGTGCTAAGGAAAACTGAAGAAGAAAGGAATAGCATTTGTGAAAGAGAAAAAGAAGGTTTTGAGAACAGTGAAGAAAACCATGTGGTTCCATTCATAGAGAAAGCAGAAGAAGCAGAACCAGAAGTGCAGGAAAGTTTGGAAATTGAAAGCAGAGCAAACCCAGAAAACGATGAAGCTCATGAAGCAAATGAAGTCATAGAAGAATTAGAAGAAGCAAAAGAAGAAAAAGAGAAAGATGAAGAAGGAAATTCCAATGATGAAGATGAGAACTTTTCATGCGTTTCCGCTGTTGAAGCTCAAGCAGATCCCGAAGAACAAGAAGAAACACAAGAGGTTCATCTCCAAGAGGGTGAAGAAGATAATAAGAGTCATCAAAAGGAGGATGAAAACGACGAAAGTTCAGAACTTTCTTCCACCCCAGAAACGCTCACAGCTTCAGAACCACAAAACGACGAAGCAGAACCAGAACCAGCAACAAAAACGACAACAACAATGGCTGAAGCATTAACAGAAGAAGAAGCTTCAACAGAGGAGCAACAACAGAACATGACCGCAGACACACCGCCGCCACCCGAATTAACACCTCCGACCCACGAAGGATCCGACCCGAATAACGAACCCGAGTCAGAGGACCGAGAAAACGGCGAGGAGAGAGAAAGAGAAAGAGAAACATTGCCGGAATGCTTGCTTCTGATGATGTGCGAGCCGAAGCTATCAATGGAGGTGTCGAAGGAGACGTGGGTGTGCAGCACCGACTTCATACGGTGGCTGCCGGAGAGACCCTCCGGGAAAAATTCCGGCGCCGGCGCCAGGAAAGTTGCGGCGGTGGAAGGCAGGAATGGCGTCGAGAAGAAATCGTCGCCTGCTCCGGCGGCGCCGCTGGTGCAGCCACCAAGGTCGTCGTGTTCGTTCCCGGCCGGTGCCGGAGTGTCAATGGCGGCGATGATCGAGCAGAGGCTGGCGGCGGGTCCCAAATCCAACGGCTACGAGCCGTTCGTGCTCACGCGCTGTAAGTCGGAGCCGATGAGGTCGTCGGCGCAGCTTGCCGCCGACGCGTGCTTCTGGAAAAAGCCCCACGCGCCGCCGACCACGCTAGGAGTCGGCGCACCGGCCGGAGTTGGGTTTTGATTTTTGTTTTTTCATTTGATTTTCTTCAAATTTTTTTTTTAATTATTATTAATTGACAGAATAATTAGTTGTTATTAATGTTATGTGTAGATTGTTGCAAAAACGTTTGGTTAGCTTTGATAAGTTAGGTATTAATCAAAGACTGTTATATAGTGTTTTTTTTTTTTTTTTTTAATTACTGGTCTTTACTGTTCAGAATCCTTTGTGTAAATTGTTATTGCGAGTTTAGTGCAATTTTATTTTTTTTCTGTTTTAGTTATTCGATTCGGTGGTTGATTCATGAGCATTACTATTGCTATAATGTTGTTCAGATGAATTTATATGTTAATGGAAGTTGCCATTTATTCAGATAAGTGTTTATAATGGTCCATTGGATCATTATAAATTATAATATACCAAATTTTTACAATCATAAGATATTAATTAAAATAATATAAATGGTTATTTATTCAAATAAATCTTATCCATCATAAGGAATTTTTGTCGTTGATCCACCATAGTTATCCCACCTCCCCCAATCTCAGCCTCTTCCCTCATCACCCACCCCTGCCTCTTCCATCTGTTACTCGCTGTAGCTACCGCATGTGCAACCGGTGTCTGTCACAAATGCCTCCCCACTACTAATTCCCAGCGTCAACCCCTGCATCCACAAACAACAGTTTCAATGATGCAAACGGAGGGGCTTGGGGGAACAAAGTTTGGCTGATGAGTGGAAGTAGTGGCTATTAGGCAGATAATGATAATAGTTGTTGGACGGAAAATGGTGGTGCTTAGCAAAAAAGGTGTTGGGTGCTAGAAATTTTGGAGAAGACACCTTCAAAACTGCTAATTGCAAGGAGGAGGGGGTGATCGGCAAAAAATTTTGGAGAAGCAGTTGGGGGTGTATTGATGGATTTTTAGGAGAAAGTTCTATGGTATATCAATGAGAGTGTATTGATGGATTTTTAGGAGAAAGTTCTATGGTGTATCAATGAGAGAAAAAATTTTTTGGGCATTAGTACTTCATGGAGCACCGTAAATGCTTCCTTTATTTAGTGGCTAAAATATGAAGTTATGAACCCTACGCTTTTGGGTTGATTTTTTTTAGGGTTTGGAACTGAACTATGTATGTTGCCCTGAAGGGTAAAGGAAAATTTATGAAAGTTGGTGGGACATTTGGTTTAAGGTTGTTGTGTTTCTGGTGGTATGTTCCCATAAGTAGGTTGGAATCTTTTCTGGTCAAAGCTAGTTCACCTTATCTAAATTGCTTTAGGCTGTGATTCAGAATCAGTTTAAATGTGCCATTACAGGTTGATTAGAACATAGAAGAGGGTGTGCAATGGGGAAGTGAAATCAGTGTAAGAATTAAAATGGAATATGAGTGTAAGACTAGTTAACCATTTTTTGCTTGTGCAAAAACTTTTTAGCACTTGATGGTTAAAAGGAAATTACCAATAAAAATAGAGGAGTTGAATCTATAATATGGTTATGTTATGTCTAACTAATTATAGGGAAAATTTCACCACAGAATAACATTAACACACACAATGTTTCTTTCTCCTTTCTCAGCTAAGCGTCGCAGACTTGCAGTGTGCCTAATTCCACTGGTTGAGAAAGCAGTGAATAGCAATACTATTTTTTCACACGGGTAAATCATCAATGTATTTCAAAGATAGGCATTATTTATGTATCACAGTGTCTCCTCTTTGATCTTTTTATTTTTTAGTATAATCTCCTCTTTGATCTTTAACAAAGCAATTCATGAAAAGTGTGACACGTGATTTGTTTATGCAAATTAGTGGCAATGTACAGCTTGACTTGAAAGCAACCACACTAGTGTAAACTGTAAAGTGAGCATTTTGTCTTTCTTTGAACCCTTTATTCAGTTTCCATTGCAGTTTTTCCTTTTGTTTTCCCCATTCCCTTGCCATGGATCCGCAGAACATCACACAGCGTTTACTCTGACCTCAATCACAGACACTGAAGCATAATCAATTCCCAAGGCAGCAAAACTATAGTATAATGATCTAGCCGAGCCTTTTCTCCACCTCACCTCCTCTTTCTTTGCAATAAGTAAAGACAACGCCAAGGACAATAAAGAAAAACACAGAAAATGAAACAAATCAGGTTTATTTTATTTAATCGTTGGACTCGCAACCTTACTATGTTCGAAGTTTGAGAAATGATATTCAATTTGCTTGCGTTACCCCCTTTTTTTCTCGGATGTTTCTATCATTAGATCAATATGGTCTTTGAATTATGTCTATAAAAAAATTAATTAATAATTATTTTATTATATAATTTTTTTATAAACAGGATTTAAGGGTTATCTTCATCCATAACTCATTAAGAATCATTTTAAAACTCATTTTTTCTTCTCTTCAATTTTAGTTTTCATATATTATAAATACTTGCAACCTAAGGTCAATTCACACATATAACAATTTTCAAATGTAAATTAACTAGGTAACTTTTTTATGTTACAACCATCTTTATTAATTTGGTCAAACTAACAAATATATTAAAATAGAGGAAGTAATTAATTAACAAATATAAATGGCACAAATATGTTTTATAAGATTTGAGTAAGACGAATAAGAAGTTACTTGAAGCCTGTTTGGATTTTTTTATTATTAAGACAGTAATATTAGGGGATAACTAGTTTTTGCGGGTGGCATTTTTCATATACCAAGTACATGCATGTATCTTACCTGATATAACATGTATATTTACTAAGTACATGCATGCACTTAGTACAGGTTAAATATCTCCCTGAGGAGATTTTCACAGAGAGAGAGATGTTGCTTCTTGCTTAAGCAGTTTTCATATTCTCACCTGCTTTATTATGGAAAAAAGGGTAAGTAGTACTGATTCGGAATCTTGACTTAAAAGGACGAACAGAGAAAAACACCATGGAAGCTGCTAAGATAAAGTGTTTTTACTGCAAACTTTTTGAACAGCTTGGAAATGGTGTAAGGAATAAGGGAAAGACATTCTGGCACCCACAAAATTGATAGGTAGCACATGGATTGCAGAACCAATAATGAAGGGAGGCCTTACTATAAGCCAATCAAGGAAAACCATTGCCCCCATTTGCAATGAGATATTTATATATTGACTATTAAAACCCACTCTCAGAATTCTATTATAGCATTTTTTATGACACATATTTTACTTGTGTGTGTGTGTAGATATATAGATTAAATATAGTTTTTTTTTTCTTGGTCACACACACACCCACCCACCCACACACACACACCCAGAGAGGGGAGGGGGCTCTGCCCCCAGGAATTGGAACCGCATCCCCTCATACCTAGAGTCTTTTCCTTATGCAGTTACACCACTAAGCCACAGGCCTGTCCGCCATTTTTTTTTTCTTATACATGCAAATTTCTTTTTCCCTTTACAATAGATTTTTATGTTGCAGTGGGTTGGGCTAGCAATAAGCACGCTCAGTTGTGAGTTGTGTGCTATGAGAATTGGCCATGCATTGATAATTGTTCTACAATTCTGTACGGATGATCCTGTCACACTGATAGAGGATGGGCTAAGGCATGACCAAAAAAAAAACCAAAAGATGGGCTAAGGGTCCTCTATTGTTGGAGGTAAAAGCAAAAGAAAGATGAAAACGAAGCAAATACTGGATATTCTTTTCTGCCTTTCCATTATTGTCATGGGTTTTCAGAGAAATTCTTGCATACTTCTTGTGCTTAAATTGGATGTATTAAATCAATACATTATTGACATATCATTGATTATAATAGATAATAATTAATTATGTAATTAAATATTAATTAATAACTTTTAAAAAATTTACTAACTCAATAAAGTTAAACAGATGTTTATAAATGCTCTCACTGTACATGCTTTCATTCACATGCACACTCCTAGGACATTCCCATGCACTTGCTCGTTCCTATTTATCGTTGACACTCTCCCCGTACATATGAACTCACAAAGTCAATCGTATGATTGTGCACAATAATGATCGTGTAACACATAAACGTACTGTGGACATGTGGTTCAACACTCCTGCCTTTGTGCACACGAAGCTAGTCTTCTCAACTTCCATATAAGTTGGTCTTAGTGACCAATTGGTGCAGGTTAAAGGCACATGAATCCACAATATTACGAGTTCACCTTCAAAGGGAAGCCTTATCAAGACTTGGACTCTCCCACTCCAATAGCTAGCTCGTATCACACAGTGTTGGGGTTCTTATTTTAAGATCTTACTATGCAAGCGAGCTAAGTTCGAAACATACTTTAGAGCTAGACACAAAAATGGTCTCATATAAAGTAGTACTACACTGCAAAATTGCATCATAGGAGATGATTGGGGTTCTAGTCAGAATCATTAGCCCAACATGAACTGCGGACTAAGGAGAGCAAGCAAAATTGCTACAATGTACAGTGTATTATCACAGTACCTTGAATAAGATATGATAATAATACACAAATTTTTGGTGAAGGCACGCAGCGATTGGAAATTCTGATATATAACTACTTATTTTACGTTAAATGGATTGAGTCACCTGAAGTACTCAACGTCCTCCCTATCAAACAAAACTGACATAATTTTGGAATTCAGTAGAGGAGGCAAAGGGAAAAAAAACAGGAAAATATAGCTTATATAAACCTTTCAAATGTTAATACTAGTAACTGCATTAAAAACCATTTGCCATCTACATTACTCTCAAAAGTGAAAGACTATCAACGACTATATCAATTCTAAAAGTGGATAAGAGTTGCTGACCTATTCCTGCACTTTAACTTCACTATACTTCAATGATTAATTATTGTGCATCGTTTGAACTTTGTTCTCCCTTGCTGCTGCTAAGTTCAGCGTTATTTGTGGGGCTCTCAGCTGATGAACTTGATAAATTTGACTGATCAGTGCTTTGGCTTTCAGTTTCCTTTTCAGATGACCCTCCCATTAAAGAGTTTATGGCAAGCTTGCCAGAATAAAGGAATAAACCAATGGAATTGATGCCGAAAACAAATGTTGCAAGGTAGGACAAGCCATTCACTATTGTCCTGTGAAAGATTGTTTGATGATTGTCAGATTCTTCAAGAAATGAAGAGCAACGCACAAGATAGATAGGAGATGAAAGCTACCTTATGGTGATTGTTATCTGGCGGACCTGAAAAACATACCATTTCAATGTCAGACTATCTTGAGCAGGCAGGAAAAAGTAACGAGTGTCAATGCATGAAGAACTTAAGGAACTGTTCTGTTGCCATTTTGTCTCCTCTCTTAATTCAATAAAGTGCTTTTCGATCAATTCTATCATTGTGACAAAGATGCAATTCTATCAATGACATTCGAACATCCAAGGTAAAAATTTATGCTTCTTATGGACATAGGAATATTACAATTGGTTCTTTGTCAGAATAACGAAAAATTGATACCTGTTATATCTAATACAATTCCATACCCATAATTATAAACTACAGCAGCATAAATTTAGCCGTTGCTCTAAAATGCACATGTTGATGCCTGTAAATAGATTCATGCACAAGAGACTTAACCGCCTTAGCATAACAGCAGGCGCACTTGCAAAAGCTGATAATTCCACTTCTTGCAAGTCGTGTAATTGTAAAATTTTAACAGTTTTTTCCCAGCTGGGTTTGTGTGATTGCTAGTGAGGTTCTGAAAATCAACACAATTGAATAACTGAATTAAAGCTGTGTATTTCACTATCAGGCTTTTCTCCTAACACAATGTTGGATGAGAACGCAGGATTACACAATCCCATCCCAAGACTCATGAGTTAGACTTGCACATGATTCACACAATCTCTACATCCAATGTGGGAATAGATTGGCTGACTAATCTCCAACAATTGAAATTCAGTACAACTGAATATTCTGATAATCACAGTTAATTATCCAATGGACTTATCAGTGATGCAGGATAATCATGAACTAAAACAAGTCAACATTAAATAGCCATGTAAGAATACCAATGTTCAAAACTTCAAATTGAGTCACTGCACCAAGCAACAATGACTTAATGTATGCATGTTTTTCAACCTAAAATACTAGAGGGTAAAACATTAGCAGTTTCAAGACAAACTTTTAAATCAAATATATCCTGGCTGGAAACTTAATGTGTTCTTAATTGGTGAAAGAATCACAAAACCCAGATATATTTGAAGACTTCAGCCCTGAAGGACACAACCCAACCAAAATACCTGTGTACTTCTCGGATGGTTGGTTTCATGGTACTGAAGATACATTCTTTTCTTTTCTAATTGAAATGTATACTCTTTTTTCTCTTTTAATCTTTTTGCAACAATTGTTTTGGTGTCTCAATTTCAAAATTGTAACTACAAGAAGAATGATTAGCCACCATCCCACCAGAGGAGCAAAAGTTCAGAACCATTAATTACGCTTTGTAACCAAGACAAATATCAAGTGATGAAAAACACTCTCATTACAATTTTAACATCATTATCATTATGAAAAGTAACAACATTCCAATTCCTATCTGTCTGACCTTTTTTTTTTTTTTTTTGGGTTCAAGTCATCAAAGAAAACAGCCTCATCGAAATACATCTAACATGCAACAAAAAGAATAAACAATTACAGACAAAAAGACATGAGAGGATACATACTGAGTAATTATCCGAAATTGTTTGGCGGTTTAGAGCTGCCTCCACAGTAGTGGCAAACTTATAGAGTATAAGAGCAATAATTCCTGCTGATATTCCCCCAAGAAACGCCTGAACAGGTGAAGGTGGACCCTTAGCCTCAATTGAAGATGACCCCATAGCTTTCAAGGTATCCAATGCTTCTTCCTTTATTGACTTCTTCTCTCCTGAAGACCTAAATTGCTATAAAACCACAAAACCCATTTTAATGAAGATACAGACAGAATTATAGTAGCATGTATCAATCATATCACTCAAAGGAGAATTAAAATACAGACAGAATTATAGCAGCATGTATCAATCATATCACTCAAAGGAGAATTAACTGAAAGGATTGTTAAGCATACAAAATTAAATGTGAAGGAGCAAATAGCAAAAACCATTCTTGTAACAACAATGATCATTTGGAATGATCAATTGACCAATGAAAATAGTTAATCGGTCCTTCCCATCAATTTTGTATCATTAGCAGTCCTTCTAATTGATTCTCCCAAAATTTATATGTGAACAGCATAGCAACAAAATCCAATGAATCGAAAATCGTTCTTTAGAACTAAAAGGTCATGCTTTGAACTCATTGGAGGATAATGTAGACATCCTACCTAAAGACAAATTAAAATCTAAAAGTAGCAGAACATGCATTGTGACAATCATAAATACAATTCACACACCACTTTTTTCTGCATATCAATTTTACATCAATCCCCACATAATGGCAACCGATCACTGTCACTAATCATCAGATGATACAAGCTGATCACTAGTCATGTGCACATGAATCACCAGCATAGATATAGTGTGCAGGTATCTTTCTCCTTATATACAATCAAATAATCGTCTCTTTTTTTTTTTTTTTTAAAAAAATAATAATTATAATAATTTTTCTTAACCAGCACACTCTGCACGTGAATCTTATACACTAAATTCATGCTTTCAACTCAGTGGATTATTATGCACATTAGCCTAAGACAAATTGAAATTCAAGAGTAAGCAGCAGCAGAGCATTTATTAAGACAATTATATATAATCAACAACAACAACAAAGTCTTGTCCTGCTAGAAGGGGTCGGTTATATGAATCAGATATGCTATATTGTCCACTCATAAATAATGTTATAATTAAACAATTCTACATTACATATATACTATTATACACAATCGAACAGCCTCAAACATAAAAAAATGACAATCTTTTGCTCTTATCCAAAACAGAAAAATTCGAATGAAAAAAAAAAAAAAAAAAAACAGAGAGTACCATGTCCTTGGCACGTTTAGCCCTGCGGCGAAGTGAACGAAAGAGGAAGACGGAGATGGCACCGGTGAGGAGAACGCTGGAGGCGACTTGTATCGGAGAAGGGTCGTCGGTGGTGGCGAAGACGGAGGGAGTGGAAGAGAATGGCAGCTCTATGGGACCACCCTCCTGCCCCTGCCCCTGCCCCTGCCCTGTTGCAGTGGTGAGTTCCGCTGCGAGGTGGGTCAGCCATGCCCACGACGAAGCTTCCGGAGGAAGTGCGGCTGAAGGCGAAAAAGAGTGAAGAGAGTGGAGAATGGTGGTGGGTTTGTGGAGAGAAGGGAGGGAGAGAGAGGGCTTGCGGTGGTGGGAGAATAAGAGAGGGATAGGGAGGGTTGGGAAGAGAAGGTGGTGGTGGTGGTGGTGGTGGTGGCAGTGGTGAGAGTGCAACATTGGAGAATAGAAAGATTATGGTAATGAAACTATAATATGATTGATTGATTGGTGAAGTTTTTGCGTTGCATTGTGTTGTGTTCCCAGCACCAGCACTAGTCACTAGCAGCAGCTTCTTCAGCGATGAATTGGTTGGTTTGTTGTGTTCTGTAAATATCTTCTGCACTTTGGCCTTTTTTGGTGGGAAATATGCAGAGATATGCTTCCCCCAACAAAACCTAAAAACAAACACACACACACATATCCCATTAAACAGTTTTAAGACTTTTCGTTTTTCTTTCTTTTTTGTTTTTAAGGTATAAAAGTGAAGAATAATTTTATATCCTGTTAATAATTAGCTTAATTATTAAACAAATAGTTTTATACTAAAATTATCTTTAATAAATTGTTAGTATAAAAATTGTTATGTCATAATCTAATAATAGCATTAAAAACATTTGAATTCTAAGATATTGAATATAATAATTTATTTTTTTAGAGATTTGTTAACATATAATCCGATAGAATTTGGCTCCTCCAAAATAAAGGTTGCACTTTAAAAAGTAAAGGGATCAATTTCACTTGTTGATAAAAGGAAAATTAAATTAATAGTACAAATTATCTCACATGTATAATAGATTATATTAATATTTATATTTATATTTTAAGAAATTCTAAATCATTAAATTTTTTAATCACTAGTTAAGATGGTATATTTTATCCTTTAAAATGTAAACCTCAATTTAGATGAGTCAAATGATAGTGGGAACAAATTTGTGTAGTGACTGTGTTAAAATTACTTACATATACTGAAGATATGAATATAAATACTTTTTTATTCAATAATTTTTTATTAAATATTAGTAAATTATTGGGAGATGACCTTGCTCGATTTCAATAGGCAAAAACAACATGAGATTATAATTATGAAGTTTCAAAGGGCAACCTAATTTTTTTTTTCTTTCAAAAGGCAAACCACAAGAGGATAAATTAAATTTTCCAATTCATAACTTTATTAGAGAGGTTAAAAATTGTTATTGTAATTATGGCTAGTTCTATAAATAATAAGCTTTTTTCCCACGAAGCAGAAAATGTCCACATAGTGTGTGTACATCGGGATTACTGCAAATTGAATACCAAGAACTATTTTGTTCGCTTTTTTCAGGCAATTTCATAAAGAATGATCAATAAAGTGTCATCATAATAGCCCTTGTATAACACTTCAGTATAATCAATGTCGGATAATCAGTGGCATTTTTCAGCATTCCTGGTGTACATTTGATGCCACAGCTCTAGCCCAAAACTTGAGTTGCTCTTTCATGTCAGCTGCAGACTTCTTTGAAGCCCAATTTGGAATTGGAGGAGCACAACTTTGCACCAACCAAGCCTCAGATAGATAAGGCCTCCTTGATGCCTTATCTTCTTCTGTCTCATCTCTATTTTTATCTTGCAAACCAGGAAGTATGCTAGCTAAACTTGGGCTTAAGGCTTCTTTCTCAAATGAGAAGCCCAAATCCTTGAACCCCTGAACTTCTTCAAGTTCAAGATCACTTTGGCTTCTTCTCATTGTTTTCTGATTTAAGTGCCTGCGCCTCATCTCCTTGATACCTTCTGCGTTGATGCTTTCAACCTCAATATTTCTAGCTACTGGACATCTTGGAATGCTACAACTCTGTAAATAACATGATATAAGGAGTTAACTTTTTTTGTTTTCTTCAAAAAGGCTCAATTCAATCTGAATTTGGAAGTATATGTTATTTTAAACTAACTTTCTAAAGGACTAATGATTTTTGCTAAGACGTGCGGCAGCAAGTTGTATATAAGGAGCTAACTTTAAAGCCAAAAGAAAAAAAAAAGAAAGGGGATTCAATCTGAATTTGGAAGCATATTTATTTAAATACATTAACTTTCTAAAGGACTAATGAGTTTTGCTAGAAAGTATCGTTGCGGCAGCAACTTGTATATGCAACTTGTCCTTTCTAATTGAATGATTTTACATTATGCCAAAAGGTTTTGGCTGTAGAGCATGTTTCTAAAAATTGTATAAATTTGGAAGTATATATGTTTTAGACTAACTTTCCAAAGGGCTAATGATTTTCGCTAAAAAGTAGCATTGCAGCAGCAACTTGTCCTTTCTAATTGTATAATTTTACATTATCCCTGCCGGTAAGGTTTTGGCTCTAGAGCTTGTTTGGCAATATTTGGAGGAAATAATTGCTTTTTTTAAGCTGTTCAAGAAACTTTTGATTATAAGCTATTTTAAACATATGCTAACCCAAGCCATTTGGAAAACTGATTGGTGCTATGATGTAAAATAAGCTGATCTAAGCCATTTATGATCTAAGTCATTAGATTATAAATGGAAAAAATGAGTCTATTAGATCTTAATGAAAAGCAGCTGATTATATTACCTTAGAGGTTTGCCTTGGTGGCAAGATGTCAATATGGGTGGGAGTTGATGGTTGTTTGTGGGCTCTGCCACTTCTGGGATCAGTTGCTTGGAACTTTTCCTCTCTCCCAATGGATGGTGGTAAAGATGGTGTTCTAAGCAGCTTGCTTTTCCTTCTATTAAAGTCACTTCTATGATGTCCCTTCATCTGAGCACAATGATGAGGTTTACTAGCTGCCTTAAGCACAACAGGATCTGATGGTTGCCGCACCAATTTGCTTCTGGTTGAACTGCTTCCTTGTTTATCATCCTCTTCTCTCACTCTAAATTGTGGCATGGATGGTGCTCTTTGGATCATCTTAGGATGATGAACATAAGCACCATTGCTTGGTGGTTTACTTGTTGATGAGTGGCTTGACACGTCAGTGTCCTTCCCCAAAAAATCTGAGTTGATTAGACCTGTGGAAGGGCAAGGATCAGAGTAGCACCTTGGCATCCTTGGTCTTATATTTAACAAGTTCTCAAAGAACCAGCACTCCTCCAGAAGATCCATGGCTTCCACTTTTTCATCTTTGCCAAAAGAAGATTCATAAGAGTTATTATCAACTGGCTCCATGGTGTTTCCACTTTCCAACTTTGTCACCCCTTCATGTGTTCCTGAATTTATACTAAGGCTTTCTATGTGTCTTGCTACTTATTATTCTGATTAAATTAATTGCCTGTTGTACAATTGAGGCCGAAATTTTGACTATAAAGAAACTGTTGCAGCTGAGCTTTCTAGATAAGCCATGTGAGACATGACAGCATGTGCTTGAAGATGTCCTTTGTGTTCTTTTAGCCATAATGAGCTTTCTGTCCAAAAACCAAGTGTTTTTTTAAATACAGAAATTGATTTCTCAAAGGTGTTTTGATGAAGAGATATAATATAAGAGATGCATGAGGACAGAAGCCAAGTGGGGGCATGCGGCATTTAAGGTACACAACTGAAAATAATTGGTAGGGGTAATTCCTTTGGGGACTGGCTTTGTCATGCCAGCACATACCCCATGTGATGCAGTTGTTTTGTTTGTGCAGTCACTTCACATCACAAAATTAGATACAACTAGTTTGTGTTCAGTAGTTTGACCATTAGAATAAGAGGAAATTGTATGTTGGCCATACAAAAACTTTTCACGTACTTTACATGGGATGAGATAGAGAAATATTGTTAGCTACCTGTCTCAGTTGTTATTGGCTGTCTCCCCAATAATATATACAACTAATACTTTTCTGAGAATAAATATTTTTTAAGTGATTTTACTCATAAATTGGATAACTATAATAGTTCTTGTAAATTTTTTGGGTGAAACCCACCGGTTTACCATCTGACTAAAGGTTTAAAGCACTTATCACTTCGATCAATCCTAAATTGGTGTTTTTGTAAATTTTTTAGTCTTTAAGATATATCTACTATTTGATAATATATCTCAGTTATCACTGCACTCAATTTTGTTGGTAATAGTTCTTTTGAAGGAAAACATTGATATATTTCCAGATTTTTCAAAAAAAAAAAACCATTGATGTATTTATGAGCTCCTCAAATAAAATTCTCCGAGCTCTTCTTCTCTTAATGACTGCAATGTGACAGCTAACGATAGTGTTGGCATCAAACATGCCATATCTTAGTAGACATTGCAATTGCAGAAGACCTTCATTCATTTCGTCAGGCTGGAATTAGAAAACCATTATTAATTAAAATAAACACAGTTAAGGTTTTATGACTTTTGCTTTGTTCCTCCATCACGACACGAAAGCCCTTAGCTGTCTAAATATTATGTGTTAAAAATATTAAACCAAATCATAAATCTGATTTAAACTATAATGGTTTAAACTATTAATTTGATTTGGTTTGGTTTAATATATAAATCTCTAAATGGATTGGAACCAAATCATAAATGATTTGGTTAATTTGTTTGCTTACGAAGATTCTATGATGACTTAGATTTTTAAAATTTAAAGAAAAGTTAAGATTAATTTTATTCCAGTTTCAACTTCAAATTGGATCATAATTTCTTGTGCATGGCCACGACTAATAGATGGCTATATTGATAGTTTAGTCCAAAATCTTCGAGAATTTCAGAAGAAATGAAAATTATCAAATTAAGAGTGTGTTTGGTTAGAGGCTAAAAATTGAGAAAAAATTTTTATAGATTAACTTCATGTATAAATTCACATATAGAGTTTATCCATAAAAAATTTCCTACCATTTTCACTCCCCACCCAAACATACCGGAAAAAAGGAATAACATTGTAACTTCTCACGTTTGAGAATCACTGCGTTTCATGGTAGTAGTGCTATGGAGAATATCAGAAGAACAAAGAACCCTTTCCCCGAGCATAAGGCAGAGTCTGTCCGATATTTACTCTTGTAATTTTGGCGTGTCCAATAATAATTTTAGAAAAAATGTTTTATCTCATATTTTCATGCTTTTTCATTTCACTTTTTAGTCTTTTGTCTCATAAACTTTCTTAAACTTTAGTTGAAAATGAAAGCATTATAAAATCAATTAACCTAACTCTAATGATAGTTGTATCATGTGACATGCCCGTATTGTGATGTAAGGTGTTTTCGTGAAATTTGGAATATTTTGATAGCATGTATAATTTGTCATTTTTTAATGTTCGGGTATGTTGTGTATCTGCTAATGGGAACGTGGAAAGCTTTTTTCCTGCCCATACACACAAGACATAATGAAGTCATCTTAGTTTGTAGAGACGGGCCTATAGGTAATTCTCCAACTTCCCTATATTTAAATCTGCATTGACATATGTTAAGACTAACGTATTTTGTTCACATTAAAAAAAAGTTATATATATTAGAAGACTATGTGATGCCCCAATTTAAATATAGAGATTGGTATCGTATCATAGTTAACATGTAAAAGACAAATTATAATCTTGGATTCGGCTCTTGCTTATGATGCTTCATTAATACTTCATCCGTCGATATCAATATAAACCTCATATATGAGTATCATATAAACCTTATTGAGACTTATACTTATCTTTTCCTTAGAATATAACCCTCCCTTTCTCTAAAATTTATTTGGAAAAAAGGGATTATCTTGTAAAATATACACATCATGTAATGAAATAGTACAGCATGAAAAAGTGATAATAAGGGCGTGTGTGTTGTACTTTTTTCGGTAAAAGTCATTTTTTTATTGAAAAAAATTAATTTTTATATATTTAAATAAATTTTTAAAAGTAATCAAATTTTTAAAAAAAATCTAAAAAGAGTAACTTCTCAAAAAAAAAAAAAATCAATTTTTAATTTTTTCTATTATATATATAATTTATAGTTCATAATCATTTTTTTTAAAAGTTAAAACAAACTCACCCTAAATTTTAGTTATCAACAGGAAAATGGTAATTTAGTCATCAAATTCACAAGAGTTTTGGCGAGGCTTGAAGCCGAGAGACTACTACACACATGATAAAATAAATTTCAGTTTTTGATGTCTTATGTAAATGTATATGTAAACGAAAAAAATTAAAGCAAATGATAATTACATGGTTACGTAGCTTCTGCATGGGAATTTCATGGTCAAAATTGTATTTTAATCTCAGAAAAAATTCATACAAAACTGCCGCATCAGCACCAAAATATTGCTAAGCAATCCAAGTTATTATACACTATAGCTTAATCAAAAGGGCCCTTTGTCACTACTATCAACTCTCTAACAGAACAAAGGCACAAGGTCTCATATTTACAGTGGAGAGAGACATCCTTATCCTTGTCCAGGCACACAGGAACCAGAGCACCATCTCTGAATATAAACTTCAAATCAAGCTTCAGTGACTCATTCAGTACCTCATCTTTGCTTGCAGTTGCATGTTGGCTTGTTGAGTGAGAAACACACTCAACTGGCACAGAATCCTTGCCTTTGTTTCTGGGGTCACATGTTTTCAGGTTCAAAGATGTTCCATGCTTTTCATGCCTTAAGGTATTTTTAGATGAATCACTGAAATCTTCTGCCATGTGACATTTTCTAACTGCTGAAATCAGATCCACAGATAATGATGAAACAGCATCATGGACATCTTCTACAGTCCAATGGCTATTACTCAACTCGCGAGCAAGTAGTTTGTGTGCCACATGATAGAGGTTGTGAAGACATCCAGGGCAACATTGATACATGCAAATAACCCCAGATTCGGCAGGATTACCGCCGTTACTTGAAGGGACATTAATGTCTATAGCATTCTCATGTTCGCCAGAGTTAACATAACTTAATTTAACACCAGTCTCGGCCGAGGACATGCTGAGAGAGTGATTAGAGACTGTACTGAAGTTACCACAGGTAGTGTGAAGTCCATTTTCGGAAAGGACGGCAGTGCAAGTGGATTTGTTCAAGTCATCTGACCTCGCAACTTCTCCACCCACCACCCCATGATCTCCAGCAGTTACTGATTCAGATAGTCCAGATAGCATTCCATTTGCCTGATTTAAGGATGTATCAACAGGTTGGTTTGCAGCAGCAGAGTTGCTAGTATGCTTATCTGAAGAAGAATGACTCCGTAGAGATCCATTAGAACTTGCATTTCTACCATCATGATCAAGAGTATCTATGTTATCATTATTCTCATTCAAGGCAAGAGATGCAGTTGCTTCAGCAGGAATTCCCTCACAATTTCTCTCTGGGGTCTCCGAATCATCACCATTCATAGGAAAAACCAAATGGCAATCCTCACCTCCAGCTTGGTGATCTTCACATGAGGGATGACTGTTTAATGATCCAACGCTTGTTGGCACGACGTTCGATACAAGCTCTGGGGAATCCTGCTCCAGACTAACATGAAAGGAATTACTGTTGAAGATCAAGCCCATATAAAAAATATAGGAAGCAAAAACCAATGCATCTTAAAGGAAAAATAGTAATACCTCAGCAATGCATAAGCCCAGTTGTTGACTATGTCTTCCAAATAAGCCACTTGCGATAAAATGCGAAGATATTGATATCTGTCTTTCCCAGCTTGAATTTTAGCATTGATTTTCTCAATTAAGATCTCTAGAACCTTTCTTACATCAACAGAAACTTCCCTGGCCGATTTATAAACACCCCTGTATGCTGATAAACCAACAGCAATCAAGCCTCTGACTAAACCAGATCTTTCTTTGCTTTTAGTACCGCCAGAGCTACAAGAAACTGCCACCTTGTCTAGTGAATTATTAGGACGAATCACACAGGAATTGAAAGGCCAACCCCTCCAAGGTCCACTTACATCAGCACAAGGACCTTCTTTGAGTTTTGAAGTGACCCAACAAAGTTCAGCAAAATGCGGGCATTGAAGAATTTGATAGCCAAACGTGGATATTGCCAACAACAGGGTTGACTTTTCCTTCAGTGACCTACTGTTGGGTGGTGGTGGAACTTTTGTCAAGGATTTAGGAAGTTGGATTTCACCCTTCTTTTCATCGGCTGATCCATTATCTTTACTCTGACATACCTTATCTTGACAAACTTCAATTGAATCGTAGGTTCTGTAGCCCTTCTGGACACCCATATGAACATGAGATCTCTGATGAATCAATTGAACCTGCAGCTCAACTACATTTCTCAATAGCTCTTCTACAGATTGATTAATCACCATGTCATGATCCAAATTACCATCAAGCTGCAGTGAGAATTGAGGAACTGTTTGCTCCAAAGCAATTGATTGGCTGTCTTTAGATTGATAACTCTTGAAGAATTCCCTTACCTTACGCGGAAGTTCTGTATAGGGAACTTCTGAAGTACCCTGTTACAAATGAAAAGCAAAATATAAGGACATAAAACTCAATATAAAATATCATATACGTCTAGCTATTTTATCACATTGAATCACCTATTATTGTGAAAACCAAGGATGATGGAGTGACGAAAAATTTTGACCAAGGAGGCAATGTTACTGTATAAACAACTGTTTCCTAAATATTAACAACTAAAAGTATTACACCATATGAATTAGTAGTCGTATAAATATACATTTTTATGAGAAGTTGAGAACTAAGAAATAACCAAGTCTATAAACATATGAAATCCACATTTAATTAAAAACAAGGAGCACATATCTAGGAACAATTGTATAAAGGCCTTTTTTTTTTAAATAAATTATAGGCAAGATAAAGCATTCATACCAGAATCATCAAGGATGTTGATACACCAATGGACTCCACCTGCTCAATAAATGACATCCAGGCATGTGAAGCCTTTTTGTTGGCTTGGCCTTTGGACATCCCTGTCGAGTTTTTCTCACTATTGAACTCACTTTCCTTCTCAACAACTTGGCTTGGTTTGAAACAAGACTTATCCATCTCAGGTAATACATGATTTATTGAGAAGGAATCAGTCTTTTCAGAAATTTGGAAATGTTTCTCTACAGCCCATAAATCAATTCTCGGCATGAATAGTATGCACGATTGCACGCTAGCACATTTCACTGCAGCATAGAAACATAACTATGAGTATAAGATCTAAAAGTCACTACAATTATGATAGAGCTGAGCATCAATATCTTCATACAGAGCGAAAAATTCAATCCATGTCTCACACTTGGCATCTCTAAATGGCTAAAAAAAATTGCATTTTCATTGCAAGCTTAAGTCAAAATTCTTAGCATCCACCAAAAAAGTAAAAATTAAATTAAATTAAATTTAGAGCTTATTAGATCTCCAGAGTTTTATTTATTAGCACAGTTAGCAGTGCTTCCAAAAGGACAATAACCAACATTACAAAGCAGAAAACTAGGAAAGAGAAACATACTTAATATTTGTGCAATCCCTTGCACTACATCTCCATGTCCTTCTTGTGAAATAGTTGCCATATCAATCTTCTGCATTTCAGTATTTCCCATAAAGCAGTAAAGAATGCAGGAAGCAAGATGTCTCTGGCCAGATCGGGGATTTCCAGAAATCAACATCCGACATCCTGATTTGTTAGTAAATGCAAAGGACTTGTCTGGCACAAAACCACTACGCATGCCAACATGGTTCTTTATAGAGAGCTCAAACTTCACCTTGTTATCATCCGTATCATCCACAGTATCAAGAGAACCAGTAAAGCCATCGTTTGCAGATAAAATGCCCAAACAAGCAAGCTTACTCTTTAACTCAAAAGCAATATTTGTTTCTTGAAGAAAATCATCAACATGCAACCACCAGTGATCAATAGCCATTTTCCTTTTTAATAGAGCAGAAACCATTTCCTTCTTAATCACTGTTACAGCTTTCGATAAAAGAGGCGGCAACCATAGATGTTCATCAAGAGAAAGAGATACAAGAAGTGTGCACAGTGGCCGCAATAAGCAAGGAATAAGGTGGATAGGAAGAGGGAAGGATACTACATCATTAGCAGCATTTCCAGCTTCTCTTCGGGAGCATGGTAGTGGGGAACTCAAAAATGCCTCTAACCAATCCCTCTCCTCCACTGCAAAGGATGGAAGAGAAAGGTGCTTCCAACCAGAATGTTTTTCTTCAGCTAACGACAGCACTTCTTGCAAAGGGAAATTTCTTTTCAAGGCATTGATAGCCGCTTGAGTACAGAGAGCTTGGAGATCAGCACCAGCATAGCCAGGAGTTTTTCTTGCAATCCACTCAAGCAACGATCCAGCAATTGGTTTTGGCCACCTCTGAGTGTGAAGTGAGAGAATGGAAGCTCTGTCCTCAATTGATGGCAACGGAAAATAAATTTCTCGATCAAATCTTCCGGGGCGCCTAAGTGCTGGGTCAACAGCTTCAGGACGGTTCGTTGCACCTATGACTACAACTGAACCCCTAGATTTCAAACCATCCATAAGGGCAAGCAACGTTGATACAACGGAACTATGTGTCTGATCTTGCTGCCTAGTACGGACAGGTGCCAGTCCATCTATCTCATCAAAGAATATTATAGATGGTTGACATCTCTCAGCAACCTGAAACAATAGTCTTAGTTGGCGCTCAGCATCACCCACATACTTCCCCAAGCAATCTGCACCTTTACGGGCAAAATAGGCAATCCGTTTATCGCCACGAGCACATGCACCTATCAATGCCCGTACCACTAAGGTTTTCCCTGTTCCAGGATACCCATGCAAAAGAACACCTCTTGGAGGTGTAAGCCCTAAATTATCAAAGAGCTCGGGATATAGTAAAGGCAAAATAACAACCTCTTTCATACACCGGATGACATCTTTCAGCCCAGCAACAGATTCCCAACTCTGAAAGGATGGTTCACAGGCAGAGTCTGAACCACCAATGTACACTGGTGCTATTCTCAATAAATCACGATGAAGCCTCTTGCTCTCACGTTTCAAAAACTCCTCATCCTCACCACAATTTTCAAGCCATCTCTCTTCCGCAGCAATATCCTTTCTCCAAGCATCATTTGAATGCTTCCTCATCTCCCACTTCATTTTCCTAGCCTTCAACTTCTTTATCCGGGCTAAATATTTATTACCGTGAGGCTGGAAGAGATGCCGATGATCTGTGCAGGCTATAAGAAATTTACGGTGATCAAAGATGCAACCACTTGCTCTTGCACAAGGCTGTGAAACACAGATAGGATGTTAGTTCAGATTAATGTTGGTATAAAAGAATGCTTTCCTTTTTTGTGAACTCAAAATAAAGGGGTTCAGAATATCTGTGATTGTGAATGCCATTCTAAAAGGGAAAAGACATAACCAACCAAGTGATAAGTTTTTGGACAACGATCAACACGACAACCACTGGTTGCCCCTCGCCTCCCACAACGCGTGCACTTCAATGCTCTTCCTCTGCAAAGTGCAGCCTTCACATTCTTTAAGCATCCCAATCCAGCAAAATAAACCTGGAAAGGTTTGTCATAATGAACATTTACTTCAACATAGAAGTTGACCAAGCTACAAATAGGCAGATTACTTGAGTAGCTCTGAGCAATAAAACTATTAAGCAAATAGAATTTGACAAAGAAATAGAAGAAAAGCATTTTTGTTCATGAGTTGGCAATGTGTGCTGATCACTATAGTCAGTATTAGTATATAACATCTAATTTATTTATTTTTTGTAAAAAAAAAGTTTAATACAACATCTATATTCAGTCATAAAAATAGCCTATATGTTCTTTTGGGACAGATGACAAAACTGAAATGATGCACAAAGGATTAAAAGAAAAAAAGTCTTCAAAAAGCATAAAGAAATAGAAGAGCTCCAAAAGTATACAGCATCTGGTTTTACCTTATTTACATCCTAAGCCAAGTACTGTTAAGCAAACACTAATATTCCTCATCTAAGTTATGTTTCCAAAGATAAAAGGAAATCTACTCATGCCAAAGCTAGGAAAACTTCAGAAGTCATTCGTGATCAGCACATGACAATTACTCTTAATAATAACAATATATAGAGGGTATTTAGTAGGATGTCTTAAAATGCTATTATGTTCCATAAAGTGTTTTTATTTTGATTACAGATTGTTCTCTTAAAGTCTTTACAGTAATGTCAAGCACACATATGCAGAGTTTCATGATGCAAGCCATGATTCAAAAAATACTAGATTAAAATCACACCTCTGGACTCCATACAGCGCACTGCTGATGAACCCATATTCGAGCAATGCCATAATTATCATTAATAGGACCCAAGAGACGGCCAAGCCAGCCAGGTTCATCACTGAAACCGTCCCAGATATCATAATTAGGCTCTTCTGAGGCTGAAGACCCGCTATATGCTTCATTCTCACTCTCACCATTATCCTGAAGTAACCTTTTTGGAGGCTTACCATCAGTTCCTCCACCACACAAACCACACCGTCTGCCCTCTTTGATTCGTTGGTGGCCAGGTGTATCATTTGAAGCTTGTTTCAGCTCATCCTTCGTCACAATATTTGCATCTTTCAAGGCATTTTCATCAATCTCAACCTCCTTATCAGCTGATCCTTCATTTTCTACTTGCTTTGTCGAAATTCCAGCAATTTCAGCAACATCACTTGCATTATTGCCTTCCTTCACACAGTCTAACTGATCGTCCTGTTTATCTACATGTTCCACCAGAGACTGTTCAATGCCGCCACTACACTCCTCTGTTTGCAAATTGCTTGACATGTTTCTCTTCCCATTCCCTATCATGGAAGGGGCATTTTCATCCAATACATCTACTAGATTCCCTCCAGGCACTTCGATTTCTGGAACCAAATCAGTCCCCTCTTCTTTGTTCAACATCAGCTCCACTTCCTGACTCTTGCTCTCATCTAAACTCCCATGATACTCATTCTCTCTATTCCCTTGACATGACTCATTCTCTTTATTCTCTTCTTCATGAGATTCATTCTCTTTCAGCCCTTCTTCATGAGATTCATTCTCTTTCAGCCCTTCTTCATGAGATCCATTCTCTTTATGCACTTTTTCATGCTTTGTTGCTTTGATCCTCCCAGGTCTCTTCGACTTAACAATTCTTGGCATCCCACCTTCCAATTCCTCCTTCCTATCAACCTCTACACCCTTCAACTCCCCATCACCCCTACTTCCAACCACACCCTCAAACAGCTTCCTTTTCCCACGGGGCAATTCCCTCTTCTCCTTCACCTCAAAACCTACATTCCTAGCCCTTGACCTCAACCTCGAGCTCCAAGTATCCGGACTCTCCGCAATGCCACCACCGGAATTCCGGCTTCCCTGCTCTAACCTCTCCTTCACACCCTCCACACGCCCTGGCTTTCCATCCTTCCCTAACCTCCGCCTCTTCTTTGGGGGAGACGGAGAAGCATCGAGCACAACTGGGGCACGCCGAACCCGGGAGCTTCGGCGAACCCCTGAATCTGCAGCATCAGTGATCAAAGCAACATCACACTCATTGAATTCACCGTGGTTTCTATTGTACTCCTCCTCACATATCGCATCTAATCTCTTGTGCTTCTTCCGAAAAGGCGAACCCGATTTACCAACATTCGTATGCTCCAATGAAGAACCGGGCTTAGAAGATACTCGCATCACAATAAACCCAAACCCAAACGATCACATACACATTGAAAAACCCCCAAAAGTAAAAAATGCAAACTTTTTCTTCTCTCGGTGTTCTTCTTCCAATTGGGTGTCCGAATGTGATTCAATTTAGATGAAAAACAATCGCACCCACCACACTGAGAAATCGGCTTGCTGTTCTAAGATAGGAATATTTTAGGGAAAAAGAAACCCTAGAAATTGAATTGAATAAGGGTTTTCAATGGGGTTTCGGTTCAATTGAAAAGAAACGTTTCCTTTTTCTGTGGAGATTGGGTTTCTGGGTTTTGGGGTTTCTGAAGCTTTCGTCTTCTTCGTTTTTTCAGTGTTTCCTTCTGAGGTTTTTGTTCAGTGTTGCAGAGAGGCTACTAGGGCATGTGAGAGTGCAAAAATATATGAAAGCGTTTCTGGTCTCATATTTATGTGTTTGGGATCACGCGCTAGGTGTTGCATGACAAGCACGTGATGGTTTTGTAGCTGATGTGAAGATCGCAGGAGACATGGGTCGTTGGCTTGTTAGATAGATACGAAGTGTGATGCACGCGCTGGAAGATGGAACTGGGAAAGGTATCTTAGTGGCTTATTTTTGCCAAATTTTCTCTCCTATTTCTTTTTATCCGATACATTGTTGCCGCCAAAAATGTGAGTTTGCATGACACTAAAATATGAAGCAAAGTGGGAGAGGGTATTTATGTTTTTGAAGGGCAACGGCTCCTTAAAAATTTAAATATAAAAATATGAATTGGAAACTTTTGGGGGGGCTACTTGTGCTCTAGTGAGCTTTCCTCTATTTCTTTGTTTTTCTCAATTTTTCACAACTTAGAGGTTATGGTCAAAAGTAAACAATAACAATCTCAAAGTACAAGTACTTAAAGATTAGATGTTTAATGTGATTTAGAACTATGATCCAGGGTGATAAATTAAAAAGCAAATCTTTCTTGTTGATCTTTAATATTTTTTAAGAGATTAATTGGGGTGCATTGACAGTGTAAAATTTTTTTACACTGTCATCCAATCAAAACCTTCCATTTGCATGACCATTCAAGTAGTGGGTGGTTATATCAAAGACTTTTGCTGATGTGGCAATATATGATTGAATGTCTGTGTAAAAAAATTTTACATTGACAATGTATTCAAATTAAATCCATTTTTTAATATACTCAAACATGAATAAATTCTCTCATATAAAATTTTTATATGATCAAATTATATGTGATCTTTTATCATTATTTCTTTTCTATCAATTATTATGTATTGGTTCCACTTTTTTTAGTAGTAGTAAAATATCATATATAACTCGATAATGTGAAAAAATCACATAAAAGGATCTATTTCGCTTGAAATTGTTGAAAAAAGAATTAGGATAATCAACATCAATTACAATCAGCATTTGGCAAGTGGCATTGTTATCTCATACATGATTTTTTTTTCTTTGGTGGATTGTTGTCTCATACATAATATGGACAAAGAATGTTAATTAAAATGATGGATCATCTAAATACTAGATTAACTTGACTCTTAAATTTGCATTTTTTTTTCAATTTAAAAATTTAGATTAAAAAAAGATTCACTTAAATCCAAAATTAGGACATGCCTCCAAGCTTAATAAGCACTTAAAGATATATTTACCGATAACCTACAAGCAAGGAAATCCAAGCATTAAACTCTAAGTCATAATGATCCATGAGTAGAAAATCAATTAGATAAATCAACTCCCATTAGCCTTAAATTTGCATTTACTTTTGGGATATGTGAAAATTTGATAACTAATAAATTAAAAAGTAATATAATTTTAATTTATTATTGATATATATTATATAATAAAAATATTTAATTTTTATAATAATAATATATAATTAAATAATAGCATAAAACTTTTATACTAACTAAGCTCATAAAAACACGCTTTAAAGAGTAAAAACGCGCCTTTGACACTAGGAAAACATTTTGTACGTTACTAAAAGTTTAACCGGCAAAAGCAAAGTTTTCTACACTTTAAATTCGTAAAAGCATTAAAAACGCACTTTTTAATAATAATAACTAAAATTTTAAGTTTAAGTCTCCAGTGAGCTAGAAAATTTTGGATTTAATCAAATTGTCTCGTGGACTTCGCGGTTTTATTACCTGCTTTGGAGCAAGACCCAATTTAGCTTTAGTCTTATTGCTGCGCTATTCCATTGCTCTGTTGGCTTCTATGACCCTACCACTCTGCCGTTGCTCGTGTGGAAGGGATGTTTACGTTGTTCTGCATCACGAATTCATGATTCATGTCCTCATTGTGGCACGGTACACCTGCTGCACGTTGCATCATGTTGCCGCATAGGAGCATTGTCTTCAGCCAAGTAAATTCATCCAATCTAATCTAATCTTCTTCTAAAGATGATGAAGGACGTCACATGGCATTAGTCCTTCCTTTACAAATTCATTTGCACTTTTATATTTTGCTTTTACGCTTCGTTTTTGTAAGACCTTCAACCTTTTTTTCAAGTGAGATCTCCGGTCTTGCTTTCGACAACATAAACACTAACATAATATTAAAATTAATCTCATTTGAAGAGAAAAAAAAAAAAAAAAAACATAGCAATGCATTAAGCTCAAGCCTTCATATATTCAAGCTTTCCATACCACAATCTTGGGTTTACACATTCGAAATTTCCATAAGAACACTATGTACAACATCCATTCTTACAAATTCACATAAAACTTATCACGAAACCCACTGAATCTCACCACAGTTTGTAAGATTACTTCTTGTGAAGTAAAAAACATGGAATCTCGTATGATGCTTATATTAAAAAAATGCTTAAAAAATTTAATGAACACAAATTACGGATAAATAAAGTCAGAAAAAATACTTCAATTTTACATTATTCTTTAATTATATATTACTATATCATTAAAAATTAATTTAATCTTTTTATATAGTTATTATATAATCAAACATTTTTAGTTGATATTTTGGTCTAAGACTAGAATTACTATTTTATTCTAAAATTCTAAATGAACTACCAGAAAAATATAATGGAAGCACAATGATAACACAATTATAATACACAAGATAACGGGCATAGCATGGAGCACCAGGCTGAAAGATTTAGAAATGAGATAAAACTATGGAATACAAAGCCATCACATAAACTTCACTGATGTATGCAAAGTGTTTCAAATTTGCATGGATATAACCAGTACATCATGCAGATGTTCAAGACTATGAAAATTTATACACAAAATCCTACTAGCAGTTGGTTTTATCAATCAATCATCTTCATTAAGCAGGGTAAAGTCTTGTACTTCAGTTTCTTTATTCGTTTTGCGCATTTCATCAATCTCAATCAGTAACAAGGGATCATGCACCACCTTATCTGCATGCAATATCTTTGGGCAACCTGACACAAAGATCAAGTCAGCAAGCAATGCAATGATGCCAAATGAATGTGAAGTTTATGAGATATCAATGATCTACCTGATATTGGACATTGACCACGGGATTGCTTTGACCTTATATATTGCATTATTACTTTCTTTTCATAAATATGCCTACATTCCATACTGCATCAATGAAATAGAAACATGAGCAACATAGACAGTATATCATTATCCAAATCCACTGACAAGCTCTTCCACAGAACATGAATTTTAGTGTAGAAACACAAACTTTTTGTAATCTATTATCCCAAACTAACGCAAAAACAAGCTAAAAACCACGGATACTAACAAATACTCCACAGTGGCTAACATCTTAGTACAACTCTGTCCCTCACCATGAAAGTTCCATGTCCAAGCAATGCCTCCAAAGGAAACACCACAGGGTCATAAGCTATGATGCACAAATACAGACATGAGTATCTGGTACAACATGACTACAGAACAAGAATATGGATTTTTCTAAAAAGTGAAGGTATGGGTAAGAATGCAAGATAGGGTACCACAGCCACGCGTATACACTTAGGGTGGCAATATTTACTTGCATTTGCTGAATAAAAAGTAAATAAAAAGTATGCATTTACAATAATAAATGGTCCATAAACGACAAGACAACTAACCCATTGTTGGCATTGACAAATATCATAATAATACTCACATTGTAAGACAATACATGTATAGTGTGGTGGCAAATATTATAATAATATTCAAATTGTAAGACAGCAGATCCATGGTGATAAAAAACACAGCAATTGGAGAAGCCGACATTGTCACCAGAGACCAAGCCACTGCACCGGCCGGCAACCGGCCTTTGTCCATCAACCAACCCAACAACGCCACCAGAGAACAGAAGTTGCAGAATGGTGGAAGAGAAGATGGAAGTTGCAGGATACCCAAATGAATGGGGGGACAGATACAGGTGTGTCTTTCTTATATGGGTTTGCATATGGAGGTTTCAGCCTTTGACTGAAAGCCAGCCCATTTACATCCCTACTATCAGAGAGGGGAGGGGAAGGATAATAAAAACTTAGTTACATAGACATGCTGTATATTATCTCCTAGATAAATCAGCAGAGTAGACTCTAATAGCACCCCCATAGTCCACCAGAAACTTGGCTTAACACACTCCATTCCCTTTAATGACCATTCTGACAAGCATTTTTTTTTTTTTTGAAGACAATGGTTTTGAACAAATGCAGATCAGACCAAGAATTACTGAACATTGTGCTTGTCTTTATCACAATCAATTTTCTCGCCCCATACAATAGCATTATTCTTCCATTTACCCATTCTGCATAGCAAGTGAGTGACTATACAATATACATGCATAGATTGCAAATTTACATATATGCTACGAAATAAACATTGCGAAGGAATAAATAATTTATTCAAACAAATTATGGACACTTAAAAAGTTAATAATAATTAACAACAAAATAACTCAAAACCAAAAGACAGAAATATTTTTAAGGGATTGATGTGGTACCTGCGAACAGGTTCTACAAGCTCAGTAACAGGCTTTCCAGTCAATGGGCAAGTAATATTCAATATAGAAGATTGGGTATTGGTCATTACAATGTCCTCCTGCTCTTCACCCGGCATTGGCTGTCCCCCATGATGAACATTCTAAAGACAAAAGATAAACAGCAAGCACATTAGACTGTTACAGGAATTCACCTAACAACAATCTTGCAGAAGAAACTCAGAAAAGTGTCAGTAAACGGTAATATTACTGCATTTGTTACATATACAAATTTTCTTGCAAAAAGGACCATGGAAACAGAATATTAAAAAGCATACTGCACGTCAGAATGTGCAAAGAGAAAATCAGTGCTTGGTTCATCTCTCTCGCTCTCTTCCTCCTCTCAGTACTCAGTACATACATGCATATGCTTGTGTGTGTGTGTGACTGTGAGAAAGAAGTATGAGATTATATACTCATAAGAATGTTGACACAACATTTATCCAATTGTGGGAAGGTACCCTTCTATTGACTAGCATCCCAGTCTTGTAAGACAAAGATGAGTGCTAGTGTCATTGCAAGAAAATGTTCTCACCAGATACAGCAGCTACATTTCTATCTTTGCCAGAATTTGAAATCATTGCAAGCGGTAAAGAGAACACTCAAAATGAGTAACTCAATAGCCATTACTCATTTCATGAATAAAATATTCAAAGAGAAATAACAGTAAACTATTTTCAAACTAAGAAAACAGGGAGGTCCACTGAGCGCTGACCAAAAAGACAAATAACAGTAATAAACACAATTGATATTTCCATCTACAAAGTAAACACACACCAAAAACAAAAAGGGTAAAAAGAAAAAAATCTTCAACAGTTGCAAGTGAGAAGAAACACACCCACACAGCTTCCTTAAATTGGCGTACTAACGGATTGCTTTTAGGATCTGAATTAGGATTGGCCTTAAACTTTGAAACTTCATCCTCAAATACCTTATGAAAATCAGTCAACTGTATTTGGAACATCGACAATATAAGCAAGTTAGATTCTGGAGACAAGGGTAGGGTTAGTAATAACAGATAACAGTCCATTAGGACCAACAAAAGCTCTTAACATGCAATCCACAATCCACAACCTCTTCTCCCGGCTCGTATCTGTTTGCAAAAGCTTGAACTGCTGATGAAAAATTCACACTAAGTTCGGATAGACCCGATAACTCAACAACCGCATCCTCAAGCTCCTTCACCTGAAATGAATTGTTTTTTCACTTACCATATGATCGACATTTCAAAAAACAAAACAAAACAAACAAACAAAAAGGAAAACTTGGATTTCCTAATAAACACACGGAAAATTAAGAATATTGAAATACCTCATCAGAGAGGTTTTCTTTCTCCAATTCAACTGCAATTTCCTTCATAAGGTTCATAGTCTTTCGTATACCCTAAAACATACCCAGAAATAAATGCAAGCCCATCAGTCAGAATTCAAAATTAACCTGGCAAATAAATAAAAGTAAATGCTTAAATTCCACTTGCAACCCCTTTTTTTTTGGATAAAAATGTTCCTTCAAACCAGTGCAGTGAACAAAAGGGATGCCCTAGAAAAGAAGAAAACAGAGAAAAGAAGCATTGTAGCATGAAAAGGGAAGGGGTGTGGGGTTTGAAAGTTACGCAAATGAGAGGCTGATCATCGGAGCAGAAGTTGGAAGCCGCGTTCCTCATTCGTCCGGCGACGGCGCCGCCATGTGAAGATGACGCCATGCGAAGCTTCTTCACCCTTTTTTTTTTCTTCTCCCGATCGATTAGAAGCCGGAACCCTCTGTCACTCTGTCTTCGGGTACTTGCAAGAGTGTGGAGTGTGACCACTGAGCGTTTCTGAACGAAGGGAAATTTTGGAGGGAGCCATCGCAGGGATTAGATTTTTTTTTTTTTTAAGTTAAATATCCATTATGCCCATAACAAAAATTTTGAAGGCAAATTTAATTGCTTAAGATTTAAAAACTGTTCAGTGGTCTCTCACTATTTAAAAAAAAAAATATTAATTCTTCTATATAGATTTATATTATTAAAAACTTTTATATAAAAAAATTAATATATTTTTTTTTTAATGATGAAAAATTACATAAAAATTTTTAAATTTTGGTGAACTAATTTATTCTCAAAATTTCTTACAATAACTAAACGGGTATTTACTATTTTCTTTTATACAAAACAATTGGCTTATGCTCTAAACTTCTAATTCTTTTCCTTTATCACTTGTCTCTTTATAGGGCATTTATACAGGGTAATCTATTAAGATTATAAATAAATAATTTTTTTGTTCTAAAATTTTACAATTGATTAACTTAGCCTTAAAATTTTTTTTTGCATCAATCTAGCCCCCACATCTTAAAATTTGACAACAATTTTATCTGATTACGAATATATACGTAAATTATTAGCCCCTCACCACCAACAAACCAAACCATCACCCTGCAACCATTAACACTAAACTAGATTCCTACTTCGGTCTATACCATCATCATCTCAAGCTACAACCACACCACCTAGAATCACACCTCAAGCCACGCCTACCATTGACCATCCACAGCCTGTCTCAAGCGAGCACAGCCACCACCAAACCATCGTCACTGCCCTTACTCCTCAACTACAAACTGCCACACCCAGAATCACCACGAGCCTATGCCCACCATCGACCCCCCAGCCACCACAACCACAAAGCATCACCCTTAACCACACCATCTCCACCATTGCAACCATTGTGAAGCTCCATCTTGTTGCTACCAAATCGTGCCACTACCACTCGTCGCATCTCCAAACAGCCGCGCTATCGTGCTCGAGCTATCGGCACATAGCACCATTGTAGCTCGCTGCTGCATCCCCCTTCCCTACTGCTCAAAATTTTCATGGGGTGGTGTTTGTTGGTTGTGGTGTCTGTGCAGGCAGAGGTGGTTATGAAAGGAAGTTGTCGGTGGTTTAATGTGCTGGTGTTTGGGGGCTTCTAGTACAATGGCTGTGAAAGGAGGGACGATGATGGGTGTGGTGGCTTTGGTGGTGGTGATTGGTAGTTGTTGACATGGTAATGGTTGGGGATGTTTGATGGTACGAGTCAAGGGCAATCTTTATCTTATCTTGGATTGTTTTGCCAAAATCTATTTTTATTTGTGGACAATTTTATGTTGTTGATTCAAAAATAAAGTCTAAAAATAGGTTAAAAATATTGATTTTAGATAAAAATGAGGATCCATATAAGACAATAAAATAAATAAAATAATAGTGTATCAAGAGATTTTTGAAACGATTTAAAATTCAATGCAGTATGCTACATGAAGAACAAAGTTTCAATATAATGGCAAAGTCGGACAATTTTATTTATTTTTATTTTAGTTTATTTTACTCTTTTACAGATGAAGGTGTCATTCATTCAACAATGAGCCAAATGGGTACGATCACCTATAACAAAAGGTGCAATAGTAGCGGGTACTCTCCTATCCAGATAGAGTCACCAACTATACAAGCTAGTTTTGCTAGATTATGCGCTGCTTTGTTTATGGTTTTTTTTTTGGAGAAAATGAAAGAACATGACTAGAGAAACCTCTGACAATCTTGAGCCGAGGAATGGAAATATGATGCTTGGTTTTGGGAGCTATTCACCGCTGTTATTAATTCCAGGCAATCAGATTCCACACAGATCCACCGCCAGAGACATTGCTAATCTCATGCCCATACCCTCTGCCAGCCTTGCTTCATTACCGCAAGACATCTTCCACGCAGCTGATGCAAGTGCGTCACCCTTGTGGTCGCGATTGATAGCACCCATTCCCCACTTGAGATCTCCTACTTCTGCTGCATCGATGTTTGCTTTAGGTAACTCCCTCGCATGGTGGGCACCACTGCAGCAAAAAATATTGCTGGCTGGTCCATCAAGTTCGCTGGTGCCACCGTTGGTGAATTTGATTTCTGATAGGCTGATAGAGTAGACATTGACTTTGATATCAATAGATCAACATTTGTGGGTTGCCCTTCAAAGCACTGTTTATTCCAGGATATCCATACACCATGGGCCGGTGTTGCACGTAGCTCTACTGATTCTTCCGTTTCCCTTCTAATGAAGTCTCTCAGCCAATCATCCGGTTGATATTCCTGTAGACAATTTTATTTATCGTTCTTTAACTCATGTTGTCTTTTATCTTTTGTGTTATAAGTTAATGTTATTTTTAATGAAGTTGTTATGCAAAATTATTTTCAAACTTTTAGCTTATCAATCATTTTACCATTTATTTTTTAAAATGATTGAAATAAAAATGTACTTAATAAACATAATTCTAATGCTCTTAACAACTATAAAAATTCTTTACTCCCTGTGCATTAAAGGATTAAAAATACTAGTAAAATAAACTTACATATAAAAGTATATTCGGAAAAATTATAAGATTAAAATTATTTCAATATAATATAAATGCAATTGCTTTTTTATATAATTGATTGTAACACCCGATTGTAGTAAGACTAATGACACGAATTTACACAAAAAGTTCAGAGTTAAATATTAATATACATAAATATAATAAAGAATTCAAAAGCAGGAGTTAAATTTTGCTAGTCATAGACTAAATATTTTTAGGGCAATAAAGGAAACTATAATTTATTTAAAAACATGTTTGCATGTTCCTAGCAATGGGAGGAGTTTATCTTCCTCTAAATCATTACTTAACAATCTGAAACCATAAAAAATAAAATGAGAATTTAAAATTTTTAGTAAATAATGAATAGTTATAAAATATTTGAATTATGGTGGTTTCAACCATTTCTTAGCATAGAAATCCATATGACTATTATATTATTATCTCATTATATTACTTATAAGCAAATAATACTTTATAACACCATGTATAGTAAAGGCTAAAGATGCCATGCAAATGCCAAAATGCAGCAAGTCATATTGAGGGTATAATCTCTTTATTTTAGTTTTCACTTTATTTTATTTACTTGTATCACATATATTCGAAGGTCTTCTTTTAGAAAATTTTCATTCTCTAGTGTTACTCAAAATATCGTGACGACAAAGCGTGACATTTATGTCATATCAACTAAAGTAGATAACATAAAAGAATCTTATATCTATCCATCTGTCTTTTTAGCAGTTAGCAGCAAATCTTCAATATTTTCTTTTTAAATTACTTATTTGTCATTATACATAAATTCACAATAAATATAAAGATGCATCAACTTAAGCAATAAATATAACTTAAATAAAAGACTGACATAGCATAAAATAAACAATAACTTGAATATTATAAATAAAATTCATCACATAATAAATTAAATTAGGAAATATAAAATTAAGCAATAAAATAAATTGAATAAAAGTATGAAAAATATAAATTAATTCATAACTAAAAATAAATAAAGGGCACAAGAATTAAAACAATGTAGGCTTGAGCAAAATAACATAATGTATCAATAAAAAATCTCAAATAAATAAATTCATCACATAATAAATTAAATTAGGAAATATAAAATTAAGCAATAAAATAAATTGAATAAAAGTATGAAAAATATAAATTAATTCATAACTAAAAATAAATAAAGGGCACAAGAATTAAAACAATGTGGGCTTGAGCAAAATAACATAATGTATCAATAAAAAATCTCAAAATATAGAGTTATCAAATTTAAATATTTATTTTCTAAATAGACCAAACTTAAGATCATTTTTTTAAAAGTTTCTTTTTAAATTTTTTCATCATGGTCTATGAGTCTGTCTTGGTTATTATAGTGCATCTAGCGAATATAAATCATGTGCTTGCAAGGGTCACTGTAAAAGTCATAGTAAAATTCATAAGTCAAGAGTCATCATATTGTCTATAAATCCAGGTACAAAATTCCAATCAAAGGTATAAATAATTTGATAATTCATATCCATATATAATAAATTTTACTTGTGATTAGATATAATATTTTATTCTTAATATTGGTCCCCTAAATAAATTACCATAAAAATTGACAATTCAAAATAATATACCATTACATAAACAATATAGTAATAGTGGTGGTAGTAGTGGTAGTAGCAGTAGTAATAATAATAATAATAATAATAATAATAATAATAATAAGAGCAATAGTATAAAGGAATATCAAATAAATTAACTTGAAATGATGAATAAAATAAATTGCAATAATAATGAGCAATAATATGAATTAACATTAGATCAAATAATTTGAAACGATAAATAAAATATATTACAATGATAAATAATAATGAGTAATAAGATAAAGGAATATTAAATAAAATAATTTGATGATAAATAAAATAAATTACAATAAAAGTAATACTGAGCAACTTTAATATGAGGAAAACAATAAATAAAATAACTTTGAATAATAAAATAGATTATAATGCATAAATAATAATGAGTAATAATATGAAAAAATATTAAATAAAATAATTTGAAATATAAAATAAATTACTATAACAAAAAGAATGAGCAATAATATAAAGAGATATTAAATAAAATAATTTGAAATATTAAATAAACTATGATAATAAATAGTAATGAATAATAATATTAAATAATATTAAATAACATAATTTATAATAAGTAAATATATCTATAGTTTTATTTCACAAATAATTTTATTATCTTCCTCAAAACTGTATATCTAACAAGCTCCTTATCAATTTTCAGCTCTCTTTCTCTTTTCCTTTTTTTATTTTTTTTCCTCTCTTCCTCAGTAATTTCTCTTTATTCTTTCACACTATTCCTCTTACATTTCTCGTTCTAATATTACTTTCACTCTTTATGCGGTACTTCAATCTCCCTCCTCTCTATTTATAGAGGCACAACAGTATGCTTTAGGGGGAAGGAATTTATTTTTGGCAACATTTACAATGATCCAGTAAAAAATTTGGACGGTGATGATCCAGTGAATTATGGCCGCCAGATATTAATAAAATAAAGGGAATGGTTTAGATTGATAAAGTAAATATAGTGTGGTTATATACAATATTAGACCATTGGTGGAGAACAGGTTAATGTGATTTTTTATTTAAACAATAAAAATAAAGACATATTGAAATGTCGAAAGTGAACATATTGGGCATGAGAAGCACGCGGCGCTGCTAAATGTGTATGGAAAAATCAAATGGACAAACCCTGTAAAACGGGGTTTGAATATGGATATGAAGATTGAACATAATATTTTAAAAAAATTATAGCTGAAAATAATAGGAGATTTTATAAACAACTTGAAGGAGATATAGAAAATAATAGAAGATAGATAAGGAAAAAATGAATTAATATTTAGTAAATAGTCAATATATGTACAAATTAAAAATTATTTATGTGCAAGTGAAATAAATAAAATTGCGGAGAGAGTATTATGTGATTATTGATCTGCATAGTATTTAAAAGATATAAAAAAAAATAGTAAAGATCATTTATATTAACCTATGCCGCATACCGCATCTAATAATATAGGGAAGCAAGGAAGTATATGTAAATATAGAATTTGATTTGTGAATGAATTTATAAAGTACAAGGTATTAGTAATACAATGTCCAAAACCTATGAGTATAAGAATATACAGAAAGTAAGGTGAAAAAAAGTATTCATATTTAGAATTTAATTTGCATGTACGTACTATCAATATAAAAAAATATTATATAAACATTTAATTATATATTATTATATCAACAAAAATATTCAATTTAACCACTCATTACTTTAAAAGTCTTACTAACATAAATATATAATTGAATAATAATATAAAATTTTTTTATACTACCAGTGTATACCAATTAAACTTTTCATATTTATTTTAGGCAGGAATATTGGGGCAAGAAATTTCTAGAAATATTCTCAATTTTTTATGTTTATTTAATATTGTTATAATCTATATCTATATTCTATATTTATAGTAACTAAGGATTTTGGTGAGACCTCTTTTGTGGAAAAAAATTTTCACCTCTTCAGTGGTGAAATTTTGAGTCAGAAATTTTCCGCCAAAAATTTACTGTATATTTCCTTTGAGATTTTCTTTTTTCAAAATTTTTGTTCTACTTTTGACTTTATAACAAAAATTTCCACCAAACACTTTTCCTTTTTTGTGCGACACCAAACACTTTTTCTATTATTCATATAAAATAAAAAATTATAATTCTGCTATATAACTTAAAGGAACTAAAAATGTAAGACTATATATAAAATTAATGTAAGACTATATACAAAATTGAGGTGGTTGGGTAAATGACATTCTTTTTTTTGGGGTGGGGGTTAAAACAAAAAAAAAATTTCATTGATTCAATTTAGGAGTTCATCATGCAAATGGGTATTTGTAAACATGTATTAGTGGGTATTATACTTTCACTATAAAAAGAAAATGTAAATAGCACAGACCCTCCTTGAGATATTTTAAAATAGCACTTAACATCATTTTTGATTAAAAATTGCACTTTATCCTATTATGAGAATATTTTAATGGAATATTCTCATTTATTTAACTAAGATTAACCTGAAATGGTTTAAAAAGTAAACAAGAATGCAAAAACTTAACCAACATTAATTCATAAGTTTTATTCTTCAACCATCACTTGCCATCATCAATCTCTATTATGTTATTCAAAACTCACAAAAAATAAAGTGAAACTCTTTTACCTTGAAAAAATAGAATATTAGAAAAGTATCATCCAAGGTGTTCAACAGTTGAGTATTAAATCTTGTACAATTTTAATAAATGTCAAATGTTAAGAAAGTAAAAAATTCAGAAAAGAAAAGACATATGAAAATTTTCAAAAACTGAAAGAGATTGTTAAAAAATAGAGAATACAGAGAAAATTATAAGATGGAAGAATTTTATCTTATTCATTATGAGTTTTTAATAATAGATAAAACAAAGACTGCTAAGTGTAAGTGGTAATCGAGGATAAGATTATATGAGTTAAGTTTGGTTAATTATTTTTTTCCTTTAAATATATTGGATTAACTATGGTTAAATAAGTGAGAATATTATGTTAGAATATATTTGTAATAGAGTGGAGGAGGATTTTTTTAACAAAAAATGAGATTAAGTGCTATTTTAAAAAACCTTTAAGAAAATCATGCTATTTACCCAAAAAGAAGCAACTTTCCTTGTGCTTTGCTTAATAAGAGTAGTGTGTATTTCTAAAAGATGTAAATTTGACGTATTTTATTAACATCTAAGTGAGCTTATTATATATATTTTGATTTGGATAAGTCTATAATTTTTGGCAATTTTAATGACTTTCTGAAAAAGAATTTTGCGATAGAGAATTTTGATGAAAATTCTTTATCTTGTTTTTTTTGAGAATTTTTCCATATACTTTTTGAGGGATATTTTCGGCCCATATTTTATTATATTATTTATTTATTTATAAGTTTTTAAATATTATAAAATTAAATAAAAATTGTAATTGATACATAGAAAAAAATATAGTTTTAATTTAATTTGGTTATAATATTTATTGCGTTCCAGAATGCTTAATAATATTTTCGGCCCATATTTTATTCTATTATATATTATATATTAATAATTATGATCATGGGTAAAATTATTCTTCCAAAGCTTTTTATAATAATTCTTTCACCTCGTGCCACTTTTCATATAGCACATGATGCTGTACACCACAAGGTCATTCTTGTGATATGCCATCCAGCTTTGGCTTATTTGGTCTTTCCAAATAGATCACCGAGGGATCACCGGTAGATTTCTGGATTATCAGTGTCCAAATTTTGGACTGAACCATTTTAAACGTTTCCTTTATTTTTTTCTGAACCTAACGTTATGATATTCTAATCCTAACATTATTACTATGACATCTACTACCTGCCGTAGTCAATTTTTCCACAAAAACTTTGGCAACCAAGTCTTCATGTCACTGGCGTGAACATTCTTTCTTTCTTTCTTTTTTTGTTTTCAGTTATGTTATTATTATTATTATTATATTATCATTGTTATCATCATTATTATTTCTACTATTATTATTTTATGTATCTATTCTAATAAATAATATTCAATTATTATAAATGTTATAATTATTATTTTTGTTATATAGAGTAATATATTTTGAAATCATTGCTAATTTATAGTTTTACATTAAAATGTTACTGTTTATGATTTAATTATTTGATCAATAAATTATTGTCACAAAATCAACTAAAATATTTCAATAAAGTATATTAACCAAATTATTCTGCATAAAATATTTTATAAAAAAGAAAGTATTATAGTGATTATATGAAAATCAATTTATATTTAGATGTATTAACTTAAAAATAATTTTAAAGTAATGTGTTTTATTTGGATTGTATGAAACAAATACTTTTGTATGATGAATTATTAAAAAAGATATGAAATAATTTATTTATATTATATAATAGTTAATACTTAGAGTTAATTTGAAAAAATTATTATAATATTATATTATATCAAGGTTAGCCTTCATTGGCTAGAATGTTACGCTCATCATGTAACATTTTCTTTTTTATAAAATATTTTGTGCAATAATTTATTGATCAAGTAATTAGATCATAAATATTAATTTTTAAAATAAGATTATAAATTAATATTGATAACATCAAAATATATTAATAATAATAAATTTTATTAAGATAAATAGTCCTACTAACCTTCTAAAATTTACATTCATATGATATAAAATAAAAATATGATAAATATATATAATAATAAAAGACAAGACAACATGGAGGCCAGACTGTAAAGTCATCGCAGATTTGGAAAATTTTAATCAAAGCCATAAAGTCATATGGAAAAGATGGTAGTTGTAGAATTTTTGCTGCCTTCATTCAAATTTTTCTACGTAAAACACCTCAACTCTTGCCTATAAATAGGTGTGTCGACACAATAAATTACTTGCACAAAAAAAAAGAAGGAAGCAAATAGAATAGTTCTGCCGTATGTAAGTGTTGGCAGTGAGAGAAAATAGAGACAAATAGAAAAGAGGAGAGTTAGAGATTGGCAAAAAATTTGGTGGATATACAATTTTGAGATAGATGATGAAATTAATTGTCAAATAAAATCATAGTTATATTTACTTATTACAAGTTATGTTATTATTCCTTATTATTATCTACTATCGTAGTTTATTTTATATTCTAATTTACTTTATTTATTAAAGTTATTCAACATTATTCTTATTAAAATTTATTCTATTTATCATTTCAAATTATTTTATTTAATATTCCTTTATATTCTTGTTCCTTATCATTTATCATCGTAATATATTTCATTTACTATTCCAAGTTATTTAATTTAATGTTAATTTATATTATGGCTTATTATTTCAATTTTATTTTATTTATAATTTCAAGTTAATTTATTTAATGTCATTTTATACTATTATTTATTGTTATTGTTGTTATTGTTATTATTATTATTATTATTATTTTGAGATATCAATTTTTATGATAATTTTTCTAAAAGACTAATATTAACAGTAAAATATTATGTCTAACTATAAGTGAAATTTATTATGCATAAACTTGAGTTATTAAATTATCAATACCCTTACTTAGAATTTTATATCTTAACTTATGGATAATATGATGATTATTGATTTATGAATATTATTGTGACTTTATAGTGATTTTGGTAAGGATATGACTTGTATGTGCTAAATACACCATAATAACAAAGACAAATTCATGGACTATGATTAGTATATTTGGAATGAGAAAAAAATAGAAATGATTTGATTTATAAATCATATCATGTGTTTGAAATTGAAAAAATAAGAAAGAAATTAATTTCCCAAATCCATTGATATTCTATTCTTCCTATTTTAAAATTTTGTCATTTTTGTTAGGATTTAATAGAACTTGAATTGATTTCAATTTGAAATATTTGAAAAGACTGTTTTATCCGTACAGAGGAAGCAACAGTTGAAAGTAATGATGGTGACAATGGGGCTTTGAGCTTGTGGCTATGGTGAGGCTTTTTGCTGTGGTGCTATGTGTGAGCTCGCTTTAATTTTACCAAGGACTTCGCATCCATTGAAAGGTAACTACTGTTGCTGGGATCTTCAATTCCGAATTGAGATCTACGTGAAAATTGATGGATGCTTTTGCAGGAAGGATTTATATCGATGATGATTAATGTTTGACAGCGTCATATTTTTTTTCTTGTCAACGGATTACAGGTGAATAAACTGAAAGGTGACTACTGTTGCTGGGATCTTCAATTCGAAATTGAGTTCTACGTTGAAAAATGATGGATGCTTTGTTGGAAGCGTTTACAATGGTCCAGTCCAAAATTTGAACACTGATGATTTAGAAATTTACTAGTGACCCCTCGATAATATATTTGAAAAGATCAAATAAGTCAAAACTGGATGGCATATCACAAGAATGACCTTGTGGTGTATAGCATTGTGCACTACATAAAAAGTGGCACGAGGTGAAAGAATTATTATAAAGAGCATTGAAAGGATAATTTTACCCATAATTATAATTATTAATATATAACATATAATAGATTAAAATATGGGCCGAAAATATTATTAAGCATTCTGGAATGCAATAAATATTATAACCAAATTAAATTAAAATTATATTTTTTTCTATATATCAATTAAAATTTTTATTTAATTTTATAATATTTAAAATCTTATAAATAAATAAATAATAGAATAAAATATGGGCCGAAAATGTCCCTCAAAAAGTATATGAAAAAATTCTCTAAAAAAACAAGATAAAGAATTTTCATCAAAATTCTTTATCGCAAAATTCATTTTCAGAAAGTCACTGAAATTGCAAAAAATTATAGACTTATTCAAATCAAAATATGTATAATAAGCTCACTTAGATGTTAACAAAATATGTCAAATTTACATCTTTTAGAAATACCCACTACTCTTATTAAACAAAGCACAAGGAAAGTTGCTTCTTTTTGGATAAATAGCATGATTTTCTTAAAGGTTTCTTAAAATAGCACTTAATCTCATTTTTTGTTAAAAAAATTCTCCTCCACTCTATTACAAAAATATTCTAATAGAATATTTTCACTTATTTAACCATAGTTAATCTAATATATTTAAAGGAAAAAAATAATTAACCAAACTTAACTCACATAATCTTATCCTCGATTACTACTTACACTTAATAGTCCTTGTTTTATCTATTATTAAAAACTCATAATGAATAAGATAAAACTCTTCTATCTTATAATTTTCTCTGTATTCTCTCTTTTTTAACAATCTCTTTCAGTTTTTGAAAAATTTCATATGCCTTTTCTTTTCTGAATTTGTTACTTTCTTAACATGTGACATTTATTAAAATTGTACAAGATTCAATGCTCAATTGTTGAATACCTTAGATGATGTTTTTCTAATATTCTATTTTTTCAAGATAAAAGAGTTTCACTTTATTTTTTGTGAGTTTTGAATAGCATAATAGAGATTGAGGATGGCAAGTGATGGTTGAAGAATAAAACTTATGAATTAATGTTGGTTAAGTTTTTGCATTCTTGTTTTCTTTTTAAACCATTTCGGGTTAATCTTAGTTAAATAAATGAAAATATTCCATTAAAATATTCTCATAATAGGGTAGAGTGTAATTTTTAATCAAAAATAGTATTAAGTACTATTTTAAAATATCTCAAGGAGGGTCTGTGCTATTTACATTTTCTTTTTATAGTGAAAGTATAATACCCATTAATACACATTTACAAATACCCATTTGCACGGTGAACTCCTAAATTAAATCAATGAAAGTTTTTTTTCGTTTTTAACCCCCCAAAAAAAAGAAAGTCATTTACCCAACCACCTCAATTTTGTATATAATCTTACATTAATTTTATATATAGTCTTACATTTTTAGTTCCTTTAAGTTATATAGCAGAATTATAATTTTTTATTTAATATGAATAATAGAAAAAGTGTTTGCAGTCGCACAAAAAAGAAAAAGTGTTTGGTGGAAATTTTTGTTATAAAGTCAAAAGTAGAACAAAAATTTTGAAAAAAGAAAATCTCAAAAGAAATATACAGTAAATTTTTGGCAGAAAATTTCTGACTCAAAATTTCACCACTGAAGAGGTGAAAATTTTTTTCCACAAAAAGAGGTCTCACCAAAATCCTTAGTTAACATAAATATAGAATTTGGATATAGATTATAATAATATTAAATAAACATAAAAAATTGAGAATATTTCTAGAAAATTCTTGCCCCAATATTTCTGCCTAAAATAAATATGAAAAGTTTAATTGATATACACTGGCAGTATAAAAGAATTTTATATTATTATCCAATTACATGCTTGTGTTAGTAAGACTTTTAAAGTAATGAGTGGTTAAATTGAATACTTTTGTTGATACCGTTTTTATTTTGATAGAAAATGTACTCTTATACACTACAAATGAGGGACATATCATAATTTTGACAATTATGGCCAATACAAAAGCAGGATATAGATTCATATTTGTGACAAAAAAGGGAAAAAGAAAAAGTAAAAGTCGACTTGCAAGAAGGTGATATATCTTTATCTAATAAAATAATTATTCATTGGTTATGTGTTAAACTTGATAATATTATGTGTAAAATTACTTGTTCATTGATTATTATGTAATGATATTGTTAATTTGCATTCTTGCTAGAGTAAATATTTGCACACTGATTTAAGTTTATTTTATCTGGTGGATTCTGGTTATCCATGTACTGGAGGCTTTCTCCCACCTTATAAAGGTGAAAGATATCATACACAAGAATTTTATGACCGAGGCAGACAAGCTAGAACTGCTGAGGAGTTGTTTAATTTTAGGCACTCATCTTTAAGGATAACAATTGAGCGTTGTTTTGGAGTACTGAAAGGAAAATTCCCCATTTTAAAGCTAATGCCATCATATCAGCCTTCCAAGCAACGCCTTATTGTTATAGCTTATTGTGCAATTCATAACTATATGCATAAGTGGAAATTGCATGATAGATTATTTAGACAATGAGAGAATATGAATCCTTGAGAGATTGAAACTCAGAATGGCAACACAGATTTGGAGGTAAATTTCGATAATGACAACAATGCAAGATTAACTGATGAAGCTACAAGGGAAATGACAAGGCATCATGACATAATTATAAATTGGATGTGGCAACAAGAACATAATGCATAGTATATAAATAGATTTATGAATATAAAAATGCATCAACTTGTATTAAAACTTCATTTGTTGAGACTTTATAATAATATTATGTATCAAATTTATTATTATATTAAATTATGCTATTATATGTTAGCTACTTTTAAGAAAATATTTGCCAAACAAGTTTTTTGTTTTATTACTTTTAAAACTTGTTTTTAAAAATAATTATCCAAACAGATTTTTTGTTTTTTATCATATAAAAAACTATTTTGAGAGTAAAGTTATCAAACAAAATTTTTTATTCTTTTATTCTTTAAAATTGAACTTAAACTTATTTTTTAAAACAGTTTTAAAAAACTTAAAAACAAAAACACTATCAAACAAGCCCAATATCTCTCGGCCACACTGTCATTTTGTTAAAACAGGAGCATGTATCTCATTTAAATCTGGCTTAGGTTCGAAGATAGGTGGCGAATTCGTTACTCCCACCATCTTTTAGACTAGTGTTACTCTCCTATAATAAATTAGAAAATGTACCCCGGGCACTCAGTTTTTAATTTGCAAAATAGGGCTTTTTGTATTTTATTTGCAAATGGCTAACTTTCCCTATTCTGCCCGAGCTTTCATGTGCAAGCAACCGTATTGTACATGCTATTTTGAGTTCGAGAAACCTTATTGTGCACGGGCTTTCGATCCCAAGCAACCTGTGTTGCATACTATTAGTGTTGCTTGTAGATCTACCGTGGAAGTAGGTTGTGGCTGTTCCTATTGCGTTGGTTTAGAATGCATGCTTTTGGATCTATAATGATGAGGGCCCCTTGGTTGCTAGTTAATGTTTCTTACCCGGAATTGGCTTTAAAAATGGTTAAGATGCTTTATAATATCATAAAACCAAATAAAAAAAACATACATATTTTTAATTATAAGTAAAATGATATTCAAAAAGCTTTGGAGTCATGCATTAAAACTAAAAACTTTTGGAATCCATAGTCTATTGAAGGCAAGCGCATCATAGTAGTGCACAAAACTAGAGAAAAAAGACATGGCGAGTGGAATGCATATAGTGAGCCATTTAGAGACTGAAGCTTACATGGAGACCAGTAGGGACTCACTAAAATTTTGAAGGAAACACTGAAAAATTATTGTATTGAAAGATGTGTGTTCTTAGTTGTACAGTCACCTAGAGTTAAATTTTTATGTTGATGCTGTTGCTCCTTATTTTGGCTTTGAGAACAGGATCTTCTTACCTCATGAGTTTAAGCTTCATGTATAGTTAGTCTAAACTTTTTACACTACCATTGTCACTGTTTCAAAGGATCAGATTAAATCCTTAATTCATTTGCTAGTTTTACTTTAATTCATCAGCATTTTATGTTTCTATTTCATTTCATCTATAAAAACCATGTGCAAATCCAAAATAGTGATGCAGACTAACACAATTACAAGTATGATGATTAATATAAACAAACTCTTGTGCTTGAACCTTTTTTTTTTTTTTTCGATAGTTCACAAGATGGCCAACACTCATAAAAAGTGGGGCAAAGATGTTACAAACAGTTAAAGTAGCAAAAACTGAGATAGTTCCCTATTATCTAGCACAAAAGAATAACTACCCCATAATGTAGACTCGACCAAATTCTAAGTTGTAGCCATAAGCATAACTGATTCCACTCCACCACCTTGATTATGTGGTCTTCTGGAGCACATCTGAATTTGTGCACACTTTCACAATTAGCCGCAACAGAATTTTAGAATTATACTGAATGCACAGCACCAGCAGATCTAATTGGTTATATTGTACCAAGATTCACTTTTTGTAGAATTCTAGTAATTCCATCTTTGCATTGATTCTACCATAAACTTCCTCGAGCAAATCTCTTTATTTTGAAAGACTATCTGATTTCTCAGATACCATAATGACCAGATACTTACATAAAACCAAGAAATCCATAATCGCTTCTCCTTCCTGTTACATTTGACATTTGTCCAAGACTCAAAATTTATTTTTGGATCACAATCCATCACCCAAGCCATTCCCCACCACTCACAGCAGCAACACCAAACCTTCTATGAGAATTGGTAAGTAAAAAATAAATGGGATATTGATTCTTCTACAGCATTACACAAGATGCACCTATCATGATTTGTTCTCAAAATGTTGAACCGGTGGAGTCTATTCTTGGTGTTTAATCTGCTGAGGAGGATGAACCATAGTAGCAATCAGTCTTCAATGGAGCTACTCCCTTCCATATCTTAGCCACTATACTTGCATTGTGAGATGCTACTCCTTTTTCCTTGTGGACTTTCTTCAAGAATGATTAAATTGAGTACCTTCCAGGGTTATGGAAGCACCACCAAGATCTTGTGCTTGAACCTTTTGTTGACAAAACAAATGGACCACTGATTTGTAAGATGTTTATTGAGCATGGCATTGGTTTACTATCTTATGATCTCATCTTTTATCTTCTTGGCTGCACCTTTCCAATGAGATGCAATGGTTCAAATCTGCACCTTCAAGCGATAGAAAACTGACATTATATTTTATCTGAATGCTATAATGGCAGCAGTAGCAAAGGCATCAGAAACAGAATGGTAGAGAAATTGAAATTAACTTGAACCCCAAGATAATAAGAAAATGGCCCAATCTGGCAACATAACGTGAAAAATAAGACACATATGAACATCAAATAGGCATAGCAAAAGTGATCAGGGCCATCAGCATACATAAAGGACACTCTCATGCTCCTCAAGTGATCCTGAAAATTGTCAGGCCACATTAACATGAAACTCATGGGCAGGGTCAGGATAATTTTACCAAACTCAACACTAATACAATGCAGCAAAACCCTTTCTACAATGCCTTCAATCCAAAATATTCTATTGAAATATGTCATGAACTACCATACGATTAAAACCCTACCACAATTCATAAATTAATCTAGCGGAATCACATTTATAACAACTATTTACCAATCAAGAATAACTTACTCAACACCAAATCATCAGTAAAGGCTTGGCTCACAAATTCTTAAAATAACCCCAAATTGCATCAACAAACCTATCGTTAATCACATACCATTAAATACTTCTATGAGTTTTGAGAATAAAAAACCCAGTGAACATCAATCGAACACAAAATGATTCAACCCGTTCATAAACTATGCTCACCAATAACAAAATGCGAGACATGGGGATGGGGATCGGACTTGGACAATGGGGGAATCTGAACACATAAAAGGTCAGTAAAAAGGGGTATATTAGGGGAATCTCATAATATACCTTCCCTAATTAATAATCTCATTTTCACTTCATGAATATGACTTAGGGTTCAGGGCACTCCAATAATACATTGTTCTCTCCTAGTTCTTCTGTTCCCGTTCCTCGATTCTTTACAATTATGTTGGGTTATTCGACTAGTGACTCTAATCAGGCATCTTTTCTCGCCCACAACCGCTCCAAAACTTGAGTCCAAGATAGTCACCAGTCGAGGTAACCCCAAGTACAGTCGATGAAGCCAAGGGACTAGTGTGCAAATTTTAACAATTCAAAGACCCAAACCTAATTCGCGTAGTAAAATGACATGGCCAAAATAACAATTGTCCGATTAAATAAACAACTAATCTAACGGCTATGTGTGCTTGGAGTAACGTTACTTTGAAACATATATGGAGTAATGAATCCGCCACCTCGAAGGTAACGTCATGGGGAATACGTAGGGCACTCAAGAATGATGAGATACGTAATATTTACAGAGAGGATGATTTTCACTATGAATATGTGGATGAAAGCTGCAGCAAGATTTCTGGACCTAAAATGAAGCTTCCCTATAATTGGTTGGTTACTAAAGAAGAGGACTACGAGAAGATGGAAGCCGAGGAGAAAGAAAACAATATCTCTAATGTGGGCCTTTAGAAAGATGAGCTGTTGTAAACACACATAGCATCTTCCTCCGAGTAATTATCCTTCTTTAACCATATATATTATAGTTTAATATTATAAGCCATCGTTAATAAGAGCCTGTTTGGATTGGCTTTTTTCAAGAAAAAAATATTTATTTTTTTTAAAAAATACTTCTATAAGTTTTTATAGGTGTTTGGATGTAACTTTTCAAAAAAGTGCTTCAATTAAAAAAAGTTAATTTACCACATTTTTTAAAAGTTAGGAATACCTAACTTCTAAAAAAAAGCAAATACAGAAGTGATTTTTAATAAAATTATTTTATAAAAATATCTTTTATCTTTAATTAAAATTATAATACATATTATTCCTTTTTTATTCCTTATCAAATCTTATTTCTCTTTCCTTTTTTTGAATGTTTTTTTGTAATTTGACTATAAGAAAGTACTTTTGTTCTTTTGTATCAAAACAGATTTATAGATACTTTTAATATTTAAAAGTACTTCTCAAATGTTTATCCAAATATAAAATAATTTTTTCTAAAAATTAAAACTTTACTAAAAAAAATTTAGAAAAAAAAGTCCTTTTTCTAAAAATTTATCGAAACGGACTCCAATTCAATCATTGTTCTATTGTTCAGTTGTACCGCTCCTTGCTCATGTGAAGAAGTAAAATAGGAGCTGACATTGCAGATTGGCTAGCTTGCATCTTCTGCCTCATCACAAGGACTGCGATTTCTGTTTTCTGGAGGATCCACTTCCTATCCATATACGTTTGCTGATCTTTGATTTGAGTTGATATTCCAGCCTTTTTCATTTATTCGTCATTCGTGTTTGTGTTAGGTTTGGCAGCTAATCCCTACGGGCTCAGTTTGAATGAACTTATGTTTTACCAAGCAGCACTGCATGCGCAAAAGCTGTAGAGTGCACTGTGTACGGGACTTGAAAGCGTCTTTGTTTTTAATACTTTGAATGAAATATGCTCATTGTCTATTGAAATATTTTTCCCCAGTGCATCCAGGACTCTCATTATGCTCGTTCTATTGCCTCAAAATAAAGATGGCATGCCGAATAATAACATGTTCGTCACGTCAAAAAAAAAAAAAAAAAAAGTTCATGACCCCATTAGTCCGACCTTATTTAATCAATTTTCATTATTTCATAGCCATTGGAAGCGGCCAGAGGGCGCATCTGCAAAATGATTTCTTTAGTTGATGCCACTTTTACGTCAACATGTGATTTTAGCCTGATCCTATGCAAGTTATTTGTATAATTCTTAATTTGTATTAAAAATTCGAAATTGATTATTTCTTCAAATATGTTCACATTTATTTTAAAATGGCATTTGATTAAAAGAAAAGTTTAATAATTTTATTAACTAATTTTGATATGTCTTCGAGCTCGTCAGGCTGGTCTGTTACTCTGTTCCAATTTAAACCAGCTCGCATTGGATGCAATTAAGTTTGACCAAAATACTTTTTACCTTCTATGACGTTTAATCATAATTTATTCTGCAAAATTTTTAGGCTAGCTCGTAATACCAACTTGGACTACAGAAACATTCCTTCAAATGAGTCAATAGTCGCTCTTTATTTTGGGTCTGCAGTATAATTTAAATTTTCATTCTTTTGGTCTGTGGATGGAGGCTGGGGTTGGGGGAGGGGAATGGGGTGGGTTCACGAATCGAACTCAGGTATGGTTTAGATGTTAAACTGCATTTCAAGAACATGGGGCCATGATGCTCCCAGGAGGCGTAGACAGGCAAACAAACGATACGCAAGACATTGTCGTATATAACATGAATGATCAGTTTTCCACGTTTAAAATGAAAGCCTACATGGGGCGCGGGGGGAGCATAGGGTTCTCTGACCCCGGGATAGCGAGAGTATGGCCACAAAACAAAAAAAAAAAAAAAAGCCTATATGTGGTACTGGTATGTCATTTTAGACCCACCCCCTCCCAAAAAACAAAAAAGCATGTCATTGACTCATCGTTCTCGCACATCAAATTTCTGAAATTCGAAATTTGTCTATTGTCTAGTAAAAATTGAAAAAGATATACAAAATGAAATACCATAGAAATGTAGGAACATTGGATACCTTACTCATGAAAAGGACCAAACTGCTGATTATAGGCGCCTACAGCCCCACCCTTGGAAGGGAAGGGGCATTATCCAAAACCTAAGCCACTAACATGTTTGGTAACCTCAAAACCATGGTTTTGAGGTTCCAAACTAGAAACCAAACATACTATAATTGTCCCCTTAATTCTATGGCTGTAAGCATAATCCTCCTGTGATCTGTACCTATGATGTGCTGGATAAATGCAAGTGCATCACTGTTTTCTTTGATCAACCAATTATCTACGTCTGCCAAGGGAAGGAGGTTGCTTTGCAGGGGTCAACTTCCTGAATGCAGCATGCAGGATCATGCCTACACAGAGTTTTTGAACTTCAGAACTCTCTTTGGATAAAGAAGCCCAGCTAAGGGGAACGAGCTAGCAATAAGACTACAAATGTAGAAAGACTCACCTGCATAGCTGACACTCAAGGCACAAAACAGGGCCATTTGGACATTGGAATAGATTAGAATAACTGCTGTTACTGCAAAACATGATCCGCATCGAGTTAGAGATGTTTTTTTCTAGCATTCACAAACAATGTGCTATAGATACCAGTAACCTCAGATTACATGATAAAAGGAAAAGATTAATATGTGCAGAAAACAAGAGATGCCATATGAGCTCAGTAGAAAGTTACTTCCATGAAAGATTATGCAACAGAAGTACAGAAAAGAATGAAAAACTTCCATATAATGCATAGGGAGAAAGTGAGATTACTTTATTTTCTTCCGTGATGTACTATACTTTCTCTGTGCAAGTATATTAACCTCTAAGCAAAGTCAAGAAGCACATTGCAATTGGATGTAATTGCTACATTCCCAGTAACACTACAGAAAAATCATGAAAAATGACAGTTTTCCCCCCATTTTTCAGTAAAGCCAATGGAAATTATAGCTCACCACATTGGGCGAAGCGAAGCAAACACTGCCGAGTAATAGGATATTGATCCAATCCCCATTTGTCGTTAAAATACTTGAAGAAATCCCACAATGCCAAACATGATATCAATCCAACAAGAGCAACAGGCATCTGATACCTGCAAACCATCAAAAAACAAGCACATTCCTATCAAACACCAACAACAAAAAGGGAGTACAACAACTCAACAAGTAGCAGAAGCAGATTAATACACCACAGAAATGAAAAAACACCAAAACTGCCAAAACCACACTCTTAGAAACAAAAGAGAACAAACCATCCACGTTATTAAACACATCAATACCATGCTGCAAAAATTTGATAACAAAAAAGCCACTAAAATTCTCCAATTCAAAGAGTGATACAACACACAATATCTTAATATTTGCATAAGAATTACACCCCCCACTCAATTCAAAATCCAAATTTGGCCACTTCAAATCCGAAGTCCAATCCTTTATACAAACACCAAAGAATAACCAAACACCTCAATTTGCAAGAAAAAGAGCCTCATTTTATCAAACGCATTAATATCACTACTAAAATTCTCCCACTCAAAGCATGACGTGTACGCACAATCTCCATAAATTAGCATATAGACACAAAATACTCACAAAAATTACACCCACTCAACTCAACTCAACTGAACTCAACTAAAAATTAACTTTTTTAAAAAAAAAAGTCCAAATTTGAGGGCCTTCAAAACCCAATTCCCAATCCTTCCCACAACCAACAAAAGAACCAAACTTAAAAAGCACGAAGAGTTCATCAAAAAAATCAAAATCCCAAAAAAAAAAAAAAAACCCCGTACAAGGCGCAAGCGAAGAAGAGGATGAACAAATATGCATAGTTACGAGCATATCGCTTGACGTTCTCGTGGACCCTGAGGCGAGCCTGGGCTGACGAGGAAGGGAACGAGTACGACCCGCATGAGCCGACGAAGGCGCGCGACCACGACGGCGTCTCGCCAGTGAAGTCATCGGCGGCGAGCTTCGCGAGCGGGTTGAGTGTCAGCAGGGAGAGCAGGGTGCCGAGGCTGGAGAACAGGGACAGGAAGAACCCGGCGGCGGGGGACGAGGTGGCGCCCGAGGAGGTGGGATCACCGGCGGCGGCGGCGGCGGAGGAAGAGGGGGCGGAGGAGGTTTTGTGGTCGAGGACTTCTAGGTAGCCGGAGTCGCGTAGCCAGGACTCGAAGGCGGGTTCGGGGACGCTGAGGGCTAAGGGATTCGAAGCGAACACCATGTCGCTCCTCGCTCTTCCCTAAACCACACACACGACTAGCTACACTCGCGGGTGTGTTGTGTAGTCGCCACTTTTATTTGGTTTTTTCGGCTAAGGTTTGTCACGTCTTGGACTTCGTACACATGTTTTAGTAATAAATAATAATAAAATTTCATTCACGCGAGTTGGGTGCCTTAACAAACAAGTTGCAATTTTAGGAGAGAATATTTAAATTTTGGAGAATATAATTATTGAGAATGTCTCTTAATTTAAATGGCTAAAAAAAATTCCATTCACAAAACCAATTCATTGACAAATACGATACTTATTTTAACTAAAGGATTCAAGTAATTCGATATCGTTCCAATATTGACTTTTATATATAAAAGAAAATAGCTATGCAAAAATTTTTCACAGATGAACTTGATTTGAATTAAATTAATTAAATTTTAGTAAATTTTTAATATGATAACTTTAAGAAATCATGCAGAAATTGAATCTGCAAGCTATTAAAGTCAAAGTATATTTAAACTCAAATTATGACTAGCTCATGGTTCGATCAGTCAATTTGATCTGACTTTTTAAGTTTGAATTGAGCCACGTTTGAGCATTGCTTTTTTCCCTTTTTTCTTGAAAAAATTCCATGATTTCATATGAGAAATGTTTGGGAAACTTATTTCTTATGAGATATCGTGTGAATCAAATAGGACCCATACCCCATCCAATGATAAATGAGGTGTAAATCAACATGATGTTCCATAAAAAATATATCCTCCTATCACTTCTTGTTTTATATTGTATATAGAAGAATAGAAAATTGTACAGTTTATAGAAAAGTATGCATAATTTGAGATATTTAGTTCGATTCATTCATTGAATTTAATAATACTAATAATAGCCATTATCATCCCCAAAAAATATTGAACCTGTGTAATGCACATTGCATTATAAATTTGTGCTTATGAACTGAATTTATAGAATTAATTTATCATTCTGTTTGCTGTTTTTCTAAAGCCGGCTGTTCAAACTAGATAGTATGTAACACAGTTATTTGGTATTTGTAACACTACTATGCAAAAAAGTTAATCAATTAATCTCTATCTGCTTATCGGAATCATTTCATCATTTTGAAGTTACTCAAGTTGTATGGCCTTGAGGATTGAGGAAGCTGCAGTGTACTTTTAAAGCAGGAAATCAGGGTGAACTGTTAAGGAATTGCAATTTGCAAAGCAGATTGGCCCTGCCTTAATACGTAGAAAAATTTTCAGACTTCACTTGAACAGTAACTCCAAATTCCAAGTAGGGTATCACAAAGCAGATTTATGTGAGAGGTCTTCATGCTCCACCAAAAAAAAAATAAAAATAAAAATGAAAGGTCTTCATGCTGCAATGGTTACATTGCATCAATATAATTGTAGCAGACATACATTATGGTCACCTACGATATCACCTGAAATGACATACAGCTAACACAATTTGTCACAGTTCTAGAGTTCATACACGGATGAGACCACAAGTCATCTCTTCGCAAATTTCTCGGCTTTCCTGCACGTGTTTACTCTTTTCATGTGCCAAACAAGATGAACCTGACGGCGCAAAGCCGCTTTTCACCAGAAGAATGGATAGATCATCATCGCTTAAGTTGCCTTCTAGCCAAAGCAGGAGCTTTCTTAGGTATATAGACCTTGTAGCTAACCTGGACATTCACAAACTATTAGCAGTGAAAAAAGGAAAGACAAAGGAAAAGATTACTTATCATATTTTAGGGCTCACCATTATGAAAGCAACATTTAGGATCTAAGAAATGATCATATACTCACCTGTACCATTTCACCACCTCGCATCACATTCATTGTTTTCTGCTCAAACTGCGAGCCCTGGTTGGATTCATCTTGCAATTTTCCTGCATTATCCTCTACTGTTGAGTTTTCAATGCAAAATTCAGTAGTAGTGGAGTTTCTCAACTCATCAGCATCTTTGCCACTGTTATTAGTACTCTGAATTGCTGCTTGAGTAGTCTTGGCTTCATTTCTTTCTACAGCACCCTCAGTTGACGGGAGCTTCACATCGGGAGGTTCACGTGAAGCAGATGTTTGCTTCAATTCAAACCACGAGTTATCCTTAACTTCATCTTGCCCCTTATTCAAGTTATTATGTCCAAATTTAGGTCTGTGACTAGAAGGCTTAGAAACAGCAGAAGACAATCCTCTAATGTTATCAACAATATCATTGCTCCTATGACTTGCAATGTGAGAAGCCTCAGAAATACCCCTAGCTTTACTACTCTCTGCTACCACCAACTTTTCTTGAGAAAGTCCAGACACAGGTTTTTGCTTCAGCGATGAGCGATTTCTAAGTGAATCATGGCAAGATTCTGGTGTGGTCAATTCTGGTTTGTTTGTCCTGCAATTAGTGGATTCTTCTACAAAGGTTTGATTATCAAATTTTGTACCTACAGCTGCATTATTGACATTAGACTTACATTGAACCACATTATTATCAGTAATTGGTTGCTTTACCTGGCTAACAATTTTATTTTCGTTATCAGAAGCTTTTGCAGTAGACTGGGTCCTACCTCGGAACTTTCTTAAGTTTTCCAACGCCTTTTGTCTTAGAATTGACTCCAAGTCATCACCATTTAGATTATCCCCAGAAGTCTCACTTGTTTTCTTCTTCATAGATTCAGTTGTCCCAGCACTATCAGCATTCACATCTCCTATCACATCCTCATCTCCCAATTTCTCTTCTGTTGCAGGAAGTGTTGGATGATCCAACTCTCTCTTTGTGCCCCCATCATTACTGTCATTACTTCTACAAGGGTAATCATGATCATCTACAATCTCCTCCTTGGTCTCATTTCTAGAAAATTCCCTAGATTCCTCCACCTCTTTTGCAACAGTAACGACTGATCTTAGCCTCCTGGAATTGTTCTCACCTACATAATTATCTTCAGTCCTTTCATAATTACTTTCACTAGAGTGACTGCATGATGAACAACTTCTGGCCCTATATCTACTACTCCTTTCACTTTCACTTCTCCCTCTCTCCAATCTTCGTTTGTCTTTCTCTTTTCTCTCCGATCTTCCCCTGCGACTCTCATATTGACTGTCATCATTGCTAGCACTCCCACCCTGACATGTAGAGCAGCTCCACGACCCTCTGCTCGCCGAACTAACACTTGCTTCTCTCCTAATCCTTTTCTTCTTGTAGGGCTTCTCCCTCGCTTGATACTCACTTTTCCTCTTTGCCTTTTTTCTCTTCCTAGCATAGAGAGAGTCCTCACTGCTGTCCCTGCTGTATGATCGTCTCCGAGCCTTCTTCTTGCGACCTTTCACATCTTTTCTCGCACGAGACAGATCCCTTTTTCTTCTGTAACTATCTCCAGAGCTAGAGGATGCCGATGTGTCCACTGATTTCAAATCATCATAGTCAGAGCTAGAAAGAGAAACCTCACGGCGGCGAACCTTCTTGGATTTATACTTCTTACTCTTACTTTTACTGCTTCCCTTGGCCTAAAGCATCAAATTAGGTACATATTCATTATGAATTTGCATTAGTGAAGACAAAATTAGAGAAATCCACACTCAATTATGATTAGCAAACCCAACAACCAAATCAAAATTGTCTTCTCTTACAAGCCAAAAGAAAAACAGAGTACATTAGAAACCCAGAAAGAATACCTAGTACCAAACAAATGGAAAAAATGGATTTCCTGTCAACGGAGGTATATGATTCACACCCACTAAAATTTTCAGTTCATAAAACACGAAGCAATATCAGAAATTTTGTTGCTTTCTCCCAAAGTTTTGAAGCATAAAATTAAATACCCTAAAACGCAAAAACAATGATCGGATAAATGAGAGTACCTTAGAGGAGTGCTTGGAACGTTTCCTCTTGAGGGAAGCGGAGGATTTCTTCCCCATTCGAGCAACCTGCAAAATCAAGCTTTCAAAAACAAAAGGGATAGCATAAAAAAATACACAAAAGAGGAAGAAAGAGAGAGTGAAATGAGAAGCTGCTAATAGGCGAAAGAGGAATTGAGGAAAGGGAATTGAAGAAGAAAAAGCAAAAGGGTATAAGAAAGTTTCATGCTTTTTGCGAATGGACGATTCCAATTGGCACTATTACCCTTTTTTCCCAAACTCTACTCTGTTGCTCCTGAAACCTATTTATACCATTTAAGCCACTCCTCTGCTTGCGGTTAACTAACCCTGCGCCAAATTGAAGTACGAGGAACACAGGATGATTCTATTTTTTTCTTTTTTTTAATAAAAGAGGAAATAAGGATAAATCTCTAGAAAGAATTTGTTTTTGCCTTTTTTTTAATACAATTTTTGTTTTTACCTTTAAATAAATAAAATATATTATAATAATAATCAACCAAACAATGTAAGAATGAATGTCTACTTTCTCATTTTATATATCAAATCATTTTATCGAAATTCCTACATAAGAAATTGTTAATAGCTAAACTTTCATTATTACGAGAAGCAGTATCTGATCTTCTTTATCCAAAACTACAGATGTTACGGCGGTCAGATCCACCACCACATTAAAAAAAAGAAACATTTTTAACCTGCAATTTGTGCATCATTGTTTGTTCTTTTTTATTTTTTCGGTGATAATTACTGTTTATTTGTTCTCTCCAGTAAAACATGGTAACAGTGGGAAATTTTCATAAGGCTAGACATTCGGAAAAATTCAATAGAACTCAATAAAAATTTGTCAAAATTTGAGAGTATTAATGAATTAATTAGAGTGATAATCATTTGTGTAATATTAATTTAAGAATTAATACTAATGTCCAGTTATTATAACAAAATTCAGATTCATGTCATAAAGATTCAATTAGGTTTTACATTAACTGTTAACGGCCTAACACTGCACTTTTCTATTATCCAAATTTGGGACTGACTAAAGCTTAACATAGGTAAAGATTTTGCTTTTGTTGTTATATTATAACACTATGGCAGAGTTATTGTTATTGTTGTATTATTGTAACATTATGGCATCATCTAAACTATGTAACTGACCCATCTAATAGGATAAAACTTAGATATTGTTGTAGTATTATAACAAAATTCAGATCAATTATTTCTAACTACTATAATATTTTCTTCTGAATAAATTACAAGAGGTTCTACATATAAATGCTTTCATGATTGAAGAATTTCCCCGCCGGCCCACCAACTCAACTGCCTTAATGGAAGGGAACCAAAACCTGTTACTCAACTCATACAGAAAGATCATAATGTGTGGAGGTAATGTTTTAGGGAGTACTTACAACATGCAAGAGAATTAAAGTGCAATGTTCAGTGCCTTCAGCAGCTAGATTGCCATGGAATCTTACCCCCAAAGTAAAAGGTTTTCCAGGGCATATGAGACACTAGTGCTGCTGTGCTAGCTTAATAGCATATTTGATGTTGTGTTTCGGTCTAAACCATAGTTTAAAAAATTTCAAACCGAAAACCAAACATGCTGTAAGTCATGCAAGTACAATTGGTCTTCAAAATGTGAGTTTTGGTGGACTGTCCTAGTTGCATGCATATAAAATAGACAATAGGCTTTCTTAAAGTTCAAAAGCCTCGGGCTTTGGAGAGGTTCTGCATAGGCACCAACAACAAACGCTCTTTCAAAAGATTTAGGGGAAAATCTGAAACAACTTTCATCCTTTTCGTTCCACACATTATACACACTGTTAAGAACTCTCCTTTATCATATGTCACTTCAGAGGGGGTAAAACAAACTTTCTTGATTATGAACATTTTCATGGTTCACCATTATTATTTTCAGGTACAGAAGCAGTGCATTCTTCTTTGTACTGGTCTGACAAGTACAGAAGACTTTAGAATGCTAAGCATCTTCGGCATCGCTCATGCTGGCACGACTGTCAATATAGAATTCAGTGGAGAAATCAATTTCATCAACAATCCTTCCTCTGTTGTGTTGACACAAAGGATATGCATAATCAGTATAAAGAATAAATACTATGAAGGAGAAACTGCAAGTAAATTGTCTTAACCGAGATAGGCGACAACATATTAGGATAATAATACCTTTCAAGAACAAACTTCCCTTCTTTATACTTTTGGCTCTTCTCATGTGCAGACTCCTGAGAGATTAAGTAAATTTTGAAAGGGAAAAGCTGTGTAGTGTTGGATAGACTCAATAATAATAGTGATCGCAAACTTTGAGCTTAAACAATATGCTCTAATTATTTTGACATCTAATTGATATTTTATAAAATATGATGTTGACTTGTGCCAGTCCACATAAAATATTCTAACATGTGACTGGCAATTAACTTGAATTAAAGAATGATTTATGAGGATTTATACAGACCCAAAAATAAAAATAAAAATTCTGGGCCAATCATTCAGCATAAATATTCTAAGCGATTTCATTTCATCTGCAACACTGTGTCTAGCTAGATACATGAAATCAAGGCAGGTTAAGAGAGGAGGATTACATATTTCCAGCCAATTATTTGACCACAGCAACAGCAAAAAATATCTGCCACAGTATGCAATCCTGAAAGCATCATCCTTTCCTCTAGTGCTCCAATTGTGAAGTTCACACTGGATCACAGGCATAAAACGTAAGTGTACCCAAGAGACATAGAATACTCAGGTCCAGTGATGTTTTCATCTAATAATGACAGAAAACCAAAAACTTCCCTAAATTTATTTGACAATACCTGCAAATGATAAGTGTGTTTACAATCGTGATCTCAAACCATGACCTTCCATATAAGAGGGTTAGATACCAAGGTGCACAAACTTATTGATATTATAAGTTTTTTAATACATAAGTCATTAGCAAACGGATATCATATTATGAGTTTTTTTTGGTAGATGTCATGTTATAGGTTTTGATACACAAAATGAATTCATTCCGAAACAGTTGTGGTTTCTTTTTAGGCATGCTCCTTATACTAAAAGTTTGAATAAATGCACGAGGATTCCAATAGTAAAGAGAAACAGCAAAGTTCAAAATTTGAGGGGAAAGGTTAACATAAAGGAAAGTTCAAGGAAGGTTTCTGCATTCATGACAGCAGCAATATGACTGGAAAAAATCTTAACTAAAACCACGTGCAAACACAGTTGATTTAGTAATTCTGTCTTAATCTGTCCATTTCTTAACTCAGTATGCTGAAAATATCAAATTAACTAGGGAAGCAAGAAACTTTTAAGTCACAATGTAAAAGCATACCTGTTTTGAACAGTGGACATATAAAAGTTACTGGCTTCACTTCACTAGGTACATCACTGCCTAATTTAGTAAAGGCAAAAACCTATGAATTAACTGATTTTGTAATAGAATTTAAGGAGATCAAATATTTCAGGCCATGACTAGATGCAGCAGGGTATAACACTGCACTATTCTGCTATAAGGCTTTTGAACAGCTGCAAGTCAAAACCAGCTCACAGGTCATTTCGGTGAATTCAAAATATACGTCAAACTTGTGCCAATAACATTAAAAGCTTATGCTAGTTCTGGATTGTGGTCATTGTAAACTCATGAATCCAATGCTTTAGGCAGTCATAAACAAATCTAAAATTAATGTCTGCAAAAAAAGGAAGTTGAGCATGCAATGTTGTCAGAAAGAAAGGCTGACATTTATTAAGGCCAAAGTTAAACGGCAGGAAATGCTGAATTATCGTTTTTGTTGTGCTTGCTAAATTGATGTCAAGTCAGAGTTCAGACGTGAAAGAAGAAGAAGAAGAAGACAACTACTAAAGCAGGAAAAAGATCAAACTGTATTAGGATCAAACAATGATGCTATAAAAAATATTTTAAGTAAAGATTGACTTAATTATATAGCTGGATATGATGTAATCTTCTACACCGGGTGTTGTATTATGGTCATAGAAGGGTGCACTCACACTCTAATGGGAAAAAGACTCCTGAGTGTAGACCAGGGAACTGGAGTTGTAAAAGCATGGTAATTTCCTTAGCTGTCCTGCTCCTTAAAAGCAAGGATAGCAATGTTTATGGCATTCAAAGATTCAATCAACAGAATCTGATGCCATGGATTTTGAAGCTTGTGGAATGCATGTAAATATTTCCAGCCAACACACAAGGCATGAGCATTTCAAACCATGAAAATTTTTCCCATGGATCAATTGCTCCTGACACATGAACTGCACAAGTTTCTAATTCATTTGAGAAGACTTGGAAGGCTATCAATGCCCTAAAAATATTTTCTATTATGAAAATGTATGTGTCACTAATCATTTTCTCCTGTAGAATTCTCTCTTAACATAAATTTAATATGTATTCCATAATTCCACGTTATATGTAAATAAAACATTTGAAAATCGATAACAAGTAACAGCAGTTCCCAATCTATACGTGTTAGCATTTAAAATTAAAGTAATAAGTAGTGCTATAGGTTGAAAAGCGTCAGTTCTAAACTGATTAAGGATGCAAATGCAATCACATAAATACAGTTAGTGTTTTGAAACAACAATGTTGAATTTTATTTAAAAATAATTTTAAAAAAAAAAAAATGAGAACACCCATGGTGTTGCAAAGGATGTAATTTTCGTAGAGGTTTGACTTTTGCAGAACATGACCACCCTACTTTCTCGATTGCTGTTAGTATCAAATTATGCTAAATGCAATTTTCAGTTAGCAATATAAAAAAATTAAATAAAATGAGCCACAAGCCTGTTATACTACCATACAATACTACCATTACTTGTAATTCATTAGGGTAGTCACTAATGGATCAACAAGAACTGAAATGTACTCACGCATTATTGAAGAGGTATGCTGTTCCCCTCCGGCAATGAAATGCCTGAAAGCAAGGTAATGGAAAATTAAGATGAGAAGCAACTTACCAATCCAGCAAAGCAGTTGGAGACTTGGATCACAGTACTGCCATAACCAGGAAAAATCAACAAACAACAGCAAAGAGATTGTGAATGCAATTAGAAGTAATACATTTGGCTTTTTATCTTTTCCCACTTCACGCATTATATATGTCAGCTATATGTTTATTTTATTAAAATGCTTCACTTTGAGCATATGAATTATGAATATCATGGAAAGAGACCACCACACAATAAGGTGGGTACAAGAAAAGTTACTAAAAGCAACCCTGAAACAACCACGCAGTCAAGAGTCAAAAAGACATATTTTAAGTTCATACGGAAGCTTTTTCACCTGAACCTCTTATGTATTTTTCCTTTGGTTATAATTTGATATAACATGCTAGCTGAAAGATAACTAATTGGTAAAGTCATCATTAGGATGGAGTCCTTAGAGTACTTTACAAAGTAAATACTCCATTGAAGGAAAGATCAGCCTATGCATTATCACTATCCAATTATTTTCCCATTGGAGAATTTGATCCTGGCTTATCCATGAATTCAACTGAACAGCAAAAGGATTGAAGCGAAGGATATCAAGGACTCATGGAGGCAACCACCAGCATTTTCCCTTAGGCTTTGTTGCCAGTATAGCCATTAGAAAAGCTAACTGAATAAGCTAGAATTGCGCAAGTCACTATAAATGGTACTCAATCAATAGCCATATACGAATCCGAGGTTAAACTTAACAGTTCTCTGTCATTATTGATATGCATCCAGTAAATTATAAAGGCTTCACCCCAGTTAGGATAATATAAAAGACAGCCTAGAAAATTAACAACTCAAGATCACAAAGCTTAATTTTACCTATCCGGGCATACTAGAGTACTAGACCATGCTTCCAGCACATAGTTCTTAGATCTCAAAGACCCCATATTAGATAGCATGGTATAGATTTCCATATTTCAACATATGACAGCCTATAAAAGGGCTGTTTCTTATGCTTTTATTCAAGGCAGCTACGCAAACAGTTGCTCAAACAAAAGTTTACATAAAAGTTAAAACAACATTAATTCTCTTAGCTAAAACATTGAGAGAAAATCATATGGCACCCGAGAGATAAGATCATCCGCAAGGGCCAAGTGAGTTTTGCAGAACTTGCATCTATAAGACCTGCCCTCAAGCTCCACCACAAACACTCTTCCCATTATCTTTCTGCTCTGTGTTATGAAGCTCACTGATGTTACCACCCGAAGCAAAAGTCAGTATATGTTCGAATGGGAGCTTGGAAGTGAAGATTCAGAGGCAGAGAGAGGGAGAGGGCATAATAGCATAGGCATAGGGCAGTGAGGACACGTGCAACCGTGAGCGTTAGTGGTACATTTGTTTATTCGTCTTTGGTCTTGTCCTTGGTACTATAAGTGAAGGGATAAGGTTTAGTCACTGCCTTATGGATGGATCAAGCTGCAATCACGGTTCTAGAATCAAATTAGATTATAAACTTGCTGCTACTAGGCAGTTTACAGAGCACATTTTTTAGATTGTACCACTTTAGAAATTTGACGATCGATATATAAATATATAAACAATTAGTAATTCCAATTTTTTTTTTTTGGGAATGTGATGAATATGTTACAATAATTAATAATTAAAAATTTTCTATATGTCAAAATAGGTGGGCATAAAAATAATGTTTAAATAATATTTATACTAGAACCTTTTGTGGGGGGTCTGAATAGTGGAACCAGTTCTGAGTGAAAAAGGGATACTCTGTTTTGGGCCTTGATCGTTCGTATAAGGGTGGATCATAATTGTTTAAAGGTGGATCATAAATCAAGCCCAGCTCGAATTTGACCAAATAATAAAACATTAAAACCTGGCCCAAGTAAAGTATGGCAATTATTAATTTACTTATTCTTGTTTCTCTGAGACATCTTATTTTACATAACTTAAAAATAATGTTGCCAGATCACTTTCAAATATATATTTTTTATATATGTGAAAAGGTATTGGTTGATCTTTTATTAAAGTTTTAATCAAGGTTAAGAAAATCAGACCAGACATAAAATCGATTAAGACACTAGTTTAAAGGTTCGGAGGTCCAATTGATATCAAAGATTTAGTTCAATTTTCTTAACACTAGTTTTAATCAAAGCAAAATTTTCACTAAAGTTCTGATCTCAATATTTTCTGAGAAATAATCAAACTAAACTTAGGAGAAAAAAAAAAAAGACTTAGCTTATAGTGAATTATAAATAAAGTGTCTAGTTATTTCTATAAATATTTAGGTTGAAAGAAATATCATATAATCAACTCACAATAGGTGACAGGTAGGGGTGTCAAAAAAATCTGCACTTGCATGGATCTGTGATTATCACATGACAGGCGGGTATGGATGGAAGATTTTGCACCCGCGGGTAACGGGAGGGGATTTTCAATACCCGCATGTTAAACGGGGCGGGGGCGGGGATCACTATCCCCATACCTGCGGGTATCCGCTATGAAATTACTATTTTACTCTTAAATTATTAATTTAGTTAAACTAATATTATTGTTATTTAAATTGATTAGACTAAGGTTTAAATTTATAAGTTAGCTTTATTTATACTTATTATATATTATATTAATGATTGGATTACTATTATGTATTTATTTTTATTTTAAGTATTTTAAGTTATTAGAATTTAGATTGTAGAATTGGATTATTGTACTTATTTTTTGTTTATTTTATATGTTTATTTTTATTTTAAGTATATTAAATTGTTAGAATTTTAATTGTTAAATTAGATTATTATTTATGGTTATTTTAAATATTTTATGATATTAGAATTTTTATATTTAATTTAAATTTTTAAAATTTTTAATATTCTAACTTAGATCCATGATATCCACAGATCTGTGAAACCCGCAGAAAGAAAAAATGCAGTGACTGCACGGATATTTACGCAGTGGATGTGACATGCATGTGACCCCGCCTATCCCCGCCTCGCCTCGCCTCCTGCCTGCTGACATCCCTAGTGACAGGTCAAGTTAAACACCAATTAACCCATATCAATTATAATTAGTATATTATGCATTATTATTTAAAAATAATAATTTTCATGCAATGAAAACATTTCATGCTCTTATTCAATCATCCATTATATTCCTCGTTCGTCATAGATACTCCTACATGAATTTAAGCCAAAAATTCCTCAATCAATCCTTTATTCAACTCCATAATCTTTCGCCAGGATATGTTCTTGATATTAACATTTAACTCATCACTATTCTATAAATACCGCAGAAACAATAGCATTGGATATGTTCATTTTTCGACTTAAACAATACTCAGACACTCAGTGCCACACCCTTCAGTAGAGAGATCCTTTTTTGTTTTTTTTTTTGGGTGGGTACACACTATAAAGATTCCTTTACTCAGAGCCTTAGTTCCTGTTTTTTTTTTTGGTGGGTACACATTACAGAGATCCTTTTACTCAGCCTTTAACTATTAGGCTACACCCGTCCCTTAGGCCTTAGCCTCCTATAGAAAGCCAACATTGGTAGCTCTTTGCTACAGTTTTTCACCCTCTGCGTGAGTTAAGACCAAAATAATTATAAATGTAAAGTTTTTTAGTGTATTAAAGTTATTTTCACTTTAAAAATAATATAAACAATAATAATTTTAGATATAAATGGCGGCCAGGTGCTATTAAGCAATAATAATTGAAATTTGAAATTTGGTTTGGTTCGCCTATGACGTACCGCGTTTATAGCAACTGGTTGATAGTGTCGGCATTTCTTTTTCTTATTTCCTATTCATCTATGCTTCCTTTGATTACGCACTATGCGGCTGCAGCCGCACTAATTATTGTATCATTTTATTCCACTCCATATAATAAGAGTATAAGAATAAGACATTAAGTCATCCCGTGTTCCTCAATGGAATAATTAAATCATTATAGCCATGCTTAATTAATTGTTACTTTCATTATCAATGAACACGACAAAAGCCCCTTGCATAGCGGAGGTATAAAAACAACATTGAATATGAATTCCAAAAGCGTCAAGCGGTGAGTACTGAGTATGCAAACAGAAGATGATATTCTTATTTTGAATTTTTTTATTGATCTTTCGCATGGCTCGTTCCACTTGTCACGATTCGCAGTCGGCGCAACAAATTAAACCTATCAATTATTTTTGTTTTTCTTTTTGCAATGCTCATTGATGTGTACATTTTATTTCTGAACCTACCTAGCTGCTGTCCATCACTCGAATGACGAGAAAATTACTGTAGTACAATAGAAGTGAAGGAGAGAGCCGGACCTTGCTTTTGTCTTATACTAATCACAAATAGTTATGACACTAATCACCATATACAATTATATGCCGTTTTTCGACTACTGTACTGGTGTCATATGCTTTTCTTAATGCTAAAAATTGTTAAGATTTTGATTATAAAAATTATAAATGCTAAAAATTATGACACTAATCACAAATTTCTTAATGCTAAAAATTTTTAAAAAAAAGTAATTATAAAAATTAAATTTTATATATAACTAAAAAATTAAAAATAATTTTTTTTAAGATTTTGATATTTTTTAAAAGTATCTAAATATATGAAAATTAATTTTTTTAATAAAAAAAGTAACTTTTTTCTGAAAAATTCACAATCAAACACACTTAAAATTTCAATGGTCATTTTATAGACGTGTATACCAAATATGAAAGTGAGAGCATCCATCCCTATCCAAAACACTGGCCGATATTAATTGAAAAGCACCAATACTTTAAAATAATTATCACATCATCCTCCAATACCAACAGAAAACTTTAGATACTGCTAATTAATATCTTTGGATTAATTTGTAGATTTGTATATCAGTATAAACGAAACACTATAATAATTAGATTAATAATAATATTTAGTAGGTTTATATTGACTAAAACTCTTATAAAATATTGATTTTTAAAATTTAAGAATTATAATCTCGTGTTAATAGCATATATTTTACTTTAATCGTATACGAGTGTGTCCTATAAATTTTTTTTTTTAAATGTCAAACGTGCATATCAATATATTCAAAACTGTATTCATGCTTCATCACAGGCCTGTGGCTTTTTCAAGCGTTGTGAACCTCAATCTTATCCATGATCAATTGTAAGTAGGAATGCATCATTTAGAAAAACTGCGCGCGCGCGCGTTTTTTTTTTTTTTTTATTCCTTCTTTTTTTCACTTTGAACAATCGACAATTTATATTATTGATTTTTTTATAATTAATTATAATAAAATTATTGGAGATATCAATTAAAAAATATGTTAAGATAATATCTTTATTTAAATAGTATAAAAATCATTTTTATATAACAAATTGCTAAAAAATATATGAAAATATAATTTGTCCTATCGAAAATGAAAGTTCTTGAGAGTAACTTTTTTTTTTTTAAAAAAATTCTAATAAGTGAAAATAATCTACAAAATCATTATCATAATGCTTAAACAAAATAAGTTATTTGTATTTACCAAAAAATCTAAAATTATAATCAATTTTTATACATTTTAACTAAATACTTCCATTATCTCTTTAAAAATAACTTTTTAAAATAAAAATATTTTTTTCACATAATACTAATCATTAGCAGACACAAGTCAACCAAAAAAAAAAAAAAGAAACCAACCATTAACAAACACATTCTAAACACCTATATATAAGATAATTTGTACAGTGTTTTTTCTCCAAAAATAAAAAAGAAAAAAAAAAGGTGTATGTGGTTGATATTTATGTAAACACTTAAGCTACGTTACGACGATGAGAATGGTGGGTCCTGGGATGAAGAATCTTTCTTTGGGTTTCACTTGGGTTTCGAGTTACCTGACAGCCCAACACGCTTTTGAGTTTGAGTGAGCATCTAACAATACTGCGGTCTCGCACAACACACAACGTAGCCGCCCAAACCCTAACAATCTCTTACCATTCATTCACTTACGTTAATTATTACACCCAGCACCACGTGTCATTCTCTCCTTTATTCCCCTACACTCACTGCCTGTAACCCTTCAGACACGTCACCGACACCCTCGTCTTCGTCTTCCGTACGTTTCCCTGTCCCACATGAACAGCTCCACGTGGCCCTCAATCATTGGTCCCTTGCCTGTTTCTCGTGCAACAGTCACCTGCACTGGCATGCGGTGCTCTCTCGGTGGAAATAAACAAATTTGAACATTTTTAATAATTAAATAAAAATATTTTATATTATTTATAATTTACCATTTTAGGTATTATACTAAATATAATTTAAATAAAATGATTAATATTTTTTTCATTTTAATTTATTTATCCATTTAAATAATTTGATATAGATATAATTATATTTAAATATATTAATTTTAAAATATATATTAAATTATTTAAATATAATTATATTTAGATATATTAATTTAAAATATATTAAATTATTAAAAAAGATATATTAAATAAAAATAAAAACATATTTATCTCCAATATAGAATACTAAATATAATTTTTACTCTTAATATTTTAATAATTAAAATTTCTCCTGTGTATGTTCGTTTGTGTGATTGCGGAGAGACACAGGAAAGTGTGGGGCCTCACTTCAACAGCGGCCGCCGACCCTTTCACACGTGGACCACTGTTCCTTTCTCCTTTCAATTGTCCTACTCTATCTAATTTGTTTGGACATAAAGGAAAAATAGAAAAAAAAAAACAATTACTTTGTTTGGACATAAAGAAAAAATTAAAAAAAAATACTTTCAATATCTATTATTTTTTAGATCCCAACGCGTTATTTAATTGAGAAAAAGAATAAGAAAAAAATAATTGCATTAAAATGATGGTAATAATATACTTCGATTATATTTCATTACATTTTGAATATGTGTAAGTGATCATCTAATTATTAATAAGAATAATAGTAGTGAGAACCCAAATTAGTTCATGTGAAAAATTACTGAATGAGTTCTTTATTATTTTGGTCTTTTATCCCAGCGTTCATTTCTTGAATTATTTTTACACACATATAATTCTAAGAATTTAAATAGCTAAAAATATTTTATGCGATGCTTACTGCAATATGCTTTACCTAGCCGAGACATTTCATTGATAAATTTGAAAAATTACTTCAACTGTACGGTGGGCGAGGATTGGGCCCCTTCTCTCAACCGTCTACTCTTCACCAACTTTATCGACTTTTGTTTTATATCCTTTATAATATCTATTTTGGTGACTTTTTATTTGTATTCAATATTTTTTTGTCATTTGGCGGTTTATTTAAAACTGTGTAGATTCGAATCAAGACATAAATTTTGGATTTGTCCCGCAAATTGCTTCCTCATGTTTCAGGCGGCGTGAATTTGCCGGCTGCATACGATGCCATTAATATTATCATAATCTGACAGTAAACTTTTGTCAGAGTTTTTTATTTTTTAAGTTAAAAAAGGTCATCCCCCTGTGATTTTTATTTCTCTTAAAAATAAAGAGGAAAAAAAATATATATTTTTTATATATATTTGGATGAAAAAAAATTGAAAAAAAATTAAAAATTATATTAAAATAATATATATATCTTTAATATAATAAAAAATTATTATATTATTTTAATTTAATTTTAAATATTTTTTATAAATTAAATAAATAAACATTTTGTAATAATTTTAATAAAAAAATTAATTAATAAAATTTAAATTAAAATTTTTTTTTAAAAACTTCCGTTCAAATAAAAAATTATAATATAAATTATTATATTTTATTATTTTTCGTGAATTAAGGGGTATAAAAATAATTGAACAACTCTTTCTTGATCTCCTCACACTTTTTGCGTCGTTGGAGGAGAAAAATTTTAAGTGGCCCCACCCACCTTTTTGGTTTTTCCATTATTTTTTATTATTAACCAAATAAAAAAAATTATTTTTTTTTTCATTTTCTCCCTTTCACTTTCCTCTTCTTTCATTTTCTCCCCAAACAGACAGATGGTTAATGAATTCTGAAATTACTTTATGTGTAGCTCGTGTATAAAAGAAGGCTAATTGGTCGTTAAAAAGGTGGAGAATTCCCAAGATTAATTATTTTTTATATGAAAATTTTGTGAAAAAATTTGATAAATATAGTATTTTAGGTGAAATTAAAAAAATATTATACTTTTATTTTTTATAATTTTTTTCCTCTTTCTCTTTATCTCTCTCCTCTCTCTTCTTTTCTTCTCTCTTTTCTTTTTTTCTTTTCCTTCTCTCTCCTCTCTCCTCTCTCTTCTTCTATCCCTCTCTCTCTCTCTCAAATACACGCGCGTACAGCACACACAACACAAAAAAAATAATTTTTTATTAAAATAATAAAATTCATTAAATTACTTTTCCTTTTTTTTCTCTTATATTTTTTATTAAAATAATAAAATTTGACTGACAATAAATTAGATTTTATTTTTTCTCTTTTTATTTATATTAAAATAATAAAATTCAGTTGAAAATATACAAAATTCCAATTTTTTTATTAAAAATAATAGAATCCGTTTGACAATAAATCGGATTCCTTCCAAAATTTTATATATCTCCAATAAACCACTCTAAATATCATATTAAAAAAAATCACCCAATTCCCAACATCACTACAAATAAAAAATTATGATGTGTTTGGGATCATAAAAGAAAACAAAATAGAATAAGAATTAATTGAAAAAAAGAAAAAGAATGAAGGCTTTTTTTATTTAGTTTCATTAAGAAAGAAATATATGTAAATAAATAAATAAATATATATGTGCGTAAATGCATGATAAGGTCATAAAACAAAAAGAGCTCCTTCCCCCCTTTTTTTTCCTCTTTTATTTAAAGAAAAAAGATGAAAAAAGATGTGATTTCAAGTAAAAATTTTCTATCTCTCGTTTTTTTAATTTTCTCCCTTAAATTAATACCAAGCGAGGAATAAATGTTTACTTTCTCTTTCTTTCCTTTTTTTTTTTTTTCAATCAAAGATGGGCCATAACTCAGAAAGACGATAGCACTTCTTACACATCACTTTAGAATATCATATTCTCATATTAAGGGTGTGCAGTAAATATTCAAGTAAATATATCAAAATAATATAAAAGTTACTTGAGTAACCAACATCACTTATTAAAGAGGTATAAGTAATTACTTCTTTTTGAGGTTGAACAAATGAGTAATCTCTAACGTTTAGAATATGTTTGATTAGGGATAAAAATAAGGTGAAATTTTTTTATTGATAATTTTTTAGGTATAAGTAATTACTTTGAGGTTCAATATACGAGTAATCTCTAACCTTTAGGGGATGTTTAGTTAGGGATAAAAATAAAGTAAAAATATATATATTCACCCTATTTTTTATTTTTTAACCAAATATACCCTTAACAGTAAATGATAAATGGATAAAGCTGTTGAACAAAGTTAAGACTACTAAACATCTAATTCTTTTGGATAAAGTTCTAGGGAGATCGACCAGCTGAGCATTGAGTTAACTATGGTTTCTTAGTGTAAGAGTGTTCAAATTAAGCTAGGAAGATGCCCTATCTATAACTCTAGGGATAGGTTCTTACAAGAGTTGTTGATCGACAGTTCAATACCATTAATAGTGAATGGCTAATTATGCTAGGTGGGAAAACTGTATTTTTTTATGACTACTTAAAGAGTCTTTTGGTCATTCAAATTTCAATAAAAATGTTTGATTCTATTAGGCTCAACGAACCGATCAAACAGATCGGCAAATTACATCGGTCCGCTAATCGTTTTCGTACCTTGCCTGTTCGGTTAATTGGGTAAGAAATGCTAGAGACGGTTGTCCTTGCCTCTCACGGTGCGTGCAAAATATCTCTTCATTCATACTTGAATAACTGAAATTGCATATTACCATTTTACAATTTTTGACAATTTTCAGCTAGTCGGATTTTGTTCACAACACATTATGTTGGCCAATTACATACGGACAGCAATGATTACATCGCTTTCTTTTTCGGTAGATGCAAGCTTACTTTATCATCTGCGCACAAAGGTTTTTTTATTTTTCTATTTTATTAAGAATATTGGGATGACATTATGAGATTCAAATTGGAATAATTTCTTTATCAAAAAAGATGGAATAATTTCCTTCAATAATAAAGTTGAAGTTTTATTTTCCCCCATTGCCAAAACATACTTCCATACTTTTCTATGGAGCACATTATTATTATATATGATTAAATATAAATGTACACCATATTCCTCCTACAACTTCAACACATCAGGAATCATGAATGAATGAATAAACGCGTGCAAAAAAAAGTATAAACCTAGTTTTTTTGGTCCGTTTATTTTAGTATAAACCTAGTTTACATATGAGTGACCCTTATATGATAAACGGGAAGCATATATTCAGTGCATTTAATTACTATCTCATAAAATAATTTGAAATTTAAAATAACGGTAATATATTCCGTTCTGTTTTTTTTTTATCCTGCCTTGTGAATGCTTAGTCATGTGTCTATACCGACAAAATTATTAAAAAAGGGATGTAGCATCAAACCATATGCATACAATTATTTTTATTGATTTTATTATACTATAATTTTTCCACAAAAATATTAAATCCTCCTAATAATATTCCTAATTGCTAAATGAGGGAAGTATTCAATATTTTTAATGTTCACAAAATATCAAGTGCATTTGCTTTTTCATTTAATACTTTATTAATTAAGTATTAGGAGAATTACTACTAAAAGGATGTTTTAGAAGTATACAGTAATTTTTTTTATTTAAAGAATTATTCACAACTTTGGATCAAAACATGGTAGTTTAGGTAAATTTCTTTAAAAATAATAATTTCAAAATTTAAACCTTTGATACTATAGATAAAATTCACTTAAGATTACCATTCACTTTTATTATAATTAATCACTTTTGAATATATTATGTTGAGAAAAAAAATACTTATACCTCTATTTACAACATATTTACCTAGTGCCTGTTTATATACCAAAAGGATTCGATTTTAATAAAAAGAAGTCTCTCCTTTCTTTGATAAAAATTACATTAGAAATCAAAATTAACCTAAGAAATTTAGATTTTCTTGTTCACTTGACAAACCAAAAGAGACTCCTTGAAAAAGCGAAAAGGTATAGTGATAAGATAATGTGTACTTACCTTTTACCTTTGTGTTGATATAGGGTATGTTTGGTTTAATTTTTAGGAGAAAATCTTTTAAAAAAAAATTTTAAAAAAAAAATTTTTTAGAGAAATTATTTTTAAAAGAATAATTTTTGTTTGGTTTGAATATATTAAAAATATATTTAGGAGAATAAATTTTATTTAGATAAGATAAAGTAAAATTATTTTTGATTATTGATATAAGAATAATAGTAAGATTCCTTTTTAAAAGGTCTTTTTCTAGAATGAAAAATAATCTCAAAGATATATCTTCTAAAAAGTCTTTTAAAATTTTAAAAAATTTTCTAAAAAGTAAAAAATTAAACCAAATATTATTATTTATTGTATAAAATTATTTTTCTTCTTTTAAAAAGCCTTTTAACAAATACAAACTACAATCCAAATAGGCTCATATATGTTTGAGGTTGTGTGTAACCTATTATGTTTGTTATTCAGTTGTGTAACTATAGTCCAGCTTCATTATTTGTTTTACAAACTCTGATTTATAGACTATACATCTTATGATAATTTAAAAGAAATATAAAAAGAAAAATGAGGCGTGAGAGAGTTGGAAAGGGAGAAGCTGAAGAAGTGGGAAAAGGTGGAGACACAGGAAAGATGGGGGCGCTGAAACATCACGTGAAGACAACAATAACCCCGACAGCCACATAGTCAACACGGAACGCACAATCTGCGCCCCACCGCTACACACGCCCGCTTCTGATTCGCTCTCCCTTTCTACCCAGCGTTTTCGCCGTCGGTGCCGCCTCCGCCTCCAATTTACACATTGATTACTCCAATTCAATTCAATAAAAAAATTTTCAATTATTTCCTTGTTTTTTTCTTTCTTTGTTTTTTGCGGTACCATTTCAACAGCAAAGATTTTTCTTTGAAAAAATTAAATTAGAAAAAGAGAATGAATGAGTCGTACCCCAAAGAAAGATAGAAATCGACAAGTTCTCACTCACTCGGTGGACCCACCCCCCAAAAACATGGCCGTTGGATTGAGAAGTTGCCATTGAGATCCGCACCGCAACGCGATAAACTAAGACGCGAATCACGAGAAAAACCCTCCTGATCAAGTACCCACGCTCCCCATCATGACCTAAAAAAGCCCCCTTTTTATGCCCTTTTTTTCTCACTTTTTTTATTATTGATAAATCACTATTTTTTTTTTCCTCATTGAAAATTGAAATAACAAAAACCGCGTCGTGGAGAGTGGGGACCACAGTGACACCATCAAGCAAATGAGTTTTGCTTTTTGCCTTCTATTTATTTATTTATTTACTAGTACTTAAAATTGAAACCAATTTATAGGGGAATATTAGTAGCGACTAGCGCGGCCTGCGCAGCCGACCGTGTTAAGGAAGAGATTATGTAAATCTAGCATTTTAAATTTAAGCCACAGTTACGATAAAATCAAATTCGCCTAATTTGTTCAAAATACATTCAATTGTTTCTGAATTTCATTAATTTTATTAAGACTGTATTTATATTTATACAAGACTTTTTTTATCTTAAAAACAAACAATTTTGCTAAAAATATAAAAAATTAGAAATAAAAGAACATACCAATAAGGTGATGAGAGAGAATGAGAGAGAGAGAGAGAGAGAGGATCACTCACGACAATAACCTAATCAAACGGGCAACAATGCCGGCGACATGTCTGTCAGATCTCATCCAACAAATATATAACATCAAAAATTAAAAAAGGTACACAAGAGCACGTTGAAGAATGAAGAATCTTGGCTCGTTCGGTTAATCGGAAAATGCAGGAAAATCGTTCAAACTTCAAACCCCACAGGATCTAGCGGATAACGTTAGCCGAAAGTCGAAAAAATAAAACTTCTAAGGTGAAAAAACGAACAACACTTTCATCTTCACGTTTGTAACACGACCCGTCAAATTATGTTGCTTCTTAAATCAAACATCTTGTAACAAGTCAAGCTCAACTTAAGAGTAGTTCAAAGTTCAAAACTCCACAACAGAGATCAATAGAACAAGAAAATAAAAAGAGTAACACTTTCGATTAAATACGACGAAAAATTGCAAATATATATATATATATATATATATATATATATATATATATATATATATTAACATCAATTGCCAGAAACAACCACGAGAAACTCTGAACGATTTCGCAGCTGCTAAAAAAGCAAAAAAAATAAAATAAAAAAAAGTGCCACGTTTGGGTTATAGTATATTTACACAACGTGAGAGTTATCATCATCGTCTTCATCTTCGAATCCAAGCGTGATGTCAGCTTCTACTCACTCATCTCTCTCTGTAACATGTAAATCTCTGAGAGAGTGGTGCTTTTGTTTTTTTTTTCTTTTTAACCTACAAAACGGTACGACAATGGCGAAAATTGGACGAGAGGACTTCAAAACGGTGCCGTATCACGCAACCTCCGGCGGAGGAGGCACGTTGAGGTCGAGATCCAACAGCCCCCGGCGCGGCACGCGTTCGTAGTCCACGACGGATGAAGAATCGGAGTCGCTGCACGTGCCGCCGCGGAAACACATCTCGCGGCGACCCGCGCCCTCCGCCGCACGCGCGAAAGCGTCGAAGAACAACAACGGACGAGCCACCGGGAACGCCACGGCGGCTGAAAACGGCGTCAGCGTGAGGTCCAGCTGCGGCGGCGGCGGCGGCGGCGGAGAGGAAGAGTCGAGCGTGCTGCTCTGGCTAGGGCTACGCGCGTTGTTGTTGCTGTTATTGTTGATGTTGACGAGGCTGCTGTTCAGGAGCTCCGACGGCGTTGGAAAATTTGTCTTCGCCTTGGCGCCGCGGAACTCGCGCGCCGCCGCGTCGTACGCACGCGCCGCCTCCTCGGCGGTATCGAAGGTTCCCAACCACACACGCGTCTTCTTTCCTGGGTCGCGGATCTCGGCGGCGTAACGGCCCCACGGCCGCTTCCTCACGCCCCTGTAACGGATCTCCTTGGCGTTGTGTACGGTTGGGTTCTGTCCGGTGAGTGCAGCTGCTCTATCCCTTGGAGCCATATCGTATTTTCTGAGATTCAAACGTTTTTGTGTCTTATTTTGTTTGAGGTTGAGGTTGCGGGTGCGGGTGCGGGTGCGGGGAGTGTGTGTGTGTGTGTTAGATTGAGACAATGTCTGAGGGAAACGTATGGAATTGTGAGTGGTTTTTATAGGCACAAGGTAGAGAGAGCAAATGAAGAGAGAGAGAGTATGTGTGTTTGTGTGCGTGCGTGCGTGTATAAAGCTACGCTCCTTTTAGGCGCTTGCTGCTTACACAAACGTGGCTTCCCTAGCACAAACCCACTTTGTTTGATGCTGTAGACCACTCAACTCTTGCCACCTTAGTGGAGTCATTTAACTTCCCTTCTGTTCCCTCTCTTTTGTTACCCATAACTATATGTTCTACCCAATTGGATTTTTTTTCATTGTCTATATTCGAAATTTCTTATACTTCTTTGTTTTCTAAGAATTTTAATGTGAATATTTGGAAAATTGAGTGAGGGAACAGTTTGAATATTTCCGATGGGATACATGACCTTATCAGTATATAAATTGTTCAATATTTTTAAGTATCTATGTATAATAAATGGAAATAGCATGAGCCCGTTTCAATATATTTTTGAAAAAATTAAAAGATTTTTTGTTAGCATGAGAATAAAAATATATAGTAATTGATATGTTTAGATATATAAAACTTTTTTTTGTAACTCATTTTTAGAATTTTGAAAGATTTTTTTGGAAGAATTATTCTTAAAATTATTTTTTATTCTTAAAAAAAATTTTAAAATAAATTTTACTCTTATTTTTATATTAATAATTAAAAATTATTTTATTTAAATAAAAATTATTTTTTTAAACTTATTTTTGATATATTCTAACAAAAAATAATTATTTTTCTAAAAATAATTTTCTTAAAAAAACTTCTTTCAAAAAAAAAATATTCTAAAAATTAAATCAAAATATACCCAATAGGGGCATACTTACCGTAGTTATGCCCGTTTCGTTGGTGATTCCCAGCTCCAAATTCATGTATTATAGCAGAATGTAATTATGGCAGCAAAACCGAAAACGGAACTTTAGATCCTCAAATGGGAAATCCCCAAACCTCCAATGTTGCTTCTATTAAAACGTAAGTTGTCCTGTTTTTGTCATTTTGTTAGTGTCAAACGTAATTTGACATACCTAATAAACGTTACTTCGAAATTATACTTCAAGTAAGCACTTTTGAATACATAATCCATTCTTCTAAATTTAGTTTGTAAAAACTCAAAATACTTCAACTCAAACACTTTTTTGATATGATATACGGACAAAAACATTATGGTTCAAAATTGTTCATGTTAAACATCTTCATCCAAAAACTCAGTAAATCAAAGTGGATTAGAGATAACTGAATCCACTCTTTCTTTTTCGATATTTTTCCTTATAAGAGAAAACTCATCTTATCGTATATCGTATATAAGGAGAAAAAGGGAGAGAGATACGAGCTTCTCCACTGAAGGAGAAAAAAAAAAATTGGCTCCACATGTTTGCAAAAGAGTGGTCCACACACTCCACAGGGGCGCAGACGCTGAAGCGAAGGGAAAGAGAAAACGCGTATGAACACGCTCCCCACACGTGGCTGGACCTCAACAAATCAAACGAAAACAGTAACGTTAGCTCCACACATCTGAAAAAAAAAAAAAAACAAAAAATGCCTAAATACAATCTTCATAGGCATTGGGCGCGGTCAACGAGGTGGGTTGACTGTACTGTTACGCAACAATGTTAATGCACACATAGCATGGTTCCCCCGCTTTGTTACACTCTAAAGCGCCGCGCCGCCCCAGCCGCGGGAGATAAGAGAGAGCGCGTGGGTGGTGGGTCCCACCATCAACATTAATAATTGCCGGGGTCAGCCAAACATTGCAACGTGGATCCAATGCTGTTTTGACACTCGTACCGGACAGAAAATGAGAGGCGGCGCATACTCTTTAACGGCGGCTAATGAAAACCGTTTGGTGTGAGACGGAACGTGGTTGTTGTTGTGCTGTGCTCGGCGACGGCGGTTTTGGTTAACGGAGTGTGTGCTTTTCCCACACTGAGGTTGTCATCGGACGGTTGAAGATCGTTGGGCGTTGGATGATGACACGTGGTGCTTTGGATCCCTGGCGGGAGACACGCATTGGTGTAGCCGCCCCTTGACCCATCATGCATGAATGTTGGTACTGCCGTCCTTCCTTTCGCTTCCGCCACAGAAATTTAATATATATATTGCTATGTTGTTTTTCTTTTGAGATTTTCTTGGCTATACTTATTTTTATAAAGAAGATGTCGATATCTTTTTCTATTAAATAATTATAATTTAATTATAGATTTTAAATATAATTAAAATAATTTTAAAAATTAAATAATTTAAATTAATAGAATATATGGTAAAATTTTAACTTTAAATAGCTAAAGAATATTAATATCTTTAAATTTTATAAAAATATCAAGAAATTATTTTTTTTTCCTCGTAAGTAAGTGCAATGCAACCCCTCCATGTGGATCTGGATTTTGAATGGATAATTTTTAGTTTTTAAATTCTCAGAGTAAACTGTGAATTAATTATATTTTTAGTTTGATATTTCTCTTAATTTAGTTTGAATTGAAGATCTTTTATCAGTTTAGTTTAGGAATTCAATTTTTAGAACATTGAAATAAAGAATACAAAAGTGAAAATCTGGATATTAGGTGGGAAGGTTAGAACAAAAGAAAGTTGTGTGAAAAATAGTAAAAACTTTCTGGTAAAAAGGTCGAAATATAAAGAGTGTTGAAGTTAGGCTGTCTTTTAGACTTTAAAGTGATATTAGTTTCGAGAACGGTTTTCGTATGCTATTTGGGCATTTAGAATTAGAATTTTATGATCAGTAATGCCACATGGTCAAACTTCGTGCCAAAATATGTTTTACCAGAATGACATGTCAAAATTATAAGAAAACAGAGTGGAGAAACAGAAATTATGAGTGGGTAAAAAATATGAAATATTCACCCCACTATCATGTCACATGTATGCTGGGCAGCAAATTTCTGGCATATTAATTAGGCCGTGAGGCATTGTTCTTGATTTATCATTTTTTGTTATGGGCTTTGGAAGCTGTTATTTGCTTGGAATTAAAATTAATATGATGAATTTTGGGTTATAGGATAGGGATCAAGGATAGAGCGAGAAAGACATTGGGTGGCGGAGATGAAAAGCAGGGTGGCAATCCCTACCCGATTTTTGCACAGGTGCAATGCAATGCATAAACCTAATTAATTACTAATTAAATCTCATATAACAAGTGCTCATTGCAACATGAGATTATCCTTTTACTGGCTTCTCAACAATGAGGGAACTAAAATTTTAAAAAAGATCATTTTTAAATACTTTCTTGATTGCAATTATATCCAATATATAAAATATCGTGATAAAAAAATAAAAGAAATATAATTGCTTGGATTAGCATGCGAAGTAACTCTCACTATTGTATAAAAATCTTAATTAGGTATAAATTAATAAATAGTTTTTTTTTTGGATGAAATAATGTAGTAAATAAGTATAGATGATTGGTATGTAAGGATTCAATACCCGGTGCATGCTTGGCCTAATTGTAGGATTTATGACATCAAATAAAGATCTAATTTTGAAAGATTTTTAAACTTCCATATTTTCCTACGGGAGTAAGTTGTGCAAATATATTTTTTCCCTTCTGAAAACATTTTATATATAAAAAAAGTATACATATTTCTATATGTTTATTTTTTTTAAGGTATATATTGTCGCATTAAGATTTTTCTTCGTGAATTCACATATAACCTGTCGATGCTGTACATTTGTCATATCTTATTTTTTTCCCCCATATCATTAACAAGCGGTTTGTACAATATTATGCTTAAAAATAATGCCAACGTACATCAGATATCACCGACCAAATCTTAGTCAATCTTCCTTTATTATTGGTGAATACTCAAACCATCATCTAACCAAAAGGCTATAATAACTAATCAGAAATCTTTGATAGTAAGCATAGAAATAAGCTAGTTTATTTGATATCTAAAAATAGAGCAAACAGTTGTAGTATATATTGAAATTTAAAGAGAAATTATCAATTAAAGTGACATGTAACAATGAAATTGGATTGCCTAACTAAATTCAGATTCCTCCTGTATAGTAGTTCTTATTTAGGGATAACAATGGGTATCTATGGGGGCAGAAACGTGCCCCCCACTGTTGAGCCTAGACTCGTTTAGAAATTTACCTCATGTCTCTGTCTCTGTCTCTGTCTCTATCTCTATTACAAATCTCTATTATCCATTTTTTGCGGAGATTTATATCCTTATGAATATGCATGGGTTTATGCTAATTTTTTTAAAAAAAAAATCCGAAAAAAAGAGAAAAATTCTAAAAAGACACTCTTAAACCTAATTAAAATATATATAAATATCCATAATCCATGCTAATATGAGATCAATTTATATGTATTGACAGTGTAAAATAATTTTACACTATTAACTAATAAAAATATAACGAAGTGATAAATTATGGTGGACCCCTCATTATAGTGAAGTAGTTACTTGTATGAGTTGGCACTTTTTAATATTTTTAATGATTGATAGTATAAAATTATTTTACACTATCAGTTTATACAAATTAAACTCTTATAATATTACTAACATAACACAATTCAAATTTTAAATGCATGCAAATCCAACAAAAAGACAATTAAAAATATCATGAAAACATATGCAAGTACCTTATTGTAAGTTATAAAACTTATTTACTTGTTATTTCTTTTAGATATTTCACATAAATGGGGGTGAAGACCTCATCCCCCACCCATAGGGACTCCATCTCTATTCCCATGAAAATCGAATTTCTTCTCGTACCTATCTTTATCATGGATAATCCATGCGGGTACCTATTTAGGCCGGCTTTTTTGCCAACCCCACTACCATACCTTGTTGTGTAGTTTTAATTAATTAATTTAAGAGATTGACACAAATCCGCAAACTACCAAATCTAAACATAAATCACTGAAACCGATATGTTGCTGAATTCAGCAACAAGAGCTACAAGTGACCCAAATGTTATCAATGGAAATAGATGCAACTAGAAATTCATAACAATAATTTTACAAGAATAATATCAGTATGCTTATCTTGTTTTCAAATCCAAATTTAACAGTCGATGTGACAAAGAACCTCCAAAATTATGACGATAATGATATTCAGCTTGGCTTATGTCCATTTGGACAACGTTTCCCATGTCATACAGCTGATAGAGTGCCGAGAGAATGATCGTATAGGCATAGCTACAGCATTATTTCTATATTTTGAAACAATTAGGAACAAGATTACTGTCATGGATTTATTATAATTTGTCTTTTGGTTAGTCATATTTAATGTGTGAAATCATTTTGTCATAAATTGTGTGTCCTCCGTCAATATACATTCACACGATTTTACCTTTTATCAATCAAATAAATATATATACTATTTAATAAACAGTTACACCTTTTACTCAGAGATGTATAAATTCGCTAGCTGCTACATTTAGAGTTGCATAACAATGGTTACATTTTCATATTTTTTTCTTTCTTTCTTTCTTTCTTTATTTTTTTGACGGGGCTACATTTTCATAGTTAGTCGAGACAAAACGAACACTTTAGCAAAATAACGCTGTGATAAATTTTAATAATACACCTTATAAAAATAATGCGAAATTATATTAAAAAACAAATGTTATAATTCTATGAAGTTAAGAGGATTTTCAATCCACGTTCAAATGCTGATATCTTTTCATTTTCCCATAACGAATATGTAATTTGGATTTTAGTTTATAGTAGAGTTGTTACTCGGGAATTCAATTTTTCTTTTTGTGGTTTTTCGCACCCTCTTTCCCTGTCTCCTATGTTGTCCCACAATTGAATATCCACATTTCATCAGATAATACAATTAACTAATGGAGAAAATTCCCGTAAAAAGGAAAAAACCAATGGCGAAAATTGTATTAATCAAAAAGAGAAAAAATTTTTTTTTAATAAGTATCATAATTCGATTGGTGAGAAAAAAAAAGGAGGACAAAAAAATCTGAACTTTTCACTATGACAGCTTTGTATATATTACTAACTGAATATAAAAATACACCACTTTCTTTTCGGTAAAATGACTGTTTCGTTTTATTTTAGCTAATATAAAATGCATAGATCAAAGAATACAGTTGTTGTAAATCATTAAAAATCCTTGGATATTCAGGCTGCCCAAATCGCATAATGAGCAATGATATATAGGGAAAAAGAATCTCTACAAACTTTACATAATCCTGTCACCATAACTGTTTTTCTAAATTTTTTTTTTTCTCTTTTCCACCTTACATTCTCTAATAAACTCATTTTCCCCCTCAATTAAGAAGAAATAGAGAAAATTAATCTTTGATAAAGATAAGAATTATAATAGTCTTATTTTGGTACTTCATAATATGACTTTTAAACAAAATAATAAAATTTTGTTTCATCGGAGAATGAATGTGGTTCCTTTTAAATTCTCAAGTTATGAGCTTTAGTCAATATTTGGTGGTTGACAATTATGGAATTGTGTTGAAAAACACAATTCCATTGAGAACTTACACGCTAATATGGATCAAAAGTTGCTTGCTTGATAGTAAACTTGATAAAAGCAATAATTAGCACTTTGAATTAAAAACATGAACAAGCATAATCATGTGTACTATACAATGACTAGAATGAAAGCAAAATAAACAAGAGATAAAAATGGAAATGAATTGAAACAAATCAAAACGAAATGAAAACTAAACTGAAGTTAAAAGCAAAAGAAATGAGGGAAATGTTACTTGAATTCTTCATAACTCTTGAATGTTAGCATGACTAGTAGGGTGTGTAGGGTTTTATAAGTATTTTACCATCCACCAAGTCCTAATTCCCCCTCTCTATTTATAGACAAACCCTAGGTTTTACAATTGTGACATGTGTTCTTTTCTAACTTACTTGAATAGATCATGGCCTTGGTCTCCATCGTGCACGATCCTACTTTATCCACATCTCCTTATTGGCTTGTAATGGCTCCAAGTTATGGAATAATGCTTTAAACTCTGGCCACCTTCTCAAGATAATGGGGATCACTCGCATTTTCTAATCCATAAAACCCACATAACCCCATCTTTGATACTTTGCCACCTAAAAATTAATAGAGAATGGCTTAAGTGTCAAGGCCTAGGTTCAACTTCAATGTTTTTCCCTCTTGACAAAACATCCTCTGCTGATGCTGCCATTTAACATTATATTTCAACTGAACATGTAACTTTTTTCGTGTACCTAGTCGACATTTTCTCTTATTGCCATGATTTCAATCATACACTTCTTCTCTCGACCAACCATTTGTCTTGTTTATATTATGGATAAATTTAACAATGGATCCTTGATGACAATATGGTTGTGGGGACATAAAAATTTAACTAACACTTCGACAAAACAAGGTCAAGGTTTGGATGTTGGGCTTAATCAAATATTGAGGGTGTCAAATCGAATCGTTGAGCAATAAGCTAAAGCAATTCAAGGCAAGCCAAGATTGAGTACAGAAGAGGTTTGAGAAGATGCAAACTGTGTAGTGGTAAGGGGTCCGACACACGATGCTCAAATATGGATTTGAAAGATATGGATAAGTTTGGACGTGAATGAACGTAGGCTTTGAGGATGAAACTAAAGAACGTGGCATTAATAGGCCTGGTATCTAGTGTTTTTTTGTCTATAAATAAGGAAATTGGACTGTAGTTTAGGACAGACATTTTTACATTTGAAACACATCAAAGCTCTGGCAAAACGTTTACTGTGACATTAAAGAGTGTGCAGGAACTCAAGTAAATGTCTTTCTTAGTTCATCTCCCTTTTAGTTATTAGATCTTGTTTTGTTTATTTGACATTAACAATTTATGTTTGTGAATATTCAATTTTGCATTTAATTACTTTGTTATTTTCATTGAACTTTGTTTAAATTTCATTTATCCTTTATCAAATGACACTTTTAAAATTTTGAGAACCCATTAGAGGAGCAACTTCGGCTCACCAAATTGAGATTAATGAAGCAAATTTATAATTGTTGATTTATTTGCTTTGTTGATGAAAAATCAAGAAACCAAATTGGCATGCCTGGTGGGACCAGAAAAGAAAGAAAGTGTTAGAACAAAAATAGAAAAAATCAGATTAATCATAGTATATGATTTTGAGGAGCCGCATTAGTGTCCAGCATGGCAAAATAAAAAACCCCATCATCTTGGAATTCATCCTCAAGTGATGAGGTGAACAATGAGGGGGAGCCCTCCTTTGTTGTTACTCAGCTATTAGAACCAATTTTGATCTATGAAGCACTGACACTGCAAATTTAAGAATTTTCAGTATGTAGGCCCTGTCCGTGTTAGTTATAGACATGAGACAACTAGATTCATCCTGCTCCCATTTCTGATTTTATGTTTTTATTTATTGTTTTCTTAAATTATTTGATACTGGATGGATACTTTATCATAGTCAGGAGCACCTCAAGACACGGCTTGATAGGACAACTTCCATGTAGTCTATCATTATACAACCTACAAAAGTAACACCATCCCAAGCACAATACCATACTTAAGTCATAGTATCACACTTAATAGTTATTACTAATAACTATGCAGACCTTATTTGATAGCAACCCTCGGCCGTCCATTCAGTCTCGATTAAATTCTTCTTGTTTGGTCTTCTTCAAGATTCTCTTGAGCTATCTGGAGATGACACGAGAACATATATAGGGGTGAGAATTATATATTCTCAATAGGATATCCTAAATTACTGCACACAATGTCGTTGTCATCATCCCCAACTACTTTAATTTATTATAAAAAGGTGATCCTGCCATATCAACTATAGATTTCTTTTTATAAAGTTCAAAAATATTCTTCCAAAATAAGTTAATTTTATTCACATTTGACAATTAAGAGAGTAGTTTAATGACAGAAATAAAAAGAATATAATTTATGTAAATGCAGATGCACATCATGTAATCATGTAAGTGCACTTATTTTTCTGTAGCTTTCTTTAATCTTGATTGTCCTTGGATAGTCTGATCTGGGAGTGAGTTCAACTCATGACCATTGTTACACAACACTAACCTGCAAGGGGATCCACATGCCTCTAAATTAGAGGGATCTCATTTTGTCCAACCGCCTCCAAAGTAGAGGGATCACATAATTTTCATATAACTACCTTCACGTGAAAGGACCTTATAATTGTCTCTAAGTGAATGGATCTTATCTTATTTATTTATATACTATCTGAATTCACATTTACATATACATATCATATGCTCATATATTCATGTATGAATAGACTCGATATGCTTATGATTGTACTACATAATTCATATACTTCTGCCAAAAATTCAGCAACATAATAACAAATATGAAGGGTCCAAAAATACAAACAGTATACATACAGCCAGCCAACCACAGTAATCATGATCATCATAAACAACATACTAGTATAACATCAATTTGATATGAAATTGCATAAATAATTTAGTTCATTGATTTCTCATGGTTTGTAGAAGCTTTAAGTCATGAGATTATTAAGTGGTCCTACTTTCCTTAAATTTGCCCTATATTTTTAAATTACATCAAAATTCCACTTTAATTCCTTTTAATCTAGAAATTTAATAGATTGTAGTCTTGTTAGTCTACTTTTAAACCTCTTTAGTCTCACTAGCTTTACATTACAAGACACCGTTTGTAAGACGTTTTCTCCCGACTAGCCAAACATTACTAATCTTTTTTTATAAAAAGAATCTTAAATTCACCTCACCCTATAATTAACATTTTCTTATTGTTGATTATCATCTAATAATGTTAATTAGTTAAATTGAGATATTACAACAGATCCAATAGCAAGTGTATATAGGTCCTCTTATCTATTAAGTTGAGGTCCATCAAGAAGAATGATATGACCCAGTGGTAGCATAGGAAGACTGTATCACGTGCACCCTAGACTATGTTAATGGCAACAATATCAATAGAAGCCTAAACTATAAAATGAAATAATGAATAGGCCTATGGAGCCCTATTATCATTTATATACAATAGCATTTATAGTTTTTATATATTAAAATAAATAAATAAATAAATATATATATATATATATATATATATATATATATGTGTGTGTGTGTGTGTGTGTGTGTGTGTGTGTATACATCGTATCAGTATCCTATATTTTTAAATATTTACCATATTGTTGCATTAGTATCGTATTTTGTTCATATGCTCTATAGATTTTGACTCCAGTAGCCACCGCTGGCCGAGCAACAAATACTTAAGCACCAAGCAGCATGAGTACAATACCAATGTATGGCTTGCCACTTGGTTTTGTGTCACCAATGGCTACACAAGCTCAAACACAAACGGGATCGCAGTCAGTCCTAACAGTATTTCAAAATTCGTTATACACAAGCACAATTATGGTCAATTTTTCCCTTCTTAGGTCATTGCCAAGGCCTTCGATAAGCCCATGATAGAACGTGGGAAACACATCAGTGGGCCTTATATACCCAAATATGCCTAGGTTGATGCTACTAACAACACCCTCATAAACTAATAAATATCTGGCCACCTTTTGACAACAGCTTGAGGAACGTCACAATGAGTTAGTTAATATGCTGACTCACCATATGGCCACTATTAGAACACCCTTATTAGAATCAAATAACAATAAGTATGAGCAAATAGCTCGACAAGTCAATTGAATAACTTCAGTGGTAGACATTATAAATGAGCTTGTTGACTAGCCTAAGGTTAGGCCCTGAAGAGATATTGAAAACATGCAAAGGAAATAATAAAACAAATATGAAAATAATGGCAACCATCAAATTGAGCATAATCGAACAACTAAGATTTGAAGATTCTCATTGACCCAAATCTTGGGGGCATCATATGGGGACAAAAGTTTAACTAAACTTCGACAAAACAAGGTTAAGGTTTGGACATCAGGCTTAATCAAATATTGAAGGTGTTGAATTGATTCGTTGAACAATAAGCTGAAGCAGTTCAAGGCAGGCCAAGATTGAGTACAGAAGTGGTTCAAAAAGATGCAGAATGTGGAGCAATAAGGGGTCTTACACACTATCCTCAAACATGGATTTGAAAAAGATGGATAAGTTTGGATGTGAATGAATGTGGACTTTGAGGATGAAACTAAAGAACGTGGGGTTAATGGTCCTAATTTCCAAGGTTTTTTTTTTTTTTTTTTTTGTAAATTGTAGTTTAGGACGGACATTTTTACACTTGAAACACCTCAAAGCTATGGCAAAATGTTTATTGTGACATTGAAGAGTGTGCAGAAACTCAAGTAAAGTCTTTTTTATTTCATCTCCTTTTTAGTTACTAGATCTTTTTTTGTTTATTTGACATTAATAATTTGTGTTTATGAATATTCAATTATGCATTTAATTACTTTGTTATTTTCATTGAACTTTGTTTAAATTTCATTTATTGTTTATCAATTGACACTTTTAAAATGCTAAGAATCTATTAGAGGAACTGCTCCTGTTGCCCAAGTTGAGATTCATGAAGCAAATTGATAATTGTCGATTTATTTGTTTTGTTGATAAAAAATTAAGAAAATAATGGTATAATTTGATTAATTTTTTTTCTTAATTTCAACCAACTATCTTATTAATTGGCTCTTATTTCTATTGGGCCATGCCTCTATTGATAGTTTCTTTTAACATTGCTCTTTTTAACCATGCAACCAATTGACATTCTTCCTTTGTCAACATGAACTCACCATACTCTTCATTTCTACTTGCAATTGAGAAATCTATATCACCAATAACAATCCTTGTTCATTCTTGACACTCTATTCTTGTCAATGAGCTATCTTTTAAACTTAGGAAAATTTCCTCTAATAATAACATTCTTAACAATCAACCTTCTATTTGAGCGGCACATAAAAAGCTTATAAATAGTCATATGGTGTAATGTCCTTTATGTTTAAGAATAGATTTGAGCAATACCTTTTTTTTGGTACATCGATAACAATAAAATTTGAAACCATGACCTTATGTATATTAATAAAACCCTTCACAATTAGCCCAATCCTAGTAGCTTATTTTAGCAATACATTGATATCATATAATTACAATGATGAAGGACCTGTGGAATCATATAAGAACTCAAAATCCAATTTTATTGGGCCAAATTTGGGTTGATTCATGAGTCCTTGAGCTCTCAAATCACCGAGGATGACTAAATGAGCTATGAGTATGGGTCTAGAATAGAAGGTGAGTCTAGGACTTATTCCTTCCATGTGGTTAAGTGTGTTAATGAGGATGTGGAAGTAGGCCAACAAAGGACCAATTTGTTGGAACAATCAAAACATGTTAAGCCTTAGGTCTCTTTGAGTATGAGTCCAGATGGTGTAAATGGGGTAGATGTTACCCATGAGATCGATGAAGACTCAACCTCTATACCTTTCCCACTTGGGTTTGGGTCTAAAACTGTGATAAAGGAAAATGAAGTTAGGTGCTCAAATTCTAAGATTAGTTTTCCTTTTCCTCTAGGATTTGAACCACATAAAACTCTTTCGAAGATTGAACAATCTCAAGTTGTTAAGGAGAATCATGTGAACAAAAAACAAGGGGATTTTAAGGAAAGTCTTGGAGATGATTCTGATGACGTATTGGACGAGGCCAGAAAAGCTTGGGAGTTAGGGAAATGGTAGGACTTTCTTCCTCAAATGAGATTGACCTTATTTGTGTTATGGCGAAGCGTCGTAAATATAAAGAAGGGAAGAAAATATTAATGTTAGAAGGAGGAAGCGTGATAAAAAAGAGGGGCAATCCAATAAATGATTGTCTAAGTTATAATTTGTTTTCTTAGTGTTTATATGCTGGTGTGTCTTCTTTTTCGATTTTGTTATCTTGGGGTCTTTTGTAGGTTGATTGGTGAGATTGTTGGTGTTTTTTTTGTATTGTGGGGTGTGGGTTGGCTATTTAATTTGGATTATGATATTTTGTATGGGGTTTCTATTTTGATTTTGGGTGTTTTGGTGTACTATGCTCATCTTCTTTCATTGAGTCATGAGCTTTTGCTAATAATTATGGGGAAAAAAATGAGTTGTGAGTGTCCTCCTTCTTCTTTTTTCATGTATGTCTTGAGCTGTGAGTTTTTAGGGAGTGATTGACAAACTAGAGAAACTAGATAAATATGTACAATGAGGCCTAGTTGTTCATAAACGTTATTTTGTAACTATCTAAATATTTTAAAACTAGTTTTTATATGAATCAATTTTGACCTAAAACAAATTCTTAAAAAAATCAATTTTAAATTAGTTTTGTATTTTCCCAAATTTTTCTCCTTATATCTTATATATTTTTACTACTTTTCTTTTTTACTTTGTATCAATTAATTCTTTTTTCATTAACCTTTTTTACTGCTTTTTTTTTTTACTTCGTATCGATTAATTTTTTTTTCGTTGACCTTGTCAATCATCCACCGCCACTGCCGATTGCCACTATTAAACACCACTAAGTGCCATCGACAGCCACATCGTCGACCATTGTTTACCACCATCTGCTGTTGCCGGCTGTCCCTATCTGCCACGGTCTACCCCCATTCGTCATCACTGCCAGTCACCACTGCCCGTCACTGTCGGCTACCACAATTCGCCACCGTCCACGTCCATCACCATCGGCATCTACTGTTTGCCATCGTCCGCCAAATTGGTATTTTTAATGACCTGGTCAAGAAGAAAGAGATGCAATAGAAGAAGAAGAAGAACACAATTTAAAACTGGTTTTTAAGTTATCAAATCAAATAACTTCTAATAAAAAACTAATTCATTTTTATACCGGTTAATATAACTAATTTTACTTTATTCCATATTAACTTGAATTTTGAGGTTGCGAAACACCCTCTTTGTGATGCAGAACGGATCGTATTGTGCCAAGAATTGAACTGGTCCAATTCTTTTGATTTTCATTCCTTTCATAGTCATTACTTATTCCATTCCATACATGAAATCACATCCAAACACAAGGGAGAGGATGATAGATAAAAAACTGCAATAAAATAGATTTAACATGAAACAATCATGTTTCGTTTTAGTTTTCGATTCATCAAGAATTATTCCTTCTATTTTTTTTGGTGGTGGGCCGTGGGGGTCATATTGGCGGGTGGGGGTCGAAGTCACTCACTCCCCTCAGGTGTGGCCTTCCTTGAGGCTATGCGAGTCAGCAGCTGAGCTGGCCTCAATTCACAAGAATTGTTCTTTTTTATTATCCAATTCAAAATCTGGCCCAACATAGCTACAAGTCTTCAAACTACGGATTTGCAGCACAGCCCACCGAACCAACGAACCAAGAAACCAACAAACAAACCCTTCAGAGCAAAATCCAACCAACAATGCCGTACACAATCCGAGCACTCCGTCGGTGGGAAAACATCCACAGGACACTCAAAACTCTCTTCAACACCACCCACCCCACCACCAACCACCACCGTAATCTCCGAACACTGGGACTGTCCCATCACTTTCATTTCCTCGGAACCATCGAAACGACACGGTCCCTGCATTCCCTCTCGGACCCACCCGACCCAACACCACCACCGCCCGTTTACCTTCAGAACCTCCTCAAGTTCCGGAGGGACAAGCCCTCCGACCAGGTGGAGCGCGCACTCGACCTCTGCGGGTTCGAGCTCGACGACGACCTCGTCCTCGAAGTACTGAAACGGCACCGTTCCGATTGGAGGCCCGCCCTCGTGTTCTTCAACTGGGCCTGCAAAACGGGTCCCCAGCGAAGCGGGTATGCGCCGAGTTCGATCGTTTGTAAGGAGATTGTGGATATTCTCGGGAAGATGCAGCGGTTTGAGGAGCTGCGCCAGGTGCTCGATGAAATGTCCAAGAGGGAAGGGGTCGTCAACGAAGTGGTATTTGGAACCTTGATTCGTAGGTACAGTAAATATTTAAATTAGTTCTCAAAGATACGCAGCATTATTAGAGTAGACTTTGAGAGATCGTTGATATCAATTTAGAGTTTATATTATAAAATACTCATTTCGTTTCGTTATATGTATTTATTTGTTTATGGTATTTTTCATATTTCAAGTTATCTATTCATTTTAAATATCAACAAATTGTTAATAAGTTTTTTCAATTTCATTCTTACATTTTAGTATGCTTATTAGTGAAGTGAGTTGAAATTTAAATAAGATCGAAATTTTAATAGCAGAATATCTTTGCAAATTAATTTATCTTTTATTATTATGAATGTAATTTATTAGTTTTATTAATCTGTACATGAATCTTAAAATGAAAAATGTTATAAAACAGAGAAAGTAATTGTTAATTTAAGGACTAAAAGTATGTTTGTTTGTGATTATTTGGGCAAAAAGTCACTTTTTTTACAGAAAAAAAATTCACTTCTCATAGTATTTAGATAATTTTTTAAAAATAATCAGAATATTAAAAAAAATTTATTTTCAACTTTTTTTTGTAAAAATTAAAAAATAACTTCTGAAAAACAATCTACTTTCAGCTACATATAAAATTTAATTTTTATAATGATTTTTTTTAAAATTAAAACAAATGCACCCTAAATTGATATCTTAATATGCACTTAATGACTAAATTGATGTATATCATACTGATAATCAAAATCTTCGAGAAGCAAATTGATGTTTCCGAAATATTTGGAGTATTAATTTGATTTTTTAATCATGCTAGGTATGCAGGTGCACATAAGGTGGAGGAAGCAGTTTCCATGTTCTATAGGAGGAAAGAGTTTGGGTTGGAGCTTGATTCAGAAGCATTTAGGACTCTCTTGATGTGGCTGTGTAGGTACAAGCATGTGGAAGATGCAGAAGCATTGTTTCACAGTAAGATGAATGAGTATCCCCCTGATATAAAGTCGTGGAACGTGATCCTCCATGGCTGGTGCGTTCTAGGGAATACGCATGAGGCAAAGAGGCTGTGGAAAGACATAGTGGCATCAGAGTGCAAGCCTGATCTTTTCACCTATGCAACCTTTATCAAGGCATTGACCAGGAAAGGGAAGCTAGGCACTGCACTGAGGTTGTTCCATGGCATGTGGGATAAGGGTTGCAAGCCTGATGTTGTGATATGCAACTGCATCATTGATGCTCTTTGTTTCAAGAAGAGGGTTCCTGAGGCATTGGAAATTTTCCAGTGCATGAGGGAACGGGGTTGTGAACCCAATGTGGCTACTTACAATTCATTGATCAAGCACATGTGTAAGATTCGGCGAATGGAGAAGGTCTATGAGCTGGTGGGTGACATGGAGAGGAGGAAGGGGAGTTGTTTGCCTGATGCTGTTACTTACAGCTGCCTGCTGAGGTCCTTGAAGGAGCCGGGGGAAGTTCCTGAGGTTTTGGAGAGGATGGAGAGAAATGGGTGCATCATGAATGATGATGTTTACAACTTGGTTTTGAGGTTGTATATGGGATGGGATGATCAGGATGGGGTGAGAAGAATGTGGTCAGAGATGGAAAGGAATGGATGGGGACCGGACAGGCGATCATATACGATCATGATTCATGGGCACCTTGAAAATGGGAGAATGAAGGATGCTTTGCGTTATTTTAGGGAGATGGTGTCTAAGGGAATGGTGCCCGAGCCACGGACTGAGAAACTAGTGAGTTCCATGAACATTCAGTTGAAGGAGAGGACAGGAAAACAAGAAGGATAGGATTGGAGTACTCTAGTGATGCAGTTCTTCTAAGATCTTAACTCCTATTAGTGGGAGTTCCAGACAATTGCCAACACTACTGTCTTTGACAGGCATTGAATGTTCACATACTGAGAAGCATCGGATGTTAGTTCTGGTGGAATTTTTTAATGTATAGTTACCATGATATTAATCAAGGTTTTAATCCCAAAACTATGTTAGTAGGAAAAGGGTGGTGGAATGAGGAGAATAACATATTGTGTGTTGTAGCTTGCTATATCATGGACATGGCATCATCCTTGGCTGGCACTCATGTTGGTGATTACTCAGTAAGATTAAGATTCAGGTTTCCCTCAATTTGATCAATCAAAAACACTAGCAGCTTAGTGGGCCAAATGTGGAGAACCAAGACTACAAAGGAACCAGGCTACTTCAAGAAGATTCACATCTAGAAGAAACGATCAGCATCGTGGGGTGGGAGATAATAAGGCTTTGAGAATAGCCAGCTAGAAAGAGTTTAGCAATCATGCCAAGTATAGCCAGCTATGAAGAGTTAAGCAATCATTCCAAAGACCTAAACCTGTCAAGGACAAGGTGAAATGATATCCAGATGCCGACTCTTAAGACATGAGATTTTATATCAGAGTCTGAGAGTCCAAAAAGAGGGTAGCCTGGGGTTATTCTATGAGTTGGATGTGCCTGCATCTTCTGATTCAATCTCAAGCTCCTCAACAGAAATTCCTGCTGAAATCCTCAACAACAACAATGCTAGCTTGTTTAACGTTAGCTACAAGATTAGCATCTCACCGATGTCTTATTCAGCTTTAGGTGACAGGAATTCCTTGTTTAATAAGCCCACTGAGACGGTGGTGAAGACAACTAGCCTTTGAGGCCTTGGAATATTTGTCCCTTTTTTCTTTTGAGGGATTGGAATAATGGTCCTATTGGAAAAGAGTTGGGCAGTGATTCCTATAATTTTGTAGCTCAGTTTGGCAGCTTGCGTTTTTTAGGAACTACATGTAATCGAATTAGAAATTTGTAGATTTGGAACAAGGGTTATAGATAGCGATAGTAATTGTATATTATCTTTCCTCTGTCTACAACGAGTTACGATTCTTGCATGGAAACAAAATCAGTGAATTAATCATGATTTACAATCAGAGCACCCGATAGCCAGAGCAACATCATTCAGCAAAATGTCAAAAACAAAGGTGGCATATTATATCATTTGACTTCCTTGAACACCACATGGCGCTTTACCTTTGGATCATATTTCTTCAGCTCAATCTTGTCAATCTTTCTGCTTTTCTTCTTGGCATAAAAGAATCCAGTCCCAGCTGCTGAAACAAGCCTGATGATCTTGAAAAGCTTCTTCTTCTTGGACCCCTTCCTCCTCCTGTGTTTCTTCTTCTCCGGGTCACCTCCCCTTTTTCTACTCAATCTCTGGCATTAATAAAAAAAATAGGGAATACTTCAATACCAACAAGAAAAAAAAAAATAAGAAATATCATTTTGCTACCTAGATCAACAAGTAAACAGTTAATGATTAACAAGCTGCAACAAAAAACTTCTGTACATCTTCATAGGTCCCACCCACTAATCCTATTTCACTAGCAACTCACCCAAATGCAATGGCCAATTTATTCACAGGTGAGATTAATAGAAACGGTTTGACCTTTCTCTTAGTGGTGCTTGGAGCATATCTTTTGGCCATACAAACAACTGGGTGACTGATTGGCCTTCTAAACATCTCAGCTGACAAGTAACCTGTAATCAACCATCCCCACCAATTCAGTTTCTGTTCTGTTTGAAAGAAAAAGATAAAACCATTTTCCCACAAAGCCATTTTCAAGTTTGTTTACATGAGTTTCAGTTCAGCCACAACAGAACCTAATAAGCCCAAAAATTTCATTTCTTTTTCTTCCCTCCTTATAAAACGAGTGCCTTTTGATCCAGAGAAACACAGTTATCAATTGGGGGCCATGATTAACAATAAGCAAAGGGTTTATGCCTTCATGGGTTTACTTACAACTTTACATTACAATACTTGCCTCTGGAGAAGACACCATGGAAAAGGTTGAATGAGAAAGAGAGGGACCTGAAAGTGGAGAATTTAGAGGGTGCAGAAGAAAAATGAGGGTGATCCAGGAATGGATTTCTTTTGTCGCAAGAAAGGGCCAACCCTGAGAAAACATGTCGTATAGCAAGAGTAGTCGCCATCTCTCTTTGTCTCTCTCTGAGTATTGGTAAAGGTGGCTGCCAAACATGAATTTTTCACTGCTCCCCTCACACGCTTCAATTAAAGCGTTCACTGTTTTTCTGCTTTCTTTTCTCCCGCTGTGTTTGCTTCTTTTTTTTGTTTTCATTTATTTATTTTCCAACCTTGTTTGCTTTCTGAACTGTGATGGGTTTGCTCCGAGTGCTGACAAAATTCAACCCATGCCTCTCTTATTATTTCATCCAGCTGAAAACAGGAGTCCTTCACAAATAAATAAATAAATAAGAAGCCGGTGGAAAAATCGTTCACCGGTTCAATAAAGAACTTTATTTGGTTAAAACTTCACTAATCATTTCTTTTTCTTTTTTTTTTTTTAGTTTTGGCTGATTTACTAATCATTTCTTAACAATTATCTTTTATAAGTTTTTTTCTATATCTATCTGAATAAAATAAAGCAAACTAAAGTGTAGGAAACATCACTCCTATAGGCATCGGCTAGAAGATCAAGATTAATCTCCATTGAAGGGTTAATTTTTAGTTTTCTCCTTTTTTTTTTCCCGAAAATGCATTTTGTTTATTAACGATTTGTTACTTCAAGTAATTCAATAATTTTTTTTCTTCAAATAAAATCTCAAATACAAATGTTATGGATAGAAAAATTTAGCATTGAAAAAAAAATTAATTTTATAATAACTCAGCTTAAATTTAATTAATTAAAATCTAATAAATTTTGAGTTCTAATAATTTAGATTAAAAATTCAATATTTTTTGAATTTAATTAAGGAATTTATATCTCTCATTTTAGAAACTTAAGTTATTTAAATATTTTTCTCTTCTTGATAGTGTCATTTTCTAGCAAAAATTAGAGAGAAATTAGGGGAATATTAAAAAGGAATGTAACTATTTACACTTAAATATATTTGTAATTTCTATAAATATGGGTCATTTTAATTTTACTTTTATTAAATTTTTGCTTTAGTTTTGGTCCTTTTATTTTTTCATTTTTTTTTATCTCTGTTATTCAAGATTTTGATACCTATAAATATTTTAGAATATGTATTTATTTTTATAAATATTAAAATATTTATTTTTAGTTCTTATAAATATTTTAAAAATCTTTTTTATCCTTATAAATATCACATTTTAACATGGTCTAAATTTTAGGGATAAAAAAATATAACAATGAAAAAAAGAAGTATCGAAATCAAAGCAAAGATTTTAAAGGGATCAAAACTAAAATAATCTATATTTATAAATATTAAAAATATATTTAAATCAACTATTTACAAAGACCGATTATATTTTTCTCTTAATGATAAATATTAGTTAGAAGGGTGAACGAATATGCCTTCAAAAAATATAAATAAAACAGCAGAATAAACGGATACAAGGTGTCCTTATTTACTGTCAACAGCAAACACAAGCTCAGTCATAGTTTCATAGACCCCCCTGAACAACACGTCCACTTTTTTGGGTCAACAACAACACGTCCACTTGACTGAAAAGTGTTCTTTTTTTTTTTTGTGCTGTGTTTGACTGAAAACTTTAAAACACCCAAAACAGAGACTGATGCCAAGCAGTGGCCCCAATCCAGAAATAAAAATAGATTGAAGCCCAGTACTCAATAACTCTATCTCTATCTTTGCTTTTGGACTGTATAACGTGGAAGGTATATGGCAATTCTAACAATTTGATGTATCAACCGAGAATTTGATGTATCACGACTGAAAAAAAGGAAACAATTTGATGTATATACCCTCAAAGAAACCAAATGCATATTAGTGTATGCCCTCAACAATTCCGATGAAATGACTCAGAAGGAAAGTCCATATAAAATTTATATTGAAAACTTCTGCATATGTTTTTTATGAAATTAAATTTTTTATATTGATATTATAAAATAATTTTATATTATCAATTAATAAAAATATCAAAAAATATATTTTTTATATTTTTATTAGTTGATAGTATATAAATTATTTTATATTAATAATATATAAATTAAACTCTTTTTTTATTTCCATTCCAATTGGTATTTTAAACCTATCCTTAGATAAAATTTATTTTAAAATTAATTCAACGGTATATCTTTGATTTTCATATCACATACAATGTTTTCATTTACTTTATATGAATTAATTTTAATACATTATTAATGAAAAGTATTTTATATTATTCATCAATTACACTTTTTTAATATAATTTTTAAAATAATTATGATAAAAATTAAATATTTTTAATAATATGATAATATATAACTAAATTACTATGTAAAGAAAGATTTATAAAATCTCTAATCTTTATACATATTGTGTACATTGAAGTTTGAACAGGGCAATGCAAACTTCCATTTACATGATAATTTATGCCTTCGTTACCCACAACAAAACCAACATTTGGCCCAATCCTATTGGAACCCTCAGGAATCGATAATTTAATGTCCATCATCCATCCGAGTCACCTCCTATAATGACGCAACAATTCAGAGGCACTCGAACAACTTACTCTAGTCATAAAGGAAGCCATTATACGGATTAGGTTTGGGTCAAGTAGAAGAGCTAATCCCCCACAATGTGAAAATTTATTGATCAAATCTTAGTTAAGAGAGGTGACTATATTTGGTGTTAAATTATGCTTTGAATGTGATTATTTCTAATAAAGGATACTTATGAAAAATTAAACCAAAAAAAAAAAAAGAAGAGAAATCATTCTACCATTCAAAATAATTGTGTGTATATTTCATTAAATAATTTAAGAATAAATACTCTTATATTTTTTATTTTAGAGACAAACTCGCTTCAAATAAACTTTTTTTCTAGATTTTTGCAAGAATGTTATTCTTATAGTTGGATGTATATACCCTTAATAACATAGATACAAAGATTAAGAGAGAAATTTATATAAAATTTTACAATTGAAAACTTACGCAATGGTTTTTTTTTTTTTACACTTCAATTGGTATACCAGACCTATCCTTTACAGTTTAAATTTATTACAAACTTATTTTTATTTATATCTTTGATTTGAGGCCTACTTTGATACTATCTTTAAAAAATATAGTATGTTGTAATATTTTCTTTTAAGCTATAATGTGGATATAAATATTACAGCTTATGATAGAAAAGTTATAATCATGATATCCAAAATTACAACCTTGTTGTGTAGATTGACTCCCATCATGCATTTTTCAAAAATTTCTATCCCATCATGTGTTTTTTAATCTATATTATAACAAATATTTTTAATGCGGCAACCCTTTTTCATCATAAATAGTAACTTTTCTTTTCAAAATTGTATCTTTTTAAAAATATTGCAGTATATTACATCTTTTAAAGGGAGTACTCAAGTCGTCGCCCTTTGATTTTTGTATCACTTATTATGTTTTCATTAATTTTATAATGATACAATTAGGGGATGTTTGGCATGCTGTATTAGGTATGATAGGATAAGATAATACAATACATTATGATCTTATCCGTTGTTTGGTGCAGTCATCGTATTGTATAAGTTTATCCATCAAACCTCCCTTATACGTTATAATGATGGATAACTTAATACGGTTTAGGGAGACCGTATTAGGCCTGATTAGCTTTTAATATATAATGATTCTTTTATTTTTTTATTTTTTAATATATTTTATTAAAAGAAAATTAATTATTAAATAAATAATAAAATATATAAATATATAAATAAAAAAATACTATTATTTAATAATAAATAAATATTTTTTAAAAATAATTATAAAATAACTATTCAAACTGAGATAAAAATATAGGAATAAAAATTTATTATTAAAATATATAAATAATAATATTTAATATAAATTTAATTGTATATAATAAAAAATGCAACCAAATATAGGAATGTGATACTAAACCTATTTAGATTTTGATGTATAAAAACTCCATATCTATTTCACTCTCTCTCTCTCTCTCTCTTATATATTTTATATTTATAAAAAATATTAAAAATAAATAAATAAATAAATTTTAATATAAACTTATTTTTATATATAATAAAAAATAGGTTAAATAATTATAATAACTATTTAAAAATTATATTTATTATAATATCTTCTTTTGGTTATATTTTATATAATACAATATCTTATATAGTGATATACCAAACATTGCATAGTATTAAATTTTTATCGAACTTTATATCTGATCAGCCTATACTATCGTACTTATCCTATCAGGCCTTATACTAACAGGCATACCAAACGGGCCCTAAAAGTATATTAGTTGTCCAGATTTTTTTTAACTACTAGTATATGAAATTTATTGAATTTCAGTTAATCTTGTTTGAATTAGATTGTCTTATTATGAGAATAAACTAGTACAGTTATTCATGCGATGCATAAAAAGGTCACAAAATTTTGAATATAAGAAGACTTATATAACTAAAATGTATGGTATCACATGTGCAACATAAATATTTAGTATTACTTTTAAATATAAATATTTGATATCATCCATTGTTATCACCCATCCAATAATAAAGAAAAATATCAATAGTGTAAAATAATAACCATTCAATCATCAAAATAACAACCTGAAATGGGAAGTAACCATATTAGCTAGATAACTAAAGATATATTGTCTGAATTCGATAACAACAACTCTACATCATAGTAGCTGCAAACTCAACATAACTACAATTCATGTCAGATTCGCCATTAAATTCCCCAGTGTACCAATACATATTTGTTTTATTATCAAAATACATAAAAAAATTATATGTCCTAATCTATGATGTGTGCTAACATCTATTGTACTCACTGAGTATCTTTAACTTTAGTTCTATCCTAGCACTAAACACCTTTTTACTAGTCATAATCCTCTTAGTTGTCCAATATTTCTAGCTTTTATTGAATTATACCATTAAAAAAATCCCAATCAACTTTTACATTCTAAAAATTTTGTATAACTTTTACATTGAAGAATTTAAAAATTGAATTAATTTTATATAAAATGACATAACAACTAAATATGAAAAACAAAAATAAGAACAACATCTTATGATAAATCCTAATTTGAATAGGAAGAATTTTTCTACCAATTTTAAAAATTGCTTTGATTTCATGGACATTCCACCTAAATAATCCTGATTTTTGTATTTTTCAAATCTATATAAGTATAAATTATTTTTTTGCCAAATGTTATTTGTGCATATTCAATTTCACTAAGATCATGAATTTTTTTTATTTTCTTTTTAATTTTGGTCCTTTCAGTTAGAAAGTTTTTCATGGACTTCTCTTTTTTATAGGCAAATATATAAATACTCAACCTTTACAAAAGGATAGGAGCTAAAAGTCCAAATCAAAAACATATATAACATGAATTATTATAGCAAGACATATAAAATATTAATATATCACCTATAAAAATCACCTAAAAAAACCACCTCATGGTGTGGCTTTTGGTCATTCATTTTAGCATAAGAAGATCATCCTTATGAATCTTTTATTGCAAGCAAATACCACATTATTTATGCAACATCTTAACCAATATATGAACAAATGTAGTTCATATTAAGGAGATGCATTGAATCTAATCAAGAAAAAAGAAATTTTTTAACTTGATGGACATATGAAGCCATGTTGAAAAAACTACTTCCAAATAAAGCAAATAATCGCCTATAACCAAGAACTATAATTTATGTTGCATGATAAAAACATATTCCCAATTAAATTGCCCTACCTGAATAACAAAAATTCTTGTTCAAGTTTGGTCCTCATCACATATATTGCTGAGTTTAGATCATCTACCATAATATGCCTTACTTCTATCTTTGTAGCAACCACTACTGTAAGTGAATTGATTTTTGTTATCATGTCATCCTTTAATTCTTTCATGACTTGCTTCAAGTGAACTTTCATTAATCAAATATAATCACTGTTATTATATACTGAATCAAATAAACAAAGCATTGAATAGAAAGAGTAAGAAATTAAGAAGTTATATCAGTCCAAGTAAAAAGCAAGAATGAAGTTACTAATTTTATTTAGACACTGAAGAAATAGGTACTAAATATATACTGCATCCACTATCCACTATTTTTATGGATTGAAGCAAATCAACTAACCAAATAAGAAAAAAATGAATAAAGAAAATATTTTTTTTTCTCAAAATGGTTAGAGATGATCAATTGATTAAATATAAATATTAAAACAAAATATGATCACTATAGGATTATGTACTACGCTATAATGGTTAATGGCAAATTAAAACCAAAAATATTATCTATACAAACATTGGAACATCTACCTGTAACAATGTTTTATCTCTAACTGCACCATTGATGCCTTGAAAAATTAGCAACTAAATTAATAAAGTTCTTATGATATTCAAACTTTGTTCCATAGTAGTAATGACATCTCTATTGTAAGAAAAAAAACTTTTGAATAACCAATGTGCCTACCATAACAGCTTAAATGTGGCAATTGCTGAAACATAAACTGAAGGTATCAAGACACACAGATAATATAGTAGGCCAAGAAAAAATGGAAAGGGAAATAATCAAAGAAGGAGTAGCATAATAAAAAAAATTAACAAAATACATAATCCTGCGAAAAATAGGTAGCACATTACCAATCCTTAGAATATCACATTTTTATGTAACATATAGAGATAATCCTTGCAAAAATTAGTAGGTATTTCTGTAAAGTTATACAAATAAAAGAATAAATAACACATCACTAAAATATTCAAGACAAATTCATTTAATACAATAGATTATAAGTAACAAAATACATACCACATGTGGATCAATAAGCATCCATAAACCCAATATTTATAGTTATCATCATGATAGTTCCTGAACATAACAAATAGACTATTCCATAAGAAACTCATAAGCAATAAAAAGAACAATAGATAGAATTAAAATGAAAATAAATGAAAAAAACATAACACAACATAAAGGAATAAAATTATAACAATAGTAATTAAATCAAATAATCAAATAAAAAGATATATTTCAAAACACCAATATGAACAACATCTTGCACCAATTTCTTATACATTCAACTACATATCAGAATAGCAGTAATAAATAAAAATAACAAATTTAATCACAAAGAAAATATTGAACAAAGATGAAAAAAAAATATCTTGCATTAAATTGGTATAGATTAAAATAATAATCAAAACAAAAATGGAAGAAGTTTGCAACAAAAATAAGGAAAACGGTGAAAAAAAATAAATATAAATAATGAGACAGAAGCAAATAAAAAAAACATAATTAAGTAATACCTATTAACTAATGAATCAATTGTAAAAAGGAAAATCAAACCTGCATTTTGCATAAAAAAATCCATAAACTATAAAATAGAAGCAATGACAAGAAGCAAAAGAAAATAGAAACATCACAAGAAATCCAGAAGATGAAAATATTTATACTAGTAATTGAATTAGGATTTACCTTAGATATTGTAGCAATTTCATACTACTATGACACTGCCGTCTCCACCTCTTCGCCTTGCCTTGACCCAGTCATCACCAACCATGTACCACTGTCAGTTAACATTTTTCACCAATTATCTTATGGATTCGTAAAATGTATCAATCGGTAATAGGAAGCATCAATAATTGTTTAGGAAGAAGAAGAAGAGTGGCGAAATCTTACCAAGCAAATAAAAAAGAGTTGGTCAGGACATCCGCACCACCAGATCATTGTTGAGTCGTCTTCCACCATGAATTGAAGTAGAAGAAGAGGTTGTGGCAGAGAAAATGAGAATGAGAAAGACAAAAATAGAAGTGTAGATTGAAAAAAGGAAATAGAAGAGAATTTATAAGAAATCCACTGGAATAAAATCATGTTTGAAGAAGATAAAGAAGAAAGCTTGTAATTTTATGTAAAGAAACTCCAGGAGGAAGCAACCATCCACTATAGGCACAGGAAATGTGAAAAAAAAAAAGAAAGGACAAAAAAATGAAGAGTAAGAATAAGGGTCTAGAATGAGAAAGAGAAAATAATGAAGAGAATAGAAGAAATTTAAGATAAAGATAAGAAAGTTTGCTATCGGTGTAATGAAGAGTTGGTAGATGGTAGATAATATCCAGGAAGTATAAGATATTTTGAAATTTGAAAAGCTTCTTATGGAAGCAATTGAATATAAAAGCAGGTGAAAACTTCTGATTGGACAAAATGGACGGCTGCACCAACGACTATATTTGCCAATGAATAAAGCCTATAGCATGAGGTTTGTAAGATAAATTTATGAGATGTTTTATATACCATATTCATGATTACGGTTTCTAGAATGAATGCATGTGTGGATTATTGCTTTAAGCATGGAATAAGAAAGGATCATAATTAAAAATAGAAAGAATTGAAAGAAGATATGATAATATAGGTATAATTGGAAAGAATGATAGAGATTTGATCCTCATTAATTGAAATAGAGAGAGAGAGAGAATGATTATTACATCGATTATGAAAAAAATCTATTAATGAGGAATAAAAAGATATCACAATTAGAAATGGAAATAATTGAAAGAAGATATGATAACTTGAATATAATTGGAAAGAATGCAGAGGATTTGATCCTTATTAATTCATTGATGAAAGAAAATGGGCATGAAATCAAATTGTACTGGAAAGGACACGTTATCCATTCTACAATGTATCAATCGATTTCTAGAATAAAATATATAATGTGATTTCTTCTAATACTAAATTTTTTTATTCATATAATTCAAGTTTAAAACTTCTTTTTTTTTTAATTGATCAGTTTCGAAAAGACTCAAAAGACTTTATATAAAAAGAGGAGTCAATTCAAAGTTAAGCATATACACTTATTACATAATAAATAAATAAATAAATAAAATTCAAAAGATCACCTCATTTGACACCAAATAAAAAAAAACACAACACCAAATTAAGACAAGATTTGAACTAAAGAAATAAGATTTCCACACCAGGAGAAATTCCAAAATTATGTAATGATACAAAATCATATAATGATATAAGATCTATGCGGTGGGAACAGAGGACCCAAGAATTTCTCCACACCCAAAGCTTTAAACACCTGCCAATAACCACCAGAGATGTTTTTTCTAGCTCAAAAGCCGTCGTTACAGCTGGCAGCAAACATCAGAGCAACTAGAAACCAATCATCCACTTCCGCCATTGTTGTTGGCCTATCAAAAGCTTGGAAAATCATGACGAGGTTGGACTACCACCATTTCATCAACAACAAACTAATGACACAAGGTTCCAAAATAGCAACAATAATATCTAGTTGATCGCCCTAACACCATTATGCTTTTTCTTGACCCAAACCACCAATCATGCAAGACTTCACTTTTCTTTTACTATGGTTAAAAGTGATAATCAAGAGGTAGCATCTCACACCAAGAGTAACATTTCTAACTAACACAAAAACAAAACCAGCCGTGATTTCATCAAGAGGGACCTAATGCTCCTTTAATGTTACCCGACTTTGAATCCAAAAGGACCTTTCAAACCAAAGGTATTTGCTACCTAAAAAAAAAAGGGGGGACCAAAGGATTCTACCTGCATAAATTATCTTAGAACACCACCAGCAATTACTCCTGACTCTTCTTTAAAAAGTTCTTTGAACCATTACACATCAAAACTCCACTTTGATTAAAGCATCTCCCACACCACTAAAATTCAAGAAATATCACATGTTCCAAAATGGTCTCTAGTAAAAATTAAAAGATTAAAATTTGCTCCATCAACTAAAATAAATAAATAAATAAATAAAAGACACGATACATCACCAAAACTAGTTTTTTTTTTTAGGTCCGACACCATAACTAAATTTTGTTCCACTGAACTCCCCACTCCCCCTAAACCACTACTATTCCAACAATAGTTTCTCATTTTATAGAAGTAGATTTGGAAGTCTTGCTTCTTATTTGCTATCTTTCCTTTCCTTTTTGATTTCAGTTTCAGATACTTTTCCCTCTCCTTGTGAGTCGATCCTCTAAAATTGCTATGGTTACTTCTTCTTCTTTTGCTGTTGAGAGCCCTAGATATTTTTCCAATTCCCATGATTTTCTAGCTTCTTCATAGTTAGAGCCTTCCACCAACACCTTATCCTCCTCTTCATGTTGAACTTGTTGAACGAGATTATAATCTTTCACCCCTGCTTGGAATTCTCTTTATATTTTCGTTTGGTCGTATTCTTGGAATATGTTCTCATTAGCACCTCCACAGAGAAAGATGGGTTCAGGTTGCTAAAATTCACATCACAAGAATTAGAAATTCCGTAATTAGTCAATGAGTTATAGCTAAAATGATATCTCCCTTTATTTTTGTATTAAGGAATTGTTAGTGTTAGATCAAGAATTCAATCTCTACATATTCATCCTTTTCTCTATCATTATAGCTCTACTAAAAACTCCTTAGAATTAAAAAATAAAATAAAATCTTAACTATTGGGTTGCCACATAGTGTTCACTTAAAAGCGTTTTTCAATCTCAGTTCTATTTTGGCTCAGATTGATTGCATTAACATCCGAAGATCTTCTATTATCACTTGACATCGCTATACCACTTCATACCGATCCGTCCTCCTCCATGCTTTTCCTTATTATTTCCATCCTCATTTGTGTCTCGAAAATTTCCTTTCAAATTAAAATTATGTCAATTTCTTCATACATTATGGACTCTAATGTCTGCGTCTCTTTTTAAATCTAAATAAAGAGAGAATAAATATTGAAGTAGTTTGATCAATTAAGCCTTATCCATACATTTTATGTACATTGAATCTGAACACAGTCGCTTAGCTTCCATTTCATATGATAATTTATGCCATCCTCTACACCCACAAGTCCACACAACACAAGCACGTGCTTGCTATGTAACACAGTGTAAAAACTGCACCCCAAAGCAAAATTATCAATTATGAATTCATGCATTCTATTTCACTTTAATATTATAAATAAATTTGCAAGTACAACGTTGATTCCCTATTTGGACTTTAAAACAGTGCAGACTTTGTACTAAACAGTGTCCTTAATCGACCGACACACGACAATCTAGTACTACTACTCTGTACACGATATCAAAGTAGCAGCCACCCTAGCAATAAAATCAAACGGCGCAAATGGCCCCATCAAGCAACCACACCTCTGACAGACTGACACGTCATCGGGTCCCACTAACGCATTAGTATTATGAATTTAATTTTTAACGAATTTTTCCCTCAATTATTGGTTATTATAAATTGTGACCCCACACTCCCATCGACTCGGCTCGAAACCCAACGCGCCGTAGCCGGAGGGCGGCGGAGTCAGGGAGTGTGACCTAAGCTTGTCGTCACGCGCGATCTGCGATCTCTCTCGGCCCACGCGCCTTCTTGTCTTTTTTCATTCTTTTTAAAATAAAAACAAAATTGATAATTTTTTTTAAAAATTAAAAAAAAAACAACAACAACATTTGAGGGAAATTGTGGGACGCCCTTTTCAACTCATTTTTCAATTTTTACTGAAAAATAGCAACCGGTTTTGGTTTTTTTTTTTTTTTTATGTCTGAAGCAGACACCCCGGTCCACTGCATGGGACCGGGCCGGTTCAGTCAATATCAATCAAACTAACAAGGAGGGTGTCATCATCTGCAATGAGTTTCTGTGTTGTCTTAGCAGCTTTCAGTGTCATATGTTCTTATTAAATTTTTAATTTCCCAACCCAGATTGAAATAACAAAAAGCTTCAAATTTTAATAGAGTAGCTACTCTCATATATAAATATGAATTGACTCGCTGCCAGGCTTTTTCTCATGCATATCATAATTTAAGATTAATTTTCAGATTTTTTTTTACGAACTATTTATGTATTTATTGTGCTTTGAATTTTTTTTTTTAAATTTCTCACTAATATTTTTGATAATCCTCCCAAAATATAATCAAATATTAAATATAAACACCTTATCCAATTAAGATTCGAGTCATAATTTACTATTTTGTGAGAATTAGTCTCTTCTATTAAGCTCTATTTACATTTATGTTTTGAGATATATTTTAATAATAAATTAAGTATAATCTTTTTTAACTTAAATTTAAAATATACTAAAAAGTTTAATATGACTTCTATTATGCATAAATTTTCATTGTTAATCAATCATGTTAATTAAAAAGGTGATAAATTGAAAAAATAATGAACAACGAAGATTTATACATACCTGGAACATGTTATATTTGTACGCGAAGGAGATGCTCTCAATCTTTAAACATAAAAACTGGATTTTGGGTTTTGGGGAGCGGGTTAGGGTCGACCCGGATCCGGTTCTGATTACCAAGGTGGCACGAGAGGGACTTAACATAGGAACCGTGAGTTGCAAGCCAAAAGGTTGAAATGGGGGAAGCTAGCTGAAACCTGAGAAGGGTTTAACCAATCCAGGCGAGAGTGAATCGTGGGGGGAATTTTTTGCTTTTTTGGGGAACTGATATTAGAAAGTGCCTTGACGACCTGTAAGGAAAAAACAAAAAAACAAAAAAACAAAAAATGTGGTTGATATTTAGCATTTTGCAATGTGATTTTTTTTTTTTTTTTTTTTTGTATGAGAAAAAATATGTGATGTGGGTTGAGACTTTGGGAAATTGGGGCAACGCAGGAATATGGCCCAATGGTTGAAATGTGAGAGAGAGCGAGAGAGAGAGACCTCAGCATGCAGATTGAGGAGATGATTTGATTTGATGTAAAGCCTGTGGAGGGAGGGGCTGTGGTTCTCAAAATCCGAGCATGATGTGTCAAATTCCCATTTCATCAATCCCTCACACCCATCTCGCATCATCACAATCTATCCTTTTCTACCACCCCTTGCCCTTGTTGCTTGATAGTGATAGATTGGATTGGATGGATGATGGATGGGATAGCCGAGTAGTCATATGCATGTTATAATTAATCATTTCCAAAATTGAAACTCACAATGTTTAGGCTGCTATATTGATCCCCCCGAGCTCAAAAAAAGGATATAATATGGTGAAAAAAATGAAGCATTTTTTTATTTAGCCCCTACTCAAATTTTCATGGATTCCTTCATGGTGGTGGGGGAAAATCAAAACAATCAACCCCCCATCAACAATTTTCAGCTTTATATGTCGTTGTTTGTTCCTACATTTTTGCTTGGGTTGGTATATATTTAACTATTTATTGAGGAAAAAAAAGTGAGTCTCAAAAAGTGAGACATTATATCCAATGTCTCGGGTGATTGGCCCCTTGTATGAGTGTAAAATCAATGAATCAACCTCAGCTGTATGCTCTTCCTTTTTGCATCCTCTTTTCTCTGAGATGCAAAATTCCCACTTTCAGCAACATTTGTTTTGTTCTGTGAATGGTCATTAGTCACCAATGCGTTATGGTATATTAAAAGCTGGTGCTTTTGGACATCATGATACCCTATTGAGATTAGATTGTATGTAACAGTAATAATTCTCTAGTTTTGGTTGTATTCACACTGGCACAAGGGTCTCTGTTATCTCAGAATTTTATTTCTCTTTCTATTTCCTATTTTTGATATGCCATGTCAAAATGATAGCTATTGGATATTATGTGTACTTTGTTAAAAAAGGGCGCTTTCTCTTTCACGAATAAATTTTCCTACTAGTTATGATTATGATACAACAGTTAAATGGATCAATCACACACCATTGATAGGTCATGCAAATCCTGCTAACTATCATGGTAATTCAGAGTTACTCAGCATTTTTTTACAGTGAAGAAAATGACTTTCTCTTCAAAAGGGCGAAAAAAAAAAATGATCCGACAAGAGGGGGAAAAAATGGGTTTTTGAATCCAAATATAATTCTAGCAACGGATACCAATAAAGGTTAGGACATGCCTATAGTATGATGGGAAAACGAGGTGGGGAAAACCTATGAACTAAAAAGAAAAAGGAATTGTGAATGGTTAAGCCTCAGATTTTTACCTAGCTTTTAAGAATAGATTTATCATCTATTTGTCTTATATATGTCACCCGCTGTAGCACTACATCATCCGCAAAGGTTGCTGCAACTCCCCACGTAAAGTGTTTTGTTACCCTAAATTAAAACATTATTTTTTAAATTAAAATAATGGTATCAAGTTATAATATCTGATATAAATAGTAATTTTTATTATAAAATTATTTAGGACTAAAAAATACACAACGAAATATAGTTATTGGAGAGAGGGTTACGTGTAAACAACATTACTAAGTGTCCATTTAGTTTTACTTCTTGGAGGCTTGGATATATAAAGATTTTTTTTAGAAAATTTTTAAAAATTTTAAAAGATTTTTTTAAAAAAATATTTTTAAAGTTATTTTTTATTTTAATTTTTTTTAAAATCTTACTATTACTCTTATATCAATAATTAAAAATAATTTTATTTTATTTTAGTCAAATAAAAATTATTTTCCTAAATTTATTTTTAAAATATTTAAATAAAGCAAAAATTATTCTTATAAAAATAATTTTTTTTAAAAATCTGATTATAATTTTTTTTTAAAAATTTTCTCTAAAAAATTAAATCAAATATATTATAAATAAATAAAGTGGTTGGTATTCTCCTACAAGTGCATGCACTCCCTCCTTTGGGAACACAAACAATTTAAGTAACCATAAACAGAAATAGTCACCAGTGTTATAACACAAGGAAAATACAGAATAATTTTTAAAAGAGTGGTTGAGATTGAGAAAGGCGAAGGCAGAAGGGTACCAAATCTTACATAAATAAAAAGTGAGGAAGTTGGCGTGTAATAAACATGACTTGCTGTTTCTTGATTATATAATTTTAGTACCGTACTGACAGTGAAGATATGAAACAGCTTTATCAATATATATATACATGGTGGCCACCTCTGATTTTATTTTCCTCGTTTGATTTTTTTTTTTCCTTTTCTTTCTTTAACATCAATGCCAAAACATATGTCTTCCATCAAGCCTTTGTTAGTTTATATTGTCATTTGAGTTTGAATTTTGTAAATAAGAAACTTTAATACTAAGAAACCCTTTACTTATGAAACAGCTTTATCAATATATATATACATGGTGGCCACCTCTGATTTTATTTTCCTCGTTTGATTTTTTTTTTTCCTTTTCTTTCTTTAACATCAATGCCAAAACATATGTCTTCCATCAAGCCTTTGTTAGTTTATATTGTCATTTGAGTTTGAATTTTGTAAATAAGAAACTTTAATACTAAGAAACCCTTTACTTTTCTCCTGAGTAGACCTGAATTGAATTAAACTAATCCTAATCTAGTGAACTCAAGATATTGACTCAACTTGGATCAAGAGTAATCAAAATCTGAGGCATTAATATTATTTGATATTATTGATTAAAAGGAAAATGTAGCTCTCTCCCCATAAAAACTACTTTCTGTTCCCACTCTCTTACAATTTCTTCACTGACAAAGGAATACCTGCACACTTCCTCACACACGCACGCATACTCAGCACACACCACCCTCCAAGCCAACTCTTCCCTCGTACACACCACCCTCTATACTTACTCATTTTCTCTCTCTCACTCTCTCTCTATCTCTAGCATTGTGGATTATGACAAGGACCCTGTCAGGGAGTAGAGAGAGGTGATCAGAATAGGACACTGCAGAGAAGAAAACACAGAGATTTTTCCAGCCATATCATACCTTATTATTATTTTTTAGCCCTTTTTTCCCCGTCTCTGCCACTTGATTCATCTAAACCACCCCATGAAGCCCTTATAAACAAAGCCCTCTCAACACAAAACCATACCAAAACTCACAACCATCAAAGTACAAAGGGGAAAAAAAGAAGTGATAACCAAAGCAGCAATGCTATAAAATCCGTTCACTCTTTTGCTTCTGCTGCTCTCATTGATGTGGTTGCCATTCCTATACAATCAAAAGGCCATTAAGTGTTAGAAACCAAGATACTCATTCTCATTACATTCTCTCCATCTCAAAAGATCATAATTCTTTCTTTTGTTGCTTGGAACCCCATCTCAAAAAGCGTTTCCCTTGAAGTGCTTCTTGTGTCTTCTCCAATGGACACTTTCTACCACCACTTTGACAAAAGCGATGCTCATTTACCACCTGGTTTTCGGTTCCACCCCACTGATGAGGAGCTCATCACCTACTACCTCGTCAAGAAGGTTCTGGACAACACCTTCACTGGAAGAGCCATAGCTGAAGTTGACCTCAACAAGTGTGAGCCATGGGAACTTCCTGGTAACTAACTAAACACCCTTTCTTCTTGTTTTGTTTTCCCAGTTTGATCTTTACAACCCCATTATCAAAATCTATGTAAATTTTCTAACTTTGTGCTTGTTTCTTGTTGTTGGCAGAGAAAGCAAAGATGGGTGAGAAGGAGTGGTACTTCTTCAGCTTAAGGGACAGGAAGTACCCAACTGGGTTACGCACCAATAGGGCCACTGAAGCTGGGTACTGGAAAGCCACTGGGAAAGACAGGGAGATTTATAGCTCCAAGACTTGTTCCTTGGTTGGCATGAAGAAGACCTTGGTTTTCTACAGAGGGAGGGCTCCCAAGGGAGAGAAGAGCAACTGGGTCATGCATGAGTATCGCCTTGAAGGCAAATTTGCCTACCATTATCTCTCTAGGAGCTCCAAGGTTAGTTATTCATTCATTCATTATCATTTCCCTTTGTGTCTTCTTTGTCATTCTTTCTTCATTTTCATGAATAGCAAGCATTTCTTGATGATAGATTCCTTTCATGTTGCGAAGTGTTATTTTTAATTGTGCTGATCATGGGCCGCATGCAATTTAGAGTGAAGTAGCTAGAGCTAGGTGAAATCTCTGGCTTCTCCTATAGCCTTCTATAATTAGGTTCCGTTTATCAATGTTGATTGTTTTTCTCTTTCATTTATTTTGGACTTTTGGTTCTCCAATTTGTACTTAGGACTACAACCTGCACGGCTTGCTTTTTGTTTCCTCTCAAAGCTTTTTTATTCAAAAACTGTTATAACATGATGCCACATTGTGTGAATATACGAGTTTGCATGGGGACTATAAACAATGACGCATTAATTTCAAGTTGTTTACAAAACGTAATTAATTATCCAAAGTGCACTTCTAACATATATCCCCAACTACTCTTTTCACTTTGCATCATAGGGTTTTAGTTAACTTTTCAATGTACTACCTTCCATTAGCTAGACTATTTTCCATAATGTTGCTAAGAATCAGAAGTTCCTAGTAGCTTTGTCACTCAGCTTTTGCTAGCATAAAGAAACACTTTAATAACAGCTAGTACATTATAACATGCTCATTGTTCCATTTACTTATGCTATAGTAACAATGCTCACATTATTATGGTACTATATTACGTAATTACACACGGTGTTGTGCATTTCACTAACTTGAAAAGCCTGCTGCAATTTTTTCATGAAGGATGAGTGGGTAATATCTCGTGTGTTTCAGAAGACCACCACCGGGAGTGGTGGCGGCTCCGCCGTGTCTACCACAGCCGGCGGTTCAAAGAAGACCAAAATGAGCACCTCCAACTCCACCACCACCGTGAGCTTCTGCCCTGAACCAAGCTCTCCCTCTTCGGTTTACCTTCCACCACTTCTTGACTCTTCACCCTACACCACCACCACCACCGGCTCCACTACCTCCGCCGCCGCCGCCTACAACGGCGGCCAGAGCTACGACAACACCACCACCAACACCAACACCACCACCACCACAAGGGAGCACGTGTCCTGTTTCTCCACAATCTCCAACAACTTCGCCAATGGGGTCTTCGATTTTGCTCCTATGGATTCTTTTGCTAGGTTCCAGAGGAACAACAACAACAACGTTGGTGTCTCTGCATTTCCAAGCCTGAGGTCACTGCAAGAAAACCTTAATCTGCCTTTCTTCTTCTCTCCGGCAGCTCAGCCCCTCCACGGCGGCGGATCCGGCGACTTTCCTGCCGCCGGGAGCTGGCCGGTGCCGGAGGATCAGAGGGTGGCCGACGGCGGTGCCGGCATGGGGTTGGGACCTTCCGAGCTGGATTGCATGTGGGGCTATTGAAATCTTTCATTGACCCTTTTAAAAAGCGTTGACTATTATGATTAGTATTTGACTTCAATTGTCTCGTCAGTTAAACGTGTGTTTCCACTGTTAGGCTTGGACTTCATCATTTGTGCCGGTTATTATGGCTTATCAATGCTAATTTGCTAGGGTAGTTTAGGTATTGTGGGTTGTTGTATTTAGTTAACGGTTAGTGTGTTTTATGTATTTGCAAGCGTGTTTTATGTACTATTTAGTTCATAAACTATGGTGTATGGACCTCTGATGGTTTCATGTATTTGGAAATGTTTGCATTCTCTGACGTACGTGTTGAAAATAATTGCATGTTGTATTCAAGTACAAGTGCTGGACATTGTTTGCTGGATATGATGGGAACATTGCAGGCGGATCTTATTTTGTTTCAAATAGGGTGGGAGCTGAAGGGGTTAGTTTTGATTATGGAGTTGCTTTAATAGGACAAATTTATGTTTCTCTGTTGTGTTCAAGCTTAAACGAGAGATTTTCCGGTATACTCACGATTAAATTTAGCTTTATTAATTTTGTTTAAGATGTATTTACTTATTTTTGGGTCTGGGTGTGTGTAAATATTGAGATGCCAACAGATTTTTGTATAATGCAAACATTTTCCACATCTAAAATGAATCCTTGGCATGAAATTGCGTAGTTGGTCTAAACTATATCCCGATATCCATGTTGCACCTGTAACAATTTTGTTGATGAATTAATACACCTCTTGTTTCGTCTAAAGGGCACTGAAAGTTTTGATAAATATTTGGATATATTGTCTTTTTCACTTAATCCATTTTTTTTTCTTATTGCATAAAACTAATTGTTGATCCTCAGGTAAAACAAGTGGAAAACAATTCACATGGTATGTAACGGCATCTTGTATTCGATTATTGAAACCTTTTTTAACAGTGTTACTATGTTTATTACTTAGTATAAAAATGATAAAGAATGTTTTAAAGTTTGAAATTGCATTTTTAGAAATCATATTTTCGGGAATGTTATATCCAAAAATAATATTTTTGGCTATTGTAAAATTTTTTTTGTTTAACATTAAAAATTTTTAGGGATTGTTTTTGATAATTCGAAGAATGTATTAAAAATTTGATTGGTTTACAATACATATTTCTGGAAATATATGTAGCAATTTTTAAAATATGTACCCCTAACATATTTAACTATATTATTATTACCTAAAATGAAAATTACACTTACAAAAAAGTAAAAAGAAAAAAAAATTTAGAGTCATCCACTTACAAATACTTTTCAACTTGCACCGTGAAAAAATTATGGAACACTAAATTTTGTATCTTTTCAAATGCACTATGCTATGGTTTGTTACTTAGAGAATCACAGTGAATTTTTTCATTTTTAATAGTTATGGGAAAGTTTATAAGAGATTAATTGCACAAACTTTTGCTAGTCTATTGGTCTTTGGGATGGGAATTAGGATGATTTGAGAGACATATTAGTATTTTTATGTAATAATTTTAATTCTCATGTAATAAGAATGCATCATTCCCACCTCCTATGATGGGAATAAAATTCTATCAAATCATGGAAATAGAATTTTTTTAGAAATATTTAATAAAACAAACATAAGAATAAATAATTTCCAAATAATTATTCTTAAAAATAATTTTATATAACTTGAAATAAACAGCGATACAGATAAATTAATGGGATGCAACTTATATATGATCCCCCGAACGTCTCTAGTCCTTGCCGGTATTTACTTTCTCCTACACAAAATTACGTTACCTCATTAAATGCACGTACTTGAGAAATAAGTTGTTAGACAAATATAACTTCCTATTTGGATTTGGCTTATTTATCTCGACTGTTTGCGGAAGTGAGAATTTTAAAGTGTTTATATGCTTTATTTTATATAAATATATACACATCTTCAAAAGACAATATTCTGAATAAATAATCACACAAGTTATCTTTGGGACAAGTTGAAAATTTCAAATTAAGAAATTGAGGGCGAAATACTCCCTAAAATATTACAATGTTGATTTTATGTTATCTATTCCAGAGCGCCCGATTATATACTTGTTTGAGCTTTTTATGACGTGGTGAAATATTCAAAAGTTAGACACAATATTGATCAAAACATGGGTTATATATGTTGAAGCTGAGACAAGCCAAGTAAGAAACTTGCTTTAGCTGGCTATTGGTTTTGCCATATATATATGCCAACAGCTCCATCATGTTCAATGATGAACCCACATCAATGATTGCTTCTCATGTATAGGATTCACATTCCGGGATAAAACTTCAGATCATGGCAGCCATGCACTCAAAAAATTATTGCGAGAATTGGTGTTACCAATATCATGTTTGGTTTAGATTTTAGAGCTCCAAAATCATGATCTAGGTAAAAATTACAAGAGATAAATTTTTGTCTAAAGTATGATTCAGATCTTTCTCAAAAACTTAAACTAAACATGAGTAAAATATCACAAATGGAATAAAACATAATTCGATTTCTTACCCAAAAACATGTCTTAATTACGAAAGACAAATGATATGTATCTAGCATTTTTTTTTTTTTCAAAACTTCACCCCTAGGTAGGTCTCCAAAAGAGAAAATGTTGTGGTTTTCTTTTGGTGTCATTTATTGGGCGGTTGAAGAGGGTGTAGTACACAAGATGGCCTCAGAAGCCTTGGTTCAATATTTTCACGTGGGGGTTCTCAGTCTAGTTTTAGACTTAAGAGTGAGTGGGTACTATATAGCTAACTGGCTATACCCGTCCTATACTTGAGGGAGGGACAAATTTAATGCTCTTCCTGTTAACATTGTAACTTTTATTTTTTTTGCTTTTTTCCCCTTTCTTTGGCTGAACTTTATAGCAGGTAGTGCAGTGGACCCATAAAAGCCAAGATCACTATTAGCAACCATTCAAAACCATCCATCCATCACATTCAAAGTTTACCCTGGCCCCCTAGCAATTGTCCTGTTGTGAAGGATTGCAACAGCTAAATTATTGCAAGTGTAGTGATGCAGATGATGCCACCCAATAGCATAAAAATGGAAAGTTGTATAAAAAGCCACATTTTTAAAAAATGGGGTGTATGGCATTGGCATGGCAAAACAATATTCAATGTTGGGGTGATGAAGGCATACATGTCATTGTCGTAATTTACAACGTCTCTAATGGTGTGATTGATGGTAATAATCACACAAATCATTGGCTATCATTAAAAATAGATAAGTTAAAGAACTAGTATGAAAGTTAAACAGGTGAAAAGTAAAAGGGATGTTAAAAATGATTTTTAATAAGAAGTGAAGATTACATAAATTTTCTTTTATTTTTCTACTTTTTCACTTTCTCGTCTACTCCGCTAACTCTATATATTCATTTTTTTAATGTGAATCAAATGAAATGACTCTAAAAGAAATATATCATTTGTTGTGAAAAGGAATTAAGCAACGTTGACGATTCCAATACTCCAAAATGGCATACAAATTACTCTATCCCATTTCCACCATGCTCTATGTTTCCCTTTGCATATGTAAATGAAGAAAGAATAAAGGGTCATTTTTACATGCAAAAAACTTCCATTGATGCTTGGCTTTCAACTGAGGCACTTACTCCTTACCCAAGAATGAAACCAACAAACATCCTTCTCAGTTTTCTAACAATTTCACCAGACTGATGTGTGCAGAGAGCCACTAACAAAAACAGCATCATGATGCCAATGTACTATATGGGGTTTTAAGCCAAGGAGAAGGAAGGGTTGTGATTGGATGCTAAAGACCACAATGATGGCGATGATGAAATTGGACAGTGGCCTTTGAGGTACATTAAGGTTGAAATGGGGGATGTGATCTGTGCATGATTGAGGGGGCAATGAGTATAGCACCACTTTTGGGTGTGTTTTTGTGTGTGAGGGTATTGGTTATGGACAAAGGGAAGAGTGTGCAGTGTTTACGCCAGCTGCGTGTGCATGGAAATGGCATGGCACGCGGTGTACCCTACTGAAGCCAAAGCCCTTTCGACTTTACTCACACAATTATTTGGGGTCTCATACTCGCACTGCTTTCCAGTGTTTTGGTCTCTTTACCCTGTGATGGCTCTGAAATACAAGGCAAAAGAATAACAAGCAAGTGCTAAAGTCCAAACGCCAAAAGCTTGGGTTTGGAACTTATCCAAACACAAGGGAATCATGAGCTTGAAAACTGAGGTGGTATTGTACTTGGGCTCTGTTCCTTTTTTTTTTTATCAATAAAAAAATTCCCTTGGTTTTGTTTTGTCCCATTTTTACCACTTACTTTCCTCGAGCCTTTTTCCTTTGTTGATGTGCTACTAATTCAATCTCTTTTTTGTTCTCCCCCTCACCCTACCATTTTTTTCCCCTTGTGGTGAACTATGGAACAGGATTTGAATAGTTATATAAACTGAAGTACCCCCTGGCCCCTATGATGGTATTTGTTGTCCCTCCTTTCGAAAAGCAAGTTTTCAAAAAAGAGCTAGAGCTTTTTCCTATGTAGAGGGTGGGTTAAAATATGGTACAAGTTTTTTACTAATTTATATGTTTGTTTGTGTTCTAGTTCTCTATAATTCTGACAATAATATTGTGATACTGTAAATATAGGTTCTCTTATGGTCTTTTGGTCATTTGCAACTGCGTAAAATAATTTTCAACAAGGCATATGCTAATAGTGCACCACGTTATGAGTCTATGAAACGCACCTTAAAATTCCCCAAACCAATGAGTTAGGAGCGGCTCTGTATTTTGATAACGAGATTAGTCGCTTAAACTTCTACCCAACTTGGGCAGTCTAGGCTAATCAAGAGTTATCATTTCATTCAGTTTAAACTTATTTAATAAGGAAAAGAATAAAATGAGATGAATTTCAAATGTTATCTATTATTTTAATGTATAAGAGACTTATTAGATAAGCTTATATAATAGACGAACCAATTGATAAGATTATCCTATTAGATTATTCTATCTTGCTTTATTTATTTTTTTGATTCAACTATCTTACTTAATATACCATGTCAAACATGTCATCATTATTTGGGAGGGATTCAACACTTTTTTTTTTTTTTTCAGGAGGAGGGATAAAACAAGTGAGTCAAGTCTTGGGCGGGGCCAGGACAAGTTATAATGGGTTGAGGCCCCAAATGCAGTAGCAAGTTCTTTCGGCGTGGTGATAGGCCTGGTGGTGGGCTTGGGCTTAGCCTGCAGGAAGTCATATAGTATAGAATTCTTGTATATTATGGCATAGTTAATTGACTGACTGGAGATAATTGATTGATACATGCAGCCTAATTTTATGTTTATCCCGTGACTGTGAATGTGATCTTTGTGGTGACTTTACTGAGAAATTTGGAGGAAGGTCTAAATGCCTTTCAGTTGTGGGATCATTATCCTGATAGAATCTCTTTTCATTTTTCGATTCATAGCTTTGTTTCTTGGTATTGAAAAACCAAAGAGGAGATAGGTTACGTTACGTTTTGCACCAATAATTTTTTGGCATATAATTTTTTATATTGTGTCTTTTTATCAGTGTTAGCAGTGATACTCCCAACATAAGTAGGAACAAAAAAATTATTTTTATTGTATTAAGTGTATAAGACGAAAATGAGCAAGTATAGAATTTAATATCCAATATTTTAAATTGAATTTAATTTTGATATATTATCAATGTAAAAAAATAAAAAATTGCACAAATATTCAATTATATTTTGTCATATCAGCAAAAATGTTCAATTTAACTACCTACTGCTTTAAAAGTCTTATAAATAAAAGCATATGATTAGATAACATTATATAACTCTTTTATGCTGATAATGTATTCAAATTAATCTCTTTTCAAATATAAAAGTATATTTAATATTTTAAAAAAATTAAATGAGATTATAAAACTGTGAAATTCATGAGACTAGAGTTCTTCACCCAGCAAAATCATTTTTGAGATACATTATTAGTACTCATTTTAAGATTTATTATAGACATACAGTGAAAGATAAAGAACACTTTTTCAACACCCATCACCACATGTTTTTCTTTCTCACTGCTGTCTACAATAATTTCCAAAATGATTTTAAAGAAGAACATTTTTTCTTTTTATATGTATCTGCCAAAAATGAAAAGAAAAAAGGAATCATTGGAGGAGATGCTGACAAGGAAAGATTAGGAGGGAGTATCCAATTGCATAACAGAAACACAGAAAAGCAGACACAACATAAGAGTTAAATCCGTCCTGCAAACAAACAAAACAATAGTTCAAACCGCACTGTGTGATTTCTTGTCATATTGTTATTATATCACCACCACCGATCCTTACCTGCTTTCTTGCTCTGCTCCAAGTCAAGTATACAAGTTTCCTACATACTGCTTTGTTTTCTACTTTCTCCATGGAGAACCACACTGAATCCAGTACTTTCTCTCACAAGTCCACAGGTGAAGTTGGAGTTCTGGCTTGTTTTCAGTTTATTATGTGATCATATCAAAATATTAAGATTTGACTAGTGTTTTAGCTTTTAACTGAATGAACATCTTATGATCTTATTATGTTTTTTAGCTGAACTTTATTTTGTTTTATTTTTTTTTTTATTTGGGTGCACCAGAGGTTGGAAGTGACAGTGATTTTGGAGTTCATGTGTTCTCTTCATCATCTGAGGTGAGAAATTTAAACCTCACTTTTTGTATCATCTTGATCTCTCTAACTAACTGCAGCGTTCAAAATCAATACATTATTATGAAGTTAAATTGTTCATACTTTGTACGTGTGTGTGTGGATGAAACCAAAACTTACTATTCCCCAATTGGAGTTGGTGAGAATTGAGATTAGGGAGAAGGATTTTACTGAATTTCCTTTTCAAGTTTCGGGAATTTGCATGATAGTTGAACATGCTTTGGATGGTTGAGACTTGAGAGAGATTTCAATCTATCAATACATTGGATGCTAGTAACTTATTTGCAACAGCTTCGATTAAACTGCAATTACATTTTCTGTCATCAATTAGTTGCATAGAGTCTTATAGTATCTATTAAGCTTTGCAATTTTCATTGGTGTTGCCCTTTTTCAGTTGCTTGAAAAGCTTCATCAAAGATGGAGTTCAGTGGAGAAAAAACCATACCCAGCTATGTATTCTAGTATATATGGAGGGATCATACTTGATCCAGCAATGATGGTAATCCCCATCGATGATCACATGGTACATAGAGGGCATGGTGTGTTTGATACAGGCATTATTTTAGATGGGTAATGCTAATTTTTCGTTTACTCCAGATTCAACTCAATACTTTGATATGTGTGTAACATATTTTTGGTTTTGAAACATGTTTTTCTCTGACCTTGGTGTTCATATTGTTTGTCCTCCTCAGATACCTCTATGAGTTGGATGTTCACCTTGACCGATTCCTCAGGTCAGCCTCCAAAGCAAAGATATCCTCGCCTTTTCCTCGTTCAGCACTTCGCAGCATTCTAATACAACTAACTGCAGTATCAAAATGTAAGAAAGGAACTCTAAGATACTGGCTGAGTGCGGGTCCTGGTGATTTCTTGCTGTCATCATCAGGGTGTCCAACACCTGCATTCTATGCAGTTGTCATTGACCAAGATTTTTCCCAGTGCAAAGAGGGTGTTAAAGCGATTACTTCCACAATACCAATGAAGACACCTCTATTTGCCACAATGAAGAATGTGAATTATCTTCCCAATGTCCATTCAGTAATGGAAGCTGAAGAGAAAGGAGCATTTTCTTCGATATGGGTTGATGAGGCTGGTTACATTGCTGAAGGTCCAAATGTGAATGTTGCTTTTATAACTCAAGAAAAGGAACTTGTCATGCCTTTGTTTGACAATATCCTACATGGCTGCACTGCAAAAAGGCTTCTAGAACTGGCTCCCAAGTTGGTAGAGCAAGGGCTTCTGAAAGCTGTAACAACTAAGAATCTGACTCTGAACGAAGCTAAAGGTGCTGCTGAAATGATGTATGTAGGGAGCACACTTCCTGTGTTGCCTATCATCATGTGGGATGATCAACCCATTGGCACTGGTAAGTTAGTAACAGTAGTTATCTGGTATCAATCTGACCTTGTATGGTATGAAGCCTTTAACCTTGGATGCATTCTTCTCATTACTGATGCACATGAACTTCTATTTTTGAATGTTGTATTATACATGGTTTTGATATAATTCATGCTGGATTCTTTTAAGGAGTGATATACTGATTTTAAGTGACAACCAACAGGGTTTTAGACCGATCCACTTTATCACTTTTACTTATTCAAGTTTCTAATTTCGACAGGAAAGGTTGGAGAATTAACAATGTCACTTTCGGATTTGCTATGGGATGATATGGTAGCTGGCCCTGACACACATAGAATACCTGTGCAATACGATGAATGAACCTTCAAAGTCGTCGAATTAAAGGCTGGGAACTGGTTTCTTATTTTTATCTGTCATGTTCTTCAGAGTTCTTCTTGTTTCTACTTGTATTTGCTATTTGTGTTTTAAATGTGAACAAATAAATCCTCATCCTGAAGTGAAGCTGCAGAAGTTTCCTGCTACGCAAAATTTATATTGCAAATAAATACATTGAACTGTTTCACCATGTTGTATCAAGATTCTGCATTGTTGAGTGCTGATTTACCAGAGCCACTATGATTTTCAAGCATGTTTCCATGCCCATCAGTTGTATTCATCCATGTATTCGTACATATATCAAGTTCCTGACGAATAACATTAATAATTCAAAAAGGCTCTCCGTGATTGATCTTGTGTTGCTTTATTATTCCCCCCCATCCTTTCCTCACCTTGTTGCTCCTAATGTGCTACACCTTTATTACTAGCAATCAATAGACAACAATGTTGCATCTAAACATGGCGTCTCAAAAGTTACCAGTTAAGTTGGATTTGTGGATTGTGTTCAATTTATATATTGAAATGCTTAATTTGATTGGTGCTTGATTTATCTGACTCGGTTCTTACATAAAAAAATTTGATTGAACTTGCGCTGAAGATGCTCCAGGGGTTTGACATGATGGTGGTTTTAGAGAAAGTTCTCTCTTCATTATCTAAGGTTACTCTTAAGAAGCTTTAGTGTTCTAAATCAATGAATGTGTTATGATTTATTTTATTCCTTTCCCTCTATATGCAACTTAAAGCATCTTATTCCACAACTGGCATAATTAAGATTAGCAGGAAGAGAGATGAGGGAGGGGGAAATTTTGTTACTTGGTCTGTCAAATAGTTTTGCATTGTTATATATTGATAAAAACTGTTCCTTTGATTTCTCCTAAAAACTCAAAATTTGAAATAATTTATTATTAGTAAGCAAAACAAGTAAACATACTATGGAAAGTTGAGAGAAAGCATAATTGTTTTTCCAAGCTGATTAATGGTGACTGAAATTTAATCCATTTTAATTAGCCTTGGTTAGCATGGCAGATATTGCAGCACAGTGCCTAAATCCATGTACATTTGAGTCCTAGTCTAGGTTACAACATACAATTAGTTTAAAAAAGGCATTCTAGGAAAATGTTTGGTTAGAAACTGAGGTTGCACTTCTAGATTCTCCTGAATACTTGCTGGTGTTGGAAGAAACTACTATTAGCTTATCAATACAATGACCACTGTGAGCTAATTTGCTAGATATCATTCACAGTGTCGGCTTCATAGAACATATCATAAATCTGTCACAAATTGAATCTGTCTAACAAGCACAAGACGTAGCTTGGCCAGTCTTTGTATCTCAAGGGTCAAGCTTTTTCTCCACCTAGACAGGTTCAGTCAGAGCCAAAAATTGACTTGGAAAGGTCATTTCCATGCGTATTATGTACTTAATAATGATGCAGTATTATCACACATCAATCTTGTTAAATGTATGTCTATAATACAATACATAGATAATAGTAATACCGAGTGATCTTTAGCAAAATGAAACAAAATTGTTAGGCATGAATCGATATACTTCTCATTTCGTGGAAGAACAAATATTCAGGTAGAATACACAAGGCATAGAAATTTACTTTATTTAGTAATTTACTTATTGTACACAAAGTATAGAAATTCTTACATTTTAATTGGTGAAATGATTTTTTTGGTCATGAGAATGATAATGACTGGACTTTTTATGGAACTTGCAGTTGCCAAATATTTCAAAGATTTATTATAGTACTCGGACATCTAATGGTTTACATCCTTACGGTAAAAGAAAAATCCTTCCAAAGTAAGAATTTCTCAGTATCAGAATGTAGGTAAATTTTTTATTAACCGTAGATTAATTATTAATTAAATTCATTTAATATTTGATTAAAACTTATGCTGAATTGAGGCGCAAAATCATTGTTGACATTGGGTTGCAAATTGCAATATTTTTCCAAAATGTTCACACAGAAGTCTAATATTCCAAGTAAGCTTATATAAAATTGATGAATTTAAAGCCATCATAAATCCTTTACAAGTATGTTAAGAGTCTTTCTTTTATTGAGGTAAATTCTCGTTTATTTTGCAAGTCATATTAAGATAGTTTGAGAGCCTTTTCAAATCAAATTACCTGATAACCATACTATGGAGCTAAGCACTAAGCAGCTTTGGTTGGCAATTGGACATTTCGTCGAGGGTCTAGGGGAGTTTCCTTTTTTTTCTTTTTTTAACTCCCAACTCTAAGTCTTTTTTATTGTAAAGAGTGCCCCCCACAATGAAGTGGAATAAAAATAGGTTAGTACCTGATTGGTTTACTGTCAAGGTGATCAATGGCTCAAATTGTATGTGAACCATCTATACACCATTGATTGATGAAATATAATAGAAACGCCAACCTCTCTCTCCTCAATGGTTCTGTTGCCCGTCTCCACCACCGAACGCATCCTACCCTTCATCCACCACCACCCGACCAACTCCATCTCAACCACAAGCCACCCTTGCAGGACCATCATCAACTTAACCACTTATTGTCCGCCAACACAAGCTCCAAGCACCAAGTGCGTCAAGCTTCACCATTTCTCCAAGTATCGAGCGTCGAGCTCGCCATCGCCATCACCGTCAAGCACGCATGAGCCCGCACTACTCCACTACTCTAAGCATCGAGCTTCGCCAGAGCTTCAAGCACCGAGCGTCAAGCTCACCGTTGCCATCGCAGTCGAACCTACTGGAGCTCGCACCGCTCCACTAGTGGTGATTGTTCCAAGTTGTTGTTATTGTCGTCGTTGTCATCTTTGTCTCTAACAAGGCATCTTCTTCGTTTTCGTGAGCGGTGGATGTGGTAGTGCCCTCTCGGTTTGGGTGGTGAGGTGGTGGTCAAGGCAGTGATGGAGGTTCTCGGTGGTGAGGGGGCAATTGGAGGGAAGGGGGGGTGGTGGCCTGGGAGCTGAAACGAGAAAATTCAAATGGGGTGCATGGATGATCTCTAGGGGAGTAATTATGAGAAAATCCAAGAGTGTGGTGCTCCCTATTTTGTAGGGAGTAGTGCAGCAATCGCCTTCTATCAAATATTTGTTAATAGAAGAAAAATATTACTTCTCATAAAAATATTTTGAAAAGATAAATTTCTCCTTCTGTTTGCCAGCCAAAAAATAAAACAAACCCTTAAAAAATAAAGAGACTCAGAATTGGCCTATCACAAGACAATCATGTTTCTCTCATTATACAGCTTTGCAGTAATTATCACTACAAAACAAAATTTTCTAAAAAGAAAATTAAATAATGATAATATTAATAATAGAATATGCAGAACAATTTCTTACAATGACATATGTACATTTAATTAGAATAAATGCATAAATAGCGAGCTTACACACAAAAAGGTAACTTCTAACTCTGCTCAAGATGGGTTCAGATCCCGTGAGGTTTGGCCTTGCCATCTGTGACACCAAAAAACCAGAGATTATTCACAAGCACATTTCATGTCATACAGTGTGAATGTGTTTGTGTGTGTCTCAAAAAGAGTGTCTTATGCTCATGGAATTTGTTTCATAAGCAAGCCACCACTTCCTAAACCAAGGAAAATTATGCACCAATATATGACTCTGAATAATTTCTATGCATTAACAATGTTAAGCAATTTTATATTGTCAACAAATAAAAATGCAAGAAAATATCATATCATCTTTGAGCAATTATACAAAGTTAGTTATAGAAAATATGACAAGACACTTTCTTGCATTTCTATTGGACGATAGTATAAAATTTCTTCATACTGTCAACATATAAAAATTATTCTCTAAATAAATACTATTTTTAAGAATGAAGTTATTCACATGGAAAATGTATAAACCTTGAGAGAAGAAATCTGGCAAGTGGGCTTAAATTGCTATTTTGATGAATTTCCTTGCTCTGTTGTTTCTTCCGGTTATCAGCTTCAGCATTTCGGGTTTCTCGGGTCGCCTTGGTCTTGCTGAATAGTTGGCCTGCCAGTTCCTGCAGGTCCTTCAATGAATCTTCCTTTGAACTGCACACACAAGAGAGTGAGATACATATATTTTCCTTTATTGGTTTGAGTGAAGTGGATGAATGTCAGTAGAAGGCAAACCTTGCCAACCGCTGAAGCAACTTTTTGACAAGAACATCGCAGGATCTAGGGTTTGCGCTCTCCATGTCTATGAGAGAATTGATAACCGCTCGCACAATCGACCCTTCTGGATCATTAGCAAAGGCCTACAAAACAAACACAAACATGAGTAATGGCCGCCATAATGAACAGAAACACGCTATGACAAAAGCCATGAAGCTTAAAAAAATATATTCTACCTATAAGTTGCCCAGAATCTTCCATGTTATCAGGCACACAAGTTTACTAGTTTCCAATCCTCACACTCCAACACCCCTACCCCCACCCCCCCACACCAAAGACAGCATCATGAGAAGTTTCTTTACAATTTAATCAATTTTAAATTTTTTTTTTTATAAATTAAAAGTCTCTGAGAGTATTAAAAAAAAAAATCATCACCAAGGTAATTAATAGTAGTAATAATCAATTTTAAAGAATTGTTTGTTATGCTAGTGCCTCATACACTGACCTCATGCCCAAAATCGAAACTACAATACTATATGTGAAAAATTCTAGCTGTGAATCAGGCACGGTGCAAGATGCTCTATTTGACATTACGAACTAATTCCAAATGAGAGGAAGTCAGAACAGAGAGTTAACTCTATGAAATATTTTTCTAAGGATAAATTTGGGTATCAACAATAAAAGTTAAAAATAGCAAGGATAAAATCTATGCATGGATTCACCTCTTTTAGCGAAGGAATAAGCAAAACTGATAATGACACAGAGGATGACATAATTTTAGTACTTTCTTCATCATCACTAGCATAATGCGATCTTGAAATGCCCTTTCGTGCATCAACATATTCACGTTGTGATCTGAAAAAAAATATATTCCTTGAGAATTTATAATCATGCCCCTTTATTTCAGCAACGGAAAATTACCAGCATTGTTGCTACGCATGTACCTTGAAGAATCAGAGCTGCTTGTCATTTGGTCTCTCTTGCTTTCCTGTAAATTGTTGATTTTTCCCCCAGCAAATCTCTCTCGAGCATTTGCTTTCCTTAGCCCTCCTTGGATAGCAGCCTTTGCCTATAGAGACAAACAGTCAAGAAATTGCTGTTTATAGATCAACACCAAAATTCAAAAGGGAAAATTTTTTGCAAAAGTGCTTAAAAAGTGGTTTAAGAAGTAAATATACCCTAAAAATGTATGAGTAATTTGGCATATATATGACATAGGAAAAGAAAAAAGTGTATTATTAACTGTTCCTTAAATAGAAATGAGGAGTAAAAGAAAGCTCATTTTGCCCTGAATTAATTATTTGTACATGAGTGAAATATTTTTTGATAAAAGAAGAAGAATACAAAGAGATAGGAGCACATGAGTGGAATTCACAGCCTATATCACAAAGAAATAGAACCTCAGCAAGATTTGCAACACTATCTTCCAGGGAAGAATTTGAATTTCTGTCATTAAGTCCCACTCGGGACCTAGGTGTCTGTGGAGAATCAGAATCATCTTGCTGGTTACGAAAAACAACAGTTCCGCTGGTAGAAGCATCTTCAAAAGAAGCATAGCTGCTGCTAGACTACATAGGATTAAAACTAAGTGACTGCAGAGAACAGCAATAAGAACTAATTAGTTTCTTGTCAAAGTAACTCAGCTTGAACAATACCTGGGAGCTTTGACCACGAAACACTGATGGCCTTGATCCTTTTGGAGATCGAATAACAACAGTTCCTGTTCCATTTCCAGACAATTCATCCTGCAAATTAAAGACTTCAAAAGGTCAAAACATATTCAGGTTTAAAACGAAATTTCATATAAGTTTACCAGAACATCATCTTTACAAGGTGAATTCTCTAAATGGCTATATCACCACAGACATTTTAATTTGTTCATGCCAGCTACATGCGTAGAAATATAGGATGGAGAGAGAAAATTTTATCAGTTTCAGGTCAGAATATCAAAAAGCTCAGCAGGTAATAATTCAGGGCTAGACATTAATTATATATCCAACAAACTACCAAAATCACCCTAAGATTCCCCCTAAGGAGATATGACTGCTCAATATATCATTCAATTTATTAACATTTTTGTCAAAGACTGAGTCACAAGTATGAATCAATTACATCTTCAGGGTCATCCAGATCCTCATCATGATAGGGAACTCTAAGATCTTTTCCAAATGAACTTTCAAGTGACTCATATAGTGCACTTCTATTGGCAGATCCCCCTTGATAGCCACTCTCTGTAGCTTTTCTTTGGGTAAGCTGATTTTGTGAAACTTCAGCTTTCTTATCTCTAGACTGAGGTGGTCGTGATACACTACGAAGGGTTCCAGTGCCCTGTGATCCACCAATGCTGAAGTCCCATCCAGAACTTTTCAGGGTTTGACCGTGGCTACTGGAAAATAGAAATCGTCAGTTAAAAATTCAATATGTAAAACAAGAAACAGCAACAACTAGTTATAACCTACCTGGGTCTACTAGTTTCTTCACCTCTTATATCTCTCGCCACCTTCATGGTATCGGATGCCTCCCCTATCCCTCTCGGAACATTTCTAGGCGTCCCCTGATCTTCCTTTATTTGGTACTTTGGACGCTCCCTATCATAATACCACAAGGCATGGTGGTGTCAACCACAAGCTGGGGAATGATATTTGCAATTTTCAATTTTCTGAGCATGGAAAACATGCTAACAATGCACAGCAAAAGGATTTCAGAAGTTAATTCAGACGTCTCAGCTATTCTTTTACTAAGATATATTAACTTAAGAAGAAATAATAGAAAGGAATATCAGGAAAACAGAATATAGCAATATTTTCCCATCAGGGACATCCAAAAACATAGCATGATTTTCAGCAATAGATCGCACCTTATTCTTTCAGAAAGTTTTGGACTCTTCCTAGCATTCCGAATAAAACGGTGTTTGAGAAGTTCCTTAGCGCTTGGCCTCTGGAATTGAAGCCATTAAAAGGGGGAAAAAAATTATGCGACTGACAGAGTAATATCAACTTCAACAGTTCCACTTCAAGCCTCGTCTAAAAAGAATCTAATTAGTGAAAACAATACAAAGCACCAAGTTGAGAAAACAGAAGGACCGTTCTGGCTGTTCTCACACAATCCATAAAGTGAACATTTCACTCGAATTAAAGCAAATAACAGGAGCCGATCAAGATAATTAAACTGAAACGATAGTGAGTGTTTGGAAAGCTCTACTTGCCTCAGCAGGAACCTTCTTCAAACACAATGAAACAAATTCTTTCAGGGGACGAGAAAAATGCTCATCTAGCTGCACAAAAGAACATTACATGTCAACTATTTTATACTTGGAAAAATAACATCCCCAATTGAAAGTTTAATTACTCAAAATAGTTCAAAAATTGAAAGATATATTAAAGAACACAACCTGTGGAGGATTCTCTCGGGGAATGATGAACAACACTCTCATAGGGTGAAGATCAGCAAGCGGAGGCTCCCCTTTTGCCATCTCAATTGCAGTGATCCCCAGAGACCAGATATCTGCCTGCGTAAACAGAATACCACAGTGATGATTCCAAGGGTCCACAAGAAAACAATAGGAAACACAGATTGAAAATAAAGATGGAAGGACAGAACTAAAGAAAACTTAAGAAAAGACATTTAGAATAACTATAAAATAACCTTCTCGTTATATCCTTCTGAATTCTGAATAACCTCTGGTGCCATCCAGAAAGGTGTTCCTACAAATGTCTGTTGTTATCAAACAAATTAGCATATCCATTCCAAGGAAAAGAGTACTAATTTAGAACTCTAAGTGATTTTTTTAAATACAGAAAATCACAAATCTATACACGTGAAAGAGTAGTAATTTCAGTTTGCCCAATTCACATTACATCAAGACAAAATGTACTGCATCCACACATTTCTTTCAGTTTGGAAGTCTACAAACTGATTTGTGCAATTGAAAGAAGCAAAATTTTGTGTTCTTAAAAGATGGTCAAGATAGAGTACCAAATTACAAAATAACAGACATCAGTTTAATTCAAATGTAATGAAAAACAAATATTATGTCAACAACCCATCCGCAGTAAATTGATAAAGGGTTTAACCCTAATGAAATATGTTTACCTTTCTCCTTGATATGGTCCTTGTTAGCTGTGCAGAAACACCAAAATCTGCAACCTAGTGACATTTCACATAGGAATTCAAATGCAAAAGCACAAAAGTCCACATCTCAAATTATTATTTATATCATTTTCAACTAAGTCATACTCTATTTTAACATTAACCATTTCAGAATACAACATACCTTTACATCACCATTCTCAGTCAATAAAATGTTTGCAGCTGCAAAATTGATATGTAAATGCTGTCAATTATGAAGTTAATGTAAAACCAAAAAGAAAATTTCCATGATGACAAAGTTTCATATGGAAGAGGGAAATTCAAAGTGCCGAAAAATTAATAGGAAGAGATTGCTGTCTATACCTTTAATGTCTCTATGAATTTTTCCTTCAGTATGTAGGTAATCAATCGCATGTAGCAAGTCACGTAGAATGCAAGCAATTGATGTTTCATCAAGAGGAGGACCTGATTGGAGCTACAGAAGCAAAACCAGCATTAACTCAGGTTATTCAACAGAAAACATCAACCATATATTGACAGCAAAACCAGCATTCACTAATAGAGGCAGATTTTTTAGGAATATAAACTTCAATTTTCATGCACTGAACATATGGAAGCAAGTGAACATAAGTAACTTACTAGATCAGCAACAGAACCGCCAGCCATGTATTCCATTATTATCCAAAGTTTAGTTTGATTGAGATAGGAACCATAGTACTCAGTAATGTACGGAGATCGACACTGTGACAGAACAGAAATTTCCTGAAAAATGAAATTGATGGAAAATTTTAATCATTTTGGTACAGCAAATGTGAAGTATAAGTTTAGTAATCTATAAGATTATACCTTCTGAATATCCTCAATTTCATCCTCTCTGCAAAAGGGCGAAAAGAAACGAAAGACAAGTTAGGAAGTACTAAACAAGAACAGTGTAAGAATTCTTAGTGCAACACAGCAGAAAAATGATGTTAACAAGAACCACCACCTTTTACACAAAGAAAATGTCTAAGTTAAATATTCAATACAAACGAGGCCCACTTGGTTTGCTACTTAACTTCATAACAGTGTAAAAAGAATGAAATGCATATCATACAAAAAGTCAAAAGCCTTCGAAGCTCCATTCATAATGATCACCTTCTAACAACAATAAAGTCAATGGATATGGAAGGATCAGCAAATTGTCAGTACATCACAGTACCTACTACAGGGATGCTAATTACTCTCCACAAATGCGGATATTGGTCCCTATTGATAATAACTGAAGGCATTAGATACTTTCCTTATCAGCAACAACAGAGTCTTGAAAGTTACGGTGCCTCTATTTCCATGCATATGATGTAAATCCTACACAGTGCAGGAAGCTGCCATAATTTTATAAGGATATAAAATCATCCATTTCTCTGGGTTTCCATATTCCTTATAATTTCCCTTGTTGACTAAGATTGCTACAGTCATGGCACAAATCAAGATCTTTGAATGTTCAGCATGAATTTGACCAGCATTTCAAATTTCACTATCAGACCTTTGTGTAGAAGCTTACTGACCTAGTAGTGACCTGTTGCTTCATGGAGTCAAAATACTTCTACTAGCCCAACCTCACCCCACTCTTTTCCCATAAGTAGTTTACATAAAAACCTAAGTTGCATATAGGATATGGTGAAAATTTAGATGACAGAACAACTGAGTGCCTGTTTGAATTCAAGTTTGCAATTGCCAAAAGGCCTTCTAGGAGAAGGAAAATGACTTTGTACAGTAAATGGTAGTGTTTGGTTTAACTTCTTTCAAAAGGCCTTTTGAAAGAAGTATCTTTGAGGTTACTTTTCATTCTAGAAAAAAACCTTTTGAAAAGGAATCTTACTATTACTCTCACATCAACAACTAAAAACTTTATCCTATCCAAACAAGACTCATTCTCCTAAACTTACTTTTGACATATTCAAACCAAACAAAAATTATTCTTTTAAAAGTAATTCTTTTAAAAGGCCTTCTTTTAAAAGACCTTCTTTCAAAAGATCTTCTCCCAAAAGTTACACCAAACGGACCTTAAACAGTTGTATCAGGTTTTCAGTTTAATGTGGGAAGGAGATATGACACAGAAAAGCACTCCTTTTTGATGAACAGCATAATTAACTCACTCATAAATTAATAAGGAAAAATAACAAAACAACAAGCAATGATTAGGGCTCCTGCAGAATTTTTCAAGTTTCATTTTTCCTTTTTTTTTTTTTTTTTGGTTAGATGATCTTGGAGATCCTATCAACAATGACCCATTACCACATTACAGTAACAGAAGGATATGAACTTTGACAATTTTTAGCATTAATGTATTCAATAAATAATATCAGAAATATGACTGGGGAGAAAACTTTAATAATGAATAATCCTATTACTTCTACAGTTCTACCAAAATAATCAATGAAATTACATGAACTGGAAAGATCTACATGACTGCAGGGCTTCACCCTCTTGGTACAAAGATCACGTCATTTTAAAAAAAATTTAAAACGATACACTGTTATTTTTCCTATGTTATACCCAAAATTCTAATAGTTAGACAATCCTATTACTATAAAATTGGTTAATGCCCCTAATATGGCCAGTATTGTAGTTCCTCAAGAAGGAACATTCTTGGAAAGAATAGAAGGGGGACGACACTTACGATTCTTCCAAATCAATTACTTTGATAGCAACTTCTTTGTTGAGCTCCTTGTCAAACCTGGAAACAAGATAGTAAAACCAAGTGAAGAACAACTCATTGTCCCTATCTAATGTAAGTCTTGTTAATAAAAGATGCAAGCAGAACAATAAGTAGTTCTTTAAACCAGGTCTTATATATTTTTGTTATATGTTATTCACAATGACAACAGACAACAAACACAAATAATCTTTTGAAAGTTCCTCTGGTGTATTAAATTTTCTCTGCTTGAAAGAATTCTATAAACAATATCCGCAAACTTGCTATTGTAATGTAGATATCACGATCCACCTTTGCCAGTAAAATTCTACTCTCAGAGATGATAACTAAACAGCAGCTTAACTACACAGTACACACTGATTTAATTTGCAATAGATAAAAAGTTGCAACGAGCATGACTTCAGAATACTGGTTTCAACTACCTTGTTATGTCCAGAATAAAATGGTTAATTAAACAGAATTATTAACTAGTGCCTACAAATAAGAACACCAGCACAAAGCACAAATATGCTTGGCCACCAATATCTGCCTGCTAAAGAAGCTCTCTAAGAACTAGACATGACCTATCAGGAAAATAGCAATAAATTTACTAATTATAATCTCTACGCATTTTCTGCCACTGTAGTATAATCTATGCATAAACCAATGATACCAAACTTTTGACAAAACACAGAAAATGTTAACCAGTTCAATCTTTATGCTTTACTTTATTTTTTGGGCACATTTATGCTTCACTTACAAATTCTGGAGAACAAATACAAACTAATCCTTAATATGATATCATCATATACATTCTCTCTCTTTTTCTGTTATTTTTCTCTTTTACAATATACATTATGATTCAAAACTTTCACCAAGTCCCTTTTATAATAATGACATTTAACTTAAGCTTGCATCCAATAAGGCTCTTTATTCACACTAGCACCAAATTCCAGATTCGTACATTGTGGTATCATATAGTATCAATAAGCATCCTAACAACAAGTTTAAAAATTTTTATTAACAAAATAATTCTCAATATTCGACATGCAGAAGCAAGAGGATGGATATTCTTGCACTAAGAATTATTCACTAATCCATTGAACAAGCTATGTTAGTATACTAGTACTCCTTCGATTTGAGCACAATGTGCAAAGGTAGTGTGATTTTGCAGTGCAACTGAAACCACTCCAAAAACTAACACCTACCCTTTATAGACGTCACCAAATGATCCCTGCCCAATAAGCTCCAATGAACTGAACCTTGATCCTGCTGCTTCAACTAGACCTGCTATATCAGCCATTCTCAGCAGCAAAACTCCTCAAAGCCTCATACACTGTCTACAGCCACACATCTGAAACACCAAGACATGACACCTGAGAGGCACGTGCTGAAACTCCACACATCTCCAAATCAAGCCAAAGAATGCACACAACCAAATATTGGCTTCAAAAAATGCCAAATTTCCGCACAGCGTTTGTAAGCAACACACTAATAAAAAACAACAAACTTTTCGCGTAATTGCACGACCCCAATAACGAAAGAATCAAAATTTATGTAAACAAATGATTAAAAATAAATCAGATAAATAGTAATAAAAAAACAAAATCACAATGCAGTGAAAATTTGGACTCAAAGCAAAGCATGTGAGCTATGTTTGAGTTGCGAAATAATTGTTTGGTGGCAAAATTGACTACCCAACAAAGCCTAATGCGCGATGAGAGTGAAATTTCGCAGTGGCGAGAGCGAAAGGGAAAGCGAAACGGCAACAACCCACATAAGCTTTTCGACAATGGGGTGTTGGAGATTCGAGAGACCCATGAATCATTGTGGCATTCAAATGCCTTAGGCGTGAGATAGGGGCGAAAAAATTGGATTTTGAAGCTTACCCACGAAGTGAACGAATGGGATTCAGCGAGGGAGAGGGAGCTTTGGGTGTAGTAGTAGATCTGTTGGTGAATAATTCTACGGAGGGCTTGGTTTTAGAGAGAGAGAGAGAGAACAGTGTTGACTGTGTTGTGTGGTCCCAACAACGTTGTTGTTGTTGTTGCTGTTCTTCTTCTTCTTCTTCTTCTCCTCCGTTCTTCTGATGATGAGGAGCTTGTTTGTGGGAACTTCCAATGGATCGAAGAACAACTGTGTCTGTGTCAGTGTCTGTGTTTGTTACTTTGTTTAATGCCTCTGTTCCTTCCCTTTGTTTTTTTTTTTTTTCTCTGCTCTTTCCTTCTTCTTTTTTTGTCCTTTTTTATAAATTTTTTTGTGTGATTTTTAAAAGTTAATTATTGAGTTCAATTATATATATATATATATATATATATATATATATATATCAATGACAATAAAATTTGAACCCCTGATCTTATGCATATTATTTAAATCCTTCACCATTAGATTATTGAGTCCGATTATAAAGCATATTCTGAGTTAGATGTAGCAATTTTTTTGGTTAATAATAATAATATGGATTTAATTTATATATATTGTTAATATAAAAATTTTATATAGATATTTAATTATTTATTGTTATATTAATAAAAATATTTGATTTAATCATCTATTATCTTAAAAATCTTTTAAATATAAATATTTAATTAAATAATAATATAAAATATTTTTATACTATTAATATATAATAATTAATAATAATAATGATAAGAGTATCACTTTATTTTAAGTTTTATAAAGAAAAAATTCTTTCCTCCACTATAAAAAAAATGGATTCTTTTTCCATAATTACATTTCAATCTTTGATTTTCTTCTTTCTCCTTTTCTCTTTCATTTTTCCAAAAAAAATTAGTGATGGAGATGTAATATGAAATATATTTATTGCTCTTTTTCTACGAAGGAGGAAAGAATTACTCTTTATAAAGAATACTAAACAATAAAAATTTATTTTATTATTTTATAAAACTTAGAAAAGTAATATAATACAAATAAAATAATATTTTAATGATTATTGATAAAAATGTATTAATTATAATTAATTAAAAAAAATCCAAGCCCTAAGGTTGAATTTGGGGTGTTTGGACATGTTCTACTCATGTATAAGTGTCTCTTTGGTTTAGACTATACTAGAATAGGTTTTAAATAATTAAAGTTGAAAGAATTTATTTATATTTGAGAATAATGATAAAATGGAAAAAATCAACTTAACAAATCTAAAATTTGAGACGCTTACACTTTTAAATGCTTTCTGTAATGCTCGTCACAATTAGAGGAGCAAGGTGCACTGTGTAATGTGATGGATTATTAAAGGCATCTTATAACAATATCTATGGGTATTGACAGAATGTCATATAAATTATAATACAATATCAACCCCACTAATTGTGCATTTGGAATGGTGGAAAAAAGGAAGGAAAGAAAGGAGGAGGAGAAAACATAACAGCTAAGACATTTTCTTTTGTTTGGATCCAAAAAAGAGCAAGGAAGAAAGAAAACAGCAAACGTGGGTCCATCTAAATATTTTTCTGTGCTAAAAAGCAAAGAAAATTGCTAGCATAGCAAGTTTACATTTTTATCCTGGTGCTAGTCCACAAAAAGCCCACGGCACATGTTACAACGTGAACTTCGATAAAGACATTTTTTTATTTAATATATATATATATATATATATTTATTTATTTATTTATATAAAAATATTTAAAATATGTTTAATTATGAGATAAATAAAATAAAATATATTTACATTTTACATATGATTTTACTTAAAAAAATATATTTATATTTATTAAAGACAAATACATTATTTTACACTTGTAACTTTTTTTTCCTTTTTTTTCTCTATATTTAAATAATATAAGAGAAAATATATATATTTTTTTATTTCCTTTCCTCTCATTCAAACAAAGCATGAGTGTCCGTTTTGGTTGGCATTCTACAATGGCAAACCAGGGGGGTTAGTGACTGCATATAGGATTTTGGTGGATTTATACATATTTGGCAATTTTTCAATTGGTGAGATTTCACGAAGATTTGTGTTTGAAAGTGCATTTGAACTAAATTAATTTGTTGCTTTTCAATTTAGAAATATTATGTTCACTCTAGATTGACACTTCTTCCACTTTTCTTTTACACTTTTGTTTAGAGAATATATGGTAGTTTATTATAATATAAAATATATGATAAAATGCTATTTATGTTCTTTATATTTTATAACAATTTCAACTTAGTAGTAATTTTTTTTTTGTTTTATTTATGTTCTTAATATCTTAATCTTATCATTTCAGCGTTCAAATTATAAACACAAAAAATTGATATGAAAGTCATGTTACAATATTAGTAATAATGTATTCATTACTTATCTAAATAAAATGATATTGCTTACTATATCATTTTCTCCTATATTTTTATAGGATATGAAAGTTATCCTTTTTAATTTAAACTCTTTTAATGCTTAATTAATTTTTTTCCTATTGAAACCTATATTTGAAGCTTTTTATTGGAGAATTAAAGGCAAAAAATCTCTATTGGTGGTGTTTGTATATCATTAACATCGAAATTTGGTCTTAATATTAGTTTTCCCATTTATAATTTCGATGTTATCTATCAAAAGAATAAAATTGAAATATTTTAAAAATATTAAGGATGTAAATAAATAAATAAAAATTAGAAATAAGTTAAAATTGTCGTAAAATATGAAAGGCGTAAATGAGGCTTTGTCTTAAGATATATATCCTTTTTAGTAATTTAACATACAAAAATAATTTTAATTAATATTATACAAATAATATTTATTTTATCAAACTCACTTTTAAACTAAAGATTTTTAAACATAAATCATATTATAATAAATTTACTTTTGATCAAAATTAAGTTACTTTAAACTCAATTTTACAAACTTCAATCCAAAGACACACTAAGAAGTTTAATATAACAATTCAATAAAAATAAATAAATAAAATGACTGATATAGAAAGAGATTTGTCAAAAAGATATCAGTTCTCTTTTATGGGTACAACAATGTTATTCATTATACGATTCTTTACTTTTAGAATCCTATACAATTCTTTTACATGTTTAATTTTTTCTTTCAAATTTAAATTAATTAATTAGATTTAATTAGTTCCACATACTCAATTAGACCGGCATAGTTATTACAATTATCTACAGACTACAGCAGCTACTGGATACACTTTCAAAGGAAACTAATTGCAAATTGCTTGACCTGTAAAGGGAGTTTGCATCGTAGTCAACATTCAAGCTGGCTTGCTTGACATTTATATTATGAGTAATAATATAGGCTATTAAATTTTTTTTTAATATCCTCCTAAATACTAAATGAAGTAAAAAATAGATATAATCAATATTTTAGAATCTTAAAAAGTAATTAATTCTTCCTTCATTTAGTAATTAAGAGGATGTTTAGGAGGATTTGTTAGGAGAATAAATTATTTCTTTTATATTATTGATGTTGAATTTATATCTGAAGTCTTTAATTTAACTAAAAATGATCAAATATGAAGTCCTAGCTTAAAAATTAAGCCATAACATGTCTTCCTATATTTGTGACTTGAAATTATTAGACAGCGGGGATTAGGATTGTTAAACAAAAATATGAATATCTAAGTTGTTTCTACTTATAATTAAGGATGCAGGTGAAACAATCCTGAAGTAACATGTTCCCGAAATAATTGAGATGCCTAGGTTTTCAATATGAATAGATATTCTTCTCTCGAAATTTAATTACAGATTTGACAATTCTTTGTTGTTTATCCAAAAATCAATATAATTCGTCTGCGAAGTGCTAAAATTATTTAAGAGGAAACTTCTTGACTTAAATTTATGAGAGAAATTTAACTTGGATATGAACGGATACCTTTTTAATTGTCAATCAACACTAGAACTAGGAGTGTGCTGTCTGCTTCTTAAAAGAAAAGATGAAAAATCTTTTCAATTATTGTCGCCTTGGTTTACCATTCATTTTCTTTATTATGTAGCATCGTGGAAATTTTCCGTGGTTCAAAAATTAATTTTCATGATAAGGATTTTTCTGCACCTAATATATCTAGAATAGTAACAAATATGTACCAAGAAGTTGTAGCTTAATTGCATATTGGCTTATACATTTTTGCTTTTCCTACTCATTAGTTGCACCTTTTGCGTGACTAGGAAGGAATTTCAAACCATATTTTCCTCTTTTTGTTCTTTTTTCTTTTTTGGTCAAATCTCTACTGCCTATGCAGGAAGCGTTTAAAAATAACCAAAAAATTATGTGAATTTAACATCATTCAAATCAATATTTTAAAAATCAAATCAGAAATTAAACTGACAAGACTTCTAATTCATAATTCAATTAGTTTAATTGATTAAATTTATGATTAAATCATCATTAAATTATTATGGAATCGAAAATTGTTTTAAAACAATATAACATGTAGTTTGCACTCCATTTGTACAGTTGATCTGATTTTCAAAACATTAATTCTAATATTAACTCTATGATTCTTAACTTGCCACCTTTCTTTATGTCATTTTTTCTTTCCTTTCTTCGGTCCTGGCTTTGTGTCTATAAATAGTGATATCAACATTACCTTTTTTTTCGGCGTAGGTCAACAAGTTATATTGATCCGTATGGTCGTTTTATGGGCTGTTGGATACCGGAAAGGACCCTAAAAAGCCCACAAGGAGAAAGGCCGACGAAAAAAGCGTAATCTGTTAAGTGAAATACGGTAGGTTCTAACAGTGAACTTCTTCTCTCCTACACTATAGGCCGGGTTTCAAGGCCCACCATTATGTTAGCAAGAATAAAAAATGAGGGTCTCTTCAATTCGTCGACCAGAAAAAAAAAAAAAAAAGGATCTCGCTTTCTTCTAAAGACATTATACTTACTGAGGAGAGGTGAAATGATGCTTTTTATTTGAGCATCATCGGAGACATAAAAATTATTTTATAAGGGTTTTTAGTTTTGAAAAAAGGATTTTTATATAAGATTCTAAGGTGGAGATTGTAGATGATAAAAGAGGGTTGGAGGCCGCTGTTGATAGCCATGACCTATTCTCTCAACCCAGACCTTTATGGAAGAATGAAAAATTCTTTGTTGAGTTATCATTCAAGCTCAATGAAGACATAAATACAACAAATGCAGCTCATTCGAAAATGTCACCATATGAGAATAGGAATATGCCATCAATATAAATGAAAGCACTATTAAAGAGCAGATAAAAAAATCAAGCCATTGCTTTCTAAAACGAGTAATGATATCATTTTGAGCCCAAAAGATAGAGCAATCCATTGGTAGTGGGCATTTGGAATTAACAAGCAAAAAAATCCCTTCAACTCATTGTTCCAAAATGAAAAGCCGAAAACATCTTTCATCTATCTTCTAGTTTTTGTTTTTAAAACACAAAAATTGCTTTTTTTTATTTTAAAATCAATATGAAAAACATATATACCAAAGAAGTCTTTTTGGTTTTTTATTATTTTTAAAAATTGAAAACTGTTTTTGAAAATATTTTCCAGACAGGCCATATATTTTATTTTCGTCAAAACTCAATGTCTCTTTTTTTTTGGGGGGGGGTCTGGAACTCTATATCTTTTTGTTTTTTTTTCGGGTAGAGAACTCAATATCTCTTTGTATTTGCCCAATCTGCTTTACATGTACCAAGTTTGGGCCACAGTTTCTTCATGTTTGAGGACGAATGGAGTTCCTTGCAACCATATAAGAACCACACTTTATAATCATTAAATAACCAGCGAATAATGGAATATCTACAATATTTTTAATCGATGATTAGGTGTAGTGAGTGATTAATTCTGTTTTTCAAAGAAACATGCTTTACGTAAGTGAATTGGATTTCAAAGTACAAATTTTAAGTTGAAAGAAAACGTAATATCAACGCTTAATTGGTTTAAGTGTTTTACAAATGAAAAAAATTAGAGAGAGTATTACCCCATAGTGGAGCAACTTCACTCGAATCAAATTAATTAAAGTTAAGTGAATTTTAAATACTAGTGATTTATATATACCAAAAGAAAACATACATGCAGTATGACACACTGACTCTTTCACATACTAGTTGCAACATAACAATTAAATTTCTTCAGAAAAAGAAATACGATATGTTAGTTGTTAACACTTAACAGTTAGAGCAAGTGAACATTAAAGGTTGGTAAGAAGAGTTTATCTGGGGCTTAAAACTGACGCGGGATTATATATATATATATATATATTCTGGTTGCTTTCCCAATTAACCCTCCTTCAACAGATTCAACACGCATGAGGTTTATTTTTTGCCATATTTGACGTGATTAACCCACGTACTTTGATAGATTTGATATTTTACAAACTCTTTTCTTGGGCAAAATATATAGCGACACATTTTCAATGTTTGTAGGCCGAAACAGCGTTGGAGACCGTTCTACAGGTTGGCGTGCTATGCATGCATGCACGGTCTTGTATAAACAAGTCAAATACTTCCCGAAGAAGGGTTTAAGACTTCAAATCAATGACAAGGGTGTGGACATAGAAAAAATAAAAAAGTTGTTCCATACTACTGTATAAGTATACTGAATCCTAATTAATTGGGTTCTAAACCAACACTTTCAAGTAATTCTCTTAAATAAAGACTCATATTCAAGTAATGTAAATAGAAAAATTTAATACTAAAAGAGCGTTATTCTCATAATAATTTCTCTTCTCTCTTTTTTTTCTCAGATTCAATGTTCAGACGATTGTCAAACAGTGCTCGTTGGTCATCGATCGACCTGGTTGCACCTGGCAACCATGCATACATACAGTAAAAGCTCTGGTTGGCATGCATGCACAGAGAAATTAAACTTTGAAATCTTTAGTCGGTGTGGAAAGTGGATTATGATGATCCATGAACAGTTCGAAGTTGGTTAAACTTTGAATATTCTCGGTAATAATTTGACTTTTTCTTGGTAACATAATTTGACGCTTGGCTAATTGAACGCTAGGTAGTCATGTGATCATCATGATTCTAATTTTTCACACGTGAAAATTATTCTTGATTTTTATTTATTTTATTGAAACAGATCTTGTGTTTTATTGAATGCATGGTTGTTATGGCTCCAATCATCTTGGTTTTGTCCCTCAGGTCAGGTTCCTGATAAAGGAGGTGTAGCTTTTACTTATACTTAGGCATTTAATTAATCCCACTATTAGGTAATTGAAATTTGTTAATAACAGTCTTCTTAGTCCTCAATTAATTACAAGTAGCTGGACGTAGCTGGACGAAAATGTACCTGCAGGACATACACTGCTAGACTTTGGGAATATATATAACGCATCTTAATTAGTTTAATGATGCATTCCCTTTAATTTCGCATTTATTCAATTAATTAAAATGTTCACATGCTTGATTGACACGTATAGTTGTCTAAACAATTTGGTCAATTAATTTTTCTCTGTCGCAGAAGAACAATAAAGTCAATTTCGTTTTAGGTAAAGCCCACCTACCTGAAATTCCAAATTCCATTTGCTTAATGCTTATTGGATGGAGAAGTGTATCCAGTCGACAAAAGAAGGGTCAAGTTATAACATCAAATTGGACGCGAAAATTTGTTAAAAAAATTGCTTTCTGCGGTAGCAATTAGCAAAAGTTCATTGATCTATGTATAGCTTTCACGGTAAATAATTAAGAAGAATTTTGTGATATGACAAAGGAGTACGTTACATTGCTTTCTCCCTTGTGCCCATGCATGTGAAAATTGTATTCACCACAATGTTTACATATAATTACAATTTAGTTCAACTTGATTTTAGTTTAAAAGTTTGACTAATTAGCACTTGAGAATTTCTTGACAACTAGGGTAAGGACAACGAAGGTAAGGGATAAAGCAACGTATGCCAAATTTGCTCCTCTAGTTTTGTGCTTAGTTCACTTAGAAAATGGTAGGGTTTATTATTAAAATAAACCTAATTAGTTAAAATTTTGTGGATCATAAGGTGTGTTGTACCGGTGTAATAAAATGGCAAAGCTTATGTTAGTTTGTAATGATGGGAAAAGTGAAGTTTGAGACGGGGGGGTGAGCCAACCCTTTCCTTTTGCTTCAGCCCGAAATGGAATGTGTGGAATGAAAAGCTTGGATGATTGTGCAAGCCAAAACTACAAGTGTTTATTGGATTATTTTGATAAAAAAATAATTTTTTTTATCAAAAAGGTTAATTTTTAATATTTCGATAATTTTTAAAAAATAATCATATTTTCAGAAAATATATTTTTAGGTTTTTTTTTTTTTTTGCTATAATAGGCTATCTCAATGTTAATTGCGAGGCGATGACACTAGCTCCTACCAACTTCGACTTTCCATTTTCGATCAAAAAGAGCCAGCTTTGATTTGATCACAAGTTAATATTTAATAATCTAGATAAATCCTTTTTTTAATGAATATATATGTATATAACTTTTAAAGATATTAAATATATGTAGTTTCATGTTTAATATATTTTTGTTTTAATTAAAGTAAGGGTGACATTATATAATTTAATAAATATTTTTATTACTCAAAACAAAATATCAAATAAAAAATAAAAACATTTAATTTTGTATTACACTTTATCGTTTTTTTTTAATTCACTGGTTTACTTTGCTTTTAAACTTTTCATTAGTCTAGTGTAAGTTGAAAATTATTATTTAAGAAGGCGTAAGTTTGCAAGAAGTTATGCTAGACAAACAGCTTTTTTAATCTATAATTTTACATTGAACTCATGGTTAACAACCACTCCGTACTAGCAGGGCTTTTATTTTTATTGACATTTTATGTAAGTCGTGTGCATGAAGCACAACCTACCTTTAGAGTTCTTTTCATTAATTTTTGTATTAAAGTCGTGGATGGGAAATACAACTCTCCTTTTCTTCAATCCTTACTAAATTCACTTACATTATTTCTTATAGGGCTCAGAGGTCTATAAGGATCACTATATCTATAATAAGAAGGACCAATTTCACCCACAACTGAACTACGAGAATGGTCATATAATAACATCTGATAAGTCTGAAAAAAAAAAAAAACTTCATATTATTTCTAAAAGTAATAGAATATCAAAATTCTAACGGATTAAATTATATTAATAAAAAGTAAAACATTCTGACTAAAACTTTCACACTGAAAAATTGCAACAAAGATGGAAAAATACAAACTTGAAATATGGTCAATATGAAAAGAAATGAAGCAACTACGAAAAAAATGGAAGTGGCAACAAAATGGGAAAATTATAAATAGAGGAGAGTCGCACCAAAGTCGTGGTTTTAACCATGATGACTTAATTTGTATTATATAACAAAAGAAGAAAAACCTAACAGAAGTCGTTAGTCTGATCCACAGCTTCAATTAAATAATAATTTTTTTTAGGAAAATGCTTAATGATAAGAAATATTTTTCGTGCAACGGCACACGAAATAGAAATCCTTTGTTTTAGTATTGTTGTTTCACATACGATGATTTTTGGTCCTTTTATTCAATCAGTCTTTGAATGGTCATAATTCCTCCACATCATTCGTAACTCAATTCGTATAATTCTTTTCGTCACATATAGCACTCTGTTTCTTTTAAAAATTCACATGAACTCGTGCGTACCACAACTTCAATATAAAATTATAAAATAAAAAAGTTGCCTATAAGACAAATTGTTGACCACAATTTCCTAAAACTTGCACCTTTCGAAAAATAATTTTAAAGTTACACTAGATTGAAAAAAGCCCACTTAATATTTTTTCTTTTTATGATTTTTCAAAAGTATCGTTTCTCTTTATTATTAGAAAGGGAAATTAATTTTCTTTAAAAATAATTAAACTTGCATTCCTAAATAATATTTTTTTCAAAAATTAAACCGAAACCCCCTTAAAATCATAAAATACTTTTACTATTATGCCAACATCTTTGTCAATAGTTCACTTAACATCTTTAATTTTAAAGTTACATTGTGAGGTAAAAATAGCCTATTTTATCAATACTACCCTACCTTTAAACGATAGGTAATGTATGACCACCAAAATTTTACACATCACCATCACTTTAATTAGGGCGTCGGGCTCCAAAAAAATAATAATAATATTTTTTTTTCTTAAGTAATGATTATTTAGTTAATTTAATAAAAGTTAAGGATACTAAGCAATCATTTTTAAGTGATACAAAATATTATTAAAAATTGATGAGGAACGTCGTCTACATAATGTATTCTTGAGATACTGGAAAACGGTGACTCGAACCATCATTGGTAATTCAATTACTATGATAGATACAATTATACAAATATGTATAGCCCTAAAGCTAGGTAGTGCTGCCGACAGAGCATTTTTATGCGGATTAATTGAATTTAAACCATTGCCATCCCATCCTTACCTTACCTACGTACTGGCATTTTAAAGTAACAGCTTGCACTTAGCTTTAAAGCAGCTTGCACCCAGCTAGGGACATATCATTAGTTTACGTCTTTTACATATTCACGTTATGAATTCTTTTTTATCATAATCATTATGTATCATTACTAAATTATCTTTATTGTTAAATTATCATCAAATATAGTTGCTGTTATTAGACACCTATACAAAATAAAAGTATTATCACTATTAAAAAAGCATCATACATACATAGATGGTCAATACAAATAAGAAGCTATTTGATGACCATATGACCTATTAAAAGAAATATATGATTTTATGTTTTAATGTTAATTATATATTTACAATCCAATTATAAAGATATAATATTTTTACTATATGTATAAGGTGAAGTGACATAAAGCCATTTTGGCATTGAAAAGTCCAGCTTTGAAGGAAGAATTTTTTCCTTCATTCTGCTAACCACCGAAGGCTGAAAAACAATTGGAGAAGAAAAATGTAAAAGTCCATCAATGCTTCAATGCATTAAATGGCAAACCAGAAAGTGAAGAAATTTTTCTTCACACTTGCCCGAGAAATTAATTGTGAGCTGTTGGAGGTTGAGATTTGAGACGGTGATGGTGGAGGTGGAGGTTCTCGCCTATAAATAGAGATCTTCTTTATGAGTTTTTTGCATCCCACTCCAATTAGAGCACTCCATGTAATTTTTAGAGAAATTTATTTCATTGAGTGTTAGTGTTTTGAGAGAGTTTCTTATAATAAGAGTAATATTCTCTTAATATAAGATAGAGTGTTATAATTCTCTTCTTATATTTTAGAGAGAAAATATAATTTTTTATCTCTACATAATGAAAGCCTTTTTGATCTTGCCTATAGCTTTTCCTCAATATTAGAGGGTTTTCCAAGCTAAATATTTTGTATCAGTTCCGATATTCTCAACTCTATTTTAGTTGTATTATACTATTTCCACAATTCTGGTACCTAATAGTGATATCAAAGCCACTAGTTACTATACAAGCTGCAGGTTATTGTTCACGATCATTGTTCATATGTGTGGTTGTATACTTTTGCAATATTGTTAACGTGTATTGGATTTGTTCCATATGCGGTATAAGTATGCAGTATTGCTCACGTATATTGTACTATTCATGATGATAAAAGTGAGAACCAATTCAGTAGAGAAATAGATCTTAGTAAATACTATGGCAACAAAATTTGAGATTGAGAGGTTTAGTAGGAATAATTTTTCCTTGTAGAAACTAAAGATAAAGGCAATTCTGAGAAAGGATAATTGCTAACCAGTAATTGAAGGCAGACCCACTAGGTTAGCTGATGACAGGTGGAAGGAGATGGATGACAATGCTGTTGCCAATCTGCATCTAGCACTATCAGATTCAGTGCTGTCAAGTATTGCAGAAAAGAAAACAGCAAAGGAAATCTGGAATGATCTTGTCAAATTGTACAAGATCAAATCGCTTCACAACATAATATTTTTAAAGAGGAGAATGTATTCTCTTCGAATGAGTGAATCCACATCTATAACTGATCACATCAACAATTTGAATACATTATTCTTTTAGCTTAGAGCGTCAAATTATACAATTGGGAGAATGAATGTGTGAAACTTCTACTTCAAAGTCTACCTGACTCATATGATTAACTAGTCATCAACATCACAAATAATAATATTGCCGATTGTTTAGCCTTTTATGATGTAACCGATGCTATTCTTGAAGAAGAGTCTAGGCGCAAGAATAAGGAAGGTAGATCAGAGAGCTTGAAAGGCATTGTCGGTGACGAGAGGAAGATCAATGAACCGTGACTCTAGTGGGAGTCATGGTTAGAGTAGATTAAAGTCACAAAAAAGGAAAAATTTCAGATGCTACAATTGTGGCATGAGAGGGCACTTCAAGAAATATTGTCAGAATAAGAACAAGAATACAGAGAAGGCTCTGGAAGCAACAACCTCTCAAGGATATGTTGCAAGTACATCTAGTGAAGGAGAAATCTTGTATACCGAAGCAGCAATTGGTTCTAAAATTGGAAAACAACTTATTCATGTTTGCATAATAGATTCAGGAGTAACTTAGCACATGACTTCACACCGTGACTGGTTTTCCACTTATGAACATGTCTCAAAAGGATCTATGTTTATGGAAGATGATTATGCCTTAGAAATTGCTAGTGTTGGCATTATCAAAATAAAAATGTTTGATGGTTCTATCCATACAATTCAAGGAGTGAGACACGTGACGGGCTTGAAGAAGAATCTATTGTCTATTGAACAAATAGATAATCTTGGATGTAAAACCCATAGTGAAGGTGGAATCTTGAAAGTTGTTAAAGGTGCTCTTGTGATGATGAAGGTACAAAAGACGGGTGCAAATCTATACATGCTTTTGGGAGATACATTGCAGGAGGCAGAGGCATGCCAAAAAGAAATGACAATGATGTGGCATCACAACCTAGGCCACATGTCAGAATGTGGTTTGAAGATTCTTGCGGAACATAATCTCATTCCCGGGCACAAATCGGTTAACTTACCATTTTGTAAGCACTGTGTTACAAGTAAGCAGCATAGATTGAAGTTTGATAGATTGACTGCTTGGAGCAAGTACATACTAGACTTGATTCACTCTAATGTGTGGGAGTCACTGGAGATGTCCCTATGAGGGGCAAAATATTTTGTAACATTCATTGATGATTACTCAAGGAGATTGTGGGTGTACCGAATCAAGAAGAAGTTGAATGTGTTTCCAATATTCAAAGACTTTAAAGCAAGAGTAGAACTTGAATCCAAAAAGAGGATCAAGTGTTTGACGATGGATAATTGAGAAGAATATATAGATGGAGATTTTATTGCACTTTGCAAGCAAGAGGGTATTCAAAGGCAATTCATAGTTACGTATACATTTCAACAAAAATGGTATAGCAGAGCAAATAAACATGGCTCTTTTAGAAAGAACAAAAGCTATGTTGAGAACTGCAGGATTAGCCAAGTCTTTCTGGGTAAAAGCAATTAAAACTGTCTGTTACGTGATAAATCAGTCGCCATTAATTACAATTGGTTTAAAGACACCAATGGAAATGTGGAATAGCAAGCCAATAGATTATTCCTCTCTACATGTATTTGGATGTCCTGCATATGTGATGTTCAACATCCAAGAAAGAACATAGTTGGATCCAAGGTCTAGGAAATGTATATTCTTGGGTTATGCTGACGGTGTTAAAGGGTATTGCCTGTAGGATCCGACTGCCCGCAAGGTTATTATCAGTAGAGATATGATATTTGTAGAAAATGAACTGTAAGGAGAGCAAAGAAATGACAGCACTATCAAGGAGATTGCTACAATTTAGATAGATGGGAAATCTGGAGATAATTCTTCTGAAGTAGAACTAATGCATGATGAACAAGTACTAAATGAGGCCAATGATGCAGAAGTCTAGATCAACTTGGCAGACAAGGCCACCATCATGGCACTCAGACTATGTTATGGCAAGCCACGATGTATATTGTCTTATAACAAGAGAAGGAGAGCTATCAACTTATCCGGAGGCTTTAAATAGTCCAGATGCTTCTTTGTGAATGACAACAGTGCAAGAGAAATGGAAGCTTTACATAGGAACCAAACATGGGAACTTGTTGAACTTCCAAAAGGTCAGAAAGTCATTGGTAATAAATGGGTCTATAAGATCAAATGAGATGGCAATGATTAGGTGGAACGGTATCGTGCAAGATTGGTAGTAAAAGGATATGCTCAAAAAGAAGGCATTGATTTCAACGAGATATTTGCTCTAGTTGTCAAACTTACCACCATTAGAGTATTGATAGCTATGTGTGCTACATTTGACTTACATTTTGAGTAGTTAGATATGAAAATTGATTTTCTTCACAGAGAACTTGAAGAAGAGATATACATGCTCCAACTAGATGGCTTTGAGGAACAAGGAAAAGAAAATTTGATTTGTAGGTTAACCAAATCTTTATACTGTCTAAAGCAGGTGCCAATGTATTGGTATAAGAGATTTGATTCTTTCATAATTTGCCTTGGATACAACAGATTGAGTTTAGACCATTATACATACTACAAGAGATTTGGCGATAATGATCTCATCATTTTACTATTGTACATAGATAACATGTTGGTGGCAGGCCCCAACAAAGATCGAATCCAATAATTGAAGGCCCAATTGGCTAAGGAGTTTTATATGAAGGACTTGGGACCGACAAACAAGATTTTAGGGATGCAAATTCACCGAGACTGAAAGAACAGGAAGATCTAGTTTTTTTAGAAAAATTACTTGAGGAAAATCTTGTGATACTTCAATATGCAAGATTATAAGCCAGTTTCTAGTCCACTTCTTGTGAATTATAAATTATCCCAGGAATGTGTCCTAGCAGTGAAGCGAAAGGGATTGAAATGTCTCGAGTACCATGTGCATTAGTAGTGGGAAGCCTTATGTATGGCATGATTTGTACAAGGCCAGATATTGCACAAGCGGTATAATTGGTCACTCAGTTTATAGCATATTCGGGTCAAGAACATTGGAATACTGTTTAAGAGGATCCTAAGATGTGTTAAAGGAACCTTGGGAGTTGCATTATATTTTGGAGGATCAGATTTCATTGTTAGAGGATATATTGATTTAGATTTTGTAGGTGATCTTGATAAAAGGAAATCTACTACAGGCTATGTGTTCATACTTGCAGGTGGAGCTATGAGTCAGTTATCCAAGTTACAAACTATTATAGCTCTATCTATTGCAGAAGCTGAATATATGACAGCTACATAAGCTTGCAAGGAAGCAATTTAGATTCAAAGATTAATGGAGGAACTCGGGCGTAAACAGAAGAAAATTATTATGTATTGTGATAGTCAGAGTACTTTGCACATTGCAAGAAATCCAGCCTTTCATTCCAGAACAAAACACATAAATGTTCAATATCATTTTGTTCGAGAAGTAGTAGAAAAAGGAAGGGTGGATATGCAGAAGATTCACATGAAAGATAATTTAGCAGATGTCATGACAAAGCCAATCAACTCTGATAAGTTTAAATAGTATAGATTCTCCTATGGCCTATTAGAAACGTAAGCAGTATAGAACTGGCAAGATGAGAAAGGTTTTAAAAAGCTCTCCAAAGGTGACTTTAACTGGAAGATTGTAAAGTGACATAAAGCCACTTTCGGCATTGAAAAGACCTGTTTTGAAGGAAGAATATTTTCCTTCATTCTGCTAAACCATCGAAGGTTGAAAAATAATTGGAATAAGAACATGCAAAAAACCATTAATGATTCAGTGCATTAAATGGCAAACCAAAAAAGTGCAGAAAATTTTCTTCACAATTGCATAAGAAATTAATCGTGAGCTGAAGGAGGTTGAGATTTGATATGGGGTGATGGAGGTTCTTGCCTATAAGTAGAGACCTCCTCCATTAGTTTTTTGCATCCCATTCCAAGTAGAGCACTCTACACTTCTAAGAGAAATTTATCTTATTGAGCGTTAGTGTCTTGAGAGAGTTTTCTATAGTGAGAGTAGTATTCTCTTAATATAAGAGAGAGTCTTATAATTATCTCCTTATATTTTAAAGAGAAGTTATAATTTTTTATCTTCATATAGTGAAAGCTTTTTTTATATTGTCCGTGATTTTTCCCTCAATATTAGAAGGTTTTTCATATTAAATATTTTATATCAGTTCCAATATTCTCAACTCTATTTTAGTTGTATTATACTATTTTCATAACTTTGGTATCCAACATATAATAGGATAATGATGTATGATACGAGAAGAAATTCGTACATTGTGCATGAATGGTTGTATTTTCATAATATAGCTTCCTAATGCATTAGTTTTCATGTTTTTCACCGTCATTCATTGATTTTTCTTTCCAATGATATGTTGCCAGCTATTTTATGGGTACAAAATATATTTAATAATGTTAAAAGATTTACATGCTTGTATGTAGGTGGGGATAATATTCTTTTTTATTAGAAACTAGGAAGTATTTGGGGGTTTTCCAAGTCTTATAAAGAATTTCGAAAAGATGTATAGAGTAAGGAATAGATGTTTGATACTGAAAAGAAATTAAGATATTTATCCCATTCTAAGGTGGATAAATTTTTTAGAAGTAAAAATGCATTAAAATTTATGAAGAGAGAAATTTATTACAGTCTAAGTATAGAATATGGCAAAAACCTTAACAAAAGCTTATAATAAGATTTATAAATAGCCCACCCATATGGTTGGAGATCTAGGTAAGATGGCATATTTTATGAATCTTAAGAATCACATTTGGACAAGTTGAAAGAGAGCGAATTCGACTCGTAAAGAATTTGAGACATTCTGCCCTCCCTCCACCCATAAATACTCAATATATTTCGAACACAGAATTCTTTATCGATATTATTTAATCTAACATCAATATTATTTAATCTAGTAGCAAAGCTCAATAATGTGTGATAAAATTTCAATATCAAGTAAAGATATATAGCATGTTTGGATGAGCATTTAGAGGGTTTAGAATTGATTTTAATCTTCCATAATTGATTATTTGATTTTAAGAGATAAAAAAAAAATTATCTTTAGAATTGACTCTAAAAAAAGTAAAAAATTTTTATTTTCTATTATAATCACATTTTAAAAAATTATCAAATATAAATTACTCTACCTTAAAATTAATTTTAATTTAAATCAATTTTAATAAAATTAATTTTATTTATAATTAATTCTACAAATTCATAGAAATTCATCTTGTGAAGTTGTGCATATGCCTACAAGTTGCTGATTTTGTCTGATACGGAGGCTAAAGTAAAGACAAGATATACATGAAAAGTCCAAGAAGATATAGCTCAGGAGTAGCATACATTAAGCTCCGACTTCTTCCCAGTTTGCTCACATCATAATCTCAAGATAAAAGGCTGCCTTCACCCTTCACTATATTTAAAGGGAAAAGAAAAAAAAAAAAAAAAAGGCAATCTAAACACTATTATTAAAGAAAAAAAATTTTCCGGTTTGCTTAAAGCTGCAAAACTCTCGAACGACACCATCAGATTATAAAAATAGAAAAATATCATGCAGAGGCTGATAGTCTTATAATACCGATTAAGATTTTTTTTTTTTTTTTATGGATACTGACTAAGAAATTTATTCTTCCAAGTTTTAACACATATAATGCAGTAAAAGTTTTAATAGCTTTATTAAAAGAATATTTAGCTTCTTTTTTTTTTTTTACTTTCATTTTTAGTTTATATATATATATTCTTATTAATAGTTATGAAAATTATATATTTCTTATTTTATTTCTTATTTTTACATTTTTATAGGAGAAATGATAAAAGTTAGAAAAACTTATTTTCACCTTTTTTCCAATAAAATTCTAAAAATAAGAAATATAGTAAAAGGAAAAAAGTTATAATTATGACTAAAAATATATTAAATAAAATTAAAATTAGATAACCAAATATGATATCATGTTAGAATTTTATAAATAATATCTCAAATTTAAATATTATAAATAAATAAAAAGGAGTTAGTATTTTTATCTTTTTAACATTTAAGATATTTCAAAATATTTTTACAATTAAGAGGCTATTTCAATAAGAGCTGTGCTACTTGGTGCCAAGACCAAGAGCACAAAACTATACAAAAAATTATGGAAACAATAAAATTAGTTAATTTGATGAAATTCACATTGAGAGAATGAGAAATTGTGGGCGAGAGAAATTTTATACCATTCATATTAAACGGATGAAAATCTTTTCGTATCAAACACGGTTTCTCTTTCAATAATAGTTTTTTTTTTTTAAATTTGAATTTTAGTTCTATTTAAAGATATTGAGTAATGACCAAAAAATAAATATGGAATTCGCTTATTACTGTAACTAATTTTTTAAATATCTTCATCTATATAATATGTCAATATAATTCAAGTCAAATGATTTTGGATATTTAATTTAAACAAAAAAAGAGTTTTATGTATTGATAATATCAAATTATTTTATACTGTTAATCAATAAATATATTAAAAAAATAAAAAATTATAATAAATTTTTTATTATAATAAATAATTATTTATATAAATTAATATTTTTTTATTATTTTTATTAATTAATAATATAAAATTACTCTCAATATATTTAAATTAAATTAAAAAAAACCCAACGAAAGAAAGTCTTGCACAGATTAAAATAACCCTATTACCTTTAACTACAAAGTGTTGATGCAGTGAATTGGTTCTCTTTGGGTCACTATTAATTAATCGATTAACATATAATTTTAGGGGATTGGGGTTTTAACAAAAAAGAGAGTTTAAGCGATTTGGGAGTGGGGCCCACCAAAGATACGGTCCTGGCCGTCAGACCCGATGCCTGGGCCGCCCAATGCGGAGGAGAGAGACACCAAGGATTTAGACTGATGCACCCATTTCTCACCGACCCCACGCGACCTCCCAGCGCGTGTTTCCAAAACGCTCCCTTTCAAGGGTTCCAGACGCATGCATAGCAAGTGTGTGTATTGCTCTCGGAGCGCGTGAATACTTAGCGCGTGGGAGCAATGGGGGCAGCAACCCCGCAATTCGTGCGGTACGTTGTTTTTTTTAATGAGAAACGATGCACCGACTCACTGCCATGGCACGTGTGCACGTGACACCTTAATCTCACGCTCACGCTGCTCCTTTTTTTCATTTCACTTTTTATTTTTATTTTTCTTTTGATTATTACTTGCGCCACTGCCACCTACATATAATAATGCCTACTTTGCTCCCTACCTTGTGTTGCATCTCAGTGGCATTTTTGGGGGCACTACCTTCTTTGGTTTTGGGTTTTGACCGCGAAATCGATTGAAATGACTATATTGCACTTGAAGTGATGTATGGGCATAGCATGTCAAACAAGTTGTAAGGAAAATTTGTTTTGGTAGATAGGAATTGACTTAATTGATTGACTATTTATGCTATCTATAACTTAAATTTGATTTTTTAGACTTTATTTATTAATAAATTATCTGCAAATAATTTTATAAGTTCATGATGAGTTTAAGTCTGGATTGCAAATCTCTCTTTTAACTTAAATTGTTTTAAAAAAATATTAATTTCATCTATTACTACTCCTGAACAAATTAATTTTAATAATTTTATTTTGCATTGATAACTTAGTTGATAAAAGTTACATATACCTTTATCTTTTTTTTTTTGAAGACATATATTGTTGTCATGATCATAATTATTTTTCTTTAGATGAAAATAAAATTAGATGATGATTGATCATAAACAAAGAAGCACTTAGGTTGTAAAATTTAAGCATCGATAAATAGGCGCCATCCTTTATGCACCAATTTAAAGATGGTGTATGAAACACTTTTGAGTTGTCACGATTATAAGACTAAGGATGTATCGATACTCCCTTCCTCTAATTACACCATAATATTTTTCCCAATCTCTCTTCCTCCTCACCATGCTGCCTCACCGATGACTGCAACTCCAACGCCACCACCGACGACTGCAACCTCAACATCGTGACAGGACAATGCAGTAGGCAAGAACCCAAATCCATACTGACCCCATAAAAAAATTCAAGTGCTCCATTGAACTCAATTGAATCAATTCATAGATCAAACACCTAATCTACACAAACACTAATCCTATAAAAAAAAGCAATATACTTCAAATCTAAGCACATAAAGGAGAACCAAATCTCATGAAAAGAAAAATGTTATCTTGATAGTGGGTTTCTGACAGATGAATCTATCATTGGCGAGGTTGATGGAGGAAGGAAGAGGAACAGTGGGAGGCCACTTCGAAAATGGTTTCAACGAGGTCGATCTAGACCTGCATCTGAGTCAAGTCGCCGGCGATCTCCACTGCTGCCTTGAGGTTGGTCATGGGGTAACCGACGAAGATGGTGCAGTTTCCAATTGAATCTCCGGCAGCAGTGGCGTCTCTCTTGCGGTGGGTTTCAAAACCCTCATGATGACTTGGAGGAGGCCGATCCGATTGCGAGCTCGAATCATGAACGCGGTGTAGTGGCCAGAATCGAAGTTATTGACGGCGATGGTTGACGCGGCAAAGGGAGTCGATTCACTGGTGGCAGCTTGCACGCGATTACTCCTTCGATGAGAGATGGTGCAGGGGATGGAAAGCGAGAAGAAGTGAGTGGGATACAGTGAGATACAATGAGTGGAGATAGATAAAGTGATTTTTATAATATACCATAAGAAGTAGGTGTATAGATACACCCGGACATCCAACACAGATATGGTGTATAGCGCACCATTTTTAACGCGGTGTATAGCAAAACATGCCCAATAAACAAGTGCCAAAAGTTGGGGCTTCTTCTTTTTCAGAGTTGATGTAAGAAACTGCTAGACTCCAACCTTTGTCTGAGTATGTTATAATGTAAATGACATATCAAACGATTCCTTGACAACATAGATGTCAAAAAAGAGAAGATATCATATTATCTTTAGTTGTTTAACCCCTTGATTAGCCAAGTGCAGCTAATGATAACACGCAAGAAATTAATATTTCTATTATCTATCTGGGGGCGTAACACAAATAAAGAATTGTACCACATGACCAAGGATAGTGTAGGGTTTTCATTTGCCTTAGTTGGGAAGATTGGTTTGGCAATGGGACAAGATGGATGAAGCAGCCACTATGGTGACACAGCCCTTTTCAGTTCCAACCGTACAACAACAATACAATAATAACCTAAAGTTCGTCCTGAAGAGCTGACATATCAATAATATCATATTATGCTCTTAGAATATTAATCCAAAAAACACAAGCCTCAGGGCCTCAGAGTCCACCCCTATCACTTTTGACCGGTAAAGATTCTCTGCCATTGCCAAATTTGTCATAGTCATCCTTAGCATTTGGCATTAGAAAAATCATTTAGGTGTGCTTGGAAACTTGCAATAATAATAAACAGATCTACGGCATATAAATCAGGTGTGAATGTACCCTACCCATTGGGAATACAATGCAGTATAAGGCTATCCTTGTACACAACAGTTCTTATGAGTTATGAGACTTATCTATTAGGAAAACTTTGAACAATTTGAGGGCCTATTAGACGAGCTCATATTGGCTTTGAAGTCTGAGCATTACCATTGTCATGAGATTTTGTAGTGTGCTATGATAGTTCAATCTTGGTCTATATTTTTGGTACAGAATCGTGCTCTACTTTTAATATTGATAGCTGCTGAGGGAAACCAATAGTATCAGTGAATATTAGATCTTTTCCTCTGTTGTCACCTTGCAATCAAACATAAAAGGTGATGTTGATTTAAAAAATGATGGGAGGATTACAGCAGTTTAGAAATTGCAAGCATAAGTTCAAGTTAAAAAATTAGCCAAAATTGAAAATAGTTTCATGTTGAAACTCAAAGGTGATATTTGAAAAATGTTGGGAGGATTACAGTTTAGCAAATGCAAGCATAGTTTTATTTTTAAAAAATTAACCAAAACTTAAAATAGTTTAGTGTCCAAAGAATGATTAATTATTAATTAAATGACAACTTGATAAATCATGAGTCCCAACTTTGATTAGTTTATTATTTACTAAGACTTTATCAATTGATGGTCACCCTCGACTAGATGGATAAATGTTAATTATAATTGACATCTATTTATTAATGGAGATTGGATCTAGCAAAAAATACTAGATCCTCACATATGACTAATGGAGATTGGATCTAGCAAAAAGAATTAGATCCCCTATATGTGACCAACCATAGTTGAATTTTAGTTGAAAAAGGTACCCATATTTAATATTTAATTATATTTTGATAATCTCTAGTAGAAAGTTATAGGAGAAACCAAAAATAATTGTCATCCGTTGGACTTGGATGTATAAGGAAGCAACCAAGGCCAAATTGGTAAAATGATGATTTTTTATTCTTGTTTGCAATCAATGTTCTAAATGTTAAAATTCAGTTACATTGTTATGAACCTATAAACTTGATATTTTAACTTTTAATTTACATTATTTATATCGTTAAGTTTTATATCAAAATAGTAATGCTTTGTTTAATTCTAAATTTAAGTTCGATAGCTTTTAAGTAAAATAAACTTTTGGTGATTTACTTTAGTGGTAACATTAAATTAGTAGACCAAAATAATTATCAATATTAATGTATTATTATTGACTTTAACATAAATATTTTAAAATGGCTACAAATGATGGATCATAATGAAAGAAAATCGCGATGGAAGATGAATTTTAACGAGCAATTAATAATACCCAAAAACAAAAGTTAACATAGGTGAAAAAAGCGTAGTGTTTTATGGATGTAGGATCTTAGACATCTTGTCCAATACCTATTTACAAAAAATTGTGAATCTATCTCCAATCAGTATATCATATCATCTCCTATCTCCTCTTCTTGATTTTTCGGGCACTGTGCTAGGTAAGGGTGATATATCAAAACATCATTTAGAATAAAATTATATTATTTATATTTATGATTGAGACTCATTTTATATGACTTATTAAAATATTTTTTAATTATTAATTGAAATTGAGTCCATTTCTTTACCCAACTATGAGTAGAAATAATATTGACTTTCAACTAGCACAAAGATTTTGTGGCAGAGTATGTTCATCTTCTATGGTTAAGAATAAAAAGGAAACAGAAATTCCTTGCCTCCTTTCAGTAAAGTTAAAAATGAAAGCGTGCAGCATGCAGTGCAAGATGGGGTTGCACTAATGAGCTTGTATCCCTTCATATCTTATTGACGGGGTTCCTTGTCATACGGTAGCAAAGGTACAAAATTGGGTCAGAGAGAAAAAATTTCTTGCCCTCTTTCAATATTCAGGATTCATTTGAATAATTTTTGTAAAAGGATCTTTTTTTAAAATAATTTATTTTTAAAATTTTTTAAAAATAAAAATTATATTATATTTAAATATAAAATTAATTTATATTCGAATATAATATTAAAAAAATTTAAATATATTTCTATGTTATAAAAATATTTTTTTCAAGAAGATGAAAATTAAATTTTTTTAAAAAGATTTCTTATACTTTTTAAAGTAAATCTACTTTTACTAAAATATGTTACCTAAATATATTTAAAATCATAAAAATATTTTTTAAAAATCTTTTTTCATCAAAATAATAATACCCAAACAAACACTTAGTCTAGATATAAAATATAAAGTTAAATATGCATTACTAAATTAGAATAAAATTTAGATTGTAAAATACAATATTCTGATAATAATAATCAAGACTCTCTAGTCTCATCTAGATCCACCACCTACTACACAAGACTGGCCAGGACGAGAATGAATTTGTACACACATAAGCATATCACACTCACACACACATTAATATTTGTGTGATAAAATCAAAATATAAGTTAATATAAATAATTAAGTTTAACTATAACTAAATAATAAAAATTATACATATACAATATGATTTTTTGAAAAAAAAGGTAAATTAAGTAGAAGACTTACCTAAATTTGGCATCAACACGTATCTCTAAACTCAATAAATTATTTATAGATATAACCCACAAAAAAAATCAAAACGTTGAATAAGTTACAACAATTTATGGATAAGATGTCGACTAGTATTAATACAAGCTATAGCAAAAGAAATTAATCTCCAACGCTGTAACAAATTAGTATTTAAATATTTAATATCCAACTATACCACAAATAAAATTACTCAAAAAAAGATATTCATGTAAAATCAAAAAATAGTAAAAATTATATTATTTATATATATTCAAAATTTTAATACTTTAATATCTTTTTTTTAATTTTTTTTATCTATTATTTTATTTTTTTATAATTTTTTTTTATCTTTAAGTGTCCCAGATCTTTACCTAACTTAATGATACGAAAAACATTTCACAAATGCCGAATAGGTGAACGAAATAATATATAAATATATGACAAGGAGAAAAGGGTAAAAATGTGAAATTGGCTAGTATGCGAGCTTGTTCTCTTGTTGCTTTTGGTTGTTCCTTTTCTTTCACCTCCCTGTGTGTGTGTTGTGTGCTGTTCGTAAAGGGACAAAGAAAGAAAGGGATAAAAAGCTGTCCCCACCCTTCTTCTCATGGCCAAAAATTTACTACACTAAGAAGCACCTCTCCTCTCCTAATCACTCTTTAACCCTCACCCTCACCCTCACCTTCTCCCAAAGTAACCTCCGCAGGTGCAAACAAAACGCAAAGAGAGTATGTGCATCTGTGAGAGAAAGAAAGAGAGAGAAAGAGAGAGCTATTAGGCTTAGCCCAAACAAAAAGATAAATAAATATCAAGGAGCACCTCCAGAAGCATGAAGAATTGGGCTACACACTGTGGTGGTGGTTAACAAGCAGCATAGTATAGTAGCTGAAAATTTTTTGAAGAGGTGTTTCAGAGAAAGAGATAGATACTATAGAAAGAGAGGGAGAAAAAAAAAAGGTGTGCGTGTGAGAGAGAGAGAGAGAGAGAGAGAGTGTGTGTGAAAGAGAGAGGTTGAAAAAACGAAAGGGTATATAGAGACAGAGAGAAAGAGAGAGAGAGAGAGAAAGAGATGGTGGGCTCAGGAGCAGGATCAGATAGGAGCAAAGAAGCTGTTGGGATGATGGCACTTCACGAGGCCCTCAGAACCGTCTGTCTCAACTCAGACTGGACTTACTCTGTCTTCTGGACCATCCGTCCACGCCCGTATATGCCTGCCCTTCTCTCTCTCTCTCTCTCTCTCTCTCTCTCTGTGTTGTGTTTGTTTTGTGTGTCTGCAAGTTTATCTCTCTTCTCTCTGTGCTGATGTTTCCAACCTTGAATGTCAAGTTTTTATGCTGTTTCCTCAACTGGGTCTTTGTCCATTTGCCCCTTGCAGGAGAGTCAGAGGTGGTAATGGCTGCAAGGTTGGAGACGATAACGGCAGCTTGTGAGTACATAGTTTATATCTATATATATATATATATATATATTCGTTATTCTTGAAGTGATGAAATTTGTGATAAGTGCAAAGTGGATGATGGAAATTTGTAGCATGTTTGAATTTGAATTTGCACCTCCAGATCATGATTTGAAGATTGTAAAAATGAGTTTTAATTCATTTTAACATGTCTGGTAAAATCGCTTTAAGTTATATTTTAACATGATTTCGAATCTAGTCTCGAATCATAGTCTGATCAGAAGCGGAAAAAGGATTGCTTTTTTTGAATGCAAGCTTTAAACCAAACATATCTTTGGCAACTTCGTGATTCTGGGTATTGTTTAGTACATTGTTTTTTGTTTTTTGTTTTTTTTTTTTTTGAGTTGACGTGCATTTTTTTTGTGTTTTTTGGGGGTGGAATTGTTCATTGTTGTGAAGGATGTTGATGTGGGAAGATGGGTTTTGCCGAGGGAGAGGTTCATCATCTTCAGGTTGTATGGAAGACATTGATGGAGAGGATCCTGTCAGGAAGGCCTTCAGCAAGATGTCCATTCAGTTATATAATTATGGAGAAGGGTGGGTACTGGGTAGGTGTTTATTGTGATGTAATGTTGTGGTTTTTTTTTTCACTTCAATCTTTCTTCTCTCTCTCTCTCTCTAAATCTTGAAGTGTTGAATATGCCATGTGGAGGGTGTTTTGCTTACACAACACTTACTACTAGCACATTTTTTTGTTTGTTTCTCTGCACTTTGCTTTCTGATTGGGTGGAAATTTTTTGGGGGTGTGTTGGAACAGGTTGATGGGGAAAGTTGCATCTGATAAGTGCCACAAGTGGGTCTTCAAAGAGCCCACAGAATGTGAGCCGAATATCTCCAACTACTGGCAGAGCTCCTTTGATGCTGTATGCACTTGATACCCTCTCATATCCAAATCCAGTCAACAGTTTTTTTTCTCTGATGCTTTTCATTGTGTTGCTTTTAGCGTTAAAATTATGGATTTTGACTCTTGTATTATTACTACATTTTCAACGAAAACATAATCCAGCATTAAATCTTGTTTTTTTGTTTTTTGTTTTCTATTGGTTATGTGTAGCTATCTGATGATTGATTGATTCAACCCCCTCTTTTGATGTTATTAATTGCAGCTTCCTCCTGAATGGACTGACCAGTTTGATTCAGGCATTCAGGTCAGAGCAGAATCATTGTTAGCATTATTATTGGTCTCTCAAAGATTTTTTGATAGAAAATTTTAGGCCTTTACTTTTACCAAAGAATTTATTTTCTTTTGTCTTCGTTTCATGGCCAGACCATTGCTGTAATTCAAGCTGGACATGGCCTTCTACAACTCGGTTCTTGCAAGATTGTGAGCAATTCTTAAATCTAATTTAGTCAATTTTAGTTTGCTTTTCAGTAATTTAAAAATTTCACTGCTTTTGTCACATAAATAAAATATGTCATATGTTTGATATTTTTGTTTGTATTATCAGATTCCTGAAGACCTTCATTTTGTGCTAAGAATGAGACACACTTTTGAGTCACTTGGCTACCAATCTGGTTTTTACCTCTCTCAACTCTTCTCTTCAACAAGGAACACTTCCTCTTCCACTTCAATCCCTTCAAAACCATCCACCATTCCAATTAGGCCACCCCCACCACTGTTCAACTGGGGTCAGAGGCCACTAGCATCTGCTACGTCCATGCTGTCATCACCAAATTTCCAACAACATGCAGCAAGGATGGCTTTCCCACATGCCAAAGATGAGACACACATGTTCCTCATGCCACATGCAACATCTGAAGCTCCAAGGATTGAGGACATGATGGGGGAGCATGAGAATGACATAAAATGGCCTAATGGCTTGTCTTTTTTCAATGCCCTCACTGGAAGAACAGATGATGCTAACAAGCTTTTGTTCAATCCTGATAGCTTGGGAAACAAACCAGGTGATCAGAATCACCACCACCCTCTTGGTCAAAACCCCAATTCAGATGTCTCGAACATGCAACAAAATGCTAGTGGAGCCACCCCAAATGAGTTCTTGAGCTTGGATAGCAGCCACCCTGAAGGTGCAAGGAAAATGGACAAGTTTAAGAGGAGCTTCACTTTACCTGCAAGAGTGGCTTCATCATCTTCATCAACTTCAATGGATCAACATCAGCAGCTAGGTGTGGAGTATAGGAACTCAGATGGAGGTATGTTCCCGGATGTTATGGAGACCTTTTTGGAGTGATCAACGGTGGCTAAGCAAAGGATGAGTTTCAATAGGGAAAAAGAAGAAATGAAACATTAGAATTTGTATCGAGGAAAGGCTATTTGTGTTTTCCATTTTTCATGTGTTTCCTTTTCACTTTGTATCTTGTGGCTTTTCTGTCTTCCACTTATTAATGAGACTTGATCAATGATCGCTTATAATTTCTTTCCTTTAGCTCAATTAGACAAAGTTTTCATGCTCTCTTATGTACGATAATTTGAATTTAAGATATTGGGTCATCATTGTACGATTGAGTAAAAGTTGTGAAAATCTAAGACACCAACCACTTAACGCATTTAATAATTTTTTCATTGAATATGTTTAGTCAAAACCATGACAAATCCAGTAATTCCTACAAATATGACATTTAATAGTGTTACGTGAGGAGGATTTTATATCATGTCTATGTAAGAATCTTTTTAGGGACGCATATTAATTACAGCCAAGATATGATTACCAACTTGTTGAATGAGTAACATTTAATCTAAGCAGATTTGATAAATTAATATAACCAAGCAAACAGTCTAATCAATCCACTAAATCGGGTGACAGCTGCTCCTTCCGTTGATTTAAACAAAGCGATAACCCTTCTTTGTATTTATAGTCAATTATGTGTTTGGTTTCTTGTCTCATTGCTATAATTATGTCTGTTGGGGTATATGTTGATACATGATAGTGATCTAACGAGGGCCACACATCAAAATTAAAGTGTCTAAATGTCTAATTATGATTTTTATATATTTTAATTTGTATGCGGCTTTTTCTTTTCTTTTTTCAAGCAAATGTGTTTTCAGAGGAGCTCGCATTTAATATAGATCATATCTTGAATAGGATTATTTCTAATAAAAGATATTTGTGAGAAAAAAAAAAAGGTTATTACAGCAGCTAATCAACTTTGTGTATTTTCACTCGAAAATATGGGATGGAGAGCGAGGTATATATAACCGTGAGTAATACTGTAGATACACATGTTATATAATGCACAATTTTTTACCATATGATTACATATGTTCGTCTTATTTTGTACATACATATACCGTAATTTTGTGACCTCACTTTGCACCAAAGTGTTGTTCAGAATTATTCTATGCTAGATAGGGTGTGTTTGTATAAATTTTTTCTTAAAAATTAAAAAAAAAAAAGAAAAAAAGGTGTAATTTTAAGATAGTATAAAAAATACTTTTAAGATTTAATTTCTCACAAGGCATTTTTATCTGTTTCTTAAAAAAGTAAAAAATAAATATTTTTCATTTCATTTATTAAAGATCTTATCTAAACAGTTAATAAAATTTAAGAAATAATCTTTTATAAAAAATATGCTTAAAAAAAAACACAAACCGACATTTTGATAGAATTAGGCTGAAGTATTAATACTTAATTGATTTAAATGATTTAATATTTATTTTCCTTAAATAAAATCTTAAATTTAAATATTATGAATAAAAAAATCAATGTGAGAAAAATTTTATTTTTATAATAAATCCATTTAACTTGAAACAGAGTTATTATATTCCAGTAATTATGATTTAAGGCCCGTTTGGATTATGCTTGTGGCGCCAGGAGGGAAAAACGACTTACAAAGAAATCAGAACGTTTGTTAGAACTTCTTCCAAAGGCGCTTTCGAAAAAGACCTTGGAAGAAGATTCAAGCTTACTTTTCATTTTAGAAATAGCTTTGAAAAGTAATCTTACTATTACTCTCACATCAACAACCAAAAGTAATTTTACTTTATCCTATCCAAACAAAACTCATTCTCCTAAACTTACTTTTGACATACTCAAACCAAACAAAAATTATTCTTTTAAAAGTAATTCCTCTAAAAGGCCTTCTTTCAAAAGACCTTCTTTTAAAAGATCTTCTCCCAAAAGTTACACCAAACGGACCCTTAATAAGTTTCAACCATAGCTCAGAGGAAAAAAAAAGTGCCGAAGTCCGTGCGCTGACCTGTCAAAGACCACACACGTACAGGGTACTTGCTTAGCACTTGGAAAAATCGTCCCATACGGTGCCGCGGGTACCAAGACATTCGTGAATCGCCCACTGCCTAAAGACTATCACAATTGACAAGTACTTGTGCGACTTTTTTGTTTTCTAGTTTCACTCACATGAAAAAAACCAATATTTTTTTGGAACACAATAATTAGCATGTATTATTACGGAAGTCTAGTTGATTTTGACATTAATTTTGGCTTATCAATTTTTTTATGGGATTTGTGTATAAATTTATCACAATATGAGTTATTTTGAAGAATTACGAATGTATGGGTTTTACTTTTCAGAATTCGCCATTAATCAAGTAGGAAAATTTATTTTATTATTTTTTAAAAAAAAGTGGCAAAAATCCTACACTCATAGTGGCAAATTTTGTAACGAAAAAAAAAAGGTGAGGGAATCTTATTCGAAGGCTTTGTATGATGCTGGCAAGTGTAATCTATTGAACCATCCATTTAAACAACAGTTGTTAATTTCTTATTAATTCTATGCTTACATTGCTTTCCTTTATTGTTAAATGGGATGAAACAATTGGTTTTTAAAATTAAAATGGAAAATTAATCAATTTAAATTAAGAATTTAATTTGAATATATTGTCAATGTAAAACTTTTTTACACAGACATTCAATCATATATTGCCATATCAGTAAAAATTTTTGTTATAATCATCTACTATTTGAATGGTCATGCAAATATAAGGTTTTAATTGGATGACAGTATAAAAAAATTTTACACTGTCAGTGCACCCCAATTAAACTCTTAAATTAATACTAATCAATTTTTTTCTACAATTTAAATTAATATAATCTGTATTTTTTCTATGATAATCAAATTTTAATTTTTAAATATATTTTTGTTTTCTATTTTATTTGAATTTTTTCCTTTAAAAACTTGAACAAGAAAATATAAAAGGATAATTAGGAATTAGGAAAATAAAAATATTAAACTTTAAATTTAACTAAAGATAATTAGGAAAAATAAAAATTAGAAGCAAATATAAGCACATGTGAATAGATAAAAAAATAAACCAATAATCCCACTCAAAAATAACTAAAAGTCCAAATTATTAAAATTCCAAATTATATTAACCAATAAATGTTCAAACAACAACAATTTAGTAATTATTACGAACTAGCTCCAGGTTTGTGTGAATATTATTTGCTGCTATGTTCTTTACCATGGCATACACCACAATGTTGGCATTATAATCAAAGTATGTGGTCGTCATATAATGACCCATTGATTTATCTTAACCTCGAGTAAAAGTACAACATAAAAGGTTGGCCAAGATCAAACCATTTTCTATACAAAATAGATATGTGTGAGATACATGGAGCAAAATGATATTGTGTATGCCATGGTAAGAACATAATCGTAGATAATCTCTGCATAGACCTAAAACTAATTTATAGTGATTAGTAATTATTGTTATTTGAATATTTATTGGTTAATGTAATTTAGATGTTTTTTGGATATCTAGCTATTTATGAGTGGGACCATTGGCTCTTTTTTTTTTTTTTGTCTATTCACATTCACTTATATTTTAATATATTTTTATTTTCCTATTTATACTTATATATTTTCTTATTCAAGTTTTTAAAAGAAACAATTCAAATAAAATTAAAAGACAAAAGTAGATTAAAAAATAAAAATTGATTATTGTAGAAAAAATAAAAGATTATATTATTGTTATTTTTTAAACATATGGGATTGATTAGATTAGATCAAATTTCAGTTTTAATTTTAAAAACTAATCTCATCCACTTAACCTGATTAGTATTAATTTAAATTGATCAAATTTTAATTTTAATTTTAATTTAAAAGCCAATCTTATCCCATTTAACTGTGAAGGAAAGCAAAGTAATAAAGCATGTAAGTATAATATTAATAGAAAGCTAACAACTATTGTTTAAATGGTACCATATATTATATTTACTGGCGTGAGATAAAGCCCTCAAATAAGATTTATTTAGCTTTTTTTGTTACAAAATTCGCCACCTTGGGTGTAGAATTTTTGTCACTGCTTCAAAAAAATAATAAAATAATATTTTCTACTTATTCTTTGGCAAAATTTAACACACAAAAATTCTAAAGATTCCACCTCCTGCTAGTAGAAATTTGTGCATTACTCTTCTACACTCTTGTGGGCGAAAAGTCTTGCACTATCCCCGTATTCTTGTAAAAAATTTCAAAACATAATATTATAGTTATATTAACATACTCTTCCCATATTTAAATAATGAAACCTTTATTTTTCTTATATAAAATTTAAATTTAAGTATTGTAAAAAGAAAAAATTAGTATTAAAAAAACTTTATTTTCTCTAGAATGGCATAATTTGAATTAGATTAATTGGAGTTGTTAAGAAAAAATAAATAACATATTTCTTGACACAACCAAAGTTGATAGAAACGCTATTATACTAATTAATTTAATAATTTTTTTTATGAACTTGATTAATTTAATACTAAATCTTGTGAGTGCAACTTTATTTTTGGTTCATCATTACAGTCGTTGTATTAGTGTACACAAAGAAAAGATTAGTTTAAATTAATAAAATCGTATATAGTTTATATTGTATGAATGTATGTGACTTCGAAATTCTTGATAAACAAGCAAGCTAGAAATTGAATTGTCACCTCTAAATATTGGAGTCTGAACTTTTCCAAATTAATCTGTTACTGGATAAGATGTAGTGCGATCTTATGTACTTTTGAGATACAAATTTTTATGCTTCCCACAAGTGACAATGGGTTATGTTGAAGCACCTGACTTTTGGTTCTGTGCTGTATAATCAACAACGGCATCAGCTCAAAACATAGCAGTAATGCCACTTTCTTTTAACATACTGATGAAGCTCAACCGGTCAGTAGCTAGAAATGCTGTGCGAAGGCATAGATCTCAAGCTTCTTTTATTCAAAAAAAAAAAAAATTATTATGCAAACTCACTCATAAACCCAACTTCTCCATATGCGTTTCTTTTTTCAAAAGTTACTCGTACATATGTGGTGTCAAGCTTATACAGTTTATCAGATCCTAGAGTCTAGGTATGTATCTCATGCTTATAAAAAGGGTCAGGTGATAGTGATCGAAAGTGAATAAAACATTCTTGTGCCCCATAATGCAGTTGTGATGTGTCCAGATATCTAGTACATGTATCTATCAAAATAGAAAGAAGTATGATCAAACAAAGAAAATGACACACTAGTAAGATAAAGTAGATTCCTTATACTAATTAGGCAATATTCATTGTCATCACTCACCCCATCTACCATGATTGTCTTCAGTTAATATTCTTCAATTCTTCACAGTGCACAGTTACAGGTATATATATATACATATCTTGGAATAGTTCATATATAGATCGATCACATCATATCATGTATAGAACATTTCAATATGCACACATATATACCAATGAATTTTTTCTTTCATATATAAACTGTTAAATTCAAACTTATGAGCTTAAATAAACAAAACAGAGAAGGACTAATTAACCATATGATTATATGAACATAAATGACAGCTCAATGCATAAATAATAGAAAAATGTTAAGGGGACACACTTTTTGAGGATATCGTGCTGATTTACCACTCATCCATCATTAAATAGGGTTTAGATTCCACTTAAATTGAGTCTATATTCCATCTAATAATAGATGAATGGTGAGTCAGTATGGTATCCCACAAAAAGTAAGTCCCTATTACTTCCCTAACTAATACGTGCAATAGAAATGCTGCAAAAGTTTTATGTCATGGTTCCACGCATCACTGGTGTTTTACATAGCGCCTTTGCATGATGATATATGCATGTACACTTCGTTGTGAAGCACAGCTCTCTCTCAGAACATTCACTGAGGGTCGTTCTGACACTGCTGTTTGTGTTGTTGCTTCACAATGATACCATCCACTCCTTCCCGATAGGATATTTAGCTATTCTGAAAGGTGGTCTGCATTTTTAGAAGGTAAATTCAACTCAACCGTTAAAGGAAAAAAAATCAACGGTTTAGATTATTACACGCGTATGATATTTTATGTTAAATGTTTATATTATAAATTTTTAACTGTTAAATTTTCATAAATGATTGAAACTGTATATACTTCACCTTCTAAAATATACCTCAAATTTAAGGGGATTACAGCTAATGCTGCTTTTCGGCTCGTGGCAGAATTTGTGAGCTATATATAGATGCAACTCAGATTTACTCAACCTTGGTGGTGTTGTAATGATTCTGTTAGCTAGTTAGTGTAAGAAGCGTCAGTGTCACATGATGTGGAAACTACCTATAGAAATCAATATCTTAAATCATAGATAATTGGGTGTTAAATTTGTAGTTCTCATCATTTTAGGTCTCAAAAGCAAAAGGAATATATCGAAGTTTGCTACACAAAGTTTATGTGAAATGATTGTGGCGATTTTCTACGTAAAATATAGTCCTGGCTCTGTATATATGCATTTATAGAAACTTGAACAATTTGCCTTGTGTAACTATTAGGAGGGAGATGTATAATCTTGATGAAGAAGTAGTGGGATTGGAAAGTAAAAGCCCGTTAGTGCTTAATCATCATCATGTCTTGGCTGCAAGTGATGTTGAAACCTTCAATATATCGATTGTTGGTTCAATTAATGTTTGTTTATCCCCAGTACAATGAATCGCTAGCTATGTCAACTTGCTTTTTGTGTTATTGATAAGGACAGAGTCCCAAATACGGTGAGAAAGGGAAACCCATTCCTCTATGGACACGGCACAATAGAGAGAGAAAAAGGCGAGTAGGAAGAGATAGGAGCCAAGAAGGTAGCTAGCAAGCGCATTAATTACCCCCGCCGCGCGCTTGTAACGAAATTGTCTTTTTAGTAAAAAATTTTTATTTATAATTATCTGTTATTTGAAATTCTTATATTAAATTATAAATAATGAAAAATATTTTTTTTTTCACTACATGAACCTTTAAGAATTTTTCTAATATTATTAAACTCAAGAGTGGCTAGTAGAGTAAAAGTGAACTGCAACTCAATAAGTTTTACTTGTGCTTTTAATTTACCGCCAGTCGGAAATTGTCTGAGCAATTCTATCGGTAAAAAATAAAAATAAAAGCTCAATATTATGAATAGTATGTGGTACAGACTTCTTTGGAAGGACCAAGGAATGGTGAGATCAGAGATCTGTGTACCCATTTTTTTAAACCCTTTTTGTCTTTTGGTTTTTGGTGAATGTGTGGCTTTCTTTGTAAGGAGAAGCAATGCCAAGGAGACAAGTAGCTCTTACAAAAATTCGCAGTCCCTCATTTTGTTTTTTTGTGTGGCGGAAGCCATGGGCCCAACGTTGCTCATTGTGCCATTGGGGCCACTGGCCGGCCATACATAGGTTTTTTTTTTTTTTCTCGTCCCCTAATCCAACCTAAGCTAAATTAGTCGTCAATCTTCCTTGGAAATCAGATTTGTGTCACCATTATAAAATGTCAACTTGGACCGATAGATCTGAAGGCTTTTTTTGTTCCAGGTTTGTAAACTTCTGACCCCCACAAAAAAAAATGGGTTTGTCAAAAACTCAACAAACTGTTTTGACTTGAATAGCATTTAAAAATCCTAATAGGAATTACAAATAATGCGTTATAAAAATACAAATAATAAATAGACATATATAATCTTTAATCTTTGAATAAAAAAAGTTTACTTTGTTGATTCTTACATGTAAAATTTGATAAAAACTGTGTTATCACGAAAATAAATATTCAAGAAAATGTTTTGTTATTCACATATTTTTTTTTTGTTTAAGATATTGAAATTTGAGCTATCCAGGGGTAAAAAAAAAAAAAAAAACTAAAAGGGGTAGTTAGAATTTCAGTGGGACTAATGTAACTCAAAATTATTATCTGTATAAATATATAAACGATGTGCATACAAACAAATGTCCCAATATAGCAAATTTCAAATATTTAATAGAAGAGTTCATAAATTTGTGTGCTTATAAATGCGAATTCCGTCCTTGCAAATAATAATAATAATAATAAAAGAAAGACTCATGTTTTCCCCCCCTGTTGTTCATTTATTTTTCGGTGGAAAAGAAGAAGGGGGAGGGGGGGGGATCAAGTTTCAATGGCTATAAATATAGCAAAACATGTTAGCAAGGGCTAAATCAAAAGTGGGAGCATATTACTTTCGAAACATGTTAATGAAGTTTAGATTGATACTTTGTTTTTCCGGAACTGAACATTTTTAATTGATATTATCTGTAATGTATGAATTCAAGTCTTATTAGTAACATCCAGTGGCTATGCCATCATCTTATGTCCTAAGTGTGTGAAAAGAAGAATAAGAAAGAGAAGAAAAATCAATGATCTATTTTTTTTTTTGGTCGAGAAAATCAATGATCAATACAATATTATCATAGGGAAGATGGGCTTTGGTCCATTTTAATCTGGGTTTGGCCTGCAAAGCTTTTCGGTTTTTAATCTGGGTTCCGACCAATAATAATTAGTAGACAAATTTAGGATCGAAAAATTTCGGTTCCGACCAAAACACAAAATTTAGTAGTCATGTTTTGACACCCCCCAAAAAAACAAAAAAAGGAGTAGTCATGCTGAAAACAATTAAAATATAGTTGACCAAAAAAGAAGACACTAAATATATCAGACCAATAAATGTGATTCACGCGTTTTTCAATATGGACCAGTTGAAAATTGAAACTTGAAAAGACGTAATTTGAGTCTGACTCAGATCCAATATGATATTTTTGCAGTAAATTTAAAATGCAATAATGGCAGCCATCACGCATTTGAAATCGGTCTGCTTGGATAAACTTTTTTCAAAAAAAAAAAAAAATCTTTTAAAAGTAATATTAGAAGTAGAATTAAGAAGTGATTTTACATTTTAATGTAATTATAAAAATATTTTTATCAAAATTTAAAATTATTAAAGTATTTAAATATGGCACATACTAAAATTACTTTTTTCTTATAAAATTATAATTGAGAACATAAAAACTCACTTTTAAAAAATATTTAGATAAAAAATAATTTTTTAACATAGTAAATCCTTCTTTAAAAAAATCATAACTATTTTTTATTTTTTATTTTTAATTAGTAATAAAACTAAGTATATAAACAATAAAAATTAATTTAAAGTTAATAAAATATTACTTTAATAAATGTGTCATAAATTTATTTGAGAGAGAAACGAGACTATATGTTATCATTTTGAGAAAATATCAAGCATATTTTTGCAAAAAAAAAAATTCATATTCAATGCATGTATTTTTCTCTCTGCTTAAAACCAAAAGTAACTCCTTACTGGATTATAAAAAAAGTTGAAATCTGATAATCTTTTAATTCTACTTTTTTTTTAAAGTACAACCAAACAAGTAAAATAATCTTTAAAAGTATTTATTTATTAAAGAAATAGTTTTTTTCTCTCAAAAAGAACAAACAATCGGACTCATTAGCTTGAAAGAACTTTTAAGTGATAGGAATAAGAGTAATGCTAGAATGAAATAATTTAAGAATAAGTTTAATTTGTAAATAAGTTTTTGTTTAAAAAGTAATAAAATAGGAATCAATTTAATTACATACATGTGTATCTTAATTTTTGCTATGCATAAATAGAAATTTTTTTAAATTTAGTTTGTTTTTAATTTAATTTTAATTAATAATTTGTCCTTATTAATTTAATTATAATAATGTATTTAAAAAATAAATTTTAAATGAAATTAAATCTTTTCAATTCATAATGAAAATTATTAGCTAAAAATTGTAAATATTTAAGAGGAATTGTTAAATAGTGATAGAAGATACCATTCAATCCAAGAGTCAAAAACAACAACTAAAAACACTTTGAAACAAAAAACAACTTTAAGTAATAATATTAGTTCAGTTTCATAATAAAACTTGAGTGAGCAAATCTCTTGCAATCATGGTTAGGCCGGGAAGTGAGCCGAGGTGAATCTGAGTTTGACATAGCTCAAGTTTGGCTCAATAGTATTGAGCTTGTGTCATAACTTGATCCAATAATAAACAAGCTTAATTTTAAGGTTTAAGTTTGACTCACTAAAAGTATAAGTTAACTCAAACTTGATGAGCTGACTCATTTAAATATAAATTTGGCCTTTTGATTATAATTTATAAATATATAACCTATTTTAAACATAATTTATATACCATACACATAATATAAAATACTTAATATAATTTGTATCAATAATAATAATATATTGAGTTAGCTCACGAATTATTGAATCAAATATAGTAAAGCCCAAGTTCGGCTTATTTAATATATGAGCTCAAATCCTTAACTCAAGCTCAGCTCATGATTTTAACTTATCGAGCTATTAATGAACCGAGTCAGAAATAACTCATGAACTAATTTGACTCGGCCTAATCACAATAAAAAGAAACTCTTCTAAAATATAGCTAACTGTCCATATCGAAGAGAATATAAAAATCTTTGAGTAAATAGTCAACTTTTACTCTTTTCTCTTCACAATTTAGCCTACAAGTTTATTTATTATGTATATAAATCAATTACTCAATTAATTAAACTCATATTGTTACTACCAAAAGTCAAACTCATATTGTTGATTTGTTTTTTCTCTTTTTAGATTGTATAAAAAAAATTAGCTCGACAACTCTATAATTTAAGGAATAATTCACATATATAAATGAATTCAGGATCTAAATTTCGATTAAAAGATAATTTCATGGACTACTTTACCTTGTTACTCTTAAATATTTCTTGTACATCACATCTGACAAGAATGGCAAGGTGAATCTAATATAGAGAAGAAACCAAATCTACCATCAAGTCAAAATGAAAAAGAAAAAAAAAATGAGTTAACAAATGAAACAAATAGAGTTAAAATAGCAGTTTTAGTAGTTATCAAACAAGGTGGACTAGTCTCTTAAAAACGTCAAAGGAATCTCTCAAACACCACTAGTGTCCATCCTCATCAGCATAGACCACACACACTGTACACAACCCTTTTTTCTTCTTCTTCTTTGCCTTGTTTCCTTCCTCTCTTTTCCTCAACTCAGCTATGACTGCCAGAGAAATCCTCCACAAGATGAAGGTATGGACCATTCCCTCTTGTCTTTTTATTGGATTACAATTTTCTTGCTTTGTATCAACCAGTAATAGAGAAATGCTATGGATCGTTGTTTCTAGGAGTTAATCTTCATCAACCAGTTCAGTGGATTGCTTTTATTGCTCAATTTGATCAACCCCATCAATCTTTTTTTGTGTGCTTTTGTGGTTGTTAATTTGTCATTAATGTACTGACTCTTGCACTTCTCTGTGTGTTGTGTGTGTGTTCGCGCGCGCGCTCTCTTTAATCATTGACTTTGACTTGTGACAGAATGTCACCATTTGCTTTTCTGAGTTCGGAAAGTTCAACCTTTCAACTAGCTTGGATCTGTAGAGAAAAGATAAATTGCCAAAATTGATGATTGTAATTTGTAATTGTATCTTTGTTTCTGGTAGTCGTGAATGTGCCAGGTTATGTCAAATACTTGAGTTGTTTTTAACATCTATCTATGTGAATTGTGAAGAGCAAGGCTTATTCCAGAACTAACCAGCTTACTCCTTGCTTTCTTTGCCCTTTTGTATCATCTTCAGTTCCCCACCATGTAGGCTTTTCTAACAAATTGTATCATCTTTGCATCAAAGATATTAGAATGCTATCTGCCAGAACCTGGATGTATATATCATCCAGATCCACCTGTTCCTTTACATTAATCTGGGGTTGTCTTCAAAGAGTGTTGCAAAAGCTATTGTAAAAGAGATTAGATTGCTTTCTTCAAGTCACACTTCCTGTTTGCTTATTTTCTTGCCCTTATAATGTTGTAATTGTCCATTTTGTTGAGTACTCTACTAGCTATTGACCTATGAGAAATGTCTATTGTACATAGCCCTTAAACACTCAAATCAACATGTGGTGATTGGTGTACAAATAAGTGTAGATTTCAATTACGTAAGCATTGAGCGTGATGTTTAATAATAGATATACACTATTACCAAAGGCAATATGTCAATTCAACACTTATATAACTGAAATTTATACTTATTTGAACTCTGATCACCGTATATCAATTTTGGTGTCTAAATCACTATGTTTAAATAATGGAATTGATTGACCTATTGCTGTTAGTACAGTAGTTTGACATGAGCATGTTGCATGCAGGAAAAAGTTGGGCTGGGTACATCAGATCCTGATTCAGGGAAAGGAAAGAGCAAGATGTTCAAGCACATAACTCATGGCTTTCACTTGGTAAAGGGAAGATCATATCATGCCATGGAGGACTATGTTGTTGCTCAATTTAAGCAAGTTGATAGCAATGAATTAGGTTTGTTTGCAATATTTGATGGCCACGCGGGTCACAATGTACCTAATTACTTGCGGTCTCATCTGTTTGATAATATCTTAAAAGAGGTAACACAGGGTCCTTGCCTTTTCTGGTTAGTACTTAATCTATCAGCTGCTTTCTGACTCATGAACTGTAGTGGAGTTTTCAGTCAGATCACCAGATTCTCAAAAAAAAAAAAAAAAAAAAAAAGGCATAATGCCAATTCAAGTTGAATGAATATGATTACAATGTATTACAGAAGTTCAATTAAAATAAAGTTTAATCATCCCTTTTGTTTTATCCCTTGTAGCCTGACTTCTGGAATGATCCTGAAAATGCTGTCAAGAGAGCCTATAGTATAACTGATTCTAGTATTTTAGAGAAATCAGGTGAATTGGGTAGAGGGGGTTCAACTGCAGTTACAGCAATATTAATCAATTGTCAGAAGTTAGTGATAGCCAACATTGGTGATTCTCGGGCTGTCTTATGCGCGAATGGTGTGGCCAAACAACTATCAGTGGATCATGAGCCACACAGGGAATATGAAGATATAAAAAATAGAGGTGGTTTTGTATCAAAATTTCCAGGTATGTCATACTTTCGAATGTAGAAAATCTTGCCTTGATTTTATTAAAATGTTGCGATCGGACACTATGGCATCATATGACCCTTGTACCCGATCCCACCTAATGGGACAAAGCTTGATTGTTGTTGTAGATGATCTTATTAAAATGTTGCACTAAGTTGTCCAGTCATGGGATTTGTGGCTCAGTGAGCTTATGATTCTATAAGCTTTTCTGAGCTAGTTGTGGTGATTACTCTAGAAAGTTACTTAGAACAGGATATAGACTTTGTTCCCGTGCTAAGGATACATCTTTTGTCATCAATTCAGGTGATGTTCCAAGGGTTGATGGACGGCTGGCAGTGTCAAGGGCATTTGGTGACAAAAGCTTGAAGAAACACTTGAGTTCAGAACCACATGTGACAGTGGAGAAGATACATGATGATGTAGAATTTATTATATTAGCCAGTGATGGATTATGGAAGGTCAGTTTTGATAAATGAAGCTTATTGCATGCATATTATGGAATTTTTTGTTTTTTTTTCAATACACACCTACAATGTTATATGCACACATACTTGTTTATCTGGTTTTCAAATCTGTTCACTCATTTTATTCCAGGTAATGTCAAATCAAGAAGCAGTTAATACTATCAAAGATATAAAGGATGCTCGGGCTTCAGCAAAACGCCTTACTGAAGAAGCACTAAACAGGAAAAGCACAGATGATATCTCCTGCATTGTTGTGAAATTTTAGTGAACACAAAACTGAAGATAATATATTATGATTCAGAAACTTGCAAGTGTAACATATACTTCAGTATATAGACAAAGCTTCATCATGTGGTCTCATTGTGCTGAGCCACATTTCGGGGTGTGATCTTTTGACTTCTTTCATACAAACCAACTTGGAGAATGCTATTTGAAGTAACAATGTGGGAGAGATGTAGTTTCTGATTGTGCAGACCAAACTACAGTCTAATCTGTTTAGATGTGAGGAAGTTTGGTCAGTGTCAGTGATCTTGAAAACTCACTTGCTGATTACATCCTGGTATGGTTATTACAATTTCTTGTTGCTGGTAATCTTTTCAGAATGAAGCTGGGTATGACCCTTACCAACATCCCTTCATCAAAGGAAGGAGGGTGATCGTTTAGCAGTAACAAAAGCATTTTAATCGTTAACATAGGCAGAGAAGTATCATGTTTGTCACCCTTTTTATGTTTTGATCCCTTATGCCATTTTATAGTTGATGCAAATAGAGGTTACAAATATGCTGTGGAGACATTTATGCCGCATTGGGAAAAATGCATCTTTATAACAAGACCGGAAAAAAAAAAAAAAAGACAAGGATATTAAAAAAATAATGTATATGTTTCCAGTGTCAAACAGAATCTAGTATCTAGTGGACAGTTTATTAGTATAGCATAAACGAATTGTGTGAATTTACCCAAAAGAAGCAAATAGAGATTTTATTCTAATCAAATGCAGCGAGGGTACACCATCCAAGGCTTCTATAATAGGATACATATATAGTAAGGGGCACACAGAAACATAATAAACTCGCAAAGTAGGTAAACAAAAGATAGAACTCCAGGGAAAGGAAATAATCTAGTTCACATCTCAAAAGACACCACCTTTGGATGCTGGGAGTTTTCTCTAGATTACATTCTTATTGTTGTAACATACAAAGGTGTCATTATTATATGCCTTGTCATGCAAGGAACCATAGGGTGACAGAAGAGAGGGAGCCTGCTGAAAGCTTCCACTTCATCGGATATGGAAGGACTTGTAACCAGAACTCCCTGCCGTGTTCATCTGAATTCTTCCCCTATCATCAGTATTTCTGCAGTGGCTTTCCTTAGGGGGTTGCCCTTTGCTGCGGTTGCTTCCCTCATTGCAAGTTTCTACATTGCTTTTCCTGCGCCGCTCATTGTGTCCAGCCAAGCGTCTGCGGCAGCTTCTTTTAGCTTCATCAAACTCTGCCAGGTCATGGAACCTGCACAGACTCATCACACACATTTCTAATAAGGTGAACACATGGAACCAGCAATTTGAACTAGTAAATACTAATGCTCTTTGGGAAGAATAATATGGAAAAATAAGTGAAAAGGTCTAGGCAATGAAGTTCATTTTCTTAATGTGTGCTTCTGATATATATTCCTAAAAAACATGTTTCTCAGGTGACATAATTAGTTTAAGAAACACCAAATAATTTTAGGCAGTGGTCAGGACATCATCTCTTTGATATGAGAAGTCTGTTCTTAGTTTCAAGGTTTATCTCAGAATTAGTACTATGCTTAGTTTCTAAACTTAAAACAGATGATGGGAAAGTAAGATCAACTCTACCATCTATAGTAAAATGCTAAAGGCAAAACAATTTTCACACCAAGAGAAAATGCTCTAGATGACTGGGAATTGAACACCTGCTACATTGCTGGCAAAACCTCTGCCTCAGTCCTGCAACCACCACCACAGGTGCCTTGGAATGAAACTCACACACCTTATGGCGGCGATGGTACCTCTTTGCATCAGTCAAATCAGCACCACACCTCTCTGCCTGACAGGAAGGTGGAGAGACTCCTCCTGCCCCACTTGACCCTCTTCTCCCACTTCCACCAGCACCTTTCTTCTTCTCTTCTTCTGCAAGAAGACCTTCACCAGCAGCACTTTCATCCTCCTCTTCTAGTTCATCTTCTACTTCTTCAACTGTGCTATCCTTCCTCATCTTCTCAACTGATGTTCTCTTCCTCTCAATAATCCTGGCCTCCATTGTGAGTGCTGACAATGAGGCAGTGGTGATAATGATGATGAAGAAGAAAATGCTGGAGCAAGTAAGCTGTTGGAACTTCCTCTCTGGGGAGCAATGGGAGTGAAAAGAGGGAGTTTATAGGAAGCAAAAAGGTAGAAAAAGAAGGTGGAAGGAGGGTGGACCACATGCTCCTTTTTGTTAATTGTGTTCTCTTATTAGTAGGGTGGGAAAGTAGTGCATGGAGAAGGCTTTTGTCTGTAATGATAGGCTAATAAGAGAAACATTAAATCTCAATTCTTGTAGTATGTGGGAAGTGGGGGATGGATTTTGCATGAATGGTGTGTTGAAAGAGACAGTGCTGTCAGATGACTCTGGGCGCATTTGTGGCAAATGCTTAACTATTGGTGCTCAAGGAATTACAAATGGGAAGGGGAGGATTCTTCCTTTTGTTTGTCTTGTTGATGTGATTTCTGATACGCAGATGAAGGACCCCATATCACATGCATAGCCAACCCATCCTTTCAACCACTGTAATTACATAAAAATAAACAAATATGACTTCCTACAAAATCTGCATGACTTAAACAAAATCAGAAAGGAAATAGCTGCAGGGTTAGTTTGGATTATTGGAATCAGAAGTCATGGAACAAGCTATTGTGATCGTATCACAATTAATCTAAAATAGGAAATTAGCAACCGCTCTTATTGTTTGCTGCCAATATGGCAGCTACATGTATTGTAGTAAGTAACAGAACTAAACATTGGATTTAGGTAGGTCTGGTCTCCATCTGTATTAGTTAATTTTAGTCACTTCAATGTTAAGGTCAGTTAAGCATTTAACTGAGATGCACAGGAGGAGAGGTTCTGAGTCACTGGATTTTAATTTTTTAATCTAAAGCCTGTAAAGTACTCATAGCACTGGAAGAGGGTAAAGGGTTTAGAGACATATCATATTTTCCATGGAAGCCTTAAAGGACAAGGGAGCAGCAACAAGAAAAACTTACTCCTTTAAGTGTGCAGTGCCAAACTGTTTTTTTGTTCTTTCCTTGGTCTTCAAAACTTGAACCTTGATCTATCTTTGTCTTCCACTTATTGTAGGATTGTTGTATTGTATATTTTGTATCTATAATTTATCATGTTTATAAGATTAAGCAGTTATAATATATAGTGCTTCTTACAACTATAAAAATTATTGAAATTGTACTCACAACAACCTCTCTGGCACAAAATGATGTCATGAAATTGGAAGCATGGCTAGTAATCTTGACAAATGCATGTTGCAATAGTACTACTATGGCCACGCAACAATCAAGTGGTACTGACATGACCTAGCACGCTATCACCATGGTTTCACAAGATGGCAAGATGCCGTTGTACTCGGTACTTGATGCGAGTCTTCACCATGGATGGTATCTAGATATAGCGAACAAAAACAAATGGGATTCAGCCCTTATCAGTGTTAAAAAGGTTGAGGATTCCAAGTTCCTATATATCTTTAAAAATCAGCTTGTATTTCACTTCACCTAAGGAAAGTTCTATTTAAGACATTAGAAAGCACCTTGCAGGCAATGTGTTATAGAAAATTATAAAAGCCTAACTCAGTTCTAATTAATCTAATTGGAGGAGGATAGGTTATTCATGATTGATTAACCTTTATTGGACTTAAAAAGGAGGGAAGTAAAAGAAGCTTAAGCTTTTACATTGACATTTAAAGGAAAACTAAGTTACACATATGTCCTTATATGTTTTAGTTGGCCCCTATAATAAGGATTTTATATGCTCTAATCATATGATTTGTCTGTGTATATATGCTCCATATGTAATTTATCCCCTTAAACCAAAGTTTATAGTTATGTTGCAGGTGTGCTGCTTGCTCAAAGCATCCCTTCAAGTCACACAATGCAACTTGCCATGTTATTTGGTAAATTACAAGGTAAAAATGGATGTGTCATGGCTAATAACATGTCATAGCTGAAAAATTTAGATGACACAAATCAATTTTTCATTGGTATAAATGATGTTTGGCCATAAATGTAGAATCATTCGTCTAATAATACACCCGCCTGAATTTTGCATCTCTTGCTTGTCCTTCTTTCCTTTCTGGCCATGAGAATCAGAATGTCACACACTTCACCCAAAAAAAAAAAAAAATCTTGTGCCTATCACTGTCATTGAGTTGGGTTTGGTCCCCCCATTCTCTTCCTTTTATTCTTCTCTCAGTAATTTGTTATGCTGGTCAAGCACCATGTCAAAAATGCCTTGTTACCCCATTAGCCCCTAGTTATGACTTCCACAGTGCACACACAAGGTTGACAAAGAAGTGTGAATTTGTAATATATGCCCATCTCAAAAGGTCCTTCTTTTTGTGTCCTTTGATAATGTGTAGGACAGTTGTGAGGAATTATATACGAATTGGACAAAAAGTAAGAAGAAACACTTGTAGTGCTAGAGAATTCTTTTTGCTTGTCTTTGTAGAGAAGGGATAGTGCATAGACAGCTGCTTGGCTTGATAAGATAAGAGGCATTACAAGTCATCATCTTATTATTCAAGTAGCATGGAATTTGTTTGTTGGTCCCAAGATTTGGCAACCTATGAATAAAGGCATTAAAATGCAAGGTCATGTTTTCACAGCACACTCATACGATTGAGTATTGAAGTTTGCCTCTGTGTCTTCTTCACATATACAGAAAAACTAGCCATTGGCTCTTTGCATACTTGCTTTTCTAAGATCAATGGGTTGTCGCTTTTGATGCAACTTTATACGAGGATTTATGGGTAAGAAACAGACAAAGGTATCTGATTCTGTTGTGTTTTCAGACACAAGTCTACAATCTTAATAATTGACTTGGTTTCCTTAGGGTCACAGTCATGCCAATGTTTTGAGCTTCAGCATGTTTAGCCTCTTTCAATTTGATTTGTAATTTGGTTGGATATTAGTTCAAAGAGCTCGAACGACTTAAATTCATAAATTGTGAGTTGATTTAACAAAGACTGATAAATGAAATTGATAGAAGTAGCACGATCATCTAATTATATACTTGATCATTGCAATTGAACAAAGTCATTTGTGTAACTCTTCTAATCATTATTGACTGTAGTTATAATAGTTTTTGAGTCTAACATTATTACTTAAACAATGTATATTTACAACTTATTGATGTGGCTAAATTTGAATTTAATTCAAATAAATTAAGCCGGTGAACTCGGATGTAGCCACATTAATTATTTATTTATAATTTGTGAAAACACTAAGTAAGTAGCAATAATAGTTTAAAAAAAATCATGTAAACTTAGAAGAATATGCTTAAAGATTTACAATTTCTTCTTCCCCTCTTGATCTCATAAAGGGTTTTTGGTTAATAGATTTATTTATTTATTTATTTGAGTCAGGATAGATTTATAAATTTTTTTTAACGGAAACAAATTTATAAATTTCTTTTTTTAACAAAATTTCATTGATTAAGCACTAAAAAATACTACAACACCATAAAATATAAAATATGCTTAAGATCGTAACTATCACATAATAAATGATTTTGCATTATATTACATATGAATATAATAACAAAGATGAGCCCGTCAGATCTCTAATCCAATTCTAAAGAGACTTTTAGAACCACATTTAATCATGCTGTATAGGTAGACATAGAGCTAACTAAACTTAAATATAAACTAATTTAAACATTCTAAGAATTATGAACTCGGTGGCATTTTGGTTTATAAAATTGTTAAAATAGGAATTGTATAAAAGGAAATGAACAACATCCAAGCCCATCCAAATCCGAGGCCCTTGGTGCGTTTTTTACTGGGCCTGGGCCCTTATAAATACTCTTCGTTTGTTATTGAAACGGCCTAATGGAAAAAGTTGAAAATTGCACAGGAAAAAAAAAAAGTCCTGAAACTTAGGGCTGTTTGACGAGAGTTTTTAAAATTGAAAAAATTGATTTTTGGTTTTAAAAACAAAAGTAAGAAAATAGGTTTGAGTTGTTTATCATTTTCTGTTTGGAATGAGTTGAAAGGAACGGTGGCATTTTTGAAAATATGTGGTAGAGTCTTATTCGATTCTCCTTCAAAAATAGAGCCATCAAAGTGGGCCGTAATTCATGAATCAATAAAACTTTAACTCATGTAAAAGGAGGTCAATTGGATCTAACCAGTATAATTTGCGGGTTAAGTGGGTCTGGGCTGAGTTGGAAGTAGGTTGGCCCTTTTTTTTATATATTTTTTTTAAAAAAGGTTAACATTAGTAAGAAGTAATGGGTAATACTAACAAATAATAATTACATTCTATAATGTATAGTATATAATATCTTATGAGGTTGCTTAATTATTATATTTGACCAATCTTAACCACTACCTGATAGGATTATAGGTTATTAATTGTTATTTGTTATTACCTTGGTGAACCTTTACTTGTTGTATTGAATTCTATATGTTGTTCTCTTTGTTTTGCATAATTTCTTTTAGTTTTTGTACCGCCAAAGTTTCTGATATCAGCATATATATAATCCGTTTAATTTTTTAACCTTTTTTTTGGCATTTTTTACTTAATTTTAAGATTTTTTTTCTAATTTTTTATTATTTTTTGGTGAGCCAACCCGTTTGACCCACCAGCTTGGGTGGGTTGATTCAAGTTGGCCCACTTTGACAACTCTATAAAAAAACACTTTCAAACAAACCCCTATTGTCAGTTATTAGTTGTGAGAGTTTTCAATGATTTATCACAAATCATAAGCTTGAACTTTTATTATAATTATTAGAGTAAATATCCTTTTTAATTCTAATATTTTGAAATTAATATCACTTTTGTCCTGAAAATTTTTTTGACATCAATCTAGTCCTGATACTTTAAATTTTGACATCAATTTCATCCTTACATCAAATTATTAGTAATTTTCACTATAATTCATTCTAATTGGCATATTAGTGCACTATTATATTACTTATTTGTCTTTATTAACTAATGAGAGGAGATAATTCCTACCTTGTTAACTTGAAAATAACAAAAACATTAGAAAATAAATAAACTAGAATGATGAAATTAATATCAAAATTCAAAATGTCAAGTGTAAATTGACATTAAAATTTTTTAGGACCAAACCAATGTCAACAATCGAAATTGATGTCAAAGATTTTTTCATGACCAAATTGATGTCAATTTCAAAATGTTAAGACTAAAAAAGATATATTGGGCTCGTTTAGTTAAGATTCTATAAGAAGTACTTCTTAAGAAGTAAAAGTAGAAGTAAAAATAGAAGCAAAAATAAAAAATTATTTTATGTTTGGATATAATTGTAAAATATTTTTTATCAAAATTAGAATTTATTAAATTATCTTCATGCGATAAATATAGAAATATTTTATTTAATAAAATTATAATTAAAGATATGGAGAGAGAGAGAGAGAGAGAGAGAGAGAGAGAGAGAGAGAGAGAGAGAGAGAGAGAGAGAGAGAGAGAGAGCATGAGAGTGGAAAGAGAGTGGTAGTTTTTAAAAATTTTAAGGATAAAATCGTAATTGAGTGGAAAAAATGCGGTTGCTAATTTTAAAAAGTAACATTCTCTCTCTTCTACTATTTTTACTTTTGGGAGAAACAGTTTCCTACTTACTTCTTAAAAAAAATAGAAAAAATAATTATTTTCTACTTCTACTTTTTTTTAGAAGCATAAATAAATAATATTAAAAATTCTATAAATACTTTTTTTTTTAATTTAAAAAAAATACTTCTTTTTGAACAAACGCAACTCTAATTATCATAGTACCAACCATATGAAATTAAGATAATTTTAAAAAATTATTTGAACTCTTCCGTGATAAGATATTTTTATCTCAATAAAATAGAACTAATCGACAAAAGATCCTTTTGTACTTGTGATTTCACAGTTTGTAAACAAGGATGCAGTGATTTTTAAGATTCATTACCGATTGATGGCATTTCAAAGCATCCAAATAACACGAGCAGATTGATATTACAAGAAGAGAGAAACCAAATATGATCTTATAAATTTAATTCAGTGAAATGTTGGCCGCCATTCATTTTCACGAGTATTGTTCATCATACATACAAACAGACCGAACCTGATTCCAAAATTGAGAGAGATCCTGATTGACAAAAGTGTCTGTAATTCTGTATAATAGCATTAGAGCATAATCTGACAATTTGAGTCATGCTTTAGTGGTGAATTTGGTTTCCATCTCCAACAAAGCATGTAATTAATGTTCATAGATTATACTAGAAAAAAATGGAGCAGAATATTAATAACTTCTTTTCAACCTATTATATCATTTATAAAATGGATTGAAGTCATGGCTTAAAAGGGGACAAAAATAAAAAAGCATAATAGTTAACCCACATTAACTTCTATACCCCAACTATAATTCTATCTTCTTATCACAACCATCTCCAAGCTGCCCCTTCAAATCTTCAACACTTCTGTACTCCACTGTGTCCACAACATTGGTATCAGCCTCAGCAGTGGTTGTCTCAATCACATTCTGTACAGTCTTCTTTGTTGCGTCCCATGCAGTGTCCACACTTCCCTTAGCCGCTTCTCCAATACTCTCCACCACCTCTGTTGCTTTCACCCTCCCTTCACTAGCTGCATCACCCTGAAAAATTGGCACAAAATATTGATGAGCACTTATTCTTATTTAGGTATAATCTACCATAGTCATATAAACCATTATTTATTATGCACAATTTAAATGCTTAAAAGATGATAGAGTGAATTATGTCTAGCTAAAAAGTTTTTCTGTTAATGAAAAGAAAAAAAAAAACACTTCTCAACTAAAGAAAAAAGGGGGTGTGTATGTGATCAAGTGAAATTAAAATGTGTTGAAAAGAAGAGTAGCACTTGAGTATGCACATGAGCACGTGAGAAGAGCACTTGATTGCTTCTAATTATAGCAGTTTTAGGAGTACTTGATTGGAGGTGTTTGACCAATTCTTTGGATGACACAACAAAGGGTACTACTCTCTTTGCCATTATTCTGTTACTATATATGACCCAATTTTGATGATCATGTGAAGGGCTTTTATAAGTAGGAACTAAACAGGGGAAGCAAGTGAAAGAGTTGAAATTAAAACGGGTCGGTGTGTGACGCGCGGTGGAAAACTAATGCATGTGGTGAGTATGACTCATGAAAAATGGTGATTTGGCAACTTAACATGTTGGTCACCGTGGAGTAGTGTGGTGTTTGTGTGACACTTGTAAAGACCTGCATCGGTGAAGATGAGGGAAGGAGCCATGAACAATAGGATTATACTTTCTTTCTTTCTTTTTTTTTTTTCTGCCGACACATTTTCCCAAATTAAGGGATTTGTATGCTGAATCTGCTGCTTACAACAAACTAGAATTATCTTTTTCTGCATGGGGCACTTGTGAGATTGAAATTGTAAGGTCAATGTCTGACCAGCATCCATTAACTAGTGTTATTTCTAAAAATCGAACCAAAATCCTCGTTAGGGCGATAGAGTGCCACATGCTTGTGAGTACGAGAATAAATTCTTTGTAGTATGTTTGATATGGGGATAAAAGTGGAGGGTAAAATTTTATGAAATAGTTTCATGTGTGTTTGATTCTTATATTTATTATCTCAAAAATTTTATTTATAATTTTATATGATTGAATGGTAATGTGAAACTTATTTATAGCGACAATATATCAAAAATAATCTCTATATAATTAGGTATCTATTTTAAAAAAAAAAAACTTGCATTAACTATACATTAAAATTAAATCCATTATAAAATACTTTTTTTTTTTAGCTTTCTCTCTCCTTTATATTTATCAATATCAATAGAGGATAATATCCTACAGTTATGTGCAGATTATTATGTACAACAAATATTAATCATTAATGAAAATGATCTAACGCATGTCTAGCTTTTGGTTATTTTAAGAGAAATACTCATTTTTTCAAAAAATAAAAATTGTTTGTTATAAGTTATTTAAAACTCGAAATAAATCAATCCAAATACACATATTCATAGATTAATTTAGTAATAACATTATACTGACAGCTGATATACCCTACTTTGCCAACCTACCAAATTTACCGAGTATAACTAGAGTCACTGGACAGAATAATCCTATTAGAAAATACAAGTCGAATCAAGATGTTAATGGCCGGAACAAAATTTGAACAAACTTGCCCTTATTTGATTTAGAGCAACTCAATTTGGGGGTGGGCTGACCCTTGAGTCGGATCCAATAGCAAGTAGAAGATGGGACCCAAGAGAGTCCAGTTACAGCTGACCAGATGATAGTGTTACAGGGGCCCAATTTTATTGAAGACAAAAGCCCCACTTCTGATTTTTTTTTTTAAATTCTATCCGAGTTCAATGGGCTAAACTCGCTGCTAATGGACCACGTGTCGAATGTACAACTACCAGAAATCACTGATGGAGGTGACCCCAGACAAGCTCGGGTTGGAATTTGCTAAAATGAGAATGATTATGAAGTGAGAAATAAGAATTATTCATTTTTAGATTATTATGTATGGGCCCTACAAATATGGAAATTATTCATCCAAGAATAAATAATTTATTTATTTCTCACTTTACAATCACTCTCATTCTAAAGAATTCTAGTTTGACAAGCCCTTTCAAAGTAGTCAAGTTGTGAAATTTATATGTCATGTCAGGTCACTAATTTTTATTTTAATAAAAGGGTAGCATTTTCAACCTTATAACCCCATACAAATTAATTAAATCTCTTCCAACTAACTCATTTCTATTAACTTAGGTCATTTGTTTGAATTTCCAAACTTAATTTAGCCAATAAATTAAAAATATATATACATTTATTTTATAAGTAAACATACATTTTGATCCCAAAAAGATAAATATGACATTAATTTAATTTTTGAAAATGTATTTGAAAACTAAAATGTGATATTACTTTAGTTCTTGAAAGTTGTTTAACATCAAATAACTATCTAAAAATAAAAAATGTGATATTACTTTAATTATTCTAAAAATTATTTAATCCAAAATAAGTCCCTAAAAAATTATAATTAGCATCAAATAGATTCACATACATTTTTTAGGCATCAAAATAATGTCATATTTTAATTTTTAGGAACTAAATGTCACACATATTTTAATGTATGTTTACTCTTAATTTAATTAGTAAAGCCTAACCTCATTAAAATAAGAAATTGAACTAAAATATAGAAGAAATAAAGATTAATGTGCTCTTCTCAATATTTTTTATTATCCTTACATTCACATGGAGAAAATCAAGAACTTACCTCTCCAAGAATTATTGAAAAAAAATTTGAAAAAAAAAAACTTAAAGTTTAATTAAACACTCGGATCACTGATTAGAAAAGCAATTAGCTATTATGCTGATCATGAATCATGATTTTGTTCATCCTATATCAGGGCCTCTAGTGCTTGATTTCCTCCTCACTCAGGTCCCCACCACCAACATACATATACATTTCCACCTTGGAAAACTATTATGATTGAACCCTGAATTAATCTTCTTCTTCTCCTCTCTTCACTGCTTCTTGTCAGTGTCTCTAACCTTGTGTGAACCTTCTTGGGAAACTTTCCAAGCTCCATCCATGGTATCCTTGGCAGTGCCTCTTACTGTATCTGAGTCCTCCGCCGCTTTGATTGGACCATCTCTTGCTGGATCGTTGGTCATAGAAAGGTCTTCTTGTCTGGTTTCATACATACCCACACCCCCGCCCCCACCAAAAAAAACATCATCACTGCTTCCTTCTTCCGCCGCATTACTGCCCTGCAACATTAACCTCATCAGCAATGAATACGAGTGACATTAATTTTGATACATTTTTATTTTAAAGAATGTTATATTATAGTTTAATAATATATTATTATATGTGTGAATTTTTGAAATATAAATGATACAAATTAAACATTTTTAAATATCAAAAATAAATTTTAAACAATTGTATGAAAGCCTTTTTTATTAATATAATTTTAATTTTTATCTGCTGACATTCTTATACCGCCATCTAATGATAATATAAAAATTTCTTGTATTCTTATTAAATAAGAGTGTAAAGCATTTTTATATTATTAATATATAAAAATTAAGTTCTATTAATGTTGTGTTAAAATTAAATTATATATAAAATATCTCATTACTTTTAAAAATTTGTCTCATCTTCTACTTAATTGGTAAAATACGTCTAATGATCATAATTCAGCAACAAAAAATGTAAATACAAAATAGTACAAGTTCGTATAAGATTAAACATACTAAGTTAAAAACAATTCCATAAAACAGGTCAAAAGAAAAAGATAAAAATCGTAATAGCACTAAAAATAACAGTCAAAAATTGCATCAAGAATCTGCTATTTCACTAAAGACACACAGAGAGAAGAAAGAGGAGAGAAGGGATTAATATATACGTCGGCACGTTCATAAGCAGTGGAAAAGGAAGCTGCATAAAGGCGAGGAGAGGCGTAACGAGGCATGGATGTGGAGACGATGATCATGAGGATTGTTTTCAACATTGTAGCCATGGTGGTGCTGTTACGCGCTAGCTCCTTCCTGGTCACCACGTAGCTGGCTCGCGGCTAGTGTTGATATATAAATATAATGGAATTAAGCGGTGAAAGGTGACAACATTCTTGCTTGTTGCTTGCGAGTTGCCAGCAACACGTTGAAAGGTTTATGGACGGACACGTTTCGGGTATGCATTGTTCAGCGTGCACAGTAAGAACTTAAATATCAGAACCACCCTGTATCATATTATTCCCTTTGCGAGTATATGGGTGACCACCAACTTGTAATTTCAGTCGCTGATTCATAAATTATTCTTTTGCTACATGAAAATAAGAGTCAATATTCTTATATTTTAAAATTTACATTAATTTAATCTTAAAATAATTTGTATATCAATTTAATTTTAATATTTTAAAATTTGATATTCATTTAATTCTATATTAATAATTTAATGAAAGATTTAATTTTATAGAAAACTTATTACAACTAAATTGATGTCAAAATTTAAAGTATGAATATCAAATTAATGTCAAAATTTAAAATATTATGACTAAATTGATATCCAAATTTTTTTCAAAACCAAATTGATATCAATTTTAAAATGTTAAAATTATTTTATGTCAAAAAAAATTTTAAGATTAAATTGATGTTAATTTTAAAATATTAAGACTAAAAAAAGTTATTTACTTTAAAAATAAATATTATTAGAAAATCGAGATAACGAAATTTCAAGGATATTTGTTAGTTACAATTGCAAGTACTGCTTATGATAAAGGTGATTTTTTCAGAATTTTCATTCATTTAGATAATAGATGCAAGAAATACAAACGGCATAAAATGACTTAAGGTGTTATCCTAGGAATGAAATAAATTAAGATTTTTCTTTTCTTATTGGTTTTTAGAGCATTTAAGAATTTTATGAAGTAATATGGTACTATACTCATTTACCTATCTTGTCCTTTTAGTTAAAGGTTTAGATTGAGGGGGAAGATTTATCCCAATCTTTGAACTCAATTGAATACTTATAAAAATAGTTACAAATTATTAACTAATGAGAAAAATTTGAAAATTAAATCTAAATCATAATGATATATAAGTAAAAAAATTGATTAAATAAGTTAAACCTAGTTAACTGCTCATTTACATATCTAAAGATCAATAAATGTATCATATCATTATAATTTTTCACTTTGTTAAAACCATTATAATAAATAAGCTAGAAAAAAATTGACTCTATTATGTTTTTCAATAATAATACCATAATGGAATGGGTAGGTTTGGGTTTTCCTTGTTTCTTTCGTTATGCTGAGGACACGGAATGAGGCCCAGAAAATGTTACGAGGCCACAAATTTGGACCACACAAAAGGTAGAAGGCGCGCGTGGAGTTCTATCCTGAGTTCCTCTTTTATATGTTTGTATTGTATGTCTAGGCCCAAAACAGAAAACACCGTTCAATCACCAAACAACCATGCCAAAGAAAATTAGTCTTGCCTGTAGCAATTAATGTTGGAGACTATCTCTTCTCCCAAATATGATTTTTAAAGATGAAAAAGGGATTTCTAAAATATGAAAAAGGGGTTGCGAAGCCCATTACCCATTAGCTGTCTCCATACTGAGTAATTGTTAATTATTAATACATCCGAAGAATTTTTGTCTCCAACTTGCACCCTTCTGTTCATTGCCCACTATTTTTCTTTCTCCCATGCCCCTCTATTTTCAAACGAGACATCAAAGCAAATTAGAACATTTCCTCATTCCTTAGCACCATTCCTAACAGCTAATTAAAAAATAATAATTTCAAATGCGAATATGTTGCGTCTACTTTTCTGGATGATGACTTGAGACCAATATCATTTCTACTTTGTTTATGTCCATAGTACATATTAAAATATAAGGCACTATTGGTCACCATACATGGAAGAGATAAATTGGTTCCATATGTTAATTGCCACCCAAATTGTACCGGCTAGCGCATTAATTAGGCGAGTTCCACCAATTTGATATAGAAACATGGAGAAGGCCTCAGCTGCCCAAAAAGCTTAAGCATATAATTAAATACTATTGCAACTTTATGGTTGGTTTCATGGGATTTTAGGTTAATCAACACTTTTTTTTTTCTCCAATATAGAATTTCAAGCTGCTTGCTTTTCAACCATAGAAATTCCTTTGATTCCCTTTAGAAAGCCACTTTGTGTTCCGCAGCCAGTTCTTGCCAATTAAAGTAATAGCATAGGAGGGAGTTTCAACATGGAAAGGACACTTCCAATGTGTAATAGATGGCAGTGGAATTTCACATCACCAATGTGTTGTGATATGATATCATTTCTTCAGCCAATTGATAAATTTCAGAGTGCATATTCCACTCTCCTTGTATTGGCCAATGATGCCCCACGTTTTTAGATTTGTTTTGTCCATCTTCCTTTCAACCACTAAGAAATGTTCATCCTTTTCCGAGTGAAGAGATAAATCCCATGACCAATTTCGATAAACTAAGGTAGTCAATGTAATTTTTCTTTTTCTTCCTAAAACTCTTTGACCTGAGATTTTGAAGTCTAGCAAATCGTTTACAACCCTCATTTTCCACAAGAAAAACGTCATCAAGAAATTTTGAATAAATGTCGAGTGTACTCAAGTGTAGATTATACCATAGAGTTAATACATAGAAATAATTGTCATAAAGATAACTTATTAAATAAATAAGTTACAACTAAAGATAAGATGAATAATCTAAAATTAAATCTTAAAATAAGATAAAACATAAATCCTTACTTTATCACAATATAGGTTAGAAAGCAACATTTCATGCAAATAGGAGTATAGTACACATCAATAAATGTAAGATAAATGGCACAGCCAGTTATGGCATTCCCTAACCCAAGTCTCTAAATAGACTATCGCTTTTGGATAATCTATGGTGGTAATGAGAAAGAGAACAAGGAATTTACTTGTTATAAGCAGAAAAGAGTCTTATATGAACATTAAGTGAAGTGGAGTCCAAGATAAATAAGGCAGTCACATAGCACAAAGAAGGATAATATTGACATGTATGCCAAATAAAACCCAGAATTGAAAGAAGGTAAAAAATTGGCTCCAAAATGGGATGACGAAATGAACTTCTACTCCACATGGTCGCTTTATAACCCAGCATTAGAAGAAAGCAGGCAAAATGGAGTGGATAATTCAAAGAAACTATGCTACGAAAATAATGTAGCAATTTATATAGGCAAGGGCTTTTCAAGCTAATGACACAAATGTTTCTCACATAGGGTGGCTTGTTGAGACAATCTGCTAGGCCTTTTGGAATTATTTTTCCCTGCTGAAATGAACACTTACATGAAGTGAGCAACATAATTTTGTGAAATTATGATTTGTAAATATAGAAATTAAAAAAGAAAAGGTATTAATCGTCATCAACTCTCGTTAAGAAGAGGATATGGTTCATGCACACTTTTTAGGTACGACCACAATCCACAAATTGTAGCCACACAATGTAAATCTGACAAACAGTCAAGAATAGAACAAAAAAAATTCCAAAACTCATTGATTTAGACCAGGGTAAAGAAGTCAGCCTGAAGAATAAAGGCACCTAAATTTGGAAGGATGAAGTCATGTTTGTCATATTCACTATGCCTCACATGCACATACAAATAAATGCATGGCACGGTGAATGATTCCAACTACGATATAGCATTAAAATCACAATCAATTTGCCTCTAGTTACAAAGGAAAAAAATAGCTACATATTTATACTGCTTATTGCAAGATTATCTCATGGCCAAAATTATCGTTTTATACAGATTACACCTATCAGTAAAATGTACTTACGGACAAAAAGCTAAATAAGGCAGTAGCTGCATTAAGAAACATTTCATCTTTCATACAACAAACTTGCTTTACAAATGTATTGTCAATGATAACACCAACCAAAACCCACATAACTAGGCATTACTGCAAGAACTAAAATCACTGTTGATAGCCATCAAATCTTACACTATCAAGCCATGAAACAACTACTTCAATACTGGGCCTCATCCTTGGATCTTGGTCTAGACATTTACAAGCAATGGCAAGTACCTCCAACAGCTGTTTCTCATGCTCCTTCTGCCAAATGGCTGGATCAAAAATTTCTTGCTCCTTATTCTCAGATTTCATCTGAAACACCCAAGACACCAAATTCCTGCAGTTCTTCCCCTTGATGACTTCTACAGGCCTTCTACCAGTAAGAAGCTCAAGAAGAACAACACCAAAACTATAAACATCGCCCCTGAAGGTTGCTGTCAGTGTCTGACTATATTCTGGAGGAATGTATCCCAGTGTTCCTACTAAATCTGTTGTAACATGAGTATCATAAGGCTGAAGTAGCCTTGAGAGACCAAAATCAGCCAAATGAGCTTCAAACTTATCATCCAACAGTATGTTGCTGGATTTAACATCTCGGTGCACAATGTATGGTTCACACCCCTTGTGCAAGTAAGCTAATCCGCGAGCGGCACCTTGTGCAATCTTGAGTCTTACATCCCATTTTAGAGTTGAATTCCCATCCACACACTCATGCAGCCAATAATCCAAGCTTCCATTCTCCAAGTATGAGTAAATTAGCAATCTGTCACTGCCATGCCTGCAATAACCTTTAAGAGAAACAAGGTTCTTGTGCTGAGCTCTTGAGAGGGCCTCTACTTCAGCTTGGAATTCGCGCTCCATCTGACCACAGTCTCCGGAAAGTCTCTTGATAGCTGCTTTTGTGCCATTTGGAAGATTTGCCTTGTAGACAAGACCGAACCCACCGCAACCAACAATATTTGCTTGGTTGAAATTGTTTGTGGATTTTAATAAATCTGCAACTGTGAGGTCCTTACAATCTGAATTTTGAAAAAGCACCAATTTTGAGGAAACAAGTGCTTCAGATAACCTGTGTGGCCTACTACCAAGTTCCTCATCATAGTTATCAACTGGCTTATCCTCATCCCTCTTTGACATTTTCAGCAGAATAATTGCAAGAAGCAGTGCAAGCCCTATCCCTATGCTGATTGTTATGCCAAGTACGTTGTTTCTAGCCCGTTTTCTGGCAGAAGAAATACTGGGCCTTAAACCCGTATTTTTGACAGTGTTGCAAGGAGAATCAATGTTTCCACAAAGCCCTGGGTTGCCCTCAAAGCTTGAACTAGGGAAGGTTAAAAACTGCGCTCCGTTTGGAATTGGTCCTTGCAAGTGATTGTATGCCACACTGAACTTTGACAAGAATGTGAGGTTGTTGAATGATGGAGGGATTGCTCCATAGAGATCATTATAAGATAAATCTAATGTTTCCAAGTTCCCCATCTCTGCAATAGTGCTAGGAATGGTACCAGTGATGTTGTTCCTGCTTAAATCCAAGACATGCAGATCTTTCAATTGACCAATTTCAGGCCATATATTTCCACTTAACATGTTATTGCTCAAGTATATTGAAGGAGGGAAACTTGAGGCCTGGTTATATTGCAATCCACTAGAACTCTTGTTTCTCTTAACAAAGAGAGGAATGCCTGCAGATGCAGTGAGATTTGATCTACTACAGTTGGTGTACATGAGGCCCTTCAACTCTGTCAAGCTTTTAGGTATTTCTCCAGTCAGAGAATTATTTGATAAATCCAAGTAGAACAAGCTGTCCATGTGACCAATCCAAGAAGGAATACTACCATTCAAATGGTTCCAAGACAAATCAAGGACCTCCAATTTCCTGCAATTCGATAGCCAAGAAGGAATATGGCCTTTAAGACCACAATTTCCAAGTGCCAAAACCATAAGGCTCTCAAAACCTACTGTTAAATTTTCTGGAATTTCCTCACCATGGAAATTCTTAGTCAGAATAAGAGTAGTGAGATTTTTCCACTGCTTCAAAACAGACAAAGCCCCAGGTAAGCCCTCTAAGCTGTTATTTGAGATGGACACAAAAGAAAGTGAAGTGAGGTTGGCATAACTTTCAGGGATAGGGCCAGTTAACCCATTCCTAGCAAGGCTTAAAACTTTCAATTCACGGCAATAGGACAAGGAAATTGGAAGGGATCCATTAAAATGATTAGTAGCAAGATCAAGTGTAGAAAGACTAGACAAGCCAGTGAAATCAAGATCAATATGACCTGACAAAGAATTATTTTTAAGATCAAGCACCTTAAGCTTTGAGCACAAAGCCAAGGTAGAAGGCAATGGTCCAGAAAATGAATTGGCGTGTGCTACTAATTGTTCTAGGTTCGAAAGGTTCCCAAACACATCTGGGAGTTCCCCAGAAAACTTGTTCCCGAAAACCACAAGAGCTTTTAGGCTAGAGAGCTTACTTAGTTGCCTGCTTAACTGGCCAGATAAATTGTTGGCAGAGACTGAGAGTTGCTCCAAGGCTGACATTGAATACAAGGAATCTGGAAGAGGGCCAGAAAATGAATTGGAATCCAAATGCAACTGTTGGAGAGATGTGGTGCAATTGTCCAAGCGTTCAAGACTACCAACAAGATGATTTGCAGACAAATCAAGGGTATAAAGACCCTTTGAAGAACTGCAAATTTTGGAATTGAACCTGCCAGTGAATGAATTGTTACTCATGTTGAGAGCAAGGAGCTGAGGGAACTCCCCAAGCTGAAAGAGGTCTTCAGCAAATAAATTGCTAGAAATATTTAATACTTCAATGGATTGCAAGCCAGAAAGTGCTCCAGCAACAGGTCCTGACAGCATGTTATGGCTCAAATCAAGGACTCTCAACTGCCTCAACTTGGAGAACTCCACAGGCAATCCACCTCCAAAATGGTTGAATGATAGATTCAGCACAATAAGTTGATCTAGCCGTGCTAAAGGTGAAATTGTGCCGTTGAGACCCAGTCCAGGAAGGATCAACTTGGTCACTCTATTATAAGCTTCTCCACCAGCACCAGTAACATTATCACAGACAACTCCATCCCAGTTGCAGCAAGAAACATCATTAGACCATGTTGTGATGCTAGAGCCCTTTGCAAGGTTGCCTGCAAATTCCTTCAGTGCTGATGAATCAAGAGGGTCACAGGATGGGACCTGGTTGCCGAGACAAACAGACAAGCAAAGTAGGCAAGCCAAGAAACACCACTGCAGAATTGTAACAGGGAAACATCTGAGAACGACCATTGCTGAAATAAAAACTGGTATGTTCAGCTCAAAATCAAGGCTAAGCTCCCATACGCACAGCACAAACTAAGTACCACTGAGAAAGTGCAGTGCCTCCCACAACTGAGAAGAACCCCAAATGAAGGAACCTTTGACCACAGCTCCAAAATTCTCAACCCCTCAAATTGCAGCTAACAACTTGCACCTTTCAAAGGAAAAACACCAAACACCAACTTCAAGTAAAAGAGTCAGATCACCAATCCCCACCAAAAATACCAAATCCCAAGAACAAAGAGATCTAAGACAGTGAAGGAGGAAAAAAAATCACTTACTCAACCTGAAAGGAAATTTAAAACAGCACCCCTTGAAGAAAGAGATAGGATGCTCAAATGAAGAAACTTATTTCCCATATCCCCAAAACACCAAAGAAATTAGAAGAGGGACCATATGGAAACAGCTTGTGAACGAAGCAATCAACAGTGGCCATTAAAAAAAGAAAGTGAGACAACAATCAATACAACAACAAGGTAGAGCCGGTGTGTGTGAGATCCCCTCTCAGTCCCCACTTGAAAATAAATTTAACATCTTTGACCAAAAAAACAAAACCCCATGACTTAATATTGCTCAGAAACTCAACTCAACGGCGACCCTTTAACGTGAAAATCCCACAAAGATATCTCTTCTCGTCTCACACTAACACCAACTCCAGAAAGACCTTTCATATAAAAATGAAATCTTTGTTTACTTTGTGGTGCCAGAAACCAGAGAAGGTTTGAAATTTAAGCTCAGAGAGTTTGAAGGAAGCAGAATAAAGAAAAGGGTAGAAAACAGCAACAGTGTCCTGTGAACCTAACCTCAGCAAACTTTCGCCAAACGGGTCTGCTTCAGTTTCCAAACCAAAAACGTCATATTTCTCTCTCTCTCTCTTAGTAAGATTTTATTTTTTATTTTTTCTTTTTCAAAGGGTAATAGCTGTCTCTCTGATTTTCAACCCAAAACAACGATAGATAGAATCTAGAGGAAGACAAAGATAGCAGAAACTTCAAATCAAGGAACAGTGGTTTTTAAGAGAGAGATACAGCACAAGTAGCATAGTGCAAGATAGAAAAGGAAAGTTATTTATCTTTCGTGAGAATCTATAAAATAATAGAAAAATAAATTATTTTTGGGTACACATATAAAAATTAATTTATGCGCCAAAAAAATATAAAACTTAATTTAATATTAATATTTAGTTAATTCAAATAATTTTTCACTAGTTCTATTTAAATAATATTTTAAATTTAAATTTTATGAATTAAAAAAATTAATATTAAAAGAGTTTTATCGCTTTAATAAACTTACTCAGCTCAAATTAAATTAGGGTCCGTTTGGTTTAATTTTTGAAAAAAAAAATTTTGTAAGAAGATTTTTTAAAAGATGGTCTTTTAAAAGAATAATTTTTATTTGTTTTAAATATGTCAAAAATAAGTTTAGAAGAATGACTTTTATTTAGATAAAATAAAGTAAAATTATTTTTGGTTATTAATATGGGAGTAATAGTAAGATTCCTTTTCAAAAGGTCTTTTCCTATAATGAAAAATAATCTCAAAGATACTTCTCTCAAAAAACCTTTTAAAATTTTAAAAAATCTTCTAAAAAGTAAAAAGTTAAACTAAACACTATAAAATACTTTACAAAATCATTATCGTTCTTGTAGAAGGCCTTTTGGTAGATCCAAAATATAATCCAAATAAGTACTTAGTTGAAGTTCAATAACCTTTAGATATTAGTTGTTTAGATAAAAAAAAAGTTAATTTAATTAAAGATTAATTTAATACAAAATCAAAAATTTAAGTATTTTACACTATCTATTAATCATATATAACATTATATATATGACTTTTAAATAGTCATTATAAGAATTAAATATTTTTAATCAATGAAATACGGGCACACCAATTTGATGGTATGTCCTTGTGATCGATATAATTGGGACACCAACTCTTGTTGAACATCAATATGACACGTATCTAACATATTATCTTATGCGATTAATATGTAGCCTTACATGTCCTATTTAAAAAATATTATTTTTCAACTCAAACACATGTCAAACACAACTTAACACGGCTCAGATATCATATGAACATGGCTAGGATATGATCGGGACAAGGCCTAATACTTTTTTTTCAATTATTTTATGGATCAAGAAAATTTTTCAAAGGCTCAAAAATTCCAATTTATTTAAAAAAATTTTTGGGATGTCTAGAAATAGTGTCCCATATATTTTGGAAGGGACATAGAAATATGAAGTACATATGATATATATTAAGGCTTGATTTGGTATTGCTGTGGCTTTTTAAAAACTGCTGAATTCTCTTGGCTCTCTAAAAGCTACTCTAAAAAAGCCATAGTAGTATCATTTGGTAAAATAATGTAAAAATTACTCTCAATAAATAGAAGCCATAAAAGTAATATTTGATAAAATTGCTCTTAATATCTAAAATGACTACAATAATTATAAATACTAAAGAGAATAATTTATATTTTTAATATCATTAAATAGAGTAATATTATATTACTCTTTTAAATTTTGAAGAGCACAAGTCAGCTTCAAAAAGCATCCAATGAGGGCTCCCGAGAGCACCTTTGGCTCTTAAAAATAGAGAGCAAAAGCACCCCAACTTTTTGGTTTACCAAACATTAAAAATTGACCTATATTTTTTTATAAACCAGAGCACTCATTCAGAGAATACTACCAAATTAAGCTTAAAAATGCTCTATATTTTTTTTGAAGGGGTTTAATAAATAATAAAAATTGATAATTTAATATTTATAAATATTATAAATCTTGATTTATGATATAATAAATTATGAATCTTATATATATATATCCATATTTTATAATATTATGAATTTGATATATTTCAAGATCTATGTTTATATCATGTCAAATGTCTGTGTCCTTATCTGTACTTTCTAGCTTTTAATAATATAATAAAATATAATACATATTTGGGCAAAAAATTTTATATTGTCATTACAATAAAATTAAATTAATTTAAATATATTATTAATAATATATATAATTTTAAATATAATTACTACAAAATTAATATTTTAATTAATTTAAATGGGTTAATATTTATTTTTTTAATTAAGATCTTAAATTTAAATGTTATAAATAAAAATCCTATTAAACTAGAACGAGTTTTTAAAACAAAAAATATTTTTGATAGTTTAATAATATATAATAAAATATTACTAATATTATAATATCTTAGGCATAGGTCACAGAGGGTTGGATTTGAAAATGAGGACGAAGGAGCTGACTTGCGTGCAAAATTTTGTGGATTGGACTTTGGATTTTCATGAACAAACGTTGAGGAGGAGGCAGAAAACAGCAAAAGTCTCAAGGTGCTGACTTAGAAACACATGCCCTTTTTTTTTGTTTTTTTCTCGTTCCTCTCACTATGAATGAAGTTACTATAATATAGAACCATTCCTCTCTCTCTCTCTCTCTCTCTCTCTGTGTCTCTGATGTCAATGCGGGGCACCTAATTTTGTCATTTGGTTTCTCTCTCTTTGGAATGGTTATGGTGTGGGAAAAGAAAAAGAGGGTTGGTTGACGGGGTCGGACACTTGGGCTGGACAACTTGCGGGGTGGGTGCGGCGGTAAAACCAAGAGCAGAAAGCAACAGGTTTTCTTTTTTTCTTCAACCTTCGATGTTCAAATCCCCCCTGTTTCCATTATGCGCGTGGACACACCTCAATTGCCTTGTTAAACATGTTTACATTATGATTTTGAATCTTTTTCTCCTTAGTATCCGATTATTCGATAAATGAGATATTAGTCTCTTAAAATACAATCACACATTAAAGTGAAAATCTCTCCAATGATTTATTTTTATATACATATAAATTACAATATCAAATCTAAAACTATATATTTAAAAAATTAGTATTCTTTTGACTTGAACGAACATCTTATTGCTAATAATTTTTCTTCTTTTAAAGTGTAAGGCCTATTTCATAAGATAAAATATATAGTTTTAGTTACTTTAAAAAGTTAAAAAATAAATTGGGTATATTTGTTTTAATTTTTTAAAAAAATAATTTTAAAATTTAAATTTTATATATACTTAAAAAAATTAAAAATTAATTTTTTTAAAGAGCTACTATTTTAACTTTTAAAAGAAATTAAAAATAATTTTTTTTAGAATTTGATTATTTTTAAAAAAGTATCCAAATATTTGAAAATTAATTTTTTATATGAAAAAAGTGATTTTTTACCAAAAAAAATTCCAAACATACACACCATTGTCATATATATAATCTATTAAATAAATATGTATTCATATCTTATAAAATCTTATGCCTTTATTAACATTTAATTTATTTAAGTGATTTAATATTTATTTTCTTTAAATAAAATATCAAAATTGAGTATTATAAACAAAAAAAATTAGAAAACATCTATCCCATAATGAATTAGTGTATAATAGACTTCATATATGATTGTATATTTTATCTTTTAAAATGTATCATTCATTTTAGAAGAGACAATTTATAATTTTAAACTTATAGCATGTAAACTAAGTACTTGTTTGGTTTATGCTTTGAAATTTATAAGGATACATTAATCTTAAAAAGGGCCTCAATTTGATTCATAGAAAAATCTCTAATTGAGAGAATAAATTTGATTATAAATAAAAGAAATTAGTCTTTTTTTTAATAATAGGAAAGAAGAATACCCTTAAAAAATCAAAAGGGTACATTAAGGTAATAAACAATTTTAATTTTAATTACTCCATATGAGAATAACAAGTATTAGGAAATCAAATTTTGTGAAGAGACCATATATGTAACTTCCATTCCTTCATAGCAAAATAAGAATTAGTCTCACGACCAGACTAAACCCTCAAAATAATGTATTTTAAATTATTTGTGATTGAATATATTTTAAAATTATTTGTAATTGAATTTTGATGTCAAAATTGACATTTGAAAAGAAAATTTGTTTTTCAATTCATTCAAGGTCAATTTTACAAATTGAATATGGAACGAATACTCTAAGTTCTTACTTTTTGGTCTAAACGTTCAATATTCAAAGGTTATTAAATTTTAACTAATTTATTGTAAGATGAGTTGGGTTTATTATAGAGATAAAGTCCTTTTAATATTATTTTTTTTCTTAATTATAAAACTTGAATATGATTTTTTGCTTGAGGAGAATAAATATCAAATTATTTGAACCGTTAAGTATTGGTAAATATACCCTAAAAAGTTTGATCTAAGAAAAAATATGTTTTTGGTAAAATATGACTAAGTTGTGTTTAAACTTTGAATTTAATTTTGGTTTTGAATGATAATTAAAGTAAAAGTTAGCAGAAAGTACTTTCTGTTGAGTCAGAATATGATTTCAAGTTATAATTTATGCATGTTATGTGTTCAACATGGGATTGCAAATTGCAACATGCAATTTTCATATATTGTAGTGTTTAATAAGAAGACTAAAACTTGGATAAAGTATTCTGTGTGCTTGTGATGCCGATTTTAATAAAAACATAATAAATGTATTATTTTCTATTCTTTAATTGCAGAGAAAGTTAAAGAATCAAATAAGATGGTAAAAACTAAACTGTGTTATTTTTTCTCAAAAAAACATTAAAACATTAATATATAGAGTTTATTAAATTTCAATTAACACAATCTGCATTGGTTGAATCAACGATACAACTATTTAAGAAGCCTTCTCTGAACATTTTATCCTAACAAAAAGGGGGAAAATATTGAATGAAGTTTCATATGTTTCCGAATAAAATTAAACATATGCAACACATTATATTTTTATCAAATAGCATCCCAAATGCTTGAAGAATTTCATCTTTCATAACGCATAAAATATTTTTGTCATATATGACCTCGCAACATCGCATCTCCTTAAACTTCTATTCAAACTCAAAAAAATGTTTAAATATGCCATGGTTCAATGGAGATATCGATGGTTCAAGATTGATGACAAACTAACGCCCCCACTATGCTTGGCCTCTTTCCTCATAGTCAATTTCTCATGGTTGAACGGAAATCCGGGAAATATGGGTTGCTTCAATCCTAGGGATGCATAAATTATAATGACGTATAACCATAAATTAGAAAAATGTTACTAGTTGTTTGACTATCTCAACATAATTAATGCATGATTATTATTTTATAAATAGTTTTCTTCCCCGTCAGAGAGATGTATAATAGTTGCATCTGGATGATATTGACTATCCGAGGACCTTAGTTCCCGGTTTTAAAATTTAAAAATGCAATGAAATCAATAAAGTGTGATATTGTTGCGTTGGAATATATTCCTTAAGCTGCATGATTGTACCAAAAAATGGATTCTAATCTTGAATTTGGACAGATTTAGAAAATTCAATTTACATATAAGTATGACAGCTTGACATATGAGAAATAACCTTTCCCTTACGCTGGGAAAAGTGAAAAAAAAGAAGGCCTTGCTTTAAATAGTAGAGTTTAATTAATATATATAGATACTGTAAAAATATTTTATATTATTATTTAATTATATATTTATATTTATAAGACTTTAAATATGATAAATAATTGAATCAAAATATAAGATTAGATATTTGTATAAAAATTTTTTATACTAACAATATGTATAAATTAAATACTAAATATTAATATAACAAATCTTCCTAATTAACCTCTGTTTTTGTGTTTTACCCCTCACTTAAATGAATATTTATATTTATATAATGTATTATGTCAAAACTAAACTTAATTGTTTGATGTATTCGCCTTTTTCTTTCGTTTTTGACGTGTGTTTGGTATATTCTTTATATATGAGTATAAATGTTTATAAAATTATTATTTGCATTACATGAACAATTTTTTAAATTAAAAAATTATCATTTGTAAGTTAGTTATTTTAATATTTTTATGAAAATAAAATAGATCAATATATAACTAGTTATTTTTAGAGCAAGACTCTAATTTCGGCCTTAAAAGAGTTATAGAATATTAATTTAGTCCTTAAAAAATTTGTGATATGGATTGGTACTCAAAAAAATTATGGGATATTAATTTGATCTTTAAAAAATTTGTGATATTAATTTGATTTAAATTTATTTTAAATTAGTTCAAATATTTTTTTTAATTTTTTATACTAACTTAAAATAAATTTTAATTTTTTAAAAATTAAATTAATATTATAACTCTTTTAAAAAATAAATTGATGTCCTATAATTTTTTTAAAGACTAAATTAATATCTTATATTCTTTTGATAAACAACTCGAGAATTTACTCTATTTTAAAAATATTCTAATATATGATAAAAATTTGAAAATTGTGGAAGCGGTGGAATTTACGCGCTTGGGAGAGAGTTGGGGAATGGGAACAGATGGGGGCGGCGGTACTGTAGGCGAACGTCACGGGGAATGGCTGGCCCAATGGGATTTGCAGTATTTGATACTGTTCATAAAATTCTAATTAATTATTAAATTTAAATTAATTAATTAATTAAGTGTACTGTGTGATTTGATTTGCTGCTTCGTTGGGTCAACGACTCAGCCTACTGCCTGCGCCACGTCCTCACGTGATTTCATTCAATCAATTAACCACCCCCTTTTACTTCTTTTATACTATAGTTTTTAAATATTATAATATTACCCTAAATATTGCGCTAATTAAGTTGATAGTACAAAAAGTAATGAACTACTACTACAATATCATAGAATAATGCTCTATGGGGCAGGATTGGATTGTAATTCGTATTTATTAAAAGATTTTTAAGATAAGAAAAATAATTTTATAAAATAAATAGTAATATTTGATTTAATTTTTTATTTTTTAGAAAATCTTTTAAAATTTTAAAATACCATTTAGAAAAAATATTTTTGAGGTTATTTTTTATTTTAGAAAAAGACTTTTTAAAAAAATTTTTTACTATTACTCTCATATCAACAATCAAAAGTAATTTTTCTTTATTCTATCTAAATAAAATTCATTCTCCTAAATTTACTTTTAACATATTCAAACCAAACAAAAATTATTCTTTTAAAAATAATTTCTCTAAAAAAATTTTTTTTAAAAGACCTTTTTTTAAAATATTTTCTTCCAAAAGTTAAACCAAATATATCCATAATTTGCATATCACCTCAAGTTAGAGTATGTATATAGAATAAAATGAGATATATTATAATTAAAATTAAAATAATTTATAAAAATAAAGTAATATATTTATAAGTAGAAATTAATTTTAATATATTATTAATATAAAAAAAATTTATACTGTTATCTAATTATATATTTTTATTTGAAAATTTTTTAAAATAGTGGATAATTTAATTAAATATTTTTATTAATATGATAATATATAATTAAATATCTATATAAAAAAATTTTATATTAAATATATATCAAAATTAACTTCTTATAAGTATGTGTAACATTACTTTAGTAGTATATAAAAGTGTAATTTTAGGTGTAATCGTACCTTAAATAAAATTACCTAAATGAAAGATACATGTGATTAAAAGAAAGAAAAAAAAAAAGTAGTATATAAGTTTGCAAGCTACTTCGGAGTTACGATGTACATATACAAAATTACATTGTTGTCCGTGTAGCAGCATATCTGATTTTGTTTGTGTTCATAGACTAAACTGCACAACTAAAGCTGCCTAATAACTTCGTCCTTGATCTTTTGGAACTTTTGACTCAATTAATACTAGTAAGTTGTTTTGAGAATTTTGCGTGATAAACATGTTAGAATTTTGATTATTATTCATCAAATTATCTATGTCCTTCCTTAGTTGTGTGCTTGTACATATTATGTTACAAAATACTTCAAACACAACATGTATATGAAATAATTAATTTTATTTTCTAAAACGATAATTATTATGAAATAATAAGAGTATATTGTTATTCTCACCTACACTTCAACATCAAAGAACAAGTCTGATTAAAAAAAAGAAAAAGAAAAAAGAACGAGTCTGGTCAGGAAGAAATTCAAGTGGAGAGACTGAGATTCCGTTCTTACATGCGAAACAATACTGTAACAAAACTATCTTTGGCAAATAACGTAATGGTGGATTTGTCTTGCGTGTGAACCTAACTTGCGAAAAAGCCAGAGGCTTGACAATTAATACGAGAAGGGGATAAAAAGGCGAGAAAAAAATGACTTGACAAATTAATGCGATGAAGTTTGAGAAAGACTTTTGGGAGTGCTTGTATATAATGGGTTCATTGTCCTTGGTCTAACCCCAATATTGTGGCAACTATAGGAGAAAAGGTTCTGCTAATAATAATATGGAGTGGGTTAATTAAAGCCTCAATTTAGGCTTTCCCCACTTTTGATAAAACAAGGTTGATTTTCAAAAAGCGTAATCGAATCCTCAGGAGTGAGCCATGGCATTAATGAATAATTAGACTTGATGTTCAGGACATTTTCTGCTTTACTTGTCTTCATGTCTGACAGAAGAGATTGCATACATACGACAAATAAAGTTTGTTCGGACTTAGAGGGATTTTTAAATATTATTGTACGTAGACATACTTATAGGTATATTATTTTAATTATTTAGTTATAGTTAACATTATTTTATTTTCTACCCATCAATATTTTGATTTTTATCACTTAACTCCTAACTCAAGTGTGAATAGATATGAGCATATATTTGATGTTCAACGAGCTCTATTTTTGACTGAAATAAGAGAAATCACTTATTATTATGTATTATTACTTTAATTATATAAATCATTATTTCTTGCGTTAATTATTTTTTGATATTATAATTGAAATATAACACACTTAATGATCTAAAGATAAATCTTTGCTTAATTAACATATGCGTAAAAATTTTAAAGTTTGTTAATTATTTGCAGTGTTATTCAATGAAACATATGTTGTTTTATGAGAACTTTTTAAAGTTAAATGATTAAAGCTTTTTGCATATATTATATTCTTATTAAAATAACAAAACTAAATATACTTAACAACCTTTATCTGACTTTTGTGATTGCATAAAGTCAATTCACTCTCATATCATATAATAACGCTTAGTTGATTAAAATGTTTCGACATTTATTTTTTTAAGCAATAATTTATATTTGAGTCTTATAAATTAAAAAAAATTGTAATAATGAGAGCTTTATTTTATAATAAATCAATTCAAATTAACCTAAATTAATTAAAATTTAATAAACTAATAAAAATAGGATAGAATTATCTTACAATTAGTTCATTGCAACAATACTTCAAGACAAAATAAAGTGAACCAAGAAACCCTAATTAGTATATAATTTGTTTACGTGTTAATTAATTTGCTCCATCTTTGTTGTAGACGTAGAAGACCTGTGCATAGAGGCAATCCTCTAGAACATATATGTGTCTATCAGCAATTCATTTAACTTTCTTAATGACTTAATTTGCAATTAAGTAACATATATTAGAACAAAATAACAGGCAAAAAATAGGGAGATGGATCCCAAAAAGGCAAAATAGTAAAAAAAAAAAAAAACTTATTCCCTAATTTCAGTGGGCTAAGGATTTGAATGATATTGCATGATGCCTTATAATTTCATATATAGTTGTAAATAAATAGATTTTTGTTTTAAAAAAAAAAGACCCTAGTGATTAAACTATAAATAGACTAAGTATATGACACACAATTACCATTGATATTATTGTGAATCACTACCAATATAACCAAAAATCATAATTAGAATATAAAGTTTTCAACCTTATAAGGTTTAGAGATTATAAGCTAAAGCATTTCCATAGTTGCATTACAGCAAAATTTTTTTAAAAGAAGGATGCCAAAGGAGCATATACTTACATACATAAGTGAAGTTACAAATACTATCTAATTTAATTTAATGTTCTTTAATACATAAAGCTGGTAAACATATAGAGTTTACACACCACAAACAAAAATATTTAACCTTCCATTATGCAAAACGACAGAAAAAAAAAGGGGAGGGGTGGTTGCCAAAAGAACTAAATAACTAAAAAAGAAAATCATAAAATTAGGTAACAATTTTTACTTAATTTTGTTCATAACCCAATAGAAGAAAAGTGTTGATTCCCTCTTCATACGTAATATATTTTAGCTTAATGATTTTGCACACAAAATATTAAATATCACAAAATGCAATAAATAGTTATTTTTAAAATAATTAATAACACATAATTCTTTGAGAAATAATTTTACAAAATATGTAAAATAATAATTTACTTTTACTATAGATAAATTTAAATTAATTATATTATTTTTGTTAAGATAAAGAAAAATGGCAAAACAATTAGATTAATAAATAAAATTTTCATAATAAAGAAATATATGGATTCATAAGTATAATTCATTTATATGAGATATTCATGAAAGATTTTAATAAGAATTTATGAACAAAATAAATAATTTTTTAAAAAAATTCATTACCCCCTTTTCTTGTTCTCTCCTATTGTTCTTGAGTAAGAAAAAGTAATTGAAATTTAAAATAAAATAAAATAATTTAAAATAAAAAAAATTAGATTGATAAGTATAATTAATTTTAATAAAAGATATTTAAGAGATTTTAGTGTGAAAAATGCAATATTTCCATGGGAAAGTAATGTTTACTATTGTGAAAAGACCAAAATACTCCTACCATTACTTAAAGCCACCTGCCACCTCCGCCGGTCACCGCCGCCAGCCACCCTCCATCGCCGGTCGCCGTCGCTGCCCACCCTTCACCACCACTAGTCGCCACCGCCGGCCACCCTTCGCCACCTTCGTTGACCAACCTTAGCCACCTTCATCGGCTAGCCTCCGCCACCAGATGTCGCCGCTGCCCACCCTTCGCCACCGCCATCGCCAGCCACCCTTCAACACCGTTGGCCACCGCTGCCGCCAGCCACCGTTGCTATTACCACCACCACCGGCCACCTCCAAAACATTACCACTTCCCCCCATGGGAATCCAACATTTCCATGGGAAGGGAATATTTGCCATTATGAAAAGACCAAAATACTCCTATCATTACTCAAAGCCACCGGCCACCTCTGCCGGTCACCGCCGCCAGCCACCCTCCATAGCCGGTCGCCGTCGCTGCCCACCCTTCGCCACCTTCGTCGACCAACCTTCGCCACCTTCATCGGCCAGCCTCCGCCACCAGATGTTGTCGCTACCCACCCTTCGCCATCGCCATTGCCGGCCACCCTTCACCATCGTTGCACCTTGCCGCTTGACCAGATTCTTGTCGCCGCCACCACCACCGGCCACCTCTAAAACATTACCACCTCCCCCATGAGAATCCAACATTCCCATGGGAAGGGAATGTTTGTTATTCTGAAAAGACCAAAATACCCCTATCATCGCTTAAAGCCACCCGCCACCTCCGCCAGCCACCTTCCATCGCCAGTCGCCGTCGCTGCCCACCCTTTCGCCACCGCCGGCCACCCTTTGCCACCTTCGTCGGCCAGCCTCCGCTGCCGGACGTCGCCGCTGCCCACCCTTCGCCACCACCACCGTCAGCCACCCTTCACCACCGTTGGCCACCGCTGCCACCAACTACCATTGCCGCCGCCGCCACCACCATCCACCCTTCGCCACCGTTGGCCGCTGGCGGCCACCCTCCACCACCGCCGGCCATTGCCGACCACACTTCACCATCGCCGCCCTACGCCAGCGCCGGCCATCGTCATCACCGTCGGCCTCCACCTCCATCAAGTGTATTTTTGAAAATTTATCAAATATTTTCGGAAATTCAATTTGCATACCAAACACTTCTAAAATATCATATCCGATAGAGTTATTCCCGAAAATAGCATTCCTTGAAATCCTATTCCAAAAAATAAAAATTTATTCTGTCTACCAAACGCCCCCTATAGGCATTAGATTTCTTTTTTATTGTAGCTATGTATAATCCTATAATATAACACTGAGGGCTTTTGTTTTTTATAATTCTTTTTGTGCATTTTATTTCAAAAATTTGTGGAGGTGACATGCAGTTATGAGACTCTTTGCTATATGTATAGATGGATAGATTTAGATTTGATTGATTTTGATTTTGATTTTGATTTGATTCTATTTTTTGGCAGATTTTTTTATTTAATTTTAATATTTAAATATAATAATTTTGGTTTATGATCCATCTCTTACAATTTTATCTAAAATATTATTCTGTTATTATATAGAGTGTAATTTAGCTGATATTTCATAAGCATCTAATAATAATTTCTTCAAAAAGAAGGTATGAATTGACAACACTTTATGTAACTTTGTTTTTGAAAAAAAATTGAGGTTGAGTAATATATATTTTCTATTTAACATTGACGATTTTTCTATTTATTAGATACTTATGAAATAACGGTTGAAAATACCATGCAGTGAATTTACTATTTTCTTTTGTTTGATATTTATATTTGATTGATTTGATTTGATTTTTATTTATATTTTGATTAATTTAATTTGATTTTGATTTAATTTGATTTTAATTTTGACTTAACTCGATTTTGATTTTTATTTGATTTGATATAATATTTTATTATATTATTAAATATTTTATAATATTTATTTGATTTGTTTTAATATTTAAATTAAAAGATAATGGTTTTTTAATTTTTTATTTCAAAAATGTGAGAAGGTGACATTTGGCTATAAGACTTTTCTCTAATTTAGACTTAGATTTGAATATGATTTTATTTGATTTTGATTTTTTTATGGATTTTTTATATGATTTTAATATTGGAATATAATGATTTTAGTTTATATTCTATCACTTGTAATTTTATCTAAAATATCACTCTATTATTGCGTATAGTACAATTTAGCCAATGTACTATAAGTATTTAATAGTAATTTATCTAAAAAGAGGGTATGAGCCGATAATATATATATTTTAATTTAATATTGACAATTTTTATTATTATATTGAGTAATATATATTTTTTATTAAATTCTTATGAAGCACTAATTAAAAACACTATGTGACGAATTTATTCTTTTATTTTGTTAAATGATTAGATTTGATTTTAATTTAACTTAATTTGATTTTAATTTTGATTTAATTGGATATAATATTTTATTGTATTATTGAATGTTTTATAATATTTTATTTAATTATTTTACTATTTAAATTTAAATAAATGTTTTTTTTAATTTTTTTATTTAAAAAAATGAGAAGGCGGCACTTGGCTATAGATATCTTCTCAATTGTTATTTGTATGATGAGGCTAGTAGTAGCTCAGGCAAGCAAAGATGCTCCTTTCCGAAGGGCGGGGTACAGTGAAAGTGGTTTAATTAACCACCCCAGTCGACAAACTCAAGTCAAATATTGTGGCACCAAGTTTTTATTAAAGTTCTAGTAGTTTCAACAAAGATTGATGCTCATTATGCTATTTTGGCTTGTAACTTGCTCACTTTTTTTCTTCTTTTTCATTTCACAACCTTTTGTTTTAGGACAAAAGTTGGCTATGATAAATCTTGGCAAGCAAGCTTATAAAAAGACCAGGATTTTATACTTGTGCATGATGGCACCGTCCACAATAGACACATCCATCATAACCCTTTTTCACATGCTCTTCTCTTTTTGGGTCGTTGACATTTCTCAAGTAATTAATACACCACATTTTTCCATGGAAGCAATAAATAAATTAAGCTTCCAATAGCTTTATTACAGGTTATTATTGTAAGTACAAAGATAATACACATAATCTTTCTGCATCTGAGGTTAAATGCCTTGGAAGAGATGTCCCTTAAAATCTGCCATTCTGAATTTTGTGATGGCTTTGCTGAGGCAAGGCACTGTGAGGGGAAAGGTGATAAGTGGTGTTTGGTTGTCCTCAAACAAAGAAATTATGCCTCTCAATTAGACCTTTTTTTTATAAGATTGGGGCTAAATATACATCTTATATAATTGGAAACATACCTCTTATTCTCAATTGATAAAATTATTCTTTATGTTTTATAAAATCTAATATTGTATGACTCACCTCTGTAAAATATATTTTTATTAATTGAGAATAAAAAGTGTGTCTCTAATAATATAAAGTGCGAATTTAGCTCCAACCACTTTAAAATACCGATGGTCAACTTCCAAGACCAATATAATGCTGCTATGGTAAAGACCTTTTGGATGTGGTTCATAAACTCCCACATGTGATTGTTGGTTAAAATAACACAACTTGGGCCCAATATGAAATGTTTTAGGTCTAATATTGACCCAGCCTTAGCCAGAGATCGCATTGAATAAATGAAATTTAATAACTTATGGGCCATTTCTTCTATGAAATTAACTAACTCTTGAAATGTATCTATTTTTGTTTTCTATTTGTTTGATTAATGAAGGAGCTAGTTACAAGAAAACATTAAAATAAAATATTATCACGCAATCTCAGTTGTCTCACACTTGAACTGTATACACAACTTCACTTCACTCTACAGTATCACTTAACACAAAGCATTTTTACAACCCAGGAGGCTTAACAATAACTTGGCTTACAAGTAATCAAGCTGCACGTGAGCAATTGAGCAATAAATAACAAACTGATTTTGCCTCAAACTAGACGTTGGCTTTATATGTGAAATGGATTGGAACATTAACTTTGCTTAGCTGGGATTAGGCCCAAAATGACGGCGGCATATTGACTTTGCCGGTTTGGCACGAATTTCACCTTCTCATGCAATTTTGTTTCTTCTTCCTAACTTTTAAGGAGAAATTTTCTCAATCACTTTTATCATTGTTTAAGAATTTTTTAATAAAAATATTTATACGAGAACATTTATATTAAAAGTTGTTTTACACGAATTTTGTTCTTTATTGATGTGAATTCATCTAGGCATGTTGCTGCTAATTGAAGCGAGCCTAGATAAGCACCATCATTTTTTTTTTGGCAGATTCGCTGATTTTCCAGTGAGACATTATTAAGAGAGAAACAGTATCAAATGAATGGATGTTTAGTTAGTTACTAATATTCTAATACTTTTTTGTTGAGTATTTGCTGTAAGTTATAGTTTGCTCTTTGCAGTGACTTACTGTAAAATTTTGATTAGTTACTCTTAATATAGATTAGATGCAAATTACTTACTCAATAAGGATACGCATATAAAGTGAGGGAAGAACAAGTATGAGTAATCGTGTTCCAAACTCCCTCCTCAAACTTGCCCTTCTACGAGGACAAGAAAGATAAAGGGGGAAAAAATTAAAGTGAAAATGGCATAAATGCTTTTCCTTTTCACTTTTTTTCTTTCGGCTGACTTGGTTTTTTCTTGGACCAAGCAAAATTGAATTTTAACTGTAGAGGAGGCTAGATTATCCTATTGGGCAAGAAAGCTTTAGCCCAATAGTAATACACTGCTTTTTTTTTTTGTCACGACTGAAAAAATAAATTTTCTGTTATTTCTTTTTTGCTCATATTTAATTGATCCCTCTTTCGGGGTGTTTTCCACAATGGGGTGTGGTTGTGGGTTTTGGAGGATAAAGAGGCCCATAGCTGATGAAAGAAAGTGAGCCCAGGCATGTCACCTTGGCCCATACTCTTCTGTACTCGAGAGATAGGTTTTACGATTGGCCGGCTAGAGAAGCCTATGTCACCAAAAATCTAGAATATCAAAATTAATTTTAAGGTTTATCTTAAGGCCTGGAAGTGATGGCTTATAAACTGAAGATTTTAGTTCATGGCTTGGCTACCAAGGAAGACAAATTTTATTTAAGGCCAGAAATATAAGCATGTCTATGCTAAACATTTGTATAATGAAATTATTGAAGACCTCTTCACAGATGAAGTTTCCGCAGACATGACTAATGATATTGGATGCACATTGAGTCTGATGTGTTCCCAATTCCATTCTCCGCATTATTAGGCATGGGACCTGAATACATGCATTCAACAAATCTCAAGCACATTACAACATGGTGTCATGATGATAACTGATAAGGCAAGTATGATTATGGAGGTTAATAATAATATATTTCTTTTTTGGGTACATTGTTGTAGGTTAATTCTACTTTCAAGAGGAATGAGTATCTTAGGGCTCTTCTTTAAGGGCAGATCAGCTCGCTGTCCTAAATTCTAGGATAATCCATGTCTGCGTTTCCTAATTGTATTCCGGAGATGGACTGATTTTTCATCTCATACTTTTGAATTAATGCTAAAGCATTACTCTGTTCATTATATATGGACCCAATTTTGTATGCTTTAATGTGTGTGCAACGTACCTGAATTTTTTGTTTTCGCAGTCCTCTCCTAATCCTAAGTCTCCATTGTGTTCCTTCTCTTCCTTAACCCTGTAGGGGCTTTTTCTTCTCCTGTTTGTCAAAGGTAGATAGACTTATACAATTCGTCACACTCATAATCTTGTTCTTGTAATTTACTGCTTGTCCGACATGCAGGTTGGCAACCAAAGAGGATATTGATGCAGGAATGAAGCAGGGAACAATAGAAATTCTTAGGTACTATCGTAACAAGTTGTGCTTTGCTTCGATTATAGGTCAACACCTCAAACTATTGTACGTTTTTCTAGCTTTTACTACAATTTTAATGCAATAACTGAGATGTTAAACTGTGAATGAATAAAACATAACTTTATTCTTGCTCCAGGCGCATCTAAAAATCTCTTTGGGAACAAACCATCCAACGTATCCTTTAGAGCTTGTAGACTTCTTGTATCGGGTATATGTTTGTCAACAAATGAAAGTTCTAAGATGCTGGCCTTGGGGCTAATGAATATGCTCACTGTCCTCTAACTTGCGCACAACAATGCTGAGGACTTGCAAGAAAAAAATGACCATGTAGTAAAGGGCCAAGGTCAACAAAAATCACCTTCTCATCTCAAAGTTCGGTTGTTTGGGAAGAATCAAGTTTCTCACCATGTACCTTGTGTCAGCACGTGGGCCAAAATGTTGAAGTTGGAGGGTGTACTGAGACCTAGTTGATGTGTGTGTATGTGAGAAATATTTGCATGATCCAGGAGCACTATGTGGCTGTGCTCACAAATCAATCATATAAATGTATTTTATATGGGACCCACCACTAATATACAATTCCATACAAAATGCATTTACATGATTGGCCGAGAGCACAACCACGTGGTACTTCCAAACCATATAAGTATTTCTCGTGTGTGTGTGTGTGTGTGTGTTTTTTTAATATATAGTTTCTCAGCCAACCAGTAGATGTATATATCCCGGAGATTCTGGCATCCTTTGCTATTGCCATCATTCTTGTAGCGTCTGGAATGTGCAACAATCTCTGACAGTCTGTTTGTGGGGCACAACGCTGAAGTTGAGGAGTATACAGCTATGAGTTCTCTTTTACCTTTGCTTATTGTCTCAGCCTTGCCACCGACAATTTCTGGTTGCATGTGCAATATGTTTACAGTCCTGATATTTGAACACCTAAAGACATCAAAAGGGGATACTTAAAAAGAAAGGGAGAAAAACTAAAAAATAGGAGAAAAATCGGGTCTTATAAATGATATGCACCTGCCACTGCTTAGGTTAGAAATCATGGTGTCTCCATATAGTGATGTATAAAGGCTGGGTTAAGAAAACATTTTCGATAAGTTTAAGAGCCTATTGAATTAATGACATTAATATGTAAGGAAAGATGAAAAACGTTAGTGAACTAGAATTTTTGCCAAAATGGTATGCCGTGTTCAGCGATTTTCTCAAATAAGTAAGTGGATTATATATTTTTTTTCATTTCATCTAATTATTAAAAATTTCCTGGTAATTTTTTCTAGCCCTATAACATTAAATTTTTTTTTTTGATGCGAGCTTATAACTTTGTTGTAGAATATACTTATCAAAAGCCACAAGGAGTTCATCTAGTGCTAAGGGATTTGAGTAGTATGCACTAGATCTTAAGTTCAAATTTCATTATTTATGATATATTGAAAAAAAAAAAAAACTTACCAAATATTATCAAAAAAGAACATACTTATCAAATAATAGTAGGAAATAGAGTTCAATTGAAAAATATCTAAAGGTTATGGTCATTGAATTGTTAGTGTATATTGTCTCCTATTTAACTCTACATTATACATTATCTCTCGGGGATTACAATCAGAAGACAATCTTGAGTGAAATTACTGATGTTTCTGGATTAGTGTCTGTTTTGTCATATAATTTGTCAAGTGTCATTGTGCTGCGGACTTGCTTGACTTGCTTTGAAGATTTTTTACTTTTATTTAATGTGAAACGTAGATCCTTATTCACGAAAAATAAAATGGGTTGGTCACTTTGGTAATTGTAGTTTATTGAATGATTTTTACGTGATGCCCACATCATAGAAAACCGAAAGCAATTTGTATGTAACTCAGAAGAACTTCACTATACGGATGGAATAAATTTCATGACCATCCGACAATAATTTTTATGTTGCTTAGAGAATTTAAGGATAAGAGGTTATACACTTGAACAAATCAAAAGAAGAGTAGTGTTAGATGAAGTACAAACTTTAGTTAAGCTCTTCTAATACAAATTGTTATCATAAAAAACTTGAAATTTGATTCAGCATTATAAAAAATATGACTACAGTTTCAAATCTAGAACCTCCCCTTCGAGATAGAATTATGCCTCAATTGCCTGCCAGCTTAGGAATCTCTTTGGTGTACAAAGAAACAAGAAAAGGGGTGTGCGCTTTTACATCAAGCATGGCCAAGTCGGCCCACAAGGAAGCAGCAATTGGCACTAATAACCTCATTTTCAACATGGTCACTCTAAAGCTGGCATTATTAGAGAGGGGTCTTGATTGAAAGTGATTGAGGTGGAATCCAATGCGGCAGTGCTGAATAAAATGAAAAAACAGAAAGAGGGAACAGGATATAAGAAAGGAACTAAATAGCCTACATTATTACACTACGAAAGAAGATAAAAAAGTGGTCACAAAAGCTGAACTTCTCCCTTCTTGCTCAGGAATCTGAGATCTAAGGAATAGACGATGAAGTTCTTGTTCCAGTGCCCCTGCTGCTCATGCTTTTGCTTCATGAAGCCAAAGAAGGGGCCGGCAAAGGTGAAGGAAGCCAAGGAGGTGAAAGAAACCAAGGAAGAAAAGATTGAAACAAAGAAAGATTGACATGTAATATAATTACTCTATTACTACTTTCTTTCATTGTTGGTTTTTATTTCTCTTCTGCTTCTCACCAATATTCTAAGCATGCACAACAAATTGCATCTACTTTGTAGTTCTTACTTTGGCATTGCCATGCCTTCCATGTATTACTCTGGAAATGCACAATACCTTTGCAAGTAACTGCTTAAAATGGAAAATAAATTGCCATTTCAATCATGTTTATTTCCATGTGGTCCATACTCTATATCATTTCATGGTTCTGATCTCTTTCAGAGAACGCTCAGTCTAATTCTATGGTATCTAAAATTATTCTAATATCTATGCATTTTTTTTGTGTTCACATTTTTCATCATGGTTTTCAGATAACTGTCTATGTTTAAGTCTGTGATCTTATCTAGAGATTATTAAACTCCGTGTAGCTGGACAGTGGGATGATAGTAGATAGAAAGGAAATTTGGGCCCAAATAATCATATTTAAGAAGAAAAAAAGGTGGGTTTTAGGGTAGAGTTGGTGAAATTAAATCACCAACAGAATCACTACTTAGCTTCAAATATGAACAGTGAAATACATCAAATTTCACAATCAAAATTCAAGATGCCGCATTAGCATGACACTGAAAGTATATAGGATAGATTCATGTTGCAGCTTGTTGAAGTCATTGAGGGATTCTATCTTACATGTATATTTTTTTTAACATGAAGAATTAGTTTTTAAAATTTGGGTGTTGGGGGTAGCTATCATAACAAAATGAGAATAGATTTTGTAATGTTTCTTATTTATATGATCATTAGAGTGGGTGTTTTTTTTTTTTTAATATGGCATTTGAGTTGTGTATGTATAAGAATATAGGAATTGAGAGGAATTTATATTGATATGAGATTTAATAAAATCGGAATTTCTGATTTCAGCAAAGCTGAATTCATAAATTCTGAATTCAATTAAAAAAATATTTTATTTTTTGTCTTTTCTGAATTTGAAATTTTCAAATTTATTATAGATAAAAAATAAAATATTTTTTAATTAAATTCAGAATTTCTAATTTTAGCAATTTCCGAATTCAGCTTTGCTAAAATCGAAAATTTGGATTTTATTAGATCCTATATCAGTATAAATTCCTCCTAATTCCTATATTCTGATACATTTTTCAACCAAATGCCATATAAAAAATAAAATCCCTACAAATAATTAAGTAAATATTGTTGGAATAATTTGAAAAGAAATAACTATGTAATATAAAGAAATATATTTATTTATAATTAATTGATAGTTGGATTATACAAATAAAACAAAAAAATGTATCCTTAATTACTATTTAGAATATATAAAATTATATAAATACATGATATTCAATCATTTTTTGATATTATATTTGTGTTTTTTTTTTCACCTGTCTATTTAGAAATTGGGTAAGTATTGATTAAGAAGACAATAACCATTGTCCATTTAGTTGTTTATCCATAATTGTACCTTGATACTCTTTGTAATCATTAGTGTTAGTAAATTATTAGTAGGACATTAGTGAGGAAGAGAGTGGGAGGTTTTTGAAAGGCATATTTTATTTGGAGAGGCTTAAAAATGACAAGTGACTTATTATATTTGATGTGATAAAATAGTAAATTATAGTAAAGCTAAAGTGTCACCATATTTCCCACTTCATATAATATATTATAAATAAATACTATGTGAAAAGACATAAAGATATAAATAATTTAAATAAGTGGTGTCTTATTAAAATTTGTAAAACTCTAATTTAACTGCTCGTATTTATCTTTCTTAACTGGATAATCATGTAGATGAAAAGTACGAAAGGATGCATTTTCTAATGAAATTACTTTGGAGCCACTTTGGAGCAAAGTCAATAAACGTACACTAGATTAATGTCTGTCTCCTTTCCTTTGTTGTGTCTTTTTGGCTCATGTTCCGGACGATGAATCAGCGTCCGCTGTCTCCTTTAGACTATCTCGTCACGGATTCTACGAGATTGCTTTCACAGCAATTAGCTTTTACAACATATAATTTTTTCGTATTTTACCATGTGATGGCGAGGGATGGAAATGTTATCCATTGAGGTAGAGAAAATTATTTAATTAAAGTTTAAATCATCAATTTAATGTAAAAATATTTAATGAACGTTACAGAAAAAAAAATTATTATGAATTATCAATAGTGAAAATTAATGGATTTCCTTTTTAAAGAGAACTGCTATTTAATACGAACCACAATCATATAAAAATGTGATAAATCATGGCGAATCTTGAAAAAAAATTTTAAAGGTTAAATAATTTAAAATATAAATTAGATAATCATAATCAAATTAAATATAACAATCAAATTAAAAATAAGCATACATCATATATGTAAACTTTAAATCAAATAAATAATACGGCAAAATAATTTTATAGTAAAAGACTAAAAAAAATTAGATATATTAACTTAAAAGTAAGTTTAAGTCATTTTTTTTTTGTATAAAAATAATTATTTTTATATGATAAATGACTAAAAAAAATGAAATAATTTATTTATATTTTATAATCTTTGATGCTTAGAGTTATTTTGATAAAATCATTATAATTGAAAAATAATCAACTTTTATTTATAATCAAAAGCTTCAAAAATTTGCTTTCATCTATAAGTAGATTTTACACTTAAAATTAGAACTTTTGCTTATTATCCATTCAAGCTTATTATTTAAACATGTGAAATTATTTCAAAATACTTTTTATAAAAAAGAAAAGATTTTTTTTTTTTTTTTTTGGTATTCCCAAGTACACAGTTAATAATGTCAAAAGTTTTGTAAGTATTCTTAAGAATAAAAATAGAGCTTAAAACTAACAAATTTATTACTTGATCTTCGAACCTGCTATTTAGCTTTTCTAATCATTGGTTATCTATTATAATAAAGAAAATATTTCCACTCTAAAATTATGTTAAATTATGATATGATCTTTTTAATTTTTAGTTATTAGTTATTTTTAATTAAAAAAATAAGCTAATAGGTTTTTAAGTTAGAAAAGTCTATTTATGTAAAGTAACATCATTTATATAGAGTAATATATTTAAATTTAAGCATATTTATCAAATAAAAAAACATTTATATGTGTATATAAGTTTTTTTTTAAAATAATTTTGTTGATATGCTCAACTCACTAAAACCAGTGAGAAGCTGAAATATATTAGGATAAAAGATAAGCAAAAATCTATATAGTCTATACATAGATAAATATTCCATTAGCTGCTCTAGCTAGCAAACAAGCATTGCAGCATACACTTAAATTTGTAAATATAAGAGAGTAATATAATTACAGTACAATGTGCTAATATATATATATAGATACACGAAAAATTTTGGAGGGCACGCCCAATTGCCCCTCTAAAGCTCTGCCTTTGGTGACAAATGTTACGCGGCAATTTGTGGCTTTTTCTCATTGAAACAAAAAATATATTAGAAAATAAGAATAGCAGTTTGAGCTCAACTGAAAACATGGCGGAAGCATGGTATAAATTGATATTTGTACTAAAATTGATTTCTATTTTTCAAAACAGGCATTAAAATTATTCCACAAGTATATGATAATTTTTTTCCGAAAGTACCATGTACTAACAACACCTATTGAAAATCAATGATCAATTTTTTTTCTTAAAACATGCTTTACATATTCTCCACAAATATGTAATAATTTACCAACAAGTGTGGCATTTAGTGCTAAGTGAATTGCATTTCTAAGAAAATGATCAAGATTTAAATTCTGGAGAACAACAATCAATTTTGGTGAAAAAAAAAAAAGTTAGTTTTAGATGGCTATGTATCATCTAATTTTTTTTTTTCCTTCTCAATCATCTAAATATTAAATAGGATAAAGTTATCAGAACTAATTCTGTTACTGCATCGGAGTATTTTTTAAATGAAAAATTGTTCATGTAATTTTAAATCAAAAGTATTAATTTGGTAAAGTCTTATTCAAAGTAATAATTCCAAGAATTTGAGCTCTTGACAGTGCAGATAAAATTTGTCCGGGACTACAACCTATTTTTACTACGATCAACCATTTTCTAGTTCTAATCATAGCATCTAAGTTAGTTTATGGCAAAAACTTTATTTTGTCCTCGATCTTTTTGTGGTATTTCGATTTTGTCTTACAAGTTTTTTTTTTTTTCAATTTTATTACTAATGTTTCAGTAAAATTTCAATGTTACTCTTTCCGTCAATTTTAATAACAAAACTACTTATATGGCTTTGGTATGTTTATTTTTATCTTATGTGGATGTCATTTGGCACATACAAAAGCTTTATTTTCGTTTGTTACCCTAATGTTACGGAAATGCATTTGGCCCCTTTCTTTTTTCTTTTTCCTTTCCCAGTGCAGTGGTCCACCAGAAATGCCAATTACAAAATGCAAATTTCTTTTTTACAATTTTTGGCAGATATTGCACCAAAAAACCCCTCAAAAGTTTGTTCGCTAGAATATCCATTGAAAAATTTTGAAGGATTGAATTTGCCAGGAAATTTTTCCTGCTAATTTGCATTTGTCTTGTAGTGACACTAGACAAGATAAGATTATGAATGAATGTATTAAAGAGAAAGTTAGAATAATGCCTATTATGAAAAGATTGTAGATCTCATATTGGTTGATTTGGACATGTGTGCAGCATGTCTCAATAAGGAACAAAATCAAATAGAAGATAATCCAATAGTTAGAGGTAGGGAGAGATATAAAAAAATTGTAGGTAAAACAATTAAAAAGGATTTATAATTTAATGACTTGAATGCAAATATAATTTATGATAAGACACTATAGCATTATTTGATCCATGTAACTGATCTTATCTAATCAGAAAAGGCTTAATAGTTATTGTTGATATTTTGAAAAATACAAAATTTTGATGAAATAAAAGAAATTACTTTGTAATAGTATAGATAGATAGTTCAAAAGTTGTTTTGCTTTGTCATACTTAAATGTATTTAAAATTTTACAATTTCAATCAATTCCTAACATTAAATATTTCATAATCTCATGTAAAAGATAATTTAAAGTGTATGTTGAACCTAAACTTTAAAGAATATATAATTTTATCAATAAGGATATTAGTATAGTGGTAGAGATATTGTATGACTACATGAAGAATCTCGGTTTGATTTTTAGAGAGAATACTAATTGGGAAGACTTTATTCGAAGGGGATTAGTCAATTTTTTTTCTTGATAATAGGAAGAGGGATACCGTTAAAAAACTAAAAAGGATATATAATTTTTAATTGGATTTTTTTTTTCATAATCTCCTATAAAATTGTTTAGTATTTTATAGTAGAACATAATAATCTTGCATAAAGAAGTTTTGCATTAAATTTAAATTATAGCTTAAATATATTTTTAGTTCCTGTAAATATAGGTTTCATTTTAGTCACTCTAATTTTTTTTTGTTTTTGCTTTTAATCTTTTTTTTAATATTATGTTTTTGGTTCCTATCATTAGTTAGCATTATTAAATAATGATACTTATAAGGGCTAAAAGAATATTGTTAAGATATTTATAAGGATAATTTTTTTAATATTTATAAAGGCTAAATGTATGTTTTAAAATAATTTTTCGGACTAAAATTTCTAACAATAAAGACTAAAAATATAATATTAAAAAAAGGAAGGACAAAAAATGAAGAAATTTTTTTATAGGGACTAAAATCAAAACGATCTATATTTACAAGATTAAAAACATATTTAAGTCTTAAGTTATTCTTCAATCATATTGAAGGCACATTTCTTTTACTAAGGTACAAATATTATTGTGAATTTGATCTCTTAGACATTGTTATGATTAAGATATTCTTTTAATACTTATTTTCTCCAATATTTGAAATTTGTTTCTCTTTTTAGAAGTTTAACTCATTTACCATTACATTTAATCTTTTTTAGTGAAAAGACATTCTTTAGTCTTGGGAAAATTTTAAAAATAATTAATTTTATCAATAGTTTGAACTTAATGTGTGCTTGGGCCGGCTTATTTCAAGATCAAAATGGCTTGTAATAAAAAATTTCTCAAGACAACTTTGAAAAAATGCGATTATGTATCTTAAATAACTATTTATTTTGTTAGGATTACAATATATTCTTACAGGTTTAGTTCATTTGAGCAGTTGATAAGACTAATTCTTATTTGATTGTGAGAGCACGAGCATTATATTATCTCCCACAAGAGTTACTTTCATAGGATTTGGACTCGAGTTCTTTCCCTAAAAAATTAAGGTTACTTACACACTCAACTAATCTTTTGTAAATTAAATAAACTTGTACTAAACATATTCTTAGTGAGAATACTCTTTGACAAATAACCCACCCTTTGAGAGTTTGAGTTATATAACTTAACAATTTGATTACATGACAATTACTAATCTTAACAATTTATTAATTTTGTTTAATTTTAAACCCAAATGAAATTAGGAATTTTATAAAATCAATTGAGAAAACAAATCTTCAGTGAAGTTATAAAAACTGTTTTCTCTCTAGCAACTCCTTAACCAAGAACTATTGCATAGTAGAATAATAATAGATATATAAACTCCTTATACATTCTCATGTGAGTTATTAAACAATATTTAACCTATTACATACCCAAAAAAAAAAAAAGAAAAAATATTTAACCTATTGTGCACATACATAGTTTTTGCAAATAAATTTTCTTATAGGATATGGACAATTTGTTTAGAGTGGAGTTTAAAGTAGCTGGGTGTAAACTACTTACTACATTTAAAAGCCGCTCAATATTCATCGAAATTTAGGTGACCAGCCGGCACATGCGTACAATGCATTTAATAGAAGGCAGCAACGGTTTTTTTCATAATAAAAGGCCTGACATAGTCTGAAAAACACAACGCCTGTCATAACAAAAAGGGTTTTCAAGGGCACTTATTCGAATCAAGTACGTAAAGTTTTTTTTATGGAGAAGTAAGGGAATGTTTAAGAGGATAATTATTTTTTATATGATATTTTGGATAAAATTAAAAAAATATAATATTTTATTTTTTATAATTTTTTTTTCTCTCTTATCTTTCTTCTTTTTTTTTCTCTTTCTTTTTTTTCTCTCTCCTCTCTCCTTTGTCTTCTTCTCTCCCACACTTTCTCTCTCTCAAAAACACGCACACAAACTTTCACGTACAACACACACCATCACAAAAAAAAAAAAATCAGGTTGAAAACACATCAATTTTTAAATTTTTTTATTAAAATACTGAAATTCAGCTCATAATAAATTGGATTCCTTTTTTTTCTCTATTTTTTATTAAAATAATAGGATTCAATTAATAGTAAATCAAATCTCTTTTTTTTTTCTCATCCTTTTTATTAAAATAATAGAATTTGATTGACAATAAATTGAATCTCTATTTTCTCTCTCTTTATTTTTATTAAAATAATAAAATCCAATTGAAAATATGTCAGATTTCAATTTTTTTATTAAAAATAATGGGATCTATCTCACAGTAAATCAGATTCTTTCCGAAATTTTATATTTTTCAAATTTTATCAAAAATCTCATATACCCTCAATAAATAACTCAAAACAACGTATAAAAAAAAATCACCCTTTTAAGGATCTGAAAAATTAAGGTAATGTGATATAAAATAAAATTAATTAGGCTAACTTAAAAATGACCCAATTTTTGTATATACAGTATTTAGTTCAAAATTAACTTAATTATCTGATATAAAATTATGGCTTGAATATATTTTTAATTTCTTTAAATATTTAATTTTTAGGAATTGGTCCCTAAAAAATTTTACACTTAGTTTTAGTCCCTTATATTTTAGACGTTACCAATATTAATATCTGCCGTCAACTAAGTATTGTTAAGTGCTGATGTAGCAATATGAGATCTAATTAGCAACTGATGTAGCACTCAGTTGACAGCATGGACTAATATTGGTAATGTTTAAAAAATAAGGGACCAAAATCAAACAAAAAATTTTTGAGGGATCAAATCCAAAAAATCAAATATTTAGAGAAATTAAAAATATATTTAAATCTAAAATTATTTTTAATAATTTTATATTATGAATAAATAAATATTTATAGCTAAAACAAATAATTTTTTATCACGTAAAATAAATAATACATTTTACCTTTTTATATACATAATCCTTGAATTCATATAGTAAATTTATTATTTGAAATATCTCATGTGATTTTAGGAGTCTATTGTAATAATTATTTTTTAAGACTACAAAATTTATGATTACAAAATAACTTTCTATTGCTCTACAGTATAGATAACGACCTAAGAAGGAAGTAGGTGATAAACGAGTATAGGATGGATTTTATAATCAAGAATCTTGCCCAAAAAATTGTAGATAATAGTATATGTGAAAAAATGTAAGAAGAAGAGATGAAAATGTGTTGAAGCGATGAAAAAGAAAAAGAAGAAAGGATATAGTCAACAGAGAAAAAAGATTTAGTGAGAAGTAAGATAAAATAAGCAAAGAGAGAAAGAGAAAAATTTAAGATAAAATAAAATTAATTTTAAATTAATTTTTTACAATTGATTTTAGGTTAAAATTAATTTAAATAAAAACTAATTTTTAAATATTTAGTTAGTTATCAAATAAAATTTATCTGAAACTTGGTCTTATTATATCTAGATTTTTTTGTTTTGTTGTTGTTTATCATATACCTCCTAAATCTTTTAAGTTTCCAATGTATTGAATTATTAAAAACTTAGAAAATTTTTTATTTTTAATTTCTTAACCAGTGTTTTTAAGGCACTCGAAAACAAAATCCTATAATAAATAAAGTTTTGTTCATATCCACGTATTTTTAAGTCATTTGTTAAGAAGGAAAAAAAGAAATGCATTATATAAAAATATTTTTTTAAAAAGTTTTTAACGTGTAAATTGATTTAAATTTTTATATAATTTTTAAATAATTAATAAATAGTTCTAAAATATCAATTAACAAAATTTCTTCGTTTCAAAATAATTATAATGTTTACAATTTTATTTTATATTCTTTATTGTTTTATAATTAATTATTTTATAGTAATTTTATTTTAATTTTCATTCACTTCAAATTTTTTTTTACTATCTCTTTTGTTAGTTTATATAATTCTTTCTTTTTTAATTAGTTATGATTAATTTTATTTTATGGTTTTTTTTTAAAAATTAATACTATTAAATTATTTTCTTAATATTTTGTGTTACTATTTTCAAGTAGAGAAAATAATGATCTTCTCTAAATTTCATGAGTTGAGTTCAAGCACAGCTTGACTAGCATTAAAGACAAAGCTGAATAAGTTGGTAAGGAAGGTGAGTAAAAATGAATCGATTTACCACATAAGAATCTCTCCTCCAGAATAGTGCACATTAGAAGTTGATTAATGAAATTCATAACTTACGAATTATTCTAACTTAAATCTAATGATTAGAGCAAGGCTAAGTTGGTAAAATAGGTTTTTTAGTCTCTCATTTTTTATTTTTTTTTAATTTTCTCCCTTATCTTTATTTTTTTAAATTTGGTATCTTATGTTACAAATCATTTTCAATTTAATCCCTAATAACTGTTTTGTCACATAACTAATGAAATATATGCCACATTATCACCATGTGTGTCATATCAGCATTTTCTGTTAATTATGTGACAAAAAAGTGATTCAAGACCAAATTAAAAATGATTTATACTATAAAAGACCAAATTGAAAAAAAAAAATTAAAGGTAAATGACCAAATTCAAAAAGTAATAGACCAAAAAATCTTTTTACTGACAAAGTTAATTAGAATAAGACAAAGCTTGACAACTAAGAGTGTACAAAGGATGAATTGAATAGGGTTAAACTACTCTGAAACTTGTCTCAATTTTTTTTATTGATTTATTTATTTGAATCCAAATCCAATCCAAAAATAATCTGACTAATGATCGAGTCAAATTGGGTCAATCTAACTTTTATAGAACATTCAAAAATTTGTATATTATATATAGTAAGTCATATTTCAAAATATATTATATCAATGCAAAAATAATATCATATTATGTAAAATATATTAATTAAAATATAAAAACATTATAATCATCACTAATATTTAAAAAAAAAGCTTTTAAAGAAGCATTTAAGTTTGGATTAGGTTTGTTGGGTTAAACCAATTTAAAGTATGATCTTAACCTGATTGAAAAATCTATCGGATCAAATTTCACAACTCAAATCCGATCCAAAAGATTTTGAGTGAAAATGGATTATTGGGATTAGATCATAAATACCCTTATTGACAACCATAAAGGCTCACAGTTGCATAGTTACTTACCACAAGGAAATAGTTTGTGGCGTATAATCAATTAATCATAGCTTTTTTTAAAAAAAATAAAATTCAAATTTAACATCTAAGATATAACAAACACATCGTAATAATAAAATTGATGAGATTTAAAATAACTAAATGTGTCTTAAACCAAACTAGTAAGATTTAATTTTACTATAAATATACCTAAATCTTAAATATTCAATTTATATGCATATAAAAATCTCCCTTAATCAACAACAATATATTAGTATAAAGAGAAGAGGTTTGATCCCTTAATCAACAACAATATATTAGTCTAAAGAGAAGAGGTTTGATCCCTTAAGCATATAGTCTTTGTTTTGTTTTGTTTTCGAGATTTATATGTATATATTTAAGAAAAAAAAACAACCATTGGGAGGTATTGCTTAGATGTCTAACAATATATTTCAAAAGATTAGTTTTTCATCTATCAAGAAAAGAAAAAAAAAAAAAAGAAATTCCCTCAATCATATTCAATCTTCATGGTCAAAGGATAAAAATAAAAAGGACAAACAAGTGGAGCGGAGGAAACGTGAGCAAATAGAACTTGGGGAAGATGTTGGCAAGTAGCAGTTCCGATGGCACAGCAACACCTCTGTTAGGGGTAACTGATCACGGAGATGCACAACAAAATGAAACACCACCAGCCGAAGTTGAGGGATGGTGGAACAAAATATTGGACTTGGAGGAGGCCAAGCATCAACTCCTTTTTTCACTACCCATGATTCTTACCAACTTGTTCTATTACTTGATCACTTTGGTTTCTGTAATGCTTGCTGGTCACCTTGGTGAGCTTCAGCTTGCTGGTGCTACACTTGCAAACTCATGGTTTGGTGTCACTGGCATGGCGGTCATGGTAATTCCTGTCTCTGCTTATCATACTACTACTCACTTGATTTTTGTCCACAGAATGGTAGTTTTGACTTTTGATCCTCGACACTGCATTTGTTTCTATCACAAAATTTGAGAATTGGTGACGTAAAAAAAGAGCTCTTTGTTTAGAAAGTTATGACATGATTATTAATAATGTGACAAATTTATTGATTTTTGGATGAATAAGTTAGTCATTCAATTTTATTTTATCCAACAACTATTATGATTTCTATCAAAATTTTTGACAATATACATATATATATATATATATATGTATATTTTAACTATGTAGCATTGCTCTTTAATTACATTTGAAAGCTATTTAATCTATGATTATGTTCGTCTTGTGCCAGATATGCTCAAACGAATGTATATGCGAGTATGCGACAAACTTAATACACTAGAGGTTGTTATGGCACTCTTGTTTTTTCTTAATGGTTACCGGTGCACCGAGTGAGCGATTGTAACATGTATTGGTGATTGGTCTGGTAATAAATATTTAACAGGCTATTAATTATAGTTAGCAGCCTATGAATGTTTGGCAACTTATCTAGGTGTATCAATATTCATTAAAAATAAATAAATAAATAAGGACATCGGAATAATTCCTCATATATATTACATTTTGTTACTCTTCCATTTACTTATAACATTTCACTAGTAGTACCATTTGGAAAGTTTCTTCTGCAGGAGAGGAGATAAAGATGCAATTTTCTGGGCTGAATTTCAATTATTGTTACTCTAATATTTCTAGACTTGAATTTTAGCTTAACTTACCATGCACTCAGATCAATGTTTGAGCAAATTAAACTTCATGACGTCGTTTCAAAATTAGTTAAATTGAATGGAACAAGACTAATTCCATGTTCTTAATATCCTATACTTTTTTAATCTTAGGTTGGTTTAAATGGGGCACTGGAAACGCTATGTGGGCAAGCATTTGGTGCAAAGGAATACCAAATGTTGGGAATTTATTTACAAGCCTCTTGCATCATATCTCTTGTTTTCTCCATCATCATATCCATCATTTGGTTCTACACAGAACCCATCCTAGTGTTGCTTCATCAATCTCATGACATTGCAAGAACAGCTGCACTTTACATGAAGTTCATGGTCCCAGGCTTATTTGCATATGGCCTCTTGCAAAACATCTTGAGGTTTCTTCAGACACAATCTGTTGTTACACCATTGGTTTCACTCTCAGCCCTTCCATTGTTGGTTCATATTGGTATTGCATTTGCCTTGGTTCATGGGACAGGTCTGGGTTTTAAGGGCGCTCCACTTGCAGCTTCTATTTCACTATGGATATCAGCTCTATTGTTGATCTTGTATGTTATGTATGCAAAGAAGTTCAAGCAGACATGGGAAGGGCTTTCAACCAAGTCATTCCATTGCGTATTTGATAACTTGAAGCTAGCTCTACCCTCTGCAGCAATGGTATGGTATGTGACACTAACAACCCCACTTTACCATTGATCTTATAGAAGCTATATGAGTAGTAGTAAGCCTAATTGGCCGAAAATATAGCTTCTAGATTGAACATTGTTGTCATTTAATGTAAGATCCTTATATCATGAATCTTATTATGTGTTTATATTATGCAAGTTTGGAGTATTGGGCTTTCGAAGTTTTGGTTTTCTTAGCTGGACTGTTGCCTGACTCAGAAATAACTACTTCTTTGATTGCAACATGGTATGATTCTAATGGCTTTATATTTCTATTCCTGGTCTATTTTGTTTTATTTTTTCAATCTATAATTCAGTCTCGTTAATCTTCAATAAAATATGCAGTACAAACACCGAACTCATTGCGTACATGATAACTTATGGTCTCACTGCTGCTGCAAGGTTAGTTGGCTGAAATTATTCTCCTTTGCTAGCTTTGTTGCATATCTTCTGAATCTGCATTCTGATTCAAGTATTGACAAACTTGGAATCTAACTCTGATAGCACAAGGGTTTCCAATGAACTGGGAGCCGGCCACCCGGATCGAGCTAAGCACGCAATGGGTGTCACTCTTAGGCTCTCTCTTCTCCTTGGCTTATGTTTTGTTTTGGCACTTGTGCTTGGCCATAATATCTGGATTCAAATGTTTAGTAGTAGTACTACAATCAGAGAGGAATTTGCTACAATCACACCCTTGCTTGCAATATCTATACTACTAGATGCTATCCAAGGTGTCTTATCAGGTTTGATTTCCTCATTTTCCTTTAATATGTGCTGTGTCTGCAAACTTGATCTTCAACTCAAAATTCGTAATGGGAAAATTGTCTTTGATAATGCAGGGGTCGCTAGAGGATGTGGCTGGCAGCACTTGGCCGCCTTTATCAACCTTCTAACTTTTTATCTCATTGGTTTGCCAATATCATGCCTCCTAGGATTTAAGACCAACTTGCAATTCAAGGTAAAATATCTATTGCGCAGATTGGTTATGTTTGTTCAGATGACAACAGGGATCACCATCTTGACTGTGAGAAGCATTAAAAGAGATTTTGAAAATTCCTACATCTTTAGTAGAAATTATGTGCTACAATAATGTGACATAATTGGCGACCTTTGGATGAATAAATGGACCCTATCACTATATTTTATTTAATCACCACCATAATTTTTAAAAAATTCTGATTTTATACTTTTGGCTGAATAACATTGCTCATTCGGGTGAAAAATGATTAATTAGTTTATTCATTTTATGTTGTTTTGAATTTGGTTTACTATGTCATACAGGGTTTATGGATTGGCTTGATTTGTGGGCTGGTTTGTCAAGCTGGGGCTCTGTTAGTTTTCACATGGCGTGCCAAATGGACAAAACTAACACTGGGGACAGAGATGAAGACCAGCCACTAGTTGTTTAACTCAGTGCCTGCCCAATTGGGTGAATAAAGAGAATCCAAATATGGACTGCATTTCTAGATGCAAAATAAAACATGCCGTGAACTTGATTTCTGTATCTAAAACGTTTAATTATGAGAAAGTGTAGCGGCTATTTTTCTTTTCCTTTTGTTAATTTAGTTAAAACTTAGTTTAAAGAAAAGAAGAAAAGCATCTATTCTCTAATGGATAGGACATAGTTCTTCAAAACTTAATTAAAAAAAAAATGAATGTTTTGAATTAAACAAGATCAGCTTAGAGTTTTAAAATAATAACTTATATTATGTATAATAATAATCTTAATTTTATTCAAAGAAAAGATATTAAAGATTAAAAAATAATAATTATTTTTGGACAATTCTACGGTATTTGTGGCTAATAGCGGGCACTAATGCCTGCCTCACGTAAGCCAATGAATCTGTTCCATCTGGCATAAGCTATGAACAATAAATTACGGGATAAAAAAGGTGAAAAGTGATTTTTTCTAACGGCATAAACGGCTTTCCTATCTTTCCCCTCTCCATAATATCATCTTCTCTTATAATTTTTTCCCTAAATTTGGAACCCTTGTTCAAATCATCTTGCTCTATTTTACCTATAATTTATCTCATTTTGCTTGGCAAGACAAGGTGGTGTAGTGGTGGGTCACAAATACAAAAGGGAAAGGTGCTCAAGGCATTGTTGCTTGTCTTTGGTGCTCATATTTGTTGCTCATCCTTGTTACTCTCCCTAGAAAATTGCTTGTTATGTCAAGATTGTTGACTCTCTTCTAGTGTTTAAGTTTTTCATAACATTAGTGTTATTCTATTTTTACCATACCTAATTAGTTTATAATGATTATGTGTAAAGTGCATTGAATTAGTAATCACTAAACTTTAAGGAAATACGTAGTTTGCCAATGCTTATGTTAGGATTAAGTGCTCATCACCTTGAGTAAATTGTTACTTTGGCAATGGGGATTGGGGCTTCGTTGATCTAGTTGTTGCCTCTATTCTTCCGTTGAAATAGAAGATAGCTTATTTTTTGCAACTATTATTCTGTAAAGGAATAGCCAATTTGAGATATATTTGTAATTGGTTTTTAACAAAAAAGTGGTAGTTGTTACTCAAACTTGATATATTATCACTTAAACAACTAGGAGCACAACAAGAAAAAAGAAGTAAAAAAAATATATCCACCAATAGATGAGCTTCGAAACCAATATCAATATAATGCATTTTATTGTAGGAGCAACAAAAAAAGGAACAAAAGGAGCAATAAGACACTGATAATATCTCGAGTTTCAATAACTACTTCTTGTTGCTCCTTTTGTTGTTACTCCTTATAGTGGGAGTGCCTAATGCAAACATACTTAACGAGTCATTTTGATATCACTTTCCATTTTGGTGTACAAATATTACCAAATATTTTAATACTCCTACATACAACAATTATGTTATAGTTTAATACCAATACTTCTACATAGAATAAATACCAACAACTCCACATACAACCATTCTTATCAAATTACATAATTTAATCTAGTACAAGTTACATAATTGCATTCAAAACACCTAACAACTAAAGTATAAGTCAATAATCAATATCACTAAGCCCAATAGCACTAAATGAAACTTCCACAATTGAGCCTTCTGTAATTCAACTTTCTCTTGTAACAAATACAATTGAGTAACTTGTTCTCTATTAATGCAATGTTCTTCTTCTACAAAGCTTTCTACCTCTTCACCCAGTGCCTTGCTCTTTCTCAGAAGTCCATTAATAACTTTATGAAATCTTTTGGTTGGATGTGCATCATACCACTAAAAGAAGTCACAACAACTATTCTCTGTGCCATACTTTCCATATCCTAAGAATCTTCTACTTGGGTTGTCTTCAGTCCATGAAGTTTAGATTAGGCACGGAACTTCGCAAATGCATTTTTGAGTACTATTTTTTAAGCTAGGTGAACTTTCACAAGAGTCTACCATTTTCCAACAATTCCACCATAGAGCATCAACCAATCTGCAATGTCATGCCTCAACTTTAGTTAGACATAACACATCAATTGATAAGCTTGTTCCCATAGAGCAACTAATGATAATAACACCACTCATAACCCATTCTTTTTCATAAAATGATATGGTTACATATTCAAAATAGCATACATATATCAGTGAAGATAAATGCAAAACCTTATTATGTGAAAAAAATACGAAAAAAAAACTCACTTAAATAACTAGGAGCAAAATAAGGAAAGAGTAAAAAATATCCCCAACAATTAGTCAACTTCAAAAACAACATCAGTATAATGCATTTTATTGCAAGAGCAACAACAAAAGGAGCAACAAGAATAGGTTGAACTATTTAAGTTTGGGGGTTGATGAGATCCGGGATTTCAAGTTTAAAAGAGTAAGAATGTTTATAACAGTTACCAAAAACAAGCAATCAAGTTCAAAACAGCAGGAATAATGAGCTATCAAGTTCAAAAGAGCAGGATAAGAGTTACCAATAGTAACAGAAGTGGGATGAACTAAATCTAACAATCCCATTACCAAGTTAACATCTTCCACACATTCAATAATGGAAATCTACGACAAAATAATATGGTTATCTACAACCAAAAACACATTTAAGTTAGCAAACCATTGAACGAGTACTATTCACACTACCATACAAGTAACTTGATAAATAGTAGTTCACCACAAATCTTTACCATTCAAAGACGAGTAACTTGATAAATAGTAGCTCAAATGGAACTGGATCACGATGGTCACTGAAATGGAAAGTAGCTGAACTGGAGCACAATGATATGGAGGGGGAGTTGTAACTTAGGGTTCTTAAAGGGGAAGATGAGTGATAAGGAGAAGCCGTTCATGCCATTAGAAAAGTCACTTTTCATCTTTTTTCGCCACTGTAATTTACCGTTCATAGTTTATGCCAAATGAAGTAGGTTCATTGGCTTACGTGAGGCGAGCATGGGTGCCCGCTATTAACTGCAGGCACCGTAGAATGCACCTTTTCTCTACTTCTTCCTAGAGTAAAAAGAGTTTCATTTGCTACTAAATAGTCTAATTTTGGACACTACATCTTTAGATAGACAGATAGAACTCCAACTTGGTGGTTTTTGTAAACTATTGTAATTATACTTTTTATGCCAACGATAGTTCTATTGTTATGTTCTCATATTAATAGATATTTTATAAGTATTTCTGTAAGTGCTTTATAAATCTAAAGATATGCCTTCCAATAATTATCAAATATCTCCCAAGATTTTTTTATGGTATTTTGACATTCAGATTCTATTGTAAGAGATTCTTATAATAATTACCTCAGAATTTAAACTTTAATTCTTTTTTAGAAAATACATCTTACTTATTATTACACCTAACTCTTATTTGTTGAATGTTGGAGATTTTAATTAAACTAATCTATAACCCAAAAAAAGGGGGGGGGGGGGGGGAAAAGAAACGTAGACTAAGATTCGGCAAGGATTATGACAACAAAGTTAATTATCTCAGTCAATAGCCAAAAGACGTCTTTTTGTATAAGCCAAAAGTCTAATTGAATAGAACTTGTACCACATTAAAAAGAAATATATATTATAATAGAACATGTACAATTACAAAATATCTAACTAAGACGTCTTTTTATTATACAATTGTTTCTTTATTTTTTATTAAAATTTAAAAAAGTATAAATAATATTCAACTTCAAATAATAACTTCTTGAATTTTGGAAGCTTTTAAGAGATGAATAAGTAACTAAAAAAAAAGGCTTAAATATATTTTTAATTCCTCTAAATATTTAATTTTTTGGATTTGGTCCCTTAAAATTTTTTTTTTGGTTTGTCTTTATTTTTAGGATATTCTTAATATTAGTCTTTATCATTAATCTGAGTCTTTGTTAAGTGGCAATACATGAGATCTAAAAGCATTAACACATGTCAAAATCTCACGCGTTGCGTTAAGACTTAAACAGACTCAATTAACATGACTAATATTGAATGCAAAAATAAGGAATAAAACCAGCAAAATTTTGATGATCAAATCTAAAAAATCAAATATTTAGAGGGACTAAAAACATATTTAAGCCAAAAAAGAATGTAGATTGATATAGGTATGTAACTACCTTAAAATTGAGAAGGGAGAGCGTAAAGATCCTATATGACTTGAGCAAAATTGTCTCTTATAGAAGGATATATATGATTTCGACAAAAAAAGAATATAGACCGTGTAATAGATAATATTAACTCCCTTTTTTAATATATATAAAATGAAATATGAGAGTACCCGATATTATCTATATTTATGATATTTGCATAATTTTTTTATAATTTTTTTTTCTCAAATTCTAAGGTGGAGTCAATTTTTTTATCACTTAAAAGAAGTTAAAATAATGGTTACTGTTGTTACATGTAACGTATATAGTTGTCATCTTTTATGTATTTTTTTTTTTTTTTCCCAGAGGGGTCTGAAAACTATGTGGTGGTAACCAGAATAACTGATTATCTATTCATTCATAAACAACAAGAATTGGTTGATGAATGGTCACCAATCATTTGAGCACTTCGTAATATACATAGAGCATTGAGCAGTTGAAAGAGGAGCAAAAAGGAGATAGAAGATGTTAGCAAGCAGCAGTTTCGATGGCAAATTAACAGAATCCACACCTCCAATATTAGAGGTAACTCATGATGAAGAGGGACAAGAAGAAGAAAACACGAGACCCCAAGCTGAGGGATGGTGGAACAAAATATTGGACATGGAGGAGGCCAAGCATCAACTCATCTTTTCACTACCCATGACTCTTACTAACTTGTTCTATTACTTGATCACTTTGGTTTCTGTCATGCTAGCTGGTCACCCTGGTGAGCTTCACCTTGCTGGTGCTACTCTTGCAAACTCATGGTTTGGTGTCACTGGCATGGCGGTCATGGTAATTTCTGTCTCTTTGTTGTATTTGCCACAGCAGAATATGCATAAGGATAGCGTACACTGTAGTCGTTTCTTTTTTTTTTTTTTGGATCTAGACAACTAGTATCCAAAGTTTATTAGATCCCAACTATATGGGATAAAGCTCTTCAGTCCTAGTTCGAGACTTTGTTTGAGAGAAATAAGTGTTAAACCACTTAAATCAAACCAAGCATTGATATTGTAGTTATATTTTTCCTTCACTTTTGTAGACAAAGAGCAAATTTTTATCCTATGGGGGGGATTATGAAAAACTGTTAGCCATATAGCCAGGTTGCATGTTTAGAAGGTATCAAAAGCAGAAAAGTTCCTCTTAATATGCAAGAATATTTTTGTTGAAAGTTTCTTGTACCAAAATGTGTGTATGAAAAAGCAAATACATGGAGATTTAACTTGAGTACATGTAGGTATGGATTCCATTTTCAGTTTTCATACTCTAGCTGTTGCGTTGGCCTAATCTAAATTATTGGTTTTTCACTTATTTATCTATCAAAGATTCACACAGCATTGAAAACCGATGCACTTGTTCACTATAGCAGAGGCCCCATGTAAAAATATTACTAACGTATTTTACAATTTATAGGAAGGGCTACAAGTCCATAAAAGCATATTGGTCAAACTATAGTACTCACACACACTGACAAACATATAGAGATATATACATACATACGTGTGTGTGTGTGTGTACATAGTGGAGATGAATAAAGATGCAATCTGGACTAAATGCCAATTTTTGTTAGTATATTTTTAAACCTGAATTCTGGCTTCAATTACCATGCCCTCATATCAATGCTGTGCAAAAATAATAACAGTTCATCACATTGCCTCAGAGCTAGTTGAATTGAATGCCAAAAAACTAAGATATTAAACTACATCTTTCCCTTATTATTGTCCTAGGTTGGTTTAAGTGGGGCACTGGAAACACTCTGTGGACAAGGATTTGGCGCAAAAGAATACCAGATGTTGGGAATTTATCTGCAAGCCTCTTGCATCATATCTCTCATCTTCTCTATCTTCATATCCATTATTTGGTTCTATACAGAACCCATCCTAGTGTTATTCCATCAATCTCGTGACATTGCAAGAACAGCAGCTCTCTATATAAAGTTTCTTATCCCAGCATTATTTGCATTTGGCCTCCTGCAAAACATCTTGAGGTTTCTTCAAACGCAATCTGTCGTCACACCATTGGTGGTCCTCTCAGCTCTTCCAATGTTGGTTCACATTGTTATTGCCTATGCCTTTGTTTACTGGATAGACCTAAGTTTAATAGGTGCTCCCATTGCAACTTCTATTTCATTATGGATATCAATACTATTGTTGGCCTTGTATGTGAAGTATGCAAAGAGGTTCAAGCAGACATGGAAAGGATTTTCAGCTGAGTCTTTCCATTACATACTTACAGACTTGAAACTAGCTCTTCCCTCTGCAGCAATGGTATGGTATGTCTCTGACAACCTTTAACTTTGCTAGCCTCTTTTGACAAATTATCTTAGCTAAATGAAGATTATTAGCCTTGTCTGCTACAAAATATATACTCTAGATTGAACATTATATGAAATTCAAGAGGATATTGCTGCAATTTGATGTAAGACCCTTTTCTCATGATCCTTACTATGTGCTCATTTTATGCAAGTTTTGAGTATTGGGCTTTCGAAATTTTGATTTTCTTAGCTGGACTATTGCCTGACTCAGAAATAACCACTCCCTTGGTTGCAATATGGTATGGTTCTGATGCTTTTCATGTTATATCTCTATTCCTAACATGAAAACTTCTATCCTATATGTCAGTCTTGTTAATCGTCAGTAATATCTGCAGTGCTAACACAGAATTAATTGCCTACATGATCACTTATGGTCTCAGTGCTGCTGCAAGGTTAGTTGGTAGATTATGTTTACCTTTCCTTGTGTTGTGGTATATCTTCTGAATCTGCAATCTAATACATGCTTGTATTGAAAAGTTGAAATTCAATTTTGATAGCACAAGGGTTTCCAATGAATTGGGAGCAGGCCACCCGGATCAAGCTAAGCATGCAATGGGAGTCACCCTAAAACTCTCTCTCCTCCTTGGTTTATGTTTTGTTTTGGCACTTGGACTTGGTCATAATATTTGGATTCAGCTGTTCAGCAATAATTCGATAATGAAGGAGGAGTTTGCTTCAATGACACCCTTACTTGCCATTTCAATTGTACTAGATGCTGTCCAGGGTGTTCTATCAGGTTTGAATTCTTGCAACTTTAAATTTAGTTTCAACTTGATCCTCAACTTCAAATTCTTAAGGGCAGATTGTCTTTGATACTGTAGGGGTGGCCAGAGGGTGTGGCTGGCAGCACTTGGCTTCCTATGCCAACCTTTTAGCTTATTATCTTATTGGTTTACCATTATCATGCCTCCTTGGATTCAAGTTCAAATTGCAAGTTAAGGTAAAATATTTGTTTCACAATCTGGTTATGTTTGTTCTGATGACAATTAGAATCATCTTGATTGAGTGAAGCAGCCAAAACCCTTTTCATTCATTAGTATAACTTTAGTTATAATATTTTGAATTTGTTTTGTGATATAGGGTTTATGGATCGGCGTAATTTGTGGGCTGACTTGTCAAACTGGGGCTCTTTTACTGGTGATACGGCGTGCTAAATGGGCTAAAGCGAATCTCTCAGAGGCCCAACAAAGATAGCATTTCTAGATTGCTAAAGATGATCATAACATGTTATAACATGATTTTGAATCTAATCTATTCTTGATTACATTCATTATAGTAAGGGAATAGGCATTTGCACAAGCTGAATTTGGCATGTGTACAATTTGAACAGTGCATTAACAATCAATCTAAATAATACGGTTGATGTGCATGACTATGTAGATTTGAAAAGGGACCATAAAAAAAAAGCATTTTTTTTTCAAATGAAAAATGTAGCTAATATACAATGAATTACAAGAAGATCAAAGAAAAAGAAAAACGAAAAGTCAATGTCAAATGGTACATTCTCCTTCTCCCTCGTTGTATTGCATAGGGATACAAGACAATTGAGGAGAAGAAACCGGTGTCACCACTATTAATTAAGCAATGCCAATTTATGGAGAGAATAATAAGACATTAAGACCACAAATTTATCCTTTTACCTTTTTTTTTTATACAACCAAAAATAGAAATTTCCGTAAGCTTCATTGGTTGACTTGCTATATGAGGCTCCAATGAAAAGCCAAGCACGCCCACTATATTTAAGGTTGTTTCCAAAGGTCTAAGAAGCAAGAAGCAAATTAATTAGCCTTGACATCATCAAAATGGCTTCTTACAAAGTTGCATCATCAATCCTTATTGTTGCTATGATAGTTATCACCTTGAGCCACGTTCGTGTTGGACATGCCTTAGGAGAGGCAGCACCGGCTGAAGCCTACGTTCAAGCAAGCCTACTCGCTGACTCTAAACAAGCACAACTCCATGGAGAAGTGGAGACTGACGGATCACCAAGACATTGTTATGGGAGGTGCACCGCAGCATGCCTCAATCCGTTTTCTTCTTCTGACCCTGACCCATGTGCCACCGCATGCAAGGCTAAGTGCCAACTTTGAAAGGCATCAAGCTAAAGGTATAAGTTTATGTTAGATTCAAAACAGTTTATAATTAAAAGTTTCTTCATGCAATTTTTGAAAATATATATATATATATATAGAAAATTATTTTTAAAATTAAGCAATTACCAAACATGTACATATCTATCTATATATATATATAATAATAATGCGGTTGTACCTTATAGTATAATTCTCTTCACCTTGCAAATTAACCTGCCAGACCTAACCGTTTAGATGGCAACCAGCACCACCACCTGCATGCTGGTACATACAAAGATCAATTGGCCTTGATTATTGGAGAAGAGGAGTGTATGATTCTTGCTGCTGTTCCCATGTTTTTGCAGGATCAGGCTTTGATATCATGTATATCAATTATGGATCCTTTAGAAAAGTTTGAGTTCCAGACACCAGTCCGGGAATAATTTATGTATCTGACAATGTCAGGTTCTTTTAACCTTTTTTTTATCTCCATTCATTTCATCATAACTTTGTCCAACCATGTACTTCAGTACTTGGATCTATTGGCATAATATGCCTTCTTTTTTCTTTTTCAGATGTTCTAAAATAATATTCCCGATGGTCTATATAATTATACAGTTTGCGTTGGAACGAGTTTAGTGCCCCCCTTTTTTTTTTTTTTTAGTCCGAAGCTTCGTTCTCTTTTTATTACTTTACTCCTTTATCATTTTTTTTTTTGGTCGAACCTTTATCACAATCTCCAACAGTGTTACTATCCCTGGGTATTAACGCAGCTCTTCGAGGCCCAGGATTGTTATATTGGCCCAATTGGTTAACAGCTTGGAACAATTATATTTTCTCCTTTTAGTTTTGCTGAAACAGATGCTTTTTATTATAAAGGATAGCATGTGGAGCTTTTAGTCATTTCTCGTGGATATTGTTAACATAATAATTATGATTAAAAAAGGTCGTTTATTATTATTATTATTAGTTTTTGACGTTTTTGTGTAAAGAATGTTCTAATTTATGCTTTTTGATTAGTCCTACATGAACCTCAATACATAAACTCTTATCAATTCATACAGTCGACCAGTGCAACCAAAAGAAGCGTTTCTATGTTAGTTCTTTTCCTTCTACGTTTGTATCCAAGGAAAAAAAAATACTAGGTACATTTAGTTCTTTTCCTTCTACGCTTCCTAAATTGCTATGACAAATTTATGTATACCGGTCACAAATGTATATTTATTCTTTTTGTTTTTTTTTTCCCTGTATACATAAGGAGGGGACCACCTACTTTTTCCAGTTAATCCTAATGATCCAAACATTGAATCACACTCAAACTAAAATTCATTCATGCTTAATCCCAAGCTAATTGAACAAGATGCCCAAAGTTAGGCCATTAAACTATTTTGGGAAACAACATTCCTACCAAAAACCCGAGATCCAATTCCACTTCTTAGATTCAACTCGAAAAATACCTCCATATGAAGCTTGCAAACCATAAAGCCTACAGGAATATAAATTTAATTTGCTATTGATATGTGAGATAACCAATATCTATGTGATCAATAACAAAAGACGTTTAATTAAGTGCTGTCTTTTTTAACCACAATGGTATATGAGTGTATACTAACCAACCTTCAAATTATGAGTTTCTCCTTAATAAAATTGTAGGGCTAGCCTTTTCCTTCTTTTCACCCTTCTCGCCTAGGTAACAATAGTTAAACAGCTCATCTAGTCATATAGCTCAGATATGACTGAGGATAGAGTTTGAATTTCCTCGTCGTCGCAGAGTTTAGATTCTATTTATATGTCTTAAAGACATTAAGACATATATAAAAATAATTTCCAAAAAATAATATAAAAAACTCTTTGAATAGATTATTATCTTGTTACGAAATAATCAGTGTTTTTTTTTTAATCTCAATGAAATTATCAATATTTAAATCTTATTAGTAGAAATTTGATTAACCCAATCTAATTAACGGAGATTCCAAAAAGGGTGTAGGGATCTCCTAATAATTAATGTTTATATATATAGTACTAACGGTAACAAAAGGTTCTTTTTAATATCACCTTGAATACCGAAATAGATATTAATGAATGATATGATATATTTTATCATTAAAATATGGTTTTAAACGGGTATAGTTTCTGTTTCTATATGAAATGATACAGACTTAGTATTTATTTGGAACGATATAAGAAGCATAGTTTTTATTTATCCAAAAAAGCAGCCATGTCCCATCATGTACTAATTTAAAATACGATACGTTACGCACCTAACAATAATGGTTTTTCAAACATGGAAATTTCCAGTCTACCTAATGAAATTACAACTACAAGATCAGTTGGGAGTAATGGCTTTTGCTAAGGTCAACATTCATCCTCCAATGCAATAATTTGGCCTTAGCCAAAAAGTTCATCAAAGCAAAATTTATACAGTGCACACTATGAACTGGTTATTGGTTTGCCCACTCCTTCGAAAAGGGAATTGCATTTTATGACCAAAATTTACTCCATCATGCAAAATTTACTAGTCATTGCGGACCCGAGGCATAAATGTATAGTGATTGATCTCATACCTTTTATTTTCATTGATCTTTTTATTGTTCTTTTATCTCTTTACTCAAAGTAAATTTCAGATGCCAGGTCAAGACAAAAAAAAAAAAAGTAAGTATAAGATGCTTATTTTGAAAATGATAAATTAATAATTTTATTATTGAATTATTCCCTTTGTTTTGATAAGAGTATAGCATAATTTTTGAGAGATCCAACTGTAGGTATCCTTTACAAGTTTAAACTTCATTTTGGCATAAATTCACTCCCAGGTGGCTAAACCTGATCCATGAACTAAATAACAGGCAGCAAAAGTGAACAAGGCCATTTACACAAACACAAAAGCGAACAATGCAAAAACTTTAGCAACATCATACATAATATAATTAACAAAATAATCACCACTAATCAATATAAATGCACTCTCATAATGCCAGCTACTCCGAAGTGAAGACTATACTGTGATACTGCAAGATTTTCTTTCCGTGAATTCTAACATTTTTAGATGTACCACCAACACTTGCATCTAACATAAAGTGCCAGTAGTATGACACTGCTGCACACGCTGAATTGTAGTAACACAGCAATGAGCACTGTTCTGAGACTAGTGTTGCACCTAGGTAGAAAGTGAAGTGAATTATCAGCGCAGTCGGCAGTCAAACACCATGTGGGTCTAGTCCAATCCAATTCCATCATTTACTATATTAAATATATACATGTATGTGACCATAACAACCCTAAAAAATTAAATGAGCTATCTTAAATTTTCAACGTTTAAAATTATTTGGCCACATATAAGCTCCTCACACGCAATGCCCCTCTCATTTCACACGCTTGATATAGTACCCTACATCATCCACTGCAACGGTAACGTGGGCAAAGTTTCCCTTTATATCTCTATCTCCTCACCGTCACTTCCATGGCTTCACTTTCATAGCTCCCCTCCTCAAATCTCATCACATCTAACTTCTCTTTCTCTGCGTCTCCGTGTTCATATAACATCAATTTCTTTCTCTCTCTCTCTATCTACTCTTCCAGTTTATGTACACTATACACTATATATATATATATACACAGCAATACACACTCCTTACTCACTTCTAGTTCCTCATGGAGCTTCAGAGACCTATCTGCCTCTTCTTGGTTCTCTTTAGTCTCTTTTCACTCTCCCAAGCCTACAAATTCGATGTTGGTGGCAAAGATGGGTGGGTTTTGAACCCTTCTGAGAATTACAATCATTGGGCTGAGACGAACAGGTTCCAAGTCAGTGACTCTTTGGGTATGTCTCAATTGCAAATTAAGATCAACCTTTTTTTTTTCTCCCCCTTATTATTGTACTCTGCATGATTAATTGTTTCTTCTTGTTTAAATTGTGGGTTTGTTTTGTGTTATAGTTTTTAAGTACAAGGAGGGATCAGACTCGGTGTTGGAGGTGAACAAGGATGATTATGACAAATGCAACAAGAAGAACCCCATCAAGAAGTATGAGGATGGCGACACCGAGTTCCAGTTTGGTCGATCAGGTCCTTTCTACTTCATCAGTGGCAAAGATGATAACTGTGAGAAGGGTCAGAAGTTGATTATTGTGGTATTGGCTGTGAGAGAACCACCACCGTATTCTCCGACACCTCCTAATGCTCCTTACGTTCCTACTCCATCGAAAGCTCCTTCCCCAATTCATGTGCCACCCTTTGTTCCAACACCTCCCAAAAGTCCTGCTCCTATATACCATCCTCCTTATGTTCCAAAACCTCCAAAAACTCCTCCTTCTCCTCCTGTTTATAGTCCTCCTAATGTTCCCACTCCACCAAAAGCACCATCACCTGTTTATACTCCACCGTATGTTCCAACACCTCCCAAAAGTCCTTCCCCTATTCATCATCCTCCCTATGTTCCAATTCCACCAAAAGCTCCATCACCTGTGAATCATCCACCTTATGTTCCAACACCTCCACAAACTCCCTCTCCTCCTGTTTATAGTCCTCCAATTGTTCCAACCCCACCAAAAGCTCCATCACCACGCTATGTTCCAACACCTCCACAAACTCCATATGTTCCAACTCCACCTAAAGCTCCTTCCCCTGGTCATCATCATCATCATCATCATCATCCTCCCTATGTTCCAATTCCACCAAAAGCCCCATCACCTGTTAATCAGCCACCTTATGTTCCAACACCACCACAAACTCCATCTCCTGTATATAGTCCTCCTTATGTTCCAACACCTCCACAAACTCCATATGTTCCAATTCCACCTAAAGCTCCTTCCCCTGGTCATCATCATCATCATCATCATCCTCCCTATGTTCCAATTCCACCAAAAGCCCCATCACCTGTTAATCAGCCACCTTATGTTCCAACACCACCACAAACTCCATCTCCTGTATATAGTCCTCCTTATGTTCCAACCCCACCAAAAGCTCCTTCTCCTGTTAATCAACCTCCTTATGTTCCAACACCTCCACAAACTCCTTCCCCTGTTCATCAGCCACCATATGTTCCAACACCACCAAAAACCCCCTCTCCAATTTATAGTCCTCCCTATGTCCCAACCCCTCCAAAAACCCCTTCTCCAATTTCTCAACCTCCCTACATTCCAACACCTACAAAAACTCCTTGGCCTGCCCATCATCAACCTCCCTATGTTCCAACCCCTCCAAACACCTCTTCTCCAATTTCTCAACCCCCCTATATCCCAACACCTCCCCAAACACCTTCTCCAATTTCCCAACCTCCCTACATCCCAACACCTCCAAAAACACCTTCTCCAATTTCTCAGCCCCCTTATGTACCAACCCCTCCAAAGACTCCATCCCCTAACAATCAACCACCTTATGTTCCAACACCTCCAAACACCCCATCCCCAACATCACACCCACCCTACACTACTCCTTCCCCATTCTCTCAAGCACCCTACACTCCAACCCCTCCAAAGTCCACTCCCCCTATTTCCCAGCCTCCAAGCAGTGGAGTCTCACCAGTTGTTGCACCATTCCCAAAACCACCAATAGGTTCACCTCAGTACCCTCCATTCACACCAATATCACCATATCCATCGTCACCATCACCATATGGCAGCCCTCCATTAACACCACCATCATCACCATCACTGTCACCTTCAGTCTCAACTTCGCCACCGGCCAATGCTCCGGCGGGTGCTCCGGTGCCTGCCACGTCATCACCGCCGGCCATATCTCCTCTGGCGTCGCCGCCATCGCTTCCTGCTGCAGCAACTCCTTCACCGTCGACGACGCCAGGATCGTCCGGAACGCCGCCGTCGTTGAGTCCCGGAGGCTCTGCAACGCCGTCGTCTAATGAAACGACATCAGCTCCGCCAAACGGGACGTCGTCTGCATGGGCTGCAACTCCTCGTTCAGGGTTGTGGACTTATTCAGTCACCATTTTGGTCGGTGCTGCACTAAGCACTATTCTTGGGTAGGTAAATTGAATGAGAGTTAATTAATTTAGTGTTATGAGTTGTACGTAATTAAATCTTCTATATGGTCATTATTATTTTTTAAAACTTTGGATATAATTTTTATTTTGGACATAAGAGATAGTATCATCTCATGATTTTATGTGTAATATGATCTGTGCATTTGTTATTGCCAATGTGCCTTGGAGTTTGATTACTGGACCCGTCAAATTCTTTGGTTGTTGAAACTTGCGGACTCGCAGTTTTTTGGTTGCTCTGAGTTTACCGTTCCTTATTTTTGCTTGTTATTTTAAGCCAAACGGAAACAGAAGACAATAATCAAAGCTACTCTATGATCGATTGTTTTGTTGCAAAAATTTAGATAATAAAAAAAAGGAAATAATCATGTTATTAAATAAAGTTACACGGGTTCTTTCTTAGAAAAAGTTAAAAAATGAAGTTACACGGGTTTTTTTTATTTTATTTGTATGCTATGTATTATATTTATTAAAATATAATATTTTATAAAAAAATTATAATATAAAAATTTCCTAAATTTTAATTTAGCATTTTATATTTAAATAATTTTCATAAAAAATTTCTTTAGTATAAAATTATTGTTTATTAATATTTTTATTAATTTTAAATTTTGAATCATATATTTAGAATAATAAAACTAAAATCGAATTTATAATTATAGTTTATGTTCTAATTTTTTAGTGAATTCAAACATAAAATTTACAATTCTAAGTCAATTTTAATTCTAAAAAAACTGCAATTGAGATTGAAATTTTATATTACAGTTCCAATTCTAAAATCGAAACGGACGGCTAATGTTATCATGCTGTAATGAATGGCAATTAAAAAGCAATACATTGACGTATTGTTGTCACAATTTGGATCTACTCTCGTTTTCAAACTGCATTTAACACGATTATGATTCTCTCTAGTCTTTAATTATTTTTATTATAGTTTAATTTTAATAATTTAATTTTAATACACTTATATTATAAAAGATTTTTACTATTTATATTATTATCTAATTATATATTGATAAATCAGGAAATATAATTGACTCTCACACTCACTATTTAAATAGTTATATAAATAGAATAATTTAATTAGATAATAATATAAAAATAATTTAATTACACTCACTACTTAAATGGTTATATAAAAAAATTTTATATTATCATTCAGTCATATATTTTCACTTATAAGTCTTTTAGATAGTGGATGGTTTATCAAACATTTTTGCTGAAATAATAATATAAGATTAGATATTTTTTATATCCAATAACATATCAAAATTAAATTCTGAAAATATTTGAGTCTTACGATAATAATCTAAAAAATATTATATATATAAAACTAAAAGTATAAAACACTATATCAAAATTAATTTTTTTATTACAAATTATTTGCCGGTATACCAATTGTGATTTGCTAGTGAAAAAATAATTGATAAGAACGACTAATATTTTTTTATTTTCAGAAAAAAGTATTAGTGAGTTTTTATTAATAAAATGATTATATTCTTTTTGCTAAAATTATCAAAATGAATTAACTTTCTCATAAATTAAATTCAATAAAAAAGATTATGAATAAGGACCCATTTGATTTACTATTGGGAGAAGCCAAAAGGTCTTTTTATTGGCATAAGAATAAATGTGTAGTAATTAGTGTATTTGAATATATAAAATTTTTTTAAATTCATTTTTGAAACTTTAAAAAGTTTTTTGGAATATTATTTTTGAAGATATTTTTTATTATAAAAAAAGATTTTTTAAAAAATAATTTCATTATTATTCTCATATTAATAATTAAAAATAATTTTATTTTATTTTATTTAAATAAAAATTATTTTTTTAAATTTATTTTGATATATTTAAATTAAATAAAAATTATTTTTTTAAAAATAAATTTTTAATAAATTTTCTTTTAAAAATAATTTTTTTAAAAAGTTAAACCAAATAATTGGTGGATTACCATCATCATTATCATTTTCAATTTAATCTTCTTCTTAATTCCGGTCTTCGTCTTCCCATTTTATTAATATAGGGAGATAGACATGCAGTACACGAGCCGATAGCTGATGATTAATTGCTGCCATGTGTTATTAGATGGTGCTGGACCATCCAAAAGTTAGGCACTTTCTTGATGTAGCTTTCATAGCATGGGAAAAGCTGGGACCTTATTTAATTCTGAAAATGCACATAAAGTTCGTAACGGTGAATATCAATCACACGAACATGGGTCTCGATGGTATCAAACTGACTTCCCCGTTAAGTTTTGGGCGTATTTGTTTTTATTTTAAAAAGGTAACTTTTTCTCAAGAGAAAAGCCCTATTTAAGTACATTCTTTCCTATTTTTCCCTTCTCTCATTTTTTATTTAACTCAAAAATCTCTTAAATAAAAAAAAGTTGAACAAATATCACTAAAAGTGAGATTAAGTACATATTTGGATTAGAGTTTGTAAACAGAAAATTATATCAATATAATTTTATAAAATTAATTTTGATCAAAATTAAGTTGGTATTAACGTAATTTATATTTAAAAAATTTTATATAAAAAATTATTATAATATAATAAATATTATTTAAATAATATTAGTCAAAATTATTTTTAAATTATCAAAAAGAATATGAATATTTTATACTTTGCTTTTAAGAATATCCTTTAATTTTTAAGATATTTGAATAAATTATATTAATATTATTATAAATAAAATTATATAAATATTATTTTAAAAATATTTGAATATTATTGGTGTTAATATTAAATTATAAATATAAAACTAAATTAACAACAAAATACATATAAAGTATTTGAATAAAAAGGTGATTAAATTAAAATTTTAATTATAAGATTATAAAATATATATTTTGTTAGAAGATTAAAATAAGTCTTTAAATAATTAATTTTTTATTTTAATTCTCGTGCGGGTGTTTTTGAACGCAAAAGCGATAAATTTTCGCTTTGCCTTCAACTGAGGTTAACATTAAAAAATTCGTTGATATTTATCAACTTAAAATCATCCAAACATTTTGTCCTCTTCATTCGAGGAACGTTCTCTTTCATTATAGAAATATTTTTTTGTACCATTAAAATAGATAAATATCTTAGATATTTAGAGATAAAAAAAAATTGTAAAAAAAAATGAAAAAAATGAAATAATTGATAAAAAAAAAATTGAGAGAAAATATTAAGGTATTGAAATTTTTAATATGTATAAATAACATACCTCCTTACATTAATGCTGAAACAAACACAGCGTAAATTATCAATATAAAAAATTTTATATTATTATTTAATTATATATTATTATATAAATAACTTTTAGAATAATAATCTTAAAAGGATTTAAAAATATTTTTGTCCTTAAAAATATAATAAATTTATATTTTAATTCTTAAAAAATTTTTAGTTTAATTTCGATCTAAATTTCTTTAGAATATTTAATTTTTATCCTTGTTATTTTAAATTTTGGTCCATATAATTATTTAAAAATATGTGTTTAATATTTATAAATATTAAAAACTTTATTTTTAATTTTTATAAATATTTTAATAATCTTCTTTTAATTTTTATAAATATCACTATTTAACAATTGGGCTAATGCGACAAAGAACAAAACCAAACATTTAAAAAAGTTTAAATGAAAACCAAACTAAAAAGCTTATGGGGACCAATATTGAAATACACTATATTTATATGGATTTAAAATATATTTAATTCTTATAAAAATTAAATATTTTTGTTACTATAATAATAAATTAAATGATATATTTTTTTTGATAGTATATTAAAATTAAATTTAAAAAAAATCAATTTTTTATAACGAGAGTAGTAGTCATTGTACTTCTGTTTCTACGACTTTTAAGGTTTAACTAGTGATAAAATTATATCTTTATAAAATACATCAAGTTAAAGTCACTAGTACTATACTATGGCATAGTAAGCAATGGAAGCTTGTATTTTTCAGAACACTGGATATTTTTATAGATTCGTTTTATTTGAACTATTTATTATTAATCTTGTTTAATTAAAAATATAAAAATTATATATCTCTTTACAAGAATTGTTCTTAAAATTAAAATTCGTATATTTTTCTTTGACGTGATTAAAATTCGTATTTTGATTGCAAACTACTAGTATAAAGATGCAGTGGAAGTCAAATGAACTTGCTTTTAATTACCCAAAAACAGATTGCTACGCAACGAGGCATTTATTATGATTTTCTCTCTACATAAGTTTTTTTTGGATCGAAACTTCGACCTCAAAGTGGCACGAAGTCTCCCCCCTATAAATGAGGGAATGGCGGTATTTTCTCTTACAAGTCCACAGTGCGAAGTCATAGTATACAAGTATAGTATTTACGTCTATTAATTCTCTCATTCAATAAATTAGTCTTTGAGTTGGTCTCTCCTTTAAATTTGAGCTCATAATATTAGTATTTTCATTGAAAAATCAACTTTGTAATCTATAAAAGAAATAACTTGTGAAATGGCTAATTGAAAAGGTCAGAACGAAGCCATTGAGAGCGAATAGCTTAAAATGGGTCGTCATAGTTGTTGACCTTTAAATGAGAGTAACAATATTATAAATCTCGTACTGGGGAGTCATATAATCTAAATATGATACCTAAATTAAGAGACTCTTCCACTTAATAGATTATTTTTTTTGGTTGGACTTCTTATTGAACTGGAGTCCATAACATTTTGCCCTTATATACTGATTTTTATGAATTTTTGTTATATTTTTTTAAAATGTTATTTTCATATTTTTTAATATTCGACAAAAGAAAGTATTAAATAAAAAATAAATATATTTAATATTTTGTAAACATAAAAAATATTTAATACTTTTCTTATTTAATAATTAAGAGAAACATTAGGAGAAACTTTTATGAAGATTTAGCATTTTCTATGTCTATTCGAGATTTTAAGACTTAATGGCTTATTTTTCCGTCCAACGTCTGAGCGTGTCACGCAACCTAAAACGGCTAAGCAATGAGAAATTTACATGTACATCTATTGTTAGTTCCTAGAAAATTCCTAATAGTCTTTCCAAGCAGTAATATTAATTAGAATTCTTGGATTTGCCCGATAAATTTTTTTGTAAAATTGTAACTATCGTCCTCTTATTAATTGCATGTTAATTGACATGTTGCCAAATGGAAAATTGCAATTCAACTCATAAAACATGCAAGTTTTACCCTAAATTCTTACAAAGGAGAGCAAATCATATGTTAACTAACAAAGCGTATTAATACATCACATAGCATAATTATAAATGTCATTGAGTTAAAAATTAAAAGACTAAATCTCAACGGAGTAATACTACATGAAGCAGAGTTGAGACAGATGCAATGGAGAAATTTTTTAAAGTTCTTTTAGTAAGAAAAATATATTATTTGGAATTATTTAAATTTAATATCTCAAATATTATATTAAAATATAATAAAAATAAAAAATAATAATAATTTATAAAACTAAAAGATATTAAAGGATAAATGATGCATAGCAATATTTTCTTAAAATTTTATAATTATATTTTATATCTTAATAAAAGTAAATGTCGGACCAATAAGAAAGTGGCGCGTTGGAGTTGACGTGTGGATAAATCCAGAACATGGTTCATCGGTCTCCCACTCTCCCTCGAACATGTCCACGTAATCTCCACATCAATATCAAATTTAGGGATATATTATTTGTACATAATTTATCTTATATTTTAAGTTAATATATCACTTATTTATTTATTATTAGATAAGTAGAAAATTCAATTTATATGAGAGCTATACATCTATTTAATAATAAATAAATAATATATCAACTTAAAATATGACATAAATTATATCAAAATATTATTTCTCTAATTTAAGGCACACGAAACAATGCGGAAAGCACGAGGTTAGGTCCATTTGGTACTATTCATCAATAGTTTCTCAAAGAAAACTGCTTCTCATTTAACATCCCAAAAAGAAAATTTCATCAATCACATTTATAAAGTATAGTGCAGATGGCTGAAGGGCTCTGACTTAAATGGGCCTCTAAGGTAGGCACCAAATTATAATTTCATTCTTGAATTTTGGCCATAAAAAATAAGGTAGGGATTTAACTATTTTATTATATAAAAATATAAATTTGTGATAAATCATATTTATATATTAATATTTTGAAAAAGAGAACTATGCGACTTACTTTTTTTTTTTTTTTATCCTTTTTCTTTAACAAAATTTCCATCCTTCACCCTCCAATGCACCAGTGCCGCCATAATTCTCACCTTAATAGAGCAAGAAATTGGACATGAGCATACTAGCTTAGTATTAATCTATCAAAATTAAAATTTAGAATATCAAGCATTGATAACCTGCAGCATAAGAATATATGTCTCTCTCGCATATCTCCATTAAGGGGGAGAAATCATTGCTAAGCTTATCTTTCAAGCTTTGTATAGTTATTTTCATCATTTTCTTCAAATATTAAGGTATATGATCATTTATAACTTGTTGCTTCATCCTACACTTATTTCTAATTACCCCATAATTAAAAATAGAGACACCGACATTTCAAAAATTCCATTTAGTTTATTTGTTGATGAATATTTGTTATGATACTGGAAAGCATCCAAGGCCATTGATCTATTTGCCACCTACGCCATCGACCACCACCATGGTCACAGCTTCTTCGACAGCGTCGTGCCCACATCCTTGACATCAACCCATTGTTGACGATGTCATCATATTCTTCGACAGTGGGTCTGAAAATAGGTATTGTGGAGAATGATAATAATTGGCGTTGATGAACTCATTGGTAATGGGGGTCGCCAGTGGTGGCAAAGGGAGTCGCTAGCTGCGGTTATGGTAATGTGATGAGGATGCTGAGAGAGGGTTTGTAGAAAAAATAGACAAGAATAAAAATGTAATGTTATTAATTTTTTTTAATTTTGAATCATCAAGGACAAAAATAGTCCATAACTTATCATAAACCAAGTTAGAATGAGCCTGAGTAAAAGTAACAAAAGTACATAAAAGAGTTTGCTAATTTTTTATTATTTTAAATTAATTTATTAAAAGTTGCAAGAGAAATAAAATTTATACTAATAACTTTAGATATTATTTGAATATATGGGATAATGTATAAATAATTCATAATTTGAGTCACGTTTATAGTTAATAAGTTGAATATGATAAGGTAATTGATAATAACTATAAAATTCTTTCATCATATTTACCAGCAATATAACTGAAATATACCATTATTAAGAGAAATGATTCCTCGTATTTTGTAGGTTGCCTATTAGTGTCTATAAAAGTGATGATCAACTAATGGCATTCAAGTTATAAACACATTAAAACTTTAATAAAATAAGCTCTTACATGGCTGTTGTGTTCTTGCATTTTGTTGGTCATCCATCAACAAAGAAAGGAAAGTGGCACAAAAAATTCGACAATATAACATCGAAATGGATTCATTGAGCAGACAAGATAATTGTATGAACATGTTCGAAGCGACCACAGATGATGGAATATGCTTATGAATCAGCTGTGCTTTTTTCTGTGGCCCTCCATCCCTTTTCAAACAGAGTCGAGTCTTTGAAATTTGGGTAATCTTGGATAGAGAAATAAAGTTGTGGACCCTTCCCTGTCTCGTTGCCTTTCATGATTACTCTTTGTTTCTTTAAATTTTCTCCTCTAGTACTCAAAGTATTTAAACCCAAAGTCTATGAATTTACAAAGCTTATAAACTATGAAAAATATTAAATGCACTAATTTAAGGAACGCATCTCATGTACGTGGCATGTGATAAAATCATTTGTATAAAAATGAAAAACGTTAGATAGTCAAAATTTGTAGGTTGATATGACGTGATTTTTCATCTTTAGGTGGACAAATAAGTCATATTATTATTCCATATGATGACCATCCTTATTTTCTTTTAAAAAAATCTGATAATTTTTTTTTTCTAATTATATAGCATTGTTCATAAAAAAAAAATGAAACAGGACTTGTTAAAATCAAATAGTAGAAATTATAAAGATGTGAGGTGATACGTATGAATCCATTGGGAGAAATAAATTACAGTTTTCGTAGCGGACCAAAGCCGAAGCTTGGTTTGTTATGGCCACTTCTAGAGAATTTGGCAACATTTTCAGGACTTATTTTCAGGAACTGAAGTTCAAGTGACCAAATATGTTCGTTGATGGTTAATTCCTTATTGATGATGGCAGTGACTAATGAGCATACTTCTTAGAGCTGAATCTGGCATCTCAATATTCTACATAATCTTAGAACTTCCATTTGCTTTGATATAACCGAGCGGCTACAAATCCCTTCAAATCCCCCAACATGTCATTTTATACTACAGCCCTCTGTCCGGTTTGTCATAAACGTGGCGAAACCATAATTCACCTTTTACAGTATATATCTAGTCAACTTGCCGTAGCCATCAGCACTAAGCTTAGTGTGATCTCTATACCTTGCCTTTTTCTCTATGTCCCTACTCCCTAGGTAGCTTTATGCTACCAACCATTCTTCTCAATTTAACAACCATTTTCTTTACCTTATAGTAAGGTAATTCTGTACCAAACATCTAATAAAGTTATTCAAAGACATATAGGTAAGATAAGATCCTTTCCAGTATTATTATGGTTGTACGTTATACACTCTAATGATGATGTTTTCTTACATGAAGTCCCATGTGACAGATTCCAACTCCATGAGAAGCATTTCTATTTTCAAAATAGAACTGCATTCAGTTGAATTATTTTTAATTTTTTCCCCTACCACTTTGGGATAGATGGGTAACTACTCGTAAGAATGCTAATAAAATGTGGGTGGTAGCACTTTTCCCCTGGGTTGGCGGATTTAAGGGCAGTGCATGTGTTTTTCTGGCAATTGGATTATTGAAAATCTACTGATACTGACATAATAGCCTATATGTACTTTTCACTATGAAGTAAATGTAAAAAGATGGAGATTACTATCATGCCGTAAGAGTTAAATTTATTGTTTGAAAATTTAGTATATGGTTGATATAATACACTTTATCCAAAAAAAAAGGTTATGTTCTTATAACTTTGAGTATTTAGGTACATGAATAATGTGACTTACAATAGAGAGTGGGAATTAGTGATTTTGCTTTCTGTCATGGGATTAGTTATGTTGTTTTGTCACCTTTGATTTCTTGTCGTTCTTGGGTCACGGATGCATTATTGAGAAAAGGATCCACAATTTTGTTAAAGAAAAACATGCATGCTTAAAAGTGTCAGATCAAAACTGATTAGTCTTCTACAGGGAAGGAGAAAACGCCACACGTCCGTATTCTTTAATCATGTATTGATGATAGAGTCACATGTGCTTAGTCCTTAACCATAGCTTCTGACCCAGCAGCACGACATTTCTTACTTCAGACTGCCTCATCTAAACATTGTTTTGGAGATCGATCAACGGCTCTTTTTGTTGAATTATTGACCCTCCTTGTTTGCTATCATTTTCAGTGAACAGAAGTTAATTATAGAGTGATGTTACCTTTCTTTGTTTTTTTTTTTCCCCCTAAACCACCTATATCCAAATCGAACTTGAGACTCATCAGCAAAATTTTCCTCACGCTGGTTGCTAGTTTTTTTTTTTTTTTTTTTGTGTGACTTAAATCAAAATCTTATTTAAAACAAATAAATATCAAACTACTTAAGCTAACCCATTGTCCGTGAAGTTAATACATTTAAAAATCACGTAGAAATCTTCTCACACATATATATATATATATATATATATATATATATATCATTTCTCTAACTAAAATACATGCATATTTCCAATATTTATCCATGCTTACATTAACATACTTAGTACGAGTCTATACTATGCCCGTACAATATAGAATAAAATAACATTTTCCTTAATTATTTGCATTAAAGTTTAGGTATTGTCCCTGTGTGCCGTTCGTTGAAAAAAAAAAACAAAAAACAAAAAACAAAAAGAGGGAGAAAGAGAAGAGAAAAGAGGAAGAGGAAGGAAAGAGAGAGAGAGGAGGGGGGCCCGGGGTGGACTGTCGGCAAAAATTGCACTTGCGTTTTGCATATGGCAATGGGCATGGTACACAGGCACAGGTGGTAGGCTCGGAGCCGAGGACAGTGATGTAGTACCACCGTAAGTGATGTGACAATAGAAGCCTATAATCAACGACGTGTGTTTTGATTTTGGAATGCTAATTATTTCATTTCATATATTAAAAATATTGTACTAATTCTTTTGAAAATTACACATTAAGGTAGAAAAATTATAATCGTAATATTAAAAAATTTAAATATATTTTTAATCTTTATAAATATTTAATTTTTGAATTTGATTTTTTAAAAAAATTTTACTTAATTTTTATCTTTTATTTTTTAGATATTATTAGTATTAATCCTTATTATCAATTGAATATTATTAAGTATTGACATGATAACATCATATTTAATATTGATAATGTCTAAAAAAATAAGAAACTAAAATTAAGTAAAAAATTATTTAGGGACCAAATCTTAAAAATCAAATATTTAGAAAGACTATAAAATATATTTAAACCTCTTAAAAATTACCACACTTAAAATATTTGTTATACCTTATGCGAGGCGAGCTGAAAATACAATGCAAACATCAAGATATGTATTTTTCAATACGAGTTCTATGGTGGGGGTAATGAATTTGTTATCAATTTGGTCACCAAATCTCAATCATTAAGATCTAATTCAACAATTGAAATTAAAATCTTTCAATAGAAATAAATAATTCTAAAATAATTTATATTCATATTTTATTTAATATTTATTAAAAATTACATTTCCCTTTCTATCCTTTCATTTTTTTCACCAAAATCGACCGCCGCCTTCCCCACCCAGAACTCCGCCAACCTCCCTTCTCTTGATGAGGTGCACAATATACTACCATCCATGATATTATTTCTTATTTTAAAAATAATGTTTGGTTGTCCTTAAATTATTATAATTCTTGGCTCCAGAAATTATTTCCTTACAAATTATTGAAACAAATACATCCTACAAGAAATGAGATGCCCCGGGGAAGAAATACAGAATTCTCTAAATTTTAGCGATTTCCAAATAACATACAAGGAAGGCTTCACCGAAAATATTGTAGCTTCAATTTGCCCTCAAAACATCATAGTATGACATTGGCCTTTTCTTTGAGTATCCAATCCAGTGCCTAATATCTGTAGATAGGAGATGGTGTTGACGGGGTTCAGCTTCTTGTTGAACCTAACCAAGGTGTTGGAGTTCGCCTTCGTCTCTTCAACTTCCATAGGCGTTGCTTTTCTGCTGCTACTGTTTTTGCGGGTAAGATGGAGAGAAGCATTACGGTGTCCACTTGAAGAGGACGCGATAATCGTCATGAATTGGAATCGGAATTGAAGCGTAGGTCAGATGCAGTCACTGCACCATGATAAACAAGGAGTCATTTGGGCGTTTCATTTTTTGTTCAACTGTAATTAGAATGCAGAGGGTTAGGAGGTGAGGTAACAGCGCCAATGGGAGGTGGTGGCGGTGGGTGGAGGCAGAGTGAAAGATGGGGTGTAGTCGACCTCAGCAAAGGCGGTGGCGCTGGCAAGAGGCTACGGTGGGTAGAGGTAGAGCGGTGGTAGAGCCGCACTGCCGGGACATTGTTGCATAGGAAGCACGGGAAAGAGGAAGAGAAGAAGCGTGGGGAGAAAAAAGTAATTCAATATTTTTATTTCATTATAAATTTATAAGAATAACAAGGACCATACTTGGTCCCAAACTTACTGTTCCCACCGTAGAAACCAACATTTTTCAACCTAAATAGAACGCCTTCACACTTTTTTGCATTGGGAAATGTCTTTTTCGTTGGAAAAACTTACACTTCCGAATGCACGTTTTTACAAAGCTAAATAACAGTAGATTTTTTTCAACGCCAGTTTGGAGTAAAACCAAACGGGCTCTTCCTATTTGCAAAAATAAAGATAGAAAAGGATAACATATTAATGTGTATGTTTCTTGTTTCATTATTTAAACAAAATGTCATTAAAAAATGGGAAAAGATCCTCGACTAATAAAATGAATCCTAATTTAGATCTCACAAGAGAATCTAATTAATAATAAAAAACTACACATGACAAGTGATATGAAATTTTTGTATGAGAGGATCCACTCCTTATAAAAAATAGAGTAATATAAATAACATGCAAATAATATCATTGTAATCTAAATAGGATATTCTCGGATGTGTTGTTATAGATGCTAGATGGACCCGCTTAGGCTTTGTTGCTTCTTGCATATCTAAACAGAAACCTTTCCTATTAAATCTTGTGTCACAAACAATTGTTTCCTCTATAGAATGACAAACCACATGAGAGCTTCATGACAGGCACTACTGCATCAAGGCTTCCAGTAAGGCAAAAATAGAACAGGCCAAGCAACTAAATGGAGAAGGGCAAAACAAATACAAAATTCAACAGTATGTCTGATGGTTACAGATTACAAAATACAAAATTATGATGACTACAAGCATATGCTCTAGCATAGGAGCATAGCTCATTTTGTTAAAAGAAGATCCACCTCTTACGCCGATGTCTCTGCAAGAGCAACATGCAAGTCAAGAAAATCACTATCATCACTGCAACTAACATTAGGAGCAAGATAGACTGCAGAGATAGTAAAAACATGATATCATAGCCACATCAACTTTTTAGCTTTTATAGAAAAGGATGTGCAACTAGTGAACTTAAAAAAATTCATCCTGCTTTGAAGTTTCACTATTCAATTGATATCTTCTACACAAAATGCATAATCTCCAGTTCAGAATTGTGTCTAAACACCCATAATGCAATCAGATAATGTCGAACATAGAAAGTTATGGTACAAAAGATTATATAACTTCGGCTATGCTTCTTTTTCTTTTCTTTTGTGAAAATGCAACAGATTTTGAAATGGAGAAAATTATAAAACCTCTACAGCAACTGGATCGGTATAAATTGGGATCTAGAACACACAAAGTTAAAAAACACCATATAATGCAATTGTTAGGGATCGGTTTTATGGCCAGGTGTACAGTAGGCAAGGGAGAAAGGGTGAGGATCAGGGCTGAATATCAGCCCAAATTGTTAACAATAATAATAACAGAAAAGAGGAGTGGAGGGAAAGTTCGTTAGGGAAGTTAGGAGGAGGTTAGGAGTAAAAGGAGTATAAATAGATAATCTGAGGTGTAAGAGTCTTTTGTCTAGTCATTTGGCCAGAGTGGGAGAGATTGAGGGCTCTACAATTCCCTCAGAGAGTGATTCCTCTTGTATAGCTAGGGTTCTTGGCACATTGCCAAGGATTCCCAAATCAATAACACATTCTCTAGTCTTATTCATCAACCTTCTGTATAACAGTGTCTAACAGCAATCCAGTAAACAGCAAATGGAAGTATTAATTAGAAGCAATAAGTAAATCCACCTTCCCATACATACGTGTGTGTGTGTGTTTGTGTTTTTGCTTTTGTTTGTTTTTCTTTTTCTTTTTTTTTTTTTTTTGGGGGGGGGGGGGTGTATAGACGACCTTCATCTTCAACTTATATGAGGATGACATTCCAAATAGAAATTTGTGAGTCTATCCTATCCAACATGCATAATCCGAATGTAAACCTGGATAAACACACAAATAGAGACACAGAGAGAGAGGGAGAGGGAGAGAGAGAGAGAGAAACCTTCTTGTCCTGAACTTGTGGTTTTAATAAAATAGGCTCAGAAAGAACTCCATTGTTTATATCCTGAATATATGGCTGCACCTTTTCCTCCAACATCTCATTCAACTGAAGATCGAAAGTGCATATGACAGAATAAGACGGTATTTGATAAATCAAATATATATTTAAAGCCACTTGAACCAGACACACGTGCAAGCGCACAAACACACATATATGCAAGGCAAATAATAATTCTAAAAGCAGTTTGAGTACATAGAACTCTGAAAACCATAGACAACTTTGCACCCTCAATTGTGCAGCAAACAACCAAGAACACAATGTGAATTGTGAACTAACAACAAAAGCATAGGGTATGCTCCCGAGACAAAAAGAGGACAACTGTATAATACATGCTGTTTGACAGAATTTTATTGCATGAAAATGCTTGATTAGGGGCATATGTCCATTTTGATATGTTGATCCTTTAACCATAAACAAACAAACAGGAGATGGAAAGACAAAAATCACCAACCTTTTCCTGGCGCCATTTAGTTTCCCACTGTGCATCCAAGATCTTATCAGAGATTTCTCTTTGGGCATTAAGAAGAACAGTCATTTCATAGAACTTTTCTGGATCTTTGAGATCCTCCTCACTCCAAGATGATGCACTCAGTGGAAGGTCCAGCTCCTGCCAATTCTCTGCAGTTAGTTATGTCTCATTTCTGAGTAGATGGTGCCTACACCCTACTACTTCTAAAATTTTTTCCAATGGATGATATATATACAGATACAACCAACTGGAGAAGGGAATTCGGTCATTACTTATGAATGTTCTATCACCAATTTATTCTGGTATACTCTTGAATTTTCCCTATTTTCATGGCCAGTCTCACAAAGCCATTGGGAAAAGTTTATCTCTCACTGATTTGCTAGTGAAGAGCATAAGGAAATAATGTAGGACCTCTCTCTTTTCATCCCAAAAAAGGAAAAAAATCGAAGACCTCCCTACATGTGGAAATTGGATAGGGTATCATGCAGGTTCCAAGGCACAAAAGAGTGACAACCTTATAAATTATGATTAATAGATATATGGGCAATGATAAAGAAACAGATCTGAAGAGGTCAGTCCCCATTAGTCTTGGATTAAGTATGACTTGGATTAAGTATGGGGGGCTATGACATTAAAAACGTGAGCTTAACTGAGAAGTTCCTCTGCCACCCTATTATGTGTTATAATATTAAATTAATAGTTCCATCAAATACTAAAAGATCAAAGATATTAGGAGACTGAGTAAAGAGTTATAAGCTAATTCTAGCCTATTGAAAGTAGAAAGCATTCAACGAGTGAAATCATCAAAAGCACATTCCTTTTTTTTATTATTATTAAATTATGCCCATAACTTAAGCACAGACAAATCAGAATTAGCATAAAAAGTGATAACTAGCAGATGTAAGATGAAGATAGTGAGTACGGACACCCCAATTCGGTGGTCTTGGTGGAGGATCAAGCTTCATAACCTCTGCCTCTAGTGCCTTCTTAGCCTTATAGTAAGGAACATTTCTCACTATGACAGGATCATCCCTTGCCCGGTCAGGATCTATAGATATCAAGGCCTGCAATAATAGCAAGATCACAAATTGGAAAAGAAAAAAAGAGTCAAATTGATTCAAAGGAAACTACAAAAAAATTTAGATGCTATAATCTCAACCATTCAAACTATACAAATGTCAAGGGTCCAAGTAATAAATATATCACCTTCATTGTCAAAAAATGGTAAAATATAAACAGTTTTCCATTTACTGTAGCAATTAAAAGAATCCCAAATTTTACATATCTACATTTACACTGCATGTGTTATCCACAGCGAGGTATGAGCATAGCCATAGGTACAAGAAGCAACATTAGATATTCAGTACAAGAAACTTACCTCCTGCAGGTACTCCCACCCTGGTTTCCTCTTAGCCACCACATCTCGGAGTTGATCATACCGCATGGATTCCTAAATTCACAACAAAAAAACTATTTAGAAAGATATAATAGAAATATAAAGTTGATCAACTGCTATGAAGTATAAATGTAACAAAAAATGACAACTTAGGCTGTATGACGCTTTGTTAACTTTTGAAAACTGCGAAGGCTAGTTGCATGAGAGGACAGAATAAATCAATTTCACATATCACATGGTCATAGGTATCGCCCCGCCTTCCCAATACTGTTTTAAATGCCTCAATACTGTTTCCTACACCACCTGCCTCAGTAATCTATAATTCTAAGTAGTTATTGATATACAAATGACAATATTTTGTCCAAAGAATACCTTCCTAGAGATTATGATTTCGAGTTAGAGAACTCATGAGTCCTCCACACACACACACACAGATGAAACAACAGAGCTGCTAGGAAACCGCAGCTCCACAAATTTTGTGCCTTGATGTTCTCTCTCATTCAAAGCACATCTCCAAGTTCACAGTGCTCCAAGTAATTTAATGCTATCATATATAGGTACATACTTAGTTTGCAAAGATTGATTTGAACAAATCTAAGCACCACATGTGGCAACTAAGGATATGCAAATGGAAAAAGATATAGCATATTTAAACCAATTTTTTGTTTTTTGTTTTGTATTTTTTTTTGGGGGGGGGGGGTAGTAGATGAATAGTTGAACTAAAAACAGTGTGAAGGAATATGAGCCAACAACCTTGTACTGCCACCATATTTTCTGCTTCAATTCATCATCATAGGTAAATCCACCCATAATCTGAGGAAAGGTTATCAGCCAAAATGCAGCAATACTGGGATCTTTCATGCTGTATGCTATGTGCTGGGAAATAAAAACAAAAAAAAAATTTAGCATGTCAAATAAGATTGAGAAGGCTCAAGTGAAATCAACTCTAAATAACGTCCCCTCCTGACACCTGTCTATAGATGAAAGCTTGAGTGAAATGTAAATCTAAACAGAAACATACACCCTTATGCATGATAGAAAGATAAAGAAGTGAAAGAATGAATGTAGAGTTGTACAAAACCAACTTTCAAGATTACTGTAAGCTGAAAGTAACTTGAGGTGTAGGAATCAATTGCATCAATACCCTACCAATTATTACCAGTATCCAAAATTCCAAATGATGTATAGAAGAAAATCACTTATTTCTAACTGGACCTTTCAAACCTTGACATCAGGTAGCTGGAAGTCCTGGTAACATAACCTCACTCAAATTCAAATAAATAATGCAAGTCAAAAGGTCTTTTGCAGATCATGTTACAAGAAACAAAATCTACATATCAGAGGGCTATACACAAGTCTGTCTGCCAATGCTTTCCACCCACCCCATCTGAACCGAGACAAAAGAGAATAACATATCTAAGAGATCAAAGGAGGACGAAACTAATAATGCCAACACTAGTGGGGAAAATTGTGAATATCATATGGATTCATTTAGCCAACCACAATGTTCAGGATCAAGGATCGCTTTGGTTGTATATCAGAGGTATCTACACTATTCTCAATTAAAATGGCAATGATAATAGCAATAGCTTAGATCAAATCAGATTCGAAAAACACTAACCTCAAATGGATAATCCATCTTTTTCAAGACATTATAGGCTACCCACGGGGGGTCCATAATCTGCACAAATAAAGGCATGCTTGCTTAAAAATGACAAGAATTATTTAACTTTAACAGATAATAATAAATATAAAGTATGAATCAGTAAAAATTAACAATGATAAAAAAAAGTCCAAGCACCACAGAATCAATGAAAGTACAAAACAACTCACATCATCTGCCGAGATCCTAACTTGTAATTTGTTTTTGCACTCAGGACAGCCCATTACGCCCTGGATGATCAGTAAATTGTTCAACCAAAAATCACAGCACAGCATTGTTACTAGATGAAGCATGTCTGATTCTAACCATCAATATCAAAGTAGATGTTCCAATATAGCTTCCAGTTATTAATTTTCTGTTTTATTTGTATGTATGTGTCTGTGTGTGTGTGTGTGTGTGTGTGTTGGGATGGAGGTGCACCTTATTTATGAAATACTACAGTTTCAGTGGGATTGAGATTATTCATGAAAAACAAACATGACCGGGAGATTGGTTCATACAGTTCCATCACAAGTTGGACATTCTTTTGATGGTAATGGTTTCTGAAAATCCAAGGAGGATGGTAGATGCACTAACTCAGCCCGGTTGTCAGCTATGGCATCTGCTACAGATTCAGCAGTCGCTTTCTCTCCTCTAAAAGTAAATAAATTGAAGAACAACATATGAGGTGTCAATAAGTTGAACAAGAATACTATGAAATGATTTTTTTATTTTTTATTTTTTATTTTATTTTTTAAAAAAAGAAAAAGAATATGCTCAAAGGAATATCTGCGAAAATAATCTTACATGGCCAATTTCATATAAATCCAAATGACATCTTTTTTGAATTTCACGGCAGATATTTTCTTTGAATTGCCAAATATTAATATATGAATTCAATGTAACTTTGATGGATACAATCAACCTCCAACTTTTCTGACATTCAGTGAACAAGGTCTTCCTTATAAAGAGGCCTTCTAAAGGACCATTTTAGAAAACTCACTAGTTTAAAATGAGTATAATACAATTCCATGTAAACTTTATGTTGGCAGCAGTTTATTACTTCAGAAGTTTCCTTGGAAAAAATAGATAAGTAACCATGACCACAAATGAAAAATATCACAAAGTATTCTAATACAACTAGAATCTGAAATTTATGACGGAAATCATTTTTGCAAATATATGTGTTTGTGCAATTATTTATTAACCATTTCAACAAGAGCGCCAAAAACACCACGGTTTACACTGTTATACTATGTGCAACCCCTAAATTTATCCACATGGAGAGGAACTTACCTCTTCAAGCTGCACTTCTTCACTTGATAGTACACCCTTCCACTTCCTCGACACATAGTACACCGCAAGGCCTGCCATCCATTACACGTCCGACAGTTCCTGTTATCAAGACATATATGCGGTTTAGTTAAACAAACATTTCAAAGTCAACAAACAACATTACACAAGTGAGAGACAACGATCAAGGAACACCGAACAGCACCTTTGACATATCACCTTCTTCCCCAGCTCTAATGCAATGTCATAAGTACCCAAAGTAGCTACAGCCTGCAACCAAGCCATGCCGCAACGTTAATCAATTGTTTTATTCAAAAATTAAAAACTAACCAAGGAAACTGACAACGTGGAAATTTAAGACAATGCAATTCCCATAAATATCAAAATCAACAACGCAATAGCCCAAATTACAAGTTTAAGCAAAATGGTTCCCAAAAATCCTATAAACAGAAAATAGAATGAAAACAAATTGATATTTTTATAATTAATATTGTTTTCACCATTTTCTTCACAAAATTCATGGAAACATAAAACAGAATCATAATAGGGAAGCAGTTTTGTAATGAATATTATACATAGAAAATAAAAACAGAAAAGAACAGGCTTTTATGTCCACTCTCACAAAAACACCCAGAAATCAAAAAAGAAAAAAGAATTAGCATCAAAACCCACAAGCCCATAACTGGGGTCCCAACAAAGTATCAGAATTATCACAAAAGCTTAAGAATTTGAGAAACGCAACAAATTCTAAGACAACCCAGACAAGCAATACCACAAAGAGCAAGAGTTTATCCAAAAGGCATCAATTTTCACTTTGATAGCCAAACAAAAATGGTACAAAGAGAGAGTGAAGAGGGGGTACTGACGAAGACGGAAGCATAAGAGAGCTTAGAGATGAGCTCGGGGACACCGAATCCACGTTGGGCAGAGCCGGCAATGTCGAAGGCCAAGGTGAAGGGAGACAAGACAAGCTTGACGGGAAGGTCGAGGAAGTCGAGGATGTCCTGGCCATAGCGGTTGGTGAAGACCTTGTAGCGGACCTCCACGAACTGCTTCACTGCCTTCACTAGACGGTCTCTCGACATGATAATGGCGCTAACACACTCCGAGAAACACAGAGCATTGATGAGACTGAAAGAAGAAGAAGAAGATAGAGTTGCACAGTGCAAAGGTTTTTAAGATTTAGGGTGTTAACCCGAACTGGGATAGGGATAGTGGTATCCAAGGGAAGTAATTCAAACTATACGCAACCAAACCGGGCCTACGTGAAACTGCATTGCCCAGTTCGTTTCGCCCAATAGGAGCCAGGGTCCTAGGCCCGAAATGGGTATGGTTAAGTTGGGTTGGTCTCGACTGCTGGGCTGCGATTATTTGAACGTAAGTGAACATTTATTCCCCTTCTTTTTTCTTTGAAATGGAACAGTTATGTTTTTGAGATGAAGTTACGAACTTCATTTATATGCAGTAAAGTCAATAGAATTTGAAAATAAAAAAAAATAAATTATGATAGATAATTATTTTTTATAATTTAATTTTTTATTCAAAAATTATCAGTTGATAATGTAAAATTATTTTATATTATATAAAATTTATTAATTAAAAAATTGATAATAATTTTTTTTAAAAAATTTTGATTATTTTTAAAAATTTATCTAAATACATTAAAAAAATAATTTTTTTGATTAAAAATGTGTTTTCATGGGTCAAAATTGTTAAAAGAAATGCATCGTAAATCCTATTTTTTTTCCTTTCTAATTAATTGTTATTTTTGAGTGATTAATTTTTATCTATTGAAAATATAATATAATTTTATATTATCAATCACTAAATTTTAAGAAAAATAATAAATTATGGTAGATAATTATTATAATGTAATAATTATTAACTATAATTTGGTATTTTTCTTAAATTTCCTTGACTGATAGTGTACATAAAAATTAAATTCTATTTTGATCATGTAAAATTGTTGAAAATTTAGAAAACATTTCTAAAATAAAAAACTAAATTAATTATATTGTTAAAAATTATTAATTAGATCATAATCAATGCCATGATTCTCCTAATTTGTAGCAGAACCCAAAAAATTAATTACCAAGTAACCAAAAAACTTCAGTCACTCGAGTGATGTCAAATCAATCTTTACCTTTTCCTAGTTCCATACTTCCATTTGCACAATCCAAGTTCCATTCACACTGATAGTAAAAATAAAATAAAATAAAATAAAATAAAATAAACAAATAATCAATCATAATCACAAATTCAGCACCAAACATGTCAATAGGGTAGGCTCGTGGTGTTAATTTTTTTTTTTGGAGTTCATTTGTAAATACTTATAAATATTTGATGAGCCTGAATTAGACCCTTTCCCACGCCTTAAATTTTTTTATCATTAAAAAAAAATCCGCACCAAATAACCAGTTACGAATTTAATCGTAACAAAATCGTACTTTTAATTACATTATTATTATTATTATTATTATTATTATTATTATGTTCTTAACTCAGAGTCAGATATTCCAATTTTTTTTTTTCCCAATTAACACACACAGTACCTAACGTTGTGTTTGTTTTGTTCTATGTAGATAGCCAACATATCAAGCTCAGTTCACCGAACCAAATACACGGTCGCAGTCTCTCTCTCTGTCTCTCTGTCTCTCATATTCAGTGTTTCTCTCTAGAATCCATGGCAGCATCAGCACCTGCAGTAACTGCTCTGAACGGCATGAAGGTGTCGCAGGCATACCTGGAAAGCAAGGCAGTGAAGGAGACCAGAGCCCTGATGGCCGAACTCTGCCGGCAATTCTACACCCTCGGATGGGTATCTGGGACAGGTGGTAGCATCGCCTTCAAGGTCCACGATGACTCCATTCCCAAGTCTCACCAACTCATTCTCATGTCCCCTTCTGGTATTCAACAAAGCCCCACTTCGTTGTTGTTGTTGCTACTTTCATTTCTGGGGTTGTGTTACTTTTTGTAGTTATAGCCTTTTTGTATGTGTGTGTGTGTGTGTGTGTGTGTGCGCTTTGGTTTTTGTGTATTTGTTCATGTCCAAGCTCAGATTTTTGTGGTCTCTTGTTGTTTTGGGTTGGATCGTTTCTGGGTCAATTCCAGATTCTTATGTACTGTTGGAGTTCTTTTTTCAGTACTGTCTTTTCTTTTTTTTTAAGGAATTGTTCACGCAATTTCGGGTTTTAGGTGGTAATTAGATAATACCCTCCTCAAAATAATGATTCCATGATTCGAACTCTTAACATTGCAGATAGGAGTTGGAGTGTATTTCTACTGTAACCAATCACTTTTTGGGTTGCTGTTGGTGTTTCTTTATATATGATCAATGCGATTGTGCTGGACTTGAATTCAATTTGATTGGTGGTTAAGAATTCAAGATGGTTTTTATGTGCAGGAGAAGATGAATTTTGTTGTTTATTGATCATTGTTTTGTTTTGTTCTTCCTTTTTTGGCTGAAAATTGTGTGCAGGCGTTCAGAAAGAAAGAATGGAACCAGAGGATATGTATGTGTTATCCCACACTGGATCAGTCTTGTCTGCTCCATCTCCCAAACCTTACCCACACAAGCCTCCCAAGTGTTCTGATTCTAGTCCAGTTTTCTTGAAGGTAAGGTTAGTTTTCACCCTATTAGTTGCTGTCTATAAAGCATGGACATACTATTGCGGGCATGAGATTATAAGACACAACAGAGACGAGCATTTGTAGTGTTCAATTAATTTTTGTTTTAACTACGGGATAAAACATATACAAGACTATCTAAAATTGAGAAAAAAAAAAATAACACATAAATTTAGGATTGTCTGAAATTTTTAAGCAATTTTGAACAATGAAAAAAGAAAATAAGGCAGGGTTGAAGCTTATAAATATGATATTGTGTATAATAATTCTTTTCCTTAAAATTTTAATATTATAATATCATATATGTCGTGTATGTGTCCTACAATTTTTAAAAATTTGGTGTGTCTACAGTGTTCATGTTGTGTCCTATGGGTGTGTAAGTGTGTTCGCTGCATATGTTATTGTAATATCTGATACGCACATTGTTCTTTTGATGTATCGCAATATTATGTAACATGAATCAACTACCCAATACTGGTTGTGCTATTTTACGAGATAATTTTTATGCAGAACTTACATCCTATTATACTTTCAAAAAATTTGAGTGATGTGGTGTCAGTTAAATTTTGGAGTACAGGTCAATAGTATTGGACATTTGGACTTATGGCAGTATTAATTAACTGTAACCTTCAGTCGATAAGTGCTCTCTACCAATTGCTTGTCTAAAAAATGCTACACCATTTCTATATATTTTCATTTCTAACAAAATATGTATCTATTATTTGGCAATTAAAAAGTGTAACCATGACTTTTTCAGTTTTTCATTGTGATAATTATCCTTTGACAAATATACATTTGACTGACCTTACAAACTTACTATTCTTGAGTGGTATTTATTTTTATTATCTTTCCTTGCGTAAATTAGCAATTAATACATTTCTTTATCTTCCTTTCAAGGCATATGAATTGCGTGATGCTGGGGCTGTGATTCACAGTCACGGGCTAGAATCTTGTCTTGTAACAATGATCAATCCTCTATCAAAGGAATTTCGAGTAAGTCTATGTACACGGGTGCATTTTTGTTTAGTACTCTTGTGGAGTCAGGAGTCTTGATATTAAAGATGCACATTCAAAACTGATACATAATTACTAGTTATCATTTTATCTCTGAATAGGGTTTGAGACTGGTAATAGAGCATGCAGCTGAATTGCAAAAACATCTGGTTAATTGTGGAGTGCTAAATTCCAGGCAGGCAAAACTCTTTTGAAAGAAAAAGAATCTCTTTATCATATTTTAGAGAATTAAGTAGAGATAAGATTATGTATATTGTGCCAAATAGCCATCCATTTTCAACCTAGTATCAGATTCAAGTTCCTAGTAATATGATCCAAGACTTGCATGGGACATCCTTCTTGGTGGCATAATTAGCTCTCTAATTGCATTAGCCCTCTTGGTTTGAAAGCCTCTCTCCATGGCTCAAGTTTAGAAAACAATAAATGCTGTGTGCTATTGAAAAGCAGTGAAATAATAAACAAACTGGAGAAAGCCGGAGGCAGAAATATTGACACTCAATAAGCATTTGAGAGATCATCACTGTCCTCATTGAATGACCTCATTCTTTTATTTCCTCTTCCTATTTTCATTTGATTCTGATTGTCTCCACAAATGGCAGATCACTCACATGGAAATGATAAAAGGGATCAAGGGGCATGGTTATTATGATGAACTTGTGGTTCCCATAATTGAGAACACGGCCTATGAATATGAGCTCACAGATTCTCTTGCTAAAGCTGTATGTTTGCTCGTTTAGGTTCTCCATACATATGATACATATATGTGGGGAACCCAAATGATTTCCATGAACTTTCTTTTTGTCTTTTCTTTTTTTCAAAACAATCACATGTGATATGGCTTTGTTGTTGTTTTCTTCCCAATTTGTAGATTGAAGCCTACCCAAAAACAACAGCAGTGCTTGTTCGTAACCATGGGATATATGTTTGGGGAGACACATGGATCAGTGCTAAAACTCAGGTTTGTGTTGTCCATGTTCCATGGGAAGATTGCTATTAAATATACATAAGATGTCTATTTGAACTTTCTGCCAAGAAGTTCTGTAACATGTAATACTTCTCTAGAAAACATGCCAAAGCTTCTTTCTTCTTCCAGGCTGAGTGTTATCATTACCTCTTTGATGCTGCTATTAAACTTCACCAAATAGGATTGGACTGGTCGACACCACATCATGGTCCAATACAAAGTGCAAGAAGCAGTCTAAGGATTGCTGGGGGGTCAGACCTGACGGTTAAGGCAAGGAAAGCTAATGGTGATATTGATCCATTCCCAGTGAGTTCACATAATCCTCCCTTTTTGTGTAAAACTTTAGTTTGGACTTCAGATATTCCTCAATCAAGATCCTCTACCCAGTAGACTGGAAATGCTAGTCCGCAGTTCATAGGATGTTTGACACATCCTGCAGTTTTTGAGTCTCATAGCTTCCAATTAGATTGGTGATTAGTATCTCCATTTGGATTGCAGCGTTGCATTGTTCTTGACATTGAAGGAACCACTACACCGATATCATTTGTTTCAGAGGTTCTCTTTCCATATGCCCGTGATAATGTTGGGAGGCATCTATCTGCAACATATGATACCCCTGATACTCAAAATGATATCAAGTTGCTTCGCTCCCAAGTAAGATTTATATAGAGCTGTATGGCACTGAAATGATATTTATATTCCTCCAATCAGAATCTGGCGGCTAGGTATTTAAAAATACTGGTAAGCTAGTGTGGTATGTTATGCCTCAGCCTTACTGACACTGAAATGATATGTTAAAGACGGAAATGGGATTGTGGTTTTTGAACTACATTGTCCATGAGTATTAGCAACGCTAATGACTTAGTTGTTTGTCACGTTTATATCATTCAATTTTTCTTCAAGTGATGATACTTTTTTCAGTGGTTTTTAAAGCATAAAGTCAAATAAAAATGATCCATCACCGGTGAAAAGAGATAAACAAGAAACTTTAAATTTCATATGTAAACTGTATGGTAATAAAATGTAAGTATGGAAGCCAGGGACCACCAGTGCAATTTTAGTCTCAAACACAAGGATAAGAATAAGATTTCACGTAATTGAGGTCTGGAGATTTTGTGCCTATGTTGCATTCAGAGAATTTGGACCATTGATTTCTCTTTCATTGGATAACAGGTTCAAAGTGACCTTGAACAAGGGGTTCCAGGTGCTGTGCCTATCCCGCCAGATGATGCTGGAAAAGAGGAAGTCATTGCAGCTCTAGTTGATAATGTGGAGGCCATGATTAAAGCTGATAGAAAGATCACTGCCTTGAAAGAGTTGCAGGTAGTTAAACCTAATGTTGCTGAATTCATCTTTTGGTGGAATTCATATTTGTGATATAGATGACATTAAGCTATGCAGGGTCATATATGGCAAACTGGTTATGAGAATAACGAACTGGAAGGAATAGTTTTTGATGATGTACCAGAAGCTCTAGAAAAGTGGAATGCCTTGGGCATAAAGGTTGTGTTTGCTGATTCATAGCTCTGTACCTCTTTTTAGTTCACTTGTTTAGTTTCTATATGCCTTCTTGGATGCTTGAGCAAGATGCCCATGTTTGTAAATGTGTATACGATGACCATAGCTTGAGATGCCCTCTATTAGCTAAAAAGCAGAATGTGTGCAGGAATATGATGCCTTTTTATAAATAGAATTCATCTATATCCACTCTCTTCTTTCCTTTGCTCTAAAATGCCTATGGTGGCCCACTGGTTTAGGCAGTCGTCCCCTCAAACACACTGAATAGTGGATACTGGATACTGCCCCACAGAAGCACCGTTCCTTGGTAACCGCTCATCTTGCGACATCACCCACTTGCTTAGCGCTTGCCAGCCACCCATCACATCCTATCTCCTTTATCCTAAGATAGTACCATTCTTTTTCTATTCCTGTCACATGTTGACTCATCCATTCACATGGCATCATAGGCCTACTATCAAGTTAGCAAGGAATTGGCTTGAAGAGACAGTTCCCTCTTCAAACAATTCAACATGTGTTGTGGTCCCTCCATTAAGGCAATTTCAACTCAGCTGCTTGACCCCCCCTACCTAGCCATTTTATGTTTGAATATCCAAGATGGCTGAGTACATAAGATGCTGTTGTACCAAATGCCTCCTTTTTGTCTTCTTTCTCAAGTGTATTTTTGTTATTGTCTATTTTAATTGCAAAATTTATTAAGAGATTAATTTTACTACACTGTTAGTTTCGAAGTTTTACATTGTCATCCAATCATATACTTCTATACATGTAACTTTTGATATAGTAAAGGTAAAGGACTAAAGGTTAAACATTTTTATTAATGTGACGATATATGATTAGATGATTGTGTAAAAAATTTTTAAACTGATAGTGTATGAAAATTAAATTCATTTATTAAACTCAAATCTCAGCCAAAAGTTGTTGAGGGCGAGCCAATTGTTATTTTCTGTTGGCCGAAACAAACAGAGCAATCACGTTTTGTATGAATTCTTTATCTGATGTTTGGAGGGCATATTTTCTTTCATTTTAACTGCTATATCTGATATGTGCACCAGGTATACATATATTCTAGTGGTAGCAGGTTGGCGCAAAGGCTAATATTTGGAAAAACGAACTATGGGGACCTAAGAAAATATTTATCTGGCTTTTTTGACACCACAGTGGGGTAATGTTTGTCTTTATGTTTCCTATTGATGATTCCTGTCTAAAGATACTTGTATTTATGCAAAACTATTTTGCAGGAACAAAAAGGAGACACGCAGTTATATTGAAATTTCTGAGTCACTTGGCGTTGATAAACCATCAGATATTTTATTTGTTACTGATGTATATCAAGAAGCTACAGCTGCAAAGGGAGCAGGTATGAGCATTTTTCTTAATGAGTTAAATTTTATCCACCATGAACATTACTAATAACTGTCACATGATTATAGTGACTAAATTTTTTCACTTGCAGTAAGCAATTTTTTTAAAAAACTGATCCTTTATTTAAAAATTTTAAATTTGATTTGCTGTCAATTTAATATTTTTCATACAATCAGTAAATAAGAAAGTATCACATCATGACTCACTGATGTGGATAATGCAAAATTTGTTATTGGATCAATATTAAATGTTTATTTAAATACTAAATACAAGTATAATGGTTGCTTTGGGAAGTATTTTAGTTCTTCTACAAGCTATTGCTCATTATTCCTCCTCAGTGCTTAAGTAAGCTGAACTCTTCCTAAGTTAGTTTATGCATGAGTCGAATTGTTTCATGAAATCTCATAGAAGTCAAACTAAAGCCCCTAGCTGATTTTCAGTAAGCTTTATGCATGTGCAATTTGAAGGTAAACTCTAATCAATGTTTCACATTGAACTATAGCATTGCTCTCTTGTTCTTCTAAATTGCCACCTTTGTTTTCTATTGGCAAATAAATATATGAAGATCCTCACTTTAGTGGACAACTGTCTATGTTCAGATGTGAATAAAAGCAGTAGACATCACTGTAAATACTGTATTTTGGTCACTAAATGCTATGCAGCCTTTAGTCCATCAACTTGCATACACCCCATTTGCACGCACATTATACTTATGCAGTGTGGCAGATTGATTTACTTGCATGTCTTTGGGGGTAACTGCAAGAGAAAAAAAGAATCAAAATATGCCACCCTACACAAGTGCCAAGGGAGTGAGTGTGAGAAATAAGAAACCACTTGTTTTGTGTACACATAGATTTGTTGACAGTTGTCCTATGTTTCAGGTTTGGAGGTGATAATTTCTATTCGACCTGGAAATGGACCCCTCCCTGAAAATCATGGTTTCAAGACAATCAAATCATTCTCGGAGATCTAAAGAGTAGTTGCAATCATATGTGATGATATTATGTGTTATGATAACTATGGATATTGTAACGTTCACTTCTTGAGATGAAATAATGTAATATATTGCGCTTATTTCTCCAAGTTTCTGTTTAACTTGGCCCCCTCTCTCTTTCTCATAGTTTAAATCTAGTTTCCTTACATTTTAATTTGTATTACATGGCTTATTCTTGTGACTTTGTGAGGTAGTCCAATTTTTTGCATAACCAGTTTTTTTAAAAAAATTTTAATGCAATGGTATCCGAAGTTATATGCAGCAGGGTGGAACAGAACATAATGTGAATTAGATCATTTAGACTTTAATGGTCTAAATGTAGACGTAATTTATATGATACTATTTCATTATTTGATTCATGTATCCAGTTTCATTTAATAGGGCAAGGATGTGTTTGGTTTATCGCTGACAACCCATTGTTTGGTCTAGTGGGAAAGCAACTTTTTTTCGCTTGTGTTTAAACCATAATTTGAGGTTGAAAATCATTTTGAAATGTAACTTGACGGGATTTTGCCGAACTTATTAAAATGAGTTGAAACTTAATTGACATTCTTCAAACCATGGTTGGGGCTTTAACACCGTCAAAATGAATGTGCACTTGGTTGTTATCTTTGTTGTTTTTCGGATGAACTCAAAAGATTTGTCGGAAAGACTAGTTAAATAGTGGAGCTAGCTTTTTATCGTGCATATTAAAGAGGCTGTTGATTAATATTGTTAATTTTTAGTAATGGGGATCTTTGTATGTGATTCTTTTAAGTCATATCAGGTGTATTTTTCATTCGTCCCTCAGTCCTTGCATTGTATGGGACGTGAGAAGACATTTTTTTTATTTGTTTGATAAACACAAGTTTAAGTGGATTTAGTATTAGTCATTCCACCAAAAACAGGGCATGACCACTAGACTCAAAGACCATTTATAGAAGACTTACGAGATTGTCTATTAACGGAATCCTTATATTGATAGTGAGGATTGAACTTGCATCTCCGTGGGATATAAACTCGCTCCTCATCAACCATGTCAACCTTTATTGGCACGTGAGAAGACATTTTGACTTGTTTATAGTTTAGAATTTCTTGTATATATATAAATTTAATACTTAGGTTTATTTACAATAAAGTTGTTAAAATTCATAAATAAGTGATTGCCTTTTAAATAAAGTTGGTGTCAAATTTGTTGTAAATGTGTTTCTAAAGTTTAACTGAGTGGCTTAGATTTGTGCACAGCACACACCGAGGTTGGTGCGGACGAAGTGGAATGAGAAAAGATTTCCTCCAACCTATAAGCACGCAAGATGACGTAGATGAAGAACTTTGTTCATTATAGCGTGTTAGGAATTTATGTGCAATTCTTTAGGAATATTATTGTTATTCATGCATGGATTTTCTCTCCTGCCGTTTATTTTGAAATGTCCATTTCTACAGAGCATTTAAATCATTAAGACCAGCAAGTGTTTCCTTCAACAACAAACATAAACAATTTAATAAATGAGTGTAATGTTGATGTTGAATATTCGAGACTGTAATTTTGATGTTAATGTCTCATCTTCTACTAGACCGCATTTTCTCTTTCTCTGCTTGCATCCATAAAGTTCGGTATCGTTGATTTTTTCTTACGTACTGATATAAATATTTTATAGCAGTTAGTGGTTAATATTAAGTTAATATATTTTATCTTTCCAAAATAAAAATTTTAAAAAGTATTTCAAGTTAGTAGGTTGATGGTTAAATATTAGCTGCTCATCAATAAAAAGTATTAATAGCCTTATAACTATGAAGAAAGTACCAAAGGAATCTAAAAAGAAAAAGAAAAATAAAGAAAAGATCCCGCCTTTATTTCATTGCTATCTATTTCCACACGTAACATGGATTATCATATAACATGCCTGACTTCAAGTAACGCTCAGCTTAACTCATCACTATCTGTTTGTGGTACCAAGTATTTATGTTATTTGAGCATGATAATTTAGATACCCCAATCGCCATATGGTGATTGCAATTAAATAGGTATAATTTTAGTTATGTAAGTTTTGAATTGGTATATTAATTTCAGTAACAAATATATAATGATCAAAGTTCAAATCAATATAGATTTTAGTTATGTAAGTATCAAATTAATATATTGAGTTCAGCAATAATATGTATCTGATATCAAATATTGTCATATTCAATGTTTGTATGGCTAAAATTTACACTTGACCACCATATGTTAATAAAATTGTCTAAGTGATATGTACAAACAATATTTTCCAATGCCAGGGATATCTTGGTTGAATAATGACAAGGTCCTTGAAGTTAGTTTCAGGCTCTCTTTTTGCTCTACCATGTATTCATGTGGTCTTAGCAACTTGGTGCTTTTTCAAACCACCTAATTAGCTGCTATCTTTGTCAAAAAAAAGTGGTGTCAGATACCCGGAACTAAAAGATATTTGAAGTTGCATAAAAACTGGGAGAAAATAAAGATGTTGGCGGTTCTATTGTTCAATGCACCAGCAGTTGGGTCCAACCTAGATGTGCCTAAATGACAAAACAAAGTCTAAAAAGGAGAACAAAAGATAAAGGGTGTCTTCACATTTTCTCTGTTTTTGTTATTTACATATGGTTTCTTTTCTGCCTTACTTTCTCTTAGCATGATGATTGTAACGGAAGTCCCACTTTCGCTATCTTATCTCCTCTCTTGTCATTTTGTCAACCCTTCAATGCTTCCCATTACAATCTAAGAAAATTTAAATCAATACAACAAGAGGAAAAAAAAAAGGAAAAAGAGAGAGAAAGAGAGAAAAAAGAAGAGAAAACAAACATTATTGGCTACTTTAGTTTTATAAAATATAAGTTATTTGCAATCCCAAAGTATAGTTATTTCAGTTTTTAATAGCAATTTTTTCAACAAATAGTACTTGTATAAAATTCAAAGTAAGATTACATATATCTACCTTTCCAAATTCCTCTAGCTGAGAGGCTCGTGCACGCTTCTGTCATTCCGCTGGCCATAGTACTTGTATAGAATATATTGCGGATCACTAACATTCTTAAGCAGGACTATCAGCAGTACCATAAACATTGTGCATATCTCTTCAATTCACTAACGTTTTTGGTACTTTGTTTCTTGCTACTGTTAAAACTTTGATTTTATCGCATCTAAAATTTAATACTTTAATGTCAGATGTGAATAACAATAATTCAGACTAGTAACTCTCTTTCTTCCCCCACCCCCCCCCCCCCAAAAAAACTATTTCAATATCGTTGTCCTTGTTTCATTTCTCATGTTTCACACCATTGGAGTTCTCTTTTATAGCGTGGTTTGAAATTTATGTCCATTGTCATAACTTTGGTACCTAGTACTAAGGAAAAAAGCAGCCACTCTATGGGGACTATACAAAAGAGTTTTACTGATCAAATAGTTGCATGATTTAAGGACAATTTGTCTGCACAAATACATAGGTAGGTCCTACACAAAACACAATCTTTATGATAAACACATACATAGGTCCTATATAAAATTCAATTTTGCCAATCAGCACATACATAGATAGGTCCTGTGTCTAGATTGTTGTAAGAAGTACTAACTTGGGTACTGAGATTATCCATAAATATTCTGCATTTAGAAAAGGAAGAAAAGGGTCTTTGCTTTACTTCTTGATCTAAAAGGGAGGTAGAAAATTGGTAGTTGATACAAATTGGCTCTCCTTCCAATAGGAGTCAGATATTAAAGAAGAAAAAGAAAAACTAAAACTGAAAAAAAAAACACACACACACATTATCGCATCTGGGTTACGAGAGTTGCTTGAGAGATTTATCAGACTAAAATTGGCATAACCAAGAAGAGGGACCCCCTCAACCTTCAGTAAGTTGACATACCCACCTTCCTCTTGGTGCAGCCTTCTGTGATGACAACATAGGATACTGTTATGTCCTTGGTAAAATGTTTCCCTCCCAAGCATCCTCATTTCCTTGTCCTCTCTTTACCTTCTTTGGATTCTGTTGATCTCTGAACACAATTCACCTAGTGGTTGGTGTGAAACAGGAATCACAATAGACAACATGTGAAACCTTATTGATTGAATTTAATCATAATCCTAAGGTGGTTTTCCAACTAAATTCCATGAAAACCTGTTGATGGAATATGAAAAGAAAAAGGAAAAAATAAAAATTCAGTGGACACAGAACAATTTTTATTTTATTTTATTTTATTTTTTTTCATTTATGGAAAGGGAAAAAAGATAGCAATATTCTGAGGTGGGAAGGCAAAGCAGGAGAATAAAGAAGAGGGGCCTTGCCATTTCATGGTAAGAAAGAACACTTTTACAATTAGACCAAGCTCTCTACCTTCTTGTTGAAAAAAATCATTCAAAGTTCAAACCCCATGTGATCATTCTCTGATCCTCTCTATCTAAATCATCAACAACACAAGTCATAGCCTTGTACAAACACAATCTCTTCTTCCTCTCTTCCTCAGGAAGGTGATGACTCAGAAACTCTAGGTGAAGTCACAGGAAAAAGTGGTAAAAGCTGTGGCTCTGAGTCTCTTGGAGTTGTCATGGGAGAAGGATGCAAATAGAACCCCTTTTCAGCTATGGCCTTGTCCTCCTCCGAGGAGTTTCCCAGTGAAGGAGAGGACTTGTCAAAAGGGTCATCATTCAATGGTGTGACAGGGCTAAGAACAAGTGAAGGGAAGTCAAGCAAGCTTGGGGAGAGGATCTCAGGCTTCCTTGGTGAGAACCCAGAATTCTGTGCAAAATTTGGCATGAGGGTGTTGATCATGAGGCTGTTCTTGAGGCTGTTCCTCCTCTCATAGAGCTTGAACCCTTGCTGCTTCTTTGGTGCTGTCTTGATCGGAGGGATGTTGAAGTTCCTGGATGGTGGTGGTGGCAATGGATCTTGCTGTTGTTGGGGTTGCTTGGATGATGATGCTGTTGTTCTTGTGGTTGTTTCTGATGAGCCAGTTAGCATCTGAACTACTTGCTTGAAGGTGGTGGTGTCAGCTTGCACAAAAGTAGTAGGATAAGGGTTGGGGTCAGATCTGGGGATGGTCTTTGGGGTGAGTGGTGGTGTTGGGATTTGGATGCCATTGCAGTTGCTGCTGCTCATGCAGTTGCTGACATTGCTTGTTGGTGAGTTCATAGGAGAAGGGTTGTTCTCCCTTTCTTGAATCCTTGAGGTGATTTCCATTGATGGGGTGATGGTGAAGGTGGCACCAAAACCAAAGCAAGTATCTAACCTGCAAAAGTAAGAGAAAAAAAGGTTGGGGAGTGGTTTGGATGGAGATTGGAGAATTAGGACTTCTATGGAAGTGGAAGGGTGAAAAACAAGGCTTTGAGGGGAAGGAAAGAGGGTTGCTTTTATTGTAGCTTGTGTGATTGTTTTGTTGTGCCTCTCTTCTTTATACTATTGTTTTTTGGTTCCTTTTTCTTATACTATTTGAGTACCCCTTTTTTTTTTTTTTCTCTCTTTGAAAATTTGCTGTGTTGTTTTTGGTGGGGCTTATGAGGCTTGGCTGGCTAGAGAAGAAAATACCCTCAAATGGTTTTGGGGCTTTATAAAGAACACAAAAACAAAGAGTATTGGTAGAATTGGGAATTTTTGGCAATGAGCATCTGTACCACACCACTGGGCAAAGTTATCATTATAAGGGGTTAAATTATATTTGTAGCATTGACTTCAGAGCCCCCCAAAGGCAGTGACTTATTGTGTATGTGATGGGATTGGGGATGATAGATACATGTTTGATCAGAACACCCATCCCATTCCTAGATTGTGCCTTTGTTTACTTGGCTTTGTGCACTTTCAAGAAGAGCGTGTGTTTCACGTACAAATCATGTTTGAGCCAACTCTCTCCCATACATGGCTATCTGACCATGTTGAGAAGTGAAGCATGCAACCTGCTCACCTCACACCTCAGATAAATAAAATGACTTTGGAGCATAAGATAAGATGATGATGTTATTTGTACAAAAATTCAAAGTTTGAGTCTTCCGTTTTCTTTTGATTTTTCTCTGAAATTTAGTCTAATCAAGTTTGTGTTATCTATAAAATATATGACAATAACAATTAAGTCTGTTGTTTTTCCTACTAAGTAGATTTGCTTGCATGGATCCAGATGATGTTACTCTATTTTATTGTAAACTATGACTACAAAATACATATAATTTTTAAAAAAATCATTTTTGTAGTATTTCCTTACCTCTTTAATTTATAGAAAAAATTATACTTTATTCCTTAAACTATAAATCATATATATTTTAACCCTTAAATTTTAAAAATGTGCAAATCAATTCCTTAAATTTTCAAAAATATGTATTTTAGCCAAAATAAATGTGTATATCCTCCAAAACTTTGGGTCATATATAATTAATCCCCTGAACTTTTCTAAAAATATAATCCGATATCCTACACTTTTTTAAATATGTGATATTTTTATTAACAATTAATTGAAAAAATTAATAGAAGAGTCAATTTATACATTCAGAAAAATTCAATGATCGATTTGTATATTTTTAAAATTTAGAAGTGAAAGTGCATATGATTTATAGTTCATAAGATAAAGTGCAATTTTTCCTAATTTTTAAAAAGATTAGTAGGTTTAGATGGTCTAATACTATATATAACAATGCGTAGGTTATGCTAAAAGTCAAATATTGATCCAGTAAAGGGAAAGTGCTTGTACTAGGCAAAATTCTCCAAGCAAAAAGAAAGTCAAGTTTTGCTTTTGATTGTTTATCTGCCTCCAAGAGAGGAATTTTGACAGACGTTATCCCAGTTTATGTAGCAAATCATAATGTTGGCACTATTTATCGACAAGGTTTGGTGTGAATGCATGTAATTGGCAAGCCTTTCAATCTTCTTTCCTTTGAAAACTGTTGTAAATTTTCTAGTTTGATTGCTGATCCTTTGGTGGTTTTACTTTTCATGCACGAACTTTCAATTTAACTGTCTTAATTGAGAAAAGGTATACATGTTTGAACTTGCTATGTACCTGACAGAATTATATTGAATTAATTGAAGCTCTTGCTAAACTTATATTGACTTCTATAAAGTTTCTATAGAGAGAGCCTTAAAAAATTTAAACAAAAAGTATTTATTGAATGAAAATTCAAAATGGCGGAGGTATCAATATAATTAAGAAAATAATGGTAAAATATCATACTTTGTGCTCTATATTATGTCGCTAGTACACAGAAAGTTAAGACTAAATCATGAGAATATGGAAGCATACTTATTCTACCATACTGAATGCAGTTTTGATTTGTTATGCATATTAACTATCTTATTTTCTTTGAATTGAAAAAGATATAGTCATGTAAAATAAAGTTTACTGAGTTTGACCCTATTTATGTGTTCAAGGTCAAGATACAATCCTAACTTCTAATATTCTGAATATAGGATGGACGAGACTTATGATTGAAATCACTTATTCAGACCATATTAATGCATGAAACGAAAAGATTCTCTAGAATAAGGCAAAAACTCAATCTATACTTCAATATTAACACTTCAAATCAAAGATATAATCTAATCTTTTTCCATAGATCATATACAGTATCAAAATATGTTCAAATTAGCTTGCTTGTGGTCTCTTACAGAACCATATGAGAGTCAGATAAAAGCTGGCAGCGATCCATATTGGAGACAATTTAATGGCACTGTAACCAGTGGGTTCTATTCTTCAATTCTTAAAGGTATCTTGCACTCCAAAGCAAAGTGCTGCTTTATGACAATTTTTATAGATTCAATGGTTAATAATTTCGATGTGTATCATTAGATTTAATCCACAATATCTTCAGCCACACCACATAATCACTAATTAATATATGCTATAATAATGCCATTAATTAATTTTAATCAGTATTTTGTACTTAGATAATCTATGTGAATCAGTTCTGTTCCCAAAACAAAGTGCAGCAGGAGCACTTGTGGTATTCCATAACCTCTCATTCCCCAAAGCTGCTGATTGGTAATATATGTAATTTCGTATCCACTGTCCACTTGAGTGAGTGGCATAGATTTTTTTTTATTTCCACACTTTAAAATCTTCAAAAGCAATAAAGAAAGGGGAATCAAATTCTGATTTATGTTGTTTGCATTGAAAAAGAGAGAGAGACTGGCAAAGGGGGTGAGAGGGGGGGGGGACCAAGTGCCAATAAGACAAAGTCACTGCTTTTATGAATTGATTTAATAATTTTAAAGGATAATCATTACTAGGATCGTGGGATCCCCTTTTCAAATTCATTCTGTTATGCAAAATTATGAACTTATTACTGGTTTAAGTGCAAAACAAGAAACGTTCTAGCTATCATTGTAATCAAATTATTACATATGCATTGAATTCTCAGCATGGGAAATATCAATAACCAGAAAGAAAATGATATCACCGTCCCGAAAATCATTTCTATTGATATAGTGCTAGAATCCAGCTCACAGATTGGTTAAATAGATAATAGATTTGATAATAATTATGATATCCAAAAAAAATAAAAATCAATGACAGTTAGGAAATAGAAAAATCACATTTGTTTGGATAAAGAAAAAAAAGTCTCCACCAACATTTGGTCAATTCAATTGGTTCGATATTTATTTCTATTAACTAAAATATTGGATTCAAGTTTTATGAATAAAAAAAAATTAATACTAAAAAAATTTTATTTTTATAATGAATCAACTTGATTTTAGTCAAATTATTTGAAATTTAATGAATTTGAAAAACTGATGACTTAAACCAAAAAAAAAAAAGAAAAAAAACTCCAAAAAATATTGATGAGCTACCAAAATCAGTGAGATAGTTTGTTGGTCATAGAGCTAAATGGATTTCAGAAAGAGCGAGATACCATTCCCACCTTCAAGTGGGAAATGAGTAAGCATTGAACAATGACTATCAATGAATAGATGACAGCGTGCAATGCCAACTTATGTGCTATCTTCAGCAACAAAAGACACCATTCTAAAGTTAAGTCAAGTCATGATCTATTTTTTCTAAGATGGCCATTTTTTTTGTTCCTCGACCCTGGTGTGGGAAATAGATGATTGGAGAACTCACACACTAGTTTTCAAATGATCATCAATCATCAATCACAATCAATGATATTAGTAATGATATTAGTAATGTAATCAGCCCATTTGGTTACAATAGGAAGAATTTGTCTTGTATTCTGTCTATTTCTCTAAATAAGAAAAATCATCCTCCACTCCAAACTCCTTATTCTTACATGAGTTAATTTCAAGTTTCTTCATTTTAAAAAAAGAATAAGACCCCTGCAAAAGGTTAAATAGACGGCGCCATCTACAGTGCTCTTTGTTGGTCAAGGAGCATGGTGCATCTTACAATCAGATGTTGAGATTGTGAGGTGCATCGATACACCGATCACCTATGATACACTGTAGTAATATCTAATTTTAAGAAAATTTAAAAATATAATTAAATATATTTTAAAAATTAATTATTATATATTGACTGTATAAAATTATACTGGCAGTATAAAATAATTTTACATTGTTATTATAATAAAAAAATTTTATCAGTATAATTTTACTCTATCAGTGTAATTTTATACTGACAGAGTATAAAATAATTTTACACTATCATTATAATCAAAAAATTTTATTAGTATAATTTTACTCTATCAGTATAATTTTATACTATTAATGTATAAAAATTAATTTTTAAAAATTATAAAAATTTTATCAGTATAATTTTACTCTGTCAATATAATTTTATACTGTCTATCAGTATAATATTATATTGATAGTATAAAATTATTTTATATTATCAGTATAATTTTATATTATCAATGTATAAAAATTAATTTTTAAAATATATTTAATTATATTTTTAATTTTTTTAAAATTAATATATTACTATAATGCATCATAGGTAATTGGTATATCGATACACCTCACAAATTTACACCATTCGATGCACTACAGTCACAAGGTGCACTAAGCACCTTGGACCGCGAAGTGCACCAAAGTCGGCGCCTAAATAGACTAGTTACTCTCCTAGTCTCCTTCTATCTATTATGTCTTCAACAAAAAGTCTACATGGTGTACATCTATAATTTTAAAAAGAGGATTTCTTGACTCTATCATTTGTTAGGTTCAAATTTTACTACAACAGACAATTTTTGATACAAAAGCTAGAAAGTTTCTTACTTTTAAATAAAAATTTAATTTTGATGTATTTAGTACACGTAAATATATATTGATAGTGTCCTAAAACAACTGACACACCAACACCCATTGTTGCATCGATTTATATATCCCAACACCATGTAAATAACCTTGAATACACAAAACAAATTAAAATATTTGATGATGCCATAACTTTATCAAACCTTGTTATTTATTTATCCTGATATATTGTCATGTGCATACCTTCACAAATTTCTACACTACCTTATGTGTTAGATGCCAATTGGTTAATACAAATCTGTTCACTAAACATACCTAGACAACTATTTTATCATGTCGAATACAATAAACCAGGACGGTTTAGGGGGAAAGGAATTAGAGAGGTTATTGGCCGGCTTGACTACAGTGCCATAAACAATGTAAAGTATTAGGTGTCATATTGGTGGTTCATAAGCAGAGATCACGAGGTGGAGTAGGGAGGGTGACAACTTATACAGAGAATCCTCAAGTACTTTTTGAAATGTTTTATTGGATATAGTATAGATATATAATCTTATTTTATAGTTTAAATAAATATAAATTTTAATTATATAAATATTAAATATAATATTAACTAAAAATAAATCTATACTATTAATAAAAAATAAAATATTAATTTAATATTTTTATATAATTAATATCTGTGCTTATTTGAGTATGAGTACGTATAAATAATATTACTATTTCTTATTTGGGGTCAATAGAATTCTTTAAGTACTTTGAAATACTGACTTTGCAGGGTCCGCCAACCTTAGGCTTTAAGTATCTCACCGTCACAGCCGGTCTGAGCCTCTTAGCTACTATTAGGCACATGTATGTTGAGCTCTAACTACTGTAGTTATCTATCTATGCATAATATTAAAATAGAAGATGTAGTTTTAAATTCAAAGAAAGAAACAAAGAGGGATTCATTTTCTAGTCTCAAGAAAGGTTTTGCCGTAAAGTTTGACACTCTAGGTAGACCAGTTCATATTGTTAGGCAAATTCCACAGGACTTCTGATTTTCTTTCTTTTTTTTTTCTTTGTCATCCATTTGAATTAAAGAAAATTCTCTCTCATGCTTTAAATTTATCCTATTTCATGAAGTAAGGTCAGGACAAAGTCCGTCTTCTACCAGGAATTTTCATACTAATTTTTCATACACTATTGTGACCAAGAAGTCTTTTTAATAACTGTCTTGTTGGGATAATAGGTTTTTTTTTTTTTCTCCCAGTTTTGGTTCAGTTTAATTCACATCTAAATAAGAAGAATCAAGATGAGAAAATTGTTTGCTTAATTAATTACTTGGATGAAAAATAAGGTAAGCTGGATTGATCAGTATCACCATTATTATATAGCCACGAGCTATAACAGGAGAAAGCTTGTATAATATGAGTGTGTTGGGTTCTTAGCGTTAATATCGGCTTGGATTTAGACAAAGGAGTACATTAAGATAGATTCTGAGGTAAATTCAGATAGGGAAGAGAATGAAAGCAAATTAATGTATGAAACTTCCGGGTAAGAGGAGTCAAGATAGGATTTTATATATATAGACAAAGATAAAAGAGAAAAACTACAATTTAGTTTCTGACATATTTGGATGTCATAAGTTTGTTTTTGAATTAAATAAATATATAATTTCGTCTTTAAATTTATCTATATTAGAATAAATAAAGTAAAAATTTATTTCTTGAATTTAACAGAATGATCTCTCTAACTCTAAAGAATCAATTTATCTTAATGTAGATAAATTTATGGATTAAATTATATATATTTTTTAGTTTAGAGACAAATTTATTGTATCACCCAATTTTTTTGGGGGTAAAAATATACCTTTTTTTCAAGATAAAATCAAAATTTAGAATAATATTTTTTCTAAAAGAAATAAAGAGAGACAGAGATAGACAAGAGTGGAAAACCATTAAATCACACGACTTGATAAAAACCATTAAATGCGATTCACTATTACTAATTAGCTAACATCACCTTATTATTTATGAGAGAGAGCAGGGAATCCTGATCCGAGAATTTGATCTGACTCAAAGTACTGTCTTGCTTGGTCGCTCCTTTTCCCTCTCTTAGGGTAAAGGAAACAAAACGATCGTTTAGTCAAACTTAATGGCCCCACATGGGCCATTTTTATTTTTTTTAATGGAACCCCACATAAGCCATTTGCCTTCAAACACTGTCACCCCCCCAACAAAATCTTGCAAGGGAAAAATTAAATATTGTTGAAATATGCAAGTCCATTAAGTTATTCTTAGCTTCTTACTAAAGAGTCAAGAAATTTTGCTATTGATTAATTGGGAGTGTTTGTCCCCCATGATCCTTTGATCCCAATAGAGAAATATAAGTTACTACTAACTAGAATATGCTTTCCCAAATATCCTCTGTGGTTGTATATATGCTCAACATCCTAAGACCTAACAATAGTTACAAGAATAAAATTACAATATCATCCTTAAAAATTTTGAGTGTAATAAATTTATTTTGAAAATAAAAAATATGTAACTAAGATCTAAGTGCGATTGGGTGTGTTCATTTATGCTTCTACCCTGAAAAGAAGTTTTTTTTTTTTCAAAATTTTTCAAAAAAATTATTTATAAAATTTTTAATATTATTTGTTTCTGTTCCAAAAAAAAAATAGAAGTAAAAAATAATCAATTTTTTTGTATTTTTGAGAAGCAAATAGGGAGATATTTCTCCCAAAAATAAAAGTAGTAGAAAAGAAAGAATATTACTTCTTAAAATTAGCAATTACTTTTTTTCACTAAATTATGATTTTTATTCTTGAAACTTTTAAAAAAGAGAAAGTGATTCTCTCTATCACTTCTCTTTAAAAAAATACCCTTCTCTTTTCACTCTCATTCTTTTTTTTCTCTCTCTCTATATCCTTAATTATGAATTTATAAAATAAAGTATTTTTATATTTATTATATTTAAATAATTTAATAATTTTTTATTTTGATAAAAAGTATTTATATAATTATAGTCAAATACAAAATAATTTTTTTATTTTTACTTCTACTTTAGCTTGAACTTCTACTTCTTAAAAAATACTTCTTCTTAAATCCTACTATCATTTTTCATGCTTAACACCTTGATTAGGTGCTACTCAATTCCCTCCTTTGTTTCATCTCCAATGCTGAATTGCAGTGTCAATCAATTTTTACCTATGTCTAACTGAGTCTTGTCTATCTCATCATAAATAGGTAAAAATAAAAACAAACAAGTGAATAAATTAGAAGTGAAAATAAGAAAGAGGCGCATACCCATGAGAGCAATATATATATATATATATATATATATAGAAAAAATATTTTAAAAATGTCAACTAGTGAAAGTTGTCAACCCTAATATGGGAATGGGCATGTGCATGGCATCGGAAGGACGTACTTTTCGCAGTACAAGAATTCAATGCCTGTTTTTTCCTTCTCACAAACCATACCGGTTTGACCCGCTCAGTTTTGGGTAGGAACCAGTTACTATCAGAAAATTGTGGCATTTGTTTTGTTTTCTTTTTCTAGACTATTATCTGTGTGACCTAGGGCCATGCAAGGAAGTTGCAATCATCAAATCCAGGTCAAAAAGACCTTGTCAGTAAAACAAACTTCCTATACTTAGACCACAGATAACCAAAAAATAAAATAAAATCCCCTATTAACTAAATTCATATGTATACTAAGTGTGTCACGTAATAAACATAAGTGGACAGACACAAAATGCTTACCGCGGTCAAGAATCAACTTAAAATGTAAGTTAAAATATTTTTCTTCTCATTATTATTATCATTATTATAGTATTAGTATTCTATGTTCAAACAATTAGACCAAACCAGTCAATGACTTGTAACACTGAATTACTAAAGAAAATATTGTATTTTACGTAACAAGTCATTGATTTGGTCTAAAGACACATATAATGAGACGGTAAAACAATTCCACATCTCTATAGGTGGCGTTTTCCTCTCTGCAATTGCAAACTTAATCATGCCTTAATCATTTTTCGAACCAACTATAGCTTAGAGAAGAAGACCACGACAACTTGCTTCAAAGTTCAAATGGCTTAGAATGGAATTTTGAACTTGAGCCTCATTGACTATGCATCCTTATGATTATGACTTGTGAGTGCCCATAATTAAATATTTTCCCAAATATTTTATGCATATCCATATAATGTGGATAAGAAAAATTATAGTCACAAATTATCCCTCCAAACTCCACCACCAAAACATGTCAGGGGGAAAAAAGTAACTAGTGGATGAGGTAAGCTCAAGAGCATGTGTCAAAACGGTTAACGGGAGGAGTAATTGCAAGCATTGTTATTAATTACGATTGGATTGTAATAATGCTATCTTGTTGGAGTAGGTCACTAGTAATGTGCGGTCAAGGGAGAAGGGGGTAGGGGACCACTTTTTGGACTGGCTTTGGCATTGCCATTTCAAAGGTTCATGAATAGTGTTGAGAGCGTGCTTACATAATAGCTGTCATTCCCTCTTATTTTAGGCTAACTTGGATTGTTTTTTGTTTGAAGTCATAAACTGATGTTATCATCGTGACATGACAAACATCTAAGAAAATATTCAAATGGTCGTTCATTTCTAGAAGGGAAGACCATCTGTTTCTTTATCTTTATTTTTTGAGAAATGTATTTTTTAAATAAAAATTTATTGTAATTTAAATAAATATAAATTTTAATTATATAAATATTAAATATAATATTAGTGTAGATAATATAATGATTCAACACTTATCTAATTAAAATACATGCTTATTTAAGCTATGTTCATTGCTTCTCAACTTTGGTTTCTAAATAACTATATAAATAATGGAACTATTATTTTTTCTATTGAATTATTAATACGCAATTCAAGCCATAAAGTGCATTTGCTTCAACCTCCATGTACTTTCATAAAATTACAACTTTTTAAGACTGTGATTGGATGGACTATTTCTACGGGTAATATATTTTTTTGAAAGAATTTTAATTGACATATTATAAAATTTCTTGTTTGGATATTAATATGAAGAAATTTAAGAATTTTAAGCATTTTTATAAGATATTTTTTTAACTTTGAAAGAATAAATTTTAATTTTTATCTCCTTATAAGAAATTCTAAAATTTTTTTTCTTCTTTGCCTTTGTCTCTTACCCTCTCCTCCTACAAGCTCACCATCACTCGCTGTACAATGACTGCTGCTTCTCATCCATCGAACGCCGCTTGTTGTTCGACTACCACTGCTCATTGTCCAACGATCAACGACCACTGCCCACTGCCAATAGAATGACTATCACTGCTCGTTGACAGACCACTGCAACTAATGACCGTTGCTCGCCCACCAACAACCACTACCAGTTGATCGATAACTGTTGCTTGTTGATTGGCAACCACCGCCCACCATCCGCCTTTGTCACCCGAAGAGAATGCAATATAATTTAATTATACAAACAAAATATTTCATAAATAAATTAATATAATTGATTTATCTAAATAAAATATTTTAAAAATGAAACAAATTGAATTAAAATATTTAAATTTTTTTATATTTTAAATTTTTTAAAAATTTAAAAATGTTCCATCCAAATACACCCTATAGGGCCATCACACAAATCAGGTGGTTGTGTGGAATTAGAACAAGTCCATCATTATCTGCCTCTATTTGCAGGTTAGAAAGTCTCTCTCCAAACAGACATTTAGGGCACTTTATTTTTAATTTATTTAATTTTATAATAAAAGTTTCAAGGTAGGGTGACTCTTTCCCTAAACTGCATTTTGTTACGTGGGGTAACAATAAATCAGGAAGGGTATCCAGAGCGTTTGCGGTGGTATCATGTAATTGTCCAATTGGTTAGGAAGACATGTGTCATTAACTCACAAGGGTCAACAAATTCCGTAAAGTAAAGCAGAACCATCTAGGCTTGTCTCCGTCGACAAATGGTTCCAAAATAGTTGCTCTTCCTAACATGCAATCAGCAACGGATTGGCGGAGCAGTTTCGAGTATATGCAAGTGATACCAAACCATAATCTTGGAAACTAACACCTTCGTTTCAAGTGACAGCTAATATGAATTATGTTATTTGAATATAGTAACTTAAACACCCCAATTGATATTTGATGATTGTAGTTTAAATAAATATAAGTTTCAATCATATAAGTATTGGATCAATATATTATCTTTAATAATAAATATATAATAATCATAATTCAAATAAATATAAATTTTATATATAAAAATATTAGATCAACATATTAGTATTATGAACAGTTTATATCCATTTATCACTTATTAGTTAATTATATTCAACACTTTCAATTATATACTTATTTGAACTATGATCCATAAATATGTTGATGACTACAGTTAAATACAATATACAAATCACATTTTCCCAGCTAATATACACTTCACTTTACAAATGACGTGTTACCTAGAGAAAACGTGCCACTTGAGAACAAATATACTTCCTTTAGGATAAATGTGAACCATCAAGCTACAAATCAGTAATCTGTATCCACCAGTGAAACCTTTATGGGGAAAATTCATGTTACAGATGCTTATTACACTGAATTAGGACTTGTAGAAAGCCCCAAATCAAACTTTTATCTTACATTTTAATAAAAAATGCACAGATTTGAATGAATTAAATACAATCTTAAAGCTTGGCTTCCAGACTGAGAAATAAGAATAAATCAAATTCTCTGGGAAGCTGCTTGTCACTCTCATCAAAGTTCCCGAGTTAGAGTTTTAAACTCATTCAAGCAAGATTGGAGTATCTTCTGCCGCTTCTGTAGAGACTCTCGCTCAGTTTGCAGCAGTTCTAATGCACCAGGAGCAACAAACATGTCCATGAATTTCTCATCGTTCAGAGCAAACAAATCTAATCCAAGAGTCACCACAAGCCGATCTCGGCTGCATAGAGTAGGCAAAACAAAGAATGTGTTGTCAAAATAAGGTTATGATCTCAGTTGGTGTGACTATAAGTACTACAACAACAATAATAATTAAGCCTTGTCCTACTAAATGGAGTTGGCTACATGAATCAGGTGATGCCATTGTGCTGTCTACGTAATCAAATGAAGGAACATGATCACATTGAGTTAACAATCTAGGTTTTTCTAATCGAATAAATAAGCACAAATAAATAAAAGTGAACAAACTTGATGGAAACAATTTTATCTTAACTACGGGAAAATCTTGAATGGTAAACAAAATGTCAAAGAAATAAATAAATAAAATAAACAAGCAGCCATTATTTAAAGAGTGTGATAAAAATGAAAGAACACTACTTTGAGGGTTCCGGTTAATTTGTCATTGCTAGGTGATGGCCGATGTATCAGAAACAGCATGATCATCTTGAATGGAAAGTATGTGATATGAGACATAGTAAAATAGCACAGAGAAAAGCAAGGGGTTGGATTATATCTTAAAGGAAATGCTCTGTGGAGTATGGACAACTATAAAAGAGGCCCAAAAGAAACAGTTAATGTGCACACTACATATTGCAAGTAGATTTATGCAGAAAAGTTTCAATGTGACACTGCAAAGATCCAAAAGTAAATCTAATGGTGCAAAAGGAACTGAGGTTTTATGCACGTAAAGCAACATTTGTACATTGCATAACATGATCTTTTCCAAAGTGACAACATCGTACTGAAAACTTGTTCAGCTCACATATGCATATTTGCAGACATAAATTGGTCTTAGAAAGAACAAAGAAACTTACCAAGGTGTTAGGAATCCAGAATTTAATGTTGAAGTTACGCCTCGCTCAACAAGAACTTCACGTATTCGTACAAAATGCTGGGCAGCTGAGAAACAGATTTCTGAATAAGCAGAACCAGACTTATCCCCATTTCCAAATAAAAGACCACCATTTTGCACTCTAATATGGTCAGAATTCTTGTTATTCCCTGTCATTCTAGACACTCTTTTCCTTGGTCCCATGTCATTGCAAATACCAAGCCCTTTTTTAGCCACCCCATATATATGATCACCTGGCTGATCAGGAGATGGGGTTTCAGGTATTGTCATATTGCTTTCATGCAAAGCCTCTCTAGATTCTGCAGCTTTACCTGGGGTGGTTTCTTGTGTGTTCTTTTCTGGAGGTATATTTTCCTGGTCCCTCATTACGTCATGGGAAGCTGAACTTGTATCACTCAGCTCAAGAAAAAACAAAGAGGCTGAAGCCTGGTTGAATTTTCTAAAAGAGGGACCATTTGGGGCATAACATGCTTGAAAGTCATTAACATAGCAGACCTGTGAGTATGGACTGGTAACTGAATCAAGGTGGTGCCTAACTAGTTGTTTGCACTGCTTAGAAAGATCCTTTATGAAGCGACTGTAAGCACACCTTAAAGCAGCATGAAAACCAACATAGCCGTCCATGTTAGCTGTTTTACTCCCATCTGCAAGGAAAATAACCAACACTCAGCTTTCCTAATCGGCTGTACTAAAAGTTAAAGATACAATTTCACGTAATGAGTAATGACCAGTTTCAGTTCTATCAGCGTCTAGAAGGGACTGTATCAAAATATACCATTTGAAATATTTAGAATCTAAAGATAATTGATGAAAAGGGAGAAAATTCCAGGGAATTGACAATAAATGAATTAGTTTCCCCTAAACATCATGTATAAGAAGTCGAGATCAGAGAATAATATATATACTGGTGTGTATTTCAATTTGAAACATCAACTGATGATAATGACACGATACCTTTGAGATGAAAACAGCAAAAGAAACAATTTTATAGAAGAAATTTTCCCACGTTCAAGTGTTGAAGACACAACCTAAAACAGCACGTCAACAAGGAGCTTCACTTACATTCTGAGTCATGACTGCGGTCTCTTTCTAGAGCCAAATCAAATAAGTTTCCTAAAACAAAAGCAAGTCTGTCACAAGCAGTATCAAGAAGAGGAGCAAGCCATGATCTAGCAGCCGCACGTGCAATTTCTGCGGCAGCTTCTGCTATTCCTTTTGCCCCACCTCGGCCAGCATGGGCAAGTAATATATTTGCAACCTGTTAAAGGCATACCAAAGAATATCAAATTGAGAGAAAAAGATAATGCTTCACAAATCAGTTCAAGGAAGGGTGAAGTACCTTCTCCCTTGACACTGGGGGGCATTCGATGGAATATGCAGCACATCGAAATTCGTGTATGACCCTCTCAAAAGCAGCTCCTCCATAAAGGCGCAGAGTAGCATTGGGGGGATTTAGATCTGTGATGACGCCAGGCCAAGCCCCAATGCCACTTTGTGATTGCTCTTCAGCTGTAGTTTTCCCCCACCGCTCAGGGGAAGGATCTGCTGCACCATCAATAAGTGCACCCTTCACAAATGGAAAACAAGATAGTTATTAATTTGAAACATATGTCCATAATCGTTGTTAAAAAGAGGTTTAAAACTCGTAGCATAGAATAAATGCATAGAGTTCATAGAGTTTAGGCTAAAATGTTGGAAGTAAGTGGAAGCTATAGTGTTTGTTTGGTAGTGTACATCACCAATCAGAAGAGAACATAAAATGAACTTTTGCTAACTATGCAAAACTGAATAGAGAAAAGGTTTCGATTGTTGTCACTGTTCTTGCAACAAAAATAGTTTCGTACAAACTGTCAATGTAGTACATCGACCAAGTAAATATATTTTAAATTATAATGATTACTCACCACATGGTTGCTGATAGAAGCTGTATACAACATCGCGAATTTCCTAAGATAAGCAACATCTGAGGTGGCCTGTATTTTTGAATCCATTCTAGCAAGCTCAGCAGTCACTTCGCTGCAGCGTTGCTCAAGCAATGCAAGGGTTGCCGGCGCAGCTTCTTTGTACTTCTTTTGAAGCTCAGACTCCAAATAATCTCTCAGATGGGCAAAACCAACATGGGAGTTGAATTTTTCTTCATCAAAACCCCCCTTGATTCCCTCACGCAGATGATGAAGAACCTCAGAGTCCACCCGAGAAATCTGCTTGCGGAACTCATCATTTGAAATGTTACCCCTGTCTTTCGGCAGGGCAACAAAAAAAGGGCGAGTGCCATCTCCAAGATAACCACTTGCACTGAGATAGCGATCCACTTCCCACCGGTCACTGAATTCCTGTGTCCATTAGATAGCTAATCATCCTCAGAACCAACCCCTAAATAACATTATACTTTGTGCAGTTATATACTTCTACAAGACTACAATTCTACTACCTAAACACAACTTCCTAGAGCCACAAGACCTATTTCACATGCTCTTGAACATGTCTTAAATTGGTTGATAATGTGTTTGAAGGGCTGCCAAGCAAAGAAGGAGATCATCATTCATTACCTTGAGACGATTATCAAATTTGGAAACAACAATTACTGTCCTTCTAAATGTTGGGTCAATCTCACGAATGGAATCTAACCACAATGACGAGCACCATTCCACACTGCTCTGCTGGAGGAACAAGAGTATGCGGTGGGGTGGACTAGCCAATGACTTCACCATTGAAAGGATTTCTTCCGGCGTGTTCTCTGGTTCGCCCTTCTTTGCCTGCCAAACAAGTTTCACCCCATCAAAATATAAATTTTAGCATAAATGCCTGACATTCTGCCCTCAAAAAAATGCCACACAGGCACACCCCACCTTAAGAACAAAGCCGGGGGTATCAATGACAGTGAGGTTTGGACAATGCGCATATTCTGCTCTCATCACAATAGGCTTAGGAGAGACAGCTGTCTTAGTTTTCTTCAGAAGTGCCTCTGTTCGTGACTTGATGATGTCAGCAATGGCAGATGCCAAAACCAAAGGACCTCCATACTCCTCTGAATCCTCCTCCTGTTTTTCCAAACAGCCACGGTTTCAATTCTAAAATTCCACCACTACTCGGAAAAATTCACATGAAAAATCTTCCAATTTTATTTTAGAATAGACAGATGCTAATAATCCAATTTTTTGCATGATCAAACAATTGGCACACAAAATCTCACTTAAACAGAAACAGAGCAATGGCCAAATGAATTGAACACTTCCAGTGACCAAAACTAGTAGACATAAAACCCCAATTTCTAAAATTTCATCACAATTAGGCAGTGTTCACGTGAAAATTTTTTCCATTTTTTTCCATATTTGCAAATTATTATACTTCAGTTTTTTTGCATGATTGAACACTTTGGCAATGGCAAACAACTTCACACTAAACAAAAACAGAGCAACAGCCCAATGAAATGCCAAAATATCTGGCGACCGAAAATAGCAAATTCAAAGCCCCAGTTTCTAAAACACCATCACAATCCCGCGAAATCCACATGAAAAATCTTCCAACTTCTTAAAAATTTGCAATACGCTGAAGATTCAAAGTTCAAACAACACAAAATGGAAGAGTTATTGCAAAATTTTCCATCTCTTTTTACGGAATTTGTAAATCCCAATAACTCAACATTTTGCATGATTAAACATCCTAGCACACGCAATCACACCAAAGCAAAAAAGAGAAGACGCCCCCAATTTCTAAAATCCCACACAATTCAGCAAAACCCACACGGAGAAATTCTCCAGATTTCCTCGGAAATTGTAAAACAACCATGATTCAAACAACACAAAATCAAAGAGTTATTGCAAACAGAATCAGGATCCTCCCACATTCGTCACTAACACTGAGACTATCATGTTACCAATAAGAAAGACACAAAGGACGACACTAACATTTCAATATAAAAACAAGGTTCGATCCCACCATAACAAAATTTGTGTCTTTCTCTCTCGTAACACGACACTCTCACGGTTCGTTAAAGGAACACAAGAGGGTCCTGATCCATTTGCGAAAAGCGTTTGGTGGGGGATCTCGGGACCTGAAAGCGGCAGCGGGGTTCGAGGGCGGTGGGGTCGTGAACCATCTGGAGGATGAGGGGCCTGCGGGTGCCCATCTCGACCTCACGGACGTTGAATCGGAATCCCAGCAGCGCTTCCACCAGGGAGCTCTTCCCGTCCGACTGGCCACCCAGGGCCACGATCTCCGGGATCGGAAGCTTCTCTCCGAACGCCACCGCCGCCGCCTGGAGGCGGTTGTACGCCTCGAAGCGCCGTGACTTGGTGGCCGAGGAGTCCAGGGAGGGGTGCCGGTGCTTCCGGGACATGGAGGACGGGGTTTTGGTGGGGGTGGTGAGGGGAGAGGAGTTGATGGTGGCGGTTGCGGTGGTTGTGGCCATTGATGGTGGAGACGGTGAAGGAAGAAGGAAGAGGAGGAAGAGTGAGAGAGTGAGGGAACTTTTTGAATTTGAATTTTGGCAATGGGGCTGTTGGGCTTTTTCTTTTTTCTTTTGTTTTTTTATGGTCGTGCAAATGGAGGTGATGGTTAGAGAGTGGGGAAAGATGAGATTTTGGGCTTTTTGAACAAAGTGAGTTGGGCCTTGAGTTTTTGAACTAGATTAGCATTTGGGCTATTGTATTTAGGTCTCGCTGCTTACTATGTTCAAATATTTGACATGGGAGACGACCACTATAAACTATTTTAAAAGTTTGACATGGTACAAAAACATGACCAGTTGGGTCAGTCGGGTTTAACCTGGCCTAACCAAACCACCCAAACCAACCCAAAACTTTATAAGTTGATTGAGTTTGTTTGCAATTTTTTAGGGTGAAAAAATCACTTTTTTTATCTAAAAAATCAATTTTCATATATTTTGATAATTTTTTAAAAATAATCAAAATCTTAAAAAAATTTATTTTTAACTTTTTTAGATAAACTAAAAAGATTTGCTATTAAAAAAAAATCAATTTTTAATTTTTTCAACCATATATAAAATTTAAATTTTAAAATCATTTTTTTTTTTCAAAATATGAAACAAATGCACCATGAGTCGAGTTGCTTGGTGATTAGGTCAATCTAGACCCAGGTACACTCCGAGGCTTCACTTATATGTTTTCCATTTATGTAGACATATATTGAAGCGAGAAAAAGTGACCCAAAAAACAAAAAGTGAGAAAAAGTAATTTGTGACAAACATTATGCATTATAAATTACCGTTTTATTAAAAAAATGCTATTTTAACAACAACTATTTTAAAATTATTTTTTTTAATAATGTAATAATAGGTAATTAAGTAATAATACAAAGAAAGTTTATGAGAAATATGCTAATGCTGCTATCTTTTAATGATGCGCAATTACACAATTTAACAATGCAAGATCCTCTGTCTTTGCCATATTTCATAACACGACGGCAAGTATAATTGCAAAATAATTTTTTTTTCAATCTAAACTATTAGTATATGAAATTTATGAACTCCTAATTTAATTTGAATCAAATCAACCTATTATAAAAAGATAAAACTCTCTCCAAATTAGTTATCCAGAAAAATGCAAAATGAATTCTAAAAGGAAAATAAAATGGCTTCACCAAACTAGTAAATTATAGTGGTCAAGTCCAAACTGGTTGATCCTACAACTATTGTACTCCATGATCACAAGCTTTTTGCAATTTAAGCTACAATAAAATAATTGAACAAAGAAATTTTCATTCGATCCAAGATGCACCACGTTGTGCATAGCAGTAATTTGCTTAATTTCCATTCTCCATGTCCATGATTTCGAGTCTGATTCAGTTCATGTAAATCAGAGTCAATTAAGGACAATAAGATGAAAAATTAAAGTCAAGGGAGTCAACCTCATTTGTCATAGACTCAGAGGCCCTATTTACAAACCGTTCTTTGGCGGCGTTGATGCATTATTATAAATTACTTGAGGCTTGTATGAGCAGCAATGGCCACCGTGACCCACCCACCATTGTAGTCATGACTTTAAACGGTCTTCCCGCCGGTGAAGAGGATTACTGCACATGCACCTGCGTTTAGATTTCATGGTCAAACCATATTATACGTGCACTTTTTTTCTTTTTCTTTTTCTTTTTTTTTTGTCTTTGAGTTATTTTCTTTCCTTTTTTTTGTGTATCAATCTTTTTTATTATTATCATGGGCTTACGTTAAAACGAGAATGTGATAAAAAAAAATATTTCATTTTAGAAGAAAAATTTTGTGTATCAGTCTTTCCTCTTTTTTTTTTTTCTTTTGAAAAAGACAAATTTTGTCTAACTCAAAATTTGGAAGAAAGGTGTAATGACAAAAAAGAAAATCTCTAAAGTAGAAGGAAGGAATGTATGTGATGGACTAAGAAAGAATAACTCTGCATATTTTTCTTGTTAGAAATATATCTTAGATACGCTTATATGTATGTGAGTGTATATAAGATACACTTATGTCCAAGAATGAATCATGAGATGTGAAGACTTTTACATGTCTTGTGTAAAATTTTATCATTGAATAAGTTCTATTATGGGTCTCATAACAAGCCTTACCATTTTTTTTTCATCGTAAGGTGTTGCCTTCTTAATTAATGGTAAAAATCTACATATAATAAAATTATATGAAATTTTCACATAAAATAATTCATTTTCTTTGTATCCATTGCTTTACTGACTCGAACTCGAGTACCATTCCCCTATCTAATACAAGACTTTCTCTAACTCTGCATGTCAAAAAAGAAGAAAAAGAAGAGGAGGAGGCTTGGATTATTGGATTGACCGAAATAAAAGCTTCTTTTTTTTTTTTTTCTAATCAAGATCATATCTAAAGTTTAATAGATTTTAACTAATCTAATTTAAGTCGAGTCTAAATCCATTTATTATAAAGATAACATTCTCATATAGTGTGACTTTCTATACTAAGAATGTTTAAACCCAAAAGATTATTTAAAGGGAATAAATATCAAATTAGATCAATGAAACATTAATAAAAGAATGTGTACATATGTGAAGAAGCCCTGGATTCATCATGTGGAAGGGAAGGCCAATTTTGGCACCCTCTTCTACGATCTTGACTAGACGCCCTATTGGCCAACCTGTCATTGGCAGCAGCACGATTTCCTTAACCGGAATAAGGGTGTGCTTTGCTTTATTTTATTGTAGACAAAGCAACCTACTATTACATTTGACCCGAGATCTTAAACTTGGTATCACTTGAGTTATACATTACTTTTGGACCATTAATGTCATTATCCGCTTTAATTAGAAAGGATGTCTTGGTGTGGGGATGAATAGGCTAAAGAGGAGACACAATCATCTTGGTGGAATTCGAACCACTAATCAGTTTGTAAAGAGATTTGGTGCCACTCTTAGCTTAATAGTATTGTTTTGCCTAGGCCTAATACAGCTCTTAACACCACCCATAATTTCAGGGTGGATTTTCCTGCTTTGGTTCATTTAGGAAACAATAAGAGAACACGTATATTGTATTACATAACTCACGTTTAACAACACCATCCAACACACGTTCAGTTTGAAGTTCCATAAAATTAGTTTTGACGCGTATATTATTCATGTGACAAACCCAAAAATTAAGCAAGGCACCAATTTTTCGTTGAGCAATCTTAAATGCTCACATCGTAGGAAAAAAAGAAGGTTGTGTTTTATATCATTATTAACGTCATTCATCATCTATTACATTGAAAATGTAGTGAAAGTAGGAGAGATTAATGACTTACAAAACTTATATAACACAACTTTTTTCTTGCTCTTAGAATATTTATGAATTTCTTTTTTATGTTTTTATCTTGTGCTTTAAAAGACTAACTTAAATCATTAATCTATTCCTACTATTGACAAAATATCAAATTTATTTGTAGTCAGAAGTATAATATTTGGCTAACCCCATATACTGAATACTGGAAGGAAAATGTAGTATTACTTTAAGAAACTTTGATTTAGCTGAAGCTTTCTTAAAACATCAGCAACTCTGTTGAATTTGTCCTATTTGCAATAATTAACTAACAAGCTAAACTTTGAGTAGGATCATGCTTGCATATTAATTATGCTCTAACCGAGAATTTATGAAAGCACTTTCTTGTTCAACCATGCAATTACAAGCAACAAGCTTTCCTTCCCTAAGATCATGGAGTATTTTACGATGAACATTGAGTTTAAATTGCACAAGAATTCCCTTAATCATGAGTATATATCACACACACTGGTTAATCAGCAGCCTCAAGCTCATTCATATCCCTTTGAGAAAACATGGCCAACACCATCCTAAAGCTCACAACAATTCTCTCATTGCTCATCCCTCTAGCCCTTCATTCCCATTTGGTTTCTTCAAATGATATAGATGACATAGAAAATGAATTAGAGGAAGAGTACGTTCTTGACACCCCATTACCCCATCTCGGACCAACAAGAAGCAGGTTCTTGGCAAGCATAATAATAAAGAAAGGTGCACATTGTGATGTTGTGACTAATAATATCTGCAATGGGGTCCCAGCAAACAAGGGGAAAAGCCTTCTTTTCTGCTGCAAGAAGCATTGCCGTAATGTTCTTAGTGACAGGAACAACTGTGGGGTGTGTGGTCACAAGTGCAAGGGATTAGGAGAGCGATGCTGCAATGGAGTTTGTACCAATGTTTTATCTAATGACAATCATTGTGGCAAGTGCAACAAGAAGTGTTCACCTGGGGATACATGTGGGAATGGTTTTTGTGGGTATGCATGAAAGGAAGTTATAAATATTGGAAGGTAATGTGGTCTAATCTATATATTATTACATAGCAGTTTTTGAGATATAAAAGGAAGTATGTTATACACTTTTTTCTAAGTTCATGTCACTTGCTTATTCAAAACTTGTTAATAAAGAGATCAATAATAAGGAGAGGACTAGATTGGGTTGAATTTTCATGTAAACGAGGGTCCCAATAAATTTAAGTGTACACAGTTTAATTTTGTTTAGTATCCAATTTGATCTTTTCAGTTTGTCTTCTCTTTGTTCACTTCCCTTTCGTTATTGTTATTATTCAGTGCTATTGGGCTAGGCTAATGAGTTGAGTTGTACGATATCAAATAGAATAAGAACAAGAAGGCAGGCACAAACTCCGTTAACATATTTTTAAGTAAAATGATGTTCATAGATTATTTTTATGCACTAAATTTACATCTAAAGAATTATGCATTAATAAGTAGAAATTTCGATTACCTATCTCTATAGGAAATTTAGGTTTAAGGCGAATGTCAGAAATCATGTATCAGTAACCAAGTATTTCAGTCACTTTACTGGTAAATATGGTGAAAAAAGTTCGCATTCATTATTGGTTACTTTGTAAAATAACATATCTCATGTGGTATAAATCACATGTATTTATTTAATGGGTTTTTTTTTTTGGTACGATTACTTTCTTTGGTACATTTTATGGGTTTAATAAATAAATAAATTAAAGAGAAGTTATGTGCGAAAGTAACCAACTTGATAGGAGCTGGCTTCTAGTAAGTTTTCATCAAAATTCTGGTCCCAATTTCAAATCTTATTTCTAACCATAAGGTTATTTTCTTCTCCCTTCATTGTCACTTCTGTCGGAGAAGGAATATAGGAAAGATAAAGAAATAGAAAGTGAGTTTTTGTCATGAGTGGTGTTTAAAATATTCACCCACAAAAAATGAACATTCAATATTCACTTAATTTTTAACTATTGATCAAATTAAAAAATAAATATAACGGTTGATGTTAAAGGATTACTTATATTCGAAATTTCATATAGAATATCATAATCAATTTTTGTGTAATATTAACTGTTAGATTTATATTTTTAACTTGATCAATAATTTAAAATAAGATAAATATTAAATATTCACTTTTATGGGTGATCATTATAAACAAACCCCTTATCCATAAATTAATGTTAGTAATTCTATCTATTCCTATTTGTGACAATCATGAATTTCAAGATGACGCAAGATAACCAAACAAGCAAGGCCAAACAAGCAAGGTAGGCGTTTATTTTCTTATTTTAAAGGAAAGCTCATTTTAGTGGAGCTTTTTCATCATTGATGGGAAAGAATTTGCTTTTATTATATTTTATGGATGCACGCACGTCTTCACTCAGAGTGCAAAGAAAGAATGAGGCAAGGCATGAGTCATTCACAAAAGTCATGTTTTAATGCTAAAGAAAATTTTGTTTAATATGCATTTGAAGTTGCAATTGAGTGGTAGTGTTATATGCCAAAACAACAGAGTGAAGCATGGTTTCCATGAAACCATATTTTGTCTTAATGAGTTTAATTTTAATGCATAAATAATGTAAAAAAATTTTATATAGTCAATTAATTATATTCTTCTATTTATATGACTATTCAAATAATGGATGTGAAAATTAGTCATATTTGTTAATGTGGCAAGATATAATTGGATAATAGTATAAAAAAATTTTATTTTATCAATATATGTAAATTAAATTCTTATCTTATTTGGATCAAGCACGGTGTATATTTATATGATGAATAGCAATTGTTTGGAGAAGGTTTTACATTTAAAAAAAGTACAGTATAAAATTTACGGAAAATATGAATACTAACATGTTTTCGTAAATAAATATTTATATTCTTAAATGTTTGAATTTTCAAATCATTGTACAATTTAACTATCAAAGTGTCTTAAAATTGAATGGATTTAACTCAACTCCGAAAACTAATTCATGGGGAGAGGGTTCTCGAAGTATCTATAAAGACTATTTTGACTATATCGTCTAGGACTAAACATCTATAAGTGGCCCAATAGTAAGCACATAATAGCCTCTAATACCATCTTGCAATTAAATGGGTTTAACTCAATCCTAAAAGCTAACTCATGGGAAGAGAATTATCCAAGTACTTATAAAGATTATTTTTGTCATATTTTTAAATGTTATGATACTCTAATAAACTGGTCAAATTTTTAAGTTGTTTAATGATTCCGAATTCATGATGCTTTATTTCAATTACCTATAGAAAATATATTATAAATGTCATGATGATCTTTGTATATGGATTAATATAAGTTTGTTGTTATAAAGCATTTGTGTATCACTAAGATTGATTAATTATTCTTATAATTAATGGATATGATTTTTGGTCATGTAAGTGCATCCATAAACTTGCCAATAGATGGCAGGTTCTTGGGGTCATATTTAAAATATATCAAATATATTTTAAACTCTTAGGATATTAAATACATTATTTTCATACAATTATTTCTATCTAGTTTTTTTTTTTTTTTTTTTTCTATAGAGCTCCTAATGAAGTTAAGAGAAAATGGAAAAGAGGATGAGCAGATAGGGCTAAAACCCCTAACCCAATACTAACAAGAGTAATGATAATATAAACTCGAATTCATCATGAACATGAGTCTATATTATATCTCGACTATTGAAAACGTGTTTTAAAATTATAAATATATAAATATTAAAAAATCAATAGTTGAAATCAACTGAGTCTATATTATTATTTCTCTACTAACAAACCTCTTATCACTTGGACCAAGAAAAGTTTCTTTTGAACTATATCTCATTGGCTCTACCCACATCTTTAACCAGTGGTTGTTAGCAAATTCCAACAAAATACATGCACTTAATAAATTACAGAGACAACTGCAGCTAGTAAATGATAAATATAACAGAACTATTTTTTGGATGAATTTATTATAGTTGAAATTCTACTCAATTCACGGTAGTCTCAGCACAATTGTGTTATGCTCTAAAAATTGCCTTAGCTTTTGAAAGTTTACATGCTGCAAGGAGCGAACCCTGTTAGGGAATGGTCTAATTTTGTCTATTACCAAAAAGATGATGATAATAATAATAATAATCAATAAGATAGACTCCAATTATACTCTGGACTCTGGAATAATCTTGCGACCAGAATTAGTGTGTTTGGGAACCCCCCACAAACAGCTTTTTTTTCTTAAAAAAGCTGTTTGTCAAGAATAATTTTATTTGGGTAATTTTTGTAGAATAAATTATAATTAAAAACTGATAATTTTAAGCTAAAAAATAACTTATAAGTATAAATAAATTTTTGGAGTTTATAATTATATGCAGAAGCTGATTATTTCAGAATTATTATGTTTTTATCAAATTGACCCTAAGTATTACATATTATATAATATAAACAATCATTCCATACTTTTTTTAGTAATTTTACCATATAAAAGCAATTTTTCCATACAATCCAAACAAAACAGATTATCTTAAAACCACTTTTTAGCTAAAGTTTCGAAACATAAATCGATTCTCATATAAGCGATTATATAAATAAACGATTATATAAATAAGTAATTATTGAAATAATATTAATCTTTCAGCTTTCCCAAACACACACTTAGATATCTGCGCACTCATTGGTCAAATAACACTAATAGACATCAATAACAAGATCAAATGAGCATATATAACATTTATTAATAACAACAAAAGATGAAAGTTATGTACACATTTTTTTCTGTAAATTTTACTTGGGGCAAGAAAATTAGCTCCAGCAAAACTTTCATAAATACCGAATAATCTCCACTGCAAACTTCCCTTTCCTTGTTGAGTTTATTTCTCCTATCTGGACCAAAATGAAATAAAACATAACTGAGAAGCCTAAATAACATATCCAAAGTCATTCAGATGATCCTGGCCTACTTTTAAGATTTGGCAAGTTACCTTTAATCTACCCCTTCCACTAACTGATACAATATCTCCACTCTTTAGTGTGGTTCCTTTGGTAGTAACAGGGGTCCAGTTGATACGCACATCACCATTGCTACAACCATGATATGTGTAACATAGTTATCATATAAATCTAAGCAATTTCCTTACCAAAGTGTCCATATATAATAAGGTTTTGTCATGAAAAGGTATACTATAAACCACATCGCATACGGCACCACAAATTCAGTTAATCCAATTTATGCATACGATTATTTCTGTTCAGCTGAAGTGGTTAAAGCTAATCAAATTCAGGGATACCTAGTTTACGCATCAGTTTTAATATATTTCTAAGCAATTTTCATAACAGAGTATTATTTCACTAAGCAGAATCGGATTTCAATAGGATTCCGAAAACAAGATCTCGCAGCCAGTGCACTTAAATTGGAGGCGATCAACAATTTAGAAATATTTGAACAGAGTTGAATCTATATGTGCTGGAGATTGCCAACCTGATCATGTCAACTAGCTTTGAACGTGAAATCTTGAACCCTGCACTAGCTAGGGCATCAACTCTTAGCGATGCTTCTATAGTTTTAAAAGAGTTTGTTCTGCACAGAAGACAAATTAAAATTGATAAAGTCTCAAACTGCCAGAAATAAATATTCATGAAACTGAGACTAGGATCAACATTGCACCTTGGCGGCTCGTAATCAAGAGAAATTAATGGTATCTTGCTGCAAGTTACAGGAACATTACGAACCTGAATAAGAATGCAATCAGAACATAAATCATATTGAATCACACAATACAGAACTGCCTAAAAGCAATCTATACGAAAAATCACTTTGCCTCAGGGCTACAGCAGCATGTTCAATCAGAACTTTATATATGGTGAAGAATACTTTTGACTCAAGGGAAAGACAGATTAAATTACCAGACTATTCATACTACCATAGCATAAGTAAAGAGGTAACTAAATTCTATTATTTGTTCATAAAAGGATTATCTGCACTGTTCACTTAGAGAGCGAGTCTAGGATTTATTTTTATTCTAGTTTTCAGAACCAAAGGGTAAGATGGAACTGGTCTGATCACATAAGAAGCACATGTGCTGTTATTTGCTACCACACCTGCATTGGATAGATTTCAAATACATTTGTCAGATACTCCGAGCTACTATTAAACTTATCCTATATCTTTTCAATTTTTTGTTTCTGAAAGTATCAGATTAAATGCTAAAACAAATGGCCTGAAGCACACCAAAATGTCTGAATTTTGTTAGTTTATTTTATAGAATAACTTTAGCAATATTTGTTTATATGACTATATTTATATTTCTATAATATATTTTGAACAGTCCATCATACTCAGATCCTAGATTATTAAAGTTTCTTGCGCCCCCGGACTTTGGAAACAACATTGATATCTGCATCAATGATATAATTACCAACTATGAATTACTACACTTAGAAAGCTGTTTCCTTTTCTTCTGATGATTAATGTTTATTAAGAAAGGTAGATTGCATAAAGCAATATGTGAAATAACGCTACCTTATCCAGTGATGACATAAGAAATTCAACAAGTTCTGGTACAACAAGCATCTGAGCACCCTGTTCTCCCTGGGTAGCAAAGGCAACAAAATCAGTTTCCAAAATATGTGTGGGTTTATGCATATGCATATGCACCCTAGAAAATAACAGGACAAACGAAAAGCAATTTATTTGGATAAATACAACCAAAATGGTCAAATAAAACCCAGTACGGATGCAAATAAGATAATGTAATATGCGTCATGTCCATAAACTTAAATTGCCAATAATAGGAATCTTTTGAAACGCAAACAATTTGTTAAACAGTGTAATATGAATTCGGTGTCTGAAATAAAGGAAAATTATCCATATCAAAAAGGCATGTCCATTAGAAGCTACTAATGTTCAGACAACAGCCTTAGCTGTTCACCTGTTCCTTGTAAAATGCTAATGTTCCTCAGTCTGATATGAAACATCATATGAATCTTGTTAACTAATGATACTATTAAATTTTGCCATAATGCCATTAGTACACATCTTTGCACAGAGTACCATTTCAAACAAAACCTTCCTGTAATAAATGAAAAAAAACCAAAAAACACCTGCAATATAATATCTCCAAGTTTCTCCCTGGTAATTCCTGTACCAAGAATTGAGCCAAGGAAGTCACCATGAGAACAAGGTTCAAACCGAAAGTTCCCTGTAATGCTGAAAAGAGTAATTTTATGCAACTGTTAGAAAGGAGAGATCTAGAAACATCAACAATGGATGGGGTGTGCAGTGTGCTTGACAACGTAGATAATAAAAATTACGAGACTTACCTCAATGCTGAAATGATATCTGGATCACTTGTCAGTTCTTCTGGATGTCCAACAGAAATCCGACAACGTTCAGCCTAGAGATTATAACACACATGTCATATCTATATACAAACACAGATAACCTATGCATCAAAGGAATGGGACACACTTTACACATATTTACCTGTGGGTAACCACCTTGAGCAATTGCTTTCACGTCTGCTAATTTTTCCAATACCTTCATAGATTCTTTCACCACTGGAGGGGTTAGAAAATCTGTATGGAGAATCTCTCGTCTTAATGATGCCCTTCTAGCCTACAATAAATGGGAAACAACTAAGTCAGCAATTAAATAATGTTTTGTAAGGTAAGATCAGACACAAAATGGTCCAAAAGCCACCGGCCACCCTGACCTCCATAGTTTTGCCACAGGCAATGAGCATAAGATTTTCATGAGGGAAAATAAAAATGGAGTTGCAAGGTTGTTCATAACATGCTTAAGGTAAATTTAGAATGAAATTTATATGGACCACGGAAAAAAGTACCATCTCAAGAATATGTTTCACTTCTTTTATTACACTTTTTTCTACTACTCCGTTGAGTAACACATCAACATCTCCCTTTAAAGCTTGTACTGTCTGGATTACACCTGAAGCTGCACTTCACAAAGCATTACAAATGTGAAAACTGCATCATGATTGAGATGCACAGATAATGCATTTAGCTTAAAAAAACTCATACTTAAATGAATTAACAGCTTAAAAGTAGTAAAAAGAAGTCATGAATATTAGTTTTCCGTCGCCCAGTAAGCATCTTTCCATCAGATGATCAAAGTTCTTCAAAATTGTTAAGTTTGGGGAAGAGGCATATACATAATATAAAATGAAAGTGATCTGGTCATATTGTTGGAATATCTGACAAACAGGCACTAATAAGGAGTCTATATGACACAGAAACAGTCATTTACAAGATTTCCAAGCACACAGAAAACTTCTTACGCAAAACATAATCTCCTCAATTCGTTGGCTTGTAGCTATGTATGTAAACAACCAGATACCACTACGGATTGCACCTTTCTGGTTAGGCCGTAAGGATCGGACACATAAGCTATGGTACATTTCATGCGGTAAGACAAGGTTGAAACTCAGCTTTTACTTTGTTAGGTTACCTGGATGAAAACACTGGTCATGGCTCCAGTTCATTTGGTTAATAGACCAGTCAAGCCCCTCATTGTGATTCAAAACTGAAGTTTCACTCACAATACACAAGCCCTCAACAAGACATCTATTAATCTGTCTATAAGCGCCTTCATCACCACTAGTGAATATGTAGAAAAGGATAACACTATAAAGTCACACAGAAGAAAACACTGCTTGCCAGACTACAAACGCCAAGCTTTCAACTTGATCATAATTTATGAAACCCTTTTGTCTATTCAGCTATATTCCTCAAAAATACTGGGCGTATTAACTATTATTTGAATCCACAAGTCGAGTCAAAGAACAAAACACCTCACCTTTGTTTTCAATACCCCACAATTTCTTTTGCCCAAAAGATTGCGTTTTTACATAATTGAACATAATGGGTATCCAAAACAGCATTTACCGAGTTACACATACCCCTGAAAGAATAAAAAAAAAGGTGACCTGAAGGAGTAGAAACGGAGAGAGGAGGAGTGCAAAGAGTCCTTTGGAAAGAGATGTTGGCATTATTGGTGCGGAAAAAATGGGATTGAGAACGTGCAAAAGTGTGAGATGCTGCTCTTCTAAGGCACCATGCAGTTCCGAAGCTAGAGGCAGCAGCAGCAGCAGCCATGGCAGGAGAAGAGACCTCTGGTTTTTCTCCCACTCTGTTTTTCCTTAGCAGTAGATAGGGGCATGCCTCCAGCTGGGGAACGAAGAAAGGGAAACTTCACCTTTGCTGAGTATGAGTACGAGAAACACTAGTATAGTTCGAGAGCTTTACATTATTATAATTTCTATTAATTATATAAATATATTTTATATAAAATTATATTAATAACAAGTTTAATATAAAATATATTTATATAATTAATTTGAGAATATAACTATTATACTTTCAGACTATTTAAATATTTCTCACACTCACCGCAAGTGCGCAACACCATGTGAGGTGAAGATTTCGTTGCATCAACTATTGAATTAGTCTTCCTAATTCTTTTATTTCCGTGTAAGTGTTTTTTTTTATTTATTTATCCAGATTGTTGGTAAGTTATTTTTAGCCCGGCTAAAAGTGAATTAAGTAAATTCATGAGTTATTTTCAACTCGGTTCGTTAATAGTTCGATAAACTAAACTCATGAGTTCATGAGTTGAGTTTGAGCTAAAAATTTGAGCTCATTTAATAAATGAGTTGAACCTAAGTTTTGTTATATTCGATTCAATAGCTCGTGAGCTAGCTCAATATATTATTATTATTATATATTTATAAATATAAATTATGTTAAAAATAGATTATGTACTTATAAATTACAATCAAAATACCCAATTTATATCTAAATAAATCAGCTCATAGAGCTCAAACCAATTCATAAACTTTTAAAAAGTCGAGTTTGAACCTTAAAATCAAGCTCGTTTATTATTGAACCAAGCCATGAGCTCAGCTTAAGTTATGTCAAGTTTGGCTCGGCTCGGCTCACTTCCAGCTCTATTCTCTCCATATTGAACCATACTAGACCAAATTAGATTGATACAAATAAACCTGAATCAAATTGCCAATTGAGATTAAGTTTAGTGATAAAGGACTAATCCATCATAATATAGTGAACCACGATTTGAATATTAATTGAAAGAGTCACCTACATTTAGTGTCCACAATACTTCAATTAAATCAAAGTAAACCAAACCAAACCGAATTAAATCAAACTAAGCTAATTTATACCACACTAGATCAAATTAAACCAACAAATGATCCAGACCACACCATAATAGACTACTAGGTTTGACCAAATTGAATCAAATCGAACCAAACCATTCTAATAATATTTTTGTGAACTTGTCATACAATATAATTGAAATTAATTTGACATACTTAATAATTCATAAATGAAATAGTAACTCATAGCTAATTTTCAATTTTTAGGGCTTTGTAGCATTACTCATACCTAGTCCCTATATAATGTAGTTCCTGCATGCCAAATTCAGACATAAATGCTTATAAATGTAATAGCATGTTGGCTTTAACTAAGCTAAGTTAAAGTCAAACATTTTTTATGGAAAAATTAGCATTTGATGGTAAGAATGCTAGTATATTATTGGGGACTTGTTCTAGATCGTTTATGTGGAGAAATTCTTGAGTGAGAACATTATATCTTAAGCATGTAAATTAAATTTTTGACATGTGTAAATTTATGTTGGTAAAGAAAGATAAACTCTCAACGTGACCCGTACAACTTAATACGTGTCAAAATTTGATTTTATGCTTAAGATCGGAAAAGAATTTCTCATTTCATTGGATTGCCACCAAAGAAAATTTATTGGTATGTAGTTCTCACCTTAGACATATAAATCAATTTTTGCCATATGTCAAGTTATACATCTAAAATTTATCTCCCTTTTTTTATTTTATTAACACAACTTTACACATGTGAAAGATTAGTCTACATGTTTAAGATGAAAATTTTCCGCCCAAAATTTTTTCTAGCATCAAGATAAACTTTGTAAGAGGCTGAACCAATGTGTCAAACCAGATTATTCACTTGGTCAAAACATGTTATGGCACTACCAATATGACAAGCTTGTTGCTTGAGGTTAAATCACTCCGTACGAGTCCTTGCTATACAGATAGGAAGGAAAGCTCAGACAGTGGAAGACATCAATGCACAAGTGGCGTCTACTCTTTACAAGCAACAGAGACAGCATCTCCAAATTGCTCTAGAGAATGCAACAGTTTTATGCTTTGCATATAGTAACCTGTTACGGATAACGAAGCAACAAAGATCCCATTAAAATTGTCTAAGGAACAACTTTGCTGCCCACAAATTTAGAAAAGCAATGTGTTTTAAAGCCCATTGGTATAAAATTATTGGGCATTTCAAATAAATGGTTATGTGAAATTCACAATATCAAAATGAAAGGCATTTTAAGTTGAAGCAAGTTCTCCAATTTCTTAATTTTCATTTACTCCGTGTGTGTTTTAATACAAACAAGAAGTGTATTTGTATTAAAAAACTAAGAAATTAATTTTCAAAAACATTTATTGTATAACCCCACTTACCCTTGAGAACACTTTTCAAGCCATGTTCATTTCACAAAAGATTAGTTGAGATGATAAGCAATCTTGATTCCTTAGAAAGAGAATATAAATTCAAATCCTTAAAAAGTAACTCTTATAGAAAGGCTGCATAATCCTTAAACTTCAACAGTTGAGAACTAATCTTATAGATAGTTCAAATAGGCCAGAACCTATAAAAAACGCCTCGTGGTCTCACCTGCATCATCAAGAATATAACCAACATGCAAAATAAAACTTCAACAGTTGAGAACTAATCTTATAGATGGTTCAAATAGGCCAGAACCTATAAAAAATGCCTCGTGGTCTCACCTGCATCATCAAGAATATAACCAACATGCAAAATATCTCGGCATGAAGTTTCAAGTATACCATGGTGCCATTCCTCTGACCAATTAACTATAAAATTAACTACAAAAACAAATTCAAGCATCTGGGTAAACACGTCAAAGAACACTTAACAAAATTTGAAAGTACAGTCAAACTAAAAAGTGCGCAGCTTCTCCCCCACAGCAGGAGCTAAGCACAACAGAGTTTTTGTTTGATCCATTCCCCCAAGAGGGATGTATAGGAACATAAATAACTTAGGCTGCCCTCATAAACCTAGCCACCCCACTAGGAAAATTGGTATACAGCTCCTTCTCTAGATCTAAACTTCTCAGAAAAGATAGGTGTATGCAAGCACCAGCAACAGCAGAACTAATAAAGCAGCAGCAGAAGCAATCCACACCCAGTAATTGTTAGACTTTTTCCTCTTGAGAATAACCTTTGAAATCGATTCGGGGCCCTTCGCTGCTCGACTCCTGGATCTAATTGTACTCTCCTTTGGGACCTTTTCTTTCACTGCCACTGGAGCTAGGGCTTCAACATCGTCACTCACCTTTTCTTGTTCTGAGGCTTCCACTGCTGCATCTTCTGGTTCCTCAGGATTGGGAACAGTTGCAGCCCCCGAACCTTTCTTCTTTGCTGCTTTCTTCTCGCGTTCCTAAAACCAATAAAATATTTAAGTATATACGTAAATCTTTTACTTGGAAAACGTACATCAAAGCAAGAAGAAGAATTGCATTAACAATCACCTTAAGCTTCTTCTCAGCTTCCTTTTGTGCCCTGAGAGCGGCTTTGGCTGCAGCTTTCTCTGCTAGCTTCTTCTTCCTTTCCAAGGCCTGCTTTGCTTTTGCGATTTCCTCTTCTCTTTTGATCTCCTTCAGCTTTGCTGGATCGATCTCAGGCTCTTTGGCAGGAGTCTCCTTGTGGGGATTAGCAAACTCATATTCATCAGTTTCTGCTGAATCCTTTTCTGGCTGGGATTTCGAATCTCTCCCTTTGTTCTTGGCTTCTTTCTGAACTACCTGAGCAGGCAAAGTTTCCTGAGGAGCAGGCTTAGGCTCCTCCTTTGGCTGTTTCGGAATGGTTTTTGCTGGTGCAACAATGTCAGCAGGCTTTGGCTCTTCCAACAGTGGCTTTTCATCCGGGTTCCTCATGCGTCCATCCCTACTCAACTGCCGCATGTCCAGTGATGGCAAAATTCTTTTCTCATAATCATTCCTGAAAGCTTTGTCACTGCTCCAGAGTGACATAAATTTCTCGACCTGGAACCAGAAATTGAGGAGGGGAAAAAACAGAAGCAAAAAATAAGATTGCAATCAGAACCCATCACAGTCATGAGAAGCAGGAAAAAAAGATCAGATGGTCAAACTGCAATCCCACTATTAAATATCAGATGGTGCTTCAAAGAATGAATGTCATTAAACATTCGATAACGATATTAAGAAGGAATATCATGAGGACAAACCTCTGTCTCTGCAAGTTCCTCAATAGCGTTAACATCTTTCTTTGCCGCAAGCTCCCGTGCTTTGCTCAGAATCGTACGGGTTTGGTAGAAATAGGTGTTCTGAACAATATAATATTAAATCAAATTCAGAAATTATTCTGAAGAGCATCATCATAGGACTGGCAAACACAAATGAGCTAAGAAATGATGATAATCATTTCTAGAGATATATACAAAGGATGAAAACAGCCCTTCAACTATGTTTACCATGAAATTTACATCAAGGACAAAAGACAGTACATGAAGGCCAAAATTCTACTCTCCCGCATTGGTGATATTAGACATGTTAAAACAATCACACTGGAGACTAGACAAAGCTCATATTAAAAGTGAAACATACCCCCTCATCACGCTGTTTTCTCAGCTGCTGAAGACTCTCATAAGCTTGTTCCCTCTTCTGAGTAATAGCTGCCAGTTCTTCCTGTAGAGACTGGATATCCTTGTCTATGGCTTTCAGTTCATCATCAACTTGCTTGATCTTGGATCGAATCGCTTGTCTCTCCTTCTTCACTCCATCCAAATCCCCACCTATAGCCTGCAACAGTCAAAGCCAATTAATTTCTAAGGAACCTGTTGAATAATACACCTTTTAAAAAAAAAAAAAAAAACTCAGAACACTTCACAAAAAGAAAAGGAAGCTCAATAGAACAAATAAAACAAAACTATCTTACCTTAACCTGATCTTGAATGGCTTCTTTCTGCCCCATAGAATCCTGTAACTTAGCCCTCATGGCAGCATTAGCAATCACCTTCTCCCTTGTCCCCTCAAGCTGTTTGATTTCTCGAAGGATTTGCTTTTCCTCAGCCAAAGAAATGCTCTCGTGCTGTATGTGGTACTGTAAGCTATATATCTGCATCAATCAAAGCATACAGGAGTAGCAGGTTAATGGATTAATAGATGGCAGGATTAAATATACAATACAGAGAAGATGATGAACTCTGCAATGCAAAGAACTTTGGACTCATAACATACAATATCATTGAGTTCCTCCTCCGATGAGCATAAACCACCCCGACCAGCATTGTTGGTGGTACGCAGCTTGCCCAGTGCCTGTTGCAGAGGTTCAATCTCTTTTATTTTCTCGTCCACAATACTCTGAAATTGCCTACTGTCACCTCTTAGAGACTTGATCTGAGATATCAACTCTGCTCGTTCTGACTGTAAGAAGAGTAAAGACCAAATATACAATTATATTAGATGTCCATTGAGTTGGAGCCTGTCCTGTCATGTCAGTTCACAAAAATAAAACTTTCATGGAAAGGACAGCCAATTGTTAAGCTATATGCAAGCCCCCGTGACATTTCTTACGTATCAGATAAGTTGCAGAAATAATTTCTCCAGCAGACATCATTCGACAACTATTTATCTATGATACCCACCTAGGCATTTGCAAAGATCCAACATCCATCACCGAATTGAACACACTCAAGATTACGTACGTCCTAACAATTTATGAAATCCTTTCTGGATAAGAGTGAAAAAATCTTTAAAAGATCAGCCAGGTAACCTGTCATCTTGATGCTAAGGACAGTAAAATAGACATAATTTTGGACTTATATCAGCCAGCAGCTTAGGGCTTCGTAAATTGAACATCATAGTCTTATATTTTTACTACCAATGTTATGCTTGAATACCTAATTTGTACATAAAATCAATGCAAATTTTACTTATTTTTTTTAATATTACCACCTTAAGGACTTAAGGTGCTAAGTTGTTTCCACGCCTTGAGACAGGGCACCGGAATACACACACCTCACTAAAGGAAGGCGTTATCATTAGAAAATAAATATTTGACTCTTTTTCATTAGTTTGCATATGAATTATAACTAATCAAGCATAGCATTTATATTAAACAATAAAAGATTACATGTTCCATATAAAGACACCGTAAGCAGCCCAAAAATCAACGACTAGTTATTTTTAAAACATTTGGACTATTTTATCTCCCTTAGCACCACAGTTATTACCGTTAGGAATAAGGTGTGCACAAAGCGCCAAAACCATGGACTTCAACCACGAAGAGGCACTGACCCCACCCTCATTGTCTCTACACCGATGACCATACAGACACATCTTCTTCCCATTTTGAACTCCAATAGAATAAACTGAAATTTAAACAAGCAACCATGATGTGAATTATTTGCAACTCACCCGCTTAGCCTTCAGTGCTTCAGTGATCTGATACCGGCCTTGATTCTTCTTGCTAATCTCTCGATCAAGCTGATCAATTTTAGATTTAATATTCGGATCATCATAAGGCCGGCACCTGACAAAATAAAAGGAGTGAATCTGCTTAGGTGCTGGCCACTCTTCAGCTGCCTCTTTTGGGACACTGGAATCGGAAGCATCCTTCCCTTCCCCTTTAGCAGATTCATCTCCATGTGACCCAAATTTGATGGGTACACCAGCATCTTGTTCCGGTCTGCCGTTCTCCTTTTCATTCAAAACAGGTTTTCCTCCTTCAGCACCGGTCTCCGCTGGTCCTTGAACCATCTCAAATCCCACAACCTCAACCGCCATGGCTCCAACTACAAAACAGCCTCACAAAACCCAAGAAACCTAATTCCAAAAAAGCAGAAAACAAAAAAACATAAAACCTCCATATCAATATACGGAAAATTTCAGGAGCATGTATAATTCAAATAGTTTTGATCCACAGAATCAATAAAACAGGCACAAAATTGCTGAATCATGAATCAAAAACAAAAACTTTTTTGCAACAATTAACCGTGATTGTTATTGTTATAATTATTAAACAACAAAAACATCTACACACACAGAATAAAACAAAAAAGAATACAGAGCATATGCAGGTCAAAGCTGAATGAACGATTAACACCCCATTTCATCAATGAATACATGAATTCCATCAACTTGATCACAAACAACCAATTTCATCAGAGCATGTGAAAACCAGCTAAGGGATCTAATGGCTATAATCATCTTCATCTCAAACATGCAATAGAAAACAAATCATAAACACCCCAGATGATACAAACGATAAAAATCTGGTTTTTATTTGGTCAAAATCACACCCTTGTTAAATGAAACAAAACCCAGCATGCAAATCCAAATCACAGAAATGAGAGACAGACAAAAATTCCAAAAGGGTATGACCTGAATACATTTATTTGAATGATCACAATCAAGCCACCATCGATGCACCCCAAAAAGACAAAAACTTTCAGCCAAAAAGGAAAAACAGAACCAGCTAGAAAATTGCACCAGAACAAAAAACAGAGAGAATAATACCAGAGTGAAGAGGAGAAAATTGCGGAAAGAGAAGAAGACCCTCTTCTGTGAAAAAGGGTCTCTCCAAATGGTTCAGATCTCGCTCTCTTTTTATTCCTCGGACACAAGAAGCCTAAGCCTCTCTCTCTCCCCCTGCGAGACAAAAACCAGTTCCGGAGAGAGAAAAACAGAGAAAAGAAAGAAAAGGAGAGAGAGAGAGAGAAGCTACAACGTTTTACAGTGTTTCAATATTTATATCAAACAAATTAAGGTGAAGATTTTTGTTTTCAGGTTCAGCAGCGGATTTCGCTATGTCCCGAATTTCTTCAAACAGTAAAAAGGTTGGACTTCCGTTTTTCTTGACACTGTTATTTTAAGGGTTGATTTTTCTTTTTCTTTTTTTTTTTGAGTTCTTTTTCGTTTTTGGGAAAAATGAAGCAAAAAAAGAAAAAGAAAAAAAAGGGTTCTGGGTTTTGCAATTTTGGTGCTGTCTTATGTTGTTGTCGTCGCTTTTATTTTATTTTATTCTATTCGGAGTAAGTTGGAAGTTTTGTTTCTGCCCTTTTAAGTAAAGCATTTGCTCCTTTTGAGTTTTGTGGGATACGGTGGGTTTTTGGCAATTGCAACTTTCTGCAAAATATTTAAGCTGCTTCTAAAAGCATAAGGTGGATTTTGTTTTTTGGGTACATAATTAAGTGAATTTTAATTAATTTAATAACTTACAATAAAAAGTGCGACTCTTGATTTTTCTTTATGCTTATCAAAGTATTCCTGACTTATTACGATTAATTTCTTGAACTTCTATTGATAAAATTTTAATTTTAGCAATAAAAAATAATTTTGTTTGTACAACTTTTTACCTTTAAATTTGTAATATCAGGGAAAAAAATATTTTGAATTTATTGTATCAATTGGTAAAAATTATCACCTTTAATTTTTTTTTATTCATTCTAAAAGTTAAAAGAAATGGGATGGTACTATATTATGGAGACAAAGCAACCATAGGATTCAGTAATCACTTATCATAATACTTGCCGATCACATATCACACTGAAATTGCTATGAGTAAACACCCCCACCCCGAAAAGAAAAAATACTACTAATATTTAAAATTTTTAAGATTTGAATTAATTTAGTTCAAATTAGATCAACTTAATATGAGAATAAAATTATTTTAATGCTAACTTGTTCATTTATATTACAACATCTTATTTAAATGCAATAAATGCTATATTACTTAAACTAACTAAGTATTTGTAAATTCCTAAGAACAATAATTCAATATATACTTTAGTAGAAAAATATATTAATTTAAATATATTGTTATTGCAAAATTTTTTACTTAATCTTTCTTTTTAAATTTAATTTTTTTTTTGTACTTAGAGTATATCAATGTTGAGCATTCTAATAAATGTAATATCTTTTTATCAGGGAAAAAAAATAATGAAATTAAGTTATTTTAAAATATTACTTATTATATTTGAATTGGTGGTAATCTTATCGATGAAGTTATTGTCTCTATTCATTCTGAGTTGGTGGATTGTTGGGTTTGGCTCCAATCTCCCTCTGGTGTTTATTCAGCCTCGTCAGTTGAGTTGGTGGATTGTTGGATTTGGCTCCAATCTCCCTCTGGTGTTTATTCAGCCTCGTCAGCTTATAAGTGGCTCATTCATGACAACTTCCCTCTGGATTCGTTTTCTTGGAGCTGGGTGTGGAAACTCAAACTACCATTCAAGATCTCTTATCTTGTTTGGTTAGGAATGTTAGATTGTCTTTGTTCATTGTAGCCGTGGTTTGGCTGATTCTAATCTTTGCCCCCAGGTGCAACTTATGGCTAGAGACTCCTCTCCATTGCCTCTGTGACTGTATACATTCCAAGAAACTGTGGCTCATGATTGATGTTTCACTTCATCCTGATTTTTTCACATTGAATTTCCTTAAGTGGATCAAGTTCTTCATTTTAGCCCCATTTGGGCAGTTGTTTGGTGTGGGGATTCGGATTATTTGGAGATTAAGGAATGAGTTTACTTTCTCTTGATCCCTCCCTCTCGATACCATCATGCACAGGCTTATCATTTCTATGCATGACATTCGCTTGGCTGGATACTAGTCGGCTAGTTTGCCACGGAAGCCCATCTATGTTTCTTGGTGTCCTCCTTCGTCTTCCTTTATTAAGATCAATTCAGATGGCAACTTGCTTGGGAATCCTGGTGTTGCTAGATTTGGAGGTCTTCTGCATGTTGATTCTGGTAGATGGATCATGGGCAACTCTGGTTCCATTCCTTGGGCTGATAATTTATGCATGGAATTAGTTGACTTACGGAGAGGGCTTCAAATAGCTTGGGATTATGGGTATAGGAGAATTATTTGTGAATTTGATTGTTCTGAAGCTATTCATCTAGTCTTGAATGATAACTCTCCTTTCCACAAATATGCAGCTATAATCCATGATATCCATATGCTATTGAGCAAAGATTGGCTGTGCCATGTCCAGCATGTTTATAAGGAAGGAAACCAAGCTGCTGACTTCCTTGCGAAGCTGGGTGCTACTTCTAGATTGACATCCTGTATTTTGGAGATCCCTCCGATTGGGCTTGAGCTCATCTTCCTTGCTAATTATGCAAGAATGACTCACCTGAGAAAATTTCTTTTGGTTTTTCTTTGTTAGCTCATGTACCCAAAAAAAAAATAGTGGAGCGAAATGAAATGAAATATGATAGAGTGAAATGAAATTAAGTAGAGTGACATAATTGTTCTACTTTATTCTTTTATTTTAGTAATGTAATAGAATGATAGAGTAAAATATTAGTAATAGGTAAAATGATAAAATAGTAATTTATGGGTTAAAAAAAAAAAAACCTTAACAACTTACATTCTGTCCTATTTCTCTCAATTTAGGGAAAAGAAAAATGGGAAGATAAGATAGAATTAGATGGAATGGGAAATATCAAAAAAAAAAAAAAAAGATAGAATGAATTATATTCGTCTCTTTTCCACTCTATTTAATTTTATTGCATTTAAACAATTGAATTCATTAAAATTCCTTCTCCTTCTATTCCATTCTATCCTACATTATTCCACTAATCCAAACAAAACCTTAAGGTGTGATATCAAAAAGAAGCAATGGTCTACAAAAAATGGTGCGCCCTTTATTGGAATATAATAGTCCTTTAGGAGGAAAAATGGTCTTTGTTTCATATTATTTAATATTTTCTTCACCAAAAAAATATTATTTAATGTTTTAAAATAAAGACAATGAATTAATTATTTTATATAAATTTTATCATTGCCTTTATTAATTATAATTTTTTTTCTCTCTATCTGCTCCTGTAGACTTATATAATTCATAATAAATGTGATTGTTCAATGGTCAAAAGCTAATTTAGTGCATTTATTTGAACTTTTAAAAAAAGTGATTTTAAAGTTTAAATTTTATATTTAGTTAAAAAAGTTAAAAATTGAAATTTTTCAAAAGTTACTCTTTTCAACTTCTCCAAAAAAACTAAAAATAGATTTTTTTGAAATTCTGTTGATTTTTAAAAAAGTACCCAAATATACAAAAATTAATTTTTTTGAGTAAAAAAAGTGATTATTTATCAGAATAATCCCAAACAAACACACCCTTAATCCTTCTTTAGTTTAAATTTTTCTTCAACAAAAAAAGAAGAATTTATCTTCCCGATACACTTTTAATAAAAATAACTAAAGCATTGCTTAATCAAAAGGGTCTTTTTTATTTTGATTTTGATTTTTGATTTTTAGTTTTTTTTATATAAATATTACCTTATTTTCAATGTGTTTCATATTTTTAAAATTTTATGAAAAAATAATAAAAATAATATAATTTTGTTTTCTATTTTTACTATTTTCTTCATAAAATTTTAAAAATATAAAAATAGAAAATAGAAATATAAACCAAATAGACCTTAAATTCTTCGTTTTTTATTTTAAAAAAATTAAACAAACAAGTCCTTAGTCTTTTATATTTGTGTTTTAAAAAAATAAAAAATATTAAATTATTTTCTTAATTCTTGTGTCATTCTCTTAAATGGCTATTATTTTTGAATGGGACCAGTTTCTCTATTCTAAAATAATAGTCATTTAAAAAAAATGTTCCATATTATGTATTATTTTAAAATTCCAACAAAGAATTAAGAATAAATTACCTTAACTTTCTCATTTGAGTAATATTAAACATAATATCTCTCAATTTATTATGTCTATATTGACCCTTATAGGGGTACAGTGTCACATTTATAATGATGCTTAATGTCATATTTCACAAAATACAAGAATATCGAATGTAATATCACTTATAGAGAGGTGAGTGCATATTTTTGCAAATCGTGGAATTTATGTAATTTCACCTAAACTTAGGAAATATCAATATAATTTATCTAATAATTAATTATATTATCCTAATTTTATCTTTATTTTCATTAATTGTGATTCTTTAACTCTATCATCACCTCCTCCTTCGATCTATTCATAATTTTATAATTAATGTGACTCTTCAATAAGTCAAAAGATACTTTAGTCTTTCACAATTAATTTTTACAAAAATAAAAATCATCAAATTATTTTGTTAATCCTTGTATTGTTACCTTAAACAACTATTACTGTAGAATGGAAGGACTACTTTATAATACTGCCTCCAATTCATTTTATGTGTTATATTATGTAAAAATTCTTATTACATTTTATTTATCATTCTTATATATCAATAAAAAAATTTATTACTAGTTTTTCAATTTTACCCTTTACATATTTCTAAGCACAAGATATTTTTATTGAGTTTAATATGATGAATTAATTAGGTGGTAAAAATTAAATAAAGATATTTTGGTAAATATTTTCATAAAAATAAATATAATTTTGAGATTCTTTATTCTTATGCATAAAATTAAAGTAACAAATAAAGCGTATAGGAGGTAGTATCTTTAAAAAAAAAAGTTCTCACACAGTTTACCCATAATACTAGTGACTTATTTAATAATTAAAATGAAGTATTAATTAATTAATATAGTACATTCATTAACCTGTTAAATAATAAATGTTTTTAGCATTTTAATTAAAATACTTCCAAATACTTAATAAATATTATTACATACCTTGTACATCCGATAACCTCTCAAATGATTTTTTTTTTTTAAAATAAGATAACCTCTTAAATGATTTAACAATATTTATATATATATATTTTTTTGTATCAACCACTGGTATCCAAAAGTCTACTAGATTTCGACTAATTTGGTTTGAATCGAGTTGGCTTATTATGGGGATAAAGCTCTCCTGGTCTTAATTTTTTTTTTTTTTATCCACAAAACTTGAATCTAAAACCTTATTTAAAAGATATAAGTGTCAAATCATTTGAACTAATTAAGCGATAATTAACCATATTTACTATGAGATAACAAATATTATTAAATCATTTTTAATACATTTATGTACTCTTAAATGGAAAAAAAAAATTGCTATACGTTCAACAATAAATATTATTAAAACATCGTAAAAAACATATTATGTTAAAATTTTATAATATTTTTCTCTATGGAATTATGGACAAGTCACTTCGTCTCTTAACATAAATGTAAAAACATATTAAATATTTTAACTTTTATAATAATTATTTTCTCTTGTGGGATTATGGATATATACCACTTGCTCTCTTATCCGGAGTATTGTCCACCTGATCTAAAACGAATCTCCTAATTATGCAGTTCACAAAAATTAAAAATAAAAAAAATCACATAGACATTCACGAATTTTTATTTTTTAATTAAACTTAATGTTCAAAATTTATTTATTTTTCCAAAAACTTACTTATTATTGACTTTGAAATTATAATAAAAAATTGTTTATATAATGTTTAATATATTCGATAGAAAGAAAGAATCTGCACATTTGACCACGCTCTTTTGGCGTGATCTTGTTTGTCTCACAATTAATTGTAATTGATTTTAGAATTTAATTTAAATATATTGACAATGTAAAATAATTTTATATTATTAATTAATAAAAATAGTGTCAAATGTCAACTCATACAAATAATTATTCATCATAATGAGGGACCTGCCATGATTTCTCACTTTTCCCTATTTCTATTGATTGATAATATAAAACTATTTTACACTGTCAGTGCATATTAATTAAACTCTTGATTTTAATATGTTTAGTATTTGAAATTTTTTCCCAAAGTCATACAAATTGTGTCAGCAACTTTCAAGATTAAGTTTTAATACTAATGTTTTAATCTCTATCAAACATGTATTATTAACTTAGTAAAAGCCCGTAAAAAAAAAAAAAAAAACTTAGTAAAAGAAATTTGAATGAGACCATTAACACATTTTTTTTCTTTTAGCCAGTTTAAAATATTGCATATATTTTCTCTTTTTTTTTTTTTAAAGAAAATCTGCTGATTTACAAATGTACCACGAGTGTTGTTGTATCTTCCCGAAAACTCGGTTATGAAATAGATAATTAGAAAATGTAATATAAATAAAAATTCGTGAGGGGAACCCAAAAATTAAAGCAGCTAAAACAGCACTGTTAGCCTATATCACATCATTTTTTTTTTCTTTTTTTTGCCTAGGCTCTTAGTATTTAAAATTCATTAAATTTCAATTAATTTGACTTAAATTGGGTCATCCCATATGAAGATAAAACTTTTTAGTGTTATCCTTTTTTTTTTTTAATGTATTCACAAGACTCAAATTCGATACATTATTTAAAAGAAATAAAAGAAAGCTGCTAGCAGAGGGTGGAGAAGTGCTACACCTTCGTGGATGGATCGAGTTCCGTGTACTGATTCTCATCGGGATTGGGTTGGTGTGAAAGACAAGATTTCAAATCATCCCTGCTCCTCGAAGTCTTTCTTCGATGTCAGAGAGTTTGATCGAGAAACCAAGGACAAAAGAAAGGTGCCTATATAGAATAGCATAGCATAGGTAGACTAAAAGGCTAGCGAATCTGGTTTCGAAATGAGGCGGTCTTAGCAATGAAAAGATATCCTGCTGCTTAAAAATGAAGTTCGTCCTTTCCGCCCCCTAGCCAAGCACTTGAGACGGGTTTTGATCTATGAAATGTTGCATTGATTTAATCACTATATGTAATGCGATTGAAGCTTTTAGAGAATCTCGTAGCAATTGGTACTGTGTGAGAAGAAATCCCGGTAGCTAAGTGGGTATATATATATATTGTCATTTTGTTGGCACATTGCAGCATCTTACACATAACTTCAACTTTGTGATATGTTCTGGACTGGAGTGTAAGAGTCAAACTTAGTCCAACAACTAACTCCAGCTAGAGGTCGGAATCATCATTGTTCGAGGCCCATCTCGGATACACATACAAGCTAGGGCCCAAATCCGGATTGAAGCCGAAATCCGAATTTAGTATAACAAACCTCTAACATTCCGATTCGATATTTATCTTGCGTGTTGCCAATAAACTCGGATCCATCCGTTAATCTCAAGCTAATGGACATCCTTAGTTATCTCTTATGATGACGGAACCATACTCTTATTTTCTCAACTACCTACTCATATATAAGAGTTTAGTTACAGACTTCAGGTACTTCTTCTACCTACCTCTCGTATACTTATCTGCACTCACTGACTTGAGTGTCGGAGTCCTTGCATTTACCCTCACCGCCGCAGACATCAACTTCATCAACTCGCCGAACATCAACAGTAATTTGAGATCCCAATTTTAGTTCGGAGTCCTCTCAGATAACCCTTCTCTGAACATGATATATTTATGGAGGTTTTTCCAATATATTTTTTTATGGCCATGTTCCCAACGTCTTGAGCTCTAATTGGTCAAAATAATATTCATAAGATTTTGTGTTTTAAAAAATAACTTATTCAAAATATTTATACTATGAATGCTTAAAATTAAAATGGTTAAAATTTTAGATTAAAAAAATGTTAAATTGATGGTACCAATTTAATTTGAATTTATGATCTTATACAAATTATTTGTTATTGGCCCAATTTTAGTGGCTTAATACTTAAACATTTAATAGTAATTCCTATTTTTTAAAAGTATTGATGTGTTTTATTGTTAATAATTAATGTTTAGATTTGTGATTTATTTAGTTAAAATATAAATATAAGAATAATGATATATTTTTCAAAATTATTCTCCTAATTTCTAATTTCTAAGTAAGAAAAATATTGAATGCTTTTTACGTTTTCAAAATAATAAATATATTTACAAAATATTTAATATTTTCCATGTTTATTAAAAAAATATTTTAAGAAGATATATCATTATTCTAAATATAATACTTACTTTTTGAGATAAATACAATATTAAAATTTAAATTGAGTTGGATATATAATTAATTATTAAGTTTTAATTGGCTAAAAGAAAATTAAATGAGACGTTATTATTCAATCTTTTTGAATTTTTAGTGTGTAATCCGATAAAAAATAATTTTTAATGCATTAAATGTTGTAATTTTGTTAATAATTTTTTTATTGTTTAATAATAATTTTAGTAAAATTAAAAAAGATCTAATTTATATATATTATTAGTATAAAATAATTTTATATAAATATCTAATCATATATTAATATATTAATAAAATTATTTTATTAAATTTTTTACTATCATAAAAATTTTATAAATATAAATATTTAAGAGTTTAATTGACTTATATTGATAATGTAAAATAATTTTATACTATCAACCAATAGAAATAGGGAAAAATAAGAAATTATAATAGGTCCCTCATTATAATAGATAATTATTTATATGAGTTGATATTTTTTATTATTTTTATTAATTAATAATATAAAATTATTTTACACTATCAATATATTTAAATTAAATTTAATATTTAATTAAATGATAATAACATAACAATTAAATTCGAAAAAATAATGTACGAATATTTCATTCTTTATTGGTATCAATTAAAAACTCGTGCGCTGTGTGGGCGTTCATTCCGAGAAATCCTAGATCTGGATGAGAAGAGCGGAGAGAAAGTACATAAATACCCCTGCGCCTTGCCTTAATTACAAAAATGGTTTTATCCACGTGCAATGCGTTTTGGTACTTTTCTGCAACCACCTGTGTCATTTGATACTTACTGTTTAATTTTTTCTGAAATCTGATTTGATTCCTCTTTCTCCCTCCTTCCCCCACCCGCCACTGGTCCCCGTAATGGTTGAATGTCACCACGATTGTTATTAATATTATTGTTATTATTGTAATTATAACTATTACTATGTGATGTGATTTGATGTTATTTGGAAAATTTGAACAAGTATGCCAAACTTTTTATGGTATTGTTACAGTAATGATGTTGAAATATTTGTTTTTATATATAATTTAAATTTAGATTGAAGAAAGATTCACTTCAATTTAAAATTGGGATCTATTTTTGAATTCATCAAGCATTTTTTAAAGGTATCTACAAATTATATACTAACAAAAAAATTCTAAGTTATAACGATATATTAACAAAACATTAATCAGGTGACCTAAGCGTTATTAACATAATGTTGAAAGATTCCAATTGAACTATAGGTTCAATTTGATTTTATGTTGATTTGTCCGGTCTCTCCGATCGCTAATCTTTTTCACTCAATAAAAGGCATTTATTAGCCTTTTCGCTCTTTTAGAGCTTGAAATTAGAAAGTTTGTGATCTGTCCAATTTTTCTATCTATTAAACTAAACTCATTTCATTACATGTCATAAAGATTCGACAAAATTTTTACATTGGCTATTGATAGCTTAACACAACCCTTTCTTTCATTCTAGCTTGGGGATGACTGTGCTAAGCTTTGCAATAAAGTTTAACATAGGCAGAGTTAGACTCATTTCACTACATATATGGAAACAATCCCCCTCCCACTTCATTTCAGGCCACCAATCCCTCATCCCTTATCCATGCCTTTGACAAATGCCTTATATTAATAGCAGGCATCCCCCGTACCTCCTATAATATCATAATATGAATAAAAATTAGGTAAGTCCAGCTCAAATTAGAGACCAAACCCTCTCCCTTTATCTCTAGTTGAGACAGCAATATTTGTAATATATGACATAATAAGAGGAGTTGGAATAATCAGGGGCACATAGGTATGGATAAGAATGATTAGGAACAAAGCATTATAGTTTTTTCCTCTACATAGTTTATTTGAGATCTACCTAATACATGCTAGTTAGTTTAAGGGTTCTAGGTAACCTAGCCAATTGAATAGTTTTGGTATCTTTTTTAAATGAATTAATGATAATTTGACAACTATATTATTTGAAGAAATGATAAAGGGACTCACTTCTTGTGATATACTGTATCGATTCATTACTCATCCACCATTAAATGAGGTGTGGACCCAATACCCCATCTAATGATGGATGAGTGGTGAATTGGTATGATGTCCTACAAGAAGTAAGTCCCCTCAACATCTGTAGTAATCTAAATCACATTTTTAAGTATCATAACTTTAGAATCAATCGATTACAATAATTTAACATGCTGAAGTTATGTCACCTAAGAATTTAACTTGGATCACAATAATATAATTGTCATTTATTATTGGTACACCTAAAAGAGTACTAAAGCCCTTCAATGACTATGAGTACGATAAAAGATATCTTAGTTTAATGGTTTCATTATATGATTTAATTCATTTTGGCTTTTTTTTTAAAAAGAAAAAAATTGTATGACACCAATATTTTTCTTCTACATTGTAAACCTAACCTCGTTTATTGTCCTGTAAATGCAAATCTCACGCTCCATTTATTTTTCTTCGATCTTGCATTACTTTCACATTATAATTTCATGGTTGGTTTTTACTCTATCGTGACTCATGTATTGGCAGTAAGGAACATATAGAATATGCCTATTATCATATATAATACTAAAGTTCAAATCTATAAGTAGAAGTGATCCCTTGTGTAAGCATCACGGTACTCCAACTGAAGTTGTGGAGAAGATGTTGATGTGGCAAGGTGACTCCAGTGATAAGTATCACAGTGAAAACTTCATCATGGGCCTAGTGGCAACATCAGCATATGAGATAGCATAAGGCTTAACGGCTTCAGGTTTTCATACGACATTCATTATATTCATTCACTTATGCAAGTTGGCGTGAGGTTGGGAGCTTCTTCTAAGGTCGTGTCTCAGTATCACTGATTGAGTTGATTACATGTGGTAGGACATCGTGACAGTGAGGTGCAAAAATGGTGACAAACAAATGACATATTGAGTATAATATTAATTTCACATAAATATATAATATATTCATATTATTTTGATACACATGTATCTTGATATTCATATATGCACTTTTTTATTGATATATAATATCTATATTTTATGAGTGTAAAAATTATTTTCCTGTAAAAATATATCAGTTTTCATTCACAAAACAAAACCGCAAAGAATGCTCATTTGTTTGAACTATTAGACTTGAGTTTTCTTGATGGGCATCGTGAGGGAAAGGGGAAATATTGTCAAAGTCATTTATAAATTAACCAACTATTAGTATTTTACTTTTGAAATAATTTATACATATATGACTAAATACTTTATCAAATTTATGCTTAAAATATTTTTTTTACTTCAACCGTATTAATGCCCATATTTAATCATGGTGACGGAACCTTGAGTATTTACTAATTTTATTAAAATCAAGGACGCACCAATGGAGCACCTTTAATCGCATAAAAAATGTTAAATACCATTATTTTTAAGGTAATTATATTAATATTCCATGAAGTTTGCGTAATTAAACCGGAACTCTTTTTATTTGAAAAATTATATATACTCGCTTTTATGAACTGTTTTTACACTTGGGCTTTCTTTTTAATTTGAAAAATTATATTTATCTTTCTCATTTTTATAACTCCGATCCCAATACTTTTTTTCTCAATGCAAATAACGAAGCGGGGGAAGTAGAAATAACTTCTTAAACAAAGGTGTTCTGTATAACTATGCCGAATTTCCACATATATGTAAAGTAAACCACCAAAAATTCACCTTCTATTTATTTCATATGCATCTTGATTCTTCTCTTTAGTAAAGATCAACCAAGTAAGAAACCGTATGCTATAATTAATTCTAACTTAGGATCGAAGAAAAGTTTGGGAAAAAGAAAGAGTAAAAAGAAGAATGTTTTGAATGACTTTACGAGTTCAGATGTATCACTTACATACTGCAAGAGTTGGTCGTATTGGCAAATAGCTTTGATGGGGTGAAGAATGAAACATTGGAAGAGTAGATATAACAAAATCATATTCGATGAAGCATGATATAAACAATACATAATTTAAGTTGCAGTAGCAATAGAGTTTCCAAAACAGTTAGATCAATTTCAACGATAATTAATTCAGAAATTCTTAACATAACATAATAACCTAATTGTAATCTCTTATCTAATTTCTAAATTTTACCTTTAGTGCCTATAGAGTGACAAGTTATGCTGTGTGGAAGGAGAATACCAAATAAGTAGGTATGTGTAGGAGTCAATATGGATTGTTTCCAATGAAGGAGTTCAAAATTGACTAAACTTTTGAATAAATAAAAATTTTAAAGAATTAATAACTTTTGTCACAATTTAGTTTTCATAATGATGTAATATACTTATTGACTCTTGGTTAAATAAATAGATCATACTACTTTGTTTTAATTTATCTAACAAGTATCGCTCATGATTTTTGTCAAAAAATTTGGCTATATTTTATGATCATGCAGCATTGTTCCTTAATAAAACAGTAATTTGATTATATTCCTTTGTATAGTTTAATTTACTTAAATTCGGTTTGATTATTCCAGCACACCTATGCGGACAAGAACTTGCATGCCCTTCTCACACAAAATACTGACAACATTGCCAATCATATGGATCGAAATCATATGATATTTTATTAGCTTGTGCACTTTGGCGCAAGCTGCATGTGCCTCTGAATCTGGTCAAACAATAAATGTGTAAATTTTAAGACTTTCAAAGGAGAAATTCTTACATAATCTGTGAGTATCACGTAGCTGTGTTTCTGATCAATTATATAAGTGTATTTTCATGGGATTATATATTAGTGACAGGTCCTATTTAAAATACACTTACATAATTAGTCTAGGAGTACCTATTTCTCCTTCCAAAGAGCTTATTTTCAAGAAATGAGCACTTCCTGGTCTACCACTGAACATATCCAGTGGCTGCTTTTTCATCCTTATATATATATATATATATATATATATATATATATATATATATATATATATATCTCAAGGTTGTTTCTATCTTAGACCAGCTACCTATTAACATCTCAATCAAATAAATATCATCACATCGATTCATATATGCAGCTATCATCATAAAAAAGAAAGTATGTCAACTGTCAAGTGAAGAGAGACACCTAAGAAGTAGTACCTCAATTCTTATTTTCCTGCAGGAAGATGATATCTTTTCTTTTTTTTTTTTTTAAATGAAAACTTTTAGTATGAATGATTTGACAGTGGTGATTTAGTGTGTTGTTATGCTTTGAGTGGTAATACATATAATAGCAAATTAAACTTTTGCAATGAATTTGCGATGGAAAAAGAAAATGGTTTGACATGTCATTTGCATGGACACTCATGACTCCGGTTTCACAATATAGCTTTTTTGCTCTTAAAGTATGTTTGCGAGTTATAAGGGAAAGATAAAGAAAAGGCATTAAAGGGCAAGGAAGAGTAAGGGAAGAGAGAGGTTTAGAGGATTTCAATCACCCTTATTTTTAAGTTTAAAATTGATAAATGGAAAGAAATGAAGAACTTATAATGTACTTTTATAATTTTACACTTTATTAAAACAATTGAGTATAATTAATATGTTTTATAATAATATTAATTTTAAATTTTTTTAGAAAATATTATATATTTTGTAAATTTAAAAAATGTTTCCTTTCTAAAAATATATTTTTTAGGAGGAAACAAATTCTGATAGAAGCCGATAAAAAAATTAAGAGGATAATATAATTTTTATGAAAAATTGAGATAAAATTAAAATGGATTGGTAAAAATAATATTTTAATATTTCAATAGGAATATGATAGTAAATTAAATTAAATTCAGATCTCAATAAAACCTTGCAGTTTGGGAGAATTGTAAAATGGGAGGTTTTAAAGAATTTTAAGAAGTTAGTTAAAGCCCCCAAATCTCTTTCCCTTCAAAACATAAAATCCGTGAAAAAGGTTAAACTCTCATATACCTTTTCCTTCCCTTCTTTTTCCTCTTAAACTAAACTTATGAACATATCCTTAGCTATAAAAATTATCATACCAGAATGATCGACCTATAAGTAATTAAAAGCAAAAAATCAAGGGTGGCTCCTTCCTTATCTAATTGCTTGATAAATGCACTTAAATTTTACTATTAGAGTAAATATTTAATTTTTTTAACTAAATCACTAGTATTCCAATTTTACTAAAAAACCAATATTTGAATGGTTTAAGTGCTTCGACACTTATTTCTTTTAACTAAGGTCTCAAATTCAAATCTTATAAATAGAAAAAATTAATACTGGAAGAGTTTTACTTCTATATTGAGCTGAATTGGCATGAGTTAGATTAGTTAGAGTTAATAGATTTTGAATACTGGTGGTTTAAATGAAAAAAAAAAAGAGAAATTTATTAGACTTCAAATAATCTAATTAAAATCAAATCAATTTAATATTAAATTTTTCTTATCATTAATTTATATTATTCATAAAACTTAAATTCAATACTTTATATAAGAAAATAAAATATTTAAACTAACCAAACATTAATACTATTTTATTTTTATGTTAAAATATATGTGGCTTGACATTAATCTTTCATTTATTATTAATAACAAATTACTCATTAGTTATTGCCGTCACTTTAATAACTAATCTAAGGTCATTATTGCCATCTTAAGTGGCTGATGAAATATTTAAGTGAAAATTTTAATCCCTTATATAGAAAGAGAGACTCATTATTTATGACTTATTTTATTTGAATACATGGGAGTGGGATATCATGTCGATTGATATCCTATCCATTATTGAAGGGGGTATAGACCTCTATTTAAGTGGAGTTTATACCTTATCTAATAATAAATGGGATGAAAATTGATACGATATCTTATATTTCATATATTAAAATAATATTTTTTTCATTATTTATAGGTGATTGATAATGGGATAGGTGGGACACTTATGATTTTTTATGCGACAGGCTTCCATTATTCAAAGTGATACCTACATGCGTCGCTAGGGTGATGTTAGGATTTAATTTATGAAGTAGCCAAAACTATAAATCTTTCAAGAGTTTTAAAAATGTTTTTAATTAGTTTTGCCTTAATGCCCTCTAGGGGTGGAATTGGAAAATTTTTCACATAAGAAAGGACAACTTCAATGCCACACAAGGTCGGTGATTAAGAGCCTATTTGAGAAAATTATAAGATTAAAATTATTTTAATAATTATTTTTTTTATAAATAATTATATAAGAATTAATTTATGTTTTCATATTTTAGTTGAAAAATAATTTTAAGATAATCTATTTTATTTAGATTTTATGAAAAAATTTATTTTTATATGATAAAATTACTAAAAAAATTATATGAAATGATTATTTATATTATATAATATTTAATACTTAAGATTAATTTGATAAAAATATAAAATTTCTGAAATAATTAGATTATATTTATAATTATAAGTTCTAAAGTATTACTTGTATTTATAATTTATGTTTTAACCTAAAATTATTAGTTTTTAATTATAATTTATTTTTAAAATTTTACTTGATAAATGGTTTCAAAATAGTTTTTTTGCTGAAAAAGAAGAAGAAGAAGCTGTTTTTAAGGTTATCAAACATACGCTAATTCACTGGATTGCTTCTATTTTGTCGTCATGTACACTTGGAGCGTTGATAGAAAGCCTCACCCGTAATCAATCACTATGGTTCCTAATTCGGACAAGCATAAATTAATGCCCCACCGGTAATCGCTATCGCCGTGATCATAATTTAGATAAGCATTGCACTGGGGTCCATTGCTAACTTGTTCTTGTTGAGGTGGTTGCTGATTCATAACGGCAAAGTAAGATCGTGTTTTTTATTTTATTTTTGGACATAGTTTTGTCAGCATTTTTGAACCTTTCACAAATCAACAAAAAGGCTTCTTTCTGAACATCAACTCCAAAAAGTGGGGCGTTGGGCCGCAAAGCATAACCACTTGCCGACGAGCCTCTGTTTAGTTTATAGATAGAACCCTCCTCCCCCCCCCCCCCCCAAAAAAACAAACAGAAAAAACCCCCTCTCGCTACCAAAAAAAAAAAAAGAGCAAGAAAAACCCCCAACCCAAAAAAAAAGAACAAGAAAATACAAATTTCGACCAAAAATATAAAAAGAAAATTCAAATTCAACCATCATTGATGAGTCAATGATCTAGCTGGGGATTGGGGTCATAGATTTCCCTCTGATCTTTTTTTTTTTTTTGGTCAGTTTAGGGAGGGAGGGACAGCGCTCTCTGAGCGCGGAGTCGAACACGCGACTCTCACCACGTCCTAGGTGCACTGTGCAGAGGCTACAAATTCAACTGGTTGAGCTACGCCTCGCATGCAGATTTCCCTCTGAGCTAAATAAAGCATTCACTAGAGATGGCCCTCACTCCTAGTTTGTCTCCTGGCATGTGGGCCTGTTGTTCTCTTGTATTATCTTAATGCATGAGGTTTTTCCTGGGCCATTGTGTCGTTCAATAAATTCATATACAAAAAATGATTGATGAGTCAATTCTGACCTAGTTAGCCTTATCCACGTCTCTTTTGGGTGAAATTGTTCTCAAGTTTTTATTTTTGAAAAACATAGTAATTCTTATAATTTATCAAACATTTGATTAATCATGTGTTTCATGAAGTTTATCAATATTTTTATATTAAAACTTGTCCACACAACTTCTAATCCAATGCGGTGATTAGGTATAATCATCTCTTAAGTAACAAATTCAATATTCAAATCCCTAATGTTATAGATAAAGTTTGTTTAGAGTTGTAATTTACTTTCACTACAACGAATCACTTGGGACACCAATTAATACATGATCCACAAATACTAATTCCGTACCAATCTACTTGAGTTGGGTTTTATACCCGCCTTGCAGTAAGGCAAGTGGAATAGAGCCAAAAAAAAAAAGAAAAAAAAAGAGAAAACTAATGCCAGTAAAGATACATTTGGGTTTTAGATAAATCCACCCCAATAGGATAGAGTAAAATAATTGATGCCTGTAAGACACATTCGGGTTTAAAATAAACTCGACTTAACCGACCCTTCTTCTTCTATTTTATTATAGTCTAAAGTTTATTTGACTATCTCATCTCTTACTCTATTAGTTTCAATTATAAAATATTATTATGTTTAGAATTTATAGTGTTAAATTACTCATTTAATTTATAAAATGATATTTTTTTTTAAGATATCAAATAACTATTAGATAAATTAAATTTAAAAAATATTCATGTAAATGTTAGAAGATAAATAACATAAAGATGCAGATTCTAATATCTTTTTGGGAGTAAGATGCGAGGAATTATTTTCAAAAGTTGTAGGTGATTTAGGGTTGGGTGGGTTGAAAGTATTTAAAAGGTCGCATCGGGCCAAAATCCTACCCACCTGCCTACCTCATTGGCTATTGCCATCTTCAATCAATTGCTTTCAGGTTAATTAATAAATATTTGATAATTTTTTTTTAAGAATTTTACCAACAAGTGCCAAAGCCCTTCTTTAAAATACTCATAAGTTTTATGTCTGATGCCAGATTAGTGATTATCACTTTTTTTTTAAGCTTAACGATTTATTGGGTTTTATTAATAAAAATTCGACTAGTTTCCTTGAATTGTAGATGCCTCAAAGATGGCTTTTAAGATGTACAAAAAAAAAAAAAAACTTTTAAGTTTCCCAACAAATTTTTTGTTAGAGGTCAAACCCAAGATGTATGGGCGAACCACTTATCCACTTCAACTATAACCGCACGTTGGTACGCGATCAACGATCGAACACAGAAGGGTTAGTGATCATCGTATTTATGATCGGACCGCCGGAAAAGACTATCTCAACGCCTTAATGATTGTGTCATTGATGACGTCAGCATGTGATTGACTTGTGATTCCGATCGTTGCGCCACCATTGAAATGTCTTTTCAATCGCACTTATCCTCGCGGCACGTTTTGGTACAAGAAATCGTGATCACCGAGGGGTGGAGAGGTTCTTCTTTTATATTGAAAAGTTTATTTTTCAAGTTTTAAAGTTTTGTTCAATAATCAATTAAAAAAAAGTTTTGTTTAATAATCTCAAAAATATAAAACAATTTTAAAGACAGTAACTCTCCAGCATGAGGACTCGAGTGTTTTACAGCACGGTATGTAACATTTTACTTAGTTTATTCGTAATTTGATATTTTAATCTTAGTTAATACTAAAAGTCACTATTAGTTTATATATCTATTAGAATAACAATTAACTATATTGGGAGTGAACATCATACTTATTTATATGGTGTAAGGTATCCTTTGTGTCCAATAACAATAAATAAATAGTAGTTGGTTCTGAGTCTGAATTACATCTTATTTCATCGAAGTTAAAAAAATGATTGGTTGGGGGAATGAATGAATGATCAAGTCAAGTCAACCCACAAGTTCTCTAATTATAAGTTTTGCTCATTACGCCAGTTACATGACTTCCAACAAGCATGGTTTAAAGAAAAAAAATTAAAAGTATATTTTATATTGTTTAGATATTATCTTTTTTTATAGTTATTATTTGTTAAATTATGTTATGATCTAATGATATATTTGATTTCTTATTCTTTAAGGTGTTCGAACAAGAAGAATAAATTACATTGAAGATTTGATACTTTATTGAGAGAGATAAGCTTCACTTTATTTTGGTTTAAATTGTTGTGTTTGGATAATTTAGATTTTAGATGTTATTTTGGATAATTTTGTACTCTTAGTTAACTTGTTAAATTAATATTTGGATAAATGGGCTAAGTTGTTGTAATTTGAATATTGAAAATAGTTTGATTTTATCATTATAGACAGATACATAATTACTTAGTGGCCTTTCTAGGTATATTTGTAGACTTGACTTATTTTGATGTCTGCATGAAAGGTGACCTGTTTGATATGCAAGGCTTGATTATGGACATATGCCTATTTTTTGGCCTATTTAATGCTTTAGCCTATTGGCCTATATAAAATATTTTAAATTACAAGCTTTATAAACAGACCGCAGGCTAGACCAGACTTAGGCAAAAAAAAAAGAAAACCTATAATAGACTACAGGCTAGGCCTAAGCCAATTTGTTGCTATACAGGCTTGGCTTGTTAAGATGAAAACCTAGTCTGTTTCCACCCCTAGCCACCAATAGTAGTGGAGCACGGTGGGAAGTAGGGTCTAATGTGGATAACTAGAGGTGGGCACTGAATTTGTGAGGTATTAATGGCAAATTTAATATTTTATTTTTTTTGAATATTTTAAAATTATTCAATCAGGTGAAAGTCAAGTGTTATTAGTAGTGTTAACGATCTATTATCTAGAAGGAAGAATACTATAATGTCTTGTTAAACATTAAAGGAGTCAGTTATCATTTTATAATCTAAGAAGGTTTAGGTGTAATATCAATTGACCTCAAGGGATTTAGAAACTCCTACAAAAAGTGTAGTTTTTCTCTACAAAAAGTGGAGCAATTTTTTATGCCAGAAGCTCTATTACTTATTTAGGAACTAGGAACTCCTAATACATTATCTCATAAAGATATGGATCATTTCATGTTTTTCATTTTACGTGATTATATTATGTAAAGGAAAGACACAAATATTTAAATAAGAGATAAATTTTGATATATTTATATGTCCACTTTTGAAATTTTATTTATTTATAAATAATTGTTCATTTAGGAAACTTAAACAATATTAATTATTTTTTCTTAATTATATCACTATTAAATAGAAGAAAGAGAATAAGTGGAAAAAGATAATTAAGAAAGAAAGAGAATTAAGTAAAGAGAATTTTGTAAAATACACCTAAATTTCTCTAATATTGAGGATTTTCTAATCATTTCCTTAATTCATGTGTGCATTTAAAATTGGACAGTTATTTCAAGATAGAGATAGTATTAAAATTTTAATTTTTACCCCTCACACAATTTCAAGTACACCATTAATCGAGAAATATAGTGTGAGATTAATTAATTAGAATTATAAATTAAATAATGGCATTTTGGTAAATCTGTTTTATAATTAAGCCTCAATTTTGAGTTCCATAATTCTTGTACATATGTTTAAAGTGACAAATAAAGTGAAGCAAGGATAGTATTAAAAGCTCCCCCATGCATTTATAACTATCTTTATAAAAATAAATTGTTTCAAATTATTTGTCATTTGAGAATATCAAGAGATATTTAATAATTTTCTTTTAACTTTCTCCTTAACTTTCGTTCCTGTTTGAAACTTATACCTGTGGGTTGCTACTCAATCTGAACTCAGGTGAGAAGTATGTGGAGTTGGTCAATGATACGCATGTCCAAAGGCAAAAGTAGTGGTGGTACTTGCAAAGACTCCAACAATCAAGTCAGTGAGAGTCTTAGATATCAAGTCAGAAAAGGAAAGTTCAGTTACCTCATTTTTCTTCCATCCGGTCTTTTATCTAGCCCAAGTGGAAACCTTAGCAATTACTCCTGTATCCCATGTAACTATTATCTCGAACCACGTAACAAACTTTGTCGGTTCATGGGGGAGTGGCTTTTTGGCTTCAAGCTAAAAGAAAAGCTCCATGAATTGGACCTTTGTGAACAATCCAGGTTTTGTGATTGGGCCTCAGCCATTGGGCTTTGCATTCTAGGTCTAGGCTTTATCAATGCCCCTAAGCCTTGGTTCGATTTGTCAAATGCGGATCGAGGCTTACTATCCAATTTCAATTTTTTGCGACAGGATACAATGTTCTTACAGGACATCCATTTTTACAGCTTATATGGACGTCTTTTCCTTTTCCTTCTTTTGATGTGATGCTTTGACATCTTTGACACTTATGACATGACACTTCTTTAATTTAGGAGGAGGAAAACTTGCAAGTGCTGGAACGACATGTGGTAGAAGGATCACTGATACTACACATTGAATGAATGCTCTAGAGGATAGATTTACCCTTATGCCCATTCTCTTTGTGTAAAAAGACTAAACAACCAAGCACGACGCTTTATTTTGCATCATTTGAAACATTATAAGTGCTTTTCTCCTACTCTTAGTCCCATTCCTATTCTTTGAACCAAATTGCTTTAGGACCAAATCCAAAATTTTTAAGAACTTCTCGCCACTGCTCCATTGGATATAGAGGAACAATCTCCATGGTAGGGAAGATACTCTTCATTAAACACGATATGCATTTTAACTTTCATTTTTACTATGTTTGCTGCTGTGATAGGTTTTTGGAAATGGCCATGAAGGGAACATAAAACTCCCATCGACTGTTATGCTGTTGCTTTCATCGGTGGCGGTGATGCCCCTAGGTATTTGCCATGCGCATCCCCTTTCTCGCTAGTCCAAAAGAGAGTCTTTCCTGGGAAACCACCATTGGAGCTTTCTCCCTCTTTTTCCTTAGGAAAATAGTGCTTGGAACTCTGCTTAAGATGACTTCTTATAATTCACACCCATGGTTGTTTCCCTATAGGTCATGGGAAGATGCGAGTCTAATCCTACTAAGTTTCTCCATTTTTCAGCTTTCATTTATCCCATATATCTATGGGTGGACAAGGAAGTCTTGGGCATCCCGTCCTTTATTGGTCACAAGTACCTTCAAAGTCATAAGGAGGAGGTCTCATCCACCTCAAAGGAACAAGATGAATACGTATGGGAAGTCCCCAGCAAAGACGAACAAGTATGCTTCTCCAAGGATAAGGGGGGAGATAATTGGTTATGGATGTACGACGCCTCAGTGACTCGCCTTGGTGTTTGTCTTCCATTCTTCGAGTTCCAATTCTTCATGCACTAACACGTTTTGGCTACCCCTTCCTAAATACATCTTAATAACTGGGCCATGCTTCATGGGTTTGAGATGGTTTGCAAATATTTAGAGCTTCTGATATGCGTGAAAGTTTTTCTACCTGTTTGTTGTGATTTGTCCCAATGGAAGTAGGGCTACCTTGAGTTGGTTGTTTTTTAGGGCCCATGTAAATCGGAAGATTTTCGGTCTTTATGAGGAATTGTGTCATAATTTTAAGTAAGTATTCTTCAAGATTCGTGATGTTTTGGGGTCCCATCCATTTTTCCTAACTTCGAAAGGCTCTGCCAAATTCCCATGTTATTAGAACAGGGAGTTTCGTGTTCCAAGATTTAATAAAAAGGATTTAAACTTGAGCGAGCAAGAGTTGGTGGATTTTTTCATATCCACATAAGGGAAACAACACATAAACTTGAAGAAAATTTTCAATGTTAGCGTAGATACATCATTGAACCATTTAGGTTTACTTACTCGATCAAACTTATTTAGTTTATGTTAGTATAGCTTCTGAGGTCATTTGAACTAATTTGTTTTCCATATCTTTGCACAAGTGAGATGGCATCACATGCAAGCTTAATTGAGCTTTGATCTTGGATGCTCAAGCGTAACATTGGAGGGAGTAGCAGTGATACCTTGGGCTTGATGCCTTCCCAAGGTTCAATCTTTTCAATGCCAAAGGGTCTTGACCTGAAATGACGAAGGATACGATCTTTTTCACCACAAAACATGACGTCATGGAGATCAACGACTCTCCGATTTTGGGCAGCTCATCCAGTAGCTCGATGCTCTCCAAAGACTTTCGCTTCACTGACTTCATTGGTAAGCAGTTTATGACTTCGACCTTTAAGAACCAATCAAGGATGTCCACTTGGTTGGAGGCCTTCGGTGGGTTGAGAGATATTTGTTGAAACGCGTCACCCTTTGTCGATATGTCGAGCCTTTGATAACAATAGGTTACAAGACCTAAGAGGACCTTCAAGCTATGGATGAGGAAATATCCTTCATTAAGAAGAGAGAGAAGAGCTAGAGCATACTAATGACTAGCTCTTGATACAATCTTTCGAGTTGAGGTCAAGGGCAGAGTGTGCCGAGAAGGACTTGGAGGAGTCCAACACTAAACTCTTTAATTTGGAAGAGGCCCAATAGAAGGCAAAGACTGATAAGCTTGCTACCGGGAAGGAAATCAAATCCCTGAAGAAGGAGTTCGCCCACCTAGAAGATGCTTGGACCAAGCCACCCAATGAAATTTTTAAGAATGTTATGGAGCAAGTCAAGCTCATCTGCCAGGATCATGACTTTTCAGAGATCGGGCTTTTCCGCCATGTGCTGAATGGCTGAATCGAGGATATCCCTTCTAGCGTGCCTAACTCGGAGGACACTTAGATTTCTATTTTCTATCATTACTTATTGTAGCTAAATGTTGATGCCCTTTTGTGGACTTTTATGAATGTGTTTAATGTTATTTCGTGATTTGTCTTAAACCTTTTGTTTAAGTGGTTGTTTTTATTACTTGGTTTTTACTTCCGAGCTTAAGTCATATGCTTAAGGGGCAGTTGTGATATCTGCTAAAGGTTGATCAGTCCCTTGTTGTAAACACTAACACGGTGCTTGAAGTTTTATCAAGCACATGATTTAACTTGAATAGAGAGGTCCTTAAGGTAGGAAACAATACTTGCGCTATTTATTAAAGTAGGACACAATTCACTACAAAGTACTTAATGCAGGAGATTGTGTGAAACTACTTTATTACAATGCAAATAAAGAAAACAGATGCCATAGTAAAAAGCGATCTGCCCTATGCAAACCATGCCTCATTTAAACCCCTTGTAAAACCTTATGGGATAAAACCCAAGTTGGAAAAAAAAGTACGTCGATGTTGCACAGGTTACATAATTTCAACTATAATACTTCCTAAGGTTCATGGCATTCTACAACCTTGGCACTTGAGACCACCCAAAGTCTCTAACTTGTAAGTGCCCTTTCTAAAGATATAATACAGACCTCCCAGTTTCCCACTAACTTCCCAAGTCTTGAAAGTTGTACCTCGATATTTGATCTACACAGTATGAGATCTCCCTTGCTAAAATGCTTCAGGATGACTTCTGCATTGTATCTTTTGGCCACTCTTCTCTTTAATGCTTCTTGGCGTATCTAGGCTTCTTCATGGACTTCCGGCAACAGGTCCAGTTTCGACCTTTGATTCTGCTCATTTGTTATAGCAAATAAAAAGACTAATATCAGGCTCTATTCTCCGATTTCTAAATTGCATCTGCACCATATGTCAGTTTGAACGAGGTCTTTGCGGTGGTTGAATGGATTGCGGTCAAATAAGCCTATAGGATGCTACCGAGCTCATATGCCCATAAGCCTAGGTGCTTTTTGAGACCTAATAGTATCATTTTGTTCGCAAATTTTATTTACCCATTAGCCTGCGGATGTTTCACTAAGGTGAAGTATTGCTTGATCTTCAAGCCTGAAAGCATTTCTTGGAACTTCCTGTCCACAAATTCTGTTTCGTAATCCATTACAATGCAACTTGGAATGTTGAAGAGGATAATTATATTATGCTAAAAAAATTTTCGACATTGAGTGGTTGTGATTGATGACAAGGCTTTGTCTTGATCCATTTGGTTAACTAGTCTACCACTACTATGAGATACTTCAATTGACCCATAACCAACGGGAACAAACCTAGGAAATCTAAACCCTATCAGTTGAATGGCCAACTCGAGTTGATTGCATTCAACTCCTCTGGTGGTGCAACATGGAAATGCGCCTGTTGTTGGCACAAAGGGCAGCGCTTCACGAATTGCTTAGCATCTCTGATCATGTAGGGCCATTAGTACCCAGCTCTTAACACTTTTAGGGCCAGCGATTTGCCTCACATGTAATATCTGTAACATCACTCATGTATCTCCTTTAACACATATTTTGCTTTAGTCTCGTTTAGGCATTTTAACAAAGATTGAAGGAATCTACACTTGTATAGTTGCTTGTCCACGTAAAGTAGTGCGGGCTTTCCCTTGTTATCTTTTTTGCTTCACGGAGGTCAGATGGCAATGTACCATCTCCCAAATACTTCTTCATGGGGCACATCCAACTTACCTTTTCCTTTGGCTACGCCATATAGCTTCCTTCCTCCAAGATAGAAGGAGACCTGAGAACTTCCTAGAAAAGGCTTTTGTTATTGCCTCCCAGCTTCGTAGATGCCAGCTTTGAAAGTACATAAGCTTGGATGTTTTCCTCCAATGGGATATACTTTATCTCATAATAACCAAGTTTCTTTAGCAAAGCACAGAGCTTTTGGAGGTATTTTCGAAGCAACTAGTCCTTGCTGAGGTGATTATTTGCGAATCGATGCATATTTTTAACCTCTTGACTTCCATATTGCTAGCCAGGTTTAAGCCAACAATCAAGGCCTTGTACTTAGCTTGATTGTTTGAAGTGCAAAATTCAAACTTTATTGACAGTTTAACTCGGATATCATCCGAGCTTTCTAGCATTATCCTAACACCACTAACTCGAAGATTAGAGGAGCAGTCCACATAGAGCGACCAAGTTCTCATATCGGATGTCGATGCATCATCTACCATTTCAATGAAGAAGTCCACTAATACCTGTGTCTGATAGGGGTTTGGCTTTCAAACTTTAAATCAAATTCAGTCAACTCCATGGCCCAAGCAACCATACGACTTGCAAGTTTGGGTTTTTGGAGAATTCATCTTACCGGTTGTTCCATCCTTACACAAATGGTATGTGGTTTAAAGTATGGAAGTAGCCGCTGTGTCGACAAAATCAAAGCAAGAACTATCTTTTCCAGCTTGCTATATTGGGCCTTGGGTCCTTGTAAAGTAAATCAGTTTATGGCCCTCATTGTATTCCTTGATAACAGCTAATCTGACTGCCAACTCAGCCACAGAGAGATAAAGAACTAACTATTCTCCAGGCTCTGGTTTTGTTAAAATCAGAGAGGAAGACCAATAATGTTTGAATTCTTGGAATGTAGCTTCACACTTTTTTGTCCAAAAGAAGTCCTGCTTCTTCTTCAATAAGGTAAATAAAGGTAATGATTTCCTAGCTGAAGAAGATAGGAAAAGGATAAGGATGCTAATCTCCTCATAAGTTTCTTCACATCCTTGACTAATGGGCTTTTCATTTCCAATACCGCTTTGCATTTCTCAAGATTGACTTCAATGCCTTTGTGTGTTAACACAAATCCTAAAAACTTTTTGGCCTTAATAGCAAAAGCTCATTTTTGAGGATTTAGGCACATGTTGTGCCTCCTTATACACTTGAAAGTCGTATTGACGTCCATTATTAGCTTATCAAACTCGGAGGTTTGAGAAACATGTCATCAATGTAGACCTCAAGTAGCTATTGAATGTGCTCAGAAATATTTTATTCACCAAACATTGATAAGTGGACCCCACATTTTTTAACCCAAAGGACATTACCTTATAATAGTAATTAGCTAATGAGGTAATAAATGCAGTTTTTCTCTCGTCAAATGGATGCATGAGTATTTGGTTGTAACTCGAGTATGCGTCCATGAACGAGAGGAGTCAGAAGATGAATACTGACTCCACCAAAGTATGAATACTCATTAATGGATAAGGATCCTTTAGGCAGGCCTTATTAAAGTCGGTGAAATCCACACACATCCGTAGTTTGCCATTTGACTTGGTCCCCATCACCACATTTGATAACCAGGTCGACTATTGGATCTCTCTTATGAAGCCAGCTTCGAGTAGGCTTTCAACCTACTTTTGCACCACTTTTGCCTTGTTGAGTGACATTTGGCTCTTCTTCTATGTCACGAGGCACACGTCGAGGTACATAGATAGTTGATGGCACATGAAGTTTGGGTCTATGCTAGGCATATCAGAGGCGATCCATGCAAATATCAGAATTCTCCTTTAACAGCCGTATGAGCTATTCCTTTAAGTTTTCTGGAAGCTTTGCATTGATCTATGTGAATTTATCTAGTGTGTCTCTAATATGTACTTGAACCATCTCTCCCTCGAGTTCTTGTCTCTCTTCCGGCTTTGTGTGCCGAACATCAAGATCTATGGCTAGGATATGCTCCTACCTTTTATGGTCACTAGGCATTTTCTTCTCCCCTTGGATCTTAAGGTTGGCATTGTAGCAACTTCTAGCTACAACTTGATCACCTTGGATGGATATTATTTTTTTGTCTTTTGCCAAAAACTTCATCATCAAGGGGATTGTGTACACCATTGCTCCCAGCCTATTTAAGGTAGGTCGGCCTAATATAACATTGTATACTGAGTTACAATTTACAACAAGAATTCTATTTTTACCGTTTTGGTAACCAATTTAGCTCTAAAGTCATGTGCAGTTGCATGTATCTATTAGGTCATGTCTTTTCCTTTATGAATCTAACGAGTTCTTCCGTATAAGATCGAAGATCGGAGTTTTGTACTCCCAACTTATTTAAGGCTTCCTTGAACAGGATATCTGCTGAGCTTCCCCGCCTATCAAGGTGTGCTTGACTTTCGCATTGACAATTGGTACTACTATCACCATGGGATCGTCATGACCCTCTACATCGTCATTGTGATCATCATCCATGAAGGTGATATCTGGTGTCCTGGCTTACTTCTTTTTTGGTATGCTACTATCCACGCTTAAAACTTCCTTCAAGTGTCTTTTCCGAGCAGATTTAGATAATCTTCCTCTAGCAAAACCTCCTACACTGGTGTTTATGGTTTGAGCGATAAGGTCATCTTCATGCTCTTTGTCCTTCCAAGTTTGCCTCTCTAAGAACCTTTAACTTCGAGGATGACCTCGCTCATCTCTTCATCTCGGTGAAGCTCCTCTCCTTCTTGGGCTTTTTTGAGAAGCAATGTATTTTGCAAGCCTTCCTTCTTAGACCAACTGTTCTATGGCATTTAGAGATGGCAAAATGGGCTGGCGCGTCTTACCTTGCCAAAAGCCTACCTAAAATGGGGTAAGGCGGAGCAGGATGCTTTAAGAAAACGGGCTGAACATGTTAGCCTACCCTATTGGTGGTTGGGATGGCGGGTAAACCCATAAAAAATTTTGAAAAAATAAAAAGATTTAAACAAATTAATTTTAATGTTTTCAATAAGTTGAATCATCCAAAAAAAAATTTTTAAATAAAAAAATTGATGAAAATTCAAAAGCAAAACTCATTACCATCAGATTAATTATTAAAAAAAATCAAAAGCAAAACTGGCTCAAAATGTTGGGTAAGCATCAAGAAATTTACCAAAAAAAAAAAAAACAAGGGATACATCAAGAATGCTTAGTTACCATTAAAGATGGACCTACAAGAAGTAGCTAAAGCAATCTAAGGTTGATTTACATGAAGTTGTTGCTGTTTGCCGGAGACAAGAGACCGCCATCATCGTATCTGCCTCTTCTCACCAGAGACTGCTTTGCCATTGTTGCGTTTGCTGTGGCTCTGCTAGTTGTTGTCTACACCTTGTTCGTTGCTGCACTAGTGATGAATGAAGGAGTGTGAGTGAGTTGAGAGAGATAAGACATTGAGAAGCCCCTTAAATCAAAATGGTCAGAAGCTGCTACTATTTTTATGTTCTTTTGCTTCACTTGCTGTTGTTGCATTCTTTTCTTTTACTTTCTTGGGAACGAGAAAAGTGAAAAAAATCGGGTGTTTGAAGTAGGTGTGGGCCATTAGGTCCAATTGTTCAAAAAGTAAAAAACCCATATGTGCTAATTCTATTGAAAGTGAAGTCCCAAAGAAAAAAAAAGCTCTCCAGCCTACCCCAACCCATCTCAACTCGCAGCTTAGGCAGGTTAAAATTTTTTTGTGGGCTAAAAATATCAACCTAACCCGTTATTTTTTTGTGGGTTAGTGGATTAATCCGGCGGGTTGAACCCATTTTGCCATCTCTAATGGCATCTTTCAAATTGTAGCAATTCTTCGTCTTATTCTCGTAGTTCTTGTGGTACTCACAGTATAGAGATCGGTTCATGTTAGACCTCAAAATACACCTTACTCAAAGACACTACTAGGCGAGTATATTTAGTAAACCCTCCGACCTTAGGTGTCTGAGCTTCCTTCTTGAATCTTTCATCCCTGCATAGGTTGGCCTTCTTTCTTTGTTGTTGTTCCTCTTTAGTTTTGAGTTTTATGATTTCCTCCATGTTAATGTATTTTTCGGCTCTCCTCTGGAGCTCCTCGAAGGTTTCTAGTTCATTATTTGCATAGGATTTTGTGAAGGACCTCAACCTTAGCCTATTCACCACTGTTACAAGGATGGTTTGAGGGTACAAGTCCTTAATTTTCAATGTTTCCTGGTTGAACCTTTCGAAGTAATCCCATAAGGGTTCATTAAGGGGTGAATTCTGTGATGCACCTCACAAAGTAAGGTGCATCACACACCTTGTAAGATTGATGGTCAGATGTGAAGGTGCACTAATACACCTTGTAAGATTAATTGTCAGATGTGAGGATATATTGGTGCACCCTTACATCTGATTATTAATCTTGCGAGGTGAGGTGCATAATAGAATTCACCTCATTAAGGCCCTATTTGAGATTAGGCAAAGTGGTCACCAACTTAGGCTTACTTTTGCTTATTGTAAAACGTGCTAGAAAACGGGACCTTGGAGGTAGAGTATTGAATTGTTTCAGCACCTACTTCTTCAATGTAATTGGGAACGCTCAGCATTTGATAACATTTGATGCCTATGATAGGCATCCCAGGGGTCCGTGGCCCGTCGTAACCTTCCATATCCATCGGTTCTTTGAAACCCGGTGGTAGAGGTGTCGCTATTATCTCCTCCGAAAATGGTATATCTTCCTCTCCATCCTTGTAATACATAGCCGTAGATCGGTGCCTGGTCTTTTCAATACGAGTAGCTTGCTTTGCCTTGGACGGCAAAAATGTCCCCCCTTCATTCGATCGTCACCTGTAACCTTTCCAAGCACGATCATTGGAGCCTTCTTTATCCGAGTAATACTTCGGGTTCCTCTTCTAAGGGCTCCTTCTCTTACTCCTCTGACAATGTTGGCTTTGGGCCCTTCCTCGAACATCGCCCTCGCGGCGTCAATTGTCTTCCATGATGCATTTTCACTATACATCATCTTCCAACGTGCAAATTCGGACTGCTTAGTCCTGGACTACCTTGAGTATTTCATCTAAAGTAGAGTTGTTATGGGCAACTTCTACCCTAGAAGCCATTCGCTTAGCAGCTCCCGGTTTGATCATCTCCTCCTCTCTCATAGGTGGACTCTTAGCTTCTAAAATGTGGTCTCCATTCTAGGATTCCAACTCAAAGGCCGTAACCCCATCTATTCTTTGCTCTGGGATGACGATGGGGCCCCACTCTGTCCATTCATCATTGACATGCTTTAGTTGTCGACCAATCACAGGCTCCCACGGTTATCGCCAATGTTTGGAATTTGTACATGCTGGTTATTGCTCAATTCGAACTAAGGTAGGAATTATGTGGAATTGGTCAATGATACGAGTGTCCAAGGGCAAAAGTAGTTGTGGTATCGACAAAGACTATGACGATCAAGTCAGTAAGAGTCCTAGATACCAAGTCAAAAAAGGAAAGATCAGTTACCTTATTTTTCTTCTATTCGATCTTTTATCCAGCCTGAGTTACTCTTGTATCCCATGTAATGGTTATCTCAAAACACATAACGAACTTTGCGGATTTATAGGGGAATAGCTTTCCATCCTCAAGCTAAGAGAAAAGCTCCATGAGTTGGACCTTCGTGGACAATCCAAGTTCCATGATTGGGCCTCAGCCATTGGGCTTTGCATTCTAGGTCTAAGCCATAACAATTCCCTTAATTAATTCATAGAGAAAAAGAAAAAAATGATTTAGTCAAATGAAACTATTTTTTTTTCTTTTTAAGCTTATTTAATAACATTCTTAGATTTTGCACAGAAATCTTAAAAGAAGCTTATAAATAAAGAAAGGGGGTATAAAATTTTACTTTATACTCATTCCATTCATTTATATCTATCTTTTTGAAAAGATTTTATCCCAAATTTCTATCATTTTAAAATATCAAGGAAGTATCAATAATTTTTGTTTTAAAACTTTACCCTTATCTTTTACTCTCTCAACTAAGTAATTAACGGAGAGAGAGAAAAGATAATATAGTAAAATTAAGCTATATTTATTTTATATCTAAATTTATTTAATAATATTCTTAATTATTGTAAAAAAATTTTAAAATAGTCCTTGCATAACCAATAATTACTCTAATATATACCCTTGAACTTGAAAGAGTGTTTAATTCTTATATGACATGGAAACTTTAACTAAGTAAAATGTGTGCAGCTGTAAGAATTATTTCTAAGTTTAACCTTTTATTTTTGGAATAAATTGGATGTAGAACTCAGCTGCTTGTCAATTTGTGAAGACCAAGAAAAAAGACACTCACTTTGGAATATAGCTTAATTATAACATGTTTGAATTTCAAAGTCCACGTCTTAAACTATGATTTGAAGAATCTAAATTAAATTTTAATTTGTTTTGGTATATTTAATAAAATTACGTCGAATTATATTTCTTATATAATTTATAGTCTTAAATTATAGTTTAAGCAGAAAAAGAAAAAGAAAAAGAAAAAAAGCAGTGCTAACTATTACGAGCCAAAAAGAAATGAAGATACGAAACCAATCGAGCCAATCAGATTTTCGTAGTGACAAAAAACGGAAGATGGTCAAGGTTAAAGAGAGAGAAAAATCACAGAAATTAATCATTTCATTTCCTTTCGTACCAATGTTACGTTTGATTTCGTTTGTAGAACATTTGTCCCCCACAAAAAAAAAAAAAAAATCAAACCATAATTTACAAAATATAAACCCCAAACTCCTCCTTGGAAGGCTACGGCTTTGAGTAAACGGCAACGATCCATGAAAGCTACGTGTACCCAATATTTGCTTGTGGTCAATAAGCACTCAACACAAAACGCACTACCATTACGCGTTGTGGTTGACTTATGGCATTAGAATTGTACGAACTCATCCACTAACCATCCCCTTCCAATGTGGCCATTATGACTATTTGGGTAGCGGTTGTATATGCTTTAATTGATTGAATTAATGGTCTGAATCTGAAATGCGAGTGTGCCTACCACCCATGACTTGGCCTTTAGCCGTTTTTCAAACTTTCCTTGTGGTTTTCTGGGTGAAAGTCAAAATTGCAATTTGCAACCCATTTACTACCACATTGTCAACTTATCTCATGAAATCAATATATGCTTTTACTTGGAAATTCTTTCTTTCAGACCACTAAAAACGGATTACTGCTGAGAAGTTTGGCTAATAAGTATACGGTTACAAATTTAAACTTTAGTGTCACTTATTGAAAAAAAAATTGTTCTTTCGTGTATTTATTGTAGTTTATATAGATATACATTAAAAGATTAAAGATGATTTCAATAACCAAATAACTTCTAACAAATTTCGGTTGGTTCAATCAAGTTGCAAAATATGAGCTTAAACGTAGCATAAATGGATTACTATCCAAATTGAAATAAATTAAGCGAATGTTTGATATGGGATAATCTATTTGGGTTACTGGTAATGTAACTTTAAATTATCTAAGTCGGTAATATAACTTTAAATTATCTAAACCTATTATATTATCTTATTTGGTTTAGGTACATTACTAATAATCTAGATTTCCAAAATAATTCATATTACCTTCAAAGTGGTAATATGGATTGACCTCATGGGGGTCTATATGAATTACTACTAATCATCCCATTATTATTATTGTTATATAAATCCTCTCTTTTGATTCCTTACGAAAATTTGTCCCTTAAAATTTTTATCAGGGATCAGGGATTTTGTCTAAATATTAAATGTCCCCAAATCTTGTAACTTCCAAATATGTGCAAATATTAACCCATAAGTTAATCATCTAAACTTTTTTGGTTCAATAAATCTTGATGCCATTTTAACGAAATGATAGACAGATTTTAAAGTCTAAATATGTTTCTACTTACTATTATCATCACTCAAGTAGGTGATTGAAAATCCCCCTATTAGGGATGATATAAAAACCTACCTAAGTCGATAACTGGAAGGATTACCTGTGATGAGGATGGAGATAGGTACAATGATAGATTTGGTCCATACGGGAATGGAGTAGAGTCCCCATTTATTGAACGGGAGAAGGGTTGGGGATGGGGTTCTCACCCCGTAGATACCCATTAAGTCCCCATTTATGTAAGGTCTCCAAAACAAATAACCATATAAATTTTAAAATTTACAATAAGAGACTTGTATGTATTTTCATGATATTTCTAGTTGTCTTTTATTGGATTTGCATCATATATTGTCATTTTTAATTTGGAATGTGTTGCGTTAGTAATGTTATAATGGATAATGGATATTTGTATATGTTTTCTTTAGGTTCAAGAGCAATCTTTTTAAGAAATTTTCTTTTTTTTTGGGTTTTTTTTGGGGAATTTTTAGCATAAACTAATACAACCCATTAGTTAGTTAATAGTTAGGTCTCTTAATTAGTTAGTTAGGAATATAAATAATTAAGGGGATTGCCTCATTATAGATCATTGTTAAATAATTAGAAAAGTGAATTCTTGTGGAGTTTGGGAATTGGGCTCAAATATAATTTTATCATGGATGTTTTCATTAAGAGTCTTCCATGACAAAAGGAACTCATCAATTCACTCCAAGATCATGATCTACAAAATTGGGAGAGCAACTTACTCTCGAAGAACAAGTTTGCATGGACAAAATAGATAAAGAAATTCACAAGATGAAGAAAGAATGGCTAGCATGCCAAGAACGATTTTGAGCATCCCAAGATCTGATTGAAGCTGAACTGGCCAAGACGATAGTAATGCTGGAAAAGCAAAACCAGAGGTATAATGATCCTATTTCTTTAGCAAATCAAGAATCAGAGATTAGGGTTTCAATAGTAAAACCCATAGCATATTCAATGTCAACAAATCAATAATCACATATTCTAGAGAACAAAAAAAATTTGCCAAAATTAAGTTGTCTAAATTATGTAATATATTCTTTACTCATGAATGAAAGAATGAGCCATACCACTTATTCTATCTAACAACTTGAATAATTTTTGTCAAAAATTCTAACAAATATTTTTTGATTATGTACTATCTCTCCAAAAATAATCTTACAATATTATAGTGTTTTTTTTAAGTGTTGTATTTTTAATCTTTTACAAATATTATTATAATTAAGAGTTACTTTCAATAATTATCATCTTCGAAATTAAAATATTTTTTTTTTCTAAAAATGCGACTCACCTATTTATTCGCTACTACGTAATGAAGCACTCCAAGATAAGACAGGCTCGTCATCCCCGTAAATGAAGCATCATAATGTGAAAAGGACTATTGTTTCAGTTATTAAATGACTACATAATGATCATTATTTTTATTATGTTGTTCGATGGGAAGGGACAGTATCAGCTTAATTTTTCATTATATTATTAGAATTTGTAAATTAACATCAATAAATCAAAAAATAAATATTTAATTAATTTAAATGATTCTAAACTTACTTTGATGTGAAGGTAAAAATAAAAAATAAAATTTTATAAATAAAATTTATATATAATATTAATTTTTAATCTGAAATTATATAAGAAATTATTAAAATTAAAAAATAATAACAATAACATTAGCTAAATAGCCTGCAGGACAGACAGAAGAGTCCTTTTATTAGAAAATAAATATTTTTATATAAATTTAATTAGAGCGTATTGATAGTATAAAATTTTTTTACATTATTATTTAATTAAAATATTTTATTTATATAATTATTTAAATAATAAATAATTATATCAAAAATTTTTATTAATATAATAATATATATTTAGATATTTATATAAAATTTTTTTATATTAATAATGTATTTAAATTTAATTTTTTTTATAAAATAATAATAATAATAATAATCACTTTGTCTGACACATTCAATGAACCACTGACAAGCAAACCTCCACCCTACAAGTTACAAGTTACAACAACAAAAGTAACTCCTTTCTCCTTTTTAATAAATAAATCTCCACTCTCAATCTTTACTTTTTCATGTTTTTTTTTCTACATTACTCTCTCTCTCTCTCTCTCTCTAGCCTATGAGTCTTTGTTCCTAGACGTGGGCCGGTTCTGCATCAAACAGGTTCACCCCCTTCGTGAATTACAATAATCACTTTGATCTATATTGTCATTAACTCACGATTTAATGCTTATCATTTCCCTGCATATATTATATGATTATGAGCTTAACTTTCAGCTCATGTTCTTCACCATGCAGGTTCCCTTACCCTTTATAATCCTCGTGTTTCCGCTACCTCAGTGTCATTAAATGTATCAAAACTTGAACTTGTGATCCGGGTTTTTCTCCATTTCCCATTTTTCTTCTGTTTCTTTTGATGATCATTTTTCCTTTTCAAGCGTTTTTGAACGATCATATCTATTGCTTTTCATAATAATGTTTTCAAAAGAACAGTTACATACTTATTTGGGCTGAAATCTATTATCAGTTTATCCCAGACGATTCAAAGATTTGTTCTAGATCGTTGTTTTTCCAGATATTATTTTACGATAACCGATTTCTTTTTACCAATTTTTTTAAACTCTCTCTCTCTCTCTGAGCTCTTTGCCCACTTTTGTCAATTTCTTTTTAAGGAAAGGCAAACTGATATATCTCTTACATGGATGTATCATCTGGTTTTGGTCATTTAATTATCGGTTCCCTTATTGATGCCTAACCCCTTTGACAAAGGAAACTGCAATTCCTTTGTTTATTAAGTAATTAATTATCACACTGAAGGAGAGATATAATTGTTTTTTGAGTTTAATATTTGATGTTGATTCAACAGACGCTACTGAAAGGAGGAGAGTAGTGAGGAGGTATAAGAGCATTCCAAATATGCATGTTTTAGTGGCTGATGGATGGTGAATTGGCAATTTTTTGTTTCAGTGATTCATGGAATCTTTGAGTGTGAGAATTGAATAAGAATCCATGATAGCTCTCAGTGAGTGATGGGGTCCTTATACTTAGAGAAGAAATGGATGTTTCCTCTCATCTTGACTTCTGCTGTGTGCATATTGTTTCTGGTTGTGTCCTTCAACGTGGGTCTTGTCTCTTCAATTCGCTCCTTCAATTCACTTTTCTTCTTTCTCCCTTCGCATATGCAAACAAACCAAACAGCTCCAAATTTAGTGGAGAGAAAGGTTCCTCCTGTTCCTGCTCCGGCTCCTTCTAGGCCCGCGATCCCTCGATTCGCTTATTTGATCTCCGGCTCAAAAGGCGATTTGGAAAAACTTTGGAGAACCCTTCATGCCCTTTATCACCCACTAAACCATTATGTTCTTCATTTGGACCTCGAGTCGCCGGTGGAGGAAAGGATGGAGCTTGCTTCAAGAGTTGAGAAGCAGCATATCTTCAATGAGATTGGAAATGTTTTCGTAATTGCAAAGGCTAATATGGTCACCTACAGAGGACCAACTATGGTTGCTAATACCCTTCATGCTTGTGCTATTCTACTCAAGAGAACTAAAGAATGGGACTGGTTTATTAATCTTAGTGCTTCAGACTATCCTCTTGTGACTCAGGATGGTTAGTTCATTATCTTATAAAATTGTTTCTATTAGCCATTGTTCTGATTCAAACATTTTATGGTGGCAACTTCTTTTGCTCGATGATTATTAGACTAATATACGGGTATATGATTGTGCAGATCTTCTATATACTTTTTCAGATATGGATAAAGACCTTAACTTCATCGAGCACACAAGTCGGTTAGGATGGAAGCTGTAAGTTTTTTCTTCTCTCCTTTCCCCCTTGACATAAACAACATTGACATATAAATAATGAATTGTTCCCTGCCCAGGACAAATGAAACCTGGATTTATACAATAACGATAAATTGAACAATATTGTGCAGGGAAAAAAGAGCAAAGCCTGTAATTGTAGATCCAGGGCTTTACAGTTCAACCAAATCTGATGTATTTTGGGTCAATCCTAAGAGAAATTTGCCAACAGCATTTAAACTGTTCACTGGTTAGTTTTCCCCTTGGCAGCTTTATTTCTTTGCACTTTGTAATAATTGACCAATTGATCATTTTTTGAAGTTCACTTATGCAAATTTGGAGAAGAGTAGTCAAAGAAACTGAAACCAGTGATAAATTGTAGACACTACACATTTTTATTGATAAGATCACATTGGTTCTTATGCTTTAAATAAGTTATCTAATTCACTAACCGTCTCCTAGGACACAGCTTCTTAAGGCACAATTACATTGTATGCATCTGCAATTTCAAAACCTTGTGCTCTTACAATCAGAGTAATGTGCTTGTTTAAGTAAACGGACCATGAAAAACTGTTTTGTCAAACCTTTTCCCTCTTTCGGTATACTCTATTTTACTTTCCAATTTTTTTTTTTTCTTTTTCTTTTGTTGCTACATTGCAGGTTCAGCATGGACGGTTTTATCGCACGATTTTGTGGAATATGTTGTCTGGGGTTGGGATAATCTACCAAGGACCCTTCTCATGTACTACTCTAATTTTCTCTCTTCCCCTGAAGGCTACTTCCAAACCGTTGCATGCAACGTGCCGGAATGGACTAAAACCATTGTCAATAGTGACCTGCATTACATTGCCTGGGACATTCCTCCTAGGCAGCACCCTCACATCCTAAACATCAACGACACAGACAAAATGATTGCGAGTGGTGCCGCCTTTGCTAGGAAATTCAAGCAAGACGATCCGGTCTTGGATGTGATCGATAAAAAATTACTGCATAAGAGACCTGGACTATTCACAATGGGAGGTTGGTGCTCAGGTAAACCAAAATGTACTGAGGTTGGGAACATTTATAAACTCAAACCTGGTCCAGGGTCTGAAAGGCTTCATCGCCTTGTCGCGGGGCTGGTATTGAAGGCTAAATCTGGTCAGAATCAGTGTATCTAGAATCCTTTTGGGAACTTTCATGTGGTTGGAGATGGAAGAGTCACATAGAAGGAGGGTTAATTTTATAGACAAGATATATCATTCAAGCACCTAGTTAGGGAGATAACTTATGAGGTTGGAGTGCAACTGTAGATTCATTACATAGCTAGGAACGCATATACCAATTCCACATATGAACTTTAAGCCATAGTTGCCTCCGTATTCAGTACCAAAGATGGCATGATGATTGTCATCTTTCTTTTTGTAGGTTCTGTTGATAGAGGTTTCACAATTCTTTAGCAGCATCATGATCCCGGAATTTTATAGACTTTGATAATTTTTGGTTGTTTTACTTCACTTTCCGTGATTTTGTTTGCTATGACAACGAAATTTGGATCGCTAGATTTTAGACTCAAATGAGCCATAAACTTTGCTCGACATTTATATATCATGACCAACAATTCTCAATTGATTACCCTAATTGGAATTATTTTACTTTTATTTTTATAGGGTAAAACGGATTTTTTAGTCCCTGAAGTTATTCTTGGTTTTTCATTTTGGTTTGTTAATTTATTTTTTGTTTGTTTTGGTCCTTAATTTTTTGTTCATTTTGATTCCTAATGATGAAGTATTACGAGATCAAAATAAACTAAAAATTAATTGAAAGACTAAAATGAATAGAAAATTAATAATTAAGGAATCAAAATAAATAAAAAAATTAATTAAAGGACTAAAACAATATATGAAAATAAATTAAGGGATTAAAAGGTACATTTTGCCTTTTTATAATTGTCTTTAGTTTAGTGGCGTTGTTTTCAATTGATCAACAATCCGATGAATCTCAATCCGGGGATTCTGTGTAGAAGCATTTCTTTCGTTGAAAACTATGAAAAAGGCTAATAGTAATTGTTACTATGATGACGGTGTGTTTAATGGGAGCAAGTCTGATGTAGGCTTCGAGGTTCATGTTTGTCGAGGACAATGTTAAATAATATATTCTATTATGTCTTTTTTGGGACAAAGTTTGCGAAGGAACCTAAGATTCTGATTAGTCTTAGAAAACGTTTTATGATTAATTGATAATATGAAACACTTTAAATCATAATATATCAAAATTAATCTCTAAGTTCAATAAATGTTATCAATAATCTTTTAATTAGTCTAAAGTTTAAGAATTAAGATTTTTTTTTTGGGGGGTCAAGGTACAATAAACACATACCCAGAAATGTACTGATAACCTATATTTGCCTGTTTTACAAGCCTCTTCATCGCATTGGATCGCATAAGAACAATTAATATTTTTTGGTACATATTAACAACTAAGCTACCAGTATAAAAATCAAGAAGGAAAATAGTGTGTTTGAATTTAAAAAAATGAATATTATTGATATTCAATAATATCAATTAAAAATTGAATTTAATTAACTTCTAAGCACACGTGTATGTATATAAACATGAAAAATGCTTGTCGACTAAAAAATTTGTCCGAATTCTCTGTCTGCGTTATGGGCAAGAAATGAGGTTGATCCCATCCATGATTTCTATAATTCCTCCCAGAATTGCCACATCTAACAATAAATTTTCTGAAAAATTCTTCTGGCTATGTAACATCAAAATGAACTTTGTTATGACACAACTATACACCATCTTTACCCTTCTTTTGTTTGGATTTAAAAAAAAAAAATGTGTCTCATAATGAGTCTTTTTCTTTTAATCATAAAAGGGTATAAAATTAGTGTAACAAAAACAGTGTGCAAATCTTACCAAAAAGCAAAAAAAACATACTGCTCAGATAACATTTTTGTAAAAACATTTACAGAACATTCAAGGAATTAAAGCTAGCCACCGAATGAAACCATAAAAGCAATAGATTTTTATCTATAGATATAATTGAACCCTACACAAAAAGAGTAGCTTCCCTGCAGGTAAATGTATAAAATCTGATATAGATTTTTACCCTTTCATTTTTCCAATATAGAATTATCTACAGGACAATTTTTACCCCCCAAATGAGATCAATCTCACATCTCACTCTTCTCTTTAACTGCTTCCTCTATGATCTAAAGCAAAAATTTGTTATGTTACAACTTACAAGTAATAATCAAAGGAATTTGTATACTCCTTTATATATAGCACTTGGCAACAGAACTTTGTATCTTCTGCATATTGCTGAGTAGATGCAAAACTCAAGCCATCTCCAGAATCTTGACATTCCCTGTGGAATTTGCAGCAAGCAAGGTGGAGGACTGGCCACGCCAACATACCGAAGAGACAAACTGCGTGGCATCATCGACTTCATGCCCGGAAAGAGGGTCTATGTTCTGAAACTTGAATGACAATGCTGGCATGGGAAAGGCCTTGTGGTATATGAACACCTAATCCACACAGAACATTTAACTTCAGTAGTACTGCAAAAATTAACAAAAAAACTGAAAGGAATGGACATATGGAATACCTCATTTGTTTCTGAACCAGTGGCTATATAACCGTCAGATACCGACAATCCCACGAAGTTCTGCAACAAGGGAAGAAGCATCAGCAAGATTACATATGAGCCCCTCAGAAATTCCAACGTTGGCTACAAATTAATAATAAAAGGGCTTAACTTTGGACATTCCAGCATATGATCTCAAACATCAAGAACAAGATGAGCTACTCTATGAACAGGGATTACTGGAAAAGTCCTAATATCTCAATAGCTATTGACCCAAAAAATAAACAATGCATGCCACTAGTCCATGAACACTGATCAGGCATTATAATGGAATAAAAATTGCAAGGTTTCTGGTTATGGTCATTGAGGACTCCTAGAAAGATCTTATGAACTCATTGGGTTGTTTTAAAGGATTAAAATGAATAATAATTCTTTTCCAACACTCCGGAAATATTGATTTGGATGAAGGCTCCTCAAAATCACAATATAAGTTTGCTTTAAGAAGATGCTCAGAGAAAATGGCAACTTTTAATGATACTCTAGTTAAGATTTATATCATAGATCCAAATCCAGAAAAATACACAGCAAGCACATGTGGAATGCCAGACCATAAAACGATTGCATAGGTACTATTATAACAGAAGCAAAATGAAAAATTTTAAAAATGAAAAAGAATAATCAATGAAAAGTAAAATTGCTCAAGTCAAGATTTTTATCTACATATCTATATCACAAACTAACAACCACCATTATCTTCAAATGCCTCAATGGCAATGCATACAGATTTTAAATAATAGTCACTAAAAAGTATCACTCCTGTAGTAGCTGTCCTTGAATAATCTTATGGTCAATAAAAATGGAAGCTGAACCACCAAATTTGCCAGTTATTATCAAAACAAAGCCATATGTGAAACAAACCCTTGGGCAAATATACTTGAAAACTCATATATGAGCAAAGACACAAGTTACTCTTATCAACAAATGTACCTTAACATTCATGTGACCAGTGAATAATTGAATAGGTGAGTCAATAACTCGAGATGCACACGTAGACAAATCCCAAAGCTTTAACGTGTTATCTGTTGATGCAGAGACAAGGGTCACAGTGTCTACGAACTTTACGTAGCTCACAGTCTTATTATGTCCACTTAATGTACAAAGTGGTACTTTTAGGTTGCGAAGATCGTAGTAATATATTTGGTGATCTGCTGAACCAAATGCAAGGAAACGAGCAGAATCCAGAGGGAACTGAACGCAGCATACATTTGCCTTTGTTTTGATGGTACCAATACTAACTCCCTGCAGTAACAGCCCAGGTGAGAGAAACAACTCATCATACATCCAGCATTAAATACATAAAACATGCAATAGATGACTGCAGTACGTTTAGTTTCAAAGCTGACATCCACCAAGTGCAAAAATGGAATTGCCTGATTGATACTCCATAGCTTAACAGAACCGTCATCGCTCCCACTTGCCAACATTGTTGGGTCTGCTGATGAGAAATCGATGGACCACACCCGCCGCTCGTGCTCCCTCATTTCAGACAGTATTTGACTTCTTGTCACATCCCATAACTGAATAAGATAATGAGTTACAATATTTTCACAGAAACCATAAACAACTTATCAATTACATTTGACATACCTGTACAACACCTTCAAAGTTACTTGAAGCGATTTGACTCTTGATGTAAGTATTCCAACATATACTGCTCAACTTCGATCTGCTAGCCATCTCCACTACTGGATAGTGGATATCGCGATCTTCATTTATGATTGTATCACATTCAAACACTTTGATTTTCTTATTCACACCAGCAGTAGCAAAAAATTCTCCATCACGATCAAAGCTGAGTGAGCAAACTAGGTTGGAAGAATGCAAAAGATCTCCTTGCTTCAGGTCAGCCTTAACCTTTAGCTTACTGAAAGATAAGTACTTGCACAAACCCTCAAGGAAAGGATTTATCCAAGCACTTGCACCCTCCCTGCACTGCTCTTTTGATGCTAAGTTGTTGACGCAACTTCCTTCAGTCGCAACAACAGACCATCTACCATCATTTGCTAAAGGTGAATGTCTAACCACTGTTCTCCCTAAGGATGGTCTGCATCGTGTCAAGAAGTAAGCTGACTCTAGTTTCTTAAAGTTCTTCATTAGCCGTGAGCTTTTTGAAAGAAAGCTTCCCTGATTTTTCTGATCATCAGCTATGTTATCATCACATTCCTCGATGTTTTTAACATGCATCCCTGGTCTGAATCGTTTTCTGGTCCCTGGACAAGCAGAACCCTCACTATCAACAACTGTCATGGATGGGAAACTTGATGCTGAATGATCATCACTCCCCAGTTCAGCGCCAGTAATATCTTTAAATCTAGCTTGCTGCTTGGTCACTTCTTCAATATCTGAACACAGAAAAGAGATAGTATGCTGCAACTTCTCAGCTACTTCCCGTTTTCTATGTTGAATTAACAAAAGGAACTCTAGCAACAACTCCTGATCCTCTATTCTGTGTCTAAGCTCTATTGCCGCTTCACGTTCTTCCATGTCATCTCTCTGTTCATTAAGGAATTCACTCTGCAATAACTCCCTGTCACACAAGAAAACAAATGGTTTAAAAATTACCTACGTTTATTACAGAATTAAAAATAGTTTGACAATCAGAATCTTGATTCTTAGCTATGATATTATATAGCAAAGTCTATGGAAGTGATTCAGATGTATAATTTTAGTATATGGTACAAGAATTTTCCAACTCACTCTATCACAGAAAAGGCAGTTTCAGCCCCAAGGTGCCCATGAGTGCATAAAGTGAAATATTAAAACTCATATAAAGCCAAGACATTATGTAGTCAGCAAATTTTACAAAATATTGTCATATAGGCTTTGGCAAATGATTTAATACCTATCTTCCACCTTGACCGAAAATACAAATATCTGATATGAAGCTTCTTAACGAAACTAATATGATCCGACATAGCAACACAGTGCAAAACTCACCACATGAATCTCTCAAGTTTAGCTTATATTATTTATTGAATCAATCTAATTAGTTTTTCAAATAGATAATTCATAATAGGCTTTGTATTCCGGGGATATGTAGACCAGAGACCATGAAGCTCAATGTAAAAGCATTTTATAAGGAATTAATTTGAAATGATTTGCCAATTAGCCAAATCCCAACCTCCCAAATCTCATAAAATTAAACAATAGGAAAACAAAAAGTAAAAAAGAAAACATGGTTTTCAAGCAGTAGGTAATTAGGACATGTCACAAACAATTTGGGTATCTGATATTTAAAAGCCATGGATGAAGATGAATTACCCCAGTGTTGGACGACTACTAGGCTCGGGATGTAGTAACCATAAGCAAAATGAAGCTTCTTTAGGCCACTTTAGAAGTAACTGTGGAGGAAGAACTCTATGTCTAAGGCTAGACATGGTTCTACTCTTCTCTTCTCTTGAGGTGAGTGGACAGAATAACTGGTCACAAGTAGGGTAATCAAGTTAGAGTATATCGAAAATAATAAAAAGGGTCTTTCAACACTCCACCCTGCTTCCTTTGTAATAACAAAGTGAAGAAGATAGAGTATATCAAAATACCCAATTAAAATCAAAGAACTTAAACAAGAATTGTACAATTTCTGTTATGAACCTCAAAAAGGAGAACCCCCAACCGGTAAACATCCGAAGCACAGGAACTAGGAGATCCAGCAGCCTCTTCAGGACTAGTATACCAACTCATCTCCAGTAGCAGTATCTGTTTCATTGGAAATGACTGTTTCTTTCCTTCTACTTCTTCAGCCTTTCTCCTATCTTTCATTTTATTTTCTTCTGTCTCTTCTATTAATGATGCACGGGCTGCATACACGGCACTTGACAGCATGCAACTAGAATCTGACAAAGCAGTTGTTGAGGTCTTGACAGGCACAAAATCTTCGCTTCCTAAACTCTGCTGATGCATATTGTGGGGACAGATAGATGTTGGAGTTTTAACCTCAACACCTTGGCCGTTCAATCCATCTCCCAAAGAATCTGAGCCAGAATCCGAACAAGACGCTGATTCAATAAATGAGATGTGGTTGAAAGACGACATGACAAAGCAGGAAGGCCTCACATTATGAACTACGACTCCTTGAGAATGTGCTACATTAACAATTTCCGCTATTTGCCTAAATATGTGCAAACATTCAAAGACATCTACCGACCGATCGGGTTTATCTAACCATTGCCTCAGGCTAATATCACCCCATTCTATAGAACAAACAAAAGGGTCAGCCCCTACTTCATCCTCCCAAAACCCTGAAAACCCACCCAGGTTTTTAGGATGATCACCTTGCGCCAAAAGAACCCTGTCCCTTTCCTTTTTAGAGCCGGAATCCTGAGATGCCTCACCGGATAAGGGGTTCCTTTCAGGACAATGAAGCCTTTGGTTCCTGTCTGAGACTCCAGAACTATTCAATGCCCTTGAGCTATCAGACTTCTGCCAAGCAGATCCTGAAGAACCCTCCATCTTCATCCAGTCACAGTTGCATGTCGGCCAAAGACAACACATACAAGAAATAGGGGACCCCTCCAACTTGTTTCACACTCTTGCAACTCCACCACCACCATTTTAACTCAAATTCATTTCACTGGTTCCAGGGAAAAAAAGGAAAAAACCACAAAGACCCAATATGAAGACCAACCTCTCAGCTTTTCTGCACTTAGCAAGATCACAACTTCCTGTCAAGTAAGCAACCTGAATTTACAAACTTCTCAGCATGCAATTTTATCCCATTAAATAAAAATCAATTCAAGAACTAACAAAGTTCAACAAGTAAGACAAAATTTTAATAGAGAAATTTAAAAAATTCAAAAAAAAAAAATTTTCTACAAAAGTCTACCAACTTCAGCACAGAACTCCAACAATATGGAAAAACAACATAGACCCTCCAAAAGGACCAAACTCTATCCAAATTGATCAGAATTACCATCCACCCATCAGGGTAGCTAGATATGCAGATAGATACATGTATAGAAACAGAGAGAGAGAGAGAGAGAGAGAGAGAGAGAGAGAGAGAGAGAGAGAGAGAGAGAGGCTTACCAGTGTCACCAAAGGAGGATCTCCTGTTTCTGCTAGGCCAAACTCAGAACAGAACCACACAACAAAAGTTTCTAGTTCCACAGACACACACTGCTGCTTCACAGCCTCATAAATTCCCAACAATTTGTCTCATAAAAAAAAATAATCAAAAAGAAAAAAACAACCCCAAAAAAAAAAAAATCAAACAAAAGTGCAAAGCAAATAACACCACACCCACATATTTACCGGAAAAAAAAGTTCACAACTTTTGTAAAAGCAATAATATTGAAATAACAAAAACAAAATACAGTTCCCACATTTTCTATACTTAGGTTTCAACTTTCACTTCACGCACACCCTTTTTCCCTTGTTTTGCTTTCCTTATTGGGTATTCACTGTTTTGTTTATTTTATTTTGTTACCCTTTTCAGCCTTTGAAGAGATGTGTTATCTTCATCTTTGTTATCCCGCTTTTATTCTAAACAAACGACGTGGCACAACCATGGCCTCAGGGTGGTTGAAGCCTCGAAGGAGAGAGAAGAGAGAGATTGGAGTAAATTTAATAACTTGTGGGCCATATTTGGGATTTTAAAAAATTAATAGTATGCAGATTATGATTATTAAAATTAATGTATGTCTTAGAGTCTAGCTTTGTCTTAAAATAAAGGTATCTCTTTGTATTACAGAATTCATGGCATTTCCCAAAATGGAAATGTCTCAGTTAATTTACGCGAAAAAGACAAGCTAATAAGCTGGGCGGCTATAGAAAGGAAGAATGAGATCTTATTTGATAAATGTAACTTTGGAGATAGTAAAGTACTATATAAATATAAATAATTTAAGATAATCAGTGCGGAACACTACCCCTAAGATGATGAATTTGGTGGTTCATATTTTAAGTTATTTTGTTAATCAACAAACTTCAACGCACGGTTCGATGCACGTGCTTCTAAATTTAAGCAGTAATCATTGGTTAATTAGTTAGGGTGTTACTGTTAATCAATTGGGTAAGAAGACCATGATGCATAATTGAAGGAAACAGCTCTATAATAATAATAATAATAATAATAATAATAATGGAAGGAAACAACACAAGCAAATTAAAGTTTTAATATTTTAAAAAAATGAAACATACTATTAAAATTTAACTAATTTGACTTAAATTGAGTTGATTTAATATAAAGTATATAGTTGTTTTAAATTTTTTTTTCAATTTACAACACTTGAATTCTAGATCTTATTTACGAAAAATAAATTTTATATTACTTAAACTAATTAAATATTTATTTTATATAATTATTTTTAATTTAATATTAATATATTATCTATATAAATTTTTTATATACTTATCCAATTATATATCGTCACATTATTAAGTTTATTTGATTTTTATTGTAACTACTTAAAAATCATATAAAAGAGAATATTTGATTAGTTAACAATATAAAATACTTTAAATTCCAATATTTTAAAATAAATATCTTATTTGTGTCTCTTGAAAATTAATCTTTTTTTTTTTTTACTATTTATCTAATATTACATTTCCGAAGACACGTGACAATATTATTCATAAAAATTGTGCATGGTCATGCTTACTTCGATTATATACTATGATTTAACACAAGAATGATAAATTTAACAAGAGAACCAAATAAGTCTTTTCTCAAATCTAATGAGGAAGTCTTTTAATTTGTCTTCTATTTTGACATAGATGAGTTATTTATGATTAATTTTGATATACTATTAGTGTAAAAGAATTTTTTACTATTAACCAATGAAATCTCATTATATGTGTGACTTTCAATATTATTATAAAAGTTAAAGACTTATAGTCATGTAGCCATATATAATTGGATAACTCTGTAAAAAAATTTTATCAGTGTACCAAAAGTAAATCTATTTATTTATTTTGTTTTGGGTATGTGCTTAATGGAGGATGGAAGAGTTATGTGGTTTCGTTTCCCACATAAGAAAGTCACTGAATAAGGATTCGTTGACGTCTAATATATCTTTTGCCTCCTCTCTTTCGCTAGTTATTAAATCATTTTGCTCTTGCTAATGGTGATTCGCTCACCTTATTGACCTTTTGCTCATGTATCGCCATGCTTGGAGTGACAAAATGGCATCAGGCCTTTGTCGTGAAGAAACTTCGAAGAGAGAATTGCTCGGAGAGAATGAACATTCTAAGATTGAGAAAAGGTGGAAATGATTCATTTATGGAAACTTGAGAGCTGTACAAGTATTGATATTGAACTTACGATGGAAGCTTCTAGTCTCTACTCTATTGATTGTACAAGATAAATACAGCAACTTGTTTGCAACTAATTAACTAACATTTGACAAAATTAACTGTCTCCAGCTGGCACGTCGTGTGCCTCACATGCTTTACGAGCCTTTAAGCAAAGTAAGAACACCCAACAAACTAGAGCATGAATGTCTAACATGCCCAGCTTGGATTTGGTTTAAAGGAATGGTCCTAGTGCCAAAGCCTTAGCAAGGAGATCAGCTACTTTTTTGGTGGATGAAGAATTCCAGCTTGGCACTTGTTACGTACTAAATGACAACCCAATTCAATATGCTTGGTGCGTTCATGAAAGATTGAATTTGAGGTAATGTGGAGCACAAAGGTGTTGTCATAGAATAGAACTATTGGACCTTGAAGATCGTAGAGGAGGAACAGCAGCCATTGTGCCTTGCAACTAGCACTAGTTAGTGCCTGATACTCAGCTTCAGATGAAGATTTAGAGATTGCGACTTGCATCTTGCTCTTCAAGAGATCAAAGAGGAGCCTAAGAAAAAATAGAAGCCTGTGTTTGAGTGACGAGTATCCACACAAGAAGCCCAATCTGAATCTAAGCATCCCTTGAGCTTGAAATCAGAGGCAATAGGTAAGAACAACCAAGGGTGGGAACCCCTTTAATATACTTAAGTACTCTGAGGGCAGCTGAGTAATGTTTGTCGGTTAGGCAATCCAAAAATTCGCTTAGCTTGCTCACAGTAAAAGAAAGATTCAATCAGGTGTTGGTGAAGTATAATAGATGCCTAATGAGCTGGTGATAGGAAGAGACATTCCCTAATGCAGTCCCTGACCCCTTTAATAGTTTAAGGGTGTAATCCATTGGTGTGGAGATTAGTTTAGCCCCCAGAAGGCCATTATCATGGGGAAGGTCTAAACTATACTTCTCCTGATATAGAGTGATCCCATAATGAGACCTAGCTAGCTGCATTCTAAGAAAGAATTTCAATGGTCCTAAATCTTTGATCTTCAACCGATTATCAAGTAACTTCTTGATCGTGGAAATTTCCTCTAGATTGTCACTTCCCAGTGCAAGATCATCTATGTACATAAGAATTGTAGTAAAATGAGCAGGAGAAACCTTAGTAAAGAGAGAATAATCTGCCCGAGACTGATAATAACCAGATTCCAACAAAATAGCAGTGGGCTTTGCATTCCAATGTCGACTAGCTTGCTTCAACCCGTACAAAGACTTCTGGAGCTTGCAAACAAGATTAGGTTGAGCATCCAAACTAGGTGAAATAGTCATATATATATCTCCTCATTCAAGTCACCATAAAGGAAAGCCATATTGACATCAAGTTGGTGTAAGTGCCATTTGCAGGTAGTAGCTATAGAAAGTAATGAGTGAATTGTTATGAGCTTGACAACTGGACTGAACGTGTCCAAGTAATCAATGCTTGCTGTTTGTGTATAGCCTTTGGCCATGAGGCGAGCCTTGTGGCGCTCGATTGTTCTATCCGATTTATACTTGAGCTTGAATATCCACTTACACTTGATTGGCTAGCAGGTAGCTCAGTAAGTGTCGAAGTCTAAGTTTAGCTCCAGGGCATCTAACTTAGCCTTGATAGCCTTTTTCCAATAGTCACTAGTGATGGCTGCTTAATAGGTTGAAGGCTCAGTGATGGAGGAAACAACCAAAGAGATTTGTGTGAATTAGACAAATAATTGTAAGAAAGAAAACTAGAGAGTGGATACTTGCAAACACTTGATGAAGGTGGCGCTGAGGAACAGAGTAATGCATAATGGAAGTCCTGCAAATATGAGGCCATTTTATGGCCCGCTAAGACCAGCAAAGAGAAATTTGGTCTTGGCATGTCATGGTAAGGTCTGGATTTTGAGGTGAAGATGGTTCAAGGATGGTGGAGTAGGGTGAGTCATTTGGTGGTGGCATATTCTATGGTGAGGAAGAAGGAGAAGGATGAGGTGGCAATTAGTCATCGAGAAATGGAAGGGTGAATGAGATGGTGGGTTAGTCGTATTAATATGTTTGAAACGGAAATGGCGTTCAAAGAATGTAACATCTTGAGAAAGAAAGATTTCTTGACTGTGCAAGTCAAATAGTAAATAGCCTTTAGCACCATGTTTGCAACCAATATGTGCACACTTCCTAAACTGAGGGTCCAGTTCGGTTCTATTTGTTATTTTAGTGCATACAAATGTTAAGTATCCAACAACTCGCAAGTGAGCTAAATCTAGTTGACGACCAAACAAAACATGATAAGGATTTTGTTAATGTAAGTAAGGACTAGGAAGTCGATTAATGAGGTAGAGAGCATGTGCTATAGCATGATTACAAAAATTCCTAGTCAAATTGGACTAAAAAAAAAAGGTCCTAGCCGCACCTAAAATGTGTTGGTGTTTCATCAACAACAACATTTGTTGTGGACTCTCAATGCATGTGGTTTGATGTAAAATGCCTTTGGATGCATAAAATGAAGGTAAATGAAAATATTCCAACCCATTATCAGATATTATTTGTTTGATTCATGTGTGAAATTGTGTTTCAATTAATTCAACAAATGCAGGAATGAGATGCTTATCTTCAGATTTTAACTTCATGAGATATAACCAAGTGAATCTACTTTTTGTCATCAACAATAGTAACCTATGACTTGAGCATGAAGCAATGGAAATGGAACCCTAAATGTAATATGTATTAACTGGAAATTTGATACAAATTTAGTAATTCCTTAGCTAGCAAAATACTAGCTAACTATGTAGGACAAGAACAAGGCACCCTCAACCTAAATTTCTGTTTTTCAAAAAATAAAACTTCATTCTACTTGTGGGTTGCCTTGTTAATTTACCCTTGTGTCTTTTGTTTTTTTGTAGTATTTATATATTCTTTAAAAATCAACCAGTTATAATCTTATCAAACCTGTATTTAATAATGTAGAGAGAGAAATAATAATGAGATTAATTTTAATATATTCTTAATGTAAGGAGATTTATATTTTTAAAATCATATACTATTATATATTTTAAAGAATTAATTATAATAGTTAAATATTTTTTATGATGTGCAATACCTAATTGAGTGCTTATATAGGTAAACTAAAAAATATCAACATTAAATTCAATAAAAAATACTGTTTGTAGTACAATGTGTGTCACGGTGGAACCAATGAAAGGAAAATGAACCTACACAGCATGTTAAAACTGCAACAAGTCTTAGCAGCATTTTTTTTGGGGGGGTTCTAAAGTTAAATACAAATAAAGATACAAAATTTTTCAATTACAAATTGTCATTATTTAGAATTGCACTTCCTGGAATTTTTTTTCTTTTTTACAATTGCAGAAAATCTTAAAACACCTGTCAAAAAAAAAATCTTAAAACAGCAGAATAGGCCTCCATGTTTTCATTTGGACCACAACTTTCCAATTGATGAGAACTATTGTGATTTTATCCAACAGTCATTTGGCAACAAACTTATGTAAGCTCCAATAAATGCATCTACCAGTTGTGATTCGTTTTTTGTTTTGTTTATTTCTGCACCTTTCATCCCTTCGAAGAGTGGGAGTTGGGTCGCTTGGTAGGACCTCAAACACAAACCAGCATTGTCTATAAATCTCATCAATCTTCAAAAGTGTGGCTGCTATTTCTCTAGCTTTTATAAATGTATTTTTCTTATATACTTCTATTTGTTGGGAGAAGAATCAACACAAACCAACTTGTGGCCATTACGCTTCAAACACTAAAAAAAAAACAATAATTTAGAGAGAGAGAGAGAGAGAGAGAGAGAGAGAGGGAGGGAGGGAGAGAGAGAGAATGATTCAGAACTAGAATATCATATTCATATCATAAAGAAAAGAAGCTTGAATGCTCAACCGTTGTCTTTTTTAAAACTTTGTTTAAAATTTCCCTCAATAGAGGGGTTAAAAATTCCATAGACTAAAAAAAAGGCTTATTTGTTATTGAAAGATTAAAAAGTAAGTGAATTAATATGATAAATAAATATTGTTCAATAATTTTGATGAAAAATTTTGATATATTGACAGTATAAAAAAGTTTTATATTATCACCCAATCATATATTTCTATTTATAAGAATTTTAAAGTAGTATGTGATTGAGTAATATATGCTTAAATATCTGTATAAATTTTTTTGACAATGTATAAAAGTTAAATTCTAATTCTAATTGGTATGGGTATGATTTGATAAATGGTATGAATTGTGTGCATATAAACGATTGTTTTCCCCTAATTTTACTTCTTTTATTTTTCTACCACCCTTGATTTCCACGGGTTGTTGATTGTGATTGGACCATATCATACAGCTTTCATATTTTGTTCGTTACTTTCTCTTCAAACCAATTAGCACTACTACTTAATATTATTGAACATGCTTTCGGATTCATTGAAAATTTATAGAAACATTTATATATCACCTATTAATGGAAGAATATAAGAATCTAATCCAAGTTATGGAGATACAAAAATGTATACGTGCGTGGGTAGACACATATATTTGTGGAGAGTCAAAATAACTACGATTTTTTTTTCCTTAAATTAATCTTTCATTTTAATTACTCTCATCTAACTAGAAGAGTCCCCAATGGATCAAAATATGAAATTATCCCCTTCATATATTGTTGAATTGCTTGATCCTTTCCCATATTGCAATCTTGTCGGGTGCCTCATCTATCTTATATCGACATGTTTGGATATTGTTCAATATTCTATGCATATATTAATTGCGTGTTTGGAAAAGATTTTTCCTACTACAAACACGAGTTCTGATGAAATTTTAATAAAAGGAGCTAATAGTTTCCTTTTCCTTAATGTTGGTTGGCGTTGAATACAATCCAAAACAAATATACGCGAAGTTAGTTTATGCATGCATTACGACAGCTTCACACATTGTTGCAAATTGTGGACTACGTCATTTGATTGAATTATATAGTATTGTGGTTGCCATTGTTGCCACGACCGCATCACACTAAAGTTGGGGCGTGACTCTCAATCACAACAGATGACCGCATTGTAACTGAACTGTAATGCGGCCTACTAGACTTGCATTGCAGCTACAATAGGCCGCAAGCCCCATCTCAAGTTGATTTTTTTTTTCTTTCTTTTATTTTTTATTAATTTCAACTCTCAATCTTATATTAAGTAATCTTAGCACTTCTTTATTAGTGACTTCTTATCATGTATGTTGGGTTGGTTAGTGAATAAGTAGATTTTTTTTATTATTATAGGTGATTAAGAATGTTAAAATTTGAAAGCTTAAGAGTGGAAGTTTTGTTTGTTTGTTTGTCGTTTTTTTCTTTTAAAAAAGAAGAAGAAGTTATTTTATATTTTATGTAAACACAAAACTTCACATTGTAATAATCGCAGGCGCATTGTGCACTGGCTACAACAATATTCACTATCATAACAATTACAATTATAACTGCATTTGCAACTGCAATTTAAAACCATACATCCACATAAGCAATGCAATAAGCCTTATTAGTTATCTCAAGGCTATTCCTACAAACGTGTTTTTTTTTTTTTTTTAACCCCATCCACCTTAGATTTTTCACTGCAAACTTACTGTGATCGGAACCGGCCTGGTTGTCCTACCACTCATCATTCCACCTTTGGCTATTGCATCTTCTTAGGTGTGAGTATGGTTTCATGGAAAACCAACAGAAGCAAGCTGTGGTATCAAGCTCATCAAAGGAAGCATAGTAAGCAATTAATAATGGCTAATGCCACTTGTGAGTGACTTGGTTCTCATATCTCCTACAAGACATGGATATTCTTCCCCTTTACACACTACCCCTTTGTTATGGGATAACCAATATCTGCATGGCACAATGCATCCAATCCGGTATACCATGAGCCCACTAGGCACAGTGTTTGGTTGTCATGTTGCTAGCTCAAGAAAAATTATTGCCTCTGATCTCGTTGAAACCATGACCGTTAGTTAATTAATCGGACATAGCTGCAAATTAATTTACCTAGTCACTCGGAAAAGACCATTTTGGGGGTTTGAGAATTAACCAGTCTCATCTTGGATGTATTCTAATTTGTTTTATTTTGTTGTTATGTTTTGTGTTGTATCTTTAGCATCTTAGATAGCTTTTGTTTGTGATAAGATTCTTAGATTAGTTAGTTTAGCTTATCTTCTTATCCTTTGTTTTTTGTGTGTGTATAGACACACTGTCATATACATAACTTTAATTAACTTGTCTCTATACGCACAGTTTCTGATAGGACGTGATAATGTTGTTTGATCTGTGTAACCAACAAGTGGGAAAAGAATTAGTTATTGTAGCATATATACACCGTCACAATTAAAGAGATGTATGCATTTTTCACCGATTTAACACTTCACAACAGTTACCATTCCTACCTTTTTAGTGTCAGCCAAAGAGAAGAAACTTTGGCAATAATGAAAATATGATACTTGTCTAATAGAGTTATTATGATACCCAATATAATGAGGTATTCTTTTCACTAATGAAATGATGTGCAACTCTTTTTTTTTTGTCATATTTTTTCTCACTTTCTTTCATTTTTTTCTTTTTTTTTTTTTAGCGTTTTTATTTTCTCAACATTCAATCACTTGTTCTCAACCGTAAATCTCTCATCCAATCAACTTTTTCCATTATTATTTTCAATTCCCGTTTTAACCACTAAACAAATTTCATATTTTACACTTCTTATTTTTAAAAAAATAAAATTTTCTCTTAACCAGGATTCTTAAAGTGGTCCACCACCTACAAGTAGAATTAATTGTTTTTTCAACTTGTCCTGGTTCATTCGCTCTGAAAGTCATCGGTCCAGATAGAATGATCCAAGATGATGATGTTTCTAAGTTTGAAAAGTATTATTGAAAGTCAGAATTTTTATTAAATTTGTTAAAATAATGTGACCTGATTGTTAATTTTTCAATAAATAATTAATTATTATTTTTATTTTATCTAATAATTATTTTTATTTTTATTTTTTTAAAAATCTGATATTTTTTTGGGCTTATAAGCTTGCTCCTCAAGTTTCTAGCTGAGGAAAACGTTGGCGTTCTTGGTCTCGTCTTGTGGGTCAGAACAAGACAACATTAGTTGGACAATCTTCCTAACTTTTTTTTTCACGAATCAAGATTGGTGAGAATCACGGGACATGTTTGGTGGAATGTAGTTGTGCATGGATTGAAGGCCATATTCTCGTTAAAGACTAGTTCCTAATGTAAAAAGAGAACAGGAAATAAGTTGCCTGTCTGATTACTCACCTTGCTGCAAGAGGAATTTGATGCCAAATTGGGTTGCTGTCTTAAATAGTATCATTGGTAGAAGCTGATAAGGTCAACAGAAATTAAAAGCTATAAGCATTGTTAGTTAAAATGGCCTAAGCACAGTAATAGTTTTTATATGCGTTGTTTGTTATCTCACGTCTATTGTAATACTTGCATTGTCCTTAAGGGTTATTATTCTGTCACTTTGCCAAAAAGAAAAAATGATTATTCTGTCACTGTACAAACAATAGAATTTTTTTATTTGACCATAAACACAAGAACAACAATGATGATTCACACGTATAACCCAAGAAAAAAAAAAGAACATATTCAGTAAAAGCAAAGCTACAACGTATGAGTGGGGGAACAAGAGGAAAGAATCGTGAAGTGGATCTGTACAATAAAAGCGTTTTTTCAAATATAAGAGAATATTAGCCATTTTTACGTTGTAATTATTTTGAACATTTGCACTTAAAAGGAAATCAGGAGCATTAATGACAGTGGGTTGTAAGCCACTAGAAATGGTCTAATAGTAAAATATTTAGATAATATGTATAAAATCAAAGGTTCAAACTTTATTATTGCTAATGAACCTAAAAAAAATTATAGTGCCCTGTTACATTTCTAATAGCCAAGCATAAAACACGTGTAAAAGGATTTCATGAAAGAACCTTATGCAGTTGGAGGTCAACACAGATAATAAGAGGCTCTGCCTCTAGCAAATTTGCACCCAGGCAATACAGGGAGTCGTGTTTGACTCCCAAAGCTTGAGATCCTTCTATATGCCCGATTGGTTATACTTCTAGGAGATTTAAAAAAATTTTTATTGGAATGAAAATGAAAATATATAATAACTAATATGTTTGGATATGTAAAGACCTTTTTTTTAAAGATCTTTTGAAATTTCAAAATACCTTTTTGGAAGAAATATTCTTCAGGTTACTTTTCATTCTAAAAAAAATCTTTTTGAAAAGGAATCTTACTATTACTTTCACATCAATAATCAAAAGTAATTTTATTGTATTCTATCTAAATAAAACTCATTCTCTTAAATTTACTTTTGACATATTCAAACCAAATAAAAATCATTCTTTTAAAAGTAATTCCTCTAAAAGATTTTCTTTTAAAAAATCTTTTTTCAAATAACCTTTTCCTAAAAGTTAAACCAAACACATCATATGTCTTAGGCCTCGACCCAAAAAAAAAAAAAAAATATTACCAATTTCCTATTCTTAAAATAATAGTGACAATAATTTCACATAACATGCCAATTTAGAAACATTAAAAACGTGCCAATTGTAAAAAACCAAAATCAAATCTTTTTAAATCAATTCAAAATCAACATTAATTTAGATAATTATATAAATTTGAATGACAAATCCTTTCCGGGAAATATAATGTGATTCCTAGGAAATATTGTTCAAACTCTGAAAAAAAAAATCAGTTCTGGACAAAAAACAAAGTGCATGTTTGGTAAAACTAAATTTTGGAACAAAATAACATTTTAATAAAAAAATGTTTTTAATATAATTTGACAGGTTTGGTAATTATAGATAGAACTAAGATATTAATTTTGGTGCCAATATAAAATGTTTTAGTGTTAATAAATTAGATATCATTATATATTTAACCTTTGAGATAATTATTACAAGATTCAAACATATTTAATGATGATGTGATAATATATAATTGAATGATTATGTAAAAATCTTGTTTATTGACAATGAGTCAAAATTAAATTCTGAAATTATTTATAATCTTTAGTTTATTTTGTTATATTGAAAATACTATTTCCAAAAGTATTATTTTTGAGTATTTTGATTATACGCATAAGTTGATTATGACTCTTTGATGAAATTAACTTTAAGTGTTAAATATTATATAATATAAATATTATTTCATATGCTTTTTGGTAATTTATTATATAAAAGTATTTTTTTATACAATTTAAATGAAATACACTATCTTAAAATTACTTTTTAATTAATATACCTAAACATAAAATTAATTTTATTATGATTAATTATAAAAAGAACAATTATACTCATAATTAATTATTAATATAATCTTATGTTCACAACTAATCTAGACACACAATATATGGTAGCTTTTATTCAAGTCATGGTTTAAGGCCCTCCCAAAACTAAACCAACTTGCTAATTGTGTTTGAGCTTTCAAAGTTGACTTGACGAGCATAATGATATTACGAGTTTGAAGTTAATTTATTGTTAAAGAATATTTTATACTAATAATGGAAAATGTTCCGTTATTCCGTTGGTCGCGGTTTTTTTTTTTTCTTATTTTGATAAATTTGTCAATAATTTATCAATTATTTTTTAAGTTATGTGGCGCTGTATGAATATGTGAAAAAGTAAAATTCCTCATAATACTCGTAGATTAAAACAAATCCGATCACTAACTTTGATGTAGAAGTCATTTTTTACGTGGTACCCTATTTAAAAATAGTTACTACATATTAAATGTTTTAATCGCTACAATACTGTGACATCTTTTTTATTTTTGTTAGTACAATTTTTCTTTTTTACCGAAAATGAATCAACATATACCCATGTACTTGCATGCAGCATTTTCAATTCTGAGTCTTCAAATGCATAGCATGTAAAAATAGGACAGTCACCCATGAGACACGGCCTGCTTTAATAATTTGTCAATGTGGGATGATATGCCCTCCCGAATGGGGCATTTGCCCTTCCTTGATTCTATGGGAGTCCTTTTGTAAGAGTCTGGCTTTGTTTCTTTTCTTCTTATCATTCATCTGTATACAAATAAAATAAATGTCTCGAAAATTTCTTTATTTTAATTTTGAATAAGCCCATCTTGATTCTTAATGAAAATAACACTAGAAAAATAATGTTCTCCTCCTTTACTCATCTTCCACCATCACTTCTCCTTCACCCTCACCCTGAAAAAAAATAATAATAATAAATGTGGTTTCAAGTCATTCTCGAAGAAAACTATCCGACTTGTATTAACAATAGGACAAATATGTTTGATGATATTTTCGTCATACCCTTTTTTGTGTTTTTTCCGGACACGGGAGTGGGGGCAACCACATGGGATCTCATACCCTAGGATTCATACACGGTCCTTTTAACGTCGGGTACACTATAGCAAAGCCTCTTAACTCTTACCACTTGTGCTGTGCATTTTCGTCACGTGTTAAATTAAGAGAATTTTCATTTTTTGGTCTTGGATGAAGGGAGATTTTGGGGTGGGGTCCTAAATTGAGAGTTCACTCCAATTTAAAACAGCTTGGAGTTTGGACTGACAAAGAAGCTTAAAGAATTTGAGATGAGAACTGACTTGTAAAGAATATCCAGGATAAAGACTAAATAATATCCACTCATTTTTCACCTAAATAATTGGTCCATTCTCAAGTTCTTCCTTTCCATGATTAGTCACTGAAAGGCACAAAAACATATAGCTTAATTTGCTGTAGATGTATGCTGCAGTTTGTGCCATCCAAATTACTTATGGCTATGTTATGTAAGGCGGTGCTTAGTTCATACAAAGAACTCTTTTACACTATTTCTGTGATAGTTTTTGACAATAACTATATTCAAATCACATTTGCAGAATTTACACTAAGAATTCTCCTAAAAGATTTATGTTCATGTCCTAAGAATGATCGCCCTGCACAACTTCCTGCACCCGAAAGCTTTGGAATTTACATTAGGCAGGAAAGACAGAGACTATTATTTAACTATTTACCACATCACATAGGCAACCATGTACCACAACAGCAGCAGCAGCAGCAACAACTAAGCCTTCCACAACAAAAATAGGAGAATGCACATACTTGTCGTCTTCCCAGTGATAATTACTCTATCATGAAGTTAACATAAGGAAGACAAGCTCCCCCAGTATTCTACAGCTTAAGGCTGATAATAAGCTTCATAAGAATACCGTATATTAGAAATTACAGTTGTAAGTGGCAAGAAAATACATGTGATGTGATAAAGTGGAAGGGATGATTTCTAAGCTATAGAGTAACCTAACATGGCAACAGGTGGCATTTTTGCGAGGGGTACTTACTCGCTGTACAGGCAAAATAGAGAGAAAAAGGGAAAAGGGAAAAAAAGAAAAGAATCAAGTATTCTTAGTGATGCTTTTTGCTGCCTCAGGCTCTACAACTCAATGACCAGAAACAAATAATGAATTGGTTATCTGGTTCCCATCAGCTTGGAGTCTCCTCATTTTCGCCTTGTCTAGGCGAGCTCGTCTAACCGCCTCTTGAATTTGGCGGTCATGGTCTTTCAACATCTGGTCCATGTTGCTTGATGGAACTAGTAATGGACCGGAATAATGAATTTTGGGACCCTTGGACCCATAACCAACCTGCAGCATTGTGGAAAAGAAGGGAGAGAGGCCAAAATCATATTTTAGATCCAACTTCACAAAACAACAAAATACACAAACAAGGAGAAGTTATAGGTCTGTTTGGTTTCCGTTTTTATTTTCTGTTTTCAGTTTTAATTACAAAAATTCTACCTTATTTTCAATCTATTTCCTGTTTCAAGATTTTGTAAAGAAAAAGGGAAAACAAGAAAATTTTATTTCCTATTTTTACTATTTCCTTTACAAAATCCTGAAAAACGGAAACAGATTGAAAACAATGTGGCATTTTGTAATTAAAACTGAAAACAGGAAATGAAGCCAGAAACCAAACATGCCCTAAACTACTTACAAGAATTGGGTCTTTGTTGCTGCCTCTCCCTTCTTCCTTCTGAGGAGCATGCGCATGATGCTTCTGATCCTGTTGCATCAACGATTCAGAGGCCTCCTTGAACGATCCTGGGAACCTGCTTATTAGTTTTGGAGCCTCCACTTGTGACGATCCAGACCTTTCTCTGCGATCATCAGACAACATACTTCTCCTGGCCGCAACTAAGCCAGAGATTGTTGATAAGTCGCCACCCCCCACTGAAATCTTTGGAGCGTCATCCTGGTTCTTCCCGGCTTTAGCCCATGCAGCGCGGTGAGTCAGCGGACCTGAATGGGAGGCTCTCTTATGCTGATGTACCCGGGGATCTGCACTTACTTCTACAGCTTGTGATGGCCTAGGGGGATCAATGGGAAATCCAGAAGCAACTTCTTCAGGATGAGGGTTAAACTTCTCGCTCCTGCTTTGAGAATTGGCCTGAACTTGTCTCTTCTGTAGAAGGTTATTTACATTTTCAACAAAAGAAAGACAGACGTCAACAAAACAAATGAGTACACAGAACAGAAACCAAAGAGGATAAAGGTATTCCAAAAGGGAAACAGAAAGGAAATTCAGTCATTTATCAGTAGAACACTATCAATATTTGGCAAAAGAGGAACGCAATAACAATTTTCGAAAGAGATGGCAGTACTTGGTAGAAGAGTGTATAGTAGTTTTTCACCTTCCTCAGTGTTGACTATTGCATAGATTTAGCAAGTTGAATTGCCTCAAAGATGCTTCCTTTAAGAATTAATTTATAAATGTCCAAGAATAATCTTTCTTTTTCCTTTTTCCCCCCCTCTAGTTTCACTCCTAGAATGCAGCCCACCTAGTGGGATAAGTCTTCACAGTTGTGTGACTCCTAAGATGCCATACGCATACTTAATTGGTGGCAAAGTATGACTTTATCCAAAAGATATATTCATTCACTTGACAGGTTAATTGATTTCAGCAAACAGAACAATATCATACATAAAGAGCAACAAGTCCCCACGACCTAATGGCTAATTGGTTAAGTATTACAATAAATTATGAGCATACCTGCATTGACAAGACCAGTTCAGCATTGGCATCAGGTGCAGGGACGGCTCGTGATTCTCTTGCTCCTCTTCTCTCAAGGTCATGTTTCTGGCCCCTGCTTCCTGCTGCTCCTTGCCTGAAAACATCATAATTAAAACCATGAACAAAATTCTAACACTAGACTTTACAAGCTAGCACTCAAGGACAAGGAGTACAAGTACCCAAGAGAACATTAGAGTAGAACTAACAAGCACCAGTCTGATTTTAAGAAGCAGATATAATTCAGCTAGGTTTACTGATAACTTATATATACACTCATGTCAAGAGTCCGATGGAACAATTAAAAATAAACTATCCCCAGCTCAAAATAATTACCAGTGTGTTGGGCCAGGCACACTATATGCCATGATCGACAGCATTTTGTTAATAATTTTCAGAATGAAATGAAATGGCAACCCATAAGTAAAGTATTGGATACAGCTTACTTACGTTCTTCAAATTTTTTGGAAGGTGGGGGTGGAGAGGCGGTGGAATTTTTATACTAAAACAAAATCCTGAAGATGCCTATGCTCCAATTAATCAAAGTTGATCAATGAAGATAAAACAATTGCATTTTGAAAAGAGCCAAAATAGTGAAAAAGATGCAACAACAATAAGTGCAGGCGTTATTTAATTGGATGATTTACAGGATCTTTGAGATCTACACACACATATAGGCACCCTGCAAATCTGCAATTTTTATTTATACATTTACTGAACTTGCATAACAACTATAATTCCACACTGAAATTGAACAAATACCTTCTAGCCTCTTCATCCCGTATTTTTGCATCAAACTCTTTGCTAGGAGGATACGTTGGTAAGATTGAAGGATCACAAGGTAGAGGTTTTGTTGAGAAGAACTGAATCACAAGTACACCAAAAGGAGAGAGTCATAAGCTACGATTTTGAAGTTTGACAACAATATTTTACTAGCAAAACTGTAGTTGAGCAAGTGATACAAAATGATAAGTAACCAATACGTGATAAATGCATCAATTTGCAGTGAACAGATTAATTTTCTACCATATTGACGTCATGGAGAAAATATTAATGTATACTTACCATAATACACATAATATAGAGACAATGCAAGGACATGGATTTATTTATATTTTTAAATTTTTTTATAGAAAAAGAAATTTATTAAAGAGAAACATAAGAGTACATAGAGAGAGGATAAGGTATCCACACAGGAAGAAAGAAAAAGAAAGGTGACATAACAAACATTTTAAGGTTGCAACTTCTAGAGGAATCCACAACCTAAGTTTGGAACATAAAGTAAACTTATGTTTTTCCCAACACCAATATCCACTGCCTGTACTTACTGATAGAACAGCATAGCATTAAAAAAGAGAGCAACATAAAAGAAACTCAAGAATTTCACACCTCACTCCTCAAAGCAGATGCTGCAGTTCCACGATCAGCAGGATCTATGGACAAAAGGGTCTCTATCAGTTCTATTGCAGGTGCAGGAAAGTCCTTGAATGTTTCACCAACACAACGCCTATAGGGCTGTTGAGGCTTAAATATTGTTGCATGAGGCAACTTTGACTTTCTCCAATAATCCTCAGATGGTGAACCGCACAGTTTAAAAATTTTATGTAACTGCTCCACCTACAAGACAGAAAATTGACGTTTCTAATCATTTTGTTATACAACCAAGCTACTTGTGCAAAAGAGTGTATTTTTCAGCTACTACCAATATATTGCTAACAATTTATAATTGGTGTTTAATGAATTTTGGAAATTCACCACATGTAATACAGATGAAAAAGAGGAAAAAGCAGAAATGCCACATTTGAATTTTGGACTGAAACATTTAAGCATGCATACCTCAGTTCTTCCAGGCATTATAGGCTTGCCAGCATACAGCTCAGCAAGTATACAACCTGTACTCCATAAATCTACAGCAGTGCCATAGTAAGTGGCTCCAAGTAAAAGCTCTGGTGGCCTATACCAAAGAGTGACAACTCGGCTTGTCAATGGCTGAATTTGATTGGGATCAAAAAAGCTTGCCAAACCAAAGTCTGCAATCTTCAAGATTCCATTGTTGTCAATCAAAAGATTGGAACCCTTAATGTCACGGTGCAGGACTCCACAGCTATGGCAGTGATCCAGTCCACGCAAAAGTTGCTGCATGTAACATTTGACCTGCCAAATTCAAATAAGAAATTAAATCTGCTTGGTTATCTTTGTCAGTCTTGTAGCATTCTGTATTTAACCAGGTTTGTCTTTGGTGGAAATCTTATACTCTTCATGAAGTTTCTTCATCGAAATTTTAATAGTTTCCTTTTCAATCCCAAAGAAAGAAAGATGTAAAACTCGGTGGTTCTTTTTTTTATTTTTTTTTTGTCTGTGTTGTAGATTTATGTCATTATCTATGTTTGTCTTCAGAGTAAATCACTAAATCTTAATCTCTCATTTAGTTTCTCCAACTTATTATCAATAGTTTCATTTTCAATTGCAAAAAGAAAAAGGAACTAAACCTCAGCGAATAAATTTAGGAAGTACATAGGAATGACTATATTCAATTATTAGCTTAAAGGTACAAATATCAGAAAAGTCACTTGGTTGAATATCCACTTAAACAGCAATTAGTGGCAGCAGGATTCTCCTTGAAATATGTGGTAAGTTACATTTGTTGTAAAACAGACAGCGAGAAAATAAAGAAGCTTCTGAAATTACCTGTGCTTCTGTAAACTTCAGTCCTGGATGTGATGCAAGCCCAGCCAAGTCATGCTCCATGTACTCGAAAACAAGGTACAAACTGCAAGACATCCTAGATGTAACTAGGCCTTCCAGTTTTATGACATTTGGATGATCAAGCCTACGCAGAATGTGAATTTCCCTTGCCATGAAGCGAACACTCTCAGGCTCAAGATTATCAAACCTAACTTTTTTCAAAGCAACAATCTTTTTTTGTTCAAGATCACGAGCTCTATAAACATTACTATAAGTTCCCTGGCCAATCTACAAATAGAAAAAGGGAAAAAAATGTTATTCACGGCGAAAATAATCCAGAAGGTAACATTAAAGTAGACGAAGATAACTGTAGAAATATATAAAAACTTTAAGTACAAAAGTCTCATATTCTAGCTTTTATTTTATCTCAACTGAATCAGAGCATGGATTCAATAATATATGAATGAAATGAAAACATAAGTGGAAGTAGCTTGGCCTTGTCCTTACCGACATGAAGCAGTAATAAATTAATCATACCATCATTAGCATTTCACATTCAATAATTAATAACATTCCAAAATTTTGTGCAAAATGTTGTACAATGAGATCACAGTCACAGAGATCAAATACCATATTAACAATGAAAGCTTGCAAAATATATTGTTTAGGGTTATAAGCATACAACAAGGACTAAGCATATTGATTAACCAAGGGCTGGAAGAAAAGAGTTCAAAATCCACTAGGGATACTTTCTCTACCAAGAGTTATTACAAGAGTCATACATTACCTAAGATGTGCATAGAAATAAGCAAATTAAAACAACTAACTTTCTGACGGAAGAGCACAGAATTATGTTAGAGAAGTAAGCCTAGCATCATGGCAACTTTATATAGTCATAAATAAAGAAGTGGTGAAGCTGGTTTCTGGTTTTTTAGATTGCCATGATAGGCAGAAAGCGATTTTGGGAATAATTAACAGAAAAAGGGGGCGTGAAGATTGGGAAAAAAAGTAACATTAAATACATAAACAAAATGAATTTGGAAATCATAACATTTAAATCAATATTCTACTGGCGGTTGTATAATTAATAAGAAAGCAAAGACGGAAAAAAACATATTATCTGCATCTAAAGAAAGCACTGTCAAAATTTAACTAGGCAGCCAGATCAAGGAAAAGAAGCATACTTTATCCAACTTCTCAAAAGAATCTGCACGCCGAGGCAACCATCCCTTGATAGCCTCTCCAGCCACTGCTGCCAGCCATGAGGGCCATCCAGCTGCAACCTGCTCTCCTTCCATGGCTTTGGGAACACTACCAACCCCTGGATGTGGAGCAACGACACATTCCATTTTCTCCCTCTTCCTTTCAAAATTATCGGCCTGCACCCGAAGAGTGCCATTCCCTTGCTTATCAATCAATCCAACTCTAGCATCATTGTTGTCATATCTGTCCTTCACTCGATATGATTCCTCCCTCCTTGATGAAGTTCCCCTAGACACACGCGAGTCCAACGCAGCCTTGCCCGATATACGCTCCCTTGGACTCTCCTTACTGTCCTCAATGGCAGAGGGCTTGCAACACATGCCACCCATTATGCACACCAACACCCTCTCCCACAAAACCAACCTCGAAATCTCAAAGTTCAAACCTTCAATAGCATTTCCAAATTCCAATATGCTATCCTAGCATCCTTCTCTACAATAACCATAACCACTTAAACTCAGCCACAAACCCTTCTACAATGTCACACCAAAAAAGCTGAAATGCAATATTAGTAACACAACAGCAACCCAATACTCATATCAACCCAATTTGATCACAAATCAGCAAACACAAGACACAACAAATCCATACAAACCCAATAAGATTCACAATCTAACCAGCAGTAAGAACCCTCAAATTCAACAAATCAAGCCTCACAAATCTCAAAAATCACAACTTTACTCTACCCCACTTGAAGCAAAACCATGACGACTTCAAAATGAGAGTTATTTTGCACAGCACAACAAATTTTCCCAGTGAAAACCTGAAAGTTTCTAATCCAAGAGATAGCAAAGGTTGCAAATTTACAACAAAATCCAGATCCTCAGAACCTTGTGAGACTGAGCTTCCAAGGCATGGTTACCTTGAGTATGGAGCTCCTGAAGGCTTTGCAAGCAAGCACCCAGAGAGAAAAAGAAGAAAAGGGTATCATTGAAACTCATGAAGGGATGCAGAGACAAGGCACGGAAGCCATGGATCTAGGGCATACAGACATCTGAGAGAAGGGTGGTGGAGTGTGTTTTGGAAGATGAAGAAGGGGAACTAACATGGTGAAAAAATAAAATAAAAGTTTATGTTAAGTATTAAATTTATGTAAGTACTAATAATAAGTAATATGTGATATGATATGAATATATCAAAAAGTGATGTTAGGAAAATAAAAATAAAAAATTTAATGTTGTCGCGGCACATATTTATGCTGCAAGGAGGGGGTGTCCCCTGCAGTGCAGCTTTCTGTGAAGAGAGAGAGAGAGGAACTCTGTCAAAAACACAGTGCATGAAGACATTCTTCATCTTCATGATACAGTGCCACGCGCTCACAGAACATAGTTTACTACTTCACATAAAAAAGGAAATAATAATGTGTGCTGCTGCGGAAAAAAGCAAATAATAATGTAACCACTACGAATATATACTAACTTGAAATTTGAATCAGATTTTAATGAAATATTATTTCTTTTATAAATTAATGAATTATTTATTGTGTTTAGATTTTTGAAAGTATTGAATGTTTATTTGGTTTGATTTTAGTTAATTAATTTGATTATAAATTAAATTCTATATTTGAAATTGATTGCACAATACGAAATTTAAGTTAATTTATAAATTGAATGTAATGTTTATAACTGATTGAAGATTGAATCAAATTAAATTCATTTTGTTAAGAAATTATTAAATAAGAGTAAATTTGTTAATTTGTATAATAATTTAAAATTATATTGATCTTATGGCTCAATATACTGAAATTCAACTATTAATCTAACTTGATTTAAATTGATTTATTGTGGTGATAAAATTGTATTAGATATTTTTATCAACAAATTTTGAATTTGAGATCTTATTTAAAAAGAATAAGTGTTAAACTACCTAAATCAATAAAATATTGATAATTCTACTAAATTTAATAGGACTTATGAAATAATAATATTAAAATTTATTAAATTAATTTTTCTTGACATCCCAGCCAGCCAAAGTTTATATCAGTTTTCAGATAGATAAAATTCTTACATTACATAACAAAGTTTTCTATATGACACTGACAAATTACTATATAGTTTGAAACTGTAATCAAGTCATATTCTTATTTACTAGAAGTTTATTTAAGTTCATACTAACATGAAAGTTATTATCATATCAAAACCAATGTCGTTATTTTACCAGATAAGAAATAAAGATGATTTCTTGGATGCCTTTAACTTTTTACTCTACTTTTTTTTTTTTTTCCTCCTTTGTCTTTTACTGTAATAATTCTACCAGGCCATTTTCCAAAAATAAAAAATAAAAATAAACGCTCTATCATATGCGCTTGATAAAAATTCAAATTTTCATTGTTAAAATTTTATTAACAAAAAAAAATTCTAGACTATAAATATAAAGTAAACATAAATAATGATAATTTTCCTAAACTCTTTATTAACTAATAATTAGGTAAGAACAAATAACAGTAACTCAGTAAACGACATTATGAGCTACCATGCGTGGAGTCACGTGCTTGAAAGGAGCGTGCAAATGGTGCACAAAATTTTTTAACATAAGAAAGTGAAGTGAGGGTCGTTTGGGTCATTCGAAGTCGTTGCCTTTTCCACTGCTTTAGCAGTTCACTCCATAAATTTCTTATTGTATGGGTTGACGCAGTTAACATACAGTCACTCACACAGTAAAACCTATGCAATAGTACTATTCATGGGCCCCACATATTCCTGTTTCCACGGCTGTCCGTTAGATTGTCCCATCATCTAACGGTGTAGATTTCGCCTCTAATCAAATTCTGTGGGTTTTTATGTTGATATATATGAAAAAAAGAAAAAATGGCTTTGGTCGTTTTGGCTTCACAATTTCCTTGAAATGTCGTTTTCAATTTTGGGCATCACGCCCAACCCGTATAACTTCTTTCCCGTTTTTACCATCCCTTTTGTTATCTTCTTAAAAGAAGAATACGCGGCACATGTTTTCTCAAAAACTTACACCATTGTGGAAAGTTGATTTTTTTTTATTCAAGAGTTTAATCGGGATGTATTGATACTGATATTCAATTAAAATTTTTTATTTACATGATTATTTAAGTAGTGGATGATTATATCAAAAATTTTTACTGATGTGGCAATATATGATTAGATGTTTGTGTAAAAACTTTTTACACTGATAATATATTCAAATTAAATTCTTTATTTAATATATTCTTTTGTTCCGATGGAATTAAAAAATTCAACTAATTTAATCCAATTTGACTAAGATTTCTAAAAAAAATAAGGGTTTTTTTCTTTCTAGTTAAGGAGTTAAAATGCTTATTATCTCGACCAATCTCATGTTAATTCATTTAATATTCTTTTAAATATATAATACTTATTTTCTAATGGTTATAGTTAGAGATTAAAGATAATAAATTAATAAGAATTAGATATAATAGTAAATAAGCTATACTTATACGAAGAAAAAAAAAAGGTTGAAACTTTGGATAAGAAAATTATTGAGATAGTTTTTTTATTATGGAAATTGCTTGGCTGCCTGAATATTTGTCAAAGTTATGTTGTCCAACCTCGATGAAATAATATGGGATAGATATTTCACAGTTTTTAACGACCCATAATTTTCATCTTTCCGCTTATAATTTGTCATATATGTCTGATAATAGTTTTTTTTGTCAATCTATTCTGGCTATATAATATCACTGTTTAATTACAATAATGTGTGAGAGATCATTCTTATACCATTTTTGGGTGAAATATCTTGCTAATAGACCAAAAAATAATATTAAAGATAATAAAATTAAAACTAAAGGATTAAAATGAATCTTACATGTTATATTGTAAGAATCTAAATTTTAGAATCATTAAGGCAAATATATGAAAAGATCAAAAGTTTGATGATTCTGAACCTTACGCAAGAATCATTATAACTGTCTTTTGCTTCTTTGTTCATTGACCACCGCCTAGATACTTTGGACGGACCATAAGCTGAGAATAACCGCTCTCATGCTACCTTTTCTTTCCTCCAAAAGGTTGAAAAAGGCATGAAATAATGATAGCATATTTCATATCTTTATCTTAAGTTGAACAAGTCATCAGAAACAATTACACATTGCCGATATCTACTAAAATTAATCGAAATCCAGACAAATCAATTGTGATATCTCCTATCAAAAAAATAAAATAAAATATTTGTGATACTGGGCATGATCTATATATAAAATGTTTGGATTTGTTTGGTATGTTAGAATTTGCAATTTACAAATTTGTCTGATGTCAAAATGGAATGGAACTTGATCATCAATATAAATTGGAATATATATCACTTACAAGACAACAAAATCAAAGAGAAGTGACTAAACAAAACATAGTCCAAATGGTAGAGAATCCAATAAGGACATGAGGGGTGTGAACCAAAATAATCCTTCCAAGAAACCAACAAAGAAAAATGGGAAAAAGGTTGATGGACATGAGCTTCCAATTTGCCATTGACCCCACCCCACACCAGCTGTCTATGGCCATTTAATAATGAACAGTTATCCAAAATAATCATTCATGGGTGAAATTTATGTCTTTGCCTTGTGCCATTGAGACATGTAACGAGTACAGTGGGGTCATTTTTTTAAGTTATGGGGCATGGCGGATGGGGGGTCCACTGTGCTGGCTTTGTTTGTGCATTCTTGTGTCCTCATGGGGTCTAACATTAGAGTGAACTTTTCACGATCATAAACCCTCAAAGTTTGTACATTACATAATGGACAATCCCAACTTTGTTTTAATAATGGCTACACAAAGTCAAATACTAATCAGATAGTCACACCGGAAAGGGCAATTGGGACATGCTTGCCTTACCTATGTTATTTATAAGCCTTTTTCTATTCCCTTATTGTATGTGTGTCTGTCTGTCTCATCATTATTTTGTTTCTTCCCCACACTGAACTCTTGATACGAAGTAAATGTGATATTAAGGAAAATCTCACAAACTCAATTTGATTAAATTTTAAATGATATTGAATTTTGAGACTAGCATTATCTCTTATTAATTATTTCAATAAAATAAAGTAGCTTTGTATAAATCATATTTCGAAGAGATGTTAGGTTTTGTATAAAATATATTTTTGATCAATATAGTTGATGTTTATTTTTAAGTTAGTTTCAGTAAAGAAATATTTAAGTACTTATATGTACAAACATTTTTAATGTGATTTTTTTATCTTCTATTGTTGTTATAACAACGTTTATTAAATTACAATAAAGTATGGTATAAAGATCAAATTTAAAATAAATATTACGTACATAAAACTTGATTGCTAAAATGGCATTTATTTTCAAGTTAATTCTTATATTTCACAATAATTTTATGTCAACTATGATTACAGCAAATGAAATTAAAAATGATTTTACATATGAAAATATTTTTTCTATAAAGATCAAATTAAAAGTAAATATCATGTATAAGGACCAAACATATATTTTAACCTTTGTAATTTTTTTAGTTTGCACATGTTTTGAGTAACTTTGTAATATTTTGTTAACCAAAAGAAAACTTTGTATAATATTTGTTACCGAAATAAAATTTGCAAAATTCTACAAACTGAAAATTTGTAAATGCGCTCATTGTACTAACAAAGTTGTATTTACGCCAACAGTGTCGTTAGTACGTAGGATAGAACTAAACTCCCTGCCATTATAGAACCTAACTACTTGCAATTATAGACACGAATTAGAATTTGTTGGGTCTTAAAAGAGCATCATTAACTTCAAAGACTTAGGAGTAGTGAGAGATTCTTCCATGTGAAAATTATTATGACCATGACGTGAATCTTGATTAGTACTTCTTCTATTTTAATATATTTGTTAATATGATTAAAATAGTATATTTTTTAATTAATATATTTAGATAAAATTATATTTAAATATATTAATTTAAAAAATATATTATTTAAATTAAATTAACAAATATATTGAAATAAAGAGAATACTAACATTTATCGTTGGAAATGGTGAAGTTGCGAGAAAGGATGGATAAGTGGATAACCATTCAAGTGGGTAAACCATGTGTTCAACCAAGCTTATGATTGCAGCTTAAGCTAATTGGTCTTTTTCACTTGACGATCCTTAATTAAAAGCCAGCATTGAAGGAAAAAAAAGGTGCTCAACCCTTTTTGCCATTAGTCATGCCCAAATGATTTCTACCACCATCTGAAGATTTTTATGAAGTGGCTGAAAGTTATCTTTATTTATTGGTCAGGACATAAAGTTTCTCTTAACTTTTTCTTTCTCAATTTCTTGCCTAGAAAACTTCTACTTGTAACTACTTTAGTGGATTGATATATTTGGATGCGTTTGTTTAAATTAAAAAAAAGTGATTTTAAAAATTAAATTTTATATTTAGTTAAAAAATTAAAAATTAATTTTTTAAAAAAATTATTTTTTTAATTTCTCCAAAAAAAGTTAAAAATAAATTTTTTAAAAAATTCTATTAATTTTTAAAAAATTATTTAAATATATAAAAATTAATTTTTTGAGTGAAAAAGTAATTATTTATTAAAATAATCTTAAATAAATAAATCTATATTTATAGACTCTTATAATTCTTTTTTTTTTATGGCTTTATGTTTGGTTTGTGAATGAGAGTGGGGTTATTATATATTTGGTATGAGAGTGTATCATTTTATATAAAAATTTTACATAACCTTATCCTATAAGTAACAATATATTTATTATTAAATTTTATAGTATATAAGCTTTTTTTAATTTTACATTATCATTTAAATGAGTAGTATATTATCATGAGTAAAATTAATCAAGAATTGGAATCTATAATAACATCACTCAATAAATGAATGCCACGCAATATAAAATCACTTTTTGATCGTGAGTGCACCGCACGTGATTAAGGGTTAAGATTGTACAAAAACAAAATATTTGCACCTTGCAAGTCAATAAAGCTTTGTTTGGTTGAGGGATTTTGAAAGGAAAGAGAGGGAAGGGAAAGAAATAGGAAAGGGATCAATCTCCTTTATTTGGATGTTGGGAGAAATATGAAAAGAAAAAATAAATAGTACTAAATAGTGAGTGGAATCTATCAAAATTATTTCCCTTTAATTGAGCAGAAAATAAACGAAGAATGAAGGGATTTTTTGATATTCCAGTATTGTCCACCATTGTGCATCACCACTGTGCACCAGGAGCTGCTGTGGACCTACGTCACACCATCGTGCCCCGTTGTGGCCTCCTTACAACAACCACATAACACCACCACCTAGCCATAGTCACATTCCACTTTGTTGCACAGCCCCAATACCACCACCCTTCCCTCCTTCTTACTTCATGGTCACTATTTAGTAAACCCAAAACAAAGCCCTCCCTTTTCCCATGTTTAAAAGAAAATCCCTAACCCGCTCTGCATTCTGCTTCTTTTACTTTACTACCTTTCTTTGTTTTTTTTTTTTTTAATTTTTTAATCTGATTATTTATATTGGGCTATTTCTTTTTTATTCCTTGTAGAGTTGTGTTTGTTTTTTTGGCCTAGTCTCTTTCTTTTTTTCTTTTGAAGCTTGATGTCTTGCTATGTGAATTAGTTTTTTCTTACTTATAACAAAAAGAAATGACTTTTTTTAATCATTTTTTTATTATTCTGTTTTTATTTTATTTATTGTTCATTATTATTTATTCTGTTATTTAATACATTGATATTATTCTAAACTTATTAAATTAAAAATGTAGATGTAAATGCTTTTTATATAAATATAGAAGGTCAATTTTTATTATATTTATTTATATTATTTTGGTAGATAAATTTATAATAAAATTGTAATAACTTTTATGTTTCCACTAATTTTTTACCAGACTCTATATTTATAGTTGAAATACTCTTTTATAATAATAGAAGGATAAAATTATCATTTGACATTATTATCTTTTTTTTTTTCATTTCACTTTTCCACACATACAAATAAAAGAAAATAATTTTTATTCTATTTTCTTTCTTCTCATTTTTCTTTCATCCAAACATATTTATAGAAAATAAAAATTCACTCAGTTTCTTTCCTCTTAACTTCTTTCTTTTTATTTTCTTTCCTTTACCCAAGAAACCCTAAGTGAATAGGGTTAGCTCACGAAGGATATTGTAGCAATGCAAAGCTTGTGCCTACGATTTAACTTATGTAGTGTTTAAAAATAAATCAGTGATATTTTAAAATCATATAATTCATATTAAACCAAACAACATCATAAGAATAATTTTTATCTAATAGAGCATTGTCTACAATCCAAATAAGTTGTTGGAAAGTAACTTAGCAAAAACACATAAGAAGTATATAAATTTTTTAAAAAAATATTTTAATTTTTACTCACTAATAATATATAATATAAACAATTGTCATATCATGATTTTAAAGTTTAAATTCATACAATTGCCTATGATGGCATAACAATTTCTTATATTCTTATTAAGTGATAGGATAATATATAAAAGTTAAACTTAAAAAAATGGCATAGAAAGAGAAATAATATAAAATAACTTGTTATAAAAAATATTATTTGTCCTATTTTTTGGAAAATTTTTTGAGGGATACAACAAAGTGTCTTTTAAACATTGGTCAAAAATAGGTCCCAACCTTTTTCTCAACTAGTATAAGGGATACTATGAAGTGTACCTTCATAAATGTTCTAGAAAATAGTACAATATATATGCTCAACTAGTGTGGCATTTTACAAGTAGTTAAAAGTTAGAGTAATGTGTATATATATACACATTACTCTAACTTTGAACTAGTTATAAAATGTCACATTAGTTGAGCACATCAAGTTTAGACAAATTTTCTCACTTAAAAGCAGCTTCTTTTTTGGGTTGAGACTCAAAACTACAAATTTTTGGAGCCATTTTATTTGGGCCATATAATGGGCGATGGGCCTATTCAATATCTATGTCCAATATAGACTATCTTCTTGTCCCTGTGAAGTTTCAACCTATAAAAAAACGACCAAAAAGAAGTAGCCCCACTAAAAGAGGCAAACCACCCCCCCCCCAAAAAAAAAAACCATAATAATAATAATAATAATAATAATAATAAATGTTGTCTCTTCCCTCCATTCACGGTATACGCCTCAATCAATCGCGTTCTCCCGAATCTCAAATCCACTTCCGAAAGCCTCCGATTTGAATCCCAACCGCAACAACGTCGTTCCCCGCCGAGGTTGTCGTCGTTTCAAGGATTTCGCAATCGCATGCCCCACTAATCCCACTGGGTCCCCCCTCACACCCGAAAACGACACTCGAGCACCCCACTTCCACCTTCCGATCAAGTTGCCGTTTTGACTGCCCCTGCGCGCCCAAAAACGCAAATGAATCGTGGGTTTCGGTTGCCGGAGCCTGATTCCATCAAAACGAATCATGGGTCATCCAATGTAGTGGAGAATTTGTAGTGGATTTGAAGTTTGGCGGCTAGCTTTTTTTTCTTCTTCTTTTTTCTTTTTTTTAGTTTTTTGTTTTCAATTCTGGGTTTTGTGAAAATTTTATTTGGATTCGGAGTTTCGGAGAAATTTATGTTTTTTTTGGAAATGAGAGGTAGGATCGAGTGTTTGAAGGTGCAGCAATGACGGGAGTGTCATTGGGTCTACGAACTGGGAGCAACGGGTCGCTGCAGCAGCTGCAAAATGGTGGCGTTTTGCAGTGTGCGGCGTCAGTGGCGGGGCTCCCTCGTAGGCCTTCAAAGGCGCTCCTTTACAATCCGAGGGAGAAGGAGAGGGTGTGCCCCTTGATTTGCCGGCAGCTTGGAAGAGGGAAGGTGGCAATGCTGCTTCTGGTTGGCCTTGGCCTCTTTGTTTTCGTGTTCGGTAGCTATACACTTTACAATGGTTAGTCTTCCTATCCCCATTTTTTCGTTTAAATGAAAGTTGGTTTATGACCACTATAGAAAGTTTTAGATTTTAATGGTTTATCTGTAGATATGGTTTAAAATAGGACACTATGGTGTCATCCGACTCATGTAGCTGCCCCTGCTAGTTGGAGAAGACTTGTTTATTGTTGTTGTTGTTGTTTAAATGAAAGTTAGTAGTTTTTTTATTAGGAATTGGAAGTGTTATGTTAGGGATGAATGTCATTGTGTTTAGAATTAGAAATGCATAACTTTCTTTTCGGTTGTTGAGTTTACTTGAACGTAGTTTCTGCAGACAGTATTCCTCGTTGAGTTGTGGGAACTCTAGGATGTGTTTTTGTTTTGTTTTGGTCATGTAAGGTATGATGTACTTTGCAGTTTGGTTTACAATCATCTCAATGATTTAATGCACTTTCTAAGTTGTGGTCTTAAGATAAACCATAATCATAGGTTTCAATTCAGCTATTCCTTTCTTAAGCTCACTATCATAATAATGGCTTTCTTGAAGACTTGATTTTTGACAAAACATAATGGTATCATTTGAGCCATGTAGCAGACCTCACCTAGGACCAAAGGGAAGTTATGCTGTTGATATTGTATTGGTTAAGATATACTTCAAAATGTCATTTTTTATTTACAACTTCTGCTGATTCTTATGCATGTATTTAGCTGTGCACACTTTTGAGTTTTGATTATATGCAGCTCAAAATCTGTACGTTTTATGGCGTGCTTTTGGTATTGTGATGAAGTAGGTGGAAGCATCACTAGTGAAATTGAAGAAACGCGATCTTATGCCTTTACTAGGTATGAAATTGTAAAACGTCACGGAGTAGAAGATAAGTCACAGGATGGTAATTATTCTAGAGTGACCTCATTGTCAAGTAGGCATAAAAGTATGGCAAAGTCGCCTCCTGCTCCTAGGCCACCATCTTTGTCTAAATCTAAAGGAAGAAAGGGATATTTTCCTACCTTGAGCCATGAATGTGACAATTTTGCATTCCCTCCTCCACCACCTGCTAACAGAAGACGACCTGGACCACGTCGTAAGTTTTTTGTCCAGGCTTTGATCTGAATAATTAAATATATGAAACAAAGTGCATGTTTAATTATTGTCAGTGTAGAATTCTATTAATCAGGTTCTTGCTCACGCCTTTTTCAGCATGCCCTGTGTGTTATATACCAGTGGAGCAAGCTATAGCTAGTATGCCAAGCTCACCATCAGAGTCTTCTGTGCTTCGCAATTTGACATATGTGCATAATGAAAATCCAATTGAAAGTGAACCACATGGTGGCTCTGATTTTGGTGGATACCCTTCTCTGGAAGAAAGGGATGCTGCTTTTGATATAAAAGAGACAATGACAGTGCATTGCGGGTTAGTTCATTTTTGTTATTTGCTTTTAAATGTTTTTTTTTTTTACTTTCTCACACTTTGAAGATTAATTTCCCTGAAATAATTCATAAAATTTTAATCACCCATATTAGTGTCCTGCAAGTACTAGTTTTTCCTTATTGAATGCAATTTTTATTTCCTATCTTCCATTTCCATGGCTGGGATAAAATCTTATCAGATTTGTCAAAGGAAGCAGACCTGGTCGCCAAACAGGATTTGATTTTGATGAGGCAGATCTATTAGAGTTGGATCAGTACCATGATATCATTGTTGCATCTGCCATATTTGGTATGACTGATGTGTTCTACACCTGCTTTCCGTTGATTTTTTTTAATGTTTCTCATCATTCCATTCCTTCTATTCCAGGAAACTATGATGTCATACAGCAGCCCAGGAACATCAGTTCAGAAGCAAAGAAAAACATTCCTTTCTATATGTTTATTGATGAAGAAACAGAAACTTTTATGAAGAATGCCAGTCTTTTAGATAGCAGCAGGAGGGTTGGATTGTGGAGAATCATTGTTGCCCATAATGTTCCCTATGCTGATGCTCGACGTAATGGAAAGGTTGATAGCTTACTTTATGTCTCTTATTTCATTGTAAATCTTTTATTCAAATTTTATATAACTTTTACTATTTTCAGAGCATATAATATTATAATGTAATTTCTACTTTTTCCGACACTCCTCTGTTTATTTATTTATTTAATTGAACCTTCTCATTTTCTGATGAAATCTCAGCACCACAGCACTTCATTTTGTTTGTTTCCATTTTCCCCGACCTTCCACCATGGCATATGTTTTAGTAAATGACTTGACTAGTAGATGCAGTTTAAATAACACAATAATAATTTAGTGTATAAAATTGTAGTTTGGAAATTGGACTTGTGACTGTCCCACTACTAGTTTCTGAGTTTGGTTTTCTAACTACTCCAGTATATATGTAGTATCCAAAGAAGGGCTTTTGTTCCGGTCAAGGGCTGCTTGCCTATTTATATGGAAGAAAGTTGCATTATGCAGGTGTTCATTATTCAGCAATGAGCTGAGGCTTCGATGCCCAAGGTTTATGAAATTGATTTGTTTGATAATTAAATATGATGCAGTATTTGATTATAGGGGTAACTGTTTTGTACTGCAGTAGATAGGATGATCAAATCTTTTCCGATAGAAACTTATTAGGGACGCTGAAGAGGATGGAGAAATTAATTGATTGTGTTTGTAATAATCACCAGAAAGAACTTTGAATAACTGGTTTTGCATGAACTATTTGTTTTCTAAATAAATCAATAATCTGATCTGTGATCTATTGAAGTTGAATTAAGATTTTTGTTCATGTTACCCCTGTTTCTGATATCAGTCCACCTACAATTTAATGAGTGTTTATCTTAATACTTATGGTTTCAAAATTTTATCCAAAAAAACATACTTATGGTTTCAAATGTTGGCTCTACACTTATTACAGGTTCCTAAGCTTCTTCTGCACAGGATCTTCCCCAATGTCAGATATTCAATATGGATTGATGGGAAGCTTGAGCTTGTTAAGGACCCATACCAAATTCTTGAAAGGTAAAATCTTCTCTCTTTTAAAATTGTAATCAGATTCTTATGCCTTTTGTTTGTCAATTGAGATAAGTTCCTATGTGCTATCATTTATATTAGATATTCAAGAATGATACTGTTCAGTTCCAAGTTATGTTTTTATCTAAATCATATGATTTCATTTGTTATATGTTGACTTTTATCCGAGAAGTTTTAGATATTGCAATATCAACTGTATCATTTAAAGGATTTATTAATCGCTAAATGATTTTCTGCATAGATTTACACCATTGTTATTGTTATTGCATTTCAATTTTCGCTATTTTCAACTTCAATGGAACTTCTTTTGCATATCATTTACAATTTGATGTACTGCAGTAGGATGACAATCCGTAGATGTCATCCTTAATATGGTAAAGGGATATTTCAAGTTCGTCTTTCTCCTTGGTACTATTTTCTGTAAATGTTAAAATGATTTTGCTATTTCATTTATTTAATAACTGTTATCAATCCACATATCCAACTTTCAAAATTGAATCTTCTCATTACATATACTGACTTGGTTCTTTGTTTGTAGCTTGTACTAAAACTATGATGATTTAAAGACACTCGTATCTTTACATTTGGGGCACCACAAGTACTGGTTGCTTACTTAACCAAGAAGACTTTCATTATGTCAAATAATAATTTGGGTGCTGCTACCAAATATTGAGTGCCCGTAGGGTACTTGTTATGGGATTAAATTGGAAAGTGTTAAGTGAAAAAATAGAAGCATTTAATGCTTTCCTTTTTGAGTAATTAGAAGTCTTTATTCAGTAAATAATATTGTCAATGGAGTGAATTAAATGCCACATGCTGGAGAGTATTATGTCCTGGCAATTTATAATGTTTACCAAAACTGTTCTTGAATAACTTGTGCATTTTAAAGTTCAATAGATGGCAGAGTTGTGAACTTCTGGCGGCCAGTAGTAAACTCTTTCTCTGTCCTTGCAACACATCTTCACTAGGTGGTTTGGCTTACTTTGAGAGTTCACTCGTCATATTGCTATTTGCTTAAAAATTGAAGATTATTTGATCAAACCCACACATGCTGCTTGCTGCGCAAATCTAAATTTATTTTTGAGTTTTTATTTCATGACTTGGTTTTTGTTTTTCCGTTGTTTTTAACGATCTCCATGTTATACTGTATAGTATTTTAATCATTTGGCTTTATTTTATATCAAATGTATGTAGTGTCAACAACAATTTGTGATGGTATATCTGTAGTATTTTCACTATTGATGCCTTTTATGTCATCCAGGTTCTTGTGGCGCCCAAATGCTACTTTTGCAATTTCAAGACACTATAGACGCTTTGATGTCTTTGTTGAGGCTGAGGCTAATAAAGTTGCTGGGAAATATGAAAACGCTTCCATTGATCGCCAAATTCATTTTTACCAATACCACGATGGTTTAACTCATTATTCCAAGGCTAAGCTTCCTATAACTAGTGGTAGGAATGGTTTTAATGTTTGAAAGCCTACATTTGTAAATTGGATTATATGTGCAGATGTTTCCTATATTCGTATATGATTGCTGTCTCATCTTAACATCTGAAGTATTCTCTTATGGCTGAATTTCTGCAGATGTTCCTGAAGGCTGTGTTATCATAAGAGAACACATCCCAATTACAAATCTGTTTACCTGCTTATGGTTCAATGAAGTTGATCGCTTTACTTCCAGGGATCAGTTAAGCTTTTCCACTGTAAGAGACAAAATAATGGCAAAAGTTGATTGGAGTGTTAATATGTTTATGGATTGTGAAAGGCGTAACTTCGTGATACAGGTTGGTGTTTTCATGTTTCCATGTTTGTGTTTAGATTTTAGATAAGCTACAAGTCTTTAAGATTCACTTATACTTTTAAATTAGTAATAGATCCAGAGATGTTTGGGAGATTCTGTATTTGAGCTCTCAACTTATTTTCAGTTTTATGCATGAGAACATCCCTCAGTTCTGTGGATGTAAGGTCAACAAGTTATTTAATGGGATGATGATGGAAAAGTTCATCATAGTTACTGCACCTTTTGAAGTCACGCTAGTAAATACCCTAAGAATTTTGTTAGGACTTGATATTGAGTCGAGTGGAATAATGCAAGCCATTTTCCCTTGTGGGTTGCCTGTTTGTTTTAATTCATCCCAACGGAAAAGGAAGAATTGGCCCTCCGAGACACTTTTGGTGAAAACAAATCTTTAGTTACTTCTACCAATAGTGCCTCGGGAAGCCAAAGTCTTCCTTTTCTGTTGGGAAGAATTTAAATTTTAAACCAAACGAACACTCAGTGTAACCTTTTGAAAGTTCTCTCTGCGTTCATTTTCTTTGTGGAAAGTTGTTAAACTTACTTTTACAATATCTATTTCCTCTTCAATTATCTGAAACTAAGGATTTTGATGTTGTTGGTTTGTGACAAATAATATCAGGCTTACCACAGAGACTTATTGGAGAACATGCCTCCACCAGTTGTTGTAATCCACCGTCCTACTCCACCGGCTCTTCCCAATACTACTAATAGGCCTCAGATGAAGAAGAATCCTAGGCGTGGGAGAGATAGGAGATCAGGTTCAAAGCGTCATCATAAAGTAGGCAGTGTTGTTATGAACCACAATTCATTTTAGTTTTTTGGTCTTTCTTCCTTGAGGTTTTGGCTTCTTTTTTTAACCCCAGTTTTATTAACTGTAAATGCATTCTTTGTTGCAAAGTATACATCCATCAAGAGCTTTGATCAACTGATGCAGTTTTGAAACTGTTGCTTCCTTTTCTGTTTTAATTGTAAATATCATTGTCTTTGACACGATCCTTACTACTACCTTCTCTAGTAGGAAAGGAGAAAAAGGAGAAAGAAAAGGGTTCTCTCAGTTGTGCACTTTGCATATGATATAGTTTATCCACACTCCACACCAGTCAGTTAATTATTTTTCCCCCTCAGGCAGGTGTTGCTATATTTGTAGCTCATGTTTGGCTACTGTTAAAAAAATTATACCCTTCAAAACACATCTGAAAAAAAAAAAATAAATAACATTTGATGTTGTCCTAAAAAGTAATCTCCCAAGTTCACACGTTGTGCATGCACCCTTCACTTTATTAAAAAGATGAAAGATTCGTCGAGATTTTTATTAAAAATTTTTTGTATAGGAATATATAGTGCTTTAAACAAATACAATTGGCTTAGTGATGATACTCATTTGTACTTATGGTAATTAGAATTTTTATTATATGAAAAATAAGTTAGAAAAAGCCTTTTTTTTTTTTTTAAATTTGATGTCTAAAAAATCTTTGTGAATTTGAATTAATAAACAATTTTACTCAACACGGTATTAAGATACATGTATCTATTTATTACAGGAAAATATTTTTTGGTACCTATTTATTGGACATGATTATGTTGACATCATAATTTGTAAAATAATTGTGAAACTTCATTTTTCTTTTACTTCTATCTTTCTTTAAGTATCTCATTTTATTGTCCACATAATGAGACTGTCAATATTATACCAAAATAATTTCTCATTGTGGAATTTCTTTGTATTGTTACTTCAATTTTTGTATGTCACAAACGATTCCTTTCAAGACAATTATGAAATCCAATATCGAAATTCGAGAAGGGTCAGCTATGTTTTTCATTGCATTCGCCTTTGATTCTTTCTACAGCAACTTCCTTATTCTCCAATGCAGCTATGATATTTTTTGAACTTTTTCCACAATGAACAAAAAATATCAAAGATATTAAGAATTTGGGTGGAGGATAATAGACTTCTGCTAATCTTATCCAAACATCACATAAGCCCAAAATTTTCGCCCGGATTAAGACATGAAAGCTACTTTACTCTTGAAAAATAAAATAACATTGAAAAAGATCAACCAAGTTCAAGATGGAACTCCAAACTGGGGCCTATATGCTTCACAAGCCAAACTATGACGACACAATGTTTTAAATAATCTTTATGTAGGTCCATTTTCCAAACCCCACCATGCTTTCAATTGCTTAGTTGAACAAGCAAGGAAGAAACCAGAAAATCATGCCATTTTCTGCATGGGGTTCGGATGCTACAGGTATGGAAGCAATTTATAAGCCATTTATGGCATAACAACTATCAGCTTTGGTTCATTAAATTCTATGCAAATTCAATCACAAAATTCAATCCTCTACCTATGCAAGTTCTCTGAGGCTGAAATCAAACCCACTTTATGTACCAATTCTAATTTGCTTCTATCTCCTTTGATCATGAAAGCTTCATAATTCAAAGCTTTCATTCATATGTCTGGTTCAAGGGGTCCTCTATTTTTTATTGTTTGAAGCTCTAGTTCAATCTTTGCTGCCCAAACCCATGTTTGAAAGGTCAGATAAATCCCTGATCAATTGCTACTTCTGATTTGTTGAAACTGTAGAAGTTGAAGTTTTTTGAGGCTCTGATAAAAAAGTTATCATGCTTCAAACTAGAATCAAGAGTGATAATGAGTTTTGCAGTGTTTTTATACTACTGAAAAGTAAAGGGTCGAAACTTTGAATATCATTGCTGGTGAAGAAGCTCAATTGAGTTCAAAGTAAGGAAACTGAAAAGCCTTCACAGTGGTTTTTGGATTAATGGGCTGTTCTTGCTTTTTCTTAATCTGTGTTCTGCATTCTGCAATTGCTCTTACTTGTGGAGCTGTCATGGTGTTTTACTCCAAAGAGATATCTGTCATTGGCCATGGACTAGAGACAGCAAGCAAGCTTCAAGGGTCAACACCCCATGATCAGCTACTGATTCAAACCTCAGATTCCTTCTCAGGCTTGCTACTTTTCACTATCGGATTTCTAGTGTTCATGGTTGCTTGTGTTAAGGACAGTGAGTTCCAGAGTTTCTTTGCAAAAGGGTGTGTTTTTCTTCACATTTCCATGGCAGTGTGGAGGTTCTGCTTTGAGAGGGAGCTTGAAGATCTTGCCCAGGATTGGCCACGGCATGCTGTTGGGGACATTGCATTGGCCATTTCATGGGTCTTCTTCCTTGTGTACTCATGGGGAGAGAAATATGATTAGTTTTTTTTTAAAAATAAAAATGTTTAGGTTGAGTGGAAGACTCGTTCCAGGGTAAAGGTATATATTTGGCATCATTGATTGCTTACTGAGGAATTTGGTGATGTATGAGCAGAACGTCGACCAGGTGATCTAACCTTTGTTAGCTAAAATATGAATAGTTATTGTTGTAAATGTGATTAATTACTTGTAAATATAAGTCACTAAGAATAGACTAATAATGTGAGTAATATGCATGAGGTTACATGTTTAAATCTTAGTGCTAAGCCAAGTTATCCGTAAATTTGATATTGTGTACTCATTGAGCCTTTTGTGGTAAAGATCCAATAATTTTCAAGCCGTGCAACTTGTCTGGGAGAGATGGAGCTTGCATCTGATGAGAAATCCCAGGCTTGGTTTGGGCTGCAGTTGTGGTTGCTGAAATTCTCATGATGAATAGAGTGGTAGGTTGGGAAACACAAGATGGAATTAGTTCTTGGGTTGTTGTGTTCACGTGTATCAATTTCCAATGTACATATTGTATCCATGATATTGGTGCAAATGTGTTTTTTTTTTCATATTTTTTTATTTCATTTAATACACTATTAATATATATATTTTTACAAAATTATTTAGTACTTCAAAAGTTATATAATTGCATATAAATAGATAAAAGTATAATATATAATACATGAAATTTTGTCATGAGAGCTTGCCTAAACTTTATGATAAGAAGAGGCTATCATTTTCTAATAAATAGGTGATAATTTTCTAATAAATAGGTGATAATTAGAAAATTTTGTAAGGATAAATGGATATCTTTTTATCGTTAATGTAAAACTTCATAAAACTAAAACGTAGTAGACTTGCAAAATTACATTGCTAAATAATGTTTTGGATAGTACAAACCTATCTTTTTTTCCTGGTCAACCTATAATACAAATCTTATCAATCTAAATTGTCAATCATGTATGTACTTGAAAAAAAAAAAGTGAACCATGTCATGTTATTGCATCTTCATACCTACCATGCCAAGGTTGTTGTTGTTGTTGTTTTTTTTTTTTTTTTGGTTTTCATACATACTATACCAAATTTAATTAAATTGGATATTGTATATCTAATAATGAAAATATACTTGTATTTTAAAAGCACATTATGTGTTAGAATAAAATTGTCGGTACCAATTAATTTTCCGAATTTCATGAAATTATCTTGGTTTATCTATCTCATAAAACCTTTCTTTTTATAAAATTATAATTTAATTTATATGCATTGATTATATAAAAAATTTTTATATTATCATCTAATGATATTTTTTTTGCATAATTTTTAGAATAATAAGAATAAAAATTATACATATTTATTTATATAATAATATATAATTAAATAATAATATAAAAAAATATACACTATCAATTCATATGAATTAATCCGTAAAAATAACTATATAGAAAAGCACGAATCATACTTTTTTTCGGTTTTACTTAATATATTTAAAATTTTAACCAATAGTTCAAAGTTTCATTCAGTAATAGCATTAATTTCCCTATATTTTACCATTAATACATTTTTCTTTTTCTGAATCACTTTCTGTCTTCTAGAATCGGCGGCGAATTAACCCAAATTTCCTCAACCTTCTAGATTCCAACCTTTTCGAGGCACAAATTAGGGCACACCAATTGCAGAGAATAAAAGGGAACAACTTGATCAATGCAAAGTCCCAAATACCATCTGTGCCACCTTTTTTTAACGAGAGAGTTATTTGTCTTCGCCTGATTCTCTTCCTTCAAATTCCACTTAAGTTTCAATTTTTAGGTTAATTTTGCAATTTTTTTTTCTCTTTTCATCTGTAGTGTCAGACACTAAAGTTTGAAACTTTTTTAATTTTCCAGAAGATTTAGATTCAATGGGTGGCATGCAACTGCAAAGTGGTGCTGCTACAGCACAAGGTTCGGTTCCTGCCAACACAAAATGTGAAACCCCAAAGCCTAGGAAGAAAATTTGCTGTGCTTGCCCTGAAACAAAGAGGTTGAGAGATGAATGCATAGTGGAGCATGGTGAAGAGGCTTGTACCAAGTGGATTGAGGCTCACCGGCTATGCCTCCGTGCTGAAGGGTTCAATGTCTGAGTTTGGTAATTGAAAAAAAAAATGAAGGACATTATTGGTGGGGGCAATTTTGTTGATTTTTTTGTGGGGGGGGGGTCATAGTCAATTTTTTGTTTCATGAAATCGCTTACGCACATGATGGTGTTTTGAAATTTTAACTAAGGAATTGATTGCTGGGCATGCAATTCAGAGTTTAATAATTCTTTGTAATGAGTCAGGAGGTTTTGCCCTGTTAATCTTGTTATTGAGACTGAAATTTAGTAAATGAAAATTGCTAGTTGTCATTTTCACTTGTCAATTTGTCAGTTGTGTGAAAGATAGTTCTTGTTGTAGCGTAGGGTGTAGTGGCTATGGTTTTTGGACTTTGGTACCTGAATCAATTGGTGAAGCAGGTAGGTGATGATGATCAGTTGATCACTAAATCCGCATCCCATTTTTTGTCTTCCATCTTCTCTTTTTGTCTCTCTAACTGTGGAGCAAGCATATTATTTTGGAAATTTGATGTGCAGAGGTTGCAAATGGTTCTCACTGTTGTTATTGTTCTTCACTTGATATTTGTGTGGTGATATTGTGTGTCGCATTGGATTAAGGATTGAGATTTACATTATTTTGTTCTGAATCTTGGACCAGATCTTGTGCAAGAGCAATAGGGTGAGGGTAAAGCTTTTCAATCAAAATGGATATAGACAATCCTTGTATAAATGTCGTTTGACCTATCACAGATAATCATGAATTTGAAAGAATCAGGCAATTTTGGACTCCTTTGTTTGTTTAATGCATGTTTGGCAGAAATCTTGTATTCATTCATATTTCATAGCCAAATGGAGGGCCTGAAATGAAGAAGGACGCTGAACTTTGATACTAGTTAGTAGACGTAGTTACTGCTTTAATATAGTAGAATTCTTCATCCACTATCCTAATATGCACACACTGGAAGACACTGATGCTTTGTAGCTTTAGGCAGCTCTTTTAGAAGTTTGTTGTATAAGCAGTATAGGTAATAGGTGTAATGTTATAAAGGTCGTGCCTTAGCAATTTCAGTGCAGTTTTTTTTTTTTCATAAAATGTAATTAAAGAATTATGCTTAAATATCTTTCCTGTGACTTGTTCCTTGTATTTGATTGAATTATATTTTGTACAAAGATTCACTAAGACTAAGCTGTTTCAATTTTTCAATGAAATCGTGTGTAAGAAAATAGTGTGGATATTTTTAGTGAGCACCACCATGTATGTCTACAGAGTTAGTGTGGGCATTTGCTGACGTTTAGTCAAATTTTGCTCTGCCAATGCAGATGGTAAACAAACACTCTGTTCTCTTCATGCATGTATCATTCACCTTGAGCTTGAGTACATTTCAGATAATTTTTAATATTTTGTGCTGATGTAGGTACATGTGTATATAGCAGTGCATTCTCTTCTGCTTCAGATTATATGTAACTTTGGTAGAAGTTATCATTTTAGTCTTCTTGGTCTGTGTTCATGAAATTGTTGCATGCATAGATAGACCTTACTCTTGTGATATATCAGAAGTATGATGGGGTTGGGGTTTGGCCTTGGCCGTTGGCAGTGCTAGTTCATATGTATAATGTATAAGAGATGATCAAACAGAAAGAAAAAGTAGAGCTATTCTTTTATTCCATTTAAGAACAAAATGGCACTGGAACCGGAGGTGATTTACCAGTGTCCCAATTATACAGATATGAGCCACTTGTAGCATGTTTGATTTTCCGTTTGAGAGCTTCAAATTATGGCTTGTGCAAAAAAATTTTATTGTAGCCTTTGGGCAAATCATGTTCTTTGAGTTGCAAACAGAAATCTAAATAGGCTATTCATGATCTCAGGTAAATATTATAAATAATCTTTAGATTCTTTACAAATGAACTTTGATGGAGTCTTCTAAAGACCCAACAGCGTCATTAATCTCCTTAACTCGTCTATTTTGGTTGAGGAATCTATTGCTCTGGACCTCACCAGGCAAGTGAGGAGCACACACCTCAACAGAATCATTATGATTATCTGAAGGAATCCAAGTAATGGAGGCTTAGCAACCTTTGCTCCTCTCGTGTCAGTTCACTTCGGCTTTTGGAAGATAAAATTTAAAAGATTCTATTTCTTTTTGAAATTGTGCTTCAGTTTTTACTTCTTATTTTTTAAAATATAATGATAGAACGATACTAGTATTACTAGATGACAAACTGCTTTATTGTGGTTTGAAGTTAATGCAGGAAATAGTCCCCTAGCATTCTTATCAAAAGCCAAGCTTGCCTACGAACCTTATCTCTACCATATGAGTGCTTTTCTATTCTTCTTGTTGGGGCAAAAGTTTAGATGCGTAAGAATTTTGTGTTACTATCAATAACTTCGGATTTAGTGGATGTACCTTTTAAATAAAATGAATTGCGTCAGAAAATTTTGTGGCAGTTAAAGGGTTAGTATCAGTTGGGTGAAGGGTTTGAGTTTGTTGATCATCATTTCCACTTATGGTGGCACCAGTAGTACAATCATTCTCTCTGCATATTGTTAATGTTAACGCTATAATCATCCTTGCCAACTGCCAAGAACTTTAATGTTTCTTATACCTAATTGATTATATGCATATGTACTTTTTCTTCTTGTTGCATTTTTTTCCCCCAAGTGAACTTACTAATTTTGTATTCATGACAACCTTAGGGCCTATATTTATCCCTTTCGAATTTTGTGCTCATTTATCTTGATTTCAAGCCTCGATTTATAAGCTCTTGTATATTCTTTGTATGTGATTATCCATTTTTTCATATGCTAGCAAAAGTACTGGATTTTAGGAAATAGATTTTTCTATCTTAAAGGAGATATGAGCAATGATTTGATTTGTGTAACGATTTTCCTGCTTCAAATGTTGTCACTGTTTGTACTTCAGTGCTGATTGCAGAAGCATGAAATTATTGTGGAGTGGAATTTTAACTACTTAATAGGGATTTAATAGATTGAGTTCATCATTACCTCCACAATCTTAGCTGAAGATATTAAAATAAAAGGGTTAGAATAGAAGAAAGATGAAGCAGAGATGACACAGTGGAAAAGTATATAGTAAATTTTTAGTCCATTTGAGGGCCACAGAGATGGCCGCAAGGGACAAACATAGAGACACAAACGCAACAGTACAAATTTATTCACTACATTAATACGAGCATCACAGTGCACACAGTGCACATATTTAATAAAGGATGGTCTTAATGGCCACCACAGGTGCAGTTGACACAGGAGCAGCTAGAGCCGCACTTGCACTTGCCATCATTCTCAGCTGCTGGAATGTCCATGACAACAGTCTCCACATAGCTGCCAAAAACAAGCCACTGAAATTGTTACTGTCTCAATGCCTAAAGGTTTGATCATACAAGGCAATGGCCATCCAACCGAGACATTACCTCGTCTCAGCCTCAACTATGTCAAGGGTATAGTTGTTTCCCTTCTTCCTGGATTACAAATCACATAAATATCAAAAAACTAGAAGCATAACTGGTATGCAATATTTTTACCAATGATCTTTTTACGATATAAAACTCAAATATTGCATTATTACTAAAAGGTCATAGACAAAAACTTGATACGCTTAGATAAGCAAAATTATTGCATGCTGATGGAGCTCCGGGTAGGACTGTGCTGATTCCATTCAACACTTGGTGTAGGTGGTTTGAATAAGAAACCTTCATCTTAAAAGCTTGAGCATATAGCTTAAAGTTCAGAAATATATAGTTTTGATGCCTAAAGGCTCAGAAGGAAAACAAAATACTTACACGCATTGGCTCTTGCTAGAGCAGTCACAGTTTCCACATGTGTCCGACATGGTGATATTTGAGAGCAAAGAAGAAATGGCAATGAAATGAGAATTGTAAGCTTCGAAGCCTTGTATGAACTAACTGCTGTGTATCTTCTAAGCTCTTCCTTAAACCGATATTTATAGAGGAAAGATGGGTATGCTAGGATTGTGGTATGCATCGTGAGGTCGACCATTTGGACCATAAGTGGCCCCTTCAGAACCATGCTAAAGAATCTTAGCAGGGATAACATCAGAAGGGGTATATTTTCATACTATTAGACTTGCATACTTTTGTCCTGTTTGAAGTGCTTCTTCAATTCTGTGACACATTATTATCTTTCCTTTCATTTTCCCTTTTATATATTCTTGATGTTATATTGAGTCCTCATTATTTATATTCCGAAAGAAATCATCGTTTGTAAGCATTCAAATTCTCGTCTTCCTCTCCCTCCTAAAAGGTGCATAAGTACTTTAAAATATTGATCAATTTTGTGCAGCTTCTGATAAAAATATGGATTTTCTATCATGTAGAGTTGTTAAGAGTAAATCCATTCCTCTTTTAAAAAATGCAGCTTGTTTATCACTATATTCAACCTCAGTTGGTTTACTCACTACTCAATTGAGCTTAAATTCATCCTCCTTAACAAAGCCATGGAAAATTAGAAACATTGTCCCTTAAGGTTTCTAACTTACTCTGTGAATTTCTTGTCATTATGGATACTTTCGATCTTAATTAAGATTTTAAGCTGCGGAGCCAAACTTTACACTATGCTCAATTTTCGGACTGTCCCGTTGGGTCCATCAAGCATATATGCTTTCAAATATCAGCCATCCAAATGGTTGGGGCATCCTTAAAGGTGACTTTTGTTTAGAGTGGAACAAATTTTGTGGAAGTGAAATGCGAATTCTTTGCACTTGAAAATATCTACTTCCAATCACCTCTTGGAATCTAATTTTATGAAATGTAATTTTTTTTTCTTTTAGTGTCTGACAGCAAATTGCTTATCAAAGTAGCCAAGTTAGATTTCTCATTCAATTTTGTCAAAGGAAAAAGAATATGGATTTAATTTTAATGGCGTTGAGTGTTAAAATTTTTTTACATAAATGTCTAATTATATGTTGTCATTGCATTCAAAATATTTGACTCTTATAATTGTCTCAAAAATTATAAATACATGTATATGTTATTTGAGGCTTAAATATGTATGTAGTCTCTATAAATATAGGTCTTTTTTTTTTTTTTCAATTTTAATCTAGTGATTGAGTGGTGATATTTATGAAAACTAAAAATAAGATTTTCAATATTTATAAGTATTAAATGAAAAATTTTAAATATTTATAAGGACCAAAAATTAAAATGCCAAAAATCAAAATCAAAACTATGGAATAAAAAATAAGAACTAAAAGTCAAGAAATTTTTTTAGAATAACTAAAGTTAAAATAATCTATATTTATAAAAAATAAAAATATAATTAAGCCTATAATTTGATAATATAAAATATTTTACACGTATCAATTTTAATAAAAAAAAATATTGCCTTTCATTGATCTTTTCCACTCTTCTCATATGACATATCCACAAATAAAGAAATAGTTGGAGTTGTGTTACTTAATACTTACTCGGTTTCCTAATATCATAATAAGAGAATTTATACACATATACATTTTCAATTTATTTTCGAGTAATAAATATGTTCTATATATAGGCGTTAACACCCAAATTTTCAATTGAGTAAAAAAAAGTTAATTGATTGAATTATATATCTTAAAATTTTGAAAAAAATAAAAAAATAAATAATAAATCCCTAAACTCTATCAAGCCGCTTAAAAATAGAAAAACCGGGTAAATCGTACTTTTCAGATTTTTGTTTTCTTGAAAATTTTATTATATACATATGGTATGATATCACAGCCACTGGTGCTCCCATATCTCCCCTGTTTCAGATTTTGGGGCTCCTCACCCAGAGAGTCGGTCTCGGTTATGTTTTTTTGAGTTTAACCGATATATATTATTAATATAAAAAAATTTTATACTTATATATCATAATATGTTATTATATAAATATAAGTGATTGTTCTCACACTTATTATCTTAAAAAAAGTTATTTTTGTCTATGTAATAGCCATAATTAGATATCAATATATAGCAATTAAATTCAATTTTTTTCAATCAAAAGAAAAAATTGAAGGCTTTAGATTTTTTAAAGGTCTTTTTGGGAGGTACGATGATGTGGGTCAGTACTCAGCTCTAAAGTTCGACTAAAAGGTATTCATAGCGGGTGCATTTTTTACAACATAATATGCTATGTATATAGAAAATATAAGTAAAAGGATAAAAATATTTAGATGATGGGTTTTATATAATTATTATTATTTTTGTTTAGTTTTTTTTTTTTTAGAAAGTTACTAAGGTATTGTTAAAAAATATTAATAAGTTTTTAAATAAAAAGAAAATTAAATAAAAATAATAATAATTATATAGGATCTATTATTTAAGTATTTTTATTATTTTATTTACTTTTTCTATATGCATCACATAGTATGTCACAAAAGATGCATCCTCTAAATATTTTTCTTGACAAAATTGTGCTTTAGTAGAGAGATTATAGTTCATTTCGATGGTTTGTTTTGAGTAAAAAGAGATTTTTTTAGACAAAAATTAGTACTTTTTATATTCTTTTAAGAGTTGAATATTTTTTTAAAAATAAAACCATAAAAAATAGAAAAATTCCTTTTAGAAGTTACAATTTCAAATTTAAAAAAAAAAAGCATTTTTATAACATAACAAAATTATTTAAGAATAATTTTATTTAATATTACATCAATAATAAATTATTTTTACATCCAAATATAAATTATTTTTATTTTCCAAAAGATCTTTGAAAAATAAATAATAAGAGCATGTTTGTTTGTCATTTTACTGGGCTCATAATTACTTTTAGGGATCGCGAATGAAAATCAATAGTAACATATAGGTGTTTGGTTTCATTTTCAATTTTTTTAACCTCTTTAAAATTACTTTTGGTGAAATGAAATTGAAAATACTTTTCATTTTGGGTTTGTTAACTGAAAATATTCTTTTATTATTTTACCCTCATTTAATCTGCTTATCACTTTTTAATCACTCTCTTCAATTATTTTTTGGTAGTTATATCTCTAAAAATAATTTTATTTTATTATATTCAAATAAAAATTATTATCTTAAATTTATTTTTAAAATATTTAAATTAAATATAAATTATTTTTTTTAACTTTAATTCTTGTAAAAATACTTTTTTTAGATTTTTTTTTAAAAATAATTCCTTTAAAATTTAAACCCGTAAGTCATTAGTAGGACTCGGATGACAACCAAAATTAATTTCAAGAGATGGCGCGAAAGGTCAGTGAGAAGTGAGAACTGAGAGCCGATGTTGAAAACAAAAGCCGCCAAAAGCACAAACCCTAATTTCCCGAAGACACCAAAAAAAACGAAAACAGAAAAAAAAGAAAACCCTGGAGAACACTCAAATGTCCATTCTTACATTTTTGTCACACAGGTATTCATTTCATTCATCAAATTTGTCGAATGTTTACCTCTGCTCCATCTTGTTCCCTTTCTGCTTGAATTTTACGAATATAAAATTTAATTTCCTCTTAAGCATAGGTACGCTAAAATTGAAAAAGTACCTCTATTAAATAAGATACATGAATATATATCTATTAATTTTTTTTTGAAAAAAAATTAGATACGACACGAACTGCAGCTCAGGTACGGCCGGATACGCAGCTAATGCAACACTACCTTTTTTTCTTTTTTTTTTCTTTTTTCTTTTTTGTTTTTTTCGTTCTTAAACCGAGCGCAACACCGAATCCTCCCTCTTTTTTTTTTTTTCCCTTTCTTCTTTCCCAAAAGCGAGTCCCAGCCCTTCTTTCTTACCAAGTCACCCCACCAACCACCACTGCTCAACCGATCGACCGCTGGCGGCGGCCCCACTCCCCACCACAGGCTGCGCGCTCCCTAGTCCTCAGTCCCAGCGGCGCCGCTCGTCCCACTCCGAACAGAAAAGCACGCGGCCCTCCCAGTCCCGTCCTGACAGTGAGTCCCTCTTCTTCTACTTATTTTTCTTTTGTTCTGTAGTGTTGAATTTTTTTTTTTTTTGCTGGAATTATTGTTGAAAAATTTGAACTTTGATTTTTGCTGTTCCTGCATTGGTCTCCCAGTTCCTTTGATTTTTGCTTTTCCTACATTGGTCTTGGTCTAAGTAAATGGAACAATAATTTTTAGGAAGAATTTAACAGTAAGAAGAGAGGAGGATAATCAGAAAGGAAGAGGAATTACTTCAGCATTCATCATACTTGCTCAGCGGGTTAATGAGAGGAATTGCTTTATCATTTTTTCATGTTCGGATAATTGGTGTTCATTTTTTTCATGTTCTGATAATTGTTCTAATTAAATTTTTTTACTTTTGAGTAATATAGAAATGGTGTAATTATCTGATAATTGTTCTTGTTTATGATATGAAATTTTAGTTTTTATTTTATGAAATTTGTAAAATATATATATATATATATATTGACATACCCGTACCCCGTATGGGTATAGAACTCGTATCCCTGCAACATAGTTAATTTCCTATGTTTTTATTTTGGTTCAGTTAAGGGCTTGGCAATGATATGATCTATGGCACTTGTATAACAGCTTCTAAGTCACTGTAAGAATTCTTTCCTCATTTTTGGTTTTAACTTCAAATCTAATTTGCAACAAAGATCGGTTTTTTTTTTTTTAATTATTAATGATACAATGTTTGTTAAATGAAAATTTGATTCTGGGTCTCTCCCCGTTCCCCCCCCCCTTTTTTGGTTATACTGTGTTGGAATTATAATCGACCCAGAATAGTTCTCAGTCCAATGAGTGAAAAAGTTTTCTTTTTTGGAATAAAATGCAAAGTCTTGCAGTTTTGATTTTGAATGTTTGTACCAGGAACTCTCCTAGAAAGAACAAAGATAGAGAGAATACTGGATATTTTTCTAACTTTTTTTTTTTTTTTTAAGGACTGATTTTTCTATTGCAGAAATTTCAGATCACTAGTGTTGCGGAAGTCATTGAATTTTCGAGTTCAATTCTCCTCTGATTTTTCTTTTAGGAAGATAAAAATGGAAAGTAATCTTAATTGTAGCATTGAGGGCAACAAAAAGGAGTCTAGAGGTGCCTTAGTTGTCCTAGAAGGATTGGATCGTTCCGGGAAGTCCTCTCAGTGTGGCAGATTAGTATCTTACTTGGAGGGACAAGGGATCTCTGCTGAATTATGGAGATTTCCTGACAGAACCACGGATGTTGGGAAAATGATATCTGCCTATCTTACTAATACATCACAATTGGATGATCACACTATTCATCTACTCTTCAGTGCTAATCGCTGGGAGAAGAGGTTTGTATATGCTTTTGTTTTGTCTCCCCCACCCTTTCAGATGCTTAAAATTATTTATTTTGTTGTCTGTCATGTGCAGAATTCTGGGTTTTAGTTAATGAAATATAGGGTCTGACTGTGTCTGAATTCTACTGATAGTTTTCTGAAAACTTGTAGCTTGTGGGAGGAGGGTTAGGAGTTTTGGAGGTTTCAGTGTAGTAGTGGTTTGTAAAAAGTAGCATGAGAAGAGTAAAGTGAATTCTTGATTCATTACTCATTATATAAAGTTTGATATATGGCCATGTCTAGCGGGAAAGTATATAAAAAAGTTCCATGAAGACTGTGTGTATAAACCAGGAAATGGAAACCATACCACATGACTTTGGCATTTGAAACCTTTATTGAAGTAGGAAACTCAAGTTGCCATAATGGTTCTAGAGCAACATTATTTTTTATATGCTACGAACTGAACATATGCTTTTTTGTAATCCAAAGCATGTTCTGTTTGCATAACTGCTAGCTTAACTTCTCGTGTTGTAAGTTTGTAATACAAAATGTTGTGTGTATGTAACAAAGCTAATTTTGAGCTCTTAGGGAAGCATATTGGAGCAAGCTGGTAATGTGACTGAATGGTTCTGCTGACTACACTAATATGGCCAATATGACTTTAGTGATATCATGACAAGATGTACATGCTGGACAGTTGGGCTTATCAGCCGATGTTGCCTGAAGGTTTTGTGCACTGGGATCATTTGGATATTTTTGCTAGTACTTGTTGATTACGAGTAAAATTCCAAGATTACTTTGTACTATCTTCAATCAAGTTTATGCAGTTTTTTATGTACTTATGATGGAGAATTTGCAACACTGCTGGTTACATATGCAGCTTATCACCTTTATGTTTTTCACAAATTCAATTATTTGCTTCAAAACATATTTTGAACTATTAGATCTTACATTCATATATGCCTGTCTTGTCTTTGTAGGTCACTGATGGAAACAAAACTGAAATCTGGAACAACCCTCATTGTTGACCGTTATTCTTATTCTGGGGTGGCTTTTTCCTCTGCCAAGGGACTTGATATTGAATGGTGCAAGGTAAATTATTTAAGTGTTCTATTTTTCTTTTGAAAAAAAATAATTGATCAAGGGTGCAAAATGAGAATGTCCATTCTAGAACAGTTTGGAGTTTGCATAATATCTTTGGTTCTATTTCTTTTGGTGAACTGTGAATTTTATATTTTGTAGGCCCCAGAGGTTGGGTTGCTAGCTCCAGATCTGGTAGCATACCTTCACATATCACCAGAGGTAAGACAGCTTCTTGCTGTGTGGCCAATAGGCAATAGATAAGTTCTTTTCTGGGCTAGTTTTAAGACACTATCTGATAGATGCGTTGTTTATCAGAATTCAGAAGTCAGAACCACAGTTTTAGCAACAAATATTCTTTTCCATTAGTTCTTTTTTCTTTCATGCAATGAAAAAGTTTTTTATTCTGTTGTAAAACCATGCTTCTTTTCTAAAATGTGTTTCTCTGCTTCTTTTTCTTTGTTAATGCTGTTGGGAAAGTTTTGAAATAAAATGGGTGTGGAAGTTGATATACAAAGGTTATATGTAGTACTTTTCTTCCAAGAGGATGGTTCAAGTCCTAATATAGAGATGTACCATTTTATTTGTAAAATCCATACTTGATATTACCTGCATTAGCTTTTGGCACTACATGCACATGGGTTAGCTTTTGGCACTACATGCACATGGGTTTTCTGATCTTTTTCACTGTTAATTGGCTAGCATGTTGGGGCTTGGTTCATTCATGTAACCTTTTTTTTTTTTTCCCTTACTTGTACTCCCCACCTATTCAATATATATCAGAAAGCTGCAGAAAGAGGAGGGTATGGAGGTGAGAGATATGAAAAGCTGGAGTTTCAGAAGAAAGTTGCTGAAAGTTACAAAGTTCTTCACGATGTCTCCTGGAAGGTAATTTACTGTTCCTATGGCCTTTCCTCCTGAAATTAACAGTTCTGGCACCCATTGTTTGTCACAGCTGTAAGTCCGGCAAAGTGGCATTACTCCTTTTTTGTTTCTATCTGCAAAGGGGGTGGAATTGCATGCTAAACCTTTTCTTTTGTTCTTGTTTTCCCTTTGTTCTTCCTTTTCTCTTTTCACTGGCTTGATGCAGGTTGTAGATGCTTGCCAACCCATTGAAGATGTGGAGAAACAGTTGCAAGAGATAGTAGTTGATTGTGTCACTGAGTGTCAAAAGGGGAAGCCCCTCTCCCCCTTGTGGTCGAAATAGGCTTGTACTCTTGAAGGGATTGTCATATATAGACAAATATACCACATGAATTATGAACACTAAAACTCATTTATGCATCATTTCATTTGTTTCATTCCTACTTATCATAATTAGAATTTTTTTTCCTAAATAATTTGAAGACCTCTGGACCTGGTCATATTGGAGAATTTAGAATATGCTCAAGTTGGAAGGAATCAAGAATTCTTTATTCAGCAAATGTTTGTTTTCTATGCTGCAGCTTTTTGTAGTATTGGTGAGAGCTCTATATGCTTAAATTTCACTGAAGTTGACCTACATTGAGACTGAATTATGGTCAATATTCTATGGATCTAATATTATGATAGTTCGGCATTTTTTAATCGAACAATGAGCACTTCCTGAATTTAGTATATGATTTCTTTGTTCCTTTAGGCAATTGAAATAATCAATAATTCAATATTTTACCTAAGGGTGTTCAACATTGTTCAAAAACAATTTAAAATCTCCACAAATTTGGTGTAATAATGTTATTAAATTCCAAACAAATTGAGCCCTAATTATCCGTGATAGAAAAGCTTTTAGAAGTTAACTTTCGTGATAAAAGCAATCTTGTTTGATTAGGCACCGGATAAGAATCATAGAGTTGAAGAAATTGAACGCAGCCAAAAGCCGTAGTCATATAGAAGCCACAGTGGCAGGGTGGTAAATACACCAAAAATGATGCCCGTTTCAAAAAGCAGAAGCATCCAGCTTCGCCGCAATCTATGTTGATGCCCTTTGACAAGGCGCGAAGCCGTGATAGATTACAGCCTTCCGTTTATAAATTTCGCATACGACAACAATATATTCTTAAATTAGTGCCACGTTATTTTTAGGGTAGACACACAAATTCATATAACTTTATTGGCATTTTCAATATAAAGATTTAATTTTGATTTAAAAAATTATAAAAATTTAATTTTGATATATTATTAATATAAATTTTTTTATATAAATATCTAAGTATATATTATTATTGTTATATTACTAGAAGTGTTTTACTTTTATAATAAAATAAAAAAATGAATCCCTTATAAATTTGCATATATTTCTATAAAAAAAGTATTAAATAATTTTAAAATAATTATGATATATAAATATAAAAAATATTTTAATTATAGTTTATACAAGATAATATATATAATCAAATTAACTGATATGTCAAGTTCATTTTTCTAAAATTAAAATTAAGAGATTAATTTTAAAGTATTATTAATATAAAAAAAATTATTTAAAAATATATTTTTATATATAAGACTTTTAAAATAGTGATTGGTTAAGTTAAATATTTTTATTAATACATTAATACATGATTGAATATTTATATAAAATTTTTTTATACTAATAATATATTAAAATTAAATTTAAAAAATAAAGTCTAATTTATTTATTTATATAATATAATATAAATAACTAAATAAGCTTCTAAAGAAAATCTGACTATATTATAAAAAAAATCTGATTATGATCTTTTCGTAAGAAAGAAGGTTGGTCACGTCTATAGGCAAAAAAAAAAAAAAGAAAGAAAGAAGGTTGGATAGTCTACATTTTTGGAAAAAGAAAAAAGGAGAACTTCCAAAAACACCCTTGTAGAAGGGAAGTTTTTTCACGACCGAAAAAAAAAAAGAAAGGAAGTTTTTTCTTACTTTTTTATTGAAAAGAACCTTTGTAAGGTATAAAAGTTAAAGAATTATTTATCTTTAAACCAATAAAATACGTTACGTACTACAGAAGGAATAAATACTTGAATTTTTTAAATTTAAAAATAAATAATTAAAAATTTTTTACTTTAAAATTAAAGTTACTTTACTAATAAAAATTTAATATAATATTAAACAAGTTGTAATTCTAAAAAAAAGTTTAAATTGAAAAAAAACTAAAAGATTAAAAATATAATTTTATTTTCTATCCATGTTAATTGATTTTAAATTTAGTTTATACAAGATTTTTTTAAAATTAGTCCTTATACAAGTAATTATTTGTAAATAAGTCTCTACTAATATCGATTGAAATTATAGCTCGGATAATGAGTTATCTTACATAACACACAGACCAGCTAATTGTCAAAAAAAAAGAAAAGATTAAATACTTATTTTAATTATTAATAAAAATTTTAAAAGATAAATTAATTCTTCAAAATTTAAAAACTCTTATATAATCTTTTTATATAAATTTATATTATTAAAAAATTCTATATAAAAAGATTAATATATTCCTTTTTTATGATAAGAGATCACTTAAAAATTTTTAAATTTTAAAAAATTAATTTATTATCTAAAATTTTTGTTAGAAATCAAAATCATATTTATATATAAAAAAAAAATCAAAGAATAGCTAGGCGATTCTCCGCACAAACTACAAGTAGGTGCTTGAGTTTCTTTGTTTTCGCAAAAGAAAATTAAAAACTTTGTCAGCTCAACAAATTCTCTGTTGACTCCTCAATTCATTCACTGGCTGACTCACACTCACACTCACGGTCCGCCGATAACATAAGCCGATCGTAAATGGAGCCGCCGCCGCCGATCCCCAAATATCCATTTCCAATGGCCTTTTTACGTATTTAAAATAAAAAAAATAATATTTACGAATATCTCTTATTTCAACTTTTTTTTTATCAGAATATCTTATTTGTGAGATAATCGTGATTTCGATCGATTATGGATCGAATTTATAACTGTTCAAATTTTTTCAAAACACAAAAAATTCGATCCAACATAGGTAAAATTTAACACTATTCGAATAAATAATATTGAATTTTACCCAATCTATTGGATCGAATTCAATACTATTTAAGTGAATAGTATTAAATTCGATTCAACACTATTATTTGAGTGAATAATATTGAATTCGATTCAACACTATTATAAGTTGAGTTTGATCCAACACTAAATTCGATCCAACACTTTTTTTATTTTAAATACATAAAAAAATTGAATTGTTGACTCCACCAAATTAATTACATATAGATTATTATAAATTATGCTTCCATTTTGATACTTAGTTTAACAGTGTTGTGCTTTTGGTTTAAGTTACTAATTAAATGACTTGGATGTGGCAAGAGTAACTTATTTACCTCAATTTAACCTTAAAATCAAATAATTTATAAAAAGATTATCTTAAACTAATCAAAATAATTCAAAACCTAATTTATTAAATGTTTCAATAATATGATATCATTTATTAATTAAGTCATTTACAAGCTTATATATTTATATTATTTAGTATTTAACACTTAATTATAATATTTAAAAAATATACATAAAGTTTAAAATGATAATAAAGTATATAACTAAAATTATGCATTTAAAAAGTATGAATATTAAATAAAGTGTTTAATTGGTATGCACTGATAGTATAAAATAGTTTTATATTGTTAATTAATAAAAATAGGAGAAAGTGAGAAATCATAGTGGGTTCCTTATTATAATGGATAGTTATTTGTATGATTTGACATTTTTTACTATTTCTATTGACTAATAATATAAAATTATTTTATACTGTTAGTATATTTAAATTAAATTCTTAAATAAAATGGAAAAATAAATAATACATATATGAAAATTCCTCTTAACTTATTTGATTGAATCAATTATCTCATAAGATTTTAATAATACACTATTATAGTATTGAATTCTACCCAACCTGGATCAGTTAAATTCGATCTAGATTAGATAGAATTTAACACTATTCACTCGAATATTGTAGAATTCTATCCACCTTGAATTGAATTCTTTGTATTTCAAAAAAATTTAAATAATTATAAATTTGATCCAACTTCGATCAAATTTACTACTAACTCACAAATAGGATATTCTAATAAAAAAAAAAGTTGAAATGGGAATACCCGTAAATATTTTTTTTATTTTAAATACGTAAAAAAACCTTTCCCAATTCCTCATAGTCTCTCTCTCTCTCTCTCTCTCTTCTTTGTGTTGCGTCGTTTACTGGTTTGTTTTGTTTTGCGTTTTTCCTTCTTTGTTTATTTTTGGCTTTCACTTCCTTTCTCTGCTCTGCTCTGCTGCATAAGTGCGTGAAAAAAACACTGACACTCTCTTGGTCTTTCTGTTTCTTCGTTTCGCTGTGGAATAAAACAAGAGAAGGAAGGGATATTCTTCTGGGGGCAGGTCTCCGTCTTCTTCTCTGTTCATGGACCCTGACGTCGTTGAAATTCCTCCCCCAATTCATCACTCTTCTCGATTGGTAAAGCAAAAACAGGTATCAATTATGCTGCTGCCACTCCCTTTGAAATTTTTCTCTCTTTTTTTTCTTCTGAAATTCTTTTTTTTTTTTTGGGCTTTGTGGGGAGTCGTGAATTTGATGGAAGTTCTATTTTTTTAAATTAATTTTTCATTTGGGTGTTCACTTTTCAGCCCTGATCGTGCCACCGATCGAAAGTTTTTTTTTTCTCCATTTTTTTTGGCTTGTTTTTCTTTTGAAATTTAGGTTTTTTTTTTTTATCATTTTCGGCCTTGTGGGGGCTCGTGAATTTGTTAAATGTTTTGATTTTTCTATTAATTTTTCATCTGGGTGTTCACTTTTCAGCCATGATCGCTTCATTTGTTGATTCATTTATTCTTTTCAGTTGACCCTAGTTTTCCGGTTTTGCTATAAAGTCATTGCTTTTGCTATTGTTATGGCACTTCAAGGCCACCCTTAGTGTTTGGTGCTGCGTGTGAGCTTTGTTAGTACTGCTTAGAATTGATTGTGTCTAGTGAGAACGTTCACAGCATTGTGAATGTTGGGTATTTCGTGTTAGTATCCAGCTTAGTTTGCCTTGTCTATGGTTTTTTTTATTGGATTATGGTTTTGTGTGATGTGCTTTTGGCCTTCTGGGTCTTCACTTATGAGCGAAGTTAAGGGTCTTTTGATATAGAAAGGGCCTAGGCTATGCTATGCTATTCTATTCATAACCTTTGTATAAATTGTAGTGATGATCTTATCCCTTTTCTCTCCAGTTATGTTTATAGTATCCAACAGGGTTAACATTGATGATTTGTCATGGAAGGCTTTGTCCAAGAATAGCTGTCTCCTGTTTTCTTCTTAGGTTGTTATAGTAGGTGAATACGTGCTCGACATGGTCAATTGGTGATGATATTGTGTCAATATGATTTTGAGGGAGAGTGGTAACTTTAGATGAGCTGTGCTATGCTGGGAACTTCACAGTGGAATGGTGTTTATGGCTAGAGCTATTTCGTAGGATCTTCAAGGATAATTTACATGGTGCTGCATGTTGGCTTGTATCTTGTATGTATCTAATGCATCCTGCCCTGGTTTGCGTTTCAGCTTTTTCAAGAGGTTTTCTTATATAGATGTATTTCATGAATGGTGGCCTTGTTATAACTTATTTTGAATTTTTGGAATCCTTAATTCTGTTTCTGTTCTTTTTAAATTTCTAGATACCCTTGCATTTCTTCTCAGGTTTTTACCCAGCATTTCCCCATATATTGTGTCAAACGAAGAAAGAATTAAAAAAAGTAATTTTACTTAGTCTCATATGGCCAAACAGGGAAATTAACTAATTTGTGATGGTCTATTTATTTCTCCCACGTTGTCCTTTTAAGTGTAATTTGCACCTGGATATCAAAATCGTATAATTGGATTGAGGTGAGTTAGTACATAAATCAAATTGCCTCTTTTGAATTGGTTAAGGAATTTGGAATAAAACACTAATATCTTGTTGGTGAAAGTTGAATTCAAGACATTGGTATATGTATGTGTGAGAGGGTGCTATTATCGCCACTACATACTTGGCTGGTTTTTCAGTTTTTCCTTCTCTAGTTTGCTCCTTAATGGTAAATTTAAATTATTTTTTTTAAAAAAAAAGAACAATTTCCCCATAATACATATGGTTTTTTTTTTTTTTTTTCATCTTCTGATTGTGATAGGTTGTTGAGTTTCTGTTATCATTAGATGATGGACTAGTCAGGGCTTGTCTTATGTCATCATGCATAAGTCTGTTGCAGATGAAATGTATCTAGTCTGGTGTTAAGAGAACGTATAATCAAACAATTTGCATGGGTCAGGTAGCAGAATTTGTTTCTTTTATTTCCTCCCACTAAGAATTAGTTGCCCTAGTATCTTAGCCATCCTGGCTCTTTCCTCTGTGCAAAAATATATGCGTTCAGTTATTTAAAGTAGGAGTGTGTGTAAGTGTTGGACCTTTGTGGTTAGTTTTTAATTACTATTTTTCGTCTTCTAGAAATCGCTGATCCATGTCATAATCAGCTATAAGTAGAAGACGACAAAATTGTAATTAAAACTAACCACAATGTTCCAACACTTACATTGAGTTTTAAGGAAAAGTGAAAAAAAAAAAAAAAAGACACCAAGTGAGGGAGTCCTTTTTCTTAAACAGGATATACTTCATTTGTCTTTCCTCAGCTGTTTGTAGATTTTTTGGACTTGATCTTTTTCTTTCGGTATCTCCTCTGGCATGGTTATATTTTTGAGTCGTTGCTCTCAACTCTCTTGAATTTTGTCTTTACTACTTGAACTTACCTGCTATTTTAGAAACCTGCAGAAACCTTTTACTGACAGGGGAGCTTTCTGAAAAAAATAAAGAAAATTCAAGTATGATTTTACAGTTTCAGGAGGTTTGTGTAGGTTTTCAAACTAGCAGGGAGATTTGTATGAAATAGAGGCAAGGAGAGAGAGTGTTTTGTTATAGTTTTCTTTTGTGTTTAAGTGCTGCAGTTATCTTTGATATAATTTTCTGCTATTTAATTTGTCTGTGATTATATGAATGTTTCTGAGTCTATCTTTTCCTTACTCAGATACAATAATTGTATTTACTTTTCTAGGCCATTTTGCAGGATGTGATTGATATTGACAATGATGATGACTCTGCGGATTTAATGATAATTGGCGAAAAATTGGGTAAAAGTAACAAGGGGAAGACAATTGAAGCCGTTCATGATGGTTATGGTGATCATCAAGTTGTGGTTTGTATAAGACTTGTTATTTCTTGCAGCAGATTGATATTATCTTTTCCAACATGAAACATGACTCTAATGTTTTGCTTGAAATCATTTCCAGAAAATGTCTGACTATCCTTTTTCTCAGCCTGGTGTGGAAGAATTTGGACCAGTTAGTGGGATTGAGACTTCTAATGGTTATCCTTCAGTATCACAGAACTTAATCAGTGTTGATGGTCATGGTTCTGATCGATCGTGTGATGATGATGATTACATTGATCTTTTTTCGGAGGACTATGCAGAAGTAGATGAGTATGCTTTATTGCAGGCACACTTTGATAATGTAGATATACCTCCTGGAGTTGAGGCACCTTTTACCTGGTTGCCAGGATATGACATGGGTTTGAAGCAGACTGGAAATAGTTCATTGTATCCTTGGTGTCTTCCGAAATCTGATGCTAAAAATTCTCACCTGACAGAGTCATCTCTGCCTCCATGGCCAGTAGGGCCTACTAACCCTAAAATCCTAGGATCTTCAGTGGGTGGCTCTAATTTGCAAATCAAGATGGGCGATATAGATCACTCTTCTGTAATGGAATTGTCTTCTCAAGCTGCTTCTAGTAAGAAGAAATCAGCTACTTCACAACGCAGAGGGCGTGATTTGAATACGTCGTTAGGAGTCGAGTCATCTAAGTCTCAGTGGTTTTTGGGAGCTCTCCATGGTAAAAAGAAGCCTGCTAACTTTGGTGCTTCAACTAACCCTGGTTTCGTAGACAATTTGGAGGCCATGAAGCCACCACCTGCGGGTGAGCCACCATTTTGGGGGAAATTTAAAATTGCTAAGAATGCAGGTGGCAGTAGCAGTTTGTACCATTCAAATTTCATTGGACACGATGGATCATTCCATCCTCCGGGAGTAGAATCAGAAAACCCGTGGTGGAAGAATTCTCAGAATTTTAAGTCATTTTTTCCTAATTATACAGCTAATTCAACTGTTCATGATCCATTTGATTTTCTTCATGGCCCTCCTGAGCACATGCTTGGTAACACCATGGTCTATTCTGCCAGAGATGGAAATAATGGAGATAGCTCAGTTGTGACAATCTCCGATGAAACCAGAGATGAAATCCTGCAGAAATTCCGAAGTTTTAAACAATTTGACACTGTTGAAGACGCTTCAGATCATTACTTTATTGGCTATAATTCTTCCATGAAGCAGGTAATCTTATTTTATTACTATTATTTTAATATGCACTTTGTTTCACTTGTAATGTTGATTATTTGGTTTTACTCTGAACCTATTTCCCAAACAGCATCCAAAGAATTGGGCTAAAAAAATCCAGGAGGAGTGGAAAATTTTGGAGAAGGATTTGCCTGGTCAGTTTGTTACTTTGTTTAGTGTTCCTGTTACCATATGGCTGGAATATTCTGAGTCTTTCTTTTGTCCTCCATCAGATTCAATATTCGTCCGTGTTTATGAATCAAGGATGGATCTTTTGAGGGCTGTCATTATTGGAGCAGAGGGGACTCCTTATCATGATGGTCTTTTCTTTTTTGATGTTTTCTTCCCCAGTGGCTATCCCAATGTACCACCGGTATGTGGTTGAGGATACTGAATCTGATGCACATTATTTTCTTGTACACTCTTTTTAATTTAAGTCTAAGACAAGGGACTTTTTTCATGGCAGCAAGTTCACTACCACTCTGGAGGTCTTCGGCTTAACCCCAATTTGTATAATTGTGGCAAAGTATGCCTTAGTCTACTTAACACCTGGTCTGGCAGCAAGAATGAGAAGTGGCTTCCAGGTGTTTCAACAATTCTACAGGTTCTAGTCTCTATACAAGGTCTAATCTTGAATACAAAGCCTTACTTTAATGAACCTGGATATGCACATATGAGTGGTTCAGCAAATGGTGAAATGAGGTCCCTGCGGTATAATGAGGACACATTCATCCTATCATTGAGGACAATGATGTATACAATAAAAAAGCCTCCAAAGGTTTGACTTTAGTCTTGGTTCATTTTTTATATATCTCAAGCAAGCTATTTGTTACTAAAAGTTTGATTACCATGTTTACTTGTATCATCTTTGTGGCATCTGTGTTTTTTTGGGGGCCCCATGCGGGGCGGGGGGGGGGGGGGTTTGGGTGGGAGGAGAACCAACAATCAAGGAAGATATGCCTAGGCATGCTCCTGTTGTCAATTTTAGAAAGAAATGGAGACTGGAGAGTAAGATTAGAAAAGGAAATTAATATTGCATTAGATAATATCGGAAACAACTGTGAGATTTTAGAACAATGGACTGAGCTATTACATAAAGGTGAATACTTGATGGTTTCATTTCATTCAGTTTTTTCCTGAAGTATATTAGAAGGATATTATGGGCTTTCATTACTCAGCAGTTGAGATTTTCCATTGACCATTCTCATAATTTAGCTGCATGGTACAAGACATTTTAAAGATTGATTAAACTTGTGTGAAATTCCTTTAGTCCATACTCATCAACTTATGCCCACAACTCGAAAGTTTTTTCATGTAGTGATGAAGGTAGTTTAGTATTACTTTGAAAAATGGAAATCATGTGAACGAAGAATCTGGCAAGTGCTAGAATATGCTATTTTGTTTTTCAGTAATGCCTTAAACTTGTGACTGTTCCTTTTGGGGTTTCAAAATTTAACTGTTTTGACTTATTTTTGGTTTCAGAATTTTGAGAACTTTGTTGTGGGGCATTTCTATAGCCGAGCTCGTGATATTCTAGTGGCATGTAAAGCTTACATGGAAGGTGCCCAAGTTGGCTGTTTGGTCGAAGGTGGTGTTCAGGATGTTGATGAGGGTGACAAAAGCTGCTCAAAGCAGTTTAAGGAGTCTTTAACTGGATATGTGAATATGCTTGTCAAAGAGCTTGCAACAATTGGAGCTAAGGACTGTGAGAAATTCCTGTCTCCAGCAACAACAGTGAACAAGCCATTGGGTGGATTGCCATTGCCTGAGGCTGCCACTTGAACATTTTCTTGGAAAAATCAATTTTGGGACTTTGATACAAAAGGCTTATAACAGCTATTTCACCAAATAGCAGGTTTCTGTTTTATATTAAGTGGCTAAGCTTTTTAGGGATTTTCTTGAGCCTGCACATAATTTTGGAAGTTGTATATAGTTGCACATAAATATTTAATACATTGTTAGGATGACATCAGATGCCTGAATCCTGATCGTATTATTCTGGCATGTATGTGTTTGCTTGTTATGTTTTGTTTTTTGTCTCCTGTTGCGCAAAAAGGTAAGCAAATTTGTATTCTGGAGGTCAATATTTATAAATGGCCTTGGGTGATAATTATTTGGTAAAATGCACCGCCATTGCCTTAAAAATTGATTTTACTTGCAATTGTCTTTTTGAGAGTGTGTTTGTTTATGCTTTTTTTCAGAAAAAAATTGCTTTTTTATTGAAAAAAATTAATTTTCATATATTTGGATAAATTTTTAAAAATAATCAGATTATAAAAAAAAATTCAGTTTTCAGTTTTTTTGAATAAGTAGAAAAGAGTAATTTTTGTAAAAAATCAATTTTTAACTTTTTCTATTATATATAAAATTTAAGTTTCAAAATTATTTTTTTCAAAATTTAAAACAAATACATCCTAAGTTTTATCAGATTTTGTTGTAGCCACATTAGTCGTGAGAACATTGTATTTCAAAAGTGGTTCTGTAATTGGGTCAAAACTAGGATTGTGTTGTCAACTTTGATTCCATATTATATGATTTAAGATTATTTGAATTTATACATAAAGAAAAAAAAAATGATGTAAGAAAAATGCTTTAAGTGTCGGACTTGTTTTCTATCTCCATTATTTCATACGGTTAATTTGCTGATAGATTATGACTTTTTTCTGTTCTAGTCTACTAGTCTTTGGAATTTATTATATTTTAATTAATCTGATAGTAGGGTAAAAGCTCTCGCAAAGTTAGTTTTATTATGATTTTTTTAATTCAGAAAACTCAAATTCAAAATAAGTGCTGGATTATTTGAATTAATTAAATATAAATAGCTTATTTAAGTATATGTATTTGGTGTATATAATTTATATAATTTACTGGAGGATGAGTCTTGGCACAACATTACTGTTGTCTTATATTATGAAGGGCTGCCCTTTTTTTTTTTTTCTCCTTAAATTTTATTTCGTTTGTGTATTTATGACATTCCTCCAATCTATCCTGTAAGACCCCTCCCACTTCCACTAGAGTGAGGTCCGCTTGACTTTGTTTGTTGTTGTGGGGACAGCAAGGAATGTTTGTTGCTTCATGGCCCTTGTGTAAGTACCCGTTAGAAACGTTGTCTCCTCAACCTCATATGTTTTTGATTCATAGCTGATAGGCATCACATCTTGCCATGACCGTGGCCTACACCACACTTCCAGTCCCATGACTACCACCGTCCTATCAGTTATCACAAGGAAATGCACTAAAGTCTTCATTGGTTTAACGTGTTATTTGGTCATGACTCTGGAGATTCTTCTGCCCAATGTGAGGGATGATGACTTGTTCCAAGTCTTTGGGTTGGTTTAATACATGAAGAGGAAACATCGAAGAAAGTCTCTTGCAGAAGTCTATGCATGGTTTCAATTTCATAAAAAGGCTCTATTTCTGTTGGAAGAAGATCAGCCACGCGTTCTCATCTATCTCCTTATGACCCTTATCCATCTTTAATAATACTTAAAAGAGGAAACTTCGAAGAAAATCTCTAAGTAGAAAAATGAGTTCAAAAGACTTGACTCGGACTAGAGAACAAAATGAGTATTGCTATTTTAATAAGGTCCTCCCAACCCCATTAGAAGAATGATTGTGAAATCTTGTGAACTGATTAAAGAATTTTACTTATTCTCTTTCAGTTTTTGATGCTGTCACCTTAGTTTTGAGAACATTATGTTTCAAAAATCTGTTATACCTAACTGGTTTTGGCCAACTAAACACCCGCCAACCGTTGTGGTGGAAGCCACAAAGAAGGATTTGGATAGTGCACTGAGAAGTTTTCCTTGCTTTACTAACGTTGTCTTTGGTTCAGACTCCATATATATATATATATATATATATATATATATATATATATATATATATATATATATATATATATATATATATGTCCTTTGTGGGTTTTGACGCCAAGCCTTGTGATTTTTCAATTCTCACCAAGGATATTCGTCTATAGGGAAAAGAACATGTGCATGCCATGTTCTTATCTATCTTTAGATTCATATTATAAGCCATCCAATGATGGACATTTTGTTATGGTGAGTAAGAGATTCAGCCGGCATCACCTCTATCCTCCTATAGTCCTATGTAATAACAGAGCCAAAGTAGACAATAGATAAGGAGTAAACATATAAGGAAATGTCTTCAAGTAGAAAAATGATGAGTTCAAACTTCAAAGTTCAAACAGACGATGAAACTAATGAACAAAATGAGAATGGCGACTTTCACTAAGTCCTCACAACACTAATTAAAAGATTAATTATGAATCTTGTGCATTGACTAAAGAAGTAGAGAAATGAATTGACAAATAAACAAACAAGATAGGGACTGAGAGCAACCTTTTTATTTTATTTTATTTATATCGATAGATATTAAAAGCCCTATGAATACTGCATTACCAAGAAAAGCCATCAATTTATAATATATTAATTTTAAAACCCAAGCTTTTGCACACTAAAAGAGTGACACATTGACTATTATAAAATATTGCCACATCAACTTTTCTTTCAAGTTGTTATCTTTTTATTAGCTTAACTATTTTTTTCCCAAAGTTCTCCCTTATTCCACGTCTAGCTAGCTAACCTACCCTTGCTCCTAGAAATGGTCAACATCTATATATATAAATACAAATTAATTAAGGGTCGTTCTCATACGAAGATGGTATCAAAATCTTCATATGAAGATAGCCAACAACAATGTGATAAGTAGTCATTGTGCATATAATATAAAGAGTTAGCTAACGTATTTTATGGTGTATTTTTGATCGTGACACAGACTGCAATCTGATGGTGAGATTGTGAGGTGTATTGATGCACCAATCACCTATGATGCATTGTAATAATATCTGATTTTAAGAAAATTTAAAAATATAATTATATATATTTTAAAAATTAATTATCATAACAGTGTAAAATTATACTGGTAATATAAAATAATTTTATCGTCAAGATAATAAAAAATTATCATTGTTTTTATTATCGATAAAAATTTAAAAATATAATTAAATATATTTTAAAAATTAATTATCATACATCGAGTGTAAAATTATCTTGTAATATAAAATAATTTTACAATCACAAGATAATCAAAAAATTTTATCAATATAATTTTAATTATCATACATCGACAATGTAAAATTATACTTTAATATAAAATAATTTTACACTATCGTGTAATCAAAAAATTTTATCGTGTAATTTCAATGTAAAATTATAATCGATAATATAAAATAATTTTACACTATCAATATAATCAAAAATTTTATCAAATCGATAAAATTTTTTATTACATCGACAATATAAAATTACACTGGAAGATAAAAATAATTTTATATCGTTGTAATCAAAAATTTTATCAAGATTTGATAAAACTTTTTGATTATCGACAGATGTAAAAATACTGATAAAATTTTTTGATTAATCGACAAACAGAAAATTATTTTATATTACCAAAGATAATTTTCATCCAATGTATGATAATTAATTTTAAAATATATTTAATTATATTTTTAAATTTTTATACTCGTGTAAAAACAATGATAATTTTTTTATTATCTGACAGTATAAAATTATTTTATATTACCAGTATAATTTTACACTGTTATGATAATTAATTTTTAAAATATATATAATTATATTTTTAAATTTTCTTAAAATCAGATATTATTACAATGCATCATAAATGATAAGATCGATACACCTCACAATCTCACCATCGATTGCATGCACCACGCCTCGATCAAGAAATACACCATAAAATACGCCATTGGGCTAACTCTTTTATATAATTCACACGACTACTGTACATTGTTGTTGGCTATCTTCATATGAAGATTTTGATACCATCTTCATATGAGAATGACCCATTAATGTAATATTTACAACTTAGCTATGATATGAGACACTTAGCTGTCAACATTATAATAATATAAATATTATTTATTTTCTTAAATATTTTCTTAAATATAATTTAAGAGTAAAATAAAATTAAAATTTTATTAGAAATAATTATTACCCATCATTGTCCATTAGTTATACCTGTATATTAGTATACCATCACAAAGTTGATGGAGATGATAGGTTCCATGGAATATTGAAAGAAAATCCAAGCTAGACGCAAGCTAAATAAACATATAATTTATTTCACTGCTCAATTCAACCATATTTAAAACCTTAATTTAATTTTATTTTGTTCATGTAATACTTATTAGCATATCTTAAACATGTAGCAAAGTGAAAATGAGTGCCAAAAAAGGTGAAAGCATAGAAGAAATATGAAGAGAAGATGGAATATATAGATGAGATTGCAGGGCGGGAGAACAATATTAATAGGTTATGTAACTAATAGGTAAAAGCATTTCATAAAAATATTATTCTCACAAAACCAAATAATGCCAACAATTTTCTACAATTATTTTAGATATCATTGAAAGACTGGATGAAGAACAAGCATACGTCAACGGCAAGCAACAATAATACCTAGAATAGAATTGATGTTCAAAGAGTAAATGAAAATTACACTTTTAGTATACCATTGATAAAATTTTATATTGTTAAGAAAGTAGCATTTCCAAAATCTAATTTTTATTAGCACTACTATTTCTCTTTCCATAAAGATGTCATCTTGAAAATACAGCTTTTATGATTTTGCTAATTTAAGTTAGTCTTCTCAAATATTTTATAACTAATTGTGTGTGTTACTATAAATCATAAACACAAATATAAGATAGCACAATCACTTTTTTATTCTTAACAATGCATGACTATTAATGTGAATTCAAAATCATTGTTCTTTATCTTAACTTTTAATTTTGTTCCCTACTAAAATATTAATATATGAAAATATAGGAAATAATGTCTATGAATAACATCAATGTTGAGTTTAAATTTGATTATCGTTGGAATCGTATCTTGCAAGTAGCTGAGGGTTTATTAGTTGTAGTCTTTATTTATCAAAGAAAAACAAATAGCTAACAAATATATAATTGCTTCCACATAAGGGAACCAAAATCGAGCTCTAACATTTAATCCAAAAATAATTTAGGAACCACATTCACTAATAGAAATATTATTGCATGAGGAGTTCATATCCAAAAAGAATCACAAGCAACCACAAGGCTATCAAGAGGGCATTTTGGAAGGAAGAAAAAAATATATGTAAATGGAAATAAAGAACACATCATTATCAGATGAAGAACCAATCTTAATTAGAAATCTCTGAAAAATTGATTCCAGACAAATGCAACCTAAAAGGTCATACAAGTATGAAAAAGGATGCCAGACATAGTTCCAATAAGGGTAAACACAAAATAGAGTTAAAAGGAGGAAACTCATTTGAAGATTATACATCTATATGATTTTACTATACTAAAAATGGCTATAGTGTCCACATATCTTTGTCTTGCTTTATATTACCATCCTATCACTTTTTTAATAAATAAATAACATTTTCCTTCCATTACATAATTATCAAACATTACAATAACATCAACTAATTTATATCTATATTATACTAAATAATATCATATATCTCTCTTTCTTATATATATTCACTTTGATAACTTTATTTTCCTTGTGCATTGCACGGATTTAAATCTAGTTGTCTCATTAATTTTCCATTTAGCAGAGCATAGAGATAAATTACAAACGACAAAAAACCCCAAATTGGTCCTTGTTAAATTTTGCACCGGACAAATTCATCTTTGCAGGAAAAAAATTTCACTTCGTGGTCCCTGCCAATTTCGAATATCGGATACGTTGGTCCCTTTGTTAAGTTTGCATAGTCAAACTTAACGGAGATGGTCACATGTCCGTTAACTGCATCATCTCACCCCAAAATGACATTGTTTCAAACCCCACCCATCATGCCTTCAACCTCTAGAAGGCGAAGACCAAATGAACCAACATGGAGATCGACGAGTTCCGAGTTCCACGAATTCCATCATCAATTCTTACTATCTCATCTCTCTTCAACCTGTTAAAGATGAAGACCAAATCAACCAATATGGAGATCGGTGAGTTCCGAGTTCCCCAAGTTCCTTGAGTTTTGTCATCGATTTCTACCCTCTCGTCTTCGTGGACATCAAGTTAGCCGATGTCATCGTCCGCTGGCCCAATGCCACTGCTTTGCCGCCACATCATGCAATTAATGAACACATGGCCATTTCTGTTAAGTTTGACGACACAAACTTAACAGAGGGATCAGCGTGTCCAACGTTTGAAATTGGCGGGGACCGCAAAGTGAATTTTTCTTTTCTACAAGGACAAATTTGTCCGAGGAAAAATTTAATAGGGATCAATTTGGGGGTTTTGTCATTACAAATAGAAGAAGCTACCTTAAGGGGAGTATAGCGCACGCAAGAATCATATCCTTTTTCAATTCAAACATCAAGACTCTAGACCAATCTTCAGCTGCATTACAGAATCACCCAAAAAGAACTACTTGGAGAATGGATATGGAGGTCACCATGGTTCTGATATCTACCACTTTATCCTGTGTTTTTGTGGGATTGCAACTCTACCATGTAAAGAGACACCCTAATGTGCTCCCCTTCATGTCACTTACTATGATGTCAATTCTTACCTTTGGTCACATGATACCCCTTCTTCTGAACTTTGAAGCTCTCCTTGCTCATCAAAATCCTAACAACGGAAAACAAGTATCTGGACCTGCTGGATGGCTTGAATTTAATGAAATAGCTGTAAGGCTAGTCACCATGTTAGCTTTCTGGCTGCACTTCCGGCTCCTGCAGCTGACTTGGTCATCAAGAAACGCTGATGAAAGCCACAAAGGTCTCTGGGGTGCTGAGATGAAGGTTGCCCTTGTCACCTTATACCTGCATGCAACAGGATTATTGTTATTGGTTGTTTTTCTGTTTATGATGAACGAGGAGGGAGACAAGGTTCCTATGTTCCACCACTTCGTATCTTATAGTTCGGTAGTTGATGGCTTTCTCTTGCCCCAGATCATCTTTAATGAGTTCTCAGATATGACTGAGAATGTTCTTTCATGTTCATTTTATTTTGGAACTACTTTTGTGAGACTGTTGCCCCATGCCTATGGTCTTTACAGGACTCTTAATAGTGCTTCCCTATATAATGGTTCATATGCAGGTCCAGAGGCAGATTTTAACTCCCTTATTTGGAATATTGTCATTCCTATGGTAGGCATCATATTTGCTATCATTGTCTCCATACAGCAACATTTTGGTCCTCATTATATTCTGCCTCAAAGATTAGAAGGGTCAAAGGTATATGAAAAGGTGACTTTGGTTACTGAATCAGAAGCAGAAGTAGAGAAAACCGACATGAAAAATGCTATTTTTGATACCAAGTGCAAATTGCCTGATCATGGTGAACCAAAATTGGGCAAATCCTAAGCAGTTCTCTTCATATATTTTATCTATGTTATCTTGCTGCACTATAGTCTTTATAAAATAATTTTTTTTTACTGCAAAAAATTGCCCATGCGGGTGATTAGATGAAGCCTTGTCTGTAAGATAATCTAAAATGTAGGCTCAGCGTGAGTGCATGTCTGAGTATTACCAATCTAGCCTTGTCTGATCAAATGATGAATCTATGGATTTGATTTGAATAGTTACTAGAGAATATCTTCTGCTATTGGAAAGAGAGAAAGAAGGAAATTATTAAACCAATTAATTTTGTAATCTCTACCTCTCTGCTTTATGGTGTTCTTTTGTTGGTTGACATAAATTAGAGTTTTTTTTTTTTTTTTTGTGGAAAAGAAAAAAAGAAAGACAGAAAGACAGAAAAATCCAAATAAAGATTACTGGTCTATAAGAGGTCAAAATTGGAATATGATGCTATTTACAGTTCCTTACAAAGAGATTCTAAACAAGAAAATCTTCTCTATAACTCAAATTAGCCAAACTGTGCAAGCTACCTACTCTCTCACATGGCACCAGACAACGTGATGTGAATAAAATAAAGTGAATATTTACAAGGAAATATTTACATTTATGAAGTTTCAGAGCGATAAGTGGCAAATCACTTGAATCACTCAAGCACTAATAGCTTGTATGTACATTTGTGTATATAATTTTGTTTAATTTATATAATCTACCTAGTTTATTGAGATGAAATTATGACCACCGTCCAATCTTATCCCATAGGACCCCTCTCACTTGCCCACTAGAGTGAGGTCCATTTGACCTTTCCTTCTTGTAGTGGCGACAGCAAGAGTGCAATGTTTGTTGCTTCATGGCCTCTCAAGTACTTACTAGACTCAACCTCATGTTCGTGATTCATAGCTGATAGGCATCACATCTTGCCATAACCGTGGCCTACACTCCCAGTCCAATGACTACCACCATCTTATCAGTTATCACAAGGAAATGCACTAAAGTCTTCATTGGTTTAACGTGTTATTTGGTCATGACTCTGGAGATTCTTCTGCCCAAAATGAGGGATGATGACTTGTTCCAAGTCTTTGGGGTGGTTTAATACATGAAGAGGAAACATCGAAGAAACTCTCTTACAAAAAGTCTATGCATGATTTGACTTTCTTACAAAGGCTCTATTTCCGTCCGAAGAAGATCAGCCACGCGTTCTCATCTATCTCCTTATGACCCTTATCCATCTTTAATAATACTTAAAAGAGGAAACTTCGAAGTAAAATCTCTGAGTAGAAAAATGATTTCAAAAGACTATGACTCGGACTAGAGAACAAAATGAGTATTGTTATTTTAATAAGGACCTCTCAACTCTATTAGAAGAATGATTGTGAAATCTTGTGAACTGATTAAAGAAGTGTAGAAATGAATTGATTAGAACATGAATAGATAGATAGATAGATAGATAGATAGATAGCTTGTCATGATTTGGACAAAAACTTCTCTGCTAAGTTTTGTTCAGACCATCACTTGAGATTTTTCAAGCAGAAAATCATGATAGGAGCCTAATAGGACCTTGTGAAAAGGAGTTGGTAAAGATAACAGTTCTCTAACAAAATCAAGCATGTTAATGTGATTAAAACCTCTTAAATTTCTTCTTTGCCATAATCAAGATTTTGAACCTTTTTTTTTTTGGGAAAAAAAAAAGTATTGCCTAAGAAAAGGGGGCAATGCTTGTTGAAAAACACAAATATATATTCAGCGCAAGTCACAATCATAGGGGATCTATAACTTTTTACGTCGGCCACAGCAAATTAGAATTATCCACGAATTTCAGCATTACTATTGACTACTGAGAGAAGCCAGCCACTGCCTAATTTGCCATTCAGTATAGCATAGAGATATTATATAAGTGAACCGAACTCTTCTTTTCTTCCTCAACCTTTCCTCTCATATTACAGAAAAGAACTTGTTGATCATTATCATGGATTCCCTTTTCTCCATTCTCTTCTTCCTTTTCATTTTCTTTTCCTTCAACCCTGCCTCCTCTTATGCTTCACAATTCTCATACAAAGACCACTGTGCCTCTATTGTCCGAGACTCATCCCTCACCAACAAAAGGCTCAACACTTTCCCTCTTGGAGATCATCACACAGGTTACTTCCAAGGAGGCGACAGGATCATTGGCCTTGGCTCTAAATGGAGCCAATTCTCCTTTTACCTCCAACCAAGAACCATGCATGAAACTGAGGCCACTGACTTATTCAAAGTTGAAGGCCTTGTATCATTCAGAAGCACCAATGCATGGAGCTTCACATATGGTGACAGGTTAAATTATGGACGTAGAAGCCGTCGCCATACGGATTTTGTAACCTTCAAGCTTGATGGTTTCTGGTCTGAGTCTTCAGGGAAGGTTTGCATGGTTGGGAGGGGCAATGGTTATTCCAAAACAGGTAACTCTCTTGACCTGAATGCTGTGTTTAAGCTCAATGATGTGTTCAATGCAAGTAATATCAGTAGCCTGGTCAGTGGAAGCTTGGAGAGCTTGAGTCCTGAAAAGGATGAGAATTACTTTGAACCGATTTCTGTGTTTATGCTTCCAAAGGCAAACTACAAATACACCTTGGATTCCATACGTGCTGACAATGAGTGCTCTTCTGGAAGTGAGCAAGGTTTGTCATTTGACTCAAATTCTTTAAGCTTTTGCTCATATCCACTCTCAAGTATCATTAGTATGCTCCAGTTGGAGTACTCTAGTGACTGCAGTTCTTCCAAGAACTGCACTCCTATTAGTGGACAATTGCCAACAGTAATGTCTGTGAAAGGCATTGAATGTTCTCCTACTGAGAAGCAGAGGATGCGGGTTCTGGTGGAATTTTCGAATACTAGTTACTATTACTATGATATTTACCAAGGTTTCAATCCCAAAAATACGTTAGTAGGGGAAGGGTGGTGGAATGAGAAGAAAAATGTATTGTGTGTAGTAGCTTGCCATAACATGAACATGCCATCATCCTTGGCTCATGCTCGTGTTGGCGATTGCTCAGTAAGAATGAAATTGTGGTTCCCCTCAATTTGGTCAATCAAAAACACTAGTAGTGTGGTGGGCCAAATTTGGAGCAACAAGACTGCAAAGGAACCAGGCTACTTCAAGAGGATCACATTTAGAAATGATCAGCCTCAGCCTCAGGGGGCGGTAGGTCGGGGGTTGAAGTATGAGTATAGCCAGCTAGAAAGAGCTAACCAATCTTGCAAAACACCTAAGCCTGTCAAGGACCAGGGGAAAAAATATCCAGATGCCTATTCTTATGACATGAGTTTTGATATGTCAGTAAGAGAGTCCAAAAAAAGAGTAGCCTGGGGTTATTCATCTCCTTTATCTGTTGGTGATCGGTTCTATAGGTCAGATATGCATACATTTTCCGATTCTATCTCAGGCTCCTCAACAGATATTCCTGCTGAAATCCTCAACGGCAACGATGGTAGCTTGTTTAACATTAGCTACACGATCAGCATCTCACCGATGTCTTATTCACGTGACAGTAAATCCTTGTTGAATAAGTCCCTTGAGACGGTGAAGATTGTTGCAGAAGGAATTTATGATGCTGAAGGAGGAACCTTGTGCATGGTAGGCTGCCGTGATCTTCCCTCAAAAGATGGGACACCAATGGCTCATTCTGTGGACTGTGAGATTCTGGTGAATTTTCAGTTCCCACCATTAGATACAATTGATGGGAGTCGCATCAAGGGAAGTATTGAAAGCGCACGCGAACAATCCGATCCTCTTTACTTCAAACCTTTAGACATATCTGCCTCTTCATATTACGGAAGAACAGCAAGAAGAAATGCTTGGAGAATGGATATGGAGGTCATCATGGCCCTGATATCTACCACTCTAGCGTGTGTTTCTGTTGGATTGCAACTCTACCATGTGAAGAGGCACCCTAGTGTGCTACCCTTCATCTCACTTATTATGATGTCAATTCTTACTTGCGGTTACATGATACCCCTTGTTCTAAACCTTGAAGCTCTTCTCAGCCAAAACCGTGACAACAAAAACTTTGTATATGGGAACGCTGGAGGGCTTGAATTTAATGAAATTTCCGTGAGGCTAACCACCATGGTAGCTTTCTTGTTGCAATTCCGTCTCCTATATCTTACTTGGTCATCAAGAAAGACTAATGGAAGCAAGGAAGGCCTCTGGATTGCCGAGAAGAAGGCTGCATTTGTCACCTTACCCTTGTATGCAGCTGGTTTATTGGTTGCATTCTTGTTCAAGTTGAAGAATGATGGAGATAAAGCTCCTATGTATACCTCAGTGCACCAGCACTCTTCATCTTGGGAGAACTTCAAATCTTATGGTGGTCTAGTATTTGATGGCTTTCTCTTGCCACAAATCATGCTAAACCTTTTCTCAAATATGAGGGATAATGTTCTTTCATGTTCATTTTACTTTGGAACTACTTTTGTGAGACTGCTGCCACATGCCTATGATCTTTACAGGACTCATAATTATGCTCAAGAAGATGATTTGTCATACTTCTATGCTGATCCAAGTGCAGATTTTTACTCCACTGCTTGGGATATTGGCATTCCTTTGGGAGGTATCTTGCTTGCTATCATTATCTACTTGCAGCAACGTTTTGGTGCTCATTGTATTCTGCCTCAGAGATTCAAAGGATCGAATGCATATGAGAAGTTGCCTGTGGCCGCTGAACCCGAAAAAGAAGTAGAGACAACCAACATGTGAAATGCACTTTCTGATGCCATAATGCAAGTGGCCTTATCCTTAGTGAATCATACTTGGGCATGTGTAAGCAGTTATCTTCATATATTATAGATATGAAATTGTGTTGTTGTGAATATAGTCTTTGCATAAATAAATGTGCTACTGTAGAACACTGCTTATGTGACTGACTAGATGAAGCCTTGTCTGCTAAGAAATTTTGAAGTTGACATATAGGCCCAATATGAGTGCTTTTGTAGATGATAGAATTGAATAGTGATGAATCTTTGCTAACAAGTGGATAAAAACATTGATTAAGAAATTAAAATTAAAGATTTTTCCCACTTAGTGGAACAAGGCTTGTCGTCGGTGGTGGTGGTAGTGGTGGTGGTGGTGGTCATTGTTGTATTGAAAATTAAAGAAAATTTAATTATTTGCATAACTAGTTCAGAACATTTAAGCGTTAAATCCTTTTTAATCAGGATAATTAAAGCCTTAGTTAACAAGATTCTTAAAATAATACTTTATTGTTGTAAATAAAAGAAGACAAGAAAAGTAGAGAGATCAACACAACGGAAATATACACTCAAGATATCTAATCCTTCAAAACTAGCTATTTTCTTTCAATTATTTTCCTTGTCATTTCTTCATGAGGAAACATGTCCTTATATAGGACTCTAAACATCAATAAAGAAAGGGGGTTACACGTTATAATATACAATATAAAATGGTTACACTTTAATTAGGCACACGAAAAATTATAATCATCAATCCTTGCTAATTGATACCCACCCGTAATACCTTAATATGGTCATCCGCCACAATAAAATATTCATCATTAGTCCTTACTGAATTCGCATGCTTTACAGTATTTATAGTATTTTACATTTTTAATCTCCTACTAGTCTAGGAAACCTGCCGTAGCATCTTTTTCTTTAAAGCATATACCTAAGCTTCATCAGTTTAATTGATTCAGCATTTTAGAATTTGTTTCTCTTAAACAATATTTCTCTAATAAGTTTAAGTCTTGTAAATATAAAAAATTAGCACAGGAGAGCTTTACTTATAATGAGCCAACTCCACTTGAATCAAATTAGTTTGAGTGAGAACAAATCTTTTCAAGTAAAAATTTTATATAATCTGGTCATGTGTAAATTTTTGTCATTCATAAAAATCAATTAGATTCTTTTATGGGTTTGATGCTTGACTCCACTTTCTTGATCGACAATAAAAAATTACGCATGATTATATAAAATTTTTACACGAGAAAATTTATACTGTGAATTGTGAACATTTTAATTTTGATCAATAATGTATTCCATAACAACACTCTTAAAATATTACTTTATAGTTAGGTTGCACGGATTGGATATGGTACGAGATATGATATATAAATACAACAATTTTATTAAAAATTAAAATACGAGTATGACAATATACATTAAATAAAATAGTATAATTATATAATAAAAAATATTCACCAAAAGTGATAATATATTAGAGAAAAATAATTGATATGGACAAAATTTAGATTTTTATCTTAAATTTTTTGAATAATGAGACTTTTAACATAGTAGATATTCACTAGAAAGAAAACTTTTAAAAATGTATCAAAAATATGAATGCAGAAGTATAATACAAGTATTGGAATAGGATACAAGTATCGATACAGGTACATCACCAATTTTGATTGTGCATCATAGCTTTATGGCATTGTTATTTTAATCTTCTTCCACAGAACAATAACCATGGCCTAAAGTCCAATGGATGTCACCATCCTACCACAAAGAAATATTCAGAAGGTGCACTTAGAAGTCTTCCTCGCACTAACGTGTTCTTTGGTCTTGAGTCTTGACTCTATGCGTTCTTAGCAAATTGCAACCTGTGATTGATGACCTGCTATGATTTCACAATTTTCACAAAGTCCTTTTGCCTCTTTTGTAGGGAAAAGAACAAATACAAGTCCTTATCTATCTATAGACTATATCCTATGACGGCGATTTTGTCGAGGCGCCTATATAAATTTGGCCGGCATCATCTCTGTCCTCTTTTATGAGTATTGAGTCAAAGTATACCACAAATAAAAGAGGAACATGGAAGAGAATGTCCTTACACAGAAACATGGCTACTTTCTCTAGGTCCTCACAAGTCACAACTCTATTAAAAGATAGAATACCTATGAAATCTTGTACATTAATTGTTTAAAGAAGTAAAGAAACAACTTATAAACTAAATAAATAGGATAGAGTTTAAAACACAAGGCTATATTCAAAGGAAATCACAACTATGGGACTGATAAGTAATAACTTTTTGTAAGTGTTCTTTTCTCTATGTGCTTGTGAGATTAGGAAGTATTTATTTAACCTTATTCGAGCTCCTTATGAGACTTATTATTTCTATTTAATCAAGTAAGCATGAAAATTATGCTGTTTGCACACAAAAATTATTTTTCAAACACTTAAATTTTCGTTCTTGTCTTAAGAAATTGAGATACTTTAACCCACTTACTACGAGGGGTTGGTAAGTTGAAAGTTGCACATCATGAATTTCTTTCCATAAATTTTACCTGATATGAGTGATACTTGGCCAAACATATCCGAAGAGTCAATGTAATATAAGAGTCACTCACCAATCCTATTAATGCTAACATGTGAGGAAGAAAAAAAAATGAATGTGCCGTATCATATTATTATGATTAACCGCATAAACTTGTATAATAACCTTTGGATGTCACATAAGGTAAGAAATACTTGGGTAAAGAGAGTCTTGCGTGACTAACAATAAGGAGTGGTTAACTAATAAATAAGCTTTGAGTCATTTTATTTGAATGCAATGAGTTAGATACTTCAATTGATAGTCGGTGATTGCAATTTAAATAAATGTGAATTTTAGTCATATAAGTATTAAATTCATATATTATATTCAATAACAAATATGTGGTGATCATAATTTAAATAAATATGAATTTCAATTATATAAATATTAAATTGATATATTAGCTTCATAAAAAGTATATATTCATTATTAGTTAATCATCATATTCAACACTTACATAAAATATATACTTATTTGAATTACAACCACTGTATGCCAATTGAGGTGTTTAGGTAATTGTATACAAATAACATTTCTATAAGCTTTAAATTAGCATTTGAGAAGCATATGAAGTAGAGATATCTTTAAACTTTAAAGTCACTCGCTCATTCACCATTCAGTGGAGCAGAGACACATCACTGTGAATTCAAGTCTTCCCTTATTCCTCTGTCTTTCCTCTTAGATTATACAAAAAAAAAAAAAAAAAATTGTCGATCACGTTCATGGATTCTCTTCTCTCCATGCTCGTCTTTCTTCTCACTCTCTTCTCCTTCAACCTTGCCTCACCATCATCTTCTTCACAACCCTCTTACAAAGACCACTGTGCTTCCATGGTCCAAGAGTCAACTCCCAACAAGCTCATCCCAAACTCCTTCCCCCTTGGTGATCAGCACACGGGTTACTTTACAGGAGGTGAAAGGATCATTGATGTTGGCACTTCCTGGAACAGATACACCTTTTACCTCCAGCCATGGGGCATGCATGCAACTGAGTCCTCAAGCTTGTTCAACATCCAAGGAACTGTATCATTTACAGGCACCAGCACATTTTTCTACCATGTTGGGAGAGGGAACTTCAGCCAGGCTGACAATAGGATGAGTTATGCACGTCAACATCATTACCATAGAAGTCATGTAACCTTCAAGCTTGAAGGGTTCTGGGATGAGTCTTCTGGGAAGGTTTGCATGGTTGGCACAGGCACTGGCTATTCCAAAACAGGTGACTCTCTATACCTTGAGGCTGTGTTCAAGCTTAATGATGTGTTCACTGCAAGTAATATCAGTAGCTTGATCAGTGGAAGCTTGGAGAGCTTGAGTTCTGATAAGGATGAGAATTACTTTGAACCCTTTTATGTGTTCATGTTTCCAAAAGAAAATTATAATTATACCTTGAATTCCATAGAAGCTGACAATGAGTGCTCTTCTGGGAGTCATGGTGAGCAAGGTTTACCAATTGATAATTCCTTCAGCTTTTGCAATTATCCACTCTCTAGGGATATTAGAAGAGTATGGTTGGAGTACTCTAGTGACTGCAATTCTTCGAAGAACTGCACTCCTATTAGTGGGGGTTCTGGGATTTTGCCATCTCTTATGACCATGAGAGGCATTGAATGTTCTTCTAATGAGAAGCACCGGTTGCGGATTCTTTTTAGATTCATGAACAATAGTTACTATGAGAATAATGACAATCCGAAAACCATGCTAATAGGGGAAGGGTTGTGGGATGAGAAGAAGAATAGATTGTGTGTGGTAGCTTGCCATGTCATCGGCAATGCATCATCCCCTCATGTTGGTGATTGCTCAGTAAGATTAAGATTGAGATTCCCCTCAATTTGGTCAATCAACACCACTAGTAAAACAGTGGGCCAAATTTGGAGCAATAAAGCTACAAATGATTCAGGGTACTTCAAGAGGATCACATTTAGAAGTCATGTGGAAGGTAGGGTGGGAGTTCAAGGCATGAAGTATGAGTATAGCCTGCTAGACAGAGTCAAGAAATCATGCCCAAAGCACAAGGCTGTTAAGAACAAGAGGAGAAGGTATCCAGATGCCTATTCTAGTGACATGAAATTTGATATGTCAGTTGTAGATTCCAGCAGGAGAGCAGCCTGGGGTTATGCAGTTCCCCTATCTGTTAATGATCATGCCTATGATTCAGCTTGGCCTACAGTTTCTGATGTAATTGTGCATGGTGACAACTTGTTTAACATTAGCTACAAGATTAGCATCTCACGGATGTCTAATTCAACTTTAGTTGACAGCAATTCCTTGTTTAATTTGTCATCTGAGGGAGTGAAGATTACCGCAGAAGGAATTTATGATGCTGGAACCGGAACCTTGTGTATGGTAGGTTGCCGCAATCTTGTGTCTCACAATGGGATACCAATAGCTCATTCTGTGGACTGTGAGATTGTAATGAAGTTTCATTTTGCATCATTAGATACTAAAAGTGGAAGCTACATTAAGGGACGTATTGAAAGCACACGCAACAAATCATCAGATCCTCTATACTTCAAACCTTTAGACCTATCATCAGCAGCATTTTACATAGAAGCAGCAGAAAAAGCTGTTTGGAGGATGGACATGGAGGTCACCATCGTTCTGATATCTACCACTCTAGCATGTGTTTTTGTGGGGTTGCAACTCTACCATGTGAAGAGACACCCTAATGTGCTCCCCTTCATTTCACTTACAATGATGTCAATTCTTACTTTGGGCCACATGATACCCCTTGTTCTGAACCTTGAAGCACTTCTTGCTCAAAACCCCAACAACAAAAACTTTCTATTTGGAAATGTTGGATGGCTTGAAGTCAATGAAATATCCATAAGGCTGATCACCATGGTGGCTTTCTTGTTGCAATTCCGCCTCCTGCAACTGACTTGGTCATCAAGAAACACTGATGAGAGCAACAAAGGCCTTTGGAATGCTGAGATGAAGGCTGCATATGTCACCTTACCCTTGTATGCTGCAGGGTTATTGATTGCATTGCTGTTTAAGTTGAAGGGTGGAGATAATAAGGTTCCTATGGTTACCTCAGTGTCCAAGCAGCATCACTATTCATCATGGGAGAACTTCAAATCTTATGGTGGTTTGGTATTGGATGGCTTTCTCTTGCCACAGATCATTCTAAACCTGTTCTCAAATATGAGGGAGAATAATGTTCTTTCATCTGCATTTTACATTGGAACCACTATTGTGAGACTGTTGCCACACGCCTATGATCTTTACAGGACTCACAATTATGCTCGCCTAGATAACAATGGTTCATACTTGTATGCAGATCCAAGTGCAGACTTTTACTCCACTGCTTGGGATATTGTGATCCCTTTGGGAGGTGTCCTATTTGCTATCATTGTCTACTTGCAGCAACGGTTTGGTGCTCATTGTATTCTGCCTCGTCGATTCCAAAAGTCAAAGGTATATCATAGGTTGCCTGTGGTGATTGAATCAGAAGCAGGAGTAGAGACAACCAATATGTAAAATGCACTTTTGATGCCAAAGTGCTAATGGCCTTATCATGGAGAAGCAAAAAATTGGGTGTTTCCTAAGCATTTTTCTTTATATATTTTAGCTATCAGTTTTGTGTTGTTGCAGTATGGTCTACAAAATAAAGTTGTTACTGTAAAAGGCTCTTCATGTGGCCAAGTAATACAGATTTTGATGCTTAAAATAAGGCTCACTTTGAGGGCTTTTATATATGAATGTCTGGATTATATTTTTAAAGAAGGGAAAGCCTGAGACTTGATACAGAAGGCTTTTTCCATCTTCAACGCCTGAAAGCATTTTCTCGTCTTATATTATGGTGACTATGTTATTTTCGTGAAACTGCCTGCACATAATAAGTATATAGTTGCAATAACTATTTAATAAGACATAATATGCCAGATCATATTATTCTAGCTTAAATGTGTTTTCTCTTATGCATTTTTTTGGGGGTCTCCTTTTGCGCAAAAAGGTAACAAATTTATAATGTGGGGACCCATATCTATAAAATGGGCTTGCTGACAATTATTTGGTGAAATGCACCTCCATTGCCTTCAAAAATTCTATTTTACTTATTCTCTTGTTTCAGTTTTTGATGCTGCCACATTAGTTTTGAGGACAAAAGTCTGTTATATCTAACTGGTTTTGGCCAACCAGACCCCCCCCCCCAACCAAAAAAAAACTGTTGGGGTGGAAACCACAAAGAAAGATTTGGATGGTGCACTAAGAAGTTTTCCATGCTTTAACGTTTTCTTTGGTTCAGACTCCATATATATATAATGCTAGAATATGTGATTGGTGACTTTTTACAAGTCTTCGTGGGTTTTGACGCCAAGCCTTGTGATTTTTCAATTCTCACCAAGGATATTCGCCTATAGGCAAAAAGACATTTGCATGCCATGTTTTTATCTATCTGACTCTCTCTAGATTCATATAAGACATCCAATGATGGAAATTTTGTTATGGTGAGAAAAAGATTCAGCCGGCAACACCTCTATCCTCCTATAATCCTATGTAACAACTGAGTCAAATTAGACTATAGATAAGGAGGAAACATCTAAGAAAATGTCTTCAAGTAGAAAAATGATGAGGTCAAACTTCAAAGTTCAAACAGACAATGAAACTAACGAACAAAATGAGAATGGCGACTTTCACTAAGTCCTCACAGCATTAATTAAAGATACAATAGTTATGAAATCTTGTGCATTGATTAAATGAGTGAAGAAATGAATTGACAAATAAACAAACAAGATAGAGATTGAGCGCAACTTTCTTTTTCTTTTTTTAATTTTTTTTCCCTGAAGTGAAGTTTAGAATAAGACTCCTATATATATATATATATATATATATATATATATATATATATATATATATATTAAAAGCCGTTTGAATTCTGCGTTACCGAGAGAGGCAATTGTCTCATTAATGTGCCATTCAGTAGAGCATAGAGATAAAGTACAAACAGAAGAAGCTACATTAAGGGAAGTATTAAGGCACACGCAAAAATCATATCCTTTTCACTTCAAACATCAAGACTCTAGACATATCTTCAGCTGCATCACAGAATCAGCCAAAAAGAACTGTTTGAGGAATGGATATGGAGGTCACCATGGTTCTGATATCTACCACTTTGTCATGTGTCTCTGTGGGATTGCAACTCTACCATGTAAAGACGCACCCTAATGTGTTACCCTTCATGTCACTTACTATGATGTCAATTCTTACCTTTGGTCACATGATACCCCTTCTTCTGAACTTTGAAGCTCTCTTTGCTCATCATAATCCTAACAACCAAAAACAAGTATCTGGACCTGCTGGATGGCTTGAAGTTAATGAAATAGCTGTAAGGCTAGTCACCATGGTAGCTTTCTGGTTGCACTTCCGGCTCCTGCAGCTGACTTGGTCATCAAGAAACGCTGATGAAAGCCACAAAGGCCTCTGGGGTGCTGAGATGAAGGTTGCCCTTGTCACCTTATACCTGCATGCAACAGGATTATTGTTATTGGTTGTTTTTCTGTTTATGATGAACGAGGAGGGAGACAAGGTTCCTACGTTCCACCACTTCGTAACTTATAGTTCGGTAGTTGATGGCTTTCTCTTGCCCCAGATCATCTTTAATGAGTTCTCAGATATGACTGAGAATGTTCTTTCATGTTCATTTTATTTTGGAACTACTTTTGTGAGACTGTTGCCCCATGCCTATGGTCTTTACAGGACTCTTAATAGTGCTTCCCTATATAATGGTTCATATGCAGGTCCAAAGGCAGATTTTAACTCCCTTATTTGGAATATTGTCATTCCTATGGTAGGCATCATATTTGCTATCATTGTCTCCATACAGCAACATTTTGGCCCTCAGTATATTCTGCCTCAAAGATTAGAAGGGTCATTAGAAGGGTCAGAGGCATATGAAATGGTGTCTGTGGTTACTGAATCAGAAGCAGGCGTGGAGAAAACCGACATGATAAATGCAGTTTTTGATACCAAGTGCAAATTGCCTGATCATGGTGAACCAAAATTGGGCAATTCCTAAGCAGTTCTCGTCATATGTTTTATCTATGTTATGTTGTTGCACTATAGTCGTTATAAAATAATTTATTATTATTATTATTTTTTAATGTTAAAAATTGCCCATGCAGGTGATTAGATGAAGCCTTGTCTGTTAAGAAACTTTGAAGCTAAAATATAGGCTCAGTGTGAGTGCATGTCTGAGTATTACCAATCTAGCCTTGTCTGATCAAATGGTGAATCTATGGATTTTATTTGAAGAGTTATCAGAAAATATCTTCAGCTGTTGGAAAGAGAGAAAGAAAGAAATTATAAAACCAATTAATTTTGTAATCTCTACCTCTCTGCTTTATGGTGTTCTTTTTTAGGTTAACATGTATTAGAGTTGAAAAAAAAAAAAGAAAGATAAAAAAATCCAAATAAAGATTGCTGGTTTACAAGAGGTTAAAATTGGAATATGATACTATTTACAGTTCCTTACAAATAGATTCTAAACAAGAAAATCTTCTCTATAACTCAAATTAGCCAAACTATTCAAGTTACCTATGAAGATGTTTTGAATAAAAGACTAGTTGAACTCAAGTATGAGTCATACCAGGAAATTTATTATATAGATAAAACCGTTACAAGGATAACAATAAAATAGAAGATAAAATTAACAGATAATAGAAAAATAAGAATAAGGCCTAAAACTAAGGATAAGATATAATAAACAGAATCAAAATCCTAACAAACTAAATATCTAAATTCTATCTAAGATAGGGTGTCATCCTTGTTTTATCACCCCCCTTCAAACTGGACGTCTCCTTGCAAAGGCCATATTTGGATAATGATGGCAGCAGAAATGAGTGGTGAGTCCAGATCACGGTAAAGGTGAATATGTTGATCTTGATTAGAAGGCAGCTTGCTAGCAACCATAAGATGATCACAATCGGTCTTGAAATACCAAATATAGACATAAAACATATACTGGAGTATCAACAAAACCTTTTAAAAAAATTTTACATCCATAGACAAAGAGCAGGGAGTCTTCAATAAGACGTCTTGTGAGTCATGCTCGAACAAGATAAAAAGAGATGCACTGGTGGCAAAAGCCAATGATGAGATGATCAAACCTCTTGCCTGGTTACATGCACGTCCGAGGGGAGGGATTATTGGGAGGGGCGCCGGAGTTTCTCCTATAAAGCCACCAAGGTTGAGGGGCATTGGAATTTCTCCATTAAAAAAGACACCAAGTATTTTGGTGTTTGATTTGGTGTTAACCATAAAAAGGCTCTGTACCATGAAGATGTTTTGAATGAAAGATTGGTTTAACTCAAGTATGAGTCATACCAGGAAGTTTATTATATAGATAAAGCGATAACAAGGATAACAATAAAATAAGAGATAAAATCAATAGATAATAGAAAAATAGGGATAAGGCCTAAAACTAAGGATAAGATATAATAAACAGAATCAAAATCCTAACAAACTAAATATCTAAATTCTATCTAAGATAGGGTGTCATCCTTGTTTTATCACCCCCTCAAACTGGAAATCTCCTTGCAAAGGCCATATTTGGATAATGATGGCAGCAGAAATGAGTGGTGAGTCCAGATCACGGTAAAGATGAATATGTTGATCTTGATTAGAAGGCAGCTTGCTAGCAACCATAAGATGATCACAATCGGTCTTGAAATACCAAATATAGACATGAAACATATACTGGAGTATCAACAAAATCTTTTGAAAAAATCTTATGTCTATAGACAGAGAGCGGGGGGTCTTCAATAAGACGTCTTGTGAGTTATGCTCGAACAAGATAAAAAGAGATGCACCGGTGGCAAAAGCCAATGATGAGATGATCAAATCTCTTACCTAGTTACATGCACGTCCGAGAGGAGGGATCATTGGGAGGGGCGCCAGAGTTTCTCCTATAAAGCCACCAAGGTCGAGGGGTATTGGAGTTTTTCCATTAAAAAAGACACCAAGTATTTTGGTATTTGATTTGGTATTAACCATAAAAAGGCTCTGTACCATGAAGATGTTTTGAATGAAAGATTGGTTTAACTCAAGTATGAGTCATACCAGGAAGTTTATTATATAGATAAAGCGATAACAAGGATAACAATAAAATAAGAGATAAAATCAATAGATAATAGAAAAATAGGGATAAGACCTAAAACTAAAGATAAGATATAATAAACAGAATCAAAATTCTAACAAACTAAGTATCTAAATTCTAACTAACACAGGGTGTCATCCTTGCTTTATCAACCTAGTCCCTTACATATCACTAGGCAACTTGATGTGAATAAAATAAATTCATGAAATTCTCTCAACAAATGAAAAAAACATCATGTGCTCAAGCAACAAACTCATCTTTCATTGGCGAATAAGGCCCTGCAAAGAAATAAAGCAAACAAAGAATGTGAAGTCATAAACCTTTTGAAATATCTCACAAGCTTTAAATCACAACATCTTTGACGTAAGTTATTAAAGGGTGACACTTTCAATTGGGATGCCACCTCTGCAAATTCTTTTCTCATCTGTCTTGATATCTGCTTCAGAAATTTATGTTCCATAGTTTGTTGTCAATGCAAAGCATCTTGAAGGGACGAAGGAGGATCCTTCCAAGCTCAACTTGTTCCTCATCTGATTCCAAGCAAGAGGAGCCAGCATAGGTATACTATAAAGATGTGGAGGATCATACTTTACATCTTTATATTGTCAAATTTTCCATAAAACTGAATTCATCAACTTTGCAACTTTATTTTTTTTTGATAGACAAAAGTTTGGCTGGTTTGGCACCAATCATTCCGCCAAGGCCACGGTACGGCTCTGGGTTCATAAAGCACTTACAAATCAAACTCACGTCTTTGTGAGATACAAGCCCGTTCTTTACTCAGTGTGCCAACTTTCGTTGGCTCATCCACTTTGCAACTTATCATGTGTCTAATAAACAATTTCTGCAAACGGGGCAAGTGGCATTGTCCTTCAACCAAAGCTCTATGCAATATGAATGGAACAAGTGATTGCACAGTGGGAGAATTTGACACGACTCGCCGGTGATGAAGTTCTCTAAGCAGATGACACAATCACTACAAAATGATCTCAACTCATCTTGTCCATAAATAACATGGGGTGGCAGATTTTGTGAGGGCCGTTTCTGAAATGATCTCATCTCAGAAGCTTGTATATATGATTGTACTCTTTCCCTATTACCACTTATTTGGTTCATCGCAGCTTGGTATGTCAAAGAAGATCTAACCACTAAAGTTCTTATTCTTCCATCTTCAATATCATCATCAAGTGTTTCAAGAAGAGCATCGGATATGTATTCGCAGAATTTTAATAGAAGAAGAACAACTATTGTGGAAAGTATGGTGGCCATACAAAGAGACAATAACAAGATTAAAATCACATTTGTAGCATTGGCAATAAAATATGAAAATGTAAGAGAAGGGTCCACGGCAGCTTGTGGTGCAAAGGCTTGAGAACCTGCACTCATGTTCAATGATTTGAGAAATAAATTTTGGCTACCTTGGATGACTTCTTTTTTATTTGGCTTCTTTTGTTTAAGAAAGTTGTAGCTTACGGGTTAAATGTCAAGTCTCTTGAATTTTTTTTGAGGAAAGAGATAGAATAATTTGATAGTAACATTGTTGAATTTGTTGTAGATTCTAAATACAGAATATGCCTAGATTTGTTCAAAATCCTTATCTTTAGTAAAATATTTTCAGACAAAGCTGGCGGGTTTTTAATAGAGTATATGTCATTTCCTTGAGTTGGCACTTGGTATCGTCACATACAGAATCTGATGACATGTTATGTACTGTGGTTATTATGATTGAGGTTAGATGATCTCTATCCATTCACACGGTAATGGATCTCCTATAGTTACAAAAAGAATTGCATGAGGTGCAGTTGTCAATCCAACCATTTATAATTTTTTAGTAATGTTTTCAATTTTTTTTTTTTAGTTATTGCAGTCTATATTTTTTACTGTTAAGATTGTTTATAGATGAGTAATGATATTCATAAATCAAAAGTAGATATTTACGGTAGACACTATAAAGAGAGAGAGAGAGAGAGAGAGAGAGAGAGAGAGAGAGAGAGAGAGAGAGAGAGAGAGAGAGAGAGAAGCATAGTATCTGATGGTGGTGGATGAGATCAAGATTTTGTGTCTCTCTCTATGATTTCCATCCTTTTAGTATCCATTTTTTATGTACAAATAATATTACTCATGACAATTCTCTTGAAGTAAGTAGAAGTGTAGATGGTCTCGATCCTTATTCACATAGGCTATGCAATAAGAAATCAAGGTACTATCCTCACCTTTTAGCCCTTAAACCCTTGAAACAGTGCCATAGTGATGCCATTTTAGTGGCAAAAATGATGGAGAAAAAAAAATTATTCAATAAAGCTTTTTATGGTAATTAGTGCTTTTGATTAGTCCAAATTTATATCTCCGAGAAAAATTGTTCCCAGCTTAAGAGTATGAGAAAAAGGTGCAGAAGAAAAGGGCCCCTTTTTTTTTTTCTTCCAGTCAACTTGCTGAAACTTAAATGTCAGTTGACAGGAAAGAAATATGGAGGAGGAGAAAAGGGGAACTATAAGGACAAGAAGGAACTGCAGCATTTTCATAACTTCAAACTAGCCAACCTATAAAACACTGGTGTGTCGGGCTAAGTGAATCAAGAGTATCCATGTTGAATATGACTCAAAGGGATGCCAGTCTGAAGAGCATTGCTGACATTATGAATCGCAAATATGGACCTATTAATCTCTTAATAAGTTTATAGGATGGACAATACAGGAGAAGGCTGCTTTTGAATTAAGTAAGTAATAATGTATCCAAAGTTTATCATGATTTTAGTATAAATACACCCTTACTTGCTTTAAAGAAGAAAACTCTACTTAGAGGAACTTGTCGGATTATGGAAATTGCTTATACTTAGGGACACTAACCACTCTCTGCATTTCCTTGCTTAACAGGGGAATTGATCTTGTCATGTAAAATTTTCATATGATCTGATAATCATGTGTAAACTTTAACTGTTAATTAAACTTCATATGCTGCTTTCCGTCCATTTCCTGCTTAATAGGAAGCACATCATGACCCGATTTGGATGCTTTAGGTGGATCCATCTCCTGGTTTAAGCCTCAATTTTCTTGCCGATAGCTCTACAACAAGGTTCCTTACAATAGGTTTTGTTTACTCTCCGATGAACCAAAATCCTTTGTTAAATCCCTCTTTCATTTCTTATACCAAAGAAAAAAGTTGATACAAATATAAAGAGATTTGAATATAATAAATAGTCGTTGTTTTTGCAAAGATATGTATAGTACCACTAATTAATAATTTACTACCAGACTATAAATTGTACAATGTTATTGATCTATACAATTCTTTACAGCTATCATAATTTCTACAATCAATCTACATAATGCAACTACGACATATTGGACAGGTTAATTTCCACTGCAACCACTGATCTACACAATTTGAATGAAAAATGTGCTTGCACCCAGGAAATACTTGACAAAACTGGTCTACTTCAAAATCTTCCAAGCAAATGGCACAATCACCACAACTTCTTGTTGTGTCATCATGCATTCCATAGTTCACCAATGGAGGCAATTTCTTTGAAGCTCTAAGCTTCTCACCTCGTTTCTCGTCGAAATCGCCTTCTTCAAGTGCCACCACCATTGCCCAAGTCTCCATGTCTGTCTGGACAAGAGCTTGAAAGAGGGTAAGATGGGGAGATGCCCTATCTGCTAGATGAATTCCTTCTTCAAGATCATGCAACTCATTTGGCCTTATTTCCAAGAACCAAAAGAACATGCCATGGAAAATTTGATAGAAGATGAAGAAGAACAATGTGATTATGACACAAACAATGAGGAAATTTTGAAGATTAAAAGTGATGATATGCTGATACACATGCATCAAACCATCTAACCGTTTTCCCAAGGGGAACAATTCTGTGAACTCAGCCATGGTGTGCTTGTTTTGTATTTTGGTGAAAACAATGATTAAAGAACCTTGAGTGTGACACAATTTGCTACCATTTTGGGATTTTATATATGGGTCTGAAACAGGTGTGATTCTGTGAATAAACTTTCATGCATAAGCTAGAATGCGTAGGTTGTGCATTCTAATTATAGATAATTAGGTTCTACACTTTATCCTTGGTAGTTCTCAAAAACTGAAAGCATATATATCCATTTACCATTTGTAACCTGTTTTTTGGTGGGATATTGTTAAATTAACACCTAGATTGGAATCATAATATTTGTAACCATATTTGGTTGCCACATTCTGTTAGTCACTCTCACACATGTAGCTGGTTTGAATCATCATAAGGAAAGTATAAGATCAGGTGGATTCAGTTTTTTAGTTACTATCGTTAATTATAACACATTTTAAAATGTACTTAACCGAAAAAACGTTTGTTAATGAACCTAATTGCAAAAAGCAAAGAAGGGTCGATTAGAAACGCTCGTAATTCTGTTAGCATACTTACAAAGCTGTTAATACCGTTTATACAAGAGCACCTGGAATGAACAACCAATAGAAAATACAACATATTCTGACACGTTTCAAAAGGCAAGAGCTACTTAATGGCATGCCACTTGTTTAAACTAATAAATGGGCTGAACTCTAAGAAATGGGTTGGTCTGTGATCCTCGTGATAGTGCTTTATAATTTATTTTTATCGTTTGTTTGATATGATATGTAATATGATAAATTATTTGAGCCGTTTTTCTTTATTCAATTATATGGAATAAACTTATTGATAAGACCAGATAAAATTAATTTTTATCAGATTAGATAAAATTTAATTATACACATCTAAATTAACAATGATAAGATAAACTCATATAATTACACAATCAGCATTGGGATAAGATAAAATTATACAGTCATACATTATTCACCGAAAAAAAAATTGTATAATCATACATTGAGCACTAAATATTTGAGCACCAAATAATGGATAGAATAAAAAACTTATATCAATGGAGATTGAGTGTAGAAGAAGGGTTAGTCTCTCACAAAGTAGTAAATTAGGTTCAAATCCCAAATTGGGAGAGTCCATATTTAATATGCAATTATATGCTTCAAGTAATATATATATACACACACATTTTATATTGATTGAATGGGACAAAAGCCCAAACAAAGATCAAGCAAACTAAGCAATTAATTGAGGTATTGCAAACCTAGCAAGATCATCCAGAACAGGAAGGAGAAGCAAATAAAAATAGACACCAAGATCCAACGAAGGAGGATACTTATAAGTAAGGGCATTAATGACCCGACCCAATTTGATAACCTATCTCAGTTCGGAATTTATTGGGTTGGGTTTAAGTTTTGAAATCTTGACTTAGTGCATTTTTGGGCTAGATTCGATTATATTTTGGATTGGTTTAACCTAATCGAAAGTTTATATAATTTTTTAGAAGTTATATATATTTTTTAATATAATTAATGACAAATTATGAGACTTTTATATTTTAATTAACATATTTTATATAATATGATATTATTTTTATATTGAAATAATTTATTTTAAAATATGTATTGTAAAATATTTCTTGAATTTATTTCTAACTTCTAAATTTTCATAACTTTAATATATATAATATTCAAACTTGTATATATTGTCTAAATGACTTGATTTGATTGGTTATTTATCAAGTCGAATTTGCATTCTAAAAGATAATCTGGTAAAAAAATTAAGTCTAGTTCAGGTCTAATTTAATCCAACTCAATTCATCCTTTGAACACCACTTCTTATAAGAATCCAAATAATAATAATAATAAACTTATATTATATAGCTTGTACTATATTGTAAGGCCTAATCCTATACAATGTAACAATCAAGACCTAAATTATTATAGTTATTTGGTACTATTAGATTAAAAAATTCTTTATTTTGGTGTTCAACTTTTGTTTTTTTTTTTATAATTATTATTCTTAGTTACTCATTTAAAAATTTAAGATAAATATAAAAATATAATTGTAAATATATTTTATTTCTTATTTAAATATTCAAATGAATATAAAAATTTAAATGACATCAGATTATCTGAATCTAAAGAACTAATAAAAAAATTTAAAGAAAGATATGATATTTTGGTGATATAATTATAGCAGCTGAAATATTATATAAAAAAGAAAAAAAATCTGATTATAAGTTGTAAAATAATAAGAATATATAGATAAATAAATGAGTGAAAGAAAGAGAGAGAAAAAAGATATATCAATGACATAAAATTATTTTTTTATTTTTAAAAAAAATTAACAAATATAAAATTTAAATCCATAAAACTATAATTTATTTAATTTTTATTATGAATTTAATTTGTATGTATTATCAGCTTAAAAAGGTTTATACATTTTTTCAATCTTATATTACTACATCAGTAAAAATATTTAATTTAATTATCTACTATCTTAAAAATCTTATAAATACAAATATTATGGACTCAAGCCACACTCTGAACAACTTCACTTTGGTTTTCTCAAGTAACTTTTTTCTGAGTCGCTCCCTTCATATGCCGGTATCTTAATGAAAACACCAATATTATGACCCAAGCTCATGAAGAAAATCCAACTAAAAAGATTAACCTATTGGATAGAAGAGTATATAGACTTAAATATCATACTTTATTAGTATAGCTCCCCAAACTTGTAATATTATATGTGATTAGATGACATATAATATTAAAAATTTTATTCTATTAATTCATGCCAACTAAACTCTATTATCAATCCAAATAAAAATTTCAACAACAAACCAAGTCAAATTTAAGGCGAATCATGAAAAGACCTCATTTTGAGAGGCCAGATCACGCACTTATATGATTGATGGTTGATGATGTGCTGCACCAATACACTTTTATATTTAACCATTAATTTCATAAGATATATTGATACACCCTCACATCTGACCACCAATCATACAAGGTGTGTGTTGCTAGTCACTTTATTCTTTCCAAAGTCCAAACGCTAATATTGGAGAATCCGAGCCTAGTCGGTAGTCTGCTGTCGTGTCTCTTCTGTGGCATCAGTTAGTTACTTTCCTCAGATTAGTGCTCGCGCCACACATAAACCCTAATAAAACCCTAATTTCTTGTTCCCAATAAAAAAAGCCCTTTCTATTGCCATCTGCAAAATCCTTCGCCCTTTTTCCTCCACGATCGAAAATCTTCAAAACTCTTCAATAATGGAGGAGCAGGAGCACACTCGGATCCCCGAAACCTTCCTCTACGAAACCCTCAGCCCCCTCTCCCTCTCCGCCGCCGCCGACGACGGCGGCGCCGGCGGAGACTCCCCGCTCGCCGACCACGTCGAGCCCTACTCCGTCTTCCGCAATGAGATCTCTCTCTCCGAGCTCCCGTGCCCCTCGCCGGATTCCGCCGCCATCGATTTCTTCTCCCTCGACGTCGCCGCCGAGGCTTCCGGCATTGACTCCCTCCCGCCGCCGGTGGTTGTGGCGGAGGAGCCGAAGACGCCAGCTCTCGCGCCTGAGCCGAAGCTCGAGAGCGGTTGGTTTCGCGGGAATTGCAAGTTCAGGAGCCCCATGCTTCAGCTGCACAAAGGTACACTGAATTGATTGGGATTTCGAAGCGCCAATTCACGCTGTGAAAGCGCGTGTATTCTTCTGTGTTAGATTCTTAGTTCGTCTTTGGATTAGTTTATTTTGTTTTCAAACAGTTTATAATCGAAATGTTATTTGGAGGGGGAAAAAGGCAATTTTTCTCCTAATTTTAAGCTAAACCAAGCATGAAATTTTGTAATGTGTTTGAATTTGTTTAATTTATGCTCGATACAATTTATAGTCACAACATTAGTGAAAGAGATTTGCTAAAAATAAGACACGTTTGGCTAGAAATTAATCAAAACCAAACATGCATTAAGTGTGTAATGAGTTGATGCTCGATTGGTGCGTGTGTGTTGAGCAAAAGTCGTTTAGAGCAAAATTATAGTTATTAATGATGTTGTTTTTATCACCAAAGATTGTTTTTGTAATTTGTCCAGCGATACTTGATATATGCAGAGATAGTGGATTTCTGTGACTTTTTGTCCCCTACTCCAGAAGAGAAATCTGCACGCGACATGGCTATAGAATCTGTATTTGACGTTATAAAACATATATGGCCTCACTGCCAGGTATCATTTAGTGATTGCATCACTTTCATTTTATTGTAGAATTTTGAGTTTCACTGAGGGTATATTTTTATTGCTTTCAGGTAGAAGTCTTTGGGTCTTTTAGGACAGGGCTGTACCTTCCAACTAGTGATATCGATGTAAATCTTGTTGATATCCTGATACTGATCCTTACGAATAAATTTGCATGTGATTAATCTATGCATTGTAATCAAATTTCTAAGTCTAGTTCATCAAATCCTTAAACTGCAGGCTGTGATTCTGAAGTCAGGCTTGCCAAATCCACAGATTGGCTTGAATGCACTTTCTAGAGCATTATCACAAAGGGGTATGGCTAAAAAGATACAGGTCTGTCAGATTACTTAAATAATCAATATTGCCAAGAAACAAATAATAATTATTGCCAACATGGTGTGATGTTTTGCCTGTGCATTTTCTGCAGGTCATTGGAAAGGCTCGTGTGCCAATTATTAAATTTGTTGAAAAGAAAAGTGGTGTTGCATTTGATATAAGGTATAACATTCTTATGTTGGATTTTTGGTCTTAATATTCATTGCACTAGAATTTGTTTTTCTGTTTTTGTTTTCTTTCTTTCTTCTTGATTATTATATGCGTATGTGACTTTATTAGAGATCATGTTCATCTAATGTTTTGAGTGTACGGACACTTTATTGTATATGCTGTTGGATGAATAGTTTAACTTGCATGTCTTCTTATTTATTATTTTTGTTGAATTTTATCAGGATTTTCCATCTTTGCATAAAATGGCTTCTAAGCTCTAATCAAAAACTACTGGAGTGGACATGATGGTTTCTATTGCCTAAAGGTCGGGTGGGGGTGGGGGTAGGGGTTGGGGGGAGTAATTTTTAAGTTGTATATGTCTAGGAACTTTTTCTTTGACATGATATATGGACTCTATACGGAGTTACATTATGCTTTAGATAGATTCATCTGGTGCCATCATGTATCTAAAGTCTGCTTAAATCACTGTGTTATTTGCATTTCCATGAGGAGGCTTTGCTAAGATATCTATTGGGCATAGGTTATAACACACAACCACACTGTTAGTTGTCTCAAAATAAATGTAATGTTACCTGTAATTACTAACTGTGACAACTGAACAGTGTTAGTTGTATAGAATCATGGTTGGCTTTGCACCTTGTCTTTATTTTGGAATACCATGTTGTTGTTCAATATTGTGCATAAGCACAATTGAAAACCTATTTCAGTATTAAGTTTTTGTCAATATCATTAATCCATTGAAAAATTATGCTTTGTTTCAGTTTTGACATTGACAATGGACCCAAAGCTGCTGAGTATATTCAGGTTTGTTTTGTTATTTTCCACTACTTGGTTTCAAGATGTATTTTCTAATTTTTTTATTCTAGATTCTATATTCGGAGTATTTAAATTTCTAATCCATGTAGAGCATGCATTATATTTTTGACCAATGCAAATACTAACTTGTATATGGTGCATATCTTATGTTGAGTGCTTTTATTTTTATAACGCTATTACATTATATAGTTAGTTCTTTTGCTTGGTTTGAGCATTCTAATCTTGAAGTCTTGGGAATACTTTATTTGCTTGGGTTTTAAAGTGTGGAATGTGAGCCCTTGTGGCCAGTATGTCCTTGTTTCTGCATTGCACTGTTAAAATATTATCCACGGTGCCTTCAAAAGTAAAATTCCAATGAGCCTTGCAAAAGGAGTCTTTCAAAAGACAAGGATTTCAAAACTCCACTGCACTCCCAATTTTTCTAAGAGATAAAAATAAAAGGAAAAGAAAAGAAACAAAAGAATAGCAAATTGTCTCTGAAGATTGAATATTCTGTGTTGGATCCAACATTATGTATGTTCTTGGTCATGGTTTTACCCTTGATTTTGCAGGAAGCAGTGGCTAAATGGCCGCCACTACGGCCATTGTGTTTGATCTTGAAAGTGTTTTTGCAACAAAGAGAACTAAACGAGGTATGAGTTTTTCTTAACAATGATATATCCTTGTAATGATCTCAATTCCAGTTTAATTGAAGATTGTTATAAAGTATGCAGGTATATTCTGGTGGCATTGGTTCTTATGCCCTCCTTACCATGCTGATGGCAATGTTGCGGGTTAGTAATTCTTAAATATTCTTTCACTGTTCACACTGTTTGTTCACTTTTTTTTCCCCCTCTCTCTCTCTAATGCATTTTAATCTTTAGCATTGCATAAAATTCTAAGCATTTACTTTCCCAATTACATGCTCTAAATCTGTGACCATTATATGCTTCAGAATCTACGTGAGAGCCAAGCTTTTGCAGAGCACAATTTAGGGGTCCTTTTGGTGCGTATCTTCTGATCAACAGTTGTGCATTTTGTGCCAGGCAATTAGAGGGGCCTTGTTCCGTGATTGACATGTTATTTCACTATCTATTTTTGTCTACTATTTCTAATATTTTAAAAAAAGAGAAACATGTGCTCTACTCTTATATTTCTTGCCTTTATTTGGAAATGTATCCCTTTTTGGAATTTAAGAAATATATCAAATTTTCCATTCTGATATTGTGTGTTCCTCTTTTTTCCCATAATTAGGTACATTTTTTTGATTTCTTTGGACGCAAATTGAACACTTCAGATGTTGGTGTGTCTTGCAATGGGACAGGCACCTTTTTCTTAAAGAGTAGTAAAGGGTAATGAAAAGCAATGTGAATATATTTGTGAAGAAATGTTATTTTTAATTGTGCTGCATATTGATTTCAAAATTAATAATTTCACCCCTTTTCATCTTCAGGTTTCTAAACAAAGGACGACCATTTCTTATTGGCATTGAGGATCCACAGGTTTTTCTCGCAGATATGCCTTTTTCTTTGCAAATTAAGTATTTTCTATTGGCTGGTCAAGTAAAGCAAGAAAGTAGATTTTCTTAACATTGACCTTTCGAAAGTTTCCTCCAGCTTTTGTTTGCATTTGTCTATTAAATTAGACCTTTGTAAACATTATTTAAAATTCCAGCATGTTCTAGATTTGGAGCAAGTTTTTATTCTCTGGGTAGGGATTCAGATAAGATGGTTCGGATTCTCTCTTGCCCTGCTCAGTTTGTTTCAGTGGAGTCCCATTTTTTGATACAGAGATTGGAGAGCATTTTTGTGTTCTCGACATATTTTGGATCTCTTGTTTTCTTTCTATCTGTGTTGGAGGATATTTGGTAATCCTCCCTGGTCAGTGTTTCTCTTCCTCACCACCCCCCCCCCCCCTTATTAAAATGTTGCATTCTTTTCCAACCTTGATCACCCTTTGTTTGGACGATCTCTACTTTTCAAAAGCGATAAATGTTTTTGAGTCACTTTTTTCAATTCCAGAGCCATGTTCGGTGCTGTTTTGGAGCATTTGCAGAATAGTTTATAAAGAAATAGTTTAACATTGGAAATTGAAGATATTTGCCTATCAAAATGCTAATAAATATAATTTGATAGTGAGAGATCATCTAAGCAGGAGTTGTATATGGACTTATAACTCTCTGTAGTCTCCATTTTCTGCTGTAAATTCCTTACTATGTATTTTCTAATATGCAAATTCATATAGTAGGAAGTCGATTGACATGTCAATTGTGTCATAAGGCATAAGTTATTGTCATGGTGTAGGTGATTGACTAGAATTTTTATTCTGGCTGAATTAGGCACCAGAGAATGACATTGGAAAGAACTCCTTCAATTATTTCCAGGTTTGTTTATTATATATCTTAGTAAATTATATTTGTAACAATATTTCTGGAAAGTGTTCTCTCAAGGCCTGAAGTGTGGAGAAACCAATGCAAGAGTGTTTTTGTTATAACTGTTGCTTTGAGTTTCCTGTTTCTCTATCCATGACTTTCATTTTGTTTGTGTCATGTAAGTTGTCTTTAGTGGAATTTGAAATTCACTGATAGCAGAGACGATTTGTCATTTTCTGGAAATCATGTTCAGGCATGTCATATTTCTGGAAGCTGTAATTTTGTAATTTTGTGGAAGGAATTATGATCCATGAGCAGGACAAATTATTATTCATGCTTTTCTAACTTCATCCTAACCTCAAAATTTTTAGGGTATCATATATTATATCCTTTTTCTTCGTCTTAGTAAAGCATATTTGCCTCTCGTGGCAGAACTAACTACATGATTCATTGCACAGTTGTTTAGAAATTTTAGACAGCTGCTTAAGAATTACCGGCCTGGGTTTGATTCTAATTTTTGTTAATTTAGCTCATTGTTCCGTTTCGTAGGGACATCTGCATGAAAGTGGGGCTAAAACACGATTGTATTTATTTTTTTCACAGATTAGGTCAGCTTTTGCAATGGCTTTCTCAACTTTGACAAACCCCAAGATCATCATGAGCTTGGGACCAAACAGGAGCATTCTTGGCACTATAATTAGACCAGACCCTGTCTTGCTCGAGCGCAAAGGAGGGTTGAACGGCGAGGTAACTTTTGATAGCTTGCTTCCTGGTGCTGGTGAGCCTTCACAACAACAATATACAGAGCAGGATATGTTATGCAATTGGCAGTTAGATTATGAAGAAGAACCACTACCGCGGGGAAATGATTCTAGTGCGGAGCCTAGCACACGCTCTTCGACAAGGAAGAGGAAATCTGCATCTAAGGAGAAGTCCAGTAAGAAGTCAAAGGAAAATGGGGACTGTAAAATGGTCAGGAATGAGGAGAATGGCTCATGGAAAGAGAACAGTATAAAGAAGCATAGGAGAAAACCATGGTGATACCAGTTATATTTATTAGGCCGGAGGCCATTGGTGTAACCTTTCTTTCGGACAATATGGATAGGGATTGTGATTTGATCAGTGGATTGAAAACGCAGGGACAAGGCTGCACAATCCTTTAGGCAAATTTGAAGCCTAAATCCTTACCAGATGACCAAAGTTGTGAGCATTATGGTTGCCCATGGAGGGGTGTCTTCAGTGTATTAGAATCACATCCGTAATTTGTTTTATTTTTTATTTTTTCACATTGATGTTATATGTCTTATGTCCAATTAAGTTTGGACCTAATTATAATCAAAACTGACTGCATGGTCTCCTCTTTGACGATATGTGCAAAATATAAAACATTGGGAACTCAAACGTAATTTGCTATCTTATCGATTATCGATAATTGAAGCAGGATTCTCAGGTAGAAGACGGGTCTTTTTTTACTTTTTAAATTATTTTTTCATGTGAGGTGTTAAATCATGAATATGAATGCAAGTTGCCAAACACAAATTATGGGTTGGGTCAAAAGGTTGACAATTATGTATATGATTCAATCGCCGCTGAACAATAATATTGACTTAAGTAAAAGCCGTTTTGTTTAATTCCTGCTTATTCAAAAAATAAGGAATTAATAAAACAAATATAGAAGAAATGAGGGGGACTTGTCATCCACAGATAAGTAAACCTGAGTTAAGTGACTAAAGTGCCTCTTTTGAACATTTCACATTTGGTCTTGGAGGTTAATGTTTACTAGTAAACAAATTTTAGCCACAAACCAAAAAAGAAGAAGGATTTTTTAACATTTTTCTTATAATACAATATATATGAACCATGTGCATTATATTCAATAGATGAAATTTTTCCAAATTTAAAAAATGATTGGCAATTCACACTGGACTACCTTATCTAACGTGTAGTTCAATGCAAGAATTTCCTACAGGGAAACAAGCAGAATAAAACGTAAACAAAAGTCAGAAATGGTGGACCCAGGACCAAAACATATCCTTTTGTCATAACAGGAGAGAAAAATGAAAAAAGGAGAAGAAAAATTTGAGGAAGGCACAAATGAAAGCATGAAGTGAAATCCTGCTAAAGTTGAAAAAGATCTCAGTTGACTCAGGTAATAAGGTGCAAATTCAAAAAAGTAAGCCTATACTCCTCCCAACACAACAACCAGTTGGTTTTATCATGGTTGGTGTTTTGTTAGCTTTGATTCTGACCACTAGCTATATATAGGGATCATAACAAATACTGTTCCTTCAGTGGCTTCACTTCTTTCAACTAAACGATGAAATCAAACCAAATATGACTAATCCATTTAATCACAGCTCAGGTTCCTTACCATCAATTTTAGTTTGTAACTCACAATTATATACGATTCAATTTCAGTTTTCAACACTACTGAACTTCATGCACATCTATAAAGAAGGTGACATGATCATATATATCTTGAACCAAAAACCATTACCCCTATATTCCATTTCTGAAACCAACGCTTTACAACGAAACAACCAAGGGCACAAACTGTGAGTTCAGTGAGTTGTTACTGGAAACAAAAGTACATTATATATGCATATATGTTTAATTAGAAAGTATCATAATGAGCCAAGAAAAAAAAAGCTAAGCAGAAGCTGGTGGCGTGACCAAATGAACCTCCGTTTTGAAGAGAAGAACGGAGAGCGAGTCAATGGAGAAGTAGAAGAACCCGCCACCACTGTGAGTCACATAAGACCCGAAACTCGTCCCTATCACGCAGTGCCATGCCGGTCCGTGCGCCATGTCAAACTCCTGAAATTGAATCGTATGTAACAACTAATAACTCATAGTAATGGATAATTAAGATGAACACTCAGAGTCAGATAGAGGAGAAGAAGAATAATCTTATCTAACCATAAAAAATTGACGAAATTTTTGACAAAAAAATGTTTGTAAGGGTAACTTTGTTGTATGGAATTTAGTAATACGAGTCGCTTATTTATCTAAAGACTATGTTATTCTGATAAATAAATTTAGACATAATCTCTAATTCTCTAACGTTTATTAAAAAGAAAGACACAACAAAAATCGATACCTTTTTGAGTGCTCTTGCTAAGTGAGTGTGTGAGGGCTTGTGGGAAGGATCATGGGTGATCAGTGATCTTGTGTAGCGGAGAGCATGTTCCTGCATGTGGACAGGCATGTCAGATGATTTCAACCTGACGTTGAAGCTGATAGCAAGTGCAGCTAACTTCATGACTACTGCCTCAGAATTAGGGTTGTGATTGTTGCCATGCGTGGCCTTCTTCTTCTCTTTGGAGCCATGCCTCATCAGCTTTGGTTCTTGTTCCTCCATGGCCATAGAAAGAAGATGTTAGAGGAAAAGGGTATGTTGCAATTGAGCCAAAGAAGAAGAAGAAGAACAACAACAAAGTGGTTGGTGTTTGATATGTTTGAACTTTGACCGGTTGACTGTGTTGTATTGGACATGACAGCGAGGATTTCATGCATTCAGTACCACAAAGAAAGGGAAATAACGTTCATATATGTGTATTTGGGAAATAGATCGAAGTGACGCGTTGGTGAGAGAGTGTTTGGCACGACCCTATGAGATTTTGTTGCTAAGAAATATTACATATGAGTTATTGGCAAGTGGGGTTTGAATGCGTTTCTGGTTTGGGTTTTGGGAAAGTGAGAGAGGAGGAAAGGAAGCATGGGAATGGTTTGACAGCAGCAGAATTCACACCAAATGGAATGGGATATCAGATTGACCCAACAGGAGGGTTAGGTGAGTTTCCCTGCCAAGTTGAATGGTGATGAAAAATGCCAGGAATATTGCCTTGCCTTTCTCAATGTTCCTTCTAATTTTAGTTGCGTTATTTGTATCATTTTTTTAGATATCTTTTCAAAAATATCTTACAATGTCTCTTGAATATTAGTTGGAAAGAAAATTTTCTCAATCCTAAATCCAACTTCAATGTATGTCTGCCTGCCCATAAAAAAAAGATAACACCTTTTATCTGGATTTAGGAGTCTCAACTATTTTAAATTATTGGTTAAACTAACCTTGCGAGTCTTATAATTTCATTGTGGTTTCAAATAAGTCTATACCCTATAAGTTTTTTTATTGGATCTTTTTACTATAAAAATTGTATTTAATTTAAATACACTAAATGTATAAAAAATATTTATATAATTAACTAATTATATCATTTTATTTATATAATTATTTAAGTAATAAGTGTAAAATTTAACCATATTTACTAAAATAAGAAAATATAATTAAATAACAATATATAAAAAAAAAATTAATTTACAATACATCCAAATTAAATTTTTAAAAATTTATGATTACGTCTCCTCTGTCACTTGATCATTTATTCTTTATTATACTATATATGCACATGGACATGAACTATGCTATGTTATATCATATACACTATATAGATTTATGTTTTATCTAATTATTTTTGTTTAATTTTGTTTCCCTCACGTTTATGCTGTTGTACCTGTTCAGAATGTAATTAAAAATTATGTATCTAGTTTTAATGTTCTTTCTTTTCTTTTCTTTACATTAACTTATTAAATCGTTGACATCTTAGCATGGTTAATGGCGTAACAAAGAAATCAATGACCAATAAACCTATTATAAAATTTTCAAATTATAATGACCCAATTAAAACGATACTTTTTTGAAAACAAGCTAAAAATAAAGAGGCCTGTGAATTAATTAACATAAATTATTTAAATATGGAAAACTATTCCCTAATAAGGGACTGACTATTGTCACTTCATTTGAATTCATAACTGAATTTTATTTAGTTAATCTAAATTATCCACTACATTCTTTGTTGATTAAAAATATTAGTTTAATGTTAATTATTTATTATCAATTCTAACTTTATTTAAACTTATTTTTTAATTTAAAATTGATAATCAATTAAATTTTCTGAGAATATTTAATTTTGTCACATTTTTCATTTTTATACAGTCACTAAATTATAATATTTAATATAACTATTTAAATTTAAATAGTTTGAAATATGATTTTAGTCCCTACATGTGTTATCAATTTTGAATTGTCTTGACATAAAAAAAGTTTTTAAATCGGTTCCCACATATGCAATTGTTTGTAAAAAAGTCCTTATAGTCAATAAAAGTTATAATTTTGAGAATTTTACATGGTTAATAGAGTATAATATGACTATTTTATTTGCTTAGTTGGCTATTATGTGTCAAATGTCAAACAATAGAACACATGCTAATACCGGAGCATATTCTCTTATTATAACTCTAGTTGACAATAGCAAGTTAAGGGATTGATTTAAAATCCCTTTTAGTATAAGGATTAAATTCAAAATCAGTGACACATGGGGAGACTGAAAGTATAATTTAACCAAATGGATGTTGAACTACTTATTCTTATTTTAAAAAATAAGTAAAAAATAATAATAAAGGTGAATTAATAATTATAATATTCAATACACATACGAAGTGTTTTACATAGTAGTTATATTATATGTTTAGAAATTATTAAATGAACATATAACATCAGAATTTGTTAAAACGGAAGTGCTATTTAGCTCGAAAGCAAATTCATCAAAACCATAACGAACGGGTTTTCAACCCATCAAGGAGGGGAAAAGATGTAAACGAAGAAAGAAAAAAAGAATGTGTAACTGCAATATTACTAAGAGATAAAAAAAAAAGTTACATACTCGTACATCCAACACGAAAATGTTTCATACCTTAAAGCATTTTTCTTGTTAAAATGTCAATCCCTTAACTTTTATTGTAATTTTTGGTCATTATTTCTATTCTTAGAAATTAAAGTAACTTGACGCATTAAATTAGTTATATATTTGTTTAACATCTATTGTCAATATCAAACAAAAAGGGGGAAAATGCACCTAAACCCCTTAAATTTTTAGTTACTTACAAGTAGCCGCCCTTAACTTTTAAATTTTTCAATTAAATTCTTAAATTACAATAATTCTCAAAATTAGTCCTTCTATTTTATTGACCTAAACTCACTGATGTTATTTGCTATTTTCTAAAATTTTCTTATTTTGTATCTTGTTTAATATTCTTGAAAGTAAATATTAATATACAAAAAAAATTTAAAACATATTCTTATTTGAATAAATATCTAATAAAATTGACTTTTATATTTTTAAAATTGTAACAATAAATTAATAATAATTAATTATAAAAAATAAATAAATGATTTAAAATAATATTAGGATTATAAATTATTTAAGTCATAAATAAATTATTACTGAATACTTTAATTTTTTTGTTATTCTATATAAATATTCTAAATTTTAAATAAAAAAAACTTTTTATTCTTTAATTAGAATATGAATTCTTGTAATTTTTTTTTCAAGTTTCAGTTTTAGCATTTAATAATTGGAATGAGGTTTTATAGTTTATTCTTTTTTAAAAAATAAAAAAGAAATAAAAGCACTGTTAGAACTAGATAGGTCTAATTTCAATCCAGAAATGGAAAAGGAAATTATTTTTGTAGTTTTTAATGATTAATTTATTAAATTATCAATTTTTTTTTCATTTTTGAATGTAAGGAGATGCATTTATATTTAAATTTTACAATAAAAAATGAATGGTTAAAAAATAGTTAATTTTTGGCTCACCAATTTAGTATTACACTCAAAGGATTTTTTTTCTTATTTTAATATTTTATTTTCTATTTTTAAATGATAAATGTTATTTAATAAAAATATATGAGTAAATAAGTTTATTAAATAAACAAAAAAATGGGCAATTGAATGATATAATCTGACTCTAGCTAACTCAAATTTTTCCAACATTTGTATTTGCTATACAAAAAATTAAATTGAATAGAAGGACTAATTTTGAGAATTGTTATAGTTTAATGATTTAATTGAAAATTTTAAAAGTTAAGAATGGCTATTTACAATTGGCTGAAAAGTTTTAAGGGCTAGAATTTCTTTCCTATAAAAATTAAAAAATCTACACTAACATCTAATAATATATTGATACATTATTTAAGAGTTTAACAATACATGAAAGATCGAACATATTAAATAGTATACTAACATATTATTAGATGGCAAGATAATAATTTTTTTATTAACAATTTATATTAATTAAACAATAAAGTTATTATCAATAGTTATTTTAGTGAATTCAAAAATTATAATATATTAATAAAAATTTGCAAAGTTTATCTTTCTGCCACAGAACATTTATAAAAGATAAAATATAAATGTAGAGAAATTATAATACTTAAAGAACCATGCACAAAAATAGGTGGAGATAATTTTATCTTAACTTTTTCAAAAGACTTAAATATATTTTTAATTCTTTTTAATATTTGATTTTTTGAATTTGATTTTTTAAAAATTTTTCATTTGATTTTAATCTTTTATTTTTTAAATATTACCAATATTAGTCTTTATTATCAACTGAGTATTGTTAAGTGCTGACATGACAACATGAGATTTAATTGGCATTAACATATGTCAAAATCTCATGTTGTCAGGTCAGTATTTAATAGCACTCAGTTGATAGCAGGGATTAATATTGGTAATATCTAAAAAATAAGAAACCAAAATCAAAAAAAAATTTTAGAGATTAAATCCAAAATATTAAATATTTAAAAAAACTAAAAATATATTTAAATCTTTCCAAAAACACTCGAATATCTACTTTAGATAACTCCTATGGTAGGTATCGAGCTGCGTGGCTTCTTCTGTTGGTCCTGTTGCCTAAGCTTTTTATACGTGTCCAATGTCTTTTTCTCATGGCTTACCGAAAATGTTGAGTATCGGGGGAGGGTAAATGGTTTTTTTTTTTTTAACTTTTTTTAAAGAGGCATTTGTTTTAAAATTTGAAATTATATTTCTAAAAATCATATTTTTGAAAATGTTATATTTAAGAATGTTATTTTTAAATATTTTATAAAATTTGTTTGTTTAACATTAAAAATTCTTAGAAATATTTGTTAAGATTTTTAAGAATAAATTAAAAATTTATTTGGTTTATAATACATACTCTTAGGAATATATATCATAATTCTCAAAATATCTCTAATATAATTAATTATATTATTATTATTATTATTATTATTATTAATTGAGAGATATTTTAATATTTTTGTTCAATAAAATTTTATTATCATATTATGGGAATATTTTATTCTCAACTACTATTATAGAAATAAAAAGTTTATCAAAATATAAAAATATGATTTTTTTAAAAATAATTAATACTTAAAATATTTTTATAAACCTTAAAATAAACATGAGAATAGATTATTCTCAAGTAATTATTTTTGGAATAATTTCACATATTTTGAATATTATTTTATTTTATTTTATTTTATTTTATTTTTTCAATCATAAGCATTGGTGAGTTGGATGATCCAATTGTAGTATTTTATTTTAATATTTTATTTCGGTTGACCAAAAAAAAAGAATTATTTTGAAAATATGTGAAGCTGACAAGCGGCTATTCTTGTCAGAATCCCTGAAAAAGGCGGCATAGTGCTTGTGGAGGGTGCATGGTATGAAACCTTGCTTTGGGATATGAGCTTTAAAATTCTTGCAAGGTGGATGCTTTTTCCTGGTGCACTACGTTTCTGTTTTTCGGTGTACTGCAGGGTTGATGCTTTGCTTCATGTAAATGAAAAGTATATTACTGATATAAAAATATTTAACTATTTTTTAAATTTTTTTTAATTTATTTTCAATATCTATTCTTATTGTCAAACTATTTGAATCATTATATCATTTTACGAAAGCACCCCAAAACAGTAACACCAACTAATCTTTATTCTTTACTTTACCAACATTGAAATCGGTAAATTCTCTAGTGAAGCATATATCAAATGCTTCACCATCAAGTAAGGGAATGGAAGGCCAACATGTGTATAATGAATCAGAAGCAAGTCAAATTTCATTAACTTGATGTAAAGGATTAATAGAGTGCACCGTTTCCCTTACCTAATTCCCCATTCCCAACAAGTCAACAACCTTGTCTGTTTCCTCAAGGCATTGCTGAGAGGAGAAAGACTGGCTAGCGAGAGAAAAAGGGAGGGGTGGCAGTTCCGCTGTAGAGAGTGCAGCACAATGTAGTGTAAACCACGTGGCTAAAGTGCAGGAAGAAAGGGGTGACTTGTGTTTTTTGATTTTTGCTTTCAAGAGTTAATCAAAATGTGCACTTCACTAATCCTTCAAGTTATGTTAATGAAGTTTAACTTCCTTCTGGTCTCACTATCCATTTTTGGGCTTTCTATTTACCCAAGTCATCACTTTACGGTGAAGTAAAGTGTGTAAGCTTCACCACAGCAAGCATCCATTGCAATCACCCTTTCTCCTCTACCATCGACATTAAAATGCTCCACGCCTTTGAAGGGAATTCTTAGATGATAAGGACGACTTGGTCATTTCACTCTTCAGTACTCACTGTGGCTCCAGAATTTTCAGATGTTCATAAACTAAGAAAAAATGCGGTGTTATATTCTATATTGGCATTCAATACCACAGATTATGAAAAATGTAATGAAAGTGACAAAGAATAATGACCCCCGAAACTTAAAGCAATGAACTAATTGATAGGTGTCCAATTATTCGGGTGCTTTAATAAAGTGTATTTGATTGGAGTAGTACATGAAACAAATGCTACTTATTTATTAATTCACCTTGCGTGAGTTTTAAAACCAATCTCCAAAGCTAGGTACCATAGCATGTCACCCTCATGGCGAGCATAGCAGCAACCACCAATGTACAACCATCATCATCGCACGAGAATATCACGTGTATTGATGGTAAGCTTTGCAAGGCTGCGGTGGAAGGCAATTTCAACGAATTCACCAATGTCCATAACATCGAGTGTCTACTCACCCCACTTAAAAACACAATTCTTCATATTCACTTGACATCTACAACAAGTGATACAACAACAGTTGAAACAGCCCCAAGTTTTCCAATATCATATTTACTAGTAGTTGTCCATAAGATTGTGCGATGGATACTTGGCTACAAACGAATTGAAACAGCTGTTTCAGAACATTTTGTGGAACAGATTCTAGATAAGTGTGGACGCCTAGTTCTGCTCCGCAACACCAAAGAAGAAACACCCCTTCATGTGGCTGCCAGGTACGGACACTCAACGATAGCAAAGATGCTGATAGAACGTGCCAAAGCTCTTCCTCGTGACATTGAGAGTGGAGTCGGAGAAAAGAAAAAGCTTATCAGAGCCACAACTCACGAGAATAATGACACTGCATTACATGAGGCTGTACGCTATAATCACATTAAAGTAGTGGAGATCTTGCTAGAAATGGATCCTGATCACTCGAATATTGCCAATAAAGCAAATGAGACTCCACTTCATCTGGCATCAGAGAGAGAATACACGCAAATTGTGCGTAAGATATTAGAGAAAGTGGAATCACCAACATATGGAGGTCCCGATGGCCGGACGGCATTGCATGCTGCTGTGATTAACAATGACAGAGATAATACTTCTTGCCCCCGTTCGTGAACTTTCTTTTTTTTTTTTTTTCAAAAAAAATCTTGTTATTCGTATAACACTATTTGTGCAAAGTTATACGAATTGCTTCTCGTACCATTTACTATTGCTCTGGCAATTCGTACAAGTTTGCACGAATAGTGTTTGACCCCGTTAAGTCGATCTATTTTTTTCACTGGTGATTTATTTTTCTTTTCCAATCATATTTAAACACTTGTATTTGTCAAACTTTCGTAACAAATTTTCAAGCCATTAAGCAATGCTCTAGATATATTTCTATGATTTTGTTTTCATTGTAAATTTTATATATAATCTCAAACAGCGAATTTGTACTTTCTTTTTTCAAATGTAGTCAATTTTTATTTAACCAAAATAGTACATGGATATGTAATTTAAAGGGTAAGAAAATCATAAATTTTTCTTAGAAATTCAGGTGATTACTAATTGGACACGTGTGTAAAGGAAATCCAACAGTAGAGGGAAAAAAAAATTTGAAAAAGTAAGGACTTTATAAACTAATAAAATTACAATCTTACTATCTTTAAGATTTGAAGATGCTATGTCGATTTACTAGCTATAATTCTTCTGTTTATATCCATTATTACAGAGATTGCTATTGTTATGGGCTCTATATTAGTTTCTAACAGTTTATCGAACCTATATTTTGTAAGTATTAACTGTTTTTTTTTTTTTTATAGCTGTTGTAAGTATTAACATTAAAATAATGATTTTGTTAACAAGTATACTTGTGGACGATTAAAAAATATTACATAAAAAATAATTTTTTATATTTTTAAAATGTTAAATATCATAAAAAAATATATATATATATATATATATATATATATATATATATATATATATATTTTTTTTTTTTTTTTTCATATCAAACTTTTCTTTTTAATTAATTCTTGTCAGCAAAATCCTTAAAACATGTTAATGATTATTGAAAAGAAAAATAATCTGCAAATTTCTCATATCTCAGGAACGGCAAGAGATTTTCTGAGGAATAAACATTTGAGAGCCACCGTGAAACATGCAGACAAACATGGTAGGATTCCTCTTCATTATGCAGCAAAAGTCGGGAGCAAATATTTAACAAGATGAAAACACCGCATATGTGAAAGATAATGAGGGTTGGACAGCTCTTCACATCGCAGCTGATCGTGGTCATGGACCTATGGTGCAGATGATTATAAATTACTGCCCGGCTTGTTCAGAGCTAGTGGATAGCAAAGGCTGGAATGCTCTTCATTATGCTGTGAATGGGGAGGCGTCTCATTTTACAATGGATAGAATCATGTGCGACCTATCTATCACTAAGCAACCTTTACAATGAGAAGGACGTCGATGGAAACACGCCCCTCCATTACTGTTTGAATACCTGGATGCAGCGATGGGAAATGGTAATTTGCAGCAGAGTGGACAAACTGGCCTTGAACAAAAGAGATCAAACGTTTCTTGATATTGTGTCTGATGATGCTGAAGGACGTCTGGGACAGGTAAACTAAAAGATAAAAGCACTATCCTATCTTTATATTTAGAAGAAAAATGTTATTTGTAATCGATTTTGAGATTTATTTTAAGAAATATATTAAAATATCTCTTAATTATTGATGAAAAATGGGTCTCATCTTTTTCATTCTTCATGAATAATTAAGAGACACTTTAATGTATCCCCTAAAATAAATCTCAAAATTGAGTACAAGTAATACTATTTTATTTTGATTAGAAAATCAAAGAAAAAGGTTTAAATTTCAAATTAAAAAGCAAAAAAAATCAAATATCACTTTACTCTCGAATACATAGCCCACTAGTGTATATGTAATTGATTAAGATTGTCTAATGTTTGTTTTAAATGTGACTATATCATGTTAAAAGAAGAAAAGATACAAGCACTTAAATTGAGCCACACAATTCTAAGTGGACTATATTTATTTAAAGTGATTGTGTGTCAATTTTTTCTTAACATGACATAATCATATTTAAAATAAATATAAAAGGACGCAAATCCATAAGTGGTGTAATAGGTTTAATCTCTCTACATCGTAATTTTCTTTCCAATTTTCACACTCTCTCTCATGTCCCATTACAAGCTATTGTAGACTTTTTCACTAATTATGCAGGATAAAATCTGGGTCTTAGTAAAGAACGATATCAATTTTAAAAATTATTTAATCATTATATTAAAAAAACTAGCTCGTATTATATTGCACTTAAAAAATTTGCTTCTTTCTGTGCCAAAGACTATATTTGCACTAGGAATAACATGCTGGGCCTTTTCAATACCTGTTTTAAGAATAACGTACTTAAGAGGAGGAAGTAAGAATGGTAATTTTATCAATTTGTGTTATTAGTATTCACTATTTTTCCTGAAATTATGAGGAACAATATGGCGTACATACAGAATTATTAAGATTGTCTTTTCTTTTTTTTGGGTGGGGGGGGGGGGGGGACAGATTAAGATTACCTTTTAACTTTAGCAACTTTTGTTTTTATACCAGAGAGAGAGAGAGAGAGGGAGAGAAGTTGCTGCAAGAATAATAGTTTCATATAGATTTAGTGTCTAGTGTACCATCTCAAAATCGTGTGGGATGATTAAAAGTTACCTACAAAACTTTTTTGATGTGGTTGTTACTTACAAAATTATTAATGACATTTATATATAAAAAATAATTAATATATATAAAAATATTTACGTTATATGTATGCGTAGAAATATATATATATATATATATATATATATATATATATGCATCTTAAAAGATAAAATTTAAGAGTCACATAAGAGAGAGAGAATTTAAGAGATAATTTTGATATATTATTAATCTAAATCATTTTACATCTTTTACCAATCATACATTATTTTTTAGGGGTGTTTGGTAGGGAGGAATATTTTAACATTTTTAGGATTGTGAAAAAATTCCACTACTTGGTAAAGGATTTGTAAAAATATTTTTGATATTGGTTTTAGGTTAATATTTTTTTCAAATATTCCTATCTCACACATAAGACTGTAATATTCCTATGAAATGGGAATATTTTTTCCTATAAGCAAACCAAATTATTTTTATTATCACCCATTGCCACCCGCCGCCAGACCACAGCCAAACATCGCCAAACCACCGCCCTCTGCCAAGAGTATTTTTACAAATATGTAAAATATTTTCGAGAATTTAATTTGTTTACGAAACACTCTAAAAAATACATGGTTGGAAAAGTTATTTTCAAGAATAAAAATTCAAATCTCCTACCAAATTGTCCTTTTGTATAACCTTTAAAATAGTTACAAGAGTCAAACTTTTTAATGATATCACAAAACATAATTACATTGTAAAGACTAACATTGTATTAAAAAAAATAAATTTAAATTATAATTATTATATATGTTATAGTAAAAATCTTGTAGAGCTAACATCTTCCAAGTATTGGCTTATACCAGCTAGAACCAGAGATTACATGTACCATTTTTATTTGCATGCAGCATGGGATAGAGCAATTGAAAAAGGCTGGGGTTAATTGAAGTCAGCTACTTGATGTAAAATGGAATGACTGGGGACCCAAGTTAGCATTTGGTAAAAGGTGATTTCTATGGTACCCTCTATAAAATAGAGGGCTCCAAACCCTTCCTTAATTAGATCAATAAAATCATACCACTTGTTAATTTTTTTTTATCCAAATCAACACTTGCTTAGTATTACTTCAGAATTTATGTTTAGACTGGCATTTTCTTATTTATTTTGAATTTAACCCCACTTCTTATTCTAAATAACAAAAATTTTAAAACTACAAATAGTCAAAATTGGGTATCCAAACAACTGAAACAAGCAGCACATGAAATTAATATCACTAAAAAATCTAACAAAATATAAAAAAATCCCAATTTGAAGAACCCTAATTCTAATATATGATTGAAGAACCCTAATCCCCTTTTCTTTTTGATTGACAAAAACATTAGCCACAATCTAAATAAAAAGAAATCTAAACAAATTAAATATATATGTCTCCAAGCACCCTACTCTCTTTTAATCTTTTGCATGAAAAGGGGAATGTTGCATTTGGTCATTTATTATGGCCAGTCCACTTGAAAGTGGCAGCACAATTCGTAAAATTTATAAAATATAATGATGTGATGGAGTGGAAATTAAACAAAAATAGTTTTCTATCCTTTTCTATGAACACAGCAATGGTTGTGATATCTACAAGACAATCTTTCAATCCATTTTGATTGTTTATTTGTTTAGATTGCAGTAACTATTCTTTTTGTTGATCAAAAAGAAAAAAGGAATTAGCTTTCTTTAAATTGGGGTTCTTTATATTTTGTTAGATTTTTTAGTGATATTAATTTCATATGCCATTAGTTTCAGTTGTTTGGATACTCGATTTTGACTATTTGTGGTTTTAAAATTTTTGGTATTTAGAATAATAAGTGGGGTTAAATTCAAAACAAATAACAAAATGCAGGACTAAACATAAATTATGAAGTTATACTAAGTAAGTATTGATTATAATTAAAAAAATTAATAAATGATATAATTTTATTAATCCAATTAAAGAAGGATTTGAAATCCTCTATTTTATAGAGAATACCATAGAAATCACCTTGGTAACTTTGGTGAAAAGGTAAAGGAAGCCCATCTAATAGTGGCCACATTAATTACAACCGTGACTTTTGCAGCTGCACTCACCCTACCGGGGGTTACCATACAAGATGGTGAGCATAAGGGTAGCCCCATTCTAGGACAAAGAGCCTCTTTCAAAGCCTTCATCATTTCAAATACCATAGCTCTGGTTCTATCTGCTTCTGCAGCTTTTATCCAACTTTTCTCACTACATAGTAAAGGCAAGTTGTTGGGGCATAGGCTCTCTGAATATGCCTTTTCATTCATTGTGGTAGCAATAGCAGCAATGATTGTGGCATTTGTCACAGGCATGCATGCTGTGCTGGGATCTTCCTCAATCAGTATTGCAGTTATCACCGCTGGATTGTCATTCTTCCTTGTCTGCGACCAAGTGCTAAGAATGTGTTTCAGCAGCTCCTTTTTCTTTGCATTTATGATAATCTTAGTGAACGTAATAGGGTTTTAGTACGTAGGATTAGCCCTTAGATTGTGTTCTCGTTGCCTCTCAGTTCTTACATTTCGAAAGAGACAACGTTAAGCAAAGAATCATCTTCTAGTGCTATCTAGATTTGTATTCGTGGGATTGCAAGGGTCGCTTGTTACTTTGTATATTGTATTTAGAGTTCACTTTGTTCAAAAGGTTAGTTTGTCTGACCGTGTTGTAAAAGTTGTAAGAGTAAAATTATTTTAAAAATTGTTTATGTATATAATTATTTTTTTATATAATTAATCATATGATAATTAATTTCTATTTAAAAATTTTAATTAAAAAATAATTTTAAGATAATTTATTGTATTTGGATCAAATAAAAAAATTATTTTTATATGATAAAATTATTAAAAAGAATATAAAATAATTATTTATATTATATAATTTTTTATATTTATAATCAATTTGATAAAAATATAATAATTTTGAAATAATTAATTTTTATTTCTATTTATGATCAAAAGTTTTTTAGCTTAAAATTTGTAGCTTTTGATTATAATTCATTTTCATATTACCAAACATGTTAGAGTAGCTTTTTGGCTAAAAGAATTGTTTTTGACTCCCAAACATGCGCTACATTTGCAGTTACAACCACAAATGGGAAAGTTAATAAAAAATTAGATGTTGTTTAAAGATGCAAAAATACATCAATGCAATAATTGGAAAAATACAGGGAAATATTGCCTAGTCTACCACTGATAACCTTATTGAAAGCTTTGGATTAAAATAATTAGACCAGGCTTTTGTCAATGGCTTATTCAACCACTCAGTGTTCCAATAGTGTAATAGGCTATATGTACAGAAATACTATTAATCACAGTTTGGGCAGTTACAAACAATAACTTGACAAGCCTAGCGAGCAAAAACATTGAAATTGATACAACATCGAAAGTGGCAAACTCAGAGCAAGCATCAACTACGGAGTATTCAATTTTCTGCATATTCATTCAAATGAAGTTGACACAACAATAACAGCCAAGACTTATATCACTAACAGGGGTGGTGCTGCCTCCCTCATATATCTAAATCATATATTGGAAGAAACGGATACAATATTAATCTATGGTGGCTACTTCATAGTTCATACGCCTAAAAGCCAGCAAGATATCAATAAAATCTTAAACCATTTGCACGTACAATGACTAATCTGTCAATGCTTACCTTTGCATTTGAGCCGGCATTTATCAGCTCAGCATGTGCTGCGGCAATATGCTCAGATGCCTGTGGACAAAATTAATTGGCGTTAGATCTAGCCACAATTTGATGTAATGGATTGGAACAGAAGCATAACAACCATTGTTTGTTCAAATTTTATACACCAATATGCATTAGAAACATAAATTGAAAACTAGTAGAAAAAGGTAGAGCTAAGCCTAATGAACTTTCTTCTCTTGAATTTTTCCCTCACATCATTAACTAATTGACGGTAGGGACGTATTAGAAAATTTAGAAAATTAACATATGTAGGGATTAATTTAAAATCTTTTTTTGTGTAAGACTAAATTCAAAATCAATAACATGTATAGGGACCGAAATTATTTTAACCAAATGGATATTAAATTATTTATCCAAGTTTTATTATTTAAATAACATTGCAGTGTTTGTCTTAAAAAAAAGTAAAAAATAATGGGTAAATGGATTTTAAGTCATATAAGTATCGGTGAGTTGGATCCAATTGCAGTAATTTTTTTATTTTTAAAATATTTTATTTCAAAAATATGTGAAGCTGACAAGTGGCTATTCTTGTCAAAATCCCTGAAAAAAGGTGGCATAATTCTTGTGGAGGGTGCATGGTATGAAACCTTGCTTTTGGAGATAGGCTTTAAAATTCTTGCAGGGTAATTGCTTTGCTTCATGTAAATGAAAAGTACATTACTGATATATAAAATTAACTAATTTTTATTTTTTTAATATATTTTACACTATTTTATCGTATTGTAAAACTATTTCAATCAAATGATATATCATTTTACGAAAGCAACCCTAAACGGTAGCACCAACTAATATTTACTTTACCAACACTGAAATCACCCTTTCTCCTCTGTCATCGACATTAAAATGCTCCTCACCTTTGAAGGGAATTCTTAGATGACGAGGATGACTTGGGAGTTGGGAGGAGAATAAAGTGTGGTGTTATGTTCTATATTCGCATTTCAATACCATATATATTATACAAAAAATGTAATGAAAGTGATAAAGAATAAGGACCCCCGAAACTTAAAGCAATGAAATAATCGATTGGTGTCTAATTATTCGGGTGCTTTAATTAATAAAGTGTATTTGATTGGAGCAGCACATGAAACAAATGCTACTTATTTATTAATTCACCTTACATCAGTTTTAAAACCAATCGCCAAAGCTAGGTACCATAGCATATCACCCTCATGGTGAGCATAGCAGCAGCCAACAATGTAGAACCGTCATCATCGCACGAGAATATCACGTGTAATGATGGTAAGCTTTACAAGGCTGCGGTGAAAGGCAATTTCAACGAATTCACCAATGTCCACAACATCGAGTGTCTACTCACCCCACATAAAAACACCATTCTTCATATACACTTGACATCTACAACGAGTGATACAGCAATTGAAACAGCCCCAAGTTTTCCACTATCACTTTTTCTAGCACTTATGCATAAGATTCGAGAACTGCGATTTAGATACAAAAGAATTGAAACAGCTGTTTCAGAACATTTTGTGGAACAGATTCTAGATAAGTGTGGAGGCCTAGCCTAGTTCTACTCCCCAACACCAAATGGAGAAACACCCCTTCATGTGGCTGCCAGGTACGGATACTCAACCATAGCAAAGATGCTGATAGAACGTGTCAAAGCTTTTCCTCTTGACATTGAGAGTGGAGTTGGAGTCGAAGAAAAAATGCTTATCAGAGCCACAACTCACAATAATAATGACACTTCATGACACGAGGCTGTACGCTATAATCACATTAAAGTAGTGGAGATATTGCTAGAAATGGATCCTGATCTCTCGAATATTGCCAATAAAGCAAATGAGACTCCACTTTATCTGGCCTCAGAGACAAAATATACGCAAATTGTGCGTAAGATATTAGAGATAGTGGAGTCACCGGCATATAGTGGCCCCAAAGACCGAACGGCGTTGCATGCTGCCGTGATTAACAATAATATAGGTAATACTTGTTGCCCCCGTTCGTCTATTTTTCTTTATCTAGTTATTCATATAATTATTAGTTTCTCTTACGAACCGTCTATAGATATGTTTCTATGATTTTGTTTTCATTGTGAATTATATAATCTCAAACAGCTAATTTTTGTTTTCTTTTTTAAATGTAGTAAATTTTTATTTAACCAAAATAGTACGTGGATATAATTTAAAGGGTAAGAAAATCATAAATTTATCTTAGAAATTCAAGTACGTTCTAATTGGACACGTGTGTAAAGGAAATCCCATAGTAGGCAAACAAAATTGAGAAAGCAAGGACTTTACAAACTTACTGGCTATAATTCCTCTTATTCAAATCCATTATTACAGATATCACTATTGTTATGGGCTCCATATTAGTTTCTAACAGTTTATCGGACCTATATTTTGTAAGTATTAAGAATTTTTTTTTTTTTTTTTTATAGCTGTTGTAAGTATTGACGTTAAAATAATGATTTTTTTAACAAGTATACTTGTGGAAGATTAAAAAAGACAATATTACATAAAAATTAGTTTTTTGCATATTTTAAAAATATTAAATATAATAAGAAATCTATTTTTCATATCATACTTTTCTTTTTAATTAATTCTAGTCGACAAAATACTTAAGACAATATGTATGTTAACGATTATTAAAAAGAAAAATAATGTGTTCATTTCTCATATCTCAGGAGTGGCAAGAGATTTTCTGAGGAATAAACATTTGAGAGCCGCGGTGAAACATGCAGACGAACATGGCAGGGTTCCTCTTCATTATGCTGTAAAAGCCGGGAACGAATATTTAGCAAACTTGCTACTTGAACAAGACAAAAACACTGCATACATGAAAGATAATGACGGCAAAACAGCCCTTCACATCGCAGCTCATCTTGGTCATGAATCTATTATGCAGATTATTATAAGTTACTGCCCAGATTTTTCGGAGATGGTGGACAACAAAGGCTGCAATGCTCTTCATTATGCTGTGAAGGGGGAGTCTTATTTTACAATGGATAGAATCATGTGCGACCCACTGTTTTAAATTGCAGTTGCGGCTGCGGATGTGATCGCGGTTGCAGTTGTTGTGATTGCGGCCATTGCGGCTATTGTGATGCGCATTGCGTCTGTTGTGATGAGAATTTTTTTTTTAGTTTGTCACTGGAAATTAAGCTCATTGCGGGCCGTTGCGGTCAATTTACGTGAATTGGTGAAACACTGCAATTGTGATGTGTTGCGGTTGCGGTCACCACTGCAACCGCAATATTGCGGCCGCATCACGTGATGTAGTCCGTATTTTGGAACATAGCGACCTATCACTAAGCAACCTTTACAATGAGAAGGACGATGATGGAAACACTCCCCTCCATTACTTCTTAAATTCCCGGTACCAACCATGGGAAATGCTATGTTGCACCAGAGTCGACAAACTGGCCTTGAACAAAAAAGATCAAACGTTTCTTGATACTGCGTATGAAGATGTTGAAGGAGGTCTGCATCAGGTAATACTAAAAGATAAAACCACCATCCTATCTTTATATTGTGGCTAGAAAATCGATGAAAATGGTTTAGATTTCTCAAAAAAGAAAAATAAATTTGAAGATAAAAAATTTCAAGATTTCGAGTACGTTACTCTCGTAACATAGCCCTTTAATATATATGGTATAGATTAAGATTGTCTCATGTTTGTTTTAAACATGACTATGTCATTATATTAAAAAGAAAAAGATATAAGCACTTAAATTGAGCCAAACAATTTTTCAGTGGATTATACTTGTTTAAAGTATTTTTCTTTACCTCTTTTTTACCATGTTGTAGTGATATTTAAAATAAATATGAAAGGATGCTAATCCATAAATGATATGATAGGTTTAAGCTCTCTCCATCTTAATTTTCTTTCCAATTTTCGGACACTTTCTCTCATGTCCCATTAAAAGCTATTGGAAACTTTTTCACTAACTATGCAGGATAAAATCTAGGTCTTACTTAAAAACGTTGTCAGTTTAAAAATTATTTAATCATTATTCTCTATCCAAAATTACTTGACTAATTATTAAAATAAAATATATTAAAAAAATAGCTCATATTATATTTGCACTTAAAAAAGTTGCTTCTGTCTGTGCCCAAAAATTTTATTTGCACTAATTATCGTCCTGCCTTTGTAACACCTGTTTTAAGAATAACATACTTTGCATTTTTAATACCTGTTTTAAGAATAAAATACTTAAGATGAGCAAGGACGAATGGTAATTTTATCAGATCTGTGTTATTATTAATTATTTTTCCTGAAATTATGAGGAACAATCTGGCATACATAGAGAATTATTAAGATTGTCTTTTCAACTTACTAAGAGAAGTTGTTTTTATACCCAAAAAAAAAAGAGGAGAAAAGTTGTTCCAAGACTAATAGTTTCATATAGATTTAGTGCCTAGTGAGTAGTGTACCATCTCAAAATCGTGAGGGAGAATTAAAAGTTACTTACAAAATTCTTTTGATGTGGTAGTTACTTAGGAAATTATTAATGACATTTATTGAACTGACATTCTATGTGTGTATCTTAAGAGATAAAATTTAAGAGTCACTAAAAAAAAGATATGAAGTTTAGGAAATTGATTTTGATATACTATTAATCTAAAGCATTATACACTCTTTATCAATCATATATTACTTTTTGCATAACTTTTAAAATAGTTATTATAAAATTCAAACCCTTTAATGATATCACAAAACATAATTAGATTGTATGTATTAAAAATAAATTTAAAATGTAATTATTATTATATATGTTATACTCAAAATCTTGTAGAGCTAACATCTTCCAAGTATTGGCCCATACCAGCTAGAACTAGAGATTAATTACACGTACCATTTTTATTTGCATGCAGTCTGGAGCAACAACGCTATTAGTAAAGGCTGGAGCCAAACGAAGTCAGCGACTCGATGTGAAACCAAAGGATAGGAGTTCCAAGTTAGCGTTCAGTAAAGAAGCAAAGGAGTCCCATCTAATAGTTTCCACTCTGATTGCAACGGCGACTTTTGCAGCTGCATTCACCCTACGGGGGGGTATCATACAAGATGGTGAGCATGAGGGTAGCCCTATTCTAGGACACAGAGCCTCTTTCAAAGCATTCATCATTTCAAATACCATAGCTCTGGTTCTATCTGCTTCTGCAACTTTGATACATCTTTTCTCACTACATAGTAAAGGCAGGTGGTTGGAGCGTCAGCTCTCTGAAAAGGCCTTTTCATTCATTTTGGTTGCAATAGCAGCAATGATTGTGGCATTTGTCACGGGCACGTATGCCCTGTTGGGATCTTCCTCAATTGGTATTGCATCCATCACCCTTGGATTGTCATTCTTCTTTGTCTTCGACCAAGTGCTAAGAATGGGCCACAGCAGCTCCTTTTTCTTTGCATTTATGATAAACTTAGCGAACGTAATAGCGTTTTCATACGTAGTATTAGCCTTCAGATTGTGTTTTCGTTGCTTCTCAGTTCTTACTTCGAAAGAGACAGTGTTAAGGGAAGAATCATGTTCTAGTGCTATCTAGATTTGCATTCGCGGGATTGCAAGGGTCGCTTGTTATTTTGTATATTGTATTTAGAGTTCACTTTGTTCAAAAGGTTACATGTGTGTGTTTCGAAAAATTGTAAGAATAAAATTATTCAATAATTATTTATGTGTATAATTATTTTTTTATACAATCAATTATGTGAGAATTAATTTGTATTCAAATATTTTAATTAAAAAATAATTTTAAGATAATATATTTTATTTGAATTATACAAAAAAAATTATTTTTATATAATAAAATTATTAAAAATGATATAGGATAATTATTTATATTATATAATATTTGATATTTAGAACAATCCTAAACTCTAAACTCTAAATAATCAATTTTTATTTATGATCAAAAATTTTTCAACTTAAAATTATTAACTTTTGATTATAATTCATTTTCATATTATCAATCATGTTAGAATAGCTTTTTTGCTAAAAAAGTTGTTTTTGAAGGCTTCCAAACATACACTAAATTTGTAGTTCAACCACAAAATCAGAAGCCAATAAAAAAAATTAGATATTGTTTAAAGATGCCAAAATACATCAATTCAATAATTGGGAAAATACAGGGAAATTTTACCTCGTCTACCGCTGATAACCTTATTGAAAGCTTTGGATTAAAATAATTAGGCCAGGCTTTTGTCAATGGCTTGTTCAACCACTCAGTGTTCCAATAGTGTGATAGGCTATATGTACAGAAAGACTATTAATCACAGATTGGGCAGTTACAATCAATGACTTGGCAAGCCTAGCAAGCAAAAGCATTGAAATTGATATAACATCGAAATTGGCAAACTCAGAGCAAGCATCAACTACGGAGTATTCAATTTTCTGCATATTCATTCAAATGAAGTTGACACAACAATAACAGCCAAGACTTATATCACTAGCAGGGGTGGTGCTGCCTCCCTCATTTCTCTAAATCATATACTGGAAGAAACGGATACAATATTAATCTATGGTGGCTACTTCATAGTTCATACGCCTAAAAGCCAGCAAGATATCAATAAAATCTTAAACCATTTGCACGTACAATGACTAATCTGTCAATGCTTACCTTTGCATTTGAGCCGGCATTTATCAGCACAGCATGTGCTGCGGCAATATGCTCAGATGCCTGTGGACAAAATTATTTGGTGTTAGATCTAGCCACAATTTGATGTAATGGATTGGAACAGAAGCATGACAACCATTGTTTGTTCAAACTTTATACACCAATATACATTAGAAACATAAATTGAAAACTAGTAGAAAAAGGCCGTAGAGCTAAGCCTGATGAACTTTCTTCTCTTGAATTTTTCCCTCACATCATTAGCAAATTGATTTCCATCATCATTTATGACTTTAAATCAAAGAAAATGGTGCTTCTCAAGCCAGGGCCAAAAGTTTAGTTGCCCATCAATGTTGTGAAACATGTTGCAGAAGCTTTCAGCCGGGAGATCTGATCTTGATGAGCACAGGGGGAGCAAGATTATGCTATTGGCCTTTAGAGAAATGGGTAAAAGGCTTTCACCATGCTAAGAAGATACAGGATTGTTAATCAGTGGTGCTCTTGGGATGTCAAAATTAATAACTGAGCAATTATCACTTCCATGATATATATCCAAGAACCATTAGTTTTATTTGCTGAGGCTACTTGCTCCAGTTTCAGCAGTCTCTACTTTCTGGAGCTTGTAGTTGTAAACACTATATAGTAAAATCAAAAGGATATTAAGGTGATCATTTATCAACATAGCTTTGATACCTAGTTGATCACGTTTTAACTTTTTTTGCCCCCCTATGTGGAGACTAAGCTTTAATCGGATAAAGTACAACCTTGTCCTTTTCACAGTAACTTGGAATCTAATTATGACACAGGTTTCAGAAAACTCAATAGGAAAAGAAAAACAAACATTACTATTAATATGCAGTTCTGGGCACTGACACTGCCACATCACAAGAATGAAGTGATCAACTACCATTCAAGGAGAAAGGTAATGAAGGAGTCAATCATGATCACTTTAAAAAGTCACTAAGGCATGCGGGATCACTCCTCAACACTCCACATTGGCTGCTATCTTAGTTGCCAACAACGTAAGCAGTCCTAGTCATTTCTCCATCCAAGCTTACAAATGTTATCCTTTGAATTGGAGCAAAGTTATGAGATTCAATATGTATAGGTTTGTGCTTAAGTTTCAACTCCTAGCCTATGTAATTGAACAGAAATGGAAAACCAATCAAGGTTCAATTGTAAGGTGAAAGATAAGGATTTGACTCTTTTAAATCATTTCTTAATCATTTTCAATTCTAATCTTCAATATTAATCAGGTTCATTATTCCCTATTACAATCAATTAGACTCCAACAAAGATCTTTTTGAAAAAAAGAGGGGAAGATGACCAAAGCATGAAACGAAGACGAATTTTCTCTCTCATTCATTTCATTTTCTCACCTGACAAATAGGATCATAAATGCAAAGCTGCAAAAAAGAGGGACCTTAGGGAAAGAAAAACTAATCAAAATTCTAATCATACAATGGTATGACCGAAACAGCTTACTCTCAGCCAAAAAAAAAATGAAGCTTTTCTATAAACTTCGTCTATTCTTCATCAATTTTAGACTATAAGCTTCATCAGCTAAGAAAACATAGAGTCTCTTAGCTGTGCATTGAGCTCTGCGCGATGGGAGTAACAGTGACAAAAAGTTGTAAAATGCTTTTGGCAAAAAACAAACCCTCATTTCAAAAGTGAATCAATCTTTCTTATTAGGTAAAACCTAGCAAAGATTTCAATTTTGTATTTAAGACTATGTTTGGAATTTTTATAGATAATGAAAGGAGCGGCTCATAATAGAATAAGGTGGAAAAGCAAAGAATAGAGTGGGCTAAATGATATCAGTTTCATGTTTAGATATTTTATGAGTTTAATGAGGAAAAGGAAGGAAAATATATTACAATCTCTCCCTAACCCCCCAATTTGGAGGGTCAAAAACATGGGGGTTTTGAATGGCAAGGAGGGACAAATTGTCCTCCTTAGCCCTTCCATCTCCTCCTCCTAAATTGCTTCCAAATATGAGTCACAAGTTTAGCCACTCTACTCTTTGCCACTCCCTTCATTATCACCCTTCCAAACATTACCCTAAAGTCTTTTTTATTTTATTTACATCCCTAATATTTCAATCTTGCTATTTTGATAGACGATATCCAAATTATAAACAACAAAAATTGATAATAAGGTTAGATTATGTTGTTAGAAATATTCAAACACCATCAATAGAATTGTTCACCTTCAATTCTCACAAGGAAAAGTTTTGGGTATGGATTTTAGTAGTAGAAAGATTAATTGAGCATTAAGGGGGTTTAAAATAATAAAAAAAATTTCATATCCTACAAAAATATAGAGAAAAATAATGATTAACAATATCATCTCATTCAGATAAATAATAAATATATCATCACTAATATTATAACTTAATCTTCATATCAGTTTTTTTCGCTTATAATTTGAATTTCGAAATTGTAAGATTAAAATATTTTGAAAATGACAGGAATATAAATAAAACCAAAAAAATAAAATTTTTGAGACTAAATTGAAATTACTGTAAAATATAAGAGACATAAATAAAACTTTACCCTTATTATTTTCTTTACCAAAGCCCGAGAATATTGACACATGTCTCTTAATAGTGCAACTACAGTGGAAAATCAATGATCTCTACTTAAAAAACTTTTAGGAATTTACTTATCAATCTCTTTTGATATATATTCTTAATTAGTAATTTACACGTGAAATCCAAAATAATATCTACTACTCACTCCATTTCATAATTTTGATTTTGGTTCAAATTAATTATAATTTTAAAATTTCAATAAAGCATTAATTAATTTATGCAACTTTTATCTTTATCTGCATTAAATTAAATAACTTTTTCTCTCTTTTTATTTCCCTTTTAGTCAATCATAGTTTTTTCTTCAAAGGCGTAATTTAGTCTTTTGGTTTGACTTTTTAAAAAGGCCAAGCTATTTAACTATTCATTAATTCATATGCAACAATCTTAAACAACAATTAAAATGAAACAAAGCGAATATCATTTTTATAGATAGAAGTGGAAGTAAGCCAAGCAAAGTCAAACTTGTTTAAAACTCAGGCTCAGCTTGTTAATATTAAGCCGAATTTGAGCTTGAGATCAACTCACTAGAAATTCGTCAAGCTCGAGCCAACTCATGAGCTGATCAAATTTAATGAAATAGCTCAAGTTATAAATAAATTAAGTCTTTTTGACTTAACAAACTAGGATATTTAGTCTTAATAACATCAACAACAATCACTTGATCCTGATGGTATGTCACCTTTATTTTTCCAAAAGTTTTGGGTTATTGTGGGTAACGATGTTTAAGATAGTGTCTTATATTTTCTAAATAGGGGAAGGGATTTCCTAGACAAAGTTAATTTTACCAACATTGTTTCAATTCCTAAAATAAGACAACCAAAAACCATGTCCCAATTTAGACCAATTAGCTTATGTAATATAATTTACAAGACTGTATCCAAAGTACTAGCTAATAAATTGAAGATTATATAACCTAATATTATTTCTCCTTTTCAAAGTGCTTTTGTCCTAGGAAGGCTAATTACAAATAATATTCTGATAGCACATGAGATGTTACATTTATTTAGGGAAAGAAGAAGGGGAGGAACAGGATGGATGGTTACTAAATTGGACATGAGCAAGTGTACGATAGAGTGGAGTGGTCATTTATTGAGGTTGCCATGAGGAAACAAGGATTTGAAAAAGGGTGGATTAAGCTAGTCATGACGTGCATTCGAATAATATCCTTTTCGATTGTTTTGAATGGAAAGAAATCAGGACATTTCTATCCAAAACGAGGCCTATGCCAAGGGGATCCTTTATATCCATATTTATTCATTTTAGTGGCTAAACCATTATCAAATAAGTTGCACAAAGCTAAGGAGAATTCAAAAATCCATGGAGAAAAGTTGGGCAAAAATAGTCCAGCAATATCACACTTATTTTTTGCAGATGATTGTCTCCTATTTTCGAAGGCAAAAGAGGAGGAAGCAGAAGAGCTAGCCATAATTTTAACAATGTATTACAATGCATTTGGTCAGAGAATTAAACTTTAAAAGCAAGCTGGGACTGATAATGAAGTTTTCAATGAGTTATATCTTGGATTGCTCACTAGAATTAGGAGAAGCAAGAATCAATCTTTTCAAAGTATAAAAAGCATAATTGGAAATGCATTCAAGGGTGGAAAGAACAACTATTATCGAGGCCAGACAAGGAAGTTTTGATAAAAGTAATAGCCCAAGAATTCCCAACTTATTCAATGAGTGTTTTCAAGTTATCATCGCATTTATGTAAAGAGATACCATTAGATGTCTTGGGATAAACTATGTAGATCAAAAGAAAAAGGAGGAATGGGCTTTCATGAACTTGAATCTTTTAATCTAGCATTATCGGCTAAATTGGGCTAGAGATTGCTAAAGAACCCGGATTCTTTATGTGCCATAATATTGAAAGCCAACAAATTCCCAAATTCATATTTCCTCACCGCTCACTTGGGTTCTAACCCATCATTTACTTGGAGGACTATTCTCAAGGGAAGGAGGCTACTAGCTAAAAGGATAAGGTGGAGAGTGGAACATGGAAAATGGTAGGAATATATAGTGTGAAAAGATTTATGGCTTCCAATGTTGTGGAATTTTAAGCCTTGCTGGAGAAATCTGGATGTTGATTAGAACACAATAGTGGAGTCCCTAATAGATACCAATTTGGGGGTATGGTCTCAGGACAAACTAAGGGAGTTCCTATTGCCTCATGAAATAGACTTGATTAAAAGTATTCCTTTACGTTTGGGTAGAGAAGATTATTTACTAATATGGATCTTCACTCCAAATGGAGAATTAGTAGCGCATATAAAGTTGATCAAAGATGGAAGGCGGAAACACATGAAAACAGGCCAATCATCTATCAAAAATATAAAGTGTAATTTTATATTGAAAATATAAAATTATTTTATACTATCAATATAAGTTTAGGATTTTTTTTTATATGGTATCTGAAAATAATTTGTATCAAAATATGGAATTTTGAGATGAATTACATAGATATGAGAATTTAAAAAAAATCGCCATTGGCGATTTTTCAAAATGTAAAACTATTTTAAAAAGCAAAAACCATGAATGGCATTTTTGAAAAGTTAAAAATAAATCATATATCTTCGTGTAACATATTAAAAAAAAGTAAAAATCACCACTAATAATTTTTTATTTTCATATCCATGTATTTTAATCCATAAATCCATATTTTTATATATATCACACTCATTAATCATATTAAAAATAAAAAATTATAAATTTATACTATCACAATTAATTTTTAAAATATATTAAATTATATTTTAAAATTTTTTTAAAATTAAATATTACTATAATATATTATAAATGATTAGAATATCGATACACATCATAATCTTACTATCAATCATAGGATGCAGCATGCTGCTTGATCAACAAAGAATACTGTCGATGGCGCCTCAACCAGAACCAATTTCTTTAAGGCGCGTTTTGTGATACTCTTCACAGTCAAAGGAGTGTAGTGCACCTTATTAAAGCATGTGATCTGACCCACTGAATAGGGGTCAACAATGAGGAATGCCTGAGATTTCAGAAGGGCAACTTGTGTTACCAGTTGATATAGAGCACCTTAAATGGCTCCATTTTGTTATGTTAAATTATGTTTGAGTGAGTGACGTTCTCTTCTTTCCTCTTTATTTCTCTCTCCCCATGTAACCCTACTCCACCTTGATTCCCTTTCTCTTTTCTGTACCACCCAGCGAGAGGTTAACATGTCACAAGCTTCAATTTTTCAGCTAAGATCTCAACTTTCAACTCTGGAAGCACAAATGAAAAACCTATATATATATTCAAAAAGAAAAAAACTTGTTCATGCTTACAATTCCTAAAGACAAATATATATAAAAAAAAAAGAAATCATCTTTCAAGGCTATCTTGCAAACTCTGACGAAATGGTTCCGTCGGTGAACTTTTCTGGGCCTCCGAATTGCGATTGCAGTGGCGCTGCTGCTTGCGATGGTTGTTGGTGTTGTGGCCCAACAGCATGGAGGCCATTACACACATAAACACACTGTTCCTCATAATCTCTCTTGATTCTCTCTCTTTTGTTAACTTTTTCTCTTTAACAGAGATGGAGTAAATGGTGACGATGGAGAGAGGGATAGGCGGAAAGAAATGAGGATAAAAGTTGTAATTTTCATTATTTAATAATTTTTTTGATAATAATTATTAAATATTAATTTGGTCCATTGACTTTTGATCTAATGGTTTTAAAGTACTTCACCAGTGGACCATCTTAACTGGAATCAAACAGGAAGATGTTGGCAATGAAGAACTTCAGTTGGAGAAAACGCCAGGTCGAACGATGAGGTACCACAACCAGTTACACAAGCTTTGGGAGTTCACCGGAGAGAGAGTCGACATCGGCGGGTTTTTTGATCAGGGTCTCGAACAAAACAAGGGGAAAGTTTTTCTTGGTTGCACTTAGGGTGTGCACGGGTTGGGTTGGATCGGGTTCAGGGAAAAAAAATACCCAAATTAATTAAATATAGTTGAGTTTGGTTGGGTCGGATTTTAGCTTTTTTTGCCCCTAACTCGAACCAACTCAACTCGAATATTTTCTATTGGATGATGATAAGAGTAGATATTTTTTGATGAAAAATATATTAAAACATCCAATTTTATGATATTTTCAAACTTTTAAATTGTATTTTTAAAATTTGAATATAATCAAATATATTTTTAAAAAAATTACATACATAATTGATAATTTTATAATCATAATCATGAATATATTATATATTATACATTATACATTATATAATATCAATCATTAATAAATTTAATTATACACTAATATATTAACAAAATCTAAAAGTCAATATTTATAATTATAATTTTATATATTAATATATAAGTAAATAAGTCATTATTTATAAACCAAAAAAAAAAAATAAGGTTGGGGTTGGGTCGGGTCGGGTAACATGTTTAATTTTTAAACCCGTTACCCGAATCGAATATTGGAGGGGTCAATCGGATTTTATTCAATTAGACTTGATTACCCAACCCAAACCAATTTTTTTGCATACGGATCGGGTCGGATTTTTGGATTCGCGGGTCAACCCGTACCTGTGCACACCCCTAGTTGCACTAAAGTCTAAAATATAAAAATGGGAGGAAATTGGTAAAGCGAGTCAATGACTTCTATTTCCTGGTTAAATTAAATGGTGCATAGTGCACCTTTGACCCGCCGAGAGCACCAGAGAACGCCCCTTTGTTTAAAAAGAAATATCAGTCCTGAAATTACCTTACAATTATGGGGAGATGAAGCTGAATCGATGTTCCACGTGATTTGGAGCTGTCAACACACTTAGGTATTTTGACCAACGAGCCCCGTTATTTGAACCTCCAAAAATTGAGGTGTCGATCAATATACCACTCCATTAATCGTTAAAATTTAATTTTATTTATTTTTAATTTTTTTTAAAAATATTTTTATATCAAATCTATCAGTTGTCAATAATTATATCGCAACAACTAATGTATATTTACCATTTTTCTTCGACCAATAGCTAAAATGCTAGATAAAATCAGCTCAAGTGAAGCTTGTGATTGCCTACATGGTTTGACCTTATCTCCGACATATCCTAAAAATATATGTAACATTTATTTAATCCTATTTTAAATTTTCATAAGCCAATTTGATATATATTTTTAAAGGATTAAGTGAAGTCACATTTTAATTTTTTAAAATTTATTTGATATCAAATTAAAAGACCAATATAATGTTATATTTCAGCTTTTAAAGGTTTATTTAATATCAAAAGATTTTCATAAATTAAGTTGGCGTTAAGTGCATGTTTACCCTAGAATCTAGATTTCAATGGGCCACCAGTTACAACTGCAGGCGAAAAAAGCACCGGATGTTCATTTCCACCAACATCATTCAGCGTGCTCATCCACACAAAAAATATAATAATATCCAAAACAAAAACCAAAAACAAAAACAAAAATAAATAAAATTTTCCCCCAATTTTCTCGTTCATTCATCACGACACACACTTTTCACTCCAACTCGCGCATCCACGTTTCTCTCTGGGGCTGCGATCCTCTGCATCCATGGCCACTGTGCAACTCCAATCCCTCACTCTCTCTCGCTCCTCCGCCCTCTCCCCTCCGATCGCCGCCTCATCCCTCTCCGGTCGCCGGAGCTCGCTCAAACTGCCGCGCTACGCCGGACTCAAGCTCAGACTCGCCGCCGCTACTCGCTTTTCCGGCTCGCCGAGTCGCGCCGGGTCGAGAATCTGTGGAGGCGTCGTGTGCGAGGCTCAAGACACCGCCGCCGTTGGAGGTTAGGTTTCGATTTCGAAGTTGTTTGAATTTGAAATTTTGTTTTGGAAGTTGAAAGTGGTGAATTGGTGAAATAATTTGGGGGGAAAAGATACCCTTTGGGCTCGTGTGGCCGTATCTGAATTAAAAATTTGAACTTGCTTTTTTTTTTTTGTTGGCTTTCTTGTTTGGGTTATTTGAGAGTTTTGTGATGTTTTTTTGGGTTGTGTTTTTTTGTTAATTTCTTTTTCTGGTGAATTGTTCTAATTAGTTGTGGGACTTAGTTTGTAAGAGTTGCCGAGTGAGTTGAATGTATCGGAATGATTATAATTGTTCGAGCCTCGGAGGATTTAGATGACTGAGGCTAAGAAAACAACTTTAATATTTTGAATTATTTTCTTCCATGAATCTTTCATGTGGGTGTAGATCTAGACTTTATAGTTACTTGGTTATTTCTCCCTTCTTTTTTTTTTTTTTGTCTTTGTGCAACTGTGCGTAACGAGGCACATTTCTTTAATAGGTATTTGTTTTGTAGGGAAAGAAGGGGACAGATAAACTAGTTGGAAAAATTTTTCATATTTTTGTTTATATATGACCTAATTGTGTCTCTGTTGGCAATAGGACTAATTTTACTGTATTACACTATTAGCGTATCCTGATTTTGCTCAAATTTGTACCAAACAATAAGAAAACGACACTCTTTCATTTTTTTTCTGGCATGTGGCATCTCTCCCTTTATTCCATAAGCTGTTGCACTCTGGAAGCAAAATACAGGATTAAGAACATGTCTGCATGAATTTTAAATAGTTTATGTATGCTTATATTCAATCCATATCGCTAATAATCAGGTTTGTATTTAAAAGTTTGGCTCGTTTGTCTCAAAATTAGAAATGTCCCTTTGATAGTGTTACTTGGAAGGAACAGCTTGTTTGAGTTAGTTAATTTGTGTTTATTAGTTCTTAAGGGCTTTAGATCATTGAACATTAAGCTTAAGGTCGGTGTAGGGATAGTTTAAGGTTTCCTTGCACAAGAGAGGTGTATTATAAAGTTATTTGATTTGTTTGTTTAGTAAATTGATCTACTTGATCAGAAGAGTTTTATGGAAGGGGATGTATGGATAGTGGAAAGGTTTGTGTGAAGTGAAATTGCTTGGATGGATGGAATTCATGCCAAAATTGATGAAATTGAACTTCTTTATAATCAGGATGATGCTACCCTCATGGAGAGAGAGAGCAAAGAAGTTATATTAGAGTTCCAAAGTTAAATCTCTTAGAAATAAAGGAATTGAATGTCAGATGTATGATCCAATTCCAATTGTTAGAGGAGATCCTTTTCTTGTCTTTTTTCTCAAGGGAGGGGAGATTGTAACTATTGCATTCTGATACGAAAACAGCAAGTACAGAAAAAAGATTCGTGTATCACTATTACTCAGAACAACCCAAATCAGGATTATTCTGGAATTAGGGAATGGAAAGAACAAGAAAACAGAAAAATACTGCACTGAGTGATGAAGGGACTCAGCAACCCCCTAGCCCAAGCCAAGCAACCAAAATGCCTACCTCCTCTTCCACTCCCACCTCAGCATATACTCTCACCCCACTAACCGAATACACACTTCCCTCACCTATTCTCTCTCTTCCAGCTCAGCACAATCACAAGTTAGTTACCATTCCCACCCACAGCTGAGGACTCTCCTCTCATGCTTTCCTCATTGGGCTTCGGCCCCAAAACTCTTCTCTTTCTAACATACACGTTAGTAATCTGAGGCCTAGCATTATGGGCCTTATCACATTCCTTTTTAACTTCCATCTTCTGCTTGTTTTTGCAATAATTTTGGCATTAGGCTTCACCGTCATTGAGAGAATTTTAAAGTGATGAAGATTTTAGTCATTAAAGTGATTCAGCCTTCTCCAGTCTAAAATTGAGATAAACTTTTCTATCAATCAATACAATTATCTACTGTAGAATGACAAAAGATAATCTATGTGGATGATTCCTGTTAGATAAAGCTTTCTACCACTGTTGTGTTCATGATAGTGCCAATATATAAGTCTTAAATCTTGCTCTAAATCAAACTATTTACTTTCAAAGTATTGAGGTTTGACAGAGCACCTATACTATTGTTGTTTTTTATATGATGCATTTGTAGTGACATACTTTGACATGCCATGACCAATACCTTATCGTGTATTGCCTTTGCATTCTTTCAACAAGCTTACTAGAAAGGTACAGTTTTTGTAGTTTGTTATAACTAGACAAGCAGTGAAAATACGAAAATATAACACTCGATTTTTTATTAAACAATCCAAGAAAAACATGGACCGTTTAGGTGTAGTAGTGTTTTGTATTTTATCGTTTCTGCTTCCCTTTTCTGGTATGCTTGTTTTACTGTTCTGCATTGTTCATCATTGTAATCATAGTAATGCACATGAATTATAAGTATCTTTCGCTTAATGTTTCCTGACATTTGTTGCTTGTTTGAGGGTAAATACTCATTGAAGTTAAATATTTTGCATTGTTGGATGTTACAGTGGCTCCTATTACTGATGCAAATTGGCAATCACTTGTACTTGAATCCGAAACTCCTGTTCTGGTTGAATTCTGGGCGCCATGGTGCGGTCCATGCCGTATGATCCACCCGATAATTGACGAGCTAGCAAAGGAATATGCTGGGAAGCTCAAGTGCTACAAACTCAACACTGATGAGAGCCCTTCAACGGCAACCCGGTACGGGATCCGAAGCATCCCAACTGTCATCATCTTCAAGAATGGTGAGAAGAAGGATACAGTTATTGGTGCTGTGCCAAAGACAACACTGACCACAAGCATAGAAAAATTCTTGTGAGATGGTAAAGCTAAGAAGGCTTCAGCTGGAAGTAAAGCTATTTTCCCATGAGCTTCCTCTCATCTAAGCCAATGTCTCTCTACTCTGGATGATTTGTTTTCTTAAATAATCATTTATGGCACTGTATAGTTGTGGGATGCAACCATATTTTATGTTCTTTTAGATAATTATAGTAACCATGAAACTATAATGCGTAAAATTGGCATCCAATTGTAGCACTTCCTAAATCCATTGTACATCTTCGGCTTCTATTTCTTTTTCACATTTCACTGAGTACTGTTGAAGTGTGGGCTTATGAGTAGGGCTGACAATTAGCTGGGCCATTTATGAGACTATTCACAGCCCAATTTATTAGCAAATTTAATGACTAGCATTGAAAGTGAGTTGAGCTGACTTGCAAACTATGCATTGTTCTATTTAGGGATGTCAATGGATCGGGGCTGGGGATAGACCCCTGTTTCCCGTCCCGCGGATAAATATCCGCCTTTGTCCCCCATTTTATATTTGTGCGGCTATCTATTTTTGACTTTCTCGCAGATTTACGAGTATCAGTGGATACCTGTTAGAATATTAAAATTTTAAAAAATATAAATTAAATATAAAGATTTTAATACCATAAAATATTTAAAATAAACATAAATAATAACCTAATTCATAATTCAAATTCTAATAATTTAATATATTTAAAATAGAGATAAATACATAATAAATATAAAATAAGTACAATAATTTAATTTCATAATTTAAATTCTAATAATTTAAAATATTTAAAATAAAAATAAACATATTATAGTAATTTAATTATTAGTCTAACACATAATAAGTACAATTAAATTTAACTCCTAAATTTAAATTTTAGTCTAATCAATTTAAATAACAACAATATTAATCTAACTAAATTAATAATTTAAAGGTAAAATAGTAATTTTATATTGGATATCCATGGGTATAGGGATAGTGATCCCTGTCCCAGCCCTATTTAACATGTAGGTATTTAAAATCCCCGTCTCCATTACCCGCGATGGCAAAATCTTCTCCCCATACCTACCCCATTGTGGGTATTACCCGTAAGTATATGTGGGAACAGAATTTTTTGACATCCTTAATTTTATTAGTTAACAGCTCAATTGGATAGATTCCTGAGCTCATAAACTAGACTTGTTCATGACCACCATTGTGTGATCCATAGCGTGAGTCGGATTAATTTGTTAGGAGTTCACATTAATAAATAGGGTTAGGTGGCATTATTTGAGACTAGGAGGGAATTTTAATATAATGTTTGTCAATTAGAATGTATTTGAAGGAATACATTAAAAAGTAATGCTACACAATTGAAAAAATATTGTTAGAATTTTATAAAATATGGCGGTTGTTGGTAAAAAAATAAAATATAGTATGATTTATTTATTCATTCAAGAGTTAATAAGTATGTTATATTAATTTAGATATTATATTGTATTAGTAATTAAATCTTGGCAAAGCTTTTAGATATAATATTTTTTGTACCAAAAAATCTTTATTGGATTGATTATTTTTATAACCTTTTGATTAATTTCCAAATTAACATCCAATGTCCAAATCTCATGCACGCTGATTAGTGATTCCATGATCTTTATCATGAGCAGTCCATCTTTTGTTTGCAATTTAGCAAAACATTGTTGGGACATTCTTTTGTGATATTTTACATTCAGAGATCTAGGCATCTAGCAACTCCAGTGTTTATTTAATGCTAAGGATTTGTTTGATAAAACTAAAGCTTTTAGTATTGATTATTTTTCATGGGGTGAAAATAGCATTGAACTTAGGTATTGAGATTTTAGCATTCTTATATGGGTCCTAATGTGTGGCAGGATTATCTCTCTTATTTATTTATTTATTTATTTTTTTGGTAGAGTGAATGAAAGGAAAAAATTTTGTGAGTACTAAGTTTGATATGCTTTGATCACTTGCAGAATGACATTTCATAGTTAATTGTGGATCCTTCCAATATTTAAAGCTGAAATATTATTCTGTAAGTGGTCAAGAATATTTCTAATCTAGTGCTATGTATCCACACAAGAATTTCTAGAGTGAAAGGCAAAATCAAAAAGAATTTATTGACACTGCCAACCTGTGACTGTTTTGGTAGGGTGAGTGAAAGACAAAAACCAAAAATAATTTTCTTATCAGTTAAATATAGCTTAAACTGAATTTATTTTTATTGAATGTAACTGAAATTTATTGGTATTTTATTAAAAAAAGATATTGTACAAAATTGGTTAGATGATAAGTCAAAATGTGAGTGAAGATTATAAATTCAAATTATGACAGTGTCTCTTAACGCTTAAAAATTGAAATGATTAGTAATTAAATATAAAACGAAATGGCCTGATTCTTGGACAGGAAAAGTCTTAAACTATTCTGAAAATTAATTGTAGTATTTACATTCATTCAATGATTTTTACAGTTACATATGGCAGTTATTAAATCACGCATTTTTCGTGTAACCAGTTATATTGCATTTATTAATAATCATAAGTGCTTCTATCCCTTAAATAAATTTTATGATATAGTAATAATTTCATTTTATTAACTGCATTTAATTAATTTGAATTGTCAAATGATGAATCAAACAGCTTGCAGTTTCAATCCATGTCGTTAAATACTCAGAGTTCTTCTTTTTCACTATCGCATACGCAGATTCAGAGTTCTTGAGCTCGTTAGATATGGCTAGGATTTCTTTCGTAGGCATTTTCTTACTCCTCCTCGTTTCAGGTTAACTAATTTTTCATTGATATATCTTAAATTCAATGCTTAATATTTATGCTAATTTTTATATCTTCTAGTCAGTGTAAATTTTCTTTTAAAATAATTTGGAAGATGCACCCTCCACATTTCAAGTCAGAATAATCAAGACACAGAACATTAGAATACATCTCTCTAATCACTAAACCACCTTATTGATTTTTATACCCATCTCGCTAACATAGTGTTTTATAAGTTAATTTCAATTAGAAAATGACTATTGGCTTTACAACAATCTTGCAGCTATGACTATATCAACTCAAGTAGCTGCAAAAAAATGTCGAGAAGTGTTGGATCCTGACCACTGCGATGTCTGGACGTGCATGAATCAATGTTACAAGAAATATGGTTCTGTGGATGGGGGCAAGTGCGATCCCAAGCCAAAGGAAAAAAATCTTTATCGATGTGTTTGCGTCTATGATTGTCCATGATTTCTTTTTCTATCATGTTTATATTCAACAAAAATCTTGCCATGCTTAGCCATGATTATGCACTTGAACAAAGAGCATAAGCAAATCAGACCAATAAATTTCTGATTTCTCCTTCTTGATGCAAATTGTGGGATGAAATCAAATGTACATTAAGCGAGACAAACATAAAGCTTTATGCATCTGTAGAATTATCCAATATGAGATATTTTTTCGATTATTATCCAATGATATTCAACCTATCATTTTCTATCTACCACTCAGCCACTAGGCACCGCACCACGTAGACTTCATCGAAGTATGAAGGAATATTATGTTAGGGAAAGAGACTAATGTATATGGTCGGTCTCACCCTCCCAATTATTGTTCTCTCTAAAAATCCAACTGAGGTCTTTTTTAGGCGGTGGTATACCTTTACCACAATGCAAATACTCCTGTTGGTTCTTTACATATCTTTAGTTCTTGCTAACTAGTCCATTTATCCATTATTTCACAGTAATGAGCAATATTACTCAACCTTTAGAATAAATATGTCAATATCTTTGACAGAAATTATGAGAGAGATTAAATAAAATAAGTAGATAGGACCCACTTATTTATCTAAGATTCAATAATCTGACAATTTGATTCTAGTAAAAATTTATGATAAAATTGTTCAACTCTACTTCTTCAAGTTATTATGTCCATCATATTTTGACTAATCAAAAAATAAATAACATTGTTTATTAATACTTAAAATATCAAATATAATAGATATATCTAAAAGATTTTAATAAGAATTTATAGTATAAGTGGTGAAGAATTTCTAAAATTTTCCAATGACACTTCTCAAAATATAAAATTCATGATAGTTTTATTAATAAAAAATTAAATAAAATTGTTTATTGAAGCTTAAAGTACTTAATGTAATAGATATAGCTATAAGATGTAAATATACAATTAAAGTGTTATAAAATTAAAAAATTAGAGAAAAGTCTAAACCCACTTCCACTTTAGTCCATTTATAGTAAAGTGAACAATTCGAAAAGTTTTAAGATTAATTTGCCGGTTTTTAAAGTAATAGGACTAAAATACACGTAAATTAAAGTTGAAGGGTGTTTTTAGACTTTTTTTCAAAAAATTATTGGCAATAATTTAAACTATTTATATTTTATTATCAAAATTCAAAAAAATTGTTTATTGTAAGATTTACAATATACATAATATAATTTATTGATTTAAATTTAATATAAAATAATAATAATTATAAGGTAGATAAACTACTACCTAAGTAATGTATATATTCAACATCACCCATTTGATATTTCAATATTTATAACAAAATTATTTTATAGCTAATTTTCTTTTACATGTTAGTATTTTTTTCTTAAATAAGATTTTAATTAATAAGAACTTGTAATATAAGTTATAAAGATATTATAAAAATTTTTATTCTCTATTTTTTTTGAGCCACTAAATCCATGATATTTTTATTAATAAAAATATATATATTTATAAATTTAAATTCAATATAAACTGGAAATAATTATAAAAGAGAAAATTCATTATTTCATCACGTGAACATTAAGATTTTAATAAGAATTTAGAGTATAAGTTATAAAGATCTTCTAATATTTTCCAATACTGCTTCTTTGAAATATAAAATCAGTGATACTTTTATTAATAAAAAAAGTAAATAATATTACTTGTTAACACTTAAAATATCTAGTCTAATAGATATAACTGTATTATATAAATATATAATAAGAATATTGTAAAAATAAAAAATTTATTAATAATAAATTAAAATAAAAAATTAATTTATATATATTGTTAATAAAAAAATTTTATACAAATATTTAATTATATATTATCATATCAATAAAAATATTTGATTCAATTATCTATTATTTAAAAATTATTATAAATATAAATATTTAATTAAATGATAATATAAAATTCTTTTATATTATAAGTATATAATAATTAAAATTTTAAAATATTTATGTTTTATTATTGGAATTTAACAAATAATTAGTATAAGATTAATAACATATATAAATATAATTTATTAATTTCAGTTCAATAGAAAATAATATTAATTATGTGCAACGTGCATAATGACCTCAAAATTGACTAGTGACAGTGACGCTTGGTTGATTTGATTAATCCCAGCCACGTGTCGATTATTGGTTCATTAGCTCCTGAAAATATCTACTGCAAGGATTAAAAAATGTTATTCAATCATAAGAAATACTACTTTATTTTAACAAATAATTTTATTAAAATAATTAAAATAACTTTGCTAAAATGTTTATATAAGAATCAGGAAAATTAATAAATAGTTTAATTCTAAAAAAATATAATAACATTTTGATTAAATTACTTGCTATTAAAATACTTAAAATTTCACTGATTGGTACATTCTTATTTTATTTAGTAAAAATACTCTAAAACAATAATAAAGTTAAAAATTATTATCTTGTTAATTTTTCAAACAAAAATAAAATAAAGCTCATTTTTCAAAATGTTATGAGATACTTAATAATAATTTGGATATAATACAAAAAAGGGTAGATATATATCTTAATAATGGTACGTGGAACTAAACAAATAATAATTTATTTGAATTGATTTTAGCAAGCCCATTTGAACTAGTTTTATTTGTTCGATTTGAATTTTGATTTCATTGATACACTCTTAGAATATATTAGACAATATTTTTGTACGCATAAACTTTTACTTTAAATTTATAAAATTTTAAATTATAGCCTATATATATCAAAAAAGGATTATTCTCCTTCCCTACTAATAGGGAGGGGATATCCTTGAAAAAAAATCATAAATTTTTTAAGATTTAATTATTTTGCAGGTCCGTATAGTTTCAATCAATTTTTAAATAAGTCTTTATAATTTAAAAATTTGTAATTAAATTCCTATAATGTATAAAATTTTTCAATTAAATCCTTACCATTATAAAAAAAAATAGAATATTCATGGAATATTCCATCTCCATTTCCCTCTTCACCATCCGCCCTGCCACCCCCCCACCCACCACTCCGACTAAGCAATAGTCATCCCAAACCACCAAACCATTAAACCACCGACCATTAGGAGTGAAACTCATCCCTTTCACCGTAGCCACCAAACCACCATAGCCACTCCAAACTTGGTTTGTGGGTGTGTATGTGTGTCCAGTCGCAAGTGGTGGTGCTCGTTGTATGGTGTATGGGGGTTCAACGATGGTTGCGGGTTCAACGACTGAGAGGAGTTATTCCAGTGGTGAAAGGAATGATGGTGATGATATTTGGAAGTGGTCGGGTTTCAGTGGGTGTAGGATTTGCGATGAAGATGGTGGTTGTGTATGGGGGTGGTTGCGTGCAGTGGTTTACGATGGGGTTGTGTATAGTGGTGGTTGTGTGCAGTGGTTTACAGTGGTGGTTGTATGCAGTGGGAGGATGAGTTCATGGTGGGAGGTCGAGTTCGATGGTGGTGGTGGTTTACAGTGGAGAATAAAGATAATGATGTTAATCTAGAGTAAACTACACTAAGTGGGTGTATTAATAGCCTATACTATTTTTTGCCATAAATTTCCATTTTATATACATTGAACAGTTTGGATCAATAAAATGTGTGGTATACCTAACTTCATTAGGTGCACCATAGTATTGCAAGGAATTTTTTGTAGTGATGGTTAACTGCAGAGACCTGATTGAAAATTTTTCTACAATATTATAAATTTTTAAATTATAGAGACTTAATTAAAAATTGAGTGAAATTATAAGGACTAACAAAATAATTACATCTTTTTTTAACTTGTACTTGTAGATTGATATGCACATATCAAACTAGACCACCAAAACGAACCAAACTAGTCCAAGTGAACTCAAAACCAAACTAAACTAAACTAAACTGGACTACATTGTCCAATTGTAACTAGACCAAATTAGATTAGACCAACCTTGACCAGAATAGATTAGATAGGACCAAATTAAGACTAAACTAGTACTAGACTGAGTCAGATTAGAGTAAACTAAGCATTGATGAATTGAATTGAACCAAACTAGATTAGATCAAAGCATACCAAAACAAACCAAACTAGACTAAATTAGATCAAATCAAACCACACTATACCAGTTTGAATCAAACCAGTTTAGATTAGGTTAGATTAGACTAAACTAGACTAAAGGAAACTAAACTAGAATAGACCAAATTGAATCGATCCAATTGGATCATGTGGCAAATCAATCCAAATTGGAGTGGACTAGCCAAATTGGACTATACTAGATTGAATCGGAGCAAATTAGACCAAATTAGATTAAACCAATCTCAGCCAAACCATATCAAACCTTAATAATATCTATGACAACTGATAAAGGGGATAGTCCTTCCAGTATCCAACTTTTTAATACGGATAAATTTATATAACACTAGCCATAGTTTTTATGAACTCTAATTTTAAAAAACTACTTAAGAGTTATATTCTTTTTGACACCAGAAGAGAACTACTTGAGAAATTATGAAACAAAAATTTTTCTTTTATCATACATTATCAAACGCTATACAAAAACATATACACAAATCACAAATTATAAATTATATAAAATCTTTAAAAACTAAATGATTTTTTTATTACATCTATTATTCTTTATTTTTATAATAAATTATTTTTTAAAATGAATAATAAATAATAAATATAAATTGAAAATGCACTATTTAATTGATTTATAATTAAAAAATAAAAAAATAGAAAAACATGATTTTTCTCTTATTTCCATGACCAAAGAAAATGAAAGAAAAAAAAAAGAAACAATAATGGTGGGCTTCATGACTCTCATGTGCAAAGTTTTCTTTTCTAAAGTGTGAAAATGAGAAGAGAAGGAGTTGATGTTAACCAAGTTATATCGATATAATTTTACACAATTGTTATATCATTGAATAATTTTTTATTGATGTAATTTTTGACAAAATTTATTGTTGGATTAGAAATTTATATTTTATAGATCATTATTATAAATTTGATGTTAATCTAAAATCATTTGATATATATATATATATATATATATATGTGTGTGTGTGTGTGTGTGTGTATATGTGTGTGTGTATATGTACATATATAAGAGTTATTTAATTATATTCATATTGATATTAAATTTTTATAAAATTTAACACAAATGATCTTTATGATATATAAATGTAATTTAACGGTTGGATCGATAAAAAATATATTTTATAGAGTTATTAAGTGGTATAAATATATTTAAAATTATACCCATATAACTTGATTCTAATCCTAAATCCTAAATCCTATATTTTATTTTCTGCTCAAACAAACAATAAAAGAAAAATATGTTTTTTCTTTTTTTTCCTTTATTTTTTCTTTTAATTTTCTTCTTCTCATTTTCTTTCCCCATCTAAGGAAAGCATTAAAATCATTGCTACTAACCTTCAAATTATCTCGAAAAATCAACGTTGACACGCAAAACTTCTAACACATACCACACAGAACACACAGCTTAAAAAATGGGTCAATAATTGTCCCTGAGAGCGGCTATATATATGCATATGTAGCACATACCACCTATGATCACCAGATCATTCATTACCACCACTTATATATAGCATATTAGTGAATCACTAAGCCATGGAGAGGAAATGGCTAACTGGGTTGTGCTTCATCCTCCTCGTTCTCTTTGTTGCTCGTAAAACATTACTCTTAATATTAATTCCATTGTATATCTACTGTATATCTCTTGCTATATTTGTTCGTATAACGTTCAAGATGCATGATGTTACATTATATTACGTGTACGATTTGTACATATTATAGTCTCAAACTATTAATTGTATGGTCCAACTAACATATACTTAAATTGTTGCTCATTCATTCTTCATCACTTAAATAATTTATACTTTATACCCTTTCATTTCATTTCTTTTTTATTATGCTCACTGTGAGTGATTAACACTTACTTTATTAAATAAGGTCTTATATTCAAATTTTGTGAATAAAAAAAATTAATTTTGAGAAACTTTATCCCTAAAGTGAGTTGTCCCAACTTCAACCAGAATAGTTGGAATTCATTAGACTTTGCATAGCATAATTTAGATTTAAAAAAAAAAAAAAAAAGTGTTGGCGGACATAAAACTCTACTGTATCAAATGTTACGTGCAGAAGAAATTGTAATGCAAACTGAGGCAGCGACTTGTGAGAACCTGGCTGATACGTACAGGGGTCCATGCTTCACCACTGCCAGCTGCGACGATCACTGCAAGAACGAAGAGCACTTAATCAGTGGCAGGTGCATATATAAATATATGACTACATAAATAAGACCCTTATAGCACTGCATCTGTATGTACTATTGTGTCATCTCCGAATTGTGTGTGTATTGCGTACATAACCGTTGAGTTATGTACTTTATGTTAATGAATAAATTTGTGTTTGTAGTAAAGCATGAATCATGTACCCAAAAAAAAAAAAATTATGTTATTTGTATATATCAAAAATTTCAACACCTCAACACTCTCATTTTTTTCATTTTTTTTTATAATTTTTTTCTTCTTTCTATCTTTGAGTGTTTAAGGTGTCTATTTACCCCAGTGATACAAAAAATATTTCTCAAAAAAAATGAATTAATAATTTCTTTTCTATATTTTCATATGATGTTCACTTTAATTTTTATGTTAGATGTACAATTCAATGGAAAATTAAGTGCAGATAGAACTATAGGAAAATAATATCTTCTTTGTTCGCCAGCGTTACTAAAGATAGGAGTTTATGTGATTTACGCCAAATTATTGAATTCCTGTGTCATAAACATCTCTAGGGCAATAGCTTGTTTGGGATGACTTAAATAAGTCAATACTGGCGCACTTCAAACAGTAAACCATACAATCTTAATGGTTAATGAAAAAAAATTTAAGAAAAATTAATTATTGAATATGTATGACCTGTGATGATATTACTTATATTTTATAAAAATTTTAATTATTAATTTTTTACCAACAATTACACTTGTGTATTTTTAATTTTTTTTTAAGTGTACTTCACACTTTAGAAAACCAAATTCAATTACTTTGACTTTAATTGACCTGGTAGGATGGGAAATACCAATATAAGGGAAGTTCAAAAATTATGTAAGTGCGAGTGTCTATGCCAAAATTAACCAGTTTTAACAGAAATAATGAATTATGACATTATGAATGTTGCGTCATAAAAGAAAAATGGAATTGGATACACGCTTACTTACTTTAGAAACAAATTTACAAAGAATTTTCTAATAAAAAATAATTAACCCATTTATGTTAACAATAATTATACTTACACAAAAATATATTTTAATGATTTTATACACATTTTATCATAATTATATAATTTTTCATTTTTTTTACTTTTTCCCCGTCATTAATGAGTTAGATCTGCGTACAATACAAGTAAATGACAACAAAAGTAAATAAGCATTAAATTTAAGTTAAAATATATGTAACTTATTTAACAATAAGTAATGCTATTTGTATATCACGATATCACATTAACTATATCACCACTATCAGTAAATTTATCTTACCTCAATGTATGTGTATTTTGATAATTATCACTCTCACATTATTAATATATGATATATTTGTACGATATCTACACTTCGGGTTCAAAAAATATTTTCCTTTAGAAAAATCAGATTTCTTCCTATACGTGCCTAAACCGTATGATTAGAAATTTGATGATTTAAATTTTTATAGGATACAAGTAACTAATTGTATGATAAATTATACATGCATAATAATTCAATTCTTTATTTTTTTATAAACAGTGAAGATTATATACTTTATAGTACATCCTATACTTTAGAGGAATTAATCAAATCTAAAGTAACTTATTTATTACTCCTTCCATTTCTTAATAAGTGTCATGTTGAATTTTTTTTTTCCTACTTCATATCATATGTTATTTCAAAATTTTTAAAAATAATTATTTTATATCAATTATAAGTTTGTTATATTTCTTATGATACTTTCATTGTTGCTTTGTCGATCATGATTCATTCTTTTTTTTCATTCTTTTCCTAAACTATAAGTCAAAGAATAATTATGTCTTTTAAGATTATTTCTCAAAAGCTAATTAGGCTATTAAATTATTTTTTAAAAGTTCCAGTGTCATTTCTTTAAATAACAATTAAAATATTAAATAGAGAGAGTACTATATATTTCTTATTTTATAAAAAGAAAAGTTCTAAACCAAAAGTTCAAACAATACTAAATAAACTATATATATATATATATATATGTGTGTGTGTGTGTGTGTAATATACTCTAAAAAAATATAAAAACAAGAAATAATTCGAAATAGGAGCTAGAGTTTTCTTTCTCTTTCTTTTTTTTTTTTTTTTTGCGCTTAATTAAAAGGATATAAAAGCCTATAGTTTATCAAGAAATTCTTATGTGGTCCAGGAATATTATGTGGTTGTGCTCCTAGCCAATTATATAGATACATTTTTATGGGATTATATATTAATAATAAATCCCATATAAAATATATTTACATAATTAATTTAAATACACAATCATAATATGTGCCCAAATCATGTAAGTATTTCTTATAATTTTTCCCCTTTTTTCAACAATGGAGAGGAGCAGTATTAAATTATAAGAAAATACAAATGTGAAATAAATGTGATTATGACAAGTTGACCTTCGAGGTCCTACGCCAGGGATACATGCAGACAAATGTGAGCAAGAACTCCAAACCGACGAGATTAGCCACCGACAGATAATTCAAAGAGTGTGGCCTCTGATGCAGTTACTATATATGGCTTAGTGCACGCTGTTTGAATGCTGACCAAGGAAACCTTACTCCATAAATTGAAATATGTCTTCATGATCTGTTCCCACGTCCTCCTACGTACCTCTGCATTGTCGTTGTCGGGAACTGTGGTCTTTCTTGATGCCAAGGTTCCAAAGGGTTATACGTATACACAAACTGCCTATGATCGCCATCACATATGATATAATTGAAAGCAATTTGTGCTAGTAGCAGACAAGTGATTGACCAAGTGTGGAAAAAGATGTAGATGGGTAAATAGAGACACTCCCAAATAGATATCTTTTGAATAAAAAGTGAATAAACGTTTACAAAAAGATTTCTCGCATAATATCATATCATCAATATATATAGTGGATAGATGCGTTATTTACACTCATTAATTAAAAATAATAAGTTAATTAAGATACACTTTCAAGAAGTCGTTATACACCTTCAAGGAGTCGTATCTTATAATTATGCCTTCACGAAATGTCTTTGCTAAAACGAGACAGATCTCGTATTGTTATTCACTACATATTTTACAATAGTCATATGTCAATTGACGATATAGATGTGGATGAGGAGGGGGAAAAGGTGGGAAGATTTTAAATTTGTTAGGATTAAATTGATATCAAATTTCATAGTATTAGGGTCAAATTAATATCAAAATTCAAAGTATTAAGATAAAATTAATGTCAAAATTTTCTTAAGACCAAATTGATGTCAATTTTAAAGTGTTAAAGCTAAATTGATGTCAAAATTTTTTCAAGATTAAACTGATATCAACTTTAAAATGTTAGGATTAAAAAGGTTATATACTCAAAAAAATAACTCCCACCAATCTACCACTACTTAGGAGAAATTCTTATGTAAACACTGCCTGGACACCCAATTCATATTTTGAAATATGTAAAATTGTGACCACTCATGTTTCAATCTTCAATAATATTATAGTTTGTTCTTATCTCTCCACCTGATATTATCGTTTCCTTATTTTATGCTGCAAATAAATAGTTTGGGAGATGTTTGTTTTGAGGTTTGAAATTACATTTTTACCCAAGAATATTATTTTTGTATATTCTAAAAAATTTATATGTTTAGCATTAAAAATTCTTGAGAAATCCTTCTTGAGATTCCTGGGAATAAGTTAAAAACTTATTTAGTTTATAATATGTTTAATTAATCAATAGGTTCTTATAGTTTGACTAAATTTTCAATTAGATTCCAATAATTTAAAAGTTTTTAATGAAATTCCTATATTGGATAAATTTTTGTAATCAAGTTCTTGGAGCAATCTAATATTATAAAATTTTTAAAAATTTCATATATAATTTAAAGGTCTTCATCCAATTTTGGAAGCTCAAACTTAATAATTTATTCAATCTAATTGAAAACTTTGTAAGGATGGATTATCAAAAGACTTGATTATAAAAATTTATTTAGTGCAGGGATTTGATTAAAAAATTTTAAAGTATAGTGAGCTAATTAAAAATTAAGTCAAACTAGGGTTGGAAGTGAGTCAAATCAACTCGTAAGTTATTTCTGGTTAGATTCATTAATAGCTCAATAAGCTGGGCTCGTGAGCTCATAAGACAAGCTTGAATTAGAGATTTGAACTCATTTATTAAATGAGTTAAACTTGAGCTTCACTATATTCAATTCATTAATTCGTGAGCTAGTTTGATATATATATATATATATTGTTGCTGCTGTTGTTAATGTTGTTGTACTATGTTCTTATCACTAAATATTTTATAATTTATTAAGCTAAAAAGACTTAATTTATATTTAACTTGAGTTATCTCATTAAGTCTAAGCAGCTTGTGAGCTAACTCGAGTTCGATGAGCTGAGCTCGAATATAGAAATTAGGCTTACTTTGAGCTCAAATTCAAGCTCAAATTTGGCCTAATATTAACATGCTAAGCTTAGCTTGGCTCGGCTCACTTCCAACCCTAAGCCAAACATTCGGAACTTGTAGATTAATTAAATCTTAATGCTATATATTCCTGAGAATATATATGATAATTCTCAAGATACTTGTAACATATTTAAGTGTATTACTCTATATATATACATATATTTTCATTTTCACATCATTGGGAATCTTTTATTCTCAGCCCAGCTCATGAGAATAAAAATCTACCAAAACATAAAGAGGATCATTTCCCTGAAAATGTTTAACTCTTGTAAATGCTATTTAAAACTTGTAACAAATATGTAAATATATTATTCTAAAATAATTATTCCAAGCAATAATTTGACAAAGTTTGAAACAAACGCCCTTTTGGTTTTGAATAAAAAATAATTTTAATATATTATAAGGGAATATTTTATATTGTTGATGTAAATGTTAATGCTATATACTTTATATTATAAATTAGTTATTTATTATTGTGTGTGTCTTATATAGTAATTATTATAATTATCAGGAACTTTTAATAATATAATAATACATAATTAAAGAAGTAAAAAATTTTATACTAGTCGTCACAGAGAAAACTAGACAAGCTATTATGATTATAAATTCAAATTGTGATAAGAACTATTTTCTTTAAAGATAAAATTTAGATTGAGGAGATAATTTATTTCAATTAATGGTTTATACTTCGAATTCAATAAGTAACTATACAGATAGTGACGGATGGAAGATAGGAAGCAAGTCACATACCAAACAAAAAAAAACGAAGATAGGAAGCAAGGGAGTAAGAAGGCGCAAGAGATACGAGTTTCTAAGGTCTATAATTTTAGCATTCTGAAGTTTTTGGCTTGGATTATTGGAGGATTTGGGGGAGGTCGAAAATTAGTGCATTTAGCCTATGTTGCACAGATATGTGTATGAATATTGGATACAATACGATATGATACACAAATATGATGATTTTATAAAAAAAATAAAATGCGGGTATGACAATATATATTAAATAAATTATTATAATTATATAATAAAAATAAGTATTAATAAAATATTTACCAAAAAATGAAAATATAATTAGAGAAAAGTAATTGATAAGGGAAAAATTTATATTTTTTTATATTAAATTTTTCAAATAACAAAACTTTTAATATGATAGATATCTATTAAAAAGAAATTTTTTACGGATATAGTAAAAATATGAATGCAAAAGCATAATACGAGTATTAATACTAGATACAAGTATCAATACAAGTACGTCACCATTTTTGAAATATTTGTGCATCATAGCATTTAGGAAATGACAACGGAAAAAATGTAGATTTCTTGGGAGTGATTAAAACTAAATTGCTAGAATGCTAGTAATATCTTTTGCATGCTTGGTTGACGAAGCTTCAATTTTGGCAAGGTTAGATTTCATCTTGTTGTTTCTTGGAAGGGTGCTGGAAATGTTGTGTGTACTTTGCTCTGGAAGTTTTAAGTAGTGCAAGAATGGTGTTAAGTCTTTGAGGGACAATATATGTTCAACAAATTTGATGGAAAGAGATGGTGATAAGGAGATTCCTTGCCCATTGAAGTGCCTAGTGTGACATTTTGGGTAGGTTTTTTGGGGCGTGATTGTGGAGAGATTTGAGAGATGGTGTTCTTTGTCAAAATGAAAATATTTTGGTAGGATTATATGTCCATAAATTTAGGAGTTTTTTGGGGTGAGTGTTAAAATCAATTTGAATCATGGCTAGTCTTGGAAGGTATTTACTCCGTCCAACGACAAAATCAACAAGAAAGTGGTGTCTATGGAAAGACTTGAATTGGCTGTATTTTTCTAATATTGCTGGATTGATTGTAGTGGTGCCATATCTATTGCTACATTTTCATGTTCTATTTCTCTCCTTTATTAGAGGGGCTTGAGTCTTGATTTTTACCTATGAAAAAAAGGTACTTACGAATAATTCATTAAAAAAAAATCTAGTAATCAAACTAAATATAGGAAGAAAAATACTATTTTTCCATAAATTATGCTAGAATCAACCGTGTCCAACATACATGGCACATATGTGTAACTTAATAATTAATAATCATACCCAAAAAATGTAATAATTAATACATACATCATCACTCTTCTTTCTCCTTTTTATTTATTTTTTCACTTTGAACTCTCTTACTCCACTACTCATCCCATCCCCATGGAGTATCTCCGACCCAAGTTTCTTTACACTTATTCATTTCTCTGCAGTCCTTCTTCTGCAAAGCATCGCCTAGCAATCAGTATCCCTTCCTCAAAATTAGCAACCTCCCTCTTCCTTTGTCTCTCTACTCAAAATCTAATTGGTTTTTGACATATCAACACTGAAGTTTTTGGTCTTTTGGTGTGACTTTCCTTCAAATAAAGAAACTAATTAATCATAAAAGCAAGGAGTAATAGTATTATTTTCTTAAATTGAAATCTTTTTTGGTCCAATTCTGCCAACCCATCGCTTGTCCAAAACTGACATTCCCACTAGGGGAAACTCGGACGACCGTGAACCCAAACACTCGGGTTTATGATGGATAAATGAAGATCTCAACTCCCACATGAGAAAGAGAAATACTTACATGGTCTAAGAGTACCACGTGGCTGTGCTCCCGGCCAATCATGTACGTATATTTTACATGGGACCCACTACTAACACATAATTCCATCAAAATACACTTATATGATTGGTCGGAAATACAGTCATGTGGTGCTCCCGGACTATACAAGTATTTTTCCATGAAAAATCTTATCTCCTCAATTTGAGTGCAATCCCCTCACTAAATCCCACAATCTATGCACTAATCTAGCCCCTCTCCTTTATGACATTCTCACCTTATATACCCATCTTCTGGGAAGGAAAAGGCAGACTCATTAGATACCTTATACACTAGCTAGCCAACCCCTATCGCTAACCTAGATAGAAATATATATTAATTATGTATTAAAATTAATCTCAATATATAAAATAAATTTAAAAGTATTTTTATCAAGAAAAAGTACTAGATAATTTTTGGCTTAAGTATGTTTTTAATCCTTCTAAATATTTGATTTTCCGGATTTGGTTCCTCAAAAATTTTTCGCTTAGTTTTGGTCCCTTATTTTTCAGACGTTATCAATATTAGTCCTTGCAGTCAATTAAGTACTGTTAAGTGCTGACGTGGCAATATAAAATCTAATCAATATTAACACGTGTCAAAATCTCACGTTACCATGTCAGCACTTAACAACACTCAATTGACAACAGGGACTAATATTGATAACGTTTGAAAAATAAGGGACCAAAACCAAGCAAAAAATTTTTGAGAGACCAAATCCAGAAAATCAAATATTTAGAGGGATTAAAAACATATTTAAGCTATAATTTTTTTATTTGAAAAATTCAAAAGAACACATTAATGAAATTAACAAATTTATAGTAATCGATTCAGTTGAAAGCATTCATAGGCTTAACATGTTTTTTGGTCCACTACAGAGCATCCTCTCCTGCTCGAAAGTTTGGAAATTATGGGGTGATATTTTTTCTTGGTGTGGTGGAATATATCTTGGTGTAACCCTAAAAGGCCAAAGGTTTGTGTTGGTGCATGGCAAGGAGTTGCTTCCATTGGCCTTGAAAGAAAGCTGTAGGTTTCTCTATTTTTTGTGATAATTTAGTCCAACTTGAAAAATTAGGACTAGTATTGGATAATATTTTACATCGATGGAACTCAGAGGTGCAATAGGTCAGCAATATTGGGCTAGAGGTACAATAAGCGCCCAAGCAGCCTGCGATATGAAGATGTGTCCTCAAGAGGAGTTCCAGAAGCCTGAGACAAGGTGAGGGTATAATCCATGGCGGTGGATACTGGTTTGGAGCCCAAAATAAAATAATGATGAAGAAAAAATTACTAGAAAAGGAACATAATAGTTAAGAATTTTGATGCATAATAAAGGAAGAGTTACTCATATGAGTTTAATTTTGATGCACTGTCAGTATAAAATATTTTTATATTATCATCTAATCAAATATTTTTATTTGTAAGACTTTTAAGATAATGGGTGGTTGAGTCAAATAATTTTACTGATATAACACTATATGATTGGATATCTGCATAAAAAAATTTTACATTGACAACATATGAAAAATAAAATCTACCAATATTATATTTAAAATGTAAATGGATAAATTAATAGTAATAATTAATTAATCTTAGTTTGAATAAAATTTATGTAAGGATAATTTAGAGAATTGCAATTGTAATTTAGTATTATGGAGTATAAATAGATCATTGGAAGTGCTAATAGTCTCATCTTAGTAATTATTTTTTTATAGATAAAGTTTAGGTTAATGAAAAGACTTGTTTCAATTCAATATTAAGGTATGTCTGTGAATTTATTAAATACTTACAGAAGTATTTATGAATAATCTGTCAAAAGAATATATAAAAACATAAAAATTAAAGTTAAATCATATATAGTGATATATGAAGAGAAAGTGGATCAAGTAAATCAATCCATTGAAAATTATGATAGTAAGTACTAATGCGCGAAATGAATAATAATTAAACGAGAAAATGTATTTACACATGGTAATGTGATATAGTGTAGATAGATTTGGTGAAAGATAGATTCAAAGTGGTGATTGTTGAGAGAACGAATATTAGGCTTCATCACTTTTATGTCTTAAAGGTCTACACTATGCCGATGTTGTTATGTTTAAATAACACCTCTCTAATTAAATATACTGAAAGATTAGAATCTCCCGTCTCCAACAATTCTATCTCTCAATCAAAACTTGCCAACTCAAGTAAAACTGTCAACTCATCTATGTTGTAAAACAACCTTTACGGCGTCAATTCTTCGGAGTTTGCACCGCCCTTCGCTCTGAACCATAAGATGCGTGAGAAGTATCGCAGTATTGCTGCACCGCTTCAACGAACAATTACCGGTTTGCTGCGCCGTTTTGTAGAATTTTTAGTTCATCATGGCTTGCTGCACCTATTTATTGAAGCGTGGGTCTAAAATACTAGGAAGAGTTCCAATAACGAATTTTAAAAGAATTAATAATAGTGAGTTCGCGTCACATTTCAACCCTTAAATGTTTAGGTAGTAACCGTTAAGTTACAAAATTATTTATGTAACTTTATCCAACAACAGTTTAGTATAAAAATTATTACTTTAAAAATAGTTTTATCTATCTATTATGGTGGGGCTAAAAATCTAAAATTAAGTGCGTGTATTATTCATGAAAAAATTAGAAACAATTTGAATCCAGAATCCAAATTGAAGTTTGCTGCAAACTTTGGAATATCAAGAAGCGATTGACTAATGGAGTAACTACCAAAAGAAAATTTTGTCATATTATATTCTAGCGTTTTGTCTTGATAAGCTCTGTAGACTTAGACGTTGCTGACTTTTCTTTGACCATGATAAATACACACATAAGAATTGAAATCTTGTGCCACATCCGTTTTCTTCTAGTTTCCACTTACGTCTCTCTTCTGCAACATTAATTTCATTGTCCGAAACTGTGATCCATATTACTAGCCAAGCCCCCTGAGGGCTATAAAATAGATCTAACACACACCCTTTGTGATCAACAGACTCATCACTACACATATAGCACAATTAGTAGATAAGTGAATCACCAAACCATGGAGAAGAAAACACTGGCTGGATTCTGCATCTGCTTCCTCGTTCTCTTTGTTGCTCGTATGTCATCACTTACTCTTTAATGTTAATTCTATTGCATTATCTCTGGCTATATTTATTTATGTAACCTTCAGGATGCATAATGTTACATCATATTTCATATGCATTATTAATTATCATTTATCAGCACAACAAGGTCAAGTTATCGTCCATATTAATTAACATTTACTTATATATAGTTGCTTGTTAAATCTTCATTACTTAAAAGTTTAGTGCTAATACCCCTTCATTTCATTTCTTGATCTTCTTTGGTTTTTAAACATATGTATGATTGACATATATAAATCTCTAATTAATTAATTGCTTCTTGCAGAGGAACTTGTGGTGCAAACTGAGGCAAGGACTTGTACGAACCTGTCTGATAAGTACAGGGGTCCATGCTTGACCACAGAGAGCTGCGATTATCATTGCAAGGTAAAAGAGCACTTGCTTAGCGGAATCTGCAGGGTCGATTTTCGCTGCTGGTGCACCAGAAACTGTTAAATGCATGAAGATGTAGGGGCATATATAAATAAGACAATAATATGAATAAGACTATAGCACCGCGTCTATGTACTGTTGTCATTCCCTTAACTACATCTGTACGGGGTACAAAACTATGAGTTATTTACTTTAATTATCTCTAAACTACGTATACATGTACTGTGTGCATAACAGATGAGTTATGTACTTTATCTTAAAAAATAAATGGGTTTTGTTACAAAGCATGATCCGCTACGTTTTCATGTTGTTTCCAGCGTGCTCACTAACTATTGTTACATCATCGCCTTATTAATGGATCATGTTGGTTGCTAAGTAAAAAGTGGCATAATTATGTATAGAGTAATATATTATATAATTTACTGAGTAGAATTGTCGCCACAATTTATCTAAATTTAATAAGAGCAGTTAAATATGTCAAAAGGACAAAAATTATTCATTCAAAAGTTAATAAGAAACTGAATCATCTCGTATAAAAATTTTTATTCTAGCAAAAAGTGAAACAATAAAATTTTGGGTATTTAATATTTTCCTTATATATAATGTATATTTTTTGAGCGGACACATGAATTGCTTATGAGTTTGTTACTTTATTAGAATTTTTCAATAAGAAATGCCACAGAAAATATGAGCGAATTCAAAGTATATGGCTTTTATTTAATAAGAGCAATGCTTCACCTATACAGCTAGAAAAATACATGCAAATAGAACATTTAACATGAGGAGTGTTATTTGTACCACTCTTTATTATAGACATCCAGACACCAGAGACAAGATTTAAAAAAGAAAATTATAAAAGAAAAAGGAAAAATGAAAAAACAAGAAAAGAGAGGAGAGAAATAGATACAAGATGTCAAAGTATGTCAATTGGTAGAATGTACAAAAAATATTTCTCATTTAACATAGGTTATAATATTTGTTGAATGAAATAAAATATTAAAATATATTTATTCATTCAATAATAAATAATTATATCAAATCATTTTAATAATTAAACTTGGATAAAGTTTTTAACTCAGTAATATTTTTCTTTATTTAAAAAAAAGAATTAAAATTTAATAAAATTCTATAGGTGCAGTTTATACGATAAGCGTTTTTGTTCAACGAAGAAATTTGCAAAAATTTAGTTGTTAAAACATTAAATTTAATTTAAATTTACGACATATATATGTATATAATGAATGTAACATATATTCAAAATTAATATTTAAAAGTAATATATAATATATGAATTATTTTGATTGCATCATGATATCGCTCGAAGTATTAATAAATTTATAAATAATTCATTTAACTAGGTCTGGGAACTGAGCGAGCTACTTTCAAAAGTGGTCAGTGATAGTTTAGGGCAAGGAAATTAAATTGAATTAATCAGCTGACATCAAGTCTATTCTGATGACAGATACACTCCTGTATACAAAGAATCCGTACGGAGCACAGGAAACAGAAGTTTTGACTTTACTGAGTTGTGTTTAATGGTTGTGTTGTGGATTGAGACTGAAAAATACCAGAAATATTAGGGTCGAGCTCCTATGCATATTGTTTTAGGTTAGCACCCTGAGTTCTAGGTTACCGGTCACACACCTATAGAAGAAATAATGAGGGTGAAAAAAAGAACTTTGAAGAAACGGATCGGAGATAACAAAGTGATCGCACCTCCACCACCGTGAAACTGATGTCGCAGTGTCACCGCCTAGGACTACAACAACTATAGTGATGCCACTCATCAGATCTACATCAACAAAGTTGCGGCGGAGAAGACGGCCATGGATCCGCCGACGGTGACTGTGCGAAGGAGGGTGTCGCTCGTTTGTGTGGAAGAACCAGGAGCCTCAGCCGAAGGCTGCTCGATGGAGGGACCGAAAGCTGTGGTGGGGACAGTGGGTGTGGAAGCAAGTGGAGGAGCTAGAGGAGACTCGGTGGGCGACTCGGTCACACTCGTGCTACCGTTTCTTTCTTTCGATATACTCTTCAGATAGATAATTTTTGCCAATGGGTATCCTTTGACTCGCGTAATTTTGTTCCGCTGTTGTTAAAAGTTTGAATCTTTTAGGGGAATCCCAGATGGGTTTTAATTTTTCATATTTTTCCTTAAAGAGTTTGCGGTGAACATGATTTTTGGCTAGATGTGTAGTTTTCAGGGTGGGTTCTGTTGTTCATTTCTGGGTCAGTGTCTGATTGATAAATTCTATCGCTTTCATATGGGAATGTGCTAGTGGTGGATGACGAAGGTGGCAGTGACCGTGGCGGCTGTGGACACGTGGTGGTCAATGTCGAATGGATGGTGGCGAGGGAGTTGGACTCCACGACGGTTTTCGGACATGCACACAATGGGAGAGGACCAACACTTGCGATGGAGAAGCTTTCAAAGATGATAGATTTTTCTGGTTGTGTCATTGTTGATGATTGTATCGTTGAGGCTTGGGAGGTCTTTCTGGTTATGTATAGCTCCTGCTCATTGGCTCATCTCTTATTCTGAGAGTCTTGAGCCTTATTTGAATAAATTTATAAAAAAGAAAATATTGAAAACTTCCACCAAAAGAAAGGACCCAACCACACTATTGGGCTTGAGCCCAAGCCCATCTAATCAGAATCCACTAGATAGTCCCTCTTCCCCTTTCTATTATGAGTTATCCATTCAAAATACTCTATAACTTGACTCACTGCAAATAGGGATGGGAATCCATCGGAACAAGAGCGAGATTACCACCCCAAGGCTTCGACTTGCATCGTGTTCCCATCCTCGATCTCTATGGTAGGGAGAAATTTTCCCCTATTTTCGATCCTTGCGGATCCCCATATAGAAGGCGAGATCCATAAGGATCCCAAAAAATATTTAAAAATAAAAAATGTAAAAACAACTTAATTATCTTTAAAAAAAATTTAAAAATTTAAAAATTTAAAATAATAAAACAAGGTTGACCTTGTACCAAAAAAAAAGGTTGATCCAAAATAGATAAAGTAGTGATTTTGAGAGTACATTGATTCAATTTGTTCCATTTTTTCAATAAAAAATAATAATAAAGTTAAATATATTTGAAATTACTAAAATAACCTATAATGCATCTATTATACACTATTATATAAGGGATAAATATATCATTTGGCTCTAGGCAGGGCGAGGTATAGTCCCTATCCCCGATCTTGAACAAGTAGTGAGAGGGCTTTTGTCTCCATCCTGTCTCCACGAGAAAAAATTCATCAAAAATGGGGATCCAAACGTCGAGGAGATCCCCATAGATAACCCTGAATGCAATTTCCTATTGCCATTCCTAGCTACAAAACCAGAAGCTCAGAGCCAAATGAAAATGTCACGAGATGGAAACAACACTTTGCCATAGAAGCTCACAAACTCGAAGAAAAACAAAGGTGAAGCTTTGTTGTCGAAAAGAGATTTTAGAAAAGCACAAGACATTTTAGAAGTAAACTCAAAAGCTGAGAAAAAAGTGACTGGATTATTAGTTAAATACAATTTAAAGTGACATTATTTTTGTTTAAATGTAATTGAATTTTATTGGTATTTCATTACAAAAAGATATTGGAAAAAATTAGTTAAATGATTAATCAAAATATCAGCAAAGATTATCAATTCAGTGCATAAAAAATGATTATAATTTCAAAAGGATGATAATAACTCTTAAAGTATGAAATAATTATTTTTCTATCCATTTATAAGTGCCTTTGCCAAAAAAGTCTCAAATTATTTATCATTTAAAAAATTTGAAAAAATATTGATTGATTTTTTTCAATTTTATCCTTATTTTTTTTTATTCTCAACTATATCAAATAATTAAAATATAAAGAGAAAAAAAAATTTAGTTAAATTAAGTAACAATTTTTCAAATATAAGATTATTTAATATATCCTTAGTTCTTGCCAAAAAAAATTGATATGGAATTTTCACAATTATCACGGCTTCCTACATCCATTATTGTTAGAAGTAAGGGCTAAGGTAATAGGAAAAGCTGCGATAATAAGTTTGAAAACCATATATAATATAATAGTGAGTTCACGTCACTTTCAACATTTTTTTTTTTTTTTGGGAGAGATAAAAGATATACTTTCATTCAAGGAAAACATACTTCATCAAGATAGACAAGTTATACTTAAATGTTTAGGTAGCAAGTCTAGAGTCTATATATACTTATAAAGTTCATGAAAGGATTAAGTTTGAAAAATAAGAAGCAGCCTATGCCTTTTATATTTTGTGTGCTTATTAGTAGATTATAGCAGAATTCCCGTGAACAAATTAAATTTGGTTATTTGACAAGACACTCACAACCAGTTTAGTAAAATTAAGATGTGATTATCTAAATTAAGAAAACAAATATGCACCGTATTGCAATGTGAACATGTGTTAATTTTTTTTATTTTCATGTACTTTTTTTATGAGTATTGTGTGTGTGTGTTTTTTTTTTAATTTCTTACGCTAGGAATAATCTTAGTCAAAGTATAGTTGAATATTAAATATTTTTTTTTGTCAGTATTTAAAAGCAATTGATTGCAGGAGAAGCAAGTTATAATTTTAGACAGTTTTCATTTTGTAATATTGAAATTTCAAATTTTATTTTTTTATAATTATTGAATAAAACTCAAGACTCTCCAAAAAAAGAGAAGTATATAAAACACCAGAACACCACAAAAAAAAAAACAACAAAAAAAAAAAAGGAAACCACAATATTATCAGGTATCACCCAAGAATCCTACCCAAAAAAAGAGACACTAAAACATCTATGAAACAAAACAATCCAACCATTAAAAAACTAACTCACCTATGAAAAATCTCAATCCACAACCCCTAAACTCCAAATAACACCGCATAAGAAACTTAATCAATAGATGCCCAAACACCTCTTCTAGGTTGAAAAACGGCCTCTTTAATCCTTTGTTTTCTACGTTTCCTTCCGTTCTGCTTCTACTGTTTTTGCATTTCCATTATTCTTCCCTTTCTTATTTCCTTGGTTTTTTACCATAACCCAAATGATATCAATCTTAGGAGCATAGTTCTAAAGTCGCATTTGGTACATTATCTATTAAAATTTCAGTAATGTAGATTACCATCTTTTAAATTATTGATAATGTTAAATACAATATTTGATATGCATAGATAATCAAAGTAGTAATTTATATTATCTTATTTAGTATATCAAAAAGATCACTAGATAATATATGCATTAAACTAATATAATAATAATAAATAGTTAATTATTAATATTATTATTAGTTATAATAATATTAATAATTAATAATAATTATTAATTAATAAGAATAAAAAAATTTAATTATTAATTATGATTATAATAGTTAATTTTATTAATAATTAATATTATGAATATTAATTTTTAATATAATTAATCATGATAATATTAACAACAACAACAACAACAACAACAATAATAATAATAATTACAATAGTTAATAATAATATTTATTTTTAGTAATAATAAATTATTATTATTTATTGATAATAATAATATTATTATTAATTAATAATAATTAATATTATTTTTAATAATAACAATAACAACAACAACAACAACAACAATAATAATAATAGAAGGATTGCCATATTAGTGATAATCCACATTATTACCTTTCAAGGGGACAATTCACGTTACCATATTGATAGTAATCTATATTACTTTAAAAATTTAGATTGCCAGTAATATTGCCCAACCAAATAGAATAATGTTATAGATCCAGACAATTTAATCAAATATTGCCAATAATCCAGATAAATTACCCCATACTAAACGTCACCTAATATTTTTCCCATTTCCCAATATTTTTTTACTTCCTTTAGAGCATTATCTTTTGATTCGAAGTCTAGGCTATCTGTAAGGTTCCTTTGACATTCTAATTCACCTTCCTCAACATCGTTTTGAGCTGCAAGATGCTCAAAGCCTGGGGGAATGGCAAGGCTATCCTCGGAAGAAACAAATCTGCTGCATAAACTTCGCATGTCCTTCCTCGTTATAATCTTTATTAGAGACTCGCTTTAAGCCTTCATCCTCAATTTGATTTGCTGAATTTTTCGGCCTACCCGGAATCTGAACCTGCGGAGATTGAGACACAACACCAACTGCAAAATCTGGCCCATATCCACGGGGAAAGGAAGCCGATAGTGAATCATCCTCCTGCACCTCCAAACCAGCCCCAGCAACACACTTTCCTTGGCCCAACATCATTGGCCCATTAGGTTTATTCCTAGCACCACACGAAGAGCATTTGGGCTCCACTTGGTTTCCACAAAAGCCACTTTTGCCGTGGTCCCACATTGACAAGTAGCGTTGGATAAGCCACCCGTAGCAGCCACATGATCACTCGACTGAATACATACCTTAATTCCTATCTTAGAAATCGCACCCTCTCTAACACAAGAATCTCGTCCATTCAAACACTCTGAATTAAGATTTTTGCATTCCCATAAACTTCCTCGGTTCGCCTATCGTCCATAATTGCTTCTGTCCGACTTTCCTTACATACATCTCCCCATAATAACTTATCAACTTTGTTCTGAGTTGCAGCCATTATCATTTCTTTCCTTTTCATAACCATCACTTTAAAAAGAATTTTATATGCCTAATATTCTTGGCTTAGAATTACGTGGCTTAAAATTACATGTGTACAGTGTCTACATATATTATTCATAAAAAAAAAAAATTGCGTGTGTTCATATCAAATACCAAGAAGCGATTGATTAATGAGTAACTACGAAATGAAAAAGTTGTCATATTATATTCTAGCATTTTAAAATTAGTTTGTTTTATTTATATTAATGTTTATTTACAATATTCATAATAATATTTATAAAATATCTTAAAATAATCTTTACAAAATAATAAAATATCTTAAAATAATATTTAAATAATAATATTAATATTGTTTATTTAAAATAAAAATAAAATAAATGGATAATATTACAAATATAATATAAAATTCATGTTTATTTCAATAATTACACATATAAAAATAATTTTGCTTGCTATTATCCAAATAATATTTACTTTATCATAATTACTTTTGATATAAAAATTTCTAAACATAAATCATATTAGCACTAACTCACTTTTAACCAAAATCAATTTTATAAAATCAAGTTAAAGCAAACCTTATGTACAAACTCCCATCCAAATACATGCTTAGACATTGTAGACTTTTCTTTCACCGAGAAATGCGCACGTAAGAATTGAAATTTTGTGCCATCCATTGCCTTTAATTTCTACTTACGTCTCTCTTCTGCAACTTAACTTCATTGTCCAAATCTGTGATCCCTATTACTAGTCAAGCCCCGTGAGGGCTATAAATAGATCTAATATACACCCCTTACGATCACCACATTATAATTATATTCATCACTACACATATTATCATATAGCAGAGAAGTGAATCACTAGCATCGTGGAGAAGAAAACACTAGCTGGATTCTGCATCTTCTTCCTCGTTCTCTTTGTTGCTCGTAAGTCATTAATGTTAATTCTATTGCATTATCTCTAGCTATATTTTTTTTTATGTACGCAACCTTCAGGATGCATAATGTTACTTTATATTACATATGCTTTTCGCTCATATAAATAGTCTCTACCTATTAATTATCAGCAGAACAAGAGCTTTTTATTGTCACTATTAACTAACATTTTGCTTATGTATAGTTGTTAGTTCAATCTTCATTAGTTAATATAGTGTATACTATATATACCCTTTCATTTCGTTTCTTTCTTCTTTTGGTTTTAAAACGTTATGATTAATATGATGGACATATATAATATAAATTTCTAATTAATTAATATCAATTGCTACATGCATGCAGAGGAAGTTGTGGTGCAAACTGAGGCAAACACTTGCGAGAACCTGGCTGATACGTATAAGGGACCATGCTTGACCACGGCCAGCTGCGATGATCATTGCAAGAACAAAGAGCACTTGATCAGTGGCAGGTGCAGGGACGATTTTCGCTGCTGGTGCACCAGAAACTGTTAAATGGATATCCTCCAACACATGAAGATGAAGGGGCATATATAATATATGACAATAATATAAATAAGACTGTAGCACCTCATCTTTGTATTGTGTTGTTATCATCTCTGGACTACATCTGTATACTATGGGGTACATAACTGTGAGTTTTGTACTTCATTTCTAAACTATATACAATATACATATATGTAATGTGTGCATAACATATGAGTTATGTACTTTATGTTGAGAATAAACGCGTTTTGTTACAAGACATGGGTTGAATATTTTGTTTCCTACATTTTCATATCGTTCCGACGTACGATCACTTTAATTAATTGTCGCATGATCGCTTTATGTATCTTGTTTAATTGCTGGGAAATTGTTTAACATGATTATATTTAGATTGCATATTTATCGGGGAGAGACATGGATGGTTGAGTGTGTTACTTAGCTTTGTCAGAATTTTTAGAAAAGAAATGGCAAAGAAAACATGACCGAATACTAAGTATAAAGCTTTTAAAGAGGTAGTGATATCGGTACGGTCCAATGACATTTAAAAAAAAAAAAAAAGAATTAACCACCTCGTACGGATTCATGGATCCGTAAATGTACAAAGTATAATTACATTTTTAATTCATGCACAATTATGCGAAGTCCATTTTGTAATTGGGTTTGCAGAGCCTAATTTATGGTATCCGGTGAAGGTATGGGTGCATTAATCAAAAAAGAAAAACAGATTTTCTTATTTGACATATATATGACATATAAAAGATTTAAAGTTTAATAAAATTATATCGATGCCATTTATATAATAAGATAAAATTTCCAGAGCTTCGGTTAATATAACGTTAAAGTTAATTTCAATTTACGACTTCTATACATATGCACTAAATAACAATGTAGAAATATTATTTATACATTAAAAAATATATATTACATTTCTCTGTGATACTGATAACTTAAAGGTTTAATAAATAAATAATTCTTATACAACCATATGTAGCTGAGTGAGCTACTTTGAAAAGTAGCCTTTAAGATTTAGTGTTTGGAGTTTAGAGTACAGAAATTATCAAATTGAATTAATCAATTGACATCATATCTATTTTCATGACAAATACGCGTACTTATACACACAAAGACTCCTTACAGAGCATAGGAAATAGTTGTCAAACTGAATAAGAGACTGATGACAAATACGAGAAATATAAACCTCCATAAACCTAAAGCACTGATCAACTATGCTCAAGTTAGGTGTACTGGTTGACCAACAAAAAAGAGTTAGGTGTATTAAAATAATCATATTATTAATTAATTTAATCTTATGTATATTGTTCTAAGTCTAGTATACTCAAGTTGATGGGATCACATTAAGTAGTAGTTAAAGCGATAAAAAAAATTTCAATTAATGTTTTGATTATAAAAAGGGTAGCTACTCAAATTTATTGCAGTTGCATCCTGGTTACTTAATATTTTTTTCTTGCATATGTTGACTGCTTTTTTTTTCTTTTTTGACTAGTTACATATTTTAAAATTCCTTATATGTAAGTTATCAAAGAAAAATATTCATTTCAAATATTAAAGAGGGGTCAGATTTTTTTTTTTTTTGGGTTTAAATTGTTTCTCTTTTTTTCTTAACTGTAGGGTATTCAAAGCCGATTCATACAAAATCAAAGAAAATTATGCAAATTTAATAAAAATTGAAAATTGATAAAAAAAAATTTCAAAATTGATCATAAGCAAAATAAATTGGTTCAAATTGATTCTTATTTTAAAAAAATTGATTGATTTAGTTCGATTTTCAATTTTACTTTTTAAAACCAAACCAATAATATATTACGCACACATATATATTCATGAAATATATTACATATTTCATATTGCATATTATTTATCCATATAAATATACATCTAATTGTGTTTTATAATATTCTAAAACTAAATTATCCTTATATTCTTACCATGTGATCTTAATTCAATATTTTAAATTTGTAATTATTTATTAATTTCTTTAATTTACTCAATAGCAGTTTTGAATTTATATATGATTCTTGTTCAAATCTTTATTATTTACATAACTTATTAGTATTAGATGTTATTATAACTTTTGATAATTAATTTAGGTCTTATATTTGTACGATTTTATGAAAATATTAACGATTAATTTAATTTAACAAACTTAAAAAAATAATGAAAAATCAAAACAATCAAACCAATTTAAATCGATTTAAATTAATTTGATTTGATTTAATTTTTAAAATATAATTAAACTAATCAATCCAAACCGAAATATAATTTATTACCTAGATTGATTAAGTTTTTATTCCAAAATCGAACCTAGTCAAACCGTGAACACCCATAGAGTTAGACTAGCCTTGATATGTGCTTTTTAGTGCAATATCACTGTGCGTCTCTCTTCTTCCTCCCCTTCCAAACTATTTGCACTCCTTTCTCTCCTCCCTCTCCATAGTTGTTTATGGCAACCCTTCTTTTGTAGATAATATTTTCCTTTTTTCTTCCCATCTTCTTCATTATATGCTAGTTTGTTTGATATTCCTTTCAGCAATAAGTTTTTCATGATGGCAATGATATTTGAATTATAAGAGCAAGCATGAGGTTAGCTAAGACATATTGCAGATCTCGCGGATGCTGGTATGTCCAGCTAAATAAGAAGATTGTGCTTATGGCAGGTGATAGTCAACAACTTCTGTTGATGGCTATCAATTGAGATTTGTTTATTTTGTTTTGTGATGTCTAAAGGTAAATAGTCTCTAACTTCAGCTTCCAGTCATTCTCTAAAGTTGCTGATGTGTTGATAAATACCATTGGGTACACTACTAGTGAGCTAATGGGTATCATAGTGTTGGCTTAGATGCCCCATATTTAGTGATGTAGGTGTCCATATGTTTAGCGCTTTGGTTCTTTTAATTTAATTATGTTATTGGGATACTTTAATTAATAGTTCTATCTTGTTCTAGGCACTATAGTTGGTTAAAACTAGTTTAGATGTTGCTTCAAAATCAATATCAAAGATCTGACATGGCAATCTTTATTATCATGTGTATTTGTAATGTGATGCAAAATTGTCCTTATTTTAATGCTTAATATCTAATGTTGTATAGTGTTCACTATTTATAATCTTAGTTTATATTTTACCAAATTCTGTTGTACCAAATTATCAAGTTCACTATTTATACTAATTCTCTAGTTATGCTTTATAATAGGCTATTGCCTTCGATTTTTAATCAATGAAATTACGTTTAAAAAATGTATTTTCTAGTGTTTTCGGACGGACTCCTTTCATATACTTGCAAGTACTAGTTAAGATAATAACCCAATTATTAGTTGAAAAGAAATATGTGAATTAGTTAATGAATTAACAATTTATTACTGATTAGTTGATAACATATTATATTGGTTCGTTAATTAATTTATATACTTGTTAAATAATTAGTCATTAAGTCTCATGTAGAATAAACATTTCTGTTTCCTTTATTCGCCATATCTTTTGATTTGAATTTCTCAACTAAAAACGAGACGGGATAAAAATGCAAAAAATCAGTATAGTATACTAATTATCTAATAAAATGAAAAGTCTATGCATGACGTACAGTGTTACTTACAATGGTGGGATAAGTCGAAGAATTTTCTACAATAGAAGACAGACACCTGTGCTGTGATTTTGACACTTGTTGCCTTCAGGGTTTCGCGTTTTAACGCTTCGACAATAGAAGACAAAACGTTGTCGTCTGAGTCTTGACATGGTCTACTGTCAAAAGTCTTTGTTAGCAGATAGCCACGTATCTTTTATTTGAGAAACAAATGAACGCATTATGAAATCAACGGATTCGTAGTAGTATAGTCAGCTATACACATTTGTATCATAGTGTCGGCTTAGATGCCCCATGTTCAGTAATTTAGTTGTCCGTGTGTTTAGCATTTTGGTTCTTTTAATTTTGTTATTGGGATACTTTAATTAATAATTCTATCTTGTTCTAGGCACTATTTCCTCTCTCTAATACAGTTGGTTAAAACTAGTTTAGATGTTGTTTCAAAATCAATATCAAATATCTGACATGACAATCTTTATTATCATCATGTATATTTGTAGTGTGATGCAAAATCATCCTCAGTTTAATGTTTGATATCTAATGTTGTATAATGTTCACTATTTATAATCTTGGACTTAGTTTATATTTTACCAAATTCTGTTGTACCAAATTATCAAGTTCACTATTTGTACTAATTCTCTAGTTATGTTATATGATAGGCTAGCCTTCGATTTTTAATCAATGAAATTATGTTTAAAAAATGTATTTTCTAGTGTTTTCAGACGGACTCCTGTTATTTACTTGCAAGTACTAGTTAAGAATAACTCAATTATTAGTTGTAAAGAAAAACGTGAATTAGTTAATGAATTAACAATTTATTACTGATTAGTTGATAGCATAATTAATTTATATACTTGTTAAATAATTGGTAACTAAGTCTCATGTAGAATAAAACATTTCTGTTTCCTTTATTCGTACTATCCTTTGATTTGAATTTCTCAACAAAAGACGAGACGGGATAAAAATGCCAAAAATCAGTATAGTATACTAATTATATCTAATAAAATGAAAGGTCTATGCATGACGTACAACAACGTTACCTACAATAGTGGGATAAGTAGAAGAATTTTCTACAATAGAAGACAGACACCTGTGCTATGATTTTGACACTTGTTGCCTTCAGGGTTTCGTGTTTGAACACTTCCACAATAGAAAACAAAACATGTCGTCTGAGTCTTGACACGGTCTACTGTCAAAGTCTATAGTCAGCTATACACATTTTGTTTATTTCACATAAGATTAACTTCAACATATGGGCCATCTTCTATGTTGAAAACTTCTACCAAATAAAAGGACCCAACTACAGTATTGGGCTTGAGCCCAAGCCCAGCTATCAGAAACCACCAGATAGCCCTTCCCCACCTCTTGATTCCGAGTTACTGACTCAACCCATTCTGTGACTCGACTCACTGCGAAACCGTAAGAAGCTCGAAGCCAAACGAAAATGTCGCGAGATGGCAATGATGCGCTATCGTAGAAGCTCGCAAGCTCGGAGAAATATGAAGGCGAAGAGAGATTCCCGGAAAGTGCGAAAAAATGATCATAAGTACACTCAGAAACCAAGAAAAAGCGATTGGGTCATTAGTTAAATATAGTTTAAAGTGAATTTGTTTTCATTAAATGTAATTGAATTTTATTGAAATTTTATCACAAAAAAGATATATATTTGATAAAATTGGTTAAACGATGAATCAAAATGTGAGTAAAGATTATATAAATTCAGTGCATAAATAAATGATTATAAATATGATATACATGATTATTTCTTCCGCCCACGTATAAATGTTCTTTTAGGGGAAAAAAGATTATTGCAATTGATCCATACTTTGTGCCTAACCATTGTGTCTGTGCATCAATAAATAATATATGTATTTTTATATCAATATTAACATATCTTGAAAACTAAAAAAAAAAAAAACAAATAATATTACCTGTAGCAATTCCACCATGCTTATATTACTCTCTAACTGATTAGAAGCATTATTAGTAGAAAATTTTATTACAAGAAAAAGGTTAGTAACTCACTAATTTTATTCTTCTCTATGTTGGCATTGCATCCGGTGCACCCCAGGTTCGAATATTCCAGCTAGAGGCTGGACGTGGGAAAAGAACCGTTCCCTCCCCTAACTAGATAGAAAAAAGAATTATAATCCTAAAACATAATTTAATCAAACTAAATTTAATTAAGCTAAAAATACTCATATATTTCTCAAATAAAAAGTATTCTTGACTAGATGAATAAAATTAATGCTAGCTAATACATCCAAGATATAAATTATATAACACACATAGAAATAAAGATTTATACTCTAAAATTATAATGCTCGACATATAGGCATAATTGTATTGAATACTTTTCAAAGCTCATAAATTTGCACTAGCGATATGTATTATCTATTAACGATCACAACCTCAAATATAGCATAAAGATGAATAGTGTCAAAGCTTTTATGCAAACAAACAAACAAATAAAATATTATAGAACTCGTTTTTCACCAATTCACTACATATATTTATATGCAGTTAAGAATGAAGTGACTCTTGGCTTAGAATCACGTAGCTTAAAATTAAGTGTGGGTTTGTGTGTACATATATTATTCATAAAAAAAAATTTATTACAAACATTTTGAATCTAGAATCCAAATTGAAGTTTGCAAACTTTTAAATATCAGGAAGCGATTGACTCTTAACGATTAAAAGGTAACTACCAAAAGAAAAAAGTTGCCATACGCTAGCATTTTATCTTGATAAGCTCTGTAGTCTTAGACGTTGCTGACTTTTCTTTCACCATGACAAATTCAGACCTAATTTTACTTGTGCCATCCGTTTCTTTTAGTTTATACTTACGTCTCTCGTCTGCAACTTTAATTTCATTGTCCGAAACTGTGATCCCTATTACTAGTCAAGCCCCCTGTAGGCTATAAATAGATCTAACACACACCCTTTGTGATCACCAGCTCCATCACTACACATATAGCAGTTACTAGTAGATAAGTGAATCACTAAACCATAATCATGGAGAAGAAAACACTGGCTGGATTCTGCGTCTTCTTCCTCGTTCTCGTTGTTGCTAGTAAGTCATTACTCTAAATGTTAATTCGATTGCATTATCTCAAGCTATATTTATTTAATTATTTAACCTTCAAGATGCATAGCGTTACATTATATTACATATGCACTTTTCTCATATAGTCTCTAAGTATTAATAATTAGCAGAACAAGAGCATGTTATTGTCACTATTAATTAACATTTAATTTACTTATATATAGTTGCTAATCCAATCTTCTTTACTTAATAGTTAATACTATATACCTTTTCATCAATTGCTAATATACATTTCTAATATATAATATAAATTTCTAATTAATATGAAATGCTACATGCAGAGGAAGTTGTGGTACAAACTGAGGCAAAGACTTGTGAGAACCTGGCTGATACGTATAAGGGACCATGCTTGACCACAGGAAGCTGCGATGATCATTGCAAGAACAATGAGCACTTGCTTAGTGGCAGGTGCAGGGACGATTTTCGCTGTTGGTGCACCAGAAACTGTTAAATGGATTTTATCCAACACATGTAGATGAAGGGGCATATACTATTATATGACTATAAGATAAATAAGACTGTAGCACCTCATCTTTGTTTTGTCATCCCTTCACTACATCTGTACGCGTTACATAACCATGAGTTATGAATCTCTAAACTACGTGTGCATGTATTGTGTACATAACATACGAGTTATGTACTTTATGTTATAGAATAAATGATTGTTGCTGCAAAACACGAGTTAATAATTGTTCCTTACGTATTCATACTGTTCCCAAGTACGATCTCTCGAGTTAATCGCCTTACGTAAATTGCTGGGACATGATTATGTATATTGCATTCATATAGAGGAAAGACATGCATGGCTGAGTTTGTTACTTAGCTTTGTCAGAATTTTTGGATAAGAATGGCAAAGAAAACATGATTGAATTCAAAGTACAATGCTTTAAGCCATTAGAAGTGCAAAAGTGGTGAGAGGTTTAATAATTAATTTATATAATCAAGATAAAAAATTATTTATATACTTCTACCTAATAATTATATTATTATATCAATATGATAGAGAATTTTAAAGAAGCAGCGGTACTGGTACAAATTCGGTGGTTCAATAATAGTTTTTTAAAAAACAAAATAGTTTAATCGCCCCGTACGGATTCAGGGATACGAATATATAATAAATGTAACGTATCTATTTAAAATATACAAAATATGATTATAAGAATGATTTTGCATGCAGTATATGATACTGATAACTTCAAGGATCAATTAATTAATAAATAATTCATATATAACTAAGTCAGATAGCTGAGTGAGCTACTTTCAGAAGTGATTAAGGACAATTTTAAAGCAAGGAAATTATTCAATTGAATTAATCAGTTGACATCAGATCTATATCTTCTGATGACAGATACACACAAAGACTCCGTAGTATATATAAGTTTTGTCTTTATTGAGCTGTGAATAAGAGACTGGCAAGTACATGACAAGTACGAGAAATATACACTTCCATAGGCCCTCAACTGTACTTAAGTTAGGTATTAGTTGACCGTCAAAAGAAAAAGGTTAGGTGTATTAAAATAATCATATTGTTAATTAATTATAATTAATTAGTTTAATTATATGTATTGTTCTAAGTCTAATTAATATACTTCAGTTGAATTGACTAAACAATGGGATCATATTATGAATTAGTTAAAATGATGAACAATTTTCAAATCATGTCTTGGGCATAAGGGCTTAGAGTCCTGGCCTCTTGGGCCATTAATCTTACTCGATTGCATGTGTTAGACTCGCCCTGGGGTGTGCTAGTGTTTTCTACAAGGACATACAAGGTTTTCATTGTCAATTAAATTTTAATTAATCTAATTTGAGTTGGATTAATTTATAATAAGATAAAATTTTATTAATATTATTTTTTTATCTATAAAACTCAAATTTAAGATATTATTTAAAAAAAATAAATATCAAATCACTTAAATTATCTAACTAACCATTAATTTATTAATAACAAGTTCATAATATATTATTAGTTAGTTAAATTTCATCTTCATAGTATATTAATTCGATTCGAATTAGATTAGTTGCAGTTAATGAACTCCAAATATTGATAATTTTTTTAAAAAAAATATTTGGTTCGTTAACTAATCTATATAGTTGTTAATTAATAACTAAGTCTCATGTCGAATAAATATTTCTATTTCCGTTATTCGCAATATCTTTTAAATAAATTTCCCAACTATAGGCGACAAGGGATAAAAATATGAAAAGGTCAGTATGGTTTAGTAATTATCTACTTTATCTACTAAAATGAAAAGTCTATGCATGGTGTTTTTATGTTTCAATAGTGGGACAAGTCGAAGAATTTTCCACAGCAGAAAACAAACACCTGTGCTGTGATTTTTAAAAATTGTTGCTTTCAGGGCTTCGTGTTATAACACGTGCTCCTTTAATTTTGCGCTGAGTGTTGCAAAATATGCAAAAGTTGTCGCCCGAATCTTGATATGGTCTACTGTCAAAGTCTTTGTTAGCAGATAGATATGCTTTGAGTTGAATTTTCCAAGAAAAACTGCAAGAAAACAAAAAAAATTAGTTTCATGTCAATTTAATTAATAATTTATCTTAAAAGCCGACGCTTGATGGCATAATGGAACACAGGAGGATCTATGCAGTGATCTTTGACCGTTGTTGCCTTCATGGCTGCAACATATATCATGTATTTATATCATTTGTCAATTTTAATTTTCTAATTGTCAACGGTTTATTATTTTTCTTTTCTTTCGAGACTCCATACTTATTATGTGAATGTTCATATTAATTTATTTTATCTTCTGAAAAATATTGATTACAATACTTTTTAAAGGAAATTGTATTATTTTCAAATATAAATTATATTCCAGATACATACAGTTTCATCTCTCACATCGGAATTAAACACTCCCAAACATTAAACACCTGTTTGAATATATGATAGAAAAAGCGTACTCTGCTATTTGCTATCTCATCAACATGTGAAAAGCAATTTGTGATCAGATGTATTTTTGTTGCAAATAACTCAAATTGGTAACTTTGAGGTGATTTGGGATAAATAAAATAAAATAAAATGGAGTTATGATTTTTCTGGTTTTGGGATAAGATGAAGATGAGAATAATCTTCTTGAGCTAAGAATTATCATTTCAATCATATTTTAATGAGAATTGTCTTACTTACTCAACTTTTCACTAATGATTATTCCTTTCATATAAAATTTGAAATTCTCTACCGACTACCGAGATTGATAATTTGTCATGACTTTGAAAATGACAGAGCTTCTTTTATCTAAAAAATACAAAAAAATGAATTTCCACAAGTATATATAGAATGAAAGTAGGGGGTAAAAAATTGTTTTCTTCAATATGCTCACGTGCCACTTTTATTTCTATCAGTAATAATATTATTTCGTTAAACTTTAATTCTTTTCAGACAATAGAAAACTGCTTTTTCTTTGTATCATCAGTTTCAATAATTTCCACATCCCAACAAAAAATGTTCAAAATTTATATTCCTCCTTCATCTCACTTTTTATCCCATTTTTATGCTACCTCCTACGAGAAACTTAAATCTTTGAAATTAAAATATAATATAGTTCGTATCATGAAATCAACAAATTCACAGTAATAGTGTCAGCTGAAAACACCAATGTTTGATTGGTTGAGATGATTAGTTAGCTGAAAATAAACGAAAATGTTGCGAGATGGCAACGGTGCGGTATCGAAAAAGCTCGCAAACTCCAAGAACGAAGAAGGCGAAGCTCCATCGTCATAGAGAGATTTCTAGAAAGTGCAAAAAAATTCGGAAGTAGACTTGGAAACCAAGAGAAAGCGGTTGGGTTATTAATTAAATATAGTTTAAATTGAATTTATTTTCATTAAATGTAATTGAATTTTATAGGCATTTTATTACAAAAAAGATATTTGATAAAATTGGTTAAATGATAAATCAATATGTGAGTAAAGATTATATAAATTCGGTGCATAGATAAATGATTATAAATTCAAATGATGATAATGACTCTTAAAGTATGATATATATGATTACATTTTCTGTCCACTTATAAGCGTTCTTTTAGAAAAGAAATTTTGTCGCAATTGATACATATTTTGTGTGTGACAATTGTGTCTGTGCATAAATAAATAAATAAATATGTATATATGCATTTTTAAATTAATATTAACATATCTTGAAGACTTTAAAAAAAAAAAAAACCAATATTACCTGTAGCAATTCCAACATGCTTATATTACTATCTAACTGATTGGAAGCATTATATTCAACGAACAGCCGACTAATACAAAATTTTATTACAAGAAAAAAGTTAGTATCTCACTAATTTTATTCTTCTCTGTGTTGACCGTAAATCCACTGCTGCTATCATTCTTAAATTCTGACAGGTGGAGCACTATGTCTCTACCTTCTAACAGGTAGAATGAAGGGAAATCTGAGAAGAAGAATGCAGAAGGGAAGAGAATGTTTAGAGAGTATCAGAGAGGAAGCAAGCCTGAGAAGGCAGATTAGAGACAATACCATTTTTTTCATGCCTTTCTCGGCCCTTTCTCCCCTTTGTATAATTTACCTCTCCTATTGGATGGGCAGCCACTAATGGGTTCCAAGTCCAATTCATACTTGTTACAGTAAACAAACAAAAAATATAAAGTAAAATACACTTAACATATTTGAAATATCAAGAAATAATTCTTCATCCTATTTGTTATAAAATATGCACTCCAACTCAATCCATTAAGAGTGTATTTGGATTGATTAAATTTTTTTAGAAAAAAGTTTTTTTCTTTTTAAAGTGCTTGTTATAAGTTTTTAGAGCCTATTTGGATTGTATTTTTTTAAAGAAAAAAATACCTTTTTTTTTTAAATTACTTTTATAAAAAGTGCTTGTAATAAAAAAATCAATTTACCAATTTTTTCTAAAGTTAGAAATACCCAACTTTTAAAAAAAGTAGAAGTTGAAATAATTTTTAATAAAATTATCTTTCAAAATTATCCTCTTCTTTTATTCAAAATTATAATATATATCTTTATTTTTTTATCTTTTACCAAATCTTAATTCTCTTTCCTCTGTTTGATTTTTCTTTTTTGGTAATTTGGCTATTAAAGAAATTTTTTTATTTTTTTGTATCTAAATAGACCGATACTTTTAATCATTAAAAGCACTTCTTAGATAGTTTATTCAAATGCAAAATAAATTTTTCTAAAAAATAATGCTTTACTAAAAAACAAGTTTAGAGAAAGAAGCCATTTTCTTGTAAGCTTATCCAAATGCACCCTAAGTGTGTTTGGATACCCAAAAAAAAAGTGCTTGTAAAAAAAATAATTTACCATTTTTTTTAAATTAGTAATACCTAACTTAAAAAAACATAGAAACAACAGTAATTTTTAGTAAAAAGTCTATTTGATTAAAATTTTAGGAAAAATATTTTTTTAGATACAAAAGTAGAACTAGAACTAGAAGTAGAAGAAGAAAAATATTTTGCATTTAGATATATAATTGTACAAGTATGTTTTATTAAAATTAAAAATTATTAAATTATTTGAATATGATAAATATAAAAGTGCTTTCATGATAAAATTATAATTAAGGACATGGAGAGTGCGAATGAGAGTAAAAATAGAGTAATATTTTTTATTGAGAAGGTAGTGATTTTTAAATTTGAATTTTCTCTATTTTATTATTTTTTCTGAGAGAAGTAGTTTCTTATTTATTTTTATAAAAAAGCTAAAAATCATTTTTTTTCTTCTATTTTTTTGGAGAAGCACGAATAAATAATATTAAAAATTTTATAAGTAGTTTTTTGGAAAAATTTGAAAAAAAAAATACTTATTTTGTACTAGAAACACAAATAAATATATCCAAAATTATCCTTCAAAATTATCTTTGCTTTTTTTAAAAGATGGATGGGTATTATTAATTTTTTAAAAAATGATAAATTAATTTTTTGCTACAAATAGCTTTTTTTTCTAAATTTTTTTTAAATATATAAAAGTATTTTTTTTAAACAAAAAACACTTATTAAAGTGTTTCTTTCTAAAAAAAAATAATCCAAATATATTTTTAATGAATTAAAATAAAATGTATATTTTATAAATAAATGGAATGAAATATTATAGAACTAGCTTTTCACCAATTTACTACATATATTTTTGTGCAATTGACAATGAAGGGGTGACAATTGGTGAATAGGTAGACCTTTCGGACAACAATTTCATAATAATGGCAGAAAGGGACAAATACACGCCAGACTGGCAAGTACTCAGTGCAACGAGTGAAATTTTTCAATGAACCTTTTCGAGAAAGAAAAGTAAAAGTTGGAGAAGGATGTAAGGAGATAGCGTATCAGAAAAAGGTAAAATAACAAAAGAAAAAAACCTAACGGAAGTATTATAAACTCGATGTGTAAATTTTTTGTGAGGTGGCAAAATTTTATTCGCACGATGTAGAGGGAGACAAACACACGGGATAGGATTATCCCCTGCATATGAGCTGTGTTGAGATAATTTATTTATTGAATGGTTTAAGTGAATTTTGTTTAAATTGAAGGTGATGACTATAACAAAAGAAGAACATCAAGCACCACTAAATAGTGATCGGTTTTTTTGGTTAACGGAGGGTTGGTTTATCTAATCGACTTTTTGCTTATATATTGTTATAATTTTGATTCAAATCTTAAATTTCTCATTTTCGTTCAAGTCTTAAATTCTCTCATCCATTAATTGGCAAGAATTATTTTTGATATAATTATTCGAAAAGACACTCACAACATGTTTGGTAAGATTGAGATGTAGTTTTCTAAAGAAAAGATATGCAACATATTGCAGTTTGGACATGTTTTCAATTTTTTTTATTTATATGTAACTTTTTTTAATATTTAAAAGCAGTAGAATTGCGATTTTAAATGAATTTTATTTGTAATGTCAAAATTTTGAATTTCATAATCTCACTTTAAAAAGTGTTTTATCTAATACTCTTGGCTTAGATTCACGTAGCTTAAAATTAAGTGTGTGGGTTTGTGTGTACATATATTATTCATAAAAAAAAAAATTTTAAAATAATTATTACAAACATTTTGAATCTAGAATCCAAATTGAAGTTTGCAAACTTTTAAATATCAGGAAGCGGTTGACTATTAACTATTAAGAAGTAACTACCAAAAGAAAAAGTTGTCATGTTATAAATTCTAGCATTTTATCTTGATAAGCTCTGTAGACTTAGACGTTGCAGACTTTTCTTTCACCGAGAAAGATACACACTTAGGAATTGAAATCTTGTGCCATTATCTGTTTCTTTTAGTTTATAAAACTTACGTCTCCCTTCTGCAACTTAATTTCATTGTCCGAATCTGTGATCCCTATTACTAGTCAAGCCCCCTGAGGGCTATAAATAGATCTAACACACACCTCTTTTGATCACCACATTCATCAGTAGTCACTACACATATCATATACAGCAGATAAGTGAATCACTACACCATGGAGAAGAAAACACTCGCTGGATTCTGCATCTTCTTCCTCGTTCTCTTTGTTGCTCGTAAGTCATTACGCTAGTGTTAATTCTATTGCATTATCTCTAGCCATATTTATTTATGTAACCTTCAAGATGCATAGTGTTACATTCTATTACATATGCATTTTTCTCATATAGTCTCTAACTATTGATTATTAGCAGAACAAGAGCGTGTTATTGTCACTATTAATTAACATTTAATTTACTTATATATAGTTGCTACTCCAATCTTCATAACTTAATACTATATACCCTTTCATTTCATTTCATTTCTTTCTTCTTTGGTTTTTAAACGTTATGACTAATATGATGGATATATATAATATAAATTTCTAATTAATATCAATTGCTACATGCATGCAGAGGAAGTTGTGGTGCAAACTGAGGCAAAGACTTGCGAGAACCTGGCTGATACGTATAAGGGACCGTGCTTGACCACAGCTAGCTGCGATGGTCATTGCAAGAACAAAGAGCACTTAATCAGTGGCAGGTGCAGGGACGATTATCGCTGTTGGTGCACCAGAAACTGCTAAATGGATTTTATCCAACACATGAAGATGAAGGGGCATATATAAGTAAGACAACAATATGAATAAGACAATATAGCACCTCATCTATGTATTGTTTGTCATCCTTTCACTACATCTGTACGTGGTACATAACCATGAGTAGTTATGTACTTTAGTTGTCTCTAAACTACTTATACATGTACTGTGTACATAACATATGAGTTATGTACTTTATGTTATAGAATAAATGAGTGTTGTTGCAAAACATGAGTTAATAATTTTGTTTCTTACGTATTCATATTGTTCCCAAGCACGATCACTCGAGTTAATTGTCGCATAATGTCGCTTTACGTATCATGTTTAATTTCTGGGAAAATAGTAACATGATTATGTATATTGCATCCTTATAGAGGAGAGAAATGCATGGCTGAGTTTGTTACTTAGCTTTGTCAGAAATTTTAGATAAGAAATGGCAAAGAAAACATGACTGAATTCTAGCACCGAGCTTTACTATGATACAGGATATGAAGTAGTGGTATACTGGCACAAATTAGATGTCCAACCAAAAAAGGGTTTAATCGCCCCTTACGGATTCATGGATACGTAAATGTATAAAATACATGCAATTACATTTTTAATTCGTACGTTGTTACACGATTTTCGCTTCCTAAGAAAGAAATTTTTTTTTTCTTTTTATTTAACATGTATATGGAGTAAAAAAAGATTTAAAGTTTAATAAAATTTACAGATGCAATTTATATGATAAGATGAAATTTCCAGAACGTTGGTTAATAAAACGTTAAAGTTAATTTTAATTTACGCCGTATATATACGTATATATAATAAATATAATGCATCTTTTTAAAATATATAAAATATGATTATAAGAATGATTTAGATTGCATTATATGATACTGATAACTTACAAGGATCAATTGATTAATAAATAATTCATATAGTCGGATAGCTGAGTTAGCTACTTTCAGAAGTGGTTTAAAGACAATTTTAAAGCAAGGAATTTATTCAATTGAATTAATGATCAGTTGATATCAAATCTATATATCGTGATGCAGATACACACAAAGACCATCCGTAGCATACACTGGACAAAGAAGTTTTGTCTTTATTGAGTCGTGAATAAGAGACTGACAAGTACGAGAAATATGTACTCCCACAAGCCTAAAGCACTCATAAATTAGGTGTATTAGTTGACCAACAAAAATAAAAGCTAGTTGTATTAAAATAATCATATTGCTAATTAATTATAATTAATTAGTTTATTCTTATGTATTGTTCTAAGTCTAATAAATATACTTAAGTTGAATTACTAAATTATGGGATCATATTAAGAATTAGTTAAAGTGATAAAATTTTTTCAAATCATGCTTTGAGCATAAGGTGTTAAGGTCTTGGCCTCGGGCTATCAATCTTACATTTTTTCATTTTTTGGTCGAAGGCTATCAATCTTACTAGATTGCATGTACTAGACTGGCCTTGGGATGTGCTTCTAGCTTTTTTACGCGGACGCTCTTCATTTACATACAAGTATTAGTTAAGATCAATTATTATTTGAAAAATTTGTCAAATATATAGTTAATGAATTAACAATTTATTAATGATAAGTTTCGGTATAAACTATGAATTTAATTTAAATGAACTGACCAATAGAAATAGTGAAAAGTATCAACTCATACAAACAACCACCCATTATAACGAGAGACCCACCATGATTTCGCACTTTCCTTTATTTCTATTAGTTGACAGTATAAAACTATTTTATACTATCAGTACATACCGATTAAACTCATAAACTATTAGTATTAAAAATTCGCCAAACTTCAACTAATCAAATTCGAGTCAGATTAGCTTATTGGAATAAAACTCTACTAATATTAATTTTTTTTTATCTGTCAATACTCAAATCTGAGACATTATATAAATACTTAAAATAAATAAATGTCAATCTACTTGAACTAATCAAATGATGATTTATTAATTAATGATAAGTTGATAATGTATTATAAGTTTGTTAAAATTTTAATTTTATAATAAACTAACTCGGTTTGAATTAGATTGGTTGAAATTTAGTAAATTTCGAATATTGATAATTTAAAATATATATATATATATATATATATATATATATATATATATATATATATATATATATATATATATATATATATATATTAGTTCGTTAACTAATTTATATACTTGTTAAATAATAATTAAGTCTCATGTGGAATAAACATTTCTATCAACTAATAAAATTTCAAAAAAATAAAAAATATGATAAATAATTATTATAGTGAATAGTCACTTATTATGATTTATGATTTTTTTTTAATTTTATTGGCTAATTAAAAGGGTAAAATTATTTTATAGTATAGAAATTTGATTTTTTTTATTTGCAATATCTTTTAAATAAATTTCCTAAATAAAGACAGCAAGGGATAAAAACAGGAAAAAGTCAGTATAGGTTAGTAATTATCTACTAAAATATATATATATATATGCATGGCGTTTTGATGTTTCAAAAGTGGGACAAGTTGAAGAATTTTCCACAGTAGGAAACAAACACCTGTGCTGTGATTTTAACAATTGTTGCCTTCAGGGCTTCGTGTTATAACACGTGCTCCTTTAATTTTGCGCTGAGTGTTGCAAAATATGCAAACGTTCTCGTCCGAGTCTTGATATGGTCTACTGTCAAAGTCCTTGTTAGCAGATAGATATGCTTTGAATTGAATTTTCCGGGAAAACACGACTCTGCAAGAAAACACAAAATTAGTTTCATGTCAATTTAATAATTTATCTTGAAAGCCGACGCTTGACGGTATAATGGAACACAGAAGGATCTATGCAGTTATCTTTGACTGTTGTTGCCCTCATGGCTGCAACATATATCATGTATTTATATTTCAGTTGTCAATTTTAACTTTCTAATTGTTAATGGTTTATTATTTGAGGTTAATTTATATGTATTGGTAATATAAAATAAATTTATATTATTAATTAATAAAAATATAAGAAAATATTAAATTATAATATACCTCTTATTATAATGGATAATTATGTAATATGTTTTAGTATTTTTTTATATTTCTAATAGTTAATAGTATAAAATTATTTTATATTATCAATATATACATATTAAACTTTATTTATTTTTCTTGTCTTTCACGACTTCATACTTATTATCTGAATGTTCATATTAATTTATTTTATCTTCTAAAAAATATTGATTAAAATATTTTTTAATGGAAATTTGTATTATTTTTAAATAAAAAAACAAATTATTAAATAATAATACATCTCCCACATAAGAAACACTCCCAGACATTAAACATCTGTTTATATGATAACAAAAGCCACTCTAGTATTTGCTATCTCATCAACATGTGGAAAACAATTTGTGATTAGAAGTATAGTTGTTGTAAATAACTCAAATTGGTGACTTGGGGTAATGATTTTGGATTAAAAAACGAAAAATGGAAATCTGATTTTTCTGATTTTGGGATAAGGATGAAAAATGACGAGAATTTGTGAGCTAAGAATTATCATTTCAATCATAGTTTAATGAGAGTTGTCTTACGTACTCAACTATTCACTCATGGTAACAGCATACAACTTGATTTTGTATACAGTGATTCCCTTTGATATAAAATTTGTTGTAATTCTCTACTGAGATTGATAATATGTCATGACTTTGAAAATGAAAGAGCCTCTTCTCTTTAAAAAAAACAAAAAGAAAAAATTTCACAAATATAGGGTACATTTATTTCAGATTTTAAAAAAAATAATTTTAAAATTTAAATTTTATATATAATCGAAAAAGTTAAAACCTAATTTTTTTTTCAAAAACTACTCTTTTAAGCTTTTTCAAAAAAATAGAAAATAGATTTTTTTTTTAAGAATCTGATTATTTTAAAAAAATTATTTAAATATATAAAAATTAATTTTTTTAATAAAAAAATGATTTTTACCTCAAAAAAGTACAAATAAATGCACTTATAGACTTGGACTGAAAGTGAGGGGTAAAGTATTGTTTTCTTCATTAATTATGCTCACATGCCACTTTTATTTTTATAGTTTAATTGGTATGTATTGACAGTGTAAAACTATTTTATACTATCAACAAATAGAAATAAGAGAAAGTGAGAAATTATGATGGGTCCCTCATAATAATGGGTAGTTACTTGTATGAGTTAGCACTTTTTACTATTTTTATTGGTTGATAATATAAAACTATTTTATACTGTCAGTGTATTTAAATTAAATTCTTATTTCTATCAGTAATAATATTATTTCCTTAAATTTTATTCCTTTTCAAACAATAGAAAACTGCTTCTCTTTTTCTTAATCTGTTAAATGCAATCAATAAATTCATAGTAACAGATCAATAGAGATTGGACCTAATAGAAAGGACTAATGTCTTCTATCGTGACAAATTATTCAAATTTCAGTTGAAAGAAGTATTTATATTTAGTACTATATTATATCTCCAATAAAATTGCCTCCAAATTGTTTATTTATTTATTTTTACTTTGCCCCTATAGAGAGGGACGGGGGGCCACTGCCCCTAAATCGAACCCGATTCCTTCAACTACTACTGGGGTGCACTTTTGATAGAGGCCATACATCTGTTCTATTCTATGTCTCCAATTGCATTGCCTCCGGATTTCAATAGAAAATACTTATAGGAGTTAAAAAAAAAAAGTCAGCTGAAAACATTTATGGGTCTAACTTATGCATATAGGCCATGTTTTCGGCCTACCATGGGCCATAGTCTATGTCGGAAACATCCACCAAACCAAGTGACCCAACTATACTATTGGGCTGAGCCCAAGCCCATCCAATCAGAACCCACTAGATAGCCCCTCCTCCTTCCCCTTCCGATTCCGAGTCATCGACTTACTCTCACTCAACCCGTTCCGCGACTCGACTCACCGGGAAACCAGAAGCTCGTAGGAGCCGAACGAAAAATGTCGTCGCGAGATGGCAACGGCGGCGCTCCGCCGAAGAAGCTCGCGAGCTTGGAGAGAGACGAAAACGACGTATCTCCGCCGTCGTCGAAGAGAGATTCCCGGAAGGCGCGAGAAAATTCGGAAGTGGACTCGGAAACGGAGAGAAAGCACACCAGCAGTTCGAGGAGAAAATCGCGAGGAGAGAGTTCGGATTCGGAGGACGAGAAGCTGTACAGGAAGAGCGACAGGAGGAAGCGGAAATCGCGAAGATACAGCAGCGACGAAAGCTCCGATTCCGATTCGGATTCCGAGGAGGGAGAGTCCGAGAGTTCCGGTTCGGGTTCGGAGTATTCGGATTCGGAGTCGGAGAGCGAGGGAGAGAGGAGGGAGAGGAAGAGGAAGGAGAGGAGGAGGAGGAGGAGAGAGAAGGAAGAGGAGAGGAAGAGGAGGAGCAGAGAGAAAGAGAGGAAGAGGAGGAAGAAGGAGAAGGAAGAGGAGAGAAGGAGGAAGGAGAAGAAGAAGCAGAAGAAGAAGGAGAAGAAGGAGAGAGGGAAGAAAGGAGCGGTCACAAATTCATGGGGAAAATATGGTGTTATTAGAGAAACTGATATGTGGTAAGTGATTTGTGCATTTGTTATTCTCTTGTTTTGCTTATTGATTAATTTGATTCAAATGTGAGAGATGAATGTATAAGTGGTTTGTTACTTAGGTTTTGCATGTGATTGTGAAGTCTGTGTGATTTGCGTGTAGATAGATAGGACTGAGTATGTAATTAGTAGGCTTGAAATTAGGCAAGGTTATAGAATTTGATTGAAAGATGATGAATTTGAGCATTGATCATTGTTGAACTTATAGAATTTGTACATGAACCATGTAAGATCGGAGAAGAGTAATAAGTAATAATAAATAACAGGGTTCAAAGTTGTTCTCTTGACTAGAAAAAGCAGAAATTGAAGGAGTGAACAGTAAGGAAACAACTCGGCCAAAAGAATTCCAGTAAACTGTATAAAATCTATAAAATTTATCTTTTCATCATACATGACATGGAGAGAAAGCTGCCTATGTATGTAAAAGAAAGATTAAAACTCAACAGTCTTGTTTTAACAATACCAGGCGAGTTATTTCTGTCTTTTAGACTGCAATCTAATTATCTAAACACATGCTGAAAATATAGAATCTTTGGAAGCAGCAATGGCTGTTTTGAACTTTTGTAGGATTCTTAGACAGTAGGTGATACTTTAATCTCCTGATTATGATTTCTGGTTAAAGGGTTTTTAAAATTTTGAAATTTGCTGGCGAATGCTGTCATGCCTCTACTTCTGGAGCCTTGGACGGCAAAAGTGTTGACAGAAGCAAGGTGGCCAGTTCTTCTATTTATTAGGGCTTTGGTAAGCGGAAAGTGGCAGAAATTTCACACCTGAGGTTATTGTCCAAAGGGTGGAAAGATAGCAATTTGCACTTTCTATTGATGGTTTCATTTCAGCTGTTGTTTCTTGATGGACACTTTAGCAACCAGTTATTTCTGGGAAGGCATGTACTTTACTATTTAGAAGCCGTAGTAATTGAAAACACAATTCAGCTTGTTAGCATGTTGACTGCACTGCATATTACTTTTTATTTATTTATTTTCAATTTGCTTATGGAAGGTCTCTTGTTTGTGGCATGAATACCAAAGCATACCAAAAGATCTTAGTTAGTAAAGGTTTTGTTGAAGTAAATAACTGGGCTTACATTTTCAGTTGAGTCTGAATTTAATAACTAGCTAATTTAGCTTTTATATCTTGTGAATTAAGGGTCTCGACTTCCCTTCTATGAGTGATGTTATGAATATTACAGGACCAAACGACCAGAGTTCACTGCATGGTTAGCAGAAGTAAAGCAGGTGATTTTTTTGGTCTACTTTCTATTTTTATGCAATATAATACTAACAACATATATGATATTTCCTATTCCTTTTAATTTGTGGTTTCTCTCATTGGCAAAAATTAGGTTGGTGGCTTTTTTACATCTTCATGGGAAATGTTTTCCATGTATTCTTCACATGAACTATTGATCTTGTTTCCAGTATGGTGGTGATATTGAGAAACTGGATTTTCATAACAAATTAGATTACATTTCTTTTTTGCCCGTTGGACTTCGCCAGTTCCAGTTGGACTGCTTTTTTTTTTTTCGCTCTTCCTTTAAAAGCATGCACAGAAAATCTATTTTTTTCCCTTCATCTATGGATGTCCTAATTTACATGTATGAAATGGTCATGTGGACCATATACTATTACTATACTGTAATCATTGTGATTTTTTGACAGGTGAATATGGAGAATCTGTCTAATTGGGAAGAAAAGCAGATGTTCAAACAGTAAGCACATATACTTGCTACTCAGAATTAAAATAATAATAATAATAATAATTTAAAAAAAAAAAAGGAAGTAAAGAAAAAGAAAGAAAGATGTATGGGTGAAAGAAAAAAAAAAAAAAGGGAAAAGCAATTAAACTTGCTGTGTGTTAAGTTTACTCTTAAGGTGGAACCATAAGAAAAAAAGAACTAAAATATGATCGCATTAACTTATTTGATTCTCACCTTAATTCAGTTATTGACTCACTGATCATTCACATATTAAGTGTTACTTTCAATTCTGTGTTGATTTAATTGTAAGATAGTTTGTTTCTAATTTCTGATGTGCAGATTCATGGAGGATCACAACACAGCTACCTTCCCTTCCAAAAAGTAAGCTCATGCAGAGTTTTAGTTTAACTTATTTAAATTTGTACATGCTATTATGCTCAATTTTGTTGATAAGAAATAATATATGGCCATGCATCTTTTGTTTGTTATCTGGGAATATTGTTGTCCTCTGATTTATAGTGCCATGCTCATCAATGTAAACTCCTTGTTCTGCGATGTTGACTTGGATTTAAGACCTTGAATGAATCACTTCTGTATATTTATTGGGATTGACAAATGGTTCAATGTTTATGTGGTAGGTACTACAACCTTGATGCTTACTACAGGCGTCAAATGGAAAAAGAGATGAAAAAGGGTGTTAAGAAGGTCCAGGCAACAGAACGTACTGTTTTTAATGATGAAGAGCAGCGCAGGTATATCATTGTGCATGTTGGTTTTGTTATTGCCTTGCCATTTTAAGCTGATTCTCTTTTGGCATCCTTTTTCCTTTGAACTTATGCAACACCTATTGGTATTTGATTTAAGACGCAAAAGTTTTGACTATCTGCTTGTGTCAGTTTTTGATGTGTAGAATTTTTCAACACCTCCTTATCTTGTGTCACTCTTTGTCAACTGTTTTTCATTTGCACAAAATCTACATATATAAGTTACTTGAAGTTTTCATTACTAGTACCAGAATATGACCTCTATAACATTATCCATGTAGAGAGTAGTTTATATAATTTTACATCAAATTCTTAACTTTCTTTTAGTACTGTTGCAATTGGAACAGCTGAACAGTTGTACACATGACAAGCATTTCTGTTGACTCAAATTGTTTCACCCCTTCACAATCATTTTTCATTGCACTTGTAGGCAAGAATTGTTGCAAGCACGCGAAAAGCATAAGGAAGAGCAAGTGGTGGCTTTGAAGCGCTCTATGCAAAGTGGAATGGTTAGTTTTTACCGAATTGCTTCTATGGTGATTTGACTCTTATTCTAGTCATTTTGTTAACGTTGAGGTCCTTTTTCTCACATTTCTGTGCCCTAATTTACAGGCACAAGCGATGAAAGAGCAAGCTCAACTCAGGGAGGAGATGGCTTACCAGTACAAGCTTGGAAACTTTGAGGTGAGAATTACAAACTTGACTCTATTCGGAGCTTCGGTTTTAGTTTTTATGCCTCTGCTCAGTTAGCTGCAATTTTATCACTATAGGCTGCTGCTGCTATCCAGAGAAGGTTGGACCCTGATGCTGCTGTATAGTTGGAAATAACTTCCGTGAATCAATTTCTGAAAAAAAAAAAAAAAAATGAAGCCTCCGTCAGTAGAAGAATTTGGTGATATTTTCATGGTGATCATGTCTTCATGACAATCATATTTATGCTGGTTAGGGATCTTCTGGCTTTTAGGGATGGCATATGCCGTGGATGGGTTTTACTTGTTCCGATAGACTAGTTAGATGTCCACTGTTTATGACTCTCGTATTGCTTATATTGCTATATAGCTAATCGAAGAGGTTTTGCTTTTTCGCATGAGGAAGTTTGGCTGTGTATTGTTGACGAAGTTAGCATTTTATACTGTTGTCCTTAATAAAAGGGGAAAACACAGGAGAACAACAGTTTTTTTTTTCTCTTCTTGTTTGTCTCTCTTTAGTCTAATAGGTAGCTTATGGGTATTCAAGCCATTCAATATCATACACCAAAATTGAAACCAATGCCAATGGAAAAACAAGTCGTAGGTTGCAGCAATTTTTATTGTGCTGTTATGCAGACACAACATGTATTTGTTTTCAATTTCACAGATGTTCATGCACTTAAAATATGTTAAACTTATGTACCAAAAAGAGAAAATTTGTTAAACTTGGAATCTTACGTTGATTTTAAGATTGATATATAGCAACAACAATCTTTGTTCCTCTAGGGAAAGTTGGTTATATAGATTGAACAATACTAGTGTTTTTTTTTTTTTTTTTTTTTTTTTTCTCGTGCGTCGGTATCAAAGCGGTTTGAATCAAAGAACTCATGAATATTATCTAAATTTTTTTATTATTAGATTACTTCTAATGACTTCTAGTGTTTTGTAATAAATTATGTTTATATTCAAATTATTAATATTTAATTTTTTTTCAATAGTCTTGCTTATAATTCTTTTAGGTCTCCTTCTACCTTTAATAATTGGACTCTCCTTCATTTGGTCTACTTTCTTATTGGAGTTTTTATGTTGTCTACACATTCCTAAACTACTTAGGGTGAGTTTGATAGAGGGGTAAAAATGGGGTAATAAACTTCTATGAATTGGATTTGCATGTATTTTACAAATAAATCCAATTAATGAAAATTTATCCCTATTTTTATTCCTATATCAAACACAATTTTAAGGTGAGATTTTACTTTTTTTTTTTCACAATAAATTGTTACTCTGCTTTCTCTTTAGCTCATTAATTTCTATTTCTATTTTGTTTAATGTGTCTACTTATTTAACATAGCATCCTTATTTTTACAACATTAAACATATTTTCTTGTTAGCTTTTTATTGTCCAACAATGTGTTGTCTATGTTAGCCAAAGTCTAATGTTCGCTTCCTATATTTGCCCATTTTTAGAATCATTGATATTAGATATTCAGTTGCCAAGCCAAAGTTTATGGAGGGGGAACGAGGGAGCGGCAGAGTGAGGTGACCGAGGCCCACCTGCAACATTATTTTACCCGCCAGTACGTAATATGTTAAATAATATAAATAGGTAATAAACAAAATTGCATAATAAACAGGTATACACAAATTGCATGAGTTCAATAAGCTTTTCAATATCTTACATTAAAGTTAGGATGGTATTTGTTTCAAAGTATGCACCATGCAGGTGAAGCAATAGAATATACACTATGCAGTCTATAATAGCTTGCTACATGAACATAGAGGAAGAATGAAGCCTAAACATGTTGTTGGCCAAAGTGCAGAGTTGCATATGCACATAAGTAACTGCTGATAATGACCAACGTGCTGCTTAATTTCACGACATCTAGCAAGGTTCTTTGATAACTAAGAGCGTATCTCCATTCATAACATGATGCCATCTTATGTTACGGATCAAGGAAGTCTCCTGCAAAAATGTTTTGGAAAGATAAATCGTATCTTAAAAATTGTTCCTTTACATTAATTTTTATATTTAGAGTAATTTAATCTGACTTTTTCCTTTCTCTGTTCACTACACACCACCCTTTTATCATGGATTTATACAAATTTCTTCTAAATTTACTGGAAAAATAAAGCTTCACAATGAGTTCTAAAATATTTTTAATTCTGAAAAAAACTGTTTGAATGAACCATCAAGATCGTTAACATTTATAGTGGTCAAATATCATCCATGTCTACCTTGTTAATCGGTAAACATTGAAACACGGAAATACTACAATCATTTGATGTTGCTAAACCTTAAATGGTCAAAGAGTTTGACATCAAAATAAACATCCATTCTACATCGAATTAATGTGCTCTCATTTTCTTACCATAAGACTAACCCTCCCCCCAAAAAAAAAAAACTAAAAAAAAGTGTAAACGGTGTTTAATGGCAAAGCAACACACATTTTAAGACATGTCAAATGCCTGTCTATAAAATTAAGTAAACCTCTATATTCATCCTGCAAAGATATAGTTGTCATCATTTTGGACTTCAAAAAATTTGTATCACCAATTTAGTCTTTCAATAATATAAAATATCATCCTTTTTATCCTTTTTATCAAGAGTTTTATTATTTATACATTCAATTTGAGAAACATTTATAGACATCTTCTCACAAAAAGGTGGGTCTCCATAATCTTTTCATTATCACATCACACTTTTTCAATTCTTTCAACATTAAAAATAAATGGTGTTTATGGATGTTTACCATTTTATGTAGTACAAAAATTATTTCTCTTTTATCAAATTGAGAGAAATGAGAATTATGAAGTCCTAATTTGAGGACTAACTTGATGATATTTTAAATAATCGAGAGACTAAATTCATGACATTTTGCATTATTGAATAACTAAATTAATGCCTAGAATATTAAGGAACTAAAGTGATGATATTTTGCAATATTAAGAAAATAAATAGTTACCATAAATTTTTTGAGTATTGAGCGATGATACAAATATCTCTTGAGGACCAAAATAAATGCTTACTCACAAAATTAATGTGATATATGTGGCCACAAGTACTTATGCAATAGTCCATATTTCATATTATTGGTATTTAAGCCAAAGTCCTATATCGCTTGGGAGTAGAAATCTCATAGGGGATTTAACCTAGAAATAAGGCATTTGCTTTTTAGTTTAGGTATACTTCAAGAGAATATAGCTTTTGACTATTAGCTTGAGAGTGATCATATTATATGAGTAGTTTTTATAAACTGTTTATATAATATAATCTTTTATAAGAATAGTTTATAATTTTAGCCATCTAAAAGTTGTGGATAGTAAAATATTTTAGTATTTTTTGTAAGGGTTGTGAATATAGGCTGAGAGGAACTAAATCACATTAAAGTGTTGTGTATTGTTTCCTTTTTGTATTTTTTTTTTTTTTGTTATTGTATTTTTCACTCTTCTTCTGCCCTACACAGATAACTTTCATCCTGTTTTAATCCATTGATAGCTTTCATCTATGAATACAGCTTGCTACTAACAAGAGAAAGGGTGAGAGACATACATGATTGATCGATTACAAGCATAGGTAGCGGAAGCCCTTGGTAACACATATAATTGTACTTGAACTTTGGTCTTCATCTTCATATACGGCAGCAAGCAGAAGATCCGAATTGTCATTATCTTCAAGAGATTTGCACTCCTCAAAATATAAGTTGCAAGCCCCAACTCATTTTTGGAGCCCCTATATCTATTAAATGTAAACATGGTAAGGTGTGATGAAAGACAATCAGGAACAACACTTGTTGGCTCTATCCAGGGCGTTTCGTCACCATCAAAAGCATCCTGGAAACAAGGGACACAACTATTCAAAAGGTGTGAACAAAGAACAACCACATATATACCAAAATCAAACATTCGAAATTAATTAAACAAACCTTCTCAACAAGAACTTCAAGCTTGGGGCACTTTTGAAGCAATCTCTCCACCAAAAGAGAGTCACCACAAGAAATGGTGATCTCCAGGTGGACCAAATTGCCATATTCAGGAAGATCTAGATTTTTAGAGGCTTTAGTAAAGGCCTGCACATGTGAATGACAATTTTTAACATAACATCATACGTTACCCCCAAAACGTATCATTCGAAAACAATGAAAAATGAAAACTTTAGGGCCTATTTAGTTTCTGTTTGTATTTTGTGTTTCTTATTTTTACAATTTTGTGAGGAAAAAAGGTGAAAACAGGAAACATTAAAAATCCTATTTTTTGTTTTTATTTTCTATTTTTGAGTATTTTCTTCATAAAATTGTGAAGACAAGAAACACAGAAAATAAGAAATGAAAACAAAAATCAAATAGGCCTTTAGCAATTAATCTAGAGATTCTTAAAGGCCTATAAATAAGAAAAGATTCTTACACTATGCCATTTTATGTGAACAGTCTCAAAAATAACATTAAAAATATTGTCAAAGTATGAGACACCATAACAGACGTAGCCAATATGGTAGATATTAAATGACACACAACAAAAATTCTAGAAGTATAGCTACTTTCTTGCTCCAATGGCATATAATAATTTCACCAAGCTATTGATTAACTCGTACTTGTTTGTGATGAGAACATAAAGTTAAAACGGACTTGGATAAATTACATCACCTTTGTGGTTAAAAGAGGCAGCGTCATAAACTTAATCCCACGAAACGCTTTGAAAATGTTGAGCATAGGATCCACAGGCCCTTTCGCCACTGCAGAAACATTAAGCCTAGCTTTGACCACACTGTTAACATTCTTGAACGAATAATTTAGGATTGAAGTGGCCTCAATGTCAAAGAACTCAAGTGAAGGGATGTCGATTTCGAGCTTGGTTACCTCATACACGCAACACCGGCAAGAAACCAAGAGCTTCTTCAATAAAGGCTTGGAAATCTTGAAGGAGCAAGAGGGAGCACTCGTCCTCAAATTCACATAGAAATATTCGAGAATGGGACACCGTGAGAGGATCCTTATGACAAATGAAACATCTGCAAATATAACGCCCGTGAGGTGCAAGGTTTTGAGCAAGGGCAAGTGGACATCAAAAGGGACACTACTCGTGATGTTGATGTTGCCACAAAGCTTCAACGCCACAAGAGTTTCGCATGTGAAGAGTATGGTGGGGAGATGAATGCTCTTGTCGAGGAAGAATGAAAGGTCCACTTCTCCAATTTTACTAACCAGAGCGAGCAACAACCAGGCCATGACATTTGTGGGTTCGCAACCCTGGTGGTGACTCACGATGCGCAGTATCTTGAGGGAGTGGTTGGTGCGCTGAGCAAGTGCATGATTCATTCACTGATGGAAGACACGATTCACTATGTAGGAAAACCTACGAAGCATGGTTACTACATGAGACACGACAACGTTTAAAAATAATAAGACATGGCATGATTATAATATAAATATTTAAAATAATTTTATATAAATATTTAATCATATATTATCATATTAATAAAAATATTTGATTTATCTATTCACTATCTTAAAAATCTTAAAAATAGAAGTATCTAATTAAATGATATTATAACAATATATCAAAATTAATACAAAAATATGAACCTTAAATTGACCGATAAAAATAATAGTTTAAAAGACACAATTTGCTATAGGAGAACCTTTTGCAGGGTAAAGGGTCATTGAAAAGATGGGGGTCTAACACGGAACGGGACACCTCCTCTTGTAGGTCAATGATTGGGGTAGCAATCCAAATGGTTCTCCACTTGGTTGACAAGGTGCTTATGGCTGCTGCTTCTTTGGTGGTAAGGAATGAGAGGATGTGGCACAGTAATGGCTTGGGGAGGTCACTGATCCTGTCAATTGCTTCTTCTCATGAGTTTGCTTTTGAGTTTTGGTCTAGTGACATGGTGGGCATGGGAGACTTTTGGTGTTGTTTCAATGCAGATGAACTTGATGAGGCCATTTTTGTTAAGAATGGAGAGAGAGAGAGAGAGAGAGAGAGAGGTAAAGGGTATAACTAGCAGAGGGCTTGTTGCAGTTGATTTTGAAGGGTGAATTGAGTTGAGTTGGTGTGTGTTACATATCCTCGCTCCTCTTTATTCACGGGGAAGAGTTACATAAAGGTGATTATTTTGGTACTCTGGAAATTGGAAAGGTACAAGAACCCTTTTTCAATTGGCATCACTTAAATTGAGATATGTATTTATTTAATATTATATCAATAATTAATGTTCAAATATTTTTTTAAGCTAAACATTTATATTTTTCTTACACTTTAACCCGAAATATTAGCTAAATTTATTTTTTCAATTTTATACTAAAATTCCTAAATTGATATTTACTTATTGGCTATGGTGATATATATTAGAGTTCAAACCCGATATAACATTAGAACTTATATTTTAGATATTCATTTGTTTCTTTTTTGACTTATATCTATTTAAATGAATTACATGAACAAATTCTAAAACAACTTTGATATTGAACCAATAATATGCAATGGATAAAACAAGTATAATCGGAAGCTTTAGCAATATGCAGCAATAGAGGTAATAGCTTGAAAAAGATTTTCATATCTCAATATTTACTTGTTTTTCATCCCAAAATTTGTGTAAAACATTTCTAAATCAATATTCAAAGAAACATAAACTTTGGATTCTTTTAAAAAAATGATGTTAAAATGAAAAAAATTAAATTCAGGTTTATACAACCCATTTTCTGCAAAATGGGTCATTTGACACAGCAGATGAAGGAAGAAGATGACCCTCTGCCTCCCATTTTTTTTTCCCCACAGGACTCTTTGCTTACTTGATATTATGAAATGACATCTACTTTTAGGTGAACGTGTTTGAAATTATTATGAAGATGACCAAGTCTGGCAATTGGCACGTTAACTAACCCCTCCTTTTTGAAAAATGTTTTAAACACATCATATATTTTTAATTTGTTTTAAATCAAATCAGTATTTTAACTTATTTTCGATAATTAATATTTTAACCAGTTCAAAAAGAGACAATTAGTATTTTAACTTATAAAACTTATTTCTTAAATGTTATATGAGTTTAATTGGAGTCAAGACTGACAACAGAAACTTTTTATCTTTGTCATCCAATCAGAACATTTCATTTGCATGATCATTCAAGTAGTAGGTGATTATGTCAAAGACTTTTACTGATGTGGCAATATATGATTGAATATCTGTGTAAAAAATTTTTACACTGACAGTGTATTCAAATTAGATCCATATATATATATATATATATATATATATATATATATATATATATATATATATATATAATTTTATAAACTAAATAAAAAACAAAATCTTATGTGAAAAAACATTCATCATTTTTATTTAAACACATGATGAATTAGTACATTAAATAAAAAGTTATAATATTGAAATTGTTTATTATGAAATAAGTTAAAATATTCTGGTAAATTAATAATTTTTTAAAATGCACAATAATAAAATGGCCAAAAAGACAAAATCGGGTTTGAGCTCCAGTTACATATCAGTAAGAAAAAATTGATTAAGGGATTTTAGTATAAAATTGGAAAATTAAATTTAGTTAATATTTGGGATTAAAATGGATGAAAATATAAATGTTGGGCTTTAAAAAATGTTTGACCATTAATTACAGCAATGGCATTAAATAAACACATATCTCAATTTAAGTGGTGCCAATTAAAAAGGATTTCTATACCCTTCCAATTTTAAGGGTACCAGAATAATCACCAACCTTGTATACATATTCAGAGGGACAAGTTTTCTTTCGTGGAAATTGCTGCAAATGGCCTAAAAAAAGGCAAAGTCTAGAGCATTAGTTTCAATAGAGATGGTATTCTCTTTTCATTTTTTATATTTATTTTTGGGGTAATTTATGTAATATTCATATAAAAATCAAACTTATTATTATATTGCTCTTTATAACAGCATAAAGTTATAAAAATTTTATTTGCTTTGATTTTTTCTCAGTGCTATCATACGTTTAGATGAAAGAGGATAGAATTTTCTTTTAAAATGACTCAAATGCCCAGACATTATGACACCTTAAATCTTATCCAAACAAGCAATAAGAAGTTGCTTTATAATACTCATAAAAGATATAAGCCTCTTTGCTTGAAAAATATATGGGTGTTACATGATATTTATAAAGTGATTGAAGTGAACATAATTAATAATCAACGTGTATTATATATATAATATTTGAGAATAATTTTAATGTGTTATCAGACTTTTGCATACATTATCATTTAACTCGGAATGTCAATGAAGCAAGGCAGAGCTAGAGCACGGGTAATCCCGAGTCCCTCACCCACCCTGTGGATAAAAATCCACCCCATCCGCACCCTATACCTACATGACTAGCTGTTTTTATTAATCTCCCTCGCTGATAAATGAGTACCTGTAAATATCCATAGATACCCAATCTATCATTAAGGAATAAAATAAATAAAGCCAAAATAAATAAAGGAAGGAAGGGGAGAGAGAGAGTGGTAAAGGGTATCATTAGGAGAAGGTTTGCTCCAATTGATTTTGAAGGGTGAATTGAGTTGAGTTGGTGTGTGTTACATATCCTCTCACTCCTTTTTATTCACAAGGAAGCATTACATAAGCCTTGAATATATATACATTCAGAAGGATAGGTTCTCTTTTGTAGAAATTGCTGCAAATGGCCTAAAAAAAGACAATTTAGAGCATTAGGGTGCGTTTGGTTTGTGAAAATATTTCATATTTTTATTTTCTGTTTTTATTTTTTGAAAAGGATTTTCATTTTCAAATTTTCTGAATTTAGGAAATGTGTTTGGTTTATAAAAATAGATTCTGTTTTCAAAAAGTGAAAACAATAGAAATATGTTTGGTTTGTCTATTTTTAAAATATATTTTTAAAATCAAATTTGAGATAATAAAATTATATTTATTATTAAGTAATAAGAATTATATATATTTGGATTGCACATTTTGTTCATCTACTAAAACTTCAACTGCAAACTTGTAATGACAAAATATGTTTGGAATATATTTAATTTGTGAGTAAATTATAATCATTTTAAAAAAGACATAATTGAACACAATAATTAGTACTATCTATAATTACAGTCTTTGTTATACTTCAACTTATGAACCAACTAAAAAATATGAAAAAAAAAAGAGAAAGAAAAAGACATCACCCTATAACAAAGTACAAAAAGTGATAGTCATCAATCATCTATGATAATTATCCCATATTTAATCAATAATTATCTCCCTAAACAACATGTCACAAAGCATTATAGTTTTGCCTACAAATCTGAATTCCAAATTATACATAATTTAACACTCCTGAGCATATTTCCACTAACACAAATCAACATCACACAATTGAGATTACATACTAATCATAACCAGTAGAGACAATCACAGCAACTTCATGTTCCACAAACCCTAAAATTAACATCATCATCAACTAAAGAACTCCACGAATCATAGTAGAAAACAAACAGAGCACAAACCTTCACTGGCGCAGCACAGAGAACCGCTTCTTGTACTCTAATTCAAACAGCAAGCCGTCACCTTCTCCTCCATGGCCATTAAGAACCTGTCCCCACTAGAGTCAAACCTCGCGATGCTAGCCTCCTTGCCAAGGTGGTAGTAGAAGATCCTCCGTTTCGCGAACAAGGTTCACCATGGCGAGGCACTCGTCGCGCCCGACGAAGAAGGCAAGCTTGCCGAAGGGGGTGGAGGGCGAGGTCGTTGACGGCACGGCAGTGGATGTGGGGGGAGGGGCTTGAGGTGGACAAAGCCATCAGAGTCGAAGAGGGAGAGGAAGCCATCAGCGTCGAAGAGGGAGAAGGAGCCATCGGTGTCGTCGGCGTCGAAGAGGGAGAGGGAGCCGTCGGCGTCGAAGAGGAGGTTGCTGGGGAAAGGGAGAGGGAGGGGTGCAGAAGCATAGGGCGGTGACGATGGTGGGGTGGTGGTGAAGGGAGCCGATGGATGTGGCAAAGGAGAGGTCGTAGAAGTGCATAAGAAAAGAAAGGAGAAGAAAAAAAAATCCATACCTTTCGTAATTTAGATTCGAACCAGTGACAAGGCAGAACAAAAGAAGAGTAGTTCCACTTATTACAATAATGCCACTGTACTCTGATTGAAAATGTTTTTAGCAACTAAACTCAAAAGGCTGGAAACGTGAATTATTCATTTTCAAATTTTCACCATTTTAAGAAATATTTCCTAAAAATATTTTCAAAATTATGGCACCAAACATATTATCACCTCTATTTTTCATTTTTAGTGAAAATGAAAATAAGAAATGACCAAACCAAACACCACCTTAGTTTTCATGGTGATGGCATTTTCTTTTTATGTTATATTTTTTTTTGGGGTAATTTAATGTAATATTCATATAAAAATAAAACTCATTATTATTTTACTCTTTATAATAGCATGAAGTTATGAAGATTTTATTTACTTTGACCTTTTCTCACAATTATCATATGTTTAGATGATAGAATTTTTTTTTAAAGTGACTCAAATGTCAAGGCATGATGACCCCTTAAATCTTATCCAAGCAAGCGATAAGAAGTTGCTTTATAATACTCACAAAAGATGTGAGCCTCCTCGTTTGAAAAATAGATGGATGTCATACGAAAAATATTATTGCACACCAAATTTTGTACATGATATTTTTATAACTGATTGAAGTGTAGATAATTAATAATCAACATGTATTATGTAGTATTTGAGAATAATTTAATCTGTTATCAGACTTTTACGTACATTGTCATTTAACTAGGAATGTCAATGAAGCAAGGCAGGGTCGGGGGGTAGTCCCAAGTCTCTCACCGTGTGGATGAAAATCCACCCCCATCCCTATCTTATACTTGCATAAGTACCCATCTTTATTAATCTACCCTGTCGATAAATGGATATCTGTGGATATCTATCGGTACTTAATATATCACTAAAACTTTTAAAAAATGTAAAAAATAAAATAAATAAAGTCAAAGTCTAATATGATAATTTTAATTTGTCCAACTAAAATTACTTAAGCACAATCCAAATAGATTATAGATCCAACAACTTAAAATAAAAAATAACAACAAATTTAAATAACAACAATCCTTAGTTTAGTTAATCTAAATAATAACAACATTTAGCCAATCTAAATACACAAAAAATTATATTTTATATTTCAATTGCAACATACAACTAATTGAACGAATCAAGGCTCTCAATTCAACATGGTTCTAATTTTTTTTTTTAAAAAAAGAAAATACAAGAACAGAGCCTCACTAATTCACTTAGCCAACTCAAGTACACATTATAAATTATAAAACATTTCAAATTTCCGGCTAAACATTTAGCTCTTATATTTGTACTACATGCATTTGTGCTATTGGAGGTAACAACTTAATTTTGCCCCTCACAATAAAATGGCAAGAGCTATATTAATTTTAAGGGTATATATATATATAAGTAGGGCTATTTTAGATATTTAATATATTGGATGCTCACAAATATGGGGATAGTGATTTTCGTCCCCTACCCCATTTAGTAAATGGGTATTTTCTTCTATACCTACCTTGTCACGGGTATTACCCGAGATGCCCACGGGAATGACTAAAGTTGTTATCCCTATATATCTAACCATATATTGTCTTTTGTATAATTTTTGAGGTAATAATTATCAAAGTCAAATACTTTGAATAACATAACAATGTATGATTAGAAGGCATTATAAAAAAATTACAACAACACTGAATTAAAATTAATCTTTATCTTTTTTGTTTGATTTATAGAATATTAAGATTGCAACTTTCTTAAAAAATTCATTATAGATAAATAAAATACTCATGTTGTTAGTTGTTAAGTAAATAAAATAAATAGGTAATAAACAAATTGCATAATGAATAGGTTCCATAGGCTTTTTCAATATGTTACACTAAAGTTAAGATAGTGTTTGTTCAAAAGTATAGTTGCCTGCTACATAAACATAGAGGAACAATGAAGCCTAAACATGTTGCTGGCCTAAGTGCAAAGTTGCATTTGCACAGTGACTAACTGCTGATCACCAACCTACTTTTCACGATCTAGCAAGGATCTTCGATAAGAGCTTATCTCCATTATAACATGATGCCATCAATGTTATGGTGAAGGAAGTCTCCTGCAAAAGTATTTTGAAAAGATAAATCAGATCTTAAAAATGTTCCTTTACAGTGTGACCTTTCTATTGTTCACTACACATACCACCTTTTTATGATGAATTTATACAAACTTCTTTTATATTTATAGGAAAAGTAAAGCTGTACAATGAATTCCAAATATTCTTAAGTCTGAAAAGAATTGTTTGATGTTGCGGCACATACCAAATATTCTTAAATATCATCCATACCCTCGTTAATCCATACATGTTAAAACATAGTCATTTGATGTTGCTAAACATTGCATGCTTAAATAGTTCAACATCAAAATAAATTACATCCAATCTGCATCAAATTAACGTGCCCTTCTTATGCATGTTCTTAACACATAAAACAGAAAAAATTATATATATATATCACAGAAGTTAAAAAACTCAGTTGATATAAGCTTTCTTTGAAAGCCAAGCATATCGTGAAAGTCAGGAATTCTAAAGCAAAATATCAATCAATGAAAATGATGTTCTGACATGAGATAGATCGTAATAAAATCCAATGGTACAAGTTAACTATGATGTAAAATTACATAATTTTCTATCAATGGAATTATCTTTTACTCATCTTTTTCAATTCAACGCATGATAAAAGAATCTTACAATTTTCTAATGAGAAGTCAACGTTTCAAGTGTCTATATGTGTAACTAAGTAAAACCTTGTTTTTGTCCTCCAGAGAAATAAAGATCATCAGTTTAGCTATCAAAACAATTGTGCACCAATTTAATTTCTCAATAAAGTAATATATCATCATTTTAGTCCTATTTTGTCAAATCGATCAGAGAAATAAGAGTAATAAAATCTTAATTTAAGGACCAATTAATGATATTTTACATTATTGATAGATTAAATTGATGACATTTTGCATTGTCGAATGACTAGATTAATTCCAAAAATTACTGAGGAAAAAAAGTGAGGGCTAAATTGGTAACGTGAATACTCTTTTGAATATCAAAATGCCGATGCATATATTTTGGATGACAAAAATAAATATGTACTCACATAAAATTAATGTGATATATACATCTAAGTACATACCACATCTACTAATTAATGCAATAGTCCCTGTTTTAGATAACTTCGATCTATTTTTTTTAGCCATAAGTAGCTTTCAATATGAATAATGCTTGCTATTCAGAAGAGAAGGGGAGAGAGACATACTTCATTGTTCGAACACAAATTCACATGTAGTAGAAGCCCTTGGTAACGCAAATAATTGTTTTTGAACCTTGGTTGTCACTTTCATATACTGCAACAAGTAGAAGATTTGAACTATCATTTTCTTCAAGAGATTTGCATTCCGCAAAACATAAGCTGCAAGCCTTAGCTCATTTCAGGATCCTTTGTATCCTTTGAATGTAAACATGGTAAGGTGTGATGAAAGACAATCAGGAACAGTTGTTGGCTCGATCCAGGGTGTTTCATCATCACAATCAAAAGCATCTTAGAAACAAAAGACACAACTATTCAAAAGGTGCGAACAAAGAACAACTACATAGTCTACATACCAAAATCAAACATTCGAAATAATTAAACAAACCTTCTCAACGACAAGAACTTCAAGCTTGGGGCACTTTTGAAGCAATTTTACCACCAAATGAGAGTCACAAGAAATGGTGATCTCCAGGCGGACCAAATTGCCAAATTCAGGAAGATCCAAACTATTAGAAGCTTTAGTAAAGGCCTGCACGTGTAAATGAAAATTTATAACAGAATTTACCCCAAAATGTACCATACAAATAACAATGAAAAATGAAAATACTAACAATTAATCTAGGGATTCTTAATGGTCCATAAATAAACAAAAAAAATCTTATATAATACCATTTTATATGTACAATCTCAACAATAACATTAAAAAATAAAAATGTATGGTAGATTTTAAAAAATACAGAACCAGAATTCCGAAAGTATGACCACTTTCTTTTTCCAAGAGCATATAATAATTTCTCCAATTAGTGAACATCCTAAGCCATTGATTAACTTGTACTTGTTTGTGATGAGAATATAAAGTTAAAACGGATTTAATTTGAATAAAGCATATCGCCTTTGTGGTTAGAAGAGGCAGAGTCATAAACTTAATTCCACGAAATGCTTTGAAAATGTCGAACACAGGATCCATCGGCCCCTTCTCCACAGAAACATCAATCCTAGCTTCCACCAAGCTCTGAACATTCTTGATCGAATAATATAATATCGAAGTAGCCTTAATGTCAATGAACTCAAGCGAAGGGGTGTCGATTTCGCGCATGGTGAGGTGATACTTGCAACACCGGCAAGAAACAAAGAGCTTCTTCAACGAAGGCCTGGAGACCTTGAGGGTGCAAGTGGGACCAACCGTCATCAAATCCACAGAGAAATATTCGAGAATGGGACACCCTGAGAGCATGTTGGTGACAAATGAAACATCTGCAAACTTGACACCCATGATGTCCAAGGTTTTGAGCTTGGGCAGGTTGACATCGAAAGGGACATACGTGATGTTAATGCTGCCGCAAAGCTTCAACACCACAAGGCTCTCACATGTGAACAGTGTGTTGGGGAGATGAACATGCTTCTCTAGGAAGAAGGAGTGGTCAATTTCTTCAATGTCGTAAACCAGAACGAGCCACAACCATTTCATGATGTCTATGGGGTCGCAGCTGTTGTGGTGGCTCACGAGGTGCAGTTTCTCGAGGGAATTAAGGGTGCGCTGAGCGAAGACACGATTCACTGTGTAGGAGAACCTTTGTAGCACATATACTAAATGGGGGCGTTTTACTATGCTCCTTGTTAAAAATGGTGCACCATGTACCATGTCATCCAACAACCCATAATTAATGGTATAATCCTAGACTCTCAACCTAAGATTTACTCTAAAATTTTTTTTTTCTCCATTAAATTTTCATATTCTCCACCCTCAGTCGGTGCCAGCACCAACCCCCATCGTCGGTACCACCACCGCCCTCAACCCTGCCTTACTCTAGTAGAGGAAACCATCATTGCAGCTGCCGCTCCTCCACACCAACCTCTCCCAACCTTTCATGTGCAACGCCGACTCTAAGAAACCTTCCGCCCTCGCCGACAGTGATAGGTTGTCGCCTGTGGGCGTTCTCTCACCGCCGCTCAAGCTGCACGTGGCGATGAAGATTGAGCTGGTCCAAACTCGAATGGGGGTTGCAGTGTGTGGAGCAGTTGAGTGGGGTGCAGCAGGAGTTGGTGGGGAAGGGGTAGATGCGGCTAGAGTGCCTCTCTAACGCATGCCGGTGCTTCTCAGCCACGCCGCTGTTGCCGTTGGTGCACCGCTGCTGCCGGTGCTTCTATGCCATGCTATTGCCTGTGCTTCTCTACGCGAAGACAACCGTGGTAGCATTGTCATACAAGAGTTTTCAATTTTAAGGGACTCCTGCAGTGCATCACCTGATTTAAGTACATGGTTAGTCCAACAGCTTAGATAGAAGACAACTCCAAGGTGTTTGATGCACCATGTTAAGGATAGCGCCCACTATAAATGAGACATATGGATAACCTTTTTAAATTATAAGCTATGAAGGACTGATATAAATATGGGATACAGATACGATATTACACGAATACGGAAACACAAACAATGTTTAAAAATTATAGGACACGACAAGATTACAGTATAACATATAAAATTAGTATGAAATAACATAAAAATATAAATCTTAAATTAAAATAGAGAAATAATGATTTTAATGATATTTATTCTTGTAAACATATTAAAATGCACTCATCTTATTAATTATTATCGAATTTCAATTAATATAGATATAAAAATAAAAAAAATAGAGCAAAAACTTATAAAATATAAATTAAATATTTAAAAGTATCTGTAACGTATTCAATATAATATGTATCCGATACGGATATATGATGACTATTTTGAAGCATCTGTGCTGTATAATTTATAAGACACAATATGTTTATAGTATAACATATAAAATTAATTAATATAAAAATGTGAATATTAAATTAAAAGAAAAATATAATAATTTAAAAGACAATTCACAGTGTGGAAGAACCTTGTGCGAGGTTTTCTAAGAGGTAGAGGGTTCTCCCTAAGATGAAGGTGGTCCCCACATAGAATGGGACACCTCCTCTTGTAGGTCAATGACTGGGACATCAGTCCAAAGGGTTTTCCATCTGGTTGACAAGGTGCTTGTGGCTACCGCTTCTTTGGTGGTAAGGAATGAGAGGACATGGCACAGTAATGGATCAGGGAGGTCACTGATGCTGTCAACTGCTTCTTCTGATGAGTTGGCTTCAATGTTTTGGTCTAATGACATAGTGGGCATGGGATATTTTTGGTGTTTTTCCAATGTAGATGAACTTGATGAGGCCATTTTTAAGAGTGGAGAAAGAGAGGGAGATTGAGTGGTAAAGAGTGCCACTAGGTAGGGATCATTTGTTGCAATTGATTTTGAAGGGCGATCTGAGTTGATTTGTTGTGTTACGTATACTCATTCCTCTTCATTCACAGAGAACAGTTGTGTAGTCCTTTAATATATATTGAGAATAGGGGACAAGTTTTATTTTGTGGAAATTGCTACAAATGGCCTAAAAAATACAAAGCCTAGAGCCTAGTTTCAACAGAGATGACCTCTTCTTCTTCTTCTTTTTTTAAAAAAATTTTTGGGGTAATTTAATGCAATATGCAAATAAAAATAGAACTATTGTTATTATATTACTCTTTATAACAACTATGAAGTTATAAACATTCTATTTCTTTTGACTTTTGCTCACTGCTATCATGTGTTTAGGTGAAAGAGGATAGCATTTCCTTCCGGTAAAAGCGTCTTGAATGTCGAGACTTGACAACTCAAATCTTACCTTAACAAGAGATAAGTGATCACTTTATAATACTCACAAAAGACATGAACCTCCTTGCTTGAAAAATAGATAGGTGTTACATGAAAAATAATATTGCACACCAAATTTTACATGATATGTATACAAGAGATTGGAGTGTAGATAGTTAAAAATCAGCATGTATTATATGGTGACTGAGAATAATAATCAATAATCACTAAATAATAATTAGTGCAATAAGTTGTGTTTATTGACGTGCATTATATAATAATTAAAAGGCGTGGAAATTGAATGTAAATAACAAAACTAGTCTTTATAATAGTGTATTAGGTATGTCTATTAAATACTTTTTTAAAGCCCTATTTGGCACGTTATGTTAGATTTAATAAGATAAATTAACATAATGTATTATGGCTTTATTTGTTCTCTAATGTGATTAATGTAATATATTAACTTATCCACTAAAATTTTTTATAAATCAAAATAGTGGATAACTTAATCAAGTTTTGAGATACGAGAATATACTTGATTGAATTTCAATTACAAGGAGTCCCCATTATCTCTCACATTTTTTTATATTTTGTTAAAATAAGAAAAATAACTAAAAAAATATAAACATAAATAATAAATAATAAATAGTATTTCATATAAATTGTAATTACATAAAATAAAAAATAATATATTAACATATTTATATGTAACAATGATAAATATTTATATCATAGTAGTTCTTTTAAATTTATAATTAAATAACTAAATAAAAGATTATTTTATAATAATTTTCTTTTTTCTTGTTATATTATGTAGGAGACACAAGGAAAAAATATTAAAATATATGAGAGAGAACATTATGTATTTATAAACTTTTTATATTTTATAAAAATAAAAAATAATTCTTAAAACTATATAAATTAATAATAAATATTATTTAATATAACTTATAATTTTCTGCATTAAAAAGTAATTAATAAATGTATAAAATAACTATAATTAAATAATAAATAAAATATTTTTATTATGATTTTTTCTTCTTAGATTTTTGCTTGTTATTAGAACCATTTTGACCCTTGAAGTGGTAGGTATCTTTAAATTTTGTCATCCTTGAAATTAAAAATAATAATAATTTAATCTTTAAAGCTATATTACATGACTCAAATTAGTCTTTAGGGTAACATATATTAGTTAACTTTAACTGAGAGGTTAAGGTGACACATTTAGTGTGAAGTTGTTATCTTACATGCCACTCCACCTTTAAAGATTCGATTTAGTTCCTGAAATTTCCATATTTATCAACTAGCTCCCCAATTTATTTTTCCCTCATAAACTGTAAATCCCAATATTTCCAAAACCCACAATTCTTCTTCCATTCTTCAAAATACAATTTCAATCAGATGGGATTTGTGGAAAGTTAAACCTTGATGTAGTAGAGGTGGCGGAGGATAATAAATGAGCAAATTAATTATGGGTCCTTCACCGCTTAAAAAGCTATAATATTATTCTATAAGTGAACAAAGTATAATCTTATTTAATGCTTTAGGAGAGTCTAACAATTTTCGGAGGTGGAGGTGAAAATGGAGGAGATGGAAATAGTAAAGAAAGAGCAAAAAAAAAAAAAGATAGAGAATATTATTGAGGTGAGAGAAGGAGCAAAGTAGTAAGAGAGAGAATATTAATGAAGTGAGAAAAAGAGAAAAGTAATAAGATAGAATATTAATGAAGTGAGAGAAAGAGTATAGTAGTAAAAGAGAGAATATTATTGAGGTGAGAGAAAAAGTAAAGTAATAATTAATGTAAATAAATTTAAAGAGTTTTATTGATCAAGCGTATTGGTTAAAGAATCAAGAAAAGAAAATATTTGAAACTTCTAATACATTCAATGTATTGAAAACTTAAAAATTTTATCTTTTCAATACAAAGTTTCCTTTCTTGATTTTTCAACGTGACTAGTACCCTAAGAGCACTTATTAGATAAACCCAAATTTAATTATAAAATTATGCTATCTTAACTAGGGATGTCAATTTTACCTACTTCTATAGATATTCACGGGTAATACCTATGATAGGGTGGGCATTGGGGGGAGTTTTCCTTGCAGGTAATGGGGATGAGTATTTATGTATCTGCTTGTAAATGAGGTGGAGACGAGGATCATAGTTACCATACTCACGAGTACATGTTATGTGAAATTTCTAAACTACCAGTGTAACTTTGAACATGGTTGCACTACTTAACAACTCTATAAAACATATTTTTTATTGATTCAATGGTTGAATTACAATTATCTATCATGAAGATCATTTATACCAAATTTTATAAAAATTGAACATTAATAAGAATGTAATCACATAGCTCAAATTCATGCATATTTTAAATATATATATTATATTGATATTGATGTATATAAAAAGTATATGCTAAATGATTTTGGATTAATATGAAATTTTATAGATATGATCTATAAGATATAAACTTATAATCCAATAGTGGATTTTGTAAAAAATTACACCAATAAAAAGTTATTAAGTGGTTTGACATTTGTTTAAAGTTATATAGGTGTAACTTGATCCTAACCATATATATATAGCGTACAAGTGGATCATCTAATGTCATTGTAGAAAAATAGAGTAACCAAAACTCAAAATCAAAGCTTGGCTATAGATGAAAGTGCACAAGCTATCGTTATTTAAATTGGTTGGATTAAGGATTGTTGTCATTTAGATTTATTGTTATTTTTATTTTAAGTGTTTTAAATTTGTTGGATATGTAATCTATTTGGATGTGCAATTTGTACTTGAAAAATTTAATTATGTTGGGGAAATTACAAATTATAATATTAGGATTTGCTTTTATTTATTTATTTAAAATTTTTTAATCATATATTGAATACCCATAGATATATACAGGCACCCATTTATACGTGAAATACCTACATAGGTATAGGGCGAAAATGGAGGTGATTTTTATCCACAAGGTGGAGGACACGGGCCTATCCCCTGTCCCTGCCCCGCGCCCACCCCATTGACTATAAATAAAGAAAATGAAAGGATTGTCCTGCCGAAAAATAAATAAATAAAGGAAATGTTTTTTTGATCAAAAATAAAATGTGAAACTTAATAAATTATGCATAAAGTTGTGGAAGTTTATATATTCTTTTCAATGAATACTAAATCTTGTATTACAGGAATATATACATATAAGAATTCAAATAAATTTTAAAATTTTTATTGATCACTTAAAAATCTTTGTTAAGTTATAATTTTAAATTATTGAAGGTATGTTAATCCAAATAGATTTACGGGTGGAGATAAGCTAGACTAGGCTAGATTAGTCTTTGGCTTAAATAGACCTCTAGCCTATATCTATGACTTGATATAGATTTTATTTAAAGCCTTAATTTGACATTTTTAAAAACTTAATCTACCCCATAAATTTAATAATAAGACTTTTAAATAGATAAAAAAATTACTCTTAAATTGGCCAAAACAAAAGACTTCTAGATATATGAATTTTTTTTTTTAAATAGGTCAAAAGAATCTTTAAATAGGTCAAAAATCAATTTCTAAATAAACAAAAATGCTTCTATTATTATTAGATTTGTTAAATAATAATAATAATATAGTATAAATAGGATAGCCTGTTATCATCTAATCAAATACTTGTATTTATAAAATTTTTAAGAAAGTATATATTATATCAAATATTTTTATTAATGTGATATTATATGATTGAATGTCTATATAAATTTTTTTATATTAATAATATATATAAATTAAATTATTATTTTATGAGGAGAATTATTAAGAATATAATTTAAGAAGATTTAGCATTTTTGATAAATTAAACATATTTTAAGATAAGATGAACAAAAGCTCACAAAAAAACACGAGATGAGACGTTTGGAAAATAGAGCTTTCATATTCGTTGTGACGGAATAAAGGACAGAGCCAAGATTAGGGGGAACACCAGCAGGGCCACCTGACGTCCTTACCCCATTAAGGATGCTCATTTGATACATTCATTGTTTCATATTCCATGGAAGAACTCCATGAATCATCTTGACCCTTAGCTCTAGGTATAAAGAGGAAGGAAAAGTACTAAAAGAATAATGAAGGTTGGAAATGCACACCGAGGGGAAGAAAATTTCTTCAAGAATTATTTTTCATTGGCGCTTCTCCAGTTATTTATAATTATCAATCTCTCACCGTCGGATGGTGCTAAAACATTGATCCTCCCAATGCCATCCAACGACCTTAATCGGTCCATATCAGTCATACAGTCCACTCAGCTGTCTGAGGAAAGCAAGGACCACATTTATTTATTTATTAATTAATTAATTATTTCTTATCAAATCACTATCCGTCCTCATCACCATAGCCGCGCCATCAATTATAATCAAATCTAAAGTAATTTCTCTATAATTTTTTATGTAATGCCCATGTAGGCTTGTCTACAGCCTTCGGCTCTCGGCTCATTCTTCATTCCATACTTTAAAAATACAATTAATAACTTGAACTCCTACGGCTTTCTCGGATGGAGCTCTTTTTTCCCCTCCTGCAAAGTATCTTTATAGATTAATCTTTGTTTGATTGTGAGAAAACAAGGATTATAAAGTTTTCTTTACAAGAATTACATCTATAAGATTTAAACTTACGTCACCAACTCTTTGTGAGTGGTATGCAACTTATTATTAGTGTTATTAGATGCACACAAAATTTTTTATAAAAAATTTCCCCCTTTTTTCCATTGAAGTCCCTAATCATATTGTTCATGAATTTATATAAAATTTTTCTGTATTGATATTATTTTATGGGACAATAAACATTCTTCTTTTCAATCATACTGCCCACAATTTGTCTTTTACCTGAAAACAACACTTTGAAACTTTCATTTCATTCCTAGATCCAATCCCATTCTGCTATACAGAATTTTTGTATTTAATTTATTTTAGGTATCGCTATTTTTTTTAAAAAAAATATAAGTAACAGAATACATTATGTTTTACTTCAAAATATAATTACGAAGATATAACGACTCGCATCAACTAGTGATACTCTTAATGTATCATAACATCTTTCAATATAATTATTTGCTTCTCTTTTGTTTAAATAAACTGCAATTTGGTGTGAATTATTTATTATTATTAGCTTTTTTGACCAGTATTATTTAAAGAATTAGCCCGTCATAATTCTTTGTCTTAATTTTAAAAATTCACCTTTTAATTTAAAATTTCATTTTCTTAATTCTTTAATTTTTTTATGACGAGTTAATTCTTTAGATAATACTGGTCAAAAAAGCTAATAATAATAAATAATTCACACCAAATTACAGTTTATTTTCAAACACAAAAGAGAAGCAAATAATTATATTGAAAGATTTTTAAAATTTATAATACATTAAATACGTTAAATGATTAAAACTTTGAAAAGTGCAATGATTAAAAGAAAAACCTTATTATTATGTCACCCCCTCCTTCACAATGAGTCCATATTTTTTTTTAAGGAAAAATTACCTCTCTAAGATAGATAATATTATACATAATACTTATTAATTCATAAAAATATATATTAATTTTTTATAATATTTAATAATATTATACTTAATATTTTTATATTTTATAAAATATAATAATAAATACTCCAATAAAAATATAATAAAATATTGATATAGACATGATAAATAAAAGATATAATATTTTATATCACTTAAATCCTAAAGAGAGAGATCAATATAATATATATATTTTCCCAGTTGTGTTTGTGAAAGTGAAGCCACAAAACAAGACAAGGACTCTTCAAAAAAGAAGCAAAGAGAATTGCTTTGTCTTATCAAAGAAGTTAAAAAAAAAAAAAATCCAACAACAACAAAATAGAGAAATATCTTTGTCCTAACATGGAATGAAAATTTTATTTTTTTTAAACTATTGCTAATATTCCAAATCCAAAACCCTTTCTTCACTTATTAAAGAAGCTTTCACACTCTCCTAGCTTCTACTCCACTTTTGTTCCCTCTTGTTCTGCATCTCTCTCTCTCTCTCTCTCCCCTTGTGCTAGAATGCTGAACTGAGCCAAGTTTGTCACTTGGCAGCAGAGACACAACAACAAGGTTGAGAATGAGGGGTCCTTTGGGTGCAGTCATAGGGAGGTATCCATCAAGTGATGGAACCACCCCAGTGGGTGGGATCATAAGGCACAACAGAAAATGCAGGGACATTGCTGTTCTTGCCATCTTCATAGCATTCTGGGTTGCAATGATTGTCAACTCTAGCTTTGGTTTCAACCAAGGGAACCCACTAAGGTAAGAGCCTTAAAGTTTCAAACTTTATCTGATTGTGCATTGTTTTGATGGAACTTCAGTAATCGGCAAGTTGTGGTTTTTAAGTGAGTCTGAGACATGAGATGCTATTTGTAAATGGGCTTATTTTGTAGCCTTTTTTTATTCTTAATGGAAGTTTTTGTAATGGGTGTTTTACTGTTAACATAATGTCCTAGATTTTATACTTCCCTTTTTCTTCTCTGGGGTCTTAAATTAGTATGATTGTTCAATAAATCTTTGGCAAACATTCATTGTTCTGCAAATGGGTGTTTGTATACTTCAAATAGCATGAATTTGTCATTAAAGAAGATATAAGCGTTGCATCATTTTTTTTCCCTTAAATGTTAGAATGCTATGTTTATTCGATCTGTCATTATGCGTTTTTCCCCTGTGCACTAATTTTGTTATTCCTTTGGCTGCTGAGGAACTGAAAGGTCTGAAAGTAAGAAGTGGGACTAGATTTTATGGTAACATGAAGCCTGGAATTTTATTCCCCTTTTTGTTTTTTCGTAGTGTAGTTTGTGATCACACACCTAGTGGGACATGGCTTGCTTGTTATTGTTGTTGTTGTTGTGTAGTTTGTGATCACTGCTACTATGGCTTACTAGGCTTACTTATGGGCTGGACTACAAAGGAAATGTGTGTGGGGACAAGCATGCAGGCCTTCATGAAGTGGAGCTATTATACTGGCTAAATCCTAATCAGGTTTATCAAAGTGGATTGAAGGATAGCAAATTGAAACTGGCCGATGCCCGCAGCATATGCTTGTTGGACTGCCCTGCACCTTCTGAGGATTCACTTAATTGGGTGTGTGATTATCCTGAAGGAGACATTCGTCTTAGTATGGATGACTGGATAGATAGTAACTACAATTATTATGAGTACCTTACACCAGAAATGAGAAACTCCTCTCTTCAACTTCAGGGCCCTTGTTATCCTGTCATATTTCCTAGTGTAAATGGTAAGCAACCTTTTTAAATTCCAATGCATTCACAATTGTCACGTGTAGTTGTGTGGAAACAAATGGTTGTGTGGTTGTATTGATTTTTGACCTTGGTTACAAACTCTGCTCCTTGCAAGAAAGGCAATTTTTTTTTTTTGGGGTTCTCTTCGTTTTTTCTCTCTTATTTTTTTTTTTGGTTTTTTTTTTGGGGGGGGGGGGAGGGTGTTAGGGAATTGTCAATATCCTATATATTATGAGTTTTCAAAATACCTGATTCTTAAATCAACCTTTTCTGTCTAGTTTACTGGACTTGCCAATTCATTGCCCGAGCATCAAATGTGTCTTTAAAGCATTGGCAGCAGATGGGTGGAGTTAACATCAATGAAGACATTGTTATTGATAAGTCCATTCACAAGTATATCAACTCTCGGTCAGCTGTCTTAAAGGTTAATTTTTTGCAACAGTCTTCTTCTTTTTTTTTTTTTATATTGATGTTATGACTGTCATATTGTCTAGGGAAAGCAGAAATGCTTAACATCCCTTCTTTGTTGTGTATATAACAGCATGTCAACTTTGACTTTTAACATCAGAAATAATCAATTAAAGCAAGTTTGTAGGCAAGAAAGCAACCTTAAAGATATGAGCTTTCCGCTACAAAGATATACTGGTAGAATAGCAAAGACAGTACACAGCCAGTGCTCTGTGCTGACAGAGTTAAACATTCAATTGGTTGATACTGAAAAAGTGTCCTTGGCAGGATGAAAATTCACGAATAGAAGACAATGAGTATAAATTATCAGTGCCTGTTGATATGCATTATGTTTAGAATCTTGATACCGTATCTATTTTCACTTATCCTTCATCCTTTGTCACATTTTTGCTCTTACTAAATGCACTTGTATGAAACTTTCAGTCCAACTGTTTCACATGTCATGTCCTTCAGCATTATATGTATAATGTGCAGTAGAATTTTTTTAAAGTTTCATAATTACTTTTATTTGCAGAGATACATGGCTGACATAGGAAAGGCATGGCCTGTGCTGATTCTTTGTGGAGGGATTTTACCTCTGTTTCTATCTGTGATTTGGCTGCTGATGATTCGGCATTTTGTTGCTGCAATGCCTTGGATAACAGTGGTTTCCTTTAATATACTAATTATATCAGTCACAATGTTCTACTACCTAAAAGGTTAGGATCTCTGTCGGGCTATTTTATGAACCAAATTGCTGTGTTTTCTTGGAAATATCACCATACAGAAGATGAGTAATATAATAATGCTCTTTTTTTATTAACTTCATTTTCCCTTTCTCTACCCTATGGGGCAGTTTGGTAGGGGGTTTCAATTTTCATTTCCGGGAATCTTAATCCCGGGAATTTTATCCCTGTGAATAGTTTTCCTAAGCATGTGTACTTTGAGGTGTTTGATAGACGGATTAAATTCCCAATAAAATTTTGTTTATTTTCAAAAATACCCTTAGCAGTCCAGCGGCAAACGGCGATGGTCTAGCAGCGGTCAACAGTGGCCGGTGGTGGTCCGGCGACGGTCAGTGGTGGTCCGGCCATGGTCGGTGGTGGTTTGCGGTGGTTAGTGGTGGTCCGGCGGCGGCCCGCGGCGGTCGGTGGTGGTTTGGCGGTAAACGACGGTGGTTGGCGGTGGTTCAACCATGGCCGGTGGTAGTTTGCGGTGGTCAGTGGTGGTCCCGTGGCTGCCCGATGGTGGTTGGCGGCAGCCGGCGATGGTTCGCGGTGGTCGGTGGTGGTTTGGCAGCTGCCCGAGGTGGTCCGACTATGGTTAGTGGCTATCTGGCAATGGAGGGTGGCGGTGGAAGGTAACTGGTGGTGGATGGTAGCAGGGGTAATTTCGTCATTTCACATGAAAAATATTCCCATATTAGGGGTGTTCAAGGGCCGGGTTGGGATAGACCCGAACCCGGCCCAATTTTTTGATTGGGTCATTTTTTAGAACCCAGACCCGACCTGATAATAACCCGAAAAATAATCAGGTCAAACCAGGTCAACCCGACATTTACACAATATATGTAAATTTGAGCATTATACATAGTAAAATCATGAAATTTTAGAAGTTATAAATAAAATTTAAGAGATATTTTACAATACATATTTCAAAGCAAACTATGTCAATACAAAAATAACATTATGTTATGTAAAATATATTAATAGAAGTATAAAAGTATCACAATTTATGACTAATATTGTTAAAAAAATATAACTTCTAAATAATCATATAACTTCGGGCCAGGTTGGGTCAACCTGAAGTATGACCCGAACCCAGCCCGAAAAATGCGCCGGGTTAAAATTCCAAACCCGAACCCGACCCAATAACCTTCGGGCCGGGACAGGTCATAAACACCCCTATCCCATACCATAGAAATATTACAATCCCATGTATGAGATATGATTATTTTGGGGGAAATCTTATCCGAAAACCAATCCCGGGAATATTTTTTCAAAACTTGTACCAAATATAGGCATCTTCATGCGATTCCCAGGAATTCTATTTTAAACCATCTACCAAACACCCCATATGTATTTAATGGTTTATTCCTTGTTAGCTGCATGGCCTAATCATTTTTGAGATCATCATTTTCATAAATACCCTTGCATTAATTGTACTTTTTTATCCTCTTTGATAAATTCAATTAAGCCCACACATACTTCTTTGATAGTATGTTCCTGTTGATCCATGTTGCAAACCTATTGTTAGAGGCTTAACATGGTCCTTCTTGTGATACAGCATACAAGAAAAAATTTAAAAAGAAATTCCTGGGCCAGAGGCAAGCTAAAAGTGTTCCAGACATGTTTTTGGTAAAATATATGACTCCTAGTATAAGGCAGGGGCAATTTGAAAAGCATTAAACAATTTAATTGTAATATATATATTTTTTTTCATAAAATAGAATTTGGAATGTCAAAAAATGCTAGATGATATGGCTTAATTATTTTAATTCTGAGTTTGTATTTTGATAGAAGATTCATTCTTTGGGACTTGAAAATGATCAAAATCTTATCCTTGTTCTTCTATGCATTTTGTGTGTTGGAAACAATGAACAAAATTGTTTGCTTGTGTGGTGTGCAGCTTGTAAAATAATTAACATTGTATACTTTGCTTGGTGATACTAGTTGAAAGTTGAAACCTATTATACTTGGTATATAACTTTTGAGTTCTCTAGCCAAATTTTTTTTTTTAAAGGGTAAATGTCGGGCACCACTTCTGAGGTATAGGAAAAAAAACACTCAGCCCCATTCTTAGCTCAAAATAACACCCCTCCCCACACTATAGTCGCTGCTAACGGCTCCGTTAATTTTACCGTTATTAGGGGAGAAAAAAAGGGCTGCACCACCAACCCTTTACCACCTACCAACAGCCAGTACCAGCATCAAAGTGAATAGCTGCTCATGCTAAACTTCAATCTGTGTGCATTTGAAGAGCAAGGAAGCAATCCATCTCCCAGAGATATTCCCTTCACAAGCTACCATTTGCTCTTATAGTAAAAACAGATATATTCCTTGTACCCAAAAAAGAAAGAAAGAAAGAAAGAAAGAAAGAAGGGAAGAAAAAGATATATTCCCATCACAAGCCAAGCAAAGACCTAACTCATGAGGTGCCCAAGCAACCGAATTTACAGACAACTTGTGGTCATCACAAACATGAGCATAAGTCTATTTGTTTTGGTCACCTTCCTTCCAAATAATGACACGTCCATTATAGGAACACGAAGCAAGTAGTGAACCAAATTTCGAGTGAGCCCATGATGCCTGCCAAGTAGTGAAAAGTGATTATATGGTACAGGATGTGCGACCTCGAAGATGGAGGATCTGCCAGCGGTGGTGTTGTGCGGCTGTGCCAAGAGCGATGTATGTTCATCAACCAAAGAGGGACTTCACTGCCTCCTCAGAACCACCACGCCTTTCCACTCTCTGCCCCTCATTTCGATTCTGGCAACCTTCACTTCCAGTTTAACTCCGATATGAAGACGCCCTCTATCATCGCTCGGGCCACTCCTCCTTTGCATCTCAAACTGGTGATGATGCTCACGTCCCCCACCGTTCTCCTGCTGGCCGATGCGTTACTCATTTGGTTCTATTCGTTGTAGAAAAGGCATGCCGCCAGATGTCGCATTGCAAGGAAGAATGAGAAAGAGGAGGGGCTCAACCCCTATATGTGCAAGCTCAAGCACACTATGCGTGCATAAAATAAATGTACGATCAAGGTTACCTGCTGGTCGAGGTCGGAGATGACAATTTGCAGGCAAATAATCACTTAATCTTCTCTTCTGCCACACCACTCATTGTAGGCAACGGCCTCCTTCAAAGCTTTCACTGTTGTTGATGTTATCAAACATTTATTTAGATTTCATGGTTAAGGTTGCACTTGCTAATGAATAAACAATGCAGAACCTTTGCATTCTCTAGTATGAGGACTCCATCGTCTGCATGTTTTGACCTCTGCAGATGCCTAAAAATTTAACTGGAGTCTTGTTTTTTTTTTTTTTTAAAGTAAGGATTTGTACTATAACCCAACGTTAAGTAAGACATTAGTGAGATCTATAATTTGGGGTGGGGTGTCTTTTTGATATAAGAATGGGTTTAAGTGTTTTTACTTTAAACCTCAAGGGAGATATCTGTTATTTGCCCCCTTTTTTTATTTATCTTTTTTTTTTTCTAGATTTTTAACAAACACCGGTCAAACAATAAGGCTAAGTTAATGTTGTCTTCATGACTTTCAGTTGGATGGATAGGAAATGATGCTATTTCTCCCATCATTGGTGAGCATGATCCTTATATTCATGTATCTGGGAGGGTAAGTAGTGTTGTGACTAGGTCCTTATATATCTATTTTATGATCTTTCTCTCCGTTGGTGATTCTATCATGTACATCTTACAAATAGATTTTATTTTCAGGAGCTGACTCATCTACGTGTTGGCACTGTACTGATGACCTTTATCATGGTTGTTGCCATTCTTACATCAATTGCTATTGTTCGACGAATCCTTATGGGAACTTCTGTCCTTAAGGCAAGAATCACTTTATTACATGCAATCATAGAACCATGATTTTGTTGTTTTCGTTCGTTGAATTGATATCTGATAGCAATTATTTTTATTATTAACATTAAAATTTCTCCATTGATCTTTTTTCAATCATGGTTTGTCGTGCTTCTATAATAACCTAAGTAATTTATATACATCCGTTGCTTGGCAATGTTGCTTGAGATGAATTGCCATGTCATAGAGGTTTGATGTAAACCATAACATTTGCATTGTTGATATGTGATATATGTTTTTTATGGAACATTTATCTCATAACTTCTGTGACCTATATACCCCCATGCCATGCATTGAGTTTGCGCACCACTTGTCACAAAGTTACTCATAACTTCTCTTTCACAAAGCTGTTATGCATACTGTTAGAGACCCTAGGTTTGGGAAATATTATTCACGAAAGAAAGAAAAGGGAAATGGGCCCCCATCAAGCCCAAGCCAGGGAGAAACAACAAAATAGTGCATGGTTATGATGAGTAGGAGAGAGAATGGGTGTGAGGCATGTGAGTTAGCTAAGGGAAGTTAGTTATACTGTGTAAGGGAGTGGGGAGGGGATATTCATTCGGTTATTCAGCACCTAAGAGTGAGAGCTAGGAGGGAGAAGGGCCCCTAATTGCCCAGGCTTAGTTCTTTTCCATTTGCATTGTTTCATACACTTAGCTGTCCATAGAATTTTCCATTAATATATTGCTTGGACTGGTTCCACCCTGGATTCCAGTCTTAGATTATACAAACCTTCACTTCTTTTTGCATTTACTGATACCAATGTAACAATTGGTATTAGAGCCTTACGATCTTGGGGGGAGGCTCTGTTCATGGTGTCGTCCATGGTGTCGTCGCGCGCAGCTATGGAGGCTAGGATGGATGTGGTCGAGTGTCGATTGGATGCTTTGGCCACGGTGCAGCAACATCAAGAGGTGTTGAGCAAACAGTTTGAATCTCTATCGCAACAAATAGGTGAGATGATGAGGGAGAGGCGAGCGAGTTGTTCACTAGGGCGGGAAGATGAGCATGGCTCTTAGAATGGGGAGCCTAGCCCTGTATGTGATCAGCGATACGGAGATCCAGATAGGGAATGTGCACGCGGAGGTGGTGCAAGGAGAGATGGAGATCGGAGGGGCCAAGGGGAGTATGAACGAGCACCACGGCGAGATCTCGGGAGGCGACTAGACCTTCCGATTTTCTTCGTAGAAGATGCCTACGGATGGGTTGTTCACATTGAGCGTTATTTCAGAATCAATGGCATTGAAGATGACAAGAAGCTGGAGTTCGCCTTAGTTGCCATGGAAGAGGAAGCTCTGGTGTGGTACGAGTGGTGGGAGACCCAAATCCCTTTCCCACTTGGCGCGAATTTGAAGAGGATCTTGTTAAGTGCTTTCAACCCGGAGTAGCACGGAACCCAATGGGACCCTTGCTGAATCTGAAGCAAACTGGGAGTGTATTGCAGTATCGCAAGGCGTTTGAAGCTGCCACCAATGCTCGGAAGGATTTGGACCGGGAAGTAGTGATGTGTGTATTTCTTCATGGCCTCAAAGTTGAAGTTCAAGCGGAGTTGAAGGTGAGCCAATTCCGTTTTCTGACAGCTCTCATGGATAAAGAGTTAGAACTTGAGGAGAGGAATCTTGCGTGGAGAGAGGGGAGCATGACTAGCTTCCCAAAAGGTGTGGGTAGTTCCTGGAGTTCACAACCTTATAGGACTGCAGTGCCGTCTCTTGTGGTTGGCGGGTTGGGATCTGCGGTGTATGGTGAAAGAGGAGGTTCAAGGGACCAGAGGAAATGGGAACCCGGAAGCTATCGCAGGAAGATTGGCAGGAACGCCAACATCGGGGTCTATGTTTCAAGTGTGGCGAGCTGTGGGGATGGGATCACATCTGTCCTATGAGGCGGATGCAACTCCTTCTGGTAGAGGAGGATGAAGAGGAGTAGGAAAGTGGAGGGGAAGATGGTGCCGACGATTGCAGAGAGCAGATTCTTCAGCACATGAAGATATCCCTCAACAGTTTCGTTGGGCTTACCTCAAACAAGTCATTCAAGGTGGAGGGGAATATTGGAGGAAGAAGTGTTGTGATACTTGTTGACAGCGGAGCCTCAGGGAACTTCTTAACCACGCAATTGGCTGAGTTAAACTTGGAGGTGCAGCAACTTCCCATATTCACTATAGAGGTGGGAAATGGGCAGAAAGAGAGAGGGAAGGGAGTCTGCTCTGATGTAAGAGTGCAGGTGCAGGATGTACACATCACTCAAAACTTCTTCCTCATGGAGCCTGGGGGGACTGAGGTGATGTTGGGGATGGATTGGCTTTCTAGTCTGGGGAAAATAGAGGCCGATTTTTAGGAAGTGTCACTGAAATGGCGAAAGGATGGGAAGCAATATGAGATATGGGGTGATCCAGCCCTTTGTCACGCCCAAACCTCCTGGAAGGCTGCATTGAAAGCATTAAGGGAGGAAGGAAACGGGTACTTACTCACTCCGAAATTTCAGCAGTTAGATGAGGAGACCTTGGAAGATGTTCATCAGGAAATTCAGAAGTTATTGCAAGAGTTTGCGGAGGTTTTCCAGCTTCCACCAGGACTGCCACCTAAGCGGGACTATGACCACGCCATTGTTTTGAAAGAGGGAGCAGAGATTCCAAATATACGTCCCTATAGATATCCTCACTATTAGAAGAATGCAATAGAAAAGATAGTGAACGAGATGCTGCAGGCGGGAATAATTCAGCATAGTGTTAGCCCTTTTAGTAGCCCTGTCATTTTAGTTAAGAAGAAGGATGGAGGGTGGCGTTTTTGTGTAGACTGCATGGCCCTGAATAAGATCACCTTGGCTGACAAGTTCCCAATTCCTGTCATTGAGGAGCTTTTAGATGAGTTGGGCAATGCCAGGATTTTCACAAAGCTGGATCTGAAATCTGGTTATCACCAGATTAGAATGAGACCTGAAGATGTTTCCAAAACAGCCTTCCGAACCCATGGGGGTCAGTATGAATTTTTAGTTATGCCATTTGGTTGGACTAATGTGCCATCTACATTTCAGGCCCTTATGAATAGAATTCTGCGACCCTTCCTAAGGCGATTTGCACTCGTGTTTTTTGATGATATACTTATCTATAGTAACTCAATGGAACAACATGTTATGCACTTGAAGGAGGTTCTGCAAGTTCTGAGACAAAACGAGCTGTTTGTGAATAAGAAATGTAGCTTTGGAAAATCTGAGTTGGAGTATCTTGGGCATGTAATTTCGGGTTCAGGTGTGGCTGCTGACCCCAAGAAGGTTGCTGCCATGGTAGAATGGCCAGCTCCTAAGGATCTTAAAAGCCTCAGAGGAATCTTAGGCCTAACTGGTTATTATAGGCGCTTTGTGAAGGATTATGGCAAGCTGGCCTTTCCTTTAACTCAATTGTTGAAGAAGGATAGCTTCAATTGGAGCCAAGAGGCTCAAGAAGCTTTTGAGATGTTGAAGACTGCCATGATCAACTTACCGGTACTTGCTATTCCAGACTTTGAGCAGCTTTTTGTGATTGAGTCAGATGCATTGGGTAAGGGGATTGGAGCTATTCTAATGCAGCAGGGGCGACCTTTAGCTTACATGAGTAAGGCTCTGTCTGAAAGAGCCCAGAAGAAATCTGTTTATGAAAGGAAATTGATGGCAATCGTGCTTGCCCTCCAGAAATGGAGACCTTATTTGCTGGGGCGACATTTTGAGGTATACACAGACCAGAGGAGTCTCAGATTCTTGTTTGATCAAAGACTAATGGGTGAAGATCAACACAAGTGGGTGTCTAAGCTGCTGGGATACGATTTTGAGGTCAAATACAAACCTGGAAGGCAAAATAATGCGGCTGATGCATTATCCAGGAAAATGTATTTTGCTGCTATTTCCACAGTTCATTTATCTGATTTGGAAAAGATTGAAGATGAGATTCTAACTGACGTCAGGATGAGCAAGGTGCTGCAAGACTTGGCGGAACAACCAGACAGCCACGCTGGGTTTGAACTAAAACAGGGCAAATTGATGTACAAGGGTCGCATGGTGTTGGCCAAGGGTTCTTCTAGAATTCCTTTGTTACTTAAGGAATTTCATGACTCAGCAGCAGGGGGACACTCAGGATTTTTTAGAACATATAAGAGAATTTCAGCTCTTTTTTATTGGGAAGGAGTGAAAAGGGACATCCAAGATTATGTACAGGCTTGCGATACTTACCAACTTAATAAGTATGAGACATTATCCCCAGCTGGATTACTGCAACCCTTACCTATTCCAGCCACTACGTGGACTGATCTCAGCATGGATTTCTTAGGGGGACTCCCTAAAGCAAAAGGCTTTGACACCATTTTAGTAGTGGTAGACAGATTCTCAAAATATGCCCATTTTCTAGCCCTTTCCCATCCATTCACAGCAAAGCAGGTTGCGGAACTTTTCATTAAGGAGGTGGTTAGACTTCATGGGTTCCCTCAAACTATCGTGACTAATAGAGACAGACTGTTTATGAGCTGCTTTTGGACCGAATTGTTCAAAGGTGCAGGGACCAAGTTTCGGTTTTCAACGGCCTACCATCCTCAGACGGATGGGCAGACTGAGGTAGTGAATCATTGTCTAAGTACATATTTGAGGTGCTTTGCTGGTGTGAAGCCCAAATCTTGGCCATAGTGGCTTAATTGGGCAGAATTCTGGTATAACACTAATTATCATGCTTCAACCAAGACCACTCCGTTTAAGGCGCTGTATGGTAGAGACCCTCCAACACTCTTGAGGGGCGATTCCCCTACCTCAGGTGTAGAATAATGGAACCAGATGATCCAAGAACGGAATTTGATGCTGGATGAGATCAGGGACCAATTATTGAAATCACAGAATCGCATGAAAACTCAGGTGGACAAGCATCGACGTGAACTGGAGTTGGCAGTAGGTGAGAAGGTATTTTTGAAGATACAACCCTATAAACTCCGAACCTTGGCACAAAGACAGAATCAGAAACTGAGTCCTAGGTTCTATGGTCCCTATGAAGTCACTGAGAAAGTTGGCAATGCAGCATATAGGCTTCTACTACCACAGGGTACCAATATTCATCCTGTCTTTCATGTCTCCCTTTTGAAGAGATGTGTATCTCCCACAGCTGCGACTCAGCCATTGCCTACATGCATTAATGAGGATTGGGAATTACAAGTGGTTCCTGAGAAGGTGCTAGCCACCAGAAGTAATGCAGCAGGGCAGCTAGAGGTGCTGATCAAGTGGCTGGATTTGCCAGACTTTGAGAGGTCGTGGGAGCTGAGGACTAAGATTGAACAGGAATTTCCATCATTCCACCTTGGGGACAAGGTGGACTTTCGAGGGGGGGGTATTGTTAGAGACCCCATTCACGAAAGAAAAAAGGGAAGTGGGCCCCCATCAAGCCCAAGCCAGGGAGAAACAACAAAATAGTGCACGGTTATGATGAGTAGGAGAAAGAATGGGTGTGAGGCATGTGAGTTAGCTAAGGGAAGTTAGTTATACTGTGTAAGGGAGTGGGGAGGGGATATTCATTCGGTTATTCAACACCTGAGAGTGAGAGCTAGGAGGGAGAAGGGCCCCTAATTGCCCAGGCTTAGTTCTTTTCCATTTGCATTGTTTCATACACTTAGTTGTCCATAGAATTTTCCATTAATATACTGCTTGGACTGGTTCCACCTTGGATTCCAGTCTCGGATTATACAAACCTTCACTTCTTTCTGCATTTACTGATACCAGTGTAACACATACCCTGACCATAAACACATAATGTGGTATAGCAAAGCAATGTCAAAGCCATTAGTAACTGGAATGATGATGCTGTATCCTTTCCACTATGACGGTCAATCAATATAATTGATTTTAATGCAAATTTTGCCCGCAGGTTGCTGCAAAAGTGATAGGAGAAGTTCGAGCACTTATTACTTTTCCAGTCATACCATATTGTATCCTTGCAGTGTTCTACATGTTCTGGATTTCTGCTGCTCTCCATTTGTTCAGCTCTGGTCAGATTGTTCAAAATAACTGCAACTCTAATTGTTGCGCATATGATCTCTTAGAGAAAAAGGTGAACTGTGATCGGTGTTGTGGATATAGCATTCGTTATACACCACATATTGGAATTGCCATCCTTTTTCACCTATTTGGGTGTTATTGGGCTACACAATTCTTTATAGCATGCTCATCAACAGTGATTGCTGGATCTGTTGCGTCTTATTATTGGGCCCGCGGTGAAACTTCTGTAAGTCACAGTACCTTATTCTTAAATGAAATGAATAATAAAATTCAGAGGATTTGGTGAGGGTTTAATGCAGACAACTCTGCTAAACTTTGATAAGATTGAACAATATGTAGTCGCAGCCATAGCAGGGATTTGCTATTTGGCTCAAACATGCTTCTTGATCAGTATAAGTGTATTAGTGTAGGATTATAAATTTTTGAAATACGACCATCATTTTATTGACTCACAATAATATAGGGAAAGATTGGGGTTAGCCAGATTGTTAACCTCCTTGAGTTGAGTCAAGACAATTTTGCAGCTTCATAATATTAAAGAACAAATTCAGATCAAACTGGCAGACTGCTGGTACTTGTTTGTTTGGCTGATTTGAATTTGATTAATAATTGGCTAAACTTTTTTCTTTCAGTAGTTGCAAAATTCTATCTTTTATATTATTTAATATAATTCATCTTTGTTTCTCAATGCAGCATGAAATTCCTCTTCTTTCGGTCATTTCCTCCATGAAGAGGCTTATGCATTACAGTCTTGGTTCTGTGGCTCTTGGCTCTCTGACTGTATCATTTGTAGAGTCAATCCGCTTTCTGCTTGAATCTATTCGTCGCAAACTAAAAGTCTCCAGCCACGAGCCTGACAGCTGGATTGGCAAGGCTGCATACCAATCTTCTCAATTTTTTCTAAGGTGTATTGAGTGGACCATCAAATCAGTGAACCGAAATGCATACATAATGGTAAATTTTGTTAATCTATCATAAGCAAATTTTTATGCATGCAATTAGTACTCTTTGCCTTGTGATCATCAAGTTTGGGGAGAGGCTAAATCAATCCGTATCTTTGTTGCATTTCAAGAGTATATTTCAAACTTGGGGGAGAATTTTCCTTCCCTTCCCCCCTTTCTCTCCCCCCCCCCCCCAAAAAAAAAATGTGGACATGTTACTTAAATATCTTTATGTTGACAGCTTTTTCTATCTTTTTTCAAGAGACTTCCAGCAACTTAACTTTCTCTCTTTCTGCATTTGACTTAGTATATTACCTCTGCATACTTTATTTTTATGCCTTTCACTTCCTGCATTTGACTTCACGAATATCTGCTTGACAACTGCAGATTGCTATAACAGGTGAAAGTTTCTTTAGTGCTTCTGCTATTGCAACAGAATTGATCATGAATAACATCCTCCGGATTGGACGTGTCAATGTGATTGGAGATGTTATTTTGTTCCTCGGAAAACTATGTGTCAGCCTCTCAAGTGCTGTGTCTGCATTCCTCATGTTGGACACTCACAAGTATAGATCTGCACATAACAAGATCACATCTCCGCTCTTGCCTGTTATGGTATGTTTTTTGTGATATATAATTAAAGGAGTAGGGGGTGAAAATCAATTATGGTTCAACCAAAGTATAAAATATGATAATTCAACTTTTTAATTGATGAAAGGTCTCTCATTCGGAGGAATATGTGGTCAAAATATTTTATTTGTTCTATTGTATGAACTCCATAGGTTTCAGTTTGAAAGAAATGGTTCATTAGTATTCAGAGTTTCCAAAAAACTGATTCAAAACCATTTTGTCCTACGGCCAATGTATTGCGGCCTATTGATATGTAAGGAACTAGTTTTTCTCTCCCCTTGTCATATACACCTGGTTTACACAAGTTGTGCACACTAAGCCAATCACATTAAGTAATTACATAAGTCTTTGTGCCACACTAATATTTTAGACTTTTGTTATAAATTATAATATATTAATTATTCATTAGCTTAGTGCACCCAACTGTGGCTCTGCAATCTGCACCAATGAGTGAAAGATTAACCTTATTCTTTCAACATTACCATAGTGGATAACATCCTAGCTAAAAGGTTGAAGAGCTGGAAAATAGTTTACACCGAATAAGTATCCTTACTCACCGTTTAATGTTGAATTGTAACCGTTTAATCGATTATCGGAACCTCACATTGGATTTTGTGCAATTGCAGGTTTGCTGGGCACTTGGGTATATTGTTGCAACTCTTTTCTTTGGAGTTGTAGAGATGTCAATAGACACCATCATTCTCTCATACTGCCAGGATTCTGAAGAACATGGGACAGCACAGTATGCTTCACCCCTTCTCATTGAAACTCTCAATGACCAAAATAATGAAATGCAAAGACTTACACAAGGGCCCCTATGAAAATTTGTTCATGTTTTATTTTATCAGTGATGACTTTCAACAGAGCTTCAAGATTTAGAGTTTTGTTAAGGTGCTTATTTTTGCCACCTGAGTCCTGTTCTTCAACCTGTATATATATCTGTTATATGCAAAGCTGGACAAAGGTTCCCCTTGGTGGGAAGCTGTCTAAGCTAGTTATAATTTTTGACAAAATCATGTTATGGGCACAAGCAAAACAAATTTAATAGCAGTTGTTATATAATTATAATCTTTCTCAAAACTGCATCTTGAAATGAATTATAAGAGCATTGGATTTGCAGCTTATTGATTTGCCGTTCTAGAATGTTTAATTTTTATATCTACAAACAGTAATTTTATATTTATGTGTGTGTAAATATAAATGTAAAATTGGTGAGAGCAGCTCTAGGTCATTCTTAGTTTCTGCAATAAGTAAACCTTCCAGTGCTGATATTCTTATAGACTATGAACGACAACTCACGATCATGGACCGAAATTCATATAATAAAATGTGTATAATATTACACCCCAAAACAAAAAAAGTGTATATAATGTAAGAGAGTTCATCTTTTTTGTTCCTGCAGGATAGCAAGAATTTTCAATTCCTTATGTTCCATAATATTGCATTATGCTGGAGGCACATATTGAGGACAGCAAAAGTTCAACAGGTTAAAGGAACACAATTTTTAATATAAATGCGTTTTTTGCCCAAATTTTTCTAGACATCATTTTAACATGAGGAATCTTATATCAATATATGAGGATTTATGCTATTTCAGCTAGTGAATGCGGTGGATGTGATAAAATAAGTAATAATAGAGGCAAATTTTTTTTACTAGAGTCACTAGTAAAATAACAGAATTTTTTTTAGTTATTAACACACAATTTTTCATAATTTTTCATTTGTAAAATTACTATTAATGTAATTGAAATCTCCAATTATGAATATATAGCATGAAAACAGTGGGTACATATAACACTACTATTTTTTTTTTTTCAATCCTCCATTATTTTTTTTTCTAGTTTTGGAACAGTAAACACATTTCGATTATTAAAAAATAGATATGACCATGGTTGTTAAAATCTTGTTGCAAAACTTAAAATCTTATTATTTTATGCTTTTAAGGCATAAAAACTATAGGTAAAACCTTTTCAAAAAAAATTTTAAAACGTTGAAATCCTTAAAAAAATATTTTAAGAAACGATTTTACATTTCAATGTATTTAAGTCATTGGTTAGATTTTTATTAATTTAATAGGTTTTGGGTCTCAAAATTGGATTTGAGTATATCTTAACTTTATTAGGGCAACAAAAGAAGTTCTATTATCATTTTTTATTTATTATAGAACATATTACAATGTTACCTTCATTGATTAACGTTCATTGTCTTATGTGGTCACATTCTTTGCACTCTTTACAACCCATACTGATCTACACCTCTACGTCTATTTACATTATATTATAGAAATCTATTAATTTAATATGTAAATTTGAGTTAATCTTATTATTTAAGTATCATAATTTTTATACATACACATATGTTCTTAATAGTATGTAAAATCTACATTTTTACATTTCGCTTTCAACAAACTTGGATATGACATCACATTTGTTCCCCCTTAATTAGTAATATCAAATTAGTCCTTAATAATAATAATTAATGTTATTGATTCCTTCGTCAAAAAGGATAATAAATTTTTTGTCAAACCACATATATTATTCTATCAAAAATAATCTTGCTTGAGTCAGGAACAACAATTTGGGCAATTTTTCCAATTTTAATGCAGTTCCATATCCAGTATCAAATTTGATATACGTATAACACTAATGTGACATTAAATATACTTTTAGAGGACCAAAATGAATATTCACAAGTATCAATTCTTTTGGGCAAAACTCAAGCTCTTCGGATCAACGACGTCCACTTTGAGGCGTAAGGTACTACCACTGTCCTCCTCAGTCCACTGAATGGAATTCTTGTCCAGCTGCTTAATAATCTGTAACGTAAACTAGGAATATCTTTAATCTCAATCAATTGGGTAACAGACACATCGAAATGCCCCAACAAAGCATGTTCGTCGAAGAGAAAATAATTTTCAATATTCTGCCCCCTAAAAGGTTAAGTACTAGCTGCGCGACGTTTCAAAATTTCAATGCTTGGATAAGATATACACGTTTCATGCATACTGGATATGAGATGATCATAAGCATTTTACGTGCCCATTGTAATGGGCATGTGATGTAATTTCAAATATGACAACTTGATATGTTACTAAAACTAAATTCTTTACGAATTATCAATATTACACCTATGCATCATTATCAATTTAATTAAAGGTAATAATTGGTACGAAACTGTCAACTAATTATATATTTGTATGAGTTTAATTGGGATGTACTGATAGTATAAAATTTTTTTACACTGTCATACAATCAAAACTTTCCATTTGTATGATCATTCAAGTAGTGGGTGATTATATCAAAAATTTTTGCTGATGTGGTAATATATGATTGGATATCTGTGTAAAAAAATTTTATACTAACAATGTATTCAAATTAAATCTTATTTTATTTATATTTATAAAACTTTTAAGGTACTAGATGGTTGAGTTAAACACTTTTATGATTAATTGCTTGTGTAAAATTTTTTTACACCAATAATATATACAAATTAAATTCATCAATAAATTAACATATTAGTCCCCATATTACCTCTGAGACATAAATTTGTTAATTTAATCTTAAATTTGTTCTTACCAGTCTTTTCCTTGTCCCTTTCCTATCCTCATCTCCTGTCCCAACTATGACTCGAAGGTACTTGATTGCTGCAAATGCAAAAGTACGAATTCATTTGTAAGCATGAGGTGTGCCAGCAAGGCCTTTCCGCAATCAAATACTAACTTGAAGGGAAATGGTAGCCTACCATGGATGCCAGAGAGAGTAGTTATATGAAACTTGAGAAGACGAAGGGCTTCCTTTGGCTCATGTTCGCTCAAGTCAAGAGGTATTTCATCGTCAATGGATTCACTGCAATCAAATTCAAGTAATGTTTTTTCAATGAGACACAAGGGGAAACACATGGTTTAAAAAGGGAAGGGAGAAAGACACCGCATTATTTTTTTGGCTACTTACTTGGTTTGAAGAAGTTTTTGGGCAGATTTTTCATCTGCTTCTCGAGCCAATCTGTTATAAAAGTGTCCCTGTACGTTAAAAAACCAAACAACTTAAAAATTCGTATTAAATCATTAACAGGAACATGTCCGAAAATTCGAATTGAATCATTAACAGGAAGATGTCTGAAAATAACAAATACGCTAAAGAATAAAGATAGTCCACTTGACAAGATTAATGATTTAAAAAGAAAAAGAAAAGATCAAAATAAAACCAAACAACAAATCACACGATTCATATATACCTCTTCTAGAAGTCGATCTGCCCGTCCATAATCACCCTTAGCAAATGCATCAACAGCCTGCAAAGCAGTTGAGATAGTTAACACTTAACACTACTTATCAACCACATTCAGCATTGTCTACAGAAAATTGCAAAGAAGGTCATGAGATGATATCTTCCTGTTGGGAATCAGTGCAACGCAACTGTTGATCCTGACAAGTTTCACAAGTTCCCTTGCATACAGACTTTTTTGTGTTGACCAGAAACATCAAGGAAAACAAAGGAAGGTATCTTACAGCTCTGTAGTATTCTTTCATGGTTGTCCAATGTTCCCTCACTGCTCTTCGCAGCACCTTATAGCTATTCTCATCATCATCATCACTCTCTACGTTCAAAATGACATGCCAAAAAGGACGAATAACAGAAATAAATGCATTTAAACGGAGTTCAGAAAGTAGAGTCAATGAATAGGCAAAATGTGCTTTGTGAAGGATGGAAGGCAAAAAAAAAAAAAAATCCGATAATTCATGTGTTGATTTGTTGGGCTAGAACAAGAAAGGATTTTGCATGGAAAGATCTGTTCCTGGATTACAGCAATGTGACCAATTCACACTGCCCATAGGAAAGTGTAAGTTGAGCGAAGATCTTGGCAGCACAAACTTACATCTTGCGTGAGTGGCATGCGACCTTAGGGATACGTGATTATTTTACGAAACTAATGTTCAATCTGTAAAAGTTTCTTGTTAATCATATCAAAAAGTATGAAATTGTTAAATTAATTGGATCCAAAGAAAAGTGGTAGACGTCGCCTGAGAAAAGACATAACACCAGTTGAAAATGTATTGTTGTTTTTGCTTGACAATTATTGGTCCTCATAGATAATGACAGTTATGAAGAGCCAAGGAGTTTGCTTACAAAAACAGCTATCTGGGTCCTAGTCTTAGAAAAACCGAGGAATGAGCATTGAACTACTAAAATGTAGCTACCACATTGTTCTGATATTCTCAACAATTTGTTCACAAACAATCTTTTGGGCTAATTAATTTTTACTCCCGATTTTGGTAAAGCATATGTTTTCAGCATACCTTCCTTAAAAATTTGTGATTCTACAATAGTACTTTGTTGAGCTTTTGGGGTATCTTCTGGAATTCTCACAGCAGGTCTACGATATTTATATGGGGTTACTCTCACTGGACACCTACGTTTTGGTGCTTCTTCAGGCCTTTGTGGGAAAGTAAATAATGATCCTAGAATTTCTTTCTGAAGTCCAATTCTATCATCATCTCTTTTTGGTGAATCAATTGAATTGCATACTTCCTCACTGCAGATAATATCCACATAAAGTAAAGTGTTTAACCTCGGAACATGAACAAGATCAAGGCAAAATGCAGTAACATGAGATGAAATATTAAACAAGGCATTGACAATGATGCACCTGGATGCACAGCTTACATCTGGATGCTGATCTTTTAACTGTCTCGAGAGAAAAAATATATGGCAAGAAAACTGCATTAGGAAACTAGAAGGAATGTTTATATTAAAACTTAAAAGGCACATCAAAATTCAATTAGCACAAGATCGTCAATAAGCATAATGTGTTACAAGGTTTATGCTCCAAATAAGAAGCTACAATTGATTTCAAAGAGGATTAGAAACATTAAAACAGAATATACAATGTGAAATAGCAGATGTTGGCCCAGTACTAGATTGTTGCCTAGAAGTAATCACTAGTTGAGACCAGCGCGGGGACAACTACTGTCACAATCACAAATCAAATTATGAAAGCCAAACAAGTGTAGAATATTTTTCAAACTAATTTGAACTGATGTTTTAGATTTTCAGCTGAATCCTTACATTATCACCAGCCAGACCATGAACGTCATCGCAGTTCTCCAGAGTGGAAGCTGACATGTCAAGCAGCTCCTCCATTGTCTGCATAATGACTACAAATCAATTATTGAACATTACAGATATATGTTTAAAGAAAAGTTGTAAGTAACAACTATGATAGAGAGGATTTAGGAAGAAAAATGATGTACATACTCATACGCTGATAATGATATTTGATTCATCAGCTGACCAACTAAAGATGGATCATAGAATTTGGACCCCGGATTTCTATATCTCATAGCTATTGCCCAAGATGACACACGTCATAGACATATGTTGCTACTCATTCAGTAAAGAAATCATTTCCTTTTCACATACTTTTTTATCAATGTCATCAACAGGTTAACTGATTCGTGGAAAATATTTTGATGTACTTTTACGTGATACATAAACAAAGCTAAAAAAAATTGCGGTGTATTTTTCCGTATCTTATTTGGTTGCCAGCAGAACGAACAACGTTAGATACTATGTTTCCATACTATTGAACACATACACTTTCTTCTATCAAGGATTACGCTCTCTGCAATATGATACTTAGTGACGGGTTGACAGTTGATGTGGCAACCATCATTAAAAATATAGTACGTATTCGTGTAATTAAGCCCAAAAGTAATAACACCACTAAATTATAAAAAATGTGAATTGGTAAAGTATCAGTACCTTCTGCACATCATATCCACAGAGACCTGCAAATGCAAGGGATTGCCTTATCAAGCACATCGTCAAACAAAATATTAACAATATATTGATATGATAAACATAGTGGCAACCCCCCCCCCCCTCTTCTCTTTCCTATTTCTCTCCCCCCAAGCCACCTGTCCCAATGTTAGAAACTAAAGGTAAAATAATTAGGCTAGTGCACAACTTGACATATGACTCTGAAAATGTAGCATTGGTTAGTGTAGAACTAACATCGGACAGCTGTCGTCCCAAGAGCAGGGCAAAAATGGAATTAGCATTAAAAGTCAGTCACACTTGAAGCAATTAGAAAAGCAACCTGACACTGAAAATATGAACAAGACTAAGTAGATATATTAGTGCAAATTGAAATTACCATCCAAGAAAAAGACGGAGCGCCATCCCTTAATATCACCCACGACCAATATTGGGTATACACATGTTAGGTAATAAAAGCGGCATATACTATAACCTTTTTACACATATTAAAAACATGTGCCAGGGAGCAAATAAGATAGGAATACACACACACAGATATTCAGGAGAAATTATAAGACAAAAAGCCAATCTTTTTCAGCATGTAACTCGCTCCTCATGCAAAATTCACTAGGCTAACGTAAATTGAAAAAAAGAAATCCCATGACACCTTGTAACCCACTTTTCAAATAGAATCATTGCTACTAGTCTTCTAGCAACACACACTCAACTCATTTCAGCAAAGATGAGTAAAGATTTACCAAGAACATCATGTATCTTATTCTTGTCAAGCTCAAAGCCATCTCCAAGCATCTTAAAGAGGAAGTTGACAACGTCATCCCTCATGATGGCCTTTGCTGCTGCAGCACTCAGTGAATTCCTTTCACCCCATATCTCTGATTCAGACAGCTCCTTTGCATCTAACTTCAAAGGTTTGTTCACTTCCTGGTATGGCACAGTCATTGTCTTGGGCTGAATGTAGTCCCTTCCAACAATACCAGAAACAGTGCCAAGTGATGCAGGGTGAGGCTTTGATTTCACTGCACCTGAATTCCTTTTCCCATGAAAGGGCTTTGGGAATTCACTAGCAGATGACACCTTAGCAGGTTCTGCAATTTCGCTTGGTGCAGATGACAGTTTTATTGGCTCACTTGCACCCTTGAACTCATCACTATTAGAGGCACAGAGCATCTCAGCAGCCAAGTCAACGTTGTGATTTGCCTCACAATATGCACTTGCTATGTCCTCCAAAGAAAATGAAGAACCAAAGGATTCAAGCAAAGTCCTCAGGTTCCTTTCTTCAATCTCAGAGTTTGGTTGCATTTTCAAATGTTCTTCTCACCACAACAGAAAGTCTTATGAAAAAAAACAAGGAAAATCGTGTTAGCATGTGTGTGAAGAACAGCATGAGCAGCACACAATGCTGTTACTGTGAAGAGGAACTTTTCCTAAAAAATTGTAATTACTGAAATAAATAATGAGATTACAATGCTTATTCTTTAAGTAACTCATAAAAATCGAAAATGCAGAAGACTGTGTCTGTTAATAGCTAAGTAAGGCCTCTTAATTTCATCAAATGGTTCTTACTTCACGTTTCCTTTATTTTCTCAGCAACCAAACAAGCGAACCGAAGAATGCAACTCATAGAAAATAATAATTAAAAATTCAGAGATTACCCTGCAAACTATCATATATATAGGAGCATTATTCTTTAAGCAACTAATAAAAATTGAAAATGCAGAAGACCATGTGTCACAGCTAAGTGGGGCCTCTTAATTTCATCAAATGTTTCTTACTTCACTTTTCCTTTATTTTCTCAGCAACCAAACAAACGAACCGAAGAATGCAAGCTCATAGAAAATAACAATTATTAAAAAAAAAAACAGAGATTACGGCATTACGCTGCAAAGTATCATATAGGAGCCTTATTGTTCACGTAACTCATGAAAATTGAAAATGTTGGAAGACTATGTGTCAGTGAAAGGAAGTGTTTCCATCATTAAGACCTTGATTTCATCAAATGTGTCTTACTTCACTTTTCCTTCATTTTCTCGGCAGCCAAACAAGTGAGACCGAAGAGTGCGAGTTCATAGAAAATTCCAAAAAAAGGTAAAAAAAAAAGAAGGAAAGAAAAGAAACTGTAACACGAAACGGCAGCGTTTGAAGGAATAACCTGATGAGAAGTAGAAGCAATGGCGACAGAAGAAAAGGACGAGAATCAGAGAATGCGAAGGGATTAGGCAAAGCGACCTTGTGATGATGCTTCCGGCGGAAGAATACGAAGCGACGCAACTAACTAAAATAAGAAAAATAAAATAAAATATTGCTGGATGCATGATGCATGTACGTACGTATATATATATATATCGCATGCATAGACATGGAGAAATGCGAATTTGGTTCCAAAAGCTTAAGCATTTCAATTTTTTAAAAAAATAATTTTAAAATTTAAATTTTATATATAGTTAAAAAAATTTTAAATTAATTTTTTTCAGAAGTCTTTATAATTTTTATAAAAATATTAAAAATTGATTTTTTAATAATTTGATTATTTTTAAAAAAATTATTTAAATATATGAAAACTAATTTTTTTTGGATGACAAAAAGTAATTTTTTACCAAAATAATCCTAAACAAACACACCCTAATTACTTATCAATAAATTGGCCGAAAGCTTAATCTCAATGCATGTGGAGATATCCTTAAAAAAATAAAATTCAAATAGGATTGTAAATACCAATATAGCATATCACAGATATGCGATCAATAGTTAAAATAGTACACTTTACCATTTAAAATGCAGGTAAGTTTGAATAACCATATCTGACAAACGTAATCGAGGAAAGATAGAAAGAGGGCGTGGTGGCTGTGGAGTGGATTCAACGTGCTATTGCTCATTGCTGATTGATTGCTGCTGCCATTGTCAGCAATACACCATCCACTCTGTCCCACGCGGGTTTCCATTAAGCATCATTTGTTTTTAAAGGTTTAAAGAAGATTTTCATTCCCATAGTTTCTACTTGTTTTAGTTTAATCCCTATAATATTTTATTTGGGTTTTAGTCCTTATAATGTCAAATTTTGGTTTAGTCTCTGAAATTAATTATTGGTTGCTATATAGTTTTTTTTTTAATATATATTTTAGTCTCTCTAGTTGCTATTTTTTATAAAGTATTAGTCCTTCAAAAATCAAAATCCAAATAAAAGAAAATTATAGGACTTATACAATATATATATATATATATATATATATATATATATATATATATATATATATATATATATATATATATATATATATAGAATTAAAATAAAAAATTGGTATATCTATTAGGAATCAAAATGATATTTAAAAGTTGACTTAAATTTAACAATTTCAAGTGGTTTAAATATATAAGTAGAGGATGGACATGAATGGAATTAAGAATTGAATGTCAGGATAGTCAAATACTAATGTAAGTATTTTGAGAGGATCAAACATCAAATTATATGAATATATTTTAGAAAACTTCAAACATTTTCACTAGATATTCAAGAAATTATTTTGCAACTTTTTAAAAATTATAAAAAATTCTTAGTGGCCATTGGATTTCTACATTTATTTTCAATTTTTATGTTTCCAAAATTTTATGAAGGATAAAATGAACACAAGAAATAAAAATATGAAATGAGATTTTTTTAATTTCATTATTTTCTTCACAAAATCCTTAAAAATAAAAAAAATAAAACATAAAAATAGGAAATGAAAACAAAAATCAAACAGACCCGTAGTCATTTAAAATAAATTTATTATATATATGGATACTAATTCATACTATAAGATCAAAAATTATTTTTGAAATCTATGATTTGCCATGATTGTCAAATCAAAATTCGAATCGTGAATTGAAAAGTTTAGTTCTTTGAAAAATGAATCCAATTGTGTCATGAATCATAAAATTAGCTTCCTTCTTTTTTGGCTTTTGGTTTTAGTATGACAAACTTACACAAAACAGAACACAACAACAATGACAGCAAGTAAAAGAAATACTAGCAATATCAACAATGGAGGATGGGAAGTAGGTGAATAGCCGAATCTTCCACAGCAAGGCAATAGTAGCCAATAAGAGACAAGGGAACAGATATCAGGCGAAGAGGAAGAGATGGGGACCATTAGAATATAGTTTCTCTTAAATATTATGAGTAGATATCATTTGTAGGGATACTTTCAGGACTTTCCCTCCACATTTGTAAATATATTTGCAAAAAAAAAAAAATGTAAAATAAAAATTAGGCTTTTTCTAAATTGAGTCGTGCATGACCAAACCCAATTTTGCAAACAAACCGACTTGTGAGAATCACATAAAACAAATTCAAATCACAATTTCAGCAATTCAAGGGTGATACACACAATTCGTGATAAGATTCTATATTGAAAACAATTTTAAGCACGGTCTATGTTGCCAAAACTCAAAATTGTTTTTCAAATTACATGAATTGTGATACGATTTATGTGATTCTAGTAACATTGCAATATACAACAAAAATTTTTTAAAACTGCGAAAGATTCATATTTGGAACGAGATCTTTTAAATTGAGTATAAAATAACTGGAGAAAAATGAAGTAATCTTATTACTTTGACAGCATACATGACATAATAACTAAGTTTCTTGCAATGACAATCAAATACATAGGTTAGAGGCATCAAAAGGAGAAGAAGAAATGAACCTAGAGAAAGCTTCAAAATCGTCTGCTTTAATTCTCTAGTTCTCTGCGTTGTAGCCCTATGGTAGAGTTCAGTCCCCTCTAATTATAAATTTATACACTTATAATTTTGATAGAGTATTTTCTTTATGGAATATATTTTTTGTACATTGACAAGGGACATAACCTTGTGACATCGAAGAAGAAAGCTAATAAAAATTTATTTTTCCCTTTCTTCTTCGGTGGGTGTCATGTGTATGTCAATATTACTATAGCCAAATAACAGTTCTCTATCTTTATATTTTGTTTATGATATTTTACTTATATATTCATATACTATGCAAATGATTATACTATAAGAATTTTGCAAGTATTTGCTATGTGAAATTAATTTAGGAGTGTTCATTTGGTTAATACAACCTAATGAATTTGAAAATCCAAATTAAATCAATAAAATTGTTTTAATTAGTTTAAATAATTGAATTACTTTAAGCTAAAATCAAACCAAACTATAATTATTAGTTTAGTTCTTAAATTTATAATAATTATATTTTTTAAATTTATTTATAAGTTTTCAAAGTTTTGTATTTAGGCTTTAAGTATTTAAGTTATTCTTTACTTTTTTTCATACTCATTTAAAGTATTTACTTGTTCAAAAAATTATTAAGCATTTTATAATCTAACTTTACACTATAATCGGTTATTATAAGGATAAAAACTCAAAAAGAAAAAAAATTAACTTGAGTAGATACTCAATTAGTCATCCAAAAATATTTGACCTATATTATTATTTCACTCGAAACATGTAAAAATATCTCATATTTTTTTAAAAAAATTAAAAATAAAATGGATTATATTCTTTGAACATGGGGCCACACTTCTTTCACTCTACAAAAAGGTAATACTAAATAACCTCAATGTGTAAAGTCCAAATTTGTCCCGGATAAAAACATTATCAGACATATTCATCTCCGAAAAACAAAAACCTTAGCATAGTTCTTAAGAATTAAAAATGTGGGTCAAATTAATCCTTTTTAAGGGCATATTAATTCTTAAAAAATGTCTTTCATTGGATACAATAATCTCTAAGGACAATTTAGCATGGATAAAAATGTGAGAGAAAATTTTATGAATTAGATTTGAATAAAATTGTATAGAAAACCAATCCATGAGTTTTTAATGCATATTTTACATCCATACCAAACCTACCCTGGGAAAAAAGAAGAGTATTTTAACTCACATTTTTATTTCTTGGGGATTATACAGGATATTTTCATTTCTATAATAAAATTGCCCTTCCTTCTATGCTACTAGTCGTGACAACTAAGAAAGGGGGAACCAACCCCTTCCCAAACCGAGGAAAGAAATGGTGGAGAAGCTTGAACCGGCCTACATTGAGTTATTGAAAAATACATAGTTAAATATAATAGGCTTAGGGTTTCCCAGTCCTCTAAATGGGTCTAACCTTATGTTAAAACTTGAGCGTTAAAATCAAGTAGAAATTTATTTCAAATGTATTATTGAAAAGCATTAACATATTCTTTCATGATTTATTGTTAGAATCAGAATCTTCTCCTGTTTAAAATAAACAAGAAAATGTCCTGTCAATATCTCCATCACTCATTTTTTATTACAGGAAGGTAAAAAGTTTCAAAGTAAAATATATATATATATATATATATATATATATATATATATATATATATATATATATATATATATATAGAATGTTAACTGGACACTCCTATTCAAAATAATCAGGAGAGTGTCCTGCTCCTTGTTATTATGCCTATTGAAAATGATTTAACATGTCCAGGCATAATGAAGTGGTTTCTTGCATATGCCACCACATTCATGGGGCCTTGAAAAAATCAGTTTAGTTGTATAATGATTAGTGTAATTCCATGAAGAATCCAATTTGAGTAATTCTACTACCATGAACTCGAGTCCTGTTCAGCATAAAGGATGACTAATTCTACAGAAAGGTTCAAACACCAATTCTTAAGATGGCTAGCTTCCCACTTTGTAATGTTTGATGTCTATTCAAGTTTAATTTACACTATTTCAAAAAACATAAAAAAAGGTTAAATTTATAATATACTTGGTCCATACTCCAAAGTTATAGCATGGCATCAACAGACACAAATGTGTCCCATTCTACAATTGTCCCACATAAAATTGTTAAGATCAAGAGACCTGATATTTAAGGGTCTGTCTGGTTCTATTTTTATTTCTCGTATTTTCTGTTTTCAAGATTTTGTAAAAGAAATATTGAAAACAAGAAACAAAATTTTCTTATTTTTACTATTTTCTTCACAAAATTTAGAAAATAGTAAACATAGGAAATGAAGACAGAAAACAAGTAGTCCCTAACCCTCTAATCGTATTTTTGTTTTCTAAGGGAACCAAAAGTAGTCATCTTATAATATAGCTTCTGAAAGTTATACAACAAAGATATCTTTATCAATGTACCATTTTACTTGTTTCATTTTCTTCCATTGCTCATTACCTTCCACTTGGCATAGAAGAACATCTTGGAATTGCTTCTGTTCTAGAACTGAATGGTACTGATGAAGATATCGAAGCTGAGGGTCGAAGAAGGGGCGTTGCGGCCCTACTTGAAGCTTCATTTGCAGCTGGTGAAGGTGTAGATGTAACGGTATTCTTGGCTGCAATTCTACTTCAATGCCAGTGACATGGTCAGGACCAGTTCTAGGGGTATCAATTATTTGATCATCCTCCTGGTGAAGCTGTCATTCTCTCATTTACTCACGATTACTTTATAAAGCCACGCCCCATTTCCCCTTTCCTTTTCTCTCGTAGTCCCCCCTTCTTCTCCTCTCTTCTTCTTTCTTTCCAAAAAACACACCCCAAACCCCACACACCACACCCTTTCCCCTTTCTCATTTCGTTGACATCTGCTAAAATCGGAGAAGCTCGCTCGCTATGCAATAGGCGATGGCCTTCATGCCATGCACTCCGTTTTCCTTTTGTTGAATAGTTGGCTACCTATTTCTTCTTGCCCTCTATTTCATCTCCTCGATAACACCATGCTGTCAATGTGAACATAGCCCAATCAATTTTCAGTGGTTGCATTTGATTGATGAGAGGGTCAAAATTGGGTTCTAGGTCATTGATGAATGCAATTATGCAGTTGGTATTCATTGAAGCATAAACTATTAGCCATTCTCGGATACAAGTGTTCCACATTCTTTAACCAACACCAAACACAGGAAAAACCATTGTAGGTCTCTATCACCAAAGATAATGTGTTTAACTTGATTCGAGAATGAATGTTTTCCTTTCTCCTTGCAGTTCCAAAGCTTTTGAAGTCAGGCGCCAGACACAAGGGTGCAATTCTAAAGTTTTAATGGTCGCACCTTGCACCTGGTACTCTTTGAGGCACAGACTATTGAGTGATGGAGTTATGTGAGAGAGCACCACAACACATATAGTGGCCTATAATATCAGTTGGTTCTTTTTTCCTTTTCATCCCTTTGTTCCCATTAGTTTAAAGAATTCAATGTATATTGTTAACTATATCTTGCTTTGTTTTTCCTTTGTATTTTTCTTTTTTCAATAATTTATTGGCATGTATCCTTATCATTTCATTGTTGGTCTTATAACTATTTTTTAAACTAAATATGTTCTCATGACATATAGAGTTAGATAAATTGGATAGTATTTCTATTCAGATAGCGATGCTTGTATGTGACAACTTTTTCCTCTTTATTTTCGAAGAAGCACTTCTTTCACTTAAAGTTTATCTAAACTAGGTGCCTAATGTGAAATAATTATTATTAATATTCATAATTGCCCAATTATAATTCAGTAACTGATTGAAGGTTATGAAACAAAAAATTTTAAAATGGGCAAATAATCCATACAGTTATAAAGACACGTAGCCACTAACGTTAACACAAAATTAAAACAATTTAATGTCTTAAATCCAATTTAATAGTAAAATATAACTGTAAATTCAATAAAAACTAAATTAAATTACCTACGCTACACTAAATAAGCGACTATTCTTTACAAATCTATACGCTTACTCATTTCTCATATCATATAATTTTTCATTTGCAATATGTTACTACAACGAATTACAATTCAAAATTAAAAATTAATATAAGCTTAAAAATATTTTAATAAAAGAACATTTTTATTATATTAATAGTTACAAAATTAAAATTAATTAAAATTATATGATTTCATTTCATTTCTTAATTTTCTATTCAATTATAAACAATACCTAAATTTATATTTCTTTTATTTTATTGTGATCCGTCAATTTATTATACATACTTTAAATTACATAATTATATACTATAATGTCTTGCACAAAATTATTCAAAATGTTACATTTTCTAAAATCTAATTTCTAAGAATTGTACAATAGCAAAAAATGAAAAAAACTAAAGTTTAATATTTATTAAAGACATTAAAAAATATCAACATATTAGTTACATTCAATCAATTGTTACATTCAATCAATTGTTTCACATATTTTCTTTTTTTCTCTATTACCTTTCTAAGGAACTCACATGTCACAACTCAACATGACAAAAGAAATTTTACAAAACATTAAAGACCAATCAAATTAATACAAAATAGTTTAGGCAACAATTTAACTCTGTCAATTCTCACCTTACTAATAATTTTCTTTTCTCTTTCATGTTTATATAAGGAATTGGTTTAAATGCAATAGTGCGTAAAAATTTGATTTCAAACTTTAGTCCTAGGTTACAAGAGGGAAAAATTTATATCATAAAGAATATAAAAACAACAACTACAAATGACAACTATAGGTTAATAAATAATGCAATGAAAGGATTTTCTTTTTCTTCCTCAAAACTTTTTGTTAAAAAATTAACAATTCCTCTATCAACATTCCACACCATACTTCGAGAGTTTGGTTCATTATAGGCCCTCTCACTTTCAAAAAGAGTGGGTGGAAGAAAAATATTAATATATTACATCACTAATGTTATTAAAACGTATTTTATAGAAATATATTGTTCTCATAAAAATAAGTAAGGCCAACAAATTTTACAATTATTTCAGACACCATTGAAAGAGTACTTGCAGAGATGCACTAGAAGATGAAAAACAAGTTTATGTCAACAAGAAGCCAACAATAATACATAGAATGAAGTTCATGCTCGAAGAGAAAATGAAAATAACATTTTTAATATAGCATCAAGAAAATAGTGTATTGATGAAATACAAATGTTACATTCACAACTAACATTTCTATTTGCACTAGCCAATGGTCTACATCACCAAATATCATAACTACTTCTAACAATTTTAAAATTTATTCAAAAAATGCTAATTTTGGTTTATCATACGCATTAACAGTTCCTATCTAAAAGAATAACCGACTAATGAAGTTATTTTCAAAAAACTATACTATCACAAACACTTTTGTTACAAACATGTTTGAACCCAAACCTTTCTTCAAAAAAAATCAAATAGATAACCACCCTTCAAATAGAATTCATATCTTTATTTTCCAAAATTACAAAATCAAAGGGAAACAAATGTCAATCATATTATTGACTTCGTATAAAGTAAACAAAATTTATTACTAACATTTAACTCAAAGATAATGCAGAAATTACATTCTTCAACAACAATATCATAGATAACAAGTTCATATTTATATAAAGTTCAAGGAAAAGAAATCACATGCAGCAATAAGACTCTCCAGAGTACAATTATAAAAGAAGAGTCAATCTTTGAAAAGTGATAATTATTAAAAAAAAAAAAAAAAGATAGCTATAAATGGACAATTATAAAGAAAGGCATCAATGGGGAAAAAAAGTGTGCACACACATATTATATATCATGTGAAGAGCCAATCTTAATTAAAAATCTTAGAAAAAATAGACCTCAACAAGCAATCCAAAATACAAGTACACAAAATGAGGCGAGTGACAAAAACGGTCAAGGCAATTGTGCAGTTTAATATTTTTGTTCCATTACATAATTATTTGACTTTACATTATTTAGACATTATCTACTAAATTATTTCTACACATAGCATGGGTCTAAATCCAGTTATTTTTCATTTCACTGAAATTTATGGTGATTACATCTTGCAGTTGTGAGATTCTCATAATGATGAATAATGCATGTATATATCCATTTCAGTCTCGCACATAGTGCGGGTCTAAATCTAGTTTGAGTAATTCTACTACCATGAACTCGAGTCCTGTTCAGCATAAAGGATGACGAATTCTACAGAAAGGTTCAAACACCAATTCTTAAGATGGCTAGCTTCCCACTTTGTAATGTTTGATGTCTATTCAAGTTTAATTTACACTATTTCAAAAAACATAAAAAAAGGTTAAATTTACAATATACTTGGTCCATACTCCAAAGTTATAGCATGGCATCAACAGACACAAATGTATCCCATTCTACAATTGTCCCACATAAAATTGTTAAGATCAAGAGACCTGATATTTAAGGGTCTGTCTGGTTCTATTTTTATTTCTCGTATTTTCTGTTTTCAAGATTTTGTAAAAAAAATAGTGAAAACAAGAAACAAGATTTTCTTGTTTTTACTATTTTCTTCACAAAATTTAGAAAATAGTAAACATAGGAAATGAAGACAGAAAACAAGTAGTCCCTAACCCTCTAATCGTATTTTTGTTTTCTAAGGGAACCAAAAGTAGTCATCTTATAATATAGCTTCTGAAAGTTATACAACAAAGATATCTTTATCAATGTACCATTTTACTTGTTTCATTTTCTTCCATTGCTCATTACCTTCCACTTGGCATAGAAGAACATCTTGGAATTGCTTCTGCTCTAGAACTGAATGGTACTGATGAAGATATCGAAGCTGAGGGTCGAAGAAGGGGCGTCGCGGCCCTACTTGAAGCTTCATTTGCAGCTGGTGAAGGTGTAGATGTAACAGCTGTTACTGGCTGCAATTCTACTTCAGTGCCAGTGACATGGTCAGGACCAGTTCCAGGGGTATCAATTATTTGATCATCCTCCTCAAGAGAAAGTACAGTGCTTGTGTCAATGGTGGAATCATCTGTGAACATACCATGCCTTCTCTTTCTCCTAGCTGCCTTACCCCATCCATGGATTGTCTCCCTTATCCTCTGTGGAATTAGTGCAGCCTTATAGTTTGTTCCCATCTGAAATAAAGTAATAAACATAGAAGAACTGTTATTGCTAAAATTCTTCAGTAAAATGATTCACTCAATGCAACTCCATTCCTTAAGTATTTATTATGAAGCCGGGGTATTAGGCGTGCCATTCATGACTGGGACATCCAAAACTGAAAACATGTCATATAGTCATGCATCTAAAAGTCTGTTCAGTTTCAGAAAATGTTTTTTCCATTTTTTGTCTTCAATATTAATCACAAAATATTGAACACAGGAAACAGAATGAAAACAATGTGATATTTTTATAATTAATGATGAAAACATGAAGCGGAAACAAAAAAACATTCTCTCAAATCAAACAGCCCCTTAGGGCTTGTTTGGTTTCTATTTTCATTTCCTATTTTTTCTTGCTGTGTTTCGTGTTTTCAGAATTTTGTGAAGAAAATAATGAAATCAAGAAATGAAAACAGGGAGTACAAGAAATGAAAATAGAAACCAAACAGACCCTTATATTTCCTTTGTTAAAATCCAGGTCCTGGATTACCTGTGTAACAAGTGCGTAGAGTGGCAAGGTGCTGTAACTGCAGAGAAACTGTCCCGCAAACCTACAAAGTTTAACACAAGAAAAGGTAAATGGCACATGGCTGATTTAACATCCTAAATAGTTAAGGCTGCCATGATTTCAGCATACCCCAAGATTAGCCTCAAGTACACCAGCATATGATTCCTGATAAAGCAGGAATCGTACCCGAACTGCCACTGTAGTTTAAAACAAAAAGACATTTAGTAAATGCAGAAATTTATATTTTCCCTACTGTTCAGTATCTTATTCTATGGAGTGATTCATAATATCTAAAGTAAACTTGAAAAAATATCCATCGTACGATGCACATTAAAAAAGGTGGCCAACATTGACCAAAAAGAAGCTGAAAAAATTGAATATGGCTATAATGTTTCCTTGTCACAATAACAAGTATATAGTTGTGATCATTATTTCTTGAAGGAATAATTCTACATCTTAACATGGATAAGGAAGTACCCAGAACCAAAAGAACGAAGCCAATTCAAATGCATTCTGCAAAAACAAAAACCAAAAATAAGCATGCAGCAGAAGTTGGATTGAAAACAACAATATTTATTATTAAGAAATAATTGCACAAGTAGTCGACCAACGATTGTTGATTGCTAACCTGGAAGAGAATGAAATGGATCAAGGATAGCAATAGTTCAGGCTTATTAAACCAGAAAAGTTCATCACGAGGCCTCAATTTTGCTCCTGAGAAGTAACCAGTGATTCCAGCATTCTCCAATGCCAAGGTTGCAATAACATGCTGTAGCTTTGTCCCCACCAAAAGAACAAGCTGTACATGAACACAAAAGAAACAAAATGATGCAGTAAATGCAAAATATCGCCATCTAAATGCCATGTCGAGGCAGTATGTTGGATAGTCAAGAAACAAATACAAATCAGATGCATAACGGAAATATCCCCAAAACCAAAATAAAATAAAAAAGTTTCAAGCAAACTAAGTAGTAAATACACAATTATGTGTATAAAATTATTTAAAATAGTTACTAATAGGTTTTGTGACTAATGAAACAAACAGAATGATTGCAGTGTAGACTTACATAAAATAGGAAATTATAATATAAACGTATTCAATCATTTATTCATCTATTTATTTTTCATATAGAAAAATATACACCATTTCTGTAAAAATGAAAAAGCCATTTTTATGCCGGTTCTTCAACAGGAATTCTGTTCTTATCAATTTCCAAAGAAAAACTGAGAAAGCCCAATTACTACCTGGCACAGAGCCATTGACATGCCATTCACACAAGCATTTGACAAAATAAGATAACTAAAAGAAAGGAAGGAAATAACAAAGGTAACTTACAGACACAGGAATGATAGCTATCCAGAAATAGAGATTAGATCCTGTGGCAGACCAAAAAATGTAATTGTAAGATTCTGAGAGTACACGCAAAACCAAGTATGACTTGACCACAATACAACAACAACAAAGCCTTTTACTGCATGGATAACTTGACCACAACAATGTTTCAGGTAACGTTAAAGAGAAAAGAAAGTGAAGTGGAAGCTTTTGGCAAAGGAAAGACCCATAACGGTACGATTTTGTTGGGGAGGGGATGAGTATACTATTAAAAATTAAGATAAAAAAATAAGCATATACCTTTAATGTTGAAAAGCATGAAAGCAACAACAAATCCCCAGAGTGGGCCACTGCAAAAGATATTGCAAGCAGACAGTATTAGCTTTCAACTTCTTAATGATTCAATTTGTGAAAAACAAAAGCAATAACAATACAATAATCATAATATAATGCCCTACATGCTTAAGACAACATACATTCTTTCCTCCTTATATTGATTATTTGCCAGGAATGCGGAATAGAAAAGTGGAACTACCTCATAAAAATGCTAAATGTGAATTGAAGATTTTTTTTTTTCTCAGCAATTAATTAACACACTGTAACCTCATTAATTAAGATCATGCACAATTCGTAAAGTTCACAAGACATTTTCTTGTACTAAATGAACAGAAACTGACTTCCATAGGAGATAGTCATGAAGCTACAATAATAGTGACTGCTAAATCTCAACTATCACTAACCTCACACCAACTATTCTTTGGAATTCCTCTTCCATAGATCGAACCATATAGCTGTGAAAATCATATTTTAATGTGAGGTTGTGATTCTGCCATGAATAAGGAAAACAAACTGAGTAAAGTAGTAAACATTTAAAAATTAGTGGTACATAATACTACAAAGTTCAGAGAAGCCAGACATCCAAGTATTATGGTGGATTGCAACAAATGATACTTCAAAGTTCAACTTAATTACAAACTTAAGATCAGAAAGAAGTACTATGATGGATTGTAACAAATGAAACCAGCTGTGATACATGATGGCAATCACCACCACCAGGGTGTGGATGGCACTGGCAAACATAGAACAGGAGTCCTTTTTTTTTGTTTAACAAAAAGATAAAAGTTTGTAGTTATGAGTTAGTTCATGCATCTTGTCACATAGTGAGACACAAGTGTTTGAATAACATATTGCCCATATAAGAGTTGAATGTACACAGCGAAATAAGACCCATGTTAGGTAGTTTTTGAATCAAAACCATTTAGATCCAGATAAAATCTATTGCATTATTACATACCATGATGAATCCTTTGCGAAGTGTAAGGTAGTCGGCACGAACTGCAGAACGCCCAAATTGTCGGAAAAAACATGTCTACAATTTGAATAAACTTAGAATTAGATATATACACAATTATACTGAATAAGTGGTTCAAAATGAAACCTCGATTTATCAAGTCAATAATACTTGAAACTATATGCACATTGGCACAAGTAGATTGTCAAAATTATATATGAATATAGCCATGAAGAGTATCAGGTAAAAATAAAAAATTCACAAAAAGAAAGTTTGGCTTTACAAAATGCTGACAGTGATAAGAAATTCATGCAATTAGCTCACATGAATTATTAAAATTTAGTACTTGCAGAACCACAACTGGAATTCTCATACGTTTTACCACTTTGAAGGAACAATTATTAAATTTTTATTGTTAACTCAAAATACATATCAAGAGATCAATTCTGAATGCCTTAGTCAGCTTCATTTGCCATGGCAACTGCATAATATATTTAGGAAAGCAAATTGATCAAATAATGTAAGCTCTTTTCATTTGAGCATATTTTGATTTAAAATATTTTTCAGATATGCCTTTTTAATCAAATGAATTCAAGAAAAATAAATTGAACGAAATCAAATGTAAATGAGGAAACAAAATGGAGTTATGTAATTACCACCCAAATGAGGGAACTGTTTCTGGCCAATGGATTTGATGTATGAAACTTGACAAAGGTTGATTGCCTACGCATTGTCAACTCTCTTGTGATTACTGTGGCAATACAAGAAATGGTCAATCTACTCTTGAATATGGTTTCAATATGAACAACATGACCACCCATTTATGTCAAGGACCAATTGTATCAAAAGCTTAAGTTGTTAGATAGAAGTACATAAATGATTTACATTACTAAATGCTCCCCCATGCAAGAGCTCTTTTGATCTTAAACTGCAGTGCACAAGCCCATTTTATCTTATGCTGAAATTTAATTTTAAATATGAGAAATGGGATTGGCTGGCATCAAAACTTGGTCACAGAAGATTTAACATCATGACGAGGACCAACTCTCCCTAAAGCTTAAGCTGGTACATAAATGGATATACTATCTCAGATTTTCCATCTGTCATAAGGCGCCGACTTCGGTGCTCTTCGCTGGTCAAGGTGCTTAGTGCACCTTGCAATCTGATGGTGAGATTATGAGGTGTATCGATGTACCAATCACTTATGATGCACTGTAGTAATATCTAATTTTAAGAAAATTTAAAAATATAATTAAATATATTTTAAAAATTAATTATTATATATTGACAATATAAAATTATACTGGCAGTATAAAATAATTTTATACTATCATTATAATAAAAAAATTTTATCAATATAATTTTACTCTATCAGTGTAATTTTATCTTGTGAGTATAAAATAATTTTACATCACATTATAATCAAAAAATTTTATCAGTATAATTTTACTCTGTCAATATAATTTTATACTGTCAGTGTAAAATTATTTTATACTGTCAGTGTAATTTTACACTACTAATGTATAAAAATTAATTTTTAAAAATTATAAAAATTTTATCAGTATAATTTTACTCTGTCAATATAATTTTATACTGTCTATCAGTATAATATTACATTGATAGTATAAAATTATTTTATATTATCAATATAATTTTATATTATTAGTGTATAAAAATTAATTTTTAAAATATATTTAATTATATTTTTTAATTTTTTTAAAATTAATATATTACTATAATGCATCATAGGTAATTGGTATATCGATACACCTCACAAATCTACACCATCCGATGCTTCTGATCTACAGGTGCACTAAGACCTTGGATCACAGCTATCAAGTCGGCGCCCTGTCATAAGGCACTAAATATTCATTCTTGCTTGTTTTGTAGATTTACATTGGTGAGTGAAGAGATGCATCATAAAAGAAAAAATCTGATTGTGATACCGTGTAAGGTCAATCAAAGAATTGCAACAACATTTCACAGGACCAATCAGGATTACAGAACACACAAAGAAAATCACTTACGAACAAAAGCACATTGAGAAGTATTGAGCCTACCTGCCAAAGAATCATGCCGATCCTTATGAGCCTCATCCTCCCACACTCTCCAACTGTGAATCTGGTTTAAACTATTGGTGTTGTTAATTTGTTTTGTCAATCAGAAATCCAAATTATAACACTTAAATGTTTATGGTATACATTGATATATAGTCAACAAAACAAATAAAATTTAAAAACATCTCAATGATATTGTTTCATCCTACTAAATTTCATTTCAATGCAATTTAAATTGAAATTAATTTGATATACTGAACAGTACAATGGATATATATATATATATATATATATATATATATAAGCACAAATCATTTAAATATGTCACTTAATTTAATAGACACAATCACCACACTTACATTTTACAATATTCTCTATACCTTTTTTTTTTTTGGTATTCCATAGAATTTTGTAGAGCAAAACCTTATCTACATACTCTTCTCTGTGCGGTGTTTAATCAAATGATGATGCTTCACAGGACATGACTGACACTCTCTTTGTATGGTTAAGTATCAAAATGGTAGTTCAACTGTTGAACCATGCCTCAAAAGCAAAAGTTCCAATAAGTTCCATAACATTGGTGGAGTGCTCTATCAATAACCTTATGCACCTAAAGAACGTTCACTAGTTGAATAAACAGGATAGAGAGGAATTGTACACGCTTTCAGTGATTCAATCAGCACATACAATCTTGTCATAGACAATTGTTTTGAGGCAATTAACTTTTTGGGTCAATGTGGTATCGATTTTCAGTCTTTTCAACTAAATACTACCATTAGTTAGCCCAAAAGTGATTTATCAAAATCTTGCTAATATCTATAAGTAGGATAAGAAAGGCATATGGTAGTCCTGCACCGACAGCGAAAGACAATACACATTGTGTCAATTACCTTATTTAGAATGACTCAAACTACTCTATATCATTGCTCCAATATTGTTTAAACATAGAAGAGAACAAGAAAATTCATCAAGGCAAACCCAATCATGTTGAAACAGAACATTAATATTTGGCTCATCTTTGTCAATAATGACAAATGTGTTGCAGTTCTCATCTAATTGTGAAAAACAATATCTCACCTTCACAATTGCTAACAACATTGTTAGGCAACTGTATGATATATGTGTTACCGCCATGACAAAAATGAACCGGTGCAACTGTTCTAGACCTTCATACGAAACAAATGGTTCATAACCCTGAGCAGCATAACAAATTACAAATTAACCCACATTAATTTAGAGCAGTAAAAATTAATGAATAATGATAGTCAAACTTGAAAGATTAAGGTATATAATGTTCGTGCCTCCTTGCAGGAGCTTCTACTTATGCCATTCAACATCCTCCTAATTAAGCTTGGGTAAGCATAAGCCATCAATAATTTACGTTCTTCGGAGCCATTCTCTTCCATTTCTTCATCAATCTCAGATCTAGTGCATGGAGCAAAAGCACTATTGTAGAACTTTGACGAAATGCAAATATTGGCTATCATTCTTGAGGTAGCTGTTAATAGGAGTGATATGAATCCAAGCAACATCAACTCTGAAGATAAAATTGCAAAATAAATAATGAGAGTTAATCAGTAAGGCCTGATAGGAAAAAGAAAAGAATTGTTGTTTATATTTGAAAGGATTTCCAGTAGAACTGAATGCATGGTACCTTCTTTCATCTTCTCCAAAGCCGCAAGCAAGGGTTTTCGATTAGTTTTCCGCAGCCACTGCAGCCACAGAAGAACACAATCAGACATCAGAATTCATACCAAAGCTGACCACAAAGAACGGCTTATTCATTCGATTTCATTAACAAGTCTCATAGCACCTCTTCAGGTTCCAGTCTACACCTTTAAGTTTGTCAAATGCCTCAAAAATACTACAGGCTTCCAATTTCTACTATGCAATTTGTTGTTACACTACAGAGATTAACATCAAAACCCAACGAAGCTGAGTAGAGATTCTAACAATACTTACATGGCTTAAACGGTGAATGGAGCGCTCCACAAGCAAAGAGACAGCAACAAAGATGGTCAACACAGTGGCAACAGACCATGTAGGAGTCAAAGCCAGTGACCTTGTTTCTTGTACACTTCCGGACATTTTGAATTAAGCAAATCACAGACCGAACCTTAAATAAGACTATGCCTTAAAAAACCTCAGGCCAACCTCTTCAATGACTTAAAATATGGGTCTCATTGAAGATCAACTATGAAAATTGTACAAACATAACTTGTAGTTCAGTGCTTAATCAACCTGCAACTTAGTGGGATAATACTGAATCCTATAAATAGAAATCCTAATGGTGGTAACTTTGATCAACAAATATCAGCAATTAGTTAGCTTGATTCCTAGTTTACATACAGAGATACAACAAAACAAGTGAAGGGGGATATAGGGCCCAAAAGGAAGCTCCTTGTACTTCCAATCTCTTCATTAAATGCCCTCTCCAACACAAATGCTCTAACGCCATTAACTCCCAGGTTTGACCAATAGCTTTGGCCAACAAAGAGAACCTTGGCAAAGCCCCCAAATGAACCTAGTGGTTCCTCACTACATACCAAATCTTCCACAGAAGATGTCTATTGAAAGTCTCTCATAGAAGAAAGGAAAGCCACAAACCCCCCACACAGCTTTTCTCTTACTTGGCCTGTTTTCTCTTACTTTCTCCAAAGAAAAAACAAAAAAGGGATCTCTTCTTCTTCCAGAAAGCTGTTTTAGACTGTTTGGACCAAACCAGTTTTCAAATCAAGCTCACGTTTCATCAGACACATACATTAGTATCTCAGAAAAAGAAGCTCATTCCCTTTGTCATGCTTCAACAACCGTGCCAAGAAGATTCAGACATTCTCAAATCAGAGAGCAAAGGTCAAAGCTTTTTCCCAACATCCAACACCCCACCACCTTAAACACTGTCAGGAATCTAGGAAACTCATAGAATGGAAGCTGTCTCAATATGACAAGTAAACTCAGAAGAGTGAAGACTGAGCAGATCTCTCTCTTTCTCTTTCTTTCTCTCTCTATTTCTCAGTCACAAGCTTGAGAGTGAAACAAACCAAACCAGTTAAATTACCTTACTAAAATACATTGAATGTGTTAACCAAAAAACTACATTTGAGATTCCAAAGTGCATTCAAACTGCAGGAGGCAAAGCGCGTGTTTTCCAACTGCATTGCCAATGCACTGTAACATGGATCTTCTACTTCCCTGGGCCACAGAAGTGTGTGCCAGCTCGCACTTGCAAACTCTGTGTATGTAACTTAACATGCATTGACAAAACAAACCAGAAATTCTTGTGATTTCTTAGCAAGAAAGAAGCAGTGCTAATGATGTATTATTCATAATTAACAATTTAGAATTGTAAACAATTACTATTTTTCACTTTTTACTATGTTTTTAATAAAAGAATTGACATATTAAATTATGAATAAAATATAAGACTACTTTTTTCATTGCCTATAAGATATTCTCAAAATAAACAGAAACCAAATCTTCATGCAGCAAGCACGTGTTTCCTTATTATCTTTTTCTCTTTGTATAATCCCCACTTGTCCTTGTTACCAGCATTAGCATCAACGAATCTATATTGATACTACTATTTTTTTTTTCTCTAATTGTATGTTATCTTTATAAATTCGGCCTATTTAAATTATCTATATGAATAATTTTCATTCAACTGTACAAATGTAAGTGTTATATAATTTTTTCACAATAGTTATAGCATGTGTGGGAGTATGTTTGCCATTTTCATAATTGATTCTAGCCCTTCTAAAATTGATTTTATCAATTTTTGATAATATTTGATTGTTAACTTTGAAAATTAAATTTTATCTCTAAAATTAATTTTAGAAGAAGTGAAAAATTTTTACTTTTTATCGAATCACTTTTAGAGAAATTATGAAATATAAATTATTTTATCTTAAAATCAATTTTAAGTAAATTAATTTTAATAAAATTAATTATATCTAAAATTAATTTTACAAAAATAGAACCAAATACACCTTAATCTCTGAGATCTAAATCCATGTTCTCTACTCTTTTCCTTACCAAAAAAGAATTCATGTTCTCTTTTTAAAAGGGCCAAAATTGTTTACTAACTCAACTATCTTTGGGTAATGATACTTCTATTTCACACTTTACTTTTATTGGGATTGTTTATAATTTGTTTTGATAATTGAAAATGGACTTTTACCTATAGATAAATAAGAAAAATGTTTACGAGTCTTATTTTTGTCAGAATAAATTAATATTTTTGTTAACTCTTCAAGATTAAGCCATTTTTATACACATAACAAACTCATTTTTATCATTTTATTTATTCAACGCTCAATTTTATATCCTATCAAAATCTTAATTATTTTTTTATATGTGTAGTATTAACGGGTGGTCTTAAACAGTGAAACGAAAATTAGAAATAATTTAGTTAGAATTTTCGAATCTCATTATTAAATAAACTAAAGTTTTAGGAAACTATTCGAACAATATTTAATTAAAAAATGTTGATTATGTGATATTTTCCAATATAAATATGTGAAGGCATTACACATGAAATAAGCTTTACAGACGTTCACAAATCGGTCAAAGACGTCAATTCAGTGATAAGACTACCACTATGTGGTGATGTCAGAGTGTTTAGGTTTCGTCCAAATCTCAATCTCATATTCAAATGTGTCGGTTTCACGAATCACATATCACATGGAAGTTGGACTATAATGTTTTTTTTTTTTTTTAATAAAATAACAAATTGGTTCCATCAATTTTTATATAAAATAAATTAATTTTTAATAAGAATAAATTGATAAATTGATTCTAATTTTTTAAAATATCAAATAAATTAATTTTAATAAAAATAAATAGATAAATTGATTCTTAAATTATTTAACTTTAAAAAAATTAAAAATTAATTTATCTATTTATTTTTATTAAAATTAATTTATTCTATATTTTAAAAAATTGAGACCAATTTATTAATTTATTTTTATTAGTAACTAATTTTTCCTACATAAAAATTGATAGAGATCATTTTAGAGATTTATTATTTTTTTTCCCTTGCGCGGAGTGTGCCTTCTATATTTTTTATGCGTAGGATTAATTTCACACGGATGTTTGATAACATAAATTTTTATTACAGATACTTTTTATTGAGATTTAAATTTTTATGTCACAAATAAAATTTTCCTACATAAAGCCGTATTATTGATTAAGTTACACTTTGCAATCATTGAAATATAATTTAATATTACATGTAATATTTAATTGTTGCAAACAATTCTATAATTCTATGCAAGACTGGATTTAGAAAATTTAATTCATAAAGATAACTTTATGTATGTATCAAATAATAACTTAATTTAAATATTTTATAGTAATAGTTGTTATTCGAGTTTCCCTTGAATTTACGAGAAAAAAAATAGGTTCATGTTTGTTCATTTATAATTCTAATGACAACACAATTGTTATTCTGTGCCGTTAATTTGTGAAACAGTAACACAAAAGATAAAAGTATATTATTTTATGAACATAAAGCTGTGGTACCAGTACTAGAATAAACAAGAATAAAGACAATAGAAAAGAATCCTAGTAAGCTCGAGCTTATTCCAAGTATGTTGCTTAAGAAAACTTAACGTTCATGATTGGTACTGTTCTTGTTTAGTAAATAATCATTACAAATTTCAATTCCAACATAACGGCAAAAGCATAGTATATGCAATGGATATGGCCCCCAAAACCTTTTACGTAAAAGCTCAGAACTTCGAATATTTCAAACCCATGACTCGAGCGCCGACCGCAGTAAGGCTAAAAAGCCATAAAGGATGGAAGAAAAGAAAAAAAAAACAGGAGAAAAAGAAAGAAAGAAAGACGTGACTCAACTTTTTTGGAATATATATATATATCCCTGAACATTGCTTATATACGTTAATTTCCTATCTTCTTTCGTATATAGGTACTCAAAAACTATGTCCAAATAAACTATGTCGAAATAACTCAATTTTTATGCATTAAGTGATGCAATTCTTCTTGGTTTATTTTGGCTTTTGTTGCTTACCTGTCTCTCTCATTGGACATGTCACTTGAATAGCAAAGCCAGTGACTAAGCCACTATTGACTGCTTGCACAGCAAAGACAACACATCCCATATTTGTCGCAGGTGGTGACGGTTTCTTGATGTTAGCGAAAATAGTGATGATGATACACTGATCTATGTCTTGGAATCACTTTCCTCGGTTCTCTATGTGATTTTTTTTTTTTTAAATTGAGTCAGTTTATTATTGAGATAATTTTTTAAAATTTTTTTTACAAGATTTAAATATAATATTTTATTTTAAAAAAGCAAAAATAATTGATTCATCTTTTAACTTATTTTCTGTTTTTAAATTTATCCTCTAAATATTAAATATTTTAAATTTATTTTCTACATAATAAATATTTTAAATTCATCCTCTAATTTTAAAAAAGCAAATATATTTATCCTCTTTGTAATCTCTTAACAAATGTTATTTGTTATATTAGATAGTAGATTTGAAAATATAACTTATTACATAAGATATCCTATATACTATTTTTACTAATTCAAATGTCAGATAGAATTTTTTTATTAGTATAAATAACGTCATTTATGAAGAGGATAAACATGTTCAATTTTTGAAAATTAGAGGGCATTTATAACTTAAAGGATAAATTAAAAATAAAAAATAAGTTAGAGGATGAATTTATTATTTTTTCCTTTTCAAAAAATATCGAGGTAGTTGAATCAATGAAACCTTTATAAGGAAGAGATTATATAAACTTTACAACTTATATGATTAATATTATTTTTAGAAGCATTGTTTCATAATATATGCGAATATGCAATATATGAACTTATGAAGATGACTAACAAGATCCCTATTGAAAAAAGAAAAAGAGAAGAAGAAGAAAATGACTAACAAGAAGCAACACCTATATTTAACACTCTAGCTTCTCTCTTTGTGTTAGTACGTTGAATTTGCGAAAGGAGAGGGATTTTTCTTTTCTTTTTTTTAAAGAAAAAAAGGAGGGTAAGAAAATTTTATTAATTATTTTTGATATTCCAACATATATGTATTTTGTCAATCAGATCTAGAACCCCACCAAAGCTATACCAAAAACAAGAAAGGGAAAATAAAAAGACTACAAATGAGGAGAAAGAAGGGGGGGGGGGGGGGAATAAAATAACGGACGAATGCTACGCTGGAAAATCAGAGCTCGAGAAAATAAGGCAACTTTAATTCACTTGTTAAGATAGGCTCAAGCTCACCATGTATGTGCTTCTAAGAAATTTCCTCTATCTTCAATGAATCTACCGCTTCCAAGATCCACTATTGCTGGATTCGAGATTCGTCAAGGCATATAGACTAATATATGTCACCAACTCCAAATCTAACGCTGTCCAACTGTGACTATGGTCACGTCCAGGCTGTTTAAAGCATTGGCCGACTTTTCCATAATGTTTTCCTTAATTATTGCACCCCTCTTAAATCTTAGCTGCAGCTGCACCTTCTAGTTCCTACTGAATAATTAACACACAAATCACATCAATGTTGCTAATAAGTGTCAAGTCATTAGACCACCAATTTTAGACGAAATTTTACATCAAGCCAGCGTTCGGCCATAAGGAACATGGAATGTAACCGGCCATCGGTGCATCGTTTGGCAAGCAGGGACAGGGCATTTATTTGGGACAAAGACAACAAATTTTGTAGCTCAAGGCTTTACTAGATGACACATCCTTAAATTCATCGCACTTTGACAAACATGAGCGGATTTGGAGGAATTGGCGGCAGCTTATGCTATACTGACACCACTAGATTCGTCCATTTTATATGTTCTCATTCATGAACATAGGAAAACCACTCACCAAAGCTAATGCTCTAGAACATATTCCCGAAAATATGTGGCTGATTAGTGACAAACTTACTTCACATAATTTCAATATTTAAATTAAATACAACTGCAAGTAAATCGAAACTTACCCCCGTGGATGGCAAAATAAAAATAGTATTAAAGAAGAAAAGTATTACATATTTCCTCGTTTACAATTAGAACAGTAAATTTGCAATTAGATAAAACAAAATTTCCACTATAGTGCCAACTATATCACTAAAACTAATGCTCAACAAACCAAAATCCTGCACGTTCTTCTTATCTCCAGAATAGTTTATTCCCTCTATCTCGTCTGCGTCCAAATCCAAAGATCAGTCGATGACCCTTATGCTTCATTTACATAACCAAAACAGAATACCGAGAGCAAAATTGATGCATTTGACATGCGTAATCTGAAGCCGATGATGGTCCAACAGGAACTGGCCTCGGACGGAAGAGACACATGGGAAAAGGGACCATGTTCTCTCTAAGGCTTAAGGATGGAAGCTAAACCAACTCATAACTTACATAGAACTCCACAAAGGCAAAGCTCACTTGCAACCAAAACTTATGATTCACTTGTTGAGACTGGCTCAGCAGAAAGAAGCTGCTCAGATGGAACATTAGTATCTGGATCTTGCTCAGATGTGTCACTATCAGAGGTTGCAATCTCTTCGTCTGAATCGTCCACCATGTTTGGAAGTTGGTCAGTAGTTTCTCCATTCAACTCAGTCTCGCTGTATAAGTCCCTTTGAACAGGCACACTTCTTTGTTGCTGGGATGAAAGAACATTTGCAATTGCTTTAATAGCTGCAGATGCCTGGTCGTCATCAATTGCTTCATCTATGTCTACACCATTAACATTGGGTTCCTCAGGCAAGTCATCTTGCTGCGGAGGGGGAACAAAAAAGGGTATTCTACCCCTCTGCCAGTCATGAAGTACCATCTTTGCTGCAGTCATCAGGTCAGGCTCACCTCCCTGGAAATGGCCATTATAAGTAACAATTCAGCTAAAGTCTGTCTCACTGTCTTCCCAAAGCAAAAAGCTTCAAGAAGAAACATCGCAGGAATACCCAAATGAAACAAGTTGACACACGATTGTCCTAAAAGGGAGAAAACTAGTCATTGAATCACACCACATTCTCCTTAAAGAAGAACCTCCAAAGCAAGCAGAGTATAAAATGAAGAGATTGAAATGGGTGTTGCTTTGGTTCAAATATTTGAATATGCACACAGAAAGCATACTTATCTACTCTTGAGCATATTGAGGAAAGCTAGAATATATTAATAGAGCAGATGATCAGCCTTCGTAACAATGCTATAATGAAATAACTTTCAAATATAAACTAAGAAGCTAGATCAACTCAAGAAGAATACCTTCAGAAGTTTGCCAGTTGATTTGCAAAGCTGAAATAGGAAGTCATTTTCATCATCCCTGATGACAAGAAAAAGATATCGTTGACAACCAAGAGTTTTGTACATAAAATACAATAGCACATACGGAAAGCAAATCAAGGAGAATAATTTATAAACTGCATGCAATAGTCACTCGAAGAATGATCATGTCATCACCACTTTATTGTGCATAATCTGTCACTAGAGCCTAAAATATAGGCAAACCAAAAATATCTTAGCAGATGTCTGCACAAAACGATATGTTGACATTATGCAGAAGCTTCATATCAACTGAACAACAAGAAGGTTGCTGCCTCATACAATAGCTCAAGCTTTAATCCTTTTCCGTTACTTAAAATAGTCTAAACTCTAAAGTATTCACATGGGTTGATGGCATGACAATACCGTTCTCTATCAACAAAATTAGCACAGATCTTGTCAGAGCCAAAGATTAATAGGCATACTTAGGGTTTTTTTTTTTTCCCTGACAAACTGAAGAATATAAAAGGGAGAAACACTTTACAAGATCTACATCATCACCATTAAGCTCAGGAGACAGAGAAACATACCACTCTTTTATTCTATATGCTCTTTCCAGGTGCTCCTTCTTAACACGTTTCAAAACCTCACCTATATGGTCTGCAGCATCTTGCAAGTTTGTTACGCGTACCTGGAAATAAATCGATTGGTTAGCATGGATGTAATATCTACCAACTAATATGCAAACTAAATGCCATATCAACCTCTACCACCATAACAAGCAGAAGAATAAATTATTCATTGAGCAAGTAAAACAGTTAAAAAAAAAATACTTTATTAAAGTGAATGACAGCTAAAAGTAGAAAACAGCAGGAAACCTACCACACCCTTCAGCACAACATCTGTTTCAGAGTCATTGTTCTGGTAGACAACACCTGGACAATCGATCAAAAAGATCCTCTTTGTAAGAGTTATGTACTGCCAGACTTTAGTTTCCCCAGGAATTGGAGCAACCTTGCAGACCTTTTGACACAATAAATGGACACAAGTCAAGGTCTCAATGAATAGGCTAAAATGCTTATTCCACATAACACAAATTTTAAAATTTAATCTGAGACAGGATTTTGGAAAAATATTTGTGCTTACTTCTATGCTTTCATTAATTTCCTTGCAAAATCATTAACAACAGATCAAACAGAAAATCAGAAGCAGTAAAGGAGAAAGAACTATTACATTCTTTGTACGCAATGTATTGATCACCGATGACTTCCCAACATTTGGATATCCAACAAATCCAACAGATATAGCTTGCTTATCACTTTTCAATCGTGCAAATTGTCTCAGAACTGATAGAAGTGAACCCTAAACACAACAATGATCAATAAGAAAATAGTAAATAACAGCAGATACAGAATAGTTAAAGCAGAGGAAAGAAAGATGATCAAATAATGAAAGAAGTATTATCTCCAACCTCACTTATCTTATTATATTACAACAAATTGGCAGACAAATTGAACATATTAAACAAAAATTAAGTCAAGTATATTGGAAATACCTTTCCAAAGGACTTGTTGATGCTTGCATGGAATGCTAGAGTTGGATATTCTTTTGACAAAACTCTAAGCCATCCTTTTGTTGCCCAAGCAGGAACTAGATCACACTGAAAAGAAAAATGAGGACTTGAGATGTTTTATATTGCATAATAGCAATTAAAGGGCATTTAGCAACTTTTTAGGGGGAAAAAAATATGATGGACCTAACCTTGTTCAGTAAAAGAACCATGTGTTTGTGCTTGCAATTTTCCTTCAAATGCTTCTCTAAATGGAAGCATCTTGTGCCTTGTGGGTCCCTTGCATCTAGGACCTGCATTAGGATACATAAAATATTAAAACTTCAAATGGAGAAGATGAATGTGTGGGGGGACTTCAACTGCAAGGAATCTTGAAGTCAAAAGGAATCTGACCTACCATGGTTCAGCTTTAAACAAGCGTGAAAGAACCACATTAAGGAGAATGCTTAAAATGTGGAATAGATTAGCTCCCAAGGTTTTATACCTTACCCCTTATATACAATGACAAACCTTCTTAAATTCAATATAATTTTTACATTAAAAGATAACATGCAGATTTGAAGCAGCAATGCCCATCATAAAGCACATTTTCTTAACCTCATGATACAGACCTACATTATCTAGTGTAAACACACGCATGCTAGTCATGTCAGAGTCAGCCTACACATATTGTAATGTAATAATGATAAGTTTGACAAAGAAATCCAAGCAAAAACTGAGACTCTACCTGGACGACAACATCCGAAGAATCTATCACTTTGTAGAGCTCACCCCAAATACGTTTACTTTGACCTTTCTCAAACATTGTATGCCGCACTAAATCCCTAAATCCATCCCCTTCATTAGCTTCTGAAGATCCACTAGCACCATACTTCTGCTCAAAAGCCTCTGCAAAGCAGCAATGCATTTGATTTAAAAAATGATCAATCACACAAACCGAGCATTCCCACAAAAGAAGCAAAAAGCAGTATTCTTCAGCTTCACCCGTAAAAAACAAGTACCAGATTAAGCACATAATGACAACTACGCGGTATTACACCGAATTACAGAGAAAAAAAAAAATCATTATTTAATACCTTGAGAACCATCAGCTTTCTTAGCCAATGACTCGTAATCAGCTGCCAGTAGGGTGGGCCGCTTTCTCTTAGTCTTTGGACCAAACGCATCCGCGAAAGGCTCTCTATCAAGAAGGTGAACCCTTGCTTGCTACATTTATACATAATCCATCCAATTAGAAGACAACTATAAAACAAATTCTAAGTTAAACTGTAATAAATAAGACAATTTTCATACTTTTCGCGTAAGATAGAAAACACAATTTCAAGAGAAATTTTTTAAAAAAAAATCACAAACGCGCTTTCTTAAGCTTAAAAAAGTCTAAAATTACCAAAAACTTAAAAAAAAAAAATCTAAATATATTTTTAATTCTTCTAAATATTCGACTTTTTAGATTTGGTCCCTAAAAAATAAGCGAAAAATTTGAGGAACCAAATTCAGAAAATTAAATATTTAGAGGGATTAAAAATATATTTAAATCAAAAAAGAAATCCCTAATCGTTTGAAGAATTAAGCAGCTGAACAAACCTTCTGGTGATCGTTAAGAAGCGACAAGGGAAGCTTCTTCTCCTTCAGAATAACATTGTAATTACTGGACATTCGGCTCTGCAGCTCTTCCCTGAAGAACTCGAGCTCCTTCTGATTCACCACACGAGTATTCCCTAAAAAGAAAAATGTCAAAACCCTAAAAGTTCACTCGATAAGTGATTTTGGTGCGAGATTGGGGGGGTTGGGACTGACCGAACCAGCGGCGGTCAGGCTGGATGCGGGTGGCGGGCAGGTCCTTGGACTGGAACTCGTGGCTGAGGATTTTCCCCTTGCGGTCGCGGACGGGCCTGGTGTTGTACATCTTGAGGCGACGGACGGTGGCGGCGGAGCGGCTGTTGTCCTTGTTCTTGGCGGCGTCATTGCTGCGGTTGACGTCCAGGGAGTGCTTCGGCTTCCCGGACACGTTCACCTTCTTCTCCTTCTTCTTCGCCATTGTTCCCTTGCTTTGCTTTCAGACACAGAGAGAGAGAGAGAGAGAGAGAGAGAGAGAGAGAGAGAGAGAGAGAGAAGTGTGAGGTTGGAGTTGGTTGGTTGTTCCAGCTGAAAGCAAACGGTACCGCCAAAGCACAATGGAAGACTAGGGTTTTCGCAGCGACAAACGGTGGCAATTTCCTTCTTTTTGTTTTTGCGTAAAGAATTAAACCGGGGGCCCAGTAATGTTGGTGGACTTGCTAGCCCAATTAGCGAGAACAAATGCAACTAGGGCTGCACACAGTGCCAAATGGCGAAGTATTTTTTAAAACAAAAGGAGAACTAATATTATTGATCAAAACAATGTAGTTTTTGTCTACCAATTTAAAAAAAAACAATGTAGTTTTAGGAGGATTATCAGGTAGAGTCTCTCTTTTTTTTTTCTCACCTTTCAGAGTGAGAGTAAGGATTTGGGAAGAGGAGAAAGGAATTGAAAACAGAGTGCAAATAATTATTACTGAGTAGAATTGGTCATATTAAATGGACTCATACATCCCTAAATCTTAGCATTTAGGATTTATTAAATTTTAATTGATATAGCTCAAGTCAAGTTGACTCATTATGCACTAAAACTTTTTATCATTAGTATTTTTTTTCCATCTACAAAGATAAAATCAAGACTTTATTTTAAAAAAAAAAAAATTGAACCACTTGACTTGGGTTTAAATCTAACTTTTTGTATTAAGAATAATGCTTCGGGTGAAAATAAATTGTATTAAAAAAATAATACATAAATTCAAACTCATTATTGCTATATAGGATGTAGACCCTTTTACCTGTCACACTTTCTCGTTATATGGAGATTATAATTGTTTTTTTTTTTTGTCTAAATTACTAGTATTTATAGTTCAACTCAAACTAATTTGATTTGAGTCTAGCCGCCATATTATTGGGGTAAAGTTATACTAGTGTTATTTAATTTTTTTTTTTTTGTCCACAAAATTCAAATTTAAAACTTTACTTAAAGAGAACAAGTGTTAGATCACTTGAATCAACCAATCATTAATAATTGCCTTTTTCTTTAATTACACTATTAGTAAAAAATAAAAATAAAAACCTTTTGCATTATATAACAAAAACATTATTGTATTAATTTATTTTGAATTTAAATTTTTTCGAATATCCCTTCACCCGAAAAATGAGATATTAATTTTCTGGAATATGGTCAGGTGCCTAAGGGAGGACTCAAGTCTCTTCGAGTCAAACCGGCACCTTGTTGGTTATATTGATTTCTTTATGGGGGTGATTCGTTTAGTAGGGGAGAATGTTTTTATTTTCTCAGAAATGTGAAAACATTCCCTTGTTTGATAGAAGAGTTGGAAAAATGTTTCTAAGATTGTTGCATTTCCAGGAATGATTTTGGGTGAAAATTCTCACCAAAATATTTCTATCTTATACATGGGATTATAACATTCTCATGAAATAGGAATATTTTTCTCTAAAAAAAGATCAAATTACCTCTATTATCACCCACTGACACTCACTATCGATATGGAATACTCAAGAGTATTTTTGAAAATGTGCAAAACATTTTTGAAAATTCAATCCATCTACCAAACGTTTTAAAAAATATATATCTAAGAAAGTTATTTCCGGAAATAGCATTCTCGAAAATCCTACTCGGGAATGAAATTCAAGCCTCTTATAAAATGATCCTATATGAATGTTAATCATCATATATATTATTCTAAAAACCGGTTGATGCATTGTGGAATGGATGATGTGTCCTTTCCAGCACAATTTGGTTTCCTGCCCATTTTCTTTCATCAATGAATTAATAAGGATCAAATTATCTTCATTCTTTCCAACTATATCTATGTTATCATATCTTCTTTCAATTCTTTCCATTTTTAATTGTGATATCTTCTTATTCCTTATTAATAGATTTTTTCGATAACCGACACAATAATCACTCTCTCTCTCTCTCTTAATTAATGACGATCAAATTTCCATTATTCTTTCCAATTATACCTATGTTATCATATCTTCTTTCAATTCTTTCTATTTCTAATTGTGATCCTTTCTTATTCCACGCTTAAAGCAATAATCCACACATGCATTCATTCTAGAAACAGTAATTATGAATATGGTATATAAAGCATCTCATACATTTATCCCACAAAACCTCACGCTATAGGCTTTATTCATCGGGAAATACAGTCGCTGGTGCAGCCGTCCATTTTGTCCAATGAGAAGTTTTTCACCTGCTTCTATATTCAGTTGCTTCCACAAAAAGCTTTTCAAATTTCAAAATATCTTATACTTCCTAGATGTTATCTATTATCTACCAGCTCTTCATTACACCAATAGCAAACTTTCTTATCTTCATCTTAAATTTCTTCCCTTCTCTTCATTATTTTACCTTTCTCATTCCAGACCCTTCTTCTTCCTCTTCATTCTTTTGTTCTTTCTTTTTATTTTTCACATTTTCTGTGCCTATAGTGGATGGTTGCTTCCTCTTGGAGCTTCTCTACATAAAATCACAAGCTTTCTTTTTCATCTTCTTCAAACATGATTTTATTCTAGTAGGTTTCTTATATCTTCTTTTCTATATCCCTTTTTCAATCTACACTTCTATTTTGTCTTTCTCATTCTCATTTGCTCTGCCACAACCTCTTCTTCTACTCCAATTTGTGGTGTAAGACGATTCAACAATGATCTGGCAGTATGAATGTCCTAACTAACTCTTTTTTATTTGCTTGGTAAGATTTCTTCACTCTTCTTCATCTTCTTTCTAAAACAATTATTAATGCTTCCTATTACTAATTGATATATTTTACAAATCCATAAGATGGTTGGTGAAAAATGTTAACTGATGGTGGCGCATCATTGGTGATGACTAGGTTAAAGTAAGGCGAAGAGGTGGAGATGGCAGTGTCATAGTAGTATGAGGTTGCTACTGTTTAAGATAAATCCCAATTCAATTATTAGTATAAATATTTTCATCTTGTGGATTTTTGGTGGTGTTTCTATTTTCTTCTCCTTCTTGCCATTGCTTCTATTTTATATTTTATATTTTTTTCTTATGCAAAATGCAGGTTTGATATTCCTTCTTACAATGGATTCATTGGTTAATAGGTATTACTTAATTATGTTTCTTTGATTTGCTTCTGTTTCATTATTTATATTTGCTTTTTTTCACCATTTTCCTTATTTTTGTTGCAAACTTCTTCCATTTTTATTGGTGTTTTGAAATATATCTTTTTATTTGATTATTTGATTGAATTACTATTGTTATGACTTTTTTCCTTTATGTTGTGTTCTATTTTTTTCATTTATTTTCATTTTAATTCTATCTATTTTTCTTTTTTATTACTTATGAGTTTTTTATGGAATAGTCTATTTATCATGCTCAGGAATTGCCATGATGATAACTATAACTATTGGGTTTATAGATGCTCATTGATCCACATGTGGTATGTATTTTGTTACTCATAGTCTATTGTATTAAATGAATTTGTCTTGAATATTTTAGTGATGTGTTATTTGTTCTTTTATTTGTAGAACTTTGCAGAAATACCTGCTAATTTTTGCAAGGATTATCTCTATATGTCACATAAAAATGTGATATTCGAAGAATTGGTAATGTGTTACCTATTTTTACAGGGATTACGTATTTTGTTAATTTTTTTTATTACGCTACTTCTACTTTGACTATTTCCCTTTCACTTTTTTCTTTGCCTACTATATTATCTGTGTGTCTTGATACTTTCAGTTTATGTTTCAGCAATTGTCATACTTGAGCTATTATGGTAAGCACATTGGTTTTTCATAAGCTTTTTTTCCTTACAATAGAGATACTATTACTACTATGTAACAAAGTTTGAATATCATAAGAGCTCCATTAATTTGGTTGCTAATTTTTCAGGGCATCAATGGTGCAATTAGGGATGAAACACTGTTACACGGCATAACTGTTCCAATGTTTGTATAGATAATGTTTTTGATTATAATTTGCCATTAACCATTACAATGTCATACATGATTCTATAGTTATTATATTTTATTTTAATATTTATATTTAATCGATTGATCATCTCTAACCATTTTGAGAAAAAAGAAGTATTTTCTTTATTTATTTGTTTTTTATTTGGTTAGTTGATTTGCTTCAATCCATAAGAATAGTGGATAGTGGATATAGTGTATATTTAATACCTATTTCTTCAGTGCCTAAATGAAATTAGTAACTTCATTCTTTCTACTTAAACTGATATAACCTCTTAATTTTTTACTTTTTCTATTCAATGCTTTATTTATTTGATTCAATATATAATAACAGTGGTTATATTTGATTAGTGAAAATTCACTTGAAGCAAGCCATGAAAGAATCGATAGTATAAAGGATGGCATGATAGCAAAAATTGATTCAGATACAGTAGTGGTTGCTACAAAAGTAAAAGTAAGGCATACTATGATAGATGATCTAAACTCAGCAACATGTGCGATGAGAACTAAACTTGAATAAGAATTTTTGTTATTTAGGTAGGGCAATTTAATTGGGAATATGTTTTTATCATGTATCATAACTTGTAGTTCTTGGCATAGGCGATTATTTGTTTTATTTGAGGGTAGTTTTCAACATGGCTTCATATGTCTATTAGGTTAGAAAATTTCTTTTTTCTTGATTAGATTCGATATATCTCCTTAATATGAACTACATTTGTTCACACATTGGTTAAGATGTTGTATAAACAATGTGGTATTTGGTTGCAAGAAAAGATTCATAAGGATAATCTTCTTATGCTAAAATAAATTACTAAAAGCCACATCAGGAGTTGGTTTTTTTATATGGTTTTCATAGATGATATATTAATGCTTTATGTGTCTTGCTATAATAATTATTGCTATGTATATTTTTGATTTGAACTTTTAGCTCCTATCCTTTTGTGAGGGTTGAGTATTGATATATCTACCTATAAAAAAAAAAAAGAAGTCTAAGAAAAGCTTTCTGACTGAAAGGGCCAAAATTAAAAAGAAAATAAAAAAAATTCATGATCTTAATGAAATTGAATATGCACAAATAATACTTGGCAAAAAAATAATTTGTACTTATTTAGATTTGAAAGATACTAAAATTAGGATTATTCAGGTGGAATGTCCATGACATCAAAGGAATTTTTAAAATTGGTAGAAAAATTCTTCCTATTCACATTAGGACTGATCATAAGATGTTGTTCTTATTCTTTTTGTTCTTCATATTTAGTTGTTATGTCATTTTATATAAAATTAATTCAATTTTTAAATGCTTCAACATAAAAAGTTATGCAAAATTTTTAGAATTTAAAAGTTAATTGGGATTTTTTTAATGGTATAATTGAATGAAAACTGAAAATGTTGGACAACTGAGAGGATTATAACTAGCAGAAAGATTTAGAGTATTGGAATAGGACTAAAATTAAAGATACTCAGTGAGTGCAATAAATGTTAACACACCTATAATTTTTTATATATTTTGAAAATAATGCAAATATACATTGGCACACCAGAAAATTTAATGGCAAATCTGATATGGATTGTACTTATATTGAGCTTGCAGCTACTATGATGCAAAGTTGTTGCTATCGAGTCTAGATAATATATCCTTAGTTATCTAACTATACGATTACTTCCCGTTCTAGGACGTTATTTTGATAATTGGATGCCTGTTATTTTGCACTATTGATATTTTTCTTCACTATTAAATAGATGATGACAATGAATGATACTAAATATCTATATTTACAATAATACTAAATATTTATATTGGTAAGAAGATACCATACACGTTTATTATATAAATAATAATAATAATTAATCTATCATACATTTTAATTATGAGTCTTGTTATATTCAAATTTTTGTGACCTTCCCGTGTATCGCGCAGGTAACTACACTAGTTATGTTAACTTATTTTTCGGTTAAAAACTATTTGAAAGTTGAATTTTTATTTTTTGGCACCGGAAAATAAAATAATCAACACCTCTATGGTCTGCTTTTTTTTTGGCGATGAGAAGCGTTTTAAAAGAGGGATTCAATAAAGAATCCTTTTGGTACATGAAGAATCTCTTTTTATTTCTTCTTGTTCAAATAGCTTCGAAACCAGTCATGGTCACACCTTTGCTTCCAAGATGTTGCTCCCTCAAGTGTTCTTTCTTTGTGTGACTAGTGCTGTTGAGGAAACTAGAAAACCATTGAACAGAAAGCTTGGGAAATCGCTCAAGAGTACTTCTATCCACATAATAAAGCCCAAATCTTACGCCATAGCCACTGTCCCATTCAAAGTTGTCCATCAATGACCATATAAAATATCCTCTTACATCTGCACCTTTCCTGCGCATCATAAAATTAGCCCTTGTCAACAAAGTAACTGAAAATAAGCCTATAAACAAAGGGTTGCTACTCATATGTAAGTCCTCATCACTCACCTTATGGCTCTTAGCAGATATGAAAGGTAGGCTTTATGATACTCTATTCGTTTGAAATCTTGTAGTAAATCATGCATTGCCATATCCTGTTTGAGCGGTGTAGAATATCCTAAAACAAATTTTGTTAATTAACTCATAGCATGGAAAACAAACTTGCATAACAAAAAGAAACCTTCTATAGTGACTATTCTTTGCTTATGAGTTCACAAGGTACCTGTTTGATATTATATTACTCAATTAATAAAGCAACAATGCTAGGAGAAAACAAATAGGAGTAAGCGATGCCTCTTATGTATTCACCCACCATTTTCTGTTATATACATGGGCATGTTATGGTATCTTATCTTAATGTAGTCCACAATCTTCTCCATGCCGCTTGGAACCACAAAGAATTTCGGCATTCCTGTCTGTTCCAAACAAACAAAAAAAGTTATTGTATCAAATATATTATAGCGATTATGTTCAATCCAATACATAATCTTTCATCAAATATTTGAGTAACCAGCGTAACATAACAATAAGAGCAGCTACCTCATCACCAATTGGAATGCCATCTCTCATGCCGGTTGTTTCCACATAGCCTCTTATTGGACGATCAGCTCCAAGAGGACATGGAGAGTGGGAGCAGTCCTTGGCATAGAGGACTCCATAGTGATTGATGCCAATGAAGTCCAGGCTGCCTTTTAGTATAGCCTTCTCCTTAGGAGAGAACCTTCGCAATTGGCTCCCAAGAATAGAGCGCATCTCAGCAGGGTACTCACCAAAAACAAGGGGATCTAACATCCTGCTTGTCACCAAAAGGAGTAGGAGAAGTTAAAGAAAAAAAAAATTTGAAAGGATAGTTTGTTGTTTATTCTTCACATCAACAATGAAGGGATAGTTTATTGCTTATTCTTCAAATCAAAATTACTCTCATATTATTAAATATATATTTATTACTTAATTTTATATGCTGAAGTCTATTCTTATCATAATCATAATCGTAATATAAATTAACCTAAAATACAGGGATGAAAGTAGTCCCATGCAATCAGTACGGGGTGTTAGAATTTTCTGGGTTTGGACTTCCATTGATTGGTGGACTTTTTGGTTTTATAAAAATGGGTTGAATGGATAGCTTAATTGTTCACTGCAAATCCATGTAATTATTGAGTGATCCATTATAGGTTTGGGATTCACCATGTGTTATTAGACTCGAGTTCAATGATGAATATGTTGGCAAGTGTAGAGACCCAAAGTAACCTAAATTTTTATGGATGGAACTAGGGTACTATGTATTCATATTATAGACAAAATCTCCCACTCTAGTTTTGAACATTCTTGACGACTATTGCTCTATCAGTGTGGCCATTTGGTGTGAGAAGGAGATAGAGTGGGTTCTCTTATACCTGGCATACACAAGTGTGTATGTATTTTCTTTGCATTAGGATTTGCAGATTGGGTGTTCCTCAACAATGTAAATCTGACAGATACACAACGTTATTAATCCATATTCCTATTATGATTAGTGTTCTAAATTTCTTGTATAGATTTGGTAAAATCTTACATATGGTATTTGTTCAAGCAAGGTCGTACCTCTATATCCTTGAGTTCTAAGGAGACAGGAACCATAGTCTGGTGGATGAACCATGACCGTGGTATCAGAGCTCGGTTATACTAGGATTAGAATCCATTTTAAGAAAATTCTTGAATTGTTTTAAATTAGAAATTTCTCTAAAATTAATTTGTGATAATTTTCAAATTAATTTGAAATAGGAATTAATGATTTGCTAAAATCCTTTTTGATCTTGAATGTGTTTTAATTGGATCGATTAAATTTTTGCATTGAAATTTATTTATTGAATGAGATGAGATATAAGCCACGATTCAATGGTATGAGCTAGGGCTATGCATGGGTCGGGTTGGGTCGAGTTTAGGCGAAAATAAAGTCCAATCCAATTAAATGAAGTTGGGTTTGGTTGGATCGGGTTTTGAAAATTTTGGTCACCAGAACCAACCCAACCCGATCTAATTCAAGTCGGCTTGGGTCGGGTGGTCGGGTTGCATCTTACTAAAAAAAAACTAAAATGCTAATCCTAAATCTCATAATAGAACTGAATACTCATTTAAAAAAAATAAAAAAACAAACATTATCAACAAAGATCAAAACTTTGTTTATCAGCAACAAAAATCAAAACTTTGTTCATCAGCAACAAAAATTTCAGATCACCATTTCAGGGGGAAAAAAGAAAAAAAAAATCAAACATTATCAACAAAAATCAAAACTTTGTTCATCATTAACAGCACATCCACCAACACTTTAACTAGGCAACATCAAGATACCATTCCCAGTACCAGAGCACCCTTGCCTCTGTCTCTAGCAGCAATGCGGCTGGCGATGAGGTCATTCAATGCGGTGGCAAACCAAATCTAGATCCAAGGCGGCAGCGATGCTGTGGCTGGCTTTCTTGTTGTCTCGACCCATGTAGCAGTGGTAGAAGAAAGAAGAAAGATTAAGGAAAGGAAGGTGATGATGGGATGGTGGTGGCCTTCTTCCGGCAGCAGCAGTGGAGACCAAAAGGGGGAAAGAGGCTGGGCACGAATTGTGATAAGGCCAAAGATGAGGGATTGAAACAAAACAGGGAATAGGCGTAAGAGCTAGAGGTGGCTGCCCGGCGGCGGCACGACGGTGACATGAACAGAAGGGAGGGGGAGGATTGAAGGTTGAAGGCGAAGAGGGAATGAGGAGCAGCATTTTTTTGGGGTTAGATGGTAAAATCTGAAATGGGTCTCAGACTCAGTTAGTCAGTTAAGATTAATGACGTTTAAAAAAAAAACAAAAAAGAGTAGAGGGTCGAGTCTATGGATCAAGTAATGGGTTTATTTTTTGTACTCGATGCCCAACCCAATCATTGGACGGGTTGATTGGGTTTTACCCGAACAGACCCAATTACCCTACCCAACTCGAGTTTGTATGTTTGGGTCAGGTCGGGTTTGTGAGTCTACTCGGAACTATAAACACCCCTAGTATGAGCCATATGTCATTTGAATTTTGAGTATCAATGACTTGCTTTGAATAAGGATTGTTCTTGATTCTGAGTCAAAATTTGTTATAGATCTCCATTAATATTTCAAAAACATGATATTATTAGAAACAATAAAAGGATAGGATTTGAGTCTCAATTCAGAGGCAAAGGATCTGTGTTTGGTAAATGATTGAAGGTAAGAATACTCTATATGAGTTGCAATGGGATATGGAAGCCAAAGGAAACTCTTGATGTTTTTAAGCCTATTGGTACAAATGGGTGTTTGAGAGGAAAATTCTAATGAAAGCGTAGAGTGTTTAAAGCGGGTGTTATGGCTGAATGTTTCCTTAAAAAGGCAGAACCTGGCTATTGTTATTTGCGACTATATAATAGTTGAGGGGGAGAGTGTTGGATTTTTCAAAACAATATCAACACGGGGTACTATACTAGTACACATAATAATTTATGAGTTTAATTTTTGTACTATTGTGCAAGTTTACGCAATAAGAAGTGTTTTACTTCAACAATAATTGCCTCAAAAGTCACACATGTAGTAAGAGAAGTTTTTAGGTGCTCTTCAAACAAGAAAAGTGTTTCTCTACATCATTTATAGCTTAACACTTCAGATTTGTGTGTACTTTTACTATATTTTTAATATAATAGCTAATGTGTTTAATTATGAATAGAAAAGAATAACACTTTTTCATGCTTTGTAAGCACCTCAGACTCCATATAGTAATATATGATTAGTTGACAATGTGTTTTGTATCAAAACTAAATCAATGGTATATACGTAGGCATGATTGTCATAACCAAAACTCTCCTTGATTTTCCTTTGATAAGACTATTGCAAGTATTAACTAAGAGGAGGAAATGCTACTTCTTAACAACTTACCAGGCTATGACAAAAGCCAGGGCCCTCTTTGCAGCCAGTCCATCACGTTCTTCATCCCTAAGAGGTTCATACATGAAGGTATGCGAGATAATGCCAATAGTTCCACCTTGCTTTGCCTGGATTGGAACCAATATTTACTAATCAAAAACCCAATCTTTGCCTTCAATCCTCTTTCCCCTATTAGAAAACGTTACAATCAATGCCTTCACTCTTCAGTTTAGGCCATTGTTTGTTACCTGAAAGTTCTTGCGGTATAAATCAACAGCTTTGGCATGTGACAGTAACATGTTGTGCATGGCAATCAGAGGCTCAACATCAGAGTTACCACTAGCACAATATCCAAAAGGTGGTGAACAGTGACCAGGGGCGTATGTTCCCCTTATAAAGCCCATGTCTGCAACCAGGTTTGGCTCATTGATGGTGGTCCAGTACTTCACCCTGTCTCCAAAGCTCTTAAAACAAATTTCAGCAAAATGAACAAAATCCCTCCTACAACAAAGGAAGACACAATTATCAAAATCTCACTATTCTATTAGCTTAAACTTCTGGAGTACAATTGAGCAAGATAATTCATCACCGTACAGCACAATTCATTAAATAGTGATGTTAAAATAGAGTAATAGACTGTGATTCATGGTGCATCCTCTATGTGGTAACATATCTACCATTCAAAACATAATTTAAAATTATAAATATGCAGATATTACAAAAGTCACTAGTAAATATTTTGTCACATACTGTACTCACCATAAAACTGAGTCTATATTAATATCACTCTTCATCAAAGAAGTGACAAACTTCAGATTCTTCAGCATTATATAATATAGGACTATAAAAAATGAAAGCAGTGGATTTACTGTATTAGGGGACTGAGCCAACCACCATATCTTGCCTCCAGTTCTTGTGGCAAGTCATGATGGTGAATCGTGACAAATGGCTGAATCCCTGGATTAAACACACCATGTCCAAATTTAGGTCTAGCAAAGGAAAATGTCATATCAAGTGAACATTGTTACTTCACCTCTAAGTAGCAGATTGTCTATAATCTTGTTATAGAAGTTAATCCCACTTGGATTTACGTCCCCATATATCCCTCCTGTTACAACTCGTGGAGATCAAATTGAGCAGATAATTTGAAGGATAAGATCATGGGAAGTGAAGAACTTGTTAGATCTGAAACTTACTAGGTAGAATCCTTGTCCATGAAATAGAGAATCGATATACATTTATCCCAAGAGAGGACAACAACTCGATGTCTTCCTGTAAAGTGTCAATCACAAAGGTTAAGAGAGTCAATAATATTAGTCAGATTATTGTAGTAAATGTTGGTAAAATGTGAAGCTGATATCAGATTCTTATTACCAAATAGCGATGATAATGATCATCTGCTATGTCCCCATTCTCATTATTTCTGATATTTCCTGAGAAGACAAAAAAAAAAAAATCAAGTTGCCTAGTGGTCATTCGTGTTTTCCATTATAGTTCTACAAATGTATGCACAACAAAAAATCAAGAAAGACAGAAATAAAAGGTGCATTTAATTGCATTTATTTTATATGAACATTACTTCTTCTAATGAACAAATCATTTCTTCAAATTTTGTAAACCGGTTAGATAAAATTAAGAGAAAAAAAAATGAATAAGATAATATTCAATTTTTTTTATAAAATAAACTCTTATGATAATAATAATTTTTTAAAAAAAAAAAATCAACCCTAAATATTACATTAACCGATTACCTGGTATATGACTAAAAGCATCCCAGTTGCTCAAACCCTTACCATCTTCAAGATATGCTCCTTCAATCTTTTTTTGAAGAAAAAAAGAAAAGTCCCATTAACAAAAACTGTAAAAAATAAAAATAAAAAATAAAAAATTGACACGTTTGGTTTTTTTTTTCTGTTTGAAGAGGTTTTTGGCTATAGTTTAAGCAAAAGATTTTAGGGTTCCAAACAGAAATTCAAACATGATTTCAGGGAAAAAAAGAGAACTAACTCCAAGGTGTTTGGAAGCAAAGAAAGCAGAAGTACACAAGTACCTGGTAAGAGGAAGTGCTTGTTCCAAAGAGGAACCCTTCTGGAAACCGAGACCTGCTGACTCCATCTTCAACTTCAAGGGAACTTTGGACAATAAAATGAACGCAGCAAAGAAGTGTCAAAACAAGGCGCAGCTGCCGCTGTAGCACTGTCATCTTGTTTGTTGTATGATTGGCCTTGACTACCAACACATTTAAAAAGGCATATACAAACCGTACTGAAATTGAACGCGGGACTCACATTTCATTATTGAGATTAAAAAAGTCGATGTGCAATGAGAACGACTCATATGATAGCCTTTAGACACCCATATCATGTAGGATGTGTAGGTACGTGTTGATTTTAATCATGTTATAAATGTTGATAAATTATAGGTAAAAAAAAATGTTACTAAGTGTTAATCTGATATAGTAATTTTAGTAACTTTTTTAGTAAACATAATAGATTAAAAAGGAAGTCAACTAATAGAAAGTTTTTTTCCTCCCTTTTTTACTTGTAGCTAGTAACAACGTGGCATCTCGTTCCAATTATTAGTATAATCTATTTTTAGTGACAATTAATGATTAATGATTAATGAAGTCAACTAATCTTTTTATCGATGCCACGTTGAACACGAAGAAAGAGAAAAAAGGGGATCATTAATTGTTCGCATACGTACATATTCATTGAAACAGTAATATATTGGCAGACATTGTAACTATTGCACGTGAACAATATGACATTATGAGTTGGTTGGGAGTGGCAGGAGCCCAATTTCTACTTAGCAAATGAAAGTCAAAATTGCTGACCACAAAACATCAACAAAAAGAAACCACAAAAGTTCATATAAAATGGTAAAATTTTTGTGACATTTTAATAATTTATAATAATTTAATCATTATCTCATATTTAATGACATATAATTAGATAACAATTTTAAGTTCTTTACATTAATATTGTATCAAAATTAATCTCAATTTATAAATACTTAAAGAAATTTAGATGGAATTATAGTTTCAAAAAAATATATTTTATGTTTTTATTTTATTTTTAATATTAATTACAATATTACTATTTTATTTTCATTGTGTTTATTGTTTTAAAGATTTTTATAAAAAAAATTGTGGAAATATAATTTTTATTAATTTTTTATAAAATCCTAACAATAGAAAATAAGATAAAATAATAAGATAATTTTGTAATTAATAATAAAATAAAAAATTTAGAACCAAGGATGCCCATTTTTGTCATTGGTTGTCTGACTATTTTTTTCACCCGAGTCTTGAGGTTGTGTGGGCCTCGTGCAGCTGTGTTCTTTCTTTTTGGGTTAATAGCTCTTAAATTTGTGGGCCATCGATTATAGTTGTTTTCGTCTTTGGGCTGCTTGAGCAACTGTTGCACTCGCCAATGCTTACCCAAACAAAATTAAACAAAGTATGTATGCCTTACTTTTGAAACCCCCCCCCCCCCCCCCCACACACACAAAAAACAATGGGTTGAGGCTTGTAGCATAGCGGCAAAGTGATTGTTGGCTCTGTAAAATTGCATAGGGTTCGTGCCTTGTCTTGAACCATCCCATCCCCTTCCCCCCTCCCTTCTCTTAACCCCAAAAAAAAAAAAATTAGGAGATTATATGATTTTGTGTTTCGTAATTGAATAATGCTTTTTTTTTTTTACATGAAAGAGAGGCATATTTATTGATCACTAAATAAATGAGAACAATATGAGATAACTAGGTCACAATTGGAGGGCACTCCTCTAATCAAGTGTATTCAACATTGTTACATGCAAATTTTACTATGCAATAGGCAACCTTATTACCTCCTTTTTTGGTAAGAGAGAAGGCACAAGATGCTAATGATCCACTAATGCTAATGTAGTCATGAACCATAGATTGAAAGTGTGATGGATTGTTCTCTCTATGCCTTAGAGAATTAATTAATTCCAAGCAATCAGATTCAGTAACGATATGGAAGAAACATAGCTCTCCGACTAGCAGCAATCCCAGCTTCATGCCTAGCTTCTCAGCCACTCTAACTTTAAGACCACATCGAATAGAGGTAGCTACAACTAAAACTTCCCCTTGGTGGTTATGAAACATGATACCCACACCCCACCTCCATTCTCCTGCTTGTGGCATATTTACATGCAGCTTATAACAAATCTGTCTGTGGGGGGATCCACCTTGCCATTGAGCTATTATGTGCCTAATTCTATAGAAGTGATGTTGCATTTGCTGTCGTCAAGTCTAGCTCAATATATTTTTGCTCAAAACATAGCTTATTCCTAGCTAACCAAACTCCATGGGTTAAAATTGCTAACATCTCCACAGCTTCTTTTAGTTCCTTTCTTATGAAATTCCTTAACCAGTCCCACTGAGTGAGCTTGGCTTTTGCACCAAATCTCAATCCCTAAGGTGATTTAAACCAAAGCATCTTCACCTGCTCGCATGTAAAGATAGCATGAGATGCAGTCTCAGGGGCTCTATAGCATCTCGGACATAAGATGGTGCATGGAGTATTTTTCCTTTACAAGTTGTTTCTAATTAGTAGTATGTCGTGCGTAAGTCTCCATAAGAATCTTCTGGCCTAGGGTGGGATTTCGACTTCTAGATCTTGCACCATAGCTCATCTCTATTTGCTTGTTGTCCACTACTACTCTCTGGAGTGCTGCAATCATGAGTTGTGATAAAATGATAAGCTGATTTGACACTGTACCTCCCATCTCTTGTACCTTGCCAGTAGAACACGTCTTTTTGCTGAATCGTGGTAACGGGATTGCTAGAATTTGCTTAGCTTTAAAGTTGTAAAAGATTTGTCTAATGACGTCTTCCCTCCAAGTCATATTCTCATAATCAATCAGTTCAGCAACTCTGGCATCTTCTTCAAGTGTCATTGGCGGAGATCATAATATGTTTCCATTTTGAGTTGGGATCCACCCATCTTGCCAAATGCGAATATCTAAGCCAAACCCTCCTCTCTAGTACCCCCCTCCCGAAGCACCCACATAGACTCCTGCATACTTCTCCATGTGTAACTCGGTTGATATCCAACTATGGCATGTAATATGCCTTTCCGAGGAAAATATCGAGCTTTAAGAGTCTTCACAAGGATAGAATCCAGATGAAGTATGTGCCATGCTTGTTTTGCTAGGATAGCCAAATTAAAAGAATGGACGTCCTTGAATCCCAAACTGCTTTCTAATTTTTTCTCACAGAGTGTTGACCACTTCTTCCAATGAATATTCTGTTCAACATTTCTATTACCCCACCAAAATTTGCTAATAAATGACTTAATACGATCATTGAGTCCTTGAAGGAGTAAGAAACAATCCATGATGTAAGTTGGGATTGCCTCTGCCACTACTTTGATTAGCACCTCCTTTCCTGCTTGAGATAAGACCATCTCCTTCCACCCCTTGAGCTTCTTCCATGGCTATCTTGGACAAAATCAAATACTTGTCTATTGGGTCTACCCACAAAACTTGGAAGCCCGAGATACTTAAAATGGTTTTCCATTGCTTTTACATTCATCCAGCTTTGGATCAGGTTTTGTCTGACTGTAGGTACATTTTGACTAAAGAAAACTTTTGACTTATCCAAATTGATAAGTTGTCCAGAAACTCTCTAATATAACTAGAGTATCTCCTTCACTTTCTCAACCTCCGGTGCTATAGTTTGAAAGAGTAGAATGCCATCATTTGCAAAAAATAAGTGGGAGATCTCAAGTGCATTCCTTGCTATATGAACCCCATGCAATGCCTATTCCTCCTATGCTTTTAGAATTAATCCCAGACGTCTGCATACAGAATGAAAAGATAAAGGAAGACGGGATCTCCTTATCTAAAGCTTCTTTATAGCTCGAAAGTGTCACAAGGAATACTATTGAACAAAGCTGAGATAGAGACTGATGACATACACTTCATGATAAGCTCAACCCAATGGAGCGGGAAGCCTCAGTGGTAGACGAAACTTCACTCAACTCTATCATATGCATTAGCCATATCTAATTTGAGACGCACAAAACCTGTACTTCCTGTATTTTTCTTTCTCATGAAGCGAAAAATTTCAAAGGCAATAAGCGCGTTGTCAATGATCAAACCACTGAGAGCAAAAGCACTTTGGAAAGGTCCAACAATTGATGACAAGATTAATTTCAACCTATTTGCAATAGTTTTTGTAACTATTTTAAATGAAACATTGCATAAAGAAATAGGTTAAAATTCCTTTGCATGCTTTAGCTTTTTTACCTTTGAGATCAAGCAAATATAGGTGTGGTTCCGGCTATCAATGTCTGCTTCATGATTGAGAATATTCAACATTATGCTTGTTACTTATCATTGGGCAAAGGCCAACACTTCTAATAGAATAAAGCTGAGAACATCAAGCCAATAATGCTTAATTTGATACACTGTTTGAGTTTTATATTATTATTTAATTATATAATATCATATTATTTATTATTTAATCATACATAGCTATATTATTTGATTCAATTATCCACTTGCTTAAAAAAAATGTATACCATAAATTTTGATCTATTTAAATTTATTTTTGAAACAAATGTATTTAATCACCATAAACTTTATGCCTTTTGCTAATAAATATCTTGAAATTAGTTTTATCCTAATCAACCCTTAAAGTTTTATTATTGTTGTAATAGATTCTTCCATTAAAGATTCGTTAAAATAAACAATGAGCTGATTATAACCATTTATTTTTTAATCACATCATTCAAATTTACCTTTTATTGACTAGATATGATAGTTTATGATTTAAAATAAAATTAATAATTATGATTAGCTCATCATTAATTTTATTGAATCTTTAACAAAAAGATCTATTATAATAATAGTAAAATTTTAAAGATGAATTAAGATAAAGTTAAAATTTAGGATCTGTATTTACAAAATACATAAAATTTATAGTAAAGCTCGCTTTCTTCTTTATTTTTTTAAGTGTAAAGTGTCAAATTGGTCCCTGTTAATTTTTATGTAAAATAAATTTGTTTATAATAAAAATAAACTAATAATTGGTCCTTAATTTTTTAAAATATTGGATAAATTAATCCTAACAAAAATATATAAATAAATTGGTCCATAATCTTTTTAAAATTAGACAATTTAGTCTTTAAATAAAAATACTAAATTGTCTGATCTTAAAAAAATAAAAGGACTAAATTTTTTAATTTTAAAAAAATTAAAAATTAATTTATCTATTTATTTTTATTAAGACTAATTTATTAATATTTTAAAAAATTAAGAATTAATTTATTAATTTATTTTTATTATAATCTAACTTATCGTACGTAAAAATTGATATGGGGCAATTTATCGCATTACTCTTTCCTCAAATTTGGATGTTTATTGAATGAGAAATGTTATTTGGACGTGATAAAAGCGACGCGCACGCCCAAAAACACGGAGGAACAGTAAAACGCGCACAACTATACGGTGGTAAAAGTCACAAGTTACAAAAGTCAAAATAAAAATTCAAAAAAAAAAAGAAAAGAAAAAGAGAATTGTCCTCCTTTTCTTGAAACTCTGCTCAATGCGAAGCTTCAGTCCCTCTCTCCAAACCTTTCACTAGCAACCCAGAGCTTCACTCTCTCTCAACCCCATCTTCTTCTCCTCCATTGCTATCTTCCACCTACTTCATTTTACTTTGCTCTCACTTTCATCAACCACCTCATTTCCTCTCTGCATAACTTACCTCTCTTCGACGGTCACTTCACCTCATCCTCACCACTGTTCGACTACACCCAAATGGAGACCAAACAGGTCGCGACGAGAACAAGGTTTGTTTATTTATTTATTTATTTATTTTTATTATTATTATTATTTATTGTTTATTTATTAATTTACGCATTCCTATAGTGCAAATGAATCATTTTCTTGGCTCAATGAAAGGATTTTGGACCTTGCCTCTAAAGTAAGTTAATACCACCTAAAGCTTGCATAAAAGACAAAGAAAGTGGATGACTAATGTTTGATAGAGAAAATAATAGGGAAAAGACGGTGATGATATGTCACTATCATTACACAATGGACAAATAACAATCATTTCTTGGAGCCAATATTGGCTTACAGAGATGAACCCACTTAGATGGTTTATGTGTAAATGTCTAGCTTTAGAGATGTTTGTGCCATGAATAAGATGCCAGCGAAAGTGCCTGTTTGGTTTAGCTGTGGGTACATGTTCATGTTCTCTAATCTTTGGCAAGGTCTCTATAATAGAAATATAAGGTTTTAGAAATACATAGGTTGGTCGCAATATTCATGTCTTCATTTGTTATTTGGTTTTTTTCCCCTCTAAATATGCTAATATATGTGGACTTACAATAGAAAGAAATTTTAATTGAGGTTGCACTTTGATTCTGCTCAATTTTAAATGGAATAGGCATGTTAGCACCAAAAGCTCAATTTAAAGTATAACCTATCAAACCATGGCTTGTTTTTTGATACAAATTGAACGTATTGGCTTTTGCTTTTTGAGTCTATGATGACATAAAATGAGAGAAAAAAAAGAAAAGAATGTCACAAGATTCTGATGAAAATTATTAAAATGGGCTTTCACAAACTAATAAAGTGAATAAACCATTAAGTATTCTAACTGTTTGTCTACATAAGCATTAAAACTATAGAAAGTGTGATGTTTGAAGGCATTATAAACACGGAGGATAAATATGCTTATATGTGTTTATAAGTTGTTTAATATATCATACAGGGATGAGGTGTATGACCAATATAAGAAGTTGTTTAATAAATATGCTTTGAAATAAGATTTCTTTTGGGGAGCAAAAATTGTAGTTTTAAGGTAGGATTTTTCATTTAAGTGTGGTGGGAGGGTGGGGTAGTCGTGACTTATGAGATGTTTGGTGCCAGAGATATATGATGCTTTTTTGTATTGGTGTGTTGGGAATACTCCTTTGCTTATTGAGAAAGGATATCTGGACTCACTTTTGGTGGACTCAAACACAACTTAGACAACCAAAAGTGGGAAAGGACTAAGAGTTGTGGCTATATTTGTGTGTTACGGAAAAACTCATACACAACTCTCTTTCATCCTCATTGCCCTCTCCCTCATCTTCCTCATTGATGTGCCCTTTCTGCCTCCATCCTCCTCCGCTTCCTTTAGACCTGCTCGCCATGTGTCAAGTCTTTCGATAGCGGGTGCTAGTTTCTTATCCTTCAACTAGAAATCTAACTATCATGGATTTGTGAGTTCACAACTTTAGCTTAATGTATTTCTGCTTTATTTTTCAACTGAGATAAGTTTGATGTGCTTGTTGGAAGTTCCAACCTAGTTTAATCTGCTTCTTTTAATCTAGAATAATATATTTGTTACTGAATAAAAATTGTGATAATTGACTTTGCAGCAGAAGATTTGGAATTACATGTCCGGAGCACGTGTTGGAAAATTTCACTGGTTGTTTAGAGGATGTTACTATAGACTAGCAGCAGGAGGCCATTGTTTTTCAGGTGAACAATGCAATGTTCTCCCCTCGTGAAGTGGAGAAAGGACTTTGGCTGAAGACTATTCTCTTTCTAATCATGCTAGACTGACTGCTATCTTTTCATCAACAATGATGAGATTTTATGGATCACAAAACTGTAATTAGCTTTTTTATGGCAATATAGGCCTTTACTAGATTTTCTTTACTTTTTTATAGTTTGTGGAAGCATAATGTATGGCCCACAAAAAGTATTTCTCTTCAATGTGTCTTATATATCCTTGTGTTGAGTCAAAATAGTGCACTTCTGTAATTCAATTCAAGGTAAGCCTTAGGCATATATTTTTCTAGCAATTAGGAAACATTGTAAAGATATTTTTGCAATGCAAGAAATGGCTGTGTATGCCTGCAAGAGTTAGTAGTTTGGTTCAAAATGTTGGCAACTAGTTCAAAATGTTGGTAACTTTTCAAGTTTTGAAAATTTTGAAAGTAGTGGAATTTTTAATTAAATTTGTGTTAGGAATAATTTAAGAGAACTCTTTTACACTAATATTTGCTTAAGTGAAAAAGAAAATACTCTTAAGAAGCATACTTTTTTTCATACACTAAGTTGGTAACTAGAATTCAAAAGCTAGTAACTCCAGTTCAAAAAGCTAAAAACTTTTAGAGAAAACTGGTAATTTTTTAGATCATGGGAATTTAGGAAATATTGGGGAAAAAAATATGCTTCTTAGGTCAAGGGAACTTTGGATGTATTGGGTTGTGGAATAAATTTATGATATCGCAAAATTTAAGAGGACTCCTTATGATTTTAGATTGATAAAGGTAGCCTAAACACACCATGGAAGTAAAGGTGGAATGACAAAGAAGCATAATTTTTTTCCTGCACTGGGTTGGTAACTTGGGCCCAAATGCTGGTAACTTCAACTTGAAAAGTTAGTAACTTTGTGAGAAAACTAGTAACTTTTTAGGTCTTTGAAAATTCGGAAGTATTGGGATTTTCGACTAAGTTTATGTTACCAAACAATTTAATAGGACTTTCTATGATTATAGATTGATAAAAGAAGCCTGAACACACCATGGAAATAGAGGTACAGAGACTAAGAAGCATATATTTTTTTGCTGCACTAGATTGATAATTTCGGCCCAAAAGCTAGTAACTTCAGTTCAAAAAGCTAGTAACTTTTTTAAAAAGTTGGTAACTTCTCAGGCTTTAGAATTCTTAGCAGCATTGGGCTTCTGGAACAAATTTGTGTCACCAAACAAGTTAAGGGGAGTCCTTGTGATTATCAATTGATAAAAGGAGCCTGAACACAATATGAAAATAGAGGTGCAATGCCTAAAAAGCATACTTTTTATTTTTAGAACTTATGATAATTCTTTAGAACAAGATCTAAGGTTAGTGAGAGCTAAGGAAAATTTGAAAACTAATGAATCTTTGCCAATTATCATACAATTATTTCTTGCAACTGGTTGGTAATTGGAAGAAAAAGCTGGTAACTTTTCAGATCTTGGCTAATTTCCAAAGATCTATAATAACATGTTATATTAAAGTTATAGAGATTCAAATAACATGGAATTAAAGCCATCTTTGCAAATTATCATGCAATTTTATGCTAAAATTGGTTGATAATTCAGTCGAATAAGTTGGTAACTTTAATTCAAAAAGTTGGTAACCAGAAGAAGAAGTTGGTAACTTCTTAGGTCTTGACTAACCTCCGAAGATATATAATAACTTATCATATTAAAGTTATGGGGATCCAAATAACATTGAATTAAAGCCAACTTTGCAAATTATTATGCAGTTTTATGCTGCAACTGGTTGGTAGCTCAGTCGAATAAGTTGGTAACTTTAGTTCAAAAAACTTGTAACCGGGACAACAAGTTGGCAACTTCATAGGTTTTGACTAATCTCCAAAAATCTATAATAAATTAATATATTGAAGTTATAGTGATCCAAATAATATGGAATTAAAGCCACCATTGCAAATTATCATGCAATTTGATGCTACAACTGGTTGGTAATTCAATTGAATAAGTTGGTAACTTTAGTTCAAAAAATTGGTAACTAATACTCAATAAGTTGGTAACTAGTGAAGAAAGATAGTAACTTTTGAGGTCTTAACAAATCCAAAGAGTTATACTGGTTAGCTTGGGTTAGAGAGGATTACAATATTGCGCATTGGCACTATGACCTATTTGTTGTGGGGATCAAAGTAACACAGACTTAGAGGTAAGTTGTCTATTTATCATTCAATCATTCATATACTAAGTTGGTAACATGCTCAATGAAGTTGGTAACTTTAGTTTAAAAAGTTGGTAACCAATTGATAAAGTAAGTAACTTTTCAGATCGTGGTAAACTTCGAAAGTCTTAAAATTTTTTGTTAGTTTAGGTTAGGGAACATGACAAATTGGGTCCTTGGCACTATTAATCAATGTTAAGAAATCCGAACCGAATATCGAACCGGTCAAGACAAGGGTTCAAAGATTCAGAGGTCCAACCGGTTCAACCAGGGGTTCGACTGAAATATAATAAAATATATGTATTTAATTATTTATACATACAAATATCTATATAATTAATTAAAATACAAAAAATTATAACATAATTAATACAATATATATATATATATATATACTTTATTTATTTATATTTTTTAAAAAAAAAAAGAAAAAAGCATTTTACAAAAAAAAAAAAAAACCAGACCGGTTATCAAACTGGTGAACTGCTAAAATTGGTTTGGTTCACATCGGTTTTAGCTATTCAACCTGGTTCAATCCGGTTTGCCACCGATTTTTGAAGCCAGCTTTTTAAAGACAATGACCGGCCTGGCCTAGTGACCAATTCCTGGTTCAACCGGTCCGGTCCGATTTTTTCTTCACTGCTATTAATTGTTCCTACACTTGGGTGAAAACAAAGTACACTTTTACAATAAGTCTTTGAAGAATAACTGGATCCTGTAAAGTTACCAACTTTTTGAATTAAAATTACCAATTTTTTCACCCGAGTTACCAACCATGTGCCGCAAATAATTTCATCATAATTGTAAAGATAGATTACAATTCCATATTATTTGGATCTCCATTACATGAATTAATAGTGCTAAGGACTCATATTGCCCGCTCCCCAACCCATGCTAACAAGGAGTTAGAGGGATTTGAAGAATATCTGAGTCCTGAAAGATTACCAACTTTTTCTCTCAGTTACCAACTTTAAACTAAAATTACCAGCTTTTTCACCCGAGTTATCAACCACATGCAGCAAATAATTCTATCATAATTGTAAAGGTAGCTTACAATTTCATATTATTTGAATCCCCATGACATGAATTGATAATACCAATGACTTATATTGCTCGCTCCCTAACCCATGCCAATAAGGAGTTATAGGTCTCTGAAAAATAACCGAGTCCTAAAAAATTACCAACTTTCCCTCTCAGTTACCAACTTTTTGAATTAAAATTACTTATTCACCCAAGTTACTAATTTCTTCACTGAGTTACCAACTATGTGCATTAAATAAATTATTTGCTGCACATGGTCAATAACTCGGGTGAAAAAGTTGGTAATTTTAGTTCAAAAAGTTGGTAATTAAGAGAAAAAATTGGTAACTTTGCAAGACTCAATTATTCTTCAAAGACCTATTGTAAAAGTGTATTTTGTTTTCACCCAAGTGTAGGAACAATTAATAGTGTCAAGGACCCAATTTGTCATGTTCCCTAACCTAAACTAACAAGGAATTTTAAGACTCTCAAAGTTTACCACGATCTGAAAAGTTACTAACTTTCCCAACTGATTACCAACTTTTTAAATTAAAGTTACCAACTGTATTGAACATGTTACCAACTTAGTACATGAATGATTGAATGATAAATAGACAACTTACCTCTAAGTCCGTGTTACTTTGATCCCCACAACAAATAGTTCATAGTGCCAATGTGCAATATTGTAATTCTCTCTACCCAAGCTAACAAGTATAACTCTTTAGATTTGTCAAGACCTCAAAAGTCACTATTTTTCTTCACTAGTTACCAACTTATTGAGCATTAGTTACCAACTTTTTAAAGCAATATACCAACTATGTGTATGAAATTGAGTTTTTGTAGAATTTAAGTCATGGGGATCCAAATAACGTGAAACTGTAAGCTACTTTGGCCAATTATCATGCAATTATTTGCTACAACTTATTAGTAGCTCAGTTAGATTAGTTTGTAATTTTAATTGGAAAAATTGGTAATTGTGAAAATAAGTTGGTAATTCAAAAAGTTGATAACTGATAAGAAATGCTGGTAACTTTTTAGGACTTGCTTATTCTTGAGGGACCTATAACTCCCCGTTAACATGGATTCGAGAACGGGCAACATAGGTCATTGACATTCTCAATTCATATTATGAGGATCCAAATAACATGAAATTATAAGCTACTTTTGCAATTATGATAGAATTATTTTCTATACATGGTTGGTAACTTGAATGCAAAAATTAGTAATTGAGAGTAAAAGTCGGTAACTTTTGAGGACTCAGTTATTTTTGAGAAAATTAAAATTAAAATTAAAATTTCATACTCCAAGGCCATTAACAACCATCACCATTAGAAAATTAAAATTTCATACAAATTGAACTTGACAAGGCACCGACATCCAAAAAAATAAAAAAAAGACAAAAAGAAAAAATTTGCAAAGGAATCGGAGTAAGTTTTTGTACTATTAATCTCATAATTGAAGTTTGTGATACATTCAATCATTCATGATAAAAGCTAAACAAGTTAATGATAAGCTTGGTGTTTTTAGAGAAATTCTCTCACACAAGGGTCTACTGTTCTAGTGCTTAGCGAGATTTGTACTCAAACCAAAACCAAACGGAAATAGAGAATCATAATGTTTATCACCAACATTCATTGGGAGCTAGTCAACTGTCTTGAACCATGTTCTTGCCAGCTTGCTAGTGAATCCACAGCCACCAAAGAGAAGATCAGCAACACCTTGGCCTTCAGTTCCAGGAAGCCATGCAGCCACAAGTGCATCTATCTTTGATAGATATGGCTGAATCACAACTGGATGGCCAGTGATGAGAACTACTGCACATTGGATGGAACCACATACTTTGGCGATGGTGCTTGGACTTGGCTCAGCTATAGTCATGTTCAAACTGTCACCAAATGTTAACCCATGCAGGTTTTAGACGGTTCCATGTTAACATTTGTAGCATGTAAATACTAACCTGAAGTTAACATCCAAAAACATATAAAGATTGTATCAGCAAACAACATGCTTAAAGAACCCATAATCAAGTGATAAATTAAAAAGGCAAGCTTTGCAAAATGATGGCAGCAATAAGCGAAAAATAATCACCAGAATATTATAAATTAAACAAAAAGGAAAAAGAAAAGATAATGCACCCTTCAAACAAAGGCAAAACCACAAAATGAAAAAAGCCAAATAATACTGCATTGTACTTCCATATCACATTATAGAGCTAGGATGAAATATCCTCCTAGACCCCTGCCCCGCCCTTCTAGCGTAAAGGTATGTAGAAGATATATACTCCAACATTTGTTTTGCATCCCTACTCATTTTTACTCAAAATTTATGTCACATGCAGCACACAAGGGCTTTAAGCATACTGGGCCCGGGGCAGAGTTCTCAATCTAAGCATCAGCAAAGCATTCTTATAAGCATCATGCATAGTGTGACCTGCAAGCATTACCTTAGCTCATGACCTTTTGCAGTTCAGATTGAAATGCATTTATTTATTGATGCTGTGTTTTTGGGGGAAAAAATCATAGGAAGAAAGGAAAAAGTTAAGATAAGGAACACTTGATATCTTCCGAGGGACCCCCAAGGGGTGGCTAAAGTGGTAAACAAGCTTGTGGTCAATGGTTGAGGAGGGTCAACAATGTCACTCATTTTAACTGCTCACAGTCTTCATCAGTTGAATCGAATGGCATCAAAATGCAATAACCAACAGATACATCAAATTGCACACAGTGGCTCATGTATAAACGATAAAGGTGCTTTCCATGCTAAATTAAGATAAGAATACCGTGGAGCCAAATGAATTTTCCATTAGCAATACATTGGCACACCACCTAATTGCATTCATATAGATTGTTGTTGCAGTCGTTTTTATATATTGACACGCCAAGCTCATAAAATATTCGTGCCAAAATTTTAAATTAAACAAAGAAAGCCCACAAACAACGGCTAACATTCGAGAAATTTTACGCTCTTACAGTATTTATAAAAAGATAACATGCAGACTTCATAAACATACGAGCAATTGGATTAGATTTAAAATACTATTTAATAAAATTAAAATTAAATTTATGGCGTTAATTACCACGATAATTTGAACATATGCTAGTAAATTCACGGACTGAAGACAGTGAACATTAATGTTGAAAAACAAAAGACGGGAACAAAATTTTAAACTGGAATCTAGTCCTGACTGCTCCTCCAGACTAGTAATGAACAAGAGTAAATTACAGACAGCACCCTTGAGGTTTGGAGAAAATACACTCCACCCCATTCTTACTCTAAAATGACAATCCGCCCCAATTTATTGAAGCCACTAACAACTCCGTCAAATATGGCTTGCCATTATTAAAAAGAGATGGCGCATGTCGACATAGCACTCACACACAAAACTCACAAATGAAACACCCTACAACAACCTGCATTGACTTTTGCCTTCAAACATAGCATAACATCACTGCACCTAATGCTCTATAGCCTTCACCTACAAAATCCTCTCTGCAGCAACAATAACGAGCAGCTGCTTCCTAGCTGAGATATGGGCTGTCACAAAACATATACCAATTTATCCTTATCTTGACACATCATCTTGAGCAAACCAAACTGCATGTATATTGAAAATTCTTAGAAAAGTCAAAATCTTGATGCAGAAAAATAAAGATTCATTCAACAGAACCGGAATCACATCCCTTATCCAAAAGTAATGCCAACAAACACCTGAACTTCAATGGAACAATTTCATCTCCAATCTGACATTCCAACGCTAGAACCACATCAACAGAGAAATGGCACCTATACAGCATTATATCGCATACAACTTCATGTCCAATCCTTAAAATTTTAATTCTTCCTCTCATCTCCCAATTTATGAAAACCCACAGCCCGTGAAACCAAATCATAATTATCCATATGGTCAATATGTCATAACTAAGAAGACTCCACCTGAATGCACCTTTACCTCTCACCTATTATATGTAACGAGAGCAACACACAAAAGCTAACATACATTCAAATACAGAAGACTAGCTCCACTCCGTTGAGCAAACATAGATCTTGTTTTGCAAAACGACCAAATTCCACCATACACATCACACCAAAAGCAATTTTTGGCATCACCAAGGCAAAAAACTAAACCAGTTGGGCTCCTCGTCATAGGTATGTCGTACGTGACATCAAGAAGTTATTAGTTAAGGAGTGGCAAGTTTCAATCGCCCATAAACTTAGAGAAGGCAACCAAGGAGTGGACTGGCTAGCAAAGTTGGTTAGTTGGGTTTCATGGCAACGAGGAGCTCTCTATTCTCTTGTCGCCTCCTTTACCCTCGAATGGGTAATGGCCGATGCCATGGGGGTTACGTTTGAATGCTAGTTGTCATTCTCTGTTTTGTTGATATTTAAAAAAAAAAAAAAAAATTAACGGAGCCGTTAGTGGCCTCAACAAATTTGGGTGGAGTGTCAATTTAGAGGAAGAATGGGGTGGAGTGTATTTTTCACAAACCTCAATGGTGTTTTCCATCATTTACCCAATGAACAATATAAGAAGTTAAAAATTTAATTTTTTAAGTAAATTTACAGCATACATCTGATAGCTCCTCCAGACGAATAAGAACTCTATCAACTTGAGGCACAACCTGCATCCCAAAAATCACCAAAACTGAGATGGAAACGATTGAACTTTCAAAATTGAAAACGGGAACTGCATGAGGTAAGCAAAAAAAAAAGAAACCTTGGTGGGTTCCCATTTCGTGGCAACTGCATTGATTTTCAAAGAGTTCCTCTCCAAAACTGCACAAGACCCAGAAAAGAGAGGGTTAAGAATTATGGAAGATTGAGGAAGTGGCAAGCATAAATGAAAGGGTTGAAGAGTACCAGGGAGTCTCCTGCTAGAGAAAGAGAAGGCACTGGTTTTGTGTAGGAAGGGAGTTGGCAGAGTGACATGTGGCTGCCATGGATAAGAGAGAGAGAGAGAGAGAGCAAAAACTCGCTGTAACAGAAAGGAGGCAGCAAAGAGCGGACTAGGAAAGAGGGGTGAGAGAAACCTTTTTCCTTTGTACAGGGGTTGCTTCAGAGGGTTTGAGAGAGGGTAGCACTCATTGCGGTGCTGTTTCTCTGTTTTCAACTCGGCTAATCCACCATACACCAATTATATTCTGCTCCACAATAGCACCCTCCCCCAAACGTATACCTTCTCCATCTCGTCGCTGTTTGCGTTTAGACGCATACGCACGTCCAAATAACATATCTCATATGTTTATGTCGTAGGACTGTGGTGGTAGACTCTCACGAGTCACAGTGTTGTGTGATTGGATCTGATCCGAAGGATAGGATGGATCGGGTGCTGAAAGCGGCGCGTGCCTCCGGTTCTCTCAACCTCTCCAACCGCTCCCTCCGGTAGTGCGATTCATCTCCCTTCACTGCGAGTGATTTCGCTCATCCATTCACTCATTTCTCGTGTTTCGACTATTGCAGACATGTTCCCGATGAGGTCTATCGCAATCTCGAGGGTCTCGGTGGTGACGATAAGTGGTGGGAGGTATCTATCTATCTACTCGCTACTCACTTTACTAACTACCATGGTTTCAAATTGCGGTTACGGTTGCCATTACTGCGATTGCGGTAAATTGCGGCGAAATGCGGCTGATGCGGCGGCCATTGCTGCTGCGGCCGCCATTGCGGACCGTAATTTGAAACCATACTAACTACTCTGCCTTCCTCTTCCTCTCTCTCCTTATGTGAAGTTGGTTTTTTTTTTTTTTTTTTTAACTGGACTGTAGCTTAACTAACTTGGTTCGAGGCGAATCGGTTGCTATACGATTGTTCTCGAACCTGAGAGACATTGCTTAGAAGGAACAAATGCCAAATCAATTGGATCAAACAAGCGTTCTTTCTTGATTGGAGCTTTGAAATGTCGTTTATGCACTCAGTTCATGTTTTTTGTGGGTTACAGGCTGTGGAGCTTCAGAAGCTCATTTTGGCTCACAATAGCATTGAGTCCCTAAAGGAAGATATCAGGAACTTGCCGTGTCTCGCTGTCTTGAATCTTAGCCACAACAGGCTCTCCGAGCTACCCGCTGCTTTAGGAGAGTGAGTTCTTGCAACCTTTTCATTTTACAATATAATATCACATGATTTAATGTTTGAATTGAGAAAATTGAATGTTTATAAACAGTTATTCAATAGAGTAAGTATGTAAGACTTACTCCTAAAGTAAGTGGATAAGTATGTGTGATTTTAAATTTCGGAACTCGGCTGCTGTTTCTAATTGGCAGGCTGCCTCAGTTGAAGATGTTGGATGTTTCATTCAATTTGATATGTAAAATACCGGAGGAGATTGGGTCAGCAGCATCGCTTGTTAAGTATGCTGGGTTTCATGTTCATTTTCCCTATGCAGAAATAAGAATGTTGACATCTTGTGATTCTCCTTTGTACTTGCTCTATTTTGTTGCACAAATTAGTAAGCTTTTATGTGATTCCTTTTAGGCTTGATTGTTCAAACAATCAGCTCAAGGAACTTCCAAGCTCACTTGGCAGATGCTTAGAATTGTCTGACCTAAAGGTAATGCCCCATGTTACTGAGACTGTTGAGTGTGGATCGAAGTTGTGTGGTTAGGTTATGCTGCTTGTCTGACATGAAAGATGGGTTGCTCGAATTATGATTGTGATTATTGTGAATTCAACCTTGGAATGTTTTCGAGTTTATCTTTCTTGATGTGTATAAATGGAATTTGGTTGTGGGAGTATACTTTTATGCCTATTTTAATGTTATAAAGCACATATTGACTGGTAACAATGAGATACACATGAGGTTTGTATACAAAATGTAATTTAAAGAGTGAAGAGCAGTATGGTTTTTCGGGGGTCATGATTAAGGATGGAATTTTTCTTGTGGTAACCACAGTAGTGTATTACTGAACCAAAATTATTGTCTCATCTTATGGCATCTGTATTCATTTGTTGGTCTGTATTCATATGGTCATGTACATGCTCCTTGATGAAATGGGGCTAATGATACTCTTTTTCCAGGGATCAAACAATCTTATTGCAAGCTTGCCAGAAGATTTAGCAAATTGTTCCAAATTGTCCAAGCTAGATATTGAGGTAGTAACTAGTAGCAAAATTTAGTGCAATAAATGACAACAAACATATCCCTAGACCTTTTCGAAGTTATGGTTTTATTAACTAGTGCTCTCATTTTATCTTCTTTCTTGTTTTTTTCCAGGGAAACAAGTTAACAGTGATATCTGACAGTCTCATTTCATCATGGACCATGCTTACTGAATTCAATGCATGTAAGGGCTTTTGTTCTCAAAATACACACGTAGGGTATCAATTAAATTATTTCATTCCTACATGTAAATTGGTCAACTTGTTTCCATTGTTACCGTAGGGTATCAATTAAATTATTTCATTCCTACATCTAAATTGGTCAACTTGTTTCCATTGTTACACTGCTGCAGCAAAAAATTTGCTGAATGGCATACCAGACAGCATTGGAGGCCTTTCACGGCTAATTCGTCTTGACCTCCGTCAGAACAGTGAGTTCTTTGGACAAAGGGTCAACAGTTTTCTGTTTTTCCCTTTTCATCTTGTCTTAAATCTTGTATGTGTCTGTGTTGTGCAGGAATCTCATCAATCCCTTCGTCAATTATGGGTTGCCATTCACTTGCAGAGCTTTATTTGGGGTTAAATTCTAACCTATCAAGATGCAAGTCTTCATATTATTAAAAGCATGCTATGAACTTGGTTTTCTTCTACTTAAAACTTCTGCACTTCTGATGCATATTGTACCTTTGTTTTAACTCAATTTAGGAATAACAATCTTTCCACGGTACCTGTGGAGATAGGAGCCCTTTCACATCTAGGGACTTTAGATCTTCACTCTAACCAGGTAGCTAGCACTGAAATGATTGTTTGTAATTACATATATTTTGTTAGATGAGAGCTCTTGTTCATATAATTTTGTTGAAAAAACAGCAATAACAAGCATATTGCCATTCCTTGTCTTCTGATTATTTCATTCTCTTCTCCCTTGACTTTCGATTACTAACTCAATTGCTTACTGATTTTTTGCAATTGCAGCTGAAGGAGTATCCAGTAGAGGCATGCAAATTGAATGTTTTAGTCTTGGATCTTTCAAATAATTCATTGAGTGGGTTACCCCCTGAAATGGGTAAGGTCAGCAAGTTTTGGTACTTTGATAAGTCCAGGTTGCCATCTTTTAGAAAGAAAACAGTTGTATGCAACTAATAAGAATAGTGTGAGTTTCTACAGAAAATATAAGGGAATACAAATTTTCTACTTCAACAAGTGGTACTTCCTCTATATGCCAATATTAGTTTCTAAAAGAATTGCAAAGACACTGAGAAGTGATAAAATTGTAAAGTCACATTTTCAACTAAGACATAGGAATTTGAAACCAGGGATTCTCATGATTGTCAAGAGAGTTAGCCATTCTGCTGCTCTACCAATTTGATGGTCTTTTTAGGTGTTTAAGGATAATCTTTTCAACAATTTCTTCGAGTCAATTCAACTAATTCCATTACCTGAAAGACTCTGGCACTATGTCAAATAATATATTGCCCCTTAACATTTACTCTTTAGGCCACTGCACATCTCAACTTCCTTCAGCATGATTTTATGTGTTGAAGCAGTTAGAGACTAAAATGGAAATAATTTAACATGAGTGAAGAAATAAATGCCTTGGTCTCTTATCTTGTTTAGGCAAGATGACTACCTTGAGGAAACTTCTGCTTACTGGAAATCCTTTGCGAACTCTTCGAAGGTATGGGGAATGGTTTAGTCCTTTTTATCGTCAATATTTGTATTTGTGATTGTTTTCAACTATTGCTTTTCTCACAGTTCATTAGTCTCCGGACCTACACCTGCATTACTTAAGTATCTCCGAAGTAGGCTTTCTGAAGATGAAGGTATGTTACAACGTTAAATGCATATGACTTAAGCTTGAACCTGATACTTATTTTAGATTGTAATATTTTGAAATTACTCTGCAGATTCTGAAGTGGTAACCACAACAAAAGAGGATGTAATTGCAATGGCTACCCGATTGTCTATCACCTCAAAGGTGTTGCATCTTTTGGAAAGGAAAATATTCATTCCATAGATTGCATAGATGTCTTTTTGATCATTAACTGCATATAGTCAATAGTGTCAGTAGTGCTTTGTGAATTACTTGCTTTCAATGGGATCAGAAAGATAATGTGTAATATGTATAGTATAAGTGCATATGCTTTGCTACTAAAGCCAACTAGTCGCTTGAAATCACACATTCTTTCTATAGAACTCATTGTGTATTTATTATCATTGTCATAGAGACTAGATGATAATTAATATTCTGGTGCAAGTTCAAGTATCAAAATCAGGCACATGGCACAATCTTTGCTAATATATAAAGGGAATTCCCTCATTAACTTCTTTTTGGTCGCCAATTTTAATTTTCCATTATATTTTAAATTTTTATATATTATAAAGAGGGTTAAAATTATCCATTTCCAATCAATACACAACCCATCTTCTTTTCAGTTACCTATCCGTCTCTTAGTAACTTTCAGGAAGTTACTGTCTAAAGTTGAACACCATTTTTATTTTTTATTTTTCCTTAAATTCCAATTAAGAAAAGTAAAGAGACAATTGTGCAATAAAAATAAAAATTAATTGATTAATTAAAAATCTACTTCTTATATATCTGAGCTAGTTTTTTTTTTAAGTTTAATTTTTCAAAAAAGTAAAAGAAAATAATTTTTCAAATTCATATTAATTGTGATTGAAAGGCATGTTAGTGCCGATCAATCCACTAGTGCTTATAATCCACAAAGGAAAAAAATCAAGTAGATTGTTTTTTGTTTTGCTTTATTTTTGTTGGTAAGACTTAAGAGAAATTGGTTTGACTGGGGTCATCAATTTAATAATCTGTTTGGGATAAAAATAACAAAATTTGAGCATGTTTGTTATCTATCAATCATATAACATCTAAGTTGATTACATAGTATGACAATGGGTTCATTAATGAAATTGTCATGTTGATACCTACCTGAGCTTTCTATTCATAAAATTAATGCAGACACTTCTGTCCTATATTGTGTTTCTCCTTCTAGTTTAATTTATTTAGCTCAAAATTCATTTTGTCACCAATTACAGTTATGTTTTCAAATTGTGTTCAGGAACTTTCAATGGGAGGGCTGGGGTTGACTGCTGTTCCGCCAGAAGTCTGGGAATCAGGGGAGGTCATAAAACTTGATCTTTCCAGAAACTCAATCCAGGAGTTGCCAGTTGAACTTTCTTCTTGTGTTTCCCTCCAGGTTAAACTTTATCTTCTGTTTGTAATTATTGTCAGATTCTGTTTCGAGAATCTGAGTCAGCTTGTTGGTTGAGTTGTAATGATATAAGTAAATGCTTTGGGAATAAACACTGCAGTAAGGCTTAAAAAAAGTGTCTGTAAAATCTGAGGACACTGTAGACTGGTTTAATAAGTATTTGAAATATGTTTGAGACGAAGCACCCCTTCACCTGTGATCTGTAAAGGAACACATGCCTTTAAGGAAGAAAAGCTTATGAATTACATTAATTTTCCATAAAATCAACCACAACTAGTTGCTTGATTTTTTGTGATACTTTCTAGTAATTGATTTTTTTGATGGATTGGGGCTGGGGAAGAGTACTTACTGGTCATAGATTGTCCTGATGCAGATCTGAACTATCCTATTAATTCATTTGTATGTTTTTGTACTTTCCAGACATTGATTTTATCTAAGAATCAAATTAAAGACTGGCCCGGTTCAATTCTTAAGTCACTTTTGAATCTGTCATGTTTGAAGCTGGACAACAATCCCCTCAGACAGGTAATGACTAATGATTTGGGAGCTTCTCTCTTTTCTTTATACTGTGAAATGAATAATGGTATCAACATGTATATAGAACCATTGCAGAAAATAATGCCTTATAAATTGTTAAGATGGTTTTTCCAATTGTAAAATCCTATAAATAATTTTGCTTCTTCTCATTGGTGCAATTACTGTTAGGTATGCTTACAGAGTCATGTTAAGATAAATTAGACAAAAAGACAGTATATTTTTTAATTCCTTTCTAGGTTGGCAAGTTGAAGTTTTTCTTTCTTTGTGATACTATACTCCGCCACTGTTTGTTTCCAATGACATAAATAACTCTTTCTGTTTGGCAGTGAATCTGCTGTATGTAATGAAACATTATTAGATGCAGGAATCCTAGCAGTGAAATAAATTTTTGTGTCCATATGCTTTATTCTCTGCTATAAAGTCTAATCAGAAGGGTAATATGCTGACCTTATCTGCAACTTCATAATAGATACCTTCAGATGGATTTGAAGCAGTGCCTATGCTTCAGGTCCTGGATCTAGGTGGTAATGCAGCTTCATTACTTGATGGTCCTGCATTTTCTTGTTTGCCACACCTTCAAGAGCTTTACCTGAGGTACCGAAAGCTATGGCTTGTGTGAGAAGAAGACACTATCACACACACAGATTTAGCTTTTAGACACCTTTATATCTTGGGAGCTTATGATTAACTTTCACATCACCACATAACAGGAGAATGCAGCTCGGTGAATTCCCATCAGATATATTGAGGTTGCATCAACTACGGATCCTTGATTTGAGTCAGAATTCCCTTCAATCAATTCCTGTGGTAACTTTTTTTCTCTGTAGAAAACAAGAATTAGGCTTGTGCATATGCATCTTTTTGATTCAGGTCCCGTGAAAAGTCATGACAATAACCCTGATATTCATATTGGTTTAACAATGACTATAACTTAGGGTCCAGCAATTCGTATATATGCCTCTTTGATTCAGAATGTCAGATCTTATTGAAGTTTATAAAATATTTCTTGTCTTTATCAGGTTGACAGTAACTTTAAGAATCCACTAATTTTTCTTCTTAACTTTGAATATTGGCTTGCCTATTTTTTGGGTGTTTCATTTCAAAGTGTTGTTCATGTCATGTTCTTTTCTATGCTAGACAATGTATTTTTCCAGTTGGTTGCTTAAAAGAAATTAGGATTCTGTCTACAATAGATTGATGATTGAAGAAAGATGCCTCAGTCCAATCTTTCCCTCAGCTGAATTACTTGTCATATTTCCTTAAATTGTGAATGGTCAGAAAGGAGACTTACATTTGTAATTGACCTGTAAGGGCTGAGCTATATACATGCACACGCACACTCACGCTCAGCCTATAAAACCTGTCTAATAGACACAAGGATCTATTTAAGATATAGTAAAATTTGCTGTTATTTTAGGTTTTCTTTTTCTTTATTTTTTCCCTTGCTTACCTGCAAACATGCTTTCAGGGGATAAAAAATCTCACTTCTCTCACGGAGCTTGATTTATCCGATAACAATATCTCAGCCCTTCCGCCTGAGCTGGTGAGAAACAAACACTGGCCCTTCCTCATAAAGGGGGAGAGGGTTTTCATTTTGTTGACTTAATTTCATTTCTTTATTGCTATTATACGGTTTCACACAAACTTTGAGAAAGAGGTGGTGCTATACCTCTCAATGTTGGGCATGTAAAACTATTAGCCAGAAAAAAATAGAGAGAGAATAATAGATCAAAATTAAAAATTAAACAATATTTTGACCAAGTCTATTTGCTATCGTTCCGAACATCTGCATCTGTGAAACCTATGGCTTGTTTTTCCAGACTTAATTCATTGCATTATTTTGAGAAATTGATTTGATCAGGGTTTGCTGGAACCAAGCCTTCAAGCTTTGAGACTTGATGGGAATCCACTCAGAAGGTAACTTTCTCATGGCCCAACCTTTTCATATGCTTTCTCAAAATGGAGAATTTTTTTTTGACAATTTTCGATATTCTATAAATGGTTTTTACATCTTTGTTATGTAACTAATTTTCAAATGGGTAAAGGTTAACCCAAAAGATCACTGTCAAGAAGTATATATTTAAACTTATTCCTCCTTTCTTCTAACTAGCATTTCAACTTTGTACTCCGGATGGAGCCTCAGTGCTTTTTCATATGCATCAATGTTTGACGATCATGTCTTACTAATAATTTTTCTTTATTTGTTTCAGCATTCGGAGGCCTGTCTTGGATAGAGGAACTAAAGCTGTTCTGAAATATTTGAAGGACAAATTGCCGGAGCAATAGTTTCTTGTTTTTTCCTTTGAAAGTATTATACTGGTCATGAACAAGAAATTTTGAAGTACTTCAATGTTTTTGTCATACGCTGATAGAGTTTTTTTTTCCTCTAGTGTGCGTGTGCGCGCTTCATTTCTTTTATGTGGGCTATTCCATGCAACTCTCTCTTTGTTTTTGGCTTGTTTGTTGTAACTCACTTTAACTAGTTGAAAATTGAACATTACACGGCGATTTATGTGTGTGTGACTTTATTCTTGCGGGGAAAAGAAAAGCGCATTCTGAATTACCAATTCTGTAATTATAATAGTGAAGGGTTTTGAGAATGTTAAGGGTAGTTTTGTTCGAATAATATTATATACATATAAAAACATGTCTTTTTTTTTTTAACCAATAATATTTTAGGCATTTGTAGCATTACATACTTTCTTTTTCCATATATTCGCATTGTGTAATAACCTTTTTTATTTATCTCTTTAAATATTGTTCATGTGATCTTATCTTATTTATAGTTTTGCAATAAAGTTCGCCTTTTTGTGCTTTTGTTTATGCAAACAAAGAATGATACATTGTACAATAGTTTTTTTAACAAAAAAAAATTGATGAGATGATACCAACTTTTAATGTTTATATTAAAATTACATAATGCCATATATCCTCCTATTAGAATGGTGATCCGTTATAGAAATTAAAATGAAAAGCGCTTATGGGATTGTGAAGAAAATAATAAAAAGGCAATAGTTTTATATCATTTACTCATATATAAAACTAGAAAACTCGATATGGTTGTAAAAAGTAGTAAATACTCAAATTTCTAGTTCGTTTAAAGATTTTTTATATATATTTTAAACTAGAATTAAAACTTATTTTATTATTAAAAAACTAATATTTATTTTTTAATTAAAAAATAACTTAATGTCTCATATTTATAGATGTTTGATAGTCTTGAATAATTAGATATGTAAGTATAATTGGATAAAGTTTTAAATAGATGTTATTGGGTAAATAACAAAATCTTTTAAAATTAATTTTTATTTAAATTAATTTTATTTAATTTTTTATCTCTTACTTTATCCTCTTTTAACAATTTTTTAAATTAATTTTAAACTAACACTATTTAATATAAACTAATTTATTTTTACTTATAAAATTAACACAACTAGTTCTATTTTTTTGCATTGTATTACTAGTAAATTGGTGTTGCACACTAAACAATGAATATCCATGTTGACATAGCGCGTAGTTTTATGATAAGAGTTTTGAAATTTTTAAAAAAGCTGTGTTATTTGTATTTATAGTTGGAACTTATTTTATAGAATTTATCAAATGCATGTTTGGATGGGCCACTTGCAACCCCCAAGCCCCAGTTTGCTTTGTTAAACGTAGGACCAGAGACGTTTGGGTATTTTTGTGTTGAGACTTTTCGACGGCATGTTATTGCAAAACTCAGCTTGGGCTGAAGCAAGATTTTCTTGTTTCTCTGTTCAAACTCCCGCATTCCAAAGCACTTGGAGGCGTAGTAAGGTTGGTCATACACTTGGCCTTCTATAAAAAGTGCACTCGAGGGCGCGACTTCAAGCCTGTAGATGGGCTCTTCTTCCCCCTCCCCGACCCCAAAAAAAAAAAAAAAAGAATCCCACATTCGAAGAAAAAAATTACTATCTAAGTTTTTATCTATCTATTAATTTTATTAATTAAAAAACTCATTCATCTTCTTAAAACATTTATTCGTCTTCATATATTTAAGTTAATTTCTCTAAAAGAATAAAGTCTATTTTCTTTTATATGCTAAATGAATTTATTATTATTATATATATATATTTTATGCATATCGTTAAATTTTTATTTATAATTTAATACCAGCACAAAAAATTATAATAAATGTTTATATAATTATTCAAGTATACTTAAAAAATAAAAAATAAAGTAATTTTTTATTTTTATCTTTTATAATTTAATTAATAAAAATAAAAAAATAATATTAAAATTATAATATAAAATTCATACATTTTTTTTAATAATTTTGTACTTAAAAATTATTTTGATTACTATTATCTAAATAATATTTATTATATTATAATCACATTTTATACAAAATTTTTTAAATATAAATCACATTAATATTAATTTAATTTTGATCAAAATTAATTTTATAAAATTAAGTTAATATAAACCTCTATTTTTAAATTCCAATCTAAATATATCCTAAGAATGAGTTTGAAATGGAAAAAAGAATGAAAATAATTTGATTTATAAATTAAATTATGTATTTAAAATTAAAAAAAAATGAAAAAGAAATTTATTTTTCAAATTTAATAAAATTTTACTTTTTTTATTTTAAAATTCTATCATTTTTGCTAAAATTCGATAAGATTTGAATTGATTTTAATTTTAAATATTTAAAAAGACTATTTTACCTATTTTAATTTTATAAAACATAATCCCAATTAATACAGCACCAGAAACACTGTGAGATGAAGATGAGCTCGTTGCTTCCACCACCATCTCCGGTCATGTTTTTCCGGCTTGTGGCGGCTCTGCTCATCTCCTTCTTCTCCGATCTGTGCGCAAGTCGTCTCCCCAGGCAAGGCTCACTCTTGATCTCTCTCTCTCTCTCTCTCATACTTAGCACTCTTCAAAGATGGCTCTCAAGTGAGCCGTTCTTCGACGGGTAGACTCTTGTTCTTAGATATCTATTTCTTTTTAAATTGTAATAATGATCATGAAAGTGGTAAAAGAGAAGCTTCGATGTGGATGATTAATTTGTGCTTTATAATATGTAGGCTGGATATTGGAGATGGCAAAGAAATAAATCTTGAGAAATGCCCAAGGACCACTCTGTAACGCCAATGCATTAAATATCTTGGATCGGAAACAAGTCGATGAACAATAGAGAGAGAGAGAGAGAGAGAAAAGGAGGAGGAGAGAGAGAGTGAAAGAGAAGACACAAGGAAGAGAGGGGAAGAGAGGGGAAGGAAGTGGAAAGAAGGAGAGAGATAATATTATAAGAATAAGAGGATTAATAAGGGGCGCATAAATAATATATACATACACCCCGCATATTAAATATGAGAAAAATAATAATAAATATTTAGATAATAGATTTTATATAATATTTGATATTTTTGTTTAAATTTTTTTTAATTTAGAAATTTATTAATGTGAACAATACATATGTTGATAAGTTTTATAAAAAAAAAAAATTTATCAACATCTTTTGTAGTATAAACAATGCATATGCTAACAAATTTGGTGTATTTACACAAAATTTACCAATTTACGCCGGCAAGTTTTGCATTAAAAAAAAAACTTAGCATTTTTTGCAACTTAAATAGTGTAGATGTAGGTGAGTTTTGTAAAAGAAAAAAAAAAGTTACTAGTGTGTTTCATTAAAAAAAAAATTTACCAACATTTTTTATAGCATAAACAATGCAGATGTTGGTAAAATTTATGTAATATATACAAAATTTATCAGTATTTATATTGTTTATGTTGATAAATTTTTGAATAAAAATAATAATATTTATATGAGATCTATCATCCAAATATTTTTATCATTTTTCTCTTCTTTCCTATATGAATCGCATAATGCATCGTAAAAAATGCATCCCCAAATATTTTTCTAAGAATAAAGATATAAAATAATAAAATTAAATTAAATTAATTTTAATTTTAATAAATTTTAAATATAATAATAAAATTTTAAATTATTTAAAATTTATTTTAAATGTAATATTTAATTTATGAATTAGTTTAATTTAATTTAAATTATTTTTATTTTTTTATTTTAAACATATTTTAAGTGTCTTTTGATCATTAGATAATATTTGATATGATATAATTTATTTAAATTATTTATAATATTTAATTAAATTACTTAAATTTATAGTATTAACTTATTTAATTGGATCATATTCTTAATAATCCAAATATCTAGAATAATCCAGATCATTATTCCATTGGCAATTTCCATTATCTTATAATATAATAGATGTCTATCTGAATTAATCCTAAAATGGCAATATAAATTTTTTAATTTTCACAAAAATACCCGACCCTCTCTGAAGCCCAAATCCCTCTTCTCACCTTCTCAATCCCCTGTACCCCCTTTCACTCGTTCATCCCCCTTGTAGCCGTCCTTTTCAGCCACTCTCCACTGTCCTCCGCCCTGCCAGGTGCAGCGCCGCCGCCCCAGGACCTCCGCTACCTCCCGGACTGACCCTACTCCCGGAAACGGTTCTGGGAAGCTTCAAAGGTTTCAGCTTTCCAACTTTTTCATCTTTAATTGCATAGTTTTGGTATCATTCATGGTTTAGCTTAAGTTTATTATCTATTTACTGTATAAAGTTCGTGACCATGGTTCTTTCACGTGAATTCTATTAAAAAAAAAAATTCTTATGTTCTGTATAAGAAAGTTGTTTAGGTAGTGTAGTAATTAAAGTTTTTATTTTCTGGTTCCAATTGGATGGTATAAGATTACATTCAAGGGGAATTTGGGGCCGTTAAATAAATTTGAATTTTTGGGCACAAATATAGTCTTTTAAGGGAAGATTGGGTTGATGATATTCGGTCACCGTGCTGGGTATGTGATGATAAATTGCTATCTTCAATGAATTGTTATAAATTTTAAATAGTTCTTCATTTTATTTCCTTTTGATATAGCATCAGTTTTCTTCTTCTAAATGATAATAAATATTTATTATTTGGAGATTATTTTAGTAATTGAAATCTATTACTTGGTAATCTTTTTTATATATCCAACAACGTATCGTGGATTATCAGTTACATTACTCGTGTATAGCAAATATTATAACATTATTAATAATTTAAAAGGGTCTCCATCTTTCAAAAGGAAACTTGTTAGAGCCTCTTTGGATTGCACTTTGCATTTATCTGAAGATCTTCTAGGAGAAGGTAAATGACTTTATATAATAAATGGTAGTATTTGGTTTAACTTCTTATTTTGACTTTTTGGAAGAATTATCTTTGAGGTTATTTTTTATTTTAAAAAAAATATTTTAAAAAGAAATCTTACTATTATTCTCACATCAACAATCAAAAGTAATTTTACTTTATCCTATCCAAATAAAACTCATTCTCTGAACTATTTTTGACATATTCAAATCAAACAAGAATTATTCTTTTAAAAGTAATTCCTTTAAAAGACCTTTTTTTAAAAGATCTTCTTTCAAAAGATCTTCTCCCAAAAGTTAAACCAAACGTACCCGTGATATACTAAACACAGCCTTTGTTGAAAATGGGTTTCACACTTTTTTTTGTTTTTTGTCAAATGATTAAGGACACCTTAATAACTCCCTAATTCCTATCCTAACAATTTTTGTTTCCTAATTTGATTAAATTTATTGGGAAAGCAACTGCAACTGCAGCTGCATTCAGCATTCTGTCCAGCCAGCACACAACAAAAGGCAGCAGCGTTTCAACACATGGTGTTGTTGCCGTGAAGCAACGCCGCAAAACTGCGGCAACAGCTCCACCGTTAAACGACGCTGCTTCGTACTTCCTCTGTTCTCACACCATTCGTGAACACTTGAGGTTAGGGTTCAGATTTCTGCTCCCACCGTTTCTTTGTTAAGTTTGCTTCTCCGCGTCGATTCCTTCAAATTCACAACCTCAACTTCTCAACTCTTTTTTTTTTTTTTTTTTATATTTTTAATAGTTTCAACCGAAGTCCAAAACTTTGCTCTTGTTTTTAATCCAAGTGCTGTTTCTAATATAAAGCAGTTTTTTTCATTCATTCTTTTTTTTTTTTTTTCAATTGCTTTGGAATTCCTTTCAATGCGGTAACGTGGCCTTGTTTCATTTTTATTTCTGTGATCGTTATCGATTTTGCTTCTTTTACTCTTCTTTTTATTATTATTATTTTAATTTTGGTTTTTCGTTTTTTCTTTTTAACTTCCAATTCCAATCTATGCAGAGGAATATGGAGGCAAATGTAACAACACCCCCTCATGATCACGATGATCAAGATGAGTATGTTTTGCTTGATTTGGATGGTGTGTCTGACCTAGTTGACATTCCACCAAATGCTAAGTATGTTCTCACTGTAAGTTTCTCTATCTCCAGCACATAATTTCAATTTCATCAACTTTGTAAAATTTTTAACGACTAGACCATTGTTCTTTTTCCTCTGATGAGCATGATTATTTTATCTTTGATTCAAATGTTGTGTTACCATATAGGATGCACCATATTGGGCTTTATAAACGTGTTTTGAACTTCTGTGGTGGTCGAATTGTGTATCTTCCTGAACTTCCATGATATCAATTCCATTTAGTATACTAACAGCTAGATGAGCACTGAACTTCTAATTTCATTATGGGGTGCTCTCTCTCTCTCTCTCTCTCTGTGGCTACTTGCACTGTCCTTGTAATTGTAATTGTTCATGGGTAAGTTACCTTCTTGATGATTTATTATATGCTGACATTGTAAAGTATGCTTATATTATTTGCTGTTAATTGTAGGGCCTTGATACATTAAACCCTGTATTGATCATTGATGACAAGTTGAAGCTGGTAAGTTATCTGCTTTTAAAATTTCCTGGCCCTTTAAATTTTGTATTGGGAAACTTTGGGTTAAGTGATATTTTGATGCTCTCATGTGAATCTGATGATGCTATTTAGAGGTACTTATGAAACCTGTCCATGCGTCCGGATGTAAAAGTCTTTAATTCTATATATGGGCTGATACTTGTAATGTTATCATTCAGCTAGAATTCAGAAATTTCAGCGAGTAAAAGTTGCTTCTATTCATTTTTTCTTTCCTTTGAATTGTTTGAACTAAATGTGGGGCCGTGGGGTTATCTGGTGTTTTTGTGTGTGTGTGTGTGTGTATGTGTGTGTTTTCCCCTCTTATGTGAATGGGTAATGACCATATTAAGTTTTATCATGGTTAATTGGTGTTTATTACAAATACAGATTGGGGAATATGAGGAGACAATTGGCACGTGTATTCCCTTTACAGAGCAAGGTGAGTTGCAGTTCATGTGAGCATAATGCTTTGGATGAAGAGAAATAGCTCTTGCAAATTAGGATTATGTTGTCAAGAAACTTGTTTCCTTCTAAGAGAGCACTGATTTCCAAAAGCCTATTTATCTTCCGTATTTCCTCCAAGCGACAACCTTACAATTTTTGGATTCTTGTCTTCATTAACAATGAAGAATCATTGTTCTTTACCATATTGTTGTTGTTGGTTTTATCCTAATAAAGAATTTACTCAATTTAATGATGCAGTTAATTAATTTCTCACAGCTACTCTATCTATTGGCATGCTTAGTAGATAGTAGTATCTGTCATATCTGTAATAGTTCATGAAACTGTAGTACATTTGAGTTGCTACACGTGTGCTGTTGTTAGAGTCTCAAGCAGACTAACAAATAAACTAGCAGAAGTTTCAGCCTTTGAGGAACATATCCTCTGCTTCAATAAATTGGTGAACTACATATTGCCAGAAGAATAACTAACCTGTAGTCACTCCTATAATGATGCCTTTTACAGTTAAGGCACTCATGTTATGAGGAAGGAATCCTTCTATGAAGCCATTTCTAATTTCATTTGCTTCCCACTCATAACAACTTCTCAATATAATTTGTATGATAAAGCTGCCCTTTGTGCAGATACCCCTGTGGTTCATGAAGAGACCGGACCATCTGATGCGAACCTTTTCTCCGGAGCAAGAATAATTGATTCAAGTCAACCTCCAACGAAGCAAGTGAAACCTCTGTGCCAGCTTCATAAGGTTCTCAAGTTTAAAATATCTCCTGATTCTGACATTCAAGGTGCAACAGCTGAGGAGGCCAAATGAATTTAAAGCCTAATATAATATCCAGTTTCCTCATCATTTTCTGATGTCTACTTAGAACAATGAACTGGGAAAATTGATGCCAGTTGCGTGTGCTTTAGAGAACAAAAGACTTGCTGGTGAGCTTGCGTTGCACTGTACAGTGGCAGGAGAACTTATTCCCTTTGATTTCCTCTTAGATATGTACAGAGAACCCTCTCTTTTTTTTTTTTTAATTTTGAATAGGTGTACCTTTTTCTGTTATGTGTTTAGGATCATGCCTTAAAAAAATCAATACCCTAATATAATTTATATACCGTTTTGCCTTTTTGTTTTTACTTTTGTTGCATACGCTTGCCCAATGACTTAAAAATATTGTCATATGATTTTTTATAAGTCTATTCGATTTGTAATGTAATGGCAAAATCAGTTTCATTATCTCTGTTTGTAATGTGATTGCGAAATCTTTCTCAAGATTTCGGAGGAAAAAACACAAGCTCTTCACGTGTCAGGGCCCAAGTCTAGTGGGCTAGAAGTAGCCATGTGAGGATCCCGTCTTTCTTTTTGTTAATGTATAACCTTTTTTTAATATAGTAACAAGTTTGTATATTTTTGATAGGTTAAATAGATCTATAAGTCCCTATATTTTTTGGAAATTTTAAATTAGGTCTTTATATTTTAAACATTTAAAATTAGGTCTTTGTACTTTTATAAGTTTCTAATTATGTTCCTATGCTTTTACATTTTTAATTAGGTTCCTATATTTAACTGTTAAGTCACCGTTAACTCACCATCCAATTTTATTCAAATGCAAGAATTGGGAACTGTAACTCTCATATTAGAAGCTATATAATAACAATATAATAAAAACTCAGTAGTGGAAAACCACTATTTCTATCCGACCTGAGTAAAAGTCTTATCTTTTTACTTCTTTTACTTCGACTACACTTCTGCATGTCAGTGACTAACTAGTAGGCTTTCTTGAAATTCATGAGGTGGTAAAGCAAAGTAGCAAATCAAAATGCCTTCTGGTTTGTGCTTATTAAAGTAGGCCCTCATTCTGACCCAAAAAAAAAAAGGAGTAGACCCTCATTAAAAGCTCATCTTGTTGATAGCAAAAAAAACCAAATACATACTAATAACAAAATATTCAAATAGCAAAAAATTCAAACCATGGGCCAAAAAGCATTATAGCCAAACAGCATCTGCCTTCAGCAACCATTAGAACCATATAGCAAAAATTCATATATATGTATATTGCATACACAGCAAAACTGATTCCAACACGCAATATGATAGTATAGAAGCAAAAGAATAAAAAAATAAAAACAAACACACACACGCCCACCCACCAGATCAATAAAACAAGCATTCAAACCAAAATCTGTCATATAAAACAAGAATATAAGCACCGGAAAAACAGTCTGCCCTCCCGTGAAAGTGAGAATTACGCGAGGAGGGGGGTTTACATCTACTGCACACGTGGTCCCCACCCATTGTGCATTTGAATAAAAACTTGGACAGTGAGTTAACGTTTTTTTAAGTATAGAAATCTAATTAGTGCATGTTTGGTTCACCGTTTTCGTTCAATAGAAGGCCTTTTTCAGGGGTAGAATGAGTTTATACAGTACAGGTATCATGTTTGGTTCAATTTTGGATATACAGTAAACATATTTTCGGTTGAAAAAAAGGCCTTATGATAAAAGTGGAGCTGAGATACTTTTCCTTTTTCATTTTTGTTTATTTACAATATTAACCTCATATCCCCTCACGTTCTTGTCTCTTTCACTCACACTTTCACTCTGCTCTCATCACTCTCACGTCTCTTTTACTCTCACTCTCACCTTACTCTCTGTGCTCTTCTCCTTCACTCTCAAACAATTAGAATACTGAAATAAAAATTTGTTATTTAAAAATTATAAAAACAAAGTTGTGCTTAATTTATTGGAAATAAAAAAAATTAATAATAATTTAGAAGTTAATTATCCTTTAATATCACACAAATTTGAATATATTACAATAATATATTCTTAAATTATATTATGTCTATTTTGGTAATTATACCTTCAAAAGTCATTTTATATTAACCTATCCAAACAAAAATATTTATCTTAAACTTACTTTTTAAATATTCAAACCAAACAAAAATACTTTTTCTAAAAGACATTTTTTTAAAAGGTCTTTTTATAAAAGATCTTCTTTTAAAAGACATTCTCCCAAAAGTTAAACCAAACGGGCTCTTAAAAATTTATAAAAATATAGGGAGTTAATTTCAAACTTTTAAAATACATGGATCTAATTCAAAATTTTCAAAAAGTATAAGTACTTGCAAATCTACTTAACTGCGCATGTGAATTAAAGATCATTCTTCGATGATTGCCTTTTCTCTTTGATATTCCTAAAGGATCGAATTAATCCAGTACAGTAGTGTATGATACCTTTTTTAATTGCCTTTTTTGAAATGTTATATTTAATATAATTCAATTGGAAGACTAGATGACTCGAAATTCGTAGTTATAGCTGGCATTAGCTTAATGCTTCGTGCCTTGCTCCACCTTCATTTCCCTCCCAATTATCCTTACTTGCTAAGGCATCATAGCTAGACAAAATTGAAACAAGATGTTAGGTAGCATTGACTATCTAGCAGGTAGCATATGGCAGTTTGTGGCTTTGAGCATAAGAAAAGATCGATGATGCAATGCAAACTATATGAATGTGGCATTTAGCATTATCCATCTGGCACGTTCTACAGTTCTCTCCACCAGTTAAGAAGTGTGGTGCATTTTGCAATTTGATGGCGAGATTGTAAGATACATCGATATATCAATCACCTATGATACACTGTAATAATATCTAATTTTAAGAAAATTAAAAAATATGACTAAATATATTTTAGAAATTAATTATTATATGCTAACAGTGTAAAATTATATTAACAGTATAAAATAATTTTATATTATCAATATAATTAGAGAAATTCTATCAGTGTAATTTTACTCTATCAATGTAACTTTACACTGTTAGTGTATGAAAATTAATTTCTAAAAATTAGAAAAATTCTATCAGTGTAATTTCTATCAGTATAATTTTATATTATGAGTATATAAAAATTAATTTCTAAAATATATTTAATCATATTTTTAATTTTTTTTTAAAATTAATATATTACTACAATGCATTATAAATGATTGATATATCAATACATCTCATAAATTTTTACCATTTATGATGCACTAAAGGTGCACTAAGCACTTGATCCGCAAAACGCATAGCAGACAGCGCTTATCTATAAGACATGATCGAGCATGTGACCCAGTTTCATTTTGAGTGACTTTCTTTCATTATGTTGTCTCCTTCCAATGTTGATAACCCCGTTTCAAATTTTGAATGATCTGCGTATATATATATATATATATATATAAGCGGCATGTTATTTATACTCTTATAGTACATTAGTGTACACTTATCTTATATATTTGCACTTTCAATCATATTCATTTTAAAATTCAATCCATTGTTGTATTGATCTATAAGGATTATGTACCTTTGCTTTCTTTTCTTTTCTTTTTCTAAAAGGACATATTAAACAATAAAATCGAGAATGGACAAGAAGTGGCCCCGACAAGCACTTCAAACTTTGATTTTCAGATCTTCTAATCTAATCTTGGATGCCTTTTTTTGTTTCCCTGCGAAGATTTTATTTGATTTTTGTTTCTAAATTTGAATGTAAAGTAGCCGGATTGCGGGTACTGTTCATACCCGGCGTTGACAATCGAAAGATGGCGACTTCTCAAACAGAAGCTCGCTGGGACAAAAACTATCATTGATTTAGTACAATAAACTATTTTTGTCTATGCAATTCATAAGTTTTCTTTCCCTAATTTATTACAATAATTCATGCAGTTTTAATGAAAAAAATCTTTCGCAAATATAAGAGAAGTATCAATAAGGGAAGAGTTATACTCCTATGAAGAAGACTAATCAACCCAGACCCGAACTTTTTAAAAGACAATTGCGACCTCTTAGTTGCAACTTGTGACAATATATGAGAAAGTCTCGTTACAATTCCTATTTGAATATATAAATAATCAAAATTAAAAGTTACTTAAAATTTTTTTAATTACTTATTAAAAATTATCTAACTTTATATTTATATTTGATTATTTATATTAAATTTAATGATTACAATTTATTACTCTCACTCTCTGAATAAACCGTTTCTCACTCCATACATTGCCGGATATGAGGGGTAATGCTTCCAACTTTTGCGGCCAAAGAGAAAGCTACTCCTAATATCTTTATATCTATCCCGGATGGTTTGCTTTTACGACAGACTTGAATAAGTGATGTGTAGTTAGGAACTAGAGGTCGTATTGTCAAAATCATAATTTTACTAATTTAATAGGACTAATCTATACAAGAAGGTACCAACCAACCAACCTCTACAACTAAGGAAACACAAAAAGAATAAAGGGCCTTTAAATTCCCCATTTTCTTGTACCTTGAACTTTGACATGTGACATTAAAATTTGTGCATGCAAGTTAACCGTGTTGGTTTCACTGGATCGATTTTTATTCATTTTTTATCATCATTATTTAATTTTTATCTTTAAATTATATTTTCTCTAAAAAAAATTATAAGTATTTCAATGAAACATACAATCAATCGTATTTTAGTAAACTCAACATACTTTCAATATATTATTCCAGTTTAACACAATTATTAGTTATAACTCAAATAATATAATCATGACTGATTAAATTTAGTTTTACAATTGAGTAAGCCTAACTTAATTCCAAAACTTAACTTATAAGCTAAGGGTTGTCTAAACTCTTATAAAGGCTATCTTAGTTATATCTTTAAATAATGTAGGACTCTAATATATATCTCCTCATATATAAGATTGAACATCTGTAAGTGGCCTAATAACAATCATAGGACAGGCTTTAATATTATCTTAGAATTGAATAGACTTAACTTTACCTCAAAAGATAACTGATAGGTGGAGAGTTGTCTAAATTCTTATAAAGACCATATTAGTCACATCCTTAAGTAATACAGGATTCTAATATTTAGAATATTAAATAATAAAAACATATGTTAAACCTCTTGCAATAACATAATTTTTTTTTAACCCCTACTCCCTTGAGGGATATTCATCGGATCGGATTAGATTAGTTGGATTCTTAATAATAGGATCTAGATATCGATGGTTCCATTAAGACCAAAAAAATAATTGTAAATACTAAGTTACACAAAAAAGAAAGGAGTAATGTTTTAAATTGGTCATGAACCTTGTCCTTAAAAAATGAAAAGCTTTAGTATAATCATTAAGGATAGGTTTAGTAAGGGACTAAAAATAGAAGAAATTTTTTTATGAATAAGTTTCGTGTGTAAATTTATATATTATATATAGAGTTACACATAAAGATTATTTATGAAAAAATTTTCTCTATTTTTTTATCCCTCTATCAAACATCTTAAAAATTAAAAATATAGGTCAAATTTATCTTTTTTAAAGATAGATTAGTTCTTAAAAATACTTTTCACCAAATATATTAGTTTTTAACAGGGATTACTTTGGCTCACATTTCCTTTTTATTTTCACATAAATATCTTTGATTAAAGGCAATTTTGTTAGAAAAATGATCGAATATTAAATATAGACCATTTTCTCAACTAAAATTCAAATGATAGTTACTAACATATGATAAACTAGCCTCTTACTAGACCCAATTTTCGTGTATAATTTGACTCACATTTTTAGATTTTAAAAATTATGCTAAAAATGAAAATTTCTCAAAAATAAATTTGCCCTATGATAGAAACTAATTTGAGGTTTGCTCCAAAAGGAAGTGTATATTAGCTTAGTGGACAAGTGGCATCACCGAAAGGCGACAGGCGAAAGACGCGTTTCTTTCATTAGTGGAAACTGGCGCGACTACAAATGAGCTGTGACGCAGCAAGCCAAGGCCAAAACCAAAGCCAAATGCCCTGTGAGGCTGTGACGCAGCGAGTGATGACGTGGCGCTTCCACAGACCGCCACGCATGAACAATCTTAACGACAAACACGTTACACACACACACACAAACACACAACAGAACAGAACAGAACAGAACAGAACAGAGCAGAGAGGGAAAAGGAATGAACACAAACACCACTCTGTTTTTTTTCTCATCTTCTTTTATTTTCACCCTTTCCTTTCATTCTTCCAGAAGAAGGACCCCATGAAATTCCACGCTCTCAGATTCCTCAATGACCCACACACACACACACACTCTACACTCACAAACATTCAAATGAAAAGCCCCTTCTCTATAGAGAGAAAATAAAATGCCCCACACACAAACACAGCTCACAAAACCCTAACTTCCCTTTTCATTTGTTGAATTCTCAAAAGACCCATCAAACCAATCCACACCCTCGATTCGTCTCTTAACTTAATTCGATCTTCGAGCTTCCACCTTGATTTTTCCCATTTCAAATTTTCAGCAAAAGCTAGCTCCTTTACCTTTTTTTTCCTTCTCTCTCCTTGGTAGGGCTTCACTACTTGTTTCACTTGCTTCCATTCTGATCTCAAACACCCACTTTTGAATTTTTGTCATAAGTTGCATACTCAATCATTGGATCAGTGTTTGATTCGAATTCGATCTAATTTGGGGCTTTTTTGGTTTGTTTTTTAAGCAAAAATTCACTCTTTACTTTTATTAGTGTGTGTGTGTGTTCTGTTCTGTGTTAATCAAATTGAAGGTGTAGAGGCTCTTACTTGATCTTTGATTTTTTCTTGGTGATTTTGTTTGCGGGGGTGTGTGATTAGTTCTCTTCTGATGTTTTGTTTCCAATCACTGTTTCAACCATCGCACGCTAACTACCCATCTAGACCCCCTTTCTCTTACTCAATTTCCCATGTTTTTCTTCTTCCCTCCGATGTGTTCTTCATATGCTGCTTCAATTGCCTGAGATTTCGCCTCAAAATTTGATGTTTTGTTTCAAGAGGGGTTGCTGTGTCACTGTGAAAATTTCCCTGCAGGTTGTTTGAATCACAGTTAGTTTTCATTTGGAGGGACTAAAAAAGAGAAAGAGTGTGTGAGAGAGAGAGTGAAAACTGTTAACTGTTAACTGTTAAAGATGGTGGATCGTTATAGGCCTGTTTCCATTGAGGAATTGCCTTCACATTTGATCTTAGAAGTTTTATGTTCAGGAAGACTAAGTGCATTAGACCTCGTTTGTTTGGAGTTGACTTCAAAAACCTTTGGTGGTGGCCATGGCTTGTACCCTTTCAAGTTTAGGTCATTGGTGGACTTTGCTGCATTTCAGTTGTGTGCCTCCCATGTTATCTACTCTAGGATGAGTCTGAATTCTCAGAGGGAGTTGTATGATCGATGCGGCGGGAATTGGAAACGGGTCTTGAGGTTCTTGCAGTCTGTGGGGCAATCATCTGAGATGGTGGAGACATCATCAGGCAATGTACTATTTTCGTTGTATCAAAGATTGACTTTTGTTTGCTGCTGGGAAATTCATGTCTTTTTATTAAAGATTTGTTGTTTTCTTAGTGGAATTAAGAGTTGCCATTTTTGAATTTGATCATATTAGAAGTAAGTTTCTGAAGGGTGAGGATATTTTCTAATTGCATGGTTTAGCACCATTCTTTCATTCTCTCTCAATGTCACTACTGTGATAAGTGATGAAATAGTGCATTTGTGAAACAATTAGAGCAGAAAAAAGAGAAGGAAATGAAGTTGAAGTTTTGATTGTTACAAACATACTCTTCATAGTAGTAAAAAACATTGTAATGATTGTTTAAGGACAAACCTCATAATCTGGATAGTCATATTATTATTATTATTATTATTATTGGTAGTAGTAGCAGTAGTAGTAGTAGTAGTAGTAGTAGTATTTACCTTTATTAGTTTTAGCTTGTTAGTGTCCTTTTTAAGGAAAAATTTTAGCGCTGTGAATAATGGTGAAATACATTTTATTGGCAGATGCAAATTACAACTGGAAAGTATCACACCTTGTTGATCAGCAATTCCTCTGTGTACTCTTGTGGTTCTGGTTTGTGTGGCGTACTTGGTCAAGGGCCTGAAACAACACAATGTGTAGCATTTACGCGGATAGATTTCCCACCTTTGGCACGTGTGGTTCATGTTTCAGCCTCCTTTAATCATGCAGCTTTTGTTACGCAATCTGGAGAGGTTTGTAATGGCTTAACCTTATTCAATTAGCTATGATTTGTGATGAAGTCATTAGTCTGGAACATAAAATATATCTTGGAGCGGTTGTGATGCAGCAGCCATAACAATGTCAGGGTTGCAATCAAAACTATTATTGGGCTTGCACTAAACATCTTAAGCTTATGGTTTCACATAGTATCATAACCTGATAACAAAGTGTTCAAGAGTTTGATACCTACACCTCTCACTTTCCTGAACAAATGCAGCATAAGCTTTGGAGAGGCTTGTCCTTTATCCACACTACAAGCCCAAAATGCTTTCACATGGTATGGGGAACATATTACTGATATAATTAAAATCATTCTTGGGTTTGCACCTAAAAGCCTAAGTTTATTAGGATATTTCTTGACAAAGAAACAATTTTGCTTGTATAAGAAATATATTTTTCATCTTAAATTGAAGAATTTTTCTTAGAGGCAGGAATAGGGTATTAGAAAGTTTCTTAGTTGGCACTTCTGTGCCATTCCAATGGTTGTATTCAAGAGCTTCTTCAGTGGCATTTGGTACTAGCAGACCAGAGTGGGTTTAGGACATTTTTCTGCATGCCCCATACTGATAACTCAGATCCATTGTTGCTTTGTTTTCCTGGAACTGAAAAGGATGGTTTGTATTGTAACGTGATTAATTCTGGTTTCCAATATTAACATGAGATTTCACCACTGATGCAGGTATTCACGTGTGGAGATAATTCATCTTTTTGCTGTGGGCATAGGGATACAAGCCGACCAATTTTCAGGCCACGTCTTGTTGAGTCCCTGAAGGGGATTCCTTGCAAGCAGGTAAACTGGAAGTCATCGTCACCATAATATAGTTTATAGATTTGTTGGCCAAATTGAAAGATAAGGATTGTAGCCTCTTAAATACAAATATTAATCTCATGAGATGACTAATCTCACTTTTGTCAAAGGAATGAATTTATCATCCCTAAGCTCTATTTGATTGTAATATTTAAAATCTTTTCAATTATGCTTTTCTCTATGTTTGATATAATTCAAGATTGATTGTCAAATCTTTACCTGAAGTAAAGCATTTTCTAGTTTTAATTACCGAGATTATTAATCTATTATGAAGTTATTTTAGGGGGTTTCTCATCCATCTGATGAAAGTGGATTACTTATTTATATATTTGAGAAATTGTGTGTTTCAAGTTATAAATGGCAAGTCTTGTGTTGATTCCCAACAACTGTCCATGTTAATATTCCTCTGCCTCCATTACGCATCTCTTCAATTCCTCTCTTTTTTTTTTTGGGGGGTTCCATGAAGTCTGTTTTGCTAAGGTCCCCTGTCAAACTATTGAAGTACATGAATGTCTCACAGGTTGCAGCAGGGCTTAACTTCACCGTCTTCCTCACTAGACAAGGTCATGTTTATACATGCGGAACCAACACACATGGCCAACTTGGTCATGGTGACACTCAGGACAGACCAACGCCCAAAATGATCGAAGTCCTTGGTAATGTTGGTTCTGTTGTTCAAATTGCTGCTGGACCAAGCTATATCTTAGCTGTAATGGAAAATGGAGCCATATACTCCTTTGGATCAGGTGCTAACTTCTGCCTTGGGCATGGTGAGCAACATGATGAGTTTCAGCCACGTGCTATACAGAAGTTTAGAAGAAAAGGTATTCATGTTGTCCGTGTATCCGCTGGGGATGAGCATGCTGTAGCACTTGATTCAAATGGATTTGTGAGTTTCATTAGACATGATAAATTTTCAATTCTGTTTGTTATAATTGGTTTGGACTATTGAAGTTCTTGCAAGAATTGTGCTAAGTGTCTCTTATTGATGGTTTCCAGGTGTATACATGGGGCAAGGGATACTGTGGTGCTCTAGGCCATGGAGATGAGATTGAGAAAACAACTCCGGAGATCCTGGCTAGTCTTAAGAATCAAGTGGCTGTTCAGGTATTACATCCATAAATTTAGCCAATGTGTGTTGTGACCAAATAGTTTACACTAAAATGTAATCTTAGCAATTTGGGGTCTGTTTGATTTCTGTTTTCATTTCCTGTTTTTCATTTCTTATTTTTAGTTTTAATTACAAAAATGCCACATTAGTTTCAATTTGTTTTCTTATTTCATGATTTTGTAAAAGAAATAGTGAAAACAAGAAATAAAAACGAGAAATCAGAATTTTTTGTTTGCACTATATCTTTCACAAAATCCTGAAAACAGGTAACATATTGAAAACAAGGTAGCATTTTGGTAGCTGGAATGAAAACAGAAATCAAACAGAGTACCCTTGGTTTTCTTGAACTCAAGTCTTCTCCATTCCTTATATCGTGATGAGACTGCTTTGTACTGTCATATGTATGGTCTAAGTGCTTATTGTTTATTGCAGGTCTGTGCAAGAAAGAGGAAAACTTTTGTGCTAGTTGATTCTGGTTCAGTCTATGGCTTTGGTTCCATGGGATTTGGTAGCCTTGGATTTCTGGATAGAAGGGTGTCTGATAAAGTCTTGAAACCAAGAATCTTAGATACCTTAAGAGCTCACCATGTTTCTCAAATTAGCACTGGCTTATACCACACTGTGGTAGTCACTAGCAGAGGACAGATATTTGGCTTTGGAGACAATGAAAGAGCACAACTTGGTCATGACACATTAAGGGGATGCCTTGAGCCCACTGAAATTTTCATGAAAGATACATCTGAAGATGTAGATCCTATTTTAGAAAGCATGTGACACTCCCAAAAGCAATCATCTCTTCCTTTTATGTGGTGCTGGAATCAGTCACCTGATTTTTCTAGTCTTGATGGCTACTGTTGAAATTCACTGTTTTATATTGTATTATAGTAAAGAAAATTTAACACGCAAGACATTGTCACCATTTTTCAATACGTTAAACTTTGGATGAGATTTTAGATTGCTCATAAATTCCTGGAACTCTGGTTTTTGCTTAAATTTGTCAATGATTAATGAACTGCGCTAAATAGTCCTTCAAATTTACTAGCTGAACTGTCACGTTGGATTTAAATTCCTTTCTCTCTCTTTTTTTCTTTTCAGTTTTATAATTGCATTGTCACTGTTGTAAGTAAACTATGATTGTAGCATGTAACAGCGAGTATATCAATAAGGTGAGATGAGTGGTTAATGGTAAGGTGAGGAGAGTAAATTTTATTTATTAGCTTTTATATAAATGATATATTAAAATATGTAGTTCTATGATATTTTAAAGTGATTATTATATAATCATTGATTTTAAATTTTGATAATTTATACATGATTTAATAGTTAAAATTTACTGCTTTCACTTTTTACTAGATATCTAATTCCGTATTTAACATATTGTAAAATTGTATTGCTGTAGCATGTATACACCGGGGTGCAAGTGGAGCTTGTCGTCCCACATTACACTGGAGAATAAGGGCCAGCTTCCCTTGATTAGGCAAACTCAGTGATGACAAAGAGGCCGTTGAATTTTTAACTGCTACATAATTTAAGGATGATAAAATAAAATACAGGAATTACTTGCTGATCAAGAGTCAACATCGTAAATTTTTAATAATTATTGAATGAAAGAAAATAGTGAAAATTAATTTTCAAGAATCAATAATCATGTTAAAGTATTCAACATTTTTCTGTACTTGAACCACACAAGGGAAAACGTGCTCCTTGTGCCCTATGCCTAAAATGTTTGGTATGGTAGTGATTTAAAATTTCAGCTGAGGCCGAATTTAGGTAGACACTGTAAGTTCTAGTGAATTACTTCACTGCCAATGATGGAGTAGTGTCCAACTATACAAAATCTAAAAGGGTCTACAAGTTTGTACGTAGAGAACATGGAAAATGATATGATCTGTTACTTAGGGCACCACCTCTAGTGGAAACTGAATTCATCAAAGTATATTTCAGCTCCTAGTGTATTGAAATCGATTTATTTAACTTGAATGATGCTTTAGTTTTTCTCATTTTGCTTAATTATCTGCTTTTAACATATGTGTAAAAATCTAATGCTTGATTAGTTAAAATGATTCGACACTTATTTTTTTAAAATAAAGTTTCAAGTTTAAGTTTTATGGATAAAAAAAATTAACGCAAAAAAACTTTACACTCATAGTAAATTGACCAGTTTAATTCAGATTAATTTGATTTTAGTGGATTCTTAATATCATTAGTTTAAAACACAAAAATAAGTGCAAAAAAAAAATAAATTTAAAACCCAAAGCTTCTCATCTGGAGACCTAATCAATGAACCTTCAGGTCTCTACCTGTAAAATTTACAGCTCCTATGGCAGAATCTTTCTTTCCTTCTGTTGTGGAAAGAGTCCAGCTAAAGAGTATTTTATGGACAAATGGCGAATGAATCAGTCCTTTATTGCAGGCATTCAACAGGCACATGACATATACGCATCTTCCGGAGATAATTAATGTTAAAGAGAAGTTGCAGCGAGAAGCTGCAGCTACCAAACAAATTACTTAAAAAAAAAAAAAGCCATGTGCATCAAACCCCAACCACAGAAAATCTGAAACCAAAATGGTGCACAAATCTCGTTGCATTCCTACCATGCCTCAATCTGATTTGGTTCAATTGGCATAACAGTTATCATCCTAGAGATTGGAACATTTTTGAAGTACTTCTAAGAAAATTGAAGTAAGAAAAGCCCGTGCTTGATAAAGGAACGCGTGAAAAGGAGTTTTATTAGAAGGAAAGTACTCTAAAATAAAGCAAAACAAACCAAACCAAACCTAACCTCAATAGCCACAACTCAAAATTCATAAACAGAATGTCCATGTTCATAGACATGATTCATGCTTCTCTATCAACATCCAACCAAAAACTTCGCCAGTATACCTCTCCTAATCAGCTAAATAGTCTCTAAATGTTCTCTGAACACCTTCAGCATACTAGAAAATGTTACAATGCCGACTAAGCTGCAATCATCTTCAATAACCCACAAGTAGTTCACTCTGTGAGCAATTGCCTGAATCATCACAGCAACAAGGGAGCTCTTGGGATGACACACTATAGCCTCAGCCTTCCTCACCATCCTGGCCGAGTAGCTCGATGACCTCGAGTACCTTCCGGACCTCATCAGCATCCTCGTCGATGACTCCTCATCCGACGAAGAGGACGCGGATGAGGCCAATGTGTCACTAGTCAAAGGTGACAAAATTGTGAACTCTTCTAACATTTTCTCCAAGTTCTTCTCCTTCAACCTAGCCTTCACCACTCTCACTAGATCCTCCGGGGGGCCGCCGCAATCAATGTAGGCCATCAAGTCCCCCGCGGACAAAGTGGCGATCGCAGCCGCGACGGTCTCATCGCAACAAGCAAGGGTGAAGGGTGATATCTCACCAATGAAGGTCCCATCAGTGTCAACAATGGCAACAGAAGTTTGTTGTGTGAGGGACTTTGAGATGGCACCTAATGCAGAAGATGCAGGGGAGTAGTAGTCAATGGCAAGCACATCAGTGCTGATGATGCCAAGAGTGTCAATGGAGAGTGCAGGGAGAGGGGTGAAGAGGCCAATGGAGCCAAGAAGGAACCGGATCACATCCTCTTGGGTTAACCAGCAGAACTCACGGCCATTATGGCTGTTGATTTTTGTTGGTGCCTTCTGAATCTGAGGCTGTTTTCTCCTTGAAATGCCAGTCCTTCTGGTTGGTACTATTGGCACCACAAGATTCTGTGCTCCCTGGAGAATGAGATCAATTGCTTCCAATAAACTGAAACATCAAAACACAATAAGGTGAAGGGGTTAATTCTGAATCAAGGCTATGTATATAACACAGACACAAACAAAATTTTCAAGTTTCAGCTTGAAACTTGGATAATTAGCCTCCTTTTTTTCGCGTGAACTGAAAACTCTAAAACCCCAACAATTGTTCCCCCCCCCCCCCCGGGGGGGCAAAAAAAAAATGATTCAGGTAATTCAACAAGTTGTAAATAATAAATAGGGACAATAGAAAAAATTAAAATAAAAAAGAGAACTCAACCTTATCTGTCACAAATCCTCAGCTATATAACTTCCAAAAATTAAAAACAAAATTGATGACGCCCCCGCCGCCGGGGGGGGGGGGGGATTGTTCACTTTATATTGCATCAAGCAAATTCTAGATTTAAAAAAATAAGTAAAGAAAGAAAAATAGCAAATTTCAGATTCAGCTAATTCAAGAGTTCTTATAATTAACCAAAAAATAAAAAAGGAACACTTCAAAAAAAATAAAATAAAAAACCCATCCATTTCAACTTTCCCAACACTTTCTCGAGAGAGAGAAAAAAAAAAAAAGAAATCTAGACAGAGAAAAGAAAAGAGAGAGTGATTGATGATGATGATAATGATGAATCACTATAGCAAAAAAAAAAAAAAAAATGAAGGGTACCTAGAAGAAGGATCCAGATGCACAACAATCCCGGGAGGAGCCTCAGAAATTATGTCAGTAACAGGTGCCTTGAGAGCTTCAGAGGGACACAAGAGGCTCTCCTCCCTGCACAGGTAGCAAACAACATCCACCATGCACACTTTCCCAACACATCCACAACGACCCTCTTCTTCTTCTTCTTCCTCCTCGGTCCCAACCCTTTTTTTGCGATGATCACAGCTCCACACGCTGATGAAGCTGTCTTCAGAGCTCTTGAGCGCTGCCAAGGCCTCAGCAACTGTTGCTGACGCAGAGAGGGACCTCAACGGCGGCTTCCCAAGGCATAGGTCGGATACCTCACGTGCCAGAAAGCTCACTGCCATGCAACAAAGGTTGAAAGCTTTAAGGGGGGGGGGCGGTGGAACGGTGGTTCTCGGTGGTTTTTGGTGGCGGTGGAAAACGGTGTGAGACTACGTGTGTTGGTAGGAGTGGGACAAGGGGTGGTACTATTTATAAAGAAGGACACAACTACACAAGTTGCAAGGAATAGAACGCGTTGCCCTTGCGATGGTGAGCCGTTGAGTTGTGTTGCTGTGTTGTGTTGTGCAGAGATTTATTAGGAAAGGAAAGAGAGTACGGTACAAAGGTACAAGAAAGTTGTGGGCCTCACTATCCTGTTTTCTCTTTTTGGGGAAAGTATTTTATTAATATGCCCAAAAAGAGTTAATCTAATTATTTATTTTCTTTTATAAAAAAATATTATTCATATTGATTTTTTGAATCCATTTTAAATGATATATTAACATATTTTTTAATTATTAATTGGAAGTATATTTCTTTTTTTAATCAATAATTAAGAAATATTTTTTAAAATCAGTATATATAATATTATTCTTCTTTTTTTACTAAGTGATATTTATCATTTATTGTACTTTAATTACTTTAATTTAATTTAATTTAAGTTAAATTATATTAATTTATTATCTTGGTAAAAAAAATTTAATGCTAGCTTTTTCAATGATCTACCTTAGAAGTTGGCCTAATTGTTTTTTCTTTATACATTATAGTTTAAATTGAAGAAAAACTCACTCTAATTTAGGTTTATAGCATACCTCCAAACTCAATTAAAAGGAAATAAATAAAGAAAAGTTTTACAAATGACCTGCTAACAAAAATCTAAGAATTTTACTTAGCAATGCATGGAAAAAATGGGCCCGAGCAATCCCGTTCAAAGTTAGCCGAATTGTTTTTGTGAGTGATGAATGATCTCTTTTGATTAATTATTTAACGAGAAAAGAAAATGCCATTTGAGCAGTCATGTAGATAATTGGACACCTTTTGAGGGTTTTAATGTTTTTTTTTTTTTTTTTTTATCTTTTTAATCCTTGGTTTTTAAGTGATGAAAATAATTGCTGAATTTGGTTCTTTTCTTTTTTGGCTACGTTAATATATGGGAAATAAATTATTTTAAGGTGAATATATTTTTAAAATAAAATGTCAAAAATGTATTTATATTTAAATTATTTACTAAATTATAACTATGATATGTTTTACCAGTTTAATGGATGAATAAGATGGCTGGATACACGATTCATAATTTTAATATTATATTTTATTAATAATAATGAATTATTTCTGTCACAAATTAAATTAATTTTTAAAATAAATGTATCTAGACTTTCTTTTGTCCTAATATATTTCATTCTTACCATTTTTTTTTTCAATCAGATGCATTCAAGCCCATACTATGTCTAAATGCATTTTATTTTTCACCTTAGCATTTTTTTTTTCTATCTAGATGCATTTAGATTCCGGCTGTGTTTGAATACATTTCGCTCTCTAACCTTATAATCCGTGGACAACGCATTTTTAAACCATCCATCAGCTGAAAATAGTCTAAATCATTAAATTTATTATAGAAAATATAGTTTTTGCCGATTAACTGTACTTGGCAGTACTGTTAGCAAAAGTAGTACCACGAGAAATGTAACGAATAAAAGAAATTATTTGGCGGAAATCATGGTACGAGAGAGAAGTTTAAGAGGGAAATTAACTTTTTATAACATTATTCATCAAAGTTGTACGAAAATTTGATGGCACTAAATAATATTTTTTTTATTTTTTATTTTGTGTCATAATCATATTTTATTGTTGACAATTTTGAAGAGAAAAAAACAAAAGAAAAATCAGCTTTTATGACAAAGAATAAGTACTCGAAGTTGAATAGTTGAATGCAATGTAAATGGTTTGTTTTAAGAGTGATTTAAGTTGAGCGGAGACTCATCTTAGTTTAGAGACACAATATGCCATTAAATTTATTAAATACTTATAAAAATATTTATAGATCACCTAATAGTAAAAGAGCTTAAGAGTCAAATTTAAATCATAATAATACATGAGTAAAATATCAATTAATTGAGCCAATCTCCATTAACTTTTTAAAAGAGTGATGTTAATTAATATCTTAAGTTGTAATGAACTGCATATATGATAATGTATTTATCATTTAAAATTATAAATATGTAGATATTATAAAAAATAATAATAAATATATTACCATATATAAGAATTATCGTTAATTTGCATCCATAACAACATCGCTGGTTTTTAATTAAAATGTGAGCATTTACAAAATTCCCTCATCAACTAGTTATATTATACATGATTTTTTTTTAAAAAAAAAATTCCCACAAGTATTTTTTCCTGAAGGCAATCATATTCGTAGTACGGTCCAGCACTAAATATGAGTGCATCTCTCAGCTGAGATTCAAACCATGACTTGTCATATTATAGATTAATATCTTCTACTTGACCAATTTCCATTGGTTATATATGATTGAATTTGAGCTATAGATATTTCTGTTTTTCTACTTTTCTAACAAGTTTAAATTATATAGGCAAAATTGTAGTATATATAACTTGAAATTTGATAAAGAGACGATGTAAGTCTTTGGTCAACATAAGAATGTAGCTTTCATTTTTTGTCGATTCCATTTTTCATAAGAACTTTTTATATTTTTTGGATGTAAAACCAATTCTCAATTAAAATATATATTAATATTGCTTATCCCACAAATGGTTTTTTATAAGCTTAAACTCCGATTATTATAATAGTCCTTCAACTATTAAATTTATGCTTACTTATCACTTTACAGTCAATGTATAGTTTTTTCATTTTTTGAATTCCTTAATTATATATACAGACATTTTAGTGAAGGAAACAAAATGATACAAAATAAGAAATCAAACTGAGTCTAATATTATATTTTTCAGGCTAAAAGCTAGCCTACAAGCCTCCCAAATAATGACAAAGATTATAATGGCTGTTTATACTACGAATTTCTGGATTTGATTAATAGAGTAATTCATTGCAACTATTTTGGCGCAAGTGGACCTTCAAAAGATGTTAGCCTTTGATTTATTTATTTTTTATTGAAGGCAATGAAATTATGAATTATTTTTACGGGTGGGGAAGGGATGGCAGAAGGAGTGGAAATTGAATATAAGATATCCCAAATTTAAATAAAATATAAAAGAGACAATTTTTTATTTATTTATATTGAATTTAATTAATTTTATATTTTTTTTGACAAGCGGAGGCGTGATTTGGAGTTTAGTGGATGACCAAGACCAGGGAAGAAAATGGAGCACCTTGTATACAACTAGATCTGAAGAAGACTATTTGTCAAAATTGTCCATATTCACTGCCCATGCCACTTGCACGAAGGAACTTGAGAATTTCTCTTTTTCTTCCTGCCAATTACGAACTTATATTCATCACTTGTGTTGTAATAAAGGTTTAGAATTTCACGTGCTTAAAAGAAAAAAAACACGTAACTTGTTAATTCATCAATAAATAGGAATCTTGAATATGTCGTTTGATGTGCATTTAATTAATAGATAGAGCTATTATAAAATATATTTAGAAACTCTAATTTCTTAGAGGTCACAATTGGTTTCATAGGCATAGGAAAGAGTCAAAAATGGTAGAGGGCTACGGCACCTTGTCAATCAAGGAGTGTGGTATATCTTGTAATTTGATGGTGAGATTATGAGGTATATTGATGCACCAATTACTTATAATGTATTATAGTAATATCTAATTTTAAGAAAATTTAAAAATATGATTAAATATATTTTAAAAATTAATTATCATACACTGACAGTATAAAATTATACTGATAGTATAAAATAATTTTACATTATCAGTATAATCAAAAAAATTTTATCAGTGTAATTTTACTCTGTCAGTGTAATTTTATATTGACAGTGTAAAATTATTTTATACTGTCGATGTAACTTTATACTATTAATATATAAAAATTATAAAAATTTTATCAGTATAATTTTACTCTGTCAATATAATTTTACATTGTCTATCAGTATAATATTATACTAATAGTATAAAATTATTTTATATTATCAGTATAATTTTATACTATCAGTACATAAAAAATAATTTCTAAAATATATTTAATCATATTTTTAAATTTTTTTAAAATTAATATATTATTACAATACATAATAGGTTATTGATATATCAATACACCTCATAAATTTTCACCATCCGATATGCTACAGTCACAAGGTGCACTAAGCATCTTGGACTACGAAGCACATTGCAGATGGCGCCGAGAGCTAGAGATAGAAATAGCATAATAGTTTTGATAAACATTTTTACATGGCCATATATAATCAAATGTGATGATTTTCATATTAACCAGGATGTTACATTCTACTCCTAGACGACAACATTAGAGGCACATACATACTTAGAAAAAAAAAATCAAATTATATATTATACCGAAAACAATTTGAATTGAGGATGACCCTCTAATTTTAGATGTAAACAAGCTTGCTTGGTTTGGTGTTCTTGATTTTTTGTTCGTGGAAAGAAAAAAGATAAGGTTTATTCATTTTTAAGTGGGTTGGCGACGTGAGAATTGAACTAAACAAGGTGTGCACGTGTTTGATTTCTTTCAAACTTAAGATTGGTACCAGGCTACCATATTGCTAATCCAGCCTCCTTTTGATATTGTTCTTCGAACTATGTCATCATTATTAGAATGCACATTTGCTGTTGTCACTATCTGGATATTTGCATCAAGAATGGGTCTCAAATTTTGAACAGAAATAATGCAGTGGAAAATTAAAGTTATCGTCTTTGTTCTCTGAAAACGTATGATAAAAATCATTGAGAGACAATAAAGGATCCCATAAATATTTTTTCCTAACAACTCTTGTAGTATATTAACTTGCCGTTGTCGTTCTTTCTTTCAGAACAGGCATATTCTTCATAAAGGAATATTTAGGGATGGCAAATCAAATGATTTATATATGCTTTTGAATGCTTTTACTTGGAAGGTTTTTCTTCCGAAAATATATCAAGCGAAAAAATATACACGATGATATAGGAAGATACTGAAAAATTTTAGTATATATATATATACAAGAAAAATATAAAACATGTAAGATCGAATTTATTATATTTAGATTTGAATCATCTAGAAATTTTGAGAAGTAACACTTCCATAAATTTATATTAACTCAATATGAAAAAACCAAAGAACCTAATTAGAGCAACTTAATCGAAAAAATTGCTAACGAAATTTAGGAACCTTAAACTGCCCCAAAAAAGAGCATAAAAACAACTTTTAAAATAATAACCATTGTAGAAAGGAGAAGAACCATGAAGAGAAAGGTGTAAACAAAGAGCCATGAGAGAAAGCTCCTGAGAAAATTCAGAGAGAACAAAACTTGAGAATGATTAGAAAAATGACATTCTGATTCTATTATGCACAGAAGAAGCTATATATACAAGAGGTTAACAAGCTAAGACTCTATACAGTTGTACATGATAAATAACAGCTCAGCAACAAACTAATCAACTGATTTGTAACTAATCTCTAACTATATCAAAAAACTAAAGAGCACGTGCTGAATTAACTTCGCATATGTACATGCTAACAATATGCAAATTAAAGGGTCGATTGCTTGTCGCAAAATAGAGCCACAAGTGGAGGGTGAGGAATAGCAAGATCCTTCAATAGATATAGCAACCACTATGCTTCACATGTGGCCTGAGCGAGAGCATGATACTATACCTCAGAGGAAGAGCGAGAGATTGTGACTTGTTTCTTGCTCTTCCAAGAAGCCAGAGATGGTCCAAGAAAGAAGCACATCCCAGTGACAGATTAGCATGTGTCAAGACACTCTGCTCAGTTTAAATCACTATACCCTTTGAGGAGCAAATCAAATTGGGCAGCAAAAAAACAACCTGTGACAGGAGACCCTTTAAGATACCGAAGCACCTGAAAAGCAGCTTGCTGATGAATATTAGTTGGTGTATCTAAGAACTGGCTCAGACGATTTTCTGCATAGGATATGTCCAGTCAAGTTTGGGAAAGGTAAAGAAGTCTTCCAATAAATCTCCTAGATGAGGATACGTTAGCAAGGACAGTGTCGGACACCTTTGAAAGTTTCTGCGAGTAGTCCATAGGGGTACTACTAACAGGTTTGGCAGCAAGCATCCTCGAGTCTTGAAGGAGATCCAAAGTATATTTATGTTGGTAGAGCAAGAGACCTTCCTTAGTCAGGGCTACCTCCACTTCAAAGTTCCCAAGTTTTTAATCTTAAATCTGTCATCAAGAAGCTTCTTCAAATGCTGAATTTCATCCAAATCATCACCTATAAGCACTAAGTCATCTACATAAACCAAAACAGCGGTAAAGCCACTAGAAAAGTGCTTAGTAAATAGGGAATAATCAGATTTGGACTGAATAAAACAAGAAGAGACCAGAACATGTGTTAACTTGGCATTCCACTGCCTGCTTGCTTGCTTCAACCCATACAGAGACTTTTGAAGTTTGCAGACCATACCGGGTTGAGGACAATCAAGGCTAGGAGGAATTTGCATATAGACCTCCTTATGAAGATCACCATGAAGGAATGTCGTGTTGACATCAAGCTGATGGATGTGCCAGCCTCATGCAGATGTAATGGACCGCAAAACCTGAATAATTGTAAATTTCACCACCGGACTAAAAGTCTCCAAATAATCTATGCCAGTAGTTTAGGTGTAGCCCTTGGCTACGAGTCAGGCTTTGTGTCACTAAATGGATCCATCAGCTTTAAATTTGACCTTAAAGACCCACTTATACCCAATTGCGTGCTTCCCAGCAGGCAACTATGTCAGAATCCATGTTCCATTTCTCTCGAGGGCAGATAACTCTGCGGCGCTGGCCTACTTCCAATAGTCATGAACAATGGCTTCTTGGTAGGTGGTAGGTTCAAAGTTTGTATTTAAGGCTGGGGAGAAGTGTTTATAGGTTGGTGACAGAGAAGAGTATGACAAAAATTATGAAATAGGGTACCTTTGAGTGGATGGTGTAAGTAGAAAGGAGGAAGCAAATGGGCAATGGTAGTCTTGTAGATAAGTGGGAGGCTTGTGCACTCTCAATGATTTGCTTATTGTAGTTATATCTTCATTTGTGACACTAGGAGGGAGTGAACACCCAACAGTAGGTAGCGTATCACTGGCAAGTGTAGGTGTCGTGTCAGGTGCTAGTGGTATATGATGATGTGTAGGTGGAAGTGGATGTAATGATTAAGATGAGGGAGGAAGAGAAGTGCATGAAGAATATGAGCATGGATGAGAGGGATGTGCAGGATGAGATGCAAAATGTGAAGGCAATGAGGTATATGCATGGGAAAAAGGATCTAAATCGGAATCTGAAATTGAATTAAATGGTAAATGAGTGGAATTTGAATGAGAAACATCAGATCGACTATTTTTAGAAGACTGAAAAGGAAGAACGTGTTCATAAAAAACAGCATTCCTAAATTTGAAAAAAATTTTGGTGTGCAAGTCAAACAAAACAAATCCTTTAGTACCTATTTTAAAACCCAGAAACAAAAATTTTCATGCTCGAGGGTCCAGCTTCTTTCTATGAGAAGTCAGAGTTGAAGCAAATGCTAAACATCCAAAAACCCTCAAATGAGAAATATAAAGGAGAGCATTGAACAAAATTTCATAAGGGGACTTGTCCCCAAGTATTGGACTAGCTTGGCGATTTATTAAGTGGGTTGCATGAGCCACAGCAAAATTCCAGAACTTTGTAGGAATGTGGGATTGAAACATAATGGCCCTAGCTACACTTAAGAGATGTTGGTGTTTGTGCTCAACGACCCCATTTTGTTGTGAGGTTTCGACACAAGATGTATGGTTGGAAATCCCTTTAGATGCAACATATTGTGTTACTTTTAACTCTAGAGCATTATCTGATCTAATGCATTTGACCTTAACAGAAAATTGTGTTTCTACAAAAGCTATAAAGGAAGGTAAGAGATTTACAACTTCAGATTTATTTTTTCGAAAATAGAGCCTGTATAACGTGACTTATCATCAAATATAGTGAGGAAATATCTAAGACCGGACATGGAAAGGATAGCCTGCGGCCCCCACATGTCAATGTGGATTAAATAAAAAATGTGTTGTGAATGTGTGACACTAATAGGAAAAGGAAGTCATTTTTGTTTAGCAAAATGACATGAATCACAAGGTGTGTTATTATCAACAAGAGCAATGAAAGGATAACATGTTTTTCATTACAAGTAATCTACTAGATGAAGGGCGTCCTAGTCTACAATGCCACAAATTGAATTTTGAACTACAGAAGTTAACCATATGAGAAGAACTGCCAACTTGTTCCACTTGATCTTTCAATGCATATAAGCCATTCCTCAACTTAGCTACACTAATCGTCCTCGAAGTAGGTAGATCCTGTATCTCACAATTCATGTCAGTAAATTTCAATTGTCAATTTAGGCTAGATGTAAGTTTTGGGACAGAGATCAAATTAAAAGCAAAGTGAGGTATATATAATACATCTGAAAGGTTTAGGGAATTATAGGAAAAAAAAAACAGAACCCACAATGGAAGCAGTCACTTGGGTTCCACTAGGGAGGTTGACAAAATCAAGGTTTAATTGCTTTGAAACATTGGAAATTGTCGAGGGAGTAACACACATGATCCGTTGCTCCCGTGTCCGATATCCAATGCTTTGGTTTAGAAGACTAATTTCACATATTGAATCGTTAATTTCTTAATTTTAACAACTAAAGTGAAAAATGTGCACATAATTTTAAAGATTAAAATGAATATCTACTTTGATAAAAGTAAAATTATGAGGAACTTTTAAGTTAAGAAGTATGAATATTTTAACATAGCAATTATGTTAGATATGTATTGTATAGAATACTTTATAAATATTTTTAGATATTTTTAATTATATTTTATTACATTTTACTTTAATTTTATAAAATTTTATATTTATATAAATGAGAAGTTTATAATAATTAAATAAATGAGTGTATTTTATTATACATATTTATAATAATTTATGTTAATTTTTGAAATATTATTTATTTTTTAAAATTTATAGAAAGTATGCATTTGTATTAATTTTATACTAACTTGATATATTATATATATCATAATCGTGTCGTGTATTATAATTTTTAAATATTATCATATTTCTATATTTATATTGTACCATATCCATATATTATATTTGTGATTAATAACTTCTATGTGTGAATAGAACGGGAGACAAAAAAATATAAAATTAAAAATAGAGAAATAAAGTGAGAGTAAATCCTCAAAATAGTTTCTATTAATTTTTATATTGGACAAATAAGTTTTTAGCAAAATTAAATTGACAAATTGGTACCTAATCTTTTAAAATATCATATAAATTAGTCCTTAAAAAAAATATACTGACAAATCAATCTTTAACCTTTTAAAATGTTCGACAATTTACTCCCTCGATCAAGTTTTTTCAGTAAATACTATGATGTGATATGTTAAGTAGTTGACATAGCACCGACATAGCACCATTATTTCCCATCTTGCCATTCTAATTACTCCCGTTTATTAAAAAAATGTCATTTTTGGGTAGATTAATGTAAATAAAAAGAGTTTTACCAAAATAATGTTACTTTAATAAATAAGAGTAATTAGGACAATAGGGTGAGAAATAATGGTGCTATATCAGCTATTTAATATGTCACATTATAGTATTTAACAAAGCGGCTTGATGAATAGACTAAACTGTTTGATAATTTAAAAGGTTAGGAACTAATTTATCAATTTATTTTTATTAGAACCTAAACTCAGTAATGTAATTTTTCACTTAGCTCATAAGATACAAGTTTCCAAAATGTTTTAGCCTCTATTACGCAATAAGCGTATGTTTGTTTGATATTATTTTGATAAAAAATTACTTTTTTATTCAAAAAAATTGTTTTATTATGTTTGGATAATTTTTTAAAAATAATTAGATTCTAAAAAAAAATATCTGTTTTCAATTTTTTTTGTAAAAATTGAAAAGATTAACTTTTAAAAAAAATTAATTTTTAACATTTTTATTTATACTAGTGGATAGTGCCTATCAATCCACTTTTTTTATTATTAATTTAAAATTTTATTTTATTTATTTTTAAAAATTAAATTGAAGTGATTTTATTATTTTTAAAATATTCAAAAATTAGAGGAGTTGAGAGAAGTTAAGAAAAGTTAAAAAAAGTTAAAAGAAGTTGAGGGATAATAATGGAAAATAAAATGTGACCAAAAGGGAAGTTAAAGTGCTCCAACCTCTTTATATAATAGTATAGATATAAAATTTAAATTTTAAAATCACTTTTTTTAAAAGTTGAAACAAATGCACTAAAAAATACGTAAAACTAAAGAGAAATATTTTTTATACCACTGGGATAAGTAGACACTTTGGACACCCAAAGATAGAAAGGAGAAAAAAATTGTAAAAAAAAATAAAAAAAGTGAAATAATTGATAGAGAGAGAAAAAATTAAGAAAGGATTTTGGAATATTGAAATTTTAGATATATATAAATAATATAATCCAAAACTAAAAACCAATGGCTGTCCATTTACTTAAAAATTTATGTAAATGCACAACCCATCCAGAGACCACTCAAAATATTGAAATAATGAAAAAATTTTAAGTGTTTCTAAAATGTAATATAAATTGTGCTCATAATTAATAATAAAATAATATTTTAAATAAAAATATAATAAATTAATTATAAATTTTATTTTAAAATATTACTCTATTATAACATTCTATAAATATTTAAAAATTTCTTTTAAAATAACTACTCTAATTTACCTGTCATTATCGTGGATATTGGTGCAACACAACTTAATAGCCGTCCGTAGATATTTCAATCAATTTTGGGCAAGTGTTGAGCTTTCATTGATTTGTTATCATTTAAATTCATTGTGGTCACTGTTTTTTTCCCCTCCAGATCCTTCCTTTATCTCGCACTTTCATAATTTTCTGGTAGGACATACTTTGGGAAAAGAAAAAAAAAATTAACAAGCACGTGTTAGATTAAACCTTATCTTTAGACATGATAGATATCTTCTAATCTGTTTAGATCTTGTCTTAATATACTGTTAATGTTTACTTTTTATTTGTTATTATATTCGGTTTCGCTTTTTCACTTTTTGTCGCCGCATCCAAATTCAAAAGCCAATAGGAAAGAGCCCAAGAGGTTTGGATAAGATTTTTTTGGGATTTTTTTTATTAAAAAAATTATTTTTGATATAGTTAAATAAATTTTTAAAAATAATCAAAATATCAAAAAACTTATTTTTAATTTTTTTAATTATATAAAAAATTTTAATTTCATAATTATTTTTTTCAAAAGTTAAAACAAGCATAACTTTGGCAGGTATAATCACTATTCAACCACTGATGTACGTTCTAACTATTGCTTTACAAAAATATAAAACAAACATTCGATATCATTCTTAATACACCTATCTTCACACTATAATTCGATTTCATTAATTTGATTCTGCAGCTATATACGGATACGAATAATCACTGAAAACAGGAAGACAAAAATATTGTTAAAATATAAATGGACAAATAATTGTACGTTACATAAACCAAATTGTTGTAACACCACCTTGAAGGGTTAGGCATGTTAGATGTCGTGATTTGTGTTTATCTGTGCCAAAGTATCCGTTTCTGAGATTCCCTTCACAAGGGAAATAATTTTTATTTTTAAAATTAAACAAAATTTAAAAAATTATAATATGATAATAATTAGATTATAAAAATCTATCTTTTGTATGTGAATATCTATAAATATCTCTAAAATCGAATTTACAAATAACACGATCCCTTCCATAATTTGCAAGCAAATGAGGTTTCCTTCCTAACATTTTTTAAGATAATATATTAAAGAAATTGTAAATAAATCATAATTTAAATTATATCTCTCTTAATTTTTATATTTAAAAGGTTATTAGCTTCCGATTAAGAATTTGAACTTCATTTATTTATTTCTTCCTATTTTTTTTATTGGATCTCTTTAGAAAAGAAAATGAAAAATAGTAGTACCCTTCAAGACAGGAGTTTAAATATAAGAAAACTATTAAAAACATGTACATTTAATAATTCTAAAATTAAAATGAAAAGCATAAATAAATATTCATAATAAATATTTCTTTCATTTTGTAATATTTATTCAAAATTAAAAAATATATAAATTAAAAAAAATTAATTTTAATAGTGACATAAAATTATATAAATAAATAAAATTATTTTTATCCTAAAATAATAGATTAATTTAATATATTTTTTAATTTTAATAATAAATAATAATTAAATTAAGAATATAATATAAAAATAATATTATTTTAATATTAAAAATAAATAAATATCCTAAAACTCTAAAATATTAAAATTGGATTGATAATATGACACGGTGAAGTCGCTAGATTGTGTGAATTATATGGTGCGGTAGGATCCACCATGTGAGTTGGCCTGAGGAGGACGCGTTTATCAAGGTCCGGAATTCTGTGCTGCCTATCATCCGTAGGGCCAGTTGTTGTACCGCTCTTGTACGTAGGAAAACTTTCTTATCATGAGAAATTTGCCTCATCTCTTGGAACCAACATATGTTTTATTATAATATTAATTTATAAATTATAAATTCTTATGATATTAATTATAATATTAAAGCTATAATTAAAATATGGGACAGTAATAATAATTTATATAATTGAAATAATACACATTTGATGTTAGAAGATACTGTTTCAGAACACTTATCTATTGTTTGCTTGGGTAAAGTAAAGCAAAAAAAATCGATAATTTAAAATTTTTTTCCTCATTTACTTGAGAAAAGAAAGAAAATAAATTTCAGGAGGTTCGCAAAAAAAAAAAAAAATCTTCTCTTTGGTGACAAGAAAACAGACAAGAAGAAAGAAAATAATCTAAAATAAAAAATTATATTCTTTGTTAAATTATTTAAATATAATTATATTTTTTATTTTTATTTTTTTATTTTCTTTTTACAAATAAAAAATGAAGAAAAAATAATGGAAGGAGATAAAGATAATTTAGTTATTTATGAGTTGATTTATATTATTTTAAAATATTAGGAGATTAATTTATATATTTTTTAAAAATTTTAAAATAAAATACACATAATTTATAATTTAAGAGAGTAACATATAATTTTTTTCCCTTAATAAATGAAATAGCATTTCTTGCCTGAGCCATAGTTTTTTTGATTGGCAGGTGTGTTTCAATTTGACAGGTCGAAGCGATCGATCTACTCATGTACAACTATTCTTTGACTGCTATTTATTATTTTTCTCAGCACGAATTGTCCTAAACAAAGGTACATCAAGGTAAATATACCATTATATAAACATGTATGTGTAATTAATGTAATATTGATGATATGTACATATATTATTATGAAATAAATAACACTCTTACGTGAGTAAAGATAGTGTGCAATACGAGCCAACTGTTAAAGCTTATGAGTTTAAGCAATTATAATAAAATTTAGCCATCATGAAAATTGCCAAAAAAATATTAATACTAATACTAACAAAGCCAGATCTAAAAATAAAATATCCAAAATGCTATAAATTTCAAATGGTTAGCTCCGTTAGCTATACCAACAAGTTGTTATATTGTACCTCCTCGTATATCATAATTAAAAACTACTAAATTGCCACTTGTAACACTACCTTGCAATTTGCACAACAAAGTATATATATAAAAATTATAAAGTGTACTTTATAAAATAAAATATATAAAAGTATACCAAACAAAATTAAAGAGCACATAAAATATATGGTGCATCACTAGTTTGCTATTACGTACATGCTTCGATGAATACTGATAAATACCACGTGGATCATGCAGTGATGTTGAGGGGGATGTTATTTTTGGTTTTGGATTTAGGTATGTTAGTTATTTTTGGTCATATTTCAGTTGGGTATAAATGCCACGAAAGGGTATTCTGGATTATTTTTTGTATAGATTTGGAGTATCGGATTGATCATTTTATTTTATGGTTACTTTTCTAATCCTTAATTTGCTGCTTTTCATGTTTTGTGTGGATGCGTTTGTTTAAATTTTTTTAAAAAAATAATTTTGAAATTTAAATTTTATATATAATTAAAAAAATAAAAAATTATTTTTTTTTTAGAAACTATTCTTTTTAATTTTTACAAAAAAATTGAAAATAGATTTTTTTTATATTCTTATTATTTCAAAAAAAATTATCTAAATATACAAAAATTAATTTTTTTGAGTTAAAAAAATGAATTTTTATCAAAATAATCCCAAATAAAAGCATTCAAAGTAGTCTTCAATGAATTATCCAAAAAAAAAAAAATTGATAAATACGAGTACCTGACTAGGCTGGAGCAAACTGGGTCAATGCACAGCAATATACATTAGATTCCACTCACTTATATATATATATATATATATATATATATATATATATATATATATATATATATGACTCTATCCGTTATGCACCTTGTTAAAAATAGTGCGCAATGCACCTTGAATCTAATGGATGAGGTCGGATGGTGTATTGATATAACCAATATTTATGATATATGATAAAATCTCTCACTCTCTCACACTCCCTCTCCCCCTTCCTTCCTCACAAACCAGCCACCCCCAAGACTTCCTCTATCCGCCCTCGGACCCTCCTCTCTGCCATCCATTGCGGAGTCGCCGACCACCACTGCCACCCCACTTTTGTGCCCAGTCCACACCGTCTCTAGCGGTGGTCCACCTTCATGCCCCGCGGTGGTCATCGGATCTAGCGGAGAAGAAGGAAGGTGGTTGAGGGAAGGTGGCGACAATGACGGTGACTCTGTGAGTGGCGCAGTTGTGAATGTCGCGCCATTGCCGGAGAAAGGCCATAGCATCGGGGCTCCGACCATCATCGTTCGTAGGAGGATGAGTGGCCCGCTCAAGTCGCCAACCACCGTTGTTGGAGGTTGCACTGCCGTCATCGTGAATGTTGCATGCACAAGAAGGAAGAAAGGGTTGTCACTCTAGTGTATTATAACCAATCAAAGCACTGATACACCATCGATTTGTACCATTGGATCACTCAGGTGTGTGGTGCACACCATTCTTAAAGCGGTACACATTAAAACGCGCTATATATATATACAACGGGATTAAAGCATACGTACAAGATGATGAAACGCGAAAATGATGGGAACACTCAATTGTATAAGGGAAATAATTTATGAACTCATAATTAGATATTATTTTGAATATTAATTTAGATATTAAAGTATAAATAAATAGATATTTTAATTATATTTTTGGTAAATATAGTAGTTATGATAAAATAATTAATAATAAGTATGAAATTTTATTAATAAATTTACTAGTAAAACAACTAAATTTTTAATTTTAACTGATGATTTCTTTTTTTTTTTCCACTGACAGATTTAAAAGTAATAAAATTAAAACATCTAATTATTTGCATGCAATTCTTCAAATATTTTAATAATATATAAAAAATATTTGCCGACAACAGTACTATTTTTATAAAATGGGATTTATAATGACTGGACTTGTCAAAAAGCTGTCAAATTTAGAAGAGTGAACAATGAACATCCTTCTCTTGTAAAAAGCCAAAAATAAAATAAAAATTTTATAGGCAATTTTTAATGTAATTTTTCTCCAAAAAAAAATTAAATTGAGACCCTTTGGACCTGTTAATATGTAAAACAATTGGGGCTTATATTGGTGTCTGGTCACTTTTAGTGCTGAATTGAATAGGTATATATATTTTTAAAAATTTAAGTATGAAAGATAATGTAAATATTATTAAAAATAAATAAAGAGTTTTTTTTTTTAGTTTAACATGCAATATGTTGAACTTGAAATTTAGACTTAAGTTTGATTACATTTAAAATCTAATAGTGTTTAGGAACTTTATTTTGAAAAAAAAAATTGATAAATGATTCAATTTATTTAGGCCCATAAATGGGCGTTAAACATGTTAGATTGACTTAATTCTTGCCTATTAATATCGGCAATATATTTGGTTTAACTCATTTAATTCGCAAGCCAAATATATTGTGCTCAAAAAGGGTTGGAATAACCTATTTAACAATCCTATAATTTTATATTTTCATTTTTTATTTCTAGCTAAAATTTTCATAGGAAATAGTAAAAATAAAAGGTTTCAATTTTTTTTTTTTTTGGATATGTAAACAAGTTTCAACCTATGAAAATATGTGGGGAGAAGTCCATCAACAAAATAGTCCAAAAAAAGTTAAAAAAAGAGTTTAAATATATTTTTAGTTCCTCTAAATATTTGATTTTTTGGATTTGGTCCCTTAAAAAATTTTTACTTGATTTTGATCTCTTATTTTTCAGATATTACTAATATTAGTCCCTGCTATCAACTGAGTATTGTTAAATACTTACGAGATAACGTGAGATCTATTAATATTAACATATGTCAAAATCTCATATTGCCACGTCAGCACTTAATAGCACTCAGTTGATAGTAAGGACTAATATTGATAATATCTGAAAAATAAGAGACCAAAATCAAGCGAAAAATTTTTGAGGAACAAAATAAAAAAAATTAAACATTTAGAGGGACTAAAATCATATTTAAACTAAAAAAAATAGAAAAACTAACACAAAAACAAAAAAATTAGCACAAATTTGCACAAAAAACATTAAAGCAGCTTCTTGATAAAACTCCAAAAGATGTGCAGCGTCAACGGTGCCAATAGTCCCAAAAGTTGTCAAACGCCATTGCTGATAACATGCCCTTTGCAAAAACAAGCCATTCGCATCTATCTTATAGAAGCACCCACGGAAAAATTCAGATTTCCCTTATAACCAAATCACATGCCGGAGAACTAGCAACTGTTCGCTTCCTTGCATCATGGTTTTTGATTCCAAACATAACAGCATCCAGCATACCTCATCACCTACCGCAAGGCCAATACCAAACTTAATATGCTTGCACCCATAGGATCGAAACTACACTATAGAATCTTTGATGGTTGATTCTATGGTGCCCAGTTGCCAATCAACGTGTTCCGTATGGCATAGAGTGTGACAGTAAATTAAGGGTAAAACAGGTGTTATGTAATTTTTTATCAATGGTGGGAACGGCTTCCGTCACCCATCTTCCCCCTTTCAACCCTAAGTTATGATCCAATTCCATTGAGCTACTATTTATCAAGTTACTCATATTTAAATAGTAAAGATTTGTGATTCAACTGTATTTGATCTACGATTTATCAAGTTATTTGTCTAGTAATGTAAAATATTACTCATTCAGTGGTTTGCTAACTTAAACATGAGAAGGGAGTCAAGAATCTTGATAGAACATGCAATTTTTTGGGAGAGCAACAAACATGAGCAATAAAGAGAATAAGAAATCTTGATGCAACAAGAAGCAACAAAGACAAGTAATAAACACGAGTAATAAGAATGAGTAACAATGCTTGACCACCACCACGAGATAAGTCAAATGGAGCAAGATGATTTGAACTAGGTTTGAAAATTTGGAAGAAAAATTATATTAGAAGATGATATTATAGACAGGAGAAAGATAGGAAAGTGTTTACGCTGTTACAAAAAATTGTTTTTCATCTTTTTTACACGTTTCAATTTATGCCAGATGGAATATGTTGATTGGCTACGGGAGATTGGGCATTGGTGTACGCTATTAACAGTGGGCACTGTAGAATTGCCCATATTTGACGACAATTCCCTTGTCCAACAGACATTGATACTTTTAAAACTCAATCTCCAAATACTCATAATAGCAACCCTTGAACTCACTCCATTATACCTATTGACTTATATCATATTATTAAAATCAGGAACTAAAACAAACAAAAAAGAAACACCATATATCCACCAATTATGCACCTCAACCAAATGATAGATTCACCTAAGATAATGATAAAAACTAATAGAAACACCAAATATTAGGGATAAGCCATTACCTCCTTGATTTTCCCAACTTTCTCTATTCATTATAACCACTTCCCAGCTCACAGCCTAACACAAAAGCTTCAGATTCCCAAACTCTTCTCCTTCCCCTTTCCTTCTTTCCTTCCTTCATTACAAAATTCATTCTGCAAACGCCTACTTAGCATCCTTACCTCAGGCTCTTTTCCTTCCTCTCTTCTTTGGAGGTCTTCCCTCTTTCTACTGCCTTCCACCCTTCTTAGTCTTCATCAAAGCATCTAACATATCTTCTTCGTTGTCTAAATGAAAACCAAGCTCCTGCCCGATCTTCCAAGCTGCTACTGCTTCGCCTCTGTCATCATTGCTACGTTGGTCATCGCAAGCTGCATCAATAGAGATGGGAACGCCCTCACAATCTCAGCCCTTCTTGTCGTGCTTAGGCTCCTCATGATTACCACAAATTGATCGTGATCCTCATGAACTATCTCATAATGTTTAATGAAAAAATTTGACAGGGAGACTGAATTGTCTAACATTTTAAAAGGTTAAGGATCAATTTATCAATTTATTTTTATTAGAGACTAATTTGTCTAATATTTTAAAAAGTTAGAAATCAATTTGTCAGTTTAATTTTATTACAAGCTAATTTATCCGATATGAAAATCAATAATAACTACTTTAGAGGTTTACTCTAATACTTTTTGTAAATACATGCTCGAGCAACAAAATCATCAATCACGGTATAGTGATAATTAGTCATCATAGCATGTTAATTATACTACAGTAAAAAATATTCTCTAGAATTAATAACTAAATGTTTAATTGAGCACAATGAAGAATATTTGTCCAAGCCTTGATACATTAACAAGCGACTGCACAACGAAGGTTCACATTACTAATTAATTTTTAATCCTAATTTATAATCCGTCGTTAGGTGACTGCTGACATGCATCGTCATGCATGTCCTAAGAATGAAACATGATTCAATATATTACTGCCCCTCATCAACTTTATATATAAACGCAAATGTTATGCCAAACATGTTCAAACAAAATAGGGGGTTTAAACTAGTTAAGAGATCTGCAATATACGATGTATAATTTAATTTTTAAAAGAATCCATTGTTAATATATCTTGATGTTTGTATGTTAGTCAGCGGGTACTTACTTATGGAATAGTCACAGTAGATACTCAAGGCAATAAGTGTACGTAATTTATTTCAATTCAAGTGCGCAATTATCATCAAGTTGGACAATAGACCCGATCTCATAATATTAATTGCTAAGCAGCTAGAAGCCATGGTTCTCCATTGTTAAGGTTTAGAAAATTCGCAACTTGAATGGGTTTCTTTTCTTAATTTTTTGGATTAAGGAGATGGCCAGCGACATGGACGGTGTTTACAGAAGATTATAAAAGCTCTCCATATGGCCATACCGATTGAGTGTGAACAAATGAAAATTAATATGATTAGGGTTTGATAGAGACAAAAAGACATTTTTAGTTATGTATAATGGAATTATTCAGTAACAAAAGAAATTATACATAAAAAGGAACGAGAAGAATTTACTTAATTTATTTAATAAATCAAATTTAAGCGCCTCTTGTCCTGAACGCGGAACATAGAACTACTGAAGAGGATATTTCAGGTATTTTCTTGATATATCTCTACGCCTTTGGCGTGAAAATGTCAACAACTGGGACCAACGCATTGAATTTTCCTCCCCTATTCACGTCAACTCATTTGCACGTGAAAAATTCTATTTGTATTCATTTTGGTAATTTATTTTAGATTTGTAATAAAAAAAAAAAGACATAAAATAATAAATATTATAAAGACAGAAAATGGGCAATTTATTATTTTATATTTTTTATTATAAATTTAAAATAAATTTTAAAAATAAATATAAATAATATTATTCATATGAAACATATTGTATACTCCTATCTTTTTGAAGATTTATGTTTATTAAATGTTATTTATTGAATTATGATATTTGAATTCATTTTTTTCGATTTTAATGTGAATTCACTCTTATCTACAATTAGGTAGGGTATCTAATAGTAGTTAATTAATAAATTGACACCAAGACTGAAAAAAGTAATAACAAATAACATTTATTTTATTTATTAGGACGAGCCTCACTAAAATATTTAAATAAATATAAACGTGGAGATGATTCTAAAGATAAAATTTTTCCGTCTCTTCAAATATAGAAAGGTCAATTATTAATTTTTAATTAGTTCAAACAACTACGATCGATCTTCTACAGGGGAGAGCTTGTACAGTACAGGCGGGAGAAGAATTTTATTCTAAAAAAATTATTAATTTTTAATTCTTTGCTTTTTCTTTTTTTCCCTTTAATGTTTAATGGCTATAATTTAGTTGGTGGAAAAAAAGGTTCTTACTCCCAGAACACCTTTTTTGTTTTTTTTGCATCTACTCATTAATCATGCATCCCAACATAGAACACTCACTGGGGCAGTAAGCCTATTCTGAAAGAACTTTGTACCATTATAAGTTCTAATCACTAGCTGAAGCAAACAAGAACACAATTATAAAGTACTAATTGATAATGACACGGCATTCTATTTGGTGTTTCATAGATACAAACACAAAATAACACAAAGGACGAACGCTTAGGTCTCTCAAAGCTCATCCAGATAATAAAGGTTTAGATAGTTCGAGACATCAAGGCACTGGGGTCCTTATAAAGTGGGAAATGAAATTGCAACAAAAAAAAAAAAAAAAATTGGGTAGATAGGAAAAAAGGTCAACAAAGAGTGGTGATGCTACGGACTCGGGCATGTACGTGCTACCATGAGCCCGAGACGTGGCTTCTTAAAAACTAAGGAGAACACAAAACAGTAGCGTGCCATGTTTCACCCAATTAAAACAACAAAAATGTAACCCACAAAAAGACAAGCACATAATTGTAATATTGTCCAGTAGCACCCAATTAAAAATTCCTTTTTTTGAAAATTAGTTCATATAATTATTTATTTTGATGTACTTAGTTTAGAATAATTACTTTAGAAGTCATAAATATAAGTAATTTCTAATTAATTAATAATGTAAATTTTTATTGTGAGAATGTATCAAAATCAAAATTACATATAAAAGTTATATTCATTACTAGTTAGAGTTTTACATTAACATCTACTCATATTTTGGCAATTGTGTTTTTCTTTAATTACTAAGAAAAAAACAATAAACACTAATTCATCAAAATCAAGACTAAAATTGAAAACTTATTCAAAACTAACCAGGTCAACAGTAAAACTAATTTATGAACTTAGAATAATATAAACTTTAAGAAATAGAATTATAGAATGATAAGAAAGATAATGCATAATAAGGTTGTATAATCTATTACATAGTCCTTGGGCAAAATAATAAAACATGACATAGTCATCTATATATATATATACTTCTTCCATCTTTGTGCTATTGTCGAGTAGATGGAACTCCAGTAAAATAATTGTATATCCTCTAAAATTCTTGAATAAAATAATTATGCTATCTTTTTTATCCCTTGCCATAAGTCTAATATAAAAATAACTGAAATAAAATATAATTTAATTTTAATATATTGTTAACATGTAAATAAAATTTATATAAATATTTAATTATGAATCATTATATCAGTAAAATTTTTTGATTTAACTATTTATTATTTTAAAAATTTTATAAATAGAAATATATGATTGAATGATAATATAAAACTTTTTTATATAAGTCATGCATCAAAATTAATTTCAATAAAATAATAAATAAATTGATTAAATATTTTACATTGATAAAAATAAATCAAAATATAAAACAAATATATTTTGGTGGGAAATACTTTTTGGTGAGTGGTGCAAAACTTCAAAACTTTCTGGTCAAGTTTTACTTATAACATAAAATATAAAATAAATATATTTTAATGGGAATTGGTTTGGTGAAGCACGGCACACTTCAGTTTTGTTGTTATGCTTAGTTCCTAAGAAGCCACGTCTCGAGCTCGCGGTAATACAAAGGACGAACTCTTAGATCTCTCAAAGCTCATCCAGACAATACAGGTTTAGATATTTCGAGACATCAAACCACTGGGGTCCTTATAAAGTAGGAAATGATATTGCAAAAAAAAAAAATATATATATTGGGTAGAGAGGAAAAAGGTCAACAAATGCTGCACAAGGGCACATGATGGATTCAGAAGAGTGACGCCGCTCGGTGCTGAAAAAGCATTATTAGCTGTAATGCTCCGTACGTTTCACATGCGACCGATAAGTACATCGCAAAACAAAAGTGGTTTTATTAGATTTTGTATTAGTCTTCTCTTTTGGGTACATATTATGTGTCTTATTCGAATTCTACTTTCTTAATTGATGATAAAAGATCATTTTTAATCAAATTATATAAAAATTTTACATTGTTCTCCATAAGGAATTGTCTTAGTCATGAATTTAATGTTGTTGTTGTTGTTGTTGTTGTCTCTGGCTATGCATGTTTGATGCAAACACGTCTCTCAAATCTGAGGAGCGTGGAGGCTGAAGGTTGGTGGTCCTAGCTGAGTCCTTCCACGTTCTTCTGTCGGTCCAAAATATAATGCTGGCAACAAATCTGATCATATAATAAAAAATAAATAAATCAATAAAACCAGATCTGCAGGGTTGGTTAACGTTAATGTGCATGGATGGAGGGCTGAAAGAAATTGAATTGAATTGTCAAATACAGTGAAAGGAGAGTTGGCTTATCTTATCTACGCCTCCATCGCTACTTTTGTCGCCATTCATCACCTGCAGGAATCTTATAACATGCTCAAGCACGCATTGAAGAGATTAATTAAAATGATTATGCTCTGGTAAGTTTAAGTTTTTTCATAAAATACAAAACAGTCACACCCTCTTTACGTGATACATAAGTGTACAGTTTATACGATTTATAAAATTCAGATGGGACTCTATTACCCAATCAGTGAATTAAACGAGAGAGACAAGTTACGATTAACTTACTTCCAACAATACACTAGGGTGTTTGGTATGTTTGACATGATAGGATAAGATAATATAATACGTTATTATCTATTTGTTATTTGGTACAATCAATGTATTGTATAAATTTATCTATTAAATCTTCCTTATATGTTATAATGATGGATAACTTAATCTAGTTTAGGGAGGTTATATTAGGCCTGATTAACTTTTAATATATAAGAGTTCTTTCATTTTTTTATTTTTTAATATATTTTATTAAAAGAAAATTAATTATTACATAAATAACAAAAAATAGAAAAATATATATAAATAAAAAAATTATTTAATAATAAATAAATATTTTTTTAAAAATAATTGTAAAATAACTATTTAAACTAAAAAAATATATAGAAATAAAAATTTATTATTAAAATATATAAATAATAAAATTTAATATAAAATTAATTATATAAAATAAAAAATACAACTAAATATAAAAATATGATACTAAATCTGCTTAGATTTTGATGTATAAAAACTCCATCTCTATTTCTCTCTCTCTCTCTCTCTCACATATATTTTTATATTTATGAAAAAATATTATAAATAAATAAATTTTAATATAAAATTATTTTTATATATAATAAAAAAATAACTAAAATGATTATAATAACTATTTAAAAATTATATTTATTATAATCTCTTCTTCTGGTTATATTTTATATAATATAATATCTTATACAGTGACATACCAAATACTATATAATATTAAATTTTTATCAGACCTTATACTATTAGCCCTTATCTTATCAGGTCTTATACTATCAGGCATATCAAATAGATCCTAGATTACATTATTTCAATTTTCTATCTGTCTTTTGACGTAATTATGTATCATTTTAGCAAAGTGAAGCATGAAAAGGTTAAGAAAAATATAAATTCGCACTATCATTGTAGCTATTTTAATCTATGGCGGTGGATCCAAAATATTGGCTTGTAACTCGCAATGCATTCGAGTTCAACTAAAACTATTAATTTGCAGTTATTTTCTCTTATACGGCCCAATTCGAGGGATTAAGCTTTCTTGTCTAACTTTTTTATTTAACATTATATTTAATTATCTCAAGATTTTTTTTTTTTTATAAATTATACCAATGCTTTTATGAAAGAGTCAAGGTTAAAAATATCGGATCAGGCATCGAACCAGTCAAGGTAGGGGTTCTAAAGTTCAGAGATTCAATCGAGGTTTAAGTAGGACATAACAATATATATATATATATATATATATATATATATATATATATATATATATATATATAAAACAAAAAAATATAGCAAATTATTAATAATAGCATAACTAATGTAAAATAATATTTATTATGAGGCACTTTATCAAATATCTTAAATATAAAATTTATTTATTTTAATTTTTACTTATATTTCTTTTGAAAGGTACTCATAAATTATATAATAATTATTTTTAATTTTTAATTTTTAAATTAATTTAAGAATATATAACAAATAAGTATACTAAAAAAAATCAAAATTCTAAAAAAAATGAATTTTTGTTCTGACTAAACTTTTTTTTTTTTATAAAAGAAACAATAATATTTTTACTAATTTTTTTTTTAAAAAAAAACCAAACCAATCAACCTATTTGATTAGTCCAATTCACAACAATTTATCAGTTTTGACCGATTTTTTTACCGCCTCCAATTTTATGATAAAGGCTGGACCGACCTAGAATTTGATTCTCTGTTAGACCAATCCGACTAGTCGATCCAGTTGGGTTCTCTTAACTATGGAAAAAATTCATAGACACATGATAAATACGCTTGTATTCTTTTTCTCTCTTCCTTTACTTTCCAAGGAAGAATTTTGTTAACCTCACCTTCTCGTGTAAAGGATAACCAGAATACTTAACCTTTGTTATATTTATAAAGTCATTCGGGACTATATATTTCATAAAATACCGTATTTACGGGGCAATATTAAATGGATGAATATTTTGTGCCATCAAACCCAAAAAATGGATTTCATCATGCCATAAAAATTTCAATCCATAAGTTTTGTAAAGTTTTGTTTATTCTTAAGAAACCTATTTCGTAAATTTGCGAGCTACTATCTCGTAGATTGGACCAAATATAGGCAAAATGGCATTCTCATATAATTAATGTAAGCAAAAAGAAAAGCTTTTTTTTTTTTTAAATTTTGGCAAGCTATATATTTACATCGTGCTTAACAGAGACAACCAAAGAGAATATATAAAGGTAAAAAATCATGTTTTTTTATAGAATAAATTTTTTAGATGCTATTTATGATTGTTCATAATTTGACTCTTTCAAAATATTTTCAGAAGTGCAAATTTTGATAACTTTTTTTTACTCAATTATGCAACACGAATCTGGGGCCCTAATTAATTCTGACAGGCAGATAGTTTGAATTCTAAGTGGGTTATGTCACCTGCATGGTCGGTTCCGAATAAACGGATCCAATAATCTAGCCCCGCTTCTGCAATAATGCAGCGATCGTAATATGATATGTGAGACTTTTATGAGAGTCCTGTTGATTTCATATCATATATATGCCACTAAAATCATATTATAAGGACCTATGATTCGATGTGTGCTCCATAATTAATATTAGACATATCAAATTGGATAACGTGGACTCATCCCAAGGGATGTCTATGTCTATGGATTGGTGCAGGCATATAGCAGTAGCACCAGAGGTCAATGAGATTTTCCCAAGACCTACCATTCCTCGCATTCTTCACTATACCCAACATTGATTGAATTGAAGCTTCAACGCATGCTTCGTTGGAAGATAAAAGTATCTAGTTACAGTAATCCTACTCTTTGTCCGTTTACCAATGTACTCTATGCATGAATTAATATACTGCTTCCTAAGTATTAAAAATTTATTTTGAAGTAAGAGCCATCTAAGATACTGCAGCTGTATTAATTTCACACCTTACATGCAGCGTTTCTATTAAGATGCTTAAATTTATTTATAAAAAAAGAATATTTTTTTCCTTAAGAAAAAACTCTTACTCAAATTATTTTAAAAGCGAAATAAGTTAATCTGATTCAAATACACAGTCTGGTTTTCCTAGTCAAGGATTTCGATCTCATATGAATTTCTTGCGTACTTATTTATGGCCTCATCCAATGAATGATATAGATTCCTAGAAGGCTTAAATAAAAGTCAAGATGACTGTGGCACAATGCACGCACCTCGTGCTTCATTTTTGGACCTTTTCACACTGATGTCAGCCCTTTTCAATGGGCTGACGCTGCTGTCCAAAACTGCTTTTGGTGGAGACTTTCAGGGACTAAAAAAAAAAGAGCAGTGATTTTTGACCAAAATTACGGAGAAATGACTTTGACCCAAAAAATAAAGGAGAGAAATAATGTCCAAAGGTTTTATTAGTCCACTGAAAAATAATGGGATTACCGGCCCCAAAAAGATCATGGTGGGATTAGAAAACGGTTACGTCCAAAAGATGCTCATCTAAGTGGGAAAAAAAAATGAACTGGACCCAAAAAATTTGGTGGATTATTAAACATTCCGGGTTGTCAGTTAAAAATTTTAATAATGGTACAAATTTTATGTTATTTTTAGTCATTTAAAATTTTATGAGTTAGTTTTTGTTCTTTTTTTTTTTTTTTTGATAAGTTCAAAAGTGCTCAAACTCTCCTCAAGGGAGAAGAACAAATAGAGACAAACCAAAACACAAAATAAAGCAACAAACAAGAAAAAAAAACACCAAATCAACCAAACAAACCACAGTAAAATACTCAAGCAGCACAGGCCACCAAAAAGCCAAAAAACCACGAGGACGAATCCAAAACAAACCACAGGAAAGGCCACCTACTAAAAGGCCTCCCAACACCAGATATAAGGACAACCCACCACAAAGACATCTGATGCACCAAAACCAAACACACCATAGCCAAACAAGCAGCCACACACATCAAAATCCACCACCACCTCAAAACAAGAGAGCCACAAAAATGACTCCATCAATCTTTGGATCGACCTTTATTCTTCCTAGGTCGGCCCTTTTTTCTTGGTAAGACAAAATCTGATCATGGCATTTTCATTAGTAACTTTACACCCCAATATCTTCCTAATATCCCAAATTATCCTTACTTCCACAAGGTCTTCCTTACACAACACTACACTTTCCAAATCATCATTCAATCGACTTGAGCTCAATTCTAATTCTGATGTTTGTGGGACCTTGTTTACGGGTGGTTGCGGTGCGGGTTGGATTGGTTTTGAGCAAAAAATTCATCCGATCCAAATAATAGAATATATAGCGGTTTGGATTGGATCAGTTTAATTTAGATTTTAAATTCGATCCAATCCAAACCAATTTTTTGCTGTTTGGATTGGATCGGTTTAATCAATTTTTTATTAAAAAAAAACTTAAGTATAGAATATTATAAATATAAAGTAACTTAAATTAATAAAATAAATCAATAAAAATAAAAATAAAAATGACTAATGTAACATGCATAACATGATATTTAAATGAAAATAACATACAAATATAGAAAATCATGTGATAAATTAAAATTATTATAAGTAAAAGTACAAAATTAAAAATAAAAATTATATTAGATGATATTATTTGGTTTGGATTGGATTGGATCGGTTTTAAAAATTAAATCCAAAATTCGATCCGATCCAAGCAGTTTATGAAAAATAAGATCCAATCCAATCCAAAACTTTTGCGGTTTTGATCGGTTTTCGGTTTGGATTGGATTGGTTTAGCGATTTTGATTGAATTGGATTGGATTTAAACACCCCTAACCTTATCTACCGAATTTGGGAAGGACCCGTGTAATTCCTCAGTTCTTTGGTCAATATCATTCCCCTTTTCCAAAGATTTATCACCCTTAAAAATTTCTAAAGGCATCTCTCGTTTATGATTGTGGCTTGAAGGCCCAACCACATCTATGAAGTCTTCAAACCCAGGAGGGAATTCGGGTCCACTTAAAAAAGTTTCCCCACGTCCCATTTCCTTTGTACACGGATTAGAGTCTATGTGAGTGTGGACTACCATAATTACCCTCTTATCTTCTTCTACACTCTTCTCCAAATGGCCCACATCTACCCAAGCACACCTAGAAGTTTCTTCTATCAGAAGTAAGGTAGAGACGGAACAAATGGTGTCAGTTGCGCCTTGCACCTTGTGCACCATTGACAGGATAAGCTCCTCTTCCCATATTGCCCCTTCCCGCTCTTCCTTCCTTTCCGGTGTCAACTCCTCTATTGCCTTATTGTGCCCGCACATCTTTACCAGAATTTGGTCTTCTATCAACATTCCAATTCCTTGTTTAATCTTCTCCATATTATCCGGTTTGAAGAACTCATCCACCACTTTCCAAACCATTCCCTTAATATTCAACTCATCAGTCTCTGTTCTTTCTTGTTCATTGATGGAGGCTTCCACTTCTTTTTTGCCTTTTTTATTCCTCCCTTTTTCTTCTGGTTCTCCTTTGTTTGATTGGTTTCTTATGCAAACATGACAAAAAGTTAGCGTTAAACTAAGCATTATATACGTTTAAATAAAGTTTTCTTCTTTATATTCTTCCTTTCTCTCTCCCTTTGGATGCATATAAGCATATTCCTCTTGTCTCCTTTTAATTTTACATGAAGTTGGAAATATATAATAATATGTTTGGATAACAAGTAATAGATAAAATGTAAAGGAAATGAGGGAAAAAGGAATGAATTCCTTATTTGAGAGTTTAAATATACAAATAAATAAAAAAGAATTTAAGGGGAGATTATTTGTACTTTTTCCCCGCTCAAAGTCTCTTTTATATTATGCCCCTCAAAATTTGGGTTGAATGGAAGGAAATAGAGAAAAACTTAAAAAAATAAACTCCCAAATTAGTCTATGATAATATTCTCAATTGACATATTGCTTCTTGATTAAAAATAATTGGTCTCATATTTTTTGATGACTACAAAAATTGGATATCCATGATGTCTAACTCACTTTCAATCAGTAAAAAATTTAATATGGAGATAAAACAATGATTAGAACTTCCATAATCCTATACCACATGGCACACTTTTTTTTTTTTGGTCGGAACTACATGCACTTTTTAAACGCAAAAAAGGAAGATGATGCTAAGTTTGATGATGATGATAAAGGAGATGCGGAGAAGGAATCAGTCAAAGTATGGGCTATTAGGAGATCAATGGGTTTTCTAGTTGATGATGATAAGGAATTGACAAAAGCTCTAGTCAGAATAAGGAAGAGGAACCAACGGCGAAAGAAGGCGAAAGCACATAGGAGGAAAAGAGGAGTTACTTGATCTTAGAATATGGGATTGGGTTCAGGTGTGTAATTTAATTAGTTACCGTGAATTTGCTAAGTTGGAATTGTTGAGGCATTGGGGATGGGGGTAAGGATGGAGCAATTAACAATATTATTATGGGAAAAAAGAATGTTGTATGTGGTTGACTCACATTGCAGTCTAGCATCGCTTTCTGGGCAATTAAGAATATGGGTATTCTTGTTTTGAATTATGGAATTTAAACTACAGTTGTTTGAGTAACTTTGGGATATTGGACTTTGGCTTCATGTTCGAATGCCCTTTCTCGCCACAACATATGATATCGGATGCCTCCATTACTAGAAACTGGCTTCGAAATAAGAGAAGAAAATGGCAAACAAGGTGAAGCATCCTACTGAGCATGTGTCGACAATAGCTCATTGTCTGGTGTGAATATTTACTGCATATGGTGGTCTGTTTTGTTTTTGTTTCTTTCTACAGCTTGCTTTGTTTTTCCTTTTCCTTGTTTGCTAGTACATGGATGAGTATATGACTCTTCAAGGATGTATATCTATGGACAACTCTGTTTGCTAGGGAGTTGATCCTATCTATTTATCAAAAAGAAAGTTTAGAGTATATTAAAATGATGGGTTTAGAGGTTCCCCCAAAGTTATGCAAACTATGTATTTAGAGAATGTCACCTGAAATGGGATTTAAAAATGTTCCGGTCATCATTTTATCTTTAATTAGACTCTTTATGAATTGCAAATGAATCAAGGATCATGAGTATCCAATTTTTGTAATGGTCAGAGATTCCCCCCAAAAGTTATGCAAACTATGTGTTTAAAGAGTGTCACATGAAATAAGATTAGAAATATTTTAGTCATCATCTTATTTTCAATCAGATTCTTTATTGATAGCAAGAGAATCAAAGATCACGAGTATCTAATTTTTACAATTGTTAAGGATCATGAGACTAATAATTTTTATCAGGGACCAATGTGTTTACAAAGGATAATTTGAGGAACTGATTTGGGGGATTTACTCTAATGATAATCTTCTACACAATATAAATATTTCATTTCATTCTTTTACAATATAACTTCCAAATAAGATTAGTGAAGTTTCATTATGTTCTCTTATTAATCTCACAAGCTGTCAGACAAAAGGAAAGTCCTTCCCTTCCCTTCCCTTCCCTTTTCAATTTATTCCTATTAGTTATTTTCATTTCCATTAACAAAACATATCCAAATACATTGAAGATTTAACGAAAATACAATCTAGTATTAGTACACTTAAAAACAAAGTTTTAGACTAACAATTTGTATTTTGAATCTAGTGCAACTATATATAACTTTATGTAACTATTTTAGTTTGGATAGTTCTAAACTTGATATCTAATTTGCAAAATTCCTACAAATTCGAGAAAGTTTCAAATTATGTATAGTTGTGATTTAGTTTTGTAATATTTAATATTAAATAATTTTTGTCAAGTCTTAATATATCTTTAAGTTTTTTTAGTAATATGAAGTCCATCGAACTCCAATGATTTGAACCAGGCGGGTTCATTATGGGAATGATGCTCTCTTAACACTAACTTTTTCTATCCATAAGACTTTTATTCAAAGATTTTATTTAAAAAAAATAAGTGTTGAACTATTTGAATCGATCAAGTATTGGTCAAATAAGAGTATTTTAATTCAATTATATATTAATTAGTGTATAAAAAAACTATAAAATAATCTCATTTATGTTAAAACGAATATTTTATATCTTAAAATGATTATTTTGCAAAATTAATATTACAGGCTAGCAGCAGCAGAAATCAAAAGAGAGAAGCACACGGTTTTTTTTTTTTTTGGGACATGGGTTTGCATGATGAAGAAAACCAAACGGCGAGTCTAAAAACAGTGGCCAAGATAAGAATACTACAAAACAGGCCCACGGCCCGCAACATACCAAGAACAAAAACAATCTAAAGCCCATTGCTCTCGAGACAGAATCTGGATATGTTGATGAGGAAATAGTTGACCGAAAAAAAAAGAAGGTGGTCGTCCTTGAGCACCAATCAGGATTAAGTTTGCTGTCCAGCTCTAATCAAGCAGTTTTTTTTTGTTTTTATATCAACAAAATTTCATTGATTAAATATCATATCAAAGGAACAACTTGTTTATAACAGAGAAACTGATACTACAATACCTGATAAAATAAAAACTACACCTAAGATTATAACCAATAGAAACTATAGCTGCAATCAAGCAGTGACATGACATGCGCAGCAGCATTGGGTTTGCATAGGCTTTTGTAATCTGTGATAAAATTGCATCTCTTTATTTTTTTTTTAATTTTTCGGTCTGGATAAAATTTCAACTTTTTTGTTTTTGGTTAACGCTAAAATTGCATCTTCATTTTCGTTCATTAGCATATTGGGCTTTGCTTGTAAAAGCAGCATGGTAAGTTGGTAACATAAAGACACAGAGATTATTCGTGGGCCTTCCAGTGTGGAACTAAGTTACATGGGCCAATGCGAAATATCTTTAGCTTCGCTTCAGTTCTCAACTTTTTGTTGGATTTGACCCCAAATCGTTAGATTCATCCGTAGGGTCTATGATGTGATTGTTTAAGGTGGCATCAAGTCCATTACGGGCTCAGCAAGCTTGAAGCCGAAAATCTCTTCTAAAGGCTGAAGCCCATTTAATAACTCTTTCTTCAGTGCCTGCGACTTTTTTTATTGACCAAAACAAAACGTATGTACCTGAAACTTTTCTCTCTCTGTTTTTTCTTTTCAATTGGACCTTAACGATTTTCACATTGGCTGCCAGAATGTTAGTCCGTACTGTTGCAAGGAAATATCCATTCGGACCAAAAGGAGGGAAAACATACATTCAGACAAACGAAAACGCCTAAAGTCCCCCCAAAAAAAAAAAAGAAGAAGAAAAAGCAAAAAAAAAAAAAAAAAAGTGAATGAGGCATTGGCAAAGTGATACAATATATTTATTTGTTGGTAGGAGTGTTCAAGACGCAACCCAGCCCAAAGCTTTTTTAGGTTAGATTTGAGTTGTGAAATATGATCTGATGCATATTTTTGGGCTTAATTCAGGTTATATTTTAGATTGACTCAATTCAATCTCAAAGTCAAATATCTTTTTAAAGTTACAATTTTTTTTTTAAAAAGTTAATGTTAAATTATAAAATTTTTATACTTTAGTTAATATATTTTATATGATATGATATTATTTTTATATTAATATAATTTATTTTAAAGTTTATATTATAGAACATTATTTGAATTTTATTTTTTATTTCCAAAATTTCATGACTTTACTATATATAATATCTAAATCTTTATATGTTCTCTAAATGCTAGATTGATCCAGTCATTAATCGAGTTATTATCGGGTTGAGTTTGGGATCAAAGAAATAACTCGAACAAAAAATTGGAACAGATTTAGGTTTGATTTAACATGATCCAACTCATCCCTTATATATATATATTTGGTTACCATATCATTTATTCTTCTTTTTCCCATCAAAATTATTAGTAATTGAAGCCCACCATATTTTAATTAATTTGACTCAAGTCGAGTCAATTTATTATAGAATAAAGCATTTTGAATATTAATTTTTTTTTATTCATATGACTTGAACTTGAGAACTTGTTTAAGATAAATAAATATCAATCCACTTGAGCTAACCTAGCATTGGTGTATGATTTGTTCTCTAATCTTCCGTTATTTAGCATCCATTTTAGCATTTTAATTTAAGTAGGAAAATAGTTCAGCCATAGGGAAAAAGAGAATCCAGTATCATAAATTCATATCAATATACAATACATTTTAAACAAAATAAATTAATTAATTTTTGTCAACAATTTGTAATGCTTGGATATTTTAATTCGCTATATTTAAAAAAGCATCACAATTATTATTTTAGTTATTGAATTCAATAAAAAAATATTAAATGTGGTATGTATACTAATCTTAAACTAAAGTATTATATTTTTTTCAATAAAGAATTGTGTGTAATGTTAGGAGAGCATGGAAATAGCAATCAACAGAACCATAGAATGGAGACTAGACCTTACCCAGAATAATCACGAGGTGGGGTTTCCATGGTCCACCCATAAGGAGAAAGAGAGTTGTTTCCCTGTGAAAATTATTGAAGGAATCTTGAAGCTCATAGTTGATAAAGATAAAGACAAGAACATGCAGTAACAAACCCACAGGATGTTAGAAAAATACGGTGGCTGTGATGACCTTCTGTCACATTTGTCTGACTTTCTCGGTAAGCCCAGGAGCTAAGAGTCACCATGCCAAAGCTTATCGCAATTGTTCTTTCATTTTAACTAATTGACTAGCACAACTGTTCAAACTGATATATGAGTCCCCTTGGATTGCAGTTTGAGGCTCTCGAAAGGTGTTTTATTACCATAAAAATGAAAATATATAATATTTGAGTATATTTGGGTTGTAATTTTTTTTTAAATTTATTTTTAGAATTTTAAAATTCTTTTTAAATTTTTTTTTTAAAATTACTTTTCATTCTAACAAAAAATCTTTTAAAAAAAATTTATTATTACTTTTACATCAACAAAAAAAATAAATTTTATTTTATCTTATTTAAATAAAAAATATTTTTTTAAATTTATTTTTAACATATTCAAACTAAACATAAATTAATTCTTTTATAAACAATTTCTCTAAAATAATTCTCCAAAAAATTAATCCACACATACATATATTCATTTATTTATCAACATTTTCAATTTTCAATAGTTTGTCACGATTTGCTGAATATTATTCATATAAATGAACAAAGATCTCTATCTTGTCTTTGAAAGGTCAAATTAGCCAGCTACTAGAAGCAATTCCGTTCTGCTGATAAAAGATAAACCAGAAAATTAAGAGGCAGAAGTAGAAGATGATGATATTTTTAAGAAAAAGAAAAATCCAAGTTGAAGACCGGAAGAATAATTACTTCGGCCATTGCTTTCATAATTAAGTGACTTTGATGTCCAAACAAGGGAAACTGCTGCCAATCACCCATAGTAATATAGCAAAGAGGAGTATGGAAAGGAGATAATGAAAGTGACCATGTCGGGACAAAGCCTTTGTCTTGAGAAACAAAACAACGCATTTTACTATTTCCTCCAATTACCTTTTTTTCTCTTTAATCTTCTTCCACTTAAATAATTAAGTCTAAATTTTTAATTAAGTGTATATATTTCGTAGTTGATATAATAATGTTCATTCTTAAGTTAATCAAAATAGATATATGATTAACTAGAAATTTATACATCATTAACTATTAATATCATAATAATTAATTGTTGAAAGTTACACACCATTAATCAGATAATTTTAATATGAAAATTAAGTATGAGAGAAACATTTTTGTTTTTCTTATTTATCATTAAACTTGCTATGTAGATTATTATTTTACACTTTTATAATATTAAAATAAAATATATAGATATAAATTAGAATTTTTATAGAAAATAAGGCTAATAATAAATTAAATAAATTAATATAACTTATTTACTCATAAAAGAATTAACAATCATGCCAGTTTAATATTGCAAACTAATTTAGATAAATACTCTGCCTTTTTAGTATTTTTCAAAATAAATAAAAAATATTTTACTATAAAAAAAATCTGAGATTTATTTTTTTTCCATAAAATATTAGGAGAACACGTTGATACTTATCCACCAAACTAGGACCCACGCCCACAACTTGAAGACACAGCCATCTTTTCCACTTCTAACTCTTTTGTTCACTTTTGGGGGTAGGTACTAGGTACCCCATATTATCACCCACCATATAAATATTACAATGGACCTCCTTGAAAAACCCTGTGTTCATTTTTATCCGCTATAGCCAACCATATAGACAACTATAGTTATTCCTTTTCTCCATTGTCCCGTGAGGCCTAAGAGATTGGTTGAGAATCAACATGTTGGCCATTTTCCACAAGGCTTTTGCTAATCCACCTGAAGAGCTGAACAGTCCTGCATCTTACAAAGGTTCAAAGAAGCCTAAGGTTCCTGAGGAAACTCTCAGAGACTTCCTTTCCCTTCATCCTAATAACACTTGCTCTATGAGCTTTGGCCATGCTGCTGTGTTAGCTTATGTCCGCCCAGATAAGCCTTTCTCTATTCATCAAAGGTTACAATTATATTCCCTTCTGTTGAACAAAAGATCAATACTTTCACCATGTGTTTTTCACTTTTTTGTTGCCTACTAGCAGTACAACTATATAGCAAATAAGAAAAAGTTCTGTTCTAAAATAAAATAATAAGAACTCTAGATTATTTAATGAATTACGATTACTTTACTAATTAAGGATAAATATATCTTTATTTTCTTATTGTAGAGATAAATTCACCTTGATTTCTTATGCTTGCAGGTTGTTTTGTGGGGTTGATGACATATACTGCCTCTTCTTGGGGAGCTTGAACAATCTGTCCTTTCTCAACAAGCAATATGGCTTGACAAAGGGTACTGATGAGGCCATGCTTGTGATTGAAGCTTATAAGACTCTCCGTGACCGTGGTCCATACCCAGCTGACCAAGTTGTCAAGGATCTTGATGGTAGCTTCGCCTTTGTTGTCTACGACAGCAAGGTTGGCAGTGTCTTTGCAGCACTGGTATGCTAATTGTTAGCTATCTATCTGCCATGTTCTTTCCAAACATTTTGCTTGGTGATAAGAATAGTCTCCAATCAGTTAGTGTGATTGGTTAGTTGTAGGATTTACTTGTGTAAATAAGTTTTAAATGGCTAAAATAATAACTCACTAGTGAATATTAATTATTGGTGAACACTGGTTCAGTTAGAGTTTTCTCTCCTTGACTCGAAGGAAGGTGATTAGTGTTCTATCACTTGGTTACTGCAACACAGTCAATCGTGTTTTGTTTGGCCCATCTCTTTAAATTTTGAAGTGCATCTACAGAAAGATTTTGATCATGATTTGCAGGGTTCTGATGGAGGGGTGAAGTTGTATTGGGGTATTGCAGCTGATGGATCTGTGGTAATCTCTGATGATCTACAAGTCATAAAAGAGGGTTGTGCCAAATCTTTTGCCCCTTTTCCAACAGGTAAAATTTTTGCTACCATTGAATGGTCTAGTATCTAGAAAAGCAGTTCAAATTGGTAAAATTACATTAATTAGGAGGATACTATGTATTTTCAATGGGATTTTAATATAAAAATAAAAGAAATGCATGTTTGGAAAAGATTATTTCAAAAGGAATAATGATTTAAAAAAAAAAAAAAGACTCAAAAAGCTTTTGCTTATAAGTTGTTTTATATTATTAACACTAATTCAAACACAAACTAATAGTATAGACTATAGTCTCAAGATCCATAACATGTTGGGGTTGGAATGCAGGGTGTATGTTTCACAGTGAAGGAGGACTGATGAGCTTTGAGCATCCAATGAACAAGTTGAAGGCAATGCCAAGGATAGACAGTGAAGGGGCCATGTGTGGGGCCAACTTCAAGGTTGATAAGTTCTCCAGAGTTAACAGCATTCCTAGAGTGGGAAGCCAATCTAACTGGATGGAATGGGACCAACATTAGCTTCAAATGTAAACAAAAACCTTATGATACATGTAAAACGAATGTCACATCCATGCTCTTTCCCTAACTTCCCCTCCCTGCCCTACCCCTGGTGAATATGTCTTGTTTTATGCTAGCTTGTAACGTTTTCCTGTTTCCTTAACCCGGGTATAAATATTGAAGTGCTTTCTTCAGACATGGTGCCATGTTAATTGTTGTCCATATATGGTGCTAGTGACCAGGGAACATTAACATGGTTTCGCCAGCAACTTCTGTGACACATTTCTGAATCTGTATCTTCTATACATGAAGATGCACGAAGTAGGTCCTAAGAATTTTATGTGTTATGGATGACATGCGCATGGTATCAAATATAAATAAATGGATAAGCAAAGTATCAACTAAAGTTGATGCTGTCAAAGTAACAGTAGTTCTGTAAAGTAACAAAGGGAAACGGATAAGAAGTTCTTGCTTGTCATGCATGTTTGAAGGAGAGATTCTTTCATAGATATAACACTTCATAATTAGGTATATTTATAATAAAACTAAGTTTTATGGATTTTATTTAAAATATATTCACTTATTAAATTTTATTAATTATATTTCTAGTGTGCTAAATATGGATGAATTTAATTTGGAAGTTATCCAATCATATTGTATTATATTTACAATTATAGTTAAGTTTTACCAATTATTTGAAAATAAAAAAATATAATTAATTGATTGTATAAAAAGTTTTATTTTATTAATCTATCTAAATTAAACTCGATATAAATTTGATAGGTTTGTATTTGTGCATGAATTTTAATTTTATTTTTTTGTTTGAAAGTCCATGTGACTGACACCAATCGGTGATATTAAAGAATTTCTCGGACTCTGTTTAGAACGTGGACTGAATAGTCTCATTTGTGGGTCCTACAACGTTGTGTTTATCCAGTCATTTTATTTTTTTTTAAAAGTGGTATTCTTCTGGAGATGAAATTCTGTAAGATTGGACCAAGCCTATAGTTAAAAAACTCACTTTGTTGTTGTCCCATTCGAATACGAAATCTAATCCTGGAACTGTAGCATCTCAATTATTTTGCTTCAATATATTTCAGAATCGAGAAATTGTTAAATAGAAAACGATTAACTGATTTTTGAATTGGAGAATTCTTAACAATTCTTGTTAGTAGAATAACAGAAAACGAAAATGAGTGGGAAGACAAGAAAATAGAAATGCTTTGCGAGAGTTTTCACAAAAAGAAAGAAATGCAATAAAAGCGGTCACAACACGCTATCATTCCTAAAGTAAATTGACTTTTATGTGACACATCACGATTCGCAGGAAAGCCAATTCATTGTATCCGTAGCAAACTTGGTAAAGAAAGAACCCCATGAAAATTATCATTTAGCATGTTTCAAACATCAATTTAACAATTAATGGTCGATAATAAGTGACCTGAGTTGTCATATTTCAAAATAAAGGAGAATGGCAAGGAAAATTTGAGTGTGCACACAAGCCCTTTAGCCATTAGATTATTTACAACTGTTAACATCAATACTGTTTTGTTGTTCTATTTTATTTTATTATTTTAACATCATCAAAGGCTGAGAGACACTAGCATTGTTGCGCTCTGAGTGTCTCCTAACAAATAAAAGAAATACAAGAATTCATAGAAGCTCTAACTGCCAAGACCCCTTAGGAGGACAATTTATCCAGCCTATAAGAACTGAAAAAAGGACCTAAATGAGCTTCTAACAGAGAGAAATGAGATTTTTTCAAAAAAAAAAAAAAATTTCATGTGCATCAACCAAGAAGAAGAAACATAAAATAGCCCAGTTGCAAGATGAAGAAAATTGGAAAAAGGAAGAAAAATTAAACAGCCAGACAGCAAATTAAAGAAGGCAATTTGCATGTGGACCACGATGGTGCTAATGGAGTAGCCCAAAAATGTTTCGAAGCCTATTCACAACATCAAATCACTCTGATGGTGTCTTTTTTTTTCGGTCTTTTTTTTTTTTTTTTGTCTCGGACCCATTTTTAGGAGTCGAATACACTCCCTTTCTCCCGGATGCAGCATTATCACATGGCCAATTTCTTAAGCATTGAGCTATGACTTGATCTGCAAGTCCCTCTGATATTAAGGAAGCAATTTTTCATCGATTTCTGGTCCAAACAGTTTACTTGCTTTCTTTCTTTCTTTTTTTTTGTTAAAAGAAATATTGGGATATTATTGATACAAATATTATTTAGGCCATTTTATTTATTTATTTATTTTCAATAATGGAGGCTTTATTGATAAAATTACTCATACTTTCATTGTTCTCATGCCAAAAATTTAGTCTCCTTAAAATAGCATTTCCACCCATTTCTTTATGTAATGTTTATTATAAAATTATTAGTAAGGTCTTGGAAATCTTTTACCATTTCAGAATCTTAAGAGTACTTTTATGCGGAACCAATACATCATGCTTAACATCTAGATAGCCTACAAGCTGATTCATGCTCTGAAGAATAAGAGATTTGAAAGGGAAGAGTTTATGACCATGAAACTTGGCATAAACAAAGTTATGATAGGGTGAAGTGGCCTTTTACTATAAGCTATTATGAGGAAACTAAAATTTGGTTTGGGATAGGATAAATAGCCATAATTATGCTATGTGTGAGCAGAGCATTTTACTTTCTTCTTCTCAACGAAGTTTCAGGTGACTACTTCCGTTTGCAAAGTAGCCGAAGGAAAGGGGATCCACTACCTAAATACCTTTCTATTATTTGTGCAAAGGGTTTATCTTCCTTAATATATGAGGTTGAAAGAGTATGTTATCTAGTTTGAGAGTGACCAGATATGCTCTTATGTTTACTCACCTTTTCTTTACAAATGATAACCTAATCTTCATCAAATCTCTTTAAGGGATTGTGAAATTACTCGTAATATCCTTAAGTTATTTGAGGAGGCCTCAAGACAATTGTTAAGCTAAATTTTGTGAAATCTGTTGTGATCTTTAGCCTAAACATAAGAAGGGAACTCAAGTAGCATATACTCCTAGAGAGTCAAAATCCAATGGTTGCTTTTTCCGGAAAGGTATCTAGGGCTCCCATCAAGGAGTTAAAAAAATAATTGATGCAAACATTAAAATATATGGGTGTAAACGAGAATCAAAGGATGGTAAAAAATTTACTATGAAAAGGAATACTTATCAATGCTGTAGTATAGTCAATAGCCACCCATGCCATGTCCATTGATTCCCCCAGCATTATGTGGAGCTAGAAAATTTTATGGGTCCGTTTTGATGGAAGTTGGAAGAGATTATGTTGACCAAAGAGATAGGGGAGGGCGTTTGGTTTTAGGAATTTGCACAATTTTAATTTAGCCAAAAAAATTTTACTTTCAGCAAGGGAATAAAGTAACAATTTTGTTTTTAGGGAAAAAAATTGTCTTATAATATTTGTTATTTTTATATATTAATAAAATATTTATAGTTAGTTTTTCTTACAATATTTTAAGTACATCGATAATCAAGAGATGGAGAGAGACATTAACGAGATGAATTAATTAAATATTAAAAATTGAAGGAGGATATTTTAATAAAATTGTTTCATAATTAAGCCTTCCTTTTAGATTTCTTAATTATTGTGAATACGGTTAAAATCACAGATAAAACAAAATGGATGGAGTAAATATTGAAAAAAAGCAAATAAAAACTAGAAACTTATTAAAAACACAAAAAATAGCGGAGTTCAAGTACGCATGAGGTGTCATCCATCCACAGCTCCAGTGAGTTCTACACTTCTACCGCCAACAGTGGCAAGCCTCTAATGCACTCTACTCTCCGCAGTGTTGTTGTTGCTGTTTGCTGCTGCTGCTGCTGCTGCAAAGCGACATGGCCGATCGCTTCTTCCCTAACGAGATGCCACGGTTCGTGGCAGAAGAGACCACTCTCCAACAAGCTGCTTCGGACTCTCTCACCACCCTTCTCTCTCTTCCTTTCCAAACTCTCATCGCAAAGCTCCAAGCTTCAGCACTCGAATTGAAACAATCGGTACTCAATTTCGCTATTTCCAAATATCCCATTTTCCCTTTCTATCTAACTTTTCATGGGTTTCGTTTCAAATTGGCTTTTTTTGATGTTGGGTATGCTAAAGTTGGCAACTTTCACGTTTTTGCTATTGTGGGTCGGTGTGTATTTGCCCAACAACTGTTTGTGTCTTTGTTTTATTTATTTATTTATTTATTTGTGATTGTTCAGGTGGTGAGGGAGACATGGGGTTCTAGTGGGAGGCATATGAGAGACTATACTCTTTACACGGGGATTCTTGGAACAGCATACCTGGTTTTCAAGGCCTACCAAGTAACCGAGAACCGGAGTGATCTTAACTTATGCTCAGAGATTGTTAAGGCTTGTGATTCTGCTTCAGAAGATTCTAGGCACTCTCTCTCTTTCTCTCATTCAATGCATTGGAGGCTATCATTATCCTCACTTAGCTATTGTAAATGGGACTGGTGCTGAAATTATTTTGATTTAAAGGGTTGTTTTCAAAGTGTTCTGTTAATCAATTAGGATATTAATTGTTAAACATTGCACTGAATGGTTGGAATGAAGTACAATACAATAGTGTTGCTAGGATATTATCTTACCTTTTGTTAAATTTCCACTTGTATTCATACCTTAAATTTAAGTTACTGGATTTACTAGAATCAGATTTTGAAACTATTATTTAGGGAAAACAGAAACGAAATGGTCACTGGTTCATCTCAGTATCGCATGCATAAGTAAGTTGATATTAGCTTAATATGCTACTAATGTATGAGTTGCAGCCGTGTGACATTCATCTGTGGGCGTGCTGGTGTTTGTGCTCTTGGTGCTGTCATAGCTAAGCATGCTGGCGATGAAAAACTTCTTAACTATTACCTAAGACAATTCAAGAAGGTATTTTGTTGTATTTGCTATTTATTTCTGACCCTTATGATACTTCCATACTTCCAGTTTTAGGTGAAGTGCATTTGTTTAACTGCATTTCATATTTGTGCCTTACTGCCTTTGCTCTGAGAACAGATCAGGATACCTCGTGATACACCCTATGAACTATTGTATGGAAGAGCAGGTTACTTATGGGCTTGTTCATTCTTAAACAAGCATATTGGTAAAGACACAATACCTACTACTCATATGGTAAGTCATATGTGCTTCATGAGCCATGACATTTTTCCTCTGCAACTTATTTTGACAAAATCATGTCAAAATGTCATGCAAATGGGGTTTTAACTTTTATAGAGATCAGTTGTGGATGAAGTTATTACAGCTGGTAGACAGTTGGGTCACAAGGGAAGATGTCCTTTGATGTATGAATGGCATGGGAAGAAATACTGGGGTGCTGGCCATGGACTTGCAGGAATTATGAATGTTTTGATGGACATGGAACTCAAGCCAGATGAGGTTGAAGATGTCAAGGGTACACTACGTTACATGATTAAGAATCGTTTCCCTAGTGGCAATTATCCCTCCAGTGAAGGAAGCGAATCTGACAGGCTTGTGCATTGGTGTCATGGTGCTCCCGGAGTCACTCTTACTCTTGTAAAGGCAGCTGAGGTAATCTTTTCCTTCATCACCAAATTCAAATGCAAACTGCATGCAAAGTCTATAAGATGTAAAGGAACTGACAAATATACAAATTTCACGGCTCTGCCTGCAATGGATTTTGTAGTTTTTTGTTTCATTGCAGAAAGAGTGATCAACAGTAATTAATGCATATGGTGCTACTGAAACTGAAAAGTGCTATATAGTCAATTCAGTTAGTAAATAATGTGAATCAATTCATTTTTTAAACAAGTTTATTTCTGGCAGAATATTACTTGTCATACTCATGACTCATGAGTACTAGCATGAAATTAAGTACTACATTGTGGTTTTTTATTATTTTATGTAACAGAATTTATGCAATAACTCTTGAGAACCCAATATTCAGATCTCATGACTAGATTCTTTACCATAATCATTAGGTTTATGGGGATAAGGAATTCTTGCAAGCAGCTACAGATGCAGGGGAAGTAGTATGGAAGAGGGGTCTGCTCAAGCGAGTTGGAATCTGTCATGGCATCAGTGGGAACACCTATGTCTTTCTTTCCCTATACAGATTGACAGGAAATGTGGAGTACTTATACAGGGCTAAAGCATTTGCTTGCTTTCTATTTGATAGAGCAGAAAAATTGATCTCAGAAGGAAAGATGCATGGAGGAGATCGCCCTTATTCCTTGTTTGAAGGCCTTGGAGGAATGGCATATAATTTCCTAGACATGGTTGATCCACAAGCGGCAAAGTTCCCAGGTTATGAACTTTGAGTCACTTGAGAGATGATGCGTGTGTGTACACATCCCCCCTCCCCTTCCTTTTCTTCCTACAACTCCCCAAAAGAAGAAATAAATAATTAATAAAGTATTTTTGGGGTTGATGAGGACATGATGTCGTTTGACAAATTTTGTAAATATGAGGAAAAACTGCAACCCCGGAAATGTGACTTCTATGTGTAATTTGAGACGTACAAGGAGTAGACTGTCATGCACTCTATGATACTTTTATTTGTGTAATTACTAAAAAGATATATGTTACAATATTAATGTATTTTTTTTAAAATATACTTAAACAAGTTATATAAATGTTATTATATTTTCTAAAAATTTTAGTTCAGTATTAAATTAAAAATGAAAGAGTTACAATAAATGAACATAAGAAATTATAATTTAATTAAAAATATTAATTAATCAAATTGTAATTGTTTTTAGGGTGAATTATATTAATCTTCTCTTAGTATAATTATATTTGACACTTTTCTGGTTATAGATAATACATTGAGCAAAGTAAAATAAAGGGGTGACAAATATAATTATATCGATCCTTAAAAAAGGTGAGTGTAATTCACTTTTTTTTTAATATATAAACTTTGGTTTAAAACTAAAATCTCAATGAAAATTGGTAAACGTGTTTCTGTGACAAATATGATCAGTTGAGTGTGAACTTAAGTTTAGAAGCCTTAAATTCATGCCCAACCAAACACACTGTAACACTTTTTACTTTGGAGTTCACTTAAGTGACTATTAATAGAAAAATATTGAAGACAAATTTCAGATGCAGGCCCAAGGTACGCAATTAACACCCCACACTTTAATATAAAGTCGCTATGCACAGTTATCTCAAAAAGCTTATAAGCAATCCGCACATAGTTGAATGTTTTATTGACAGTCTTAATTCACAGAAGTCAGTGACTCCGACATGAAGGCAAAATAAAAAAAAAAAAAAAAAGGTTCCTAGCTAACAAAACAACACTAATGCACTCATCATTATAGGATCTTTATTCTTTTGAGACATTATTTTCCTCCAAGGCAAGGTCTCTTAATCAACAAGGATGTTGGAGGCTCCCACTTAAGCCAAACCAACAAGTTTCTCACTAATCTCCCACACCTTGCGTGCCTTCTCAGCATCACTAGCCTCCTGGGACAACTGGTTTTCAAATGAAGCTGAGGCTTTATTCCAGCTCCAGTAAACGCCAGATTTTGTTAGGCTTGGATCACTCACAACCTACATTAAAACCAAACACTTCCATACATCAGAAATGTATACATTAAAATGAGAGATTAATTTTGATACATTTTTAATGTAAAAAGTTTTTTCAATCATCTAATCATATATTGCTGAATGTGTGACTTTCGAAATATTGATTGTAAAAGTTAAAACATTTTTACTGGTATAGTAATATATAATTAGATGATTGTGTAAAAAATAATTACACTAATAGTATATTCAAATTAAATTCTTAAAACACTAAATATTCTTTTTATATCATTATTTTCACAAAGTTCCTTTGTATTACCTGAGCAAGTCTCTTTCCTGCTTCATCCTCCGAGACAAAGCCTTTGGTTATGTACTTTTGGAATGGAGGGAATAGAGTTCTGAACAAGGGGATGTGCTCCCTAAACAAGCCTGTTGTGGCAATGCAACCCGGGTAAAGGGAAGCGAATGTAATTCCGGTTTCCTCATGGTATCTCCTGTGGAACTCTTGCATTGTGAGCATATTGCAGACTTTGCTGTCCTTGTATGCCTTGGCACCATCAAAGTCCCCACCATCGATCATGGCTGAACTGTTTAGCCCATTCAAGCCACCCGCGAATCCCCTCAAGTCACCGAGGTTAGCCTTGGGAGGTACATTTCCAGCCAATGTATTTGTGTTTCCTGTTTAAACTGGCACAATCAACACCAAGGTGCAGCCAAAAAATGGCTGATAAGAAATTAAGAATTGAGATTCATGACAAAGATCTTAATGAACTAGACCTGTGATTGAGCCAACAATGATCAAGCGCTTCGATGGATGATCAGATTTGGTCATGTCCTCCATCAACAGGCGCGCGAGTAGGAAATGGCCCAGGTGGTTTGTCCCAACACTAAGTTCAAAGCCTTCAGCAGTGAATCTAGGCTCCTTGGCAGTTGGCAAGTAAACAGCAGCATTGCAAACCAGCACATCTAGCGGCATGCCGGATCGCCTGAAGTTATCTACAAATTGGCGGACGCTGTCAAGAGAGGCAAGGTCCAAGTGCATGATGCTGTAGTTCTCCTTAGTAATGCCAGCAGATTTTGCAGCTCTTGCAGCTTTGAGGAAATCCCTGCATGCCATTATCACATGCCATTTCCCTGTCTCAGCCAAAGCCTTAGCAGTGGCCAGTCCCAGTCCAGAGGATGCCCCAGTGATCACAACATTGCCCTTCCTCAATGTTTTCTTGCCTTCTGGTGCAGACTTGCTAACCGCTGGAGTTGCAGTGGTCACTGTCTCAGCCCTCACAACACCAATGTTTTGTTGAAATTCCCTCTTATAGAGGGGGGAAAAATGGAAATTAGACAATTGCACCAAAAGGGGATTACATAATACAATTTATTTTGTAATTGAACTCTGAAATTGTTAAAAAGCGTAAATATCAATAACCCATTTATAATACTATAATCACATGATCAGAGGCTAACGGTTTCTCAATCCCAGTGGTGCAAAAGAATAGAAATAGAATATACTAATGTTTTGACCAAGTACTAACTTTTACATGAGAATTGAGAAACCTTAACACATGTACAGTTCCCAGGGAAAAAAAAAGTTGAAATTCTCCTTTGAAATGAAGTTAAGTCAAATATTTCAATGGAATTAAAGTCCACAGAAATAAGTAGAAAGAAGCTAAGCTTATGTTGCAGTTACCTTGCACCTCAATGCAGAAGAGCTGAAGTCAGCTTTGAAAGAGTCTGACAATGAAAGACCAAATAGCGTGGAGTCCTTGAGAGACACACTAGCCTTTCCCTGCAAACACAAAGAAGCATTTCTCAAGACTCCAAATTCAATTATCACTTTGAAAAAGACGAATCTTACCCTTTGGAATATTGAAGTATATACCTCTTTCGGAATGGAGAAAGAAGCAGGAACCAAAGAAGCAGCCTGGAGAGCCATTTTGGACCCTTGAAAAGAAAGTATGTACTTTTTTTTTAATTTTTTTTTGGTATTTTACAATGTTCCACTCAGCAAGCAAATCTAGTAAGTTGAAGTGGTAATATGAAATGTGGATAGAGTGTTTATGTACTTGAAAGTGAATGAAATTTATTTAGCGGAGTGTTCCTATAGATATGAGAGGATAAGATAATTAGCAGCATGTGCTCCTGCCACGTTCTATCTTACCAACCAATGGGGTCTTGCGTTTGGATTTCTTATGATATTTGATGACTATAATATTCAGCCGGGAGAGTGGGGATATTTTGGTCCGTTGCCGATAGGAGCCACTGCATGTCCCTGACCCCATCAGCGATTATGGCCTATGGCCCGTGAATATCAGCGTTGAAAGGGATAGGGGAGTGGAGGTACATTTTGGATACGACGTGAAGACAAGCCCCCCTTTTTGGCAGGCTTTTTTCGAGGATAGGAAATTGTTATAGTTTTCTGTCTGTGGAGATTGTTCATTTTTTTATTCAAAGAAGAAACTAGAAAGTTTTAGACGGTATCCTTTATTTGTTTATTTAATTTTGGGTCACGAAGGCTGCATCCTTGTGTGCAAGTTGCAGATGTGATGAAGGGCCTCACCATGCTGTCGTAACCCCATGCACTTTTTTCTTGGTCAATTAACCCAATAAGCTCACGGGGCTATTGAATATTTAATAATTGGGCCAACTCAAACATAACAGTATAGTTTGTTGCAGGCTAAGCCCAGAAAGCTGCTGCCTAATGCTAACTGAGTAGCTTAGAACTGTTCAATTAGCCCCCCCCCGGCCCCAAACACCCCAAAAAAACAAAGAACTTTTCAATTATATTCATGATCTTGATTAGTGCATTGTCGACAAGAGAAACGACTTTGTGAATTGAGAATTTTATGCCAAACTTTTAACTTAGAAGTATTTGATATGCCAGCTTGGGTTAAATTGGTGTGTAAAATTGCGCTACGTTATTTGAGTTTCTGTGTTTGTAATGTCGGTATCACAGAAATGTCCCATATTTTGGAATCCAAATTCTTCACAATTTCAAGTACTATATTGTTGTTTCAGGTAACAGTGGTTAGTTGCAATGAGTTCAACTGTTGTACCAGTTAATAAACTTAATTGTCAGTAAAACCGAACAAGTGAATTTAAGTACGTGACTCTTCTGCCAAGAATAGATAGATGATCAGATCAGGCAGCATTGTCGAAGACTCTTGCTCGATCAGATTCTATGAAGTTTTCATCGATTGATTTGGTATTTATAGCACCCACGGCACCTCCACATTTAAACGGAACAACCCATTATCTTTATCACGGCCATAACATACCTGGAATATTTAGTTTGGCACGCCTCGGTTCAATCACCACTTGTCGTTAACACTTTAACAAATAACAAGCACATAAGCTACTTGGCGCTCCAGTCTGAAACGTGTGTTGTTGGCTAGTTTTGCCTAATCTCTTTTGTCTCACGCTGTTCCAGATAAATTTCTCTTAGATTGAACAAGACCCTAAGTCACGCTAACACTTGCGATCATGCTGTTCTATTGAAATTGACACACTCGGACAAAACATTGAATTCCATGACAAAACTCAAGGCAACGTGTGTAAAAGAATCATCATTTCTAATTTCAATAACCTTTTCCCATGCTCGCGTTACTCTACATTTCCCGATTACATAAATCCATCGGTTTCTAAATTCCTGGTGTACCTTTTTTTTTTTTTTTCCTTTTTGTTTGACAATTTTCCACCCTTTTCCCCCTCAGTGCCTAATTGGAATGGCAACCTATATTCATCCAACAAGCACAAGAACAAGGAAAGAATTGGAACCCCGCACCCCGCTAATATTACAAATCTCACCCATTTCTCTGTACAGGTTTTCGCCAACTAATGGAGAAGGTGGCGAAGTATGCTGCCTTCTAAGCTGATATCATCATCAACTCATTCTCTGCCATGCTCTTGGGCATGCATTACTTATCACCTCTTATATCCGAAGTGGCCATCCAAAATTTTGGAAAGTTCTAATTTCCCCTCTAAGGCCAGCAGTTACAATCACCATACCCCAGGCTGGCATGTTTTGACTTACCCCATTAGAGAAATCCACACTGACACGAGGGCTTCGATTCCTTGCAGCTAGAACAAGTTTTTCCTCCGGCCATGTCGCGGAAATTCTATCAAAAAAATAACTGTTTGTTGCACTTGCAATGGTTGCGTGGCATGGACTATTGTTGTAAACTGATGCGGACCGTGAACCCTCAGTACCAAAGCTTTCCTCTACAGGGGTGGGAGGATGATTAGCTGATGAGACCTCATCGGCATTGTTATCAAGCTCAGTTTGTTCCCCGGAAAATGTACCATGCATGTCCCATGCATCACCCACACCAGGCCAGGGAATGGCCACAGAGACATCTTTACAGTGAAAATGTTCATACGATTGTGTAACGGTGACAGTGACACCTTTACTTTTGTTAGGCCTACAATCCGCTTCATTTTTCCATATGTATACATGGGAATCCTCGCTTGCTGAGATAATATATTTACCGTTGGCTGTGAGGGAGGCTGAAATTGCACTTGTCGAATTACGAAACCCTGTACAAAACTCGTATCAGTTTACTCTGAAATGATGACCAGCATGTAAGTAGATATACTGACGACCTGTTCCCATTTGAGCATAGTTGAGTAGCAACCAGACCAAAATTTCTTTTTCCATATCTGTTCAAACATATTTACAATATGTCTTTCTGCCTTAATAGATCATATTACAGACACAGATAAATATTCCCCCACTTCAGATATAATATAAAAACTAAAAAAAAAATTATGGAAGTTTTGCTCTGATCACAGAATTAACCACAACAAATTTTATGCAGAAAAAAGTAGTTAACCAAACAGTGTATTCACTTGTCATAATATCTTTTTAATAAAATTCAATTGATATATAACTAATGTTGGTTCCATACCTTTAAACTTGTGAACCAGATCAAAACCATCAACAAACCGAATTCGTGAATCGGCAGATGTGATTAGTACTTCTGATGAACTTCCTGGAGCAAACTGTTCATAAACTTTAGTTAGAAAGACAAGCATATGCGTTTTAACTTAGTAAAAGCAAATCCACTATAGATGAGCACCCTTCTTTTGTTTTTCATTTTAATTTTTTTCCCCTGTTTAACATTTTGGACCCAAAAAAATAAATAAAAAAGAAGCATATCTCATACAGCACAGCAGTAAATCATTACATTACCTGAAAACCAGTGATTTTTTTGAGATGCGATTTCTTCTTCTTGTTCTGCAGATTGATCTGACCTTTCTGCTGCAACTTATTTCCTGAATGAAATATAAAAACAATATGGTAATCAGTGGCCCCGCAATCACCAGAAAAAGAGTACATATGGATAGACAGTTATGAAAATTTTTAAAGAAGAAAGTCTGAGTGATGGTACCAGTTGTATTATAGAAATGGCAGCTACCCTTGTATGAACCAACCAGTGCACCCTGCAGAAATCAGCAAAACTGACCAGGTTGCAACTTAAAAATTAAATTTCCGAATGTTCAAATAGATGCATATTAACCCTGGACCAACCTGTCCATCTGGTGTATAACAGGCAGCAGTGACCATCTCATGCAGATCAGTCCAATCAACAACTTGCCCCTTAGGAATGCTCCATATGCGAACCTTAGCATCCAAAGATCCACTAATGAAGTAGCTATCATCAACAGGATTAAACTGGATGCAAGTTACTGTGCCAGACAGAAAACAGATTGAAGCAGAAGGTATAATTAGCAAAGAACAAAAGGTGGGTGGGAGGGAAGGAAGTTGCTTTCATTGCTAAATTTAACCACCCTATTAGACATTAAAGAACTCTTGTACAATTAGTCCTATATGCAGCAAAGACAAATGTTTCGATAAAACTGTGCCTGTGTGCCATAATATGGTTACCCAATACACAAATACGGGATGGAAATTGAGTTAGATTTGATAGGGATATGATGAACTGGGAATCTAAATCAACTTTTATTGGGAAGCGGCAGAAAAAACTTTGATATAAGCACATAAAGATATATAAGTGCTCTGCCATTAAATCAAATATAAAGTGCTGATATGAGTAGCCTATACGACATCTACTCAGTTTAAGGAAGAGCAAAGATGAGAGCATCGCATGATGTAATAACTGCATTTACTCACCATAGTCACTGTGTGAAAAAACTTTCAAACAAGACTTGCTAGGCAAATGCCACAGCCGCACCGTTTTGTCCATTGAAGATGAGAGCAAGTGCTGAGCAAAATTGGAAAAAAAGGGTTACAAGGATGATCAAAAAGCACATGTGCTTTAATTCATATTTGTTAAACACACAGCACTGCTTTATGGCAAATATTTGAAGGAATATTCAACACTCTAAAAAAGAAGATATCTAATAAATCAGTAGATAAACCCCCCCCCCCCAATTGAAGCTTTTCAAAGAAATCTTATGAGTTTGCAATACTTCTGTCACTATTGTACCCAAAAAGAAAAAAATATGTCATTAAAATTGGTTCTTCAAATTTTAGTCACTCCAAATATGTGCTCATCCAAGTCCTATTAGTGTTGCTGTATCTAATCGGGATAACGTTGAAACAATAATTTTGGGTATGCATCCACTCTTATGCATATAATAGGCTGAAGTTTAGCGAACTGAAAAATCAGTTCCAACTAAAAGTAAAAAATGGTTTCATAACTAGAATTTGTTTGGACCAGTTTTGAGTTAGAAACTGACTAAATAAAAATGATTTTTTAAAATTTTGAGTGATTACCAAGACACGAGATTTTAAATCCAGCTCTACTACACCTAGTTAATAATTATCTATTTTTACAAGTTTAACAAACACTATCTAAAACTTCCATAGGGAATAAATAGTAAACATTTGACCTGAAGTTAAGCATAAAGCAAGATAAAATCTCAATCATTCATCATATATACATCAACAAACCATCTAATAAGTACTCCTAAGTCACAAACAAAGCATCCTAAGCAAGTTACCGACCTGAACACATTCTTTTTGTCTTTTAAACAGCACATTTCAATTCCCTTTTAATTATAGCCTAGCCAACTATCCCGATATTGACTGTTCTCTATAATAATTGCTGGAAAGTTGGATATATCTATAGAGTATTTAGCTATCAAAGCAAACATCAAGTACAAAGAAATATTAATGCATACTGCCATCCAGTTTTTTCTAAGTTAACCTCTCTAAATTGGTCATTTTTAAATGCCATTCCAAGGAAGGCCTAGAATGCCATCGTAACTGTCGGAAAGATAAACCATCCATCAAAATCAAGAGTTTATAACTATAACTTCAATTGGATTAGGGAGAAAAGAAAAAGATCCAGTAATCTTTACACTAGGATAAGACTATATCTACATGTCCCTACAATTCATGTCTTAATTTTTCAGACTACAAAAACTTGACCCACAACTAGAAATGGTCTAGTAACTTGTGCGCTGTGCACAAATATCTTCCACAATGTACTAACCAGAAAACACTAAACAAAAATGTCTCAGCTCCACCCTCAAATAACATAACCATTACTGCATTAAAATCCATATTTGCCCCTTGATACCTATTCAGCCACTTCAAAACTGTCGTATTCAAATCAATTAAATAATGAGTACCAAAATCTTTGTGCTCTAGATAGTTGCAAAGTAGAAAACTCATTCAAACTCTTTAGTATTAGTGTATCCATCAGCTAACAGGGCAATACAGAAAAACCTATAACAACTTCTCCAACATAAGAAGAGCGGATAATAAACTTTACAAATATACCGAGACATTGAACACAAAGCTGGAATTACAGGAATAGTAACACCTATCTCATATAAATGGTCTTAGTAGCTAACCTGAGACTTGGACCAGGAGATGTCAAGCACATCGTTGAGATGTCCCTCCAAGGAGCAAAAGGGTTTTTCTGTAAGCGCGAACACGGTATCTGGCACCATTAATTGGTCCAAGCTCAACGATTTCCTGCTAATGGATGTCCTCCCCTTCCTCTTCTTCTCAGGATGGTTGTCCAAGAGAGGGGACAGCAGGGCTGGCTCCGGCGATGACCCATTTACAACAAACAACATGTTCAAATTCCCATCCTCATGTTTCTCCATCAGCAGCTCCCCTTTCCTCTCAGACTCCACAACCTGCCACACATGGATCACACAATCCTCACCAGCACTGGCCAAATACTTCCCATCCAAGCTAAACTTAATGCTCCATATAGATCCATTATGAGCCTGAATCTCCTGGCTCTTGTAAAGGCCAGTAAGCTCCTTACATGATTTCCCATATTGCCTAACCTTAACCCTCTCAGGTCCATGGAATGAGGCATTGTCCTGGCTGTCATCAGTGGCAGAGCTAGACCTCCTCCCACCCTTCTCTGACGAGGTGTCCCTCTCGTCACTGCTTCGCCGCTCCTTATGCCCCACCATGGCGCTCTTTATGCTCCTCAACCAGCTCCCCCTCTTCTTGAACTTGGAGCCATTGTTTCCACCGCTTCCACCACTGGCAATTGAATCCACATTGTCCTTTCCATGGCCATCCTCCACATTCTGCCTCCTCATGAGCTCCTGGACGATCGGCGAGTGCCCGACCGTCATCTCGAACTCCTCCATGGTCAACTGCCGGCCGGTACCAACCTCCCTGAGCTTGTCCCACATGCCATCTTCTCTAACCTCCTTCACCACAAACTCTTTACCATTGTCAAGATCCCTTATTGTGCAAACCTCTTCATTGACCCCATTGCACTCACCACCGCCACCACCCTCCTCCTCCTCCTCCACCATCACATTCTCCAGCGCCACCGAGCCGCCACGCCCGAAATCCACGCTCTTGCAATTCCTCCCAGAAGGAGGCTTCCATGGGGACCCGCCACCGCCATTGCCGCCACCACCACCACCACCACCGCCTCTGCCGCAGCGATGATTCCGGTTATTTACAGATTTTCCGGCGGAATGAATGGAAAGAATCGAAGAAGATGAACAAGAACGACAACAACGAGAAGAAGAACGCGAACATGAACACGAACAACAAGGCTTATCATCATCATCGCAATTCTCGCGATCCGCGGCGCCGCCGGACTTCGATCGGAGCATCCCGACGGCACCGGCGGCATCGCCGGAACCCTGTCGCCGGCCGCCGCTCAAACGATCGGACGACGTCGACGGTGAGGGTTCGTCGGCGGCGGCGGAGGCGAGGCCGAAGTGGCGGAGGAGGCGGGAGCGGCGCTCGGAGACGGAGGAAGGCTGGGAGATCCAGACGTCGTAGTTGTTGAGTGCGAGGGCATAATTGTAAATTCCGTCATCTCCTTTGTGGTGGTGGTGGTGTTGTTGTTGCGGTTCTTCTTCGGCGTCGGAGGTTGTGGAGGTGGAGCATTCGGAGGAGGAGAGTAACCTATCGAGGGACTCGTAGAAGCGCTCGTCGGAGTTGTTGTCGTTGTCGTTGTCGTCGTCGCCGGCGGCGTTGCTCATCGTTCGCCGGGAACCCGCATTCCCATCTCAGAAAAATAAAATAAAAAAATAAAAAACGAATGCTTCTTCTTCTTCTTGTTCTTGCTCCTTCTCTTCTTTTTCTTCTTCTTCTCTCTCTCTTATTATCGATCGGATCAGCGACACAAAAACGCGATCGATCTCCGAGAGAGAGAGAGAAAGAAAGAGAGAGAATTTGGGAATGGGAAGTGTGTGATTGGTGTTGGGAGTTTTCAGATCCAATTAGGGATTGGTTTTTTGGGAACGAAGCCCTATGTTGCTTGCTCTCTCTCTCTCTTTCTGGTTTGTGTTGTGTTGTGTTTGTTTGTGTGTTGTTTTTTTGGAGAAGTTGGGGGTTTGTCCGGGGAGCAATGTTTCTTCTCTCTCTGATGTTAGAGAGAGAGAGAGTGAGAGAGGAAGAGAGAGAAAGGGAGTTTTTTTTTTCCGGGTTTCTTTGGTTCTTTTTGGAATAGAAAATTGTCTCAGAAAGTGGAAACGAAATTTCTTTTCCTGTTTTTTTTTTTTTTTCCCCAGGGGATGGAAATCACAGCGCGAATAAAACAATATCACTTCTCACGCTTGATTAGAAGTCGAGAGTCCTGTGAAAAAAATTGAAAAAAATAAATGAATTTAATTTAAATATAAAATATAAAATAATTTTATATTATCAATACATTTGTTAAATATGTTGAAAAAAATTGAAACACATTGCACTATGATTTGGACCTTTTTAACATGGGATCAAACATACATTAAATAATTTGAGAAATACTTACAAATAATTTATCCCTAAAACTTATACTAAAAATATAACAATATATGAATAAAAGATTAATAAGATGAGCCAAGTTTCATTGGGCATGCTAAGAAAAAATTAACCTTATAATTAGATGAACTAACTCAAACTAAATTAGTTAAAATATGCTAAATTTGCTATAAATTTAGGGAAAAAAATAATAAATCAATGTCAATATCGATGTTACAGCGGAAAAAAGTTTCCACCTTTCCCGTTTTCCCTCTCCCTTTCAATGTACAGCACGGTAATGAAAAATTATTGTCAAAATGTTTTCAAATTTTGGCGTAATCCGGTGGTTCAGCTAATCACACTATCAACTAGTTATATTTATAGTCTGATTAACTTTAATTATATTATTATTCAGTTTAATTACAGTTTGATTGTCAGTTTAATTAATTGAAATAATCAGGTTACAATTTAAAAGATTTTAATTTAATTTGTTATTCGGTTTATGATACAATAGGCAACGAATAACTTGAAGTTATTAACTACATTTATTTACAAATTGTAAATTTAATTTTCTTGATAATACACTAAATGCTTATAAAAGAGTAAATTAGAATGGTAAATAATCTGAATTCTTGAAACTATAAACGCGAATTTGTATATAAAAAATTATTATTGGAAAAAGATCACATAATATTTATATTCTTACCATCAAAGAAATAGATTGATTCTTAAAAAGGTTTAAAGAGATCAAACTAATATAAATAATTGAGAGTCTAAAAAATGAAAAAGTTGTATTTGAAGTTCTTATGGTTAATTTAGAATGAAATTTTACTATAGTTAAATAATATCAACATGTTTCATGCTTGAATGTTGATTCCCAATAATTCCATTTGCTTCATCTTTTACAAATTGCAAATTTTTGTGCCAGTTTTTAATTTTTTTATTTAAAGATATCAATATTATAATTGAATATGAGTACCATTTGTTTCAATGATTCCATTTGGTGTCTTCTAAATATATATTATAATTAAACGCATAAACATAAATTTTCCACGGTTAAGTTCAAAGTAACAATGCTGTAGATCTCCAACCAACAAAAGTTTTGGTGTCTCACAAGTTTGTCCCTCGAATAGTTGTGCTTCTTTCAAAGTGTGTTTCGGTTTTGTGAGGCATTATAATTATGTCTTGGATTACCACTCAACAACATATTTGTTTTGTTTCTGGCAATTCAAAGCTACCATCACAACAAAGTCACTAAAGGTAGGTATTTTAGGGACACTTGATAAAGCTAACTGGGGACAAATTAAAAGGTAAAGATGGGTCATTATGCGATAACCACTGTAACTTTGAAAAGTAGTGACTATAGTACTTCTATCCTGCTTTCAAGCCTCACCTGAATCATGTATAGGTAGGGATCATATGAGTTTCTTTATTACAATTATGTATGATGCACTATTTATTTAACTAAGTTCGCCTCTTCCCTTTAACTTTTGAATGTTATTCGCTTGTTGAATATGATTATAAACCACAACCATGTAAATTACCAATCTTTATTTTAATTTGAGCCATACCCCAAATTATAAATTTTCATTTGTTATGTTGTTATTTTATTTGTTTGACATCACTATGTGAAGGGAAACTTGGCCAAATAAATAATACATGGTCTATATTTGTGTTGTAATAAAATAATAATAATAAAAAAAAGGTCGGCTTAGTTTTATTGTTACGTTTGTTTTCGTGTATAAACTGCTTTAACCTAATAACAGCTACATGAGAGAAGTTAAAATAATTACAGCCATCATAAATATAAAAGTTTAAGAGAAGTCTCATTCAATGACTTGAAAAGAGCAAAAGTGCGTGAAAGTATGAAAAATTTGTATGTAAGTAACATCTATTGAATATCTTGTTATTTTCTTTAAGTAAGAAAGTCTCTCAACAATTGATTATTTTAAGGTTTGAACTTTAATCCTTTCATCGAGAGTAGAGTTATTTACCACCTTATTCAACTCTTGCTGGTTTGCAATGCATCATTTAAAAATAGCGTAAAAAAAATTATGTTAATAAAGTATTAAATTTAAATTATTGTTTTTATAGTCAATAACTATGATTAATTATATTATATTATATTAATTCCTTATAGCAAATATGAGTATGTATTTGAATGGAATTAAATAAGTTCCATTCATAACTGCACAAATATTAGAATAAGATCCCAAGGATCTGTCACCATTTTATTTTGTAATCCTCTTGGAATGGGAAAAAAATACCCTAATCATATTGCCATTACATTTTATTTAAATTATCTATAAAAACTAACTTCATGTTCTAACCCTTTGCATAGGATTTTATGAGGAAGCAGACATTGTAATGTGCAAACTTACCACATGATCTGATTATATGTGGATTCTTATTGTTAATTGGTTCATGTTGAAAAAGTGGGAAATAAAATAACCCTGATCAACAACAAGGATATGCGTATGACTAATTAAATCGTATTAAACTTGCATGTGAGAGGATTTACTCTCCTTTAAAAAGATCTCCTTTGGTAATTGGTGCATGAGTGTAGGTTTACATAAAGCGAGGTAACCTTTTATCAAAATTAAACATGAAATGGTTTTTCTGTTTATCCTAAGGTTAATTTTTAAAGAATCAAAGTGTTAAATAAAAGTTAAATTTTTAAGTTTTCAGTATGTCAAATATTTTGCTTTTTAATTTGATTTTTCATTTAGTAGTTTCTAATCAATACTTTTCAGAGCATTCCTAATAAAATTCAAACTTTTAATCTCCCATGCATGCATATCCAAGATAAAATCAGAACTTGATTAAGTTTCTGTAATTATTATATATTATAATTTGATTACTTCAGTATTAATTTTTTTTAGTGTACTCTATTATCATGCCATTAAAAATTTTTAATTTTTACACTAATTATCTCAAAATTACATAAATAATAATATATAATTATTTGATATTGTAAAAATTTTATACTAATAATAGATCAAAATCAAACTCCTACAAAATAACCATATCAAGTGCATCAATTCAAAATTACCACTTCTTAAATATTACACAAGGATACGCATGGACAAGTAATAAAAACTTGATTTTGTTAAAGACGGTGTTTTCAATTTAAATTTTCATTATTTACTAATTGTCAACACTAGTTACCCCAAGACAATAAGAAAAAAAAGTTTTTGTTTTCCTCAGAAAAATGAGCTTTTTCGAGTAATATGAAAGGCAAGTTTGGTTTTTTTTTTCAAAAGAATAATTTTTAATTAAAACATATGTACAACAAAATTAAGATAATTAAATACTTTTAAAAATAAAACTTAAAAAACAACTTAATACTCTTTTCGTAAGTTAAATATAGTAATTGAAAATCTAAAAATATTATATTATAAAATCATTTTTCTAAATTCAAACAAACACACTCTTAAAATCATCTACCCAAAATGATGAAAACTTTGATTAATAGATTGTATTATTGTATTTTTGTATAAATATATTGTGAGTTTGGTTAACCTGTGGATTTGGGGCTCATTTTAATAAATATTCATTATTTTCAATTAAGTCATTCTAATTAGTTTTAAAAAATATCAAAATTTTAAATATTTATTTTTATTCAATATTCATTATTTTTTTGACACGTGTCTTCATAAATTATGTTTGAAAATTTATATATTGTACAATACAAATTAATTTTGATGTTTTAGAAAACATTGAGCACTTATATTTTTATAAATTTGATTTTGATGCATTGTATTGTCACATTAGTTAAAGTGTTTGACTATCATACCCATTGCCTAAAAAATCTCACATATAATATGTGATTAAATGATCAAATAAAACTCTTTACACTAATTAATATTGTATTAAAATTAATCTTTATTTTTGTTTATTGATCTATATTTTAATCCTCTTAAAGAATTACGCTAACAAAACTTGTATATATTATGTAGTAGATTAATTTGAACATCGAGCTCTTTTGTTTTTTTTTCAATTTTTGGTGAGACCGCGAGGTTGAACTGCACATATATAAGACTAATACTAGTTGGATTGGGGAAGTACAAAGGTTATATAATCTCTTTATAAGTGTTTTCTCCTTAAAATTTGAATTTATACCTTCTTCTTAAAAGATCAAAATTGCTTACTATCACCAAGCTCTTCCCTCTATGCCAGTTTGTGCTCATTGAGCTCTAAAGGAGGTGAGTCGAGTGACACTTACTATCTCTTCCTAAGATGTTAACAATGTTGCTAGGTTCAAGTAAACGATAGTTATTTGAGCATTAAAAGAAAGTTTGGGTGAAGAATCGAACTATTCAAGTCTCTTTAGTATTTTGAGATTTTCTTAGCGTGGTTTCAGAGTATTGGCGTGCTCTCAGCATTGCCTCAGAGTGTCGACATGCGATCCTCGTGATCTCAGAGTGACTTTATATAGTAGTATTGGTATTCTGGGTTAGTTGTTGTGATCTTGTGCTCCTTTATTTTGTGTGTTAGAGGTACCACATGCTTTTTCCAATTTCCTTTTTCGTGTTTTGTGATTTTTGAGCTATTTGAGCTATTTGTTTATGGCTTAAACTGTAATTGGATTTGCTCCCCTCTTTACGAGAGTTTTGAGCATTTATCAATTATAAAAAAAAAAATGACAATTACTATCTCTTCCTAAGATGTTAAGCTCACTATGATTGCATGGAAAAAACGATCGGAAAAGATTAGGAATGAAAACAACACAGCAATATAAAACCATAATGTTAAGAGATACGTTATTATGGCAAACACAATTCATAATATTCCGATGGTTGAGTATTAACTAGCAGCAGCCATCATTTATAAAAAATTTAGCGGATATCAATTATTATAATTATTTTTATTTGGTATTATCAATTATTATTATTATTATTATTATCACTACTCTCATTTTAACCATCAATTTTTTTTTCCTTCCAATTAATAAAGTGTTATATTTCCTAGACAACATCTATATATGATTTTATGACATTGAGGCTTAAGTACTTCGCTTGTGACTTATGACTTATTTTGTCCCTAAGTAAAGGACTGTGTTAGCAGAAAAAAAAAAATTGCAAATAGCATTAATTAATAACTTTACAGATCATCATAACATGGAGGCATATAATGAGCAATCGAGGCGTAACAAGTGCAGATTACATCTACACACATGGGGATATTCTAAGGATGACTTCCAAGTAGCTGACATTTATTCTCCTCTTCCTTCCATTTTTCTTCTTTGCTTCGTGGTCCTTCTATACTTTATTTTCACCCCTTAAGAATTATCTCTTTTGTTTCTTATAAGTTTGCAATTACACCGTCAAGAAGAATCTTACTTTGCACAAAAACCTTAAAAGAAAATCAGAATAAAGCCAAACACAAACAAACCCATACGATGTTAAACTGGACTAGGTAAGCAGTTTAACAATAATGTATAAAATGTTTATTATTTTATAATCACTATGAAATGTGGGTGAAGCACACCATAGAGAACATAAAAATGTGATTGCTCAAATATATATGTACAAGAGTTAATTAACTTCACATAATTAAATTAGACGTCATTTGATTCAGCAAAATAATAGTAAATTACAACTCAATAACAGATGGAAACATGTTGAAGAGAGAGAAAAGCCTGCCTAACTTGTTTTTATTTGTTCCCTCTTTGCAAAATGAAAGCACTGTCCAAAAAGTATGCTGTCTAGGGTAAATGGTTAGAAATGAAAAAGAAAGGTATAGAATATTATTGTCCTAATAGTGACATTCCTTGCATTTGTCATGCAATGATTGACTTCATCTTCTAGTTTATGGTCAAACTAAACCTTGCATAGCTCACACGGCATGTACATATCTGTATCACTTAATTTACCTCTCAGTATCGTTTCCCTTCTTTTTGGTAGGTGAAAGAAGAAGAGAGCATTTTATATTTATAAAATACAAATCCTAACTTTAATGAAATCCAGAGCATAACTAGCTAGAAATAAGGCTTTAAACCAAAGTCACATTCAATATCATTTTTTTAAAACGGAAATTGACCTATTGAGCAAATAATATAAAAGACTTTTATGTGTTGGGGGTAGTAAACCATACATTTTGATTCTGCATACAAAAATGTTTTTCCAGAACAAGTTTGCTAGCTTTCTTAGCCATGTAACTTGAAGCAGTTTTCAATTAGAAACACACTTCAAAATCTGCATAGCTATGGTATTATTTTACCTGCAGCTTTAGAAGAAGAGAAATACTACAGTGTGAGATTGTAGTATTAAAATTTTTGACAGAAATTAAAGGTGATTGTTAGATGGAATAATTAATATGACTTAATTCATTTTTCTATTTAATCCATCGGATATAGTCACATATACATGAGTTTTTTTAATGGCATCAAATTATTTCATACATAAAAAGTAGCTCTGAATCTGAGGGGACCAAAAAGAAAGTAAACTAACAAAATATCTCATACCCTCCTCGGGGGCGAGGGCCAAGGGGTTGAGACTTTATAGGACACAGAAGTTGGGAGTTCAAATCACCGTTTAAATGTGGTTTTTGTATACTTATGTGATTCAGTTTGCCACTGTTCAACACAATGAGGTATTCTGTTTCCTGTAGTGCTTCTCCTCAACTGACTTAATTGATGCATTCTGGAAACAGCAACATTTTCAATTATTTAATTTTAAGTATTTTATTTAAAATCATTCACTCATATATTATTATTTTATTAAAAAAATTTGACTCTTAATTATTTCAAAAGTCGGTCATATAATCAACGGAAATTAAGTCTAGCAAATGCGGCTAATTCTTTAAATATAGTGAACCTCGATTTGAATATCAATCGAGAAATATATCTATATTTAATGTCCCATCATATCTTAAACATAATTACCTCTAATAAAAGATATATATAAGAAATAAAAATGTCATATATATATTAATATATGATTAATTAACACTGTAAATTTTTTATACTAATAATATATTAAAATTAATCTTAAATATTAAACTTATGATAAACAGTATTCTCCTTTTTCTTTAAGAATTCAAGATATGGGCTTTCCCTTAACTGTGATAGAGAGAGCCCAGGGTAAGGGACAGGGGCAGGTGTTGGCGGTGGCAGAAGAGATTAAAAGCCAGTGCAGGCTTTGTATGTGGCCAACAACTTATGCATAGTTACTGTTCTCCCACTACCACATGGCGTCCAGCATCAGCCCATTGTGTTTACTGTTAACTGAAGGCGACACCATCTCATGTTTCAAAATGCTTCTCTGTGTTTGTGTGCCTTTAAGGACCGTCTTATTAATGTCTGCCACTCCCACCATTCTTTTTTATGATCCTTTTACCTCTCTCTTTCTCTATCCCTCAAATCACAAAATTCTCCAGTGAATAAATTTTTAGGGGTTTAGTGGAATTGTGGTCCAAGTAACAAAACAAGCATAAATGGCCACTATCTACCACCCCCCTTAATTGCACACTACTTATGAACAGGTGGAATCCTAAATCTATATCCATGTATATCTTGAGTTTGAGATTGAGATCATAATATATGACAAGACTTTTGTTTAAAAAACAACTATAAACTGTCTGTGGATTTTGGGAATGTTCAAATGTCGCACGCACTTGATGGTACAAAATAAAAAAAAATGCTGTGTGTTGAACTTGACCCTGTTGTTAAATATTCTTATAATTTTTTATATGTCAAATTACTGCTAATAAATTGGACAGTTCAAGATTTTGAAACATTTTAGTACGAATTGTTTTCCCTCTCCGAAAAGAAATCATTAATTACATTAACAACTGTTTAACATGATGCTGCGATATTTAAAACAAAGGTACAAGGTTATTTATATATCGACGTTAAAATGCTGTTCCAACAAAGACTGTTTGACTGTGCGCATACTAAGTATTAGATGTGAACTTTAGGATAACTAGTGTCCTAATATTTTTTAATTGTTTAGATAACTATTTAAAAGGTATTGGGTTTTAGAGGGTTAACTCCAACCCCATTCTTTAATTGCTCACTATGCACCTATACTAAATAATAAAATATATTTAAAATAATCAGTTAATAAATTTAATTTAAGTTATGTTTTTACGAACTCTCCACATAAGAATTAAGATTGAGTATCCCATTAAAAAAAAAAAAAAAATGAAGAAGAAGCATTAAGATTGAGTACATAACCCGTAGAATGAACTAAAAAATATTGCTCATGCTCTATAAAATGGTGCAATTGAAAGCAATATAGTTGTAATGTTTATGTATTAAACATTTTTTTTTTAACATTTTGGATCATTTATACAATACTTATCATTAATTGAGTATCACATTGATTGTGTTAGATAAATAATTTTTTTTTGTACTATCATTCCTCGTAGCGTCGAAATAGCATCAACCATATGTTGGTCCAAGTGAAAGAGACTTAAATCTCTTAAGTATATGGCCTTAGATTCGATATTGAAATTCATATGTATAGAAAAAACACTGTTAAGAGGAATTCCTGCTTAGGTGCCGAATTATACCCCAAGATATTAGTCTTTCACTTGTCGGATAAGGCCGAGATACTCTAAAAAATCAAAAAACTTGCAAGGGATCAAAGATAAAAAGCAATGTTGCTGAACTAAAACCTATGTAGCAAGACCTTTAAGGGATTTGAAAATAAGTTGTGTTATCTTAACCTAGTGATTTAGACATCTCAATTGATATTTAATAATTTTATTGGATATCTATAAGTGGCCCAACATAAAATATATCATAGCCTTTGATACTATTTTATAATTAGGTGGATTTAACCCAATCAAAAAACTACTCCACAAGAAAAGAATTATCTAAATACTTATAAAGCTATCTAGACTATACCTCTAACCAATTTATAACCTTAACAAGTTATATAAATATTAAATTGACATATCAACTTCAAATAAAATATACATTAATTATTAATTAATTTTATATTTAATATTTACATAACTAAAATCTACATTTATTTATACAACATTTATCATATGTCGATATGTATATCAAAGTGTTGCTAAGAAATACATGTTTTTTTCGAGAGTTGTGGTGTAAATTACTCTCAAACAACATTTATAATGTCTAATGACTAGGTCGTAGGCCAACTTTGTCAACTTGCATTTAAAGGGAACAAAGTCAAACATAGGCTCAGCTCCCATTTTTCACTTATTAGTATTGCCAACACCACTCACTTGTCAAGCATTAACCTTCAATCACGTGTTGCTTGCCAGTGCTACTGGCTTCCCCCTACCCACATGAAGAAATAACTAGTCTATGTCAATTATAGAAAATTCAGAGCATTTTGTATAAATAGGGAAAATTTCCACCACAAACCATATAGTGGAAAACACCAAAAGAAATATATATTATTAGTCAAATACTCTATGTCTTAGCCAACGGGTATTATACTCCACACTACATACCTTGAAAGGTGAGCCCTATATCCAAACATGCCAATTTATCTAGGATATGTTTTTCTCTCTTTTCCTTTTGGTCATTATAGAACTGTGTAAAAGTGACACAATCAATTGTTATATGCCTTGTCCAGCTCAAAATGACATTTTTGACCAAGTTGAAAAGAGCATTACAACTCATGATTCTTGCGATCTAAGGTTTGTGAGCCTCGTGCAACAATATTTTAAGTTCCTTGAGAAGAGGAGGAAGCAAACAAAGAAGAATGACGGTGGTGATGGTGAGAGGATATACACATATAGTATTAGGGGCCGAAAAAGATGCGTCAATTCATATTAGAATTTGAAGGACCAAAAGTGTTAATATGTTGAAATTTATAAAAGACCGAGATAGGAAAACTTAATTAACATTATGAAATTTAAAGTCTCTAAGATGGAATTTTGAAGCAATTATGAGATCCTTTGGCAGTTTTGGTCAGATTGTCAGGTGAGTTAATCATGTTCTTTGGCCTGGCCATTTATTTTAGGCATCAATTGGGTGAAGCACATGGCACAGGTAATTGAGCTATAAGAGAGTTGCTCATGTGCGTAGCAATTGGCTATATGTTACATTATGTAGAGGTGTAACATGGGTTTGGAAATTTTGGACTAGTTTGGAGTAGCTCCTAGGTGCCATTGTAGATGGCCTAAGGAAGGAAAAGATAATTATTGCCGTACACTTAGTTGGTTGAAGAATTGCACATGATATTTAACACAACACAAATTGAAAGGGGCGTGTTAGGTTCTTCTTTTATTGGGGGAATTGAGGGAGAGGCCCCAATTTTGGAAAGAACTTGTTATTAGTTATTACCCCTGCAAAAACCAAAGCGATCGACATGTGCATTGCATTGATATAAATTTATCCGTTTCCAAATTTTAAATAAATTAATTAGCTAAGTTAACAATTTTCAATAAAGTTGGAAATTTTTATCATGTTTGGTCCTTGAACTTTGGATTTGATCCACTGAGTCCTTAAAATTTTATTCTATATTAATATATTCAATTTTACTTTTAGATATATGAAAGTATTGGTGCCTTTGAATACATTGAAAGGATTGGTCTACAACAATATTAACAACATGTTTTGGTTTGACAAAAACAAGTATGCATGACTGTAAATTAAATAAACAAAAAATGTTTTAAAATGTCAACAAAAAAAAAAAAAAAACGAATGCCAAGATTAATGCTTTGCAATTGGTAGTTCTACCTATATGCTAGTCTGATGAGTTGGTGAGGGTACCCTCAGTATTAATGCAAATATATATATGTGAATATGCAACTATAACTACTACTACATTGCCAATTGAAAATGCAATCATATGATATATACAGCATCACATGTATAGGAATTACTTTCAGAAGAAATAAACTAAACTAAGAACACCCTTCCTAAGCTATAAATAATTAAATATCTTAGAAAAATAAACCAAATTAAGTACAACTCCTACAAAAATAAAAGAAGAACTTTTTAAAGTTTCACTAATATGCAGTAAAACAAAAAGCCAAACAAAAAGAGTATATGTCAACAGGAATTAAGTTTCCGGCTTGGGGACTTATATCTAGTTACCACAATCCTAAGGTCAAATGTAAGAGTGCCACTCATCTTCTTTGTCATAGCACTACGTTGATCGATTCTTATCTGCAGTGAGACAGGACGCCAACAACCAAATTTTAATTTGTCATAGCATTAGCATATATGTGGAGAACAAGGAAAATTGGAAGTAATTCCTCACTCTTTTTCATGAAGACCTAGGGGTACAATAAAGATCATGAGTGCTAATTCAGAGACTAATTTGACTTAGTTTTGTTTATGTTAGAGACTTATTTAACTTATTTTGGTAATTAAGTGTCACATAGTGTCATGTAAATGTCGAGATTAGCACTTAACATGACACATAAACATATCTGCTAACTTCAACTAGTATTTGTTACTGTAGAATTGGTTTGATTAATATATTACAATATCAAACCAGGATATCTTAAGGGATAGCCTATCACTGTGATGGAGCTTCTACATGGGACATTGCAAAGAGGAAGAGAGATGTAAGGAGGAACAAAAATGACATATGCATTGCAAATATTTGAACCTACATACTTTTCTTATTACGTGTCTTAATGGACTCATCAGAGAGAATAAGGTACTGCCACTTTGAACCCTGAGAAAGAGCTTAAATACTTAAAAATACTGCATTGGTCGCAAGGAGTTGTTCGAGTGGGTGACATATAAACTGGAAGATGAGCGTTAATACTCTCGGGCCAAGTCAACCTAGTCATATCGTTGACACATCTTTATATATTTCAACAAGTAATCTCAACAACAAAGCAATAAATAATGGTGCTGTTCCTTTATTCATCTTTCTCGTTAGTGGAATAATAGAATAACCCAATCTTGTTTTCCCATATGAAAAAAGAGTTTTTGTTTTAATTTTTTTTTATATCCATCGTGACGGGTTACTATGTTAAAGCTATATTTATTTATTTTTTCAACCGAGTCTCATTTTGTGAAATTAAAATATTATTTAACAATTTTTTACAAGTTAAAGCAACTAACACTTTCTCAATTGTGTAACCCTAACGATATTAATTAGTTCCTTATGTATATATATATTATCTAAATCAAGACTGTATCTAGATAAATTTATTTTTCATTCAAAATAATGTATAATTAGATGCTTTTATTTTTATTTTTAGGATATCTCTACAAATATTGTAGTAAAATTAATCTCTTAGACTTTGTTGTAATTAAGAGATTTTTCCAACAATTGTCTTATCGAGATTCTAAACTTTGATTTTTTCCCTAAAAACGTAGCTTTCTTTTCATTATACTCAATATTGATTTATTAAAACAAAAACACAAAAACTGAACCAAACAGACTGTAAGTATGTCCAACGTCCTGGTGCATGTTTGGGTACCAAGCACAAACAGCTTTTTTTTTTTTCGAAAAAAAGCTGTTTTGAAAAATTAATCATGTTTGGTTCAAAAAGTGAAAATAGATTATAAGTTGAAAAATAATTTATAAGCATAAGCAATTTTTTGGAGCTTGTAATTATAAACAGAAGCCGATTATTTTAAAATTATTATGTTTTTATTAAATGGACCCTAAATAATAAATATTATATAATATAAACAATCATTTCATATTTTTTTAGTAATTTTACCTTATAAAAGTAATTTTTTTCATACAATCCAAACAAAACAGATTCTCTTAAAACTATTTTTCAGCTAAAACATCCAAACACAAATTGATTTTCATATAAGCGATTATATAAAAAAGCGATTATACAAATAAGCGATTGTTGAAATAATTTTAATCTTACAGCTTTCCCAAATACACATCTAGTAGTGATTCCTTTTGAAAAAGAGAGGAAAAAATGGTGTGGTTTTATATCATTTACATTTTGATAATTTTTTTGGTCTAAATTATTAGTATATTGGATTCTAATTAATTTAGTTTTAGTCGATCTATTAAAAGAACAAAACTCTCCTAACGCTAATTTTTTTATCCATCCACAAGAATTGAATTCAGGACTTTGTTTAACAAAAACAAATGTTAAACCGTTTGAATTGATCATGCGTTAGTGTTTACATCTCAACAATAACCTAATCTAAATAAGAAAATTAATATAGTGACAAAGAAAAGTCCCTATTTTATTACCCATAGAATGTGCCATATTCCTTAACAAATGAGTGGGAGAGAGTATATGTATGTTCCTATGGTGGATGATGTTAAATCTCACATTCTAAATTAAAGAACAAGAGACTCAAACCACAAAGGTGGATGAGTATCAGTAAGGAAGAATTGGGCATAGAAGCATACTTCTTGTGCCAAGAGGCTCAATCATTCACTCTGAATATAAAATGGTTCAGGATGCACGTCTTATACTCGATGGAGATTCGAGTAGCTTCCAACCAACCAATCACAACTGAAATTGATTCTTAACTAACTAAGATAACAAGAAAACTAATCAAGCTAACAAAATTAATCAAGTTGTTTCTGATGTGTTATGAGGTGTGGATGATGGCTCTGGTGGTGTTGGGCCTGTGTCATGGTTTGTTGCTTGTGCTCTCTGTTGGCAGCTCTCCACAAGCTAGCCGATACAGATCAAAGAGGCCAAGCTTGGACACCATGGAATTAATTGGACCTACAACCAAAGTCTTGGTGAAGATGTCTGCAGTTTGAGCCCTAGTGTATACATGTAGAAGATGAATTAAACCAGCCTGAATTTTTTCCATACCATGAGACAATCCATTTCAATAATGTTCGTTCTTTCATAGAAAACTGGATTAGTGGCAACGTCTATAGCTGATTTATTATCATAAAAGAGGGAAATTGGACTTGTAAAATGGAGATTTAGATCAAAATATAAGAATGGTAGCCATTGAGCCTCACAACAAGCTGCTCCCAAAGCTCTATATTTTGCCTTTTAAGAGCTGGGAGCCGCAATGGTTTGCTTCTTGCTTTTTCATGAGATCAAAGCATTCCCAAGGAAAAAACAGAAGCCATAGATAGATCTTCTTGAGTCACTAGCACCTTAGTCAAAGTCACAAAAACTACTTAATTTAAGATTAGAAACTAATGGGAAAAATAATCCTCTAGCTGTGGTAGACTTGAGGTACCACATGGCATTAAAAAAAAAAAAAAAAGAAAGAAAGAATAAAAGTTTTTTTTATTTTTAATCATTTTGGGTCAATACGCATGTAAATAGATTAGAGTGATATAGAGTGTAAAAATTTTTACTTTCTACACCACTCATATTTATAGTCTGTCAGACCTTGACTATTATAGTTTAAGACATGTTAACCCACTATGGGATAAAATTTTCTCATAACAATAGTTTTCTCTATTCATAAAATAAAACTAATGATCTAGTTTGGAAAAAAGATTATACTACTTAAACTAACCAAATATCAATAATTAAAAAAAAAATTACTTAAAGCAAACTTTATAATTAAAGTAAAAAAAAAATATATTCATCCTTAAATTTTTTAATCAATTATAATTATGATATTTTTTGTTTTAAGTTAAGAGTAAATAGGTTTTTCATTACTTTCTTACTTTAGACAAGCTTACTTTAAAATAATCGTACCCTACATATATTATTATAAAGGGAGGAAGGTTGATTTTGGGGGACAAGTCATTTGCAGCCCCACCTGAATTTCAATGTCAACTAGCTAAGCTTTGGGGGCCATCTTCCATCAACTTCAGAAACATCATTTTCGAAGCAAATGGACAAGAGGAGAGAGCATCAAACTAGCATAAGCAAATCCGTAGATGGCCCGGAAGGTAATCAACGCCCTGCCCTTCACTGTGCCTCGTTTCGTTTTCTCTTTTTCAGTTCTTTGGCTGAGAATTCAATGTGTTCAGTTGAGAAGGTACATAAATGCATCTTGCAAATCTCGTGGAGTTGACTTAACAGCAGTAGATGTGAGTACGTTGTCATAGATTTTAATCTCAATTATATTAAATTTATGATTATTTACTCACTTTTTGTATGAATTATTTTGTTGACCATTGATCAGAATATTCTTCTTCTTTTTTTTTTTTTTGTCAAAATCGTAAGTATGCAAGGCAATCCTGTTCAAGATTGAGAATATTGTACATGCGTTGATATGACTAAAAGATTCTCTTACAATAATAGTTTTCTGCATAATTTGAATTTTAATATATGAAGTATATATATAGATATAAGATACAGATGTGATAGATATAGATACAAGAAAATAATAATGTTTAAAAATTATAAGATATGATATAATTATAGTATGATATATAAATTTAGTAAAAAATAAATATAAAAACATAAATTTCAAATTAAAATAAAGAAATAATAATTTTAATATTAATATAAATTCTTATAAATATACTAAAATATATTTATTTTATTGATTGTTTTAGACTATTTATTTATATAGATATAAAAATGCCAAAAAAATAAAAATAATAACTTTTAAAATATAATTAAAAATATCAAAAAATATCTATAAAGTATCTGATGCAACACGCATTGGATATAGATACAATGACTATTTTAAAGTAGCTGTGCATATAAATTTTAATCCTTCAATCCTTTTGAGAGTGTAGTTGATTATCTCCATACCTGACCTTTAATTTCTTGGTTAACTCTTTAATTTTAAATGATTTACATTTTACTATATTAAAAAATTATTAACTAATCGGAGGGCAAGTTAATTCAAACGTTGCTTAATCAAAGTATTAAAAGATAAATAATTTTTCTAATTATATTTTCTTCATTAAAGTGTTCGCTATTCTTTTCCGGTGCCGTCTACAAATTTTCATATGTAATATAGGTTGGTATAAAATATTTAGGCGATTTTGTCATAAAAAGAAAGCAAATTCTACATAGTTTTCCCTTGAAATTGCATTAATCTTATGGTATAAAAACATTATATTTAATTAAATTATGCTTCCAGAACCTAATAGATGTCATCTTTGTATTAGGAATCTCTCTCCATGTCTTAAGTAAGAATCATATGTTTATACTTTTGTGAATATATTTTGTTAATTTTTTTTATAAAATAAAGCTACGAGTATTTTTCTGAAGTTGCGTTTCTTTTTTTCTTTTTCCCCCAATCACATGTCTTGTACATTCTTGTCATTTGATAGAGGAATCATTCGTTATTGTAATTAAATAATATTTTCTCATATAAAAAAAATCGAATTTTTACTTCTAATTGAAGTCCTCCAGGTCCCTTTTTTTTTATTAGACAGAGTTCAGCATCGGTTATTCTACTAGAGCTAGAGCATGGCCCGAGGTCATCGTATCGACGGTGAAAATCGAACTTGCATATTTATGAAATACAAATCTATTATCTGTCAATCTTCATTGATGATATCTTCTATGTGCTCACTACTTGAAAGTGTCTGTAAATTTTTTGTTTACTTTCAAATAGAAGATGAGATCATAAGTTAGATAGAAGGCAGAAGAGTGAGAAAGGAATCTAGCATCTTCTTTAAAAGAGAACTCAAAGAAGCAATAATTGGAAACTTACGTAGTCTTCAATATTATACCTAATTTAATATAATATAAAGTATACATTGTTTTTGTCCTCTAAAGATATAAGAATCATCATTTTAGTATTCAAAAGATTTATATCACTAATATAGTTTCCTCAATGATGTAAAATGTTATCATTTTCGTCCCTTAAAAATTTTGAAATCAATTCAATATTTCAGTAATACAAAAATTACGGTGATCCAATAGTTGAGGAAGTTACGATGATCCTCATAAAATAAGGTGGCTAAATGATAGCAACGAGGCATGAACCGACGACAAAATTTGTTCTTTATATTAACTGTTTTTTTGGTACAACGTTATTTATGTTAATTAATAATTATGTTTTCTTCTTTTCTCTGTTATAAATTTTTCGCTATTATAAGAGGATGTTGCATTTTTTTTTTTTTTTGGTGAATATAAGAGGATGCTGTTAACAAGTAAATGTTTATTGAACTTAAAAACATTTCTTGATCATAAGTCGGGACTAGTTACCTAAATTCATATTAAACAAATCCATAAAGAATTTTTACAGTTGATGTAAAAATATTTAAAACTAGTGTGGTGAAAGGAGACAAAGGATATTCTCATTTTCTGCAGATGAGGCCCAAATGCATCCTTTCTTGGATACCTTTCTACATACAGGAACATTTCCGTCATGTCATTCTTCCTGCTGCACACTGATCCCATATTGGATCCAAGTAGTTATTATTCTTATTCTCTTTGGTTTATAAACTTTATAGCACGAGCTTTGCCATACTCGGTGGTTAATGGAAAACAACCAATCATTGCAAGACGCCGTTTAACTGGTACGAAACAACTGGAAATTTATTAAAAAAATAACTGATCTCATTTATATAAGTTTTTTTGCAATGTAATAAAACATCAAATTGCGTCCAAAGCAAATGACGCACAAAGTCAATAAGAACTGTTCATTTATTAAAAAATAAAATAAAATTGTTTCAAAAGCCATGTCAAGTTTGATCCAATATGGCTGCTACTTCACCAATGCTTTAAATATAGATTAGTGATTTATATATATTAATTCACGGTATCTCATGGCTGCCCATTACCTTGGAAGGCTTTTTCCTTTTGCCTTACTCCATATGTATTTCACCCTTGTAAATAATATTTTTTATAAAAATAAAAAACTTAGCTGAAAATGCAATAAAATAGAAGGGAAATGGAATCAAATTAACAGATTTAGACATACCACATACACATGTCATTATTCCTGACATCCTGTTTCATTATGGAAAGGAATTTAAAATTGAAAACGGCAATAAAGCATAACAAGTAGCAGGCATATGGAGAAAAAATGAAGTCGTAATAGTAATGTAACATGCTATTGATACGGTAGCATGCGCGTTGAACTTGGATTTAATTAATTTAGCTCCAACATCATCAAATTGTCATGACTCATAGTACCTTCAGATTAAAATGCCCACTTCATTAATATTAAATTATTATAATTAAAGCAGTTTGGTAGTAATTTTTTGAAACAATAGCTTGCTAGTCATTTGACATCTTAATAATCTTTCCATGTCTAAGCGTTACTTGATAATTTAATATTTTCATCAATCGCAAGATTGCTTCCTAGAAAGTTCATGTCCCACATCACTGATTGCATTTCATCACTTTATTGGATAAACCTACAATTCTCAGAATATACAGTTGGTGACTAATACCGTAACCGTAAATCCAACCAAAAAAAGTGTGACTCTGAACTCATGGGCGTTTGGTTCGCAGATGATTTTTTTTTTTTTTTTTTGGAATTATATGAGAATGTAGCTTCCAATGTTTAATGTAAAATTTCAAAAAAGGTCACCTTTTGTTTGGCCAACATTTTTGCAATTTTATTTTTATGAGGTGACGCAGGTAGTTTAACTTCATTCTATGGTATGAAAACATTTTTATCATGTAAAATGTCTAAAATACTTATTCCTTTATTATCGTGGCATCAACCACCCACAACCACATCATTGTTGATATCAAGTGATATTGATATTAATTAACTCTCTGCCTAAGTTCAAGATACATCCCTATTCTGAATCCTGGACAGAATATATATCAAGCAATGAAGCATTATCAGCTGTTATATACCGGTTGCTGAAATTTGGCTATCCCGTGTTGACAATTTTGGCCACTCCCGTTAATTATAAGATTTAGCCACCTTTTAATTACCATAACAACATTGCAAATGATGACCAGTGACTTCCATTCCAATCCCTGATCTTGCCATTAATTATCTGCAATTGGAGTTGTTCTGTAGAATGATTAGGTCAACCAACCGTGGAAATCATTATTTCTAATAATATCATTCCTGGTCATACTAATTTGGACAATTTGCTCATAGGAATTTCATTTTTTAAGAATAATAATAATAATAATAATAATAATAATTCAAAGGCTCCCTTAGAGTGTAGTTTGCTAATTGCTATGAGCCTATATCGCGTTAGCGAGTATCTAGACTAACTTCTGCACCTCGACTAATCTACCTTCCGATCTAGTCAAAGGTACGCCATTTACAATAAGATTAACGGATTTATGAGGATATACTTACAACCTACATAGCTTCAAGTAATTAATTAGCATAATTAGGAATTGAATCTGTAAACTAATACTTAGTTGATTTAAGTGATTGAATATTTATTTTCTTTAAGTAAGGTCTTAAATTCAAATTTTATAAATAAAAAAAATTTAACATTAAAAGAGTTTTATCCTTATAGGGAGCCAACTTAACCCAAGCTAAATTATTTGAGTCCTACAAACTTTAGATACTAGTAGTTTAAATCAAAACATGCTTGTGCACCAGTGAATTAATTAGTTGATCATTGTCATATATGCAAGACATTGTTTGGGCCTAATTGAATTAATTGCTGAAATAAATGTTTCAATAGTTTTTAAGTGTTTGCAATAACCTTATTTAACAATTTAAAATAATATTGAAAATATAGTCAAAATACAATTAATATTTAAATCTTATTTGATAACCTGTTTTCACAAGTTTCTTCAATTACTGGTTACTTTATTTATAGTTATATATTGTTGGATGTCAGACATTATTACTTGGTCCTGATAACGAAGGATTTGGTGGTATTAATTTGTGAGAGAAACTCTTATCGAAACTAACAAGTTTGAACTTATAATGCAATCAAATATTGTCACTTCGAATGTTTTGAATTAACTTGAATTTCTATAAATAATTAAATGAAAATCATATTAAAAAATAGACAAGTATGTTGGTGTTTAGATATTTTGTCTGTATCATGTACAACAACAAAAAATTTAGACAAGAAGTTTTCATATTCGTTTGACTTTTATGCAATGTATACCTACTACTATTTGGCTTAATCACCGTTTTTCTTCATAGTACGAAAAAAGCAGACTAGTTCCCAAAAGGAAAACAAAAAAGAAAAAGAAAAATGACATGCAGACTCATATCTCTTTCATAGATCACATGCGTCCATACTAACATTTTCAATGTCAAACCACAATTGCACGAGAATATGCCTTTTGACAGGCATCTTAATTTTCATGCAACTCAGAAAACGTTCAAGAGAGATGCCAAATTCGGCTAAGTACTTTCCATCTCAGATTGTGCATTTCAGAGATAAACGTGGACACCACAAATTAGTAGTTAACTCTCATTATTTTAACTTTTTAAGCTTTTTCAAATTGAATCATGTTAAATTGTTTTAGCTAAAAGTGAAATGCTTTTATTATTTTTTTAACTCTTTGAAAATATGGATTATATATAAAGGGTTATATGTTTCATGAACTTTATTTTATTTTTTTAAATTCTCATCTTAATTAAAGTGATTTCAATGGAACACTTCTATTTAAAAGGGTTTGAAACCCTTCCTACGTAGTTTCATTATATTTCAATATGTAGTAAATAATTGTTCACACAAATAATGACATAACAAAATGTTAAAAATTAGATTTAGACCTCTTTTAACTTTTTATTTTTACAATTTTTATCATAATCTCTTCACAAAATAATTTTTTTCAAAATTTTAAACATCACTTATTTAATTATTTTAATTCCTAAACATCTATACATTCATTTTATCTTTAAACCCTAATCCTCAATTTCTCAATCTCAATTAGAAAACCATTGCTGGCAACCAAAAAAGCATCTGGCTTGTCTATTTCTCTGGTATTTGTAGCTCCAAGATTACCTAGTAATGAAAATAGATAGTGGAAGGATTCCAAATGGATAATTACTGAAAATTAGTTTTTGACCTTTTGTTAGCTTCTAATGGCTAATGATTCTGATCATAACTTAAAACCACCTCCGCATCATTCATCAATGCTTCCAACCATTTTTATCTTTTTAGGATTAGGACTAAGTTTTCCCATGGATGCCATAGGGGGTTCAAAGAGGAAAGTAATTAGGGGTGGGCAGGGAGGATAATTCTACGTGAGAGACGGAGAGAGAATCTACATAAGGAAATGGGAATAACAAAAGTAAAAAGAAGCTCTTCCCAAAAATGTCCAATCAAGAGCACGGGAAAATGGTTGCCTCGTTCCGCAAGCAACCAATGCCCTTCATACGTTGTACCTCTTGCCGTCGACCATGGTGTGTTAATTAAGAATAAGTCCATAATATAAAATCCGCAAATTAACAAAGCATAATAACAACCTAATTTATAATAAAAATTGAAAAAATAAAAAATTTGTACCCAAAAAAAAAACAACCCCCTAATCTGCATGTCTAATCTGCCCCGACTTGCCAAAACTTGTGGGTTAAGCAGTTGAAAAATTTTGACTGGACAAATATACCAATTTATCCCACTATTTTTTATAGGTCAATCTAGCAGATTGAGTCCATTTTATCATCTCTATTTTATATGGATAATTATTTATCACATATTTAAATGTAATTGAGCTACATAGAAAAGGGTTTTAAACCCCTTTAAATAAAAGAGATATTATAGAAATCACCTTTAATTAATGATGAGATTTGGAAATCATAATTCTAAAATTGAATTCACTGGCCAACATACAAACGCTTTAAACTTCGCCTATATGACAGATGAAAAGTTAGATATATAGGATATTATTCACAACTTATGTAGTTCAAAGAGTTGGAAATTAGAGAAAATTTTGCACTAAAGACTTTTACTCTCATATATGATTGATTTGTCTCGAATAAAATTAGTTAAAACTCTGCATACTAGTAGTTTATGCTCAAAAAAGAGTTCAAAATTGGATATGGTAACATTGAATTCTCGGTTCACAGCCGCAACAAAGTGAACAGAGATGTCCAAGGAAAGAGACCTAACTTATGAACTAACAGACCCAACTAGAAAGATGGATATATATGTGTTGCAATAAAGTAGGATGTCATCACTACTGTGGAAAGCTAAGGGCATGTGTATGGCAGCTATTGTCAAAGCTAGATAACATGGGGGGATCTCTCATTTTTCTGGTTTGCTTAAGGCATGCACGTGCACCGTACTATTTCTCCAATTAAATTTATAAGCTAAGAAAGAGAAGAAACAACCGGACAGAAACATGAATGCAGGGCTGGCCTCTTCACAATTTTAGAAGATTCATCCTATTATTATTATTATTATTATCATCGTATTTTAATTTGTTTAGCATATCAGAAATGTCCATATTCTTAATGAGCAAAGTATCCCTATTCCTTTTAGAGACCTCCATCAACTCGAACTGGATTAGTCAGATTTTTAATAATATAACTTGGATATTGGTGGTTCCATTGAGAGAAAAAAAAAGTAACAATCATATTTTGATTTTATTTTATCTTTTAGTGGGATAAAACAATTGCCAAAAGCCAGTTAAAAGAAATAATTAATTACGCGAAACAGGATGTGGGAATTTTAGCTGGCAGGATCCATGAGGATAGGATTCTATCTGTCTTCGATTTTGCAGGTATTAGTTAATTCTTTGAGATCAGATGATCTTAAAAACAACGGTTAGAACACACACAAGAACGAGACATTGATGTAGGTAGAAATAGTTTTATTAGATTGCACACAAGGTTAGATATTAGACTGCCCCTACTCTGATGGGTTTGGTCCAGATATTAGTTTGTTCTAATTTTGTTTTTACACAAAGTTGTTTTGTGTTTCAATGAGCTTTTTGAATATACAGTGAAAGAGAAACAACTTAAAATATATTATATAGATAGCCACTCAAATGTGCTTGAACATGGAGAGCATAATATATGTTTCTTAGTTTTTTCTAATAGGTTAAATTTTGAAGTAGTTGACTATTTTTTTAATACTATTGGAGCTTAATCGAATGGCCAAAATTTTATTCTCGCTTCAATATAATTAAAGATAAACTTCATAATATAGTTTACTCATGCCCATTGAACTTTGCACAAGAGAATACCATTAATAGGTATTTAATTTGTGCACATTTAATAATGACTTAAGTTGACTGATCAATCCCTTCTTTTGCCTTGACAGTTTCAAAATGGCGAAGAAGCAAACATGCAACATGCAACCAAAACTTTTAGATGCCTAATATATATTCTGGTAACATAAAAACAACAGTTTTTATACGTCAAGAAAGCTACTATTTTTTTAAGGATTTAATTTTAGTACACTACTAATGTGAAATATTTTTATATAATCATTTAATCAAATATTGTTACATTATTAAAAAGTATGTTATTTGTATATAACAAAATTGACATATTATGGACATATAAGATACAAAAGTAATGGGATCTATCATATTTTCTAGCTCAACATTCACTACTTTGTTTCTTTCTGTCACAAGCATATCATCACTATGTCTAATTATGTACAGATATAATTTCTCTGCATTATCAGAAACATTTGATTCTTATAATAACTATCTTAAAAGTCACATGTACATTATGATATTTGATTTGTTACTAATGTAAAATATTTTATAATGAAAGTATATTAAAATCATTTTTTTATTATTTACATACATATATATTTTTTTGGGGGGTCAGATTTTACATACATATTTTGAAACTAATAAAATATTTTATAATGAAAGTATATTAAAATCATTTTTTTATTATTTACATACATATATATTTTTTTGGGGGGTCAGATTTTACATACATATTTTGAAACTAATACCTTCCTTAAACCTATTGGACTGTTATGCCTTTACGGAAGGCACGTTAGTGAAATGGGCTTTGCAGAGAGATATCAGTGATTCTACAAGAAAAAGAATTTGATAAGGTCAGAAGGATTGTTTGGCAGCCATGCTTTCGGTCATCATTAGAGTCCATTTGGCACAGATTTTTGTTTCGCTTGTTTTGTTTTTTGTTTAAACAAACAAATTAAGGATATATAGTAAGCATCTTTCAACATAAAAGAGAAGCAAATTACACAAATAACTAGTTTAGCAAAGTCGCTCAGCGAACTGGGATGATGATTGATGACAGAGAAAACGACTACTAGATACAGTTCATAGCTAGATTAAACACACTATGAATGAAAACTAGTCCACGAAATGCAACTGCCTAGAGTGACGCTTAATTAATCTGAACTTGTGCTTAGACGTCCCTCAGTTTAACCTTTTTTTTTTTTCCATTTAGATTTCTGAAGATGAATGTGTAAGGTTTGAACAATTTAAGTAGGGTCGGAGTCTTGAGTACGCAATTATGTTAAAACTCGGAAAAAAGAGTTTTACCGTCCAATTAGTTATTCTATCTAACTTAATCAAGATTATTTTTGATAGGAGGATACACGTAATTTTGGACCAAATAATAATAATAATAAACTCACATGCAATATCTCATTGATTGAAAAATAAAAAAGAATATCTTGTATAAGAAAATTGTAGAATCCTATGCGAAGATTTACATGTTCATGCATATAGTTTTACTTTTTGGGGTAAAATTCATGCACATAGTTCTTACGTCTCTATTTATCTCATCGAATAACCTTTTCATGCAATATTCTTGTATGAGAGGTTTCACCTCAGATCCATTTGGTTTGTAAATAGACCCATCGGTCCAAGTTGAAGGGAAAAATATAAATATGAACAAATCCATTTTATTAGACTCGTTTGATTTAGTTTGTAAACATCATGAGGCTAGACGCACTAATTCAGTCTCCTCATCAGTTGAAAATTGTCCTTCTAAACAAGAGTCAGTTAGTGTTGTAACATTCCTGTCCCTAATCAGATCAAGAGCACGGCTTGTAACATTTAGTTATTGAATTTATTTTTAAAAGATCTGAACTTAATTTGATCAAGAGCATGGTTTGTTTGATTCGGATTATCAAATTGAAATAAAAAAAATATGAATTTGTATCATTTTAAGCTTTATCTATTACAACAAATAATAGTATAAATGTTGTGGACCTAGGAAATGAAACCTTTGAGGAGGCTAGGAAGACATTGAATTTGGACAAATAACTTGGTTTATTTGCTACTAATGATGATGAGCTGATTGCGGCCCTAGCCAAAAGAGACGACATAAAAGTGGCGAATGCAAGCAAACCAAACTAAAGAGGGAAAGGGGAAGGAAAAACTCAGGAGAGATGCATGGTGTTAAATTCCCAAAGGATTGATCGGTTCCTTCTTAAGAAGAGAGTAGAGTGTTGGTGTATTTTATCTAATATCTAGAAGGTGTTTTTTGTCATTTGGGTTGGTTGCTTTGTATGTTGGGTCTGTGTATTCTTTAGATCGATAGTGTTTGTTTTCGTGGTTGTTTATAGAGGTTCTTTGCCTGACTGCATATTTTTTTTTAGTTGTTTTGGTCTATTGCTGTGTGAGTCTTTTTATCTCTTGTGGAGTCCCTTGGTTTGGGATTCTCTTGTAGCTTTTCTTGCTCCTCTCTTTTGAAGAGTTTTGGGCCCTCTTTACCTATCTAGAAGAAAAAAAAATAATAGTATAATGCTTGATTATGAGAGACTCATTAGTAGTGTAAATATATAAATACCTTAAGCAAGTGCAAATAAAGAAGACAAAGAATAACTTAATTATTAAAATTAAAGCTTAAGCACAAAACTTTTAAACTTAGAAATAAACTAAAAAAATAGTTGGTGGTTCATGAGGTTAGGTGTTTAGATTTTGGTAAATCTGATAATTAAAATAGATTTGATTTGAAATAAATTGATTATTGAAACTAATCCGAACTGAATTTGATAATTAAAATAGATTTGATTTGATTTAGATTTTTGAGTTTGCCGTTTGATGAACACCTCTGTCGCTATCAAATCAAAGCAAAGTTTAGTTGTTTTTTTTCTTTTTTTTGGATCAAATGTTGTAGGCACTTAACATTTTCTCGTATGAAAATGTTATTCGCCGTTCGATTTTTATGTTTTTCTTTATACTATCTTTTTAATGCTAAAATAGAAATAAAAACACCTCATCTTCTTTTTTTTTTTTTAATTTTCTTTTATTCACGAAAACTAAATGCAAAAAGAATAAATTATGATGATGATAATAATAATAATAATAATAATGAATTGACTATATATATATGTATGTATTTCTTTTTGATTTATTTATAAAAAATAATTAAATAAATATTTTATCTTCATAGAGAATTATTTGGCGTGAGAATTAAAAATAGAGAATTTTTTATAAATTTATGAATAAATCTAATATATAAATTTTTATTCTCATTTTTATCTTCATATCGAACTGACCATAAAAATATAACTATTTAAGAGACAGTAAAAACCTTTTAATAAATGTAATTAGAATTCTGAGATCAACAAATCTCCTGTGGTTTTCCTTGCTCATCAGCGTCAATTTCCTTTTCTACCAAACAGAGAAACCTACCTTTTACCATACCTACTTTCGGCCGGTTAATCGCACTTTGTTGGATCTTTTTGAGACATCTTTATTTTCACAAACTACTTCCACTAATCGACAAACTCTTATTTTAGTCAGGGGCTTTGTAGAATTGGTGGTTACTTTATGCATTTTTATCTTTTGACTCCACATTTCAGATTATTCTTACGTAAACGTGTACCCTAGGCAAGAAATTTTCTGCAATTCTTTCTACGTGAAACAGATGAGCATATTCTCCCTGAAGTTATGTTTATCCTTTAGATTGATGGAAAATGATAGAATGAAGTGAAATAAAATAGAATATTACTATGTTTTATTATTTGAATAGTTTAAAATATAATAAAATGAAATGATATTGAATAGAATCCGTTTATTTCATTTCGTCTAATATCTTCATTTTTCTTTCACTTCAATTTGGGAGAAATAAGATTGAATAGAATGTACTAAAAGCATATAGTTTAAAACCATTATCATTCCATCATTTTCATTGTAGTTTTAAATAATATATTAAAAGCTTCTTCCAATTCCATTTTTTTAATGTCCAAATAATGAAATATTAATGTTTATTTTATTTCATTTTATTTCATTCCATTCGGTTTGGTACCATTGGATCACATTCTATTCAATTCCACTAATATTTAAACATATACTAAGAGATAAGCTGTTCCACTTTTGCTCCTTACAGTACTGCAAGCAGGGTTCAGCATAATGAGAGGCTTATTGAAACTGTCAACACACAACACGATAAAAGTGTTATCTTAGTGACGTGATACTATCTATGTGCTGATAACTTCAGAGCTAGTAGGATTTTCTGTGGCCCTATGAACCTCTGAAAATATATGCAGCTTTACACATGATATCACTTGTGGAGATGCTACAAAACTTTCACAAACCAAAGCCATTCAACTTATGAGCACAGTATAATCATGGTCCAATATCATCGGCTAGCAATTTATGGTGAATAGGGTAGCTGCACGGTCCAAGGTACTAAGCTATAGCTTTGTTTGGTTACGGCACATGATAACAAATTAAATAAAGAGGGAAGGTTGCATCTTTAATTTGGATTCTGACATTTGGACTGAAATTTTGTTAGAGTTGTCGTTTTGATATTTGAATTAGGACAACGGGTTGTGATTAAAAAAATTAATAGGATTAGCATTTGTCAAAGACATTAGTTGTGGGTGTTGTTTCCTATATATAACTATTGATAGTGATGTTTTGCTAGACTCACTATCAATGGTTTATATGAGGCCAGAAAATAAATAGGGCCATTGATAGTTTATGATAGTTATATCTCATGCAATAATAGTTGAGGTTGAACTGTTGAAGGGATATGAGGATAAATCTCTCTTTCAGTTGTAACAGGACAGAACTCCTTGTTATTTTCATCATTAATAATAAACATAATAAAGTAAAATCACGTTGCTGTCACTTTGATGAACTCTCTTTAGCTGTTGAGATAAAATCAAAATAAAACTTATGTAGGAGAGATTGATGCTTTCTCCTAAATGTAATTCATAATTAAATTTAAATAATTTTATGTGAATTCTGTGAATATTGCTAACATTTACTTATATTTATACCAGTTTATGTTGGAAATATTGCATTCTTTATATAGTAGCGTGATACATCATTAATTAAATTTATGATGACCAATATATTATCACAATGTTGGGCATGGGAATGCGAGATACAAAACTTATATGACCAATAAGAGATCGAGGAGTGCAGTTAAGTACAATTAAGGTACTGCATGCTTTGATTTTGGCAACCCAAACTTTCTTATTCATTCATATGAAACGATTATTTCGAGTCGCCTGTTGGGGTTTGTGCTGCATTGTAAGTATCTGCTTCGATGTTGTTCCTTTGAAACAGCATCTTATGTTTCAGAGATGCTAAGCACTAGTCAGATAGCATATGGTACTTTTCTTTTTTTGGGCACGAGGCTTTAAGCCTATGGGATTCGATCCTAGTAACTATAAACTACATAGGTCCTAAAATGGACCCGATCCCATGTGAGTCAAATTTATTTCTCTCTTCTTCTTTTTTTTTCTCAGTGTTTAATTTGTACATGTGAAGTTGTGAGTGAACCAAGGCCTGACAACTTCGGAAAAGAAGGGAAGAGTTGGCCTACCATATGCAAAATTAACTATATTTAATAGAAGCACATATATGATTCCATTTGAGTTTAAATAACTCATGCAGGCAAAAAAATTTTGTATGGGAGAATGTTCCTTTTGATCATGACCACAATGCGATTTGTTTGTTTGAAAGGAAAATCCTTAGATCTCATTCACTTGTTAATGCTTAACAAGACGATTATTCTTCTTCCCTATTTTGCCATACTTCAGCTTTACGGGAACCAATTTGTTTTATAGAACCTTGTTTACTTTGGAGTTTCTTTACATTGTGTTTTATGGATATAACATTTTTTATGTGGTGCTCTCATACCATTTTTTCAATTAAAAAACTATTATTGGCCAAAAAAATATTATTATTAATATACTTTTATAATTTAGTTAGGCCCAAACTTTTCATTTTCTTCTCAACTATAGAATAAGCCAATCATTTTTTTTTTCAATTGATTGTAGGTTTTTTTTTTTTTTTGGCTAGCACAAAAAAAATTAATACTTTGCAAAATAACTTTTCTGATGGCGATTCACATGTCATAAACTATCTCTTTGTTTTTTGGTTGACATAATTTATCTCTTTTAAAAGTTTAAGTTATTGGATAGAGATACATAAAAGTTTTTGTATCTAACATATCCCCTCAAGCACAAGAGCCCAATGCTTTGATAGACTACTTGATTACCTTGCTATACTCTAATGCCATGCTCAAATCATGTCTAGCCCAATGCTAAAATTCAAAACATGGTATTAGAGCTAACAAGCTTGTGTGTATAGAAAAAAAAAAAAAAAAAAAGAGTGGAAGACTATTGCAAAGCTCGCGCATCCACACATCAAGCGATTGGATTGGATGACATATAACAAATATACCCATAACAAGTGATTTGTTGCCACATTGAGATCTAGTCATGGAAGGTAGCCTAAATGAGAACCTATGGTAAAGTCTGCTTGCAAGGGATGAAAAAGTTTTTTTTTGTTTGTCAACATATATTTTTTTAATTAATAATTAAAGGCAATAGCATATTAACAACTAGTATAGCAGGATATGATTCAACATAATCTAAGATTAATATTATAATTCTTGGTCGTGGGGCAGCGCCTCGCCTTGGCAAAGCCCTAATGGAGTCGAAGTCAAATCAGACCATGGGGCCTGGTAGTGGCCAAATGAACTTAAGTAATAAGAGTTGTGTCTTGATTAATAGCTATAACATTTTGTCTAATGGTAAGTGCTCAATCAAATGATTGGTATTAGAACCAAAGCCATGGGTTCGACTCCCAGGTAGGCACAAAATATTGCTAGTAGGTGCTAGGGGAAGAGGATGTTGGTTATGGATCAACATTTTGGTCGGAGTTAAATCGGGTTGGAGGTCCAATTCCCATAAGGACCTACGGAAGGGAGGTGCTGGGGGAGGGATTGTTGGCCGTGGGCCAGAACCTTACCTTGGCAAGGCCCAGGTGGGGTGGAGTTAAATTAGAACATGATGTTTGGTGATTACCAAATGGGCTTAAGTAATAAGATTTACGCCTTGACTAACAACTATAGCTTTTGGTCTGATGACAAACGCTCAATTCAACAATAATTAGCAAAGACTATACAGTGTAGATATTAAGCAACAAAGCATGCACAATTTTGCCATACATTACAAATATACATGATAGTAAAAGTGCACTTGTCATATCTCCGATCTTAGCATTGAAAGCACTTTCAATCATTTTTAAAACAAGCTATATAAAAAAAGGTGCTTAAAACAAACAACAAACCATTAACTAAGCATCACACTAGCCTTCATTGCAGTATACCTCAATTAGCTGGCAACCTTAAAGCATAGCATAATGCCAAAATTAGAGGCCATATGCCCTAGTAAATGTACTTTACACAAAGAATAGACAAGCACTCAACCAACAACCATCAATAGAGGCCGATCTATCACCTAACACAAGCACACTCCTCCAATCCAGCTTAACATAACAGCCATCACAAGAACTACATTTATTTATGGTTTAGAAGTTGCTGCTAAAAAGAGAAAGACAAAATACCCATTTTGGCCTCTGATGAAAATTTCGGGAGATAAATTAGTTCCTCAAGATTTGAAAGTTCATAAATAATCATTCATCATTCAAAAAATAAGACATATTAGTCCCTTCGTATAGAATCCGTACAGATCCATATTGCCAAAAAATCTGTACGAATTCTATATAGAGGGACTAATATGTCCCATTTTTTTGAATAGTAAGGATTATTTGTAGACTTTCAAATCTTGAGGGATTAATTTGTCCCCCTAAATTTTCGTCAAGGACCAAAATGGGTGTTTTGTCAAAGAAAAACTAACCGGCAAGATATCAACAAGCTATCATGCAATGGAGAAAGTAAAGATAATAGAATGCAATTTAAAAAAAAAAAAGTAAGGGAGGGGGTCCTTGGAGAAAGAGAGAAAGAGGGGGGGGAGGGGGGAATGTGCTCACAGGGTGAGGAAAATATGAGGTGGAAGGGTGGGGATGCTATACTAGGGTTTTGTCAAAAAAAAATGTTTATCATGCTTGGATTAAATTGACAAAAAAAAAGCTTAGATTTAAAAAAATAACTATAAGATTAACTTTTTGGTCAAATAATCTAATTTAAGTCAAAGTCCAATAACTTAATCAACTTAGGCTATCGCCTAATGCGAAGCCTAAATCATGAATAGGCTAATTATGAAAATTCCCAACAAGTTTTTCTTAAATCTTTTTCTATCTTTAGCCATGTTCACAAGAATCGGATTTATTTGTTAGTGCATTCATCTCATATACACATAGTAGGCAACTCTTTTCATCCTGATTTGAAAATTTATCGTAAAATTTGAATAAAATGTTTATCATCTATATTACTATTTAAAGGGGTTGGGCTATTTTAACTTTCCTCTTTATCACATTGCACTTTTCACAATTATTCTTTCCTTTTATGTCTTTTATCTATTAATTTTTCTTATTCTTCCAACTTCTCTTAAGTTTCCTTAATTTTTCTTAACTTCTCTTAATTTCTCTAATTTCACGAGCATTTTAGGAATTGTGAAATTCAAACAACAAAAAAGAAAAAATAGTTATTCATGTCAATTTAATTTTTTAAAGATAAATAAAAATAATTTTTAAAGTTGTAATAAAATTAAAAAGTTTGGATTGATCAATCCACTAGTGATAAAAAAAAAGTCCTTTTCAATACAAAATTACAAACCTATTTCTTTCATTAACTACTTTTTTTTTCAAGCAGTTCCATTTATGTAATTCTCTCTTTTCTTTTATATGATCGGTGACTTCAAAAGCAATCAAAGTTCAAACACATGGAGATCCTCCCGCAGAATCTCATTCACTGATTGAAATAAACAAGAAAACAAAAATCGGATGTCGTATATTCCTTCTTTTTTTTTGGTCTTTGAGGGATGGGCTTGTTTTGGGAGGGGGGTTGGAGCCCGTCTTCCCTCCCTTTTGGACTTGATTCATATATTCTTTGGTGGTCCAAAACAAACGCAAGAATGTTGCACCATTATGAACTGGGCCTCTCAGATCTAACTAGCTATCATAGACCCGAAAACATTATTGTAGGAATTAGCCAGGTCCATCACATGGGCCTATGTGTCAAGTAGATATTAGAGAGTCGGAGCCGAAGAAAATGATTAGCAAATGACCGATCAAAAGTGTGCGTGCGTTAAAAAAAAAAAAACTAACCAAAAGCAAAAACAAAAATAAAAAATTAAAAAAATGATTAGCAAATGAGATTTACTCACCATTTGTTCTCAACATCAAAGTCGTGTGGACAGGATGCCAGATTTCGTGTATGATGTTTTCTTGTTACTCTTTCACTCAATTGTAGGTTCTTTTACATCTTAAGGGTGTGTTTGGGTAGGGAGTAAAAATAAGAAAAAATTTTAGATGGATAATTATCATGTGTTAATTTATACATGAAATTCATTCATAAATTTTTTCCCTATTTTCATCCCCTAATCAAATACACCCTAAAAAGAAAAACTATTTGATCACTAAATACGAATACTAAGTTTAAAATTTTTAATCATGATTAGAATCTGAACTCAATTTTAAGGTTATTCTTGCGAAAATTCTAAAAGGTTATGGAGAGTTGTTCTACCGAGAGGAAGCATCAACGTGTAAGGAGTGAATGCGCGTTCTATGGTGCACCACGCACCTCGTCATGTAACGGTGAGGATCTGATGATCTATTAGTGAGACAAACAACTTCTAATGCATCATAAAATTTCACAATTTCTCATCTCCCAACATTCTCTACCCTGCTCGCCATCATTTCTTGTCTCTTCCAACTTCTGCGCCTGCACTGTACTGCCACCAAAGTTAGCTTTCACATTTTCAGATCTAGATGCTACATTCTGCATGGTGAGCCCACCACGTCAGCTGCCATGGCTGCCACTGGCTACCACAAATCGATCTGTTGTGAAGGGAGTCTCCTGACCACTGTGTTGGAGTCACGCCACCGCTGCCTTGGGCCCGTGCGGCAGCTGAAGGCATAGAAGCGACAGGGTAGGCAAAGGTCAGAGAGTGAGTGGTGGAAGTCGGAGTCACGCGCAGTGAATGGTAGCAGATCAAGGCGTATCTGAGTGCATCATAGTGGAAGTCGATAGAGTGGCGACGACTGTTGTTGTAGTGGTGGTGACGCCACTTAAGTGATGGAAAAGTGTTGGTGTCGACGGCGTGGCAGGTACGAGGAGATGGGGAAGTTGGGGAGTTGTGTGTGACTGGCGAAACCAAGGCAAAGAATAAAATAATGGAGTTTACAGTGAATCAGGCTGTCCTTGGTGTACCTTTACACCATCAATCTGCTATCATTGAATGATGCAGTGCATGATGCACTTTGACTGCCGAGGCGCATTGTAAGATGCATACATCTTTGTGTTCGCAAGGACAATGCCAATGAACCAAGTTAAACTTGGTTCATGATGCACCAAGTAAATCTAATGGTAGAATGGAGAGGGTGTATTCATACACTAAATTATATATAGTGTGCAGTAATATTTTTCTAATTTAGTCGGATCAAAGAAAATAATTAAATGTATTTTAGAAGCAACTATTTTTTTTTTTACTAAATCTTAAAGTTAATTAAAATTTTTTAGATATTATTCAGATGAAATTTGATTACTTCTAAAATATAAAGAATATGAAATAGATAAAATTTGATCAATTTAAAAATTATTAAATTTTATCTATGTAATCTTGTAAATAAAAAAATTTGTTAGAGTATTATATAGAAAAAATTTGATCACTTCTAAAATACATTTAATTATATTTTTAAAATTAAATTAAATTAGGAAAATACTATAGCACACTATAATTTGGTATAGAAATATATGCCATTATCTCATCCTTGGATTGCTTAGTGCATCAGGCCCCCAAGTTCAACTTGGTTCATTAAAGACGTTGCGTGCTTACGCATGTATTGCTCGTACAACTCAATACATATATAAAAAATTTTGTCAGAATCCATACAGAATGATACCATATCATTTTTAGCTTTTAGATGGACGAATGTTCTCCACTCATTTAACTTAGAGATTAATTTTAAGAGTTTAATTGGTATACAATGACAGTGTAAAATAGTTTTACACTGTTAACCAGTAGAAATACTAGAAAGTGAAAAATTATGTTAGGTCGCTCATTATAATAGGTGGTTATTTGTATGAATCGACACTTTCTACTATTTATATTGGCTGACAGTATGAAGGAACCAAGAGGGGGTGAATTGGTTCAATAACATAAATCTTAAAATTAAAATTCTAATAAAATTCAGAATAAACTTGAAAATAATTTAAACTAAACAATACTGAAAATAAAAGAGATGAGGGAGTAGGAGAAGAGTGCACAAGTTATTTTTACACTGGTTCAGCCACAACATATGACCTACATACAGTCTCCAATTGCTCGGGATATTTCTTCACTCTCAAATTTTTGCTTACAAGGATTTGATAAATCTTCCTCTACCTAATTTCTTAGTAGGGTATGTAGTGGTTTGTTTCTTACAAAGATACCACAAAAACCTCTCTCTATTTAGAGTAAACTAGTAGTTTTTTACTAACAAAGATACCACCAAACCTCTCCCTATCTTAACCAAAGTAGGGTAACCTCACAAGGTAAGGGATGCTCTTATATATGAGCTATAATGGATTTCAAACTTTCTCTAAGAGTGGAATACATAATTGTAAGAGCAAGGTTATGAGGAGCACTATAATCTTTGTTTTTGCTTGATGGAAAGTGTGTCTTCTTCTTCAATCATGAAGGCCTTTTATAGATATTAGAACATTGAAGTTTACTAACCGTTAGAGTTCTTAAGGCTTGAATTCTGACCCAAAGATGCAATTTTGTGTGACTACTATAACTAGGAGTAATTGCTGGATCCTGACTTATAGTTGCTGGTTTAATCGCTGTTTCTCTCAGCTTTCATAATGATGCACCAAATTACTCATTTGAATGTTGCTTCCATGATTTCATCTCCTAAACATGATTTTTCTGAGTAAAAATTATATCAAATAATCTCCAAAAATCTCTTCTTGATGATGGATCAAGCGCTTACCACTAGGGCAAAAGCTATAGCTTTTAGAAATGATGCAACTTTATTTCTTTATAGTTTCTCAAAACCGCATCGAACATAAGGGGCTGCACCCATTACAGGCGCCATGCGCCGGAATGTTAAGCCTATCAAATTCTAAGGGTGATGCTGGCCAAATAAAGCTAACACTATGTAAAACTATTTTACAGTGTTAGTGTATTTAAATTAAATTCTAATTTTAATACATTGATAATATACTGTCATCCAATTAGATGTTAGTATTTGTAAAATTTTTAAGATAGTGAATAGTTGAATAAGTATTTTTACTAATATAATAATATATAATTGGATGTCCGTGTAAATTTTTTTTACACTGACAAAATATACAAATTAAATCCTTTAACTTATTCAACTATTTTTTTTCAATTTTGACTAATTTTGATTATAATTTTGACTAATGATTTTAAGACTGTAATATTACTCTTGGCCAAAATTCTAAAGTCAAAACAGCATAAAAATTTAAGAGATACTACAACAAAGTTGTAATCACAGTTTAGTGCTAAGTAGATATGGAAGGGCCCCGAGTTAGTACTTTAGAAAGTTGATTATAAATGCGGCCATATGTACACGTTATACATAAATGGCAAACAGCAGTTAACTCAAATTGAAGTTTTGCTTACCAAAATTCTAGAGCTCATGGAGGGATGTGTCAAATTTCCCCTTAAAATTAGTTGAGAGGAACAAATAATGTGGAATGGATAGATAAACCACTTTGCAGGTCAAGCTCATAGGAAACATAGGAAGAGGGAAGAACAAGTTTTTTTTTTTTTTTTTTTTTTTTTGGGTCAACGGAAGAACAAGGGTTAAAAAGATGCATTAACGTCCTTGCGTTTGCGTACTTTTCTTCTACCTCAAAAACAGCCTACATTTTACGAAACAAAATTCAATAGACGCCATAGCAACGTTGTAGTTACAATATGGTACAAATATGTAACATAGGACGTCGATTTGCAGCCACATAAGAGCCTCCGGTTACTTGGTTAGTATTTTAGAAGTCGATTGCTTCATCCGAACGCTTCATACATACGAACACAATGTATGAAATTCCACTTAACCATCAAACGTACGAAATTCCTCGCAACACTATCATTACAATCAACTACTAAAATTATATAACAAAATCCACCTCTTCAGTTACCTACACTTGAAAGTATGCACCGAAAACAATACAAAATAAATCGATTGTCCAGTGAATGCAAGAAACAATTTTCTCTTATTGATATGCATGTGACCATCAGACAAATACCCCAAAAAAAATTGCAAGAGGCAAATAAGCAATGACTAAATCACCCCACAAAAAATGGCAATAGGTAACAACAAATAAAAAATTACTATTAAGATATAACGTATATATGTTCTAGTAATAAAGCACCTAAACTGCTAAATACAATAAATGCAACATAATCCAAGAAATGGGAAAAGCAAACATGCTGCAGAATCCAGGGTCCAGATATAGTCACATCTAAGGCTGTATATGTTGGCTGAAAATTTTGTTTAACTATAACAAGCTCACTTGTAGGTTCCCATACCTACACCAGTTTCACCACCACCATATGGTTGGAACTTGTCCCTAGCACTTGAGTAGTTGATATAGTAGAATTCAGAGACAATGGCAGTGAAGAAAATGAAAGCAGCTCCAGCAGCAAAAACACCCTTCCTAACTGTCTCACAAGAAGGAGGGTTCTCCACAAAGAGGGTCCTGTACTTGGTGTGATAGGCATTTTCCACTGATCCAGCCAACAAGCACACCTCAGCTATAAAGAAAAACACCCTGAAAGAGAATGGAACAAAACAAGTGTTATAAGTTGTATAAGTTCAATACAACCAAAAAAAAAGCAACAAATATTTAGTTCAGTTAGGTGTATGGAAATTAAACATTGTTAACTAGTTTTGCAGAATGCAAAGATGTTAGAATATTCCAGATTTATACTTATGACTTGGCATAAGAGTTGCTAATATAGTTATGAATTGATATAAGAGTTGCTAATACAGTGAATAATAATGAAAATGTACCAGCAGATTATGAAAAGGATAATGGCGCAGGCCCTTGAACCGCTGGGGCTTAGAGACTTTCCGCAACAGAAGCATCGACTTGCCACCATTATGAGGACTTGACTAACCACGAGGAACAGAAATGCACCAACACCATAGCCAGTTGCTATATCCGAGTCATAGACACAGTAATTGTAATTCCGTTCATTGTCCTGAACAATCCTGGCCTGCCAAATGAAGATGATAGATAGATAGATAGATAGATAGGTAACTATTTTGTTGAGAAGGAGATAAAAACTCAAAATTGGATGCATCCTAAGCATAAAAAAGTGAGAGTGAATTCATCTCTAAGAATGAGCAAGTGATGGGCATTTTGGTAATTTGCGTGAGATCATAGATTGAAACTTCAATACTGCCAATGCACCAAGAAAGAAGCCAATTCATTTCTTCCACCCGAAGAATTATGATTATATATCTCGTAGACCTATTCAAGAAATTACCATCACATCCTCACAAGCACATGATGCAAAATTGAAATGTACATCAACCAGGACTAAAAAAATCTAGATTAGTTAGTAGTCGCACAAGCAACTGAAATTTGCCATTAGAGAAACACCAGTGAAACTAAATGTTAATTGGTCATAATGGAGCAAAGTAACACGCAACTACACATCTGAAGCTCGTGAAGCACATGGCACCTTTGAAGCAAAGAGATTGGCAAGTTTACCAAATCCTGGTTGAATTTCCTTGACAGAATTCTAAATTGAACAATCTCCGGTAATTTGATATTTGTTCAGATTAAAATGCTTGAAGTTATCTTTAAGCATGCTCACAGAAAAAGAAAAGGAGAGATCTGAAGTTTTACACCACATAGACCATTTTCTTCTTGGATAAAAACAGGACAATAACATTTATACACAGATTTGGAGCTCTATTTGCAAACATGGCCCAAAAAAAAAAAAAATCACCACCACATAATTTTAATGAGAAAATTCATCAACCAAGAGAGAAAAGTTCAAGATTTCTGGAGAATTCAAATAGCTGAGGAACAGATTCACATACGGAGACACTATTACAGATAGTTTCATTTCTAAAGTTAATTCATATCACTACGAGTTTGAAAGAAAGAAAACATTGTCAACAAGAAATAGATCTGGGCCAAAAGGAATTGGGAGTTCAGCAAAGAAACAGAGGCCATGGTTCTTTGAACTGAACCATTTATGCTAGACCCAACACTAAATTTCCAAGCTTTAATCAACACAAAGAAAAACAGAAGGCCAAAGATTCAAGCTTCGACATTATTTTGGTCCACATTTTCTCTGCAATCAAGAAAAATAAAAAGAAATTAAAAATATATAACTCTCTGCTCTTATCCCCTGCAACGTGCAACGATTCAATGATTCCTCTCAAACCCAGAAACCAAAGCATAATTGAACACATACCCAGATTTTGATATTGAACTTTGAGAAGAAAATGAGAAGGTAGTTAGATAATAGGTAGAAAAAAATGGAAAATGTGAATACTCACAGTGCTTCTCCTCTGTTCTGCAGCCACAGCCAACCCAAAAGCAATCAAGTCAAAGATGAAGACAATGATGAGTATCAGCTTGGAAGCCATGGATTTGTGCGAGGAACCAGAGAACGCAGATGGATCTGTGTTCTCTCTCTCTCTCTCTCTCTCTCTGTGTATGTGTATCTCTGTCTCTGCAAGAATGCTCACTGTGTTGTGTTGTGTTGTGTTGTGTTCTGTTTTTGTTGGTTCCCTCACTTGCAACTATAAAAGCAAGCTGGATCCCTCGTTATGCAAGTTAAGCCTTAATAAATTATTATTAAATTGCAAAGATTAAAATATAATTGACGGTTAAGGGAGGGAAAAAAAAAATGGAAATAGAAAAAGACATGGTACCAATTGACTACTCTTGAATAGGTATTTCACCTACTAACGACGAGATTACTTACCTAATCATTAGATTTTTTATTTTGCTTGGGGAAGTAAGCTACAATAATTAGGGGTATAAGTATATTTAATTGTTTCAATAAATCTGAAAATCTAAATTAAATCAATGTATCTGATTTTGATCAATTTAGGCAATCGATTCATTTTTAAAGTGAAACCAATCCAAACTAATTATTATTAGTTTAATTTTAAATTTATAATTTTTTAATTCGATTATATAAACACTTAACTTGATCACCAGAACAACTAATTTTTTTTTAATTTCTAATATTTCAAAATTTTACATTTAAGTTTTTAATAATATAATTATTTTTTATATTTATTTAAAAAATGTATCTATTTATACCATTATTAGTATATTATAATTAAACTTTATATTATTATTAGTTATTATAAAAATAATTATTTTTCAAAAAATACAATTCTTTATTTTTTTATCTCAATTCAATAACCTGAAGTAAACTAACCCGATCTTAATTAGATCACTTTGATTCAGATTTAGTGAAAAAAAAATTAAAATTTAAACAAAATCAATTCAATTAAATTTGATTAGTTTATATTTATTTTTCACTTAAATCCGATCCAAATTAATTCGTTTACGCCCCTAACAATAATAAGCCACTAGTATATCGAATATTATAAGATGATACATGTTAGCTTACATATATTTGCATATTAATTAAATTACAATGGATTTGGACATGGATTTTTTTTCCTTGTATTTAAAAACATGATTTCTTTTGATAATCAAAATAATTTTTAACTTATAACTTTTTAAATTGGATTTTTTAAATTTAAATAAAATAAATGTTAAATAGTTAGAAATTTTATCATAATTTATTTATCAAAATAATATGATATATTTATTAATTCTTAAATAAATGAGTCATATATTTTATTTAATAGCTCTTTATTTCTTATTGAAAACACTACAATTTTTTTTTGTTATGTTCTTTTGTGAGACTATGAGATATAATTTAGTTTATTTCAAGTGCCCATTAAACTAATCCTCATTCAATTGCAAGAGTATAAAAATTATGCAATTTTTTTTTAAAGAATTGTCTCCTGAAAAATTGAACTTGTGTTTTTCTCTTAAGAAATTAAAGATTATTTATCACATTAATCAATACTACACAATTTGTTTAGCTATATAACATTGCTTATTTAATAAATCTCCCCGTTTTATTATTACCAACCGTAAATACAAACTTTCCTCTCGTTATAATGGTTGATTTTGATTTCATAATTAGAGACATATTAATTCACATGGGCGTGACCTCTTTGGGGTGGTGTGTTAACATCCTTGGCTTTTTGGCTTGGTGGGAGAGTCGGTGAGACACAGAAGGTTGATGAAGAATTGAGTAGGGGCAGTATGGTAATTTGAAGTGCGCGCGAGATGGTGACGTGGGTGCTGTCGGTGAGGGCACGAAGCGGAAGCGGAGATTTTCGTTACAGTGAAGGAAGGAACCAAGGATATTATAATTATGTTCCACTAAACAAATAAAAAAAGGGGAAATTATATAATTGTGCGACCAGAATCAGATGCTTCAGCGACGCAAAGTTAATCAGCTTTTTTTATTTTTCTATGGTTCCTTCCGTGAAACGAATAAACAGATCAGAGATCTCATGTGTCATGCCTTATACAGCGGAACCTTGCTTTCACTTTCAACGTTTTGATTTCTTGCCTGTCTCTGTTTGTTTTCGGTTGAATACTTAAATGTTTGGAGCCACAGTTGATTCTGTGAGAAAATTGCCAAACAATAATTTTTCACCGAGTAAACCCCTGGTGTGGAGATCTATTTTCATATTGAATAAATTAGCTCTTGATAAAAATAAATTAATAAATTAATTTTAATATTTTAAAATATTAAATAAATTAATTTTTAATAAAAATAAATTAATAAATTAATTTTTAATTTTTTAAAAATAAGATAATTTAATTTTTTTTATTAAATCTTTTAATTAAATATTATGATGGATTAAATTATATAATTTTTGAAAAGTCAGGAATCAATTTATCAATTTATTTTTATTAGAGATTAATTTATCTAATATTTTAAAAAATTATATATTAACTTATTTATTTATTTTTATTAGAAACTAATTTATTCAATATAAAAATCAATAGAAACTATTTTGAGAATTTACTTTTTTTTCACCCAAAATCAAGTTTGTGTTGGTTTGAATGTGGGTTTGGCATAGGCTTGGCTTCCAACGCCAAACCAAACACACTGTGAAGAAAATCAATAAAGATATTATGAAGACCAAAAAAATGTTATAAAATTTAATTTTATTATATTATTTTACTTAATTATTTAATTATATATTATCATAATAGTAAAAATATTTAATTTTTAATCTCTTAAAGTTATTGTCTCAAAAATCATACAAGTTAATAGAGTCACCATTTTCTAAAGTGTTTTACTTAATTACCATCCTAATTCAAAATTGTGTAAGTAATTCTTAAGAGAAAAAAAAAAATAAAGATACTAAAATGGGCTGAATCCAATAGATCAATTTATTTAATTCATCAAAAATGGCTAGTTGAGTTGTATTTTGCAACCCATTTCTTAGGTAAATTATTTTAACCTCCCTGACCTATGGCTTATGGTAAGGTGAGATTGGTTAACTTGTGATGTCATTCATTTTATTTATTTATTGTTTATGTACGGATTAAGTAGGTCAACCCTAGCCTGCATAGATTAACTTAATTAATCTATCTAAATTAATTTAAAGTTAGATAATAAAAATGTATTATTTAGTGGGTCAATCTGTGAGTTAATTCGCTTAACATTTTCTTTCATCTTTTGGTGAGTTGACCAGTCAATTTGCCAATTTATCTATTTCTCATTTTTAAGGAAGTTGATTTGTCAACATACCATCAACTCAAACCATAAAAATGCAATAGGTTTACAACTTCAACCTATTTTTAAAAGTAGATCAACTTGTCTCATCTCATTGCTAAGCTAACCTGTGGTGGGATGGGATGGATTGATCCGTTTGTTATCTCATACAATGTCATATATTGTAAAATATATTTGGATGATTGTATAATACTCTTTATATTAATAGTATATTAAAATTTATATCAATACTAATATATTTAGAATTATTTGTTAGAATGGTTAAAATTTATCAAAATTTAAGTAGGGTAGTTGTATAAGTTTGAAAACCGAAAAGCATTTTTTGTTAGTTCTTTTCACAAATATATATATATGTGTGTGTGTGTGTGTGTGTGTGTGTGTGTGTGTGTGTGAAAGATCAATTAATAATGATGTAAAATTTGATATATTTATATCATTTAATCATTTTTATAAAAAAAAGTTAATTTTGATATACTGTCATAGTAAAATGTTTTATATTATTAGCCAATTAAATGCCATTATACATATAATTTTTGAGATAGTTATTGTAAGATTTAAATATTTTTAATAATGTAATAATATATGATTTGATAATTATGTAAAAAACTTTATATTGATAATATATTAAAATTAAATTATTTATAAAATATAAGTTTTATCATTTAATCTTTAAATTATAATTATTTATTATGTAAATCATGTGTATTAAATTTTAAAAAATTAAATAATATGATTGAATAATTTTTAGTTTTAAACATTTTAAAATTATTCATTATTAATTTTAGAGTAAAATACACTCAACCCTTAAGGTATCTAAAAATAACACTCCATCCCATTTGTTTACAAAATATGCACTCTACTCCAATTCACTAAAAGTGTGTTCAAATTTTTTTTTTTGTTTTTTAGGAAAAAAATGTTAAGTGCCTTTTGTTTACAAAAAAATTGCTTTTATATGTTTTAAAAAGTATAATTGGATACAATTTTAGGAAAAAAGGTTGCTTGTAGGAAAAAATCAATTCATCATCTTTTTTAAAAGATAGAAATGTCCAACTTTTAAGAAAAATCAGATGTAATTTGGAAGAATAATTTTGGATGCATTTATTTTTTAAGAAGTATTTCTCCTAATATTTTTCTTCTTTTACTTTTAGTTTTACTTCTACTTTTATTTCTAAAGAAATACTTCTTCAAAAATTTTAACCAAATAAACCCTTTATTAAAAATTACTACTACTTCTATTTTTTTTTTTGAATTTAGGTATTAATAATTTTTAAAAAATAGTAAATTATTTTTTTTACAATGACTTTTTTTTTGTATCCAAACATACTTAAAGTACGTTTGGATAAGCTTATAAAAAAATTTTTTTTTTCTCTAAATTTTTTTAAAAAATTTTTTTTAGTAGAACTTTAGTTTTTTAGAAAATATTATTGTGTATTTGAATAGGTTATTTGAGAACTGCTTTTAATGATTAAAAGTAGCAGGCTATTTGGATACAAAATAATTAAAGTACTTCTTTTATAACTAAATTATATATATAAAAAAAAGACCTTGAAAAAGAGAAAAGAGAATTAGGATTTGGTAAATGATAAGAAGAGAAAGAATATATTGTAATTTTGAATAAAAGTAAATGATATTTTTAAAAAATAATTTTATTAAAAATTATTTTTTTTTGGTTACAAGCACTTGTTTGTAAAAGTACTTCTTTTTAAAAAAATATTTTTTCTTAAAAAAGTGCTTCTTTCAAAAAAAAAGATAATTTTTTTTGAAACAGTCAATCCAAATAGGTTATAAAAACTTATAAAAAGTTCCTTTTTTTTCCAAAAAAATTCAATTAATCCAAATACATTTTTAGTAAATTGGAGTGGGGTACATATTTTGTGAACAAATAGGGTGGAGTCTTATTTCTGGATATCTCAAAAGTGTTAAGTGTATTTTACTCTTAATTTTAATATATATAATATTAAATAATTTTAAATTAATATAAAACTTTATAAACATTATTTAAAAAAATTAAACTTTTCAATCTAACCGTAAATTTTATTAAAATCTTGTTAATGATAAGTTATTTCGTAGTAGACGAGGGAATATTTACTTGTGCCAATATATAGTTATGTTTCGAGTAGGATGGTCCCATGTCACGTGCCTCATAATTATGATTATGAATGACATTTTTTGAGTATTCGCCCTCAAATAGCTGCATGGGTGGGCATGTAATAATGAGATTTGATAAGTTTTTAATATTTGTCTGAGGGCCCTCTATGCAATAAGTGAATATAATAATCCCCCTTTGTTTGGTCTTTCCGTTTTCTTTTTCGGTTACAATCGTCATTGAAAACGAAAATTTTGATATTACATCTTGGATAAACTATGCAAGATTCTCGTGTACTTATTTAACAAAAATTTGCACATAAATATCCATGAGTTTTATTGTAGACATCATCTAATTTTGTACAAGAGAAATTGATATTGGCTTATGGAGATTCTTTTAATCATTAAAGTCACCATGTGTCGACACCATTGTTTATTTGTCTGAACAATACATTGTCTAAATTATAAAAACTTAACCCAATTTTTTTTTGGCTCAATTTGAAGTTATGTCACAATATAATGTGCTCATTGAATAACAGATGGGTATTTATAAATTAAGAGCCACGTCTCCCAAATCAAAAGCCGAATTACTGAACACCTACAATTTTATGGTTGATCTTCTGTTTCTACTAGTTTCTTTGTCGCCCCTATAATTTGTCAAAGAAAAACTGTCCAAACAAGTGTAGTATAATGTTGCTAGTCCTGTTCTGCTGCTCATGTATGTGGCACAGCCACTAGGTGGAAGACAGCGCGAAGTAACAGACATTTTCTACAAAATCCTATTGTTTATTGAATTTCTTTTTTGGGAGACACGGTGTATTGCAATCTTGGATTAGTACTTGTGCAATATTCTATTCCTTGCGCTTAAGCATCATATTCTCTCAAATCTAAATGCCACAGCAATGTTGTGTGCTTTATTATGTAGATATACATGTGCTCAAGTGTCATTTGATTAGTGGTAACGTTTAGAATGCTCACCATAAAATATGACTATTGAATATTCACTTAAAATTAAATCGTTGATCTAAAACTATTTATAAATCTAATAGTAGCAAATGATTGAATAAGTTTAATATATTAATATATAATATTAAAATATTATAATCCATCAAGTTGGCATTAGATAACCCATTATCAATATCCAACTCGAAACTTGAAATTCGATGTCTTTACATTGGTATTTGTTAGTGCAATGATATTTGTTAGTGCAAGGCTTAATTTTTAACTCGAAACTCAGTATCCATAAAATTCAGAACTTAGAACTCAGTATTAATTAAATAATTAAAATAAAATAATTGCCTATAATAAATAAAAAAAAGGTGAATATTTAATGTTCATATTTGAATGTGAGCATTCTATAATTTATCTTGATTAGTAGCTACATAATGACATCCCAGCTAAGCACGTTCATCTTTCAGGCTTCCCTCTACCCTTTTCATAGTCTTGTCTCACCATAACCTCGTCAATTGCTATTAATGTCGGTCTGTTGTTGTGGGCATAAGTAATATCTATATCTATTTCTCTCCTCCTCCCCCCCCCCCCTTTTTCTTTCTCTTTCATACTCTATCTCTCTCTTTCATATCAATATAAGGATGAAAATGAATCAATTTATGTAAAATTTTCACATAATTTAATTATACTTTAATTTTTAGCTCGGACTAAATTCTCTTGTGAGTTCCATGCTTAACTCCACCATTTTGATTAATAGTAAAAACTAACACATGACCAAATTATGTAAAATTAATGCAAGGACAATTCTAAACTATTCTATCTATCCCTATTCAGCATAGAGATGCTTGGTAAATGTTCAACATTTCATTGGATTGACCATGCAATCCAACATGGTTTTCCATTGCCTGTGCCACTGGACATAAAATTTATGTAACATTAAAGCTAGCCTAAGTATATGCAAGATCACATGACATTACCTGTCAATTAAGTCCTACATCTATTAAACATATAGTCAAGATAGCTTTTATAATAGGTTGGACAATCCTCCTTTTTTGAGCTAACTTTTAGAGTAGAATTAGGCCTTCAATTCTAAGATCAGCATGCATTCAATCATGCAAACTTCATGCTTCACATGCGAAGTTTGGAATGGAAATAGGCCATTAATTCTAAATCTCTGGGGGACTAAAACTGAGGAAATGGATAAAAATAACTCATTGTAAAGTGATCCTCAAACCACGTTGAAGCTTCATTTTCAATAGATTCTAACTTCAAAACGACAAACTATTCACACTGTAAGTGAATATCAACATGAAATAATATGAAAGAAATACACAACCAACCATTACAACTTTCATAATTTACAGTACAAGGAAACATGTTTCGGCATCAAACGAAATTAAACAAGATAAGCCCCGAATAATGATCTAACATGGAAAATTTATTACCTCTGCAATCCTTACTTAGGATATACCATACTCAGATAATTTACATCATGATCCCTCGCTTGACAGCAACTCCAATCCCATGGCCTTATTATGTGTGGCAAGCTGGAAACTATCTACAATCTTCAACATGAGTGCCATGTCACATGAATCAGTGTGTTCAAAACATAAAAAATATTATGCCAAACCCTTTCCACTGAGCTAAAGAATAGACACCTTAAAATCTTCTTGAAACATTGCATGACCAAAACGATGGATAAAGAGAAATGATAAGTGCTCTGAACACTTAGTAGATTATTATGAATATGAACCATTTTGCTCAGAATCAATCCACCTGAGTGCTTCAGCTCCTTCTTCCAAAGAAGAGGAGCTTACGAAACCCTTTTGCTGCTTTTGAAGAGTCCTCATCATTGTTCCATTTCTTCCTGGAATGAACAGATTCTGGCATCACTTGGTCACTAGGAGGAGGGGTAGAAATTTGTTTCATAGATACTTCAGGTGAGACAACATTACTTTCATATATTTCTTGATTAACCTTTGAATTCACAGCAGAAACAGTTAGGGGCTTGATGGGTGAAGCTGCCGTAGGATTTATGATCACATCGGTAATATGTTGAGGTTTATCACCAGGAAGTGAAGATGACTTGCTCAATACTTCTTCATCTCTTGATGGATTTCCTCCATTTGCATGATCGTGTTTTGGCAAAGATAAGTCCATGTGAAGTTGGCCAACATTTTCATGCACGTGCTCTTTCTCTGAAATCAAATGGTTCTCTGATGATGTCTTGGAGAGCTCTCCAATTTCCTTCAAACCAGAATGATTGTTCTTTGGTTGAACAGATTGCACAGCGCCAGAGTTTGTTGGCAACACTACTGAGGCTTTCATTTCATTCTTAGCATGGCCATTAGTCTCAACAAGAACTTCCCCATTTGCTTGCTTCATTTCTTCATTTTTATTTGAAGATTTGACTTCTTTTGGGCCTTGCTTCTTTTTTTCTGTGCCAGCAGTCTTTTGTAAAGATACCCCATTTGCCTTCAAGGAAGGTTTCTTGGTTGGACCTGATTTTGCTTGATTTGGTGGAACTTTCAGACTTACTCGAGCAGTTGCGAGGCGCTCAATGGTGGAACTCCTAAGGACTGGTTTTTGCGATTTCTTAGTCTCCTCATGGGATGGATGAATCTTCGGCTTCTCTTTCTTTGCAGAAGTCAACGAAGTCTTAGTGTCTGTTCCAGTCTTCTTAGAGGCACTTCTTTCGGCAATTCTTTTCTGCCGCTGAATCAGTTGCTCCTCCTTTCTCTTTCTACTTTCTTCTTCCTATTAATAGAAGTGGGCAATAGAGGTGAATTTTTATTTTATTTTTTTATTTTTTTAAATTAAAAAGAAGGTAAAGAATGGAGTACTCCACATGTGTTTGGTGCAACTGAAAGTGTTGTTTTTCTGAGCCATATATCCAAGAACTGCCCAAACACATGAAGAGAACAAGAAACTACTATTTAATGAAAATAAACAGGCAGCTATTCAAATTCAATGATATTGCAAAACCGTTACTAAAATTGCTTAGAGTTAATTTATCAGCATGTAAGACATGTCCACTCCCTTACAAAAGGTGATAAATATACCCAACACCTTCTATCATACCTTTAAATTAAACTCTCAAAATCAAGGGTCATGTAGGGATAGGTAATATTTATTATATCATTTAATGGTCTTGCACCTAATTTTTTAACCAACTAATTTTTAAATGATCTTGCACCTAATAGCAATACAGCAAACACATTAAGTGGGATCAGAGCAAGTAATATAGGGTACAGCTTTTAGCTTATTTTGTAAACTGCTTTGGCCAAGAAAGAATTTTACTACCCTCTATGCCTGACTGAATGATGTTTTTGTTGGTTCTGGATCTAACAAGAGCAAGTATGCATCCAAAAGAGAAGATATGTTTAAAATATTCCTTTCAATAGACCTTTCAAGGAAATAGGTAGTAGACCTACACAGTTGTTAGTTACCTTCTCAGATTTACTCTTCAAAACTGTAGTTCTGCTTCCAGGGGATGCTTTGGTTCGTGATGTGACATCAGATTTGCTCCTCCCAAGAGGTGCATTTACAGCCTTAGACTTTGCATCTTTACCTGACACTTTCCCAGTCCTCACTCCATGAGCTTTAGTATTAGCACCCTCACCATTAGACAGCTGCTTTTTATCTGTTTCAACATCAGAAATCTTTCTATTTGCTTCGTTTAATGAGATGTTATTTTCATAATCCATTTCCATACTCCAAGGTGCTGCTGCACTATGCTCTACAGCTGAATCACGATCAAGAACCATGAAGAGATCATCTGGCTCATGGGAATTTAAAGTTTCGGTCTTAGTGCGTGAAACTTCTTGTGTGCTGTTTGCAAATTCAGTAGCACCGACAATGTCTGAAACCAAACTTAAGTCTGCTGATTGAGAATTGAATCGGTTTTCTGACGATCGAGCCTGAATCATGAAGGAGTCATCAGCCAAAATGTCTTTCTTGTTTTTCTCTGATGATGAAATGGAAACACCATTGAACATACTGAAATTATTGTGTCCATCCGCATTTGCTGGTTTATCAGATTGATTGATAATGAACCAATCCTCTTCTTTCTGGCGTTTAGTGAGGGAAGGTTCCGGGCCACAGCTGGAAAGAGTTGATGCAGAATAGTGACCTGATCCTTCATTTCTCTGAGAAAAGAACAGCTCCTCATCTGTGCTATGTTTTTTCTTCATAAAGGAAGGTGCATCCATCCCTTCCTTAAAGTATTCATTGATATTTTGACCCTCACTGTCTAATTCCCTCCCTGTCACAATAAAGGAATCATTTGAAACTATTCGAGTTTTAATAGTGTCTGGCTTGTGGTTAAATCCATTTAGCTTTGCCTCCTCAAAATTCTTATTCACAATATATTCCTCCTCAAACTTTACAAGCTGTTTTTCTGTATCAGGACTCGACTCATCATCTCTCAAGAGAAGATTCTGGAAAGCATCCCAGTTGTTATTGCCTTTTGTGCCATTTGAATCAGCATCAACTGAACCATTTAGTGTGCCAGGGTGCTTTGCATTGTGTTGTTTCTTATGGTGACGGGAGGTTGACTTGTGCCTTCTCTCCAGTGACCCCACAGCTTCCTCTACCTGCTGTTTCAGGGAATCCCCATTGATAAATTCTTCCTCGTCCAATGAACTCCCTTCTGTGATACTACCCTTTTCACCATCTCCTTTAGAGGTTATATAGTTTATATTGCGAATAACTACTTTCCTTGAGGACTTCTTTCCATGCTTCTTTTTGCCTTGCCTTGAATGCTCATCTGAATCACTCTGATAACTAGAGTCAGTGGATGCAGTTGATGATTCTTCTTCAGAGTGCTCTGGTACTTGGGAATGTTTCTTCTTCTTTTTCTTCTTAAAGGATGATTTATTATAATCCATTTCTCGGTCAAGAACATGCGAGTCTTCCATATTTGGAGGCCATTGCATGTTCCCTGGATAATATGAAGGGGGAACCTGCATGCCAGGATATAGGTACCCTTGGAATGGTGGAGGCATATGTTGAAATGCATGACCCTGAAAATTGTGAATGTGCTGAGGAAGATGGTTTGGCCAGGACATTGGTAGTTGAGCCCTTCCGTCTGGTGGTGGTGTCTGAGCTGAAGTTGGCACGCTATTATCTGCGGATTTTCAAAATTAACGATAAATAACAAACGGTGCTGGATCCATCTGTACAAGATTTAAGTTGTTTCATATTTAAAAGACATTGTTTGGGAAAATCAGTCACAAATACATTTCACTGGAAATTCCAGGTAGTCATTTTTATGTCTAATCAAGTGTGAGGCAAGCATAATACCGCAACTGACAGGGAATTCATGTATAAATTCTCAATTTTCTCAAAAGAACTGTATATTCGTTTTGGTTAACAATGAAAGAGAAGAGACTAACAGAGGTGAGAATACAATAGGAAACTATATTTTTTATCAAACATGACTATGGCTAAAAGACAAGTGGTTTCAGGAAATATTTGTTTCATTCATTTTTTGGAACCTCGGTGCTCGGAGGAAGGGCCAATGACAAGATACTGAACCAACTTAGTAGTAAAGAACGATACCATGACTCATGTCAAAACTTGCATGACTAGGGGTTGACTCAGAGATAGAGGCATCAACTAAGCCATTTAGTTTACTGCTGGCATCATCTTCACCAGCAAGAATGATTCCGGATGTCCTCAAGTATGGCAATACGGGTTGAGAAGACACCTGCATTGCTGCTATCTCATCCATCCAGAGCTTGTCTTCATTCTTTTGCTTGCATAGGTCTAAGAAATTGATGCATGCTTCCCTACATGAGATAGCAATTTATATTACATAGCAAAACACTGAAAGTTTTCAGGTGCTAAAAGACCTGTGATTTCAGATACGTTGAAATTGTGAATCTTTCACATCATAATCTTGTATCAAAGAATGTAATGGATATGAATATATCAGTAAATAATTTAAAGTAGAGAAAAGAACCAATAAAATAGTAACATTAATTAACTAAAGGTTTTAAAAAAAAAAAAATTCAAAAAGAGAGATACAGAAGCAAATTCAAATATGGAAATAATATAGTGAAGTAAGTCCTGCAGATAGTGCATCTATTCATTATGTAGTCCTTATTATCGATTTTCAAGTCCAAACAGCAAATGGAAGTGATAGCATTTTCCCTTTTGGAAATATTCAAATTTTATCTTCTTTTTTACCTCTTTTTTTTTTTTTTTTTTTGGTGATCTACTTCCTTGTCAAACAAAGCACGTGACATGAAACACATGCAAAATATTGGCATATGTTTCAGGCAAATTTTTAGGTTAATATCAGATAAGCAAGTTATTATGGATTTATATTAAAAAAAGTTATCCATTAAGCATTTGAAAAGAAGGACTTTCAGCCAAACATGAAGGAGGCAATATGTATGTGTGCTTGAGGTAGGTGCCATTCAGGTCAATCAATGATGTAACATGTCATACCTCAGCAAGGAAAAAAACTGTCCAAATGACATGTCAGTGACAAAAAGGTAAAATGAAAAATAAGCAGTTAAGAGTTAATAAGGTGTGAACCATTATGCAAAATCATAAATGTAATTAAGTATAAATGAAGTTCCACTCAAGTAAGGTAAAAGATTTTTCTTTTCTTTTTCAAGTGAGTAGTTATGATGAATCAATATCATTTTCTTATATGCTTGCAGACCTTAATCGTGAAGCTCCAAAAGTATCAGCAAAATATATAAGATCATCCAGAGACTCTGGGTAATATCCTGCAACTAAAGCACGGGCATAGGCCATTGCTTGCTCTTTGCAAAGCATAGCTTTACGATTATCTAGGACACGTTGAAGGCGAACCCTGTTCATTAAACATAGATGAAAAGTTATTGCAAGATATTATAGATACTTTATGAAGAATAAAAAGATGTCATACGAGACTAAAAAAGGAAAACACCAAGTGCAATACCTGGAATTTTCTTCATTTCCATCTTGATTGGTAGTTGACTTTTTGACACGCCCATCTGCAGATGACATATTTACTGTTAATCCCAGGTCAGAATATGAATTACCTTGAAATAATGAATGAAGCAGATCAAAAAATTCTCTGATCCCATTTTAAAGTGGAGTTGAATGATTAACCAATAAAAAAGATAATGCCAATGGATTCATGGGTCAGTCCTTTTTTTACAGAAGATTGTGAACTGCAGACACAGTACTTGCTAATTTTATCTTCACATGGAACATTTTGTGATATCTATTGCACAGTTAGCATGCTGACATGAGTTTTCAATACAACCATCATTTGGCTAGGCTACATGTCCAGAAAAAAGACAAAGCGCACACAATAAAGTTGTATAAGTAATTTGGTGCTATTGCAATCAAATTGGCCATGGATAAAGTCATATGTAATATAACATAACATGTCACTTTATTACGTAGCAGCTGCAGTGTCATGTGTACTTTCTCCCACTATGTACAAGTCTCAAAGTTAAAAAAGGTATCCAAAAAAATCATTAGCCTTTATAATTGAATAGTTGCATTCGGGTAGCGATTTAAAAGAAAAATAAGAATTTACCACAGGAAAGTTTAATTAAGAATGATAATAAGAGACCAGAAAAAAAAGTGTTGAGAAGGAGCCGGAGATTCTGGGATATCAAATTAACAGAAAGATAAGGCACCAATGTCATTAAGGTTTCCCATCCATACCTTCTGCCTCTGCCACTAAATTGCTCTTCTCATTTGACTGACTCTCAATCTGCACAATCTCCTTTTCTATTGTCACAATCCTCTCTAGAACTTCTGGGGTGCTTACAAATCTAACAAACCTGTAGAAAAAATGAACCTAAACAGATAAAACAAGCTCATGCATCTCATTTAGCAAAACATAAGCAGCACTGGATACCAACATTATTCTTATAGAATTATTCTAAACGCTAACCTACGCAATAAAGGTACAAACTTAGCAAGGTACAGAATTTTGTGCACTATTCAATCACTCCTTCCCGTTCTTTCCTTCCAACCAAACAAGGGAAATCAACTTCCTTCCAGCCCATTTCCTTCCCTTCCCTTCCCTTTCCTTCCACCACCCCAAATCATTCCAACCAATCACACTGTAATGGTCGATCTGATCCAAAGTTCACATTTTTCAACATTCAGAACACTTGCAATCCAATTCATCAAAACCCCAAAATTGCTACATACCAAAAAACACAAAATCAAAAAGGAAGAGGAGACCAAACCTTTGCAGGGTGGCTTTGGTGAACCAGGGGGCATGTACACTAGCAGGACGTAGAGTGATGGAATAGCCACCTTTTGAAATCTGATCTTTTGCACTCTTAAGATGTGAAAGAAACGGTTCTAACAGCCCAGAAGCTAGTCTCTCACTCACACCACCGGCAACAGCAATCAGGTCACATCTTTAACACACAAAACACAGGAACCGAGAGTCAAAATCACCAAAAAGAAAATAACCCATGCTGCTTTTTTGGCTTAAAACTTAACACATGTATGTGAATTGTGAAGCTGCAGAACCTTGTTCTTGTTGGGGTGAGCTGAAAGAGGGCATGATCAAGACGAGTGCTTGGGTCCATAGCTCAAAGTTCAAAGCTGAGAGGGTCCACAAGAGAGTGCGAGAGTGAGGCTCAAAGTCTCGAAACTTCAAAGCCTAATGACTTTAACACCTCAAAGCCTCAAGTCCCTCTCCTCTTCCCTAGGATGCTTCACATGGAATGTAGAAGAAAGAGAGAGGTTTGGCACATGGGGTGAGCGAGAAGAATGTGGGAATGGAAATGGAGGTGGTGGGTTTGTTGAGTCTTGAATGTGGGTCCACCATAACATGCTCCCTCTCTCTTTGTATCTATCTCTCAAAGACATGTACACGTTGTTTCTAGAAAGAGAATGTAGAGGTACTCATACTCCAAGGTGATGGTGGTATAATAGAATCATTGAACATAGAAGGTTATGAAAGGAGAGTGTGGTTCAGTGGTTGAGAGGTCCATTTTTCCTTTGTATGTTAACTTGTCATCCAAGAGAGCAGAGGGGCGCCTCTCTTTCTTTCTCTCTCCGAGTTTGCGAGGCCTTTTGTCTTTGCTTTTAGCTTGTTGTCGGTGTCATTCACAGGCGAAGAGTGAGTGAGCGAGCAGCAAAGAATAATTAACAGGTTGTTGTTGCTGTCACTTGCCACTTGTCAGTGCCAACCATCACAAAAAAGGTTCAGCCTAGCATGAATCCAAGCTGTGTTCATCCCATACGCCAACAAACAGTAATAATAACTGTGCTTCTTTTGTTTCCACCTTGCAATCTGAAGTGAGTCTTTGTTCTGCATTTCACTTACTAAACTATTGCCTTTTTATTGGAAGCATTGTAATTTTATACATGAAAATTATCCATTAAATTTTTCACCTTTTTTTATTATTTCATACCGAACATATTTTTAGATGGCAAATTTTATGGATAATTTTAACAAATAATTTTAGTTATATAAAGTTATTTTTGAAGGTAAATTTTGACATAATGGTAAAGTTATTGTTTTTATTAATGAAATAATACTGTATATATCTATTACTCTCATATCTTATTAGATGAGAATCTCATGCATTGAACTGCCCTTTAAGGACACTCTTATAATTTAAAATGTGTTATTAACCAAATGAATAAGTCATTTTGACAATTCATCTTATATTAAAAACATTAACTACAACATCTTGAATTGTAATTTTTTTTTTTAATGTATAAACCTTCAGTACAAAGAAGGGAGAGCCTACACATCTTTTTAAGCTACAAGCATCAAAAGGGACATCCTCTAACCAAAATACCTTACTGAATACTTAAATGTTTGAATGGATATAAACTACATTCAATAAACTGCTCTAAAACAACATAAATAATGCAGGAAGAGAAAGTCATTCTTAATGTATGGAGATGCAAGGTTGTTATCTGGGGTTTGCAATTCTGATTGGAGTCAATAAATTGGAACAAGCTAGGTAGCTAGCTGTCTATGATTGTGTTGTTGGTGCCAACAAATGTAAAACTCCAAAACAAAAGGTGCCGACAAATAAGAGTAAGATAACCAAAGCTCACCTATTCTGATGACAAAACATGGGAAAGAATGTTGTGTTCTTGCACTTTTAGGAGAGGACTTTCCAGATGAGGATAAATAGTTGCCTTTTTCATTTCTCCTGAAAAATAAACAATTGTCTGATTCCATGGACAATCTCTATATCCTTTTGGTTCATGGGTCATTTAGACCGAAAAATTATTTTGTACTCCTGGAGTACTAGGTTGGATTATACTATAAATACTTATAGGAACGTTTGGTAAAAGAGTTGAATTTTTATTTTCAAGAATGTTATACTTGAAAATATCTTTTTAGATATATATTTTTTACGATATTTGGTAGATAGATTGTATCCTCAAAAATATCTTGTACATTTTCAAAAATATCCGTAACAGAGGGCAGTGCCCAATGGTAGAGGGTGGCAGTTGGCAGTGGATGGCAATAAAGATAATTTGGTCTTTACACATTAGAAAATATTTTCTTCCCATAAAAATATTACAATCCCATTTATGAAATGAGATTGTCTTAGGGGAAATGCTAAAGAAAAATGAATCTTAGAAATACAATATTTCCTAAAATATTTTTGTAAATCTTTTACCAAATAAAAAAATATTTTTATATTTTCAAGAATGTAAAAATATTTCCCCTAACAAACGCCCCATAAAGTCATATTTTAGCCTCAAGTGGTGGAGAACCCACAACTAACTTGTATGTTTATCTCATTTTATAAGGAGCCAAAGCATAATCCAATCTAATATTCTATAAGCACCTAATGATTTCTCCATTTACACGAGTGGGAGCTTGGGGAAGATTTCAAATAGACAATCTACAAATAGCCAAACTAAGAAAATATCACTGGTAAACTTTTTTTAGCAAAATTATATATTTTTTTCACTTTTGATAAAAAAGAGTCATTACTATGGGAACCTTTTTACGTTTTTATCTTTCAAAGCACCAAATAGAGTTACCATAAGACTAAATTTTGCAAATGATGCAGGTAATGTGTAGAGAATTGAAATATACCTATTTTATGGTTAACGACAAGGACTTTGGCACTCGTGGGGCTATATAATGGTGGTTGGATCATTGATATAAGAGAAAAAGTAAATACACATGCAATCATGGCCTTGCTAATTTCTAATAATCCATGACTTTTCATCTTAATGTCGGTTCATACATTGCTTTCCAAAACAAAGAATCAAATACTTATCGGATTGCTTCACCACTCATTCACAGTAAGTAGGCCTTAAGTATAGTCATTTGATTTGATACTTCTTTGATAATTTAGTTTTTGGACTTTCCCCTGATATGATATTGCTCTTAGCTCCATCAATAAGGCTCTTCCAACTTCCAACTTCATAAATTTTAATTTTGCAAAAAACAAAATGAGTTATTAACAAAAAGAGAGGCATCCAATTTAGCTATCACCATTTCTACCAGTAGATGCTGCAATCATTAGTTAATACTCTTTCTAGATGAAGTCTCAACATCTTAAGGAAATAGTTCATGAAAAAGGTTCAGACTGTCTTAACCAAAGCTGATGATCATTCATAAATATTATTATTTGCCACAAAATTTGATAGGAAAATAGTATGCCTGCAAATATCAGTTTTTTTTATAGTTTAAATATATTTTTAATCCCTATGAATATGTATCATTTTGATTTTGATCCATTTAAAATTTTTACTTTGGTTTTAGTCTCTCTTTTTTCCATTATTAGATTTTTGATCTCTACCATTTAGACTTAGTGTTAATTTGTGATATTCATAATTAAGAATCAAAAGAAAATTCAAAAAATATTTACAATGACCAAAAACAAAATTTTTAGTATTTGTAAGAAGTAAATATGTATTCTAAAGTATTTATAAAGACCAAAATTTAGAACAACGGAAACTTATATAAAATAAAAAAAATAAAAAAAGACAAAAAGAGTGACCAAAAACCAAAGGAAAAAATTTGAAGGGACAAAAATCAAAATAACCTATATTTACAGGTATTAAAAATATATTTAAGTTTTTTCTTTTATAAATGCAAATGTCAATTTATTCACTCCTATTGATCCCATCCGAATTATTGGATCGTGATTAGCAATGAAAATTCAAAGTAATGATTAAGGTAATTAAGTACCAAGAAATGGCAACACAATTAGTAACTAGTGAACATGTTTTATTCTTTATGGACACAGCTACAAAGGTCATTACCTTTTTTGGGTTGTTTTTTCGTCTTTATATTTTTAAAAATGAAGATCCTCCTGTTCAAAGTTCAAACTCTTCTTCTTTGTGGATGAAATTGTGTAAATCATGTTTTTTTTTCTCCGGTGACCATTGCAAAGATCAGGAAGTATCCTTGCAAGTTTAATCTATTTGATGTATGCATACAATTAATTTTCATTTAACTATGAAAGCACTAGGATTATTTAGGTCTGGTTTAATAATACTTTTTAAGGAGGTGTTTTTGTTTATAAAAAATATTATAAGTCAAAACTTTCTGTTGAAGTGCTTTTATTCCTATCTTTCAAAAGGCAATGGGTGCTTTTGAAAGCCTTTATGTGATTTTTTTAAGCTGATTTATACTCTCTAAAATTTAAAGAACTAATATAATCTTATTCTTTTTAATGATAATGAAAGTAGAAATTACTCTCTTTAATATTTATATCCATTATAGTTATTTTATATTTTAAAAATAATTTTACCAAATACTATTTTTGTGACCTCTATTTATTAAAAGTAATTTTTTCATTATTTTATCAAACAGTATTATTATGACTTTTTATTAAGAGAAGCTTTTAAAAAACTTAAAGAGCACGACGACTCTTAAAAAATCACAGCAATACCACACCCAACCTTAGTCTCTCCACAGGAATTGTCTTTCTAAAATTTGAATTCATATCCTCCTCTTAAAATAGCCAAAGTTACTTGTCATGTTAATCATCTCTTTATGAGTGAATTAGGATATTCTTATGTTACACACAAATATAAGATGGTTATATATATATATATATATATATATATATATATATATATATATATATAAGATTCACTATTATTTATTAGTCCATCAATTTTCTTTATATATCTTATTCTCTTATAAAATATAATCTTATGTCAGTTGAGAATCCGATTTAGTAAAATCAAAAGGAACAACTTAGGTAAGTGCAGAAAATCACCTGCATAATGGGACCAACATATTTTAAACTCTCACTTGTCCACAATAATAGTTAATTGCATCCCCTGAAGAAAGTTTTGACTGACACTGAAAATCTACATGGTATAATAATATTTTCTTTGTGCCTTGGGTTGATATTTTATGTATGCATATATGTGCAGTTTGGTTATAATAATCAATATATTGATAAAATAAAAAATAAAATGGAAACTGCTGCTTGTTCTCAAAGATCTTCCAGTTCCAAGGAACAATCATTTACCACATCTATCTTAGCTGTATACATTATGACATGCTGACCATGATGAAGATGGCCGAACACACAATCCGACTGAGCAAATAGCTTGGTCCATGTAAGCTATTTTTAATTTTGAATTTGTTCACAGTTCACCACTGCCACTTGACAAGAAATTTTAACCAACACCACACTACAAGCAAGCCCCTCCTACCCCACCAGCTTGCCACACCATGCCACATAATCTCTGTAATATTCTGTCTTTGCTATATCCTTATAGTATTTGAGTATCTTTCTCATAGTTATTTACATAACATTTTCCTTTTACTATCGCAGTCCTGGAGGTTCCTGAGTTGAATTAGCTAACTATACTATCGGGGCAAATGTCTGCAGTAAGTCTCATTCTAGCTTTCTATTATTTACTTGGAGAAAGAGGAAAAAAGTTTAAAAAGTGAAATGAAAGCTTAGGGATAAATGTAAGTATGATTAATTATTTACACATAAAAAATTACTGTAATCTGTTGTATTCATTTTTGGATTAGTTCTAACTTAGTTCAACTTTGTGGTCCTATTCAAAATATGTAAGCTGTCCAGTAGTGTGTACCAAACATATATTATTCACTCCCATCTACTATGTAACCAGCAGGTATTTGCGTGATTATTTTACTTGAAAAAGGAAACGACCGAAGAAACAAAATTAAATTAATATATAGAAGACACATGAGGGATCGCTCATGTGTTGACTAAGAAGCATAGCACAGTAATTGAGAAGCCAAGTTTCAGCAACTCCCTAAAATATTGAGCTGAAACAACGATGGAGCCACAGGTCCCCTTCACTATAAATGTCACATTGAAGTCCAAGCTAGGAAACTCAGAAGAGTGAGGGCCCAATAGGCAATAATTCAGAAGCCTCACGCCACGGTCCATTATAGGCCATGTGTAAACAACACACCATATTATTGTTTCCCTGACAATTGAGCTTGATTGATTCTTGAATAGGTTTAATTAATCTATATCCATATAATTTGATTCAATTTTTAATTAAGTTCTTATAATTAAAAAATTTTTAATTAAATTTTTATATTATATAAACTTTTATAATCAAATCTCTGGAACAATTCATTATTATAAAATTTTCGGTTAGATTGAATAAATTTTTATATTTAAGCTTATAAAATTTGGTAAGAACTTATTAAATTATATGAAATTTTTAAAAAAATTATAGTATTATGTTGCTTTAAGAACTTGATTATAAAAATTTATCTAATGTAAAAATTTGAATAAAAATTTTTAAATTATAAAAATTTAATTAAAAATTTGATCAAATTATAGTATCCTACTAATTAATTAAACCTATATTTTATTTACTAATTGTATCAGTATATAAAAAGGAGCCAGAAATTTCCAGCCAAAACATTGAGAGATTGGTCATTCAAATTTGGGCTAATAATCCTAGAAAAGAACCGTTAAATGAGCTCTCTGTGCTTGTTGAAATTATGGGCTTTTCTTTGTTTGCGTTCAATTGAAAGTGGCAATGAGTGTGCCTTACAAGTGCTGCACCCGGGTTCGAGCCAGCCTCCGGCTGGCACTGGGATAGAACCCTCCCTCCTTCCCCAACCCAAAAAAGAGTGGCAAAAAGAAAACAAAATACTCCTATTACGTGGCTAAAATTGTTTTTTGTTTTTTATGTGACGTAGCTAAAGTTGTTTTGCTAATTTTTTTAATGAACTTTTGAATAACTGAGTGGTTTTTACCATTTTTTAATACTAATTAAGGTTGTCAAATTTATGAGATATCTAAATTTGAGGAGTTTAAGTAAATTTGACTCATTAATTTATAAGAATTTATTTGTTTTAAAAATAATATTGAAAATATTTATAATATCTAAATATAATTTAATTTTTTTAGGGATATTTATTTCAAGATTTGAAATTACATTATCAGAAAGCACATTTTTGAGAATATCATACCTAGAAATATCATTCCTAACTATTCTAAAAAAACTAGTTTGTTTAACATTAAAGATTTTTGGGAACATGCTTTCGGACTCCAGAAATAAGTTAAAACTTGTTTGGTTTATAATGCATATTTCTAGGAATATACATAATAATTCTCAAAATATCCATAATATGTTTTGTTTTTCATAATTGAGGAAAATAAGATAATTGAGGAATATTTTGATATTTTTCATAATAAATTTTATTCTCATGAAACGTTTCATTCCCAACTCTTATGTTGTGGAAAAAATACCGTCTAAATATAGAAATGTAACTTTCTTGAGAATAATTAATATTTGGGAATATATTTTTAAAACTTGAAACAAATATGACATACCTTGAAAGAAACACCCATTTATATATATATATATACACACAAAAGTTTGGTGCATGCTATGGTGGACTTGCAAAATGGTGGATTTTTAATATATTTATCAACATTTTGAGCAAAGTTACCAGCATTCTGGGTAAAGTTACCAATATATTGTATAGAGTTATTGGCGTTTTAGGCAAAGTTACCAGTTGATAACTTTATACAAAACACTGGTAGTTTTTACCTAAAATGCTGATAACTTTGCTCAAAATACTGATAAATACACAAAAATCCACAAAATTCACCATTTTGCAAATCCACTAGAGAACCTGCCCAAAAGTTTAGGTTGAGGGAAAAAACTTGCCCTAGTCTAAGGTTTAGGCATACCTCTGGATTCATTAAATATTTACAAAGATATTTACAGGTCATCCACTAATGAAAAAACTTAAGAATCGAACCCAAATTACGACAATGCATGAATAGAATGCCGATCAGATGAGCTAACCTCCGTTGGCCCTAAATATAATAAGATAAATTTATGATAAAGCAAATATATGTCAAAATTTTACTTGCAACATTATAATGAAGCAAACGCAAGATATAAAGTTTAAAGTACAAATTAAAATCACCGAAAAAGTAATAGATCAAAACTTCATAATGTTCAAACAGATAATCACTTAAGTCAAGATGTCAAGATCTTCTATTTTGAAAGTCCTAATTAGGAATGCTCCTTGTAAAATACTACACTTTGATACTTGAAAGATCAGTTTTGAATAAAATAGTGGACTTGTAAGTTTATTCAAATTTATCTTAGTTCACTCCAATAAACTCAAGTTTATTTAGGTCCAAGTTTTCTATCGAGTTGGCTCGATTTAGAGACTTTAACTATGGAAACTCATACGAAGTTACATGTTAACTTAAGAATTTAACAACTATATCACTTATTGCTCATAGGATTTTTGATTAAAAGTAGTGACTAAGTAAAACAATTTATAAAACGGTGACTTTAACATCCATACGGTTAATATTTATCACTTTATTTTATTTAATATTCAATCTTAAGTTTACTTAAATTATGTTAAAATTCTTACTAATTGTTTCTAACCGTAGAGCGTCATTTTTATAGAAATCCTCTGAGCTAGGCTATGCAATTAATATTGCAGGTCAGGTGCTATTCAGTGCAAAACAGTAATCCCTTCTGTGATCAACTTGAAGCTCAGCATTTTTTCACGAGATGTTTGCCTCTGTACTCCATCCCTCCCTATACCGTCCCTAGTATACTTCAATGCCTCTCCCTTTTTTATCCCCTTTTCTCGTACAATGTGTCTCTCAAATATAATCAACTCAAAATTTCAATATTGAATATAATCATGCCTTCATTTAGGCAACATAGATTAACAGACTATAATTCAGACATTTTAATTAAGTAGCAAATAGATAGCTATTTGACACAAATCAAACGTTTGCTGTATCAATAATTCCTCACTTGGCCCAATGTTAGGGTGTAGAAATCGTAGTGTACCTGTGGAATTCTTCTCCCTCAAAATATAGTACTTGGATATTGATTTTTCAGTGACTTTTTAGGATATATATGAGATCGAGTACTTAATGAAGAAATTAATTGGCCTAAGCTTTTCATTTTATTATTATTATTTTTTTAGTGCGTTTGGGAGTTAGCAACGAAAGAGAAAAGAAGGTACAATAGAGAAGGAAAGATAAGTAAAGAGGGATGAATACACAGTTTAACCTTATTTTTATGGGAGTTTAAAATAGATTGATGGAACGAAGTAGAGAGTTCATGATGTATTTTTATAATTTCACCTTCTATCAAAATAACTAAGCATAATTATAAATGAGATGTAAAAATCTACCAAAAAATAAATAAATAAGATGTAAAAATGTCACTTCTATATATATTTTAATATAGATAAGATAATAAGTTTATAGTTTAAAACCACTTAAAGCCCCAATTTTAAGGGAACTATAAATATAGGAATGCTTTGGAAGGTTTATGAAAAATCCCTCTTTCCATTGTCTATTTTTATATAAAACTCACAAACACTCCCCACAGGATATATGTAGAGGTGGGTAACTTGCATTGGTCTGATGAGCAACAGCTTGAAGGTAAACGAGCTGGAGCAGGCAATATTATAAACAAAAAAAAGTACTTGTATGATCCAAGAATATTATATGATTGTACTTTTGGTCAATTATATAAATATATCTTATATGAAATATATTATTAATATAAAATCTCATATAAAAACACTTATATAATTAATTTAAAAATACAATTGTATGGTATTTTTACACTATGCAAGTATTTCTCGTTAACAGACTAGCAAAACTACCAACCCAGTGCCATCGCGTGTCAGTCCGTGAGTTACCGTACTCACTCACTCAATTATTGATTTTTCTTTTTCTTTTGTTTCTATGTTTTTCATAAATTATTTAAAATTTTGGACCCTAGTTAGACATTTAAACTAGTACAGTCATTTTAATTTTAATTGTTTTCTATTATTTAGTAAAGAGTTAAAAAAGAAATTAAAATAAAATTTTAAAAAATAAATATATTATAGGTCACAACTCATTAAACGGATCAACCTAAAAAAATTAACTTAATTATATTTTTGATTTCTCAAAATATTACAATTTTCTCATTTGGTATCTCATTTTAAAAAATTTTCCATTTAATTCATAGAAAATTTTATTCATTTTTATTTCGTCTCTCCATCTACTTATCATTAGTTTTCTCTATGTAGTGTCAACTTCTTGTTCCATATGGAGACTAACACGGATTGATGGATAAAGATCTGGATCAAACAGGAAAATCATGATGATTTGGCGATCAAAAAGATAAAAATGTAAATTTTTGTAGGGTGAAACAAAAAAACAAAAATATGATATTTTAAATGAAAAAATTTATATAATCTATATACACAACGTAAAAAATTTAATTAAAAGCTTAATAAAACTAATTTATGTGTAATTATTGATTATTATTATAAAATTAAATTACTATTTTAAATATTTCTTAAATAACTATTTCTGCAAAAATATATATAATTTAACTAGTAATATTTGATGTCATTTATTATATTTTATAAAATTAAAATCTTTATATAAATATAGTTAAAATAAAATATAAAATATGAGAGAAAATTATTAAAAAAGTTATTCTACTATGGGAAGAATTTGAATTTTAACAAAAATGTTATTAGTTCCTCTATCAACTTGAAAAAAGGTTAGCTAATTATTAATCTCTAATCGATTATAATTTGTTATTATTATATACTAAATATTCAAATTCGAAAGCTATTATAAATTATTATATATTGCTTCAATTCAAATTCAAAATCATAAATTATTTAATGTTTATAACTTCGTATACATCATAAATTAACATTAATATAAATATTTAAAAGTAAATTAGACTTATTAAATTTTCAATTATTAATTTTACTGTGTGTACAAATATAAATGATTTATGTAAAATATCACAAGTTTTTCATTTTATTTTATAAATATTATGGTTTATTTTTTTGCTCCGTATGATTTTTGCTTTTGAGCCTTTAAAATATTGTGATTTTTTTGGTTCGGACCCCTTTTTTTATCCGTTAGTCCATATCAGCTCTCACGTAGGACGTCAAGTTGACACTTAATGGAAAAAAATAATTAGTAGGTTAATAGAGCGATCAAACAGAAATGAATAAAATTTTTGAAATACTAAATAGAAAATTTTTTCAAAAAGGGAACTAAATAAAAAGATCATAATATTTTGAAGAATTAAAAACATAATTAAGTACAAAAAAAAATTCAAATTTAAACAAGCACAAGTTGCGAGTTACGTAGGCTAGCCTGTGAAATTCAATCATATAACCGGCTCTAGAGGCCTGTTTGGTATGCCTGATAGTATAAGGCCTGATAAAATAAGAGCTGATAATATAAGATTTGATTGTATAAGGCCTGATAAAAATTTAATACTATGCAGTGTTTGGTATGTCACTGTATAAGATATTGTATTATATAAAATATAACCAGAAGATGAGATTATAACAAATATAATTTTTAAATAGTTATTATAATTATTTAAACTATTTTTTATTATATATAAAAATAATTTTATATTAAAAATTATTTATTTATTTATTTTTTATTTTTTTATAAATATAAAAAATATGAAAAAGAGAGAGAGAGAGAGAGAGTGAAATAGAGATGGAGTTTTTAACCATCAAAATCTAAATAGGTTTAGTATCATATTCCTATATTTGGTTGTATTTTTTATTATATATAATTAAATTTATATTAAATATTATTATTTATATGTTTTAATAATAAATTTTTAATCCTATACTTTTATTTCAGTTTGAATAGTTATTTTATAATTTTTTTTAAAAAATATTTATTTATTATTAAATAATATTATTTTTTATTTATATATTTTTATTTTTTATTATTTATTTAATAATTATTTTTCTTTTAATAAAATATATTAAAAAATAAAAAAGTGAAAGAACCATTATACATTAAAAGCTAATCAGGCCTAATATGGCCTCCCTAGGCCATATTAAATTATCAATCATTATAATGTATAAGGGAGATTTGATAGATAAGTTTATACAATATGTTGACTGCAACAAACAACGGATAAGATCATAATATATTGTATTATCTTATCCTATCATACCTAATGTAGCATGCCAAACACCCCCTAGATATATATTTATGGATATATTTGTTTCAACGTTATTTTTTTTTTTTTTGACAAGAAATGACTTTTTAATTATTAAAAATTTATTTTTTATAAAATTATTTTTTTAATTTTTATTCAAAAGTTAAAAATATTTATTTTAATTTTTAATAGAAGTTAAAATGAATAATTTTTATAAAAATAAGCTAAGCCAAAGACACTCTATATGACATACTCTCTCACAAAGATTTCTTTGATTGCAAGAAATTTAGGGATGTAAAAAATCTCTACATGGCGGGGATCCCTGCGGGGACTGCCCCATCAGGGGCCCCGCTGTCGGGAATTTTTGCCCTATAGAGATAGGGATGGGGATAAAAGTTCTCCTACGGTAGATTCGGGGAAAAGACCATATTACCTTTAATGATACTTACTATATCTATATATGTATATACAAGTTTATGGCATTTCATACCTATTTATTTAATTTAGTAATTGAAAATTTTTCTTATTTAGCTAACCCAAATCCTTTTCCCCTTTTGAGTTTTGAAACTGATTTCACATTGAAAGTAGAGGGTCGTCGTCGTGAGCTCCCCCCTTTCCTTCTTCTTCTAGTTGCTGCATTGTTCCTTACTTCTTCTTACTACTACTGCGCATTTGTTCCTTGCTTCTTCTTCCTACTGCTGCCTGTCTTCTTCCTTGCTTCTTCTTCTTGCTGCTGCACCGTTCCCCCCTTTTCCTTTTTCTTCCTGCTGTTGCACACATTTTCTTCCTTGCTTCTTCTTCTTGCTGTTGCGCCATTCCCCATTACTTCTTCTTCTTCTTCTTCAAACATTGTGTCGCAACCAGGCCAGATCTCACAATAAGGTCGAATCTACATCATTTTTTCAATATTTTTGAAATTTTTTGGGATCCTCACCAGGACCTACGGGGAACGAGGATGGGAAAAAAAAAATCCCCCACAGCAAGGATCGGGGACAAAGGCAAAGATGGTTTGGGGTCGCGGGGATAGGGAGCAGGGAGCGGGTGACATCCCTAAAGAAATTCATTAATTTCAAATTCGGCAAATATAAAATTAAATTTTATTTAACTGAACCTAGGAATTCCGTTATTAGAGAATGTGCTTTATTTTAGTGAGAAATTGAGGCTGATTTGCATACTAAATTGTCATTGAAAAAAAAAAAGTGGAAGTAAAAGTGACATTAATCCTAAATGCTAATACAGTCTAACAAGTTTCTCAATCTCAAGTGTAGCTTACATGCCAAATAAATAAGCAGAAACAGCCAAATACTTATTAATACACTAATTGTTCTGCTAATTAATTAGTACCAAAGTCAAGTTTTTCCAAGAAATCATAGCATCCAAGTAAAAGATGCTACTTTGAAGTGCCCCGTGTGACATGCACTAGCAACCCACATATGAAGTTGCCTACCATGTAGAGCACACATAAAATATTGATATCAAGCCAAAAGCGCTCGTTAATTCGAATAATAATATTGGCTTGGTCTCTAGATAAATTTCGCTGTAGAATTCTTTGATCAACTTAAGAGAAGGAAACTTGCAACAGTTATGACTTGAAATTGTCTATTCAAACAGTCAAAGGAAGAAGCCCCTTGAGTAATTTGGTAGTTCTGTCCAAATCTTTGTGTCGAGAGGCAAAGCCATTGACGCAGATATATGGTTGACTAATCAAGACGCAATACTATATGTTGTGCACGCACAAATGGACAATTTGGTCAAAACCCAGAAGGCAAATAATTAATAACAAAAATTCATGGCGCAGACAAGACGAAATTACTTTGAACATGAGAAGAAAATGAAGGGGACAAGGCATAGTAGTTGGGTGCCTTTTTGCTTCGTATTCTTCCAATCGTCCACCCCATAATACGGAGAAAGTACTTCTTCTGTCGTTCAAACCATCGTGCTTCATCTGGATCATGTTCAGTGTTCACATATGACTATATGAGAATTAGTAGAATTTTTTAATTACTTTTCATTAGAACAAGAAAAAATCATTATTATGTATTATTCAGTATTTAATATACACTTTAATTTGTCAGTATTTTTGTTCATCACTTAATTATGAAGAATAATAATTTTTTATTCTAAAGACAAAGATAAATGTTATTTAAACATATAAATTGGATATCACAGCAACACCTGCAATATAAGTAGCACCGAAGTACACTGTATAGGTCAATATATTTTATAATATAATATTTGAAGACAAAACCGCTTCTCTGTCCCATAGTATCATCGGTTTTTTTCTTTTTTGACGCGTAGTATCATCGTTGTTTTTTAGGGTTTCAGTGCTCAAAAGCAAATTCTCACGAGGAAATAAGAATTTCTCCAAAAGTGGAGAGAGAGAAGGAGAGACATGAACAAAGACCACAACGTGTTTGAAGGAGTACTACTCCTAATAGCATAGAGCCTAGAGGAAGTCAAAGTTACTGATTTCCCCAGCTGTCAAAATCGACAAAAACCGTTAATAAGAAACTTTTTTTTTTTTTTTGGGCCTTATAATAAACGTTTGAAGTTCAATATTTTTTCCGTTCTCGCTTTCAAAATCAATTTTTCACCAAGTAAAACTAGATTGATTATCGCACCAAAAGAAACTTAAACAGAGAAGACCAGAAAAAAAGCTAGGAAAGAGAATTCACACAGAAGTCATCATACACATCTATAAAAAGGACCTCAAACCATTCTTCGTACAAATCCATTTCACAACCATCGCATTCATAGCATTTGTACAAAAGCTCAAAAAAGGAAACAAATACAATAAACACAAGCCTGACATCACAAAGGCTAAATTAAACAGCCCCACATATCTCTTAATTTCCTATATATTTTTTTTCTTACAGAAATTAGTCATCTTGCAACGTGCCATGGCGATGAACTTCTTGCAACGCAGATTTTTCAGCCAGCAAAGGCAAATTCATGACATGATGATGAATGTGGTAACAACAAAGAAGCGAGTGATGGAGCCATGTGACGTGTTCCTCAACCACAGGTGCAGGGACACCAAGAAAACGGTGGCTACCTTGCTCTATGATCACCTGAGGAGGAACGGGTTCAACCCTTTCTTGGACAACAAGAACATGAAGCCAGGGGACAAGCTGTTCGACAAGATCAATGGTGCGGTTCTGGACTGCAAGATTGGCTTGGCCGTGTTCTCCCCTAGCTACTGTGAGTCCTATGATGCATAAATATTTTAAAATTCCATGACGTATAAACATTATACTTGTATCTTATAGCAATTCTCATATAATACTTCTATATTCATACTTTTTCGCATAGTAGGTATCTATTATCTTTAGAATTTTTGTTATTTAAAAAAATTTAAGATAGAAATTGAAGTTTTGTCCTTATTAATTAATACTTTCCTCTAATCATATTATCATGTTTACGTATCGTATCTCATTATATCTGATATTCGTATCTATATTTGTGCAACTGCAACATATATAGGTGAGTCCTATTTTTGCCTTCACGAGCTGGCGCTCCTCATGGGGTGCAGGAAGAAGGTGATACCCATTTTCTGTGATGTCAAGCCTTCTCAGCTGCGTGTTGTCAACAATTCGAAATGGTCGGAGGAGGATCTTCGGAGGTTTAGATGGGCTCTTGAGGAGGCTAAGTACACCGTGGGACTCACGTTCAATTCCTCAAAAGGGTATCTAATCTAATATACGATATATAATATAAAATTAACTATAGTATATAGTTAGAGGACTATTTTTATATAAGAGGGGAGAGCAATAAATTTTGCCTATCAAAGTATATATGAATGGTTAAAATTAAAAGTTACTTAGAAGTCATATCATTACTTAAAAAGTCACATGACTTTTCAAGTCATTCATGTAAGATTTAATCACTACGAGTAAGATCTACTTTTTTTATTCTGATAATTAATCATTTCTCTCATCACTTGATATATTCTCTCACTCTCTCTCTCTCTTACAAGTGAGAGGAATAGTTAATTGTAAAAATAAAAAAAATAAATCTTAATCAATAGGCCTTACATAAAGATTAAAAGTAAAATATAAAGTAATGTAACTTTTTAAAGTAATTATAGGATCTTTTATATATAGTTATATGATCAAAATTTACTTCTCTCTCTTTTTATATAAAAACATCATAGAGAATGTATATTAAAAGAGGAAAAGTGATTTATTATAAAATTGAGAAAAATAGATCCTAACCATTGAATCATATATGTATGTCAACATTAGTTTAGGAATAAAGATATGTGACTACTCTATCAGGTCATATAATTTTTAAATACCTTCTACTCTAGACCATTTAGGGTGAGATTTAATGGTTAATATTTATTTCTTTTATTTTTACAATAAATCATTTCTCTTCTTGATGCACTTCCTACATATTTATAACAATAAATCATTTCTCTTTCTTGACTATTTTTTACTTGTAAAATGCAGGAACTTGTCCGAAATTGTGAATAATGCTACTGAAATCATCATTGGCAGCATGATAGAGCTTGAGAATGAAGAGCAGATGCAGCATCAAAACATGCCGATTGCTCTTTAGAAACTTACCACATATGACTGCTAAAAACCATACTGCTGGCCTGGGACCAATCCTTCCTGATCGGTATAATGTCGTCAAGATTTTCCTCTGTTAAGAAGGTCGTAAATACCTAATAATGTAATTCGTTGATAGCTTGATTTAATTTGATTCTTCTTAATTTCAATAAAGTCATAAGACTCAAAACGCAAAATAAATACACCATATCAGATTCTTTTATACAATGTAAGATATAGCAACGTAAAGTGGCAGATATTCATAGTTTCATGTGCTTTTGTTTCTGTAAATTGTTGCAGTTATGCCGCAGCTGTTGTTGTATTCTTTTTAGTTGAATGTAAATAAAAAGATCTATCTAACATTACATCATTCACATCTTATATTCTTTATTTTTTCTTAATTTTGGAATCAAATTTAGTTCATCCAATCGTTTCATATTTCATGCATGTGCTACGTTCTTCGGTACTGCGTTGAACGCATGCATGAAGGGGGAAAATGTTATCTATATATATATATATATATATATATATATATATATAGCGAGAGAATCAAGTGAGAGGAGCAAATCTAGATCATTGGATCTTATATAAATAATGAAGATTAAAATATAAAATTATGTGACTTTTAAATAATTCTAAATCTTGACCATCTATATATAATTTTAAGCTTACATTTACTCCTTCACTATTATAAATCATTCCTCTTATATATATATATATATATATATATATATATATATATATATATATATATATATATATATATATATATTATGAGAGTGAGAGGAATAAATCTTGTCTATTGAATCTTACATGAATGGTCAAAATTAAAGCATAAAAGTCATGTGAGTATTTTAAGTGATCATATGACCTTTAAACAACTTTAAATCTTGACCATCTATTTATAATTATACGGCTCAAATTTGCTCCTCTTACTCCCCTAATAAATTATTCCTCTCAAGTGATACGCCACTTTTATATATATATATATATATAAATATAGTGACTAATATAATCTAATACATGCAAAGTGGTAATTAACATGCCTAAATGAAATTGGAGATTTTTCAATCAAGAATTTTAAACCAGTAAGTAGAAGGAAATTATGATTTATCTAAATACAAATGAGCATATTCCTAGTAGTAGAAGGAGCTTGCTTTTCTCTGGGCCATTACTTGACTAATTTAAAATCACTAGAAATACAATGAGAATGAAATTTTCAATAGATAATAAATAGTTATAAAATAATTAAACTATGGTGGTTCTAGCTATTTTTTAGCACAGAAATACATACAACTACAGTATCATAATCTCATCACATTACTTGTAAGCAAATCATACTTTATATTATGAGCATTAAAATGCTAAAAATATATGTTATGCAATACATCATGCGACAATTATTAATATGATTATAATCTCTTTGCTTTAATTTCTACTTTTCTTTATTTACTTGTCTCACATATATTTGAAGATCTTCTCTTAGGAAATTCCTATTTTCTGGTGTTACTCAAGATAACGTAACAACAAAGTAAGATTTTTATGCCATACTAACCAAGATAAGTAATATAGAATGATATTACATCTTATTCCTTTACCTTCTTAATGGTTAATGGAAAATCTTAATTGTTTTTTATTACTTACTTGCCATTATACACAAATTTATAATAAATATAAAGATACATAAACTTAAGTAATAAATATAACCTAAATAAAAGACTTAAATAATGTAAATTAAACAATAACTTGAATAACATAAATTCATCACATAATAAATTAAATAATAATACATAAAATTAAGCAATAAGATAAACTAAATAAAATGCATAAGATATAACTTAACTCATAAACTTAAAATAGATGAAGTGCACAGGAGTCAAAATAATGTAACATAATATTTTAATAAAATTTCTCAAAATATAGAGTTGTTAAATTTAAGTGTTAATTTTTAAAGAGACCGAATTTAAGATCACTTTTATTTAATTCGTTTTAAACTTTCTTATAATGGTCCATGAGTCTGTGCTTGTCATCATGGTACATTTAGCACATATAGATCATGTCCTTGTAAGGGTTACTATAAAGTTATAGTAATGTCCATAAGTCAAAAGTTATCATATTATCCATACAAGGTATGAAATTTTAAGCAAAAGTATAAATAATTTAATAGTTTAAGTCCATATATAATAAATTTTATATATATTAAGTGTTAGATACAATATTTTACTCTTAATATTGGTCCCATGAAGAAATCTCAATAAAAATTGACAACTCAAAATAATATATCATTATATAAACAATATCTTAGTAATAGTAATAGTAGTAGTAGTAATAATAATAATAATAATAAGTAATAGTATAAAAGAACTTCAAATAAATTAACTTGAAAAGATAAATGAAATAATTGCAATAATAATGAGCAATAATATAAATTAACATTAGATCAAATAACTTAAAATGATAAATAAAATATATTATAATGATAAATAATAACAAGCAATAATATAAAGGAATATTAAATAAAATAACTTGGGATAATAAATATAATAAATTGTAATAATAAATAATGCTGAGCAATAATATAAAGAAAGATTAAATAAAATAACTTGGAAGAGTAAATAAAACAAATCACAATAATAAATAATAATGAGTAATAATATAATGGAATGTTAAATAAATTGTTGTGATAAATATTAAGGAGTAACTTTAATATAAAGGAATAGTAAATAAAATACTTATAATAAGTAACCATAGCTATAGTTTTATTTCACAAATAATTTCATTATTTACCTCTAGTTATTATAAATAATTGATAACGATATGTGCACACTAAACTTCTCTTCTTTTTCTTCCCCTCTCTATCTTCCCTCCTCTTTTTTTTCCTTTTCCTTTTCTTCCACGCCTAAGTCTCCCTCTCCATCTCTCTCTCTCTCTCTCTCTCTCTCTTTCTCCTTTTTCTTATCTTCTCACCCAATCCTCCCTCTTTCACATTACACCCTCTCATACACACACTCACAATCACTCTCTCACTTTTTCACACACACATTTTTTCTTCTTTTTCTTTGATCACCGTGGAAACCTTACCCCGCCCCCTCTCTCTTCTATTTATAGAAAATTTGGGGAAGTTAGAGGTTGGCTATGCATTTACACACCGACTATCTTCAACAATTATATTAATGTTTTCTTGACTTCTGTAACTATTCTTTGAATTTTTGGAGTATTATTACACACTTAATTTCTATCACTCATTACTATCACTTATTATCTTAATGGATTTTATAATATATTCTAAGTTTACTTTTATCAATTTATTGTCTTATTTTAAAGAGTTAATGTTTAAAACTTAACTATTTCATCTCTCTATTTTTTTTTGGATGTAAAGATATCAAATAATTCAAACAAAATATTTAATTTAATTAAGGAAATTAAAACAACACTACACAAAGTATTTTATGAAAAAGGATGTTACATATGTGATATTGAATTTCATCAATTAATTAATTTTTAGTTGATACTAATACGGTTAAGATAGACTGAAAGGGGAAGGACTGAATTCGACCTGATTTTTAGATTGATTTCATTGTCAATATTGGCAGGTTATTCTATTCCTTTATTTGATGAGTTAGGATATTTTCTAAAGAAATTACTATAAAATTAATTATTTTGACGTTGTTATAATTTAGAGGTCATCTCAAGGAATATCTTATTAATTATCTAAAATTTAAATTTTGGTTTTCTTTCTGAAAATATATTTTGCTTGTCATCATGCTGAACACTTTTGTTAATTGTAGATTGATTATTTAGTTTGTTACTATTGACTCAAATGACATGTGTGGTCCAGTAATTGAAAATGGGGAAAAATTATGCTTTACTTATTGATCTATAGGTCATGTGTATTTTAACTCTTATATTTTTAAAATATGCAAATTGATACCTTGAATTTTTGTAAATATATATTTTAGCCAAAATAAATGTACTATATCCCCTAAATTTTGGGTTATTTATAAATCAATATCCTGAACTTTCCTAAATATACAACATGATATCATAAATTTTGTTGAATATGTGATATTTTTATTAACAATTAATAGAATGGTCAACATATTCAGTACAGTTCAAGGAGTCTATTTACATATTTTTAAAATTTAGAAGTTAGAGTTAAGAGGAATAAAGTAATTTTTTCCCTTAAAAAAGCAAAAAATCAAAGTACTAAATGAAAAGGGTAAAAGAATAAAAAATAAATATTAATACTTAGTTAATTTAAATAATTCAACTCTTGTTCTCTTCTCGAGTTTGAACTTTGTGTTTGAAAAATACTAGCACAATGAGAGTTTTATTTTATAATGGGCTAATTTGACTTGGGCCAGATTATATTAATTGCTAGATAATAATAATAATAATAATAATATAATAATATAAAAAAAAGAAGGCCATAGATGGAAATGGTGCAACTAGTGAGTGCATGAAGGGAGGAATGGTTTATCTTCGGGTGCTATCTACGGTGCTCTTTGCTGGTTAAGAAGCATGGAGCACCTTGCAATCTGATGATAAGATTGTGAGGTGTATCGATATTTCAATCACCTATGATGTACTGTAGTAATAGTTGATTTTAAAAAATTTTAAAAATATGATTAAATATATTTGAGAAATTAATTGTCATATACTAATAGTATAAGATAATATTATACTATCAACTAATAAAATTTTATTTTACACAAATAGTGTAACATTTTATTGACAGTGTAAAATTATTTTATATTATCAGTATAATTTTACACTATTAGTATATGATAATTAATTTCTAAAATATATCTAATCATATTTTTAAATTTTTTTAAAATTAGTATATTACTACATTGCATCATAGATAATTGATACATCAATATACCTTATAGATCTAATACATCAAATACACTATAATCACAACATATACTATGCACCTTTGACTGCGAAGCGCATAGCAGTGGAAGCCTTATTTTCATGCCAGTAAGTGAATGAATGGAAGATTTTTTTTGTTTTTCAGGTGGGCGGTGGAAATTTTATATTGAACCAAAATTTTATAGTCTTCAAACTTCCATAAATGATGAAACTAGGCTCATTCATTTGATTCACCGCAACGAGGTTAAAGCAACTCAGTAGTGAAAGCAAAATAGGGAGTTTAAATAAATTTTAACCAATGCAAAGTGTAGAAAATACGTTAAAAAAGAGAATAAATTACACTAATCTCTTTTATGATTATGTAATATTATAAATGATATTCCTTAATTTGTCATGCCTTTACCGACACCATTATAAGGGTAGAGTACTTAATATCATATTTACAGGGATACTCAGTGTCATATTTCACAAAATATAATGATATTAGATGTAATATCACCTAAATCTTAAGAGAGATTATTATATATTTCTATAAATTAAAAAATATCATATATAATATCGTCTAATCTTAGAGGGTCAGTATAATTTATCTAAAATAAAATTTGATAACATTTATATATACTTCTTTTCAGTATTGCAATAACAACAATTGTAATCTTTGAGTAGGAGGGGTCTTACTAAAAATACTGTATTTGTATTTCCTTTGCGAGAATATAAAAAAAGAAATATTTTTTAAAAATTTATCCCCTTTTTTGGTATATATTTGAGAATTTTTAATGTTAAATTTTAGTTTTTTTATACATTTTACACACATTCAATATCGTTTAAATTGACTGAATTGGTAAATTTTGTTTTAAATTTATTTTGATACTATTATCACATTATAGTATCATTTAATTGATATTATGAATTAACCATTAAGCCCAACATAACAAAATGTTCTAATCGGTTAAATATTAAGGTAAAGTCTCACTTATATCCCTTACTTTTAGTAAAAATTTCAATTTTATCCCTAAAGTTTTTTTTTTTTCTATTTTCATCTCTAACGTTTTATAAATATTTTAATCTTGTCCTTTTAATAAGTGACATCTAAATTATAAAAAGAAAAAATTAATATTAAGGTCAAATTATAATGTTGATGATATCCAAACATTAGCAATAGATATTGTCTGCCATCAATTCTCCAAAAAAGCTTCGGATATGGTTTTAGTGGTAGAAAGATTAATTGAGTGCTAAAGTGGTTTAAATTAAAAAAGAAAACTTATGTTACAAAAATATAGGAGGAGATGATGATAAATAATATCATTTTATTTAGATAAGTAATGAATACATCATCACTAATATTATAACTTGACTTTCATATTAATTTTTTTCATTTATAATTTGAACATCAAAATAATAAGATTAAGATATTTTAAAAACATTAAGGATGTAAATAGAGCAAAAAAAAAAAAAAAAGATTTGGGACTAAATTGAAATTGTTATAAAATATGAGAGACGCAAATGAGACTTTACCCCTCCATATTATTAGTTAAGTTTTAAGCACTTGCTTATCATCATATGTCTAGCTACTACAATTGATAATTGAAACAAATTTTGAAGCGCGTTGGTGTTAAATGTTAATCCTTCTTGGAAGCTCGAGTCATTAACCTCTAGGCCTAATATGTTGCCATTGGATCTGATTAAGATTATATATAAAGGGTATTTACCAACTGTTGAACAACATGAAAAACGATTAATCACACCCGCCAACTAGTAAAAGGCGACCGAGAAGAAGCTGGGATGGAAAGAAACTGAGTTTGACGAATTCAAGACAGAAAACGATGAAGGTTCATTGTTTTTACGAATTAATTCTCATGAAGGTGAGATTACATCTTGCTATTCTAAGCAAATATGAAACTAATGATGTTTTTACATCTTAGAAAGTCAAGTACAAAAAAAGTCAATATTTGAAACATCTAAATGCAACACAGGTTATTTACATCTATGTCACATAAACTAGCTAGATCGATGTTTTAACTTACAACTACTATTACTGGGACTTAAAAAAAAAAAAAAAAAAACAAACATCAGGGGGAACAAGAGTTGTCAAAGGATGGACACATAATGTAATTATAGCAGAAGGGTATTTGCAGTCTTTTTCCATAATATGAATATGGAATATTTATTATGCATTATGGAGCATAGCTAGAGAGAACCTAAGAAGGCCTTACTCTTATATTCTGGTAAATGGCGTGTCCCATCATTTCTATCATCTCTGCAGCATATTGGAGCATCATTGGCCGCAGAAATACTCCCCACAAACCCACCAGGGTCATCCCTATCTCTGCTATCAAACTCATGCCTGATTTGTGCTTTCTCTGTGTGTGGCTTTTAATTTGTTGGTATCGCTTTGGTTTTGATCGATAATTCTCTGGCCATTGGTTTCTCTCTTACATCTATGTCAGTGGGCTAGATAATTGAAGGGAGACTAGTCAGATTTGGTAAATTTTGGATCCATGATCTCAAGTCTTCCCAGACACAGCTAACATTCTCCAATTAGAGGAGGTTTCGTCTTATGTCCCGTTGTCAAATCTGACAATTTAGGTGGGTGACTAGCTTATCAATAAGTTGACTGGATTTTTTTCATATTAAAATTTTTCATGATTTTGTCATATAAAATTTTTTATAATTAATTAGTTTTTTTTTTTGTAAAACTCAAATTTGACCCCATTTTCTAAATTAATGATAAAAATATATACATAATTAAGATACGAAAATTTTTTTGTCACATATATTGACTATTAGAATTAAAATAAGACAAAAAAGTTAATGTTGGAAACTGGCTATGCAAGAACCGGAACCTTGACCCATATGTAGCACTAGGCCCAATTACACATAATTATGAGGGGGTCCTCTGTAATATAGTCATGGACTATACCAAGTCCAATAAGTTTTGGCAAGCTTGCCCTAATTGCAATATTCCTTATTATAAATTTTTATAATTGATTAGATTCTCTTATACAACTCAAATTTGACCCCATTTTCTAAACTAATAATAAAAATATACATATAATAATCAAAATTATCTACATTTCTGGCACATTTATCAAATATTAGAATTGAAATAAGACAATTTTTTTTTAGGGGGTCTGAAGACAAAAAGGTTGAAGGTTGGAAATTGGCTATGTAAGAAGTGGAACCCTCACCCACATGTAGCACTAGGCCCATTTACACATAATAATCAAGAGGGTCCTTTGTAATATAGTCATGGACCAAGTCCAATAAGGTTTGGCAAGCTTGCCCTAATCGCAGTAGCATTAGCTTAGCTTAATTGACAAAAAAAGGATAATTCTGTTAAGAGAATAGTTCAAAATTCAGGGAAATCTAAACCAATGGATTAAGTGAGAAACCGTAATAGCGGGTCAGACACTATATCTTGACCCAAAATCTTAAGGTAATAAGTTTATGAGTTCTTCATATTTATATTAAGGCCCAATCCATTCTTATCAATATGGGATTTTACTACTCAAACTTGAAATTCCAAGATTCTCTCTCTTAAGTGTGAGGCCCAACAATATACTCCCCTTTTAGCAAAAGCTCTTTTGAGTATTCAATAGGATTAACAAGAGCCAAACCTACTATCTTCACTTGTGCCACTGTAATTCACAGAATATGCTTCATGATCTCCACATTGTTAAGAAGACTTTTGACATAGGAGACCCCACATCTGGATCCAACAACCACCATCCTCCAATACTCGATCAAGCTGATCCAAATCATTGGCTTTGATACCACTTATTGGGATGGTAGCCCAAAATCCAAGGAGATCTAAACCAATAGATCAAATGAGCAACTCTAATATCATATCTTGACTCAAAACCTTAAGGTAGTGAATCTATAATTCCTCTATATTATATACTGTTCACTTATTTATTTCTAACTAATATGAGATTTCACCATTTGTACTTGAAATTCCAACAAACTCAAAATAGTTCAATAAGTTTAGTCTTTTATATCAAGATTATAGATATATAGCAAATCGTTAGGTCTCTATTGAACTCAAGTTCAATAGTGACATCACAAATTTAGAGAATTCTAAAATGTAAATTCCTGAAAAAATTATCTAAATGCACCAATACAGTCACCGTGAAAACTCAAAAATATATCGAATGAAAAGTACTATAGTCTCTGAACAATGTAATATGGCAATGGACAGAAGAATTATAAGAAATAAAAGGAATGAAGAACTATAGATATCAGTAGCAATTGTGAATTTCTATATAAGGAACATCAATAGTCATCACTGATCCATTAGCATACGTTCACACTTGTTGATAAGGGAACAAGAATCAGTAATGGCTTGATAGAATGATGAGTTCAAAAGGGATATTCAGCTAAAAGGGAAACACAAGGAGAGAATAGCAAGAAAGAGAATTCAGAGAGGGAAAGTTCATACCAATTCCTTGATTCTGTTAGAGCACATAGTCCTTTCAATTACTGTTGCTCTTGGCCCTTATGGAGTTTTTCCTTACCCTCTTGATTTTCGGATCAAGTGCCACATATCCATCTCTTGTAACAAACTCACTGCCACTCTTAATTCCAGCATGTCTTAATTTGTCCACCTTATGCTCCTTGTTATCCTCCTTTATTTTACACGTAGCATTACCCCTATAAAAAATAACCTTGTCCATATGCTTCTTGAATATCGAGTACATTCTCCTAAGTTGCCTCAGCAAGCTCAGTATTCTCCCATTGCAGCAAAATTTGAGAAGTAAGAATTGATCCCTAAATAATAGTTCGAGAAGCCAGCACTTGAAATGGTTGAAGAATAGGACCTTTAGGTCTAGTTTGTAAGGGTAGTGGCATGTAAGGATTTGTAGAGTCCCCTCTAAATTTCTTCAAGAGTGACACATGAAAAACTGAGTGAATCCTTCCTGACCCAGGTAGTTCTAACTTGTAAGCAACTACACCAATTCTTTCCATAATTTTGAAAGGGCCAAAATACTTCATTCCAAGCTTCTCATTTCTTCATAAAGCAACGGTCTGCTGCCTATAAGGCTATAACTTGACTAGCACTAAATCACCAATATTGAATTGAACATCTCTTCTCATGCGTTTAGCTTTTTGTTTCATATAATTCTGAGCTCTAGATAGATTTTCTTTGAGCTTGTCAAGGATGAAATATCTCAGTTGAAGTGTGCTTTGAACCGTGGAAGAACCTTGCTAATTGTATTGGTACTTAGCCAAAGAGGGATGGTCTCTACCATATAACACTTTAAATGGTGAGATCCCAATGCAAGTGTTGTACCAATACTCAGCCCATGTTAAAAAATTAGACCATGCTTTAGGATTCTCAAATGTAAAACATTTCAAGTACGTTTCCAATGTCTTATTCACCACCTTTGGCCATTTGTTTGCGGGTGGTATGAGGAGCTCATCTTCAATGTAGTGCCTTATAACTTAAAGAGCTGCTACCAAGGAGAATTATAAAAACTTTGTCTTAGTTGGAGACCATTCTTTTGGGAATACCATGTAATTTAACCACATGTGTGATAAAAATTCAGCAACTTGCTTTCTACTGAAATCATACTTCAACAGTATAAAATGAGCAAATTTAGATAACCTGTCAACAACTACCATGATTGTTGTGAAGCCATGGGAAAAAAGGTAAACTAGTGATAAAATCTATTACAATGTCATCCCAAACTTGGTTTGAAATGCGAAGATGTTGCAACAACCTCACAGGTAGAACTGGATCAGACTTTGCTTATTGGCAAATGGCATAATTCTGAAAAAACTCTTTAATATCCTTATGCATCCCGGCCTCTACCAATAAAATTGGGAACAAATTTTGGCCAAGATCCTTGCTATTCCCAAATGGCCACCATTAGGAGAGCTATGGAATTCATACATTATTTGTTGCTTGAAGTCATGGTATTGAGGAATCACCAATCGCCCATTCCAATATAGCAGTCCTTGTTTCATCTAATATTTTGGTGCACTGGCAGGCTTGTCTTGACACTGCTCATAAATTAATTTTAGTTTAGAACTAAACTAAATCAATTCTTTTAATTCCTGCAGCCAATTATTCACTGGGGCAAACCATGCTATGTAAAAACATCTTGATAATGCATCTGCAACAATATTCTCCTTTCCCACTTTATAATGAATAACAAAATCAAAACCAAGACATTTGTGCAGACACTTATGTTGTCCTAAAGTGTCTAAATTCTGCCCCATTGACTCTTTTAAACTCTTCTGATCAGTTTTAATAACAAATTTGTGGCTAAGAAGATAAATTTAGCAAGAGTCACCTTAGGCATCTTGAGAGGGTAAATTGTAGTACTCTGCGCCTTAAGAGTACCAATCTGTTGATATATATCAAATGGATTCCTCTCTAGAACGATTCCAGAGACCCGAAACTTGACGACGATTCCAAAGTTTCCAATGGTGGTGGATTGGAACCGTCAAAAGAGTAAAGAAAGCCAAAGTTGAGAAGATGAGATGCCATGACCACTTGTGTTATTGCATACAATTCTCGTGTATATGCTGATTCTTTTTGCATCCAAGAGTTAAGTTTCTTAGAGAAGTAGGCGATCAGATGGCCATTTTGACAGAGAACAGCACCTACACCTGAGCCTGATGCATCTATCTCTAAAGCAAATTGCTACTTAAAATCTGGCAAAGCCAAGATAGGAGCAATAGTTAAAGCCTCCTTAAGTATGATAAAAGCCTCTTCAGCCTTTGCATTCCAACAGAAAGAATCTTTTTTGGGCAAATCAGTTAAAGGGGATGCAATAGAAGTGTGGCCCTTCACAAACCTCTTATAGTATCCAGTCAACCCCAAAAATCCCCTTAGCTATTTAATCGAATCTGCCCTTGGCCATTCTTTGACAGCACTAACTTTATTGCTGTCCATAGTTACCCCAAAAGATGAAATAATATGGCCTAGGTAATCAACTTTAGTAGCTCCAAATGAGCACTTATAGAGTTTAGCAAATAAATGCTCCTTCTTCAAAATTGGTAAAACTATCTCTAAGTGGTACAAATGATCCCTGCACTCTTGGCTATGGATCAAGATATCATAAAAAAACTAGGACAAATTTCCTCAAAACTTCCTTAAAAACTTGGTTCATTAGGCATTGAAAGGTGGCTGGTGCATTTGTTAAACCAAATGGCATGACCAGCTATTCGTAATGGCCATGATGTATTCTAAAAGTAGTTTTATATCTGTTAGCCGAGTTACCAAGAATTTGATGATAATTTGAACATAAAACGAATTTGGAGAAGAACTAAGCTCCATGTAATTCATCTACTATAGGAATTGGATAACTATCTTTGACAGTAACCAAGTTTAAAGCCCTATAATCGGTGCAAAACCTCCATGTACCAACTTTCTTCTTAACTAAAACAATAGGAGAGTCAAAAATGGCTCATACTAGGCTGAATAATCCTATCATCTAGCATTTCTTGCACCATAGTTTCAATTTGTTGCTTTTGGCTATGAGGATATCTATATGGCCTCATCTTCACTGGTGTAGACCTTTCAATCAAGGGAATAGAATGATCTTGTAATCTGGTTAGTGGCAGGCCCAAGGGCTTGGTAAAATCTTCTCTATAAGTTTGTAGTAAAATGGCTAGCTCTAGTTGCATATCTTCAGGTAAAGTCAATTGCTATTGAGTATCTCTATTAGATTGCACCTCTATAGTATAAATTTCAGATATAGCCCCATTGTGACAAAATCTCCTCAAATGATGGCATTCTGCCATTATTCATGTATTAGCCAATTCACCTTGTAATGTAACAAATTTTCCTAGGTGTATAAACCGTAGTCTCAGATTCTAACAATCAGCTAAGTGTAAGCCTAGTGTTGCCAACCACTTGGTCCCAAGAATGGTGTCAGCAACAGAGATAGGTAAGACAAATGCATGAATCTTCAATTCTACTCCCTGAACAAAGAGTGAAATATTACTAATGAATCCCTCAGTTGACATTTAAGTGCCATTACCAACCATGACTTTAAGTGATGGAACAGTTTCAATTGGTAGCTTAAGGAATTTTGCCACTCTTGATTGAATAAAATTGTTGCTGCTCCCACCATCCACCAACACCTCAATAGTAAAGCCATTAACTTGTGCAGAAAATTGAATGATGCCAACACTAGTCCCTCCCTTTAGAGCATTAAGGGACAAATGGTGATCCTCCTGTGTAGTTTGAGCAGGTGCTAAAAATTGGTCTAGAGGTTCGGGTTGTAACATGCAGGTTTGGTCTACCTCTTCTTCTCCTTGTAGCATCAATAATTGTCTTTTAGGACATTTATGGTTAAATGAGAATTTCTCATCACAAAAATAACATAACCCTTTGTCTCTTCTAAGTTGCATCTTGGTGGGGCTAATTTTCTTAACAATTGGGTTTTTGTTAAGAGGTGGTCGGGGTGTCAGTAATAGAGGAGGTAAGGATTGTTTGGTATTGTGTTTAGCAATTGTTTGCTGGGAATTGTGGAAGGGAGTCGGGGACATGTGATGTTTGGGAATTTAAGTGGATGGGTATGGCTTTGGGTTAGAAAAATATCTTTCTTCATATAATTTTGGTAAAGCCACTGCTTTGAGTAAGGAAGTAGAGGACTGAGCAACAGCATCTCTACAAATTTCCATATGTAAACCACTCAAAAAACAAGTTAGCAATACCTCTGGTGGAAGGCCAAAAGCACGATTAACTAGTGCCATGAACTTCCAAATAGTAATCATTGACTAAACCAACCTGTTGTAGTTTCAACAACTCAACCATTGCATAATCAAATGGAGAAGGGCCAAATTGAGTCTTTAAGGCCCAAGTAAGTGCCTGCCAAGAGTGAATTGGGGTGATTCTTTGCAGCATTTGGTACCACGGGACCACCTTTCTTTCAAAATGAATTGCAGCAATGGTGCCTTCTCTTCATCAGGGGTGTGGTAATAGTCAAAGAACTGCTCTGCCTTGAAAATCCACTCCAACACAGAAGTATGGCCATCAAATCTAGGAAATTCAAGCACTACATCCTTCACCTGAAAAGCTGTTGGAGTCTAATTCCAGGATGAGTGACTGGAGGTTGAGGGCGAACAACCATGTAGCTAAGAGTGAGTGTTGATCAATGCCTTTATTGCAGATTGTAATTGCTCCATTCGAGCTTGAGCATCCGTGTTCACCTGAGCTGTGTGAGCACGTTGTTCTTGATCTCTTAGCTCCATTAGATCCATAAAGATTTCAATCTCCATACCTTGATTCTGGATGGCAATGCCTTGATCCCTAATCTCAACTCCCTGGTTCTCAAGCTTAGCTTGCAACTCTTACATTCTTGTGTTCTCAACCATAGCGACCAATGAAAGCACCAATGAAATGTAAATTCCTGGAAAAATTATCTCAATGCAAGAACAATACAATCGCTATAAAAACTCAACAATATACTGAATGAAAAGTACTATAGTCTCTAGACAATGTGGTAAGGCAATGGATTGAAGAATTATAAGAAATAAAAGGAATGAAGAACTGTAGGTATCAGCAGCAATTGTGAATTTCTACATAAGAAACATCAACAATCATCACTGTTCCATTAGCATATGTTCACACTTGTTGAGAGGGGAACAAGAATTAGCAATGGCTCGATAGAATGATGAGTTCAAAAGGGATATCTAGCTGAGAGGGAAATATCGGGAGAGAATAGCACGAGAGAGAATTCAAAGAGGGGAAAGTTCACGTGAATTCCTTTGATTCCATTAGAGTACATAGTCCTTCCATTTAATGTTGCTCTTGGCCCTTTTGGAGCTTCTTCACACTCTCTTGATTTCCGGATCAAGTGCCACCTGTCCATCTCTTGTAACAAACTCACTGCCACTCTCAATTCCAGCCTGTCTCAATTTGTCCACCTCATGCTCATGCTCCTTGCTGTTCTACTTTATTTTGCACGTAGCAGATTCACTTTGTTCTATTCAGGTACTTTCAAGTAAACATCCCAAATTCTCTACTTATACTTATGTTAACACCAAAAATTTGTAATTGGCAAGTCAAGGGTACACCAAAGGCGAAGCAATGGATTAGTCAAATTGGGCTGAGTTGAAATCCGACATTCGTTCTCCTACATTTAGCCTTTTCTTTTGAAGCGTTCAGTTAGACGAGAATATCAAGTAAGGACATAAATTGCTGTTCCGGAATAGCTGAGATTATTAGTAAGCCTACAAATGTCCAAGTCCACAGCGGCTGGGTCTAATGGGTTATGGCCTTATGGGCTTTGATTTTGGGCGCCGATTACCAAGTCTATCGCAGTTTGGTTTCAATTACAAGTTAGCAACTAAATTAAATAGGTCAAGGGGGTTGAAAGCCACTTCCCTATAGTTTGTTCCTAAACGTTAGACTGATAACCGAAAATAATTAAAGATGAAAAAGATGAAGTGGAGCAAAGAAAGTTGCACTTAGATCATGTCCGGTGAAATTTAAGGTGGAAGTTATTACCTCAATTGACAAATACGTTGAAATATACTAAATCTTGTATCCAGTTAAATGAGGAAAGGTCATTTCGTTTTGTTGCAGTCCACCACTATTCTATGTGATTAGAATATAAGAATAATCCTTGGAGATCATGGTAGATAATATCAAAATGAGTTAACAGCTAGTTTTAGGGCCTATAAATAGTTATTAAGTGGCAAATTGTAAATGCGTCACAATCATTAATCACACCAACCTCTTTATATTATTTATAATTTATTTTAATTTACCTCTCAGTATTTTATTATTTATGCAATTTATCATTTCAGTACTTTATTGTTATAATTTAATTGCAAATTTTATTGCTTTTATCAATTTACACTTTACCATTAGTTTTTAATCACTAATTCAGCTATTAATCATGACTTGTTCAACAAATTTATTTTAAGTTAATAATTTAATTTCAATTAAGCATTTTCTTTAATTAACTTAGATGCCAATAGCTGATAGAGATAATTCCTTTCTTACGATGTGTTTGCTATGGAAAAAAAAATTCCTTAGATTAGCTTTATGTATAAAATTACACATGAAACTAATCTAAAAAAATTTTCCCCCCACTTTTTCCTCATATCAAACACACTCTTATTGTCTTTCATTTGACAATTGAAAACCTCAACCATTAATTGATTAGCTTATCTATTTGGTTAATTAAATTAGTCAACAAGTTTTTAACCTCATCCCTATCATTCACCAACCCAAGCCTTGAAATAACTTTGCAGATGCTCAAAGTTGTTGGGTCTAGCTGACTTGAAAGGAAAATTCTTAAATACACTTAGAGCAAAACAAAAAACTTATTATTGAATATTCACCATTTAACATATCGATTGTTACATTGAAAATATAAGAAAAGTGGGAGATAATGATAGCCCACACAAACTTATATATTAAACCATGAATGATATAAAGTAAAACTTTTATTTTTCGTTCATAGCATCTAAGAATTTCTCAACTTGAAAACTCTTATTAAAATAAGCACCACTTTCTATAGCCTATAACAAGTCGTATACGTGCCTATGCAGGGCTGAGCGACCTCGCTTTCCAACTTCACTTTTAATATCAGTAAAGTAAAACAGCATATTAATCTCAAACTCAAAACAAATATCAAATTTGTAAGAACATAGTAGAATTCAGGGAGTGGCCAAGGACGCTTTGCACTCTTATCACAGTTTGTTGTGTGAACATGCACCGATCGAGGGATCAAGGATGAATGGCTGCGACACAAAACGTTGGCTGCAACATAAAACGTTATTTTAGAGCAGTATTGAAATAACATAAGAAATAAAGAAACAAAAAGTTAGTCTATCCTGAAAAACAGAAAATTGTGAATATACGCGACAAATGTAAAACAACACTATCTACATAAGATATAGATATTACTGCTTATACCATTCAATACTTATTTTTCTCTTAATCCTATACAGATCGATCTGAATATACATATGAGATTTTGTTTTGTATAAGTAGATGGACCATATGGTGTATTGTTTAAACAGATTCCATATGGACAATTCTTTATGTACATATAAAAATGGGCACTTATTAGAGAATGGAGAGAGTATTAATTTTCATGATTGACAAAGAAGGTTGGAGCTGAACTTAGAAACATAAGAAGATCTTATTAATTACAATCAACGGGAAAATTTACGTATGACAATGTAATGTGAAATTTTGCTCCCATACATTCAGACTTACGCTCAAGTCTTAGCTTTCCCATAATTGTGGTTAACCTCAGGCCTTGGATCTCTTTCTTTGCTACCTGCCCTCACTCGACCTCAACAAAGACAAGTTACTTTATGTTGTGAAGTGCTTGGTCCAAAATAGGATATTTTTGCGAACAACAGTACTATGAGCCCCTAATAAAAACAAGGGAAAAATATACTTTACCCACTGAAATATAATCTATTTGCCCTTTTCTCCCTAATATTTCAAAATATGCAATTCGACACTCTAACGTGTCCAAACTGTGTAAATGAGACCTTCTGATAACTTTGTTATTAAATACTACCGTTATTTATCGTGTGCTATTGAACTCGAAACGCGGAACTCACTCATATATGCTATTAAACTTCGAACTCGGAACTCAAAACTCGGAATTCACTCACATGACCTTTTAAATTTACAAATATGGAAACAAGAAGTGAACTCTTTGTTGAAATTGAAACTCAGAAACCAGGATAAGGAATAAGTGAACCCTCTCATGTTGACACACTGAACTCGGAACTCAGATCTCAAGATTCATACTATTAAACTTAGAACTCTTATTTAACAACAAAGTTATCGGAAGGTCTTATTTGCATAGTTTTAAAACATTAAGGTGTCAAATTGGATATTTTTAAACCTTAGAGAGTAAAGTGTATATGGGTTATACTTCATGGGGTAAAGTGCAATTTTTCCTAAAAACAATTAAACTTAAAATTTTAAATATAAATATAGAAATGTTATTTATACTATTTTTTGAGATATTTTAAAAAGGATGCCTTAAATATTGGTTGAGAGTGGAATAATTAATTATTATAGGCCGTATTCATGGAGCATCCTTGACCCAAAGATTTTAGGGGACATGTTAATGTAGTCTAAGTCTAAGCTACTTTTCTAAAATATAAATAATACTCTTTCTATTTTAATATATCAATCAATTTGATCAAATTGATATATTCTTAAATTAATATATCTAGATATAAAATGGAGAGAGTAACATTTTGAAAAAAAATATTACTAATATAACCTAACTGAATGGGACTTGATATTCAAGGTCATATGCATGAAGCATTACTGCAGCAAAGATTATTTATTTATTTTTACAGTAAGTTAAATGCTTCTATAAATTGTGGAATTCAAGGTGTGTTTTTTCGGGCAAAAAAAATTCACTTTTTTTACTAAAAAAATATGTTTTCAACTTTTTTGTATAAGCTAAAATTAGTAGCTTATGAAAAAAATAATTTTTAACTTTTTCATCTATATAAAATTTAAGTTTTATAATTTTTTTTTTAAAATCGAAACAAATGCACCCTTAATTGAGCCTAAGTTTACTTCACTTTTTACTCTTATTCCTTATCATGTGAAAAATGATAATATAATCATAAATATAAGCAGCAGGAGAGGTCAAAGATCTTCTAGAATTTCTTATTTAATTTAAGAGAAAATTGCACTATATCTTCTAAAGTATAATTCATATGCATTTTACCTTCTAATGTTTAAAAATATGCGATTTGACATTTTAATATTTTTAAACTGTGCAAATAAGACCTTCTGTTAACTTTGTTGTTAAATATGAGTTTTGAGTTTAATAGTATGAGTCCCAAGATTCGAATCCCTAGTTTAGTGTGTAAATATGAGAAGGTTCATTTCTTCCTTGTCTCAATTTTCGAGTTCCAATTTCAACACAGAGTTCACTTCTTATTTCCATATTTGTAAATTTATTGGGTCATGTGAGTGATTTTCGAGTTTCGAGTTTCGAGTTTTAAGTTCAATGGCATATGTGAGTGAGTTTTGAGTTCTAAGTTCAAGGGCATATAATCACTAACGGTGATATTTAACAATAGAGTTAATAGAAGGTCTCATTTACACAGTTTAAAAATGTTCGGGTGTTGAATTGCACATTTTTAAATATTAAAAAGTAAAATATGCATGGGTTATACTTCAAATAGATAAAGTGCATTTTTCCCTTAATTTATTATTTATTCTATCTTATACTATCTCTGATTCAAAATAAATATTATTTCAGCCATTTGCACAGGTATTAAAAAGTCCAAAATCAAGGATTAACTACAAAAATATTTATTAAAATATCCTTATCTAATAACTAATTTAATGTGTTAATATTTTATTGTTTGTTATGCTTAGAATTGTGTGGAGAGTAAAATTAAAAAATTCATAACAAATGTTTCATTAAAATGTGAGGGTAACGGATAAAATAAACTAAAAACTTTTTCACTCAAAAGTGACAATTATTTTAAACTAGAAGGAGTAATTTAGTATTTTATTAATTGAAATAATCCTTGTTCAATTATTTATTAATTCTATATTAATAATTGAATATGTATTTATATTGGGGATTGCTAACCTCTACATTTTCATGTGAAGTTTAACAAACTCCACATTAAACCTATTTCAGTCTTCTCCAATTAAATTTAAAAAAATAGGTAATTTTGTAATTTTATTTTATTCATATTAATTATTGTACTAACTTCTTCTCTCACTTAATTAATGTTCACATTAATTACTGTATGCTGAATAATACTCATATTTTAATATTAATCTAATAAAATATTCTTCTTTTATATGTTGCTTTCTCTATGTTACGATGTTCCAACAAATAGTTTGATTTAGAAATTCATGAATTTCCTTGTTTAATTGTGAAAGTTCAGTATGACGATAGATAATATTATCTAATATTTTCCATACTTGACATAAATTCAACTTTTATGTCAACATCCGAAAATGAATCTCAGTTCGTTTTATAATATATTATTGAATTATTTATTTTTGTTAAATTTGATCACTTCATTCATATATATAAAAAATTTTAAAAGTGATATTTCTTTTCGTAACTTACAAAGAAATATTCAAATGGATTAGGATTAAATATATCTATCTACCATAATAATATTACCTGAGTTTTTAATCACTTAAATAATATTCAAATATATTTAAATAATATTTAGAGGCACACTACGACTCCTGGAACGATCTTGGTTCGATTATTGGAGAGGACACCACTTGATAGGGCAAACTAGACTATATTCGAAAGGAATTAGCTAGTCTCCTTCCCTATTAATAGGAAGAGGAATATCCTTGACAAACCAAAAAAAGATATATTTATTAAGTATAATAATATTACCTAAATCTTAGGTATTTATATATTATTCAGGTAAGAAAAAATTATAAAAGGAAAAATATTATTTTAATAAAGAGAAAATCTAATATAATAATTAATATAAGTAGAATAAAATTACAAAATTATCCAACTATGAAAAAATTGGGTAAGTAGATCATAGTCAGCTCATTTATTTACAAAATTATCATCAAATTTGGTTAATTTATTATAATGATAATTAATTAAAAAATATTACTGGTTTATAATTTTTTTTTCTTTCGGCTAAAAAGTGATAAATTCGATTCACAAGTGTAATATAAGTATTAAAAAAAATTGTATTTAGACATACACACCATGATGATCAATCTCGGAGCAGCCGAAAAGAAGTTGCCGACTCATGCTATTGCGCCAAATGGACATATCATCTATTCTGACAAAATTATATATATATATATATATATATATATATATATCCACAGTCGCATGCATAGGAACAATATGTATAAATTTTTCAAATATTAAATATTGTGGCTCTAAAGCCTCTAATGACTGATCCGGAAATCATTCTCATATTTTTTTTATAGTTTTAATAGAGAAAAATGTCTAATAGTTATCATATTTTAGGTGGCAATTAACTATATCCACACATTTTGCCATATCTTGTGTGGCAATTAACTATATTTATATGATAATTAATCATATTTTTTTGTTATTTAACCACATTGATCCACCATGCACCTCAAAATTTAGAATCCACCATAAATTTTACCTAAAACTTTGTAAACTCCTTGAATTCGATTAAGGTTAAATCGAATTTAACACTATTCACTTGAATAGTATTGAATTCTACTTACCATGGATTGATTTCTATTCATCCGAAAAAAATTGAATAATGATGAATTCGATTCAGTCTTAATCGAATTTACTACTATAAAAAAGAAGAAGACATTTTCGTAAAAAAATAAAATAAAATGGTATATATCTGAAAATAATATTTTTTTTATTTTAAACCAGTAAAAATCCCTTAACTTAGCACTTTGATAGAGTTTATAACTAATTCAAATTTTATACTCTCTCTATTTCAACGTATATGTTATTTTAGGTTCTTTTATGTTTGAAACTATTTCTTTCAATTCAAAATAAGTGGCACTTTGAACATTTACATTGGTATTAAGATGCTAAAAATCAAGGATTAATTATAAAGATGTTTATTAAAATACCCTTATTTAAAATTAATTTATTATATTAATATTTCATTGCTTATTATACGTAGAATTGTGTGGATGGTAAAATGAAAAAATTTGTAATAAATATTTCATTGAAATATGAAAGTGAAAGATAATATGAACAAAATTTTTTAACTCAAAGTAGTAGTTATTTTGGATCAAGGGGAGTATTTATTATTTTAAATATTAATAATATATTAATTATTTTTAAAACTTTATTTGTTCATTTTCTCTAAAATTTAAAATTACTTTTTAACCAAAATGATGAATCATTCAAACAAGGTGTATGTTTGATAACAATTTAAATTTATGAAATGATCATTTTTTTCAAAAACTATTTTAAAAACTTTTTATTAAAAATTGTTTTAAATTAAAATAAACTTATGCAAACACACTTGAAATATCAACTGAGATTTAGTCTAATAATAAAGAGATTAGACCATCATAGTGTGGTGAATAACAATTCAAATCTCAGTTAAAAGAGTAATTCACATTTAAGTATCTCCACAATACTCAAATAAAATTATTTCCTATAGAAAAAAGAGGGGGGTGGGAACACACTTAAAGTTGGTACAAATTGCCTTATTATGTACTTCTACTACTATTTACTTTCTCTAATTCATAATATCTGTCACTTTGACCATTTATACGGATATTAAGGAATCCAAAATCAAGAGTTGATTATAAAAAGGTTTACCAAAATATCCTTATTTAATAACTAATTTATTGTGTAAATATTTTATTATTTATTGTGTTTAAAATTATGTGGAGGATATAATTAAAAATTTTGTAATAAATTTTTTATAAAAATATAAGAATAACAGGTAAATTGAATAAAATTTTTTTTATCTAAAATAACAAATATTTTGATCCGAAAGGAGCATTTACTTAGGGGCAATCACAGAGAGAAGTCAAACATACTCTGACCAAGCTTTGAGAATATGCTGATTTTGTTTTCAGTGCATCCGCCCATTGCTACACTGGCACAAGCAGTTATTATGAGATACGTTTATCAAAGGCTTCCTTAACTTCTGGTCAACCTAATTTAAGTTCCTCATGACGCAAACGGAAAGGTTTGACGACACAATTTTTTTTATAACTAAGTGGTTGCTTGTTGCAGTCAAATGTAAAGTCCGTTTAACCTCAAACAAAACGTAAAATAAATAAGCATATTAAATAAAATGGTGTCGTTGGAAAAGAAAATCAAGTTGATAACCATATTCATCTTTGTATTGTTTGATAGAATTTACGTATAATAAAAATTATTGATTTAACAGTAAATAATTTTTTATTTTCTCATTTTATGAGATACTTATCGATCCAAATCCGCTTTATCTCCATAGTTACTATCAAATGTGCTTATCTAATTAACGAGCATGGTTACCATTTTTTCATGCTTAAATATAGTCAAATTCTTACGTAGCACTTCTAAGCATGATTTAATTATGTGTCTGTGTTCAATTCATTAGCTAGCTTACTCTTGTGCACGTCAAATATTACACTATAAGACTAAGATACCTATGTTTACATATGTAACACAAATCCATGATATTGTTCATGTTGGCTTAAAATGTGCCTATTTTGCCACCCGCATAGTGGACACGGAACACGAAGTTTGAAAAAACAGAGTTAAAATCAAATCTTAAGCCAAAAAAAAAAAAAGAGTGATAATTCAAAGCATCTCTTCCTCTTTACGATTTATGTATCAAATGGGAACATAACGTACGCTCGTTCTTTTATTTTGTCCCTATTAATAAAGTGAAAATGGAAAGCACATTTGTTCACTAATATTAGTAATATAATATAATACAATATTCAATGATGCACCGCTTCACTCCTCTATGATTTATAGCAGAGAGCAGCATTTGAGGGATTCATAGTTGGAACCCACAAACATAGGCTCAGAGAGATCATCTCTTCTTCCTGTGTCGTTGTGGCATAAGCTTTATTTTCTTGTATTCAAAGATCAAGAGGTTTTCAAAGGTTTGTCTCTGAAAGCTTAAGGTAGATCATGGATCGAGAGATGGCAGACATTGAATCTCAAACTACTTACGGAGCAACTAGGCATGAGGAAGTGCCTGATGTCTTCCACAAGAGAAAAACTCCGGTAACAATCAAGGTATTGTCGTTAAATGAAGAGTTTTCTAACTATGATTATTATCTTCCTCTATGCATGCATTTCTAAGTAACCATTTGTTTTCATCACAGGAAAATTCTAGCCAGGTATACTTTCCAAGTAGATAATTTTGCTTTTTCAATCACCAATGTTTACAATTCAATGGATTTTAATTAATTTGATTTTAGTTAAAGCAGTCTACTTTAAAATTAAAACTCTCTCATATTTAGTTTTTTTTTTTTAATTATCAGTACTTTTGATAAAAACGAACATCCGTTTAACAATTCCCGTATGCAATCAAATTCTTGTTTTATCACTCTAGGCCACATATAAAATTTTGAGCTTTGTTATTTATACACAATTATGCAGCACATTTTTTGAACATACTATCATATCAACCGTTCAAAATACTTCTTGTTTATTTTAAATTTTTTGTTTCATCATCTTTTTGTACAAATTTAATAGGGTGTCTAAAAGAACGTCTGATGAAAAATGATATAAAAAAGTATTTTCCTATAATTTTCTCTTCAATTTCTTCTTTTCTGTTATCGCAAAATAAGTCAAAACCTTCGCATAAAAAATAATGATGGTTTTGCTCTCTCATTCTAGGACGCTTCAATTTTATTTTTTCTTTTAATTTCTGTTGATTTTATACTGTGCATGCTAACAAGAATCAACACTGACTTTTTTTTTTAAATTAATTACTTTACAGTTTGATGATGTTGTCTATAAGATTAAGATCGAGAAGGGTGGACTATTTGAGAAGAGTACAAAAGCAAAAGAGAAAGTGATACTGAAGGGGGTGACAGGAATTGTTCAACCCGGTGAAATGCTAGCCATGCTAGGTCCCTCCGGAAGCGGCAAAACAACTCTGTTAACAGCATTGGGGGGAAGGCTTGGAGGGAGACTCCAAGGAAGAGTAACCTACAATGGAGAACCCTTCACAAATGCAATGAAGAGGAACACTGGCTTTGTCACACAGGATGATGTTCTCTACCCTCACTTGACTGTGACTGAAACCCTAGTGTTCACTGCACTCCTCAGGTTGCCAAACACTATCCCCAAAGAAGAGAAAGCTGCACTTGCAAAAGCTGTGATGGAGCAACTTGGTTTGACCAGCTGCAAGGATAGCATCATTGGAGGGCCTGACGTGAGGGGGGTTTCTGGGGGTGAGAGGAAAAGGGTTAGTGTTGGGCAAGAATTGCTCATAAACCCAGGCTTGTTGCTGTTGGATGAGCCTACTTCAGGTTTGGACTCAACCACAGCATTGAGAATTGTGTCAACTTTGTGGGAGCTTGCAAGGGGAGGGAGGACTATTGTGATGACAATACACCAACCTTCTAGCAGGCTATACTACATGTTTCAGAAGGTGCTACTCCTTTCAGAAGGGAATCCTTTGTATTTTGGAAAGGGGTCTGAGGCCATGGATTATTTTTCTAGTATTGGATATGCTCCAGCATTAGCCATGAACCCTTCAGATTTCCTTTTGGATCTTGCAAATGGTATGTTTAATCTTTTACTAGTCTATTTTAACATTTATGTGATATTTTATTATATTTTACTCCTTTTGATTCATAATAGTTGTCAATTTGGACAAAAAAATTTTATTCATAATAGTTGTTATTCTTACATATTAATGTAATATTTATTTTTAATTTTTCAATTTTACCCTTCATCTTCCTTGGTTGAAAGAAATGGCTATTTTTCTATTATACTTTCCATCACATAATGAAATTTAATAAGAATATTTTAATAAACTTATATTTAATTATACATTAATTTTAGGTTTTTTAATTTATATGAAAATAAGCAAATTGATAACTATTATGAATTGGAGAAAATATTAAATTAACCTTGAAATGCATGTTATCGATGAGTGTTTCTTTTTTCTTCTAAATTAAATATTAATGTGTCTTGTAACAATATATACTTTATCTGTTTCAAAATAATAGCCACTCTAATGTATCTAGATTATTAATTTAAAAATATACTAATCTGATCAAAATGACAGTTATTTTAAAATGGACAGGATATATGTTTGGAATATATTGTATTATAAAATATTCTTCGCTACTAGAATTGAAGCCTTGACGAGCTTATAATTTCTATAAACTTTGGAACTTTCAACATTTATACAATTTAATGTTATTGAGTTAATGTGCATTAGGATCAGTTGCTATTACTATAGGAAAAGTCCTAGCAAAGAGATTAGAGCTTTTTGGTCACGAGCTTTTGTTTTATGTTTCTTTAGAAGAAAGTACTTGATGCTAATTGGTGAATAATTGCAGGTATCTACACTAATGAATTGAATGAGGACTGTGCCATAGACAAACAGCAATTGGTTTACGCATATAAGAGTCACTTTGATTCCCAAGTGAGGCCAGAGGTTCAAGAAACCAGTGGCTCTGGTGATGTTCAAGGTGGACTTGAGGGCACAGGCTATGGAAAATGGCCTACCAGTTGGTGGCAGCAATTCTACGTGCTGTTGAGAAGAGACCTCAGAGAGAGAAGGCACGAAGCATTCTCCGGCTTCCAAATTTGTCAGGTCCTGATGATTGCTATCATTTCTGGACTACTGTGGTATAAGTCTAATACCTCACACTTGCAGGATCAGGTAATTAAAATTTCAAAAGCTTTTTTATGTCAGATTAATTAACAAATTAATGTGATTCTAAGGTATCAGCTTAAATGAAGCTCAATCCTGTATAAAATTGGACTTACCCTATGCTCAATTATTGAGTTTGACTTGAATTAAAAAAAAAATATATTAATATTGTTAATTATGAAACCATTTAATTATAAATATGACTAAGGCTCAATCTTATTGACTGATTATAAGCTAATATTTCAGGGTAATTTTTAATTAGACATAATTTACAATATACATTTTATTCAATATTAAACATGTATGTAATCTCCATGATACAAATATGCGGTTGAATCAACAACTTAGTGGTTGTCTCTTGCATATCTCATTTGAACCTGGGATATCTCATGTTCGATTTCCACCCCCCACTTCCCAAAAAAAATCTCCTAAGATTAATTCCTAACCTCACTGTTTTTGATAAAAATAAAAATTAAAAAAAATAAAAACCCATTATGCAAATACACTAATTTCCAAAAATATATTTATATATGTCAATAATTAAATGAAAATTTTAATAAATGATATGATAAGTACCATCTACCTAAAAATTCCTCTCGTAATTCAAATGCTATACATTCGCAGGTTGGGCTTCTGTTCTTCATATCCTCCTTCTGGGCCTTCTACCCTCTCTACAGAGCAATTTTTGTCTTCCCCCAAGAGCGAGTGATGCTGGAGAAAGAAAGATCCTCTGGAATGTACAGGCTCTCCTCATACTACATCTCAAGAATGGTAGCTGACCTTCCAATGGAACTCATACTCCCAACCGTGTTCATGATCATAACCTATTGGATGGCAGGGCTCAAAGGCAACGTGGCCAATTTCCTGTTCACATTGCTCAGTGTCTTGCTCGTTGTGTTGGTCGGACAAGGACTTGGCCTTGCACTTGGTGCTGTTGTGCAGGACCAAAAATCAGCAGCCACACTTGCTTCAGTGATGGGGTTAACCTTCATGATGGCCAGTGGATTCTATGTTCAGAATGTGCCAAAGTTCATAGGGTGGGTGAAGTATTTGTCCTTCATCTACTACACAAACCAGCTCTTTATTTCGTCACAGTTTCATGCTGGTCAGACATACCCCTGTCCTAGTGGCCAGTGCCTAGTTGAAGAGTTTCCTGCCATAAAGGATTTGGGGTTCACTATGCATGGGCACTTCCAGGCTTCATTAGCTCTGGTGGCAATGCTAATAGGTTACAGGCTTATGGCTTATCTTGCTCTTATGAGGATTGGGGTGACAAAGAAATTGGCCTAGTGTAATATGATTAATTATATGATTTAGTGCATGTGATGGGAATGAGTAAATTAAGGGGGTGCATGTAAACAAAGTTATATAGTTGGTGCCAGAGTCATGACTAATGAAGTTAATTATAGCGTAGTTAGTTGTGCTCAGTCGAAAGTTTTAGGGACCAGTATATGAAGTTAGGAGGTGTAACGGTTGCGGCCCATAAAATACTTGTGCCCCATGAATAAAACGCATGCAAAGAATTAATAATATCCAGTACAATTTCTTATTTCTTCTTTTACACAGATAGATTATTTGATTTGTTTCGTCACATGCTTTTATTTTTTTATTCAACTGAGAGTTTCTTTGTTGTTCTGTTTAAGGAATGATACAAAAATTTTTTGTAGATGGACTCATGTTATAAAAGTGAAGTAATATCATTTATACTTATTTTATTTAGGACATTGTATTGTAACATCGTGATAACTCATTTATTATCTATTATTGAAAATTATGAGTTTTTTGTTTTATTTTTTTTATCCCTTTTAATAGTAAATGTTAGATGAATCTATACAATATCTCAAGATGAAATGAGTAAAAAAAAAACATTACTCATAAAAGTGATATGCTTAAAGATGTATTTTATTTATTTATTTTATATGAAGAATAAATTTATTCATGAACAAGCATTAAAGGATAGTACATCCCTGAGACACGTCGGAGCCACCCTTGTCCATATTTGACTATCGTTATTTCTAACAAAGTCAGCTAATTTATCTGCAACTTGAGTTACAGCATCTATGAGCAAATTGGGCTTTGAAAAAACCAAACTTTTTGAGGCTAAAATACAAGAGTAAGATCTGATAGATCCAGTACAGCAGTAGTCCACCTCACAATTATTGAAAGCCTCAAACACAATTTTTTGCATCCCCTCTAAAATTATGGAACTAATATCCTTAGCCAGGCCCACGCCTTCTTTTGCAGCCATGCCTAATATCTCTGTGCCCAAACCCCTTCCCAAATCGTTGCTAACAGGCTTCCATGGATTCCAAGGTTGTTTGCAGAAACTTCAGCCAGCTAGGTAAATCGTGAATACTGCTTGCTCCTTGAACCTGCAAATTTCATCATAGCAAAACTGCATTGACAATTACCAAAAATATGCCATACCTCCTCTAATTGTTCCTAACAAAGGTAACACTCGGTCCCTACTTGTACATTCTTTGAAATCAATGTACAAGTAGGTAACAGCCATTGAGTAGCCTTTTCCAAAGTACTTTTGTCTTCTTGTAATTGAATTAGGTTAGGATATTGTTTTTACTTTTTGCCAAGATAATGAAATATTTTTATATGTTTAATCTATTTGAACTATTCATACAATTAATTCTCGTTTAGTTATGAGAATATAATGGTTATTTAGTCTCTTAACAAAAATTGTTTTTATAAAATATGAATTCATACCTCCTTTTAAAAGGTGAAAGTTACTTACCATATTAGTCATCTTTTTATAGGCGAATTGAGATATTCTTATGTTACATACCAATATAAGATGCTTATATTATAAAAAAGAAAAATATAAATTTTATTAAGATTTCACTATTATTTATTAGTCCATCAATTTTCTTTATATATCTTATTCTCTTATAAAATATAATCTTATGCCAGTAGAGAATCCGATTTAGTAAAGTCAAAAAGAATCACTTAGATAAGTGCAGAAAATCACCTGCATAATGGGACCAACATATTTTAAACTCTCAACTTGTCCACAACGATAGCTAATTGCATCCCCCAGAGGAAGTTTTAACCGACACCGAAATCGAGATGGCCATTATATTTACTTTTTGCCTTGGGTGGCTATTTTATGTATATATGCATATGTGCCGTTTGGTCATAACATCAATATATTGCTAAAATAAAAAATAAAAATGGAAAATGCTACTTGGTCTCAAAGATGTTCCAGTTCCAACGAACAATCATTTACGACATCGATCTTAGCTGTAACATTATAACATGCTGTCCATGATGAAGATGGCCGAACACACAATCTAGCTGAGCACATAGCTTGGTCCATGTAAGCTATCTTTAATTTTGAATTTGTTCATAGTTCACCACTGGCACTTGATATGAAATTTTAACCGACGCCACACATGCAAGCAATCCCTCCTACTCCACCAGCTTGCCACGCCATGCCACATTATCTTTGTAATATTCGGTCTTTGCCGTATCTTTCTAGTATCTGAGTATCTTTCTCATAGTTATCTACGTAACATTTTCCTTTTACTATCTGTCCTGGAGGTTCCTGAATTGAATTAGCTAACTATATATCACTTCTGCAGTAAGTCACATTCTAGCTTTCTTTTTACTTGGACAATTTGAGAGTAAAAAAGTTAAAAAAAGAGAAATGAAAACTTAATTAGGGATAAATACTAAATATAAGTACGATTAATTATTTACACATAAAGATTACTTAAATTTGTTGTATTCATTTTTGGACTAGTTTATAGTTCAACTTTGTGGTCCTAATCAAAATAGGTTATCTGTCTAGTTAGTTATGTCTACCCAACCATACATTATTCTCTCCCCTCTGTACTGCATAATCATCAGATACTTGCGTGATTATTTTATTTTTTTTATTCTTTTGATAAAATGGAAGAGACTCAACTTTCAAGCAATTAGAATACATCAAATAACTCAAAAAGAAAGTACAAGATACTACTAACTATGGCCAAAACTCGCCTCTTAAAACATGAAACACGATATAACATGGGTTGATTCTAATCTGGTTTTCGACTAGTTATGGACTGGGTTGATTCTAACTTGATTCTCGCCTAGTTATGGACCATGTTGGTCCAGGTGATTTAATGATAAATGAAAAGGATATATTGATATATCCTTTTTTATATGATATATTATAATATTTTTTAGGATCATACAAATAAAAATTAATTAAGTTGAAAGTGATTAGATTTTTATTTCTATAAATATGAAACTAGAAACACACAACACGAGCACAAAACACATTAGCTGTGATTATTTTACTTGGACAAAGAAACGATCAAAGAAAGAAAAATAAATTAATATATAAAAGACACATTAGGCGTCACTTAATCACAATAACCTCTCTATATTATTTATAATTTATTTTAATTTACCTCTCAGTATTTTATTATTTTACTTTATTGTTATAATTAAGTTTAAAGTTTATTGCTTTTACCAATTTACACTTTACCATTAGTTCTTAATCGGTAGTTTTCAACCATTAATCATGACTTGTTCAACAAATTTATTTTGAATTAATAGTTTCGATTAAGCGTTTCTTTAATTAGCATAGAATTCCTTTCTTAGTGTCTTTCATTTTGATTATTGAAAAATTCAACCATTAATTGATTAGCTTATCTATTTGGTTAATTCAATTAGTCAACAAGTTTTTAATCTCATCCCTAACATTCACTAACTCAAGCTTTGAAATAACAGTCCAGGTGCTCAAAGCTGTCGGGTCTAGCTGACTTGAAAGCTTTTTCAAGGATGAAAATAAACACCTCTATGGGCTATATTAAGTCCGATATGTGCCTATGCAAGGCTGAGCGACCTTCATGTCCAACTTCAATTTTAATATCAGTAAAGTAAAACAACATATTAATCTCAAACTCATAAAAATTTTAAAATTTGTAAGAACATAGTAAAATTCAGGTTGTGGCCAAGGATGCTTTGCATTTTTTGAAATCCACGGTAAAGCAGAGAAAACTTAGAAAGTTCAAAGAAAATGTAGAAGATGAGTTTTACTGAAAGTGAAAATGGTGAGCACATCAAACCAATAATGTGGCTTATATACAAATAAAAGAGTGACTAACTAATACCTAATCACGTATGTTGTAACAAATTACTATCTCAACTAATAACTAACTAACACAGATCTGTCTTTAACAGCATTCTTGTATATAACAGTTTCTTGTGTGAAAATGTGCCGAAGGATCAAGGATGAATGGCTGCAACACAAAACGTCATTTTAGAGCACTATTGAAATAACATAAGAAATAAAGAAACAAAAAGTTAGTCTATCCTGAAAAACAGAAAATTACAAATATACTCGACAAATGCAAAACAATATTATATATATAAAAGAGTGTGGACGAACTCATAAGCTATATTGTGTCAGGCCATCATCCTGTTAAACTATAAGATATAGATGCATATACCATTCAATACATATTTTCTCTTAATCCTATACAGATCGATCTGGATACGTGTGAGATTTTGTATAAGTAGATGGAATATGGGGTATTGTTTAAACAGATTCCATATGGACAATTCTTTATGGACCAAACTTTAAGCCTCTAATTTTATCGTAAATCCTTAATCACTTGGCTAAATTTGGATGGCTAGTTGAGCTAAGGCCTAATTCCTAAACCTATATTTACAAGGAATGGTCCTTTTTTATGTTAGAATTTTATATGAGCTTATTACGTATTAATTTTTATGATTAACCAAGAAGGTTGGAGCTGAACATAGACAAATAAAAAGTGAAAATTACACATGATAATGTAATATGAAATTGTTCCTATACCTTCGGATTTACGCTCAAATTGCTTTTTAAGAATTATGGTCAACCTCACACCTTGGCTCTCTTTCTTTGCACCTTGCCCTCACTCGATCTTAACAAAGACAATTTACTTTATGTTGTGAAGTGTTGAGTCCGAACGGGATGTTTTGGCTAACAATAATACTAAGGACCCTAATAAAAAAAAATTAAACTTAAGGTTCAAAATATAAATAGAGAAACATTATTTCTACTGCTTTTTAAAACATTTTTTAAGGGATACCTTGAACATTGTTGAGAGTGGAACTATTAAGTATGATAGGCCATATGCATGGAGCATCCTTGACCCAAAGATTTTATGGAACCTGCTAATGTAGTCTAAGTCTGAGCTATATACTTTTCTAAATATAAATAATATTTTGAAAAATAAAATTACTGATATAACCTAACCGAATGGGACCTGTTATTCAAGGTCATATGCATGGAGCATTAATGCACTAAGGATTTTTTCCTAAAGATTTTTTCCCCCACGGCAAGTTAAACGCTTCCGTAAATTGTGGAATTTAATTGAGTTTACATCACTTTTCTCTCTTATTCCTTTTCGTGTGAAAAATGATAATATAATCATACATATAAGAAAGTGGAGAGGTCAAAGATCTTCTAGAACTTTAAATATTTCTTATTTGATCATTAATTAGTTAATTTATATTATTTATTATATCTTATCATTAATATTTTATTAATTGAAATAATTCTTATTCAATTATTTATTAATTCTATATTAATATTTTAATATATATTTATATTGGGGATTGCTAACCCCACATCTTCATTGGAGGTGAACAAATTTCACATTTTATTTTAGATTAAAAAAAAACTTGTTTCAGTCCATATAAAATCAATTGATAATAATAGATAATTATGTAATTTTATTCTATTCACATTAATTATTATACGAACTTCTTCTCTCACTTAATTAATGCTCACATTAATTATTATATTCTGAATAATATATTATAATAATATATTCTTCTTTTATATGTTGCTTTCTCTATGTTATGATGTTCAACAAATAGTTTGATTTAGAAATTCATGAATTTCGTTGTTTTTGTGAAACTTCAGTATAACCGTAGATAATATTATCTAATATTTCTTATACTTCACATAAATACAATTTTTTGTAAACATCTCAAAATAAATCTCAGTTCATTTTATCATATATTATTGAATTATTTATTTTTCTTAAATTCGATCATTTCATTCATATATATCAAAAATTTTGAAGCGATATATATTTACATTACTTACAAAGAAATATTTTATAAATTAAGATTAAATATCTCTATCCACATAATAATATTACTTGAGTTTTTAATCACTTAATAATATTTAATTAAAAAATATAAAATAATAATAAGGAAAATGGAAAACAAAAAAATAAACAGAATAAAAGAAATGATAAAATAAATGATTGAAAATTAAATAAAATATTTTTACTATTTTTTACGTTTCTTTTAATATTTTGATACTTTCGTTGTCACATTTTTTACATTGTCATACTTGACCATTGGACAAGATTATCCATAATTTTGTAAATATTGTTTATAAATTTTATAAAAAATAATTTTATTGTAGTAGCGTTGAAATATAATTATTAAGTATAATAATATTACTTAAATTTTAGTTATTTGTATATTATTTATGTAAAAGAAAACATAAAAGGGAAAATATTGTTTTGGTAGAGAGTAAATATTAATTAAGACAGAGAAAAATTAATATAGTAATTAATATGAATAAAATAAAATTATAAAATTAACCAAACTTACAAGTTGATTTAAAATAGATGGATTGAGTTTTTTGTTTAAAGCAAAATGTGGTGTTTGTTAACCTTCATATGAAAATATTATTTTGGTCAAGTGTAAATATTAATTAAGAGAGAAAAAATTCAGTATGACAATTAATGCGAATAAAATAAAATTACAAAATTATTAAACTTGTAAGTTGATTTAAAATATATGAATGAAGTTTTTATCCAAAATAAAATGTAGAATTGACTAAACTCCATACTAAGGTATGGAGGTACTTGTTGTGGAGGTTAACAATCTCCTTTTATATTTATAATTCATTCTTTGGATTGGCGGCTCACTAACTTTACATTCTTTTTTCTTTTGGTTACAACTAACTTAACATTATGAACAAGTCTATAACTGATCCAAATATGAAAAAATGGGTAGATCCCAGATAGCTCATTTATCTATTGAACTAGCGTCTCATTAACCTAGCACTTTGACAACTAATCCAAATATATCTTATTTTAGGTTCTTTTATCTTTGAAATTATTTATTTATTTTAAATATTAATAATATATTAATTATTTTTAAATTTATTTGTTCATTTTTTTCTAAAATTTAAAATTACCTTTTAGTTAGCATGATGAATCACTCAAACAAGGTTTATGTTTGATAACAATTTAAATGTAGGAAATGATCATTTTTTTCAAAAAATTATTTTAAAAACTTTTTATGAGAAATTGTTTTAAACTAAAATAAGCTTATGTAAATATACTCAAAGTACCAACTGAGATTTGGTCCATTAGTAAAAAAATTAGACCATTATAATATAGCAAACTTTAATTCTAATCTCAATTGAAAAAATAATTCACATTTAAGTGTCACACAGTACTCAAACAGAATTATATTCAATAGAAGAATATTTATGGAGAAGAAAAACCACACACACACACTTAAAGATGTTACAAACTACCTTATTATTTACTACTACCACTATTTATTCATTTTAGAGGCAATCACAGATAGGAGTTAAACCCATTAATGCTTAGTCATACCATGACCAAGCTTTGAGAATATGATGATTTTGTCTCCAGGGGATCCGGCCATTGCTATGCTGGCACAAGTAGCTTTTTTTCGATAGTTCAAAAGCATTCAAGACTCTCCATGAAGGAGAGGAGCAAATAGAACAAAGCCGAAAACACAAAAATAAAACAACACAAAGAAAAAGCTACTAAAAACACAACCAACTTCCGTAGAAACATAACCATAAAAAGAAAACACCAAACAGACACAGGCAACTCTAGTTAAACCAAACATAGCAGCCTCAATGCGAAGAAACCTCTACCAAACAAGGCACCATCACAAAACACCACATCAACAGCCCCAAAACTAGCACACAAAAGCCTAAGATCACAAAAAGAGCCCTCAACAACTCAAGAAGAGAGAACCACCAAATCACAACACAACACCCATAAAAAATGCAAGAAGAAGACACAAAACAGGGAACCAAAACAAGACAAAGAAGAGAGAAAATCAAGCACCAACGCACAGCAACAAGGGTACACCAATCCACAAAACACACCCGCACGACAAGAGCAACTAGCATTGCAACAACAATTAACACTTCCGATATGCAAACAAGAAAGATGCCACTCATCCTTCAAACCGCCTCTTATTCTTCCTCGGACGACCCCTTTTTCTTGGCAACATAAAATCTTGAACCTGGCTCACCTTTGAAAGTGAGTCAATCATAGCTCGTTTATTACTGCCCCGTAGACCGAGCACCTTACCTACATTCTAAGATACCTTAGCTTCTACAAGGCCTCTTCATTGAGCATCCCTTCTTCTTCTTCAACATCATATCTCTTCAACAAAGAACTTGATTCGAACAAGGGGTATCGAGCCCCTTATCAGTTGAACCCAAAGTGGAGCAAGGGTTTGCTTCTTGATCCTGATTTGCATCCTTATTCCAAAAAGATTCACATATAGGGCTCTCAATGGACACAGAATGCTCTTGGATCCCGAGAGAAAGCCCAGCTTCGCCAATATAGTGCTCAAAACTCGGAGGAAAAGTTGGATCACTATATTCAGCCTCTAAGCAGTCCAAAGAATTTAAGGCCTCCTTAATATGTTCAAAAAAATGGGCTTGCACCTTAGGCCCACTAGAAATGCCATCTACTTCATCCCCTCTTCTCAAGTAACAAACCTTTGGGCTCCTCAAGAAATTGTTTTCCATAACTAAAGAATGATCAAAACCACCAATAAAAGAGAAAGACTTATTTTGGAATATGTGTACCATCGAATTAACAAGTTGCGCCACAAGCAGTTATTATGAGGTACGTTTATCAAAGACTTCCTTAACTTATGGTCAACCTAATTTAAGCTCCTCATGAGTCATAAAGCAAATGGAATGGTTTGACGACACAATTTTTTTTAATACTTCCCTGTTTCAATATATCTGTCAGTTTGATTAAAGTGATACATTGAGACGGAGAGAGTAACTAACTTGGCTGCTTATGCAATCAAATGTAACGTCCATTTGACCTCAAACAAAATGTAAAATAAATAAGCATTAAATAAAATGGTGCCATTGAAAAAGAAAATCAAGTTGATGACAATATTCAACTTTGGATCATTATTCAACGATAAATAATCTCTTACTTTTTTATTTTACAAGGATACTCATCAATCTAAATCCCCTTGATCTCAATAGTTACAACCAAATGTGGTTATCTAATTAATGAGCATGGTTACCAAATATAGTCCAATTCTTACAGCACACTTCTAAGCATGATTTAATTATGTGTCTCTGTTCAATTCATTGGCTAGCTTACTCTTCTGCACGTCAAATATTACACTACGAGATACCTACGTATACAGATGTAACACAAGTCCGTAATGTTGTTCATGTTGGCTTAAAATGTGCCTATTAAGCCACCTGTATAGTGGACACCAAACACGGAAGTTTGGAAAAACAGAGTTAAAATCAAATCTTAAACAGAAAGAGAAATGTGTCAATTCAAAGCATCTCTTCCTCTTTACGATTTATGCATCAAATGGGAACATAACGTACGCTCGTTCTTTTATTTGGTCCCTATGAATAAAGTGAAAATGGAAAAGCACATTTGTTTGCTAATATTAGTAATATAATACAATATACAATGATGCACCGCTTCACTCCTCTATGATTTACAGCAAAGAGTACCATTAGAGGAATTCATAGTTGCAACCCACAAACATAGGCGCAGAGAGATCATCTCTTCTTCCTATGTCGTTGTTGGTTTAAGCTTTATTTTCCCATATATTCAAAGATCAAGAGGTTTTCAAAGGTTGGTCTCTGAAAGCTTAAGGTAGATCATGGATCGAGAGATGGCAGACATTGAATCTCAAACTACTTACGGGGCAACCAGGCATGAGGAAGTGCCTGATGTCTTCCACAAGAGAAAAACTCCGGTAACTCTCAAGGTGTTGAGATTAAAAAAGAAGAATTGATCTAGCTATGATTATTAATTATCTTCCTCAATCCTCATGCATTTAATTTCAAAGTGACCCTTTAGCTAAACATACCTTCAAGGAGCTGTATTTTTTTTTTTTTTTTTTCCAAAATCACTCATATTTGGAATCTATTAATATCCCAACAAATTTGATTTAAACTAAATCCACCAACTATAGGATAAAACTTTTTTGGTTTTTTTTTTTTATTGACAATACTTTTGATGAAAATTATTTATTTATTTATTTATTTCCGATAAGTAAGAGCAAAGCTCCACTCACCCGATGAGGTGAGGAGGAAGTCTGACACAGAAGGATCCAAAAAGAAAAGAACAGAAACTTAATACCCAGATACACCTTGAGACAATTAAGCAATTGACATCTCCTATCATATTATAGAAATGCAACTCCTAATCAGAATACTCAATCAATGTGAACCAGCCACCGCCTAAATATGGCACGTTTTATCGGTTTTAATGCAGGATCTCCTCGATGAGCTGATTAAATCCACTGATGAATCCAAAAGAAAATCATCTAAGTGCTGCTACTTTGTTGGCCTCCTTTTTGTCAAAAGTAACTTTGTTCCTGCATTTCCAAAAAGTCTAGATAACAAAAAAAAAAAAAAAAAAAACTGGCATTCCCTGCTTTTTCCTACTGCCATCTCAAAAATAATCAGATAACAAAGTCATATCAGACAACTCCTATTTTTTGCACTCCATACAAACACCATCACAGCATCCACCTCCAAGACAGAATCAATCACCACCACCACTAGCCATTGAAAACAGGATCCCCTGAATTATCCCGTTGTCTCCGGCCAGTTAATCAGCATTTGAAAATTAACCATCCGTCCCCAAATGCATTCGAAATTTTTTTATTGCACTAAGCCACGCGTGTATAATTCTCTCTTCAATTTCCTTCCTGGAAAAATAAGTCAAGACCATCTAAAAAAAAAATGATGATGATTTTGCTCTCTTTCTAGGAAGTTTCTTTTTTTTTTTTTAATTCCTGTTGATTTTATAGTCTGCATGCTAATAAGGATCAACACTGATTTTTTTTTTATTAATATTATTAATAACTATTATGCAGTTTAATGATGCTGTCTACAAAATCAAGATCGAAAAGGGCGGGACTGCTTGAGAAGAACACAAAGGCATAAGAGAAAGTGATACTGAAGGGGGTGACCGGAATTGTTCAACCAGGTGAAATGCTAGCCATGCTAGGTCCATCTGGGAGTGGTAAAACAACTCTGCTAACAGCATTGGGGGAAAGGCTTGGAGGGAGACTCCAAGGAAGAATAACCTACAATGGAGAACCCTTCTCAAATGCAATGAAGAGGAACACTGGCTTTGTCACACAGGACGATGTTCTCTACCCCCACTTGACTGTGACTGAAACCCTAGCGTTCACTGCACTCCTCCGGTTGCCAAACACTATCCCCAAGGAAGAGAAAGTTGCACTTGCAAAATTTGTAATGGAACAACTTGGTTTGACCAGGTGCAAGGATAGCATCATTGGAGGGGGTTTTCTAGGGGTGAGAGGAAAAGGGTTAGTGTTGGGCAAGCATTGCTCATAAACCCAAGCTTGTTGCTCCTTGATGAGCCTGCCTCAGGTTTGGACTCAACCACATCATTGAGAATTGTGTCAACTTTGTGGGAGCTTGCAAGGGGAGGGAGGACTATTGTGATGACAATACACCAACCTTCTAGCAGGCTATACTACATGTTTCATAAGGTGTTACTCTTTTCAGAAGGAAATCCTTTGTATTTTGGAAAGGGATCTAAGGCCATGGATTATTTTTCTAGTATTAGATATACTCCAGCATTAGCCATGAATCCTTCAGATCTTCTTTTGGATCTTGCAAATGGTATGTTTAATCTTTTACTATGCTATTTTAAAATGTATAGGATGTCTTGTGATATTTTAATAAATCAACTTTGGAATACATGCTATGGATGAATGTTTCGTTTTGATTCTGAATTAAATATTAATGTGTCCTGTAACAACGTATGTTTTGAATCTATTGTATTACAAAATATTCTTCGCTCCTAGAATTGAAGCCTTGACGTGCTTAGAATTTCTATTTGCTTTGGAACTTTAAACGTTTTAATATTATTGACGGATTGATCTTTTGTTATGTGTATTAGGTTCAGTTGCTATTAATCTAGTAAAAGTCCTAGCAAAAAGATTAGAGCTTTCTGGCCACGAGCTTTTGTTTTATGTTTCTTTAGGAGAGAGTACTCGATGCTAATTGGTGAATAATTGCAGGTATCTACACTAATGAATTGAATGAGGACTGTGCCATAGACAAACATCAATTGGTTTACGCATATAAGAGTCACTTTGATTCCCAAATGAGGCCAGACGGTGATTTTCGAGGTAGACTTGAGGGCACAGGCTATGGAAAATGGCCTACCAGTTGGTGGCAGCAATTCTACGTGCTGTTGAGAAGAGACTTCGGAGAGAGAAGGCACGAAGCATTCTCCGGCTTCCATATTTGTCAGGTCCTGATGATTGCTATCATTTCAGGACTATTGTGGTATAAGTCCGATACCTCACACTTACCTTGCTCTTATGAGGATTGGGGTGACAAGGAAATTGGCCTAGTGTAATATGATTAATTATATGATGTAGTGCATGTAATGTAAATGAGTAAAAAGGGTGCATGTATATAAAGTTATATAGTGGGAGTCAGTATAATGAAGTTTTAGGGACCAGTATATGAAGTTAGGAGGTTTAAGGGCTGTTGCTCGTAAAATACTTGTACCCCATGAATAAAACGCGTGCAAGGAATTAATAATATTCAGTAAAATCTCTTAGTTCCTCTTTTCTGCTGATAGCTTATTTGATTTGTTTTATCACGAGCTTTTATTTTTTTATTCAACTGAGAGTTTAATTCTTGTTGCCCTGTTCAGGGACCAATACAAAAATTCGTTATAGATGGGCTGATGTTATAAAAGTAATATACTTAAGGAAGTATTTTATTTTGAAAATTAAATATATTGTACATTTCATAACTAGGTATCATATTTTTATTAAAGTTACATTTGACACCCTTTAATATTATACAGTTTATCAAAGATTTAATTAGTGACAAGTTATAAAATAATTGGTAAATGATTAAAAAATTATTTAATAGTTTTGGGCTTTTCCAAGTTAAATACATTTAAAATTTCTTCTATTTTATCACACAATTTACAAAATAATATATAAAAAGAATAAAAATAATTTTAAAAAATATGGTGATGGGTTCAGATAAATAAAGTAGAATGAATTCTAAAAATTATTACTAAATTAAATATATTAAACATGTTAGCTAAATATTTTACAATCAAGTAATGATTAAACTTAGTTTTAAAATTAATCAATTATACATTTATATGATGTATAACACATAAAAGTAGAATGATAACTTTATTATTATAAATATGTATATATGTCTGTATGTGTATTTTATTTCCACCCTAATATATTAATTGCATATTAAGGTGAAGAATAATATTTAATCTATAATCTCAGCATGCATCCTTTTTACATTTGACTTAAGTGGTAGAGTTTGAATGTGTAATTATTCTTTAATCTTGTATGATCAGCTTCAATCAATGATACAAATTGTATAAGTGAAATGATGTGCAGCAAAGTGATGTATTTCTATTTTCCACCATAATGTACAGCAAACAATTCCCTTCTCATTTTTACCCTTTTCATTCCATCCTTAATCTTGATCGAGACAAACTCTTGACTATTATTTTTGTCAAATTATTGTTGGTTCTTTTATTGGTTTCAAGATTCTGGTTGTGTTCTATATATATATATATATAGGTAGATTGGGGGGCAAAAGCTCAAACAAAAGAAGAAAACTAAGGAATTGTAGATACCTGCAATTGTGTTCTACACTAATGAATTGTTGCGATTTCAAAAAAATTAAAAAATTTTATTTAATGGACATCACAACACATCATTGCGATTTCAATAAAAAATAAAAAAATATAATTTTAATAAAAATTGCGATATGTCGGTGCAATTCCAATAAATTTAAATTAAAATAAAATAAAAAATATTATTTTAATGAAAATTGCAATACATTGTTGCAATTTCAATAAAATTAAAATTAAAATAAAATAAAAATATTATTTTAATAAAAATTGCAGTTTATTATTGAGATTTTAATAAAATAAAAATTTTAAAAATATTATTTTAATATAAATTGTAACTCATTGTTGCGATTTTAATAAAAATAAGCATTAAAAAATAAAAATATTATTTTAATAAAAATTACAATTCATTGTTGCAATTTTAATAAAAATAAGAATTGAAACAAAAATAAAAAATATTATTTTAATAAAATTGTAAGTCATTGTTGCGATTTTAATAAAATTAAAAATTAAATAAAAATAAAAATATTATTTTAATAGAAATTGTAAGCAAATATTGTGATTGCTTTTTTATTTTTTATTTTTTCGTGTATTTACTGTGCATGTGTGTGTTTTTGGTTTTTTGTGTTTATGAGAGAGAGAAAGAGAGCATGACAATGAGAGAGAAAGGAGAGAAAAATCAACTGGGAAAGAAGAAGAGAAGAGAGAGCAGGGAGAAATGAAAGAGAGACAAAAAATGTTAAAAAATAAAAATATTATAATTTCTTAATTATTTTTTAAAAATAATAAGTCATCAAATTTCTTATAAAAATTCAATAAATAATCTAAAAAATCTCGAATTAGATCGATTTATTATAAGAGATAAAAAAATGTTAATATTAATTTTTTAACCCAAAAAATAAAATTTAAAATTTTATTTAAAATATAAATATCAAACGATTTAAATTAACTAAATAATATTAGTGTAAAAGACGGGTTCTTTAGTCAAGGTGACTTGGGAGTATATATTAAGGCTTGATAATTACAATCAAACGTACACTATCTTTTCAATTGCACATGGGAGAATTACTCCATTGGGAGAATCATGACTATTGGAAAAGTCAAAATATGGTACGTGCCAATTGGTGCATTACTGTTTACTTGTAATTACTACTACAACTGGAGCAGTCAGATAGTTGGGGCGTGCGTTCACCTTAAGATCTTGAATATTGCCGAGGTCAAATTCACAATTAGTGTTGGGTTGAAATTAAAAGCTAGTAGCTACACAACTTGAAGGATTAGGATCCTTAAAATGTGGAAATTCCTCTGAGGTAAAAGCAAGGTGATGTTTAATAAATTATATTATGTATAATTTAAGGGTCTTTGGTAACTTAAAAAATAAAATTAATATGGTATAAAATAGAATTAATTATGTTAATTTGTATAAAAATAAATTAATTTTTTATTAAATAATATTTGACTCAATAATTTAAAAATTAGCTTTAACACACACACACACACACACACACATATATATATATAGTTCTTCTATATCCCTTTCTCCTTGTGCATATTATTAAAAGTCAATATGGCTTATTTTTTAATCAGCAAAATACAATATGTTAACACAATCTTAACTTGTGTTTCAATAAAATAAATATGAGTATTTGTTAATATAGAAAATCTAACTTTGAATATTCTAAGTATGCACTCTATCACAATGCACAAGAAGGAGTGGCGATGATTAAACAGTTCTTTCGAATTAGTTAGTAGATTATCATCTTAAAATTAGCTTAAATGGCAACACTTACAATAAGGAACATAAAATTAGGATTCATAGAAATAAATCCTAAAAAGATTGATTGACAAGTTCAATTAAAAAAAAAAGGATTAGTGTGAAGAAGTGAGAAGAAAGTATGAGAAGAAATAAAATAGAATAAAAAAAATTGGGATAAAATAAAATTAATTTTTTATAATAGATTTTAAGCTCAAATTAATTTAGATAAAAATAATAGTTTTAAAATACTTGAATAATTATCAAATAATATTTATTAAAAATAGATTCAATTATGCCTAGATGTTTAATTTTTTTAATTTACTACACACCATTTAGCTAAATGATTTACACTCTCTCACTTTTTTTTATTTTAGAGAAATTATCAGTTTAGAGGATTTAAATTTCAACTTGAACGGACGATTTGATTAGCATCTCCCGTTGTCAAGATTTTCGCTGAATACTTACATTCAAGACGCCAACCCGTTTCGACATGTGGGGTGCATATCTCTAGTCAAATCAAAAGAGAATGTGCTCGAAAATAGAGTCTCAAAGTCAATGACACCGCTGAAAATTTGGAGTGCTCTTTATTGGGTTTACACCCTGCACTTCGCACGAGTAAGAGACAAGTCATGCAAGCGAAGGCCTATTGTGACCCAAAAAAGAGCAAAAGTTGTAATCATTTAATCATTTAATTTATCCGTGCGCACTGATAATTTGACAATATCAATTAAGGTAGTGTTTAGTATTATGGGTAATTTATTTAAATTATTAATAATATTTGATTAAATTATCTAAATTTATAATATTATTTTGTTTAATTAAGTAACATTATTAGTAATCTAAATTTTTAAGATAATATAGATTATCACTAATATAATAATACAGATTATCATCAACATGATAATTTATTTATTATTATTATTAAAAAGTAATATTATTATTAATGATTAATTATTGCAATTATTATTAATTCATTATCATGATTAATTATTTATAATAATTAATAATTAAATTTTCTTTTCTTATTAATCAATAATTATTATTAATTATTAATATTATAATAATATCATTATAACTAATAATTAATACTAATAATTAACTTTTTATTATTATTATATTGATTTAAGATATATATTGCCTAATAATTTTTTTGATATATCAAAAAGAATAATGTGAATAGATTATTTATATAAATCAAATACTGTATTTAATATTATTAATAATTTAAAAAGTGGCAATCTTTTTAAATAGTAATTTATATCACTAATAATCTTAATAGATAATATATCAAATACTATCTAAACTCAATATTTTTAGCATAACTTAATATCATTTTTTACCCAAGAATATTGAATGTAGTTATTAACCCTTTTTTAGTCGGGAGATGTGTCATAAATATTCAATTATATCTTCAATAGAATTACTTTTGATAAAAAATTCTTGTAAGAAACCAAAAGAATATTGAATGTAGCCATTAATGTCTTAGATTCTACTATTAACATGTTGATTGCTCATTTGAAAATTTTATAATTATCATGGTTCAAGCAAAAATTATAGCAAGAGCAAAACTTTTGCTATGTTATATATGTGTGTACATTTACTGTCACGTGCATATATAAGTCCGTGCTCTGATACCAAAAGTAGTTTTTTTATCAATAAATTAAAAATTTTAATATTTTAATATATTAATTGTATTGAAAATTTTAAAAAGTTTTTACTTTTGGTTCTTTATTTATTAATGCTCACGATAACACATTGTTATTTTTTATTGTATTTTTGACAGCGGACTCCATAGTTATTTTTATTTATATCTCTTGGTATGACAGACATATACTTTTGGATTACTTTTGGTAGCAATTAAGACCAAATTTCTCCCTAAGTCATTTTGAGTGCAGATTCAAATATTCATGTCTAGGTTCCTCTAGCTCGATCAAATGCCAACATAACACTAAATAAACTATTCAAAAAGTAATAGAAAAGTTAATGTCAATTAAAGGAATAGTTTTTTTAAATTGAATAGAAAAGTTAAAGTCAATTAAGGGAATAGTTTTTTAAAAAATTGTTGGTATTTAATTAGAAAAACATAGCTTACCAAAAAAAATTACCAAAACATAAAGAATTAAAAAAAGGAGAATAAAAGATTTGGATCCTTTAAAAGCACATCTCTCGATCATTTTGGCGGAGTACATTTAGGAAAATTAAGGACTAATTTAAGATTCAATTTTTTTCATCGAGATTTGAATTTATGGCCTCATACAGCATTATCAAATCCTTACCATTGATTTATTTTTAAGGACTTATTATTATTTGAATATTAAACTAACTAGTATTATTTAAAAGTGAGAAAGTAAAGATAGTTGTAAAATGAGAAAATAATGAATTATTCACTATTTAATCAATAATTTTCATTAGATATAAGTCCCACCAAAATAATTTAAAGATGAATTTTCTTTTACCTTTTTATTTTATAACTGTCCTGACTTTAGAGGATTTTAATCCTATTTAAAATACTAAAATCACCCTTCCTTACAAGTGTCTTTTTTTAAAGCCAAAGCACAAATCACGCCTCCTTAGTCACTATGAATAAATATCCGAATGAACTTGTGCCAAATGAATGCACCTTGTATCAAAAATAGAAGCATAGCCATGTGTGCTTGCTTTCTTGCTTCCTTTCCCATTTGGATTTGGATGAGTTTGCAAGTGAAAAAGCAATTTTAGTCTTAGTTTGGGTTAGAAGTCAAAATAAATAAATAAATAAATAAATTGAACCCGTGCACTCAGGTTTGGCAAGCTACCAAATTGACGTTCATTTGTTAGGCGCCTGCAGAACACAGAGGATAACAGCTAATCAATGTGTCATGCATGCAGCCCTTTACACATACAAGATGGTTTAACCAAATTCGTTCTTGTCCATGCTGCATTCAGACACCTATGGTGGGTTGTTTTTCTTAACCTCCATTCTCCCAAAAAAAACAGAAAAGACAGTTATTTACACTCACTTTTTCTAGATATCATTCTATATATACGAGGAATCATGTATTAATAATTAGAAATTTTATTTATATTATCAATTAATTTGCCTGTGGAGAACGATGAAAAATTAATCATGTGTTAATAATTAAAAATTTCAATTATCTTACTAGTAAATTTAGTAAATATATATATATATATATATATATATATATATATATATATATATATATATTTTGCCTATATTATTAGTTACCTTGATACATGTATTATATATTCATTGGTAAAATATAATTGATCCCAGTTATTAATACATGATTCTCTATATGTTTAAAGCATGTCTAAAAAGTTCGGTAAAAAATAATTTCTGAAAAGAAAAATAGCATATTTGTTTCTCTTTTGATACTCAAGTGTTTAGTTTTTCAACGAGCCAAAGGATTTCTTTTTTTTCCTCATCTTTTGATGTAGTAGTACGATTGCACTACGATGATTTATATGACAAGGTTTATACAGGAGTATATCATTATAGAATTGAGACGAGTAAATCTTAATTATTGAATTTTATATAAATAATCAAAATTAAAATATAAAGTCACATAATTTTTTTAAGTAATTATATGACTTTTAAATAACTTTAAATTTTGACTATCCATATATAATTATACGGCCCAAATTTGCTCCTCTTACTCTTATAATAAACTACTCCTATTATGTAATACATTTCCTATCCATCAATCAGATTCAATTTTTAATAATAAATAATCTCAGTTCACATTAAATAAACTAAATTTAAATGTTACTCTGTCTCTAGTTTTCGTTTCTCCTAAGTTTTGGCAGGGATCTCCTTAAAGCAAACATGCGCATGCCATTTCTGGCCAGGAAGAATGACAAAATGATGATAGCTTCGTTAACCCTTTGTGCCAGTTGTACTCCAAAATTACGCTGAATTAATATTTAAAAATTGTTACTTACAAAACTCATTATTTGAGTTTGATTGACTTCAGTTAATTCTTGTAGTTAGAATCCAATGAAGCATGTATATATAAAAATAATGTTTAGAAGGTGTCACACACATTATATGTATGGTCTGATCAATTCCTCTGAGCTTATAACTCGGTCCACTTGTTCCAAAGGTTGGAACTTGGAATCATCGAGAAGGTTTACAACTGAGTATTGTGACTATTGTCCCTCAATGGATCAGCCGCAAAAACTACATAGAGAGCGTTCGTCATTCAAATATGAACACTCTCTTAACCATAGGAACCACCCGAGATACCCAGACCTGAGCTAATAGCTTTCTGACGTTTGAATTTCCCTCTCTGATTTTAAATATGAATGAACACTGATTTGGGTGTTAAGAGTTCCCTACAAGACCTCCGCCGGCACTGTGAAGAGTTTGGACAGGTTAGGATCTACCTTATCTTAAGCGAACAGGTCATAACAATGTATAATATTAATCTCTATCGGAAAGACATTGCCTAGCTTAGTCCTGTTCATAAGGTACCTTCAATACGTTTGAATCCCAACATTAATTGCGAATAAAGTCTACTCATATGAAGCACACATCTCGTTTTAGAAAGTATTATTCTACATTCTGATATATGCCACATTTGATACTAGTGTTTTTTTTTTTTTACTGTTTTACACATATATAATCCAAATCCAAAGTTATTTTATCTTGATTATGTGTATATGTGTGTTTTAGGAGTTCTTTAAAAGGAATATAGTAAAAATTTATTTTGACTATTAATAGTATGTTTGGAAATCTGTTTGGAGTTGCTAGAATTAATTGTGAGGCCTAATAATTGATTTTGAGCATGTTGGATGATATTTGGAATTTTTTACTTTATGTCAAAATCATTTTTAAAAAGATTATTAAAAATAAATCACTTTATCTCAAAATCAATTTTAACTAAATTAATTCTAACAAAATCAATTTTATCTAAAATTAATTTTATAAAAGCAGAACTAAACACATATTAAATCAGTGCACTAAATCAGTTTAAGTTTGTATATATGCGTATAATCACCAAGTCAAATGATTATTTCCTTTATTATAACAATTTTCAATAAAACACATCTTTTTTTATGAACACATTTTTTTTTTTATATATAGTACTCTCTGTATTGTTCGACCGCTTTTTCTGTAATTGGTGGGTACTTATGACTTACATGAAAGAATGTACTATATAAGAGAGATAGTGCTGGACATCTAAAATTTTTATCAGAATTTTAATTTTAGAATGATATGGTATTGTCACTAATTTTTAGATGAGTAGATAGGTTCTATCACTTTATATCATCTAACTAATATAATGATTTTTGACAAAAATTCTGATTATATCCTTCTAATTATGTAGCATTGCTGATATAAGAGAGATCAAAAGTCTAAAAATGAAGCTGTACAAATTATGGCTTGTCAACTTCATTATGCACGTGATGTTAAACCAAACTAAAGTTTGACACGATCATCCCATATTTGAATTTCAAAAGGATTCAAGTCTAAAGAGAAAAAAAATGCTAAATTAAATATTTAAGATATCTGTAGTACCACAGTACGAAAATTACACATAAATATATTAGAATAAAGTAATTTTACTTTTCAGGAGATTTGCTAGTCTTTCAGTACAATATATAATTGTCTTTTGAAATTAAGAAAAGGGCTGTCACGAATGATAGTCATAAGGTTGCCTTATAACTAGTGGCTAGTATAATCTTATTAACAAACCGAGCACACACATTTAGTTTTCTATAATCATAATTATTTTTCGTTTTTCACAACTCCATTTAATTATTGAAAAACAGCAAAAGAGAAATGAAACAATCACACACTTAGCATGATATAAATATTCAATTCAAAATCAACTTTATCTCATATTCTTAACATATGATATATATTGTAGCTACTGACTGTCAAGACTACTCAACAGAAATAAACTTTTTATACGGGAAACAGGGAAACTGTGATTGAATATATAATTGACCAAGCTCTGGTAAATGTAGAAATTGAATAATCTCGTCAAAATTGGCCGTACGAATTTTCATCAATTCCAATCCATCTGTATATACTAGTCAAGTTGAAGGAAGCATGTAAGAAGAGGGACACGGGAAGAATATGAACTAGCAAAAATAGATAGAGAAGCAAAATTTGAATTTTTATACTGTTTAAGCAAGCTTTGACGAAATCACGTTAAGCATTGTAAATGCAGTAGTACTACAGCAAATTCAAACGTCAATATTTGTCACCTGCTGCGACGAAATTAGCGAAAGAGTAATAGTAGGCGCCCCGAAATCCTTGTCTCACGCTCATCATTGTGGTCACTTTTTTCTAAACCCGAACCTTCGAACTCTCTTGCTTAACCATTGAAATCGAAGCCATCTCTTACTCCGACTGTGCACGTGGCACAAACCCTATTCTCATACCATTATATCAACCTTCAAAATAGATAAATGTGAAAAGTGATTAATGTAGCATCCTATTGACCACAATGCCTCTCGTCCTATAATCTTCAATCATTTTCATATTGTTTGTCAACCTCAGAATATCTCTTGCTAGTACACTTGTCAAAACTCCACCGCCGTCCTTCACACAAACCGCACACATCACCATTTCTCCTAACACCAAACCTCTCCACGTCCCCTTTTTTATTTCATGATCCTTTGGTGTTATCTTTTTCTTTTACATCAATGTATTTTGGCCGAATTAAATTAATACACAACAAATAAACCCAAATATACCGATCCCTTTTGCTCCTTTTCCTATCTCAAATCCACGTACCATATAGCCCCAAAACGTCACCAATCAATGAAGATCAATCGAGTGCATTCCACCTCTCTATAATATATTGACCTTGACCAACCACGTCACCACCTATCTTTTTACATGAAAACTACCCAAAATATTGAAAGCCACGCCTACAAGGCCATAACGCACACACATATACTTGTAAGCATGCTTATGGGGGGTTGTTGATGAGTGAAAGAAACACCTAAGTAGACGAAAAATAGAAAAGGTGGAAGCATCAAAAGACAAAGGAAGGGGTACGTGTCGAGCAATGGAGGTGACCACGGCACGATGTTCATACTGCTTTCATTTTCGATCTTTCCTGTTGTTACAAAATTCCAGCCTAACTCTCAGTCTCTCACATGGACACGTGCCGGCACGTGTCCACCCCTCCCGCAATCTCTCCTTTGCCGACGTGGTTTAAAGTTTAGACCCACGCGTGAAAAATGTATTAGAGAAAAACGATTTTTTTTCTAATTCATTTATAATTTAATACTTAGTTAATATATTAAAAATATAATAGAAATAACTAATAATAAAAATGATCTATAATTATTGAGGCGTTAAAATAAATTAAACAGTACCTTTTTATTGTTCTGACAGGCAGAGTTTCTGTGGAAGGATACGCTCCCACACATCGAGAGTGTCAGAAACCGGATAGCAAATTTATGCTTCTAGAACACCCCTCCTGGATTAACACGTGTCAGAATTATCTCGAACACAACTTTTTATGTAACCAATGTATTATTTTAAGAGTTTAATTGAGATATATTTTATAATGTAAAAAATTTATATTATTATTTAATTAAAATTTTTTATTTTTATGATCATTTAAATAGTAGGTGATTATATCAAAATTTTTTGTTAATATGATAATATATGATTAAATATTTATATAAAAATCTTTTATATTGAAAATATATTTAAATTAAATTTTTATTTTAATATTTATAAAATTTAATTTAAATATATTGATAGTGTAAAATAATTTTATATTATCAATTAATAGAAATAATAAAAAATAATAACTCATATAAATAATTACTTATTATAATAAAAAATTTATCATAATTTTTTATTTTTTTATTTTATTAATTAATAATATAAAATTATTTTATACTGTCAATATATATTAATTAAATACGTATTTATATGTGATTTTTTTTTAAGTGCTAGACACTTGTTAAAACATTTTATAAAAAAATAATTGAAATGTATTTTATGAATTTTTAATGCATCAAGAAAACAATCATTACTAAAAACTTGTGACCAAATAAGATTGCCTCTTTATATATTTAAAACTATCACGAATTTGAGATTTTTAATTTTCATATTAACTCAATTTAAAGGCTGCTTAATTTTGAAACTTTTTAGTATGTTTTCCTTTTCATTTTAAATAGATAATTTCAAAGTACAATCTCATATTTACGTAGGATAGATATTTATAGAAAGTTTGAATTCAACCATAGATTTTGTGAAACAGTCCAGTAGAAATTTATTCAATTCACCTTTCAAAAGTATGAATCGCCATGCCCGGCACCTGATTAAAACAATATATTTTTAAAATGTTTGTCGCATCTTATTCTTTCTTCACGTTATTTCTTTTCACGTGTTGACATCACCTTACATTATCAAAAATCAAAAATAAATAGTATGATAAAATCAAAACATAAATACATAAAAGTTTCGATAAAATCAATTATGACAGTGACGTGTTTATATATATATATATAAAATTTAATGGATATAAATTATTAATGTAAAAAAAATTTCAGTAAAAAATATTTGATATAATTATTTATTATTTTAAAAGTACTATAAATATTAATATATAATTAAATAATCATATAAAATCTTTTTATATTTTACACATACAAAGATATATATATATGTATATATATATTAATGCTTTATTTTAACTTTTACGGTGACATACAATGCATCCATCGAAACAAAGGAACCGTACCGGAAGCAGATAAGGTCGGCCACAATATGCTTTATGAGTAGCGTACGTGGCAGCATCCAACAGGAGAGTAACTCAAGTGGGCCCCACCACCCAACACTCGCACAAACATTACCGTACTTATCTCGCTCCCCTGTCTTTCCTATAAATAGCGCCTTTGTCTGCCCATTGCTGAAAAAACCGGAAAAAAGAAAAATAGAAAAAGGAAAACAAAACTCTTTGGGTTTTGTGACTCTAGCTTTGGCTGCTTCAATAGTTTAATTTTTGTTTGTGAAGAATTGTGTGTTGGGGGGAAAAAAGAATGGGAGTTCCAGAGAGGGATCCTCTTTCCCAATTGAGTTTGCCTCCGGGTTTCCGATTTTACCCCACGGACGAGGAGCTTCTCGTTCAGTATCTATGCCGCAAGGTAGCTGGCCACCATTTCTCCCTCCAAATCATTGCCGAAATCGACTTGTACAAGTTCGATCCCTGGGTTCTTCCAAGTAAGTAATTATTCTCGTTTCATCACCAGAGGTACATATACATAAAATAAATGTTATTATTTATTTATTTGTTTGTTTGTTTATTCATTTGTCTTGTTGTGAATTGAACAGGCAAGGCGATTTTCGGTGAGAAAGAGTGGTACTTTTTTAGCCCGAGGGACAGGAAGTACCCGAATGGTTCCCGACCCAACAGGGTAGCCGGGTCCGGGTACTGGAAAGCCACCGGAACCGACAAGATCATCACCACCGAAGGCAGAAAAGTTGGCATCAAGAAAGCACTCGTTTTCTACGTTGGCAAAGCCCCCAAAGGCACCAAAACTAATTGGATCATGCACGAGTATCGCCTCCTAAACTCTTCCCACAAGAACGGCAGCACCAAGGTATATATCCATAATTCTAATATTTTTCAAATTAAAATTAATATGATTAAGAATGGCAATTGATTAGAGTTATATGATAATTGATGTATTTTATAATAAAACTGTAGAAAAATAATCAAAGGGTAGGAATTTTTTGTGTCTAAATTTATTTATGTTGGCCATTATATGGATAAATGGACTGTATTATTTTATTCTACAACTATCTTTTATAGAAATTGATAATCTCATATTACACAATAATTAAATATGCAAAGAATATGTGAAATTTAATAGTGAAGAATATTTAATTTTTTACACAGTTTTTGTTATTATTCTTACCCATTGCTGTTACATTTTACTATGTCCTTCGATTGCTACAACGTTTGTTGCTGATGACTAATTAAATCCTTGGATATGCAGCTGGACGATTGGGTTCTGTGCCGAATATACGAGAAGAACTCGAGCGCGCAACAGAAGGTGCCAAACGGCGTCGTTCCGAGCAACGACCAATACACCGCCCAACACAGCAACGGCTCCTCCTCCAATTCCTCCTCCTCCCACCTCGACGACATCCTCGAATCCCTGCCGGAGATAGACGACCGTTGCTTCGCCCTGCCACGTGTCAACTCCCTGAGGGCTCTGCACCGCCGCGAAGACAACAAGCTCGCCCTCCATCACCTGCAGCAACAACAGGGCCTCGTCGGCGCCGGGAGTTTCGTGGACTGGGCCGCCGGCCAGGCGGTTCTGAACGAGTTGGGCCAGGTCCAACAGGGGATGGTGAACTTCGGCGCCGGAAATGGCTTTTTTGTCCCTTCAGTATCCCACGTGGACTCTTCCGTGCCGCAGAAGATGGAAGAGGAGGTTCAGAGCGGGGTAAAGTCCCAGCGGGTCGAGAATTCCGGGTTCTTTCAGCAGGGTCCGAACCCGAATGAGTTTACGCAAGGGTTCTCGAACCAAGTTGACCCGTATGGGTTTAGGTACCCGGTTCAGCCGGTCGGGTTCGGGTTCAGGCAATGAACCGGGTTAGTGGAGTAAATGTCAAATAAAAAAAGATTTGCTTGTTGAGCCGCATTTGGGGTGTAAATAGGTGGGAATTGTTTTTCAAGATTCCGAAAGGTCTTGGATTGCTAAAAGTAGAGAAATTGAAAACGAGGTGAAAATGCAAATTGTTTTTTGGTGGTCCTCTTTTTCGGCTGGAAATGGAGGAGGAGAAAGACATTCAATGAATCGGAAGTGTAAGATAAGGAGCAAAAATGATGGCACCATTTTTAGTCTTTTGGAAAATTTCGTTAGTTTGAAGATGTAATTTTTGGCTGCACCGGCCGTGGCTCAGCCACATGAATCACGTTTTGTACTTGAAGATGTAGCTGCAAATTTGTTTCCGATATTAGGTTTCATTTCAATATTAAATTGATGTGATCGTTCTAGCTAACGACACCACTGGTGGCCACAACCGCATCAACACAGAATCATTTAATAATGTATTTATATTTTGTTGTGAATAATTATTTGTTGCATCTGAAATTATATTAGCGTACAAAAATGTAGTTAACAGTATTAGGTAATTTTTTATTGCAATATTAGAGGTTTAAATTCGAAGGTTTTATTAACTATTTGTCCGAAATTGTCTGAGTAATCTATGTTACCAAAGGAAATTACATCAATGTTTCTTTTGACAGCATTAAGAATTGGATATTTTAATTGATGTGTTACATGTTTTAGATCCCACTGAAAGTGAATAATGTTCACATGTACCAAGCTTGGGTAAGTGCTTTGATCTTTTAATTAAGGGTCTTTTGGAAGTCAAAAAAAAAAATTTTGCTAAGAGATTTGATGCTTGATCTGGAATTTTTATTGATTGAGTTGAATTAGTCAAATTTTTAGTAATAGAACTGAAGAATGGGTTCACCCAAAAAAATAAAATAAAAGTAATGTTCACGTGAAAAATGATCACTATTTATTGTGCGATCCATATTTCGTTGGGTAGGTGCATTGCCATTATTAGAGAAAAGAAGGTGATAAGGTTTATCTATGACACTCCAATGTGCATAAATAGAATTGGAAGTAAAAGGCCGGTTGAGATCTTTTTCAAACAGACAATAAAAGAAAGTTTTAGAGAGGGAAAAGTATTTCATGAGCCGACTAGAGATCTATCTAGTTGAAGAAATTAAGGTTTAGGCGCAGTTAAGTTGACACTTTGAGAAATCAACAAGTTTGACTGCCGAAAATAGTTGAACATTGAATAAATGGTATTGTAAATATTAAAATATTTAATCAAATTTTGCATTAGATTAGGGCTCATTAGGTGATGTATGTATAGAGTTCTTTGGAAAAGTCATCTACACGAGAGGAAAAAACATTGATTATCGCTTTAAGTCTTGTTTAACTTTTTAATTAATAAGGAAATGCAAGGTAAGGAAAAACATTTATCTAAATTATAATATCCGCTAAACAATGAGATTGGGGACCATTAAAAACCGGTAAAATGAATTATAAGTGCGCCGTTTTGCTTTCCTGGAAAAATGCATATTTTAGAAGCTACGTGGAAGAGCTTTAACCTTCAATATCAAGCCGCATAAAAAGCTAGACAAGATTAGCAAGGAGCCAAGGAGCAATATAATTCAATCTTTGAGAATAAACAGCGGACTTAATTTTAATGGTCGTTCTGTCATGCACATCATTAACTAAGGTGCTTGATGCTCTGTTCATAAAAAAAATGGTGCACCATATTCCTAACCTAAGCTACACTATTTATTAGGATTTGAAGGGTGTGGATTGAATCCTCACCATATTTCCTATCCCAATGTTGGAACCTATCCAACTCCCCTCTTGCAAAATCCTCGGCATCGGACCACCCTATCCCACCCCACCAAACCTCCCTTCATTGAACCCCTCACGAGTCATCAGCATCGGACCACCACCATTTCATGACCATTGCACCCCATCATCCTCGTCAAGAGGGAGTCGCCACGCTGTGCCGCCGCAAACATTGTCCAGTGCCATCGCTTTGCCATTGTTGATATCATCCAGGACCCCCTTCAAGAACTTCGATTTCAGAGCACAAGTTGGCCGAGTCAAAATGAAGGAAATAGACCTCAGCTAACAGAATCACTCCCCTCAGTCGGCGAGGAGGCGGCGACTAGACACGATCGGAGGAGGCCAACCTCCTTCTTCAGAGCGCCAGCACTATTTTGCTCGAGGGTGTGTGGAAACTCGTCTCAAATGATGAGTCGTTCTCCTCAAACTCGCCAGACCTAAGATTGCTTGGCCGCTCCGAGTTGTTCTGGCGACACAAGATTGTAAGCGTTGATGGTTAAAAAGCAAGTGTATGTTGCACTACTAGGTGCATCATGTACATTACTTTATATGATGCATTTAAGACAAAACCATCATTCTATTGTTCATTAAAAAGTTTTTATACAAATATTTACTTATATATAGATATTAGAAATATTTAACTGTTATAATAATTATTTTAAAAATTATACATGTCATATTAGATACTTAGTTAATAGTATAAAATATTTTAAAATATTAATATATTAAAATTAATCTCATATATAATAATTAATTTTTAAATCAGAAGTTCTTAAAAATTAAACCAATTACAAAAGTTAGATAATATAAATTTTATTTCTTTTTTAAATTGCAAATTTTGAGTTGATAAAAATATTCATATCAATTTAAAGTAAAATTATATTTTTAAATTCATCAAATACTTATAGATAATTCATTAATAAAAAATTTTAGGAATCCAACCTAAATTATAATAAATTATGAACAAAAATCAATTAAATAAGTCACTCCTATTTATAGTCAAATTAAATATTTTTTCGGGAGAGTAATACTCTCATATAGCTAAAAAAAAAAAAATTGCTCCCATTTGGTCTTCTGTTAGCCTACCATCATTAACCAATTTGTATAGAGGGTGGTTCTTATAGTTGAGTGAATGGAAACAAAAATGTTAACTGTTTTATCTTTCATGAATGATTTTGAGGTACTATTCAAATGTAGTAAAAAGTAAAAAAATGAGTTTCTCTTTTAAAATTTGTGTTATCATTTTACAAGTAATTTATAAGATGACTCAAGAAACTTTTGGTGGTAGCTACTTGCATGTTTCTAACATGGAGAGTTTTTAACAAGGATCAAGTTGGTCTTTGAAATCTAATAGTTGATCAAAAGGTATATTCATATACCTTTTCTTACATGATATATTATAATTTTTTTGGTTTAGTTAAATTAAAATGAAAAAAAGTTAAATATATTTTGAAAATTATCAAAAATTTTTCTATGAAATCTTGAAATTAACTGTAAATCTTTAAGTATTACACAGATAAAATTGATATTTTTTAGTGTTACAGAAATAAAAATTTGGTCATTTCTAAAATATAAAAAATATTATACAAATAAAATCTAATTACTTTTTATAAAATTCTGAAATTAATTGAAAATTTTTAGATATCACATAAATAAAATTTGATATTTTTAAATATTACATAAATAAAAATTTAGTCACTTTCAATTTGATTAACTTTTATTTATATAATTTAAAAAAAATTACAATATCTCACATAAAAAGAAATGCTTTAATATACTTATTGTATCTATCATTAAAATACAAAGGCCAACCTGATCCAAAACTCGCCGTAGAGCATGTTAGAATCAACCGTAGCTACCTATTATTTTGGGTTTTGTTAATGATTTATTTACAGAGCACTAACACTTTTAGCGTGTGCTTGAAATGGGAGAGGAAAGAAAGAAAAAGGGGCAGGAGAGAACGTGATTAGCGAGGCATTTTCTTTCGTTTGGATTAGAAAAAAAAAAGAAACGAAGGAAAATTTTGGATATGGGATTCGTACAAAAATTTTCTCACCTCGTGCAAAGAAAATTGCTCGTTGTGAGACTCTATACTTTTGTCCTAGTGTTAATCCAAAAAAAACAAATAGAAAGTGTTGTAATAATAAATAATATTTTATAATAAATAATTTATAAATTTAATTTTAATATATTATTAATATAAAAAATTTGTATACAAAAGAATAATATCTATTATTTTATTATATAAAAAATATATATATTATTTTACATATATCTCATTTTTTTTATTTTTTTTTATTCAAACAATAAAAAAAAAAAACTTACTTTTTTTCTCGTGTTCTTTCTTTTCGCATCCAAACAAACATGCGCTTAAGTGTATTAAAAGCTATTAGAAGTAACCAACACGACATTTCAATCACAATTGTATTAAAAGCTGTGCTTAAGTGTTCAGCAATAAAAACTATAGTGTTTACTTTCGAGATGTAAATCGTCTGTCCCAAGATCGTGTCCTCTTGCCTGTCACACCAGTTAAAATTGGGCACGTGGATGCATTTATTACACATTATTAATTTATTTTATAATTATTTTTCTCAAATGACGTTACGCCCCCTGCTCAACACATCCCCTTACCTCCCCTGCGGCTTGTCATTCGCAGCTTCACCCTTGTTGGTCTGAAATGAATGAAAAATGAAAACCCGTTTCCAGCTAACAACAATAAACAAAAACATCTCCAACAACCGCAACCTTAATCCTGTTTTCTCCAACATTAAAACCACGCGGTGGCTTCGAATCCGAGCACTTTATTTGACCCCAAAACAAACCACTGGTTGATGTAGTCCGCATATCTATCTCTCTACCTCTATGTATCCGTATAGTTATTTTTTAGCTTTTCTCTTATACTCACTTCACTAAAATTTTTGATGAATAATCAAACCCTTTCTATGTGGGTGCGAAGGTGCTCTAACGTGGAGGGTGGGGAGAAGAAGGTGAGGGAGTGTGGAAGAGCCGCAGCAGATCACTGCAACAGCGGCGACGGCAAGGCAATCAATCGCAACCGATTAAACAAATAGAGTTATAATTAATGGAATAAATTAATAATGTGCGAAAAATATGAAAAATATTATTTGTATTTGTCCTTTTTTCAGCTTCTGTACTGGCTTATTTTTATTTTTCATTAGATAGAATATAAATTTTATTTAATTTAAATTTTAAATTTTATCTAATAATAAATAAAAATAAATTAACATAAAAATAAAAAATATAAATATAAGTAACATAATTCAAAAAATAAATCGATATGCGTCCGATTCTAGCCGGTAGAAGTAGAATAGGTTATGGGACACAATCTTGGGACAGGCGATTTGCGTCCTTAATTTTGTTATTTTTCGTTTTAATTTAGTTTCTAAAATTTAATTTTTGTTTCAATATTTCTTAAGTAGTTCGGTTTGTTGATGTGACATGTACGCCAATAAGTCACCTTAGCCCAAAAAGACGTGATATCTACCTCAACAATCACTGTTAACAATTTTTAGAAAGTTAGAAAAGAAGATAAAATTGAAACAAATTGATAATATTTGATTTGGGATGTAAATCAAAAAATAAATTCTTCTGGATCAAAATCAAAACTTTTGTTAAACAGTAAAGACATAAATAGAGTTTTATCCTAGAAAACTATAAAAGATAAATGTAAGAAAAGAAATATATATATATATATATATATATATATATATATATATATATATATATATATATATATATATATGGATAACATTTTCTAGTGAACAATTTGCAGACGGGTAGCATCCCACTGCTAGCAAGCTAGCAACATGCACCAAGAGACCGAAGCTGAACGTGTGGGAAGGGATTGGGTGGGGGCCAACGGTCAAACGCAGAACCACAAGAAGAAGATAAGTATGAAGCTAGCAATTATTGTACTAGGGTTCGGGTTTCCTGGCAGTGAGTAAGCCAGCGTTTGAATCTTGACTCAGTTTCAAGCCAAACTTTTGAATTTGATACTTGAACTCATCCTCATCATGAGGCCCAGTCAGATTGATCCTTGGGATAATTCTTTGATGCCTTTTTTCCTATTGGGAGGTTTAGGAAGTTTTAGAATTGATTATAGCAAGTTTCGCTTTTCCGTGTAGAACCCCAAAACCGTTGTTAAGGCAATAGCTAGATTTTTAAATGGGAAATCAAACGTGCTATTTTTTCTTTTTCTTTTGTAATAGAATTGCTTAATTTTAAAACTTCGGTTTAAGTAATATTCACTACATTTTAAAAAATGTTTTAAATACCTAAAATAAGATTATTTTGGATTATTAGTATATTAAAATTTTATTTTTATTTAATGTTTTTATTTTGAATTCTTATCAAGTACTTCAAAGACAATCGTTAACAAATTCTTTTGTTATAGCTATCTATATATATAAAATAAAATATTCAATATTTATTACGTTGGTTAGATTTAATAAAATTTCAACATTTATTATAATATTAATAACTAATAATATTTAATAGTTTACATTGGTTATGATATAACTTATAACTAGTTATAATTTATTATCAGTTTTTGTTAACTGTTTTTTAAAATAATTCTAAAATCATAACCCATTTTTTTAAAATTTAAGTAATAACCGAACAACATCCATCTAAAACTAGCTCAATGCTTGTTGCCAAACACCTCATAAACATACCATAATAACATAATAACATGCATGAAGCTTATCATTATTATCATTATTATTATTATTATTATTTTCTTTGGGGGATTAATTAAGCTTAATTATTTGATGCTGGTGGAAAGTGCTTTTTCATTCTATGAAGCTGTCAATCACTTACGAGGGAGACTGGTGGCCCTGCTGATTCTTCGACTCGTTTCTTGCACGTGTTTTCAACGTGACAGATTTTTTCTTTTTATTTTTTCTGTTTGTCTATTTATTCTTTTGGCTATTTTCTTTGACCAAAATCCAAAAATCCTTGTCTTTTCCACCCTCTTTTCCCTTCATTCTTAGTTGTATATGCCTCCTTTCGTTTTTGGTGCAAGTTTTATATGCTCCTTTGAGATTGCTTTATGCATCCGCCCAATTTAAACAAGTTTGAAACGTGCAAGTTACAGCGTTAGAAGCATTGAATTCGTGCAAATATGCACAAAGTATATGTGGGGATACATCCTTTTCAGCTTTTATAAAATCATTAATTACATCATATTTATGAAGAGTTTAATTAGTATATATTGACAGTATAAAATAATTTTATATTGTTAACTAATAGAAATAGAGAAAAGTATGAAATTATAGTTGGTCTCTCATTATAATAGATAGTTATTTATATAAATTGGTACTTTTCATTATTTTTATTGATTGACAATGTAAAACTGTTTTATATTATCAGTGTATTTAAATTAAATTCATTTATGAATACTGATCGGCTTTATTTTCCTCCTCTATTCAATTACTGGATATTAGTACGCAATGTAGAACATGTTTGGGTTGTTTCATTACTAATGTTTTAATTACAATCTTCACATTTAAATTAAAGCATATCTTAATAAATCATTTTTGTACAGTCTTTAACTCATTTATCGGCAACAAGTTATAAATTATGATACTTTCGATATATTGGTAGCATGGTAGAGCCACAATTTTATTATTTTTTATTATTATCTATACAATGTAAAATTAACTAATTACTTCTTTTGTTTTAATTTATTTATCAATTTAAATAATTTGATATATTTTTAAATTAATATATTTAAAATTATATCTAAATACATTAATTTAAAAATATATTAAATTATCTAAATTGACAAATAAATTAAAACAAAAAGAGTAACAAATATGATATGTTATATAAATCACGAATCTTCAATTCGAATAAATCATTCGAAAAATTGAAGTTATTTATATAAATGAGTTGAACAAGAAATATCATTGATCTTGAAAGAAATGTTGTGTCATTGTATACGTCATATGATTTAAATGTTAAGTTTTCGGGCAGTAGTCCCTCTCAAGCTTCTGTTTTCCACCATTAACTGGTAAGAACTAAGAACAGTTAATTCTTAGAGAAATATCAAGTATCTTTTGGTTTTAGATACCGGCTAGTGTATGTTCTCCCCCATCAAATAAAACAGATCAGGCTAATTATGATGGACCAAGCGTACCATCAGGTACCCATTTATTTTAAACTTTTTAGATTTTTATGATGGAAAAATATTATTTGAACATGGTAATTTGCGTGTTTATTGATTAGATATCCGGGATATATGTATAAATAAGTGAAAAATTTAGATATATAATTAAGAAATTATGTGAAAGGATTCTCATCTATCATTGTATTTATCCGATTCTATAATTATATATATGAATTTCTCACTTATTTGAACATAAATCACAAGTAGTTGATTGATACACAAATATCCAAAGAGAAAAGTTGAGCTGAGTATTTTTTTTCTCTAAGTCATTCATCTCAAAAGATATATATTTGCAATGGTGTAAAGGATTTAAGATCATTCCCTCCCTACATATGTCATTCTCATATATACACTCTAAAATATTCCTATTAATTATTCTTCTTATCATTAACAAATATGATGCTAGTTAAGGTGGATGAGTAGACATAAAAATAGACATGATTAATTAGTCATTAATAAACTTACAATAAAAATTAGGATGTTACTGATCAGTGCCCTAAGAATACTTGTTAAAGTTTTTATTGAAAAAAATTAAAATTTTTAAGTTTAGAGTTTAGGTTTATTGAATATATTAGAAATTTCAAAATTTTCTATAGTTGGAATCCTAACTAATTAGCAAAACCCTAAAATTATTACTTGTCTTTACTTAACCATTTAAGTATTTCATAATGATAGTTCATGTCTTCATGAATGAGATTGATATTGAAGTTTTGATAATCAAGTGATTTAGAATTTAATCTTTGTCGTTACTACTCTTTTGTACTATATACTTCAAACTCAAATGACTTTTCTATGAACAGACTAGTGAAGCTTATATATAATAAAAGCTACTTATGTAAATATTTTAGAATGGGAATACCCTCCCTTCAAATGATAACTACTAAATAAAAAAAAAATAGTGGCAGGACAAGAATTAAAATACGTTTCTTAATATCCATAACTATGTCACGAAAAAAAATCCCTAACTAAGAATAATGAAGACGGGCAAAAAGGCGGCTACAATAATGAAGATTCTTATTCTTTTTATTATTCTCTTCTGTAGATTTTGAAAGTAGGGAAAAAAAAAAAAAGACTCCACCAACTTTTCTTTCTCACTTTCTCTTCAGTCGATTCTGCAAACCATTGGATGTACGTTTAAGGGCATGCTTTTTTTTGGTGCTTGCGTTTAAGGGTATGCTAAGTTCATGTAATGTGCGAAATAATCTGTTGACCTATAAAATATGTATTTTGGATATTGTAAGTAACAATTATTCATGATAATCTTAAGTGAGCCTTTGGCGTCGTTTAGATGTTTGTTTATCTTCTCATATTTTCGGCTGGCTTGTTGTGTACCCAAGGAAAATAAATTTGCACTGTAGCATGATTGAGCAAAAGTTGCCTTTGGAACAGGAGAGATTATGAGGCGCTGTTCGAGTTAAAAAAATAGTTTTGCCCTGAATTATTTAATACTTAATATTTTAATAATTACATTAAAAATATAATTAAAATAAAACATAATAGTGGCTTACAAAAAATATTGAATATTAAATCATTCAAAGTGAAAAACATTTTACTCCAAGAATTCTTAAGAATTTCTCTTAGAACAGAGTGCCAAGATAAAGAACATGCCTTTGATTCTCACGCATGAGATGAGGGTCACAGTCACCCCTTCTGTCATTTCCCCCTTTCCCTCATCACTGGCACACAACTCACAAATTATATTGTGGACGTTGACGGCAAAAAAGGAGCATCTTCAACTTCAAGCACTCTTATAGAGTTAGAACCTTTCTTAACCAGCGTTGATTTGATATCAGCACTTGAACACTTTATCTAGAATTATTCGGATTCCAAATTATAATGATGATTATTGTTTGTACCAAAAGTCAGAAAGATGATTTTAATCATTCCCCATTAGAAATCTTGCGCTCCGACTTCATAATTACTAGGAAAATCTCATGAATCACGTCGAAATGCAACTATTCTTTTGGTTTGCTTAGAAGTGACTTTATGGCATATGTTAAGGGATAAAAAAAAGAAAATATCACAAGAAAAGTAGACTATTGGCATTTAGCTTTGAGCTTAAATGATATGGGCTTGACATTAGAGGATCTGCATGGTAAATGAGTATTGGACTTTATTTAGATTATTGGGCTTTGAATCAAAAGATTATCTTATTTTCTTCTTTCAATCCAAACCTTATAGTTTAAGTCCTTAAACTTATTGCAGAAGCGTCTGTAGCGCAGTGGTAACAGCTGCATCAAAATATCTGCCTAGGCAAGGGTCGCGAGTTCGACCCATGGGGCAGAGCCCCTCCTGATCCACCTTTCCCGGCTGCGTGAGTATATGACCAAAAAAAAAAATGTCCTTTAACTTATTCAATACGTGTGGACGAGGCCTTTGCTCAAGTGGTTTTGTGCGGGGCTCATGGAGAGAGGCTGCAACTTGCAAGTTCGACCCCCTCTCCTATCCCCCTCCTCCTGACCCCAAAAAAAAATAAAATTATTCAATATGTGACTTGTATATCTCACAAGTCAACAATTGTATAGCAGCGCCAATCTCAATCCGTCTAAATCTCTAGGTTGCCCCCCCTCAATCTCCATCCATAATTACGATGTCTTTCTATCTCCAACCTTTACCCACATTTTCCTCCACTCTTGAGTGGGAACCTCTGCCTTTAATCTTCTTAAGGGGGAGCTGGCCATAGAGACTTCTCACCTCCTCCATAGTGGTTTCCGGTGAAACCTTCCCTTTCCTTTTTATTTTTTATTTTTTATGCTCTCTCTCTATTTTTCCACTTCCTCGTCACATGATGATTTGGTTGAGACTATATTCAACGTATTTTCTTGAGGGCAACAGTATTTGATTAGTGAGGAATAATTAGTGACTATTCATTTTGTTTGTGATTTTCGTTATTGTAGATATGCCAGTGATGTTGGAAGATTGTACTTGAATCATGATAATTCAACTATATTTGTTGAAGATGGATAGATTAAGTTTTTGTCTATTTTTGTGGTTCTTTGTGGCACACTAAGGTGAGCTGTTGAGGCAATGGGTCTCTATTTTTAGAAGTCTAACCATGATCTCTTTGCTCATGTGTTGATGCTTTCGTGAAATAAAGTTGGAGCTTTCATGATAACAATATTATGGTTTAAGTTTTGAGCCAACTAATTTATCTACACAATTGGTTATAAAAGTTCAATTAGCACCAAAGATCCGATATCTTGGTGAGTTTACTTGTGCTGTTATGGTTATGTGTAGTGTGATGCAAAATCACTTATGTTGTAATGTGTTTGATCTTAAGTTGTGTAGCTTCATTGATTGTAATCTTGAGTTTAGCTTGTAATTTGTCAAGCTTTGGTGTATTACTCTGATGTAAGTTGTCTATTGTCTTTGATTACGAATCAATGAAAAATATCATCAATGACTTAAATAATAAAAAAAAAACTTCAACGTAGACCTTTTAAGTTTTAGTGTAGCAAATTAGTGCTCTAAAAATATTGATCTTTCATGTTTTAATTTTACCTTTTGAATCCTTAACAAATGTCAATATGTCATTAGAGTACTTCTTAGCAAAACTCTTCTTCTGTTTCCATGCTTGAACATTTAGTTTATTATGCAAGTTCATCTAAAGTTTGGGGCTATGTAGACACATCATGTATTGAATCAGATTCAGCACACGCAAATTATGCGAAATATGTGGAGAAGAGAAATCGTTAACGTTTATACTTTAACTCATCTTTTACAACACCAAAAACTTTAATACATTATGAACTAGACTTTTTGGACCAGTGCAACGCACGAGATAAAAACTTTTGACAAATATAAAAGCTTTAAAGTAAATAGACTATATATAAAAATTACATAATTTGATCTGAAACTAACAAAATAATTGATAAATATAAAATTTAGTATATGATTTCATTACAATTTTAATAACAAGAAAAAAATAGAGTCTTATATGAAAAATAATAAAAATTAAAAGTAATAAAGGAGTAAAATAAATTCTTTATATTTGATATTCTATTAAAAATTCAAATTTCTTGTAAGACACTAAATTGATATAAGTATAAAAATTATAAACTATATAATAATAAATAAAATTATCTACTTTCAATTTTTATTAAACAACTAAAAAAATTCATTTTTTCTCTTTCCCTATTTTTCAACATTCCAATAAATTAATTTTAGAGATAAAATTATATAAAAGTATTCTATATAAAAATTAATTATTTAAATAGAAAAATTAATTAATATTAAAATTATAATTGATTTTATAAAAATATATATTTATAATTTTTAAGAGATGATTGAAAATACTTAAAATCAATTATTAAATTTATAATTTATATAATTTTCGTGTACTTTATTACAAATAGAAAATATAGAGTTATATGTTTACTATAGCCTAGTATATTCATTTGTTCAATGTTTGTAATTTGAATAAATCTTATATTGATATTAATTAATTCTTGAAAATTTGGCTATAAAAAAAACTAAATGAAGGAATTATTTGAAGAATATATATTATAACAATATTTTTTTCAAAACTTGATTTATAGAATACAAAAAAATTCTTGATGTAAAAAAAAATTCATATAAAATTAACTTCAAACTAAAAAGAGAGAATAACCAAACATATATATCATTTTGTTACTATTTGACAGAAAATAAAGAAAAGCATTCTTTTTGGAGCAAAATACATTCTTTTAGGATAAATTGAAGATAAAAAATAAATAAGTACAAATATTATTCCATTATATATATAAGGGGCATATTATATGGGACAAATGGTTTATTATGAGAGTGAAAGGAGCAAATATAAGCCGTATAATCATATATGGATAGTTAAAATTTAAAATTATTTAAAGGTTACATGATTACTTAAAAATGTCACATAATTTTATATTTTAATCTTGATCATTTAAATAACATTCAATGATCATGATATACTTCTTTCACTCTTACAATTAATCACCCCTCTCACTTGATCCTCCCTATATATATATAAAAGAAAAGTAAATAAAAAAAATATTCAAAATTTCTTACCTTGATATGGAAAAAAAATATACTTTGGAGTTTATTTTTTATTTGAAAGAAAGAAAAATGGAACAAAGATAATAATAAGAGAGTTCAGAAGCTCGAAGAGCAACCCATAACCAAGTAGCAAAGCACAATGAAAAATCTCCTTCACAACATCAAATCAGCATCCATCCTATAGAATTTAAAAAAAAAAATCAAAAATTCCCAAACTCAAATTCCTAAAGCCTAAAACAACATGAAACCATATAAATAAAAACATAGCTTCAATTATACAAACAAAAGCTATGATACAAACTTAGTTTATATGGTTGTGGTCAGAAATAGTGAAACAAATCTCCATTTTCTTGCTATTAACCGCGAGAGCTCCTAATATTCCATCTATTAGCTATGCAAGAATAGTTTTAATAATAACATTTAATATAAAATAAAAAATATGAAGTAGTCATTGCAGAAAGAATGAGATTTTCGAGTTTTGGTAAAAGAGAAAAATATATGAAGGGACTAATACATAAGAAATATGAAAAATTTTCATAAAAGCTTAAAGATAAAATTAATAATGTTTCTACTATTTTTTAATTTCTAATGATGTATCTCAATAAATTATCATTGGCCATAATATTTGAAAAATAAAAAATATGTGATATTTTCCAAAGACTTGCATGTGTGAGTTCCCATATCAAGAATTAAAATCACTTTACAAAAATAAAAGACAACAAAATATTATTCTATAGATGGATGATACTCTAATTTTGGAAAAATATAAAAAGAAACAATATAGTTGAGTAATTCTTAAATAATAAATAAATATATACACAAAAGTGAGAGAGAAATTTGACTTGTTGACTAATTATCTAATAATGTATTCAAAGAAGAATAGTAACAAAAGGAATTGATTTTTAGAGAGATTAAAAATTGGCTTGTAATAACAAAAGGATGAATAGTGAAATTGATTGGGTAAAATAACGCTAACAATTATCAATATTAATTTTTAAATTGAATTTTACATTATTTTTTAAAATACAAAATAATTGGTTGAGTAGTGAAAAGGTAGTAGTAGACTTAGTAAAGACTACATTAATATTTATTAAATTTGAAATTTTTATTTTAATTTCATAAAGAAAATTTAATATAAATTAGTTTAATTAAATTTTTGTGATTGAAATGAAACCACATAGAAATTTGAGTAATAGATCATTTAAGGAAAGTTAGTGGATCAGAAAATCAAGGGATTATAAGTTAAATTCTAAAACTAATTTTTTAAAATTATTTTAATAAATAAAAATTTGAAATATTTTCTTTAATAATAAATTTAAGAAAGTGGTGGGGTTAGAATTGATTTGAAGCTAGCACATGATATAAATTTTCATATTTTGAGTCTTATTTATTAGTAGTATAGATGTATAGGATTTGAACCATGCATACTAAATATAAATTGTTGATTATATCTTGCAGGAAAAATTAAAATTTTTAATTAAATTAATTTTAAAAAATAATTTAAATCGTTGAATATGATAATAATTAGAGTATTTACATACATTTCTCCTTACAGCGAGTAGGTAATAAAACAAAAATAGTAAGAGGAAAGGCATTTTTTCCCTTTTTCTATTTGGGTGGCTGCGTGTGAGTGTATATGTGAATGGTTCCATCACTTTCCTGGGCCAGCAAGTTTAAGAGTTCTGTTTGATTGGTGATAAGAACGCGTTTTTGTTATGGATTTATTTACAAGTCAAAAAAGGTTGGGAAAAGTTATGATTTTATTAGCTTGTTTTCATGTTATTCTTGGGCCTAAACAGGCTAGATCTATACCTGATCTGCATTAAGGAAAAAACTTATGTTTATATTCATTTTATTCAATTTTTAAATTAAAGAATAATATGTGAATATTTTTTTGAGATAAGTGTGTATTTTTAATTTTTAATTTTTAATTTTTAAATTACTAATTCCAAGAAAACTATCTAATGTCATTATTTAATTTAAGTGTTGGTTGAAATAGTTATAAAAAATAGAGAGTCGATCATGTTATGAGGTGATAATCAAATAGCTATTTATATTGCGTGCAATCCCTGCCTTTCATGAAAGAACAAAGTATATTGAGATTAATTGTCATTTTGCCTGTGAGAAGATTCAACAAGGTTTTCTTGTCATTGAACGTATGCCGACATCTTCACCAAAGCACTCAATAAGCATATTATAACAAGCTAAGCATGGCTAACATTTATGACTCAGCTTGAGGAAGAGTGTTAGAGAACGTGTGTCAGTTGATTAGTGTTAATGGGTTGGACTTACTCTTGTAACTATACTTTATTCTTCAGTATAAATAGAGAAGACAAGATGAGATGACAAACAAAGTTAAGTTAGTCATTCAATTTTACCTAAATTTTTCTAACAGACACATGTTAAGACCCACATTCTTAATAAATAATAAAAATTTATACATAAAAAAGTTATGTAAAATTTTCCTATATAAAAAAAGAAGGAAAAACTTGATATAAATCTTATCTGTACATTAATTATAGGATGAATTATACTGATCTTCCCTAAAATTTAGTATAATTGCATCCGGCATCCCTCTATTTAGCTATATTACAGATCTCCCTCAGGGGTGAAAAAAAACCAAGACATGCATGAGTAATCATGACAGGGCGGGTATGGGGGGAAGATTTTGCCCCTGCGGGTAATGGAGATGGGAATTTTCAATACCCGCATGTTAAATGGGGCGGGGGCGGGGATCACTATCCCCATACCCGCGGGTACCCGCTATGAAATTACTATTTTACCCTTAAATTATTAATTTAATTAAACTAATATTATTGTTATTTAAATTGATTAGATTAAGGTTTAAATTTATAAGTTAGATTTATTTATACTTATTATATATTAGATTAATGATTGGATTACTATTATGTATTTATTTTTATTTTAAGTATTTTAAGTTGTTAGAATTTAGATTGTATAATTGGATTATTGTACTTTTTTTTGTTTATTTTATGTGTTTATTTTTATTTTAAGTATATTAAATTGTTAGAATTTTAATTGTTAAATTAGATTATTATTTATGGTTATTTTAAATATTTTATGATATTAGAATTTTTATATTTAATTTAAATTTTTAAAATTTTTAATATTCTAACGGTATGGATATCCATGCATCGTAAACATGAGTAAGTAAAAATGATGCACGGATATGGGGCGAGGCAGGTATTCTTCATGCGGGGAGACTGGTCTATCATGCCCGCCCGCCCGCCCCATTGACATCCCTACTCCCTTCTTTCTCGCGGAAGATCAAGTTTCTAGTTCTGATTTATAAAGTTCCAAACTATATTACACAGACCTCCTCTATTTAGCTCGGATGATTGCTTGATCGGAACTCGGAACTTGGTCTTCCGCAAGCAATAGGAGAGATCTATATAATATAGCTAAATAGAGAGATACCGGATATAATTATATTAAATCTCAGGGGAGATTAATATAATTCACCCTTAATTATACCATGGAGCTAGTGTGGCTGTGGTCATCGCTCCAGAAATTTTTCAGGACATTTTTACAGTTTGTTAAATCCAATTCATAGCTGCAGCCCACCCAAGTTATAACTCTAATTCCTAAAGCCCAGCTTTTGTTGATCACACCTGTTAAGTGTGATAGCCCATCATCGACAACAAACATTGATATTATGGGCCCTTCTGTTGCACTAAGCACTTAACTGTATCAAATATAGTCAAACAAAACACAATTTAACTTTTTTTTTTTTTTTTGGTAAAATATATGCACCACCGCTTGTAGGGCATAATTAAATGGACTTTAATGTCCCCACTAGTATCTGCTTCTAAAAGTGCTCTTAAATTACCACAAGAATTTAATTTTTCAGCTTCAAAGTGTACATATGTAAATATTAACCCCTAATTTTCCCCCTTAACTTTTACTGTAATAGCAAACATAGCCTAACTCTTGAAAATTTTACCATAGCATACTTGAATTGTTTTTCTTTGGTAAGGTCCATATATCCTGCCTGGCAGAGAAGCTTCCTATGAGGTCCTTGAAAAAATTGTCTACTACTCTATTTTTTTCTTTTTTCTCCTATATGCCTCTTATTCTCATACCTTATGAATATAAGATTAATATCGTCATTCAAGTGATTTTATGGCATAACCCTAAGCACAAGTGCTTGATGTTTTAAAAATTCGCATGTGTGCTTTTCTAAATTATAGTTTTAAATTGTTCAATCACCTCCTTCAACTTATTTTAAATGAGTTTTATTTTAATACTAGTGTATTTAACCCATGCAATGTACCGGTATAAATTGTCAGAAATATACATAATATGATTTGATATATTAATTTATTGTTGATATTCTATTTTATTGTATAAGTATAATAAATTATAAAATTTTAATAAAACATGACTATAAAAATTAATTTTAGATATTATTTAAGGAAAATTTTGTAAAATAATAAGAAGTGATTGTGAAATTTTTATTTAATAAATTAATTATTTGAATATATTTATTTTATATAATAGCTTACTATTAAGATTCTAATATGTTCTATAAGAAACTTCTTTATTCCAATTCTTATATGAGAAGAAAAATATGAGAAGAAAAAATCAATTCCATTTACCATTCCCTCCCTCTTATTATGAAATTTTTTTCCCACCTATCAACAATTTATTAAAAACCAATCCCAAAAGAATATATTTTAATCATAAAATCTAAAATTTTATCTAGTATATGTTCATGCAAAAATTTAAGTAAAAATTTAATAATAAAAAAATAAAAATAATCATTTCCCTATCCTCATACTTTTAAATTTAATTATATTCTACAAAAATTTCAATCTTATGTATATTATAATTTTTTTTAAGTACAATCTCATATATAATATAACTAGCTCTCAGTACTACGTAATAATATATACATCTTTATAGGAATATATTGAAAATGAATAATATAATTGGGTAATTATTGTTTAATAAAAATAAGTAATTTTATAAAAAATAGTATAAATATACTCTTGAAAGCATTTTTTTTAAAGTATAATTTAATTATATAGATCTATTTTAATTTTTAAATAATGATCAAATAATTAAAAAAAATATTCTATTTCTTAATCTCATCCCTTTATTAAAAAGTTTATTTTATTTGTCTTTGACTGAAAATAGTATAAAAAATCATTTAAATAATTCTTTGAAAATGCTAAAAGAAACAATTGGATTTCAATCTTGCTATAAGATATTTATTTATATTTTTCAAATGTTATATTTATTACGATATAATAATAATAATAATAATAATAATAATAATAATAATAGAAAATACAAATTATATGTCAATATAAAAAAAATTACAGTTGGCAATAAGAACTATTGCACACATTCATTTATTTTCAATATAATTAATTTTTTAAATTTAAATTAATTTTTCTTCGTAAGAGTGTGGAGATCTTGAAGATAGTGTAGGCAGTGGGGATAATGGGGCCAATAAATAATAAAGAGTGACAATCAATCAAAATAAAACTTATTATAAATGAAAATTTATTTATTTTTGTACAATTTTAAATAAGGGCCAGAAAATTGCCATTTGACAGAACTTTTCAAATTATATTTCTGAAATATTATATTAGTATACAGTAGATATTATATTAGTAGATACTATAACCATGAACTTATTTTATATTTTTATTAAGGATTTAATTTGAATACATTGTCAGTATAAAATTTTTTTATACAGACATCTAATCATATATTGCCATATCAGCAAAAGTTTTTGGTATAACCATCCACTACTTGAATGGTTATGCAAATGGAAGGTTTTGATTGAATGACAGTATAAAAAAATTTTATACTGTCAGTGCACCCCAATTAAACTCTTGTATTAATTATATGTTGTTACCTTATTAAAATTTTAATTACGATGATAACCATTTGAGATGTAAGTCCTTTTAATTTGTTAAAGTTTTTATTGGATAGACGGGCAAAAAGTTTTATAATAAACGTGAACAAAATTAAACTTGTATAGTTTGGAACTGAAGAACCTGATTTGGTAGATTTTGAAATTTATGGATATTTTCTTAGTGTTTTATTTTTTTCAAATAAAAACCAATCGTTAAATTTTAATACTTGTCATGCAATATGAATATACGGCACTGTAAAATTAGCTATTAGAACTAAAAGATATATTTCCTATAGATTTATGGTGGTGACTATTGAATACCAGCATGTTTGGTTGCGTGTTGCAACCTTGTAAAATCGATTTTGAGGGTTGAAAATTGATTGTGCCTCTTAAGTATTTTGTTTAATTATTTATTATTAAAATCAATTCTTATCTCTAAAATTGATTTTAGGAGAAGTGAAATTTATTTACTTTATGTCAAAATCATTTTTAGAGGAATTATCAAACATAAACTATTCTGTTTCAATATTAATTCTAATCAAATCATTTCTAATAAAATAAACTTTATCTAAAATCAATTCCACGAACTAAACAAATCTCTAGACATGCATATGAATGTAAGTTTGCATGCACGGTATTCGTGTATCTTGAATCATTCGCTAGCTGCCTAGCTTAACCTATCTACAGCATATGATAGCGTGGTAAATGAATATCTATTACTAGGTGTAGGTGATACAGAATTCAGACATGTACATCATCAAATAATTAACCTGATCAGGCCATTTGACTAGTATCACAAGTCTTGGAGAAACTTTGATATCTGATATGAAAAATTAATAATTATCAATACTATATTAGTAGGTATATAAATGCTATAGTGAAAGTGTTGGAAATAATGTGATGCGAAGAGCCTAATCTACTAACCCTAAGGATTATTTTAGCATTGTGTAGAAATCTCTTAGGATTGAGCAGGTTCGTTGCTGATATGTATTGAGCCTGATATATATTGATCCAAGTCTTTATGTGCACTAAGTCCACACTCTCTAAACATTTTTGTGACTTTAAAAACCAAACTGATATATAAAACACTTACAAAAATTTTTCTCCAAGCAATCTAAGGTTTATACCTCTTGAGATATCTTTCTAACTTTAAAACACAACAAAAAGAACATATCAGCATAATAATTGGTCAAAAAGCATCCATGATATAGTCATTCATTATGAAATGATTAGTTTATTCAGTACCAACTGGATGCATACATACATGACTTAACTGGAACTAAAGCTAGTAGTAGCTAGCAGCTAGCTATATAACCAAACAAGTTGCAGGATGATTTAAAACCAGACAGGGCATAATCATGTATTAAATATATTTGAGGACCTAGAGACCCTGATAATGCTATATGGGGAGAGGAAGAAAAGGAAAGGGAGCTTTGAATACATAAACAAAGATGACATTGTCCTCAGTTCACTGGATCACTTTGATGGTTACTTAGTGGTTTAATTTGTGGCGGTGCTTTGCTTTTGTGTCCTGTTAACGCATTTGTCCTCTTCCAAAAAGAGGCAAGTGATCTACATTTGCAAACAATGTCACCAAAATTTGACTTGAAAACAGCTATTAGTGAAAGCAACCCTTAAGCTCGCATTTTCTCTCACGTTCTGTATAAGGGTAAGCAGAACCAAGGGCTAATCCAACCCTGATTGCCTTTCTTAAGCTCTACTTGATGACTCACCCAATCACCCCTTTTGTTCTGTTCAAGTGTATCTTTCGGATATGAAAGTGAAATGTAATTTACAAGTACAATGCATGGAGTTTGAGGAGCATTAATTATATGGTAGAGCTAGAGTGGCACGGACAGTGATGAGGTTTCATTTTTATGATTTTATCTAAGGGAAAAATTTGTCTACCAAATCACACCCTACTAACTTGTGTCAAGAAGATTAGCAAGAAAATTTAAAGATGGTATGAACGAGTACAAAGGGTTAAATTCCATTCAAATATTTGCATGGTGCTTGGTTTGGCCACGTGTGGCTTTTGCTTGGTTGCTAATTCAAGATCACAATTAGAGAAAAACTGATCAACATGAGGAAGGGGGCCGAAAAAAAAAAAAAAGGTGAGGCAGTGCATGTAAATTCTCAATTTGATCTCTTTTAGGAGTGGTAATCTATAATGCATGAAAGGAACCCACATAAATGCATTTATTACGGCAAGAAAAATATACGGTACTAGTATAGATGATAACTTTGACAAAGAGATATCAGCAAAATATAGAAATATCACTGAAGATAAGCATGCGTTTTTGTTGGTAAGCGTATTTTAGAATAGATTACATGCCTTAAAACATTTTCGATTTAGATATCCTTTTAATTATGCCATATCCTCTTATGCGTGCAAGCATCATTTTGCGGCTTTATATCTTAGGAGTCCACGTGCAGAAAGAACCCACCTTAACTTTTGAATAGAGATAAAATGATAAATCAGAAAGAAAGAGTTCTCTTAGTTTTGGTGATTTACTTTCATCCGCATGACTAAATGTTTTGGACCATTAAATCCTTCGCAACATAAATTAATCACAAGCATTATCTACAATTAGCTTGCATCCAAAAATCAAATGAGAAACACAGTTCGCATCATCATCCCTCATGTAACTAACAGTCACATGGTAAAATGCAAATGATCAAATCATGCTGGCAATGCCATCGCCACAAATTTTAATTCTTAGGCCAGTGAGATATGATGAATGATGCATTGGAATCTTAGTGAACAATAAATAACTAAAGTGATCTCCTTGTATTCCAAATTTTCTTCTACACAAAACTATTAGGGCCTCATGCTTATTTTTTCATATCACGATGATGGTATTAAATAATTAAATAGGATTTCAAATATTTGATTGATGCAATTGAATCGATATTTATTTTTTTTAAATAAGATCTTGAATTTATATTATGTATGAAGAAACTAATTAACGTAAAAAAGTTTTATCCACAAAATGGGTTAATTGTCAATTTGATTCAAACCAAAATAATCAAAACCTAACGTATTGTCTGCCTATGATTTCGAACAAGAAAATAATCAAACCGGGTTTCATAAATTAGGAGATCTTTATTTTCATTCCCCTTAATTTGATTATTTTTAAAAGTGGTGAATTTTGGAGAGTTCACAAAAGAGCTTTGGCATGCTGCAGAATCAGGCGTATGATGCCAAACTTATGGTTACCTGAGAAGGATGGATAACGCCGCAAGCCAACCGAATGAAAAGGTCTCAATCACATGTGAAAGGGTCATGCAATTGAGGCCCTCTTAAAATCAGTTACAATGGAGGAGGCAATTAGGCATTTTTTGGTGCCATTCTCAAGAGGAGGGCTTGTCTTATTGTATCAAAAACAACCTTTGGGAAAAGGTGGAACAGAAGGGGTAAAGGAAAAGGTTTTGTACAAGAAAGTCAGTAAATATGTCATTCAAAATAGTAAAGTAACGTGTTGATCACATCTAGCAATTAAAAGGACCTTATAAAGATTTTCGGTGCCAAGAGAGGGAAAGGTCATGAAAAAGCATAACCAGTTGGTGCCAGTTTCATTAACTCCATTCCCATATGTAAATTATCAACCCCTCCTTCTTTTAGTGTAGTTCGCTGCTGTTATTTACTCAGTACCATAATTTTTCTATTGCACTTTATGCCGTTTATGTTATGCATGATATTGCATGAGATGAAACCTTGAAATTAATTTTGATTCATATACTACCAATGTACAAAATTTGATCATTTAATTATATACTGTCTCATTATTAAAATTGATTGACTCTTATAATAACTATCTTAAAAGCAATATATGTGATAATATTTGATTGATTAACAACGTAAAATACTTTATTTAAAGTGTATCAAAATTCATGTCTTTCTTTGCGGACCTCCTTCCTACATGGTTGAATAACTTCCATGGGGTATCTCTTAATATAGCTATATTGGTTGAGGGGTATCCGTAGGATATAACCATATAAATGCAGCATTAATGAAAGATGGAGGCGGTGGTACATAATGACACAAATCTACTATCTATTCTAATAAATTCTTACAGGTCAGATGAATTTATTAAATGTTATTATTCAGTCCATGATCATATATCCTATAGCTACCCGTGACTAGGTAAGTGAACTAAAAGAAAAGCCAAGCAAAAATAGAGGGGGGAAAAGTTTAGGGAAATAAAACGGGAAGAATAAAACACAGTTACTGTGTAGGGGTGACACACAATATTACCCTTTATCTGCTTTCAAGCGTAATAGAATAAAAAGAAGAGAGAGAGGGGGGGGGGGGGTTACGTTTTCCACAATAAATGGAAATTGATTGATACCATAATCTGGTATCCCGCTGATATCTTGCTATTGACCTTGATGCATGCTTATGTACTTCACATGCATAACAATTATAACCACGCGATGTACATTTCAAATTCTTCAACAACTTGTGAATCTTCCTTTGGTGGATTCAAAATACATTTTTGCCTTCTATTCCGTGTATTAATCACATGTTTCTTTCTTACCTATGGTGAGAAGGGTATCATTTTGGAGTTCGGACACATTTAGCTAAAGAACTTGAATTAGCCCAGACAATATAATGATAAGTTCTAAAGGACTATAGCTTCTTACTTCCTAAACTATGAATGAAACTGAATTATAGATCAATTATATTATATTGACAAAAAATTAGGTTTATTTGAATTTGAATGATGAGAGAGCCATTAGGTTATAGGGTCATCGATCGCCAATTGAATACTCCAACAAAATTAATGACAGGAATTAGTACAGAATGATGACATGAGTACGTTGGATAAGAATCCTACACATATGGGGCCTATACATGGCAGCAAAACTGGATCCTTGTGTATTTGTTTTGGGTACTGTCAAGGTTTCTTTCTACTTGGAGTTGCAATTTGGGAAAGCATGGATACAGAAGTGGTCCTAGTAGCAGTACCATACAATATAGCTTGGCTAAATATCCATGAACCAATACCAAATGCTAACTATTTTCTTGATACTATGCTTTTCACCAATGCGAGAAATAACTTTGTATATTAATCATGAATGTGGCCAGTATCTATCTAACACGTTAGCCTAGTATCAACTGCTAACTTAAATGGAAGGCAAGAGAATAATGGAAATTAATGTATATAACGAACATATAATACTACAATTAAGCCTCGTTCCTCTTATTCTAACCTTCTCATGCTTCACGCCTTGTGTGGGATTAATAAAATCTTGATAAAGAACCCACTAGTCCTTTCTTTTAAAGAACAAAATAAAAGAAGTGCAAATTAAAAAATGAACTACCTCACGCGTAACTTTTTAAAATTGGGTGTGGTTCTATCGGAACATTTTTCAATTAATTAATTGATGTGGTAAAATCACACGTACGATTGCGAAGAATTGTAAATCCAATGATTATTTTCCAGACTTGCATTATTTTAATTTTTATAGAATCCCATCATAATTTTTAGGAAAAATTGTACTTTATTATCTTAAACTATAGTTTATATATATTTTAGTTTTTATATTTTAAAAATATGTGAATCAACTTTTTGAATTTTTATAAATGTGCATTTTAACCAAAATAAATATATTATATTCCCTTAAATTTTGAATTATATGCAAATCAATCCTCCTAATTTCTTAAATATGCAATCTAATACCTTAAACTTTATTGAATATATAATATTTTTGTTAACAATTGATAGAAAAATTAACAAAAGATCAATTTACATATTTAGAAATGTTCAAAAAATTGATTTACGTATTTTTAAAATTTAAGATTAAAGTATATGTGGCCTATAATTTATGGGATAAGCTGCTTTTTTCCCTAATTTTTATTTTTATTTTTATTTTTATTTTTTTTAAACAAAAAAAACAGCAACAGATCCCAAGCATTTATCAAACTGTTGTTATCATTACAAGAATCGCGGGGTCCAGAATAGCCCTTCTTAAATTTTCTTTTTAATTGTGGAAGATCTTATTCCCTGTTTATACCGTTTGATCATAGTGGCCGAGAATTACATCAATATCATTTCCAGAATACAGGAGATAAAGTAAACATCTTTTCCGTAAGGATATATACTTTTATTGTACCTATTGTATCCATAATAAAGAACTGAAAGTTTTGTTGCTGAAGAAAACGAACCATATTGGTTAACAAAGAGACAAATAAGATCTAACACATGTTGGAGAATCTTGGATGAATATATCTGTGTGGTCTGAACTACCACAACTTAAAAATGGGATCAAATCAATCATCGTCATCTTCGTTTACTTTCGGAGAAATCTATAATATTCCAATAGTAATTATTATTTATATTAAAATTAAATTAAAGTTCAAAGAAGAGGGTCTGGCAGGGAAACACAAACAAAGGATTGTTCTTGCTCCTGTTGAGTCTGTAACTATCCATGAACTTATTTCCGAGGCTAAGATGTGAATGCTGCTTATAACCGAATAGTTTGATGGCTTTAGGGTTGTTAGCTTCTGTCAAGCCAATCCAGTTTCATAAGTCTCACTTTTTCCCCTTGCCGAAAAGCGTTTCATTTTTTAATGAGTATTTTTTTAATACAAGTCCTTTCCCCAAAAATTATACCTTTTCATTGACATTATTGTAAATTTCTCAGCTTCTTGGAAAATGATTCAATGACATAAGATCATATAAATTTCGTTTCTCAATCAAAATATGAAAGGATTTATGTCTTATAATATGTTCCATAAAATATAAGCAAATATTTTTCAAGCATTAAAAATTAGACATCAAGTGAACATCAAAGTTGCTTTTTTTCTTTGAAGTAGAAAAAAATAAAAAAAAATTCTCTTTGCTTATTTTTACGGCTGTCTTTTTAGTGTCTTAAAATATATGTCCAAATAATATTTTTTTTATATAAACATAATGATCTTCGAAATAGTTTCTATATTCTTCTATCGTTTACTAAATAAAAATATAGAAAATCGAAAGGAAGAGACAATATTAAAGGAGGAAAGAAGAGTACAAGCATGTTTGGCTTTTGATCCACATCATAGTCGAATCAGGGTTGTTTTGTGATCAATTAGCACGGATTTTGTGGGATAATCGAACGAACAGCAAGTGAGTGATCTGAGCCATACAACCACAACCATCCCCGTACACATGATATATAGTCTATAAGCATTGGTTTATGTTGATTATGACCCCCGGAAGAAAGAGGGTGGGGGGGGGGGGGGCGTGGTTTAATTTAATTTGGTGACATCTAGGGTTTTTGCACTCCACCTGGCGTCAAGTCATGGGCTATGGCGAGTGACTCCCAATGGGACCCTGTGGTCGTTCATGGAACCAGCATTTGGACCCCACCCATGATAGTGTAGGCCTTTACCCCTTTGAAGATTTTTGCAGCCTCCACTAGCCTAGATTGAACCATTAGGTCATGTTGTAGGAAGTAGCCCTTTTGTCTTCATGCTTTCTCTGCATGTATGGCCATGTACATCACCCCATTAGGTCAAAGGCATACGGTAGGGATTTGGAAGCAAAGTTAATATATCAACTGGCTGTGAATTCTAACAAAAGTAGGGTTTTGCTCATAATAACAATATAGTTGTAAAAAAAAAAGTTTTATTATTTGCATATCAAAATTTATGCACCACTTTTATATGAGTTATTAACGTGTATAACTAATTAATAATCAATATATTATATGACGATTGAAATTAAATCGTAAAAAAAAAAAAAGTTTTATTATTTGCATATCAAAATTTATGCACCACTGTTATATGAGTTATTAACGTGCATAACTAATTAATAATCAATATTATATGACGATTGAAATTAAATCGTAATCAATTACTACTATTCATAATTGATTACGATTCTTAATCACCATATAATATTAGGCTAATAATAAAAAAAATGTAAATATACACGTGGAAAGTAAATTTTAGTGTATAAATATGTTTTGGGTTGTAAAAAACATTATCACGGATAGTAACTTGAAACAAATTATTGTAAAGCATTTACCCGAGCCCTTCCGCGTTTGATGAAGACAAACTTTCAATTTCAAATCTCTACGATCATAGTGAAGTTATTATTAAAATAAAAGGTTTTTTGTGATCATTTAAACAAAAGATTATTCACGATAATGTTAAATTAAATTTTACAACCCCTGGTTAATCGTTTTCAAACTACCTAGAGTTCGTATGATAAAAAAACAAACGAACAAACTACCTAGAGTTCTAATTTATTTTGAAGTTTACAAATTTATTTCTTGCGATTACAATCAATCAGTGCCACCATGTGGATATATATGCTACTAGAAGTTCACTGGTTGATAGTTAAACTTCTAGAAAATATGAATTAGCAATAGTGAAGAGCCATCAAACTTATATTAGCCATTTTTTTACGGTTATATTAACTAGTTTTTATGTACAAAAATAAATGCTCTTTCATTTCTTTTCTTATAATGTGCTGAATTATTATCATATGATCTGTACGATTCGATTTGAATCACTAGTATGTATTAAATTAGAAATATCAAAATAAAATAGATTAAATTAGTATTGTTTAGCTCAAGCCACTTTAGTACTAAAAGTGGACTTGGATTTTTTACGCCAAAATATAGTAATGGAGTATTTAAATTAGTAACAAGTGGAATATACGCTTCTATAGTAATATATATAGGGCATAGCCTATATAAAGATGAATTAGAATAGAAACAAGTAATTTTGTGTCAAAACCCACACGGTGTATGTCTTTATTGAAAACCCCATTGAGCATTTTTGTTTCTCATAAAAAAATTGGGATAAATCTAATATGGTTTTTCCAGTTCTCTCTTTTCCATTGTAGTTTGTTATATTACTATATTTCAATATATCTCATCATCAATTTTACAAGTCAAAATGCACGAAATTGATAATAGAACAAGGAAATTATGATTCTTTTTCCCCTTATACTTCTTCAAATTTGTTTTATTCCCCTTCCCCTCCCTTTTCTACTTGCCTGTATAAATACAAACCAATAAGATGGAAAATAAGCTGAAACTCACAAAATTCATTATCATTACGATTGATGATCCATGGCATGACTAAATAATGATGTATTGTTACCATTCCCCGTGATTGGAACTTGAAGAAAAAGTGGGTTTATGTCGTGGGCTCCACGTGGTTTAGCATGGTAATTTCATGTTACCTCAGTGTTAGTGGTGCTAATTGCGAAACAAAAGCACGAGAGGAGACTAAAAATCTTATCTCCACTCCCACGCCCCACACTTATCCTTCCATTGGACCCCTTTTTCCTTTCTTTTACAACACAAACCATATTATAATGAATATCATTATCAGTGAAAAATAAAAAGGGAAAAGAAATGGCACTGTCCCTGTGGGCCCCACCCACGTGTCAAGCCTCCATGATTTGGAATCCCACGTGTCAACCTCTCAACGGCCGGAATTTCAGTTCACGTCATCATCAGGTACCCACCTCATTCCATGCACCCACAGCTACTCATCCCTGTTCACATACAAAAGAGCTAACACCAATAATTTTTTAGCTAGCTATTATCTATATCATTTTTGCATTCAAATTATATATATACATAATAAATTTGCTTTTATTATATTTTTCCACAATCTTATACAATGTGAAATAATGATTTGCATGTTTGTAATAAACTATATTAGCTATTCACACGATTTTATATATGTAAAATAATGATTTATATACTTATAAAAACTATGCTAACAAAATAATTACTCTTTATGAAAAGACCAATCAGCCCTTGAATCTCTGACACGTCATGAGACCGTAGAATCCAGAAATAGAGACGCTCGCAGGCTATCATTCCACCTTCCCATGCCCATATAAATACAGGCTTCATCACTTATTGAGGGTTAATGCAAATTACAAAAAGAACAACACATTTCGTCCTAACATGTTCTTCATCGGAAGCCATAGCCATAACCACAACCATAACCAATCAAACCCATCTCAGTGAAAAAAAACACACAAAAAGAAAAAGAAAAATTAAGCTCTGTTGAGACTGTGTAACGATGGAGAGCACCGACTCATCCACCGGTTCGCAACAACCGAACCTTCCACCGGGGTTCCGGTTCCACCCCACCGACGAGGAGCTCGTGGTTCACTACCTCAAGAAGAAAGCTTCATCAGCTCCTCTCCCAGTAGCCATCATCGCCGAGGTTGATCTCTACAAGTTTGATCCATGGGAGCTACCAGGTAACGCTAACGCCCCCTCCAATTTTCACACACCCCAGAACAATACAATCACAAAGTTTTAAACTTTACGTTCCAAAGAAAAATGGGTTGTTTTGTTGTTTTTCATGTTTTCTTGTTTTTGAGGTTTGAGGTTTTCAAGGTTTTTCTTGGTGTTTGCAGCAAAGGCAGCGTTTGGGGAGCAGGAGTGGTACTTCTTTAGCCCGAGGGACAGAAAGTACCCCAACGGGGCGAGGCCAAACAGGGCTGCAACTTCTGGGTATTGGAAGGCCACGGGGACTGATAAGCCTGTGTTGACCTCTGGTGGGACGCAGAAGGTTGGGGTGAAGAAAGCGTTGGTCTTCTATGGAGGGAAGCCCCCAAGAGGGATCAAGACCAATTGGATCATGCATGAGTATAGGCTCGCTGACAACAAGCCTAACAATAGGCCTCCCGGGTGTGACTTGGGCAACAAGAAAAACTCTCTAAGGGTAAACTATTCTTTTGCATACAAAGTTAATTTGCTTTGTTCTGTATTGGATTTGACTTCTCATCATATATAAGAATCTCTTATGTGAAAATTATATATCATCTAGGTAATAGTATATATTCACAATTGATTATATTATTTTATTAATTTCTAAGTATTTTAATATGACTTAATCAATAGTGAAGATGTTTACGTAATTTGATCATTTACAATTTACACATAAGAGGATTAGCTATTTTGACGCTCATTGCCTAATTCTATGTCCATTTGGGTTTCTGATTTCTTCTATTTTTTTTTTTTTTTTTTTTTTTATCTTTGGATTTTGTGTCGGTCATTTTGCGTAGCTTGATGATTGGGTGCTGTGCCGAATCTACAAGAAGAACAACACACACAGGACTCCAATGGAACATGACAGGGAAGATTCAATGGATGACATGATTGCAGGGATCCCTCCTTCCATCAACGTGGGCCAGATGAATGCTAGATTTCATCTCTCAAAGATGTCCACAAGCTACAGCAGTGCATTGTTGGAAAATGACCACCATCACCAGAACCTATTGGAAGGGATGATGATAGGCAATAACAATGGTGGGATCAGCACAAGTAGTGTTGCTGCCATGTCATCTCATCAGTTGGGATCAGCCCCAAACTCCAGGGCAGAGCTCCCTTTTGTACCAACCATGACTGTATCCTCAAACACCAACAATTCTGCCAACAAGAGAACACTATCACCACTGTATTGGAATGAGGATGATGTGGCTGCAGCTGCTGGCACCTCTTCATCCAACAAAAGGTTCAATTTGGAAAGTGAAGATCATCATGGAAGTGTTGTGAGGACAGAAGAGAATAATGGCACTGCTAGCTCTATTGCCACTTTGCTGAACCAGCTCCCACAAGCCCCTTCATTGCACCAACAAACCATGATGGGATCAATAGGTGATGGGCTACTTAGGACACCTTATCAAATACCAGGGATGAATTGGTATGCTTAGCTACAATTTCAGATTTCTAAAGGGGTATTAAGATGATGATGATGATTATACTATTGATGCACATGGAAATATTGAACTTAATTTAGAAGGGGGTCCTCAGCTGGTGGTGCCTAATTAACACTAGTCTCTCCTGCCAAATTAGATTGTAAAGATTTTAATGGGGTGTTTGAGATTTTGGTTGTTAGGAAATTGGAAGCAAGTTAGAGTCTGATCAATTAGATGGCCTCTCATAAAAGTTTCTTCAACCATTGGAGGCAGCTGCAGGCAATAACAAACATTAGGTGAGGCCATGGATATTTTTAGTTAGACTTAAATATAGCTTTATACATATATATAGATATTTGCTTGTTTTATTGGTATGTAAAGAAACAAATGATGGTGCTCTCCATGTACACATATTCAATAGAGAAAAAAGGCAGTTGATAAAAAAAAGAATGAGCTGTTATATACTTTGATTTAGGATCCAAGAGATAAACTTGTATAGATCATCATATACTGTAGAAAACATTAATATATAGTGACTGTGGTTTGCCTATACATCATATATATTGTTCTCTCAAGAGCTTGATATTGGTTTAATTTTAATTGGTTTTATCAGTAAATTACTAAGCTCCTGAAAGCCAAGCTAGCAAAACAGTAAAGGGATTTAGTTCATTTAAGTATATTATATATATGGCAGCCAATTCTCGGTAACGTCTCTGCATGTGACCTAGCTAGAAGGTCATTAGTCTTATTCATATCTTTATACTTTTGCCCAGAATCATCTCCGATGAATCTAATTGGGTATATCAGAACATGTGCATCGTTACATATATAAACACTTATAAAGTATGGAAAATTAATTTGTTTGTTACGAAATAATTTTCACCACTTCCTATGCGAGGTAGGAAGGGAGATCTACATGTGCAACTTTATTATCATTTTTATATTCTTTTGTTGGCGACTTCTCCTATTTTTATATACCAATTAAGTTTATGAATTTTGTTGTAACTGCTTATGTTCATCTTTTGAAAATGAAAAGTTTTTCATAAATTGTATTCTATATTTGATGATATGAAACTTGTTTAATTAATAAATTAATTTTGTATTAATAAAAAATAGTAACTATAAAAAAAATTGTAATAGCAATATTTTTAATTTATAATTCACTATTTTTTATGCTTGATATATATATATATATATATATATATATATATATATATATATATATATATATATATATATATATATTTAATGAAAACAAAGAAGATAATCATATCCCTTTACGTATTATTTAAAATATGATGTTATTACTGAAGCAAATGCCATCTTGGGAGCTATGCTCTAATTAAGTCTTAGTGGATGTTGATGCACTGCCCTATACAAGATCGAGTTAAGCTTGTCAATTTCCTTTCAAAATTCTTATTGTTATTAACAATTTGTGGCTTGTAATGCGATGACTCCATGAGTAACAGGAACTAGTTTTCATGCTGTCTATTTTTGTTTCCTTATTTTCTCCCTTCTGAAAATGACATTGGCTCGTACAGCCCCATATCTCAGGATAACACACCCTTTTTTATTTTCACTACTATTCCAATATATCAAAAGATATATAAACCCACACAGAAAATTTAAGCAGGCATCATCTGCAGAAAGTCTGAAACTTCGCCCTACCTAGTCAATTTAACACGCACGAGACAAATTTCTAGATGTCTTCTATATTGTCAGAAAATGTCAAAATAATTTGTGAGAATTCAAGCGTAACAACCAAATAGTAGAAAGAAAATCATGAAATTTTTGAATTTCAATTGCTATTGATCCTAGAAGAGAAAAGTGATATAATAGAAGACATCATAAGACATATATAAGCACAGGGTGTCACTTAGGCTCAAAGTATTCAAGCTGCAAAACAAACAATTTCACATCAGCACACCAATCACCGAATACAATTCTTTGGATACTTTGCTACATAAAAATAGTGGTTATAAGAACAATTTATTAAATAATAATAAGATAAAAAATAAACTTACAATTAAATATAATAAGATAAAATAAAACAAAATAGATAAGTTGTTATCATCATGTTATTATCATAAATCATAATAGGACCATGACTCATGAGTGGAAAAAGTTATAAACACAAGGAGAGTGTAGTCAGAACAGAAACTATTATTGAAGTTGAATAGTATTCTTTTACCTTTCAAGTTTTCCACCCATACCAGCTTTGATTTAAGCTGAAAAGGGTATCCAGATATTTAAGCATGGGTATCATTTTCTTTCGCGGGACTGATAAGACGTTGTTAAGTATATTCCACCACCAAGAGGTACGCAAATAGACAACAAAGTCGACCTCACAGGCAGCTAGCTTTCTTTCTGGCTTGACTCTAAGGGACCATTCTTGCTATCATCTAAAGGAATCATTATCCTAATGCCACACAAATTAAATACCCTTTTAAATTGCATTCCATTCTGGGGAAAGAATACAAATCAACTTTATGAAATTTGGCATCATTTGTGCTTCGTTTTGGAATGGATATCATAACGATGGATTGCACTATTATATTTGCTATTGGTATGCTTGAGTTGTGCATGATGCTTTCGCATAGCCTAAATATATCAAATCTGATCTGTGAATTGAGCAAATATACGAAAAAGAAAAAGGAAAAAGAAACACATGTACCCGAAAAAAGAGGGGGGAAAAACGACCTGCCTGCATTCTTGTATAATTAAAAGTGATTTACTGCTAATCAAATTAAAATCAAACGATCCATTTTAGTCATTAAAAAATGCAAGTACCATCTCTCTATTATTTGTTTAAAATCATCTTTATGTAGAGATGGTTTCGATGTATTTTTTACAAATACATATCATACGTATGGGTACAAAATTACAAGATTTATTAATACTAATTGACGTAATTTTATAATATTAAAGGAATAAATTAATGTTACTTTTATTATTAATAGACTAAACTAATTTGTTCCAAGAATCAAAATGATACAGTGGAAGAGTAAAATCAACATTTATTCTGTAATTAATTTTACGGCCATAAAAATTAAATGACTCAACATTTTAAGGAATGTATCTAGTGAGAGAGTTATTTTTATATGAAAGGCGAAAATAATAAGTTTTGATCATTAAATTATATATAAATAATTAAAATTAAAAATTATTTAAAAATTAGATGATCATTTTAAAAAATTATATGATTTTATATTTTAATTTTGATCATTCCATATAAAATTTAATAGTTACAATTTACAATTTTAATCCTCATAATTAATCACGGTTATCAGTTGATATGACTCCGTATTTTAATATTTATACATATTGTCTCTATCACCTAAATAAATTCTAGCACTATCTAACCGTAGAGCAAAAGAAAAAAACCAAAGAAAACTGAAGAAAAGTTTGAGAGGAGGAGTGGTTTTGATCACGAGGAGAAAGATCTATACAGTTTTTGACTTGTTGCATTCAAGTTGATGATAGGGTGCATCGGTGTGTTCCTTTTCATGGATGGAACTTGCCGAAAAGAAATTAAATAATGAAGGTCTTGAATCTTGATCGATGAGTTCGTATCCAGCCAACTACAAAAACCATGCAAACGATATATATTATGGGGAACCAGTCAATTCGGATCAAGTCAAATTTGGCACTGACCCACCACCACTGAGCATGTAGGTCAAGTGCCTCTTCCCCTTCCATAAAAAATACTGTTTATGTTAGGCCTCCCCTGCCTTTGGCAACATGCATGTAACCCTGCATCAGTGTGGAGAAAAGGGAAAAGAAGAGAAAGCAATATAATTACAACCCACTTTGGGATATTGATGATCGAGTGTGACAATCATTAAAGTTGTACTGTGCCTTCCAATGATTTGCACAAAATCTTAAATGACGATATTGTGAAAAGAAATTAATAGATAGAAGCTGCAGCCAGGATGTCCTCTCAAAAAGATATGTAAATAATAAATAATAATATATCATAGAGAAATGTTTTCTAGATATAGTATATAGACACACTAATAAATATACGTAGATTATAGTTTAAATAAGTATAAATTTTAATTAGGTAAATATTAAATATAATATTAATTAAAAATTGATTTATATTATTAATAATAGTTAGATGTCAATTTAATATTTATATAACTAAAATTTATATTTATTTAAATTATAATATATATAATTTAAATAAATATAAATTTTAATTAAATAAACATCAAATACGATATTAATTAAGAATTGATCGATATTATTAGTAATACTAGATGTCAATTCAATACTTACATAATTAAAATTTATTTTTATTTAAACAACAATACATATATGTAAATGGGTATGAACAAATAATAATAATAATAATAATAATAATAAAAGAGAGTAGGTGGCAATGGGTTGGATCCGAAGAGAAGTATAGTGCATTGCAGGTCCTGAATTTCCCAACCAGGATCCAAACTGCCCAACAAATTAGCCAACTAAGCTTTTAGATGGGATTTAGCTGTCCAGCGCATTTTGTGATCACAAATTGGTCTCATCTACATCTAGACCGGTGTGAAGTGCAAGGCAGATATGATACGTGGAGGCTGATTCTCCTCCCTCATAATTTCTGATTACAAGTATTCTCTGTCATCATGTGGCCTTCATCAATGCCAAGTGGGCTTTGATGGCCCATTGCCAGTTATGAAATGAGCCTTTGTGAACGTTTTCCTGCGGACGTTCTGACTAGCTCCAGCTCTAAAACGTTAGAAAGAAGGAACATGCCCCAATTAATATTGATATTCTTTATCCCAAAAGAAATCAATTATCAAACGTTCGAATTTCAAATCAAAGTTGTGTGTTTGAAGCACTAGTAAATTGACCCCATGTTCCGACCAAGTTGAAGCACACACACGCGCCAAACAAGTATTGGTCAAAAATTTTGAGTCAATCACTCGACCACTATTATAAATTCAGTCTTCCAATCTAAACGCACCAACGATGAGCGATTCCATTACCAAGTCTTCTAGCTGGTCAAGCATTCCAGCCCCAAACAACTCAACTTTCATGAACCTTCCTCTTACCAGTGAACCCTTTCTATAAGTGTTCCAAAACCTCTTCCAAACCCAGAAAAGCCAGAACTTTAGTCCCAAAAAAACATAGTTTCCGATTTTTGCTTCATCGTCTTAGCTTGATCAGAGAAATGCAGAATACCCTTTTGCATCAAACCAAAGAAAGTTCACAACTTTCACCAAAGTTGGAAGTTTCAGCTTCAGGGCGCAAGATGGGGGAGTTCAGCTTTGGTCACAAAAACAAAGGTGGTGGTTACTTGGCCATGGCTCCTTCTCCCCGGTCCAGACCGGCCTGCAAGTGCTCGAACCGGCCCGGGTCGGTCCGGTGCGCGAGGCACGGGTATGTGGTGCCAGGGGAGAGGCTGAAGAAGCGTGTGGCGAGCAAAGAGATCTTGAGGAGGGCGCTGACGCCACCACCAAGACGGTTAGGACTTAGGTGGTTGAATTTTAGGCCTACCCCTAGCAGGCTCTCTAACATGTCCATGGCTTGATTTTCTCTCTCTTTCTCTCTCTTTTTTTTTTATAACTTTGTTTGGATGTTTGTACAATTGAATTTTAACAATCCAATGAAATTAGAGGATTACTATACATTCCGTATAAAGATTCAGTTTTTTGAAGTTGGGAAATTTAGTTATAGAATTTTTAGGCCACCCTTTTTTGTTCTTCTTGATAACGAAATTGGGTACTTTGTATGCAGATTTCCTTGGCAGTTCATATTGGAAATTTATATATGATTTGTCCCTATTTTATTTTGCCTGAATTCTACTGGTGGTGTTGGAAGTTTGGATAAAGTTGATGATTTTTGTGTATTACTTGGTCTGCATCTCAATTGTTAGCCCTTGATTATAGGAATTGCAATTGTATGCTTAGTCTGTCCCATGATTATAGGAATCAGAAATCTGACTTTTTTGGTTAAACTTTGGTTTCTTAGCCAAATTTCACTGGAAAATTCAGATGCTATGTTATGCTGCCAATGCCATGGAATAAGTTCATGTCATGGTTGTTTCCGTATTCATCACAATTTGTCGCGTTAGCAGCTAAAATTATGCTGCACACAGAATAGATTCTCTAGTTTTTAGGAGCGTTTGGTTTTGAATGCTTCACAAAGTTCACATGTGTAGTACCTTGGGAAGGTGACAGGGTGGGAAAAGGAGTAGGAGATGAATATCTTTTTAGATTGCTGATATCACCTCCTAGCAATCTCATTTGAGCTGGTATATTAGGCCGAGAAGCTCCTATAACGGGAAGGCAATACATAAGACAGATTTATTGACAAATGAGTATGTTCAAAGTCTAAATACACCTCCAGAAAATGGAATTTATTAGTAGATAGATGTTCAAGATTTGTATGTGCATCATACATTCTTGGAAATCGTTGCCCTGCAACAAACCAGATATTGAAGATTTGGATCCTCTCAGCAGTAAGAGATAAGGGTGTTTATCGTTCGGATCGGTTTGATTATAATTGAGAAATCAAACGAAACCAAATCCATTTAAATAGATTTGGATTAGTTCAATTTTTAATTTTTTAATAAAAAATTTTATAAAATATAAAATATAAATTTTATTTTGAACAAATTAAAAGAATTAATAGATAATTATAAATTTAAAATATTGAATTAAGATATAATAAGAATATTTGAATAATTATAATATTAAAATATTATAAAATATATTTATATGTATATTTATAAAAATATAAATATGAATAAGTAATATATATATATATATATATATATATATGTGTGTGTGTGTGTAATATTTTATCAATTTAGTTCGATTTTAGAAATTAAAATCGAAAATCGAATCGAGCCGAACCAATCGATTTTTATAAAATAAGAATCAATTAAAATCAATTTATTTTGGTTTTAGATTTTTTTAAATTGATTTTCAATTTTAATTCGGTTTGAATCGATTTTGAACACCCTTAAAGGAATCACTTAACAACAAAGTACTAGTAGTAAACATGGGACAATCAAGGAAGTGAATCCATTTAGATCCTTTATGATTTGGGTTTTGGTTGTACTGTTTTTCCATTGATTTACTTGTTATCAACTTCTTGTTTTAGTCTCAATTCTTGGCCAAGGTGACTCAATTTCTGGCGACGTGACTCGAGTACTCACTGAGGTGACTCGAGATAAATCTTTTGTCCTAGCCAGACTTAGTCTTGGCCGAGGTATGACTTGAATAGTTTTAGTTTTAATATATAATCCATCCAATCTTGTGCATCAAAATTAAATTCTTAAAAGATATATGTATAGTATATATGAAAGAAATGATTATTAGAATAGTTTTCATGCTAGATACAACATATGTTTGAATGAAAAAAGAAAATGTGAGAATTTGGATTTGTTGGATGGTCAAAGATGAGACCATTTCAAATGGTCAATGATGAAAAGAAAGTGGTATCGTGGAACCAACCAAACTTTTGTATCTGTAAGACCAAATAAAAAAGAGTTGCCGTGCGTAGCTCTAGCAGTACCCAAGAGAAAAGTTACTATGCAATATAATTACTTCTAATAAGCTGCCATTTTCATTAAAGAATAGCGATAATAAATTAAGAGTTTAGACTACAAGGGTGCAAGCATGCTTCACGCATTGCTATGTTGTAAAAATGATCGTCCTTTTTTTTTTTTGGTTTTAACTACAAGTTTTGAGCTGATTGGATGATTAGATGTTGGTGTGCTCATAGGCTAGGTTGGACTAGATTTAAGTTGGTTTGATTTTAATGAGATATTTTGATCGAGTCATTTTTTTTCATATCTAGATCTAGTCTGAATATAATTAATGATCGGGTTGAAGTCAAACTAACTTGAAATTAGACAATTTCATGAATTTAAACATTATACATAGCTAAAGAGTACTTTTTCAAAATTAAGAAATTCAAACTAAGGAATGCTTTATAGTATATATTTTTAAACATAGTATATCACTATAGAAATGTTATGTTACATGTAAGACATTAGTCAAAATTAAGAAATTTTATAATTTATTTGTAGTTTTTAAAATATCATAAATTTAAAATATTATATATCAAATCGAGTTGAACTGACTCAACATAATCCGAATCCAACCCAAAATATACATTAAGTCAATTTTTAAGAACCTAGTCTGACCCAATTAACTTTGAGTCATCGAGCTTGAGTGGATCATAAATATCGATCATTGAACATTATTAGTATATAAAAATCAATCTCTTTTTAAAAGGTATTATTAAATTTAGACTTTTAAAATTAAAAATGTGAGAAATGCTGAATAGTACAAATGAGTAGTTTAACCTTCAAATATTTTCCCTTCTTTCTTTGTCTTTTGCATTTTTTTTTACTTTTTCCTTTTCTGTGATGTTTATGCTATTTCGTCTTGTACCATATAGCAAATTTCAAAAAATGTTTGAGTCAATTTTGGTGATTGAGTATTTGAATCTTTGTCAAGCATGACAACAATGAAGGCATCATAGGCAACAAAACAAGTTTTAACAATGAAGACCTTGAATAAACTTTAATAACAGAAGGACTAAAGTTATACACTTGTACCATCACATGAACCAACAATTCAGGCAACACATTATTTCGGATACATTTAAATGAAAAAAAAAAAGAAGGGGGGGGGGGGCGGGATGAAAATTTCTGCAGAATTATACTAGTGGTGTTGACTGGTTATGGAATCATCAAGGGGGTGCCAGTGTCTGTTAAAAAACCACATTGAATCAGCCTCCACAGAATATTGATCTTCATTTCTATGCCAGCTGTAGCGAGCATGTGTTCTGTTCTTTATCTCAAAAATGGCATGCCCAAAACTTGCCTCCCGGTATGCAGAGTACTCAGGCTGTGGCTCAGTCATGCTGCAATGCAAGAAAAACCACAAATTCAGTGTTCAAACCAAACATGACATTATGATATATAATAAAGAAGCCCTTAGTGCAAGGAAGACAAATTGCTTTTAGAGTTTACTTGTTTGCTATGCCTTCAATGTTCCCTCCATCACCAATGGTTATGTATACAGGAGCTGAAAGATCCTTCACAGGACCACAATGACCATTTACAATGTTGTATGCAACATTTGAGATACGTTCCTGATATGGTGGTCCACACAATTTGGTTTAGAAGTTGAAAAATAAATAAATAAATTTATTAATTTAATAATGACAACAAAGTCATTTACTATTAAGTTACATGGATCAAACAACCTTATTACTCCTATATTATAACAAAAATTAAATTCAATAATGCTATAAAACAAATTAATTTTCTTGGGAGATTATCTAGTTCACATTACTTTAATTTTTACACTCGCTAAATTTCTCCCTCCTATTGAAACGGAGAAGTATATTGGCACTTACGGTTCGTTCATAGGCATGGACATGACCAGCAAACACAACATCAACCTTGTACTTCACAAACCATGGCTCAAACATTACCCTCATGGTTTCTCCTTCCATATAGTGATATTTGTAGCTATTATACCAAGGCGAATGCACAAGAACGATCAACCATGGAGTCTTGGTCCTATCAACCTTTGCTAGTTCTGCCTGAAGCCATTCATATTGAGGGGTGTATGTACCTGAAAAATTATTATAGGGAAAGAGATGACACTATCAAAGCTCTGGTCACGGCACAAAATTCAGCTTTGAATGGATTATGGATATGTTAAAAATAATAATCTCTTCAGTTTTGTGTCACACACATGTTTAAGCAGCCACTTGAGGATTAAAAGTAGCGTCAAGAGAAATTGATGTTTTAGCCGTGTGAAGAGAAAGTGACAATTTAATGTTACCATAAGCTGAATATGAAGACAAGACTATGATGTGTGCCGAAGCTCTCTTGATAGAATACCAAAAGGGTGCAGTACTTCCTGATGCTTTGTAAGGGACGTGGTAACGGTGTGTGAAAGGCTTGTAAGGTTCAGTTTCACCCTGAAAACATCATCAATCTGTTCTTTAGAATTACTTCAGTACGAAAGTTTGGACTTAGTAAAATACAAAAAGTTGGGGGTCATAACTTCTGTTTGAGGAATTAAATTGTGAACAAAAATAAATAAATAAATAAATACATAAAAACTAAGAGCATGTTTGGTTAGGATTTTATTATTTACACTGTTTCCTTCTCAAAATCCTGAAAACAAGAGCAACAAGAAATGAAAACAGTAACCAAACAGATCCTAAGTTGTCACGAGATTAAGCCCAACAAATCAAGTGGGAAAAGCTTACAATTTCAGGGGCAAAGTCAAGTTCATGGTTCCCTGCAGTCCATATCCAAGGTTGATAAGCAGCACTTCTTTCTACAAACCTTCCCCATGTGTCCCATCTGGAATTATCATGATTTGGGTAGTTATCTGCATAAGAGAGGTCTCCAACAAACAGCACAGCTTGCCCTTTCTTGGGGTTGGATTCATAGTGAGCAAGGGTCTTGTTTGAATCAAAAGTCTGACCCAGATCCCCTGCAAAGAAAAAGCCCCCACCATCCAAAATTTAATTTTTGACAAGCTTGTACCTCAATGGCACCAAGCATCATAGCTTCGAGAGAAAAGAAAAAAAAAAAGACTTGCCAATTAGACCAAAAGTGTAGGACACATCAGGGTGAACTTCAGGAGGGGTCATAAACCAAAACTGCCTCCTAGTGTGCCCAATTCCAACCTCATAATAATATTTTGTGTCAAACTGCCAAAACGAAGAACATGAATTAACAACTGAATTGATCTATTATAAAAAAATTATCACGACTTCAAATCATAGGACAGCCTCTCTTCATATACGAGTAAGACTATATACATCTACCCTTCTCAGACCCTACTAGGTGGAAGCCTCGTGCACTAAGTTGCCCTTTTTAATTGATTCAATTCAATGAAGAAAGTTCTTTCTATCTTTAGTAATTAATGATCTCTTACCTCCAAGTCTGTAAGGGTGCAGTGATGAATAAAACCAGATGAGTAATTGAAGAAGCTATAGGTAGCAAGGTGTCCCTTGGCCACCATCTTGTGGTTGGGGGAGCCCTCACTCCAGTAATGCACCACACTCTTCCCAGGTTCATTCACAGTCACCCATGACACAATCACTGCCTTCCCATCATGATCACCCTGTGTTATATGAACCTATGAAACACAAAACAACATGTTTTGTTACTAACTAGAGACACCAATTAATGCAACATACGTTTGTAGTGAGAAATGGAAAATAGAAGGGTACCTGCTGAGGAGCATTATAGCCAGAAGGGGCTACAAATACATCGCCATCAAGTGGCATGTCCACAGACTTATGAGGTTTTCTGACGAAAGTGCTTGTCTTGCCTCCATTGCAAAACACTGCCACGTTTAGAAGAAGAAAAACAGAGGCCACAAGTGTTGCAAAACAAGAGCAGTAACTCTTTGCACCAGCCATAACTTTCTAGACTCACTATGATATGTTCAACACAATGTTTATTCTAAGGCATTTATAACAGAACAGAAATTCGGTTGACATGCAAATTATTAGGGGAATATGCAAAGAGTTCATAGTATACAAAAATTAGGAGAAATTATAATAACCTCCCCTGAGATCTTTAAAAATTACACTTATCCCCTTCCTTGTTTTTAAAATTACAACCGCCACCCCTAATTGTTTTAAACACATAACAGCATCATCCCTTGTCTCTCACCCTCGGTCAGGAACGTTAGTTCCATATGAGAAGCATGTGCTCTTTATTAAGACAATGACATAACTAACCTTCTCTTCCCTTATATTTCACTTCCCTACACACTTTGTTTCACCACCTTTGTTTCTTCTTCCTCTTCTAACGTTAGGGCTTGACATTTGGGTAGTTGCTGTCACATTCTTCCTTGAGTTCAGCTGCTATCTCCTCCATCATCATGTAAGTCTTGTTTTATTGTTTGGATAGCTACTGTCGCCTTCTTCCTTGAATGGGTCTTATTGTTTTGTTTTCCCCTCTCTTGATTTGTCTCTTTTGCTATTTTTTTTTTATTTTTTCTGCAAAAGGAGAAATGGCTTCTTCAAGTATGGGCGAAAGTGGAGGGGTTGGTCCTAGATACCGTACAAAATCTTGCAACTATGAGAAAAATGCAGAAATAAAGGTTTCCAAGACTGACAAGAATCCAAGAAAGTTGTTCTATACTTGTAGGGATGGAAAGTGTAGCTTTTTTGGTTGGTGTAAACCTATCAAATGGTTATGGTCATGGAAGTGAAGCAACTGTGCAAACTGTGCAAGATGTGGGCATAAGTGAAGCTAGTTGGAAGCATGAAATGGAGAAAGAATTAAATTTTTGCAAGACAAAAATCAATGATGTAGAAGCCACTTTGAAGTTGTTGGCTTTCATGTTTTTAGGTTATAGTGTATTTGTTATTGGAATTATTGCTATTCTTGTATTAGTTTTACAATGAGTAATTTTGTTGAGTTTTATGTTTCATTGGCCTTAGTTGTATTGTGAGAATCATGCTCTCAAAAAGGGCCAAATATGTAGTTGTTTAGTTAAACATTTGAGATTGTGTTTTTTCTTGGGGCACAACTATGAAATCCCAATGTGTAATGGTTATTGTATGCCCAAATATCGTACTCCTACCAGCAAGGCAATGTTTTGATTTGTGATATTTATAAAAAATGGAGCTTTTAAGGATAGCATGATCTTATTTTGATGCCCAGATATGTTGAATCAATTACCAATAACTATGAAATGTTCTTGATCCAACTTCACTTTCTTGACAAATGGTAATACTTGGGTAAAAGAATAGGATTGTCATCTCAATTTATTAATCCAATCCGAAACATTCTCAGTTTGCTTTAATGCAAAGGAACTAATAGCATAAAGTAATGTGATATTTACTTGCCAGGAAAATTTAATTAAATATCAGTTTTCAAAGTTGTTGTATTAAGGTTGGAAGCTAAACTCTTAGTTTCGATTTCTGCAAATTGTTAAGGAGCAGACCATGTGACAGATTAGTTTCTATTGCATCTGTCTATAATATTTACTTGCATCTATCTATAATATTTACTTGCACCTGTCCTCCAAACTTCCAAAAATCTTGATGCAAAACTTCCAAACATGATATGGAACACAGCATAATACACAACACATTACAGCACAATCTGATTCACTACCAAAGAAACACAATATCAATAATAGTATCAGCACCAATCTACATATGAAAGTAGCAATGTTGTATTCTTGTCCAATCTAAGATTTCAGATCAAACACCCCGTGTATCAATTGAAGCATCCTTCATTACTTTTTCTTTTCTTTTCTTTTTTTAACCAAAACAGACAAATCGTAGCACATATACTTTGGACAATATAATTTGGACTGCAATACTAGATTTCATTAAATTAGCATATATATTTGTCCAGTACATGGGTAAACAAACTGTACTCAAAATATACACAAAAGACCCAAAATATATCCCTTTTCTATTAGAGATATGTATCTAACAGTATTCCTTTTCTACCCAAAAAAACCCAAAAGCCTTTGCTAAACTTTTGCAATATAAACAAACTACAATATCTATAAAAAAAGCTTGCTGCAGCTTCCCAAAATAATTACAAACTGCATTCCTAAAAAAAAATTCAAATCCCATTCAACTACAGCTCCCAAAAAAATCCTATTCTTCTTCAAATCACTTAACTGCACCCTGCACAGCTTCATTCCCAGCACCTTGGATAGCTTCACTCCCAGCATTCACACTAGCTGCATTGTTGCCTGCATAATTAATAAAAAGCATTCCCAACATTCCATTCCTGGACAGCACAAATATAAAAATCGTATAAGTTAAAAGTTTGTATTTGCTACCTTGTCGGATATTATTCCCTGCATTCGCAGTATTCCCATCATCAGCATTAGTGACAGCATTCTTACGTCTCCTTATCGTCTACATTACAAATTTTTATAATATTAATCATTGCAAACAAATTAATGATCAAAGCTGCAAAAAGTTAATAATATACCATTTTTCTCCTAAAACCAATAGCAGCCTCAGTTTCTTCTCCGTTAACAGCAGTAACAGGCTCATTTCCTTCATTGGCACCCACAGTAGTCTCATTTTGTTCATTGGCACTAGCAGCAGCCCCTGTAGTCCCAACTTTGGCACCGACAGACTCATTTCCAGCTTCAGTATTTGCAACCTTTTATATAGAAAATTAAGCAGTTAAACAATTGAGCATACTCTTTCAATAAAATCAGAGAAAAGTGAGATTAGCATAACCTGTTTTCTCTTTCTTTGTGCCACAGAAGCCCTTTGACAAGTTAGTATATTGTGACCAAATTCTTTACAATTGCTGCATTTGATAGTAGAAGATCTCCTAGCCTCTTTCAATCCAGAAGGACCCTCTAGTGGACCTCTCTTTCTATTCCGCCTAGGCCTACCTGGCAATCTTTTTAATCTTGGTGGATCAATAGTCACACTGAAGCCACCAATTGCCCTCTCATCCGCCTCAGGCATTGGATGGATAATCTCAGAATAAGTTTTAACAAATGTAGCCTTGGAGTAGAATGCATCACAGTATGTTTCCACATCATCCCTCTTGTAAGCAATGCATGCACAAGCATGCTTACAAGGCAACCCAATCAAAACCCAATAGTTACAAGCACAACTTCTCACTCTTAGGTTAACAACAAAAGTGGTGAACCCATCTTTTACCTGAAACTCATTTTGGCTAACGCAAGTCACCCTAGAGTACCTCCCATCTTGCATAGTCTTATCTACAACCTTCCTAATCCTAGGGGTTATAAGATGGTCAAATCCACACCCTTTTTCATATCTTCTGTGAAATCTTGTCATTAGCTTAGTAGTCAAAGACTCAACCAAAGATAGAACTGTCTTTTTCCTATCATCACTTACCCAACTATTAAAAGACTCTGACACATTATTGGTACTGTGATCAGACTTAAAAACAAGCTCAATTGTGTGCCTAGCCCACATGGTTTTTAGTCTCTCTTCAAACAACAACCATTCAGCAGCTTTACTATTGTGTTTTCTCAATCTTTCCATATCTTTCTCAAATAAGAACTCATTATGAGCCATTGCCACTGACCAAAACATTTCAGTCAGTAGCATAGTCCTAAATCTGAGCTTCAAATTGTTCAACAAGTGATTACAGCAATACCTATAAGTTATAATCATAACAATTAAGAAAAAAATTACATTAACTACACATTACAATAAAATAAGTGTAGATTAACAAAATAAGTGGATATTAACATAATACCTATGTGTGGCATAGGGAAAAAACTTAGCCACTGCACCTTGCAACCCCTGCAAATGAATAACATATTCAATGTTATTGTAGTTGAAAAAGGGAAAATATATTAAAACAAAAATTACTATAATATAGACAATTGTCCTTTTGCATATCTGACATTATGATCAAGGATGCATTAACTTTCCATCCTGGCACACTTTCCAAACCATCTCTCAGGTGATCAAATAAAATTTCCAAGATGAAATGCACTCAATCTCTATAATGGCAAAGGCAATTGGAAAAATGTCTTTGTTTGCATCAATAGAGACCGCAGAAAGAAGAACACCTCCAAAAGGGCCTTTTAGATAGCAACCATCTATGCCAAACCATGGCCTGCAGCCCAACACAAATCCCTTCTGCATTGCATCCAAGCAAACAAAAAATCTCTTGAACTCTAGATTTTTGTTGGGACTAAATTCCACTTCTAACTTGACTATGCTCCACAGGTTTGTTTTCCTAGCTAGTTCAGCCCATGCTGGAAGTCTATTATAGGATTGAGCATGCATTCCTTTGTTGTCCTCCTTTACCCTTCTCCTAGTCTGATAAAGCTGCATCACAGTATTGGGCTCTATTCCCCACTTTTCCATCAATTCAGCCTTCATCCCAGCATAGCTCATATTTGGATCTTTTCTCAATTTACTTTCTAATTTCTTAGAAATCCAAACAGAAGTGACATCCTTATTTTTTGTTCGCCTAATGTAATTATGAACACTTTTGTACGTTTTAATTTTGTATGTCACACCATCGGGGGTTGGAGAGGCATGAATATGCCAACCACACCCTTCAGCAGCACATTTGGCAGTCACCCTAGACTTCTCATTTTTCAGCTTATTGATCTCAAAGCCTTCTTGAATAATATAATCCTTCAACACTTCTCTAAAATGATAAACATCCCTAAACATCAAATTCCTCTCTGGGGTAATTTTCCCATCAGCATCAAAGTCAAATGGTTTACCCAACATGCCTCTGTCAACATAAATGTCATGCCTATCTTCATCGGAGTGCACATCCCCTTCTTCAGCAAACCTGTCATCACGCTCACTTAAGCCATCACTACTATAAAAAACTTCCTCATCTTCTTCACCAACATTAAAATCAGAATTGTCATCACCACTTTTCTCATCAGCTTCACCACTATTTTGGATCGAACTAACATAATCCTCATCACTTGAACTTATCAAGACTTCATTACATACACTAATCTCACCACTTTCATTAGCACATACCATAGCATTTCTTTCACCAACAAATACCAAATCATTGTTCTCACCAACAAAAATATTAGGAATTTGAGGATTCCTTCCTTTATGCAACTTAACAGGAATAGCATAGACATGAATAAAGGAGAATCTCTTGTTTACCTCAAACATAGCCATGATGTCCTTGTCATCAATAATTTTCTTCTTATCCCCAGTGAAGTTTACCATATATTCCATCTTGAATGCAAGTCCATGTCTTTCATCACCCTGCTGTGGAGCCATATTATCCATACTAGACACCAAGTCAAAGTAGAAATAGTGGTCTAGGTTAACATTCACAATACTAGCAGGAGGACCAGTATCATTATCTAAGTAATGAACAATGATGTCAAACTTCCCTACTGTTGACATCTTCACCTAATATCACAAATCCAAAAAAAAAAAAAAACCCAATTAGTAAGAGAATAAGAGTAAGAAAGGTTTTAAAACTCTAGGGTTTTTTGGTTCTAACACTAAAGCCATGCAAAATTTTAGTACGTATGAAATCTTACTGACTATTTTACTCCAATTTACCAAAAAAGTGGTTCCCTCGTGTTTCCTTATTTTGATGACACTCGATAGACCAAGTGGTCCCAAATTTTAAAACCCTAGATTTGGACAAATTGGGTCACTTTTGTAAAAGTTTTGTTAGCCACAATCCAAGCACAATGTTAACAAATAGCAACCAAACACCACCAAAAGCAACCAAATATAGCTTGAACTTGCCTTAAAGATTGACAATGAGATGGTCACTAACAGAGAGAGATCGAAAGCGAGAAGGTGCAGTACTCCAGCGATGGCACGAGGACTCTGGCACTGCAACCACTCTGGACAGGCCACGACGATGGCGGCACTACAAGCAATGCTGGGAAGCACGCGCTGCGAGCACGGCATGAGGAAGGTAGGAACGATGGGTAGCTTTCAAAAGAGATCGAGAGCGAGATGGTGCATGCACTCTGGTGATGACGCAAGGACTCTGCCACTGCAACCACTCCGGACAGGCCATGACGATGGTGGCGCTGCGAGCAACGTTAGGAAGCACGCGTTGTGAACACGGCAGAGGGAGCAGGAATGATGGGTAGCTTTCAAATGGGTTGACTCTTTTTTATTGTATGTACTTTCAGAATGGGGGTTTTGGTCTTTTGGATTTACTCTGTTGGGGGTGTTGGTCTTTTGGATTTACTATGTTGGGGGTATTTTTGAATTTTCAAAATGCTAGTTAACGGTGATTAACACCGTTTGGACTGAGGAGTGGCGGGTGTAATTTTAAAAACAAGGAGGGGGTAAGTGTAATTTTTAAAGACCTCAGGGGAGGTTATTGTAATTTCCCCTAAAAATTACATGATAACTCAAAAGAAGTTAGAATTTGGTTTTAAAGAGCATCATGAGGATATAAAAATTACATGATAACCCTTAGCACTGTGTAGCTAGTTTTTTCTTTTACTTATTTTTTTGGATGAAAAATTGGATCATGAAAAATTAACCATGGAATTATAGTTTTTGATTATCCAAAAGCTACATACACAAGAAAAGGTATTCTAAAATTAACACAGATATAATTTTTAATTTTGAGTTAATTTTTTTAAGAAATAGAGTAAAAGAAAAAAAAAATCATAAACGATTAAAATACTACATTCGTGTAGCTTTCTGTTGAGGTATGTACGACCAGTGTGAGTAATGGGCTATTAGTAGGCACGCACACTCCTCTCATGGGTGTATTAAAAAATTGGGTGAATTACATTGACCTCCTCTGAGATTCAGAGTAATTACATTCAGTACCCCCCATTTCACTTCACTCAATATATTATCTATAATCAGAGGAGTACCGAATATAATTATACTGAATCTCAAGGGAGATCAGTGTAATTCACCTTAAAAAATTTTAATTATGTTTATTTGTGTCAGTGGTATTTGCATTTTTATGTTTTGAATAAAAAGAAAAACAAAATATTTAAAATAAATTATAATTATATAAAAATAAAAAATTTGAAGATAATTATAATTAAAAAAATATTTAAATGAGAATTTAAATTTGATACACTAACAATGTAGAATTTATTTTACACTATTGCACAATTATACATTACCAAATTATTGAAAGTGTTCAATCTTATAATAACTACTTTAAAAGTCACAAAAATAACAATATATGATTGACTAGTGATGTAAAAAACTTTGCAGTAACAAATATATCAAAATTAAAATTTTTAGATAATTATCTTTATGTTTAAATATTTATTCATCAATAATGAATTTATATTTTATTATATTTATTTTAAACTTTGAAATTATTTATAAAGTGTATTTATTATCTTATCCTTTTTATTTATTTTAAAAATAAAAAAACGAATATCAAAGTGAAAAATATCTTTTATAATAGTAATATACACATTATTAATATTTTATTTTTTCATATATTTTAAATAAAAATTAAAATAAACTTATTTGAATTTTTCTATTTTTTAAATTTAATTTTTATGCATTATTATTAAAAAAAATTATGCTTGTATCAGTAATATGTTATCACATCATTATTTTATAAGTTTGACGATGTTAAATTAAAAAGCTAACTGATTCAAATAATGTAACTTATATCGGTTTAGATTCAATAGGTTTAATTGAGATTTTGAATTTGACATAATCTGAACAAATTTTGTTGATTTGCAGTTTAATCCATTTTTTTAGCAAAAAAAGTTTAAACTTCAAATATTATAAACTTAAACTAACTTAAGTCGATAAAAATAAGAAATAATAAAAAATAAAAATAAGGTTAAAATAGAATTTTAGTTCTTATATGTGCAATTGATTTTGAATTTAATCCATACACGACAAAAAAATTTAAATAAGTCTTTGCACATGCAATCGTCTTGAATAGGTCTCTACCCTTAACTAGAGTTATAACTTCGTGAATGAATCATTCTACATCACTAATGAAGTATGATTTGACCCTATTATCTTTTATATATATATATATATATATATATATATATATATATATATATATATATATATATATATATGGTAGTTATTTCCTTCTTAATGTGAAACATTTTTCAGGTTAGTGCCACTTCCACCAACCCCTTATGGTGGTGCTAGTTAGTGACTCTTTCCCTTTTTTTCTTTTTTCTTTTTTCCTTTTCTTGCCTTGTTTCCCTACTTCCTCATCAAATGGTAGTTCGATCGACTCTCTATCTAGTATTTTCTTGATGGTAGTAGTGTCTGATTAGTGAGAGATGACTTGAGGCTAGTTATTTTCTCATGGTTCTCATTATTGCTTACACGTTAGTAGTATAGAAAGATTGTGCTTGGGTCATGATAGTTCGACGATCTTTGATGATGGTGGATAGAATAGGGTATTGTTTGTGTTTTTTTTTTCTATGTGCAACTGCGCATTCTTATAGGCACACTCTTTTGTGAAGGTGCTAGTGAGGCAATGGGTGTCTATTTTTGGCAGTCTAACCATGATCTATTATGTTGGTGTGTTGATATTTTCCGAAAATGGACTTGGTGCTCGTAACATGTTAGTTTTGGTAAAATCTTGGTTAAGATGCTTTAGTTAGTGTTTTAAGCTTTAAGCCAGACACTATTCTTCCTCTACATATCTAGTTATAAAAGTTCCATCAGGATCAAAGATCAAAAATCTCGCCAAGATCACTTCTGCTCTTATAGTCAATTTGTAGTGTGATGCATAATGGTCTATGCTCCGATGTGTTTGATGTTAAGTTGTATAGTTACATTGATTGTAGTCATAGGTTTACCTTATATGCTACCAGGGTGTTTAACATATTACACTGATGTAATTAGGCTATTGCTTTTGATTACTTTTCAATGAAAACATTATTGTTGATTGAAAAAGATAGTGAAACACTTCCCTTGGAAGAAAGTGATTTTGCCTCAATATGTGTTTCATTTGTCAGTCATTTGTCACATAAGTTAATTAAACAAGTAAAATAATCAAATCTTACTCTGTTAGCCACATAGGACTAACAAAATTATAATTCTAGTTGACGGCAGTCGGTAGGGAGACGTCTTTGCAAACAATTGCAAGTATAAAGATTGATTTAAAACTTTTTTGTGTAAGAATTAAATTCAAAATTAATAAGAACTGAAATTATATTTTAATCTAAAAATAACTTATTTAAATGTATAAAATAATATATAATAGAGAATGGTACACAAAATAATATATGATAAATTAAAGTTACTATGAGCAAAATTAATTTAATAATAAAAATTATATTATTATATTAATTAATTTTAATTGGATTAGATTAATTTTAAAAATTAAAATAAAAATCTAATCCAATCCAATTAATTCTAAAAAAAAGAACCAATTTAAACCATTTTTTATTTGTTATTGGTTTTCAATTTTTATTCTATTTGTATTGAATTTGAACCCTACTAATTTAAATTTAAAAAAAGTGCTATTTGAATAAATACGATAATATCATAAAAATGATTAACCTAATTTTTATTAGTAAATTAGTCCATTTTTTTCTATTATACCCAAAAAAAAATCACTCCATTTTTAGAAAAATACTTCAATTTATACATATAGGAAGGGACGGATAAATAAATGGCAACCCTTTAAAGATTTGATATAGTTTTGACTTTTGATGATATGATTTGACTATTGTTTTGGCCTATAGATGATTTGATTTTGGCCAATGGGCAAAAGTATTGTTTCTTTATTCCTTTGGAAGGTCAAGCTTCATAGACCATAAAATTATTGTTCTTCATAATTGAATATAATATATGATAAAATATTATAATTATATATTCAATGGAAATAAAAGTTATTCAAATCAAATATCTCATGATGACCAATTAGACTCAATTAAAGTCATTAGATATAAGATGAGAATCTAAATGGTATCTTTTTTTTTATTCCATTAGTCCATCCCAATCTGTAACTCAACCCTTCTCATTCTGTCTCAATTAGTGCGGTTTAATCGGATGGTCACTCATCTTCTAAAGTCTCTTTCTCTTTGCTCTTTTGAGCTCAAGGCTAGAAGGAATTTGGTCTATCTGAGTTACCTGCCCACCGATGCATAAATAGCCCCTCATTCCCAGTCACCATCTCCACTATCTAGTTTGCATTGCTCTCCCTTTTCCTTTTAGCCGCCTAACCACCTGGCGTCATGACAATTGCTTAGTTTGGGTAACAATATTACGCAAGTTAGGGGAATCTTCTCTCCCCGGTGATTTAGCTATGAATCTCTTATTCAAATCTTGTCATTCATGCCTCATATGATCATAATTATTGATACTCCCTTATGTATAGATAGTATAGTAACATGGGATAGGTTCATCTTTAGCCTAAACACTGCTTATCCTATCTTTCACCGTAGGTTTACATCCTAGAAACGATCATTTACCACAAATGTTTAAGAAATACTTCCTTTTGTATCCTGATATGCATCGAGTCCTCAATAAAAGAGACTTGGATTAGGAATTTAATCCATATAAAAGATTGAGTGTCTTTGGTGATCAATTAATTGTAATGACATACAAGGGCAGAGCCTCTTCTAATTTAAGAATGCTTTTATTTCAACTTTTAAAAAAAGTAATGGATTTAATTTGAATATACTGTCAGTATAAAAAAATTTTATACAGACATCCATTCATATATTGTCATATCAGCACAAGTCTTTAATATAACCACCCACTACTTGAATGATCATGCAAATGGAAGGTTTTGATTGGATGACAATATAAAAAAAATTTACACTGTCAGTGCATCTCAATTAAACTCAAAAATAATTATGAAACTTAAATTCTGGTTGTATTTTTTTGGGCAAAAAATCACTTTTAAATATTTGGATAATTTTAAAAAAATAATCAAAATTTCAAAAAAATCAATTTTCAATTTTTTCAACTATATATAAAATTTAAGTTTTATAATCACTTTTTTAAAAGTTGAAACAAATACACCCTTTTATGTATGACTGAAAAAGCTAAAAACTGATTTTTTTTAAACTACTCTTTTCAGTTTCTACAAAAAAACTGAAAATGTATTTTTTTAAGAATCTGATTATTTTAAAAAAATTATCCAAATATATAAAAATTGATATTTTTAGTGAAAAAATAATTTTTTCCTAAAAATTACAAATAAACACATCCCAAGAGGGGTAGTCCCCCCTAACCAAACAAAAAAAAATCAACTTTTTTGTAAATTTTTCTTTTTTTGTTTCGTTTGGCCTCCCCTAAAATTTTTTACTTGATTAGTTCTTATAAACTCTTTACTTGATTATAGGTTTAAAATACTATAGCAAACAACACATATTATGCATATATGTGTTTCTATAAATTGGATTGTAAAATGTTCATTCTATTTTATATGTTGTGATTTTTATTTAAGCTTATAAATAAGTATAAAAATTAAAAATATATATTATTCAATGCATAAAGTTAATTATTAAGTATTAGTCTCTCCTAACAAAAGGGTCTAGCCCCGTCCCTAGTGACATATATAAGTAATTGGTTGATGGGATTGCATGAACAATCTCATTTTCTAGGTCTTTTTCATCTAACATTCAAATTGACATCCATTTGCAGCCTATAATTAAGGGTGAAAAAAAAGTATTTGGTCCACTTAAATTATAGATCATATACATTTTATAACCTTTGTCTTTTAATACTCTTAAACTTTTTTGAATGTGTAAATCGACTTTTTTGTTAGCTTTTTCATCAATTGTTAACGAAGATAGCGCACATTTAAGAAAGTTTAGGATTTCAAGTTATACGTTTAGAAAAGTTTAGGGACCCAAAGTTCAAGGGGGTATAATATACTTATTTTGATTAAAATATATATTTAAAAAAGTTTAGGGGTCGATTTGAAGTTTTTTAATATTTAAAGGTTAAAGTGAATATGAAAGATAGTTAAGGATTAAAATGCTTTCTTCCCTATAATTAATGATGCTTTTTAATCCATATGGAAGAAGCCATCAGAACTCTTGCTTATAATAATGCATCTAATAATCAACTATTTCCCTTATTTGTTTTGCAAAGAAAACATGAAAAACACACATTCCAACGGTAAAATTTTAATTTCTAAGACGCATTATAAAAAAGCAGTCTCACTTTTCCTTTGATCAAAATCACTACAGGCTTCCTATTGTTCAATTCAAAAACTTGTTGCTATTTTATCTTCAAGGGTTAAAAATAAAAGTGCAATGTACCGTGAAATTTTTTCCTTCGTAAAACACAGAAACCTAGTCAATTTACGAGCATTGTTCTGTAATTTTTTTATCGATTTCAAAATTATATTTTCTTTTTTCATGCATCAGGTTCTAAATTTAGACCACCAAGATTAATTTTGCTTGATTTTCTACTTTAACTGGAAGTCCGGAAGAAGACATCGATCATATAAGCTATTGTTTGTGCGCAAGTTATTTACACATTCATATTTGCTCCTTATTTGAGAGACTGATATAAATTTATAGAACTGTAATATTTAACAATGGGTTGTGCTAGCAAGAAGAAAAATGGTTCCGCAACATTCCTTGAGACTTATATGCCTAAAGATATGGTAATGATTGATTCCCAATTAGACTAGATACACTTGGCTACCCCAATGGTTGTTATTGGACCTGGTTGGGCACCTCTTTGAGAACAATGGCGAGGAATAGTGGAATACGCACTTGGTTCCCCCGACATACACAAGTTGAAAGGATAATAGAGCAGACCAAATCAGCAAGTATATATGAATACCACAAGATCAGAAAGTGTAGCAGAAGAAGTTAGACCAATTGGTTGGTTACAATACTACTGATGCAATCATGATTTCTTTGATCTTATATCTGGCTATAATCTTCTTCCAGTTTGATCTCAAAGATTAATCAGATGCTCCAATGTCTTTGTGTGCATAGGAAGACAAAAACTTATGGAATAGATGTCTTTCGATGTAGAAATGTACCTTAATTATAGCATATACGCCTAGAAATAATCTGTCCAGACAATAATAAGTAAAGGATGTCATGATTAAACTTTATGACCTATAAATATCATGCGGTGAACTAAAAAGCCATGAAAAACATGCTAACTGTTCAGATTCTTGAAAATTCTCAAAGAGACCAGCTTACCATAAAAGAACAAAGCAAATAGGGGTGTTCATTACTTAAAGAAACTAAAAATTACCAAGAAAACTGAACCGAAAAACCAAAATCCGATTGAAAATCGAAACAATTGGTTTTTTTTTATTTTTTGCAAAAACCAATCTGTTCGATTCGGCTTTTGGTTCCCAAATTGAAAACTGAAGCGAATCAAATTGATCTCCTCTCCATCACTATTATACCCTTACTAATCTATTGTGTTCTCAAATTTACCATAGTGGCCCAAGCCCAATACTCCCAAACCCTAATAGCGCCTCTCACTTTCGCTCTTAGTACTATCAACACCGCCCCACACCCAACAGAGACCTTATTCTCACTCCATCTCACCATCTCTACTCCATCTTTTAGACTCACTTTCATTCTCATTCTCAAAGACTCTCATCATCTCAACGGTCATCTTCTTTGAGTTGAACAACCTACGATGACATAGTGGCCTCCTCTACTCTTCATCTCTTTGAGTTCAACAAAATGCGATGTTGATGGCTTCCTCTTCGTTGAGGGTGACAGATGACAACCTTCCCCTTTCGCTACGCATCACCTCTTCAGAGTTCCTTTTTGAAGCTTCTCTTTGGCTTGCATTTTACTCCCTCTCAAGTATCAGATAGAGCAGATGATAGCAATCCACACCAGTAGCAATGATGATTTTAGCTGCCATTGTACCCGCAAACGAAGCAAAAGCAATAGCTTCCCCATTTTATTTGAGGTTTTGGGTAGTGTTTTTTTTTTTGGGTCTTTTTCACTTCTTATTCTAAGTGTTGGAAGCTTCAAGACCTAGAATATTTTATGTTTGACTAGCAATTTTTGGAGTTTGTTCTTTTGGGGTTCAGCTTGTTAAAGTTTCGATTTTCTTTCTTGTGGAATTTCCATTTGGGTTTTATTTGATGTAAGCATTTTTTAGGTCTATTCTTTATTTTGTTTCAAAGAAATTCTTTTGATTTTTGTTATTGTGATTGGGTTTTGCTTTTTTGGTTGCAATTCTTATAATTTGAGGTTTGTTGTGGAGAAAGCTCTAATCCTTTTATGTTTATTACATATATCTTGGGCTTTTATTTTGATTATTGTGTTGTGTACTCTAAAAACCAACAACTGATTGAACCAAACCGATTTAAGTTTGGTTTGGTTCAATTCGGTTGGCATGTAAAAAAAAAAAAAAAGAATCGTTGGTTTGGTTCGATTGGTTTTTTGTCAAAAATCGAACCGAAATCAACTGCGAATACCCCTAAAAGCAAGATATAACGAAACTCATATTTAAAAGAGATACATATACACCCAAATACTTTCAACCTCAACATTTGGACGGATACAATTCCAATCGGAAACCTAGGAGTTCCAGAACTTGGCTAGAACAAAGTGTAAAAATGGAAAGCCAATAAATGTGGAAATAAGAAAAATCGTTGGATTAGCATTTCTATTACTATAATAATTTCAATTTCTAAGTTACAAATATAATTTCTTTTTATTTAAATCACCACTATCTAGAGTTCATTAAACCCTAACTAATCTAACTCGAATCACACCAACATATATTGGATAAAACTCTCTTAACACTAATTCTTTTTTTCTTTCCATTTATAAGACTTTAGTTAAGAGGATAGATGCCGAGTCACTTGGCCTTACTATCCATAATTAATTTTGACAATTATTTTTTGGGATTGACCCATTGTCTATTTCCACTCCCTTTTTGTTGGTTTTGTTTTGATACTCCTAAATACTCTTAATTAATAAGTTGTTTTAAACTTATACTCTATTATCACTCCCATATTCCAAATTAATAATCATACTATTAAATATAGAAGCTAACTACAATTAAACTACTAACTCAATATTGAAAAAACTCCTAACTTTATTTGAATAAAAAGTTGTAGCAAAAATAAAATTTAAATAACTTGTCAAATTAGATCAAACAAAAGTATTAGACTATGTTCTTATATCATACTTGTGCAAAAACAATCTAAACTTTATTATGTTGTAACTCCATTAAAAAGATAATTTATTAGAAGTCTTTAAGTGATATTTGCTACTGCAATGCCAAAAAAAGAAATAAAAAAGTTATAATAAAAAGCTTGGTGCGGTTAACAAGACAACATAATAAACAATCTCGTATACATATCTATCTTGATGAAGCCAATTGAGAGTTGCCCTTTTTTTTTCCGACCAAAAAAAAAAACAGAGTAGCCCCTTTTTTTTTCTTTTTCGGTGAAGAGTCGGGGCGAACGCCCAAACACAAAGAAAACTACACAATTAGGCGAGACAATGCAACATCCCCCCCCCCAGAATTCCCGTCAAGAACACTACGAAGAGGCACAGAAGCCATACAACAGAAATGCTAACGAATAGAAGAAAGGAATCCATTTACGTGCACTTAATATAAAAATTGATGTCAAAATACACTTCATTTTCTAGAAGTCCAAATACATGTACTTAAAGTTAATAAGATTAACCATGTAGAAACCTCCATTATCTAAATGAAAGCGGAAAAAAGGAAAAAGATATTAAAACATAGAAAAACTACCGTTGAGCTTAACTAAGGTCATATAGTACCCAAACAGACGGATGCATTTCTAGGATAATACTTCATACACTTCAAATGTTACTTTAAAATTAAACTAGCATTACAAAATTACCTTATATGTCGCATATCATAACTTAATTTACTTGTAGCACTACTTAGAAAGGATACAAGATCATATAGTTTTCAATACATTATGATAATGTACAACTACTTAGCAATATCAGATATGACAGGTAGCAACAGCACATTTTATCAATGAAAAACGCAGTAGACAGCGCTTGTCCCACACGTAAGGCCTTGTTACAATCATAGTGGCAACCATAGTGGCCTGATCTTCTGTTGAATTTTCCTGTCCCGCACTTCAACTAACTACTTTTGCTCTCTCTTCATTCTGTTCACCTTCATTCTCATACTGTTCCACCACAGCATTAGAGTCCCGGAACTGGTCCGGGAGTTTCCCCATCTCCAAATCCTATCATTTTTTTTTTTAATTCAGATATGTTTTTGGGAGAAGGGGTGTAGGGAGGGAATATAAGAATTCACAAGCATAGATGGCCAGAACAACTCTCAAAATAATTATCAAGAGAGATCTGCTTATCAATTAAACATATGCCAAGTCAGTTAACTGACCATCTAGATCAGTTATCCTTTTTGTCATATACATGCTTCAAGCACGCCATTTTTGACAGGTTGAATCCGAGCTCGACTTGGTTTTAATACAAACAATTACTGGCAGGCAAGCTTAAACATTATCTATTAATAAAATTTTTCAACAATTACAATGTGTAATGCTTACATACAGGAAAGTTGTGTTAACTAACATACACGAGTTTCCAAGAAATGAAACATATATACATATATAATCAACTTTTCCCACATTCTGCATTATCAATCTATGTCCAAATCAAGGTCAAGACTGTGAACTCTACTCAACTCTGAGTCTTTGACAATCCGATTGAGCAAAGTTATTTTTCCCCACAGCTTCAGGTCCCCACATACCTTCTCGTTACTCCTGATAAATATAAGAAAAGATTAACAAAAAGAAACCCAGATAATCTATGAAAGACTATATCTTTTACTTTTGCAAATTTATTAAATATGGGCACACAATAATTATCAATTTATACCTCAATGGATTTTGCTTCTGTAGGTACCTTGGACTCTGAGCTTCTTGCTTCAGATTTTTCATTTGAATAACTGTTGCAATCAAAAGCACATGTTAGATCCGTTGCAGAGACTTTTACATGAATAATAATGCAGGAAAAGCTGGTAATATTTTCCTATTTTAGACAGCTATGGTTAATCAGCCTCGGATAAACTACACGATACAGCATCTCATGAACAAGCATTGACAGAACACAGGTGAATTGTTAACCCGAAGTAATACAAAATCCTCCCCTACAACATCCCTCAAGAATTAAACTTTCAGACCTATTTAGTGGGACCAATGAAGCAATTTTTCAAGCAAGGTTACAGTCATGCATGAATTTTCTGGGAAAATAATGTGTAGTACCGATTCACTTCCACCATTTTGTCTTTCATTATATATTCTAGCATAGGGAAACTTCTATGTAAAATTCGTTTCTCAGAAAGAAAAAGGTCAAAAAAAAGGGAATGACGTCCATCATCATCATATTTCATCCCGAAAGCATTGCACGGAAATCCAAAAGGCATAGTAGGAGTAATTAATGTTCAAATTCTACTAATCAGCAATTCAAAATAAATCCACATAGACATACGTTGAAAGTATGGTCACCCAAACGAGCTCTACACAATCCACCCAGAGAAGTCTTTGCTCAACTGGTATTACACCATAAGTAATGAGATGAGCAAATGGCCACAGCTTCCACCCTGCCTGTGTAAGCAAATAAATTTAAGAAAGTATTAGAACAAACAAGTTGCAAGACATGTCATCACTAAAAGATTCTACTACTGTTTCCTAACAGGAGATAGCAGTATATAAGTTGATAATCATAGCATAAATTGTTAGAATTAAAAATTGGTGTATCAAGATTGAACAAATTGCCTTTAGGCTTTAGTAGATGCCACACAGGAAAAAGAGAGGGACATTTCATTTCAGCTACTAGACATGTTCATTTCAGCAGAAATATATAATTTTGTGGTTCTCAAAAGAAACATCAGAAATGTTTTCAATACAACAAATGGAATAGGAAAAGCCAGAAGGTGCTCTTACAGTCAACATGGGAAAAAAGGTTGCCTTCAATTCATTAAAAATGTTGATCGGAGAATCGAGACGCAGGAGTCCGACTACAGTATAATAAATGCTGTTCCAAACCGCAGACCACGCAGTTTGATCGAAGACAACTTTGGCAGGAACTACCCACCATTCTTGGTAAGGAAATAGCTCCTGGTTAAATGAGAGAGCCACTTATTAGTATATCACCATGTAGTTAGCAAGTTTGACAACCAAGCAGAACAAGGAAAGGAACATTATTATTATTATTATTATTATTATTATTATTATGGTTTACCTCACAAAACTGATAATAGTAATGAGAAAGAGAACCATGTAGAGTAAAGCCAACAAGCCCCGATCTGAACATCCGTGCACGGTCAAACTCAAAAAGAGGTTTTCCTTCAAAGCACTGCAATCATCAGGGAATAATTAAACCAAAACACATTACAAAACAGATTGCCCTTTTGACCAAATTAAGACTCAATTTTACTTGAATTACACAGAGACTCACCTGTGCAATCCAATCCCCTATGGAGTAAACAACCCCACTGATCACCATCTTGGCAAAAACTGGATTTGTCTTAAGAGCTTCCTCATATGCAGACCAGTTGTGCTGAGGTGCATACCGTAGTATCTCAAAAAGCGTCCACCCCTATATGGTATCCAAAAACATAAGTCCTATCACATAATCAACCTCAACCCATATTCAAATTTCCACCACCAAAGATGTATTTCATTTTATTTTCACATCAAAACAGTCATTTCGATTCCTAAATTTCCACAACAAAAAACCAAATTCATTCCCGCAAAAGAAAAAAGAACGATTATTTTCCTAGAAAAAGCTATTACTAAACATGCACATAATTTCAACCAAAGTAGAATGACTTTCATTTCACTTGATATCTTCTCATATTGTCATCACAAAATCAAAGCATCACCTTTATTATTCCAAAATTTCCCTAACAAGGCCCAAATTCACTTCCCAAAACAAGATTATCCAATTAAAACGCACATTCTGTACTAGCTTATTTTAGGAAAATAATTGCTTTTATTAGAAACTTTAGATTATAAACTGTTTTAAACCAAAACAAACACACACAAACACACATACACACACACACTAGCACTGAATTTCAGATAGAGCATCGTCGAGCGTTGACTTACGTGCCAGTAATTATGATCAATGGTAAGGAGCTTGGTGATGGCGAAGGTTCCAGCGGTGAGTACAATAGTGGCATTGATGGTTCTATCTATCAGCTTCTCCATGCTCTCTTCACTCTCATTCCCAACCGAAGAAGAAGAAGAAGAAGCCGAAGAAAACCCTTCCAACGATAACAAACCCTCGCTCGCTCCGAACCCACTCACCTGAGCCGCCAACTCACCGCCGTCGCCCTCCATCTCCGCCCTGCTCGCCGCCGCCACTCCGCCCTCCTGCTGGTCCATAATGTCGCCGCTCTGCACCGATATCACGTCGAACTCCTCTACCGCCGAAATCACAACGGGTAACATTTTCCGTTCGTTTCCCGAGCAAATCGGATTACCGGAAAATCTCGAGGCCGGAAAATTCTGCACCTTCGGCATGGGTTTCCCGTGAGAAACCTTCGATTTCGATTTGGAAATCGGTGAGACGAAGCTGTGGGGAGGGATAGCGCTGTGAACAGACGACATAGCTGAGTTAGAAGACCGAGTCAACCGAGTCGAGTTCCGAGTTCGCGGCTGCGTTTTTCTTCTCCGGGTTCAATGAGCAGTGAAACGCGCACGTTTATAGTTGTTTGATGATCCTGTGCGTCGCGTGGTGTGGGGTTTAGTGCGTTCTTGGGAGTTGGTGGTGTAACTATTGGGTAGTTTGGGGTTTTGAGTTTTGGAGTTGAGGTGTGATTGGTTGGGAGTGAAGGGGTGTAGGATAATAAGGTGGAGCGAGTGCACGTGAATTTATGTTCTGACGATTGGGGGGAACGTCGACGGTGTTGAATGGTGTCCACATGAAAAAGGTGGATCCATTGGATATCAGAAAAATTAATTATTAATTAAATAACTGAATAAGGTCTGCCAGAAAAAAAATATAAATGCGGCGCAGTTGATTATAGTTTCCCAGCCACAATTTTTTCTTTTTTCTTAAAAAAAAAAAACTAAACTTTAAAATTGCAATTATAGATATGAAACAATTTTTTATACACAATAATAAATTTTAATCTCAAAATATAATTTTATAGGAGATATTATGAAATTTACTCCATAAAATTAACTGCGAACTAGACTTTTGAAATTGAATTGAATTTTTATGTAAATCAGATTTTCAATATAAATTTTTTTTATATAAATATTTATTTTTGTATTACCGTTGTCTATTCTCTTAAAAATTTTACAAGTAGAATCATCTTATTTGGATGTGCATAAAAAAATAATCTCTTTAAAATTATGATAACAATCATCCAGAAGCTATAAAGTATTTCAAAGACATAAAATCATTGTCTTTTAGCCCTGTTTTTATCTTTTGTTAAAAATCATTAATAAGTTGTTTTTTTTTTTTTTGTGGGTCAGAAAGTTGGACATTATTATGATGGTGGAATCTGGAGAATCGAATCTCCGGCTAAGTGCTAACCAAAAGGGACAGGGTCCAGGACACTGGACTCCAGGCATACATAATCATACATGGGCCACAAATTGTGACTCTTCCTGACCCATAAGTTGGATCCGACGTGTTCACTTGGAGTAGAATCGACGGAACTCGCTTGAAGTTGAAGATTGTGGAACAAAACAAAATGGTAATTTTCAGTCACTGTTAGCCGATTTTATCCTAATTTTGTTGACAAACACAAGCCATTCAAAATTTTTAAGGTTATGGCTAAATATAAAATACATATTTTTCTTTGGTGTTTAATGCTTGCAACAACAATAAGCCGAGTAAGTGATTTCTATAATATCTTTTTTATTTGAAAGGGTTTCATGCCTCTCTTATATAGACCAATAAAATAAGACATAACTAAGCAAAGCTTGTAAATAACACTAAAAATTTTTAAATTATTCCCAACAATGTTGAAGTTTATGAAATTACCCAATTTTCGCTCTTCTCTCCGCTAGCCCTCTCTCCCACCATCACCATGTCATCGAACGTGCTAATCAACTTGCGAAGAATATATTAAGATCACATACTTCAGGGTAAGTTGGATCCTGATCAGATGATGGATCTGTGCAACTCATTAGTCGCGAGGCACAAGGGTCACTAAAGTGACCCCAGAAGCCCATCTTTTTGCCCCCCTCGATTTTGTCTTCCACTGCCTCTAGAGAGACCCCTCCTACAAGTGAAGTGTCGCCAAGTTACTAGCTCACCCCTTCATTGCTCACGCCATTCCTCAACACACCCAGGCTTCTCATCGCTTAAGGTTTATTTTTCAAAACATAATAAAATTAATAATACATTAGTTGGAATTTGAAGTGGGTTTGTACAAGCTTTGGTGATGCGCTTACACCTTGTTTGGAATGATAAAGGTAAATGGAATTAAATTCAATTCTATTAGTAATTGAATTCAATTCTATTATGATTTAAATTCTTATATTTGGAATAAACTAATAAATTATAGAATCAAATTCATTTATAATGTTTGGAATGTGTATAAAAATGAATTGAATTCTTTATCTTGACTATTTTACCCTTTATTAATAGAAAAAGGGAAGAGTGATGAAGTTAGAGGAGAGAAATATTAAATAGAGTTAAGGGCTATTTTTGATATATTACCTTTTAATATCAAATCCATCATAATAGAAATTATAAATCAGACTTGTTTTTGTCTGATTTACTTTCAGACCTTTTTAAAGAATTGAATTCGATTCCTATTTCAATTCCATGACATTAGTTGGTTCCAAACTAAGAAATTGAATTCAATTTCTTGAATGAATTCAACTCCATGAGTTTTCAAACAACCTGGCCCTTAGATGCAACGCTATGAGAAATGAATAATACGCTATAGTGGGAGAGCCTTTGTTTGAGATCAACTATGTTAAGTTTGGCCTTGGTTACGTCAATTGCCAACGGCGGCAACGGCAATTAGGAATTGAAGCAGCAAAGGTGGGTGGGTGATGAAGGGAGAAAGGGCCAGTAGAGAAGAGTAATAGTTAGCTAATTTCATAAATTTTAATATTGTTGGGAATAATTTACAATTTTTAATATTATTTACACATTAGTTTTAGCATAAGCTTTGTTTAGTTATATGTCTTATTTTAATTGATCCAAATAAGAGGGTGTGAAACCCCTGCAAATTGGAGGGACACAGTAGAAATCACCGCCAAATAAATGCAAGTTGGAATTTTGCTCCATCTGTTGTGATCCACTAAGGGTGGAAGTCAGGCAGTCGTTCAAGAGCTTTCGATCTAGCCCATATTCGACCTAATTTGGCCTAACTTTTTTAATAAACAAGTTAGGTCAAGACTTTTCAAAAAGTCTTTTTGACCACATAGATTAGACTATAAGCTATGAAAAAAACTTAGGTTTAATTAATCTGTAGGCCCTCTATAGTTTTATTCAATTTTTAAATAAGTCCCTATAATTTAAGAATTTATAATCAGGTCCCTACATTATAAAAAAAAATTTCAATCAAGTCCCTGTCTATAATTATCGTTACAAAAATATCAACATTTCCAAGTCCTCACACTACAACTTTTCCATTTTTAATTCTTTTTAGTACTTTTTTTTCTTTTTTTTCCCTTCTTATTTTTTTTGCTTTCCCTTTTGTTGTCACACTTTTGCTTGATTCTCACCTGCTCCCTCCTCCAGCACCCAACCACCACTTGCCACTCCAGATCTGCTTTTCTTCCATTTTAGCTTTTCCCTTCTCCCTCTCCCATCCTTGCCTATTCTTATCTACCTCAAAGAACCACCATATATCACAGCTTTCACCAAAGCCAGTGGCACCCATAGCTCTGGTTGACTCAAAATAATAATTTTTTTTTTTTTCATTTGGTGCTTGATTGACTTGTTTGGAGTTTGATTTGTGATTTGTGGATAGGTTTTGTTTTTTGGGTTGGAATTGGTTTTGATTTTGGGGTGTGATTTTGGTTTTGGTTTAGAGTTGATTTTTGGGTGAAGATAGGGGGTAGGGAGTCGCTGGTGGAGTGGGGGAAGAAGAAAAAGTGAGTAATTTTAGGGTGAATTATAGATAATAAGTGTATTAGTGCATCATCAAAATCTAAACTATTAGATAGGATAGTGCATGATGCACTTTATTTGGAATGATGCACGTTAAAATGCATCCTATACCAGTAAACGTTTTTGTAATGGTAATTAACTCTAAGGACCTAATTACAAATTTTTATTCAATTTAGGGATTTAATTATAAATTTTTAAATTATAGGGACCTATTTAAAAATTGAGTGAAATTATATAGACCTGCAGATTAATTAAACCAAAAACTTATTAAGCCCAACAGGATGGTCTATTTATACTGTATTATTATTATTATTTTACAAATTCTAAGGATCATTGAAGTCTTATGATCTAATTTGAATGGATTTTTTTGATTTATTTAAAAATTTTATGATCAAATAGGCCTCTGAGTGAGCTTTTGGGCCCAACCAGGCTTTCAAAAAGGTCAAGTTAAGACCCTAAAAAAAGCTTATATCAGGTAATAGACTTAAGTTCGAGTTGTATATTTATAATACAAGTTAGAGCCGTTTAAGTTAAAGCTTAGCCTACTTTCGCCTCTATGGTCCACAAGCAAGAGATATTCATTTTAATAAAACATTGATTGATTGCCATCCCTCAAATGTACCCAAACTCCAAGTCTCTAATTAAGAATCTTGTAATATATGCATGCTCAATTTTGGATGGAATTGTTGTATTTACCGGTGCGATGCATGGGAAGGTTGCACAATTTAAAGGTAAGAAGATTTATATAGCTAAAATATTGGATTAATTTAAATATATAACTATTATTTGCACTTATTTTATATAATATAATTATGATCATATAAAGTAGATAAATTTGATAAATAGTATTTTTTCAATCAAACATTCTAGCATTAACTTATGAAAAATATTGTGTAGGTTCATTAAGACACAATTGATGAGTTTAATCTGCAATAAGTTAAAACAATAAATCTATTAAGAATAATTTATATCATGAGTAGATTAGAAAAATTAATTAACAAAAACTTAAATTACTACTTAAGAAATTGAATTGATACAACTTTAGAGTATGCTATAAGCTTTAGAGTTTAAATATTTAATTTTAAATTTGATTTTAATTGATAATTATAATATATATTAACATTAACTGTGCAATTTGTAGGTTTGTATCACTCGTATAATATCTATTTAGTGTCATCTCAAAGTGCAATTTTTATGTTTGGATCACCCATACAATATATGTTTAGAATCACCTACTTGAGGCATTATTGTGAAACTCGGTTTGGACCAGTAAACCGGTGATCTGGTTAACTAGCTGGTCCGAGTTACTCCAAGAATCGGTCATGCAATAGAACTAGAGCGACCCGGTTTGACTCGATGGTTTTTAGCTAAAACTGATGACCCAGTGGGTTGGCTAAACCAGATCGGGTCATGCATTTTTTTTTTTTGGATGAAGATCCACCGCTCAAGCCACCTACCTGCCATCACTGCCGCCAATAACTGCCCAATCCTAGCATTAACCTTCAACCCATCAAACCTCCCTTGCTAATAATCATGATCAGGCAGCACTGCGTTCACCTCCATCAATAGCCTAACCACCACACCCCCTACCAATCCATGTTCGATCAGTCATCGCCTTACGAGATCGAGCCACCCCATGAGGTTGTAGTCACCCTGTCACACTTGAAGGAGCCGCCATCGCTTCCTGCTGCAACACCCTACTCGATGTTGTTTCTTTGCATCACCAATCCCTTAGAAAGAAAGCAAGATGAAAGAGTAGAGAGAGACGGCGATATCAGGAAAGAAAAAGGAAGAAGGAAGTGTTGAAATAATATAGGTTTTGTTTTTTCCATTTTATAAGGGTTATTGGATTGGGCTACTTTGGGGCCCAATTACTCTAAAACCCCTTTTTTTCCTTCAAAGGATTCTCAAATCTCAAGGTTTCATATTAAAAAAATATTAATAGGGCCCAAATGATTCAAAATTTGTGTCATTTTATTATATTTATTTAAATTTTAATGTATATTTATATTTTTATTTATTTATATTCTATTCAACCGGTTCAACCAATGACCTAGTACCTTGACCGAGTCAATTATCGGTTCAAGTTTAATAACTATTATTTGAGATATCAATATTAGTTAGAAAAACCAAAGAAGACATAATAGAATGCGAGGAGCTACTGCCATTATGAAGACATAATTGAAGTATTTGATGTCACACTTCATAAAGAAGTGATTGGCCAAGTCTGCAATATTGACACTAGGAAAGAGAGGAGTCCACTAACTATGGCAATGGACATTTGTAAGCTCTTAAAATTTAATCCTAAGGAAGTTGTTGAGTTTGTTTAAGATGGGATTTTAATGACGAGATATTTCCTAGATGATCAAAAGCTCAAAAAGCTTAGATGGGAGGCGAGAACTACATGGGGTGAAAGACTTAAGAAGACAACTGATTGGTACAAAAAGAACCTTGATTGGTGGGTGGCATATCTACTGCATTAAACCCACACCCATGTTTCTTAGCTATCAATATCCGTGATGAAGCTTAATAGTCCTTTCAATATGGATACTCATAGTTAGTGTGGTCATTTATTAAAGTTGGTCAGAGTAAATTAAGATTAAAATTCTTGATATATGAAGGACAAGTTAGATAGAAGGGTTATTAGGAAAGTTTTTTGATGAAGAGAGAATCCTCTATGAGTATAGGAAAGGAAGACTAGAAGATAGGAAACCACTAATATTTTGTTTGGATATGAAGAGAAAATGTGAGAAAAGAAAATGAAAAGAAAATAATATTTTTTTCTCGATGTTTAGATAAATAAAAAATGAATAGGAAGAAAATGATGATTGTGTAAAGAAATACACATACACACACACATACACAAAACTAATTTCTATCTCTAACTTTCCTCTATTTTCCATGCATACAATTTTGTCATTTTCTTCCTTTTAGCACTCCTTCTCTATGTTATGTTTATATTTAATGTTTTGTTTAATTTTTTCTGTCTGTGACATTGTTACTTTTTGTCTTTTGTATGATTTTCTTCGCATGAGAAACACAAAAATTGAAATGGTGGGTCCTACATCTCTTTACCCCTTTCTGTCAATTTTTTCTTATCTCCCAAACAGAGGAAAATAGTGAAATCTTTTCACTTTCTCTACTCTTATTTTCTTTACTCTCATTTTCACCTCAATCAAACCAAACCATAATGGAGGATATAAGCATAGTAAAGCCAACTCATGTGTTAAATGTAATTAAAGTAACTGGAAGACCAAATGTTGATTGGTGTAGATCACACAAAGTTGAGACAATAAGGATTAATGTATTTGGCAGATCAACTTTGGCTGATGTATGTGTAGAACATCTTATAAAAGATAAACTATGCTATGGGATGCATATTTGAATATGACAAAGAGCATCCTCTAAGATTAGGCATTAGGTTCAAAGAGGAGGACAAGCTAAATTTCACTAGTGGTTCATTATATTCAAAGACTCGGGCCATGATAATATATCTAAATTTTCTATTTCATTTGATTTATAAAATTGGCTTGATACTTTTTACTCTCTTACATTACATTGACTAAATTACGAGTTATTTTTCTGCATGTACAAGAACCACACTATATTAGGATAGTGGTTCTAACTACAATAAGATGTGAAAGAAGATAAATAATACTCAAAATATGTACAAAAATGTGCTTTACCTATGTACAAATGTTGTCAATATCATCTTCATTTATCGTGTTAAGTCTCATACTCAATCAGCAATTTATCTATTAAGAGTGAAGAAGAATTCAATTTGCTATCTTCCCCTCTCTCTTTTTTGTTCTAGTGGAGGTTAGCAAACTCCACTTTCACTATTAGACAAAAAATGTCGCATTCTTTATTTATGAAATAACTTACTTTTAGGAGTATTTTTGTAACTTACTATTTTTCTTGAAAAAAATAAATCTAAAATGTTGCTCTTTCTCTCTCTCTCCGCCCTTCTTTCCTCTCGGTTGACCTACGTAAAAGTTCTTAGTACAATTTCTATTTTGCTTCTTACTCTGTTTTATCTCCATATTAATAAAGAACCCATGTTGCGTACTAGCTAAAACTATTCTTATGAATCCTAATTCAACAAGTATAGTTCAAACAAGTAACATTTTTTTTGGTTTTATTTATGCTACCATTTTATCCAAACATAAATTCATGGATTTTACTTTGCCAATGACTAGACTTATTAGTTAATTTAGAAGCCAATTTAAGCATAAAAATCAATTGCAAAATTAAACACTTTCTTTATGTTGAAGATTTACATAAGTGGTTGACATAGGTGAAGAGAGATGATAGAAAGAAAGAAATTTTTCTGGGTTTAGGTCAAGTGGTCAATCATAGGTGAGGAGACAGAAGAGGAGAGAGGAGAGAAAGAGAGAGAAAAAAACTTTGTAAATTTACTTTTATAAAAAAAAATGGTAAGTTACAGGAACACCTCCAAAAGTAAGTTATTTTATAAATAAAGAATGTGGCTTTTTTCTCTAATAGTGAAGGTGGCGACTACTAACTTCCGCCAATACAAAAAAAAAGAGGGAGTAAGATAGCAAATTCATATGTTGATCACATTTTAGATGCTAGGCACACATATGCAAGTAGAGGACCTTATGAAAAATGATAATGTCTGCATACTAAGTTTGAATGCCAATATTATCATATGTTAGCAATCCATGAAACTTCAACATGAAGGTTTCTTATTATAATAAGGTGGTAAACAAACCTAACAATATGGTAGTGTTAGATGAGCTTCTACTAATATCAATTAAGATGGCTAAGAGGAACATATGAGGAATGTGGAACTTCACCAATGTAAGTGTAATAAGCAACAATCATATATTAGAATTTTACAAGGATTACGTTGACCCACAATTTCAATGGGAGAAGTTTAATTTGGAAGAACAAGCAAAGGTACAAGTCATTCCCAAGAGTAACAATGAAATGGATGCCTTTGAGCCATTGGGATAATCGAGTTACTATAAATGGACTATTTGAATAAGCAATTTCCAAGGCAAACCTTAAGCTCTTACACCATTTGTAACTTAGGGCAGAGAGGTTGTGGATTGTCCAAACATCGAAACTCCAAGGTAAACTTTAAATCCTAAGCTCCTATGCTCTTTAGAGCTTAGGGTTGAAGGACTGTGGACCATATGAGCAAATGAGCTTGAGACCCTTTACCTCATCCAGCTGCTTTCCCCCATTTCCTTATTTGGTCATCTTACCCTTTGTCCAACCAACTATCCCCTTATTTGGTCATTCCCTATCCCCCACACCATATTTGCCACTTGAATCTTGCTCGACCATCAACTATCCCTTCAAATTAGTCCCTTTTTTTTTTATTACCGACCTACTTACCCCATCTTGCTCAATTCCTTTGGCCTTCTATTTATCAATGTTAAGAGGTAATTGGAAGGAAAGAGAGGGAAAGAAAGGAAATTAGAATGAAGGAGATCATATTTCTTTATGTGTGAAGAAAGAATGAACAATAAAAAATAGTGTGTGGGACCTACTTATTTTTTTCTCTCTAGACTTGGGTGGAAAATGGAGAGAGAAGTGTGAATCTTGTCTTTCCAATAATACCCACAACTCGTAAAAGCTACAGATCTATATAATGAATTATAACATATAGTGATGATGTGTAAAATACGAACCACTTGAATTCAAATGCCATTTGTTTCTTTTTTTTTTTTTTTAAACAACACAAATAAAAGGGACTAGTAAATACTAATAAAATGTTAAGACACATTAGAACTTCATCCTTATAATACCAAAGGAATATCCTAAATCCTAGTAAAATAATAATCACATTATCATATATTCCTTGGTAAGTCATGAGTTGCAATGCTTTTAAAATTTCAACCTATTGAATCAAGTCCATATTAATAAAAATATTATTTTAAATCAAGCCCATATTTAAAAAATATTATTTTAAAAATATGTTTTAATAGCTAAATAATAATTTAATATTATTTAACTATTAATTAAACTTCTAACTCAGAACAAAAAATAAATTCATAATTCAAATATAATGATTAACTTGAACAAATTGATTGGGGTTTCAGTAGTTGAAATTGAAAGGCAAATGTTAATTATGAACCAACTTTTAATTAAGGGTATTTTAATAATATTAAAATAAAAACAAAGAAATGGCAATGGCAATAGACAAAGTGGACATAAACGTGAAGGCTTTTATAACAAAATTGAAGGCCAGTTTTTATTATATTTATTTATATTATCTTGATAGATAAATATATGATAAAATTGCATTAACTTCTATATTTCTATTAATTTTTTACATAACTCCATAGGTTAATTTAATAGATTGATATTATTTTCTCATAACCTTTTATAATGAAATAAGGGTAAAATTATTATTTAGTATCATTATCTTTTTATTTTCTTTCATATTTCCACATAAACAAATAAGAAAAAATAATTCTTCTTCTATTTCCTTTCATCCAGACATACTTGTAGAAAATAAAAATCCACTTATTTTCTTTCCTCTCATCGATCTTTTTTCCTCTTTTTTTTTTTCCTTTGCTAAACACACCTGAAGTGATGCTTAATGCCAATGATCTCTTCCTCGTGATTTATGCATCTAATATGGAGCTAATCCCCAAAATGAAGGTTAGAACCCCTTGCACAACCTCCATAATCCATGGCATAATAGATGCTTCCAACTTAATGGCAGAGAGTGTTCCCTCAATATAGATATTATAGGAAAACACAAACAAGTTCACTCCTAAGCCCAAACACAACCCTGTGACCTTCTCCCTAAGCTAAGACAAGATAATATTAACATATTCGTATTTGTAAATTCGAACTATTGACCCCAACTTCTTCAAAGGCTATTGTAATATAAATTTGCTTATGTATAATGTGTGCTTTGACATTCCTTTCTAATTACATGAGGTTGTCTTGTTTTTCATTCTTATTTCTTAAGACTAGTCATTGATTCTTTCGTTTAGCTATCAAACATGGCACTAACATCAAATTCCACAAGTGAAGAAAAAGACGTCAACCCAACAAAGCCCACATAAACCAAAAAAACATCCACATAGCACGTGCAATTGGTTTTATAGTCTCCTACATCATTACTAGGCTAATCTACAAGTAACCTAACTATAAGATCATAGCTCTTGACAAGCTAGGCTTTTGTTCTACTTTTAAGAACTTGTTGTCTTGCACTTCATCATCAAGGTTCAAATTCATTATAGATAATATAGTTAGCATTGACATTGTCAATCACCTTCTAATAGAAGAGGAACTAGACACAATTAAAACCCATGTGGATAATCATTTGGAAACTCCATGGAATTCACCTATAATAATATATATGGCATCCACTTGCTTTTTGAAGCTTGCAAGGTCACCAATTGCATTAAAAGGTTCATCTATGTTAGAACTGATGAAGTTCATGGCAAAGTTGACTTAGAGAATAATATTGAAAATCATGAAGCATTCAAGTTTCTTCCGAACAACTCTTATTCTATAACAAAAGCTAGAGTAGAAATCTTTGGCCATGACTTATTATATGTCTTATGGTCTTTCAACTATAACTATTAGAGGAAATAATTTTTATGGTCCAAACAATATCTAAGAAAGTTTATTCCCAAAGTCATTCTTTGGGCCATGAAAAGTGAAAAATTGCCAAACCATGGTGATAGATCCATGTAAGGAGCTACCTTCATTATGGGGATATAGTAGAAGCATTTTTTGTCATACTTCATAAAGTAGTGATTGACTAAATCTACAATATTGGCACTAAGAAGGAGAGAGGGTATTAGATGTTGTAGAAGACATATGCAAACTCTTTATGAATCTTAAAGAAGCTATTAAGTTTGTTCAAGATTGGCCTTTCAATGATAAGAGATATCTCCTAGATGATCAAAAGCCCAAGAAGCTTGGTTGGAGGAGAGAACTCCACGGGAGGAAGGACTTAACATGACAATTGATTGGTATAAAAAAGTTTAATTGGTAGTGTGAAGTATCTATGGCTTTAAACCTAAACCACATCTCTTAGCTATCAATGATGAAGTCATTTACTGAAGTTGGTTGCAATAAATCGGGATTGAAAATCCTGATATATAGGAGGACAAGTTGGATAGGTTGATTGTTAGGAAAAGCTTTGTGATAAAGAGAGAATCCCTTAGGAGTATAGGAAGGGAAGACTAGAAAATAGGAAATCACTCATGGAGGATATAAGAATGTTAAAATCAAAGCATGTGTTAAATGCAACTGGAAGACCAAGTGTTGATTTGTGTGAATCCACAAAGTTGAGACAATAAGGACCATTATAATGGGTACATTAAGTTAGTTGATGTATCCATTAACTATGACTTATCATGATGAATTTTACTATAGGTTGTGTATTTGAGTATGACAAGGAGCATCCTTTAAGACCAAGCACATTTAGTTCAAGGAGGTGGATAAGCCAAATTTCACTATTTCATTCTATTCAAAGACCAGGGCTATGGTATCATATTTCAAATCTCCATTTCATATTATCTATACTAGTATCTTTGATCTAAATTTACTAAGATTTAAAAATTGGCTTGATACTTTTTCCTATCTTTCATTACTTTGACCGAATTACCAATTGTTTTTCCACGTACACAAGAAACTCATTATTTTGGGGTAAGGGTTTTAGTAGCAATGAGTTATGAAAGGAGATAAATAATTAAGAACATTCACTAAAATGTGCTTTAAAGATAAAGGCCCTACCCTTCCCTTGATTGCTTCACTGCTTTCACTACTCCGTCATCTCACCCCTTGCTTGCCCGACATAGCCCCGACTTGGGAATGTTTGCATCCTACTCAGTCCCATCCTTCAAACTCTTTGCCACTCAAATTTTGACAACTATAATCTATCCATTCAAACCACCCATCTTTTCTTATGATTGACCAACTTACCCCCTTTCTTGCTTGCTCCCTCTACCCCACTACCCATTAAGTGATGCTCAGTATCAAGGATTTCTTATCATGACTTATACCTTTAATAAGGATCCAATCCCCAAACTCAAGCTAGAAACCTCTCATTTAACCTCCCCAATCCATGACATAATAAATGTTTCCATCTTAACAACATGGATTGTTCCCTCATATAGACATTTAAGCTCCTCCCTAAATTAGACAAATTAGAGTTAGGGAATTAAAAATTCTTAATATAATTCTTATGAATCATAAATATTAGTTAAACTAATTTTTAGTTATTGAGCATATTTTTTTGGTCTAAAGTTATTGAACATATATTAATTTTAGAAAGGACTAGCATGCTTGAAAACTCATTTGTAGCCTCTAGAGTCAATTCTGCCTTTCAAGCAGAATTGATTCTTTCAAATTTTGATGATATTTGATTTTTATTGTTCAAAATCAATTATTGTCTTTATAATTGATTTTGGAAGAAGTGAAAATCTTTTATTTTCTGTCAAAATTATTTTTAAAGAAATTATCAAATATAAATCATTTTATCTCAAAATCAATTCTACAAAAGCGAAACAAACACGAACTAATGCGATGGAGATTCATAATTATGAATCATTATGGTATATGGTTTAAATTGGGAAGGATTGATGTATCCAAAGTTTTCATCCAAGCAAAGAGTAAAAAGAAAGTGAAAAAGAACGCAAGAAATAGGGATGACGGCTGAGCCAACGGTGTGATGAGACGTGGGAACAATCATTGCGGTACACCGCGAAGCACTAGATCTGCGGGGGGGCCGTGAGCCCAAAGCAACACCTCTCTCTCTCAACTTCATGTTGGTAGGAACTCCATCTCCATCACCATCGAAGCATAAGCGAAGTATAGAAGCACACTCTCACTCACTCACTCGCCCCACTTCCCTCCATTTCCATTTCCATTTCCATGGATCTCTGCTGATTCTCCAGAACCTTCCTTTAGCAGATCCACCACAGCATGGCCAACTTCCTCGCTCAGTTCCAATCCATTAAGAACACCTCCGATCGCCTCGTCATTTCAGGTATTCCCCAGTTCCCAATTTGCCTCCCCTCCCCCACTACTATTTTCGTCTCCTTTTTCTCCAAATAGGGTTCTTCGCTCATCGCTCTGAGCCCAAAGATCTGATCTATAGCTTCCTAGCAATTTCGGAATGCACAATCACATAGAAAATTCGATTTTTTGTTTTTTGTCAATGGATCAGATTTTGGTTCGAAACAAGTGAATCAAGCTTTGTGACAGTTCAATTTATAATGTGTTTTGATGATCAAATGTTCATGAAATGGAGAAAGCAAAAGCATCTATATTAGATTTGGCTGCTCTAAAGTGCTGGAGAACCTTAGAGGGGGTAAAATGTATAATTTCAACTGTTTGTGAAAGATTAACGGCTTATGACTTTATAAAATATAAATATCAGCATGATAGATCATATTTATGTGGTAATCTGTGCAGTTGATTTCTAGAGCTACAATAAGAAAGATTCATCCTTCATCAGAAAATGCTAAATTGTCTCAACTTGTACTCATTGGTGTGGCTGATTGTCATATATGAAACAATTATACACCCAGAAATAGGCTAATGTATTTTGTCAGTAGCTATAGGCATAGCTATCATTGATCTAGATGTGTGTGTGTGTGTGTGTGTGTGTGTTCCTGTCTATTGATGCTTAATCAAAATGACTTACTTTCTATTTTTTTAGTTGAGGATGTGAGTGACTTGTGGCCAACTGTCAAGCCTGCTTTTGAGGCACGATTACCATTCAAACGGGCATGTTTGAATAACAAGACGCGGAACCCTGTCTTTGTTGAGAAATTGCCAGCTGAATTCATATTAACTACAGATTCAAGACTCCGGAGCCGGTTCCCTCAGGAGCAACTGTTATTTTGGTTTCGAGAGCCGTATGCAACTATTGTACTTGTTACCTGTGAGGTAATGTGGATTCCTATTGATTGCAATTTTTAGGCTCTAGCTGAAAGCTGTAGTGCTATGATAACAACTCAGGTTAGGTGATGGAGATACGCTAAGATTTTACAACAGTTTATAGCTTTTTGTTGAGAATAGGCTCAATGTTGCATAGATAAGGATGTTGTGATGGATGAGTGGACACACTAGACATGATAGAATTGAGAATGATTGTATTAGAGAGAAAGTTGGGATAGAACTTGTTGTAGATAATATGGTAGAATCATGTCTTAGGTGCGTTGGTCAAGTGATGAAAAAACATGTAGAAGCCCCTATAAGAAGAGTAGATCAGATGGAAGGTAGCTCAATAGGTAGGGGTAGAGAAAGACCAAGAAAACTATAGATGAAACCATCACGAATGACTTAAAATTTCAATGGCTTGTATATATACATGATTTATGATAGGACGTAAAGGCATCGTTTGATTCATGTAACCGATAGGAAAAAATTTAGTTTTTGTTGTTGTAGTTGTATTATAGCTTTCCGTTACCATGTGGTTTGTTAACTTCTTATGAATGCTTTTGTACATAACTTAATGATGCTGCTTTTTGTGTGACTATATGAAAGAACAAAAATTGCAAAGCATATTGGTTCAATTCTTAGCTAGAGAAAAGAGAGATTTTTATTGGGTCCATGAATTGCATGTAATTACAGTACATGTGATAGCATCAATTACACAGATGATACTTTCTTATTTTTATTTTAATATAAAGAAATTGTAATGTCTTATATACAGTATATGTGATAGCATCAATTACATAGACGATACTTTGTTATTTTTATTTTGATAGAAAGAAATTGTAATGTCTTATATTATTATACCTCTACCTTTGAAATAAAAAATTACATGTAATTACAGTACATTTGACGGCATCAATTACATAGATGATACTTTCTCATTTTTATTTTCATAGAAAGAAATTGTAATGTCTTATATTATACCTCTTCCTTTGAGAGAAGAGGGGGGAAAAAAACAGTCACCATATGTAAGAGTATCACTGCTATAGACATTCTTGGACTTGCACCTAAATTTTCAGCTGCTAGGATGACTAGTTTCTGACATGGTATCATAGCCTTTTTGATTGGGTGGGCTGGAATTTGATCCTAACTGATCCATTCATATGATTATATTGTTTTAGCTCAAAATAATGGTGGCTGCATACTTTGTCCAAGCCTCAAATCCAAAGAGCTTTGAGTGGAGGGGCATATTAAGGAAAAATCTCATTTTTAGGCTTGAATCGAACAACTTAAGATTTTAGTATTACTAGTTCCCTGACAACCTGTCATGTCTTTTATTTAAGATTTTTGCAGCCATGATTGTCACTATTGTTAATCCATTTTGGTTCATGGGATTTATCTAACTTTGCTTCCTAATTAATCTCGCCCTCCGTTTGTAATTGTTGTTGGACATAAAGATTAAGTTTCAAATCCTGTCGGATAGGTTCAATAGATGTCCTAATCTAGGGCTAGTTTTGTTGCTTCTGGGGAAAAGCAGTATGGATCTTTTCTTTTTTTTTTTGGGGAGTTCTACAAATTTTGGAAGAGTAATTATTAGTATAATGATACTGAAGTCCATTAGAAGGAGCTTTATTTCATGGAGTTGATCAAGAATCCTGTTGCTGTATTTCTGGCCATGATACCATGCTGAGCTTTACTGCATGTGGGGAAAAGGAACGTATCCGAATTATCAATTATTGGGTTGTAAAATTGTTTCATTCATTTTTGCCTTTCACTTTTCAATTCAGTTGTGGATTCTATTGTGTAGCTTGACTCTCATTTTCTTTTACCAGGATCTTGATGAGTTCAAAACCATCCTTAAACCCCGCCTGAAATTAATTGTCCAAAATGATGAGAGGGAATGGTTTATTGTATTTGTATCTAAAGCTCATCCAGCAAATGATCAGGCAAACAAAATGGCAAAAAAAGTATATGCCAAACTTGAAGTTGAGTTTAGCTCCAAAAAAAGAGAAAGGTAAGCTTCCAAAATTAGACTTGCATTAATTGTACTGTCCCCTTTCCCACCAAAAAAAATTGAACAACTTGTCAGTTTTATCTTTTAACTTTTTTTTTCGAGTCAAGATTTTGTCAACTTTTTCAGAGATTGTGGCATATGATCAATGTATAGGAATTTTAAGAACCATTTGATTTCACTGTTTTCTTTATTATGAACTTGATGTGGCAATATTAAAAGCAAAAATAGAGCTTGGAGTCAACCTTGTAGTTGCTTTCAGTAGGATTGTTCTGTCATCATTTTATCTTTTTACTTGTTTAGCAGAAAGGAAAGTCCATAAATATTGTGCAATTAACTTTTTATATTACAAATGTGAGTGGTTGTAAATTTGCTGGTAGAATTAGGAAAAAAGCTGTAAGGAGTGATATTTACCAAAAACACAAATGATAATCATTCATGAGGAAAGAAGAGTGTTTATTCAAGTTTTTCTTTCTTATTTGTTTCTGAAGTACAGATTGTTTGGTTTATTGCATTATTGATAAAACTTCTTTTCCTTCCCTGTTGATGCTTTTAACACTGGTTCAACCTCATTTAGATGCTGCAAATATGATATGCATTTCCCTGAAGCAAATTTTTGGGAAGATCTGGAATCAAAGATAATGGAATGCATCAGAAATACACTGGATAGGCGTGTACAATTTTATGAGGAAGAGATAAGAAAGCTCAGTGAACAGCGTCTCATGCCAGTCTGGAACTTCTGTAATTTTTTCATTCTGAAGGTTGATCCTTTTCTTATGAATTATGGACTTAAGAGTGTGATAAATGGTTCTTAAAGCCCAAACTTTGTTGTTCTTTATTAATTTGACCTTTCTGTTCATTCTTGGAGCTTATGGCCTTTTTTAACAAACCGAATTCTGTGCTCAGGAAAGCTTAGCATTTATGTTTGAAATGGCTCACCTTCACGATGATGCCTTACGGGAATATGATGAACTTGAACTCTGCTATCTTGAAACAGGTGCATACTGCTTAGTCTCCTTTGCTGTTGCTGCTGTAGTCAATATGATGTTTAGATTGCTGTTTTGTGCTTTAGATGCCTTTATGGAACATTGCAGATTTTGTGTTACAGAGAGATCGCCCTATGACTAATGAAAGTTGATCCAAATTATGGAATTAATGCAGTTAACAATACTGGAAAGCAAAGAGACTTTGGAGGGGCAGACCATGGTAACGATCAGGCAGCACTGCTTAATCCAGGAAACAAAGCATTGACGCAGATTGTACAAGATGACTCGTTTAGGGAGTTTGAATTTCGACAGTATCTATTTTCCTGTCAGTCAAAGGTTTGCCCTAGCTGAAGCACTTGTATTACACAAAACATGTTACATATATTAGTGCCATAGTTGTAAAGCAAATTTGGGTTGATGGTTCTTGTGTCTTCTTTGGTGTTTATAAACTTGGCTGTCTCTTTGATAGTGGAATTTATTATGTATTTTAAGATGCATTTCACAGATCAAAATAAAGCAGCGTATTGTATGTCTTTGGAAAGTCATTCGGTTTTCTAATTTTGATCATACTCCATTTCTCTATCTCTCATGTGCCTGTATGTGCATATTGGATTTGCTTTTCATAATTTCTATTTGTATAAGGGTTTGATCACTCAAGTGTTTTAAATAAATTTCAAGATAGGACAGCCTGCAACCATCTTTTATACTTATATAGAAAGCTCTGTTTTTGCGTGCAGCAAGCTCATGGTTTTAAATGTAGTTAGATTATTTTCTGTGTCATAATCCAAAGAACACATTGGTGAATCTCCTCCAAGTGCTCTTAAAGTAGTCTGACATGAAAGTTAATTCTGTTATCTACAAATTTAACAAGTCTGTGTTGACACACAAATAGTACTGCTTCAATTGCATATATATAAGTGATGTAGCCTTTCCTGTTTTTAATTGAGATTTTTTAGTAATGCATGTTATTTAATTATATATTGGACCGTCTGCAGAGTGCTGAAGAACCAATCTATTTCATGCATACCACAGTGTGGCATTTCTAACCATTTTAGAGGAATATTCCATGGGATTCAAAATTTACAATCTGTTTGCATGTTGGCTGTGTGTGAGAGAGATATCAGGAGAAAAATGGAAGCAAAACCATTCATTTTCATATATCTTAAGAGTTCTTTCATCATTTGACACAAACAAGTGTCAGTGATTAAAGTTTCATGCCAATTTTGGTCCCTAAAGTTTTATTGATTTGGTCTTCAGTCACTGATTTATAGATGCTTTTTTCGTTAAAAATAATGTCTATTTTCATTGACATTTGGGGTTTGTGCTACCATCCTGAGGAGCCATGCTTAATCAGATTTGCATGACATTAAGTGACTGATTATTTATTTAACATCCTATGGTTCACTGCTTTACTGTCATTTTGCAGCTCTTATTCAAGCTAAATCGTCCGATTGAGGTTGCATCACGAGGTTATTCATTCATAATAAGCTTCTCAAAATCTTTGGCATTGCATGAGGTATTTGATTCTCTGTAGCTCATATTTTTTCTCCAGATGAATTTATTACTAAATTATTTCAGTTGAACAATACAATTCTTTTTTATCTGTCTGATTTTGACTTCTGTATGATGTTTCTTCGCAGCGTATTCTGCCCTTTTGTATGCGTGAAATCTGGGTGATAACTGCTTGCTTGGCTTTAATTGAAGCAACAATTTCTCATTATAATGATGGACTTGTGGCACCTGACATAGAGAAAGAGTTCTTCCGTCTTCTGGGTGACCTATATTCGCTAGCTAGAGTGAAGGTAGAATGCTTGCCTCCCGAAGTTGTTAAATAGACTGGATATCTTATTTGGTTTATGCACAATTAAATGAGGCCAACAACTCCAGTGACTGAAATTCATCATCGAAGTGGAAATGGAGTTGAATCAAAGGCATCTTGTTCTCCTTTTTTCCACCCATATCTTTTTTTTGCTAGGTTGATTACTGACTACATTGATATTCTGTGTCATACCTTTGTTAACTAGGGTTGCTTTCTGAATTTTATATATGTTGGCAGTTCATGAGGCTTGCCTATTTAATTGGGTATGGAACTGATATTGAAAGAAGTCCTGTCAACAGGTACATTTCAAACTTGCATTATCTTATTCTGATCAATTTTGATTCCATTAATTAATCATTTAAGACTAGTTACACCACATTTGGTTGAATCTCCTTGTTTGATAAGTCGTTTCTACCCTTTTTGAGCAGTGCTTCCCTCAGCTTGCTACCTTGGCCTAAGCCAGCAATTTGGCCTTCAGTTCCTGCAGGTGCATCAGCAGAGGTTCTTGAGAAAGAAAAGGTAACTTGTACTCATAATTATCACATGATAGAAGATTGCATTACCCGACATATATAAGTCAACAAAATATTATTCATTTCCTAATATGTCACTGTACTGCTTTCTCTTGCCTATGGTTAAATATTTCAGTTGAAAGTTAAATTTGATATTATTAGCAATGGAAGATGTAATTATCCCATCCAGAGATGATATAATTTAATTTATAACAGTCATGAGGTTTCAGCTAACTTGTGTGCCTGGCCTCCGTCAGTAAGCAAAGTAATTTTCACTAATGGGTCTGTTTAATGTCATGAGCTTGGGGAATGCATCACAACTCAGAAGTTATCGGAATTAATAGATTTTCCCCTTAAAAATCCATACATTTTACACCAGCCAAAGGCACCAATTCACCAAAGAACAACATATGCCTATGTTGTCATGTAAATGTTTCAATTCCACCTTTTTCACGAATTCTGTTTCTCTTAATACTTGGTTGGAGGCTCCTTGTCATTTCTTTTATTCCCTTAATAAAAATTAGAAAGTGAAAAGGTGTCTTATGTCCCATTAATAGAATTAGAATTTTACTCAAAATAGAAAGAAAAAATAATTTACTTATGAAATGTTTTTTAAGCACATGTTTTATATGTTAATACTATTATTTTAGTTTCCCTTAAGATTTTTATCCACATAATTTGCCTTAAATAATATGACCATGTCTCTGCAGCTGATTCTTCAAACAACATCTAGAACCAAGCCCTTTGGTATCCAGACAAAACCCCTGCCTCTTGAACCTACTGTGCTGCTGCGAGAGGCTAACAGGCGGAGGGCTTCACTTTCAGCTGGAAATGTATTTGAAATGTTTGACAGTCGCCAGGGTACAATAGAAGGGTAATAAAATTATATATATTGTCCCAGATGGACTCATTTTCGATGAACTGTTTAGAAATCCTACATTTTGCTGTTAGTCTGTTACAATTTGGGTTTTTATCAATCTGATTTGTATACTGACAGATCAGGTTTTGATGCATCCACAAGGATGTCACCATCACAGAAAGTACATGCAAGTTCCATGGCACGTACTAATTCTTCACCAGGAAACTTTGATGGCTCAATTGACCGGCCTATGAGGCTTGCTGAGATTTATGTTGCTGCTGAGCATGCTTTGAAGAAAACAATTTCTAATCCAGAACTGTTGAAATCATTATCCTCATCTGAGGAATTTGAGGTATCATCATGGGCTGATAGTTATAAGCTCATTGAAATGATTTTTAAGGATCTCTTATAGAGAGTTTCGCATAATTTATATCCATGTCTGTGATTGTTTTTCATATCATCTTTTCCCCTTATGAATAAATATTGAGTGCTTTTGAATGTTTTTGTTAATATCTGTTTTAGTGCCATCTGGATATCATCTTCATTAATTTGCTTACTTGTCTATCTGTTGTTATTGCCAGCAAAAATATTTAGAGCTAACTAAAGGTGCTGCTGACAATTACCATCGTTCTTGGTGGAAAAGACATGGAGTTGTCCTTGATGGTGAGATAGCAGCTGTCTCATTTAAGCATGGACATTTTGATCAAGCTGCAAAGTCATATGAGAAGGTTTGTGCACTTTATGCTGGTGAAGGATGGCAGGACTTGTTGGCTGAGGTCCTTCCCAATTTAGCCGAGTGTCAAAAGACACTTAATGATCAAGCTGGCTACTTATTATCTTGTGTGAGGTTACTCTCTCTTGACGAAGGATTGTTTTTGACCAAAGAGCGTCAAGCTTTTCAGTCAGAACTTATCCGTCTTGCTCACAGTGAGATGAAGGACCCTGTACCTCTTGATGTTTCATCGTTAATAACATTTTCTGGAAATCCTGGACCTCCGCTGGAGTTATGCGATAGGGATCCCGGCACCCTTTCTGTAACTGTTTGGAGTGGTTTTCCAGATGATATAACTCTTGATTCAATTAGTCTTACGTTAGTGGCAACATCTAATACTGATGAAGGTGTAAAGGTATTTGCTTTTAGGCATATTATTTTACTCATTTCAACAACAATATGGAAGTTTATGGTTTTCACTTGATTCCTCACTGAATAACCCAATTATTTAAATCATTTTAGGCATTGAAGAGTTCTACAGCTATTGTGTTACACCCTCGTCGGAATACTATTACCTTGGATCTACCACCTCAGAAACCAGGATCTTATGTTCTTGGAGTTCTTACTGGGCAGATTGGGCAGTTGAGGTTTAGATCTCATAGTTTTTCAAAAGTTGGTCCTGCAGATAGTGATGATTTTATGAGTTATGAAAAGCCAGCTAAACCTATTTTGAAGGTAGCCTCCCTTCTAACAGGATGATAAAACGGAATCTAACTGTTAAATACAAGATAGGGATGTCTTTATTCATGTTATATTCCTATTCCTTCCTTTGATGTTTTCCTCTTATCATACCTACAAAACTTGAACATCAATTGATTTTCTACAGGTTTTTGGTAAGTATAATTTTTAATTTGTTTTAACTACTGAAAAAGGGTTTGTGTCGACTGATAATTCCTTTTATCTATTTTTAGGTTTTCAGACCTAGAGCCCTGGTTGACCTTGATGCTGCTGTTTCATCAGCATTGTTAACAAATGAACGTCAATGGGTTGGCATTTTAGTTCGACCAATTAATTATTCCCTCAAAGGTGCTGTCTTGTATATTGATACTGGCCCGGGGTTGGAGATTGACGACTCACATGTCATTGAGATGGAAAGCTCTGCTGTTGTATCACAGAATGATGATGAACAGGTGCAAAAGGATGGTGCTCAGATAGGATCTTTAAATTCTGAGAAAAGATTTGAACGTTTGACTCTTAATGATGGTAAAATTGAGTTTCCGAATTGGGCAAGTGACACTCCTTCTACTATTTGGGTTCTGGTTCGTGCCATCAGTGACACGCTCAGCAGAGGATCATCGTCAGGTGAAGATGGTGATAGAAATCTTGATGGTTCCATCCATGTGTCTTTTATATTTAACCATTTGTACTTATTTGGTTATTTTTTTCAGTCACAACCAGGAGAGAGAGCATTGTAGATGCAATGAGAACAATAGCTCTGAAACTTGAATTTGGAGTATTCCACAATCAGATATTTGAAAGGTTTTCCCATTTTCCATCATTCTTATGTTTTGATCATTATAATAGATCATACAGCTGTTAAATTATAAGTACCATGCATGTTGTTTCTTTTATGCCATTAGTTTGTTAATGGTCTGCTGCCTTGATATCCAGGACCCTAGCAGTGCATTTTACATATCCTTTCTATGTGAGGACACGTGTTACAGATAAATGCAATGATGGTACCCTGCTTTTGCAGGTATGGGTGTTTCTGTTTATAATTATTTAATTACTCATGATTTTGGTCAATAGGCTAACCATTGTCTTCCATTATACTTTAAAAAAAATAAAAAAAGAAGAAGTATGGAGCTAACATATATAATTAACAAGTACAAAAAAAGTTTCTTTTTTGAGTTTTAACTTTTTTTCAAAAAGCTCATTTTTATCTTAATTTTTTATAATTAAAAAAGCACTATTCTCTATTAAAAATAAAAAAAGCTCGAACCAACAGGCAATAAAACATTATCCCTTTCATTGCTTTCTTGGATCTCTTGCAAGATTGCCAGAAGTGGAAATAACACATGCATTCGCTTTTTTCATATGAAGTAACTGGTCAATAGCAGAAGAGAAGAAAAGATATTTGATTGATTGGATTTGTATATCTTTAAAAAGGATTTTTCAGATGCTACACCATCTTAAGAAACGAGATTCACTTTTAGCACTGAGCCTTTTTTAAATGTTAAGTGTCGTGATACCATACTGTCAGTGTTTCAATGATATTACAATTGGCAGCTCTTTATGATATGCTTTGAAGAAATTCAGCCCACTATTGACATTCAGTTGGCAACAATGTGCCAAAAGTCTTAGTTGATTTTTACTTTCTACTTGTTTGAAGATTTTTATATATGTACAACAAATGTAACAATATTTGTTTATGTAAGAAACTAGCCACCAAAGTTTCTATGACTTCATCTTGTTCTATTTTTGTTGATAAAATACACAATGGTTTATCTGACTTCTAGGTTATACTTCACTCTGAAGTAAAGGCTACATTGACCATATATGATGCTTGGCTTGATCTTCAAGATGGATTTGTTCATACTGGACAAACTGAGGGTAGACCTAGTTCAAGCCTCTTCCCACTAGTCATATCGCCCACTTCCAAAGCGGGAATTTTGTTTAGTATCTGCTTAGGCAAGACAAATGCGGAAGGTAATCACATTTTGCCAGAGATCAGTGAAATGATGCTGTTGTTTCTTTTTAAAATATTAACACCAAAAAATATGACAAATGCCATAAATATCAAGATTTACTATATAATCAATGCAGAATTTGGGAGCTAGTAATCACAATTAGAACCTAGCTGGATCTTTACATTTAACTGGAAGTGTATTCTGTAAAGGATTACTGATTGGTTGACTTGTTCTAGTTCAAATTTAGTAATTTGTGGCCAAACACAGCTGTCGAGAACCTGACAAATTTGTTTACTCCCTTGGAGTTACCAATTCCATTGCCATATTGATCTTTCTGAATGTTCAAGAAAAACTTGTCCTTATGTCTTAACATTAATCTATATTTAACAGTAATTAGTTTCCAGTTTTTATTAGTTGCACAGGCACAAATAACCACCTTACTCACATTTCATTTCATAACCTTTTTTTATATATAAAATCAGTTATAAATATAGCTTAGCATTTATGGCTATGACGCAGTCTGGACATGTTGCAAGTTGACAACCTTTGTCACAGGTTTCAATCTTGTAGACTAACATCAATACAAGTTTTTATTCCAATAGTATTTACCTGTCAACATTATAAAAGCCTGATCTCTGCAATTAATGAACTAATTTGATTATTCAAAACACAAAAAAAAATACATTTATTTGCAGAAAAAGCCAGGAAGCAGCCAGAAAGCATATTAAATATCAAATATGGAATTTCTGGTGATAGAACAATTGGAGCCCACCCTCCTGTCATGGATGAATCTACTAGAGTTGATGGTGCCAGGCAGGAGTTGATCTTCAGGAGTGCAATTACTTTGCAAAGGCCTGTGCTTGATCCATGCTTAGCTGTTGGTTTTCTTCCTCTCCCTTCAGATGGTCTAAGAGTTGGGCAACTAGTTAAGATGCAATGGAGGGTGGAAAGGTTAAAGGATTTGGATGAGAAAGAAGTTGCTGAACAGAATGTAAGTCCCAATAAACAGAGAACATATTGGTCTATGTGTTCAACTTTTTATGATCTCTTAGATATCTGATTTTTTGCTATTTAAGCTTTCGAACTTTGAATTTTAAATTCGGAATGAACCAAGTCTTCCCAGATTTATGTGCATAATAGGACCTAAATGCAGGATCCTTAACCAGTCTTGGATGGTGAGTAGCCTGGACAGGAATCTTTTGGGGGTTTGTTTGGGAACAAGTTGAGAGAGGATAGAAAGTAGAGATTTTTCTTTTTTGTCTTTTCTTTTTTTTTTTTTAAACAGAAAAGGAATTATTTTTTTGGGGTAGAGCATTTTTCCCCCGTTCATTTTTTTGAAACAACTGAGCCAATGAATATGTTAGAAGATAATTTTTCTTTGTTTGGGGACAACAAGCAATGCAAGAAAGAAAAAGTTTTTGTACAACCCTTCCATTGGCTCATAGTTGTGTGATTGTGTGTCCAAGATAAAAATCATTCTCCTTTTATTGATTCCTTCCTTAATATTCTTTGTAATTTTCCAAACATGGTAATAAAACTTCTATTCCTCCCTCAACAATTTATTCCTCCAACCCATCCCAGACTATCAAATCAAAGCATGTGATTTTTCCTATAGAATAATTTCAACACATTGCATGTCTCTGTGTCTGAAATGTCTTTGGAGAAACAGAAGAGGATTGAATATCTGGTTTCCGAAGACTTGTGTGATTCTCATCTTCTCTTCCTGTATTCTGTTTTGATGCTATAATATTGTTTTTAATTGCGGCAGGATGAGGTGCTATATGAGGTAAATGCAAATTCTGGAAATTGGATGATAGCTGGGAGGAAAAGAGGACATGTATCTCTCTCCCCAAAACAAGGTACTTGGATCCTGACTGTGTTTTGAAAAATATTTCTTTAGGTAACTGGGAGGAACATATTTTGCAACAGGCCATGAGTCTGCTGGAATTACTCTCTATGCAATATGCCTTCATTGATATTTGATTTTCTTTCTTTTCATGATAGGTGCAAGGATAATTATCTCAGTATTTTGCATGCCACTGGCGGCTGGCTATGTTCGTCCTCCGCTACTTGGGCTGCCAGATGTTGATGAAGCAAATATAAGCTGCAAGCCTGCTGGGCCACATCTGGTTTGTGTTTTGCCCCCAGCTCTCAGCTCATCCTTCTGCATTCCAGTTAATTCATGAGCTTGCCACTATCGTTCCACTGAAGTTTGATTGAGTTTTTGTGTCTTCTTAGAAGTTTGAGAAAATTTTACTTAGTTTTAGCTAACTAGGAAAGTGTAACATTTTGCCTGTTATATTCATTGCATGAAAAAACTTCCATAAGTTGGATTTGTGTTGCTTATGGCCTTCAGGCAGTGTTCAGATTATCAGCAGCAACCCCGGCGCATGTACAGTGGAAATTTGTACAACATAGATTCGCGGACCAAAACATTCTTTTGTCTCAAATATAACATGATTAAAATTGGTAGGAACGATCAACATTGAAAAATTCGTAGACTTTGTACAAGATTTGCCACTCGTGTTTCTCAGCGTCAGCAATCATATTCAATTTCATCATTTTCTTAACATTCGTTTTTGATGACTAGCTTTCATTTTCTCGCTCCATTTCAACCTTTATCGTTAATAAATTGAGGTATGCTGATTCTTGTATACCACTTGGATTCTACTCTGATAAACATGTTTTGGGATGCTAAGTTCGATTAATAGATGCTTGGATTTGTATTGTAATTCTTCCACTCACTTAATAGTCAATTTCACCGGCAGTGTATAGAACTATGGATCTCATACTTAATTTGGCATTTGGCCTTATTACGCAGACTGCATGTTGTTACTGCTAGAAAACGGGGGAAAAAAAATTTAAGAACATCAAAATTAAACAGCGAATGCCGTCGAGCGCTGGCAAACATAGCAGCATCACGGAAAAAATGCTAAGGTCCCACCGAGATTTGAACTCGGGTTACTGGATTCAGAGTCCAATGTCCTGACCACTAGACCATGGGACCAGTTGATTTTTTTCATAATATTAATATTAAAAAAGTAATGGGTATACGCGCACCTTCCAACAGGGTACAAACTATAATATTATAATAATAAAATAGTTTAATATATCTTTGATTTTCACACTAGGCCAAAAAAGGATTCCAACCATCTCAATTTTATTCATTATTTTATTCCCTTGAAAATATATGGAAGCTCCACCATTTAAATCTAATTCCCTTTTTTAAATGCCGTGAAGAATCTTGTTTGCAAATACCACAAATAGAAAATATCATTGGTTCTTCATCACATACCAATTGTATATAACTTAAATCGTTCTAACAAATTGGCCAGTGTGAAATTGAGACATGGAAAGCACCACCCAAATCCAAAGAATGAGCTTGATTCATCTTTGCAATTACAAACTTCATTCTTCACAGTTGTTCGTATCGTAGAAAAAAATCAACAAATTTTCAAATAATAACTTGAGAAAGCCCCCTAATTTTTCTTGGTATGTTATAAGACGAAAGACGACCAACTATGTTAAACAGAGGCAACTAATTTTTCGTGCGATGCTATAAAAGACATACAAGTCACGTGCAAGTAACGTGATGCATTTGGAGTCTAGAAAAGGCGGCAGCACGTTGTTGGCTCAGCGCTCAGCTTGGCATGATCAATTGACACGCATGCTCATTGTTTGCTATAATAAGGTAATAACTTCACATCTATAAGGCTATGTTTTGATAAGTGGTAAGTCATGGAATGAAACAGAATGGAATAAGATAGAATGAAATAGAATAGAATCAAATGACATAATTCTTCTACTCTGTTGTTCGGAAGCATACCCTGAAATAGAGTAAGTTTTCTCCTCAACTTAAATTTTTATTTACCAAAACCAAAAAATTCTCATCGTGGAGAATAAATTGTTGTTTAAGGAATTGTGGTGGCTTTGGGTTGAGAATTTAATTTCCCATTTGACTATTCCGTCGTCACATCCCCAGCTAACCCCTTTAGGGTAGCTAGTATCAAAAGAGAAAATATACATATGGTCATCTTCTGCAGCTATGTGATCTCAAACTGGGAATTTTTTTATGTTTTGTATGAAGAAAATTTATGTTGAGAAAAAAAGAATTGGCTGTCTATAGTTAGGATATGTCTCATTATTCAGTCGACACTTGCACAAAATTCAACAATCAAACCTAAATCATAACCAAACATGAATGAAATATCGATGAGACCCATCGCTCTTAGCTCAAACTTCGAAATTTATCCACTTTATTTTCACTTTTTAGACACTCAATCTTTCTTTAGTAAAAGACCAGGATTGATCAAGTAATGCTATAACTTGTCCAGTTGTACTCCCCTCCACGACTACTGTGACACTGACACAAGTGACAAGTGCCTGAAGTGCATCAGGGTTAAAGAGAAGAAAAATGTTACCTATATGTACAGAATACAGAATGTGATTAAATTTACACTACATCTATTATTGAACGAGGTATGGACTTTACTTGAATTAAGTCCACATCTCATCTAATAGTGGATAGACTAGGAGTCAATATAGTGTCCCACATTCCATATATACATATAATATAACTCTAAAGAGAAAGCATGAAATCTCTTATTGTTGCAGTTGTTAGTTTTCGATCTCATCAAATTGGACCAAGGAAAGACACTAGACATAATGTGTTGCGGTGTTGTTTTCTGCACTCGTTTTCATTGTAAAAATGTGTTCCATTATTGTACAACATCCAAAACCTTCATATTTTTTTTTTAATTTTAAATTTTAAGTTACAGAGAATGAGTAACTGTTGCAATAAGTTTTGATGAATCTACATAGATTGCTTAGCAACTTGCTCAAGTGCTGATCAGGAGACTATTTTAGAGAAGGGCCAGGAGGCAAGGCTTGCAGATGGTGTACGCCTTATTATGCACATAAAGACGAAAATGTATAGAACCTTCCTTGGTTTGAACTTTGTACTTTTTGGCTTGTTTCAATCACCCCCACTAGATAAACCATTTGTTGCTTTAATTTAATTAGTGTCACCTTAATGGACTTAATATTTTGACCTATAATGTCTATAACGAATGAATGTAACTTTTTTATGCAAGATACAATTCTAAAAAAAGTTAAGTTACACGCTTACCATTAATTATAGTTTTTGGTCTAATAATAAATATTTGATTCAATAAGTGGTATTAGAAAAAGGTTGTTGACTCATATCCTTAAGTAGACTAAGTTGATACTGGAGAAAATTGTTGGCTAAATAAATTATTGGCTATATTTAACCAGTGTTATTCTTAAAATATATTCCAGTCCATAACATCAGAATAATAAGCATTTTATCTAATGTATAGGAAGATTTGAACCCAAGAACATCATATATTCCAGTCCATAACATCATATTCATATCTTAGGCATTTGTGAACTTTTCATTAATGTTTGGACCAATCATTCTTTATTTGAACCCAAGAACCTTACATTACATTGGTAATTAGAGAGATAACACTGGAATCCAAGTTCCAATCTCTCCATTGACAAGCTTTATATATTCGGCACAATTGTTTGTATCATAGAAACAAGTCAACAAATTTTCAAATTACAACTTGACATGGCGCCATGGCCACCTAATTTTTGTTGCAATGATATAAGACGACCAACTGTATACTTAACATAGGCAACTAATTTTTCTAGCGATGCCATGAAGGCATAGAAGACAGGTGCAAATAATGTGATGCATTTGGAGTTTAAAAAAAGGTATCATTAAGCAGCCACATGGGGGAAATGGGGCAGCATGTTATTGGTTCAGCTTGGCATTGATTGCTTGACACATGCAGATATGGTCGCACTTTGGTACAATAAGGTGCTATCTTCTCATCTTCTGCACCATTGTGATCTCAAGCTTCGAAATTTATCCACTTTGTTTCAGTTTTTAGGCACTCAAAAAATCTTTGTTTAGGAAAAGAACTGAAATTGTGCTCCCATCTCCTTCACTGACAAACAGTGACCAAAGTGCATCAGGTTAAAAAGAAGGGAAAGCATGAAATATCGGATTGTTACAGTTATTAGTTTTCCATCACATCAAATTGAACCAAGGAAAAACATTGCACAACGGTTTGTTTCATGTACACCTTTTCATCATAAAAATGTGTTTCATTAGTGAATAGGTTGGGTTATTTAATCTGTCTGTTGCTTATGTAGCGTCTTGACTTAAATTTGATTTCTGAGTTCTTCCATGAATGAGTGATTTGAAAACATGTTTTGAATTGTGACGAGACCTCCTTTCAACTAAAACTTTAAATATACCAAGAAAATGTGTTCCATTATTGTACAGCATATCCAAAGTCTTCAGTTTTCTTTTAAGTTATAAAGCATGAGTACTGTTCCAAGTTATGATCAATCCACATAGATTGCTTAGCAACTTGCTCAGCCTCAAGTAGCTGCTCAGGACTATTTCAGAGAAGGGCCAGGAGCCAAGGCTGGCATAGGGTGTACGGCTTCCTATGCACATGGAGACGAAATTTTATAGGACCGTCCTGTTTTGTACTAATGTAGTTTGTGTCAATCACCTTCTCTAAGATAAGATAAATCATTGACCTCATAGCAGAATTTATCATTGTCATGTCTATGGTATTTGTGGGCCTTTCCTTAGTGTTTGGACCTAATAATCTTTCAATCTGGACCCAAGAAATTTGGACTACATTTGTAATAAGAGAGAAATTTTGATTTCTAATAGGTATCCTTTATTAAATGTAACCATGTTGCACTTGAGGTGTTAGTCTAATGGAAGATATGTCCGTTTATAAAAGAAGTGAACCCGAGTTCAAGGTAGCAGAGCTTTCAGTGGTTCTGAACCTCCCCCCTGCGACCAAAAAATAAATAAATAAAGATGCAATCATGTTAGAAGCATTATCAAGAATTAAATGTGGATACATCTTTCAACTATAATTTGAACCTTAGTTCACCAAATATTAAAAACTAACTTATTCTGTTAAACCCAATCTCTTTTGGTTGTAATAAGAGAGATATATCTACCAAAACTATTAAACCAAGATCTAATCATGAGTTAACCTTAACCAACACATATATGTTTATCTCAGATCATTTTATCAAGATTGCTTTTAAGTAGAAGCATTTACCAGTTCTTATGATGGTCACATCTCACATTGCACCTCTTTGTAATCTCTACATTGAAGACCATCACCACAATTTTTCATGGGCTCCAAATTTTTTAATCATAAAAGATATATGTTCCGGGCAATGATTTTTAACTTATTTGGAAAACCCATTAAATTAAGCAAAGAATTTGTTATTCTAAGTTTTACACTAACTGAACAGAAGAGATTTTTTTTGGTCTAATTGAGAAAAACTTAACGGCAAAGCACTTGTGCAGTTTAGTTCTAAAACTGACTCACTTTCATGCTATTTATCCTTCCAACTATTAGTCCGTATTAACGGTAAAGATCCCAATTTATGATTATTATGCAAGAGACAGTAGCTGCAGAATCCTTATCACAATTTTTATTTACAATGCAAGGCATAGAACTTTATGCCTTAGATAATTCTGAAAATGTTTTATCACCTGACCAAATGAGATATCTACATTGAACCTAACAAAGAAAAGCATGGCTTCCTAGGTGTTGAGTCCTGAATGGTCATTTGATTCTGGTATAGCATGTATGGCCCAACACTCTTCTGGTGTCAGGATTAGAACTTCACATGCACCTTGTGGTCCTGTTATATTATAGACTTATAATAATTCATTCATTAAACAAACTTTTTTTTTGAAGTGCAAAAAAATAAAATGTTACAAAATGTCAATGAAGAAAAAAGGAAAAAAGTCAAGAACCATACTAATGCTCAGTTGTTGATGTTGAGAATAAGAAGCAAACACACAATTCAGTAACATAGCAACAAACAAATCTAAGCCTGAAATTAAAGAACCTAACGATCAGTTAGTTTCGAATCCATTTTAGCACATTTTGCATTTTCAAGTTTGTTTTTTTCTAGCAATTGTCACAGTGAAGTGACAACCCCACAAAGTCCATGTCAGTAATTGCCCAATTAACTGACTACAGTTACGTATGAGCCCAATGCAAGTAACTTTGAAGAAGGGGATATGTTTGTTAACACATATTATTCGTTGTACAAAAATTTCCAGGTCAATTTAATCCTATTTTGTTTTCTTCTCCCCTCTTATTTTTTCTCCCTTCAATCAAGGGTCCAGCTTTGACAAGTGTCTTTGAAACCAACAATTTGTGTAGTCATCACTAATCATAGTGAAGATCACCTCCAATTTAGTAGAACAAATCAATGTTAAAATGATTAAGTCCACCAAAAGTAAATAAGAGGCTAGTGTAAATTTTAGAAAACCATTTTTGTTCTTCACAATTAGGCTTTAGCTAACACAGCCAACTCCTAACAAACTCACACACCCAACTAACAAATTAGTGCAGAACATTTGTTAAAAGCTTCACCATAAATATTCTACGATTGTGACTCTCCAGCAGATAACCAGTCCACTTACCATCATATCAAAATCTCACAACTCCATCCACAAAGTTGAATTGTACTGGGAAAGAAATATCACTAGCTACTTTTCCCCGTCTATCTATTCATTCCCATTATTTCAACTTTTTCAGTAGAGTCCAACCTCACATGGAGGGAAGTGACTTGAAACACCATAAAAATAAAGAAAGACAGTGACACCGTCAAGGCTTAAAATTCAAAACAGAAAGCAACTCATCATCTGGATCCCTCTTCTTCTTCTTCTTCCCTACAATTCGACCACAAGTACAGGCCTTTCCGCCAGTGATAAATAAACCCCATTCTCAATTTGGTCAAAAAGTTTTCACTTGTATCAAAAACTGAGCAAAAACCAATAAGTTTTACTAACATGCAAAATTATAGCCAAAAAGGGATTTACAGCCAATCCTCTATAGATAAATGCGGTACTAGTTCATTGTTGTATTTAGAATCATCAACATACACCAGTTCCTTACAAAAATCAAGTAGCAACTCTTCTTTTGCCCTACAATTCAACCACAACCAGAGTCCTTTCTGCCATCGTATCTACGTTCATCCTCAATTCGGCTAAAAAATTTGCACCCATAGCCCAAAAGAAAAAAAAAAAAATACAACATAAATACATTATAAAAGCGCAGAGACAAACAACAACGAGTTTCGCTAACTTACTGAACAAATCAAATCCAAAAAGAAAGCAAGCAGTCAAGTACCAATTTAGCAAATCCATTCTAAGCTGCATCAACATGCCATTAATTTCGTTACTGTCAATAAAAATCATCAGCACATACCATTTTTCTTTACAAAAATCAGTCACCAGTTTCATCATTCTCCTCAGATGACAGATATCAAGTAACTCCCAACATTATTCCATCTCTACCTTCCCTCTTTTTTTAACATAATATTTTTTTTCTTATCACTAATACTACATATTTTATTTCCAAACAAAACCATCTGGTTCGACTTCGCCTCCCCAGCCACAACCCTCCAAAACACACCCCCCCAAAAAAAAAAATTATAACAAAACCATTCCTCAGTATAATACTATAACATATAAATACATTATATCATTTTTTTTTCTCTGTATAAGATCTAAATTAGCAGTATCCGAACTTCACTCCACTCCACTCAATCGCGAGTACACTTTGATACGAACCGGATCGGCCAATTATGAAAGTAAAGTAAAATTCTCTCGGGGCCAGTTTGTGCCACGTCAGCATGATCTCCAATCCAACCGAACCTCGTCGGCGGCGAGGCCGTGCACGTGGTGGCTGGGCTTCCGGAAGGAGACGATGTGGCTGCTGACCATGAACGCCGTCACGCGCTCCGAAACTCTAACGTCCTCCATCTTCATCTCCTGCAGCCTCGCCACGTACTCCGGCACGTGCACCAAATCCCACACCACACCCACCCCTCCGGGCTTCATCACTCTCACCACCTCCGCCACCGCCCTCATCCGCTCCGCCGCCGCCTCCGCCGTCTTCGCACCGTGCTCCCTCCCGACGGTGTGCACGAACGCCCCCGACACCACCACGTCGAAGCAGTTGTCCGGGAACGGCAGCCTTCTCGCGTCGCCCTCCCGGCACGTGACGTACTCGGCGACGCCCTCGGCCACGGCTGCGCGGAGGGTGGCGAGGGTGGTCCGGCGGTGGCGGTCGAGGCCGACGACGCGGCCGGAGCTGCCCTCCTTCTTGAGGCGGGAGGCGACGGCGTTGAGGAGGATGCCACGGCCGCAGCAGCCGAGGTCGAGGGCGAGGCGGACGGAGGACCAGTCGGAGACGGCGGCGACGATGCGGTGGGCCATACTGTGGTGGAGGGGGAGGGCGGAGTAGAAGAAGTTGGTGGCGGCGAAGAAGAGGCAGAGGGCGAGGAGGGCTGTGGCGGAGCCGGTGAGGCCGGCGGCGAAGCGGGCTGAGCCGGCGGGGACGGCGGCGGCGGAGAGGAGGCGCTCGAATGAGACGCAGATTCGATCGAAGTAGATGAGGTACAGCACTGACAGCACCGAGAACAGGATCGCTTGGCACAGCAGAATGATCAGGGTTTGCCACTGCTCCATCCCGTAGATCGCGTAGATCTGCGCCCAATCCTTACCACTCCCTGTTGATTTTCCCATTTTTTTTTGCCTTTTTTCTCTCTCCAAAAATTTGAGATTTTTTTGTTGATTTTTGAGAATTTTGAGTCTTTTTTTGGTTGCTGTTGAATGGTTTCACTGGTTTCTTCAGCAAGTGGCTGAATTAATGGAGATTCTGCAATTCAGAGAATGCGTGTGTCAGATAGGAGAGTATGTAATCAAGTGGAAGCAGTTACTCAGAATTTTCTCGGGAACCAAACAAGAAAAAGTGCGAAATTTTTTGTAATGTAATGTGAATATGTAATCCAAGTAGCCTTTTTTTGTTTAATTCTGTAATTCTAAGGGTGATATGTGAGAAAAAATGTGGTTTTTTTTTTTTCGGGTATACGAAAAAATGGGTTTTAGTTTGTAGCAAGTGTGTGTTGAATGGAAAGCAAAAGCAGGTAGCTACTCGGAAATTTTCTCGGCAGCCAAGCAAGGAAAAGGAAGAAGGTAACATGAATGGAATGTAAATATAAATATATGATGTAATTAAGTAGCCTTGTTGGTTGGTTCTGCAATTTCAATGTGTGGTATGTGAGAAACCGTGAAAGTAAGAGCAGAGAGTGAGAGAGGGAGAGATTTTCTTAGTAGCCAATCGAGGAAAAGGAGAAAAAAGGGGTGAATGTAACGTAATGTAATGTAATCAAGTGCTCTTTTTTGTTTTCATTCTAAGAAATCAAACGGGTCTTTGAAAAAGAAGAAAAAGGTGGGAGCTTTGAATGCGTTACTTACATATGAGAATTGGAAGGTTGAAAAGAAGAATCAGATCCAAATTTGTGTAGTTCTGAGATAGAACGAACAAGTGAGAGCCAAGTCCATAGATAGCGTCATCATCATCTTCATCTTCTTGGTGGTGATTCTGCTACAGGCACACAGCTGTCACGACTGATACACTTGAAGGAGATGAAGAACAAGAAGACGAGATCATCTGCGTTAACGCGCTTTGATTCGTCGTTTAGCGTTTTCAAGGGAAACCCAAAAAAGCGCGCAAATTTGGGAGCGGGAGGGCTGCAAAACGGCAGCGTCGTTCTGCGTTTCAGCCACTCTCTGTGGGACTGTGTGCTCAGACCAGCAGCGACGAGGTTGCACGGATTCCGAGAGAGGAAGAGAAACAGTGAAGAAAACGAAAATGTGACAACAACAATGGGACTTCGTTGGTTGTTCCTTCTTGTTGTATAGGGTCAAGAGTGTGTGTTATATAGTGCGTACGGTGGTGGAGAGAGAGTACGCCCTTTGATTTTTGAGGCTTTGAATAGTTCACCGGTTTCACCGGCTTGGGAGGTTGCCGGTGACTTTCTCGTTTCGATCATGGGAAAGTGCCATTAGTGTGCAAAGGGATTTGGGAATGGAATTCGATTTTTTTGTTTAAAAAAAAAAATCACATATACCTTGGCGTCAGAAATAACTCTGCTCAAATTAAATAGAAATTTTATGTGTAGTTAATTTCATATTTAAGCCTTGAACCTGAAAATTTTTAATTAAATTATGATAGCCCTACCAACGCTAGGTGGTGGAAAGAAATTCTTTTATCTTGCTTTGTTTGGTTTGGCTCCTTTATCTGCATCCAATATTAGTAACTCTAATTAATGCGCATATTTTTTGTGGTTATATATGGACTCTTATTTCTGCGTTTGGGAATAGAAGGAGGAAAACGACTTTCCCTTTGGACACAGAACATTTATTGGGTGGTAAATTCAGCATTGATTTGGTGTTTAATTTAGGATGAAATTATTGGCATTTGACTGTTGTCCATTTCCTTGCAAAAAGTAACCAATGTGAGGGTTGTGTTTGGCAAATTATTGTAGCTAAGTATGCCTTTCATATGCAAATTTACCTCATGAGTAAAAATTTAAGGACTATAACAAGATATTGCTTTGAGTGAGAGAAATTTGAAATCCTTAAATATTTGATTTTAAGTTGATTTTGAAATTCATGAGTATAAAAAAAAAAAAGTTGAAAGAGATCCTCATTTAAACATTGACCATATTCCAAAAAATTATTCTTTTATCTATCAAATTGGAAATATTCGAAAAAAATTTTAAAAAAAAGGTCAAAATTTCAGTGCACCGATTTGTCTTCCTAGGAGCCCTTTTTTTAATTCCTTTTCTCATCTTCCATAAAAAAGCACAGGCACATATTATTCTTTCCATTTGATTGAAACATTTACTTCGTAAAGTTACTTTTTATTTGTTTCACAATACTCGTCTTCACAATTTTTTTTTATTATTTTGTACCATGTGATTCAATAATAAAGCAAAATGTGGTCTCCAAAATAGCAAAACATGGATATATTGGTGATCTCTTTCCAAATTGAAAATGACTGAGATTTTTAAAATTTATTAGCATATTACTTTCCTCATGATTTTTATTTTTGCAATTTATATTCTAAATTCTAACAACTACTTTAAACTCCCAAGTTAAAGTGTATTAAAATGGTGTTTAATATGATATAACTACTTTTTTATGCTTTAACTTGATTATACTGATTTGCTGTAAAGAATGGGAGCTAGGATTCTTCCGCCTCATAATTAAGCAAATATATATATATATATATATATATATATATGAATTTAATTTAAATATACAGACAGTGTAAAATAATTTTACACTTTCAGCCAATAGAAATAGTAAAAAATATCAACTTATACAAATAATTATCCATTATAATGGATAATTATTTATATAAGTTGATATTTTTTACTATTTCTATTGGCTGAAAATGTAAAATTATTTTACACTGTTTGAATATTTAAATTAAATTCATATATATATATATATATATATATATATATATATATATATATATATATATCATTGCTTAATTAAGTGATATAAAGGTAATATCAAACTTTCACTTATTCAAAAGTTATGAAGTAATGTATATTTTTTAATAGAGTTTAATTTAAGTATATTGATAGTGTAAAAATTTTTTATATTGTCATCTAATCAAAACCTTTCATTTGCATAACTATTCAAGTAGTGGTTGATTATGTCAAAAAATTTTACTGATGTAACAATTTATGATTAGATATTTATATAAAAAAATCTTATACTGATAATATATTTCAATTAAATCCTTTTTAATAAAAAAAAATTCTTTAACATTTTTCGAACTTAACCACTTCACTCTCACGCACGTTAATTCACAATCACTTTTCAAATTCTCACACTAGTTTATGACTATTATATTGTAAGTAATTAATGAATATATCTGTAAGTTTAATTTTCATATATTGTAAATGTGAAATTTTTTATATTTTTATTTAGTTAATTATATATTATTATATTTGTAACTTTATAAAATAATATGCAAGAGAGAAATATTTTTAATAATATAATTATATAATATTAAATGGCTTTCTGAAATCTTTTATACTAATACTATATAAAATTAAATCCTATTTTTATGTTGACAAATTAATAGCATACATGCCGTATAACCATTGTTGATGTGCTTCAGCTCCATTGAGATGCTCTGTAGCAGGTAAATTATAGAATACTCACATTTAAATATAAATATTAAATATTCATTTTTTTTATTTGTTATAGGTAATTATTTTATTTTAATTATTTAATTGATATTGAATTTTGAGTTCAAATTTCATGGATATCGAGTTTCAAGTTCAAAATTAAGACTTGTACTAACAAATATCAATGTATGGACACCAGGTTCCGAATTTCGAGTTGGGTCTTACATTGACAAAAATATATAAACACCGATATCTGACATCTGAGTTAAACATTGACAACAGATTACCTGATATCAACTTAATAAATTATAATATTCTAATATTATATATTAACATATTAAATTTATTTTACCACTTTTTACTATTAGATTTATAAATAATTTAGATTAATAATTTAATTTTAAATAAATATTTAATATTTATATTCTATGATGAGTATTCTAAATACTACCTCTACCTCTGTTGCTAACTATGATGCCTTATTAGTATATAACTGCATAATCAAGACTCGGTGACAAGCTTGACACATTTTTATAAGACCCTCTCGGATGTAATTTTATCTCTATGCTATCATTATGTCACATGAATTTAGCCAAGTTGAGTGACAATTCTTATAAGTTCTCATAAAGATTTTTCTATTAATTTTAACCAAAATCATAATGTCTTTCATTTATCATGGTAAAGCTCGCCAACTTTCATGAGATGGTGTGATTTGCTTCAAAATTAAAGTAAGTACTCAACACGTAACCCACTTTATAGATTTTTTCCATCCCCCAAATGATCAAGCGACAAAGATGCCTGATGGTATCCTTTCTTCAAGCTTCCCACTTCACACTTTCCCTTTTTCTTATTCTCTCTCTTTTTCTTTTTTTTCATATGAATATTCTGATATAAGTCATTTAGCTAGACAGCAAATAGGAACACAATAAATTATGTCCGTACCTTACGCCCGTATGCCCTCGACAATTGGCAAGTAAATGGTAAATACCACCAAGAGTACTTTTTTTCGGGTACAATGTAAATAAGACAATTTTTAATTCAATACTCCGTTGATTAGGGGAGTGTCTTACACTTTCTCGAGTTCATTCAAACCACAGAAAAGTCCCAGTAGCCCAAAAAAAACAAAAAATAGGCTAGTTCTACTATACATCAGTTTATATATGATATGTGGTGCATCATTTACTAGAATGAAGTGTTCTGTGTTTCCTCACTGTCAAATAAAAGTTAGACTTACAATTGCCGTTTACTCTTTTAAGAGATTTTACATTACTTTTTAGTATGAAAAATAGAGTAATCTTTTCTGGTGGGTCAGGTCCATCATGGATTATGAATCATTTGGCATATAGCCACGCTTAAATATGGTTAATTAAAATAATAAATATGATTAATAAATAATAAATATTAAGTTAATATATCACGAAAAATGAAATTACAAGTCGGCCCCTACATGTTTTCTCCTTCCAAGATGTCTGAGCATTTTATCTCGACAAGGGTAAAGGTCCTGCAAAGGAATCATGGATAGGCGTTGTTTGCCATCACGAGGGTTCTTCCCAGAGCATACTATTTCCATTTTTCTTCTTTGTGAACAACATTCATTGTTCGCTATTGCAGATTTGGAGACTTCCATTTTTGAACCACAAATTATGTAGTAGATTTCCAGTTTCGCTCACTGTAATATATTGTTTTTTAAATAAATTTGGAGCTTATTAAGTTTTAAATATTAAGTTTTTCTTTAATAAATTAAAAAAAAAAGAAAAAAGAGCTATTTTTTTAGTTTCTTTAGATAAGACAAAGCTTCAAATATTGCCGTTGTGAAGGCTTGTGAGATCTTGTCTTCAGGACTTGGCTTACCATTGCATCAAATCTAACCGTAAATAAAAGGTGAATTCTATGATGCACCTCACTTTGGTGAATTCTATGATGCACTTCACAAAGTGAGGTGTATCACACACCTCACAAATTGATGGTTAGATGTGATGGTGCATCAATACACTCTCACATCTGACCATTAATCTCATAAAGTGTATTGGTGCACCCTCACATCTGACCATCAATCTTACGAAGTGTGTGATGTACCTCACTTTTGTGAGGTACATCACAGTAAGTAAAAATGCTAGCTTTTCTTTCTAGCAAAAACGAAATAAGGCAGCATGCGCAATGCACCAAGTTAAAGTTGGTGCATGATATTCTTTGTGATTTGATGTTAAAGATCATAAGGTGTATCAATACACCAAATATAATAAAATGTATGATAAACACTTCTCTCCCATCTCCCTAACTCCACTATGCCTCTCTCTCTTTCTCTCTCTCTCTTTGCCGCTGATCGAAGCTCGCAAGCCTCTTAGAGTCCGCCACGCACATTGGAGCTGAGTCGGTGTCCAACGGCAACAACGCCGCCGAAGCTTCTATCGCGATTTCCAGTAGCGATTGTTAGAATTAGTCGATGCTGGCTGGGGGTCGGATGAGGTCGAAGCTCTCAATCTCATCAACAACGGCGTGGATGAGGTCAACGCCGGCTTGGTGTCGGAGTTGGTGTGAAAGCGGCTGGAAAAGGAGGGTAGGCAGGGTTGTTATTTGAAAGTGGTAGTCTTTGTTCAAAGGTGGTGGAGAGAAGATTATGGTACACCGATAGATCTCAAAATAAAGTACTATGGTAGAAATTGGTGCATAATGCACCACTAAAGTAGAGAGCATAGCAAAAGGCGCCACGAAATAAAAGATGTCCAACAACCATGGTGAACTTGAGTTGCAATACTCTCAGCAATGAACTAGGGAGATTATTTGGTTGGACTTTGGTTGTTGTAGGGTGGAGGAGGGTGAGATGGCGGCACCAATGGCGGATGAAGGAAGGGAAGGTGCAGCGGTGGCTCTTGGGAGGAGAAGGGGAGAAAGTAAGGTTTTCTTTTGCTCCGCCAGTCACTAATTTTATTTTATACTGTTAGATATACAAAACACAAACACAATTTTGATCATGTCTTGGAATACGGTGCACCCCATTTTGGTAAATGATATACCACATATCATACTTAAATTAGTGCACAGCAAAATCAGCCAAAATGATAATAATAATAATAATAAAAAACACAAAATCTTAAAAAATTTACGAAATCCCAGCTGTGAACTGAAGTTACAAAATAAAATTTATTTCTTTAGGAAAACAAATGAAGTCGGAACCTGAGTTTGGACGTCTCGTGTTTGTTTAAGTAAAGACCTTTTCCTATTTATAGTTGAAAACTTTTGAAAAAGTAAAATGCACCGTGAAGACAAAATCAACAGAAGTGTTTAAGAACTGATGCACAACTAATTAATAATTTAATACGAGAAATTAGTGTGTGTGTATATATATAGAACCAGATAGACACCCAAAACAAAATAGGGGGATCAATCCAAAAGAGTATACATCAAACCAAGGTAAACAAAGAATATCAAAATGTGGGTAAAACATTGGATATATAGATTTATAAAGAAAAATGATGGGACACTTCATATATTGAGTTGTTGGAAATTTTAATTGGTTTATTCATGTCTTGGTTAACATTTAAAAAAAATAAAGTTTCTCAACTAATTAAAAACTAATTTAATTTTGATGCATTTGTATTACAATTTTTTTTTACACACTCATCTAATTATGGATAGCCACATCATTAAATGTGTTTGATTTTTATCATAAGTGTCTCAAAAATTATATAAAAAATAAAATATAATCGGCTAAAGCTATAAAATGTTTTATACTGCCACTATATTAAAATTAATTTCACTAAAAATTAATGTATAAACAATACTTGAATGTTTATTTTGAATAAAAAAATTTTCGATCACAATCAGTTTATAAAGAATAAATTAAATAAATTTACGTGGAGTGTATGCCTTTAGGGTTATCTATATTTAATAATACAAGACATGTATACATTTTTCACGTCATGTTTCTCAAATAACACTAATCTAAATGAAAAGTTGACTTTGTAAATTGAATTGGTGCCAAAAGAATTCTAAGAATGTTTTGGTCTTAACATAGGTGTAACTGATTTTGAATAAGGTCAAAGCAAGGAAATGGTAATCGTATGAATAAAAGAAAAACAAAGAAAATCTTGTGGTTCATGTATACAACCATGTCAACATGACTGGGTTATTTCCTTCCTCCATGGTCCATACTTTGCGTGGAGGAACCGGTGTGGCGCCAACTTTGTAAAGCTGAGAACTTGTCAATGGCAAAGATATGTAGATTCATATGAGATCACCTTCCTCTAGTTCAAAAATTATAGAATATGGCAACATTCAATGGGTGAATGCTATTAACATAACAAAGTCATATTTATATTCTCACAAATTCTTTTCATGCATTTTTATGATGGAGTAGAGAAAAAAAAAAAATACAAACAATGTATTTTTTATATTTGGTATGGTAAGCAATTAAAGTATTATCTGATAACTTTTATTTGAATTTATACTAAATTTGTGAAGATAAAAATTGTACTAGCATGATTATTAGTATATAAATAAATCTTCTTGTGTGGTATTTCTTCCCCTCCCCGAATTCGAGATTCCAAATCTTAACGTATTGTGCTTATAGCTTATGAATTTAATTATGTCGGTGGTTTTCTAAGAATTTCATCAAACACGTTAGTGTTAAAATTAATGCTCTGTCATAAGGAGTTATGTAAGTTTTAACCCTTTTATGTGCAGAAAGCCTCTTGTTTTATAGGGTGTTAATACGAACGGTTTAGTTTTAATAAATTCAATTAACTTAATCTCTAATTTTTTTTTTAAAATGTCATCCGTGACATTTTTTGTATAGAAGTTGGGGAGAAAATAAAATGGTCTCATTTGAACGTAAGCGCATATCACAAGCTTTAGCGATACTTTAAAAGTGATACTTACGTAAAACCTTTTGATAAAAGATTACTATGACTCTTTGCCAACACAATTCAAATTTATTAATTAAAGCAACCATAATTGGTAAGCCCATGATTTATCTCCCATGATTTTTCGGTCATAATGAATTGATGAATTTATTTATTTTATAGGATTGATGAATTTAATTTTGATGTATAGTCAGTGTAAAATTATTTTACATATATATTTAATTATATATTGTTGTATGTCAAGAGAAAAAAAGTTTAACTCTTATAATTATTATCTCAAAAGTTTTATATATAATAACATGATTGGATGATAGTATAAAATTATTTTATACTGATAGTATATTAAAATTAATCTCCAAATTGATTACATAATTACTTGAATTTTTTTGGGTGATGAATATAGTTAATTGAATTAAGGCTAAGCAAGTGAATAAACCTTTTTTTTTTCTGAGGAATTATTGACGCAATTTTGGTCTAAGAGTAGTAGTTGGGTAATGTTTTTTCCACGAGAAATAGTTAGGTAAAGTTATTTCCAAAAGAATGACAGAATAAAGTTTTTTGTTTTTTTAAATTCACGTGAATAGATTATTATTATTATTATAGATCGTGAAGAATAAAACAACTTAAAACAAATTACCATTAATTTGCATATAAAAAATAGAGTTTAATTGGTATAAACTGACAGTATAAAACAGTTTTATACTGTCAACCAATAGAAATATTGAAAAATGAGAAATTATGATGGACCTTTCATTATAAAAAGTATTTTTGTGAGTTTCATTACTATTGAGGGTTCTTTGTCGTTATATACTATCTTTTCATAAAAAGTTAAAAACTCCCCCAAAAACTAACTCATAGGAAAAGAAGGGTTGCCTAAGTTCTTATAAAGGTTATCTTAGCTATATTTCGTATCAATATGAGACTCTAACACTCCCCCTCATGTCCAGGACAATAAGCCTAATTCAACCCTAAAAACTATCTTAGGAGATTGTCCAAACTTTTATAAAAGTTATCTTGGTCATATCCTTAAGCGATATAGGACTCTAGCACATGTATTTCGCACTCAAGACGGACATCTAGAGCGTGAATTTTATAGGACTGTATATCTGCGAGTAGCTCAATAACAATCACAAAATATGCTCTAATATTATCTTAAACTTAAATGAGCCTAAATCAATATCAAAAGTTAGCTCATGAAGGAAGAGTTGCCCAAACTCTTATGAATGGTATTTTAACCATATTCTTTACTAATGTGGGATTTTAACAAACTTACAATTTTTTATTTTTTAAAGAGTTTAATTGGTATGTATTGATAATATAAAATTATTTTACACTGTCAATCAATAGAAATAGGGAAAAGTAAGAAATCATGGTGGGTCCCTCGTTATAAATGGGTGGTTATTTATATGAGTTTATATTTTTTATTATTTCTATTGATTGATAGTGTAAAACTGTTTTATAATGTCAGTACATTTAAATTAAATTCTTTTCTAAATTCATATAAAAACATATTGAACATTTTTTGTATAATTTTTATACGATTAACTTTTTTTTTTTTTGGCTGAACTTAACTATTCTATCTATATAAAAAATCGTATGTTTATTACTTTTGTGTTTCAAACACAAAAAAAAAAATGTTATTAAAATCACCTCCAAAACTTAATGTAATGATCCAGTCGGGTCCAATTGAAGTCAACTATCATAAAATTACATATATAAAAGGTTCAGTACTATAGTATTTTCCCAAGTATTTGTGCCCCCCAAAAAAAAAAATCTCCCAAGTCTGCATTTATAGGCTTCATTGTATTAAAGCGTGATGATTTTGTTCTTGAAGATTCGAAAAAAGCTTCCACAAATAAAGAAGAAAGAATTTCGCTTAAAAAAGTACAGCATGGTAAGTCGATTCTGCTACTACTCCTGCTACTACAAAACAAAAGAAAGCGAAAAACACTCGCATCAGCTGTTAATAACCGCAAATCATGGAGTTGAGACAACCAAAGCCGAGCACTATGGCACATTTGGGATGGAAATTCGTTTTTAAAAAAGCCATTTATTGGATTCTTGACCCCGCACCTCACTACCAAGTACCAATTAATATTCTTTCTTTTTTCTTTTCTTTTTTTTTTTTTTTTTTTTGGGTACAAAATATTCTTTCTCCAATCACACTCTCACCTTCACTTCCCGTCCGTAACCGTTCATGCTCAATACTTCACCGTGTGTACCTAACAAATGAGTCCAAGATACACAGAGAACGCCCTCATGAGCGCTAACCAAATCCCCTCGTTTACGGGTTTATCCCCAAATATGCCACTGCCGTCGCCGGCACTAGGCCACGATGTGTGAGTGAGTTAGCCAACAACTACACTTGACTTTATTGTATGGGAACTAGGAAATAGGAATAACCAATATAAATTATTAGCGGTCCGTGAGATTCGTCTGGCCTTAGCCCATTACTTTACATGTCAACGCCTTTCTTACTTTAATAATAACCAAATTAATTAAATCAAAACCTCGTTAACGAACTTGCTTTTCTTCTATTCAGTGGCCCATTGTCACTAATACGATTCGGAGATTCTTCAATAATTCAATATGTATAACCTATAAATAAATGGCAAATTCAATTTATTTATCATAAAAATTGGATAAAATGATCTCTCTCTCTCTCTCTCTCTCTCTCTCTTCTCTTTATATGTATATGTGTAATTTTTTTGAGCCAATAAGTATCCAACATAACTAATGAAATGTATAAAAAATATATTGTTTTCATCCGATAAATATCAATATAACTAACAAAGATAAATATCACATAATGACGGGAAATGCCTCTCACATAAAAATTTATTTATGTGAGGTGAAAACCATCAAAATCATAAGCTGCAAGCAGGATTGAGCGTCATACTGTTAGACTGGCGGCCTAATCCAGTGTAAGGGTTTACTTATTAATAGTTATTAATAGTTACCTATGTTGATATAAAGTTATGGTGAGGACAGCTAACATCTATGTCATTTTCATGGAAGATATCGCAAATACTATGCTCGAAAAGAGAAAAAACCATCGGGTTGGCCTTGTCAACTTCTTCCTGCCGCTTCTTGTATTTGAATTTTGAGCATTTTATCACTTTTAACTATTTTATTATGAATGTGAGTTTTGAAAATGGAAACCATTCTCTCAACACCTTGTTTAGTGAATAAATTAGCAGTCCAATTTAAAATACAATATAAGTATTCAAAGTTTGATTCTTTGCACACTCTTCTCCAATCCTAAAGCTTTGGTTTATCATTCAAACTAAGACTATACTGTGTGGAGATTTAGTATAACATTTTCTTTTAAAAATAAAAGGTTAAAAAATGGGGTGGGGATCCCAGAGCGTGTTGAAGAAAGGGAAGCAAGTGGGGTCCCCATAAGGGAGTAGAACGCGGGAATGAGCAGAAAAGCCAAAAGCGATTTGCGCGTGGATTGAGGCCGGTTGGCACGCACAGTCACAGCATCACCAAAGAAGAATGGAAGGCGAGTAACCACTCAGCGGCCAGAGCCTGCCGCTCATGTTGACGTTTGGCAGCATCCAATAAGTTTAACTCTCTCTCACTCACCGACGTTGTCCCATTGGAAATTTTCTAGCCAAAATGGAAACACCCCTCCTCAAGAATAGACAAAGAATCACCAATTCAGGAAATTGTTGATTTTTTTTTTTTCTTAAGGCCTAGGGACCCGAAGTTATTAGTTTGATTTAGTAGAGAATACAAAAATTATGCAATTTTTAGGTTTAATTTGTATGTATTATTAGTATAAAATTTTTTTATATAGATATCTAATCATATATTAATATATTGATAAAAATATTTGATTCAATTATTTATTATTTTAAAAATCTTACAAATACATACATCTAATTAGATGATAGTATAAAGACTTTATAATATCGGTGTATAGCAATTAAACTCTTTTTTTTATATAAGAAATTGTTTGAATTTAATTTTAATATATTATGGATTTAATTTTTATATACTATCAATATAAAAAAATTATATAGACATTCAATCATCTATTATTATATCAGTAAAAATGTTTGACTTAACTACCCATTATTTAAATGGTCATACAAATAGAAAAATATGATTGGTTGATTATGTAAAAATCTTTTATATTATCAATGTATCAAAAATTAAACTTATATTTTATTAGTTTACAATTTTTTATGTAGTTATTTAATTTTGCATTGTCATATTAATAAAAATATTTAATTTTTAAAATCATGTCTCAAAGTTAAGTATTTAGTAATATATGATTAGATGATAGAATAATATTTTTTATATTGATAATATATTAAAATTTATCTGAAATTATTATTACTTTTTCTTCTTTTTGGAAATAGACAACCCCATTTGAAGAATTGACATTTCACCGAAATCAAAATCGTTATCCACAAAAATTATTAGTACTTGCAATGATAGTTTTACTAGGAAGGTCACCGCTAAATCCATTCACTTAATTATTTGTATTTTTTTTTTTTAATTCGTCAATCATTTGTAGCTAGCGATTATATATTTCTAGTTAAGGTTGGGAAGCATGGTTTAAAGATTTAGATTCAATTTTTAGTACTACCTACTTGTTTTATATTTATTTAGTTTTTAAATTGGTTGGTATTGAAATAACAGTCAATGCCTCTTCTTTTTATGGATGAGACTCGTATTTAATTATTAATATGAGTATCTGCTTATTTAATTAATTGATTAAGTTAATATTTAGTCACATGAGAGATTTTTGGTACAAAGTCATATATGTGATTTTCATTGCTAATAAGTAATTTCTAATTTGGCTCTATATACCTTAATATAAAGAGAATCAAAAATATTTTTAGGTGCTGGAAGAGTAAGAAAAAGTTTTTACTAATCTTTGAATGATTGATATTTTAGCAATTGTATTGAAAATATAATTATAATGAGAGACAATAATAATAATGATGATGATCAACATTTCATAACAAATTCCCATTATTATAAATAACAATTGCTATTTTTGTTAACTTTGTCACAGTTTATTAATTTATAATAATCTAATTTGAATGGCATAATAATTTAGAGTTTTAGCCTTTTAGTGTCTAAATGCCAAATCTTAGACTCTTATCCTAATTAATGTCCACTCCAGTCAACTTGAATGTCATAATAATTTATTTTTTATTTAATTTCTCCAAGTATTCCCTTACCTAACAAGTAAAAACGAATTTCTCAGAGTATAATTAGTTCACTAAGATGTGACAAATTTATTTACTAACAAGGGAAAAGAACATGCAAACATTTTGAATTATGCCCTTTTACAAACTACCACCGTGAACTTTAAAGTTCAACTTAAACTTATGATTGTATAGGTCCTTCTGTGCAAAAATTTGGTAAATTACTAATATTTGTAACAAATTATAAGATTTTTTTTCCATTAATTAATATAGACTATTGATTCACGTATAATAGTTTTCATCAAATTGTATCAAATTTGTAATTTTTTTATTATAATACAAAGGCTATTTTTAATAGTCTAAATTTTTGTATTCATCAAATTCTTAATTAATTGTCTAAATTTAATGTAAAACACATGGTTAATGTGTTTTCATGTAATATTACCACTATTGCATCAACAAATAAAAGTATAGGGACTAATTTAGAAGGTTTTAAGGTTTGTGGCGGTAATTTGTAAAAAGGATAGAAGTTTAGGGTTCCATACTCTTTCCTCTACTAAGAATTATTATGTTTCTCAAAGTATAAAAAAAGGTTGAAATTAATTTTAATATATCATTGTCTTATTTTTTTTAATATGCATATAATTATATTATGGTTTTTAAATTCTGTCAATGTTACGATAATATTAATTATTAGCCAGTGCACTAAAATTATACCTTTACAATTTTATATTTATTATTTGAGATTAATTTTGATGCATTTAAGATAAAATTATTTACACTTGTTCTTACTTGAAGAATGATGGTTGCACATTGCTTTTGCTAGTGGTTGAACAACTCTAATACAGACCTGGAAAAACACTTTGACACTCAAGTCAGAAGTGAAAAAAATCAAAGGTAAGAAACAACGACAGCCTACCAAGAAATTGTTAGCCGCAACAAAAATAACAATGGATTTATCAAGGTTCTTATCAAAACCTTTAAAATTAGATTCAATGAGTGATATTATCAAGGTGGCTTTGCATTTTGTGGAGGAGCAATTTTGTCTACGAATATGATTGCCCGAATATGTCTTTTCCTAACTTACTTTGAGCCTCCTCCTCTTGCAAGCCATTTTCTGATATATGATCTATGACTCCCCTAACATTATTCTCCTCTTGAGGGGCCGACGTTCATCATCTCAGTGTTCTTGTATCCTATGCAGACTAGGGCTACCCTTTGCACTTTTCTCCCTAGTTGGACTTGTTGTCTCCTTTGGATTGTGGGAGGTTAAAGGATTTTCTACCTTTATTTGACCTCCTTTGATCTCCTCCATGTTAATACACCCAGTTGACTAGGCTTTGAGGTCTTTACATCCTCCAGTGGCATCAAAGTTAATACACCAAAAAACAGTCTGGGCTTAAAGCTGAATAATAAGGCATGGAGGGTGACGTTCGAATCTAGTTGGCTTCTTGGTTGAAGCGCGTGAGAAAATTTTTGAATGACTTAGTATCCCCTTAAGATGATCATGAGGTTTGGTCATCCCATCGTAGAGTTGCATCATGGTAGGGGATTTGAAATGATCAAACAGAGAAATAGACATAATGAATTTGGAAAAAGGATGAGCCATTAAGATAGGTGCATTGTGGTCATCGTCCCCCTCATCTTCTCTGGTAGGGGATGGGATGTTGGGAGGCATTGTCCCCTTCATGTTGTGGCTGACCCCGTGTCCTGTATGTGACTATTCTTTAAAATAGGCCAAAGCCTTTATTTAGCCTACCCTCCATATTCTGGGTGTGCTCTTGTATTTGCTAAACAATGTGAGTCAAGATATCTATGGTGTTAGCAGTAGCATCGTTGTTAACATTGACATTGTTGATGGCTGCATTAGTATTATGGCTCCTGGTTTTAGTCATTGTGCAGTAGGACCTGTTTATCGACCATAGTCAGTGGCAAATGTTCTTACCTGAAGAATAGTCGTTGGATGTTGCCTCTGCTGCTGGTGGAAAAACTCCAGTAGAGACATGCAAAAACACTTTGACGCTTAATTCAGAAGTGAAAAATGAAAGCAGTGATTTAAATTGGGAGTGATGAGTTACCTCTTGGTTCTGCTGTGCACTCATATATAATGGATAAAGCCCCCACTTTTTTCCCAACTTTTAGGGATGTTTCTTCTAAATTCTCCTTAAATCGTGGAATTATTCTAATACATGAGATAATGGGGACGATACAGATTTTGTGGAGAACTTCAACCAATTGATATGGTCAGACACATTTGAATATACTTGGCCGAATCTAAAAGTGCTTGACCATTTCTAGAAGGACTACTTCTAATAGTGGTACCTATGTAGTTGACCCTTGACTCATTATGTAAGCTTGGTCGGGCTTGGATAAGCTCAATCAAGTCTAATTATATCACTCATACTTAATGTCCTCAAATATGGTTCAGTACAACACCACTATTCATATGTTATTATATTATGATTTTTGAAGTAATAATTGTAGAAGTTAAATGCTTTTGCTATATATGTGGTAATATATGATAAAATAATTGCATGAAAAAATTTTAAAGTTATAATATATTTTTTTTTTTTTTCCTTTTGGTTATAAAAGAAGTCTAGATTTTAATATGCTAAGGAGGCTGGCAAGTTATACATAGTATAGCCAAAGTCATATGCATATCGTTTCTTATGGAGATAAAAAGTTTAGGTATTTCTAATATATATTTGTTATTAAAAAATCCTAGACAACTAGAATCTTTTATTAGAAATTAATGAAGTGTCAGGATGATGTGTTATAATTAGTGATATTCGGATGAATAAGTGAGCCTTATCACCACATTTTATCTAACAATTATCATAATTTCAATTAAAAATTTTGATTACATTATTTTGATTTTGTTGCATTGGTGTAGTTATTAATTCAGTCTCTTATGTATTAAGTTAATTAATAAATTTATTATTATTATTATTATTTGATACATCTTAAGAAAAAGCAACAAACACACAAGACAGAGGCTAGGCTCTTATGACCTCAACCCCAGCAGCATTAGATAACAATTGAAGGGCAAGCTTTGCTGGCGTGCCTGCTCCCAAATACATGCTGGATCTTCATGATGAGCTCCAAACTTGGCAAGCCAATTAGTCTCATGGCTCTTGTTATGTTACTCCCAACTAAGTTTGGGAGTAACTTAGTTCTAGCTTTTAAAATACAAAATAAAATTGCTAAAGGGGTTTTTTTGTTTATTATTTGCAAACAAAGGCCTTCCTCTTTTACACCATTCCCTTCACCCTCCATCCACCCTTTAAGCCACCACCCTAACTCAATCCACTTGAAACTGAAGCAAAAGCAACCGCAGTGTTGTGCTTCCAAATAACAAAAAAGATTCAAAAGCTGCAAATTCATCAATGATTTGATTTCACTTGAAGGAAGAGCTCGAGATCTTTGCCAATGTGGACGAGATCTAGGTTGTGGTCGAAGTGGAAGACGTGGATGCGGTTGCTGGAGTTGCTAGTGTCGTAGATGATGGTGGCGTAGGATCTGCCGGACTTCTTCTCCGGCGACATCTTTCGGTTGACGAAGGCGTGGTCTACGACGGACTCGTTGGAGGAGGAAGACGGCATCATGTAGAGAACAAAGGTGATAAGGAGGAGCGGGATCGCCACCACGAGCAATATCGCTCATAACCAGTAGATCTCGTCGGTGAGGTACTCCTGGCGGCGTGGCGCTTTAGCATTTCTTTGGAGGGCTCAATTCGGCGATGGTGGTCAACGGCGTGTGAAGGTGGGGAGTTTCCAATGGCCTGGCTGTTGAGGAGCCTGGCTGTTGAGGAGCTGCGTGGAGGATGGCAATCGGTAATGGATTTGACCGTTGGTGGCGATGGCGCAATCGACGGAGCCTTCAACTGCTTGGGATCTTGTAGCGGCTCCAACTCTGTTCCTTGGCAACAGGAAAGGGAAGGCCATTGTTTTGCAAAAAAAATAAAAGAGACACCTTTTAACAATTTTATTTTGCATTTTAAAGGCCAGACTAAGTTACTCCCAAACTTAATTGGGAGTAATGTAACACGAGCCTAGTCTCATGGAATGTGTGCTCCAGAATCACCTCCCAAGCGGCTGAGAGAATATTCCTGATCTCATTAATCACACGAGCATAACGGTGATGGGTTTGGACACCCTGAGAGATCAGCCATGGAGTCTGAGTGACAAACCACACGTCTGAAACCTCTATCCCAGGCTAATTGGAGGCCAAGCAAAATAGCCGGCAATTCAACATGCAATGCAAGTTCGTGGAACTCCCAAGATGGCCAGAGAAGCCAACCACCCACCCACCCACTCACCAATGTCATTTCGGAAACACACCTCCAAACCCAGCGCGGCCTGGATTCTGCAATGCACTGCCGTCACAATTCAGCTTGCAGCAGCCAGACGAGGGGCAAAGCCAACGCAACGCACACAGCGAGAAGGAGCAGGGGAAGAAGACAAATTTATTAATAAATTAATAAATTTATTAATTTAATATGCCTAAGTTTAAATATCTAATATTATTTGGATGGGAAAAATTAAAATCTTTTAAAATTGAAGTTTTAAGCTATCAAATTGATAAAAACTGGCTTATAAAGAGATTAAGATATTATTTTTTTTTGGTACATTAAGATATTGTTATTGAGTGGTTAAACTAATAAAACAACGTTTTCTCGTATATCATTTTATGCTCTAAATCTTACAATTAATTATAATCGAATTGAGATGATGCAATGGCAAAAGTCACATTAACAATATCGAAGATAAATATTGAAATGGTATGAACTATATTTGTCTTTTTCTTTGGTGCATATGTGCAAAATATATCCAAACGCAAAATTGATTTATATATAGTTTATTAATTTTCAATTGGGTTTAATCATATTAAAGCATAAGATACGTTCGTCCAATTAATTTTATTCCTTTACACACTACAAAATTTGTTTGACATAATATAATAGACAAAAAAAATCATCGAGTACCATTATCATTCTAAGATTACTGACAAGCCACCTACTTGTCTAAAATAAAAAATTGGCTTATTTTTATTTTTGGATAAGCTGGGTTTAATTAATAATAATCACAATTATTAGTTATCATCCAATTAGCCTTGTTTGGATTACGTTAGGTAGTCTATCGGTGTACATGTTCAAAATAGTTTGTCGTTACATGAAGACATTTTGAATAAAATGCTAGTTAAACTCAAATATGATTTATATGGAGAAGTTTATTATATAGATAAAATAATTATAAGGATAATAATAAAATAGGAGATAAATCAACAAATAATAAAAAGATAAAAATAAATCTACAGTTAAGGATAAGATAGAACAAATAGAATTAAAATTCTAACAAACTAAATATCTAAATCCTAACAAAGATAGATGCTACCCTTATTTTATCACCCCCTTCAAGCTGGACATCATCATGCAAAGGCCATGTTTGGATCATGATGGCAGTGGAAATGAATGGCAAGCCCAAATTACAGTGAAGGTGAATAAGTCGATCTTGATCGGAAGGCATTTCACCAACTACCACAAGATCATTAGATATAGTTTTGAAATACCATACATAGACACAAAAAAATATTGGAGTATCAACCAAACCTTTTGAAAAGTATTTATGTCCATAGCGAGATAGTGGGGGCTTTCAATAAGACAACTTGTGACACGTGTTCGAACAAGATGAAAAAAGATGTACTAATGACAAAAGCCAAAAATGAAATGATCAAATCTCTTGCCTGGTTATATGCACATCCAAGGGAAGGGATTATTGGGAGGAGTGCTAGAGTTTCTCCGATAAAGCCACTAAGGTTGAGGGGCATTGGAGTTTTTCCATTAAAAATGACACCAAGAATTCTGGTGTTTGGTTTAGCGTTAGCCATAGAAAGGCTCTGTACTATAAAGACATTTTGAATGAAAGATTCGTTGAACTCAAGTATGAATTACACTATGAAGTTTATTATATAGATAAAACGGTTATAAGGATAACAATAAAAATAGGAGATAAATCAACAAATAATAAAAAGATAAAAAAAAAACCTATAGCTAAGGATAAGATAGAATAAATAGAATCAAAATCCTAATAAACTAAATATTTAAATCTTAACTAAGATAGATATTATCCTTGTTTTATCAATGTGCATATTAAATTACAAGCACTAAAAAAGCCCAAAAGTTTACTTTGTAAACTACTTAAGTTGATGAATGGTTAATATTTTTGTTCAGAAAAAAGGTTAATATTATACATGCGCTAGTTTATTTTGTCTCAAGGCAATGTGTTTTCCCAAGTCAAGTTGGGCATATTTTAAACTAATTTATTTCTCTAGTTGATAACGATGAAGAAAAACCCTAAATTACAAGCACTAAAAACAACATAAAAAAGCACTATTTTACTTTGAAAACTACTTAATTTGATGAATAGTTAATATTTTTGTTTCATGAGTAGTTAAACTTCTTATTCGTGCATTTATTAAACTATCGAAATACATACATATATATAATGGTTAATTTATTCATTTTGTTCCTAAAAATTGTGTAACATTAAATATGATCTTGAAAGTTAAATGTGGCAACAATTTAATTCTTCTATAAATGGCGTTATAACATCAAAACTCAAAATGATGTCATATTTTAGGATTTATTTGGTTTTTATTTTTATTTCTTATATTTCCTATTTTTAGAATTTTATGAAGGAAATAATAAAAATATGAAATGAAAGCAAAAAATAGGATTTTATTATTTTTACTATTTTTAGTATTTTTTTTAGAAAATTCTAAAAATAAGAAACATAATAACAAAAAATAGAAAATGAAAACAGAATCTAAACAAACTTTAAAAACTTTCAGAGATCTATTTAATATCGCACAATTTTTATAGACTTGTTTGATTTTACTAGATATAAGAAAACTCGTCTATACCTTTATCTTATTGAAATAGGGAGAGGATTCAAATTTTATAGCATGGTCTTCCTTCCTCAAACATGAAAGGGGTAAAATTGTGAACAAAAAAATCTTATAACAAAATGACTAATACGATGTTGCATTTCACACAATTTTCACGAACCAAGTTGATGTCTGCTATATCTATCACTATCAAGGCAAAAATGATTGTTTACTTTAATAGAGACTAAGGGAAGTACGAAAGTGATATCATATTTACTTTTAGAGATTAAGTTGATATATCAAATGTATTTTTTAGGGATTAAAATAAATATTTACTCTATATAAAATTATGGTGACCAAGTCAATTTGGATATATTTTTATTATTAATTTATTTTTAAATTTAATTTTGATACATTGATAATATAAATTTTTTAATACAATCATCAAATTATGTATAATTATATCATTAAAATAGCTTTACTCTTTCAATAGCTATTTTGAAAGTTATGTTAAAGATAAGATGTGATTAGTTGATAATGTAAAATACATTATATGATAATATGTCAAAATTAATCTCTTTATTTCTCTCATAAATTAAAAGAAAAACCAACTACACCAAAGTGAGGAATCAATCAAGATATTTCTTTCGCAGACAATATATCGTAAACTTATTTTGTATCACTCTAATCAAAGTTTTTAATTATTAAATAAAAATATTAAATAATTTTTATATTTTTAAATATTCAATGTATACAATTTTTATTTGATGCATTTTGGTTTAGTATTAATAATTTTGTAAAAATATACTTTTAGAGAATATAATATTTCTTGATATATTTTCCATTTTCTTATAAAATAGAGAATGGAATTATTTGTAAAATATATAGACCTTTTTTTAATCATTTTTATATTATTAATTTAGGAGGAATGAAAATGTAGAAATGTTACCTTCTGTTACTTAGGAGTAACAGAAAAATGGAAAGAGAATGATTGATAATAAAATTAGAATTAGATCACGAGTTTTCAAATCGATTTTATTATTAATAGGGATTGAGCAAAATAACAAATTGCATGCTCATAGTTAATTTTACTTTTATCTTCACTCCCAATTTTGAGAAGAATGTTTATTTTTACAGTTAAAATAATGATTTTTTAAAAAGCATTGATCTTGCTTTATCTTTATGTTCCAAGTAAAAAATACTATTAGATTTCCCTTTTTTTTCACATAGGTGAAAATGAAGTTTAAACATATAATCTCATGCATATTATATATGCTACTCAAATTCTTTATCACTAGTTTATTCTCAGTGGCTTTTATTAGGTTTCCCCTAATTTGTGCATATTCTTTTTCTCAAAATTACCAAACTTGGATCGCCTTTACATGGAACAAATCAAAATTAAATGAAACTTTTCACATCTGAAATTGAAATTGAAACAATATTTAATAACAACTGCCACCCATAATTTTCTCAATATCCTTTTGTCATTTTCTTCAATATTTTCTTCTCCGTCGAAGGCATAGTGGGCAAGAAAGAAAAGGGAAAAAATAAAGAAAACACATCAAAGATTATAATATTAATAAATGAATGTAAGTCAATATTATAGACCCACGTTGATCCAATAATTTGGGACGATAAATGAGCACCGCTTTGTTGGTTATCATATTTAGGACAAATATTGGATTATATATACCATCACTCACATTTCAATTTTTTTTTTGTTAATAGTTTATCCAGAGCTTGGATAATTATCATAGCCAATATGGACACCTCCCCCAGCAGGCTTCTCTCTGCCATAAACTTGTAGTTTGTGTATAGGCTTTGTCTCACCCTTGCAAGCAGCTTGCAATGTGCAATAATTGCCATAGTGGGATCATATGGTCCCATTAATTAATTATTCACTTCACTTGACCAGCGACTATCATATACCGCTTCAACTAGTGATCCTCGCTGTCCGAATGTCATTGGAAGAATACACATCGTTCTTCTTATTATTTCTTTTTCTTTTTTTCCTTTTGGATTATAGTACTCAATATAGTGTTATTAGACAAGTGCATGTTCAAGGAATCTTGCTACTTCACCAAGAATGAAAGAGTACTCTTTATTGCTTTAAGAATTCCTTTAAATGCTTTGTTAGATCCAGCATCAATTCCGCCATGGACGAAGCTTTGTCTCCACAGCTTCCGATTGAATCAATTAAAAGCGAATCAAGCTTAGTAATTTATTAAAGCCTGTGTCGAAACTCAAATCCAGCTATTGCCAATGGCTTTACATAGTGGCCAAAAGAAACGTGACAAGTAACATGTAACGTATGCTATGTTTCTAAACAAGATAAAATATTGCTAGTTGAACATATAAAATGCCATAATGAGAAATATTTGGGTGATCTTGAAGTATTACGTGGCTGTATTCATAGTCAATAATATCACAGCATTTTAAATAGGATCCATCACTAACTTGTGGATCTCACCCCAGAACCACCCAAATATTTCTTGTGCCATGACAAGCTTGAGCTGTGCTGTGCTGTGCACTGCATTAGACTGTGCATCGAAAATTGTATTTGAAGTCATCCCATATCATATGGTATGTATTACTAGTATAGTTGTGGGTTGGAAACACAAGGCTAGGTGCAACAAATTAAATTCAGCTGACAAGTACATATAATTTTCTATTGTTTATGTAAATATAATTTTCTAATACTCCTATTAATTTTATTATGTATGATTTAACTTAAATTTTGCAGTACTAATACATTATACAGCATTGCTTATTTGAAAAACAGTTGGTTTTTTAATTGAATATAAGAAAGTATTCTCTTATTTCTTAATTAATATTTAAAAATTTTACAATTCACTAAGCTAAACATAGGGATATTACATAACAAAGAACTATATTTGTTCGGGTCTTTGTTTATTTTGTATAAAACAAGATCCATCAGAAAAAAAAAATATGAATTAGTGTTGACTAAGATTTATGCATACGATTAATGTATAGTAAAATGGGTGTTCATCTGTGTGTGCTTCACAATGAATGGTCCAATTGGCAGGCAGAGAGATGCAAGCTTTGTTTTTGACTCAGCCTAAGGTTCCACAGGAAGGAAGGTCATCTCTTTGTTATATAATCTTTGCCGTCCTTGGGAAATATAAATCATTAATAATTATTATGTTTAATTAAGGTTTTCTTTGGTCATCAACTCGTGGACTTGTCAAAAATAAATTAGAGTTACTTATTAAGTTTGATAAGAAAACCTTATATTTTAAGTGTAGGATTATGCATAACAGATCAACTTAAAGAATGAAAATGAATATAAAATAAATCACGCACTTTGTTGTTTTGCAAAAATACAAGAATGGCAACGATGAATGAATAGGATGACTTTCGACTGTCACGATATGATCATGCAGATGACAAGGATCCAAGTGTGTGGAATTTGGAATTGTTATGGAAGCAAATTATTTGTCAAAAACAAGCGGAGGATAAGAGTGAAAAACGTGCATGCATGGTACCCATGGTTCTTTGAAAGGAACCTTGCCTAAATAGAGACGACTGATTGTATTTGTATGAGAATCTGACCAAACCTTTTGACTTTTGTTTCATGGGACAAATTAATCTTTAAGTATTTGAAGTTTCTCAATTCTAAACTTTTTCCATAAATAATCAATAACTCACAGAAAGACTTTGTATTTTGCTCAGCCAATAAAATTGAATATATAGGATTTGTCATCATAATATTGGGTGAACTAGCAAGAAAAACTCTTAAATAAGTGAAACGTGATGTTCTTTACCATTCACGATTTAATATACTAGTTATTGGGTTAAACATATAATGAAAGTGAAATAAAATAATAACCCATAATGATAATATGTTGAGCTGTAAATAGTACATAACACTTTCTTTTTTCCGACTTCAAAAGCATCTAAATTTTTTTTTATGATAAATACCTATTTTGATCCTTGATAAAAATTTTGGAAGATAAATTAATTCTTGAAAATTTGAAAATTTATGGATTGTCCTTTACTATTCAAAAAGAAAGACATATTAATCCCTTTATATAAAAATTTTAAGAATTTTTTGATGGTATAAATTTATACAAAGAGCCTAGTCATAAATTTCTAAATATTAAGAGACTCTCCATAATTCCTATCTGGATCCAAAATAAGTATTTTCTATTTTTTTCAAACTAGCAATTGTCACTTTAGTGGATAATTAGGACTGGAATCGTCGGCAATACCCTGATATTCATAAATTGGGCTTTGGCTCTCCGGATATATAACCACTTGTTGGCTATTCGGCCTATTTTTTGGGCCAGTGGCATGGAAAGACTGCAACCCGTAGTTTATTTGTTTTAATTAATAAATAGCCCTTTAGAGGGACGTAGCGTCAGGATATTCTTACGTAGCCCGATTGTGATCTTACACCCAGACACGGCAGACATAATTTATTTAAATAGATTTAATGATTTGGATTTAACTTTAGGATTTAATTTGAATATATTATCAGTATAAAATTTTTTTATATAAATATCTAATCATATATTACCACATCAACAAAAATCTTTAATATAACCATCCATTACTTGAATGATCATGCAAATGGAAAGTTTTGATTGAATGATAGTGTAAAAAAATTTTACACTATCAATATACTCCAATTAAACTCTTAACTTTAGGGCATATGTTATTGTATTTTATATTTTCTCTATTTCAATATATTTGTCAATTTGGCCAATTGATTTTTTAAATATATCACTTTAAGATATAATTAATTTTTAAATATATCACTTTGATTAAACTGAGAGATGCATTGAAACGAAATGATTATAAGAGTGAAAATACTTCAAGTTGCACTTTCGGAATAAAGTAAGTTATAAGGGCTGATGAGAAAATCAATGAACCGGATAATCATGAATTTGTATCTTATGAAAGTCAAAGTTATTAACTACTGTTTGATTGATTTAAGTAGTTGACACTAATTTTTCTTATGTAAAATCATATATTCAAATATTGTAAATGGAAAAAATTAATATTTAAAAATTTTTATCTCCATAATGAGATGGAACTAATTTGAACTAAATTAATTAAATTCCAATAAATTTTGGATACTATGGTCTAGACATGGTTCCCTCATCAATTTTTTTATCAATGTTTTTCTTGTGCGTTGGGGGATTGGGGAGGGGCCTGGGATCTCATATCTTCGAGAGTCAAACTTGCTCCTCTCAAGTCCTAGGTGTGATACTCCTTGAGGATGGGACTTGTGCCAATTGAGCTGTCTCAATCCACTTCCCTCATCAATTTTGGATGTGATGGAATGGACTCAACAGGTTTCGGCTTTAGGCTTAGCAGGCCCAAGTTGCACTTTAGTGAATAAAGCAAGTTGTAAATGCCGATGAGAAAATCAATAAACCGGATAATCATGAAGTTGTATCTTATGAAAGTCATAGTTATTAACTAATGCTTGATTGATTCAAGTAATCTTACAGTAATTCTTCTTATGTAAAATAATATATTCGAGTATTGTAAATAAAAAAAATTAGCATTAAAAAACTTTACCTCGATAATGATATAGAACTATTTCGAGCCAAATTAGTTAAATTTCAATATATTTTAAATATTGATAGTCTAAATAAAAATAAATAAATCTTTTTTTTTATTCCCTCATCAATTTTTTTTATCATTGTTTTTTTTTTTTTGTTGAAGAGAAGGAAGAAGAGGGGGGGGAGGGGGGGAGGGGGGGAAGGGGAGAGTCCTAGGATCTCATATCTTGAGTCGAACTCACTCCTCTCAAGTCCTAGGTGTGATACCCCTTGAGGATGGGAGTTGTACCATTTGAGCTGCGTCCCAATCCACTTCCCGCATCAATTTTGGATGTGACGAAGGCTTTAGGCTTAGCAGGCCCAAGAAAGAGGACCCCAGAAACGGGCTATAAACTAAGTGGTTGAGAATGAAACCAATGATTAGGTTGTTGTCTCCCAAATGTGAGGGCTCACCCATAAGGAAGAGTTCAATACCTGACCCAGGATATGGGCCACCCAACTCCAAGGGCCATAGCATATTGTCCACATCTCCTTTCACCATTTGAATCCAAAATTTCCCTTTCGACAGAAAAAAACAAAGGACACCAAAATTCCCCTCAAGTAATATTGCTTCCCACAATGCCATATGTATGCTATCAGTTTATTTACTTAAAAACATAGGTAATTACTGAATTACATACAATTTCAGAGAAAAATGACAGATAATGAACCGTTTTGCCTCTACCAAAATTTTGCCTCAAGAGTTATCTGCAAGTGTAAGGAAGCCTCATAAACTTGAGGAGTCCCAACTGGCATAAACAGCACCAATTAATTTTTCATGCAATGTGACCCCAGAGCATGCAATTATGCCCCGGTCAAGACCTTCTAAGTACATTCCTTTTGAAAAGTCCAGAGGGCGTCCCCCAGCATCAGTTACCACACCACCAGCCTCTTCCACAATCACAACACCAGCAGCATGATCCCATATCTTCTCCCTGTACCCGGACCTCGCGAATTTCATGAATATCTCAGCATCTCCCCGCGCTATTGCTGCATATTTTACCATGCTGTGGACGCGCAACGGCCGTTTTCTGCACCAGATTTTGAAAGAGACAAAAAAGAAATGAGAGATACCTAAATGTACATAGCCTTACTTTATAACTAATAGCCGAGGCAATATTCAAATGGTTTGAATCCGTCTCTTCCCATGCTTTACCATATCCATATCAACTGGAATGGGGAAGTTTGTAACTGAAGAAACAGTTCAAGCCCAATGATGGTGTTCAAAAGTACCAGCATGGACTCGATCTTTGTGCAGAGTTTTAAAAGAATTGTAAACAACAAATTTGAGTGTAAAGGGAGTAAAATATATAACCATTTACAAGAATACACATTCTAATAACAATGAATCTGCGAAATGACAAAAACAGGCTATTATTTCAAGCTAAATATGGTGTCTGGTCCACGATTCCTTTCATATATTCGTTTCTGGGACATGCATAACAAAATTAAACTCAGATATGTACTAACTTATTCTAATCATCAGTTTACAAATCCAGCTGTCCACAAATTCTTTGCTCTGAATTCTGATTGAAGTATCAAATTAAAATTTCCCCATCTAATTTTTATTCTTCTTTCCGATCCTAATATTCTATAATAATTAGTTGATCTAACACTGACTAAGTTCTTGCAGTCACCATTTTACACTTCTAATTGCTTCTAATAACATGCTTAATATCAAAACCTGTTAACACCATCCTTATGTTCTAGTGCAGCCTACATTAGTGTTTAAAAGGAGATATTTTCAGTCAATAAGAAGTGCGTGAAATAGGCTCAAGTGTTGGACATTTGATAAAATAGAAGAAAGGTTTGTACCTAAGTCCCACGCTATGAGCAAGTCCAGCGGTGAAGGAATGGTTCGAGTTGGCCCTTTCCACTGGTTCACAGAGGGTTGCCAATGCTGGATCATCAATGGAAGAAACCCGAATAAGTCTAGCACAATTCGGCCATTCTAGCACCTTATCTCCAGAAACTAATGGTTGCAACCATGCCTCACCACTGCCTTTCCTTGCATACAGGACACATCCTTTTCCCCACTTATCAGAAATTGTTGAAGACGATTCTGACATTGTTTCATGATACTGGTAATGATAATTTAGCCATTCTGCCTTCAGCGGGTAATTAGGGCACCCAAGAACCCCAAGAACAGCATTTCCATCTTCAATCAGGGCTAGAGCAACAGCATACTGATCCCCACGTACAAATCCTAGTGTGCCATCGACAGGGTCAAGTACCCAATGTCTTCCACTGGGACCTCCAGTTGAGCTGCAGCGGCTAATGGCCGCAAGAACTTCTGACGTCCTAAGAGTTGTCTCTGGACTTTGAAGACCATACTTGGATGCTGAAGCTAAGGACTCGTTGACAGTGTCCACAACAGCTGCCAGCAGATCTGCCGAATCATCCTTGAAGATAGTTTGTATATCTTCTTCAGCAACAATTGACATGTTTTGAACCCCGAAAGTTGCTGAAAGTAACCAACTGATAGTTGCTTGCACACTAAAATCTTCTCATGCAGGGATATTAAATGAAATACCCAGTCAGTTAACTTTGATCAACATTTGCACCAAAAAACAACTTTTGAGCATTATACATATACATCGAACTATAAGGAGAAAAAGTTCATATTAATAACACTGTAAAGTATGAATGTCCCCTTTTTCTGCTATCAGACTGGTTATTTTAGTGCTAACGGACTAAAAACAAGCCAATTTGGTTTGAGTGCAAATTGTGAAAATTAATAATGATTACAAGCAACCAAAAGTCTTAGGCCTTTCACTAAATACCCCAAAGCCTTCACCTTTATAAAGTGAAGTCCCCACAATACAGATTTAACACTTTCTAGAAGTTCACGACTTGCAAACAATAAGTTCAGTTGACACTCAAGCACTCATAAGTCGTATATACAAAGTAAAATACCAAAACCTCTAGAAATTGATTAAGCTGACTTCATATACTGAGCTAAGAAGAAACAAAGCATTGAGTACATAAATATGATTTCCATCATCTACAAACTGAGCACTACAAAAGAATCATATTCTACCAGCAAAAGGACATGACACCATTAAAAGTAGGAAAGAAAAGATACTACCAAGTTTGCAACATCTCTAAACAGTAAACTGAAACATAGTCATATTAATGGGATTTCCTTTGCCAAAGATTCATCCCTTATTCTAAGAGCACAATGAACGTTATGGCATTTTATAACTGGTTAAGTCTATGGTGCAAAGTATATCTGATTGCACCAGTAAACCTATCTGTGATGCAATTTTTGGACCACTGGATTGAATTTGAATCAAACAGAAACAGTTTCTGACAGATTCAGATTTAATCCAAGCGTATAGAAATTGCGAACCATGGGCTGGGTAACAATTGCATTGTAAACTCAGTCTTCTTAATAATAAAATGTCCAAGACTAAGTAATTTTTTAATGTGTAACAAAGTTTAATTTTTAATGCATTAATTGTGTATCCATATGTGACACAAAACAAATATTTCCATACAACAGGATGGCTTACATAGCTTCACTAAGATATTTGTTTCTTCTCCATTAAAATGGAACGGTGGCGCATACAATGGGACATAATCACTCTGCCACCTATCAGGTAGATGCCTATGTCAGTATACGAACAGCATGTATAGCTTTCTCAATACGACTCACAAATACCGCAAGAACTGCATCTTACAAACTAGCTGTGATATTATATAAGATAAGAATAGCAAAATCAACACAATTTCAACCACTAAGCTAGAGATATATGCATGTATGTAAGTTCACAACTTTTGTATCACAAAAATGCGAATTTGGCTTCTCTAAAGTACAGTATACTTTAGAGAATAAAGTGTACAATTCTAACCATTGATGAGAAAATCAAAAACAGGGATTATTACATTTGTATGAATTCTCATACTAGTGTTTACTGTTTATATCTTATAAAATATTAAATAGTTGATGTTCTCATCAATGATTGAAATTGTACCAAAAATGCTAGTGCACTTTACTCTCTTAACACTTCAGAAGAGGCAAAGTTGCATTTTTGAGATACAAATTGCGAAAACTTACATACACATACATAACGGTTGATGAGAAAAATCAATGTCACTGACTAATACTCATGGATGATCTGTCATTCTGCCATTTTATATCCATAAAATAATAGTGCCTAAAGACAGATTTTGCCAAGCTCATATTAATTTTGAAGCTGCATTATCTACTTAACACTTTGACAAACCCATATATCAATTACACAATTCACAACAATCCCCACAAAGGCCACAAACAAAAGCGGTTGTAATCTCAATGGAAATACCTGCAACAGTGACGGGAGATTCATCATCCTTGGACAGAACGTGGTCACCGTCGGCGGAAAAGAGGCGCTCCTGCACCCTCCTGCAGAGAGCACAAGACAAGTGGACCACTCTCACGGCCACCTCCAATTCCTTGGCGTAGCGGCCATTCTCCATGGCCCAAAAACGAAAGCCACAAGCTTTTCAAAAACCCACCTTCAGAATCAGGGGATACTCATGGAAATGGCGTTTCCAAGCAAATGGGAACGAAGGGAGTGAAAGTGGGAAAATGGGGTTGTTCTTTTTTTGTTGTCGTTGTTGTGTATTAAATTAAGCATAAATAGAGCAACGTTATGTTGTTATTTTATTGTTTGGAGTGTGAAAAGGAAAGCTAGCTCGTTAGCACAGGAGTGAAGAGGAATGGAAAAAGGATCGCAAATGAATTTGTCCACGGCACGGACAAGCAAAAGCAAAAGCACATTACCAATGCCAACTCCATCACGGTCGTCCACTTTTTCCCACCCTTGGCGATGAGAGCTCCTGCAATGCCACATGAATCCGCCACGTCATCAACAGCATTTCTCTTATGCTAGGATTAGGATATCTACCTTTTAAGTCTGCAAGAGTGGTCTAATATTGAGAAGTTTGACCAATATTTATGTGATCAGCGATTCAAATCTGTTGCTGCTGATGTATGCTGTAATCAGATTTAAATTTATAATTTTATATAAATTACTCAAATCCTGCATTATTACATCACTCTTCACTTCTAGTAGGTTTTTTGTTTTTTCTAATTTAGCTGAAAGGGCCAAGGCCCAGAGAATATCACTTTTTTTTTTTTGGTTACGAGTATCTACATGTTGTAGTGTGAAAAAATGTCAGACCAAAAACAAAATTGTGTAAAAGCAGAGGTATGATGGAGCGAACCCTTTTGCATCGCGAAGGACAACTTTGCGTCCGCAACCCACCATCGATTTTCATCTCCTTTACTACTTCTTTCTTTAGCCAGCCACCTTAACCTATTCTTCTTTTTCTCTTGAAAGGGAGCTCCGATGGAGGTGACTCATCCCCTCCGTGGTGGTTTTTTGGTAACCCTTTCTCTTTATAGATAGTCTTTTTTTTTTCCTTCCTTTATTTTCTTTTGTCCTATCTTTTCATTGATTGAAAGTGTGTTTGAAATCATACTCGACGAGTTTTTTTTGATAGCAGAATATCTAGATCTTAAGCACGTGTTTGAGTTCTCGTGGTTGCAGATATGTCCTAAATTGGAAGACTTGGCTTGTGTCCGTTGATTGATCACGGCCTCAGTTAGTGGATAATAATTGGGTTTTGCTGTTGATGGAGTAGGCCTCTTTCTATAATATTAGATTATATTCTAAGGTTTTGACTATCTGAAACATACAATATTAGAATGTTTAAATTATTTTATGTTTAAGTCTAGTTATTTTTATGACTATCTATACAGTGTGATTAAATGTGGTCCTGAAAGTCCGTTCATTTAGAAATATATTAGAGATTTGAGGAGCTCACATTTACTGTCATATATATCTGTGGTGTGATACAAAATTGTCTATATATTCTGATGTGGTATCTCAAGTTTTATATTTTTTATTGGTTACACTCTTAGGCGTAGTTTATATTTTATCAAGTGCTACACTACGAATTTCTCTCTTGTGAATAGACCCTGCCTTTGGTATTTACTGAATGAAACTTTGTTGAAAAAAAGAAAAAAGTATCTACGTGTTTTATATTATAGGATTTTGTATGTTCTATGCCACGAGCGATTTATTTTTTCTTTTTGTTGCACTGTTGGGTACTTAGATCAGTCCAATAATAAATCAAGCACTAACTTAATTTTTTTGGGTAAAATCGTTTTTGTTTTGGAATGATTTTTTTGTCTTTGATCATAATATTCTCACGAGTCATAGACAGTTGTGATAATAATTATTTAAATAAGTCACAACTAAAAGACTTTCCCAAATGTCAACAATTATTTCATGCAGAGTTTAAACCTTAGAGCCTTTTTCACAACCTTTAAAAACTAATATTTAAATACAATAAATCCAATATTTAACTAAATGATATTTGCTAATTAGTAAATTTTTTTAAACTAGTTTTATCTGATCCTAATTTTATCTCTTCACATCTTATCACCTTATCTTCTTAATTTCAACAATTTCAAAAACTAACCAAATTTATCTATTTATTTTATTTATTGTGATTTTATTTGATAAAAATAACTTTGTTTGTTTTGATTATAGGTATTTAATTATTCATAATAAAATTTTTATTTTTATTTTTACTAATTTTATGTTATAGAACATATACATTAAAATACACATATTTTGATAGTTCAAGCAGTCCGATATTTCTTTCTTTTAAATAAGATTTTGAGTTTAAGTTAAAAAAATACAAATTAGTATGCTACTGAAAAAGATACAGGTGTTTGATATAAGTTGTTAATTTTTTTATTATTAGTTGTATGATATAAATATTGTAACAGTTATGAAATATAATATTTCACAATTATTTATCTTGAATATTCATTCATATCATTGAAAAAAGAGATAAGTATCATATAAATCTATTATATTATGTATAGTTTACATGTAATATTTTAAATTACTAATGAGAATTGGATCAAGCAAAGAAGATTGGTTGCTTATTGTAGCAAATCATGATTTGAAATCCTATTAGAAGTGTCCATATTTAATATTTGATTATGCCTCAAAAAGTTATTATGTTGTATTATTATTATTATTATTATTATTATTATTATTATTATTTTGATGTTAGGTTTAGATATATTTTTAATTCATATAAATATAGATTATTTTGATTTTCATTTTTCTTAAAGTTTTATTTTGGCTTTGATCCCTCTTTTTCCCCATTTTTTTCGTTTTTAATCCTCATTGTTCTGAATTTTAGTTTTTATAAGTCTCTTAGAATATGCATTTAGCCTTATAAATATTGAAAATTTTATTTTTTGTCATTATAAATATTTTTTAAATTTTGTTTTAATTTTTATAAATATCATCATTTAATATTAGGTATGAACAATAGTAACCAAAAACCTAAAAATAAAAATTAGAGGAACCAAAATGAAAATAAAAATTTTAAAAGGATTAAAATCAAAATAACTCATATATATATAGACTGAGAATATATTTATAGCTTATGTTATCATGCCTCCCCTGCTATTACTAATAACGACGCCAACACCAATCGGTTGTTATTGTTAGCAGCGTTTGTTATGACCTTTAGGACCTCCAGAGGTGGCACTTCTAGCTATCGAATGCCGAACAGAGGGGTCCTTTGATTGTATATTATTATTATTATTATTATTATTATTATCACCAGTTTTGATAAGATAAGATTTTTACAATCTTTTTAAAATTTTAATAGAAGAAAGCTCGCCCACGGCATTTTGAAATTTTTTAGATTACCAACCCTAAACCTAAAAATACCCGTCACTTGTTATTCAGAGAAAAACAAAGGCAGAGAATTCCTTAATTAGACTGTGCAATTGTGCAAATGGAAGACCAAGCTTCTTTAGAGCAACACGCTGAGTATTTTTCTCTATATAATTGTTTGGGATAAAATATCCAAGTTGGTCCTTATAAATAGTATCTTTAAGGCAAAAAAAAAAAAAAAAATCTTGTGATCCCTAAAATTTGAAGGTATAGGATAAATTAGTTTCTTCTCAATTTTTTATTAGGCTTTTTTTGTATTATTTATATTTTTGTTAAAGACCAATTTGAGTTATTTATAAATCATTAAGGATTAATTTATCTTAAAAATCCTTCAAAAATATTGAAGAAGGACTAATTTATCTGACATTTAAAATTAACAAAGACTGCAGATTAAGTCTTTTTTTTTTTTTTTTAATAGAGATCAATGTGTCCGGCGCAAATATTAAGGGGGAGTTATTTTGGGGGCTTGTCATAGTTGCGGGTTTAGTCTTTGTATTGGGCTGGTTTTTTCAGTTTTTCGTTTTAATGATTATTATGTCTTGAATACCTAGTTGTGTTTGTCAATTTGTTGCTAAAGCGTCTTATAAATAAGCCTAATCTTTTTATGAATCTGTTGCCAGCATAATCGAATGTAACCCAACTTTTATTAGGTTTTAACTTTTGAATGCCTAGTCATTGTTAATTTGTGATTGCTGGGTCTTTGATATATTCCTACACAGATAAGTGGATTAAAATTTTCTGTCGTGACACACTAATACCAGAGTCTCATCTTATGAGAGAAAAAATACAAATTTTGTTAAAGTAGGAACACCATTATTTATACTGATCTATCAATTTTACTATTGTGTCATCAATCTGATCCCAGTAAATTGAATGTAAACAAATTAATTTTTTAATTATTTTGTTGCTAACAAAGATTTCACCTTTATGTTTTTTCCTACTCTAATGCAGGAAGGGACCAACATCTGTGGTTATGATTATATGAGTGTATTGCCAGCTGACATTGCCTCTCACATCTTTTCATTTTTGAGCATGGAAGAAGCCTTTAGGACACGTTTGGTATGTCGTAAATGGAGATACCTCTGCGTTCCAGTGCTGAATCTTGAGCATAATTATAAGATTATTTCCAGATATCACTACTGCCCTATAAATGATAAAAGTGATAGGGAATTTGAGAGCAACTTTGTCAGAAAAGTTGATCAATATTTGTCAGAAAAGTGCTTCTCATGCGGATGATTGGATCAGTTTTGCTGTGAGGATGGAAGCTGAAAGAATCAAGTTCCATATTCTCTTTTGGCCATCACTTTATACTTTTCCTTGCCATCTTCTTCCCCTCGGTGGAGGGTCTCACTTGAAGTTACTGTGCCTGAAAGTATGCAAGCTGAGGCCTCCCCTCGAGCTTGCGAACCGATTCAGTTCCTTGAATTCTCTTGAATTGGATCACATTAGTCTAGAAGAAAGGGATATGGATGTCATTCTCTCTGGTTGTATAAACCTTGAATCATTGGTACTGAGAATTAAACTGTTACCCCATTTTGTCACTTGGCCTAGAAAGCAAGGAAGAGAGAACCGGATCGGATCAATTTGGTGGATCGGTTCAACAGAGAACTGCAGCCAGGCGGTCAGTCTTGTACCACAAAATCAGTTGTGGTTAAAACTGGTCAAAATCGGAAAAAATCGGTAAACTGGACCTATCAAACCGGTTGACCGGTTTTGAATTTTTTTTTTTAAATTTTGATAAAAATGTTATTATTTTTTTATTTAAAAAAAAGAAAAAGCTCAATCAAAACAAATTTTTTTTTTAATTTTGATTCTTTTAATATGTTTATTTGATATATATTTTTAAATTAATTTAAAAATAAAAAATAAAAAATTATTATTATACTATCTATAAATACTTTCTAAAAAATGTAAGTAAAAATTAAAATAAATAAATTTTATATTTAAAATATTTAATAAAATATCTTATAATAAATATTATTTTATAATAGTTATATTATTATTAATAATTTAATATAATTTTTTATTTTTAATTAATCATATATATATATATATATAACTAAATATATATATATATATATATAACTAAATATATATATTTTATTATATTTTGGTTGGACCCCGATTGAGCCGATAAACCTTTGAACCCATATCTTGACCGATCCGATACCCGGTCCATTTTCTTAACCTTCCTAAAAAGTCATCGTGTCCCCAAGTTGAAGTGGCTGGCTGTGTTGGGTGACTATTACAATGTACAGAACATTGAGCTTAATTCTGGTTGTCTTGAAAGATTTGAGTATAAGGGTAAAGGTGGAATTGGGAATATTCAACTTTTGTAAGCTTCCGCCACTGACAAAAGTTTTTCCGTGGTTTTCTAACCCACTTGAGATGGCCATGCATTATGTGTTTGAATTTCTTCCTAGAGATTTTCCTCTCATACAAAATTTGACTCTATGTTGGTTGGAATATGTGGTGAGTGATCCTTGTTTGGATGAAATTTTTCAAAAAGATATTTTTTAAAATTATTTTTTTAAAAGAGTTTTTCAAAAAATAAAAGTTATTTTATGTTTAATTTTAAAATTAATTTATATTTAGATATAATATTAAAAGATCTTGTTTTATTCTTAAACATATTTTTTATTTTATAAAAAAGATCTTTTTTTAAAAAATGAAAATTGTAGCTTCTCAAAAAAATAATTTTTTTATTTTTCTAATGATTCTACTTTTATTAAAAAAGGTTATTCAAACATATAAAAAAAGACCAAAAATATTTTTTATTATTAATTTTTTTTTAATCACAATAATAGCACATAAACGAGTATAAATGAAAATATATGTAATATTATAGTTTTAACATAACCTTCTTTTGTCTTTAGATAGCGCCATCACCTGCAAGGATTGCTGCATTTGGTTGTCTCAAGCACTTACCCCTGATTCTGAGTCTTACATCAAAATTCGACCGCCTCCTCTCAGTCTCTTGCATATTGAATGTTTCTCCTGTTGTGGAAGAATTTCATCTATATGTTAGGACTCGTTTGGATGAATTTTTTTAAATTATTTTTTTTTAAAAGACCATTTAAAAAAGTAAAAGTTATTTTATGTTTGGATGCAAAATTAATTTATATTTAAATATAATATTAAAAGATTTTCTTTTATCTTTAAACATTTTTTTTATGTTATAGAAAAATAACTTTCTTTAAAAGATAAAAATTATAACCTCTCAAAAAAGATATTTTTGTACTTTTTTTAATTAATTATTCTACTTTTACTAAAAAAATTTTATCCAAACATATAAAAAAACACCAAAAGTATATATGTTCAATATACTGAACTAGAAAAAAAGAAGCTTCCCTACCATATGAAAGGCATGCAGCAAAGGAGGGAAATTGTACTCACGAAATCACAAAATTTCTTAGTTCTAGAACTTACGGAATGAAAAGGGGATGATTAGAAGAGCCGAGATAATTTTGGATCTAGATTTATCAATTTTACTCCTCTCAAATGTATAGTAAAAGAAATCTATATTTTTTCTTGAAAAGTATTATGTTTGCAGGTAGAAACTAGTAAAGGAATCTATTATGCTTTACTTTATTGTCTTCTTTTTTTTACTAATTTGTTTGACAAAAGATTAATTGACTCAAACTTCTGCATTTTCCATCTTGTATGCTATATGTTGGGGGGTTGTAGTTGCATGAAACTTCAGAAGGAGTTGACATGCCGAAAAAAGAGTACTCCAGTGGGCAATATCTACAATTAAGAGAAGTTACAATCAAAAGATTTCATGAAAGATGCAATGCAGTGCAATTGGCGATATACCTACTCAAGAATGCCTTTGTACTTGAGCGGATGATTATAAATCGAAGTAGTAACAAGTATCATGGTGGTGATGAATGGATACACTGCAATTTATCAAACTATGAAGAATTGACCCTAGATGAGATTCATGGTTTGCTCTTCAACGAAAGGGTTAAGCCAACAACGCTGATTATTATGTGATGCTCCTTGATATAGTTCAATTTTAATTGAGTTTAATCATCCCTTTTCTCCTTCACTTCAAAATCATGATTTTAAATTACGCATCGCAATCGCAATTGCTACAATATCATGGTTGCGGTGCCCTCAGCAATGGCATCACAACCACATTTTTCCGCAGTTTTTCACACTCGAAACTAACGCAATTGTAATTTAAAATCATGCATCAGATACAAAAGATTACCAATCTTAAAGATTCAACATATCTTTCTTGCTATTTCTTTTTTGGGTATTGTAGAGGGCCTAGCGCTCGAGAAAAACCTACGACACGGCGTTTGTAATGCGGGGCGTAGATAAAAATATGCAGGATACAAAAACATGTTGTCGTCTGTTGTTTTTTCTTGGGCCTTACAACCTTCGACATTAAAAAAAAGGAAGTGTTGAATAGCCCAAGTCTGGAACGTACTTAAAGGAGATCATTGTCTTTGTAGGTGCGAGTGCGACGTGTAATGTCAAGCCTTCATGCTGTTTAAGGCCTCCTTTCCGTTTGTAACATCTGCATGCTTTCGACCAAACAATGTGAGAAGGTTTGGGCCTCCTTTAGGTTTGTTCCAACGTACGCAACATATTCTTTTGCAAGGATTTGGTTAAAGCAACTTATAATATTAAATAAAAAATAAGAGTTAATTATTACAAATTATTAAAAATTAACTTTCTCCCTAACGTGACCTAATCTTTCAACTTACCCAGAGAAGATCAAGATCAACCGAGTCTAGAAATAGCTTTTAAATCCTAACAATTGAATGTGGGTACTCATAACATGTTCTAGAAATATAATTCATAATCTGGGAAATATGTTGCTCACCTTAGCATAATCCTAAAAGTTGTATGCAACACTGGAAATGAATGATAGCAAATGAGAAATTTGGTGTAAACTAAAGGAAGATGGAGTGCCAATAAACACAAATTGTACTTGAAAAACAACACACGAGACTGAAAAGTTAAATTGTAAGATGAAACTGACAAAAACCCGCACAATTTTAACAGTTGATAACAATAAAAATCTATGACATAAATTTCTGCACATTTACAATCAGCCACGCTGGTTTGAAATTGTACCAAAAATGGCAGGAGAAATTAGTAATTAAAGCATATGGTAAAAATAATATATTTTCATAAGTTATCGATTATTGACATCAATTATCTTTCCCGAAATTAACTCCTGCAAAACATTTACATTGTGGAAATTGCTTGCAATTTTCTTGGATAATAATCTGATCGAGAAGACCATTTCCTATGGCTGAAATATATATTTGTCTTTTCATGTCGTTTTCCCGTGGATAATTATTGTATGCAAATAGGGGTGAAGACTGAAGACAGCAGCATGCTCATAAATATGACTTTCTTTTAAACTTAACAATTAAGAAGAGTTCTAACTTTGAGTCGATACGTCGTTTACACTTGATGGCCTTAAAAATTACTCCCCCACATGAATGGTCCTCTTGCTCCTTCTTCGACAACTGAATTTAATTTGATAGTGCACATTGCCAATGGCATTTAGACACAGGAGCCCTTGCATGTGAAAATAAATTTATTCTGTCTATTAAGATTTAGTAGATTTATAAAAATTATATAAAAAAACTAAATCATTCCATTTATGTATATGAATTTAATTTTGATAAATTGTTAGTGTAAAAAAATTTTATATAAATATTCAATTATGTAATACTATATCAAAAAAAATGTTTAATTCAATCAGATACTATTTTAAAAATCTTATAAATAAAAATATATAATTAAATAATAATATAAAATTATTTTATATCAAAAGATCAAAATTAACCTCTTTATATATTGAATAAATTGGTCATTTTTCTTAAAGTTCATCATCATCATCATCATCATCATCATAGACCTACAGAAGAGTGGTAAATAAATTTAAGTTCAGTATTTATATTACTAAATTATTATTGTTAATTACTAAATTAGACACCGATATTCAACTAAAACACAAAAGACAAAATAGACTTTTTAATCCACCTCATTTATCGGCTCCATGCCTCCATGTAACATAGAGGTCTTTCCTCTGGACATCATGTATTTTGGCTGCAAATATTGTTGTGTCCTTATATTCAACATGTCCTTTTGATGAAGGTTGCTTTCGTGCTTATTAATTACTTGGCCAGATGGGGCCATCACTATGAAGATATTTGCATTGCTTGAAAGGAGCCTCCTTACAGTGAATGTGTCCGCATTTTGACCGCTTATGATCAAGCAAAAATTGTGTTTGTTAGGAGCTCGTTTTCTTTTCTCCTTATGTGCATAAATAATAATAATAATAAGAAGAAGAAAAGAAAAGAATAAGCTTAATTTTTCTTTGCACATTATGGCCTATCTATATTATTGTGCTTCATTTTTACATGCATCGATATCTAGCTATAATTTCATGGACATGTGTACCCTTTTCAGCCAGTTACAGTAAAGTAAATAAATAGAAATAAATTTGACCGTATGTATGTGAGATGAACAATTGTATACATGTATGCGTGTTGTTGTTGATACTTAACTAGTCGGAAGCCAAGTGGCTTTGATTCTGGTGAGCATTGCGACGTAACTAATGTTGTGAAAATAATTTGAACACTAGTATTTTAGCTTTAAATAATAAGAATAAAATGGCCAAAGAACAACGATGAGATAAAGTAGAAACAGATTATCGCTTGAATCGTGTAGTATTTCTGTAAGAGTTTAATTAAAATCTCTTTACCCAAAGTATCTTTCGGCGGAATAAGGCGTTAATGACGGTTAACCTTCAGGGATTAGGCGTGGAGTCTCATGGAAGCTTCGTCACGCGATGATCGATGCGTTGAGTATGAATCTTTGCAAGAGACAAAAAAACGCAATAGAAACAGTGGGGGCAGCTTCTATTGAGTAGAAGAGTGAGAATGAAGAGATATCCTATGTGTTGTGCCATGTATGGCGAGTTTATATAGGAAAAGAAATGCATTTGTTGTGAAAGAATTGGAAACTAGTCGTTGGATAGCGATCGGAAAAAAGAGTCGTTGAAGCTGATCGGGAAAAAGAGTTAGAGCATTAAAGAGTTACCCAAGCGGTAAAAAGAATTTTAGTGTGTGTTAACTAAGGCCCAAGTCCACAATTGTGTACCTCAATACCATAAGATGTTTACTAGATTGAAAGATCTTGTCGTATATAAATCTTTATTAAAACATTTTCATGAAGCGAATGTGGACTTCTTCCATAGTTAAATACATTATGAATAAAGTAAGTTTAAAGCATCTAAGACCATATATACAATAATCCCACGCGTGTTTCAAACTTAGAGGAATAAATAGGAATGTTATCTTGATGTAGTATCCAAAGGATTTGAGCTTTGGCAGAATGCAATTGGGTGACAACCCTAGGAAATTTGGTTGAGAAATCTCTTTGAACCAAACTTCTAAGATAACGGTTGGAGCATGTCCACCAACCACACAACATCCCATAAGATATGCTGCTCTTAACCGTTTTGCGCATTAAGGCCGTGCGCTATCCTGGAATCATGAGAGCTTTAGAGTTTTATGCCTATACTCATGGGAGACGGCGTCATCTCCACTCTCACTTAGGTGGCATCCATCAGGAGTATGCTACGTGAGATCTTACCCCATATTGAGGCTATGGATCCATTAAGAGTATTGCTCATCCAAAAACACCACTTTGTGTGATCTTGTCATACATCATAGGGAGGGACTCTTCACCAAGCATCTCATATGAATGGCAGAAATCAGTAAAAAGCGACAATACACTTTGTGAGATTCGTATGACTTCGTTTACCACATTGAACCACCTTCATGGGATGTCCAATCATAATGGTTGGGTTTCCATCATACCGTCTCAAGTTATAGACATCAGTCCCATCCCCCTCGATGTTTCACTTACTAGCGTCCTAGTAAATGGCTTCGTCAAAGGGTCAGCCAAGTTCTTTTCTGACCTTACAAAATCTATGGATATTATATTGTTCTCATTCAACTGCCTTACAATATTATTTCTCAGTCTGATATGCCGACTTTTTCCATTATATATTTTGTTCTTTGCTCGAGCAATGGCAGCTTGACAATCACAATGAATACACGGATGTCTGTGTTCTATCCCATAATGGTATGTCCATCAATAGGTTTCTTAACCATTCAGCTTCTGTTCCTGTCTTTTCTAAAGCTATAAATTCTGACTCTATAGTGGATTTGGCAATACAAGTCTGTTTGGTGGATTTCCAAGAAATAGCCCCACCTGCCAGCATAAAAACATAACCACTTATAGACTTTAATTCATCAGAGTCAGAAATCCAATTTGCATCACTATATCCCTCTAATACCGAGGGATAACCAGAATACACTAAACCAAAATTTTTAGTACCTTTTAAATACCTTAAAAGTCTAATTAAGGCATTCCAATGGATATCACTAGGATTATGAGTATATCTACTTAGTCTATTTACAGCATATGCAATATCTTATTTAGTGTAGTTCATTAAATACATCAAACTACTAATTATGCGTGCATATTCAATTTGTGATACACTATCACCTCTATTTTTAACTAGATGCAAGCTAGAATCATAAGGAATAGATACAGGTTTGTAGTCAAAATATCCAAATTTCTTAAGCATGCTTTCAATATAATGAGATTGAGATAAAATGAATTTATCATTTTTCTTACTCAATTTTATTTCAAGTATAACATTAGTAACACCCATATCTTTCATATTAAATTGAGAAGACAAAAATTTTTTAATTTTAGTTACAGTATCTAAACATGTACCAAAGATCAGTAAATCATCAACATATAGGCAGATGATAACACCAACACCATCATTAAACTTACTATATATGCATTTATCGGATTCATTTGTCACATACCCATTGGAAATCATAACATGATCAAATTTTTCATGCCATTGTTTTGGAGCTTGCTTTAAATCATAAAAAGATTTAACAAGTTTGCATACCTTATTCTCCTTGCCCTTAACCACACATCCCTCTGATTGTTTCATGTAGATCTCTTCTTCAAGATCACCATTGAAAAATGCGGTTTTCACATCCATTTGATGCACAACAAGTTTATAGATCGATGCAATGGCAAACAAAACTCTAATAGATGCAATTCTAGTAACAGAAGAATAAGTATCAAAGTAATCAAGATTCTTTTGTTGCTTGTATCCCTTAGCCACCAACCTGGCCTTATATTTATCTACACTACCATCTGGTTTTAGTTTCTTCTTAAATATCCATTTACATCCAATAGGTTTTGTCTTAGGTACTAATTCCCAAGTATGATTGACCATAATAAATTCAATCTCAGCATGTATAGCATCTTTCCAAAAAGGAGCATCAATAGATGTAATAGCATCATTATAAGTTAAAGGATTATCAGAAACAAGATAAACATAAAAGTTATCACCAAAATCTTTTTCTTTCCTTGTTCTTTTACTCCTTCTCAATTCATTATCATTTTGATCAACTATATCCTCAGATATATTCTAATGTGAGTTTTTACTATGCTTCTCTTTAGTTTTTATAGGAAATACATGCTCAAAGAATGATGCATTACAAGATTCAATTATGGAATTATGTTCTAACACATCACTTTTTACAACAAAAAATCTATATGAACTACTATTTTGAGCATATCCAATAAATATACAATCATATGTTTTGGAACCAAGTTTCCTTTTCTTAGGGTCTAGCAACATTACCTTAGCTAAATACCTCCATACTTTCAGGTATCCTAAATTAGTTTGTTTATCAAACTAGAGCTCATAAGGTGTTTTACTAAATTTCTTATGTGGTACCCTATTTTGTATATAGCAAGCCGAGAGGATAGCTTCCCCCCATATATAGTTAGGTAATCCTAAACTAACAAGTAGGGCATTCATCATTTCTTTTAATTTTAAGATATAAGGAACATTTACATGTCCTAATCTACCATGCCAAACATCAAGAGAATCAACCAAGTAAGCAAAAGAAGAACTTCCTTCATTATAATTAGTAACTACATTCAAAACATACAGACCATCATTAAGATAACCTTTACCAACATATATGTCATTTTTAAATAATGTAACTATGTTACTATCAAAGGTTACCTTCACATTGGCATTGTTAAGAAGATGGACTGACACCAGACAATGTTTAATGGCAGGTATAAAGAGTACTTCAGACAGTACAAGAATTTTCTCAGATGTCATTTTTAATGGCACCTTTCCTTTATCTAAGACTGAGATTTTGCTTGAATCTCTTAGGTAAACATAATCCTTCCCATCCTTTATGGGAGAAAACTCAGAGAACATCTCCTTCTTAGCACAAATGTGCTTTGTGGCACCAGAATCCACAATCCATCCTTTGGCTTCCTTTACTAAAAAGCATTCAGAAACCACTGCCACTATAACATCATCTTGATGTTCCGTCACGTTTGCCCTTGTCTTTGATGATGATTCTCCTCCTTTATTTGAGCCTCCTTGATTGTTTCTTTTCAGTCTACAAGCGGATCCAAAATGACCTGTTTTGTCACAAATAAAACAAGCACCCTTCTTCTTTTGTTGTTGGTTAGAATCATGCTTAGAATATGGCTTATGAACTTTAATGTTATGATTTTTAGAGCCATAAAATAAATTTTTAAACTGCATATCCTTAGCAATGTTAGCTCTAACATATATTTCCTTAGCATTTTGTTCACTAGCCATTAGCCTATTTTTCTCCTCAATCTTAATATGCACAATAATTTCTTGCAATATCATAGCTTTTCTCTTTTGCATGAAGTTCATTTTATAATCTTTCCAAGATTCAAGTAGTTTATCAACAAGAGTTTGAGATATAAACCTTTCAGGTAGAATATCTCCTTCCTTAGCTAATTCATCTACAAGCTTAGTAAATTCATTAATTTGAGAAGCAACAGATTTATTTTCATCTATTTAAAATATATTATAATTATGAATTAAGAACTTTTTACTACATTCTTCTTCATAAATAAATTTTTGAACCAATGCATCCCAAATATCCTTTGCATGAACATAATGACAGTAAATATCATACAAATTATTTGATAAAGCTCTTAAAATATTATGTTTGCACAATTTATTAGCCAATTCTCAATCTTTCAAGGCTTATTGATAATTTTCAGAATCATGTTCCAGTTTAGGATCTTGCAAAACAAAACTGATTTGAGGAAAGTTTAAAACTTCTAAAATTTTGTGTTGCCATCGTTTAAAATTATTTCCATCAAATGAATCAATCCTTGAAGTATCAGGAATGACCTTAGTAGCAGTTAAAATATTAGGATCCATATTAAACCCTTAAGAATGTTGTGAAAATAATTTGAACACTAGTATTTTAGCTTTAAATAATAAGAATAAAATGATAGCAACAATGAGATAGAGTAGAACAAGATTACTACGAATCGTGTAAGGCACTGTCCTTAAGAGTTTAATTCCGCTCTACCCAAAGCTATGCTCGGTGGAATAGCATTGACGGTTAACCCTCCAGGATTAGACGTGGGTTTCCACAGGAACTCGTCCACATGATGATCGATCCGGTACACCGAAAGCCGATCTTGCAAGCGAGAAAATGCAATAGAAAGCAGTGGGTAAACATTTTCTATTACGCAGAAAAGTGAGAATGAAGAGATGTCTTATGTGTTGTGCCAAGGGGCAGTCGAGAAAAGTAGTTAGGCGTTAAAGAAGTATGACCGGTAAAAAATTTTTCGCTAAAATTAAAATTTGCAGAGTAGTATAAGCTTAGCGGTACCCTGTATGAGCGGGACGAGGCAGAGGCGAGAGGAGGTGGGGCGCGCGTATGTGTATTTAACTAAGGCCCAAGTCAGCGGTGTCTCAATCTGTAAGGTATTCTGGAATTAAGTCTGAATTATATATAAATATTTATTAAAATATTTTCATAAATAATGTGAGACTTCTTCCATAATTAAATACATATAGACAAACTAAATTTAAAATACATTAAAATGCATATAAAAACAATAACTAATACTGTTCATGAAAAAGAAAAAAAAAAATGGGTGGAAAGTACGGGGTAAATAAGATAGTAAACTAGAATCGAACTTAAAACTTTTGCGCTAATTTCGATTGTCACCGTACTTCTTGCATGACACGTGCGTAACTTACTGATGAATTTTCAGAAAGTAATCCGTACTGTATTTAAGGAAACCAAGCTTCAGCGGACGATAATTCAATAGTCGGTGAAGCGGGTTTGCTTTAAATACCTAGCTAGCTACTCATTCTGTATTTTTCGTTTATTTTTTTAAAATTGAACATGTTTTTACGATTAATTAAAGACAAATTAATAACAGATAAGCTTGATATATCCTTAAAACCATTAATAAATAACTCAACGGTTAATTTTCTTTACATTTGTCCAATGTACTTTCAAGAGGTACGTAAGCTATATATATTCTCAAAATAATAATCTCCGAAAAAATAATAATCTCCAATGTATGAAATATCAATATTCAATATTTTTTTTAAAAAATCACCGTCTCTTTTCCTCCTAATCCTTTCTTTCTTTCCTCCAAATCGATTTTATGAGATAAATCTGAATTTACGTACAGCATAATCATTTTTAATATTTCATATTTTGTTACACTTATTTATTTACATGCGGTTCGCCGAAAGAACCACTCGGTAACTCTCGTTTTACACACTCCCAACTGTAACTCCGCATGGGAAACAGATCACACGGTTACCGTGATTGAACCGACCAGAAACCCCCTACTGCGCCCATCTCGCTTTGACAAGCGTCATTCATCTAAAGGAATATAGCACTGTTCCTCCAATCTAGTGGGGAGAAATTCTTAGGATTTAGCAGCTTCTAGATCAATAAAAGAAAATTGTGTTACTCTATTTTATTGATTGTTTAATACTTTTGCTTTGAGAATCATTATTATTTCTACTTTTATTATATTTTTAATACAATAAAATAGATTTTTTTTTACTATAACCTTCTAAGAATTTCTCACACCATAAATAGACCTAGACCAATGTCCCTATAAATTCACGAATTGCAGTGGCACTTCGTGTAATTAGGCACAAAAGTATCTAACCTTAAAGCAACCTTCAAAACAAGACAACAGACCAAAACAAGAAATATCTTTAGAAGGAAGACCTTAATTTGAGTAAATGGTTTGCTTCTGTTTTCTGGTGGATCAGAAGAGGAAAGTGCGGCGGAGCAAGCCGGCGGCGGGGACATGCTCACGGTGCGGCAGCGGAGCCAGTGTGGCTGATATGATGACACAAACCAGATTTTGCTATGTTCCCTTCTACTGCAAATCTTGGAAGGCTATTATATGCACCTTTTGTGGTGCCATTCTCAAGTCCTACAGATGAGCACCATATCTATCGTTCTATTTTGTGTTTCTTCAATTCCCTCTTCTTTTGAGCTATTTTCTCTCTAGTTTCTTATATTACATATATAGCTTCCTTCTAATATGATTATGTATAACTTATATCACAAACATATTTGGATTTTTGGACTTAGTTAATTGGTTTCATCTTGTATATGGAGTTGTGGTCTTGTGGATATATATATATATAGTCTCTCCTGTTTGGTTCCTATTTTCGTGTGAAAGTCAGAAAGTTAAATGCGTATATTTACTGTATCAAGCAACAAATTAATATAAGTGGCTCTTTGTTTATGATAGTGTTTTAGCGAATCTGGCTAAGGAAGCATCAATGATCAATTTTTTCTTTCTTTTGGGGATAACAGAGAAAACTCTTGGAAATATAGCAAGTTTAGCTTTGGTTTTGTAAAATTAATTTTGTTAGAATTAATTTAATTAAAATTAATTTTGAGATAAAGTGATATATATTTGATAATTTTTTTAAAAGTTATTTTGATAAAAAATAAAAAATAATTTTTTTAAAAAATTAATTTTAGATATAAGAATTAAATTTTATTTTTAAAATTCAAATAATATCAAAAATTGAAAAAATTAATTTTAGTATCAAAATCAACCAAAAAACTAAAACTAATTCACTAGCAAACTTAACTTAGTTGATCACAAAGGAGAAAGTTTGGAAAATTATTCCGTTAACACTAACCCCCAAAACAATTGATCTAAACATGCTAGTAGTGTCTTTTTGAGATGATGATGAGCTTTCTATAATTTTTTTCCTACCATGTTATTTTCGTTCTTTATTGTAATTTGCGTACTGATAAAAAGACAGAAATCTCGATCGGTCCCGCCATTCCCATGCATGTTTTTTTGGGATGGAGTAGTGCTTGTGTTCTCATTTACTTGGGTCCCATGTCGCTTTTATATATTTGGAGTTTTCTTGTTGTCAATTATGTAATTTCATAATTGAATTTAATTCGGTTGATAGGTTCATCTACCTACTCATCCAAAACACGGGTGTTTTTTTTTTTTTTATATGGTATTTGGGTAAAATATATACCAAAATATAGGAATTGAGAAGAATTTATACTGATATGAGGTCTATTAAAATCAGAGTTTTTGATTTCTAAAATGGTGAAATCGAAAATTTCAATTTTAGTAAATCCTATATCAGTGTAAATTCTTCTTAATAGTGAAATAAAAAATTTTGATTTTAGTAGACCTCATATAATGTAAATTCTTTTCAACTGCCTGGTGCATATATAACTTAAATACTATATAAAAAATACAATCCCCCAAAACACTTATGTAAAAAAGTAGTTTTCGTTTTGTTTTATATGTGAAGTTTTATATAGGATTATTAAAAATGGAATGTATAACACATTAAAAAAAATTTAATTTAAATGTATTGATAATATAAAATAATTTTATATTATCAATTAATAAAAATAATAGAAAGTGCTAATTCATATAAATAATCATCTGTTATAACAAGAGATTTACCATAATTTTTTATTTTATCTTATTTTTATTATTTGATAATATAAAATTATTTTACACTATTAATATATACCAATTAAACTTTAAAAAATATATATAAAATGTACAGCTATAGCCTTAATACTCGTGGAAAGTTTCGTTATAGAATTGGAAGTTATGTAAATTGCAATGTACTCATTTCAAATAGTCTAAAATGATGCTCTTTTTTGGGCAGCGAATTGCTTTAATTAATTTGATCTAAATGATGCGGAGCACACTCCGAAAATCTTAGGAAATGGCTTGCTCTCTTAGGTCGCTCGTTTTGAGGTGTGCACCATCCGAACATTTAATGAAGTGACTGCATTAAAGTCAATATGTCAGGAAATAGGACTGCTAAAATATTTTGCTAGTAATGGTATATGATTCGTCTACGTCTTCAATAATTAAACTGATAGGAATCCCTCTTCAAGAAATTGAACTGAAAAGCTTCAGCTAAGAACTGAATGCCATATGGAGGTTTGCAAATTTGCACTGGATGGACTTTAGTCATGATTCATTATAATGAAAATGTGCATATCGTTATGGTAAGAGTTGTATGCAACAACCTCAAGGAATGCAAGTCACAGCAGACACTACTTAATTATCAGTTCAACTTCATCTTAATGTTCGTACTACTTAATTATCAGTTATATAATATTTTTCTTTTCAATTTGGTCATCTTTCTATTATTGATATAGCATATTAATAATAGATAAACTTGACATATCCTTAAGGGCTCGTTTGGTATGTCAGATAATATAAGGCTTAATAGGATAAGGGTTAACAGTATAAGATTTTATTGTATAAGACTTGATAAAAATTTAATACTATACAATATTTGGTATGTCATTATATAAGATATTGTATTATATAAAATATAACAAGAAAAAGAGATTATAATAAATATAATTTTTAAATATTAAATTTAAAAATCAAATATTAATATAATGGTTTAAATAATTATTATAATTATTTTAGCTGTTTTTATTATATATAAAAATAATTTTACATTAAAAATGTTTATTTATTTATTTTTAATATTTTTCATAAATATAAAAAATATGAGAGAGAGAGAGAGAGAGAGAGAGGGAAATAGAAAGAAAGTTTTTATACATCAAAATCCAAACAGGCTTAATATCATATTCCTATATTTGATTGTATTTTTTATTATATAATTAAATTTATATTAAATATTATTTATTATTATTTATATATTTTAATAATAAATTTTTATTTCTATATTTCTATATTAGTTTGAATAGTTATTTTATAATTATTTTTAAAAAATATTTATTTATTATTAAATAATATTATTTTTTATTTATATGATTTTTTTATTGTTTATTTAATAATTATTTTTTTTAATAAAATATATTAAAAAATAAAAAAATGAAAAGAGCCCTTATACATCAAAAGCTAATCAAACCTAATATGGCCTCCCTAAATTGGATTAAGTTATCCATCATTATAACGTATAAGAAAGATTTGATAGATAAGCCTATACAATACGTTGACTGCACTAAACAACGGATAAAGTTATATTGTATTGTATTATCTTATACTATTATGCCTAATACGGCATGCCAAACACCCCCTAAAACTATTAACAAATAACTCAATGGTTAATTTTCTATATATAGTTTTCCTATTAACTTCGAAGAGGAATTAAACTCGTTTCAAAATAATTCTCTCCCCTGTTAGAAATAACAAAATATCAATATTCAGTATCAAAAATCGCATTCTCTTCTGCTAATCTTTTTTCTCTTCTGTTGAGAAATATGACTAGAACCAAAAAAATTAAATAAATTAAGACCAATGAAATCGACAGAAATAAAGAAAATAACTTTATTCAATTAATGATTTTACTCACTTAAATTTTAATGGCAATAATTATTGCTTGTACACATGGATACAGTGAGACAAGAGGAAGAGACATGTTAATTATGTAAGCGTGCAATATATGTAAGGCATAACATAGAAAAGAACATTTAAGCATTTTTATAATGTTTCATATCTTGTTACACTTATTTATTTATTTGCAGTGACTGCTCCAAAGGAACCACTTCTTAACTCTCATTTATACGCTCCCAAATGCAACTCCACGTGACAAACAACTCACACGATTACCATGTATAAACCGAGGAGCACCCAGTAGAAAAATTCTGGTGCTCCTAAAACGAGAAAAATTTTTTTGCTCTGTTATATTTAATGCTTAATATCTCAGTTTTGTTGGTCATTATTATCACCTACTATAGCTGTATTTTTAATCCAATTGCTTCAATATTAAACATTGAATGATTGAGATTGAATGATTGAGAGTAAACTTTTTTTTGCCCTTACAACATTTAAGAATATCTTTTGCTATAAGGATCAAAAGAAAGAAAGGAAAAAAAAATATATTATACAACCAATTTCTTTTTGACAAGTGTCATTCATCTAACAGAAGATAGCACTATTCCTCTTACCTAATCAGTCAGACCTTAACCAGTTTCCCTTTATTAATTTCAACAAGTAAAGACACACGGTTTTAGTGATATGGTGAATGTTAAAAGTGCGTATTTTGTGTATTTTTGTGATGAATAGTGAGGATCGTGCCATATCTTATGGTGAGATTGTAAAGTATATCAATATATTAATTATTTATAATATATTATAATAATATCTAATTTTAAGAAAATTTAAAAATATAATTAAATATATTTTAAAAATTAATTATCATACACTAATAATATAAAATTATATTGACAGTATAAAATAATTTTATACTATCAGTGTAATAAAAAAATTTTATTAGTATAATTTTAATTATTATATATTGACAGTGTAAAATTATACTGACAGTATAAAATAATTTTATACTGTCAATGTAATCAAAAAATTTTATTAGTGTAATTTTAATTATCATACACTGACAGTGTAAAAAAATTTTATCAGTGTAATTTTATAGTACTACCAGTATAATTTTACACTGTCAGTGTATGATAATTAAAATTATACTGATAAAATTTTTTGATTACACTGATAATATAAAATAAAAAATTATTTTATACTATCAATATAATTTTATACTATCAATGTATGATAATTAAAATTACATTGATAAAATTTTTTGATTATACTGATATTATAAAATTATTTTATACCGTCAATATAATTTTATACTGTCAGTGTATGATAATTAATTTTTAAAATATATTTAATTATATTTTTAAATTTTCTTAAAATTAGATATTATTATAATACATCATAGATGATTGGTGCATTGATATACGCACAATATCTCATGTAAGGCGTACACATCTCACTGCTTATCATAAAAATGCACAAAATACACATTTATGCAAGGGTATAAGAGAATTCACCTAGTGATATAAGTGACTGAAAAAAAATCAAAACTAAGGGCAGAAATTCCGGAGAAAATAGGACATGAAACAAGACTTGTATGTAAAACCAGCGAACTTCTTCTTCTATTTACTGTGTATGTCATAAAAAATACAAGTATCAGTAGCAACAAAAAATTTAGACTATTTTAGATATCTTTTTAGCCATAAGGCAGTTTCACAATGGTCCAATTAAATTACTGGATATTAGTGACCCATTTTTGGTCCAGTCACCTAAAATTTCTTTTGAGCAAAAAGATGGAATTGACCTATTGACTGTGTTTAAAACACTGACATTGACTCTTTCCAAGTTAAGTCCTCTAATTATATATAAAAAAAAGCTTGTACTGAGATTTCATTGAAAAACTAAAAAAATTCACATTTCGTTCATTTACTTTGCTTTCTCACAATGTTTGAAACTTAACTGTCGAGAAAAAGTTTCTGTAGCTATGGTTTCTGTTTAGCGTTGTCCTCCTGAACATGAGTTTCCAATAGTTTCTTGTTAGCAAAAGAATCCAGACAAATGGCTCAAGCATAACCTTTAAACAGCCACTGTGCTTCCTTTTTATGATTCTCCATCCAACGGTTACCAAGTGTTTGGTCATCAGGAAATTTCGCGGTGCAGATCTTACACTAAATAGCATTTTCCTTATCAAAGCTGTCATTAATTGTGGAAGGGAGCAGAGGCGATCCTTCTAAGTGAGGATACATCTACTTCATCCTTGAATCCCCAAATCAACTTGATTTTCTCCTTTTCACTATGAACCAACTTTGTAAAGAATTCTCTCTCTTCGAGTGTATAAAAAATTCTACTATCCTGCAAGACCACATCGACAAACGCCTTCCTCTGAGCGATTAGGTGTTCTGTCCCAAAACCGTCATCTCATCAACGACAAAAAAAAATTTCTTTAACTTCTAAACTGCTGATCGGCAATACATGCATACGGATTCGATCAATGGTTTTACCTCACATTTACCTCAAATGATCCACACCGTTCCATTATTTTTATTAATATTTGAATGGTTATGACCGCCTAGATCACCAATGTCCAATTCTTTAACTGGACCATTGTAAAACTGACCCTTAGCCATAAGATTGATAGACAAATCTACGAGGATACATCAGTAAAATAAACAACAATATATTTACTCCTCACATGACTAGTATATGACAGCTTTATGGGCCAAAAACATCACAACAACTTAAGCTCATTCCAATATTCTCTTCCATGATTTTTTAGCTAGACACTCAAGTAAGGATCTTAAGAATTCAAGTCTTGCTCTTGGAAGCGATTTGATGAACATATTAGCAACATTATACTTTGTAGGGTAGTAAATAAGTGAAACTTCTTTCTCTTTTTTAAAATCTCTAATAAAATAGTATTTGATCTTCATATGCTTGGTCCTTCCATGATTAACTGGATTTTTTACCATGGAAATAATAAATTTGTTGTCACAGTTTATGGTAGTAGGATGCTGCTACCTTTGTCCCAAGTTTTTGAGAATTTTTCTTAGCCAAATGGCTTGATTCACACCACTAGAGACTACAATAAATTCAGCTTTTGCTGTGGATTGTGCAACAACATATTGCTTCTTGGTTCCATGCAAAAACACCAGAACCAAGAGGAAAAGCATATCCAACTATGCTCTTCATATCATTATAGAGCCAGCCCAATCATTATTTACAAATCTCACCAAATCTTCATTTTTACATGGCTGAAACCAAACACCAAAGTCAGCACTTCCTCTGATATGTCTTAGCATATTTTTAGCAACTCCATAATGTGCTTGACTTGGAGCATTCATGAATCTTGAAAGCAAACTTGCAGCATACATCAAATCCGGTCTTATTACTGTCAAGTACAGCAAGCTACTAACCAAGCTTCTATATCTTCTTTCATTTGTTTTCTCATAACCATCATTCTTGGACAACTTCATATTATTGGGGAGAAGTGATGCAACTGATTTACAATGTTGCATTTTGAATTTTTTAAGGATTTCCTCTGCATACTTCTTTTAGGAAATGAAAATTCCCTCTTTAGATTGATGAACCTCCATCCCCAAGAAATAACTCATGGAACCAACATCTGTCATCTCAAACACACTTCTCATTTGCTTCTTAAAAGCATCAATGAACTGCACATTACTCCCTATCACCAATAAATCATCAACATAAAGAGAAAGGATAATGACATTAGATTTTGAGAAAGTCTTCACATAGAGTGTTGGCTCACTCATGCTCCTCTTGAATCCATTATCAATGAAATATGAATCAATTCTGCTGTACGAGGCTTTGGGAGCTTGTTTGAAGCCATACAAGGCCTTTTTCATCTTATAAACATAATTTCCCTTTCCTTTTACAATGAAACCAGCAGGTTGCTCAACATAAATCTCCTCATCCAATACTCCATTCAAGAAGGCAGATTTGACATCTAACTTGTAAATAGTCTAGTTTCTTTGAACTTCTAAGGCAATGAGTATTCTAATGGTATCATGTCTTGCAATTGGGCCAAACATATCAGTGTAATCAACACCAGCTTCGTGGGCATAGCCCTTGACAACTAATCTAGCGTTGTGCTTGTTTATTGAGCCATCAGAATTCAATTTGGTCTTATAGACCCCTTTCAATCCAATCACCTTTCTATGATCTGATTTTTTAACCAATTGCCATGTACCATTTTTTTTCAATCAATTTGGTCTCTTCCTCCATTGCTACATTCCATTCTTTGTACTTTGAAGCAACATCAAAATTTTCTAGTTCATGAACTATAAGGTTACACCTTTCATAAACATTAGCAAGAGTTTTTGTCTTCCTCACTAGTGATTTGGGTGAGGAAGAAGAAGAGTGATCTCTTGAAAAAGTAGAACCTGGGCTAGATAACCCCAAATAAGGAATAGTTTCTTCATAATCCAAATCTGAATTGCTAGAATCCCCATATCAGGAACATGATCATAAACATATGGTGGCTGAATAGATTCATATTGGAGGAAAACTAATATTATTTCAACTTTTGACTCCTCCCAATTCCATGAACTAGCCTCGTCAACTTTAACATCACAGCTAACAACAATTTTTTCAGACTTCAACTTGAAAATTCTATAGCCTTTAGACTAAGTGCTATAACTAAGAAAAATACCTTTCTCATCTTTCACCTCCAACTTGTGTCTTCTCTCTGCTAGTGCATGAATATAGTAAATAGAACCATACACCCTCAAGTGCTTGACTAAAGGCTTAGGATTGCTCAATGCTTCTAAAGGTGTTTTTCCATTGATTGCTCTTGTAGGTAGCCTGTTAAGCAGATAAACAGCCATATTGACAGCCTCTGCCTAGAATTTTTTGGGCAAGTCTTTTTCAAACAACATGCTCCTTGCCATCTCTATAACTGCTCTATTCTTTCTCTCACAAACTCCATTTTGTTCGAGACAATAACTAACAGTGAGTTGGTGTTGTAGGCCTTCTTCTTCACAGAAGTGCTCAAATTATGTGGAAGTATATTCTTTGCCTCAATCTAATCTTAAATGTTTTATTTTGCAGCCACTTTGAGTTTAACCAAACTCTTGAACTTCTTGAAAACATGAAACACATCAGATTTTTGTCTGAGAAAATAAACCCATGTATTCTAGTAAAATCATCAATAAACAAGATAAAATATTTGTTTTCACTAAGAGAAAGAGTCCTCATAGGACCACATAAATCAGTGTGAACTAACTTAAGCTTCTCTTTAGCTTTCCATGCTTTCCCAATAGGAAAAAGCTGTCTATGCAACTTGCCCAACTAACAAGCATCACATACATCAACATATACTTGAATGGGAGGCAAATTCCTCACCATTTGTTTTTCATGAAAATGCTTTAATGCATTAAGCCGATAATTACCATATCTCTTATGCCACAGCCAAGTCTCGTCAACTTTGGCTTTTGAAACATCACATGAATGCTACCACATAAAAGAAAAGCTTTTGCTCTCCATAGCAACATTAGGAATTTCCTTTCTAGCAAGATCAAAAATAGTGCAGTGATTATTCTCAAAAACAAGAGAATATCCACGAGGAACCATTTGAGAAACACTTAATAAATTATGATCAAGTTCAAGCACAAGTAGCACATCACTAATAAGTTTCACATCTTTCTTTGTTGAAACAGAAATTGTACCTCTTCCTGCAGATTTTACAACAGCACCATTCCCCATTCTAATAGAGACATTGATTGAAGTATCAAGCTCCTTAAAGAGCTTTGACTTGTGAGTCAAGTGATTAGTGCAACCACTATCAATTATCCATGCATCTTTGTTATCAAAGCTAGAAGACAAGTCTACCACAAACAAATGGTCATCACATTCTTTGCTCTCCGACACATTTGCTTGCTGATTTGGCTTGGAATTTGAGAAGCTTTGGCCTTGCTTCAGCCTGCAAAATTTCTCAACGTAGCCAAACTTTTTGCAAAAATGACTTTGCATCTGAGGTTTCTCTTTAGACCAACAATCCTTCTCTAAATGATCAGTTCTTTTACATATACCACATGAAGGAAATTTTCCCTTGCTTTCAAGTTCCTTAAGGCTTAAAAAACCTTTTGTCAAATCTGTATTTTTATCTCTAACCACCTTTTTCTTTCTTTTACTACAAAAAGTCTTTTGTTTATGTTTAAATTGAAATGTCCCTTCAGTAGAGCTTCCATTTCGTCTATTCATTTTATGCTCATGTGCTTCTAGAGCACCAACTAACTCAGTCATAGATATTGTACTAATATTTCTAGATTGTTACATGGCAGTGACTATGGGATCAAATTTAGTAGGCAAGGAAATCAACATTTTTTCAATAATTTCCTTATCAGAGATTGTATCTCTATACAACTTCATTTGATTGGTAATTTCTAACATTTTAGCAGAGAAATCTTTAATAGAATCAGAATTAGACATCTTCATATTCACAAAAATCTCTTCTTAAAGTTTGAAGTTTAATTTTACCCTAACTGTGCCTTGATTCTCCTACTACAATATAGTCCAAGCTTGCTTCACTGTAGTAGTATTCATAATGCTTGGAAAAATTTTATCTGAGACTACAGATTGGAGAATAAAAAGAGCCTTTGCATCTTTTGAGGAATTTTCTTTGGAGACTCTTTATTGCTTTTTTGTCAATTTTGCATTTGCTACTGGAGCTTCAAAACCCTTTTCCACAATGTTCCATAAATTACTTGTCATCAAGAAGCATTGCATTTTGATTGCCCAAAAATCATAGTTGTCTCCAGAGAAATTTGGTGCAATGGGTAAGGAAAGACTGGTGGAAGCCATCTTCCTGGACCAGGAAATGAACCCTAACCTTTGGCGAAACTCACAGCCTTAAGATCAATGGGGCTCGGATGCCAAATGTTAATTTCAGTAGATAAAGACACATACTTTTAGTGATATAAGTGGCTAGAAAAATCAGAACTTAGAGCAAAAATTACAGAGAAAATTGGACATGAAATAGGACATGTATATTGTTGTAAAACCAACAAACTTCTTCTATTTACTATGTATGTCATGAAAAATACAAGTATCAGTAGCAATAAAAAATGTGGACAATTTTAGACATCTTTTCAGCCATAAGATTGAGTTTCTAGACAAATTTACAAGGATACATCAGTAAAATAAACAACTAAACATTTACTTCTCACGACTAGCACATGACAACTTTATAGGCCAAAAACATCACAGCAACTTTAGCCTATTCCAATACCCTCACTATAAATTCATGAATTGAGTTGGGACTCCATGTGAATATAAGCACAAAAGTATCTAACCATAAAGCAACCTTCACAACACTACAAAAAACCAGAACAAAAAATACCTTTGGAAGGTAACCTTAATTTGAGTAAATGGTCTGCTTCTGTTTTTTGGTGGATCAAAAGAAGAAAGTGCAATAGAGCAAGCTGGCAACGGGGACCTGCTCAAGGTGCGGCGGTGGAGCCAGTGTAGCTGATATGATAATAGAAACCAGGTTTTGCTATGTTCCCTTCTATTGCAACTCTTGGAAGGGTATTATATGCACTTTTTGTGGAGCTAATCTCAAGTCTTGCAGGTGAGCACCATACAATCCTATTTTATTTTTCTTACCTTTTATTTTCCCACTTGTTATTTCTATATTAAAAGTAGATACTCTTATTAGATACTATAGAGAAACATAAAACTTTGGTTTTATCTACCATTACCAAATGCTTTGTGTTTGTGTCTCTCCATCGTGTCTAGTAAGAATATCTATTTTTTTTTATGTATAAATAGCATGTATTTTATATTATATAGCTTCATTCTATTATGATTTGTATGTATAACATATTTGGATTTGGGGCTTATTTAGCTTCATGTCGTTGTATATGAGTGGCAAATGTATATTAAGAAAATATTGAATTCTTCTATTGTATTATGCTCTCCATTTGCTTCCTATTGTGAAAGTTAAAAGAATAATGTTATTTGTACTCAGTTTACCTGAAACACCATATTGACTTATCCATCATCCACCATCCACCATTGAAAATGATAAGTTTCTTATTTTAATATTTTTTTATCATTTTCAATTATGGATGAATCGATACGGTATCCTAAATGAAATGAGTATAAATAATGTTACTCAAGTTAAAAAGTTAGATATCTATATGTTCTGTATCAAGCATTTTATTAATATTAATATAAGTAAAAATACTTGAGTGCTTCAAGATCACCCAAGTATTTCTCTTAATATAAGGGTTTCTTTGTTTATATGTTACTGTTTTAGTAAACCTAGTTAAGGAAGCATCATTTTTCCTTTTACGAATAATATCTCTTGGATTGTCTTTTTAATTCTTTACTGTAGCTCGCATACGGATCAAAAGGATGGAAACCTTCATCAATCACGTGTTCTTTGGGATAGAGTAACACTTGTTCTCAATTACTTGGTCCCATTCCCTTTTATATATTTGGAGTTTCATTTTGCTGTCAACTAATTTCATAGTTGAATTTAATTTGGTCGACATATAGTTATAAAAACCGGCTTGGATCGACTGTTTGGATCGGTGAACCAGCTAACTAGCCGATCTGAGTTGCAATCCGAGTTGCTCTACAAATCAAATCTACAACAAAACTCGTAAGAATCGGTTTGACTCGGCCAATTTTTGTGAAAATTGGTGACTCGACTGATTTAATCAAACTGATGGGTCATGCTATTTTTAAAATTTTTTCAACTTTTTATAAAATAATAATAGATGCCTTTCACGAGTCATCATTCAACCCCTTGAGTATTGGCCTTGAAATGAAAGTTGCATCAAAGGCCTTTAGTAATTTTATGACCAAACATTTGCCTGCATCTCTTTCACCATTCAATGTGAGATTAAGATAAAGGTTAATTGCGGTTTACCTTCCTGTATTATAGGCTATATGCACTTTACCCCCTATATTTTAAAAATATGCATACTGCATTTTTATAAATGTGTACTTTGACCCTTCTATTGATTTTTTATCAATTATGAACAAAAACATTACATATTTAGGATGTCGAGTTGCACATTTAGAAAAATTCAGGAGGTCAATTTGCACTTGAACCAAAATTTAGAGGAGTATAGTACACTTATTTAGGTAAAGTGCACATTTGCAAAAATGCAAGTAGTCGAGATTCACACTTTTCAAATGTAGGGGATAAAGTGCACATGACCTATAATTTAGGGGGATAAACTACAATTAACTCTTAAGATAATGGGAGTCATTTTATATTTAAATATCTAATTTCCAATTTCTCAACTATTTAATGTGGGACTAAAATTATGGGAGTCATTTTATAACTAAATATTTGCCTTTCAATTCATCCACTGTTCAATGTGGGACTAAAATAGTTGAAAGCAAGCTACACATATGTTGTTTTTTACATAAGTTTCTATGCAAGTGACACTCCTTTCATTTTATAACTTATGTATTTTTATATATTTATTTAATTATATTCAGTTCACCAGTGATCCGTTGATTGAACCAATGACCCAATGACTCAATACTTCGGCCAAGTCGAGCATCTAGTCGAGTTTTATAACTGTGAGTCGACAGATTCATCTACCTACTCATTCAAAAAGTGTTCTCGTTATGTATGTTTCATATATGAATTTTTTGAAAAATGATTATTAAAAATGAAATGTATAACACCAAAAATTGAAATGAATAAACTAGGAAAGCACTAACAGGTTATAATACTTGTCCAAATCTATTTGCTAAAATGATGTAACATATAAATATTTAGATAAATAAGTGGGTCAAATTACATGATTTATAACAATAACAACTCATAATTTTTGTTAAAAAATTGAACAATTCTGACTTTTTAGAGCCTTGTCAATAGTTGCGCAAAGTTTTGTGATAGGACTAAAATTTATGTAAATTGCATCATATTCGTTTCAAATAGTCTAAAATGCTTCGCTTTTTCGGGCAACGAATTGCTTTAATTAATTTGATGTAGATGATGTGGAATGCACTCCGAATATCTTAGGAAATGCGGTTTGCTCTCCTAGTTCGCTCGTTCTGATAAGCGTACCATCTAAACATTTAATGGAGTAACTGTCTACCATCAAATTGCATTGCTAAAATATTTTTCTAGTAATAGTATGATTGGTCTACGTCTTCAGTAGTTAAACTGATGATGGGAATCCCTCTCCAGGAAATTGATCTGAAAAGCTAAGCGAATTACTGAACGCCATATGGAGGTTTGAAAATTTGCAATAATGGATGGACTCTTGCGTCATGTATGATATTTATTGTCATGAAAATGTGCACATCGTTATGGTGAGAGTTGTTTGCAACAACCTCGACGAATTCAAGTCACAGCAGGCACTACTTAATTATCAGTTCAATTTCAACTTAATGTTCGTATACTACATGTTCTTTTTATGTTTTCAATCAATAAAGAACAGAAATAAATTGGGGGGGGGGGGGGGGAAGGAAAAGATACTACATGTTCTTTTTATGTTTTCAATCAATAAAGACCAGAAATAAATTGGGGGGAAAAAAGAAAAGAAGAGAAGCACTTAAAGACTTGTTCAACCAATTCTGTAAGTTTAGATGGATAATCATGTTGAATTTCAAGAAGTAATATGCGTGAATGTATAACTAATAAATAGTTATTTATATCGAGATTTATTGTACCATCAAAATTATATTTTTGGTAACTAATAATAAATATTGTAAGTTTATTTGATGATGATAATAATAATAATAATAATCGATTGCGTCTTATTCGGTATCTAGAATTGGATATGGAATTAGAGTTTGAAATTGGAATTGGATTTCTCAATTCCAATTTTCATATTTTGAGTAATATATAAAATTAGAATTATAATTTCACATTCTAATTCTATTGAATTGAAAAATTACTAAAAATGAGCTCTTCTTAATTTTTAGCTCACACCATATGAATTATTAATTCCAAAACTAATTAAATATCATTAAAGTCTATAGGATTCTCTCCCTTTTTCTATTTACATACTATCTATCATATTTATTAAAATATAATATTTTTATAAGCAGTAATACTAATAATAATAATATCATCCTCAATTTTAACTTATTATTTTATATATCCAAATCCAAAAAAAAATATTCTTTTATATATAAATAATTTTCACAAAAAATTACTATAGTACAAAATTATTATTTATTAGTATTTTTATTAATTTTAAATTTTGAATCATACGTTTAAATAATATAACTAAAATCAAACTTAAAATTATGATTCATGTTCTAATTCTTTAACAAACCTAAATATAAAATTTAAAATTCTAAGTCAATTTTAATTTCAAAAGAATTAAAATTAAAATTAAAATTGAAATTCTATGCTACAATTCCAATTTTAGTCCAAACGGATCGTTATTGATAAAAAATTAATTTTAAAGAATTGTTTAATTGCAATTTTGGGTTGGGTTAGTAGTTAGCAAACTCTTCCTCAAAGTGATGACTTCATAATTTAACTCATTGATAGATAAAACTTGTTTAAAATTGCAATCCACTTTCACTGCAATCAATGAATCTTAAGTATAAATTAATGAGATTAAAACTATATATAAAAAATGGATATCTATGAAATCACTAGAAAAGTGAGCAAGTAAATTGTCAAAGTTTCTGACAAAAAAGTTATTAGGGCTCATATCGAAACATGTATGTTTGCAAGTTGTTAGGGAAAGAAAAGAAGAGACACCAAAGAGAAAGGAAGGGCAAGGGGGGTTTAGAGGGTTTTTCTCGATGTGTATTATATTTATATATTATATATTATGGGAATTTGTTATGGGCCTCACTTGAGTATACTTCCTATTCCTACTTGTGTTTACTGGATTGAGTGGATTTTAGGTTTGCCAAATGGGCTCAAAAACTAGTAGGATAATTTTCTTTATTCCAGTCGTGGGCCTTAGACGGAAGTGCCATTTGCTTACGTTTGGGTTCGGCCCGGAAGTCTTGGGCTGGCTAGGCCTGCTTGCTGTGAAGGTCAATGTAGTCGTCCCTCAAATAAAAAAACCAGAAGCACCCGAGGTCACAGATCAAGTGGTGAAAAGTGTCCACCCATAAATAGTAGGTGCATCAGGGCGCGAGTTTGAAACTCACAGGGGCAGACCCCCTGCCTATTCCCCCCACCCCTAATATCACCTTCCCCCGACCGAAAAAAAAAAAAACCAAAAGAACGTCAATGCAGTGTATGTAGTCAGGAAATGATCTTAAGAGAATCATTAACATATATTACAGTGCACTGCTTCATTTTATGTTTTACTTTTCTTATTGTGAATAATGTTCGTAGTTGTAAGGTCCAAAATTACAAGTATCACATTGAAAAGTGTAATTATTTGTTAGAACTATGAAGTAACAAAAGTGTAAATAGAAAATTATTTATATAATGAAATAGTTATTTCATTTTATAATCATAATTAAACACAATCAATGAAATAACAAACGAAAATCTGGTGTTAGACTTATTGGTTAATAACTTCTTGTAAAAAATAAAAAAGAAAACAAATAATCAGGTCCTTATTTTTTATTTTATTTTTATTGAAAATCATGATGTTATTGTTAGTGGGGCGAACAAGCATTGAGGGTGGGGAATAAGGGTGACGTCAAGCACATGGCATGACAGTGATTCAGGCTTGTCTAACGAGGTGCGGCGGTGATCGTTTCTAGTCCAGTTTTGTTCGTGGCAGTGGCAGCCCTACCTTACGATTTATCAATTATCAATCGAAAAAATGTTTTCTAATATCTGATGTATATTATTTATATTATTATTTAATTATATATTATTATATGTGTAATTTTTAAAATAATAATGATAAAAATTAAATATTTTATTAATATAATAATATATAATCGAATGAATATATACAATTTTTTTACATTAATAATATATTAAAATTAAATTCATTTTAAATAGATGTTATGTATAAATATAATAGATAATATTTTATGTTGATGTGAGAATGAGTGGATGTTAAAAAGATCGTTATAGATAATATTTTATGTTGATGTTGATAATAAGTATATGAATGCTAACACGAGAGATATCAAATTTAATGTTTAATTTTAATATATAAATAATAAAATCATTATTTTTATTAATTAACTTCTATTTTTCAATTACACAAAAAAAAAATTCTATTTTTCAAACTCTGCGTGTACAGCCACACCTTATACATTTCTACATAACTTATATTGGGCATCATATTTTGTTTTGCAGTGATAAATTTTGATTTTAGACTTGGGATTTTTTTTTTTTTGTGGGCACAGCTGAAGAAATTGTGAATTGTTTATTTACATATTCTTTTATCTGTATTTTCCCTTATTAAAGCTTATTATTATAAGATGAAAAATCATTTGGTGGCAAGGAAAAGGTGGTGGATGATGAGCCTCACATGGCCATGGCAAGCGGAAGGTTAGAACTACAAAGTTGACTTGGGGGTAGAGAACTGAGAAGACAAAGGGAGTGGTTGAATTGCCTTTTAAAACTAGTGAAAAAGGTGCAACCAAAAAAAAAAAAAAGGGTCCCTAGTGAGAAAGAAAAAGGAATCAACGCCTTTATTGGCGGCCTCAACTTCAAAGTCTACGTCAATGGTGCTGTCTGTTGTGTTGTTGGGTTCACGTACACAAAACTACTACTCTAAAAATGAAGTTCCATTAGAAATATTTTTAACTCATACTATAAAATATTGTATAAAATATAGCATATTAATATAAGTATGAATAAGTATTGAGATACAAATGTACTTCCCTAAAAAAAAGATATTGAGATATATACTATCAACATGAGATAAATATATAATTATATATCTATATGACAAAAAATCATATTTAGTATTAAATTTTGACATATAAGTAATATAACTCTTAGAAGTATAATCATCTTATTCACATTTAATTAGGTCGGTTGAACTAGCTGAATTTTCATTTTTGTGTTTTCTGTGGCTGTGCATTATCATTATGTATTTTTTGGCATCATTTTATTTGTTTGACATAGTTTTGTGTAATATATTTACTGTACTTCTTTATCATAGTAAGCTTTGCATACTTGCACAATATTCATTACATGAAAAAGAAGTGGGAGAAATATAGTTTCAAAGCTGGCTATACAACCATATTTTCTCAAGAAGTTGTTCGGGACAGATGTATATTGAAGTTTTAGCTTACTTTTAAAACTACAGAGATTTTGTTAAAAATGTTCACATTCCTATGAAAGATATGCACATGACATTTTTAAATTTCATTTCGGTTAGATCCACTTAAAAACAACTTAATTTTTGTTCGAATAAGATTATTTTTCAATGAGAAAATGCATGTGTTTCGAAGAGGAAAAACAACTTCATTTTTTGTGCGTACAATGTTCCTGAGTTGTCATTTTCATAAAACAATACAAGAAAATAACTATAGAACGGAACAAAATTACAGTAGACAAAGATGTCAATGAGAATAAAAAATAAAGAAACCACAAGAGACAAAGACTTTAAAAGTCTTAATCATTATACACTATATTGAAATGATTATGACACCAAATAACACATTAAAATTATTAAGAAACTCTGCTTATCGAAAATTTATTAAGAAACTCTTAATCCACCTTCCAGTCCAATGCAGGGTACAGTGAAAATGACTTTCATACAAGGATATCTCACAAAAATGGTATGAGTACATGTTGTCGTCGTTAATAATTGGTTTTTGACGGTCTTCCCGTCCACACGGAAATGAAGCTCCTTGTGAGAATACTGTGAAATGTGTATGTGTTGCACATAGTTGCTTTCGGTGTCTTCGTTGACCCATCATTTATTGATGAAAATTAATAGGAAAAGAAATGTAATTTGTACGTTTATTTTCTCGATATATTGAGACACTCATACATCTTGTTTATTCATTTTTATAAAAAAAATTTAAAGAAAAGAATTGTAAATATTTTTTATGGTTGATTAGACGGGATGTCAGTAATAATATCAGGAACTGAATGTTCATATAACACAATTCTAATAAGAAAAAAGAAATATCGAGGGAATTCATTTTATATGAGATACAGCGCCAATTCACTATTTATTTATTATTGAATAAGGTATAAATCCCATTTAAATTGGGTCCATACCTTATCTAATAGTGGATAAATGATAAATCGGTATAATGCTCCACGAGAAGTGAATCCCTCTATCACTTTTATAAAGAAAATGAAAAGTAGAAATATCTAATTGGTAGGTATTTCTAAGTCACAATCATAATAGCCCTTTTTTATTTTTATTAAAAAAATATTGTTAGAATATAAAATTATTTGTGTATCTTTACTTAATAAATTAAATTTTTGGAAGAAATAGTTTATTATATGATATCATTAAAGCTTCTATAATCAAGTAATTTAAATTTCAAACCTTTTTTGTATCGTGATTTGTACATTATTCACGCTTTAAACTTAAAAAAGCTCTTGTGTGAGGGGACGTGTCTTAGAATTGATTGAACATTTATGGATGACCCAACATAAAGGATAGGATAAGCACAGATATCATTTTAAAATTGAATAAGTCTACTTTTAACCAAATGTCTCAAGTTCGAGCCCTGAAAATGAAAAAAATCTTTGTTAGAAAACTTAAAGCCCCCTTTAAAATATCTATCGGTCGAGCTAAATTAATCGAGTTTCTGGTAATAGAGCTAGTGATCTGTGGAGCTTTTCTCAAAAGAATTGAATAGTTATAACTTAACACCAAAAGTTAATTCATGAGAAAAAAATTGTCTAAACACTTATAAAGACTATTTAGGTCTTATCTCTAGCTAATGTGAGACTCTAATAAAATGTTGCGATATGAAATTATTTATATGTCTTAACCAAACAATTTAAGTTTTTCGAAAAGATGATTTATGATAAAGAGAAAATGTTAATATTACTTCAAGATTTACGTATCTCCTTTTTGCATTTTTTATTGAAAAAAAAGAGAAAATTTAGAATTTGTTTAATTTTAGAAAATATTTTCCTTTTAATTTTTTTTTAATATTAATTATAAATTTGTTACTTTATTTCCATTTTATCCCTTATTTTTAAAACTTTATGAAGAAAATAAGGAAAACAAAAAAATTTCTTACTTTCACCATTTTTTTATAAAATCTTGAAAATAAAAATATAATAAAAATTAAATTACAGTTTCGTAATATTAAAAAAAGAAAATAAAAATAAAATATTTTGCTTTGGTAATAAAATAAAGTATTTTCTAACCAAACATACCATTGTTATTCTCTTTTTATCGATCCCTTTTCATATGTAAAAGGGTGGTGTTTTTTTTTTAAATATTTAAATAACAGTGTTGTTATTTATTTATTTTGATTGAGCAGTGTTGTTAGTTAAATTGCGCAGCATATCCACTCAATATATATTATATATTATAATGCATTTTGAAATTTGAAGTTCAAGTTATGAGTTTTTTTTTGCAGCAAAAAAACTTAAAAAAAAAACTAAAAAGATATGAGGTTGAAAGATTTTATTCGAAAAGATAAGAGATTGGAATGATTGGAAATGTGAGAATTGAGAAGAGGCGGAAGATGACTGATATTGGATAGAGATGTTGACTTGCAAGTGCGAGGCCATGTGCTCCAACGCGGCTGTTACTTAAAAATGTCATGGGATATATATATAAAATACGGCATCAGTAATTAATATATTTAAAAACAATTATAGTGGCAGAAGATACGAAGAAAGTAGCTAATTTTGTTTATCAATAAAGTATTGGTCCAAGTAAAAAAAATATAAATTCTTTAAATATAAAATTTTGAATTTGATATTGAAATTCATATATAGAAAAAAATATTATTAAAAAAGATCACTGTTTAGATATTTAATTATATTTTAAAATATTAGCCTTTAATTTATCGGATGAAAAGATATTTTTAAAAATTTAAAAAGTAAAATTCATAGAATTGGTTTATAGTGGGCGGGTACATGATATATGAGTAAATTATCTATTATAACTTACCAAAAAAATTATCTGTTATAAGATCAAATTTCAATTATATTATTTAGGATTAAGTTGTAAAATTATATGGACTGTTTTTGCCCCGTGGTTTAACAAAAAAAAAAAAGTTGTAAAAATATATTTGTGAATTATTTAGTTTTGCCATAAATGAGTACACTTAAGTTGGTTTGAACATTGACCGCAAATTTAAAAAAGAAAAACTAATTTTCGTACATTATATATATTTTAATTATACTTTATCTTCAAAATCACTTATACTTAAAAGCTTTTAGAGAAACTTAAAAAAACTCTTAACTTAATTATGTCATGACTATGGCTAATATTAAAAGTTACTCAAATAACTTAAGGATTATGTATAGTAATAAATGAGCTATATTCCTAAAAAGATGACTAAAATTCAAATTTTGAGAGGAGAATATGCACTCCATGATGAATGACAAAAATATTACTTATTCCATCAAAAGCAGTCAAGTGTGAATAACTAAGCAAAATAGAAATTCTTTCCATTGATCCCAACTTGGTTTTGTTAAATGGAACTTTTTTCTGCAAAAAAGAAAAATGTTCAATGGCACTTGATCAGCTTTCATCTAAAGGGAAAAAGGTCAGAAATCTCACGATTTGATCACGGAATACTATAATCAAATTAATCCTGTGCATTGCATAACTGAGATTACTAAAAATTCTGAAACCCAATATTACAAGAGTAAGCATCCTTGTTTGTGGGTATCAATTTTCCTTACACAAATAAGAGAAACTGCACGATAAAGCGAGCTTAATGCTGTACCCACTAAAAAGGTATCTTAATGATTTTATTACCTCATCCAAACTATGATTAGAGGACACACAAAAAGAGCCACTCTTCAATTTGATTAGAGATTTTTGTACGGTGTCCCACCTCATATTTAGATAAGTTCACGATAAAATTAAATTTTATCAACTTTGTGTAAAATATATTTATTTGTTTTTAAATTTTATTGATATTATTATGTATTTAAATGTTAAATTTAAATTTATAAAAATAATTAATTAATAGTTGCGTTTTGAATAAAGTATTTTTTTAAGAAAAACTACATTTTCATCTCTAAAATATGAGTAATGTACTAATAAATTCATCACTAAATTAAAACATACATATAAATTGATTCTTGAATTTACTTATATTAAAATAGGTTAATTTTTTTAGGAATCATTTTATTAAATTTAGAATCAAATTTTTACTCTATTTATTATAACGTAGATAAATTCAAGAATTAAATTATATGTATTTTCTAATATGGAGACAAATTTGTTACACTCCAATATTTCAGCAACCAAATTATAGTTTTTCTCATTTTTTTGTGTGAATGACAGTTTTTTACTGCAACTCAATTACATGCTTGCCGTGAGATAATAATATTTGTTGGGGATTAGTCCTCAAAATAATTAAAATAAAAAAACTGAGTTGCATAGTACCAAAAAAAAAAAAAACAAATTTGTATAATAATTTGCTACAAAAAATGACCTTTTAGCCACGGTGATAAGCATAACCGTTGTCAGAGTATGAATGTATGATACAAGTTTGTCCAAGTCCGTGTCCGTCAATGAGGGCATCAACCGCTACCTCCTGTGTACCTTGAAGCCGCGTTAAAGCGGGTCCCACAGATCCTTCAACCCAGCGCAGCAACCATTCCCTTCCAAGCCATGTTCTTTTGTTTTTTCTATGTTTTCCTTTTAAATTCAAAAACTTTATTATGTATATCATAAGCTCGCTTCACATTACCTTCTCGGTGCAAAGTTTTTCTTAAAGTTATAAGATTAGATAGAAAAAAGCTATGATACCAGATAGACAAAGTCACAATAATAATTAAAAATAAAATTTATGTAAAGGGATTACACATTAATTTCAAATAAATATCACATATACTTTTTTAAGAATTGAAATGAAGTTACATTTTTATTTTTAAGAATTTATCTAATATTCAAAACTTGGACTAATATAATATTACATTTAACTTTAAAGAATTTATTCGATATTAAAAAAAATTTAGAAATTAAATTGAGAATATATTCATCTTTTATATACCCAAACACATTTTACTCTTAATTTTGGAAAACGGTGGTGCGTATTAATTTTTTTCTTTTCTGGGAATAGTATCAAATTGAGCGCCTCTATATCATAAAGCACAACCTTTTGAGAATTGTGAACCTCAGCCCCAGAACTTTCATTTTTTATTTTCTTTTTATTTTTTCAATATTTTAATATTATAACATTGGTGTCAAAGATTCTGAATTTTGAAAACCTCACCACCAAATCTTCAGGAAACAGCTGGTTTTTATAATGGGAGCTAGTAGTAATAGTTTGAAGTTTCATAAACTTCTTTCATTTTATTTTCCTTGTTGTGGGGTCCCCTTTTTTCCTCTGTAGATGACAGCCTAATCAACAGCCTGGAAAAGGGTGTTTGCAGCCACTCCAAAAAGCTCAACTTGATGGGATTTCAGTAATGGGATTCACGTAACCTTAAATTCGGTCTCATTCTGTTTCAGACTTGTTCACTTTGGCATTCAGGGGTTAATTCACATTTCTCTCTACCCTCCACAACAACCTTAACAAAGGTAAGCACATCAAGACAACTCTCTGTTCTCACTGTTCTTACGTAAGAGAATTCTAGAAAGATAGATTTAATACTCTTGTTGAGGGGGGAAAAAGGGTGTGTTGTTTGGTGTGTGTGTGTGTGTGTGTGTGTTTTTATGTTGTGTTGTGAATTATGAGTTATGACGTTAGGATCATTGTGGTTTTTGTCTGTTGCTCGTAACAGAAATGTCTGGTTTTGTGCATTGAATTTGATAGATCCGAGGTTGGTGCAGGATTTTTTTGTGTGCTTTGGGGATTGGAAGTTAAGCTGAGGGTATTGCTTACCATCTGTTTATGGACTAGTGTGGAGACACTACAATGTTGATGATGAAACTTGTTGTCAAGTGGGTTCCTTCTGTTTTTGTTGTGTTCCTGTTTTTGGTGAATGGGGCATTTGCCTCATCATACACTCCTCCTGATAATTATCTCATTGCTTGTGGTTCCTCCCAAAACATCAACTTCCAAGGTCGCACTTTTGTTCCTGATTCACAGCATTCTTCACTAGTGTTGAAAACTGGGAATTCTGTTGTTGCCAGTTCCAATTCTAGTGCCCCATTTCCAATCTACCAATCAGCTAGGATTTTCACTGATACAGCTTCTTATAGATTCGAAATTGGGCAAGAGGGTCGGCACTGGGTCCGGCTGTATTTTTCGCCTGTTCCCAACTCTGGTCACAATTTGACTTCTGCTTCTATAACAGTGGTTACGGATGATTTTGTTCTCTTGAGCAATTTCACCTTTAGGGGCTACAGGGGTTCTTATATGTTCAGGGAGTACGCCATCAATGTTACCTCTGATACCTTGATTGTCACCTTCATTCCTTCAAATGGTTCAGTTGCTTTTGTCAATGCAATTGAAGTTGTGTCAATGCCTGATGATTTGTTTGTTGATCAGGCATTGGCCCTTAACCCCTCAGTCCCATTCAGTGGCCTTTCTGAACTTGCTTTCGAAACTGTTTACCGGGTAAACATAGGAGGTCCCTTGCTTACTGCCCAAAATGACACCCTGGGAAGGACTTGGGAGAATGATCTGAAGTACCTCCATGTGAACAGCTCTGTCACTAATGTGACTGTTGACCCTTCCACCATCAAGTACCGGCCAGGTGTGACGCCTCAGACAGCGCCGAATTGGGTCTATGCCACTGCTGAAGCAATGGGGGATCCAAATGTAGCCAATTCCAATTTCAACATTACTTGGGTCTTCCGTGTGGATCCAAGCTTCTCCTATTTTATTCGGGCACACTTTTGTGATATTATGAGCGACTCTCTCAACACTTTAGTGTTCAATTTGTTCATAAATTCTGACATAGCTATTGAAAGCCTTGATCTCTCATCCATAACCAATGCCTTGGCTGTGCCCTACTATAAGGACTTCGTTTCAAATGCCTCAGCAGACTCTAACACTTTGACAGTAAGTGTTGGTCCTGATACCATGGCAGACATCACAAATGCCACTATGAATGGACTGGAGATAATGAAAATCAGCAATGCATTGAGGAGCTTCGACGGTCTTTCTTCAGTTGAGAGTCTTCTTCCTAGTTCACCATCAAACAAGAACAAGATAGGAATTATAGTTGGTTGTGTTGTTGGGGCTGTAGCTGCCATAGCATTTGTTGGTTTCTGTTATTGCTGTTTGGTGCGACACAAGTCAAAGACTACTCAACAGGGCCATTCATGGCTGCCATTGCCCTTGTATGGAAACTCTCAGACCATGACAAAAATGTCAACAACTTCGCAGAAGAGTGGAACTGCAAGCTGCATTTCTTTAGCTTCAACAAATCTTGGACGGTTCTTCACTTTCCAAGAAATCCTAGATGCAACCAACAAATTTGATGAGAAGCTGCTTCTTGGTGTTGGCGGCTTTGGCAGAGTTTATAAGGGAACTCTTGAAGATGGAGCCAATGTAGCTGTTAAGAGAGGTAATCCTAGATCTGAACAAGGACTAGCTGAATTCCGAACAGAAATTGAAATGTTATCCAAGCTTCGCCATCGTCATCTTGTGTCTCTCATTGGTTATTGTGATGAGAGGTCAGAGATGGTTCTTGTCTATGAATACATGGCTAATGGACCCCTCAGGAGTCATTTGTATGGAACCGACCTGCCTCCTCTATCATGGAAGCAAAGGCTTGAAATTTGCATTGGAGCAGCAAGAGGCCTCCATTATCTCCACACCGGGGCATCTCAAAGCATAATTCACAGAGATGTAAAGACAACAAACATCCTCTTAGACGACAACTTTGTTGCTAAGGTTGCTGATTTTGGCCTCTCCAAAACTGGCCCTGCTCTTGATCAGACTCATGTGAGCACTGCTGTTAAAGGCAGTTTCGGTTACCTTGATCCCGAATACTTTAGAAGGCAACAACTTACGGAGAAATCAGATGTGTATTCATTTGGAGTAGTTTTGATGGAAGTGTTATGCACAAGACCAGCCTTGAACCCTGTCCTTCCTAGGGAGCAGGTTAACATAGCAGAGTGGGCAATGACATGGCAGAAAAAAGGGATGCTTGATCAAATCATGGATCAAAATCTGGTGGGGAAAGTCAATCTTGCTTCTCTTAAGAAGTTTGGGGAGACAGCTGAGAAGTGCTTGGCTGAGTATGGTGTGGATAGGCCACCTATGGGAGATGTCTTGTGGAACCTTGAATATGCTTTGCAGCTCCAAGAGACCTCATCAGCACTCATGGAACCTGATGATAACAGCACGAACCACATCACCGGAATTCAGTTGACCCGTCTCGAGCACTTTGATAACAGTGTGAGTATGATTGAAGGGGGCATCTCCGGCACCGATGATGATGCAGAAGATGTTGCCACAAGTGCAGTGTTCTCACAATTGGTAAATCCTCGTGGAAGATGAGTTCTTCTTGTGCCCCCCTTGATTCTGGCCATTGGCCACTAAAGTGCAGTGGCTGTTCTGGTCTTTGGACTAATTGAAAAGTCCTGATTGATCAATGAAGGTTGTTTCCCATTTCGTTACTGCTTTTGTAATCCATTTTTTCTGTTTTTGCCCGTAAGCAAGTTACAATGTAATATATTTGAGTGTTACTGATGGGTGCCAACTAGCTGGTTAGAAATTGTATGTAAGGTACCCAACTACCCATAAGATTCTGTTGTATTTTATATAAGCCAATTACGAGTCCAGCTCCACTAGTCGTTCTTACACGTTACAATAAAAGGTCTTTAGAAAATGAATAAACTATAGAGCAAGTAAGGTATTTGCTTCTCATAAGTTGATTTACTTTCCTTTGTGCGTTTCTATTAACTCGAGAGAATTTTTCCACTCTATACATGTTGTGGCAAAATATGTTCAAAATGTTTTGCAGACTAAATTTATCGTGCAATCAATATAGTACCCAATAAATTGAAAAATGATGGAAGACTTATAGAATATAATTAAGAGTGTTTGAAAGTATCCGTAGTGTATCTAACACAATACACATTTTGATACGGATACAATGACTATTTTAAAGTAGTAATGCTTCATAAGTGTATATGTTATAATGAATTTTTTCAAAAAAAATTATGTTGTGCGGTGAAAAGATTTTGTAGTTAAATTTAATTTTATATAACACTTGTAGATGGCTAATGAAGATATAATACCCACTTTTATTGTGTACAAAATATGTTTTGTATGATTGTCATGCAACTTGTGTGATTTGTAGCTATATGTATGAATAGTATGCAAAAAACAATGCAAGCACAGCCTTTTGTCTGCAAAAGCATAATTTCAAATGAAAAATTATACCAAAAATTGTACTCTTTTAATGGGCAGGGCTATCAAATAGGTCGGGCTAGCCCAATTAGGTCCGGCCCATATAGCCCACAAATCATATTTTAGCGGCTGGCTCATTTAAGACCGGTCCACGTTCTTAAATGGGCCAGCCCGTTTAACCATTTTTTTTGGTTTTTTAGTTTGATTAAAAAATTAATTTTGATTAAAAAAAAGTGCAACAATTCTTATTTCTTATTAAAAGGTGTGAGAATGTTCTAAATTTTTTACTTGCACAGACTAAACCATTTAACTTGCTAATTAAACAGGTCGGGCTTAAAAAATATTAGTTTAAACAAATTGTTATTTTTTAAGCTCAATTTATCTATTTTTTACGAGTAAATTGGTTGGTCTAATGGATTTTGCCCATTTTGACAGCTTGTTAATGAGTACATAGCCTAAGCCTAAAAATGGTTCTTGTATATGATTATATGATCGATGGTCCTCTTAGCAAATGCCAACTTACCATAAGTAGATCTAGGCCAACAACATCCAAAGCCTAATAAATGAATGGTAGTGCAAAAACAATGTATAGCTCACCTTGTAAGCCATGGGGGCGTTGAAGTGATCATTGCATCATCTCCTTCAAAACCAAACAAGGTAACTTATAAAAATTATAACAATAGTGGAAATCATTCAAAGCAAAAGAGAATTTGACTTTGCACATTTCTAAACTAAAGCAAGAAATACCAAAAGAAACAAGTTGTACTTGTAAAACAAATTCTAAGGTGGTAAAAGATGTATTCTCCCTCATTAAAAAATAAATAGAAAAATATTATCAATTTACTAAAGGTTGCCCTAAAGAAATCACCTGCAAATTTCTCTAAAACTTGTGTTTTAGAACTTCCTTCAAATAAGAGCTTGCTCCTCACTGAACCACATGTCGATAGCTCTTGTGTATGGTTCTTCCATAAAGGCTTTCGGGCCCTATAGTTGATTGTAATAAATTAAGTTAGAATTAGCCTGCAACAATATATTGAAAAATGTGACATCAAATGAATAAGGCGCATGTTTGCTTTAAGACTAAGGTTATACTTCAAATGAATAAGGCATATGTTTGCTTTAAGACTAAGGTTAGACTTCAAATTAATAAATCCTCTAGTTGAGCCAAAATCACCAATCTTGACCTTGCTTTCAGATGTATACAAAAGAATATTTTCTAGCTTTAAGTCCCGGTGCAGGATACCTAAATGACCACATTTAACTCCAAGAATAATCGACTTTAAAAGTAACTTGAAAAGACAGATGTATGTAAGATGAACTCTCTATACCAAAACAAAGATATGATGAAAACTCTCTATACCAAAACAAAAATATGATAAACTCTAAATTACCAAAGATGTGTTTTACATATTATATTAGATATGATAGGATAAGTTAATACTATACATTATGCTCTAATCCATTATTAGGTACAAGCAATATATTGTATATGGTTATCCATCATAACCTCCTTGTACAATGGAATAATGGATAATTTAATCAAGTTTAGGAAGGCCACCTAATTAGTTTTTAAAATATAATGTCTCTTTCATTTTTTATATATTATATTAAAATAAAATAAAATAATTCATAATGAATAAATACTTTAAAAAATTATATTTAATATAAAAATATTTAAATAATAGTTAATTATTATAATTATAAATTAATACTAAATAATAAATAATATTAATTAATAAATAGAAATTTTTATTATAATATTTGTTTTTAAACCCAAATTTGATCAACTAATAAATTATTATTTTAATATAATTTTCAATTTTTATAGCATAATGAAAAGTACAAGTCACAAATATAAAATATGTAAATGAAATAGAGTATATTCTATATTTTTTAATTTTTATATTTTATTAAACTAATAAATAATTATTAGAAATTGGAATAAATAATAAATTACGTTCAATATAAGTAATAATTTTAAATAATGCTTTGTGTGTGTGTATAATGACCTTTTTTTTTTATGCTGTGTGGTAAAAATTGTTGTAGTTAAATTTAATTTTATATTACACTTGTAGATGGCAAATGAAGATATAATACACACTTTTATTGTGTTACAAAATATAGTAAACTCCCAAATTAGTCTCAGACAATATTTTTAGTAGACTAATTGGTCCTTAATAAAAATTAATTAATTCTAAAATTCTTGATTATTGTAAAAATTGGACACTTTAATGCCTAACTCACCTACAACTTGTAGAGAGTTTGACATGGAGGTAATGTGTTGATTAGGACATCAATAATCCATTCCATGTGGCACTTATGGAAACTGAGTTGGGGGTGTTTTGAATTATGAGGTGCCACTTGAGATAGATTATTGATGTCCAAGTTAGTTTACCTTCATATCGGACTCTCTACAAGTTGCAGGTGGGTTAGGGATTAAGGTGTCCAATTTTTGTAATTATTAAAAATTTCAGTATTAATCAATTTTTGTCAGAGACTAATTTATTTAATAAGGATATTATCAAGGACTAATTTAGGGAATTTACTCTACAAAATATGTTTTGTATGATTTTCATGCAACTTATGTGCTTTGTAGCCATGTGTATAAATGGCAGCGCAAAAACAATGTAAACACAAATTTTTGTTTCCAAATGTATAATTTCAAATAAAAATTATTCCAAAAATTGTAGTCTTTTAATTAAGGGCTTAGTTTCAACGAAATTCATTAAAAATTAAAAATTATTAATTACATGTCATTTTATTATAAAAAATATTTTAAAAAACAAAGATAGTGACATATTGGAGGTTATCAAAAAACCGTTACAAAGAAAATTATTATAAAAACTATGGCTTTTTAATCCTGAAATCACATAATCTTTTACTTGCTTTTTGCTTTATTGGACAAAAGAAAAAAAACTGAATACACCTTCCTTGTCAAAAAAAATTTCTGTTTTCTTCAAATTTCTTTGGTATTTGTTATATATTTTTCTTGCTACGAATTTATTCTTTTTTTAAGCAAAAATTAATTTTTTTTTTTAATTCTGGTTGGTTAATGAGAAAATAGAAGTAAAGCTATCAAAAAGTGATTTGCAAAAACAAAACAATATAGCGGCTAGACTGACTCTGAGCTTTACAAAGACAAACACATTTTCGAATTAACTTGTTTAATACATTCGTTCTCCTAGCAGTAAAAGATATCATATATTTTTTATTGTTAATTTTGTTTTTGCATGTTGCTCTAGTTTCAAAGTACTTGTGATACGAACTCAGAAAGGTAAAATGAGGATCTTCTTATGGTCATGGATTCTATCATAAGGGAAAAAGCTTGTTGGTGATAACTTGAAGAAAAGCAATCCAAAAGCCTGTTTCTATTGGATTTAGTTTATTAATTCAAATCTGATTTATATCTTTAAAGGATCAAATCAGAATTGTTAGGAGTGAATCTTCTTATTTAGGATTAGATCTTTTAATTTTGGTTTCAAATCAAATCTTTTAGATAGGATCAAATAATTTTTGTTTTTATCAATTTTAGAAATTATGTATAAATAGGTAAATTGATCTTTAGACAATTCAATTATGAAGCATGGATACTCTAATTTGACAAAAGTACTCGTACCGGATATGTTTAGGGTACGGGTACACCTAGGTACGTACACTTTTTTTTTTGGAAAAAAAATTAGGTACAATTTGGGTGCGGCTCTGGTACCTGCAACCCTACCCCTTTTTTCTTTCAATTGAAACACCCTCACCTATAGCCACCACCACTCAACTGCTCCGCCGGCGACACTCCTCACATCACAACGGCAGCGGCTCTCTTCACGCCACAGTGGTGGCGGCAGTGAGGAAGACATAGTAGCAGCACGAACATGAAAGACAGCATGCTAAAGGTAGCTTCTGTTTTTGTTCTATAATTTTATTTTTATTTGAGTTTTGCTAGAAGACAGCACGTGAAAGATAGCACACGAAAGGTTGCCATTGTTTATGTTTGAGTTTGAGTTTTGATTTGAAATAGTTTGAGTTTTGTTCTAGTTCTATGTTGTTTTTTTTTATTTTTTTGAAAACTTGTGATATGAAATGGAGCCTGAGAAACTGAGAGACTCTAGTGTTTTGGTTCTATGTTGTTGCTGCCATTTTTTATGTTTGCTTATGTTGAATGTTCTGGAAAGTGAGAGGGATGGTGTTGGTGTTCTAATTCTTTGTTATTTATAATCTGAATGAGTAATTAAATTTTTTACTTTTGAGTAATATAGAAATTTTGTAATTATTTATCAGATGTTTTCACAAGGCTCAACAGCTGAGTCTACTAGTGGTAGTGGGAAATTTGGAAGTAGTAATAATGCTGCCAATTTCTCTGCTTTTTTTACCAATAAATTTGCTATAATATTTTAAGTATTGTATTTTTTTATTTTTTTGATGTGATGTTGAATAATTTAGGCTTGTTTTATGTTGAAGTTGGGGTGTTTTCTAATTTATCATGTGAAATTTTAGTTTTCATTTTATGAAACTTGTGAAATCTTCATATATATATATATATATATATATATATATATATATATATATATATATATATTGCCATACCTGTATCCCAATTTTTACATAATTTGCATACCCCAATACTCGTATCCATACCTGATACGAATACCGTACTCTTATCTGTGCAACGTAGCAATTTAGAGTTCAGATAGTTTAATTATAGTTTGACTATCAATACAATTATGAGGTTTTTCTAAAAAAAAAATAATGTAGATAAAATAGACGTAACAGGCAAGGAAATGAGACTTAAAAGTCAAAACAACCACAAGGAAACTAGACTCAATAATGTAGACAAATAGGAATTTACCTATGACCTATAACTGACACCAAATAATAAAAAGAAAAAGAAGGAAAGTAAAAACTAAAACACAAGAGAAGTAAAATTAAACACACGGCGGAAACAAAATAGACACAAAGGATAATAAAGATAGGGTTTCCCTACTAAACTTCTAAGAAACTTGTTTTTAGCAACCTAGGTCATTGGAAAAGGTTTTTTTTTTTTTTTTCAACTAGACCTCTAAGAAACTTGTTCTTAGCAACCTAGGTTATCGGAAAGGGATTTTATCTACTAGACCTTCAAAGAACCTATCCTTGATAACCTAGATCAAAAGGATAGAAAATTCTACATCACACGGAGTCAAATGAGGAAAACCTCATAATTGTATTGATAGTCAAAGTATGATTAAACTATCAGAATTCTAAATTGTCTATAGGCCAATTTGTGTACATATTTCCAAAAATTGATAAAAATGAAAATTATTTAATCCTATCTAAAAGATTTGATTTGAAACTGAAATTAAAAGATATAATCCTAAATAACAAGATTCACTCCTAATAATTCTGATTTGATCCTTTATGGATATAGATCATATTTGAATCAATCAACTAAATATAAACTAAATCCAATCAATCAATTTAGATCAGCTTCTGAATTGTTGCACTCTAATCAAAATCAAATTAGCCAATCAAATCTGATTTGCTCCAGATATGTAGCACCCCACATAATTGTTTGCTCTCCAAGCAATCTCCAATTCGGAAGTAATATAACTAATTAATTAAGATTTAGTCTTGATTTGTTGAGCTCCTTGTGGTTGCTTGCTCTCCAAGTCATCGCTGGTAGAAACAAGTTGTTGGATTGGTTTTCTTCAAATTATCACCAACAAGCTCTTTCCCTTATGATAAGACTCATGACCATGAGAAGATCCCTATTTTGGTCTTCTAAGTTTGTATCAACTTTTGCTTGAGCTATTTTCTTAAACTTTTAGTGGGAGAAGTTTCTCCATACTCTTGCTATACATTGTTGAATATATGACCAAAAATATCATGAAATTTCGATGCTTGTGTCATATATCTATGCCAGTAATAGATCCAGAAAATTTAAGTAATAGGGCAAAAATAATATATACACATACTAAGAAATTTTAAATGATTTTTATTTTAGAGTGGAGTCAAACTTAATGAGATAATGAGGGCAAAATATATATAATACTCAAAAAAATAAATAAATATTAGTGGGAGCATGAGCCCCCGGTGTGCTACAAGTGCATTCGTCCCTGATTTATGCAATAATAGATTCTGATTGACCGTGTTTTCAAACTTGTATGTGTTACAGGATGCTCTACCTAAGGAGTCAACCTTTAGGATCAAACAAACTAGATGTAACTAATGGTTTTGATCTTCTTATTTGATCATTTATAAGTTAAACATAAACTATTACACTTTTTATTCAACAGGAAATCAGGGTACACACCTTTTTTTTTTTTTATTTTGGCCACTGAGTGCAGAACACATTTTTATCCCAGAAGTACGATATAATATCATTCTAGAAGAACATTTGAAACATTCAAATTTATCTTCTGCAAACTATACCATTCCCATTGTTGGCACCGCCAATGCCATCCAGCATACCATATTCCATCACTGAGTCTTCCTTCCTTGAAGCTGTATCAGAAGAGAATATACAAGAATGAAAATTTGTTGTACTTCCATAATGTGGTAACCAATCAAGAATATGCAAAATCAAGAATTTTGTTATTAAATGAGCAGTTATGTCACCTAATCTTACTTTTGCATTGAGATTTGGAAATGGGAGAATCACAATCAAGATAGCAAGACTTTGGCTCTTGGGTTAGCTGGTGATTTTGATGGGCACTTAGCAGGGCATGGTATTTTCTTGAGAAAGCATGAGCTCCTGTGGTTGGTGCAAGTATGAGTTTCTGAATTAATTGAAATATATTTTACAATTTAAAATATATTTGAAAGTTAAAACTGTTGGCTCAAGTAACGGTTATCGTTGGGCATTTGCAATTATAGAGACATATCTTTTCTTGTAAAGATGCAACTGTTGCAACCAAGTGCATGAAATGAAATGTCTCTTGACTTGTCCTCGTTTGGGTTCATACATGTTGTCACCATATGGGTGCATGAAATAGCACCTTTTGTGGCTTCAAAGAACATGACTTTAAAGAATAGTCACTAAAGAAAAGTCATTACTTTTGACTTTGTCTTTGTGCTCATGTTGGCATTGCACTACGAAAGGACAGAAGGCTTCAACACACAGTTACTATCAAAGAGACACATTGTCTCGTACAATTGCAACCATTCAAGATATGCAATGTTGCAAATTAAATATTACATAGAAGCAATGTGTCAATTGATTGTGGCTGGACGTGAACGTCCGTGAGCATGTCTTATGTAACTATATATAGTCCCTATTGTCAAGCATTTTTTAGCACTTTTACTTGGCGTATTGTGAAAGTGTCTGAGAATTACAAATTCTTTATATTATTTTTCAAGTTCAAAGAGAGTTAGAATAAGAAATTGTTAAATTGTTGAATATGATAAAATAAAAGTATATTTTTCTTATAAAATTATAATATTAACAGATAGAGAGTGGAGTTTTCCGAAAAAAAAAAAGAATTTAAGGATAGGATGATAATAATATGAAAAAATAGTAGGTTCAAAATTTGAGAATCACTTTTTCTCTTTTTGACTTCCTTTGCTTCTATGAAAACCAGCTTCCAATTAATCTACTTCTCTTAAAAAAATAAAAAAATTGATTATTTTTTACCTTTTTTTGAAAAATATAAACAAATAATACTGAAAAATATTATTTTTCCAAAAACTTAAAATAAAAAAGCACTTTTTTTCTCTATGAAAAACAAAAACAAATGGGTCAATGTGCACATGATATTGACTAAACAATTATATACTGTGGATTTATTCGAGAAGCCCATTTTGCAGTTTGGGAAGTTTGCTAAATATATTTAAAATTTGAGGGGACGTGCGACCAACAAAGCAAAAAAAGGCTAGGGGTGGAAGTTCTTTAAGCCACAGCCAAGGTGGGAAATTGGTTAGGCAACTTGTTAGAAGCTTTTGGCTTAATCTACATTAAGTCTATAGTGGCTTAGCCTATTTAGTAAATAAGTCGGGTCAAAACTTTTTAAACTAAAAAGCCAAGTTATAGGTTATGCAAAAAACCTATTAGACCTAATAAGCCAGCATATTTATACATTATTATTATTATTGTTATATAAATCATATAAAGTTATATTATGATTTCAAAAACCTAATGTTAATAGATGTCTTGTAATCTATTTAGAAATAGATATTTTGGTATATTAAGGAAATGTTTTGACTTATTTAGCAATATAATTTTGAACAATTTAAAAGAAGATTTTTTGGTCTATTTAAAAGCCTTGTTATCAAATAGGTCTTTAGGTCAGGTCAAATTTTTAAAAAGGCTAGACGAGGCCTCAAAAAAAGGCCTATGTCAAGTAATAGGCTTAGGTTCAGGTCATGTATTTGAAATGCAAGATAAATCTATTTAAGCTAAAATCTAGTATAGCCTACTTCCACCCCTACCTCCAATCCATTTGGTTTAAATTGGATAGGCTCGCTATCAAAATAAAAGTTCTCCTAGTGATAACTTTTTTCTATTTAGAGATTAATTTTAATGCATTATTAATGTAAAATAGTTTTACATTAATAATATATGAAAATTAATTTTTTTTACTCAAATATAAAATCTTAAAAAAAAAGGTAGAGTAGCCAATCAGCTAAAGCAAAACTTTTTCTTTTTTTATGTTTATTGCGAATCACTTAGAGCAAGTAAATCAAGCTATATGTTGGTGTATTAAGTCAAGTTACTGTAACATCTTTTTTGTCATACACACACACACACACTCACCCGGGGAGGGGGAAGGTTTTTGATTCTCAGAATTGAACCGTGGTGCAGCTCTTTGAGGCCAACATATTAACCATTGCCTCATAGCCTCAGCTACAACGATATGATATGGTCAAGTAGTTATTTTGTCGTCTTTTTTTTTTCATTGTTATTTTGTCGTTTTAAAAAAAATCCCATTGCGGCTAACCTTTTCCTTTTTGGGGGAACTTGCAGCTTACAACATTTTTTTTTTTGGTCCAAGAAGGTAACAAGACAGAGAAGCCCAAACATGGTTACAACATAAACTCCACGCAGAACAATAGCCAATGGGCTAAAAACAAAGCAAAACCGAAAGAGAAACAAGCCCCAAACAACGAGCCATTTCGCAAAACATTTAGAGAGAGTGGGGCAGAGCTAGAACGTCCCCAAAGTCAAGGTCAGCTAGGAGAATCTGCCAACAAAAGCTGAACCAAGGATTAGGGCTTTGAGATAAGCCAATCACCATGGAGGGTTCCTGCAATAGAAAGTTGTGCTATAAGGTGAGCAACTTGGTTCCCTTCTGGCGGAGTCCAAGTAAAAGCACAAGGAAAGAATGATTTCGAAAGAGTCCTGATGTCATGAAGTATGGCTGCTATCTCACCCACAGTATTCCCAGATCTGCAAGCTTCGATGATGCGAAGGTTATCAGATTCCAAAATGATGGATTCACATAAATAGTTATGTGCCAGATGGAGGCCTTCCCGAATAGCCAACAATTCGGCAACAAGGCTGGAAGAATAGAAGATTTTATGGGCTAAGGCTGTGATCAAAGAACCAAAATTGTCCCTTATGACTGCGGTAATGGCTGCTACTTTCGAATCCACTCGAAAGGTAGCATCAACATTACATTTCAATTTATGGAAAGGAGGCGCTCTCCAGCATTTTAAGAATCTAGGGGGTTCTAACATAAAGGAGTGGGGAAATTTAGCTTGCTCAAAAAATTCTTTAACAAGACCAGAAGCACAGTTAATGATGAGAACAGGATTAAGTGGCTCCTATTGAAAGGTAACTTTATTCCTTCCTTTCCAAATCATCCAAAGTGTATTAGCTAGTAGGGCAAGCCCTTGTTCCTTGAATGACCCCAATTTGCTAATGGCTGAGAACTGAAGATCTAACCAAAGATCAATCCGATTGACATTTGTAGGGGAAGGAGTTAATTGAAGTTAGGATCCAAACCAAACTAGCCGTGTCCACGAGCAAAGAAGTAAAGAGTGCTCAACAGTCTCAGGTTCCAGCTTACAAATAGGACATATTGGGGAGGGTGCTATCCTTCTTTTGAAGAGATTCATCATGACAGGTAAGGCATTACAACACATTCTCCAAAGAAAGAACTTAATCTTCTGCGCTGTTTTTATATTCCAAAGGCAATTCCAAAAGGATGATGGCAGGATTATAGAGCTGGAAGGTCTGTTTGAATTGCGATAGTGGTTATCATAGGCTATATGGTATCCAGTTTTCATTGTGTAATTTCCATGAGGGGTGTAAGGCCAAATAAATTTGTTAGAAAATCCCATTATACTGATGGGAATCTGGACAACTTGTATAGCCATATGAGGAGGTAATTTTTGCCTCAAAGCAACCACATCCCAATTCATACTATTTGGGACAATTAGAGAACTCACTTTAGAATCATCATTGTTAGTTGGGATAAGGAATGGACCATTATTTGGAAGCCATTTGTCCTGCCATATTCGAACAGATTTTCCATCACTAATAATCCATTTCCCATGGCCTTGCAGAAAATCACGACCCTGCAAAATGCTAGTCCAAATCTAAGATATTCATTTTTTCTTTTTTGCCTCAAAAAAAGATTGATTAGGAAAGTAGATAGGTTTTAAAAATTTCACCCATAAGGCTTAAGCCAGATTCACTATCCTCCAAGCTTGCTTAGCCAAAAGGACTATGTTCATGTGCGAAAAATCTCTAAATCCCAAACCCCCATTCCTTTTACTCCTTGTAAGTAGCTGCCAGTTTCGCCAGTGAAAACCATGTTCCTTCCCATTATTAGCCCACTAGAATTTAGCTACGTGCACAAATAGAGTCACAGAAAGTCTTTGGAAACTTCAAAATTGACATTTCATAGGTTGGAATAGCTTGGATAACAGCTTTAATCAGAACTTCCTTTCTTGCTGGGTTTAAGAGCCTCTCTTTCCAACCTTCCATCTTTGCCATAATAGACTCCTTGATCTAAGAAAGGGTAGTTACTTTAGATTTTCCCCATTGGGCTGGAAGGCCCAGATATTTACTCGGATCACTCCAAACCTGCATATTAAGCACTTGATTGATCTGAGTTTTAAGTTGAGGTAAGACTTTTTTTTCTAAAAATTAACCCTAATTTCGAAACATTTATTTTCTGGCCTGAAGCTCTAGTAAAGGAGTTAACAATCTTCATCAATTCACATACTTCCAGCATGTCTACTTTGGCAAAAAGAATAACATCATTTGCAAAAAGAAGATGTGATATAGAAAGGGCACCTCTAGCTATGGTAATACCAGAAATTAAGCTGTCAGATTCAGCTTTCCTTAGAAGGTGAGAAAAAATATCCATAACTAGTATGAAAAGATAAGGAGAAAGGGGGTCACCTTGACGAAGGCCCCCTATTAGGCTTGAGTACAGTGGAAGGGATACCATTAACTTTAAATTTGTAGATAACTCCTCTAATACAAGTCATAACTCTTTCAATCCACCATTGATTAAATCCATAAGCCTGCAAACACTTTTGAATGAAATCCTAATTCGTCCAAACAAAAGCTTTGCTGATATCAAGTTTGGCAATAAGACTATTCTTACTAATGCCATAAGACTATTTTAAAGCATCCAAAATCTCATGAGTAATTATAATATTATCTTGGATTAGTCGGCCCTTAATAAAAGCATTTTGATTTGGGCCAATTAAGGTATTCATAAATGGCCTCAGTGTAAGCGTCAATATATGAGTGATGATTTTATAGATAAAATTACAGCAGCTAATAGGACGATAATGACCTATAGATTCAAGTCTGTGGACTTTTGGTATTAGAATAATATGTGTCTCATTGACTTCATTTGGAAAAGTTCCATTTTGAAAGAACTTCTTAATCATAGTACAAACTTGACTCCCCACCACCTCCCAATGCCGTTGTTAAAAGGAACCATTTAAACCATCACTACCTGGAGCTCTTAGGGCCCCCATCCCAAAAATAGCCTTCTTGATTCAAAGTCCGAAACTGGTGTAGATAATTTAGCATTCATTTCATCAATAACTAATTTGGGAATTACTGCAATACAATCCTCTACATCTTGGGCTAGAGGGGAATTATAAACATCCCAGAAGTGAGTTGATATCACCCTAGTAACATATTCATGACCTTCAACCCATTCCCCATTGCTGTTCTTTATTCGCTGAATTCTATTACGGTCTAGCCTTTGGATAGTTGAAGCATGGAAAAATTTTGTACTTTTGTCACCCCACTTAATCCATTTCAGCTTGGATCTTTGACCCCAGTATTTTTCTTCTTGATCCCAAAGCCTTCTGATTTTCTCCTTCAGATCATTAACCTCCATATAATTTACTTTAGAATCTTCAGTATTTAGTAACTGAGCTAGCCTTCTTTTCAATTTGGAGAGTTCTCTCGCTGCATTCTTGAAGTGATCATTATCCTAAATTTTTAATCTTTTCTTACAATTCTGAAACCTGCCAAGAAGATTACCCCAAGGGTCTTCGATAGGTAGATCTGTGTTCCATCCCTCTGCAACAACTCATTGATAGTCTTCATAATCCTCCCAATACACCTCGTACTTAAACAACCCTCCATCACCTATCTTGGGTTTAAAAGATAGGATAAGGGGGCTGTGATCAGAAGATATCGGAGGAATTGCAGTCACGACAACATTGGGAAAAATCTATCTCCATCCCCAATTAATTAACAAGCGATCAAGACGTTCCCTAGTGATAAAACGATTCCTTGGGTTACTAATCCAAGTGAATCTACACCCTTTTGCCACCATGTCCATCAATTTCACTTTATTTATAAACTTCTTGAACACATTAATTTTATTAGGACAGTGGGGTCTTAGACCAATTTTCTCCTCTTGACTGAGGATTTCATTAAAATCTTCTATACACATCTAGGGGCTATCAGGGAGTGAATGAAGTTTATTAAGCTCACTCCGCAAGAAACGTCTCTCACTGAATTTGGGGTTACCATAGACAAATGTAGCACCCCACATATCACCATCCTTCTTTACTTTGCAAAAAGTATGAATGTAGTTACGATAAGTTTTCAAAATCTCAATTTCTAATTCTTTAGTCCAAAATAGACATAATCCTCCTGAAAGACCTTCAGGATCCACAGAAAAAACATGATCAAAATGAAGTTTCCGTTGCATAACTTCTATTTTCTGATGCTTAGCTTGGGTCTCCATAAGAAACAAAATGGATGGCTTAACCCATTGACACAGGACTTTTAGTTCTTGAACTGTCGAAGCAGCCGCCAAGCCTCGACAGTTCCAACTAATGAGATTCATGGCTGAGAGTGGGGCATAATTAGGCCCGCCTCCTCAGCCATGTTATGAACATCCCGCATGTTAGAATCACTTGGAATCTGCTCAATTTTCCTACGTTTGTGACTTGTTTCGTCATCACATTCTCTTTATTATAGCCCAGCAGTAGGGGATTACTATCCAGCCTTTTTCTTTTGACATGAAGAGATTGGGCAAATAACTCAGCAAGTTGATTCCCTTCCCTATCTCTAGAGTATAAATTAGACTCCTTGTCACCATGATCTTCCCCTTCTGGAAAATTAACAAAATAGGTAGAGTTCCCACAGACTTCTTGGATGGCTTTGCTATATAAAACTCTTGAAAACTTTGAGATAGACAGAAGTTTACTTGCTAAGGAAATTGTTTTACACATACCTTCCTCATTTGTAGCCAACTCAAATACTGGGCCCTCCTTATTTACGTTATTGGGCTCACTCCTATGGGTCTCTTCCTGTTGAACCAAATCATCATTAGTTGGGGGTGGACCAGCATCAGTTGTAACACAAGCAGAGCCATCTCTTTGTGTATCGCCAACTGGGACTTGCCTTTGCTGATTACAGGTGAGACCCGCATCTGCTGGGTGTCAGTGAGATTAGGAGAACTACTACATTCAACCCCATACCATCTATTAGTACCAACTTCCACCAAATTAATCTCAATAGATTTGGGAAATTGTTTACAATGCTGCTCACTCCTCCTTCCTTCCACTTGCTCATGCACTCTTTTTGCACATGTTTTCTCACGCACCACCATACCTTCCTCCCTTGCAGAGTGCCTTCGTTGCTAGCCATCAACCTCCTTGCATATTGCCTCCAATGGCCTAGCTACTGCTACTCCCAAGCCAGGACCATAACGAGGCTTTCTTGGATCGTAGAGAGACGTAGCCCTTTCCTCTTTACATTGCTTTGCTTCATGTCCTATTTTCCTACATTGAAAATAATATTCCTACAATTTTTCATATTTCAGCCAGACCCACACTGGGTTTTTTTCCTTCCTTGGAACCCAAAACCCAATGGTTAAAGGCTTCCTGATATCAATAGTCACTCTCATCCTTAGGAAGCTTCTTAAGATTCTTCCTTCAATGACTAGATCCTCCACTTCCAAAAGACCACCTAGTCGCTCACCTATACATGTTGCTGCCCAAGAACTCAGAGCTTCCAAAGGAACACCATGGGCTTGGACCCAAAAAGTTACTAGATCATAGGAGACCTCAGTGATAGAACACTAGGGACTCCACCATTGAAGACTCAGCAAGTGTCCCATAACATTCCAGGGACTATCTTCCATGATCTTCTTAGGGGTTTCTTCTTCAGTGAAGTTAAACATAAATGTGTTGGGGCCTAAATCTGAAATAGTCATAGAACCTGGTTCCCCCCATGCTTTGTAAAGAATGTCTTTAACTGCTCCTTTGTTAAGGACCTTGCTGCAAATGATTTTTCCTACTAGGGTGGAGGAGATAACACTCTTCTTAGTTTCTTCAATATCTTCCAAGGGAACAATATCCCTTTCAAGAGGTACACTCCAACCCAGTTCTGCACCCGTGTGATTTCCATCATTGAGATTCCCAGATAAGTCTCCCATGAGAAATAAACTAATTAAGAAAAGAGAACATGAATGAAAGGGTGGGTGATTTAGCATTGATGAGGGAAAAACGTAAGGGGACTACCCTGGTGGTAGAGACACTGAAAGAGAGAAAACTACCCTGGTGCTAGGAGACAATCACGGAGATCTTGTTGTGGCGCGGCTTACAACATTTTGTTTTGGTGTACTGCTGCTAACAAACTCAAATATAGGGGAACATAGGGGATTGGCCCAATTTCCAGGCATAAGTGGGCCATTTCCCTTCCCATCAGTATTATCTCATCCAACATTTTGTTAAAGTATGTAGGGGAAAAAAAAAGAGTACACCTTAGCTATTTAGCATCATTTTGTTGCTTTCCATGGAATGGCTATAGCATAGTCAACATATAACATAGTTCTTTCTCCCCCTTTTTTCTCCCCTTCTTGCCCGTGCTATGGAAGGAGATAGAAGATTTTCCAATTTGAGTTTTAACTTTGAGAAATACTATTAAGCCAAAACATATTTGCTAGAATCTTAGACAGAAATTATAGGAATTATTAGATAAAATAAAATGGAAAGGTTTACTTATTCATCAAAAAATCAACACTATGACACATCATTCTAATTCTCTAGCATTTTCCTTTTATTTCATGGCCTTCTGTTAATTAATAAGCTTGACTCATTTCAAAAATTGTGCAAATTAGGCCTCGGTGGAAGGATGTTGTCATCTATTTTGAAACAAAAACTGAATGTCGCAAGAAGGAGGCTGCCCATTCTGCCAATTTTTTGTTGCTTAGGGCCGTTTGGTGTGCCTAATAGGATAAAGACTAATAGTATAAGACTTGATAAAAAATTAATATTATACAGTGTTTGGTATGTCACTGTATAAAATATTATATTATATAAAATATAATCAGAAGAAGAGATTATAATAAATATAATTTTTAAATAAATATTAAATTTAAAAATTTAAAATTAATATAATTATTTAAATAGTTATTATAATTATATTAGCTATTTTTTATTATATATAAAAATAGTTTTATATTAAATTTTATTTTTTTAATATTTTTTCATAAATATGAAAAATATGAGAGAGAGAGAGAGAGAGAAATAAAGATGCAGTTTTTATACATCGAAATCTAAGCAGGTTTAGTATCACATTCCTATATTTGGTTGTATTTTTTATTATATATAATTAAATTTATATTAAATATTATTATTTATATATTTTAATAATAAATTTTTATTTTAGTTTGAATAGTTATTTTATAATTATTTTTTTAAAAATATTTATTTATTATTAAATATATTATTTTTTATTTATATATTTTTATTATTTATTTAATAATTAATTTTCTTTTAATAAAATATATTAAAAATAAAAAATGAAAAAATCCTTATACATTAAAAGTTAATCAGGCCTAATATGGCCTCCTCGGCTGGATTAAGTTATCCATCATTATAACATATAAGGGAGGTTTGATGGATAAGTTTATACAATACGTTGACTACACCAAATAATGGATAAGATTACAATATATTGTATTACTTTATCCTATCATATCTAATTTGATATGCCAAACATCTCCTAAATTCTTGCACTTCAGAGTCACGATAGTGCATAATGAATGGGGAATATTCTCCGAGCCCGATCACAAACAATAACACCAGAACAAGAAAATGTTAAATATTAAAAGTTATATGAATCGCAGTTGAAATGTTCTACGGAGAAATTATGCTAGCGATAGGAGAGTCCACTAATAGGATTATGCATTGCAGGCTGTAAATGCTGTCTCCTTGCTGGTAATTTTAAGACGAGGTAGTTTCGTGACAGAAAAACGAAAAAGACGAAGTACTTTTCATTTGGATTGGTCATGCATATACCACCTGCTTGCGCCCATAGAGAGATACCCTATGCCGAATCCTGCTAGCTGATCTTGGAAAAAATTTGGAATTGTGGTCCCTTCAAACTTAAAAAAAAAATTAAAAGGTAAAAAATTTTATCAGAATTTAGTTGTTAAAATAATATAATATAATTACTAAATTTTAGATTAATAAGTAGATTATACAATTTCATTTCATGTAACAACTACTATGATTTTTGGTCAAAAATTTGATAATCTTTTTCCGATTATGTAACATTGTTGTTAACATAATGCATGTTTCGATTTTCGTTTGCCCTTCCTAAATTAGGAAAATATTATTTGTACATAATATTTGTGAAATATCGTATCAACATATTAGAGATGGCAAATGGATCATTCAGTCTTGCCTCATGTGAAGTCAGCCTTAAGTGGAGGCGGGGTGGGAGTAGAGTAGCGTGAGCCAGCCTCTTATAATATGGTTTGAATATGTTATCCCACCCCGTTTTTATGTGGGTTGGCAAGTTGGTTCATAAAAAAAATAAAAGATAAAAAGAATTATAAAATTAATTCATCTAATTTTTTAACAAAAAAGATAAATAAATTTTTAATTAAATACAATAAAATAACATTCATACAAATTTTTAAAAAATTCTTAATTACCAAATTAAAATAATATGCTATCAAAAGACATTATTTAACAATTCAATATCAAAATGCCCATAAATATAATACATATCTAACTGCTGCAGCAATTCTTAATAAGAATCACATCTTCAAACCAAAATAACTGCAACAGAGAAGATCATTAACCAATATTCAAACCCAAACACATTAAAAAATTTATACTCCATAAATTAACTATATCCACAACAAAGTATAAATTTATAATCAACAATATAGTCCACAAAGCATAAATATATTCAATTGAGTGCATTTTGTGGAAAAAAAAATGAAAAAAAAAAAGAAGAGGTAACCTACAAGCCAAACTCGCCATGGCCCCGCTTTTAACCCGGGGGTTATGCAGGTCAAACTTTTTTTACAGATTAAAAATATCAACTCAACCCATCAAAAAATGCAGGCTATGCGGGTTGATCCTGCGAGTTCGACCTATTTTGCCATATGTACAATATATTTCTATTTACCATTATTTGGGATATAGACCTTACTTGATTTGGATCCCACATCCCATTTAATGATAGATGAAAGTGTGTTGACACGACATCTTATAAATATTATTATGTACAAATAATATTACTCCCTAAATTATTTTCTAGGTGAAACTTGTGTTTTATTTTCTTAGAATATTTTTATTAGAGTCACTATAGCATTATTTTCTGTTGAGTGTTGAATTCAACCCACGTTTTAGATGGAATTAGAAAGTTTTACTTTCAGTTGAATTGAACTCAATATTTTATTAGTATTTAAACGTCTTTTGAATGAAAGCTTCCAAGTATAATTAACTTTACGGCAAATTCACTTTTGATGAAATCTAAATTTATAAAATCAAGTTCTTCCCAATCGTGAGATGCGCAAGGAACGTCTGTAGCTATTTCATGATTCATTTTCCCCGTTTTCATCTTCCTTCCATTTTCCAGTGGAGCACCTTATGAGCACTGTTTGGATTATAAAAGAAAATAACAAAAGAAAAAATAAGAGAAAAAATAAAGAAAAAAGTTAAATAAGAAAGAAAATTTTCTTTGTGTGTGTTTACATGCATAGAAAATAAATAAAAAGAAAAATTATTGTTGAGTAAAGAAATAAGAAAAGAACATATAATTATTTGCTCTCTCTATTTTTTCTCCTCTTTTCTCCATGCACCCTTCTGACTTTTTCTTTCCTTCTGACAACTTCTCCATGCACCGTGCGCTGCAAAACATGCTCCTCATGGGCGGCTACTCGTATCGCTTAGCTTAAGGGGGCGGTGGCCCCCTAAAATTTGTATATTTTTTCTTTTGGTAATTTTTTCATTTTCTTTTATTTTGACCCTTCTAAAATTTTTTATTTGGTTAGTTTTTATAAATTCTGTACTCAATTAGATGTTTAAATATTCTATATATATATATATATATATATATATATATATATATATATATATATATATATATATATAGAGTTTTGATTATAAACTATTATATATATGATTTTTATTTAAATTTTCAGATGAAAATAAAAATTATAAAATACTTATTATTTTCTATATTAAACTATTATATATTGACCCCTCCTAATAAAAGAGTCCACTTCCGCCTTTAATATACTGCTTTTTATCTTTAATTGAATTTTATCATATTTGAAGTGAGAAAAGTCTTAAGATGGATCCCACATAATATAATTTTTCCCTTTTATTTGTTCTCTCTCCTCTCTCAAATAGAGGAAAACTACAACATCACTTCATTTTTTTTTTCTTCTTTCATTTTTATCTCAACCAAATAGAAACTAATAGTAACTTTACTTGTTAGTTATGGGCTAATATGTTGCCTTAACAAGGCTCGAATGAGATCAAAATCATATCAAATTGTGATGCTTGATGATGAATTCAAATAAAAAGAGTAATGCCCTAACAAAAATTATAGCTTTTAGCAATTAGCACTTAATTCAACAATTGATACTAGAACTGAAGTTATGAGTTCAATTGTTGAAAAAGCACAAACTGTTGACACGCGTTATGTTGGGAGAGGATGATAGTTGTAGACCATCATTTTGCTTTGACAAGATTAAATGGGCCTATAGAGTCGGATCATGTAGGAGGCCTGATTCCTAGACTAGACCATTGGCATCAATAATGGGTTTAAATAAAGGGCAATGCTCTGGTGCAAATATAAAACAATTTACACCATGAAGATGTTATTTGTATCAAATGAGTAAATAATATGTGGAGTAGTGTATCATATAGCTGATCACATATGGTGTACTAGAGAAGGGCCAATCACCATGACCATATTTATCTCTCCCCCAATAGCCCCCAATCTCCTTCTACCTCCGCGGCCTTGATGACAAGCCTGGCCTCCAGTAGATGCTGTGGTGGTCCTCTTTCCTTTGCCCTTGCTTCACCGAGATAAGCTCGAAGAAGAACATGGGTGGGATTATTGGGGTGGAAACTAGTGTGGTCCCATACTCAATGGTCAACCTTTGCGGAGTAGTGTGGTTGGGAGGTTGTCGTTGGAGATAAAGGCATAGCGTGGTGGGGAAGTGATTGCACTGGAAGCAAAAAGGGTAGATCCAGATCTTGGTGGCCAAGTCGATGATGTGCAAAAGGGGTTGAGGATACATGCGGCAACGAAGTGGGAAGTCACGGAGGACGGGCATGGAGGGGAAGTAGTTCATGGGACTGTAGATGGCGGCGACGGTGGCTTCTTACTTTGGTGGGGGGAGTGCGTTCTAGCATGGTGGAGTGAAGTGAGATTTTGGAGGTGCACTCCGGTGTGGTGGAGCGAAGTGAGATTGAGGGAGAAAGAGAGTTATGGTGCACCACATGAATTGGCTGCATGGTAGACTACCCATATGTCATTGATCCAACTAACATCTTCATTGTGCAATTTTTTTGTATCTGCACCAGAGCATTGCCCTTAAATAAAAAGGTTGTATCATGACTAACATTATAATTTTTAGGTTAATAGTAAGTACTCAATCGAACTCTACCTTAAACCAATAATAATAATAATAATAATAATAATAATAATAAGGATAAATTATAATAACCTATCTTGAAATTAAATAGTATTACAAATAATATTTTTTGATTTGCAGAAATATATACTAACCTTCCTTAATATTTAAGTGATATTATATTCAATACTTTTATACTTCATATAATATGATACTAAATATCTCCTATAAATATGATATTGAATACCCTTTAAGTGGTGTCAATATAAGTACAACAAATTAAAAGGTGTCATATGTAATATTATTTAAATTTAGAAAAAATAAGTGTAATTTATCCTAATAATAAGTGTACATGAATGAATACTATGCGAACTTTGCAACGCACTAAAAGAATAATATCATGCTACAAACACAAAAGGCCGAATTTCTATTTGTAGAAGCCAAATTCCTGTGCAAAACATAATAGATAACTTGCCTAACGTATTAGGTGGGTGAAAACAAGTCTATCTTAAGGACTGTAGTTTGACTCAGTGATATCTTCTGTCCCCCTCCCCTCCTCTCTGGCAGGGTGTTACCGTTGGGGCGGAGGAGCGGGATATGGTTTCTTGTTCTTAATACCCTGATAATCCAGCATTAGACAATCTTAGTTTACACGAATATGACGTTGTCGTAGAGAAATTGACTAATATGATATAAAACCCGAAATTACAATGTAACAGAAATTACATTGAAATTACACTGACTAAAAGAAGGTAGAGTATGCTCGTTCATATGACTGTTCATTGCCCTAGAATTTAGGTGACTCCTTTCCGCAACTATATATAAAACAGCAAAAACAGTTATTATGCACTGCCTTTAAGAGTAGAGAAAATGGATCCAAAGGAGTGCTTAACTGTATTACTCTTTGTTGTTCTATTAATGTCTCATCAAACATCTTATTGTGCTTATACTCCCCTTGATAACTACTTGATTGCTTGTGGTTCTTGCAAAAACATTCCTTTTGCAGGTCGACATTTTATTCCTGAATCACAGCATACTTCATTACGTTTGAAAACTAAATATACTTCTGTTGTCAACTTCAGTTCTATTGCTATACCTCCAATCTACCAATCTGCCCGAATCTTCAGAAGCTTAGCTTCTTACGAGTTTGATATCATACAAAAGGGTTGGCATTGGATCCGACTCTATTTCTGTCCACTTGTTCTTATCTCAAATGGCCAAGCCTTGACGTCAATCTCCATAACTATCTTGGCTGAAAACTTCGTGCTTTTAAACAACTTCAGCTTTGAGGTCAGTGACACTTCCCATATGTTCAAGGAGTATGCCTTGTATGTCAATGCAAACACATTGACCCTCACCTTTGTTCCTTCCAAAGACTCCATTGCATTCATCAATGCCATTGAATTAGTTTCCATCCCAAGTGGGGTATTTTCAAATCATGAACACCCCACAAGCCCATATTTCACTTCTAATATTGCCCTTGAGACCATGTACCGGTTGGACATGGGAGGTTCTTCAGTCACTACTCAGAATGACACCCTCAACAGGATGTGGGAAGAAGATAAAAAGTATCTTCAAGCCAACATTCTTGCTTTGAATGTTTCTGTTGATACATCTACAATAAAAGCTTCATCTGATGTCACAACTGAAATAGCACCAAAGCAGGTTTATGCCACAGCTAAAGCCTTGAAAAGCTCTAGTGTGTCAAATTTAACTTGGATTTTCCCAGTCAATCGGAACTACCAAGTACGTCAGTCGGTTGCATTTCTGTGATATCATTTCCAAGGCAAAACAAACTTTGTATTTCAATGTGTATATAAATGCTGATGTTGTTGCCAAGAATTTGCACATTTTGTCCATTCTGTCCATTCCATATTTCAAAGACTTTCTTTCCAACCCGTCAAAAGATTTAGATATAATGACTGTAAGTATAGAACCAAGTTATATTGGGATTAAACATGGCTCAATAATTATGAATGGATTGGAGATTATGAAGGTGAGTAGCAAGGTAAGAAGCTTGGATGGGCTTTCTTCTGTTGAGGATATCCTTCCAAAGGTTGCTTCTGAAATAAGGAAAATAGGCATAGCTTTGGGCTCAGTTGTTGGCACCTCCTTTTATTGGTGCTAATTGTTTCGCTTTGCTGTTACCTGGTAGCTTGCAGGTCCAAGGGAAGCACTCAAAAGATTCAAAACGCGAGCTCAGATGGTGAATGGTCATCTGAGAGTTATGGTGCTTGTAGAATCTTTACATTCCAAGAGGTCCAAGAAGCAACCAACAATTTTCAAAAGGAGCTTCTTATTGCCACTGGCGGGTTTGGGAAGGTCTACAAGGGAATACTCGAAGACGGGACAAAAGTAGCGGTTAAAAGAGCTAGCCCTCAATCAAAACAAGGCGTAGCTGAGTTCCAAAACGAGATTCATTTGTTGTCTAGACTTCGTCACACCCATCTTGTGTCTCTTACTGGTTACTGCCATGAAGGGGTTGAAATGGTTCTTGTATATGAGTACATGGCAAATGGATCTCTTAGCAGATGTCTTTATGGACCACGCATGGTTCCACTTTCTTGGAAGCAGCGACTCGAAATTTGCATAGGACCTGCAAGAGGGCTTCATCATCTTCACACTAGTGCTGTTCAAACCATAATCCATAGAGATGTGAAAACTGAAAACATTCTCTTGGATGAGAACTATGTTGCCAAAGTTGCTGACTTTGGCATCTCAAAGAAAGGCCCATTATTTGGCAAGAGCCCTGTGATCACTGTTGTTAAGGGCACTTTTGGTTACATAGATCCTGAGTACTTCAGAAGCTGCCACCTAACTGAAAAATCAGATGTGTATTCATTTGGGGTGGTTCTAATAGAAGTGCTATGTGGTAAGCCTGCTTTGGATTTTGGTCTTCCAACAGAGAAAATTAATTTAGCATCATGGGCATTAAGTTCTGAAGCAAATGGTGAGTTACATAAGATGATAGACCCAAATCTAATTGGCAAAGTGAGGTTTGCTTCTATTAGAAAGGTCTGGGAAGTAGCTAAAAAGTGCCTGGCGGAGCATAGGAACAAGAGACCACTAATGGTTTATGTCTTGCGCTGTTTAGAAGATGCTCTCAAAGTGGAACTCAGAAATATAGATGATGGGGGTGAACTCATATCCTCAAATCACAAGTTTACAATAGCAAGGTTTTGCTAGAAGTGAAGCTGAAGCAGATGCCATGCCACCATTAACAAATTCATCTTTGAGAACGCTCATTGTCTTCAGCAAATTAATTATGGGATGATCTAGAGGGATAATATCATTGTTTGTAATCTTAACTTTCTTTAAAGATACCATTTAAGTTTTTTAGTAGAAAATTTATGATAATTTGACAATAGAAGAATAGTTGTATCAATTCTTGATGTATATGTGATTTGAGAATGAGTTTAGTTGTTCAAATACGACAACCAGAGTTATTGTTTGAGGTCAGATTTTATGACCAGTCACAATTAGATTAGGGAAAATTATTGAAGATTTATGGACGTCTCTCTTAATATGTAGTCACTTTTATTCTACTCAATCAAAATTCTATTTTTAGCTTAGTTAGAGATCTCATATTCAAATATTGGGAATATAACTACATTAAAACTCTAAAAGAATAATTTTGCTATCCAAATAATCCTATTTAGTTCAAGCAGGATAGCCTCTAATATTCATGGTTTTGAGAAAAAAAGTTCTTCTTTTATTAGCAATTGATAAGTTTTTCTTTTATTTATTTATTTTTTATCTTTTGGTACATGAGTAATACTTTCATTTTGGTTACATACATATGTATTTAAATGTGCTTTAATTCATGAACCATTTTTTCGTTAATCTTAAAAGTAGTTTAGCTAATTATGCAATATGTGGATCAGAAAACAATTATAAATATGAATCTGAACAATGCCAATTAGTTAAAGTTAGTATTTGAATTTCGAGTGCTGTTATATGTACACAGCTTCTATAAATTTAATTGGAAATACCTTAACTGAAAAACACTTTTTTCTTTTACTATCCGTTTGAGCATTATAATTTAAATTGTAATATTGCATTTTCTTTTAGAATTGAAATTGATTTAGAATCTTAAATTTTATATTTGATTTTGTTGAAGAATTAAAATATAAATTGTAATTCTAACTTTAATTCAAATTTTATTATTTAAATGTATGTTCTAATTCAAAATTAATAAAAATATTGTACTATGGTACTTTTTATTATAAATTTTTCGTAAAATTTACTTATATATAAAATAATAAGTTAGAATCTTGAAAAAATTTTGTATTATACTTTTTCATAAAAATATGATATTTTAATAAATATGACAGTTAGCAAATATGATAATTGAAAAAGAGAGACGATCATATAGACTTTACTTTAATGAGAAGAGAGATATTTAATAATTTTGGAATTAATGATTTTTATAGTATGAGTTAGGATTAATAATAGCTCATCTTAGTTGTTTTTACGTGAAATTGAGGAATTCAATTCCAAATTCAAGCTCTATTCTATGCTGAATTCCAAAATGCAAATGAGATGTTAAAATTTTTTATTTTATCAATTTCTTATGTTTCATACTCACATAGTGTCTAGCTATCATAAACAAAAAACAATATGTGCGCATAACAATTCACTTTGAATTTCTTAAGCTGTAAATGACTTATATTTGATCAGACCTAAAAAAGGGATTAGTTTAAGTCCGTAAAATTTGAAAACCAACTAATTGTCATTAAATAAAAAAAATCCTTCATAGATCTACTCGTTTTCATTTTTCAATCCTCCCCAATTCTGTTATCCATGCAAATTGAAAGATCTTAGGGACACTCCATAAACCAAAATGTAAGTTATTTGTGACGTTTGAGCGTAAGAAATATCTTAAGCCCAGTCCACCAAGTAATGACAAATTAAGTTAAATTAAATGGAGTTCAGCTGGCAGGTACGTCATGCATGTTCTTGATACACAGCATGTGTTTACGTTTACGCCGATAATTTTTACTTTTTATCGGAACGTTTTATACAAGTAACATCGTCATGAAAGAAATTGACAATATATTGATCACAAGTCATCAGCCAATCGGAAGTTACAAATAATGCAACATAAATATTGAATGTCTTATAGACTTGTAACGTGCGTGTTAGATTGAATACATGAAATTAATCAAATCAGTGGACAGCCACCTGTCTACTTAATTAAAGGCTCTAAAATTGGACTGGTACTAAAGTTTAGATAATTTATAGTAGAAAATCACTAATTCAAGCTTTCGGCGCTGCTGTTGAAAAATCTATTGTAAAATCCTAATCTTATACACATTTAGTTTAATGATTGTTCCTGTATATCTCATTTAAATTTGGAATATTCCATATTTACCTCTTATCCCCTTCTCCTAAAACTATACCTTAAACTTAATTTTTAGTTTTACTGTCTTTGATAAAAATAAAATAATAATAATAAAAAGAAAACTTAAAGACGTAAGGTTAGATTGTTGGAAAGTGTCAATTTTATTTTATTTTTTTGGTACACTGCAAAGCGTCAAATTACTGAACGTGCCAGGAGGTTGCAGAGATCTCATGAGCAAGAGAAGAGAATGGAGCTTTTTTTTTGTCATTAAAAGAATATGGTTTTGTATATTGCATTACTAGTTTGAAAATCTTAAGTTATTATATCCTTTTTCTCGTAAAAAAAGTGAATTAAAGCTACTACGAATAGTTAATAGTGAGAAGTTTAAATAATATATATAAGATTCTACATTCAAATCTTATTGCCACTAATATACTAAAAAAAAACAATGAATTATATTTTATGAGATATAATCAAGTTTTTTTATCAAATTAAAGTAGGTTTTGCATATAAGAAAGAAACTAATTAATGAACATTTAATTCAAAGGATGAAATTAAATCAAATTGATTTGACTCTCAATTCAGTTCATTTTATATTTTTTTGTTAAGATTAATTTTGATGTATTGACATTATCTAATGAGATACTTCTATTTGTAAGATTTTTAGAATAATAGGTGATTGAATCAAATATTTTTATTAATATAATAATATATAATTAAATATTTATATAAAAAAATTTATATTAATAGTGCATATAAATTAAATTATATGTTATAACCATAATTCATTAATTTCGTTCAATATTTAGTTCAAAAATAAAGCCGTACTGCACTAAACTTAAGCTTCGGGCCCTCCTTCCATAACCTCGTAGTCTTTCCTTTAGAGTTGGGCCCTGAGGAGTTGGACTTCTCCTTCCCACTATGCAGGTTAGTACCCTGGTGTTCATGTGTTATGGGCCCAGTTTGTCACTTATTTCACTCACGTGACTCTTTTGCATTGGATTAGAACGTTGTGAGTCCACCATTGGTTGCACAATATTCCCCTTCTTAGATGAAGGGATATTATTCCCAGGCCCAAGCCCATTCTTCAGGCCTTTCCGAGATCTCCTCTTTGATTGCACCAGACTCCACTCTTGCTCATTAGCCATCAATGCATGATTTGAATTTGAAACATTAGCGGAATTCAAGGTGCTCACCTAATTCTTTCCTAAACCACCGCCATCGTTCACCTGCACCACCGTTGACGACTGTTCAATCCTTCGCTGATGGCGTACCTTGCACCTTATCCCCTAGGGGCTCCTTATTTGCTAGACACCCTTTCTACAAATGCCCATAACAGCCGCAGCTCGCACCGATTAAATGGAGGCTCTCATAATCAACCTTATGCCAGTGATTCTCCACCCACACTTTCTTTACCATTGGTTGGGACAAATCAATCTCAACACGAGCTCATGCATATTTGCCCCCTCTCAGCATTCTTAGTAGTCATATCAATCTTGATTGGCTGACCTACAGGTTCCACAGTCAACTTAATTGCACTCGCTTCATAGTACAGCACATTCAGTCCCATAAACCTTATCCACACCATTGTATGGCCAAACGAAGTTTCACATGGATTGAAACTAGGAGACCATCTCTTCACTACCAAATAATGATCCGCAATCATCCAAGAACCACCAGAAATCTATAAAGTATGGGTACTTCATTTTGGCAAAAGTACCAGTACATTTTGGGTGTACGCTTGGGTACGTACCCATTAACTTTTTTTTTTTTTAAAAAAAAAATTAGAAACCCCTGTTTCCCTCTTTTCATTTTGCAATTCTTATTCCTATTCCTTCAGCCGCACCCCACTTCTAACTCTCACCCACCACCACTCATCTCCCTCACTCCACCGCCAATGACAACATAGCAACGGCGGCAATGGCGCTCAATACACAGTAGCATAGTGAGCAGAAATGCAACAGCAGCGTGCAAGCATGAAACCCAACAGTGGCGGCGGCTTCTCTCTCTCTGGCTTATGTTTTGGTTTAAGAAGGGATCATCAAGTAGCCACTAGGATGGATGTAAAGGCAATGCCAACATTTTTGTTGCTAAAGGACGGTGCTCCATTGGAGAAGGTTGTTAGTGCAAATGTGGAAGAGATAAAGAAAAGGATAGATAGGTTTGTTTAGTCCATACGTGAGTCAGTAGCATAGTTAAGCAATTTCACTCATTTAAATATATGTTTTCTTATCTATTATGTAAAATTTTTGTTTTTTTTTAATATGTGTGAAATATTTTTACTTATATATATATATATATATATATATATATATATATATATATATATATATATATATATAACGTACTCATACCCCATTTTTTACAAAATTTTTATACCCCATACTCGTGTCCGTCCAACATAGCCGGAAATAACCTTGTCTCGATCTTCAGCGAGATCAAACTTCACAAGGAAATATCCATTCTCTAGACTCATGACGTCATATCCTCCTTTTAGCCTTCATACACTTCTCAACTTCTCTTTCATAATAGAATAGCTAAAATATTTCCCTAATAGTTTGATGACTAGGGCATCCTTCCACGGAATTGAAAGAGCTTGAATAGCCATTGAATCGAAGAGAACTCTAGGTAACAACCTATTTCCATCTTGAAATTCAATTCTCCTCGGTCTTGGTAACCCCTGAAGAGAAAAAGTAGGCATCACACCACCCCCAACACCTTATCTCTAAAGGAGACCTTAGCTTTCTTCAATTGTCCACCATTTGGATCCCTTGTATTCTTTTGCTTCTCCAAACTCCTTGTCCCCTTCGCCCCCCCCTCGAACCCCTTCCAATGGCTTCTTACCCGTTGCTTCCTTTCCTTCATTTTCTCCAACTCTCTCACCCCCCGCTCTCTCCATTTCACTCATTCTCCAAGTCACTGATATGGGAAGTTCATTAAGCCCTAACGCATTTGGTTTAAATTGGATAGGCTCGCTATAAAAACAAAAGTTCTCTGGACGATAACTTTTTTTTAATTTATTTAGAGATAAATTTTAATATATTATTAATATAAAATAATTTTATATTATTATCTAATTATGTATTATTATATCAATAAAAATAATTGACTCTTACATTCACTACTTTAAAAATATCATATATCACAACATAAAATGGATGATAGTGTAAATTTTTTTTATTACTCAAATATATAATCTTAAAAAGAAAAAAAGTGGAGTGGCCAATCGGTTGAAACAAAACTTTTCTTTTTTTAATGTTTACTGCGAATCACTTAAAGAAATTAAATCAAACTATACGTTGGTGTATAAAGTCACATTACTAACATCTTTCGCTAACTTGTTTGTGAACTCACTTGCCAGACTTGGCACCCAATCATATGCCTTTTCTTTTTACTTGTTTTGTCGTTTCTTTTTGGGTCCTCGTTATTTTGTCGTTTGAAAAAAAATTTCGCATTGTGGCTTACCTTTTTATGGAGTGCACTTCAGCTTGCAAGCTCAAATATAGGGGAGCTTAGGGAATTGGCCCAATATCCAGGTATAAGTGGGTCATCTCCCTTTCCGTCCGCATTATCTCATCCAACATTTTGCTAAAGTATGGAGAAAAAAAATTATAGGTAATACTTTAATCTCCGGCCCAAAAAAGATTGAATACCAAAAGATCCCAAAATAGACTAAGAAATATTAATATTAAAGAGCTTAACCAATTAGCATCATTTTGCTGCTTTCCATGAAATGGCTATAGTATAGTCAACATAGAACATAGTCCTCCCACCCCCACCTTCTTTCTTTTCCTCCCCTTCTTGCCCGTGCTATGGAAGAAGAAGATTCCAATTTCGAGTTTTTATTTTGAGAATTACTATTAAACCAAAATATGTTTGGTAAAATCTTAGACAGAAATTATAGGAATTATTAGATGAAATAAAATGATAGTATACATTCATTCATAAAAAAATCAACATGAAAACATATTATTTTGACAATTTGAGTGTAACAAAAAAAATTCTAACTCTTTAGCATTTTTCTTTTATTTTATGGCCTTCTGTTAATAAGGTTGATTCATTTCAAAAACTAAGCAAATTGGGCCCTGCTAGAAGGATGTCATCATCTACTGAAATAAAAATTGAATATTGCAAGAAGGAGGTGGCCCATTCCGCCAACTTTTTGTTGCTTCAGGGTGCGTTTGGTTGTGTTTTTTTTAAGTAAAAAATTATTTAAAAAAAATATTTTTTATATATTTAGATAATTTTTTAAAAATAATTAAAATTTTTAAAAAAATAATTTTTAATTCCTTTTATAAAAATGGAAAATAATAATATTTTAAAAAAATAATTTTTATTTTTTTAATTATATATAAAATTTAAATTTTATAATTATTTTTTTAAAAAAATTGAAACAAACATATCATAATTCTTACTTTCACATCAGAGTCACGATACATAATGGAGAAATACTTGTATGGTTTGAGAACACTATATAATTGTATTTCTGGATCAATTATGTAAGTATATTTTACATAAAATATATTACTAATATATAATCCCATACAAAATATATTTATATGATTGGTAAAAAGTATAATCATATAATACGTTCGGACTATGTAACTATTTCTCCTACATAATGAATGGGGAATATTCTCCGAGCCCGAGCATAAACAACAACACCGGAACAAGAAAATGTCAAATATTAAAATTATATGAATCGCAGTTGAAATGTTCTACACAGATAATATATTAGAGATAGGAGAGTCCACTAATAGGATTATGCATTGCAGGCTGTAACTGGTGCTTTTAACATGAGGTAGTTTCGTGACAGAAAAGCTTAAAAAGACGAAATAGTTTTCATTTGGACTTTTTTTTTTTTTTGTCACTTGGGAGAGGGGGGAACGGGTCCCTCTGAGACCCTGTGGGAGCCGAACACGCTCCCTTACTCCTCGGTGGAGATTTACACAAGGCCAATACTTAAACCACTTGTGCTGCGCCTTGTTTGCTTTTCATTTGGATTTGTGATACATTTAAATGTCAAATGAAATAATAGAGAATGCCACTTGCTTGCGGCCATAGAGAGATGCACTATGCCGAATCCTGCTAGCTGTTTTGGAAAAAAAATTGGAATTGTGGCCCCTTCAAACTTTGAAAAAATAATGTTAAAAAGTAAAAAAAATTATCAGAATTTAGTTGTTAAAATAATAAAATATAACTACTGAATTTTAGATTAATAAGTAGATTATATCATTTTATTTCATATAATAATTACTATGAATTTTTGTCAAAAATTTGATAATCTTTTTCTGATTATATATGTACCATTGTTGTTAACATAATGCATGTTTCGGTTTTAGTTAGCCTTTCCTAAATTAGAGAAATATTATTTGTATATAATATTTATGGGTTATTATGTTAATATACTCTCATCTATTATTAAATAGAATATAGATCTCACTTGATTTGAGTCACACATCTTATCCAATAATAAATGAGAGTATGTCAATATAATGTTATACAAATATTATTTATAAATAACATTACTCTCTAAATTATTTTCTAGGTGAAACTTGTGTTTTATTTTCTTAGAATATTTTTATTAGAGTCACTATAGCATTATTTTCTGTTGAGTGTTGATTTCAACCCACGTTTTAGATGGAATTAGAAAATTTTACTTTCAGTTGAATTAAACTCAATATTTTATGAGTATTTAAACTCGTCTTTTGAATAAAAGCTTCCACGTATAATTAACTTTACGGCAAATTCACTTTTGATGAAATCTAAATTTATAAAATCAAGTTCTTCCAAATCGTGAGACACGCAAGGAACGTCTGTAGCTATTTCATGTTTCATTTTCCCCGTCTTCATCGTCCTTTCATTTTCTGGTGGAGCACCTTGTGAGCTTCTCCAAGACTCACTTTAACACTGTTTGGATTAAAAAAAATAGCAAAAAAAAAAAAGAGAAAAAAAAAGTTAAATAAGAAAGAAAATTTTCTTTCTGTGTTTACCTGCATAGAAAATGAATAAAAAGAAGAATATTGTTGAGTAAAGAAATAAGAAATGAACAAATAATTATTTCCTCTCTCTATTTTTTTCTCTTTTCTCCATGCACGCTTCTGACTTTTTCTTTCTTTCTGACTACTTCTCCATGCACCCTGCGCTACGTAACATGCTCGTCAGGGGCGGTGGCCTCCTAGAATTTGTATGTTTTTTCTTTTGGTAAATTTTTAATTTCCTTTTATTTGACCCCTCTAAATTTTTTTATTTGATTAGTTTTTATAAATCTTTTACTTAATTAGATGTTTAAATATTAGTTTTGATTATTAAATATTTATTTTTATATATATATAATTTTTATTTAAATTTTTAGAAAAAAATAAAAAATATTTATTATTCTCTATATTAAACTAACTATTACATATTGACCCCTCTTAATAAAAGAGTTTCATTCCATCCCTAATACTTCCATTTTATCTTTAGTTGAATTTTATCACATTAGAAATGAGAAAATTTCAAAAATGGATCTCACATAATATAACTTTTTTCCTTCTATTTGTCCTCTCTTCTCTCTCAAATAGAGGACAACTACAACATCGCTTCATTTTTTTTTTCATTTCGTTTTCTTTCATTTTTATTTCAACCAAATAAAAGCTAATGGTGACTTTACTTATTAGTTATGGGCTAATATGTTGCCTTGACAAGGCTCGAATGAGATCAAAATCATATCAAATTGTGATGATTGATGATGAGCTCAAACAAAAAGAGTTGTGCCCTAACAAAAATGATAGCTTTTAGTTTAGCAATTAGCACTTAATTTAATAAGTGATATGAGAGGTAAAGTTATGAGTTCAATCATCGAAAAAAGCACATATTGTTGACAAGCGTTAGGGGGGTGTTAGTTGTGGACCATCAATTTGCTTTGACAAGACTAAACGGGTCTGCTGAGTCAGATCATGTAGGAGGCCTGATTCCTGGACTAAACCATTGGCCTTGATAATGGGTTTAAATAAAAATGTTGTAGCTTGACTAATATTATTATTTCTAGCTTAATAGAAAGTACTTGATCGAACAATATTATCTTAAATCAATAATAAAAATATTAAGGATAAATTATAATTTTTTTAGATTAAATAATATTATAAATAATATTTTTTAATTTATAAAAATATATATTAATCTCTTTTAATATTTAAATAATATTATATTTAATATTTTTATATTTTATATAATATGATACTAAATATTTTTCATAAATATAGTATTGAATATTCTCTAAATAGTGTCAATATAAATATAATAAATTGAGAGATATTATGTGTAATATTACTTAAATTTAGAAAATTAAAATTAGTATAATTTATCTTAATAATAATAAGTGTAGTGGAATGCATAGTATGTGAACTTCGCAACACACTAAAAGAATAATATCATGCTACAAACACGAAAAGCCGAATTTCTATTTGTAGAAGCCGAATTCCTGTGCAAAACTTAATAGATAACTTCCCTAACGGATTAGGTGGGTGAAAACAAGTCTATGTTAAGGACTATAGTTTTGACTCAGTGGCATCTTCAGTTCCCCCCCCCCCCCCTCTCTTTGACAAGGTGTTACTGTTGGGGAGAGGCACGGGATATGGTCTCTTGTTCTTAATACACCGCCAAGCCAGCATTAGACAATCTTAGTTTACACGAATATGACTTTGTCATAGAGAAATTGATTAATATGATATAACAGAACAGAAATTACATTGAAATTACAATGACTAAAAGAAGCTAGAGTATGCTCGTTCATATGACTGTTCACTGCTCTAGAACTTAGGCGACTCCTTTCTGCAACTATATATAAAACAGCAAAACAGTTATTATGCAGTGCCTTTTAAGAGTAGAGAAGATGGATCCAAAGGAGTGGTTAACTCTATTACTCTCTGTTGTTCTCTTAATGTCCCAAACATCATATTGTGCTTATACTCCCCTTGATAACTACTTGCTTGCTTGTGGTTCTCCCAAAAACATTCCTTTTGCAGGTCGAAATTTTATTCCTGATTCTCAACATTCTTCATTACGTTTGAAAAATAAATATACTTCTGTTGTCAACTTCAGTTCTATTGCTATACCACCAATCTACCAATCTGCCCGAATCTTTGGAAGCTTAGCTTCTTACGAGTTTGATATCAAACAAAAGGGTTGGCATTGGATCCGACTCTATTTCTGTCCACTTGTTCTTATCTCAAATGGTCAAAACTTCACATCAACCTCAATAACCGTCTTGGCTGAAAGCTTTGTGCTTTTAAACAACTTTAGCTTTGAGGTCAATGACACTTCCTCTTTGTTCAAGGAGTATGCCTTGCATGTCAATGCAAACACATTGACCCTCACCTTTGTTCCTTCCAAAGACTCCATTGCATTCATCAATGCCATCGAATTAGTTTCCATCCCAAGTGGTGTATTTTCAAATCATGAACACCCCACAAGCCCATATTTCACTTCTGACATTGCCCTTGAGACCATGTACCGGTTGGACATGGGAAGTTCTTCAGTCACTACTCAGAATGACACCCTCAACAGGATGTGGGAAGAAGATCAGAAGTATCTTCAAGCCAACATTCTTGCTTTGAATGTTTCTGTTGATACAGCTACAATAAAAGCTTCATCTGATGTCACAACTGAAATAGCACCTAAGCAGGTTTATGCCACAGCTAAAGCCTTGAAAAGCTCTAGTGTGTCAAATTTAACTTGGATTTTCCCAGTCAATCGGAACTACAAGTACATCATTCGGTTGCATTTCTGTGATATCATTTCCAAGGCAAAACAAACTTTGTATTTCAATGTGTATATAAATGCTGATGTTGTTGCCAAGAATTTGCACCTTTTGTCCATTCCATATTTCAAAGACTTTCTTTCCAACCCGTCAAAAGATTTAGATATAATGACTGTAAGTATAGAACCAAGTGATATTGGGATTAAACATGGCTCAATAATTATGAACGGATTGGAGATTATGAAGGTGAGTAACAAGGTCAGAAGCTTGGATGGGCTTTCTTCTGTTGAGGATATCCTTCCAAAGGCTGCTTCTGAAATAAGGAAAATAGGCATAGCTTTGGGCTCAGTAGTTGGCACCTCCTTTTTATTGGTGCTAATTGTTTGGCTTTGCTGTTACCTGGTAGCTTGCAGGTCCAGGGGAACCTCTCAAAAGATTCAAAACGCAAGCTCAGATGGTGAATGGTCATCTGAGAGTTATGGTGCTTGTAGAATCTTTACATTCCAAGAGGTCCAAGAAGCAACCAACAATTTTCAAAAGGAGCTTCTTATTGCCACTGGCGGGTTTGGGAAGGTCTACAAGGGAAAACTCGAAGATGGGACAAAAGTAGCGGTTAAAAGAGCTAGCCCTCAATCAAAACAAGGCGTAGCTGAGTTCCAAAACGAGATTCATTTGTTGTCTAGACTTCGTCACACCCATCTTGTGTCTCTTACTGGTTACTGCCATGAAGGGGTTGAAATGGTTCTTGTATATGAGTACATGGCAAATGGATCTCTTAGCAGATGTCTTTATGGACCAAGCATGGTTCCACTTTCTTGGAAGCAGCGACTCGAAATTTGCATAGGAGCTGCAAGAGGGCTTCATCATCTTCACACTAGTGCTGTTCAAACCATAATCCATAGAGATGTGAAAACTGAAAACATTCTCTTGGATGAGAACTATGTTGCCAAAGTTGCTGACTTTGGCATCTCAAAGAAAGGCCCTTTATTTGGCAAGAGCCCTCTGATCACTGTTGTTAAGGGCACTTTTGGTTACATAGATCCTGAGTACTTCAGAAGCTGCCACCTAACTGAAAAATCAGATGTGTATTCATTTGGGGTGGTTCTAATAGAAGTGCTATGTGGTAAGCCTGCTTTGGATTTTGGTCTTCCAACAGAGAAAATTAATTTAGCATCATGGGCATTAAGTTCTGAAGCAAATGGTGAGTTACATAAGATGATAGACCCAAATCTAATTGGCAAAGCGAGGTTTGCTTCTATTAGAAAGGTCTGGGAAGTAGCTAAAAAGTGCCTGGTGGAGCATAGGAACAAGAGACCACTAATGGTTTATGTCTTGCGCTGTTTAGAAGATGCTCTCAAAGTGGAACTCAGAAATATAGATGATGGGGGAGAACTCATATCCTCAAATCACAAATTTACAATAGCAAGGTGTTGCTAGAAGTGAAAGTGAAGCAGATGCCATGCCACCATTAACAAATTCATCTTTGAGAACGCTCATTGTCTTCAGCAAATTAATCATGGAATGATCTAGAAAGATGATATTATTGTTTGTAATCTTAACTTTCTTTAAAGATACCATTTAAGTTTTTTAGTAGAAAATTTATGATAATTTGACAATAAAAGAATAGTTGTATGAATTATTGATGTATATGTGATTTGAGAATGAGTTTAGTTGTTCAAATATGACATCTAGAGTTTGATTGTTTGAGGTCAGATTTTATGACCGATAACAATTAGATTAGGGAAAATTATTGAAGATTTATGGAACTCTCTTAGTATGTAGTCACTTTTATTCTACTAAATCAAAATTCTTCTTTTAGTTTAATTAGAAATCTTAGATTTGAACTTTGGATATATAACTACATTAAAATTTTGAAAGAAGAGTTTTGTCACTCAAATAATTATATCCAACTCAAGCAAGATAGCCTCTAGTACCTATGGTTTCAACCAAAAAATGTTTTTCTTTTATTAGCTATTGCTAAGTTTTCCTTTTCTTTTTTTTTATCTTTTAGTACATAAGTAATACTTTCATTTTGGTTACATACATATGCATTTAAATATACTTTAATTCATCAACCATTTTTCCGTTAATATTAAAAATTGTTTAGCTAATTATGCGATGTAGATCAGAAAACAATAATAAATATGAATGTCAACAATGCCAATGACTTAAAATTAGTATTTGAATTTCGGGTGCTGTTATATGTACACAGCTTCTATAAATTTAATTGGATATATCTTAAACTAGAAAACACTTTTTTTCTTTTACTATCCGTTTGAGCATTAGAATTTAAATTGCAATATTGAATTTTAATTTTAATTCTAATTCTTTTAAAATTGAAATTGATTTAGAATCTTAAATTTTATATTTGAGTTTGTTAAAGAATTAGGATATAAATTGTAATTCTAACTTTAATTCTAATTTTATTATTTAAATGTATGTTCCAAATTTAAAATTAATAAAAATAGTGTACTATAGTAATTTTTTATTATAAACTTTTTATAAAACTTATTTATATATAAAATAATAAGTTAGAATATAGGAAAAATTTTGTATTATACTTTTTTATAAAAATATTATATTTTAATAAATATAATAATTAACATACAATAATTGAAAAAAGGGAGAGAATAGTAGACTTTATACTTTAACGAGGAGAGAGATATTTAATAATTTTTGGAATTAATAATTTTTATAGTATGAGTTAGGATTAATAATAGCTCATCCTAGTTGTTTTTCTGTAAAATTTAGAAATTCGATTCCAATTTTAATCTCTATTCCATGTTGAATTCCAGAATGCAAATGAGACGTCTAAATTTTTTATTTTATCAATTTCTTACGTTTCATACTCATATGGTGCCTAGCTATCATAAAAACCAATGTGTACACATAACAATTCACTTTGAATTTCTTAAGCTGTAAATGACTTATTTTTTATGAGACCAAAAAAATGGATTAGTTTAAGTACGTAAAATTTGAAAACGAACTAATTGTCATTAAATAAAATATCCTTCATAGATATACTCGTTTTCATTTTTCAAAACTCCCCAATTCTGTTATCCATGCAAATTGAAAGATGTTAGGGATACTCCATGAACCAAAATGGAAGTTATTTGTGAGGTTTGAGCGTAAGAAATATCTTAGCTCAGTCTACCAAGTAATGAAAAATTAAATTAAATTAAATGGAGTTCAGCTGGCAGGTACGTCGTGCATGTTCTTGATACACAGCATGCGTTTACGTTTATGCGGATAATTTTTTCTTTTTATCGGAATGTTTTTTTACAAGTAACATCGTTATGAAAGAAATTGACAATATATTGATCACAAGTCATCAGCTAATCAGAAGTTGCATGGAAACATTTTACGACAAATTGAATGTCTTATAGACTTGTAATGTGCGTATTAGATTGAATACACATGAAATTAATCAAATCAGTCATTAAAATCTGGTGGACGGCTGCCTGTCTACTTAATTAAAAGCTCTAAAATTGGACTGGTCTGAAGTTTAGATAATTCATAGTGGAAAATTACTAATTCAAGCTTTCGGCGTTGTTGTTGAAAAATCTCTTGTAAACTCCTAATCTTATACACATTCATCACTAAAATCTTACTCTACTCAATGAAGACTTAAAAGACGTACGGTTAGATTGTTGCAAAGTGTCAATTTTATGTTATTTTATTTTATTTTTTTGGTACACTGCAAAGCGTCAAATTAGCGAACGTGCCAGGAGGTTGCAGAGATCCAATGACCAAGAGAAGAGATTGCAGCTTTTTCTTTTTGTCATTAAACGAATATGGTTTTGTATATTGCATTACTATTGTGAAAATCTTAAGTTATTATATTATTCCTCTTGTAAAAAACAATGAATTATATTTTATGAGATATAATCAAGTTTTTTTACCGGATTGAAGTAGGTTTTTCATATAAGAAAGAAACTAATTAATGAACATATAATTCAAAGGATGAAATTAAACCAAATTGAATTGAAGTTCAGTTCAGTTCAATTTATATTTTTTGTAGAGATTAATTTTGATGTATTGATATCATCCAATAAAATACTTCTATTTGTAGATTTTTAAAATAGTGGGTGATTAAATCAAATATTTTTGTTGGTGTGGCATAACATAATTGAATATTTATATTAAAAAACTTTATATTAACAACACATATAAATTAAATCCTATTTTATAACCATAATTCATTAATTTCCTTCAATATTTAGTTCGAAAATAAAATGCACCAAATTGTTCAGTCTGTGAGTTCCAATCATTATTTTATACTTCTTTTCTAGACATATACCCAAACTCAAGTACGAGAACCCAGCAAGATTTTTATGTAACTTTGATGTAAAAGCAACATGATGTAGAAGAATTATTAAAAAAGAACTACTGTTCTTAAATACCTAAAAGACATTGGTTCTAATTAAAGATGTCCTTAATAATCTGTCAGTGTATCGCTTAAGCCTATTTAAAATCTCTTAGAAGGTAGCTAATAAAATAATCAAGTTGCATAGGAATTTTTTTCAGCGTTCTCATGTACAATCGAGGGGTTTACTCTTGGTGTCATGGGAGGCAATTCAAAAACCAGACGAATTAAGCGGGCTTGATGTAGATGATCTCATTATCAAGAATGTAGCGTTATTAATTAAGTGGTGGTGGCAGTTTTAATACATGAGCAATTATCTTTGGAAGAAAAAAACAGTTGTTTGTTCTAACTAGAGTTTAGACCCAACATGAATGTTATTGACCAAAAATTAGGAAGTCATGGAGGCCTTTGGTGGCAAATAAAGAACAATGTAAAACTCAGGCCGGACGTTTCTGCCGTAATTAGTGAAGGTCTTTGGAAAAAGGTTGGAAGTGGAATCTCTACTTGGTTTCGGACTAAAAAAATGGGTGGGGGCTGAATGTCTTAAATCCACATTCCCCAGGCCAAATGCTGTCCCAATACCCAAAAAAAAAAATAGGTTTGTTTCATTGCAAATATATGGTTTTCGGATGGCTATGTATGGTGCTGGAAATTCGAAGGGAGACGTCAATTCTTTGAATGGGAATTGGATCAACTTTCTGATCTGAATCAAATGCTTCAACAATGTAGTATGGTGGAAGGCATGGAAGATTCGATTTACTGGAAATTTGACCCATTAAGAAAGTTTTTTAGTTAGATCCTTTTTAGTCAGCTTCCTTTTCAACTGCTCAAGGCAGTCGAGTTCTGAGAGGGCCTTGCACCCCCCAGAGTGGAACTTCTATCTTAGTTTGTTTTACTGGAGCGCCTATAAACACAAAGGAGAGATTTGCAAGTTTAATATTGTTCATGTTCATGATGCAAAGTGCCCTTTCTACATACATACTTGATACTAACGATCATGTATTTTTCTCTTGTTGTATATCTTGGAGAATCTGGTTGGTTGTCTGTTTTGGTGGAATGTGTGTGCTAGGTTTGTCCTAAACAGCCTAGTGCTTTCCTTGATGCTTAGTTAGCAGTGCCACTTTATGGTTTTAATAAAAAAAAAACTTGTGGATTGTTGTGTTTTATATCAAATATGGTCTAGTTGTCAAGTAAGGAATTGTATAGTCTTTGATAAATATATCCCAAACTAGAAAGTGAGTTGCAACAAATTAAATTAAGACTTTGCTATTGGACAAAAGGGTGGTGCCAAGAGTTCCCATTTTCTCTTGGATGTCTGATTTCCAATTAGCAAGAAGTAAGAGGCTCGAAATGGATACCTAAAGCAAGGATGGTCTGCAATTTTGTGATGAATGTATAAATTTAAGGAATTTTTATATTTCAGTTTTTGATACTGCTTGTAGTGTTTCTTTTCTCTGTTTCTATGTTCTGAAATGATTTCTTTATGGTCTGTTAGCTCCTTCCTCGTTGGCAGTGATTTGAGGTTGTTTAGTATATAAAAAATAATACATGATTAATAGAAGAGTTCCATATCATTTTTTTTTCAAAATTGCTAAAGAGTACGAAAAAATTTTTCTTGAATTGTACAAAGGAAGTGATGAGTTTTGTATTTTGGTCAATAGCTATTTTTTCTCTCTCCTCATTTAATACCTTATGCATCCATGATTGGTCACAAACCTTTCGTTACACTTGCACAAAAATAAGTTCCCGCTATATAGCATTGCTGTTTTTTTTTTTTTTAATTGGGAAATGATTCTTGTACCATGATTTTAAATACTAGTTAGATAGTTGGAGATCAATGTTTAAAGTAATTGGGGATTTTCAGTTACCATTGTGGTAAATTTGGTTGATGTGATATGATAATTAATAAAGAATATGAAATTCTTTCACTAAATTCATTAATAAGATAACCAAAATTTTCATTTATTAAAATACAATCCTTCTTTTTCTCATAAGTAGAAGTACTTTGGTTACTTGATACATGATTCTTGGGTGTCCCCATGACGTCTAAGAAATAATGTAGCAATAATAATACTCTTATTGATAGAACTTATAACATTTAGCAACTGAAACATAAAACATTGCAACAACAAAGAAAAAAAGCAAACGCATAAAGGAACAAATCCTAGGAGTCATTACTTTAGCAAGGAAAGGTTTCAGATTTTCACCACAACCACTGCATAGATAGTTTTCATTTCTTGCAAACGATTCCTAACCCACATGAAAACTTGGTGCAATCAAGGGTGCCATACTCTATCACCTTGGTGATCTCTTTCTTAAATGAACTTTCCCTTGAGAACACGCAAGAAGCACAAGTTGGAGAAAGGAAAGAGTTAGTTTTGTAGCTGTCTCCCCTACCAACAACAGGCATTGCCACACCAAGTTTTGCAGGGTTCTCAAAATCAAGCCTATAGGTCCTACCAAGCACATCATCAACTCCAGGGGATAGGGCAAAGAACCTGAACTGAACTTCCAGGTGGGCAAAGCAATCATTCAAAGGCACTTGGTAGTTGTGAATTCCTATCATCTTCTTTGGTCACTGGCACAACATTGACCAAGATTTTAGCCACATCCTTCAGTGTAACCATGGCACTGTTCTTGCTTGCCACTCCACTTTCACATCCCTTTTCTATATATATATATATATATATATATATATATATATATATATATATATATATATATATATATATATATATATATATATTGCATAATTTAGTATAAAACTAATAAAATGATTGATAAATATAAAATTTAGTATATAATTTCATTACAACTTTAATAACCCAAAAATAATGTCTAATATGAAAGATAATAAAAAAGAAGATAAGAAAATAGTAAAATAAAAAAGAGGGAGAGGGAGGTAGGGAGGGAGGGAGAGAATATAGTTGAGTAATAAATTATATAATAAAGTACTCAAAGAAGATAAGAACTAAAAGTAATTGATTTTTAGAGAGATTAAAAATTAGCTCGTGATAACAAAATAATCAATAATAAAACTTGATTGAGCAAAATAAATTGGTAACAGATGTTAACCATTATCAACATCAATTTTTAAATTTAATTTGATATTATTTCTTAAATTTTGAAATAATTGGCTGAGAAATGGAAAAATAACGGGGTTCATAATAACTGTATTAATATTCATTGAATTTGAAATTTTTATTTTAAATTATTTTAATCTTGTAAAGAATATTTAGCATAAATTTATTTAAATTAATTTAATCAACTTTTGTAATTGAAATGAAACCACATAGAGATATTTGAATAGTGAATCATTTTAGTGAGGAGAGAATCAATGATTTATATTTATTGTAAATTAAATTCTAAAATTAAATGCTTCCTTTTAATAATTTTAATTTGAAATATTTTCTTTAATAATAAAATTGAGAAAGTGGTGAGATTAGAATTGATATTAAGCTAACACATAGCAGAAATTTCCATATTTTAAATCTTAATTATTAGCAGTATAGATTTAACAATAGAATAGTTTTATGAATTCTTGATGTACATGTGATTTGAGAATGAGTTTAGTTGTTCAAATATGACATCTAGAGTTATTGTTTGAAGTTAGATTTTATGACCAGTCACAATTAGATTAGGGAAAATTATTGAAGAATTGTGGACATTTCTTAATATTTAGTCACTTTTATTCTACTCAATCAAAATTCTATTTTTAGTTTAACTAGAGGTCTTATATTCAAACATTGGGTATACAACCACGTTAAAACTTTTAAGAAAGAACTTTGTTATCCAAGTAATCCTATCTAGCTCAAACAAGATAACCTCTAGTACCTATGGTTTTGACCAGGAAAAAAAAAGTTCTTCTTTTATTAGCAATTGCTAAGTTTTTTGTTTTAATCTTTTAGTGCATAAGTAATACTTTCATTTTGGTTAGATACGTATGTAATTAAATATACTTTAATTCATGAACCATTTTTTCGTTAATCTTAAAAACAGTTTAGCTAATTATGCAATGTGTGGATCAGAAAATTAAACAATTATAAATATGAATCTTAACAATGCCAATTACTTAAAGTTAGTATTTGAATTTCGAGTGCTGATATATGTGCACAGCATCTATAAATTTAATTGGAAATACCTTAAACTAAAAAACACTTTTTTCTTTTACTTTCCGTTTGAGCATTCGAATTTAAATTGTAATATGGAATTTTGATTTCAATTCTAATTCTTTTAGAATTGAAATTATTTAGAATCTTAAATTTTATATTTGATTTTGTTGAAGAATTAGAATATAAATTGTAATTCTAACTTTCATTCTAATATTATTATTTAAATGTATGTTCTAAATTTAAAATTAATAAAAATATTGTGCTATAGTAATTTTTTATTATAATTTTTTCATAAAATTTGCCTATATATAAAATAATAAGTTAGAATCTAGCTAGGGAAATTTTTGTATTATACTTTTTCATAAAAATATTATATTTTAATAAATATGACAGTTAGCAAATATAATAATTGAAAAAGAGAGAGGATCATATAGACTTTACTTTAATGAGGAGAGAGATATTTAATAATTTTTTAAATTAATAATTTTTATAGTATGATTAGGATTAATAATAGCTCATTTTAGTTGTTTTTCTGTGAAATTGAGGAATTCAATTCTAATTGCAAGCTTGATTCTATGCTGAATTCCAAAATGCAAATGAGACGTTAAAATTTTTTATTTTATCAACTTCTTACGTTTCATACTCACATGTCTAGTTATCATAAAGAAAAAAAACAATATGTACACATAACAATTCACTTTGAATTTCTTAAGCTGTAAATGACTTATATTTGATCAGACCAAAAAAAAGGATTAGTTTAAGTCTGTAAAATTTGAAAACGAACTAATTGTCATTAAATAAATAAATAAAATCCTTCATAGATCTACTCGTTTTCATTTTTCAACCCTCCCCAATTCTGTTGTCCATGGCAATTGAAAGATCTTAGGGACACTCCATAAACCAAAATGCAAGTTATTTGTGAGGCTTGAGCATAAGAAATATCTTAGCCCAGTCCACCAAGTAATGACAAATTAAATTAAATTAAATTAAATGGAGTTCAGCTGCCAGGTACGTCGTGCACGTTCTTGACACACAGCATGTGTTTACGTTTACGCCGATAATTTTTACTTTTTATCGGAACGTTTTATGCAAGTAACATCGTCTTGAAAGAAATTGACAATATATTGATCACAAGTCATCAGCCAAGCAGAAGTTACAAACAATGCAACAAAAATATTGAACGTCTTATAGACTTGTAACGTGCGTGTTAGATTGAATACATGAAATTAGTCTAATCAGTCGTTAACATATGGTGGCCCGCCCCTTGATTAGATAATTTATAGTAAAAGCTTTCGGCGCTGTTGTTGAAAAATCTCTTGTAAAATCCTAATCCTATACATATTCAGAGTTTAGTAATTATTGTTTGTACATCTCATTTAAGTTTAAGATATTCTATATTCGATTTTTATCTCTCTTTTTTCTAAAAATATTCCATAAAAATAATTTTTAATTTCAATGCTTTCCAAAACAAAAAAAAACAAAGACTCAAAAGACGTACGGTTAGATCGTTGAAAAGTGTCAATTTTATTTTGTTTATTTTTGGTACACTGCAAAAGCGTCAAATTACTGAGCGTGACAGAAGGTTGCAGAGATCCGATGAGCAAGTGAAGAGATTGGAGCCTTTATTTGTCATTAAGCGAATAAGGTTTTGTATATTGCATTACTAGCGTGAAAATCTTAAGTTATTATATTCTTTGTGATCTTGTAAAAAATAATGAATTGAAGTCATTAAAAATAATTTAATAGTAAAGAATTTAGGTAATATATATGAGATTTTAGATTCAAATTTTATTATCATTAATGTATTAAAAAAAAAAAGAAACAGTTAATTATATTTTATGAGATATAATCAAGTTTTTTTATCAAATTAATTGAAGTAGGTTTTTCATATAAGAAAGAAATTAATTGATGTATTGACATCATTCAATAAGATATTTTTATTTGTAAGATTTTTAAAATAATAAATAATTGAATCAAATATTTTTGATGATGTAGTAATATATAATTAAATATTTATATAAAAAAAATTTATATTAATAATACATATAAATTAAATCCTATTTTATAACCATAATTCATTAATTTTGTTCAATGTTTAGTTCGAAAATAAACCGCACCAAATTGTTCAGTCTGTGAGTTCCAATCATTATTTTATACTACTTTTCTAGACATATACCCAAACTCAACTGCGAGAACCCAGCAAGATTTTTATGCAACTTTGATGTAAAAGCAACATGATGTAGAAGAATTATTAAAAAGGAACTTCTGTTCTTAAATACTTAAAAGACATTGGTTCTAATTAAAGATGTCGTTAATGATCTGTCAGTGTATTACTTAAGCCTATTTAAAATCTCTTAGAAGGTAGCCAATAAAATAATCAAGTTGCATAAGGATTTTTTTCAGTGTTCTCATGAACAATCGAGGGATTTACTATTGGTGTCATGGGAGGCAATTAAAAAACCAGACGAATTAAGCGGGGCTTGATGTAGGTGATCTCATTATCAAGAATGTAGCGTTATTAACTAAGTGGTGGTGGCGGTTTTAATACACGAGCAATTATCTTTGGAAGCGAGAAAAAATATTTGTTTTTTCTAACTAGAGTTTAGACCCAACATGAATGTTATTGACCAAAAATTAGGAAGTCATGGAGGCCTTTGGTGGCAAATAAAGAACAATGTAAAAATCAGGCCGGACGTTTCTGCTGTAATTAGTGAAGGTCTTTGGAAAAAGGTTGGAAGTGGAATCTCTACTTGGTTTCGGACTAAAAACATGGGTGGGGACTGAATGTCTTAAATCCACATTCCCCAGGCCTAATGCTGTCCTTATACCCACAAAAAAAAAAAAAAAAGAGGTATGTTCGTTGCAAATATATGGTTTTCGGATGGCTATGTATGGTGTTGGAACTTTGAATGGAGACGTCAATTCTTTGAATGGGAATTGGATCAACTTTCTGATCTGAATCAAATGCTTCAACAATATAATATGGTGGAAGGCATGGAGGATTCGATTTACTGGAAATTTGACCCATTAAAAAGGTTTTTTTGTTAAATCCTTTTCAATGCAGGTATATAGGTTAGCTTCCTTTTCAACTACTCATGTCAATCGAGTTCTGAGAGGGCCTTGCACCCCCTAGAGTGGAGCTTCTATCTTCGTTTGTTTTACTAGAGCCCCTATAAACACAAAGGACAGATTATGCAAGTCTAATATTGTTCATGTTGATGATGCAAAGTGCCCTTTCTACATGAAGGTACATACTTGATAATAACGATCATTTTACTTTTGTCTTGTTGTATATCTTGGAGAATCTGGTTGGTTGTCTATTTTGGTGGAATGTGTGCTAGGTTTGTCCTAAGCAGCTTATTGCTTTCCTTGATGCTTGGTTAGCAGTACCACTTTATGGTTTTAATAAAAAAAACTCGTGGATTGCTATGTTTTATATTAAATATGGTCTATTTGGCAAGTAAGGAATTGTATAGTCTATGTTAAATATATCCCAAAATGTTGAGTGAGTTGCAACAAATTAAATTAAGACTTTGCTATTGGACAAAAGGGTAGTGCCAAGAGTTCCCACTTTCTCTTGGATGTCTGATTTCCAATTAGCGAAAGGTAAAAGGTTGGAAATGCATACCTAAAGCAAGGATGCTCTGCAATCTTGTGATGAATGTATAAATTTAAGGCATTTTTATATTCAGTTTTTGATACTGCTTGTAGTGTTTCTTTTCTCTGTTTCTATGTTTTGAAATGATTTCTTTATAGTCTGGTTAGCTCCTTCCTCGTTGGCAGTGGTTTGAGGTTGTTTAGTTATATATAAAAGGGGCATACTCCGGTGAAGATGGATTTTTCCATCTTTACGTGAAGATACGAGGTGGATGTAACAAATTGGTGATATGTGGCAGAGGTGTATTGATGCACCAATCATCTATGATGTATTGTAGTAATATCTAATTTTAAGAAAATTTAAAAATATAATTAAATATATTTTAAAAATTAATTATCATACACTAATAGTATAAAATTATACTGATAATATAAAATAATTTTATATTGTCAGTGTAATCAAAAAATTTTATCAGTGTAATTTTAATTATTATACACTGACAGTGTAAAATTACACTGACAGTATAAAATAATTTTACACTGTCAGAATCAAAAAATTTTATCAGTGTAATTTCACGTAAAATTATACTGGTAATATAAACTAATTTTACACTGTCAGTGTAATCAAAAAATTTTATCAGTATAATTTTAATTATCATACACTGACAATGTAAAATTACACTGGCAATATAAAATAATTTTACACTGAATACATTGATAAAATTTTTTGATTATACTGATAGTATAAAATTATTTTATACTGCCAGTGTAATTTTACATTGTCAGTGTATGATAATTAAAATTATACTGATAAAATTTTTTGATTACACTGACAGTGTAAAATTAGTTTATATTGCCGGTATAATTTTACGTGAAATTACACTGATAAAAATTTTTGATTACATTGACAGTGTAAAATTATTTTATATTGTCAGTGTAATTTTATACTGTCAGTGTATAATAATTAAAATTACACTGATAAAATTTTTTGATTACACTGACAATGTAAAATTATTTTATATTATCAGTATAATTTTATACTGTCAGTGTATGATAATTAATTTTTAAAATATATTTAATTATATTTTTAAATTTTCTTAAAATTAGATATTACTACAATACATCATAGATGATTGGTATATCAATACACCTCTATCACATATCACCAATTTGTTGCAACCACGTCGTATCTTCACGTGAAGATGGAAAAATCCATCTTCACCAGAGTATGGCCCTATATAAAAAATAGTATATAATTAATAGAAGAGTTCCATATCATTTTTTTTTACAAAATTGCTAAAGAGTACAAAAAAAAATTTCACAAAACGGCAGTGGTTTGGGCAATGAGTTTTTTTCTCTCTCCTTATTTAATACTTTGCCCATCCATAACTGGTCACAAACTTTTTGTTACACTTGCAGGAAAAAAAAAAGTTTGGGAGACGCAATTTCTGCGACTCACTACGCAACGCATACGGGAAAGAAGAGGAAAATGGCAAAAATGCTTAGATAATAGGTCTCATATAATATTTATTACTTTTATTCAATCTTTTTTTATTCAAAAACTTACCCGCGTAAGCTATATAAATGCCGGTAAGTTTTGTATATATTACACAAAATTTACCTGCATATGCACTGTTCATACTACAAAAGATGCTGGTACATTTTTTTTTCTTTTTTTTTACAAAACTTATTAACGTTTGTACTGTTCACGCTACAAAGACGTTGGTAAGTTTTTTTTTTTTTTCCAAAACTTACTAACGTGATCAGTGCACACGCTGGCCAATTTTATGTATATTATACAAAACTTACCAACGTCTATACTATTCACACTAGTAAGTTTTTTTTTTTTTTTTTACAAAACTTACTAGCATGAACAATGTAGACGCTGGTAAGTTTTTGAATTGAAAAAAAAATTGAACAAAAGTAACAATGATTATAGGATCCATCATCCAAGCATTTTTATCATTTTTTTCACTTTTCAGTATGTGAAACGTATACGTCTACTATTTGTGCGTCCCCCTGTCAGTTCTTGTACGAAAATAAGCTGGTGTTATATAGCATTACCTTTCCCTTTTTACTGGAAAATTATTCTTGTATCCATAATTTTAAATATTATTTTTTTATTTAATTTATTTGTCAATTTAAATAATTTAATATATTTTTCAATTAATATATCTGGTTACAATTATATTCATATATATTGATTTAAGAATATATCCAATTATCCAAATTGATAGATAAATTAAAACGGAGAAAATATTTACATAGTTAGAGATCAATGTATAAAATAATTGGGAATTTTTAGTTACGAATGTGATAAATTTGGTTGATATAATATGATAATTAATAAAAAATATAAAATCATTTCACTAGATTTGTTAATAAGATAACTAAAATCTTCATTTATTAATATACAATTCTTCTTTTTTTTATAAGTAGATTAATTAATAATGCAACTGAAAGTACTATGGTTACTTGATACATGATTCTTGGGTGTCCCAATGATGTCTAAGAAATAATGTAGCAATAATAATACTCTTATTGATAGAACTTATAACATTTAGCAACTGAAGCATAAAACATTGCAACAACAAAGAAGAAAAGCACATGCATAAAGGAACATAAACTAGGAGTCATTACTCTAGCAAGGAAAGGTTTCAGATTTTCACCACAACCACTGCATAGATGGTTTTCATTTCTTGCAAACGATTCCTAACCCATATGAGAACTTGGTGCTATCAAGGGTGCCATCATACTCTATCACCTTGGTGATCTCTTTCTCAAATGAACTTTCCCTTGAGAACACACAAGAAGCATAAGTTGGAGAGAGCAAAGAGTTAGTCTTGTAGCTGTCTCTCCCAACAACAACAGGCATTGGCACACCAGACTTTGCAGCGTTCTCAAAATCAAGCCTATAGGTCCTACCAAGCACGCCATCAACTCTAGGGGATAGGGCAAAGAACCTAAATTGAACTTCCAAGTGGGCAAAGCAATCATCAGAAGGCACTTGGTAGTTGTGAATCCTATCATGATCATCTTCTTTGGTCACTGGCACAACATTGACCAAGATTTCAGCCACATCCTTCAGTGTAACCATAACACTGTTCTTGCTTGCTACTTTCTCCACTTTCACATCCTTCTTAGGAGAGTACCAAGTGGAGAGAGAGCCGTCGGCTAGGACTAAATGGTTCCCATTGAAAGTGAACTTGAAGTGGTCAACTTGTTCATCCCATTGGTGGCCTCAATTGAGAATGTTTGGGAGCCAAAGAGGATTCCAAGGGCTTGGATCCATGTGTAGTCACGGTCTCTTCCTTCAGGCCTGTGTCCAATGAAGCGAACATTGATTTGGAGGTCGGAATCGGAGACTAAACTGAAATGCTCATTGCTCTTTCCATGGAAGTGGAAGACTCTTATCATCTCCACCAATGAAACGGGGATCATAGCATCCTGATCCTGGTGCATTGCAGTTTGGCTTGCGAGCTAACTAATAAAAAGATTGGGTTACTTTCACTCACTTTATTCAAAATACATTTATTTGTACTTGAGTCTCACCAACTTTATTGTTAATGTGTCTAAATATGATGTGTTTGATTTGAGTACAAATTTTACACATCATATTTAAGAATACTAACGATAAAATTGTGTCCTACTTACTTTATTTACGATACACTCACTTATATATGAGTTTTAAATAGGAGGTATTAGATTTATATCAATATTAGATTTTTTTTTTTTTAATTTCCACAGCCGAACAAACAACAAAACAAGCATTAAATGGTTAATGTAATTGTAGAGGGTCTTATTAATTATATCATACTAGTGTTTTGCGGCCATGCATTGCATAGGGTTTTAAAATTTTACTTCAATTACAAAAATTATAAAATCTGTTTTGTTTAAGTTGTAAGATAAAGTAAATAATTTAATTTAACTATAAAGTAATAAATTATTATTCAAATATATATACAAAAATGATACACATTGATATAATAAATGAATTAACCCTAAACATAATGTTTAACTTGGGTTTTAATAAGGAAAAAATAGATACAAATTTAATAAGGCCTTTATGATAAAATATCAAGAAGTTGTATTTTTGGACAGATGAAGTAGCAACATATTTTTTGATACTGTTCTAAAAAGCATCGAGTATTCATATCTTTCACTTGTCTAAAAAAATATTGAGATTGTCTAAAAATAAAATATAAATTTAAACTATCACTTTCTAGTAAAAGATATGAATTAAAAAATAATATGTATAAAATTTAAATTAAGCATCCCAATCTTAGCTTTTCTTTTCAGTTTTTCATTTTTCATTTTTTATTTTTAAACATGAGTTCAGTTAGAAAAGTTTTTGATATTTTAAGAAGAAAATAAAAAATTAAATTATATGAAAGTGGAGAGATTATATAATTTTTTGTTCGTAAATAAATAAGAACTAAGATTGTAACCATCAATATTTGAAATAAAATCGTAACTAAAATAGATTTGGCAAAATCAAAAATAAAAAATAAGTCAAATTTATCGGTTTCATTTATTTGCTCCGTTATTTATATACTATATATGCTCCTTTACAAAAACTATAATGAAGCCAATTTTTTTAATATTTTATCCTTTTTAAAAAAAAATTGCAACTGCACTCACTTTATTTCCTTAATTAGAAATTTTTGAAAATGGAAATAGGTAGAATTCATAAGGTTTTGACATGTATAAAACTTTCCATATAATATATTTTATTTTATTAGTAGTATAGATTCAACATGCACAAGAGTTCAAGGATGGTTTATCTTACATCTGCAGACAGCCTTGCATACAGGTTTGTTGCACTCAATTTGGCAAACTTTGGCCTTAGGATCTGTTGATTCACTGTTTGGGCATTCTTGTGGACATTTTATGTACTGTCCATGGCATCGGGTTTTGGCGCCACAGAAGATGTCATAATATGCCTTGGCATGGATCAAACCTGAGACAAAGATTAGTAGGATGATTAGGATGGAACCGCTTTTGGTGATCTCCATAATTGAATATTCTCTATTAGTGAAATGCAGAAAACACAAACAAATAGCCAATTGATGCATCAACCTCTATGTTCCGCCGGCTATTTATAGATGTATATATCTACACAAGAGGGTTGCTTCTATAATGTGAAGGTAGCTTTTGCAAACTTGTAGTCTAATCTAAAGCTGACGCAAACTCGAAGTATGAACATGGGTTTCGTTAATTGAATACAGAATATCAATTCACATATTTTTTTCCTTCTTATAGAAGGGTACATTTCATGAATGTGGTTAATGATGCCTTCAAGTGCAAAATTGGTGGCTGGACTTCTGATAGATAATTATATATAACTAGCTAGATATATATGAATTATTAATAGGATGGAGGACGCTTGTTGGGGAGGTAAGAAGTAAGGAGCAAAATTAATGGAAGTTGACATGCCTTGACTTGAGGATGAAAACGACAACTATATGATATAGAGTGAGTAGTTAAAATTGTTTATTTTCCCTATGATGTGCCTCAGAGTTCTGAGCTCCGAACTTCTGGGTTCTTGGTGATAACTTGTGCCTTTCCATAGATGGCATGTGCATGTGATTGGATTGTTTGTAAAATACAACATGCTAGTATGTTGTAAATGGTCAACGCAATTCGATCCCTATTCCCTTGCCAAACATGGAAGGGTGAGGAAATCCTTGGAGTCTGTATTATTAGGTCAGTTCCCGTGAATTATTTATAGATTATCTTATTTTTTATACAATTTCATTAAACTTTTTTTTAATGAAGTTAAGATTTTGTACATTCATAAATAAATAAATATAAAAAATTTTCATTTAATTATTCAAGCTTTTTAATATTTTATAAATTGTCAATTCTTAAATATTATTATTAGTAATATTAGTGAATTCAATACTCTTTATGTAGGTTCATTTTTTTTTTTTTTACTATATACAGTCAATCATTTTTCATAACATTCATACTCTAATAAATTGTTAGTGAAGATATCAATCATGTTTAATAATAAATTAAAAATGCGTTATAATTTGGTTCAGTAAATAGAAACTTGATTATCAAATTATTTGATTTTGGTTTAATTCAGTTGTGTTATTTATTTTCAATATAAAGGTGAAAATTATCAAGACATTGAGTTGCCATAATATTGCTGTAGCACTGGGAATGAGCATTGATAGTAGAAATTTAAAAGAAAAATAATATAGGCCATATGAGAGAGGATAAAGTAAGGGGAGTGGTTAATTGTGAGAGTGAGATAAGTACATGTTAATAATTGGATTTTATATAAATAGTCAAGATTAAAACATAAAGTTATGTAACTTTTTTAAGTAATTATGTGACATTTAAACAACTTTGAATTTTGATTATCCGTATATAGTTACGGCCTAACTTTGTCCCTCTCACTCTTATAATAAATCACTCATCTCATGTAATACGTCTCCAGGCTATATAACATTGTTACTACCTTTCACATCCATTTAGTTAAATAAATCTATCTTAAACAAAATTGAATTTGTAAGAAAACCATCCAAAACTGCAAAATATCACTCTCACCAAGATCAAATTTGTATAATAAGCTCATTCAAATATTAATAAAATATAAAAAAATGCAGCCTTAATAAATGCCCATTAGGACACAAAATCGTAAAAGAAAGGCTACTTTTTTTTTTTCTAAATATGATGAACAACAAAAAATGAAATATAAAACTATAAGCAAACTTATCTACTTTTCATAATTTGAACACCCGACGTGATAAACTCTCAGTTGAATCAATTGAAACTCAACAAAAATATCCCCTATGAACACGTAATAGCACGATGAACTCCTAGTTGACTCCATGAAAGTTTTGAAAAAAATTTGTTAACCAATAACCTCATTGCAACACCCAAAAAAAATATTAAAAATGATTTCCAAAAAATAATTTAATATTTAGATCAAATAATTATATTAAAAATGATATATATCTAGTGACCATATGAAAATAAAAAATGATATAATATTAATTCAATTAGTTTATTATTTAAATGAACAATAATAAATTTATATTATATATTATGACTCATGATAATTAATTAATGTTAAACTATTATTTTGATTAAAATAGAAGAAGAAGTATATTTTAGAGAAACTAGATAAAAATTAATAAAATTGGATCTAAAATATAAGTTATAATTTGGTATAGGATATAGAAAATTGATTATCAAATTATTTGGTTCTGAGTTAATTTAATTGTGTTATTTATATTTAATACAAAATAAAATAACTTTTAAAAAACATTGACTTATCATAATATTTTTATGGCATTGGGAATGAGTATTGATATTAAAATTTCAGAAGTAACATAATGCATGCATCAACCTATAAGCAAAATTAAATTTATAAGAAAACTATCTAAAACCGCAAAAAAAAAAAAAAAAAGCTTTCTCAACAAATCAAATCTATATAAAAAAACTCACAAAATATTACGTCAGCAAAACATGAAAATAATGCACCCTTTAAAATCCCTGCTATGATCATTCAACAAAGCACAAAATTGTGTAAAAAAAAAGGTTAAATTCTTGTTTCTGACATAATGAACAACAAAGAATGGAAAATAAAATAGAATTTAATTTTGATATACTATTAATATAATTTTTTTTTTTACACTATTAACCAATCATGTATTGTAGTATTTATTAAAAGAGTTTGATTCCTTCCTTAATTTCTTAAAAAATTATATAAAAGATATAATATGATTGGTTAACAATGTAAAATATTTTATATTAATAATGCATTAAAATTAATTTTTAAAAAATATCATAAACAAACTTATCTTTTTTTAAGAATACGAATACCTAACAACAAGATAAACTCTCATTTAAATAAAAGAAAGTTTAGCAAACTTATCTCTTTCTCATAATATAAACACGTAATAGTACGATGAATTCCCAATTGAAGCTATGATATTTAATAAAAAAAAATGTTAATCCAGCCACCTCAGTGCATCAAACGAGGAATAAAAAATTATTTTAAAAGAAGTATATATGCATAACTAAAAATATTAGTTGAGTCCTTGATGATTTGTATAGTCCATTTAATTTATAGGGTAGAATTATAATTTCACATGATATAAACAATAAAAAATAAGTGTTAGGCGAAAATTTTTTTCTCCAAAAATAAAGTGTGGAATGAGAATTTTGAATTTTTAAAAAAAGAATGGGTAGAAAATTTTCTAAAATAAAAAAAATTGATGATAAATTTTTCATCTAACAGAAATCCTCAATTATAATATATATTGAATATAGAAGGAAGGTTCAGTTTAACTATAATATATATCACTAGCTAAGTGTAAATATAAACTATGGGGTGTGTTTGGTTGGGGGATAAAATTATTTATGGAAAAAATTTTTATGAATACATTTTTTATATAAAATTAGATATAAAATTTATTCATGAAAAATTTCTTCTTATTTTTATCCCTCAATCAATCATAGCCTAAATGATAAAAAGGTTTTAAACACCATTCTTTAACTTTTTCTTGTCAACTTGACTTAATTATGTTAAAAGCAGCGTATTAGTCTTCCCGTGTTCACACACCGATGTCATTCAGAGATCAATTCAATTCTCTAATGAATTCATTCAGTTCATTCTTCATCTTGTAATACGCAATGGCATGGAAATTCAAAATCATGACCTCTAAGTAAATTATTCGAATCATTCGTAATTAATCAATGACAAATTTTTATGTAACTGAATTATATATTAATTTATAAACTTTATACTATCAATACATATAAATTAAACTCATTAAATTAACAAATTTTTCATGCAAGAGAGAAAAGTCTCTTGAGCAAGAGGAAAGGGGAAATTGCTCCCATTCCTCGTGATATGACTTCTTAAAACTGATTTTCCATCTGTACATAAAGACGTGTGATTGCACTCTGACTTGGTCCCTTTTTTCTTTAAAAAAAGTGATTTGAAAATTAAAAAATGTGTATGAAATAGTTGAAATATATACATACATTTAAAAAAAAATAAAAATAAAAAATATCTTATAACCTTTTCATAAACTGAAAAAAAAATGGTATCTTAAAACAAACAGTATCAAAAAATATTTTTTAAGGATTATTTGTCAATCTCAAAAATTAAATTAACATAATGTAAAATAAAATTAATTATGTTAATTGGTATAAAAATGAACTAATTTTTTATTAAGTATTATTTGATTCAACAATTTACAAATTATTTTTAACATATAAGTTTTTCTTCTTTTGTACCTCTTTTTTTCTTCTTTACTATATCATTAAAAAAACTAATATGGCGAATGGTGGCAGATGATAACACACGCCAGTAATGAATGGTGGTAACCAGTAGCGAATGGGGGCAGAAGGCGGCAGCAAATGGTGGTGGACAGGATGGGCAACGACAGCAAACAGTGGCAGACAATGGTAGACGATATGGTTGTTGGCAACAATTGGTGGTGACCGATAGTGGCAATCAATAGTGACTGACGTTAATTGGCGGTAAGTGATGGTAGATGGCAGTGACAAATGCGATCGATAGCGGCGGCAAATAGTTGACAAAGTCAATGGTGTGAAGTGAGAAGAAAAGTAATGAAAAGATATAAAATAGAAAGAAAAAAATTTATGGTAAAATAAAATTAATTTAAAATTGATTTTTTATGAGAACTAGTTTTAAATTTAAATTAGTTCAATTAAAAGCTAGTTTTAAAATATTTAACTAATTGTCAAATAATATTTATTAAAAATTAGACTCCATTATAGCTAATTATTTGATTTTTTTAGTTTTTCAAACACCCCTTAAACATTTAGGGTTTTTATCACTATTCATTCATTTTTTTTTGGTCAATTATCACCTTTTATTTTTCGTTTGTTCTTTCATATTTTGGTCAAGGGGAGGGGGGCATTTGGGGGAGGGGAAGAGGAAGATTTTTTTCTTATTCAAAATTTTGGTTTTTTTGGGTCACATGCTTTGTCAGGTTTCTGCCTCCCACATTGTCCATTAAGGCTCAACAAAAAATATGCAAGTGCTTATTTGATTCTATTTGGTGCATATCTATTTCAATTTTCATTGTTTTCTTTTTCTTTTTCTTTTTTTTTTGCTTAGGTCAACAATTTCCATTGATCTTTTTTGGTCAATTTTTGTTGATTTTTTGTTGTCAAAATCTTTTTTGGTTAATCTTTTTTTTTTAACAAATATCATTAATTGATAATCAAGAGTCAAGCTTAATTGCAGTAGGAAAATTGATAATATAATTTGGTAAAACATCTAAGCCTAAAACTATAAATCTATAATCAATGAACTCTATACAATTCTAAACAATATACATCAAATAATAGATGATTTTGCATCATACTTTAGATGAACACGAAAGTCAATGGTGAATGGCGAGGAACGATGGTGGATGGTGGTAACAAATGGTGGTGGATGGCATTGGTGGATGGTTGACAAAGTCAATGGTGTAAAATGAGAAGAAAAGTAGTGAAAGAATATAAAATAAAAGAAAAAATTTATGATAAAATAAAATCAATTTAAAATTAATTTTTATAAGAACTAGTTTTAAGTGTAAATTAGTTTAATTAAAAATTAGTTTAAAAATATTTAACTAATTATTAAATAATATTTATTAAAAATTAGGCTTCATTATATTTGATTTTTCTAATTTGTCACACATTCCTTTAAATATTTAGGATTTTCGTCATTATTCATTCGTTTCTTTCTGGTCAATATCATTTTTGATTTTTTGCTTGTTCCTTTTTTTTTCTTTTTTCGGTTGATCAACGGGAGGGGGCATTTGGGGGAAGGGGAAAGGGAAGGAGAAGATTTTTCAGTTGCTCAAAACTTGGGTTATTTTTGGGCCCTATGCTTTGTCAGGCTTTTGCCTCTTACGTAATCCATTAAGGCTCAATAAAAAAGAGGCAAGTGCTTATTTGTTTCTATTTGGCGCATATCTATTCATTGATTTTTTTTTTTTTGGCTTAGGCCAACAATTTCCATTGATCTTTTTTGGTCAATTTTTGTGATCATTTCTCGTCAAAATCTTTTTTAGTTAATCTTTCTTTTTTTGTCATGTTTTATGGTTTTTTTTTTTTTTGAACAAATATCATCAATTGATAATCAAAAGCCAAGCTTACTTGCAACAGGAAAACTAATAATATATTTTGATAAAACATCTAAACCTAAGACTATCAATAAACTCTATACAATTCTAAACAATACACATCAAATTATAGACGATTTTGCATCACACTTTAGATGAACCGAAAAGCTTAAGTAAGCTCATTACATATCTCTGATTTGGGTCTTAATGTTGCTTTTTAGTACCAACTGTGTAGAAAAAGAAACCAGCTAATAGCAACAACCTATGATTCAAAAGTACCAAACATGGCACCATGCCAATTCCAAGCAAAGTTACACATCATAACACAAGTTCACCCTATAATACAAATTAGTATACCAACAATCATAGAGTATAACTGAACTTTCTAAATAAGAGGCCTGATGCCTTGGAATATGTGCTAACACACACAGACATAAAACAAAAATCACAATCCAACCATCTACCACAAACAGATGTCACCAATCTATCACCGGTCCCAGGTGCAGCCCTCCACTATAATATGAAGTATAGGTTAAGATTTGCAAATCACATAGTATAAATACCACTATTATCAAAAGAAACTCATCAGATACTATAAATTACAACAAAACATTATGCAAGGAAGAGGTGAGAAAAAAAAAAAAAAGAGTAAAACTAGAAAAAAAAATGAAAAGAAAGAAAAGACGGGGTCACCAAACCGTTATAGAGGGAATGAACCATCTCCATGGAACTACTGCTCTTCATTTTCTCACTACAATCGTGATTTTTTTTTTCATTTTTCTTCGTGTATTTTATGGTTAATCTATTCTAAGGTAATGTAGGCTAGCACACAATCAAAGTAGAACTTGGCCCGTGGTCTCAGCCCAAAGTAAACTTAGCGTTTACGAGTATTTGTTACCAACAAAAAGACCTATTTTTTGTCGGCAAATGTATTAAACTTTCTTTTTTTTTGGTCACTAAAATGCATTACCTTAAACACTAAACTTCCGAAGCTTTAAGCATTTACCAACCAAGTAATCAACCCTGGTCCGGCAAAATAATCCTAGGAGAAAGTATGTCAGTGTGCAGGGGATATTGGACCAAACGATGACAAATTGGTGGACTAATTAGAAAGGCCCAATTTGGAAAGTTTGATCTGAAATTTGATCCTTTTTTTCTGAAAGCCCGCAGCCCGTGGATACTTGGTTTTGGTTTTTCTAGTAGTAAATAAAATTGGTCAGACAAAAGCAAAAAATTTGGTCAGACAAAAAACGATGACAAGAAAACAAAATTACTCAGACCAAAATTAAGACAAAAAAAAACATTAATTTTATTTCAAGAATTCTTTGAAAAATTATAATTCATCTGAAATATATACTAAATCTTTACGTATGATTTTATTTTCTATAATTTCTATTAACTTTGATTTTGATACTTATAATTTGATCGTTTAAGTTTTAGTATTTACACGATTATTAATATGACTTTAATCTCTATAAAGGAGCATTGATTTTTATGTTTTTTACTTATTTAAGTTTCAGTCTTGGTAATTATTATGCAAGATTAACTGTTTACATTTTATGAAAGATTCTTACCCGTAGTTTTAGTCTAAAATTGCGTAAACAGTTCTTCGAACTGAAAAAAGAAACAATTTTTTTAAAAAAGATATTAAAAATATCCAAATGATCTATTAGATAAGTAAAACTATAGACAATATTAAATGCCAAAACCCTTGCTTGGGTTTGAACCCATTTTTATTTCAACCAAAAAAACAAGGGAGGGCAGAGAGTCAACGGCTATATATTGACTCTCTTGCTCTGGCACCTTCCTGTGTCTTCGTGTACTCTAGTGTCAAAACCTTGTATAAAACAATTTTCTTTAAAGAAAATACAAAACAAGAAAGGGTAGCATAGGCAATATATAAAGGACATGTTATTTGGAAATAATATTTTAATATGTGAATCGATTATTGAAGATTGATGTATAAATAATTAAAAGGTTCACATGCATAATTTTAAAAGTAAGTGATAATATTATTATTTATTATTTTATTTATTTAATTTTTAATTATATAGATAAATTTTTTATTAATTTATATATTAATTATCGATAATTGATAAAAAATATTAATTTTAATATATTATTAATATAAAATAATAAACAATTAAATTAAATATTTTTATTAATATAATAATATATAATTGAAGTATATTATTAAAATTTTATTCATCCACTCTCTGTGTCATCCATTTCAAAGCTTTATATTGATATGGAATCATAGGCTTCCAACTCTCATATATGAAAGAGAATTTACAGGACGCACAAATAGTAAACGTATATGTAATGCATATTGAAAAATGAGAAAATAATAAAAATATTTATTTAAAAAATTTCAAATAATTATTATTATTTTTATTTTATTTTTTTTTTTAGAAATTTACCAACATAAGCATTGTATTCATGCTAGTAAATTTTATATAATATATACAAAATTTATTGGTATGTATATTATTTATGTTAATAATTTTTTTTTTTGGTAAGTTTTATGAAGAAAAAAAAGCACCTCCAGCATGTTTTGTAAAAAAAAATCTTATTATATAATATTTATCAACATATTATTAAAAAATATTTATAAATTTTTAAATAAAAAAATTAAATAAACATAATAATAATTATACTGGATATATTTTTTAAATATTTTTATTATTTTGCTCAATTTTTTCTGATTGTGTCCCAAGAGATGTCTTACTAGGGGAAGGACACGAAGAGCTAAGCAAATAAGACTGCATAACCCAACGCTTTATCATGCTGTGTCCGTGTGTTGGTGTACTAAGGTGTCTCACCGTCTGAAGCGGAGAATCAATCGGCGAAGCATGGCGATGGCGGCGTGGACTGCTGCAGCTCGACAAGCCTCCAACACGGCTCGCCTCTCCTCTCCAAAACCACCTTTCCTCCTTCACCGCCGTGGCATGGCTGGCGGCGGCGGCGGCGGTAACTATTTCCCTTTCACTATTTCTTTATTTTATATTTCTTTTCCCCCCCTCTCTTCGTATTAATATTCGGAGCTTGGGTTACTTAATAGTAGTTCTGTGTGTTAATTGGCGCAAAAGGGTTATGTTCATTACTGGAAAGTTCAAATCTTTTGAGTCCAACCTAGTGTGCCAAATAAATCGGGCATCTAGTGTTCATGATGTTATTTGACTCCATCTTTATCTGATAATATATTTGGGAAGATAAACATTGTGTAAAAAGAATGTGATTTAAAAATAATAATAAAAAAATCTCTGCTTCATGAATTTTAGGAGCACATGCAATGCTGCGGCTCGATCCAAGCTCCTAAAATGAACCAAAATCTTCATTTTGTAGTTGTTGCATCTTGAGTTCCAGCATCATACTAAGTATTTGATTGTGAATTTTGATCATGTATAAAGAAGATAAACGAACATAGCGTCTGATTTTTCCAACTCTGTACCATTTTGAATGTTGAATTATATTCATGATGTTATAGTAAGGAGTTGTAATTGTATGATGTAGTTTTTGTGGAAAGAGCGTTTTATTTTATAGGTTTTTTTGGCCATTGAGGTATGAACGATGAGATGGTATCAGGAACAGCATTATGATAGTGCAACAAGAAGGGAAGTCCACAGATTGATAATTTGATTAATGTTGTGTTCTTAGGCTTTGGAGTTTAATGTGCTAGAAATTGTTTAATATTGAATAGAAACCTCTGGTACAAGTGGAGTGATTATTGATTAATGAAGTGAAATAATCACTTGTCCATATTACTTTGACATGTTGCAGATCAACATGGACCTCCAAAGGTGAACTTTTGGCAGGACCCATTGAGTCCATCTAAGTGGAAAGAAGAACATGTGAGTCACTTTATATTTTTTCATAGCTCTTGAACATGTTGTTAGTTTAAGATCTTCCTGATTGACCACATTTTGATGCTAAATCATTTTGGTATTGGCAAAGAATATACTGCTACAATAGTATGTTTCTTTGCATGTGTGCTACTTCTGAACTGCTTTTTATATTTGGGCAAGGCCTTTGACCTATGAAGCATAAATACTGACACGAACACTCGACACAACATGGACACGGACATGGAGATACACCAAATTCTTAAATTGTAAGACACGGCAAACAAACAAACACACATGCATATGTATATGATTAAAATTTAAGGAAAAAGACACACCACTAAGTTGGCGTACATGTGCTTTCTAGCATGTGACTGAAACTGGTCTCTCCATACAAGTTTATATTGACATTGAAATTTAAGAGAACTTCCCTCCTCTAGAACTGCACACACTACTAATATAACTCTTCATCCATACACACGGTCACGCACTCATGGGATAGAGAAGATCATAAACTAGTATTCAAAGTGAGAAAACTGATTTGCCATTGAACTACTAGCAAGGAAAAGGGTTGGCATTGACTAGTGTCACTTACTCACTTTTGCGCATTTTGGTCACCTCATGACTTCATGGACATGGTTCTCTGAGATTTGTTCATGCTAAGATATTAAGTTTTTCTCTAAGTCTTCTGCTGTTGCAGTTTGTGATTGTTTCTTTGGCTGGATGGGGTTTACTCTTCTACGGTGGTTACAAATTCTTCACTAGAGGCAAGGACAAGAAGGAAGAGGTACATAAGTTTACCTTTATAGAAATTTGATTTGGGTTTTGTGGCTGCTGCTTACACTCGGGATTGGCAGGGGACACTTGCTGCCTTCTTCCCGTGATTTTACTTGATAAAGCTCATGCTTATTTTGTTTTCTTTTATGTAGTAAGCAATAGCAGCCAAGATAGCTTTTGTGCTTTGTACATCCAAATCTCTACAAATTTTTAACTGGCTTTGATATTCCTAAGTTTTGATTTTGTTTATTCAGTTCATTGAAGTTACCAACCATTCCTTGTATTACAGTTCATTAGGTTCTACTATATAGTTAGATATGCAAAATGTGACTGGCTTGATTAGGCTACATGCATATGCTATTGATATATCATTCACAAATTTTATTTTTTGATACTCTCTGCATCATAAGTACGTGCTTTGTTGACTGTTAAGTGTTAATCATTCATCAATCATGATGACATATTTTGCATCTTAAAATAAGTATGGAACTCTTTACCAACTCTAGTTTGCCATGTCTTACTGCAGAAAGTTGGAGAAGCACCAAACAAGGCGTGAGGTTGTTAGAAGTTACATTTGCTAATAAGTTGCCCTACTTGAATTTAGGCCTCGGGTTTGTGATATTTATCTTTGTCGGGTTTGTGATATTTATCTTTGTCTTGAGATACGCCAGTTTTGGCCTTTTGGGCAGTTGTAGTGGCTTGTACATGACTTATAAAGAATGGTTTAGGAATAAATAATTACACCCTTTAGAAGTATATTACCGTTTTGTATTTTTATACTTAGCGTATTATCGTCTATGGTAGTAAGGTTCAAGCATTTTGTGGAGAAGTTTGCCTGCTGATAAATTAGCTCTCCAAATTTGGTTTTTAGCTTAATTCCACTTTCTTTCTTGTATCCTCACTGTGGTATAATTTTTATACTTTCCTCACTTAAAAGTTTTACGGCAACCTTCCTGGCTCCTGAGATTTGAGGGGGAAAAATAGGTCTACTGTCACATGGTATTCATCAACTATAGTCTTTACATTTTAAGTGGTCGTTGTATATACATGTACGCATGAAAGAATTCTTGAACATTGAAATTGACCAACTTTTGAGATTATTTCAATGTCGTTGTAATTTTTTAATACAAAATTACACGTGCATGAGCACACGAACATGTTTGAATTAACTTATTTTGTATAAATTAAAATTTTATATATAAAATAAAACGATGCATTTGCGTGTAATCAAAATCAAACATGCTACTAATTTATGCGCTAAATATATGCTACTAATCTCTCAAACGGGAGGCTTAACTTGAAGGAAAGAAAATCTTCATTTATTTGTGAATAATTGTAGATAATTTATTAACTAAATTAAATAGACATGAATTGGCAAATGGCTAATTAAATATACAGCCAACATGCCCAAACACAAATGGGTTGTTTTCCCATTATTATTTGAGAAGCGGAAGAAAACCATTAGTCCTAATCTCCTTTGCTTTTCAATTTCAAGTTCTCCAACATTTTCAATCCCTCATCACTTGCTCAAATTTCATTGCTCACTTTCTTTTAACCTTTTTTTCCCCCTTTTTGGAGTTGTAAGTAAATTGAAGCGAATACTAGTTTACGTATTATTTGAGAAATTGCTTGAGACTTGTAACATGTCCTAACAATGAAATGAGGCAAGTTCCCTTCCCCAAAAAATTGTGTACCAAACAAATTGTTGTTTTCTAGTAAACCAAAACAATATAGAGGTGTGACATGAGAAACATCACTGTCAAAACTTATATTACAATTGCAATGTTCTCATCATACTCTTCCCGATGTCTAGAATATCTATACCATTTATTGTGTCTTCGGTACAAAGGAAAATGCATGCCGCAGCCACCCCTTTACCTGAATAAGTTCAATGCCACCTGGCAGTGCAACTAGGGCCAAATTCCCACCATTCAAACTATCTAAGAACAACAGAATAGCCTCCCATTAAAACCTGCATGGCATGACACTAAGAAAGTTGGCAAGAAACAACACCAACAAATCCTTAGCAACAAGAAGATATACTAGTGTTTCAAGAAAGGAATTAAAAGTTGCCAATACAAGGAATGAAAGGAAAAAAGTATACTTCAGATCTAGTATCCTGAAATTTTAATTTCATTTACCAACTCTAAATACTTAGGCATCTTAACCCATATCAGTTACTAAAGCATCAGGATCATATCAACTATTCCTCTTCCTAATTGGATCTTACAAAGGAGGATTTTGTGCATAGAAAATATTAAGTGTTGTTTTCTATCTTCGAGTGGTTGCTAAATATTGCTTACCAAATTGCAGTTCATCAATAGAGTTAGTTAAACCATACACATGACAGACATACTGATCATGATTGATAGGCTAAGTAACTCTGATGAACCCAACACTTGCTAGTTACACCACACTTACCAACATGCTACGGCTGTGACTTGAGGACTAGTCCTCAGTCTGCATCTTTTATTTCAGCTTCAACATCAATTGCTCTACTGGAATCTTTTTCTGCCATGATAGAAAGAATGACACACAGCATCATCAACAAAGATTAAGGATAATAAAGAGAAGGGGATAAGCAATAGAGTTACATTTTAAGAAATTGTACTTTTAGGGGAAAAAAGGCAACAAGCCAAGTGAAAATTACCATTTCTAGACTGGGAGAAATTATTGAATGCTTGTCCAAATGTTGAAGATTGGTTCGAAAACTTCACGGAGTCCTTTACAAACTCATTACCATCAACTGATATCAAAGTAAATTTTTCAACAGTGAGAAACATGCACATTCTGATCTTTAAAATGAAATAGTACTCAACAAAAGACAGTACATGATGATGATCACTACTTTCAAAGTACCAAATGGAAATTACATTCAAGTATCAACAATTGGTGGTGGACATCTCTATGATTCAAAAGGGGTTATCTCATGATGAAGAAAAGGATACCATCATCTCCCAGGCAGGGAGCTAAAGAATATTAAGGGATAATGAAATAACTAAGACAAAGCACTCAACTTAGTCCTCCAAAGGTTTCCATGATATCAAATTAGTTCTTTAAAGATTTTGGACATCAATTTGGTCCCTCAATATATAAAAGGGACATCAATTTGTTATTTAATAGCAGTAACAGCTTTAACTAGTAACAGTAAGTTTGAAAGTTGCCGGGCGGGGGGGAATCCAAATTTATGCCTTCAGAAAAAAATCACAAAAATGTCCATTAATAGTCCTGCCTAAAAATTTGTAATAAAACTTGGGTCACTTAATTTCTAACCAAAGCTAAAGAAAGTTCAGTGCAATACTAACATAAAGCAGCACAGACAAACAAACAAATCCAAGACTGGGCTCTTACCAGAAAAAGGTTGACCACAAAAAGGGCACAGCTGCAAATCATCATTTAGAGAGGATCTGAAACAGATAATTCAAAATTAAATATAAAGGTGGATAGTGTGATTAATACAAGACAAGTAATCTATAAGCATAAGAAGTAAGATGTTATTGAGCAAATCTTACTTGAAAACCTGAAAATCATTTCCACAATTCGGACACTGCATATACAAGGTGGGGAAATCAATAAAGGTACAAGTCATCTTAGCATAGACTACTTGTCAATATTCAAAGCACCAGTAAAAACTGGATAGCAAAAATTGAGATTAAAATAATGAAAAGGCTAGTTCTGATGAAAAATAACTGCAGTATTTTGCTTTTCCCTTTAAAAATTCTTATAAATCAATTACCTACAAATATGTCATTTGGTAACAAATGACTATAAGTTTAAACATGGAAGCAGGTAAAAGCAATAAAATAAAGCAACCACAAGTTTGCAATATATCTCACACTTTATAAATAGTAAGTTAAAATTTCAGAGTGTAATTTAGAAGAAGCCTCACAGTGCCTTGCATTATATCTCGTCCAGCCCACCAAAGGAAGGCACCAAGACCTACTATTGGTATTAACACTGCAAAGATCTGCATAAGGGAAAAGAAAAAGAGAAGAAAAATCAAACCACTCAGATGATCCAATTACATATACTAATTTTGGAGGAATAAGTTTATTAGAAAACATTACGGACCACCAATGAACAAAAAGGCAATTCTTTGCCAAGGAAAAGTAATTTACATCAAACAGGAAGTATTTACATCACATAACATTTTATGAAATATTACAACAAATAATGCTGGCATTTACACAGGTGAAAAATGGATGCAAAAGCAGGCAGTTAGAGTTGATCCCACCTCCCTGGACAGGTAGAATAGACTTCTATTGGAGCATAAAGTTTATCAGGCAACCCAGACTTAGAAGTGGACACCTATTTAAGCATTTTGGTGTCACGTTATAAGGACCAAGGATAGTAATTACCAAAATAGTATCAAGAGCTTTTCTTCATAGATACAGAATTTAATTCATTTTTCTGGTCAAACATTTAAAATGTTGTTTGATCTTCTGACGTACCACTTTTCCCTTGATGACCGCCTATTCTGTCCAAAAAGGCACAGAGAATATACATTGTGGAATTTTAATTTAGTACACTGCCTATTCTGTCCACAAATTATCCTTCACCTATGCTTCATTCAACTGCCACACTGACATCTATCTTATTTCTTGCTTTTCTGGAGATGTTCGATGGGATCTGAATTTATAACAAAAATTCAATTAGCGGATGGGGAGAACACTAGGATCTAGAATCCTGCACCAGGGAGGTGGAAGATTCTATGATTGCAAAAAGGTTCTATTTGGAAAGCCTATATGAATGGCTCTACTTCATCCAGCCTCTGCCATGATAAGTTATATAATTGATTGATTAAGTACTCTCCAATTTGGTTCATCTGTTAACCAGTTATTGATCTACCTTGCGCGTTGTTGCTTTCTTCTTCTAATGTGGTGTGCTAAATGAATTTCATGTATGGTAAAATTCCCACATATTGTATGATGATAGCAAGCATAGTAGTAAGGTTGCTACCTTGTGACTAATAGTCATTGGTTCTAGTTCCAAAAACAGCCCACTCTACTCGCAGGGCTACATAAACCTCATAACAGTGGGAAGCCTCATGCACTCCCTTCATTGTTTGATGATAGTAAAATCCTGTCTTCTAATTGACATAAGGAATTTGGGTGACAATTATTGGTTAATTATTGAACCTAGACCTAAAAAAACGATGCCTAACATCAATAAAATTGCTTAAACATGGCGTAAATCACTCAGCACATAAAGATGGATTACTCAAAAACAAGATGGAATAGAATATGCAATATACAGAATCCTTAATGTGCACTACTGATATTTCATGACAACTATAAGATGAAGCTAAATATGACCCAATTAAACCAAACCAAGAGAGAGAACAATACCCAAATGGACACAATAGCATCCAATATCCAGCCAAGCTGTCCAGTCATTGAAAGATAAGTTAACCCAATAGCCAAAGCAAGATTGCCCAAAATCCTAACATTGGCCCCATCATCTCTTCCACCACCACCACCACCATTGAAGCCAAACCCTTGATTGTTCTTCACCAAAACCACTCTCTTCTCGCTTTTGCAACCCTTCCCTTCCAACAAAACCCCATTTTTAAACAACTCTGTCCCTCCCAAGAAGGACCATCTCTCCCTGCAAGCTCTCAGCTTGAAGCTACCCTGATGAAAAGAAACAAACTTTGTGTCCAACTGACACAGAGAGAAAGTGGGTCTCTTGCATATGCCACGATGGAAGCACTTGGGCCTCAAGTGTGAAAACTTCGTGGAAATGTGGACAAGTGTGGTCATGGGGAACAATATGTGAAGCAAGGAAATCTAGTATATTGGACTCAGAATGTTGAATTGAGGATTAGACATTGGAACCTGGAACCTTGTAGAGGATATGAACTCTAAGTAGTTTAGTTTCTTACTCTTTGATTTTCCTTCACACACTTTCCAAATCCAATGAAGCGTTTGCACCACCCGCCACGTTGGCCTCAAGTGACCCCTCCGAGTCCGACCGCATTATCTTATCTATTAAACAGAGAAATTCTTATTAATAAAAGTCTTAATTATGCGGCAGCACATGGCATGGTTTAGCAGTATTCTAAAAAGTCTATTTTGATATTTAATTAAAAAATTATATTATTATTTAATCATAAATTATTGTGTTATTAAAAATATTTAATTTTTATGGATTTAATTTTTTTAAATTATTTAAAAATAATCATAAATTATTGTGTTATTAAAAATATTTAATTTTTATGGATTTAATTTTTTTAAATTATTTAAAAATAATATATAATTAATTAAAAATTTAATTTAAATACACTAACAGTATAAAATAATTTTATACTGTCAACCAATAAAAATGGTGGAAAGTGTTAACTTATACAAATAACTACTTATTATAATGAGGGATCCACCATGATTTCTCACTATCTCCTATTTTTATTTATTAACAGTATAAAACTATTTTACACTGTCAGTGTATACCAATTAAACTTATTAATAAATAATATAAAATTGATTTAATTTATATATACTATGAGTATAAAAAAATTTTATATAAATATTTAATCATATATTATCATATCAATAAAATTATTTGACTTAATCTTTATTATTTTAGAAGTCTTATAAATAATATCTGATTGGATAATAATGTAAAATTCTTTAAAATTATAAGTGTATCAAAATTAATTTCATATATAATTTTTACAATAAAATTGTATTAAAACTGAACTCATATTTTTATCCTAATTATTACAAAACTTTGTAACGAATAGAGGTCAAAGTATAAGGTCAAAATATAATTTGATGGTTTGAATTTTTTAGATTTAATCAGGTTAAGGTTTTTTTTTTTCTGTTTGATTTAGTTTTAATTTCAAAACACAATTTAAAATCTTGAATTCCTTATTCATAGGTCGTTTGTAAGTATTTTTTATAAGTTAGGTGTCATCTGTTATGCACCGGCTTGAAGTTGGTGCTTGGTGCACTTGTGTGATGTTCAAATCTCAAAGTTGGAGGGTGTGTCAATATTTTTCCCTTACGATACACTGTAATATTTCTTAACTACTCTCTTCCCCCAACTGCATGGCATTTCGACAGTGGCCACCATCCATCGGCCTCCAACCCAGCCACCATCGGTGCTCTGCCTCGCCGAAGATTGTCGTCGTTGAGCTACCAGTCCTCAAAATTCGCCGTGAACGTCATCCTTCGTCAAATTCCAAACGTTCTTCTTCCCTTTGATCACCACCAGGTCATGTCCGAGCGTGTGGTGGTGCGCCGGCTCCACGCTCCCAGCCTTGAACCTCACGAACGCGGACGTGGGTAGGAGGTGTTACTCATCTTCTGTTAATGCTTTAGCCATTGTTGTCATTTTTTTTTTTTTTTTTGCTGGTTCTGGTTCTGCTTCGTCGTTTTTGTTGCTTTGAGAAGCAAGTTGTCGAGGAATGGCTGGATCTCCGGCGGCCAAGGTTTGTTGTCGCTAGCACGGCAGGGGTACTTGAATGGTGTTTTGAGCGAGGGCGTGGAGAACAGCGGCGAACGTTGCAAGCAGAATAGGAAGAAAAAGGCGTTACTGTAGTGTATCATAACTAATTAGAAGTATCAATAAACCATCAATCTTCACCATTGGATGCCCAAGTGCATGGTGCACCATTTTTAAGGTGGTGCATAATAAAACGCGTCAATAAGTTATCATTGATGCTAGAAACACTACGAAATTGAGGTAAGCTTTCTCCTCCACTTACATTTTATTCATACCAAAAAATAATATAGCATTTCCTCCTTAATTTTTGGGCAATTTAGAAAGGCAGAAAGCTATTGTCAATAATTCTTAGCGATGACAAAGCTTGTCACATAACAATATAAAAGATGCATGACTAGATTAAGAAGAAAAGCCCCCTCCATGGCAAGAATGAGGCAAATGGAAACAAGGAAAAGGGAACGGAGGGAAGCTGAGATGTTCAACTTGCAATGAGATACACTACCATTTCATCAAAAGTAGCTTAAAGAAACAAGATGATTGGCACTCCACCTCCACCTCCAGCTCATGTGTCTTTCTTGGCTCTAATCTAGTATCATAGTGGTCCAATAAACAACAAGTCGTAGCTCGCTCTAATACTGAAGCAGAGTATCGCAGTTTAGCTCACATCATTACTGAGATTCTTTGGCTCCTATCCCTCCTCAAGGAGCTCAAGCTTCACACACCAACCCCCATTGTATGGTGTGCCAAACTCAGTGTAGTCCATCTCACCAAGGATCTGATTCTTCATGCTTGCACTAAGCACGTTGAGCTGAACATTCGTTTTGCTCGTGAATGGTTCATCAATGGTGACCTAATTGTCACCCATCTTCCAACCATTGAGCAGTTGGCTGATGAGCTCACCAAACGTCTACCAACCGATGCTTTCTCTTGGTTTTGGGACAAACTCCATGTTCTTGCTATTCGGGCTCCCCCATGAGTTTGTGGGGGGCTGTAAGAGAGTAAAGTTCAATTATAGTTTGTTATGAGTTAGTTACTATTGACGTCAGCACTTGAGTTTAGGCGAGAAATTCGGTTTTCAAATCTGTGTATTATAGTTATTATATAGCAAATCACTTGTATTCAATGTATGCATCATTTCATTTTCACAAAATACCCATTTTGGTTCCTAAAGAAAATTTCGAGGGATAAATTAGTCCCTCAAGATTTAAAAGTCCACAAGTAGTCCTTTATCATTCAAAAATGGGGATATATTAGTCCTTCCATATATTCATACTGCCAAAAAATCTCTATGAATTCTGTATGGAGAGACTAATATGTCCCCTTTTTTAAATGGTAAGGGACTACTTATGGACTTTCAAATCTTGAGGGATTAATTTGTCTCTCAAAAATTTTATTAGGGACTAAAATGGGTATTTTGTCTTTCATTTTTCATCATCTCAAAAACTTCTCATAAATTCTTTCTCAAATTCTATCTTTGTTTCTCTTTGTTTCATGGCTACTAGAACCTCTAACATTTAAGTACTTATGTAAAAATAACTTATGAATAAGTTATATTGTATTTAAATACGTAGTAATAGAAATACTTATTTAGAGTATTTTAATAAATATTTATTAAAAAATTAGATATTTTAATTTTTCAAAAAGTATAAAAAATAAATTTTTTAAAAATAATAAATTATACAACCAAATAGAAAAAAAAGTTAAAAAATAACCTTTAATTTCTAAAAATTAAAAGAAGTTATAAGTAGTTGAGCCCTAAGTCACATGAACAATGTCAAATGTCAGACAATCAATGACCAGGAGTCACATGACCAAATTCCAATAACCATTGGATCATCTACTAGCTACTATCCGGTTTCGCCATCCTGGCCTGGGATTCAAAGATTCAAATGAAGATTTATATTGTGCTTAGGAATCATATACTAAAATGAATTAAATTGTTACACTTTAAAGTCGCTGGCTGATAGTCACGTAATGACTTTGTAAAATGCGAACTATGTGCAGGCAACTGGTTCGTCCTTCTCATTTTTTTAAGTACTACTCCCTACTTGGGCTGAGGAACCTCGTAAATGATATTCGCTTTCACATTAAGAACAAAACATAAGCAACAATAAAAAGCTTTAGGAAAATTATTTATCAAAATGTACACACATGTAAACATATATCTAGTTCTCTTTTTTTTTTTTTTTTTGGGTAAAACTTACTTATTTATCGGATCTTATTACCAGAAATCTAACTATTTCTCGTAGAGATTCAAGAGGAGATTTTGGGTCTCCTAGCTGGAATTTTCTCCATTCTCAGTGCCCAAATTCAAGAAACCTAGCTAAGGGGTTGATTAGTTCTTTTTTTAATTAACATATATACAAAAGAAGTCTCAACGACAACTAAAAAGGCAAAGAAAGGAAGATTGCTCAAAAGAATTTGGCTTTGAATTTTGCTATGATTAAAATAATTTACTTAAATGATTAGACAGCAGTATGATTAGCAATCAATTATATAAACTTTGATTAGCATTTCCTAAACAATGATTTCTTTCTTACCATCTCTATAATGAAAGCAATCAGGCAACAGACAATAGCATGATTTAGACACGCAAAAGAATTGTATATTAGCATGTAGATATCTTTTTAATCAAAAAGAGCACGTACATATCTTTTCTATAGACTTTTGCAAATGGAAACAGAAGGGCGCAGAATAGGCCAAGAGAATCCCAGCCATGTGGATGTCACATGGCCCTTGAGTGACTTTTACCCCATCCCACTTGTTATTAAGTGGACTGATAGATTCCTATCTTTTCCTTGTTGCCCTTCATTCATCAGCAAAGAGCGTCAATCCCTGAGAAATAAGTACGGTTTGGTTGCCTAAGTCCTTCAAAAATTGCAAATCTCCACCAGAATATTATTATTACCTTTTACATTGGAGAAATATTTGTATAATTCGAGAACACTATATGATTATACTCCTGGACTAATTATTTAAATATATTTAATTTAAAATCAATATTAATACATAATTCTATACAAAATATATTTACATGATTGGCTGGGAGTACATTCATATGGTGCTCACGGACCATATAAATATTTCTCTTTATATTGACCTTCATCTACATCATAGTAGGGAGATCCATCTCAGGCTCTGCTAAACAGATGCCTATTTAATTTGGGTTAGTATGATACGTTTCTCATAATTAAAAAAATATAGGCCCAAAACAAGAACCCATTTGAGATTGTAACACTCATCCATAATAAAACTTCTAGCTTGAATTTACACAAGAATTTTAAAGTTAAACACTAATATATATAAATGCAACAAAGAATTTAGGAGCAAGGGTAAAGTTTTATTGACCATTTTTAAGCTAGTTTTAAAAGCTATAATTTATTTAGATACAACATTGTATATTCCTAACAATTGGATAAGTCTGCATGCATATGAGGTATTACATAACTACTATGAAATAATCAGAAAATAAAGTAAGAATGAAATTTCTAAGTAGAAATTAGAAAAATAATTCTAAAACATTTGAATTATGGAGATACGGGCTGTGTCTTAGCACGAAAAATATCGCAAATCTATGTGTCATATTCAAAACCTTATACAGTCATATATTAAGATATAATATCATGAGTAATAAAAATTGAATATTCTAATGTAACTCTACATTCAACAATAAGCCATTTGCTTCAGTTTTATTATTCCTTTAGTTTACTTGTCTCACATAGAGTCAAAAGTTTTCTCGTAGGGAATTCTCCTTTTTTTGTGTTACTCATAATATCATGATAATAAAATAAGATTATTATGCCACATTGATTAAGATAGATAATATAAAATGATCTTATATCTATCCATCTGTCTTTGTTATGGTTAGTTGTGAGTCTTAAATATTTTTTTTTTAAGCTACATACTTGTTATCATGAATAAATTTTCAACATACATAATGCATAATCCAAGTAATTTATTCTTTAATATCAATCCTAGAAATTACACATAATTAATATCTTACCTAAATAGTAAGGACAATGAACCTAACAGAAAATCAACTCTTAATAATTTTCAAGTAAAATAAAGGAACAATAAATAAAATAACTTGCTATAAATAATGAGTAACGCAAATATAAGGGAACAATAAATAAGTTGTAATAATTAATAGTAATGAGTAACTTTAATATAGAATAACAGCAAATAAAATTAATAAAAGTTTAATAAGAATGAGCAAATAGTTGTAGCATAATTTTATTTCACAAATAACTTCATCTTCCATTTTAAAATTATTGCAGGAATAGAACTGATGCATTCGTGTGCCAAGCTCTTTCTCATACTCTAGTTCTTTCTCCACTTTTACTCTCTCTCTCTCTCTCTCTCTCTCTCTCTCTCGATGTTTTCTTTATCTTTTCTTTTTTTTTCCACTCTTCTTTCTTTCACGAAATTTCACTTTCTTTCCTTATGTTTCTGGTTCATCCTTGCCTCCACGTTTATATAGACTTTCAAGATGTAGTAGTTAAGTTGTTAAACGTCACTTGTGATATTTTCATAATTCTTGCTTAATTTCGTAGGTAATTTCCTCTCTCTTTCTCGTGTCTCCTTTTAAGTTTCAATATAATTTCTTACTTTCACCTTTCTTTCTTTCTTTTTCTTCTCTCTCTCTCTCTCTCTTTCTTCCACTTACACTCACGCCCACTTTGTTCCATCAAAATTCGTAAATTTTTATCTTCGCTCCTATATTTTCTTATACTTGACCATATAGTAAGATGAGGACTTCCTTTCAAAGTCTAATCACATAAAGTGACTCTTTATTTATTTATTTATTTTCTAACATTATTTTTTATTTATAAATTCTATAACTGAATAGAGTTTAGTGTTCAGATGTATTATTGCAAGAGTTTTTCCCCCATAGAGTTGACATCAAGTCTTTTATGTTATTGACTTAATTTTTTTTGTTATTGTTATTATTATTATTATTGTTATTATAAATAACTTTATCTATTAAATTTTAATATTACTTTTATTATACTTGAGATTACTATTGCTAACGTGTAGTCTAACTTTAATGTTTAAGATTTAACTACTTGATTAATTATTGTTACACAAGTCAACTAATTAACAAAAGAAACCAGAGTGACTGTACAAAGTATTTTATGAAAAGGAGATGTTGAGAGATCACAGTCATAACTCATAACAAAGGTCATAACAAACGTAAAGGATGGTTTAATATGTATTCTTATTCTTATTGGTGATCTTTAATTAGGTCAATTTATTATTGTAACTAGTTGTTTAGATTTGTGGCATATTATGAACTTTGAATGTGAGAATCTCCTTCCCCTCAGAAGAGAAATTATGATGTGCATAAAAGAATAGTGCAATAACATTTAAAAGTGTACAACAACATAAATCCTTGTTTCATAAAAGTAGGGTTGCTTATATAGAACAAATGACGCTATAGCATTATATTATAAATAAATTAAGTGGCTCTTGCTCATCTAACGCTATACTAAAGTCATATAACATGTTGTTTGTGGGCAATGACCTAACATTAACACTATTAAATCTTTGATCAATGTCATAAAAGTCGATGAAGTTTTATGTTGGTTGTTGACTGCTTAACAAAGCTATCCTCTTTTATTATGATTTAGGACTATGTATAAATTTGTATAAAGCAAAACATAGGTAGAGTTAATAATATTTAAAAATATATTAAAAAAATCAAACTTATAAATATATAAACAAACCAATTAAAACACGTATAAAATAAAATATTCAAATAAGTAGAAAGATTCTTTTAATAAATATTATCAGTTTGATGAGAGAAAATTGAACAATTATAGAGCAAGTGGCTTTTCAGTTTTCACTAGTGTGAAATTACAACAAAGCAAAATATTTCTGGCAATAGAATATAATAGCGTGTTTGGAAATACGTTGGGGAGGAGCAGAATCAATTTTGGTAGACCAAAATCGATTTTGGACAAATTTTGTGATGTTTGGTTATATATTTTTAGAATTAATTTTTGTCTCTAGAATTGATTTTAGAAAAAGTGAAAATTTTTTACTTTTTGTCAGAATCACTTTTTGAGATATTACCAAATATAAATCATTTTATCTCAAAATCAATTTCACCAAAATCAATTATATCTAAAATCAATTTTACAAAAGCAGAATCAAACACGTTATAAGAATGTTGCGTCATTTTCATTGTCTTAGCATGTCGCAACCTTGGAGAATTGATTCGGAGGCAAAAGAGCCGATTGTGCCTTTTTTTTGTTTTGTTTGGTTATTTATCACTAAAATTAATTTTTGCCTTTGAAATTAATAATGAGAGAAGTGAAATTTTTTTATTTTCTATCAGAATTATTTTTAGAGGAATTACCAAATATAAATTATTTTGTTTCAAATCAATTCTAACCAAATTAATTCTAACAAAATCAATTCTATCTAAAATTAATTCTACAAAAATAAAATCAAACACACTATTAATCCTATTTCTTTGGAAGATTAATACTTCAATAGTTAAGAATGGGCAAATTGTTGTCCACTTTAGGCAGAGACCATATGAATCAAGTACATATTGGCAGTTTCTTTTTTGTTTTTTTTTTTAAATTAATTAGTCAATAGCTATTTTTGGGATTAACAACATATATACGATGCTTGCTGCTTACGATCTTGATTTTCAAATGAATTTGTCATTTGGTATTGAAATAATAAGTTCATGAATTTTGTTCAACATTACTCTTATACAAAACCGGTTTGATTCAGTTTTTGATTTAAATTATTTCGCATCAAATTTTTTTATGATAGTATTTCGTATCAATTAAGTTTATGAGAATTTTACTTTTACATAGTATATTAAGAGGATCAACTTTGAGAGAACAATACGTAAATTAAATTTGTTTATCATCTAAGAGAACAGCTTTTGAAAGTGCTGGAATATGCTTCCATTAAATTATTTGAGAGAATGAAATTAACTTTTGGCATATTTAAATTTAAAATTAATTATGATATTTTTAAAAATTTTTAATAAAAATTAGAAAGTAAGAAAAAAAAAACTGCATCATTTTAACTCAAAAGTGGTTAATTGTACTGAAAATATAGTCAGACTTTACCTGTAAATATCAAGAGTTTAAATCATAGGTCACCACTTTTAAAAAGAGTTTAACATAACCATTATTTCCGATCAGAAATGGCTGGAATGGTTTTTAAGAAAAAAAATTATTAATTATATTTAAAATGAGGCAACTATCAGTCGGAATTAAGTGTAATAGCAATTAAACTACACTTCTAAGTTCTAAAAAGGAGGGTGAAGAATCTTGAGATTCAAATTTTTTATGAGAAAATTATCAAAAAGACACTTTAGTGAAAAAAAAAACTCTTTTCTTAAAATATTTACAGTTATAATTTATATAATATATAATAGACTTACAAGATCGTTCACAGGGTCTTTATATTGGCAGTAGAAATTAGATTCATGTTCTTCTGACTTCTTACCAACAGCACCAACCCTTATTAATATTGATATCCACATTTGTAATAAGGCTTGTATCACCCTATTCCTGAGGATATGGAATACAAGTTAACAATTTATTTATATATAGTTAGAGATAAACTTATTATTTATAATTTATTCATTCATCAAATTAGCAATCATTCTTGATGTAGTATTGAGAGAGTGAAACTCCTTCGAATAGGAGAAATCCCCATTTCCAAAATACATTTACTTATTATGATACCATGTGAAATAATAAAACAAAAATCAGATTTAGCTATGCTAAACTTATGATATGATTATTCCGTTCTTTGGTCTTGTTCTGTATCACTAAAATCGAAAATGACTGGTTTCTTTGTCTTTTCGTTAGTGTTGACATCTAGAAAAAAATAAAACATCTTGAAGAATGATTTGGCAATCCCTTCCCAAAAAAAAAAAAAAAAAAAAGATTTGGCAGTGACAAAAATAATGTTTATAAACAATAATCAATGCGTCACTACCAGTCATGCTATGGTCCAGCCAGAGTCCATAGGATTCAAAATCAAGTGACCCCTTCCTCCTTTTGTCCATCTTCATAATTCTTCAAACAAATAAGTTATCTCTCAGCACAATTTTACTTTTATTCCTCTCAGTGTCAAGCCACTGCAGTCCAAATTTAGGTTGTCTGATGGAAGTTACAAGGACGTAATGTGGCACTACGATGCCACATAAATTTTATGATAATTATTTAACCGTATAATAATTTTATAATTTTCTTAAACTATATTTTTTTAAAAAAATTCAGACTCACATTCACGATCATCAACACTTTATTTGCTTAACTGATTCAAACATTGTTCTCTCTGTAAGTAATATTTTGTATTCGAATTTTATTAATAGAAAAAATTGATGTGAAAAATTCTGCTCATATCATAAACTAATTTGGCTCTTAACTTTAAATCGTAATGATTTACATAGAAAAGAAATTTCACATACACAATTTAAATTTTAAAATTATTATTTTAGGTTAGTAATAATAAAATTTGAATCCATAATCTTATAAGTGTTATCCAAGCCTCTTACTCTCAACCTACTCCTAGTGGATTTGTAGAATTAATTATTAGTATATCAAAATTGACCTAATACATCAACTCGTTAAATTATGGACAGAGTTGCAGGTAGATATCACCTATTACTATTATTACTATTATTGATTATTGAAAAGAAACCCCTAGGCTGGCCGAGTGTCAGTGTTGGGGTAAAAATTTCCCCGCTCAAAAATTTCCCCTTACTCTTATTTAATATTTTTCTAGCTTCTTTTATTTGTTGAATTATGCATATGACCATTGAACAAAAACTTGCACTCAATGACCGCACATTAATAAATACAAGAGATTAGCTTTGATGTATTATCAATTAAAATAAATTATATTATTATTTAATCACATACTTTTAATTAAAATTTTTAAAGTAGTAAATAATGGAGGTAAATATTTTTATTGATATAATAATATATAATTAAATATTTATATAAAATATTTTTATAGTAATAGTATACAAAAATTCTAAATACAATTGTTCCGGATTGGAGTTTGCGAACCCAACTTGACCCAATAGTTAAGCCCGATTAGAAGTTAGATTGATCACTATCCAATGCACAGTTTGAACTCACGTACGAATTAAGGCCCAAATCAGAATTAAGCGTAACAGAGTCCCCTCATACGGCGGAATGATACTAACCTCTTATGTTACTGATAAACTCAGACCCATCCATTAATCTCTAGTTGATAGACATCTCGAGTTATCCTTTATTATGGCGGAACTAGACCCCTATCTTCTCAACTACCTACATGTATATATACGATTCCAGTTATGGATCCTAGATATTTTTTTTCCTATCCTCTCATACACTCTCCTGTACTCACTGACTTGAGAGTCGGAGTCCTTGCAGGTACCTCCACTGTCGTGGAACTTCAGCTTTATCAGCCCGTCAATCATATCACGAGCAATTTGAGGTCCCAATTGTTGTTCGAATTTTCTTAAAGAAACCCACTTCTGAATACAAATATTTGGCTAAATATCAAATTCTATTTTTTTTTTCCTTTTGATACAAAAGTCTCATTTATTCCCTTTTAGTCTTTCCTTTTTTCTAAAAAAAAAATTATACAATTATAAGATATGTTTATCATAAAAAAAGTAATTTTAAATCTTATTCAATTAGATAAAGTAGTAGCACATCTCTATTGGATTGTGAAAACACAAAATAGATATATAATAAAATTATTTTATACATCATACGTGAAAATAAAATTTTGTTAGATAAAACTCAAATAAAAATTATTAATTGTTTAATTAATTCAAATAAAATAAGTTTAAGCAAGATAATTATTGCTTATAACAAATACAAAATAACAAATTAATATTATAAATATTATACAGCAAATTTCGATCCATCTTTTAAATTCATATATTTTACTACAAATCTAACAAAATAGTCCTTTTCTCATAAATTTTGAAAGGTATATTTAAATTTTTTAATTTAATTTAATACTTTTATAATTATACTTTTCTTGCTTTTAAAAAGTCATTATGTTGTACTGTAATTCCCAATTTTTTGGAGTTAGTATTTTTGTTCTTTTTATGTACTTTATTAAATAAATTATATTATATGATAGAAATATAAATATAAATATAGAATTAATATGGTACATGTTTCATCAATATTACAGATATACAATATAAATATAAGTTATAACAAAATATGAATTTATGTATAATAAGTTACTTAGGGTATATTTATGAGTTGGGGTTTTAGAGGGAGGAGGGTCTTCCCTCCTCTCCAAAATCTCAACTCACAAATACATATCCTTAGAATGTTGATAACTTTTCTTTAATTATATGATTTTTTTAAAAATTGGAATTTTAAAATTAATATGAATTTTGAAGTTATCTCATTTCTAAATTAAAAAAATTAAATAAGTAATAATTGTATAGAAAAATAAAATTAAAAGTATATAAAATATAGTAGAAAATAGTCTAACTAAAAAAATTAAAAGGTGATATCCTTATAAAACCATTTACATTTTTAACAATGAGTAGTTATAAGAAATTATTCTAAGGATTTTTTTTTTCTTTTATAAGGTTAAAGAAAGGAGGGAGAGAGAAAATTAAATATTTTTAGTTATTCGATTCTTAATTAAAAAATAGAAATACACATTCTATAAAATAAATTACTCTTGCAATAATATGTTGCTATATGAAATGGTTTTACATAATTTTTCTTTAAAATTACTATACTTGAAGCTAAAGAAATGGGAGGTAGAGAAAAATTCAATACTTTTTTACTTCAAATTATTCGATCCTTTCTTAAATATTGAAAGCAAATATCCTTTTAAAACAAATTAAACTTTCAAAAATGAGTTGTTATACAAAATATGTTTTTTGAAATTTTCTCTTTAATATCACTTTATTATAAGGTTGAAGAAAAAGAAAGGATAGAAAAATTAAATAATTTTTTTTAGTTGTTCAATTTTTAGTTAAAAATTGAAAGCAAATATCCTTATAGAATGAATTGTAGCTATTAGTAAAGAGTTGTTATAGAGAAAAATTTTGTATATATACATTTTTCAATTATGTTACTAGGAGCATGAAAAAATGAAATAGATATAAAAATGAATTGATTTTTTATTTTTTTGGTTGTTCTATTTTTACTTTAATGTATAAGTTAGTTGTACCTTTTTTTTTAGGTTATAATGAGTTGTTCTATTTTGTTTGTAAAAAAGTTTCTAGTATTAAAAGGAGCTATAATTTTGCTTAATTGATTATAATGTGACAAATAATAAATAATATAATAAATATTGGAACCAGATCATATTTTATTAACTATATATAATTCATAGAATTATAACTTCACTTGATGGTAGGGATTTATTTATAAATAATTATATATATAGGAATTGATTTAAAATTTTTTTTAACCAAATTTAAAATTTATGATATATATAGAGATCAAAATTATAATTTATTCGTCTCTTTTTTTAAAAAAATTATCTGTTTAATTTTTATTATTGAAAACTCTTTAATAATTTAAATAAACTTATAATTTTATTGTTGGTTTGAAATGGCTACCATTAACTCAATAAATAAACATTTATTACTCAACTTATGGAGACCCATAAAACTAATACATTAATCTTAAAAATTATCGATATATTATAATAAAATAAAATAAAATAATAAATAAAATAAACACTTTCAGCATTTAAATACGTTGATAATATAATAAAAATGGAAAGGGACTCGTGCAATCCCACGGACACTGTGCTGGCAAGTTACCTAAAACCAATAGTCGCCATTATATATTTCTCATAAAAACTAATAAATATATGATTAATTCATGACATACAGTTTTATAACGTGTAGGCACGGAAAAAAATAAATAAAAAATTAAAAAAAAAAAGAAAAGAGAAAAAAAATATGGAAATATATTATATAAATATAATATTTTTTAAATATTATATTAATTTATATTTTATTTATTATTAGATAAAATATAGACTCATTTTCAATAGGATCCATAAGAGTGAGTTGATACGATGTAAAAAAAATATGATTATGTGCTAATGAAAACGAGTTAGCAAAAGTCAAGGAGGGCGTCTCCATTTCAATATATTCGCTTCTTCGTCTTTCTTCAGTTCATTTGGCCGCGTATTAATAGTCCCAGACGAGTAGTAGGAGTTTCAGAGAGAGAGAGAGAGAGAGAGAGAGAGAGAGAGCGCATTAAAAGACCAGATTGACCTTGAACCTTCATCTTCCTCTCTCTCGCTTCGCGTCTGCTTCTAACTGCTAGCTCCTGCTCCGATTCGCTTTCTGTTGTTGTTGTTGCTGAAGCTTTCACCATGAACGAGAAGGCCAACGTTTCCAAGGAGCTCAACGCCAAGCACAAGAAGGTTTCTCCCACACTTTTTTTGTCTTTTTTCTGATTTGTTTGCAATTTCGATTCGTCGATGATGATGATGATGATGTATTCGCAAAATTGCCTCCGATCAATAGTCGTTAATTGTTGGATTCGAACCAATCGCTGTTCCATATGTGTATGTCGCGAAATTTTGAATGTAAAAAGTTTAATTCTCTTTTTTAGCTGTTTTGTTTTTTGTTGTTGTTTTTTTTTTTTTTTTTTGGGTCATTTTTAGCTGGGGGGAAATGAGTTATCGGTGGGTTGGGTTTTGATCTGATTGTTCTGATACTTGGTTTGATTGATTGATCTTGTGTATTTTGGCAATTTGGGGGATTAATTAATGAGGGTATTGTGTTTTGGTAGTTTGGATAATTTTTCTAATGCATATTATTCAGGGAATGACTATGGAGGAGCTATTGGAAGCTTTTGTAATGGGATTCGTTTTTTTTTTTTTAAATTGAAAAAAATAGTATTTTTAGTTGTTTGTTTGATTACTTGTGAATGTCTAATGCTAAGGAGAATTTAAACTGTGAAATCTGAAGTGGTGGGTTTTAGTCATATAGATTGATGGTGAGAAAGGGAATGCTGTTGTGGGGATCTTATTTTGGTTTTTTTGGTTGTTCTTTTGAAATAAATTACAGTGTTCTATTTCATTCCATTGATCAGAAAGGAGTTGTCCGTAACAAATGTCTGAATTCTTGTATATGTTGTGAGTATAGTTGAGATATTTTTGTCTCATCTTTTTTTCAATTTACGTTGCATTTTCTGTTTTCCTTTTCTCTTTTGATCACTTTTTTTTTTTTCCCTTTACTCTAAACATGCAGATACTGGAAGGGCTTCTTAAATTACCAGAGAATAGGGAATGTGCTGACTGCAAAGCAAAGTATGTATCTGGCTGGATCTGAAGTTCTTAATGAACCTATCTGGACCTTGTGTCAGTAGTGAATCAAGCAGAGATACAAATTGATTCATGATGGATTTGTTGGCTTTGTATCACTAGTATGCATTTTTAGGAATCTTGTAAGTTGTGGTTCACACGTTCACCCAAATTTCTATGATAATTTACTTTGCAGGGGTCCGAGATGGGCTAGCGTAAATCTTGGCATCTTTATATGCATGCAGTGTTCAGGAATACATCGAAGTTTAGGGGTGCATATATCAAAGGTGATATTTATGCTCCTTGGCATGATGAATCTGCTTAACTGTATAATATGTAGAAGTTGTGGTTGTGCTCTGTGGGCTCTTAAAATATTGATGCTAAAAGTTTAGTTAGATCTGTCATACTCATGAAACAAATCATAGGATGGAAATTTTGTAGAATGGTGACTCACTGAAATAGAACTTTGAATTCAATAACATGGAGTATGTTTCTGCACTCTGCATGCATTGCAGCAATTATAATGTGGCTAATTGGTTCTCTAAATTTAATGATTTGTTTTGAGAGATCCTGCAATTTTTGTATGCATATTTCATACCTTTGCTAGCTAATAACAAACAGAAGGTTTCTGAGTGAGTTTCATCAATATATTCCTTCTTCAACTAGAAATTTGCATCTTACTTCATCATAGGAACTGGTTTTTACTATAAAAAAGTAGGGGGGGGGGGGGATCAAGAGCAGAGCTCCAATTACAGAGATGATAACAGAAAATTATAGAGACAAGACAAGTAGAAGTATGAAAAGAAGAAAGACAATAATAAGAGCTACAGATAGTAATCTCTGCCCAATGGCCTACCCCCAACCTACCGGTTCTTTTCTGATCCCCCTCCTTCTACAGCCCACTTTCCTTTTATTCACTCTGAGTATTTGCCCGCCCACTCTCCTGCTGCCATGTGTCCCTTTCTGTTATGGGTCCTTCACTCCTTCAACTGAATTCTCCCCCTCACACATTTTCCACTGCCACATTGGCCAGGGGTCTATTAGTTTATTTATTATTATTATTATTATTATAGTTGACCTCACCTGGTGGAAAAAGGCTTTTATTATTGTTGTATATTCATAAGTGAGTAGCAAGGTAGTTAAAATCGAGATCCTATATAGGATCGGAAGGGGGATGTAAAATTGTAAATCGTGGGATCGTAACACGGATCGTAAGATCCTACCAAAAATAAATAATTACATTCATAAAAATATATTAGCATATAACATATCATAAATAAGCAAAATAACCACACTTAACATAATTAAACTTCAAATAAAAATGGAGAAAGTTGCATGACCCATAATCCAAGGATTACATAAGTGAGTAGTGCTGCAGTAGGGAATTTAATTGTTAAATTACATTTGAACTTTTATTATTTTTTACTGTGGCTCTGACAATGTTAATGGAGATTAATTTTTACTCTGAAGAGTGCTAGGCTAATAAATAACTTATTTGGTGCAGAAAGAGTTTCAATATGGTTTGTTACTTTTCCATTTAAAATAAAGGATTCATACTGACTCAATTTGATGTGGGGAATAACAGAAATATTGCTCCTATGCCATAAATGTTGGCTTTTTGCAATAACTACAAAGTTAAGACTGTTTCTTAAAATCTGATCACTTATCCAATCATCTATTACATATTTATTTAATAGCGTTTCTTGCAGGTTCGTTCTGCAACTCTTGACACTTGGCTTCCAGAGCAAGTTGCATTCATTCAATGTAAGGGAATATATAGAGTCATGAGCTTGAAGTTGTTTTGAATTTTGTTGATGTACAGTAGTTGTATAATCTACTTGTTATATTTGAATTCTTGTTATTGTCATAAACAGCCATGGGAAACGAGAAAGCAAACAGTTACTGGGAAGCAGAATTACCTCCAAACTATGATAGAGTTGGAATTGAGAATTTCATTCGTGCAAAGTATGTATGATGATAAGCAGCTTGAATCTGGCTAAATTTTTATCTTTGTACTGTTTGAAGTGCATGCATCTTGTTTGTTCACCTGGTTTCAAACTTTCAATCATTGCATATATTTTTAAAGATACGAAGAGAAAAGATGGGTTCCAAGGGACGGGAAACCAAAATCACCTTCTAGACTGCAGGAAGGGAAAAACCCTTTGCATTGGCAGAGGCCTGTGGAAAGAAGTGGGCATGGTTATGCAGCTGCTTCTGAAAATACTTTCGAGGAAAGGAAGAAAACCCAACCATCAAATGCAATTCCAGCTACAAGAATTAGTGTTCCTACTCCTCCCAAAGGATCTGAGCATGTATTACTCTTTTTCTCTGTGTTATTGCTCTGTTGTATGTGAATCTTATTTCTCTGTTGTTATTTTACCTCTTATGTTGCATTACATGTGGTACAGCAGTTTTATTCTCCATTCTTTTGCAATCAGTGTCATGAGTTACTACCGCTTTTTAGCCAAAAGGAAAAAGCGATATAAGAGGGGGAAATGCATAGAATCTTATACGAACAAGTTTAACTTTTTTTTTTTTTTTTGTTGCCATTACATTCTAAGTTTTGATGTTATGAGCAATTAGCATAGATGATTCTAACTTTTATCCCCTTCTTTTTGTAATATGGAAATTTGCTTGCTGTTCTTCTGGAAATTATTGTTTATAGTGGTATGAAAATAATCAATTTGCGAACAGTTAACTCCTGTTACCAAACCTCAGCATGTTGAGAAAGTGGAACCAGTAGCACCACAACCACAAGTTGAAACTTCAAAGCAGGTTACAGACACAGCTCAAAATACCCCTCCAAAAGTTGACTATGCTACAGATCTCTTCAACTTGTTATCTATGGATGGCCCTAGTGAAAATGGCTCAGAGGCAACTGCTGCGACCACTGATGATAATAACTGGGCAGGTTTCCAGTGTATGTTTCTCACTCCCCTTTTTTAAGTACACCATGGAACCACAAAAGAAAGCTTTCACAGGACACTTTGTTTTGGAAGATTCAAAGTCATGATTATGTTTGCATAACTTAGGCTGTAATTTTGTTGATTGTTTCAGCTGCTTCAGCGGCGTCAACAGCTGAGAAGACTAGTCCTCCAAAAACGGTTGAGACTACTCCCCAGTCCGTTTCTGGAATTGAGGATCTATTTAAAGATTCACCTTCACTGACACCAAGCTTGGCTGCAGAAAAACCGCAAAAAGATGTAAAAAATGATATCATGAGCCTCTTTGAGAAGGTATGTGCAATGCTTCAATAGGTCTGTTTAGGATTGTGGAGTTACTTCTTTGATCTGAAATGCTTAGTCTTAGTTATTGAATATATAAAATCTTCTGTTCTTATTTGAGCAATTGTTCCCCTTTTGTCCTATGCGTGCACAAGTGAATTCATCTGTTGCCCTCTATCATCAGACTTTATTGTGTGGGGTATTTGAACATACTTTTACCTGACCTTTGAATTGGATATTTGCAGAGCAATATGGTGTCTCCGTTTGCTATGCATCAACAGCAGCTTGCTATGCTAGCACAGCAACAGTCTCTTCTAATGGCCGCTGCAGCTAAATCTGCTGTTGGGGATCCCAAGTACCCTCCCAGTATACAACAACCTAGGGCCAATATTCCTGTCCAGAGTTGGCCAGCTGCTGGCTACCCAATGTCTGGAGTAATGCCCATGGGTGGTCAGGGAGAGCTGCAGAAACTTATGCAGGTAATGGCTCAAGTAAGCCAAAAGTTGGTTTAATGATTCATTTTTATGTGTACAGCAACTTACTTATCTTTCTTTCTGGCTCAGACTAGGAACATGACTCCAGCACATCCAGTAGGGAGCTCTGTTCAGTATCCACCATCTGGGTATGTCATTTGTTAGCTTACTCGGTTAATTTCAGTTTGGATGACTTGACTATTACCTGATGTTGATTTATAGAATTCTGAATAATAATTGATTGATATTGGTGCCAGTCAACTTTGGTTCCATAAGCCAAAAGGAATTATTTTAGACTGTTGTACCAAAAGGCTATTTTGAGTTCCGTTTCCATTTGAACCTTTTAAGACTTTCAGAAATAGATCCCCTGTTCATCTAGAATTTTTCATTTCATAGTTGAGGCTAGCGCTGTAGCATTATTATTCTTATTATTATTACAAAAATCAAATGCTGGTTTTGCTGCCCCGTCTACTGGTTTGAATTTAATCTTGAATGCGAAGTTATCACATCCTGCAATGGTATGCCAGTGGGTCATTATTTTGTTTCAATAACTTCCCACTAATTTGCCTGGATTATGGCATCTTTTGCTGAAGATCATGTTACAAATTTGGCATTAATCTGCAAACCACATAGCAAATTTCTTATACTATTTGCTTAATTGAAGTCAAATCTATATTGTATACTATTTTATACATTATCTACAGTGCCCTTGTTGACCAAAATAAACATTTAAACTTTCACTGCTGACTCCCACTATTCTTTTCTTCATCTGTCCTATCTTGTTGCCTTCCTAGTTCCTACTACGTCAAATCTACCGCCTCTGCTGTCAATTACCTTCCTTATAGATTTTTGTGTTGACAAAGTTTCCATTTGTTGCAGTTTCTATGGTATGGGGCAAGTTGCTCCTGTCAATGGAACAATGACAATGGGAGTGAGTAAAACCCAGTCAGCAGCTCCAGTGTCATCAACCACGTCACAATCTGCGAAGGACTATGATTTTTCCTCCCTAACACAAGGGATGTTTGCAAAACCCTGATTATTGGTCTTTTGTTGGACAATGCCGGGTACGTCACATACCATAGAAGATTAATTAAAATTACGGGAAGTGTAATTTCTTTTTCAATTTTTCCCTTGACCTGTCCGTGGGTTGTAAACCATTTGTAGAGCTAGTTCAGTTTTTACCTCGTATCTTCGGGTGATTGGCTCATTTGTATCGGTAGGTGTATTCAGTTTTCACAATAAAAGTTAGTGATATTAATTATTATATTCCTTCTATTGCTTCTATGTTTTCTGTAATGCTAGACACAGTTCTGATGTTTGGTCTCTCATCTTACCATATAAGTTTTATCCCAAAAATGCGGTGGATTTTTTGAATTTTAATATTACCCTGTGCAGTAGAGATTATAATACTTTAGTGATTGCATTTCTCATAAAAACAATGCTTTTTGGTGAGGCGATTTCAGTCTTTTGACGTGAAACAGAGTGCTAGAATATACAAATATATTAAGAAATAGAAAAATACTTTTATTATTTGAAAAAGTAGCAAGTATATTCATTCAGCGAATTGGTACCGTTGCCACTAAGGAAGTGCGGTCTGGTGCTTGGATTATTATTATTATTATTTTGGTCAAAGATGCTTGGATTGATGTTGACAGTAGTGGTGGGAGAGTATTGGGCGGAAGGTGGCTGTTGCCATATCTTCAAGTGGTCCGAAAAATTTTTACTGGTGGATTAGGAATAAATTTAAATAAATTGGATTAATGGTTGATAAATGTTATATATTTATTTAACAATATAATTTATTTCTAAAATTGTAAAATTATCCTCACCCAACAAAAGGAGATTCTAGTAAACGACTTTTTTATTTCTCCAAAAACAAAACCCATCCTCTTCTACCCATACATCAGCTATGAATTGCGGTACATGAAATCCTTATTCAGAATAGAAGGCCACTTTCTCCAGCTGCATTCCTTTACCGCAAAAATAACCTCCAAAATGATCAGAAATCTTGAAGCCAAACTTTCCGACAAACATGACCGCATTGACCCAAAAAGTATAATGCAAATAGGTATTGAAGACAACCCTAAAATTTGAACATTTTTGAAAATAAAAATAAAAATAAAAACAAAAACAAAAATGAAAGAAGAGGAGATTAAGGAGCTTGTGGCAGATCCATGGATTTTAGAGAATTAGGGTTGGACCGCGGAAGCTGAGGGTTACACGTTCGAGACCCATGCCATGATGCATGCAGGAGGGGTGGCCTGGCCCAGCAGCGGTTGTGGTAGCGATGACGGCCATGGTGCCAAAACTCATGCGGACCACCTTATCGCTCACCCCTCAATATATTAGTTGCACCAAGGCGTCCCAGTGGAATATGTAAATGAGAACTAAGGCTACACTGCATCTTTCCACAATTTGAGTGTTAATCACTCAATTACAAATGGCTTAATGGCATTGTTTGGACTTCAAACAAACTTGTGCTCTCTCCAATTGGAAGTTTGCTCTTTTAGGCATTAGCATGCTTGCGGACGAGGCTAGAGACATAGTGGTATATTTGTGTGCCTCATAACCTCTACACTTTCGAGTTCAAATCCCGCTCCACAAATTTCCCAATATCCCCCCTTCCCCTAGACCCAAAAAAAACACAAAAAAAACATGAGCATGGTTGATAATTGTTTTTCCTAAGAAATAATAGTTCTTTTTAAAATCGATTTTAGAAACTTTAATTATAATTATAATCTGTTTTAAACTTAGACCAAATTAATCTAAACACACACTATATATTTGATTTTATGCTAGAATCAATTCTCAAATTTGATTTTGGTACGAAATTGTGTTTACATCAAAAGCATATAAACTTCTTCCGTTTTCGTTCCTTCACTGTAATTTTTAATTTTATTTAATATTCTAATGATTAGTTACCCATTTTATCCCTACTTTTAGCTTTTTCCCTTACTTTCAATATCACTGTTGGCTTTGCCTTGAATTGTTTTTCTTCAACGCATAGTTTCACAATAATTTAAAATGAAAAATGAACATATATATTTAAGTTTTAATTTTAATCTATTAATAGTTTAAAATTTTTTATTTTATATATTACAATATGTATAACTTTTATGGTATGGTAAAAATTAAACAATTTTAATAATATGATAGTACATAATTAAATGATACTATAAATTTTTTTTATATTAATAATACATTCAAATTAAATTCATATATATTAATGGACCAAAATATTTTGATTATTTTTAAAATAGATCGATGTTATTTATCATAATTATACATTCAAGAGTGATTTTGAACTATACTATCTAAACAATATTAATTATGTCACTTTAATTTCCAAATTCAAAATATTTTACTGCAAACTTAATTTAAACTAAAATAAAGTTTATAAGTCAAATTCATTCAAATTTGAGCTTGCAAAAGCCGAAGCAAACAGCACGGTTGGTTCAAGCATGCAGTGGAAAATAATTGATTTACTTAATGCCATTTTTTTGTGCCTGTAACAACACATAGATGCTTCAAGAGATTCCACAGCATTTGTTCTTTTAAATAAGGTGTTAAATTCAAGTTTTGTGAATGAAAAAAAAAATTACAATAAAAGAGCTTTATCTCTATAATTAATCAACCCAATTCGAATAAGCTTAATTTAAGTCTAATAGATTTTGAAATATGGTGGTTTTAAAAAAAAAGTTAACAGCAATGAAATTATTAGAGAATACTAAATGTGCAGCAACTAACATGTACATTTTACATTCTGATTCCTTTTAAGATTAGAATCAATCATGTCTGAATTGATCTCAATTTAAATTTATTTTAGACAGCATTTTTATCTTTGATATTAGTTACAAATAAATGTGTGCCACAACGACGGGAACTTCTCTCTCGCTTGGTCATTATCATTTAACTGTGTTTCTTTAGGCTAATGCATGAACATGGGCCTACTGGGTTTCCTAACGCCGTTGATTTTCCAAACCAAATTGAGGCTAGCTGGGACCAAAATGCAGAACTCTATACAGTACGAAGACCGAATACGGTAGCCTTATACGGCAGAGTCACGGGCCTTTCCATGTTTGAAACGTGTCACGTATCTAAGCACTTGACGGTGCCATCTAATTGACCAATGGCATGGTACTCCATAATCCATATTTAAAACCGCCGTGCCTTTTACCAACCTTTGGTCGTATTTTCATCACCAACCAAGCAAATATGGCCACGTAATCGGCTCCCAATTATGCTTCTCCTAGGCCATACCAAAGTGTAAGTGGAAAATTTAGCAATCTCCAGATGAGCATCTTGGCGTCCAAATTTGTTCAAAGCTAAACACGGTCATCGTACATTTACGATTAATTTTTCTTTATGATTAATGATTAGGTCTATAGAAGCTATTAAGAATAATCTAATGGTAAGCAACTTGATTAGTCTACATAATATCATAGGTTTAGATTTCAGTATCATTTATATACCAAAAATGATTTTGTCATTAGTGACCATCACACATGCCACACATGGTTGTAAATAAATGTGATTATATATCAGTTTGTTTTCTTCATCCAAATTATTAAAATTACGATTACAAATTTAAGCGTCGTGTGTATAGTATTATCACTCATTCCAAATGGAAACAAAGTAGCAAAGTGCTAGAGGTCTGGTTCTCGGTCACTGCTCATGTATAGTTCATATACATCAATTGTCTTGATAGGCCGATACCGTCTTGCAGTTGTTCATGTCTTCTATACTCTTCTTCGTTCACCTTTTCAATTTTTGCCCAGTCAATACGATAACATTATCTGACTTTGCTGCATTAGAAATCAAATTCACAACCATTAAGTCACACAATTAATTGGGGTGCATCCTTAGAACTCGTGGACTTGGCTTGGGGTTCTTTCGTTTCAGCATATAATGCAAAACCAAAATTCTAATCATTTGGTTGAAGTTGGTGCTTGCTTGATATCACACAACTCAAATCAAATGCAGCCACATAATGAAGTATGCTCGCGCGTCGCAGTCAATCAAGTCGATCCTTGTCCTCTTTTGGGTAGAGAAAAGTGCTAGGTCACTGGCCTTGCGTTATTTTTCTATGGTAGGCGTCTAGGCGAATTATAGGGAAGATTGTCATTATGTTGACCATTCATGAAGCGCAATGCGTATCTATTGTTTCTCACCGTGGAAGTATATCATGGATGTCAATCACTCACCATGAACATTTTTTCAATGTAAGGGATTAGATTAGGAATGGCTTTCGTCATTGAACATTGCGTGTTTAAAAGCTTGATGGATCTTCAACCCATTGCTAGGGGCTAGGAAAAGAAGCTTTTCACTTAAATACCATTGAAATGCAAAACGGCTTTGTACACACACACACACACACACACACACACACGCAGGCACGCAGGCACGCAAAAAGGCTTTGACGATAAACTAATCACAACCTAAATAATCTGGGATTAGTAATGGTTATAGAAAAATACCAAATGCTGTGTCATGCAGGACCTATATTATATTAATCAATTCTATAAGACTATTGTATTTAAAACTTAATAGTTATAGGACTTACATATTGAAAACATGATACATTTAGTAAATAATTTTTAAGAATAAAATTTGATACAATATATATATATATATATATCAACTAATCGTATACTAGCAGTTGAGTCCACAGTCTATTGGTTATCTTCTGCATGTCTCATTTGAATTTAGGATATCCTGTGTTCGACTCCCACCCCTCCCCCCAAAAATATCCCTTAGGAATAATCCCTAACCTCACTAACTTCGTTAAAAAAAAAAAAAGAAGCAATCATATATGGTTTTTTTAATGGCAATATATCAAATTGGCAAAAATAATTGACCTATCCTCTAACTTATATTTTGTTTTCAAATTCGTCATCTAATTAATAAACGTCTCAAATTTATCCTCTAAATAATAAATATTTCATCTTCGCCCTTTAACTTTAAAAAATTGAACATATTTGTCATATTTGCAATCTCTTTATAAATGTTGTTTGTTGTATTAAAGGGTAAATTTGAAAATATAATTTACAATATAAGATATCTTATATATTATCTTTGCTAATTAAAATATTAGATAGGATTTTTTCGTCAATATAATTAACATTATTTACGAAGAGGACAAACATGTTTAATTTTTAAAAATTAGAGGGATGAATTTAAAATATTTATTAATTAGAGGACAAATTTAAAAAAAAAAACTAGGGGAAGAATCAATTATCTATCAAATTAAATTCATACTTTTTTTTAATGGAAATAAAATAACTTATTTGGAACTCTCAAAACTTTAATAACATATTCATAATTATCAAATGATGGATAATTCGAAGGTTTAATTGGTTTAGATGGTTTAACACTTATTCTGATAAACAAAGTCTCAAATTCATTATAAATAAAAAATATTAGTGTTGTGTGAATTTTACACTTTAGATTGATCAAAGTTGAATTAAATTAATTAAAATCTAATAAACTTCAAACACCAATGATTTAGACATTAAAAAAAAATCAGATGATGGATGATAATCAATCCCATACGTGAATGAAAATGTATTAATGGCATTACTATATTTATATTCTGATTTTGTGAAGCAAGACGGGGTTTAATTTGGGAGAAATATTACTTTGGGTTTTGCTAACTAGTTGTCTAATAGTATCGATTAAGAAATTAAGGGTGAAAGAAAAGATTTTTAAATTTTTTAAAATACTTAAAAATTGTTTTTTAATAAAAATACTTTTTACTGTTAATTTTTTTCTTTTTATCCATTTATTAGACATCATTAAAGGTGTGACTCATTTTTTTATGAATATAATTTTTATATACTAATAATATAAAATAATTTTATATTATTAATTAATAGAAATATAAAAAAATATCAAATTATGGTAAATTCTTTATTATAATAGATAATTATATAATATATATGACACCTTTTTATATTTTTATTAGTTAATAATATAAAATTATTTTATATTATTGAAGCATAAAAATTAATCTCTTTTTTTATTTTTATCTTTTTTCCAAATATTTCATTTTAATATATTCATTTGATATTTCAATACAATGGAACTCTTAATTTGGGGGTTGGTGTCCAAAAGATAGGGATGGCATCAATTTTGTCTGGCGTCGTGGTATGGGAGTGGAGAAGGGTTTCGCATTGGTCAAAACGCATCACATTTCATCATTCATGGTCGGTATGGCCGTGGACTTGCGTGTAGGGTAGGGGGCTGATTGGCATGTGGGGGAGGCTCCACAGGAGCTGCGCATCCAGATTCCACAATCCCTATTCCGGATTCCCCACCGCTCCGGTTTTAACGGTTATATTTTATAGCCGTTGAGGTTTCTATATAATAATATCCCCCACCATTCAAATGCTCCTCACTGTCACTGACTGACACCAACTGGGCCTTCAAAAAAGGGCTAGAGTTTGGTGCAAACAACTAAACAAATTGAGTAGAAAACGGGAATCGTGGTGATTAAAAATGGAAAAAGTGTTAACGAATAGTAATCACTTTTATCACTGTGCTAATAATTAATTAAGGGAATTCTTAACGAAGCCTTGAAAACATCTAGAATTGTTCGTGTATTGTCACGCCTCATGGGTTAGAGGCTCATAGTCATAATCCTAAGCAAATAGAGACACCGCTCAATTTTAATTAGCCGTCCATGCATTGCCGAATTTAGATTGGTCTGCTTTGTTTAGTTAAGTGCATTTTAGATTACTTGGTTTTAGTTAAAAAAAACTTTATCGAAATTCTTGACAAAAATTATGAGTGATTACATAAAATAAAGTAATAAAGTCCGCTCACTTATGGCCAAAGCTGTAGTGCATCAGATAATGTATGGTACATCACACATCAAATGATTTAATGGTCAAGATTGTGCATCTTATCCGTATACCAATCTTCTACACTATATTATAATTTCTATTCACTCTTCCTCATCCCTCGCTTCAGCTTCATGGCCATTAGTAGCAGTCTGAAGTGCGTTATGCCTTTCTCCTCCTTACCATTGGTACCACCTTCATAGTTGGTCATGCTCCACCACGGACGGCGGTGGCAGTATCACCACATTCTCAACCTCCTGACATGGAATACCTCTGCATTATCAGTGGAAGCCGAGTCCAAAAGCTGACCTGTCTTTTCATAAAAATCCTCGATCTTCACACCCTCGTGGATAAGTAAGGTGGCATCGTTGTTGTTGCCGATGATGAGGTTAGGGTCGCTGGGGAGCCCCCAATCAAGGGCGCACTCGGTGCACCACCAGTACTCCTGGAGGGTTTCCTCTTTCTAAGCAAAGACAGAGGTGAAGTCGTGGGCAATGATGGCAGCAATGTGGTCATTGATGGAGAAGATGTTTATAGGAGCACCAGTGCGAACCTCGACGCTGAGGGTCTCGATGAGGATAGCGGCCTAGATGGTCCTGTGGAGGGAGCTAGTGACACATTGGCACCCTTGAAGGTGGTGGAACCACCTCACGAGCAAATTGTGCAAAAAGGTGGAGAGTGGTGGGGGAGGGATGAATTATATGTAGTTGGTGTTTAGATACCCCACAATATCTTAGCTATTAAATTATTGGTGACATTTATAATGCTCCACTGAAAAATTTGGATATAGCTCAACTTTGTGATATCATCTAAGATTTGTTCAAGCAATGTAAATCATTAGATTTACTTTTTGCTGATCTGGACGACTTGCAAACTACTAAATCATCAATGTTCAGATCTTTCAGTGGAGCATTATAAACGCCACCTTCATATATGGTGTATGGTGCAACAGACAAACCTTGTCCTTTACTTATTCAAAAATTAATAAAATATCACGTCTTAGTATCTGAATAATTCAATTCTAATTAATATTTTAATCTCTAAATTTTTCTTTTGGTTAAATGAAAGGTGATTAGGTATTGGCAATTATAAACTATTTTTTTTTTTATATATATGGGAAGAAATTACAAACTTTTGAAATAAGTAAAATCTCTCATTTTATGTTATATAATGTTTATAACTTATAATATTTTGAATTACTATTAACTGAGTGCATAGAAATTATTCTTAAACAAGAGTTATTTATTCATTAATGTTGCAAAAGCAAGACTTCTCATTAATGTATAATATCACTTCAATTCTGTAAATAATTTTTTTAACCTCTCAATTTAATAACATTTTTAGTATTATTATTAACTGTTCAGCCAATCACATCGCGTTGAATTATACAGGGCGTAAATTTTTTCTTGCCAATCCAACAGTGAATTATTATTTGTGCGTAACAATAGGCCAAACCAAACCCCACATCGGCCACGCACATATCAAGGCTTTTATGGTGTACGGTCACCAACAGACGGCCCACATTTCATCGCACACAAACCCGTGCTCGTCCTCTACCCTCTAACGCAATAGCCTGCACCTATAAATGCCCCCTCTTCTCTTTCCTCCTTACTTTCTCTCCCAAAGTTCCAATCTACCCCGTTCGACGCCACCGGACAAGGTTGGTACCCGTTACCACCCACACTCGCACACACAACCCATATCCCAAAAAAAAAAAAAAAAAAGAAAAAAATGGGTTTTTTCTTTGTGAAAGCGGTTGTAATCTCCACCGGAATCGTGTCCATGGCAATGGGGCTGAAGCTCACAGTCCCAGTGGTGTCTAACTTCCTCCTCACCGAAGCAGCACCTTCCATCTCCGCCTTCTTCCTCACATGCCTCACACCCCCTTACCTCTACCTGCTCCTCAACTTCATCATCCTCACCATCTTCGCCACCTCCAAGCTCAACCACCACCACCACTCCCCGCTGGAATCCCCGCCCCTCCCGGCGGAGCCCCTCATCTACGCCGCCGCCCCCTACGACGGAACTCTTCCCGTCCCCGAACCAGTTGAGATCTCACAAACTGACTACAACGGCGTCGTTTCGGACGGATTCGTTTACGAATCACCGAAAGCGACGCTCACCAACGTCGCCGTCACAAATGGTTACAGTGACGACGAGAACGTGCCGTTGAAAACGAAGGTTACAGTCTCTGAAGAGGCCATTGGCTTGCAGAGGAAGGATTCCTCGGATTTCGCGTTTTCCGATGAGAACCACAAACAGCCGGCCTCCGCCAGGTTCAGCCACCGGAAATCTGTTAGAGCAAGTCCCGAAGGTTCGTTCCGTAACCGTGACCGTTCTCTCTCTCTCTCTCTCTACCAGTTTTGAAATTTGAAATTGGAAATAAATAAATAAATGTGACTGAAATTAGTTAGTGCCGTTGTGGCGGTTATAACTTACTTACAGGAGGGAAGGTGGTAGGGTTGGGAGTGGCGAAGCCGAAGAAGCAGGACACGCTGGAGAGCACGTGGAGGACGATAACGGCTGGACGCGCCATGCCGTTGACGAGGCACCTCAAGAAGTCCGACACGTGGGACTCGCAGTCGCGGCGGAGCTCTGCGCCGTTGTCGGACCTCAACGGCGGAGCTACGTCTCCGCCGACGATGAAGAAGTCGGAAACGTTCGGCGGCAGGGAGAACAGCGCGTCGCCGGCGAAGTCCGGCGGCGGCGGCGGGGGAAGGCTGAGGAAGGAGCCGTCGCTGAGTGAGGACGAGTTGAACCGGCGAGTTGAAGCGTTCATCAACAAGTTCAACGCGGAGATGAGGCTGCAGAGGCAGGAGTCGCTGAGACAGTACCGTGAGATGATGAATCGCGGAGCTCAGTAAGAGTGAGAGAGACACAGCGCAACACAACGCAATCGCCATTGTTGTTGCTCCAAATGCTTACGTTTCCAGATTTGTCCTTCAAATTGGGGAAGAGTTAAGTGAAGTTCAAAATCAAGATCTTGGTTTTGGTTTTTGGTTGATAAGCATGGGGTTTTGTAAAGCAATGGAGGAATAGTATTATAATGGTTTTGTCTGTGAAAGAATGGAAACAATTTGCGATGCCACCTTCCATAAAACCAAAAAGAAAATCTAGTAAGTAGAGATATGTAGTCATGAAGAAATTAATTGGAGGATATTTTCAATATCAATTAGATTTTTTGTTCTTTATTTTTTAGACAATATTAATGATGCAATGATAATTAATAGATCTTTTTTTAAATTTTTAATCCTCTTTTGTTTTGAGAGAGTGAACATGCTTTTCTTTATTCTGGAATTCGTCTGAATAACCAATGCTCTTATTGCTCTAGATCAAACATGCATATGAATGTTGCATGATAATGTCTCCTACATAGAGAAACTCACATAATTTGAAAATCCCCACTAGTTCATAGAGATATATCAAGATGTACCAAAAGCGGTTGGTGGGTAGGGCAGTGTCTGTAAAGATTAATTTTTTTGGTATTAATAATGTAAAATTATTTTATAAATGCATAAAAATTAATCTCGTGTTTGTAACATCACAAGATTGAAATTGTATAATGTAGTTGTAAGAGATAAGTGCTGTTTTTGGCGTTTACCGAAATCTATTTCGCCACAATAGCGATGATCTAACAATGAGGCGTTGTTGGTTCAGGAGACATAGGCCTATGGACTAGAACCTCTGGGATTATTGTGGATTTTCTGAATATTGCTCAAGTGATGAGTGATGGCTGCATTTAAACATTTGCCTTTGATCCTCAATTCAATTCCCTCTTCAATCAGACAGGGGAAAAGAATGGAATTAATTGCATGCAGAAAACTACAAGGTTTGCCCCTTGCCAAGATGATAAAGCGGTTGCTGAAAAGCACAAGCAGCCATATTTCTTAATTTGAAGGAGATTACAGAAGGTTGTACATGAGTGATGATATATGCTTCTAAAATTTTTTCTAAATATTGTTAAATATCAAATGAAGTAAAAAATAGATATAATTAATATTAAAATTTTCAAAAATAATAAATTCTTTCTAATCATTTCTCAGCTCTACATAACTCCAGTTTAGGTAGTTCTCATTGTCAAAATTGTCATCATAATAAATCACCATATCGTGGATGTCCTACTCCACCCCCCCCCCCCTAGGGTCCAAAAACAAAAAAACAAAAAACCCACATTATGGATATGCTCACTCCATGATGTCATGTCATTTCACAGTGCAAATTGAGAGCAAAGCTATTCAAATTGAAGTTATCTAGTACTATTGCAGCCTGCCTGGTGATACATTACAACATTCAGCGATCAGCTAAACAAGAAAGAATTGAATTCTTGCACTTATTTCAGTGGTTGGGGACCAGGCTTATGGAATATGGACGGACTCGGCAATCAAATTTCACTGTGTGAGTGAATCAGGCATATGGAGCTGCGGAAAGGGTGAAAAACTGGAATATGCCGAAAGCAAAACTCCCTGTTTTTCACTTTTGTTATCAGAGACTTCTACGATGATTCTTATTGAGTCAAGGACCGATACGGTGCTTAAATCTTAACTATTAATTTGTAATTAATAGTTAAGATTGCAATTTTTTACTATACAAAAATAATTTTATAGTAATTTATACTTATATTTTCATATTTTAAAAAAAATCATTTTAACCTGATTTATCTATTTTACCGTTCAACTTGAATAACTTGGTCACATATAAAAGTGAGAGCATAGAAAATTTCTTGATCCCGTGTGTGCCTTACTTTATCTCTCTCTTTTTTATTTAAGAAATAATGATGTGGTCCCGAATTGTCAGATAGGATTATAAACTTTTCCATCAAAGAATACTATGTAATAGGTAATAATAATAGAATCTACCACTTAAGTTAATTTTAAGTCTTTTAACTCTCATTAAATTAACTATGATTAGCATTTGTTATTGTTCTCTCTCCTTATTGCTTAACTTAAAAGATACATTTTGCACAAAAATAATATATTTATTATTTATGTTATACAAGTTATTATTTTTAATTCCTGTGTAAAATATTTAGAAAAGGAAGTTTTATTTTCAATGATAATAAAATTACAATAACTCAAAATGAAAATAAAATAATAAAATAATCCTATAATAAACTATAATTTAAAATAAATTTTTTTTGTAAATAATCTTACATTATTTATGTATAAGATTTTATGTTATGAAAGAATTTAAGCTTAAATATATTTTTAGTCCCTATAAAATTAATAAATTTTAGTTTTAGTCTTTAAGAATTTTTTTTTTATTTTGTTCCAAACATTTCGAAAAGTTTTGGTTTTAACCTCTACGATTAATTTGCCTTTGTTAAGTGATAACATAATCATGTCACTCTTTCCATGTTTAAATAGAGATTAAAACTAAAATTTTTAGAAAGATGTAGATCAAAACCAAAAAATAAAAAAAATTAGATATTAAAATCAAAATTTTTGGATAAAGACCAAAAAATAATTTCTTAAGAATAAACTAAAATTTGATAATTTTATAGAGATCAAAATTATATTTAAATCAAGAATTTATATTATTTATGTATAAGAATTTTTCATATGGACTTTTTTCAACTTTTTGTTCTCCTCAAATATCTCACAAATTTTAAATGAGAGAATTTACATTATTTATGTAGAAGAATTAATGCAATTTCATGAACAAAATTTATTTAAAACTATAGTTTACTTTATAATTATTTTATTATTTTATTTTTATTTTGAATTAATGTAATTTTATTATAATTGGAAATAGATCCTCCTTTTTTAATATTTTATATAGGAAATAGAAAAAAAACAATTTTTCTGTCCTATGTAAAAAATATAGTGAAATTTAATTAAGAGTGCAGCATAAATAATAAATATTGTATTAAAAAGTGATGCAATAAATATAGAGAGAAATAATAATAATAATAAATGTTCACCATAGTTAATTTATTGAGTTAAACATTTAAAATTTAACTTAAGTGATGGATCCCATTATTACATGACATTCTTTAACCGAAAATAACATAATCCTATTAGGTGGTTGGGGCTACACAATTTTTTTTTTCCTTTTGTTCTTCTTTCCATCTTCTATAAAATACTGGGGGCAAGGTGTTGTCTGATTGAAAATTTAGGACAAAACCAACAAAGGAGTTGACGTGGTGGTAGAGGCATACTATGACCTTAGGGAGGACCTCAATTCGATTCTTGAAAAGAACGTCAATTGAAAGGGCAAGTCTGATTTCACCTAAAATAGATTAGTTTCTTTTTCTGATAATATAGGAAGGGGAAATACCCTTAGAAAAAAATTTTGGACAAAAAATAAAAATCTATTCTTGATAATTTAAAAATCAAAATTTTGAAAGTGTCTATGATAAAAAAATTAGGAGATCATTAGGGTAATAATCACAATAACTCATCTCAATATTCTTAAGGTCAACCGTAATTAGATTTTTGTTAAGTGTAGGAACAAGATTTAATGCCTAAAATTCAAAACAAGTAAGATGATATTTTCTTCTAATATATATATATATATATATATCCAGCTTGATTGTGGTGAATCAAAAATTAATCTTTATGAAAATTTTCCTTTGAAAATTTTACTTAAAAAATAATATTTTATTGAATCAAATCATTTTTTAAAAATAAGATCTTATTTGACCATTTTTTCTTTCGACAAAAGGAAATATTTTCTTAAATTTAAATTTATTCTCTTAAAATAAACTCTTTGTAATCATTTATTTTTGAAATTTTTTCAAAAAATAAAGTTTTGATTCACTACTTTGACAACATATGTTGGGGGTTTTAATTTGCTCCACCCAGCAATGGCTACTTAGCTATTGATTCCCAATTTTAGCCATTCTACCATTCTTGATTAAATACTAACAAAATGAGACATGTAAAAATTAAAAAAAGAAATAAACATTTTTTTGGCAACCGTCCTAAAGAGCGTTGGCGAAAATTGAGCTGGTTTTAGAGTCACCATCAATCCATTTATCCGTTGGAAATGACATGGCTTAATTGGAAATTAAGAGTGTCTTTGGTTTAATTTTTAGGAGAAGGTCTTTTAAAAGAAGATTTTTTAGAGGAATTATTGTTGAAAAAATAATTTTTGTTTGATTTGAATATGTCAAAAATAAGTTTAGGAGAATGAGTTTTATTTGGATAGGATAAAGTAGACTTACTTTTGATTATTGATAAGAGAATAATAGTAAGATTCTTTTTTAAATTTTTTTTTAAAATAAAAAGTAATCTCAAGGATATTTCTTTCAAAAGAAAAATATTTATATACTCAAATATATTAATTACTATATATTTTCATTCTTATTCTAATAAAAAATCTTCTGAATCTCCTAACCTTCTAAGCCTTTCAAAAGTATAACCAAACGAGCACTAAGACCATGACCTGCATTTTAGAGTTAGAGTTCAAGGATCGATTAAAGTACAAAAGATGTTTAGCACTCTACATCACCTATTCCAAGAATGATTACCTATTTTAGGTTGTGTTATCTTTTAAAATTATTTCAATTGATCCCTTATTATTTTTTTCTTAAAAATGTTTATCTTATTTTATTTTATAATTTTTTTTGCATGTCTCATTTTGTTGCCATTTTATCAAGAATAGTAAAATGGCTAAAACAATAAATGGACAGCTAAATGGTCATTGTTCTATGGATTACATTAGAACCCCTCAACATATAGTGTGAAAGTGGTGAATCAAAACTTCAATTTTTTTTTGAAGAAAAATATTTTAAAAATAAATAGTCACGCAAAATTTGTTTCTAGAGAATAAAATTAATATTAACAAAATATTTTCTTTTTAAAAAAGCATGGCCAAATAAAATCTTATTTTCTGGCACTCCCGCTTCTATTTTATGTGATCAAGGCATCAAAGTGTGCGTGCTGTCAAAGTATGTTTAGTGCTTGCCTATTTATTAGGTGAAGAAGGGATCTAATGTACCAACATTTTTCATTTTTTTTTATTAATTTCTCCTAATTTGATCTGGATCTAATTGTTTTATATCCATTTTATCACAAAATATTTTCTCTTTAAAGCATATTACTTCAAATTAATGAGTTATTTTTTATTTATTTTATAACTTTCCCATATTATTCTTCTATTGTTGCAATCTCAAATTCAATCTCGCTGAGATTTGATTCTAGTTCCACTCTTCTCTATTAGACCCAAATATTTTTTTTGGTAGGTTAGATCCAAATATTTAATTTGCTATCACTTTTTTTTTTCTCTTTTTAGCAAAGGAGTTTACCTTCCTTATTATTTTTATTCTTGATTTTGTTCGTTTTTTTATTATTTTTTAGTTTTAATTTTCAATAATATCAAATACATACCCCGAATGATATTTTAGACAAATTTGGGTATCAATTACACTAGCAACAACGACAGAACTAGGATCTAGGCTGTGAACTAATTGGATGTCTAATGCGGGCCTATATGACTATATAACCAATCAATAAAAAACTCAACACTCCATATTTTACATATATCCTACACATCACACTAGTTAAATATCATATTCGTGTTTAATTGGCTTTCAAGATCTATTGGTGGCGAAATGATAGACATGTGAGGCACTCTTCAATGCACAATATTGAGATCTTTTATTGAATTGGAATAAGTTCAGCGTAGCAGATCACAGTTCTTGTGGCACTGACTTCTACATTCAGCTGTACCATGCTAGAGTTGAAACACCATTCAATGCATTTGAAATCATATATTATGAGTTTCAGCCATGGTGATAGTTTGTTATCTTACTAGATTTGTGGTGAAGGAATTTTTATTTTTATTTTTAAGGATTTGTTTATGCCAAATTTGCCTATTACCAAATTAATTTGAAAATATACAAATGGATGCACACTTGCCATACGGCCCATGCCATCGTTTTATTAATGACTAAATGCTAGTGCTGTTGAGCAGTGGCCAATTTCATAATTGATATTTCCCAATCAGTTTAATAATTGAAACTAGAAAAAGCTAAAGGATTTTTTTTTGAGAAAAGAAAAATTAAATGCCGTCTAATGTGTATGTAACAAGTATCAAATATTAAAGATTTATAATTTATAATTTGTAATGCTCATAGCGTTATTCAGAGTGTTGACATGAGTACCAAGAGAATCCAATGCATGTCAGACACAGGTATGGCTCTTTGTTGATATCTCTCCATAAATTCATGCACAACCAGCAAAACATCCTTGCCATACTGAAAACTAAACTCGACCAGCAACACATTTTCATATTAATTGGCATAAACACCGAGGGGCTAGGGGGTACGTACCATACTAAAGTTCTTAGGCCTAGATTAAGAGTGAGTCTGAACATGTTTAATTTCAGAAGACAATGTGATGTTTCGTAAGCTAACTTGGTAGAGTTCTCGACCCTACAAATCACCTTATATGGAGTGTGCTCAAATTATTCTTCACTAAAGTGGAGATAAAACTAGCTGTAAAAACTCCATTTAAACAATCACAGAAGAAGACATGTTATTCAAGTTCTTAATTAGCTTATAAGAATCTTGTGGAGTTTATAAGCAAGACATGGATGATCTAACTTCACAAACACGCCATCAAAGACTGAATGTCATATATTTATTTCCCGGAACAAAACAAGGAAAGCAGAAGGTTCACATTAATTGGTCGGGAAAGGATAACAAGAAACAGAACCAAATCTGGGAAAGAGCACAAGGTTATACAAGGTTTAACAACTTCCTTGTTGGTAGTTTGATGCATAATTAATGTCATGTAAAAACATCGCCTATGGCATTTTTATTATACTGCTATTGACATGAAACTGTATACTAGAAAAGGAGTTGCCTTTACACAGTCTGTGCAAAAACTTGCATTTTATCCACCTTTTTTTTTTGGTGATAATCCCTGTCAAAATATAAAGAATGCATAAATCCCTTGTGTATCATGTATTACTTATTATGCACAAGAAGAAAAAAAAATCCATGAATTTATACAAAAGTCAAACATGACCGGCCATTTTTCTCAAAAGACTACTATCTATATATATATATATATATATATATATATATATATACTTCTAGTAATATAAATTAAAAGCACTATTAGTTTCCTATCAGTTTAATGTTGTGCGACAAAACTATTGATTTTTGTGGACAGCATGTATAGAGTTCTAAAATCATTGATATGATTCAAGTGCCGCTTTAATTTCTTCCCCCAACGTTACGAGAATTGGAAATTTTGCAGCATTTTTTGAGAACTGTATAGTAAAAGTAGCAATTCATCTAGTTTTTCACCAATACCTGTGGCTGAGACGCTGGTGGAGGAGCTAGCTTTTCAGTTGCAATAAGCAATTTGCCCTCCGGTTCAATTTGATAAAATGTGACTGAAAGGACAAATGATGCATAGTCAAATTATGAAATAAATTACTTTCTCATATATAAACAATTAGACAAGACAATAAATAAAATAATATTCATGAAAGGATTTTTACTGAAACTATGATAGATATCTATTATTGTAATCATGATGCAAAAATCCAGCACTGAAGAAGCGTCCTTAAATAAAAGTAATTGTCATTTTAATTAGTATCTCTGTACTTCACCAGAAAGTTGATTAAAACAGAACTAATAAAATAAAATAAAATGAAATAAATCACATACATATTTCTATTTAAAATTTTAAATAGGCACATCATCATAAACCATCAGTATACAGTATCATCAATTATGCATTTATTAAAAATTTGAAATAATGATAGGTGTCAAATGTAATTGAGATGTCAGCCAAGTGTTGTTTCTCATAGGCTGATTGCTCTGGTATCTTGGAATTTGAAAGGGCAGAAGTATCCTTTTTAATTAGCACCATTATTATATTGATATGTGTTCTATTTTTACCGTATCATTTAGAGTTAGTCAAATTTTATTTTTAATTCTAATATTTTTTTTATAATTTGACTCCAAATATTTTTTAAATTTATTTTTTTTATTTTATACATAAATTCTTTAATTTTTTTTTCATTTACTATATATCTATCTTTATTTTATCTAGATTCAAATATCTTATGTAAAAGAAACTCAAAAGTCATCCTAAATCCAAAAACATAAAAAAGAAATAAGAAAGAAAATTAAAAGTTATCAAAAACTCAAACTTTTCAAGAAAAAACCCAAATAATAAGACATCAAACTCTTTCCAAGTTTCATCATTTCAAATAAATGAATAAACACAAGTCTTCTATTTTCTTGTTTACTTGCAGTAGCACCACCTATTTCGAGTTCAACTCATCACTGCTTTTGCTTTGCAATAACTACTCAACACCGAGGACAAGGTGGCCATGGCTTCACCACCATAGCCATCCCCACTACTTGACAAACAGTTGACCACTGCACCAGCAGCACCACCATAAACCGCATGTGAACTGTTGCACTACCTCAAGTCGTGCAGCTCCACGTTACAACCGTTGTTGCACCATGCTCGTGCACCAGATCACAACATCAATGATTATGCCACCGTCATTGCCTTTTTGACACAACCCGCACCGCCTTCATTGTCGTCGACACCGCTTTTGAGTCGCCGCGCCATGCTCGCGCACTAGATCGCAACCACTTCACCACCGTCATTGACTTTCTGACACAACCTGGACTAACTCAATCTCGGCTGTTGTCGTCAACACCGCTTCCGACTTGCCGGTCATGTTCTGCCCCCTCCAACCATGGCCGACCTAACATCCCAAAAACGAAACTTCTTCCCTTTTTTGTTAACCAAATCCTTGATTTGAAAGTACAATAGTGTGGAGGAGGTTGATACTAATTATCAGCTCTGCCATGGAAGCTAAATTTTATGGATTTGCCTGTTTGATTAAATAATGGTGGGGTGGGTGATTCAATTTGAGATTTTAGGGTTCTTTAAGTTTCATGAATTTTATAATTTTAATTTAATTTAATTTGATATTTTGATCTGAACGAGAGATGGTCACAAACAAAATAAGATTAAAGGATAAATTTTAAATAGTTAATAAAAAATATTTAAAAGTAATAAATGTAAACAAAATTTAAATCAAGGATTTTATAATAAATATAAAAAAATTGATCAATTTTAAATGATATGACATTTTAGTTAACATATATCACTCTTTTATTGGTGCCACTTAAAAAGGGTATATGTACCCTCTCAAACCTAAAGGTACCAAAGTAAGCACCATAGGAGACTAAGGAGATTACCTTCTTCACCACGTTGCCACTTCCATGTGGCAATATAATCTTTAAGCCCTTCGACTTGCATCCTCCCTCTACAATTCACCCATAGCGGTAGGTAAACTTCCAAAGTTTCCCTGTGGTGTCGTGTACTTCAAGGCGAATTCCATGTCGATCCTTAAGTGCTGGAAGAAAAGTCTGGTCCATGGAGAGTATTTATTAATACTCAAAACCTCATATTAATGGAAAAAATAGAATAAAATCAATAATAATTCAAACTCTTACAAAATTAACAACCTGAAAGTTAACGAATCATCGAGAACTCATGCATTGTCCATGCAAAATCAGTTAATAATTCACCACAAATATTAAAATAATATCCATCCTCTCCTACCCTTCCCGTTGAGAACAAGGACGGGATGAGCACATAGCACTTTTGTTCTCTTTTGACCTTGTTGCTGTATCAGTTAGAGTTAGAGAGAATGGAGGGTATAGTGTCTAGATAGAGATGAATCTATCTATCTCTACTCATGTTATGGTATTTTATAGAAGGTGGAAAAAGGGTTATTGTCATTAATACGAGACATGCAATAAGACATGGGGTTTGAGTGAGGGATTTGTGGAGTTTAATGATTTTCCCGACAAACCTTGAACTTGAGCTCCAAAAAGCGAAAATGTTTTAGTTGATGGGTATGGCACTCGGTCAACCCAAGCTACCCAAGGCAAAAGGCAAATGGACGTTTGTGCCATAGTGAATGGGGAATTCACACAAATCAAACCTTATAATTTTTTTTTTTTTTCTGAAAATCTCATTAGAAAGGAAAGGCATAAGAAATCTTCCTTGAGCAAGCCAAGAATAATAGAACAAATAGACAGAAAATCTTATTTGAGCTTTCCAAATCCCTATGCATATCTGATAAAGACAAACTCTAACAAAAGCGCTAACTGAAACCCACAAGGAATCTGGTAAAGACCTAATCCTCTTCAAAGATAGAAAAAAAGATTGTTCCACATGTTTCTATATGTCTTATAAGTCATAATTTTACATCAATATTTATATCTCCTACTTTTTCTCATAATAATAAAACATGCATAACCATTATTTTATAAAGACTTTAGTAGTATTGCAAATACTATTTACTGCCCTAGAGCGATCCTTATTACGATGTTTTATATATCTTTAGTTGTTTTCCAACCAATATTGGCTTATCATGCCCTTATATACCTTAACTATTTTATTTCACCTTTTCACTCCGCATATCTATAACCTAGAACCCTAATAGTGTTAATGGTAAATAGGTTTTTCTTTCTTGAGTTTTCTCTATCAACTGACTACAATGATATCTACACTCAAATTGGTCCAAAAAGACCATAAGTTAAGAATTTAGAAGTCTAAGAAAAAACATAGAAAAGAATATAAAGACAATAATGACCAAGTGAGCTCCATGCAATGTAGTAGTTTAAACCCACATATATAAAATCAATGTATCCTTCAACGTAATATGTTACGGTAATTGTAAAGTACAATAATAACAAATCTACTAATCTACTAATATTAATAATTAAGGCTCAAAACAAAGAAAGTTATCTTATGTGTCAGCTTCTTATGAATTTTAATTCTCCACCACTTTGTAAAAGCTAGTATTAAAGGAAATATTTCAACTTTCTATTTATTAAATTTATTAAAAAAATTAAATAATTTCATAATTTCATAATTTAATCAACAATAAATATATTGCCTTGATTCCCTCCTCCAATAAAATTTTTTAAAAGATGCACTACTGAAATATCTCTCCATCCTTTTATTTGAGCCACACAATTTTTTTCAAATCAATTTAAATAAAATTCAAATTTTACTATTTAATTTACATTTAATTAAATGCATTGATTCTTTCCTTCATTAACACTTTTTAAATTGGTCACTATCGAAATTTCTCTCCCTCTATCATTTCGTTTGAGCCATAAAAAAATATATTAAATTTCTTTGATGTAATCTCTATGATTATAATATTTTTATTAAATTTCATAATTTCTTTTTTTTATATAGATTCAAGAATACCATTATCCAAAATCACAAATGATATGTTATTAATTACCTTATTTACGAATTTTAAAATTTTAGTTACACTTTAATTATTGTTTACTATATAACTTTTTGGAGTATAAAAAAAAATCAAAAGAAAAAATGTAATTATGTGGTCCCACTTCTTCAATCTCATTGAAGTTATATATTATTTCCTATTGATCCTCATATTCATATAATACTACTTTTTTTCATGGGATCATATAATGCTTTTGAAGTTGATGAATATTAGTACAGATTTGTCATAACAAATCTTAAAGAATTATTATCATAATTTACTCCAAATAAATTGATGTCATAATTTACTAAAGAAAAAAATATGCAAATGTCATCAAGTGATGTAGGTAATATAATTATTAAAGGATTATTATCATAACTTACTTAGTAGCAATTTTTTATTTGAAAATAATGAGTAACAAAGTGATTTTAACAATTCTTTTAATAAATTTTTTTATATTTATCTAACATAATTAAAATTTAAATCAAATTGTATAATTTTTTTTACTCTTTTTATAGAATTTAGATTTTAAAATTAAATTGAAATTAAAAAATTATCAAGTGCTCTACAAAATAGCATGTTCTTTAAAATTATTTAATTGAGGTTAGAGAAAGGGAAGGGGAAGAGGAAATTAAAGAAATTAATTTGATTTTTAGTTGCTTAGTCTATTAAAAACTATAAGAATTCTCATAAAGTAAATTATATTTTTAATAATAAACTATAAGATTAATTTCTATGTGCTTATAAAACAATTTTATATTATTAATTATTACTTAAAAAACTGAAAGTGAATATCTTTATTAATCAATTATATTTTAATAATGAGTTATTATATCAAATAAATTTTTTTTTTCATAATGACTTTACTAGATGCTGGAGAAAAGAAGGATGACAATTAAATGATTTTTTTTTAGTTGTTTTATCCTCACTAAAAAATGTTAAGGTAATATCTTTGTAAAATAAATCATATCTTCAATAATGAATTGTATGAAATATTTTCGTAAAATTTCTTAGTTAAAATTATTTTACTATGAGTTTGAAAAAAGGGAAAGAAAAGTTAAAAAAAAAAATTAGTTTTTAATTTTGCTATTTATTCCTCACATAAAAGAGAAAATTTTCCTTTAAATTAATTAAAAAGTAAGAGATAAATTTTAATATACAAAAGTTATAATTACTAAAAACTATAAATTATATATATCATATAATTCGCACCTATGCATCGTACGATCAAATACGCACTGGTTCTTAATATATGGGGTATATGGACTCACCTCTGCGCCTCTTTGGTGGTACAATACGTCCATTCTTGATTCCAGCATCACTGTAAGGAGAACTTTGTTGAATAAGCAAGTAATCGTAGAATTAGAGTTTAAATGGTGTTAAGGACTCCATGTGGCACAATGAATTCAGTTATTTTTATTTTAGAACCCAGATGGACTCAAATAGTACTAATAAGAGCAATATTATTTACAAATTAAAAGTGAACCATAACTTTTTCTCTTTCTCTCTCTAAATTGTTCATCAAAACACATTTGATGCACCGATATCATTACTCAAACTAATAGATATTAGAATAAGCTAACTACAAAAACTCGGGCTAAAATGGCCATCAATATTATACGATAAGTTTTTCATTAGAAACAACAAAAAGTAAAGCAAATGAAACTTGGCGGATACTATGCCAGTACTTTCAAATACTGTTCCTCTTTCATCTTACGCAAATGTAGGAGACGAATCAATTGAGATGCAGATAAATCCCCACTAGACCCTGTACCATCTGCACGAGACTCCGAAGGTGTGCCTATTTCACTTGATGAATAGGTAGTTGAATTACCTCCTAATACAGGAGTTTGTTCTTTGCATTGTGATCCAGTTGTAGCCAGTTGAACGTTTGCCTCGAGATTCATCAGCAGGAGGCATAGCTGAACCGCTCGATGAGAAAGAACCGGGTCCATTGTTGGTTTCTACAATATGGATAGTCACTTAGGTCACACCCCAATCTGCAATAATCGATTTAATAATTTTTCAAGTTTAAAAGAGGCAATTGTAAACAATTTCCATTCTTTTCAATCCAATTAAAGTATTCACGGACTGTATAGCCTGATAAGTAAATCATAGTATTAATTGATAATTTCTTCAGCATCCAATTGCAACAATTGACACATGGTTTATGCACTATATCCACATTCCCGTTTGTATGCGCATAATGCATCCAATACGTAATGGTCAAAGTTACTACTTATTGGCCAATAAATTTACAGTGGTGTTATATATATAGCCAAAATTATTTTAGAATTTGTTAAGATTTAAAAAGAGTAGTTGAAAAAATTAAAAAAGTGAAAATTACACATACACCTAAAAGTTAAATAATTTCATATCATTCAGATAAAAATTCCAACAACAAAATTTTGGCTATCTAGTATTTTTCATAAATTCAATTTCAATGGCTTAGGTAACAATAAAGAATAACCTGTCAGTATTTCTTCAGAGCCAATAGGTAATTCGCCATTGGGAAGACGGTCCTTGCATTGAGCATTCGAATTATTCCACAGTGGATTACAATCATGCACGGATGTGTGCACAATTTCCTCCTAAAACAAAAATTGATAGTTAAAACAATGGAACTTCATTTCAAAAATTGAGTTAGCCTATGGATAGTGGGGACTTTGATATGAAATTAGAAGACCCAGAAAGCACAACTAGTTTGGAACTAAACATGTATGTGGGCCTATGTCCATGCACGTCTATTTCTAAAGCACTAAAGTTTAAAGGAAGGAAATATGGTAGCATAGTTGTGATGTTATGGCAAAACAAAAACAATATAGCAATTTAATGATGATTTGCACATGGCATGCACATGGAAGTAATTAGCTAAATACATTATTCTTTCAACACAGTTTAATTAAATTGAGATTTGAGAGAATCCAATGTGGAACTCAATCTTGGATGCTTTTTAGGTGAATGATGATAAATGGATTTATATCTCTTATGTATCTCCTAATAAAAATCTCTTTAAACTTAAAACGTGAATAATGCACAAATTTATTTTACCTTATGTTAAAGTTCCAATTTGTTTAGAAAAAAAGGACAGACTGTATATGTAGAAAAGATAGAACTCTGAACTACTTTGTTAAGGAGGTTTTGATCCTATATTGATATCGATTATGCCAAAGACTAACTCTCTTAAAAGATCAAACCTAAGCTTTTAGTTGACAACTTAACTCTAAACCCTCAAATTTGGTTTCATGCGAGTAGAACACCAAAGTGATAAACAAAAATGTAATGCAAGCAATATAATAATTACATTTAAGTTGTTAATTATTAAAATATTAAATTAACAATGCTGCTATATGGCACAAAGAGTTATAACACGAAAAGTGACGAATTCAGGCATCACGCAATGAGGGCCGCGGATGACCATACATGGAGGGAGAAGGTAAATGAATTTCACCAATGTTTAACAGCCATGTTGTTTCGTACTTAGTTTCGTACTATACTTTTCGTACCCATTACCGTTTTTCTTAAATTAAACTTGAGTTTCGGATGAAGATAGGGTGAGAGAGATGAGTCAGCTGGGGGGATTGAAACGCAAAGGTCAGAAACGAAACAAAGAATTGGAAGAAGAAGGGTGACATTTAAGCTGGCAAAAGAATAAAAAAAAAATATTTTAAATCAATACCAGTAAGTCACTTTTGCCAACCAACTTAATAATTGCATTTAAGTACGTCAACTATTAAAATAAAAGAGAGTTTTCTTATTTATAGGATAGACACTTTTAAAATGTATAAGGCGATTGCTTTGGTGCTTATTTGAAAAAATCTGCACCATGAACATATTAATTGTATCAAAGACAGTGGTTGATCTACTATACACTTAATCCCATGTAGTACACCATAAACTCTCTCTCTCCTACAATCTCACTTCACTCCCTGAACGGCCGAACGTAATCCCCCCTCTCCAAATCTTCCCTTGCCTCTGCTTACTCTTTCTATTCCTCCCCTCCTTCAGTCTTTTCCTATTGCTCTTGATGCTTGATAATGAAAGAGCCAAACAAAAAAGAAAAAACACAACCAAAATCCAGCCCATCGAACCAAACCCCATTTCTCTAAATCAACAAAAAGTATATTAGCTATTCCAAAGAACATTGTACACACGGGAGGGTTCATCGTTCAAACATACATAGCCCCAGATTATAAAAGCAAGAAAAAACAAAAGAAAAGAAAAGAAAAAGAATCACTATTAGACCAAATTGAATCGATCCATAAATGATGCAATTTTTTAATCTCATATAGTGAGTTTGATATCACCCAAATCAAGCTAAGCAGTGATTTCCTCAAGCTGCTTCTTGCAGCTCATGCCATCAACTTGGATTCGGAGTTCCCGTATTTGAAGGTGAACCCAGTCACGAGGCTAGGGTCAATAATGGTCTTGATCCTCATGTTCTTCGCCTCCGTTAACTTCTGCACCTGCTGCGCGATCTGCGCCAAGTGCTGCGATTGCAGCTTCACCACTGAGCTCACCACAGCCAGCTCTGTGTCCGTGAGCGTGTTGTACATGAAGTCGAACTCCTTCGTTATCTCCTTCACCAACCGATCCTCTTTGCCTCCACAAGTATGTTCAAGAAGTTGTGCGTGTGGGGCTCAAAGCTTGATGACATCGCAATTTTGATTGTTCCGATTGTTCCTTCCAATGGTCGCGCGCCGTTTGATGCTTCGCGGATCCGAGAGTCTCCATCGTCCTCTGCTCTTGCTAGAGGCCAGGCTCACTATCGAGGCGGCGAAGGTGGAAGGAGATTGGGGCAGCTAGAGAGAGGGGAAAATACGGACGAGGTTTGAGGTCACTAAAATTAGGGGAAGAGAGGAAAATATTAGGTGTTTTATATGTGATGAACTGTATGATAGATCATGCCACAGATCATCTCCTCATTGGTGGAGCATTTATCTTAATGGTGTAGATTTTTTAACATCAACACCAGAGAATTGCCCATGTATAAAACTTAATTTAACTGAAGGGCATAGCTCTAGTTCTGATTAAAAAAAATTAGCAGCATGAAGATATGAGCTATGTTAAATGAATATAAGACATGTGGAAGGGTGCACTATATAATTGATCACATATAGTGTATTAGAGATCTCTCCCAAACTACCCCCAAACTCCTTCTTTCCTGGCAATGAATTCTGAGGAGGCAACGATTTGATGCTAGTGGGTGCCAAAGGTGAACAAGACTAAGAATTGGAAAGAGAGTTCAAACGACGGTAAGATGGTGTTCTTGAAGTGAAGCTTCGGCATCCAAGTCTATCCAAATGAAAAGCCTTCAATGAGCGAGAACTCGTTCCTATAAGAAAAGCAATAAGAGAAGGTGGAGTTTGCAGTTTGTTCTTAGAAGACCCTCTCGGAGGAAAAAAAAAAAGCTGTTCCTTTTCCTCTTCTTCTTCTTCCTCCTCTTCGTTCTCCTTCTCCTTCTTCTCTTCACTGGCAGTGAAGGAAGTGGTTTCAGCTCTAGCGAGTCCTCAAGTTTCTAGTACCGCAGCGGCATGAACCCACCGTCGTTGCTCCTGCTGCTCAAATCTGGCGGCTCCAAAGTTGCTATCGTGTCGAGGTAGAGGTACTCAGACCGCGGGCTAGATGCGCCACCATGAGGCTTCGGGTGGGTGCCGTTGGAGGTGGCGGCATTCTGGGGTTACAATCAGAAGAGGAGACGGTGCGGCAGCAGCAATGGAGGGCGAAGGCAAGGGTCGCTAGGAGGGTGAGGGAGGGGAGGGAGAAGGAAAGGGCGAATGCAAATGGTGTAAATGGCCATTATCTGGTATGTCATATGTGATCAGTTACATGGTGCACCATTCCACATGTCTTATATCCATTTAACACAGCTCTTATCTTCATGATAATAATTTTTTTTAATTAGCACCAGAGCAATGCCCTTAACTGAATCTCTCTCTCTCTCTCTCTTCATGGCAAAATTATATAAATACAAAACACAAGAAGGTATATACCTTTAAAATATTAGATAAATTCTTAACTAAGTATGATTTATCATATTTAAATTATTAGAAATTAATTTTATTATATTATCAATATAAAATATTATACGTTACACTATCAATTAATTAGATAAAAATACACAACTTTTGAGATTATTAATATATGAGTCATAGATATTTTTAATGATATGATAATATATAATTAGATAATTTTGTAAAAAAAATTTATAATAAATCAAAATTAAATCCAAATTATTGTTTAATTCATGCAAAATAATAATAATAATAATAATAATAATAAATGTATTTTTATTTGATTATATATGTAGTATTAATCAAACTTGAGGTAGGATGAAGATAGCGTGAGAGAGATGATAGCTAAGCCGAGTACCGAGGAAGTTGAAAACTTGAAACGCATAGGGCCAAAAAAGAAAGCGAAAATAACAGAAAGAAAACAAAGAGAAAAATAGACTGAGACAAGTTTAAATTTTAACCGTTCAAGAGGAAAAGAAAAAATCAAATCAATGACTGAGATAATATTTCTAGCATAGACCATTACTTAGCCATTGGATGATTCTGACTTATAAAGTCCAGTTGGACTGAACCCAACCAAAGCCAAACGTTCTCAAAAGCAATTAATCAACTTTAGGAGGTTGTTAGTTGCAGTTGTGCCCTTGTTGCAGTGGTTCACCTGCATATAGTAGAAGACTAAACTTGGTCGCGTGTTCAACTCCTCTGGGGTAGAGCCCCCTTCGTCCCATCCCTCGAGGTGTTGTGTATGACCGGGAAAAAAAAGAAGAGTAAAGTGAAAAATTGTTCCCTATCGATTTTTACGTAAAATAATTTATTCTCTAACAAAAATAAATTTAGAAATTAATCTCTAATCTTTTAAAATATTAGACAAATTAATTTTTAATAAAAATAAATAAATAAATAAATTTTTAATTTTCTTAGGATTTTTATTAGTCTCTAACAAAAATAAATTTATAAATTAATCTCTAATCTTTTAAAATATTAGACAAATTAATCCCTATAAAAAATAAACAAATAATTTAGGGATTAAATTATCTAATTTTAAAAAGATTAAAATTCAATTTATTTATTTATTTTTGTTAAGACTAATTTATCAAATATTTTAAAAAATTAGGGACCAATTTGTCAATTTATTTTTATTAGAGATTAATTTATATTTCATAAAAATCAATAGGAATGAATTTGTCACTTTACTCAAGAAAGAAAGAAAGAAAGAAAGAAAGGAGAAGGAGAAAAGAGGTTGTTACTCGTTACACCACTCACAATAATTAACCGTCCGACTTTACAATCTAAAACTCTCATATGGAGGCCTATAAGAAGCCCCTCATGCTGCAAGAATTGTTGCAAGATTTACAAGAGTCATGTTGCAATCTAGTCTATTGCACCTAAGCCTTTAGCCTATTATTCACTGGTCTACCCCTTCTCTTCTCCAGTCACCGCTCCTCCTTCTCCCCATCCGGCAAGAATCACCCTCCTCCAGACCACCAACCACCGTCCCGCAAAATTTGTTGCCTTACCTGCAAACTCCACCACCCATGGCCCCTCTTCCATTGGCTCCCCACAGAGAACAGAGAGATCGAGTTTCAAAAGGAGAAGCAGTCCACAGCTTCCACAACCCATGAGCTCTTCTACAAGGGGAAACTCCTTCCACTCGAGATGGTTCACAAGCTTTGCGAAATTAACAATGCCGCCATTAACCATGTAAGGTCACAGTAATCAATTGAAGACAATAGCATTTCTCACACCACTGACCTCAAGCTTCTTTTCCATCCAATCTGGGCTTTCACGGATATTGAGAATTTGAGATCCTGTACATACGATTCTTCATTTTCAAGTTTATCCATTGTGTTGTTTAGATTGGCAGTCAAAAGAAAGCTATAATCTTTCGTTGTTATATCATGCAGATCGAGGGAACAGAACGTACTAAGATAAATAATTGAACTTAGTTACATGGATGACAAAATTACTCAATGCTAGCAAGATCAAGTATAAAATTTTTCTAAGTAATGATATGAGCAATCCAGCTATTCATTCATAGAGAGTTTTTGCAGACAGAACTCCCATTTTTTTGCTTTCATTCTTCACTATTTTCGCAGCAGACTTCTCATTTGAGGATATAGCTTTTGCTACTGCCTTCATCTTTCGGACATTTTTGGATCTCTTCATAGGCCTTCCTTTCTGCTTCATCTTCCTGTTTCAGAAAAGGTCCATAATTTAAGAGCAAATTGAGAGCAGTCTTAACTCTTAATTGTCAGAAGGTAATTTATACGTCATTTCTGGGTTTTAATAAGTAACAATGAGCGAGATTTAAGCATAAACTTTGCAAATGAGAAGCCCCGCATGTGATATAAATAGATATGAAAAGCGGGAACAAGATGTTTTACTCCACTCCATATTTAAGGTGTCACTAAGTTAAATAAACTTTCAAGGAAATAACTCTTTGATTATTGACTTTAGATCTTACGCGTGTGGTACTTTAGGACATTGGTAACTATCAACGTATAAGACATGTCAAAACACAACAGCAAAACAAGCAGCAGTATTAAAGAAAATATCATTCATATGTTGTTGTTAACCACAAAACCAAACACCTTATGCACAAAAAGTAACAAACGCAAGTTATCAACTCAGCAAACTGACTAAGTTTGACATAGAATATTTGCTACCATATAGATTGAGTGGGACAGAATTTTTTGAAAAAGCCCACAGTGGAACTCAGTTCATGCTGTAACGTTATAATTTTTGATAACATGAATATAACTTTTCTTTTGTATCCCAGGCTATAACTTGTCTACCACATACTGTAGTGTTTTAAAAACGTTGCAAGCTTGCAGCGTACTGATCAGCATTGAACATAAACTACTGAAGTAGCCGCTTTTTTTAATTAGCCAAAAACAATAAACATATAATGAACTCTTTAAAAAACATTTAATCATGTATTGCAGTTTCAACAAAAGTATTTGACTTTTACCATCATTACTTCAATAGCCATATATATATATATAAGTGAATGTCAATGTAAAACTCTTTACATAGTGTATCAAAATTAATCTGACTTGTCAATATTAGATATAATGAACAAAGCAATGGCAAAACAAGATATACACTCTGCTATGCAAAATTTCTTGATATCAGAACACACAAGATACAATGCTTGACACCCATATCCTTGCAACTTCTTGGAAATCAACTAATTAGAGGGGGTGGCAGCACATATTGCCTTAAGAAGAGGAAAACTTGAAAGATATTGCCTAATGCCTATGCATTACAATTTACTTATAAATGTAACATGCACGCGGGGACCTAAAGAGCATGCACTACTACTACAGAAGTTAAGAAACATTATTCAACTCTAAAGATTTTGAAATATTTCATATTTAAAATAATGTACGATTACTTACATACTGGTAGAACCAGAAACCGTGCTCTGAGCTCCTGACTCTGATGTGTCCATTGCTGCGGCGCAAGTCTCAATTTTAAACCCAAAATTTTAAGAAAGCAGAGACATCTTAAAAACTAAAATCTAGTTAATATTGCTATTGTTATTTGGGAATTAGGAGGATATGAGTTAAATAAAAGTGAAAGATTAAAAACTAATAATAATAATAACACTCAAAGCGGAAAAGTAAAGGGGAGGGTGTGTGTACCTTGGGGTGCTTCCGAAAACGATGGCTCCGTAGTGTCCATCGACACGGCACCGTTTCTCTTCTTCTTGTTCCTGTTTTTCGCCATAGTATTACTACTATTACTCGCTGGTTAGATGAGGCGGCGAAGAACGCAGAACTGTGGTTGCTTTTGCTGAAGCTTGAAGGAGGTAGGAAGGTTTATTAGCTGGGTCTGGAGCGACCCGACCCGAATTTGACCTCAGTCAAAAAGAGTTGCACAGGTTTGGAACCCGATCTGATCCAATCAATTTCCTTGGACTTCCAGGTGGGGCTTCTGTTTTGTTGGGTTTCGGTTTGGTGGCAAAAGCCCATTAGGCTCCAGAACCGAGACAATGCCCCATTTTATTTAGGATTTGGACTTTGTAGAAACAAAGACAAAAACAAATCCCCGACCAAAAAATAATAGTGAAAAAGCAATCTTTCAAGTTTCAAGAGTTCCTAATATTATTTTATTGAAAGATACACTAAAATTTTCATATTTTATATTTATTTATTTTGAAATGGCTTTATCTTATTATTACTCTTTGATGCAAAATTGCAAGAGTAATTCCTTAGAAAAAAAAAAAGTGTAACAATATGTAACTTTTGATGGAGGTTAACATTAAATCTTAGGATAAATTATACCGACATCCGCTAAAGTTAAGTGATATTATGCATAGTATCCCTCAATTTGTTATATCTATATTGATATCTTCTTAGGAATATTCAATGTCATATTTATAAAGATATTTAATATTATATTTTATAAAATATAAAAATATCAAGTATAATATTATCTAAATCTCAAAAAAAGTTAATATAATTTTTACAAATTAAAGAATATTATATATAATATCACTTAATTTAAGGGAAGGTTAAAGCAATTTTCCCTTGATCTTATTATTCGTGCTTGTAGGGGAGAAGAGATCAAGCCTCTGGATTTGGCTATCCGAGCATAGGAAGTGTTTACACACGGACAAGGGAGGGATCACAACCAATGGTACGATATTTGTTTGAAGTGCTTGTGCTTCATCTCCCAGTTAAAAAGACATGTTTGAGGGAAAAAATTATTTTAAAAATATAAAATATTTCATTAAAAGCTGCCTAAAAATACTTTTAATTGTAAGCTACTATAAGCTACCGAGACATATACAAATTACAAAGGGGTTGGCTTCTGCGCCCGTCAGATGTGTGTGTGGTCAAATGAATCAATCATCAACTGGACAGTAACATGAGCCATTGCTGTGCTATTTTGATCAGCCTTTTTTCAGTTGTTTGAGAACAATACTATCTTTACAAAAGTTTTATTCCAACCTAACGCCAACAAGTAAACTCCTGGCTATCAGTCAAACAGCACGTGGATAGAGAAATAACTCAATTTCACTTGATCCTGACTTAATTAGCAATTCTGCAATTTTTATGCGCAATTTAGACAAAACTCCCGTTTTAGTCCCAATAAAAATATTGAAGATAAATTAGTTTTTTTAAATTTAAAAGTTTTATTGTAATTTTTTGTTATTCAAAAAAAGAATATATTAATTTTTTTATATTATTTTATACTATTTAAAAGTTCTTACTATTTTTATATAAAAGAATTAATATGTCACTTTTTAAATAATAAAAAACTATAACGAGTTTTTTAAAGTTTGATAAATTAATTTATCCTGCAAAATTTTTATGAAGAACCAAATTGAGATTTGGTCCGCAATTTTTTTTTCCAATTCGATCGAAACCATAGTTGTTCATATTGAATTTTAAAATGTTTATAAATAAATATGCAACTTAGTTATAACGATGTGTTTACTGTACACACCTTCACTGCTACGCCAACTTCGCTGGTCTCTGAGTCACTACTCCTGTGACATTACATCCCAGTAGCATGTATGGTAAAGACAAGGAAAAGAAAAGTTAAAGGAATGGAATGATCTCAGTGAGAGACAATTCAGAAATTCAATCCGTCAGAAAGATATGCAATGATGAAGCATCTCGGCACATGACAATAATTTTTCTTTTAATAAAAGAAAAGGCGTTAGAAAGAACAGAAAGAAGAAGGAGGCAATGACCAGTGCCTTACGACTGATCGGCACTTGACTGCATATTGAATGGGATAATATTATTTGTTTCTTTCATCCTTTTTCTTTGCTAGAGGGCTTAAAATCTAAAGGTTCAATCATGTTTCAGCTAATTAATATGGGCTCACGGGGCACTAAAATAAAAAAGGCCTAATAATCGAGGAAGTGAGTAACACTGGACATAATCGAATGATTAGTACTTTGCACGAGGGTCAATTAATTGTATCACTTTTGGATGGGAGGAAATTAATTATGGCTAATGCTAAGTTTTCTTAAATTCGGTGATTGAAGTTGGTCGAATATAGGTAGATTTATTGTCCTGTTCCAGACAGGTTTTCCGTGGTGTATAGTTAAGGTTCGCAACCAAGAGTTCATCCTCATGAACTGTGCTGGGCAATCTTTTGTTTAATAGCCATCGCACCAACCATGTAATTTCTTATTATTATTGATTGTTATAACACGCCGATAGTGTAACAATGGTAAATTATGTTAGAGAAAACTTTTATAAGGTTTTCATTTATTTCTCATCTACCCGTTTTTTTCAAGTCAATGACTCGGCACTGCACTCTTTAGATGCATTGTTCTAATCCTCTCTTGGACTTCTCTCACTTAATAATCATCCATTTCCGCCATTCCGTGGTGCCAAAGGGTTACGAAAAAACAGCCTCCATGTGAAAAAAATCTTTTAAGTGAGATCTGGAGGCTTTTTCAGGATTTCAGACATGTTGTGATGCCCTTGGAATAACCTATCTTTATGATCAACTTTGTTCAATAAAAGAAAAAGAGAGGGTGCATCCAATTATACATGGGTCTATACAAAAAAAATAAATAAATAAGTAAATGAAATAATTCCATTACTTAAATTAAAAAATAATGAACAAATGGGATATGATATTCAATTCAAATTAATAATTGTATCTATAGCATTACACACTAAAAATGGGGACTCACACAATCTACCTTTTTTTTTTGGGGTCATAAATAGTCTACGTTACGTACTGCCAAACATATGAGCCACTGGTGGAAAATGATACAAAACTAACGACTAACTTGGATACTCCATTTGTATTAGTATTATATTTAAACAATGGTCATTGGCGATTGCTTTAGCATATTGCAGTAAATGAATATTTCATTCAGATAAGACATGATTTTGCTTTTTTTTTTTTAAGATAAGTAAAGATATGATTTTGCTTTTTACAACTCATAATCTATTTGCACAATGTGGTTGTGAATTTAATTTAAACATGTCATCAATCAAATATTTTTATTACAGCCCATGAATATAGCATTTTATAATGTGAAAGGGAATTCGATTCAACAGTTTTAACTTTTATATTATGAGTGCAATAGACCATTAATTGATTACGTTGATCATGCTCTGGATACCCTAACTACACCCCCACAGCACAGAGGACGTATCATTTTGGTTTCAAATAATTAAAATTAAGCATACTAATCAGCATATTCTTCTTTGATTGATTGGAGGGGCGTTCATCTCATAATTATAAGGGGATAATGCACCCTGCCATTATGTGTAACTTTGCTTTGTTTAAATGTTGCCCGAAAAGTATCTAAACTGAACCGTGATTCTTTCCTCTCTTAGAGTTGCAAGCATCCAAATATCGAAAGAAAATGTAGCTTAGTGAAAAGTTAACCTTCCAACATCAATATCATACTTAAATCTTAAAAAACTAGATTGATACTAATTACTCCAATTTAGACTAACAAAAGGCATGAACTAACTCTATGACCATGGCTAATAACAATTAAAGAAATTCTTACATGTTATTAGAGTAAGAGAAATATTTTATTCTGTATTATTTATCACTTAACATATCAACTATTATATTATAAATATAAGAAAAGTAGGAGATAATGATAACCTAAAAAAGCTTATGTGTTGAACCATGAAGAATATAGAATAGAAATTTTCTCTAATTCTAAGAGTATCTAAGAATTTCTCTAACAATTAATAAAAAAAAGATAGTCATTTTATATTGGATAAAATAGCTTGATCAAGCCAATGAATTGTAGTCCTAGTGACACCTTCCTTAATCCATATGTAAAAGATTTGTTGCCTTTAGATCAGGAATTCGATCTTTGTTTACCCATCTCTTTTTTCATTTCTCCTTAATTTCACTAGGAACTCTTAGAAACAAAAACAAAAACTAAAAAGTAACTTGATCAAAAAATGCATCTTTTCAATTGACATAACATAATAAATTCATAAATCAAAGCTCTAATTAACTTAGTCTCAACTATCCAATAATGCCATGGTAGCTGGTCCAGCTAAAACAATCCCAAATGGGGTCACCATGGATTAGCAATAAAGCATAAAAAAATTGAAAAAAAATCAAGGAAATGTCAACAGGAAAAGAACAAGCATTAAATCCAGGAGCCACTCTGCATGGTTGCTGGTTCAGACCCACACTAAACGAAGCAAATCAAATTAAAGAAGAGTAAAGGGAGCCATTGCTTACTTTGCATCGTCATGTTCTGACTTGTTGCAATTGAATTGAATTGATAAGTGGGGTGGAGTGCCCCCATTGTGGGACACTCACTCTCACCCTTAATTTCTAATGTGCGGGGCCACGTTACCGTTTGCACTTATCAGCAAGCAAGTAGTAAAGCTTAGTTTGAATCACTAACATCTCATTCCCTTCTACATAAATCAAAGAAATGGACAATTATTCTGTTACCCCATGTCGATTAATGTTTGATTACTAATAGAAAAGACTAATTGATTAACAATCGGTTCTTATTCATCGTCACATGATGGCATGGTGGTTTGATACGTTGATTAGACATCGTAAATATAGTGGTATATGCATGTTAGCATGTACCTTTTGGATTTAGTTAACTGTCTAATCACTTTTTGCGCGCCTTAGAAGGGACGAGAAGGCACACACACCCACTATATCCATGGATGGGTGATATATTTTAAAAGGAACTTATATATATATCGAATCAATGAGTAAGCCTAATGTTAATAAAACTAAGAGGAGTAATGATAGAGGTACATTATAATTTTAGAGAGTATTTGGTTTGATTTTTGAAAAGAATATATGTTGGAAGGATATGTTTAATTATATCTAAAAGAGATTAATTTTTTTTTTCTAATAATAGGAAGAGATATATTCTTGAAAAATCAAAAGAGCAATTTTATTTCTGTATTTAATGATGGAGGAATTAGAGAAGATTTTGTCTATATTTTTGTATTTTTAAGATTTTCATGTAATCCAAATAAGAAATTTTGATATGGTGTCCGTATAAAAGGTTTTATGCTCACATTCAATCATAAGAGATTAATATGTGTAAACTTTTGAGATAACAATAGTAAGAATTAAACATTTTTATTAATATAATAATATATAATTAAATGATTATATATAAAACTTTAACAATAATATTGCATTAAAATTTAATTCATCCAAATAAATGCTCAAGATCAAATACTTTTTCTTTTGTAATTATACATTTAAAATTAGAGATTAATTTACATTATTCATCTATATAATTGTAGGAAAATATCAAATCATGTTTGATAATTATCCGTTATAATAACTACTTATTGTAATTTGATACTTCTTTATAATTTTATTGGCTAATAGTGTAAAATTATTTTATATTAATAATACATAAAAATTAATTTTTTAAAATTAAGTTTTATAAAACTATTTAAACTATATATATCTGAATATTAAAAATATTGCTAATTAGATAAACCAAAACTACCTCCGATCTGTGAATGTCAACATCGCCACTGAACTTTGACTTTCGAATTTCTAAAGAAATTTATATAGACTGAAGACAGTGAACAAGAAAATGAAAGAGATGTCTGGATTAAAGGACAGTTTGGTAGACGAAGTATCCTCCTCTATGTCAGAAGTTTGAAGTTCAAGATGGTTGTGTGTTTTCCTCAGTGGAATTTAAAAGTGTACGTGGACAAAAGCTATTTCCAATTGGTCATGTCCTTTTCTATGATGCCAAGCACATGGTTATCCTTCATAATCCATTTAAAGTTTTTCATATGCCCTAAAACATATATATATTATTATCTAAGTAACCCTTTGGGATAATGCAAGTGGGACTATTAATTTCATTTCAATTATTGAAGGGCCACAATACCCACCATGCCAAAATGTTGCTGGTTTGTCCTTGGCCATGAAGCAATATTGAGAAAAGGGGATAAAATGTAGTGTTTTTGGCTCGACGTGCATGGTTGTTCTCAATATTACAATATTGCATATGATTAGTAAATTGTTGAAACTTTTTGGCGCTCTAGTTATCTATAATCATTGCTTAATTTGTGAACCATGTATCCATATTTAAATTTCATTTCAGTTTGCATTTAACTGTATTTATTAACCATCTAGTAATTTCCCATTCCAGACATGTGGCAAGTTATACACGTGACATATCATTGATTTTAGTTTTCCTCCCTTAGCGTCAAAGTGAACGCAGAAATCATTATAGATTGGAAATGAAGGAAATGAAGGAAATGGCATCATGGCAACATGAATTTGTTCTTCAGGTTTGTTTTACGTCGCAATTTACTATTGATTTTTTTAAGCTGACTTACTCATGTAGTAATTTTAAGTAACTCAAACAGTTACTAATAATTTTAAAATATTTAAGTTCTTAAGAATTTTTTCCTCCAAATACGAGAGAGAAAAATGATCCTCTTTTTTTTAAAATCCTTTTTGACCAAAGTTACTCACTATTTTAACAAAATTGTCACACATATTTTGTACACCATTTTGGTTATTAGTTTAAGCAAAAAATATTGCATAAATATAAATTTAATATCTCATATATATATATATATATATATATATATATATATATATATATATATATATATATATATCCATAATAAATTTGATAAAATTTATAAATAAGTAAATATATACCTTAAATAAAGTCAACGAGACTCAATTTTTTTCTTTATAAGTAACGAGATTCAATTGTCAATAAATCTGAATATGAAATATTATATTTTCTGAGTAATTTGATTCAGTCAAACTCTTATGACAATTTATTTTTTGGTATACATAAGTGAAGGAAGATTTTTTTTTTTAAGTTTAGAAATAGAAAAAAATAAAAAATTATGGTGAATTCTTTATTATAATGGATGATTATTTATATAAATTATTATTTTTTTTTTTATTGGTTGATAATATAAAATTATATTATATTATTAATATATTTAAATTAATTTTTTTTTTTGAGCTGAAGAAAGATTGTTTATTTAACTCAGTCAAAATTCATAATAATTTTATTATATATTTTTTTGAGCATGCATAGATTTCCAAAATAATATTCTGTGCCCCATGAGATCCAAACCGGTTTTCCCAAGGAACGAATTACGAACATGAAAGTGTCGTTGTTGTGATGCCAACTCACCTGAAAAAATTTGAATTTTCTGGGCTAAAGAGCGAAAAAGCCATCATCTTCACCCACAGCATCAACAACGACAACAAAACCTCTTTTCCTCCAAAGTATTAAACTCTATGTTCGTTTACGAAACACCACACACAGCATGATCATGAACCTTCGGTTCTTCAACCAAACAGAAACAGCAAAATAAAAAAAACAGAACAACACTCGCAACAGCCATTTTCCCAAATTTGTTTCTCTTTTTCTATCTCCTATATTTTTTTTTATCTCTAAGAGGAGGTTCGTTTTTCGCAACAACCTCAACCTCCTCGCTTACTCCTCCAACCTCGTAACTTTCGCTTTCAGTAAGATGGGAACCCGCGACCCTCCTCGATTTGGCAAATGCGCTTCTGGAGTTCGTTTTCGGAGATTGTGTTGTTGAAATTTTGGTGGGTGCCACGAGGAACACGTAAAAAAGGGTAGCCCTTCTTCATCCTCTCACACCACCCCATCAACCTTATCCCTTTCAAAACCAACCTTTTCACCATTTTCCTTGTTAATTTCCAAAAGGGTACTCCAATCTGGTCTCCTTTTTGGAATCCACAAGATGAATCAGGAAAAGGGTGGTGAGATTTTGAATTGGGTATGAGAATTTGAAGGAAAAGTTTTGAACTTCCTTTGAATTTTTTGGTGTGTTGTGTTTTCGGGGTGCAACCAAAGATGATGTTGTCAGCTTCTCCAAATTCTCTGGCGAGGAGCTCGCTGGAGGAGATGCTTGATTCGCTCCGGCGGAGGGATGAGGAGGAGAGGCCTCCGAGGGACTTGCCGCCGGCATTACCGGCACGGCCGACGTCGAAGGCTCGGCTGCCGTCGGCGAGGCGGTCGCTGCCTAATAGCTTCAAGGTCCGTGATGATGGTGGTAATGGTAATGGACAATGCTTGAAGGTTGGAGGCAATGAGAAAGATGAGAATAAGAGGAAGGACAACAAGGATGGGGCTGTTGGTGGGGGGCATAGGAGGAAAGGTAGTTTTGGGATCAAGAAGATGAAGGTGGATGTGGAATCACCTTACATTGTGAAATCAGAATTTGTGAAATCAGAAGAGAACAACTTGAACTTAAGTAGTGAAGAACCATCATCATCATCATCCCAGGTTCAGGTTTCAACATCTGGTGGTGAGTCTGCTGCTGCCGGTGATACTGCTGCTGCCTCTGTGGCTCCTCCTGCATCAGGGGAAGTGGAATTGGAATTGGAGGATGATAACATTGCTTATTTCATCAAAAAGGTAACTGGGGACTTTAAAGGGGTTGTTGATTACTTGTTGATGTTTTGATTTGATATATATGGTGTTGCAATAATAACTCGGTTTTTTCATTTAAGTTTTAACAGTGGTTCTTACTTCTTAGTTTTTAGTGCTTAACTATGTCAGTTAGTTTTCATTTAGTATTCTTCATTTTGTAGTATGTGTGCTTTCCAATTCGAGAATGATAAGATTTTGGTGCTTGGATGAAAGCCATGAGCTCGAAGAAAATATGGAACTAGATGTTGGAAAAGATGTAACTGTGACACTGCATTATAACCATTTCAGAATTGTAAATAAAGATAACATCTACGCATGTTAATTGAATTAAAAAGCTGGTTGGTTATTTTTTAATTTAAATTTTAAAGGTGTCAAAATACATTGTTATCTATTAGATGAAATGTTCTTTCACAGCTTTTATATGTCTTCATGTTTGAGGCATGTGTATTTCCGTTCGAACTTCGTTTCGTTTTTGCTGTTTTCCTAGAGCCTCCCTATTGGTTGATTATATAAAAGGCTATTTGATTGGAAGATATCCTAGTTCCTTATGAAGTGTTACTATAGAAGAATGTATGTTTGAAGTGCTTTTATCTATTAAGTTATGTATTAGCTTTACATTTGTTCTTTTGTCTGTTAACCATTGGCATAGATTGAGAGTTGAGACATTGTTAATGGCATGTGCATTTCTGATAAACCTATTTTCTGTTTCTGGTTGTTTCTACAGAAACTTCATATTTGGTGTAGACAACAAAGAGGAAGGTGGGAACTAGGAAAGATACAGTCAACTTCAGGAGAGGAAGCATCTGTTTCACTGGCAAATGGAAATGTAAAGTTCTAAGCCTTTTGTGTGTTTGAGAGATAATTTTCAATTGTGAGTCTTCAAGGTAACAGGTCATTTGTGGCTGTTACTGCAGGTTATGAAAGTGGCCAGATTAGAGCTCCTGCCAGCAAATCCTGATATTTTAGAGGGTGTGGATGATCTTATACAGCTCAGTTATTTAAATGAGCCCTCAGTTCTTCACAATCTTAAGTATAGATATTCTCAAGATATGATTTATGTATGTGTGCTCTTCTGGCTTGTTCCTCTACTAATTCTTCTACTTGGGTGATCATCTATGTTTCCTCAAATAGTATTTGTGCTTTCTGTCTGCAGAGCAAAGCAGGGCCAGTTTTAATTGCACTCAATCCCTTTAAAGACGTCCAGATTTATGGAAAAGATTACGTCTCGGCTTACAGACAGAAATCTATTGATGGTCCTCATGTTTATGCTGTGGCAGATGCAGCTTATAATGAGATGATAAGAGGTGAGTGAAATTCCCCCTTTCTTTCCCCTCCTTTGGAAACTCTGTTAAGCTGTAGTTTTATGATATATTCATGAGGGTTTTCTGTTTACATTTTGCACATTGCAGATGAAGTAAATCAATCCATTATCATAAGGTTAGCACTCAGTACATTTGGGGCTTTGTTTTGTGCATGCCTCTTTCATATATATTCCTGAAATCAACAGCATTAAATTGCTATAGAAGTAATAAGATATTAGTACTGGTATATTTACTAGTGTATTGATAATCACTGTTACAAATTTGTTCACAGTGGTGAGAGTGGATCTGGGAAGACAGAGACAGCAAAAATTGCTATGCAGTACTTAGCTGATCTTGGTGGAGGCAGTTGTGGGATAGAAAATGATGTTCTTCAGACAAATTTTATACTAGAATCTTTTGGGAATGCAAAAACATCTAGGAATGACAACTCTAGCAGATTTGTGAGTTGGTGTTTCTTTTTGTTATAATGGAACTCGCTCCTCCTGCTGTTGTTCTACAAGATTACAATACAGCACTTTGTTGATGACATTTATTGGTTGAGCGCTTTAATTGATATACATTTTTAATTTGGTTCAGGGGAAGTTGATTGAAATTCATTTCAGCACAATGGGGAAAATTTGTGGGGCTAAAATTCAAACCTGTAAGCCTTTTCAAGTTAAATATGTTACATAAGATTTGCTCTTTCGTGATATCCATTTTTCTCCCCTGACTTACTGGCTTGACCTTTTCTTACGGCTTTGTGTTTCTCGTATGCCGATTCCATTTCGCTGACTGGAACAGTTCTGTTAGAAAAGGTAACTTGCAATACCCTATGTGAACATTACTTAGAACTGAAGTATATATCTATCTTCCCTTCTGAAATAATCATGTCTCCTTTGGGCAGTCAAGAGTTGTTCAACTGGCCAATGGCGAGAGGTCATATCACATATTTTATCAACTTTGTGCTGGATCTTCACCTGATCTTAAAGGTATATTTTCTAAGTAATTTATCTATTTGCTTGCATACTTATGTACTTCACAATATTCCTCAGACAACTTATTTGTTTTCCTGTCTAATGTGTTGAAACGGCAATGATCATAGTGTCAATTTCAAGAGCATAATGGCCCATTATTTTGTTCATTACAAAACAACTAAGCGTTTTGATGTTCACAAATTCTTAGCTTGTAGAATATGTTTTATTGGGTTGTTTTACTTAACCTTATGTGCCATTACTACAGTTGGCATGCCCATATGATAAACGTGACCTGCCATTAGATTTATTTGGTTTAGGCATGACAGAGTTACAACATGTCAGGAACAACAAGCCTTATCTAATAGGTGGGGTCGGTTACATAGATCAATTGATGTTATTGGGTCCTGTCAAAAACCAAAATGTTATTAAAACCATTAAATGGTTTATTTCTCGCTCTTAGGTTTTCTACTACACCTTTTAACTGAACTATCTTCCATTTGATCTAATGTTTCTTGCTCGAACCTTTATTGTTCTTCTCACATGGCCAAAGCACTTTAGCTGAATTTCCGTCATCTTATTGTCATTAAGTGCTGCTACCACCTTCTCTTGAGTACATGGACTCCAAATCTGATATGTTCTTGTATGCCTACTCATCCACCTTAGCATTCTTGTCTTTGTCACACCTGTTTCTGTGGTTCTTGTTGGCATTTCTCTGCCCAACATATATTAGTAATAATTCAATCTTTTGACCACTATTTTACTGTTCTGGGACAACTGAGTATCTCAACTAGAGATTATCCATTTTTAAATTTAAATATGACTTTTGAGTTTGATCCTCCTAGTAGCATCTGTAAAGATCTCCTCTGCCCTTTTATTTACAATTTTTAAATGGATACTTAATTTTATATGCACATTCATCTTCCCCAATTTATGCATGTGAAGTTACTAGTTACCTTTGCAACGTGATTTCTCTATCAGCTTCATTGAGCTTGTAAATAGTTACTCATACATTATAATTTTCTCTCCTGTGCAGAGAGACTGAATCTTAGAGTGGCCAGTGAATATAAATATCTTAATCAGAGTGACTGCATGACAATTGATGGTGTTGATGATGCTAAAAAGTTTCAAAGGCTGATGGTATATCATTTGTTAGTTCATTTGTTGAACAATACTTTCTTTAAGTTTGTCCATGGCCTCTTAAGATCTCATGCCATTTTTGCCCTGTTGTTACGTGTTTTCCCCCAGAAAGCGTTGGATGTTGTTCGAATGAGCAAAGAGGATCAAGAGCTGGTCTTTAAGATGCTTGCTGCAATATTATGGCTGGGAAATATATCATTCCAACCTACTGACAATGAAAATCACATTGAGGTGGTGGAGGATGAAGGTAAGATTCTTAGCTTATGCATAACGCCTTTTGATGGGCTACTTGCACCTTATCATGTTTGTGTGTGCCAGTTCAGGGGCATTGAGTACTTAAAGATAGCTGGTACTCACTTGGATTCTTGTCAATGCCATATACTGTACAGAAACAAATATATTTTGTTTTCAATTGTGTAGGCACAGTGGTTCACCTTGACTGTTATCAACATGGTAACATATGAGAGAATACATAAAATTTCGGTTACATCTTAAAAGTGACTTTTATTTATATAATTCTTTTGGCAGCTTTAACCACTGCTGCCTTGCTGATGGGTTGCAGTTCCCAGGAGTTAATGGTAGCATTGTCGACCCATAAAATCAAAGCTGGCAAGGATACTATTGCCAAAACGTTGACATTGCGGCAGGTCTGTTTATTACTTAAACAGTTCATGCAATCTATTATTTTATAGATCCTAAATGTGTTCTATCCAATTTTTTATTCTATGTTCAGGCCATTGATACAAGAGATGCATTAGCAAAATTTATCTATGCAAGCTTGTTTGATTGGCTTGTAGAACAAGTCAACAAGTCACTTGAAGTGGGTAAACGACGGACTGGGAGATCCATAAGTATCCTTGATATTTATGGGTTTGAGTCGTTCCAGGTATGCAAATTGTATTAATGAGTTTACTGATTGTTCATACACTATTTGTATGTCTTCTAATGGTTTCTTGTTATTCTTTTCCAGAAAAACAGCTTTGAACAATTTTGTATAAATTATGCCAATGAGAGGCTTCAGCAACATTTCAATCGGCATCTGTTTAAACTTGAGCAGGAGGTCAGAAAATATGTTAAAGCTTTAATTTGAATGCAATAGTGTGTACAATTACAGGAATTTTATTTCTGTGCGATTACTTTAAGATTGCTGGATAGTTTGATGCCAGGTATATTTAATATAGCGTGAATGTGATACAATGCCAAGAATTTTGTCTCTATGCATTATTAAAAAGTTTTACTTATTCTGTTATCTTTTGGAAAAGAGCATATTTGGTTGAGAGTTCCAAAATTTTTGGCCAATATAGAACATGACTAATTAAAGTTCACTTACCAAACTAAAAAATTATCAGTACTAACAACCTTTGAAGTATGAAATCGTAAAACAGTATAGTTCTAAATTATCTGCTTTAGTGTATTGCTTGCTTCTGTAAATTGTATTTCACTCTTCAATGATGTTCTAGTGCTATGAATTTATTTCAATTTACATCTCTTGTTTCAGGATTATGAATTAGATGGTGTTGATTGGACAAAAGTGGATTTTGAGGACAACGAAGAGTGTTTGGATCTCTTTGAGAAGGTATATATATGATTTAAGCTTTTCAAAATTTTTGAGTTATTCCTCTTACGGTGGAAAGTGGGGTCATTGGTAGTTGCATTTGTTTCTTGACAATCAGCTTCTTCATAATGCAGATTATTATTATTATTATTATTTAAAAATCGTGTTTAGTTCCCAATGTTGGGTGTAGTTCACATTATTCTCTGTGACTAGTGTACTCATTAATCTCTTGTAAAATTTGCAGAAGCCGCTGGGGCTACTCTCTCTCTTGGATGAGGAATCAAGTTTCCCCAGGGCCACTGATCTAACACTTGCTACCAAACTTAAGCAGCACCTCAGCACTAATCCTTGCTTTAAAGGGGAAAGTGGCAGGGCTTTCAGTGTTCGTCATTATGCAGGGGAGGTTAGTAGCTACTCAGATTTAAGAAGCTTTGAAAATTAGTTGCTCTAAAATCTATTTGGTTGTAGTTCTTAAATTCAAATTGATTCTTCAATCTAGTTGCTACATAATCTACTTGACTGTAAAGGTGAATTTAATCCTTCGGTTTACTTGTTTTTAGCTATGCATTCATTTCTAAAATATTGTGAATAGAATATTACAAGATCATGCATAAACCTGCTTCATGCTGCCTGCCGGTATTCGATGACACAAGAAATAACATCACTAATAAGTAATTTTTATGTTATAGTAATTTGCATCTTGTATGACTGTAGTATAATCTTATACAATAACAACTAAACCATGTAATATAGTCTTATGCAGCATATGTTTTGAAATGGCCCAAGTTTCGTAATATGATCATCTAGTTGTTTCAAAACATTAGTATCTTTCTTCACACCTGCTACCTTATTTAAGTGCTCTGCTTATTTAGTGTCTTTCTTTACCTGCAATGTAATAATATAAGTAAATGTGGATACTTACATTTATCTACTAGAACCATGATGACACAAATATCATTCTGATGTTAAATATGCAATTTTGCCTCTGGGAAAAATGTTTTAGCTGGAGTTTTTATTGCCAAGTAGCTCTGAGAATTTCCTGCTTTATGATTTTGTTTTCCCGAGCCTTTTGGTATGTGCAGAACATGTACCATGGAAGTCCATTTTGAATGTGTTCATGATTATACTAATGTCTGTCCTCAATTAGGTTACATATGATACAAATGGCTTTCTGGAAAAGAACAGAGATCCGCTGCCTTCTGATTCCATTCAATTACTGTCATCATGTAGTTGTGAACTGCTGCAGTCGTTCTCCAAAATGCTTGATCAATCTCAGAAGCAATCAAATTCCTTGCACTTGGGTACTATGGACTCAAAAAAGCAGAGTGTTGGCACAAAGTTCAAGGTAATCTTGTAGCATCGCTTTAGCTGACTATACATCCCTATTATTTGGAAAGATATTATTATGTTATAACTTGACAATTTGTGGGTGATGATTGTGGACAATGAATGCTCCTGAAAATTATGTGATGTAATAACATTGTACAGGGATTTTAGGAGTATACTGAGAAATAAGCAAAATGCCGTTATTTGAGGGTAGTAAGTTAATGAGTCTCTCTTGCTTTCTTTTAGGGTCAATTGTTTAAGTTGATGCATCAGTTGGAGAGTACCGTACCTCATTTTATTCGCTGTATAAAGCCAAATACTAATCAGCTTCCTGGCATATATGATGAAGAGCTTGTCCTACAACAGCTCAAGTGTTGTGGAGTTTTGGAGGTTGTTAGGATTTCAAGGGCTGGATATCCTACTCGAATGACACATCAAGAGTTTGCCAGAAGGTAGTTGAGGAATCTCCCATAGTTTTTCAGTTATTGTGAATAATGGGTTGATTCATGTTTCTGCATATATTTAGGTATGGATTACTGCTTTCTGAGGCCAACTCATGTCAGGATCCATTGAGCATCTCAGTTGCTGTTTTGCAACAATATAATATCCCTCCGGAAATGTACCAAGTTGGCTACACCAAACTGTATCTTCGATCAGGGCAGGTCTGTCTGAGTAATTCCATGCTTACACTTCTCAAAAATGCAGTTGAGTATATATGTAGACTACTTATTAACAGGCCAAGAACCACAATATTTGGAGCTGATGTCGTGGTTGACTTGACATGACAGGCTGTGCAGAAAGTTATCAATTAATTATTTTACTAAATGAGTATTTTGTTTCTAGATGTTGTGATTTTAAGTGTCATGTTTCAGCTGGATTTTATATTAATGCATTTAGTGGTTTCTCTGACCTGATTATTCTTGATCTCTGGTTGTTTTTGTAGATTGGTGCACTGGAGGATAGGAGAAAACAAATTTTGCGTGGAATACTTGGTGTTCAAAGAAGTTTTCGTGGTCATCAAGCTCGCAGTTATTACTGTGAACTTAAGAATGGAGTGACAACTATACAATCATGTAAGGCCAAGCTATCATAATTAGTTTCACTTGGATCAAAAGTACTCTGCTAATTTTAGGCTCCATGCACATTTTTCTTCACTTCTTTTGCGGATCTTTATAGTAAATATTTTCATGAAAACATAGGCGATATTAATTACCCCCCCCCCCCCCAAACCAAAAACACACAGAAAAAAGAAGAAAAAAAAGGCTTTGGTTCTGTTTGGCTTCTACATTTTAAAATCTAAATTTTGAGGACCCTATTGATATATATTAAGAACTTTATATGCCAAAACCAATGGCTCAAATGGTCAAATTTTTATTACAAGTAAATGTTCATACCCTTGGTTGTAGGTGGTACCTAAATCTTAGATACTAATTTGGTTATATTGCAGTTATCCGTGGAGAAAATGCAAGAAGGAAATATGGTGTTATGATGAAGTCCTCTATAACCATTTCTTCTGAAAAAAATCAGGAGATCCAGGCAGTCATAATATTACAATCTGGTTAGTTTGGTTCTGTTTATTGTACATTTGGGATGGGTGTTAAATATGATTCGCTTACTATTCATTTTCTTTTCATGTAGTAATTCGAGGGTGGCTGGTTCGAAGGCGGGCTAGCATTAATAAGTCTAAGAAATATGCTGAAAATGCAAAAACAAGGCGGAAGTCACGTACAAAGATGCCAGAAATAAAGGTAATTTTCTATGCACATTTTCAATTTAGAAAAATGCACTAAACTACTGTCCCTACATGTGATGATGGAGATGTTTGATATGCAGAAACCTTACATTTCTAGGTTTGCCTAAGTGTATGAGAATTTAAGGCCTGTGTTTGGACAATTGAAAATTACCCAAAATTCTCAGGATTGAATGATATCCATATTTGGTGGTAAATAAAAATGGATTAAATGGGAGATACTCCAATTAGATGGTGGAGGCAGATTTAAGTCTTGCATCACACCTTCATGCAAATAATCTAGTATGTGTTTCTGGAAATTTTCATATTAAATAGATTAAATTGGATTAAAATTTGTATTTGTTCATTATACTGTAAATATAGATCAGGATGCTAATACACTTCTGCACGAGTTGTTTTATGATATAATTGGTAGTAATCAAATTTGTCTCTTGAGCAAAATCAAAGATCTCACGAACTGTGTTGCTGCCAGCTTTTAGTAGTGAACTGCATGATATCAAAAAGCTTTCTTTTAACTTAAATCTGTCTCCCCTTAAGCCTATTAAATCTGTATCCCCTTAAGTGTATTGTATTGCCTTCTACGGAAGCATTCAATGTATTTGTCTTCCTTATATACCTTTTGAATGAGTCTTTCTCATGGATATAGAATGTTGAGCTTCAAGATTCTGTAGAAGTTCCCAACCATTCAAAATCATTGCTGTCTTTTTCTCTTTTTGTTTAGCAGGATGTGTCCAAAGAGCGGGCTCAGAACCTGCCTTCAGCTTTAGCTGAACTCCAAAGGCGGGTTGTCAAGGCTGAAGCAACTCTAGAGCAAAAGGAAGAGGAAAATGCTGAATTGAGGGAACAGCTAAAACAGTTTCAGAGAAGGTGGATTGAATATGAGAATAAGATGAAATCAATGGAGGAGATGTGGCAAAAACAGATGGCATCTTTGCAAGTAAGTTTTCAGCTTATGGAAGTCCTCAATTATTGACATACTTGTGAAATCAAATTTAAGGGTCTGGATAAATCCAATGCATAAGGGTTTGAGATCTAACTTAAAATCCTATTGAAGATTCTAATTGCAATTTCAATGCAGACGAGTCTTGCTGCTGCTAGAAAGAGCCTTGCCTCGGAGATTGCCACTGGTCAACATGCAAGACATGATGCTTTTGGCTATGAATCTGAAGATGCTACTTCCATGGGATCCCGAACGCCTCGAACACCTTGTGGTGTGAGCACACCTTTGAAGTATTCTAGTAGTCTTTCTGAATTTGGAGCAGGAAGAGAGGCTAATGGTAGTGTGAATACAGTTAGCAGTCTGGCAAAGGAATTCGAGCAGCAGAGACAGACCTTTGACGATGATGCCAAAGCTCTGCTTGAGGTTAGAACGGGTCAAAATGGTAACATGAATTCTTATGAAGACCTAAGGAAACTTAAGCATAGGTTTGAGGGGTGGAAGAAAGAATACAAGGTTAGATTAAGGGAGACAAAAGTAAGACTTCATAAATTAGGGAATTCGGAAATGGAAAAGAGCCGGCGAAAATGGTGGGGGAAATTAAGTTCAAAAGCACTATAGCATTCAGTTTCCATACATCTCTTTGCTGAAGTATATAATAGCTGAGGATAAAGCAAAAATGGAAAAATAGTTGTTGTCATAAAATGTCTGTCCTTTTCAGGTGCTGCTTCATCTTATATCTTGTGGGAACACTTGAAAAGTGTTACTGTTGTATTAGCTGGTGAAGGGTTATATAATTGTATATCTACCAATTTTGTTACACGGTGGAAGTTGTGCATAGTTGTAGAATCGTAGGGTTGCATGGTTGTATTGAGTAGTCTAGTTTGGTCATGTATATTCTGTTGTTGCCGACGTAATGTAAAACTTAGCCCCGAGGATATTAATGGTAAGTGTTGATATCTTCAATGTAATGAAAAAGAAAATTTCGTATCTTTTTGTATCAGTTTTGATGTCTCACTGCAATTCTCCGGTTCTGATAAATTGATAGAAGTTCCGACATCATTTTCAGCAATGATAATAGTGGTCTGAACCATCGAATTTCTGCTAAATGCTATTTGATTTGGCTTTGTAATAGAATGATTTTAATACACTCAAACTTAGAATTGAAACGATCATTATCGTTTCATTGTTTGGTATTAGCATATGATATGCATTATTATGAATTATGTAACCTTTATTTGTTTTAAAACATAATAGTATACTTTTCTTTATCGTTTATTGCTTGCTTTACAGATAAGAGTAGTGAAAGACACAGAATTTTGTCAACCCACTAAGAGAAAAAAAAACCCCAAAAAAAAGGAGTATTACATAGGACCAGATGTCAAGAAAATCAATTGATGAATTTACTCTGAAGTCCGAATGTCAGCAGTTTTTTGTTTTCATGGCCCGTATCTAAATTTTTCGAAAACACACGCATAATTAGTTTAAAGAATATATAATTAATTTTATTAATATTGGTAATTTAGTGCATCTTGTTATAATTAAGTAATGGGAACTGAATATTAGCATGATTAAGTAAGAACTTGTATAATAGGATGATGTGCTAATATTATAAAATGAGAGATAAATGAAGTGTCAATACTACAACTTGCACTTCAGTTTTTTAATTAGAGTATGAAACTTTAGAATCTAATAATAAGGATGTAAAAAATGAGCCTAATTTTTTTTTTTTCCAGTTCATATTCAATTTGGTCCAGTTCGGTTCAATTTGGTCCAGTTTGGTCCGATTTGGTTTGATCTGTCCCAGTCCGGTCTAATTTGATTCGATCCAATTCGGTTTGATTCAGCCTGGTCTGGTTTGGTTCGATTTGGTCTGATCTGGTCCAATCTAGTTTGGTTTAGTCTGGTTGGTTCGGTTTGATTTGATTTGATTTGGTCCGGTCTACTCCAATCTGGTTTGACTCGATCGGGCCTGGTCTGGTCTGGTTTAATCCAATTTGGTTAGATTTGGTCCGATTCAGTTTGGTTCAGCTTAGCCCAGCCTAGTTTGAATCGATTCGGTCTGGTTTGATTTGGTTTGGTTCAATCTAGTCTAGTTTGACTCGGTTCGGCCCAGTCCAATTTGGTTCGGTTCGATTCGGTCCAGCCTGGTTGGGTTTAGTCCGGTCCAGTCTGATTTGGCTTGGTTCGGTCCGATCTAATTTGGCTCAATCCGATCCAATTTGGTTGGATCTAGCCTAGTCCAATCCAGTTTGGTTTGGTTCGATCTGATTTAATTCGGTTCGATTTAATTTGCCATAAAAAAATATGACTTTATAAGATTAAAGGAAATATATAAGAATATGATATTTTTAATAAAAAATTGATATAATAATATTATAGAATATCTAAGTATCAATCTCTTAATATCAGAATTAATATATTATAAATAGATAGTAGAAAGTCAATGCTACATAACTATGCGCTTGAGCATTTACAATGAACTTTGATTTTTGTCCATTTTATTACAACTAGTGGATTTTGCATTTATTTATTTTATTGTAAATTAAAAAATTATTTTTTATTTATTTATAAAAAAATTAAATTAGAATGAATAACTATTTTTTTTTTCTATTTTGGTGTTTAAATTTTTTTATTCCAAAAATATTTATAAAGTTAGAAAAATTGAAAAAAAGTTAAGGAAAGTTAAGAGAAGTTGAGGAAAGTTAAGAAAAAGAAAAGGGTAATAGTAAAAAATAAAATGTGACTAAAGGAAAGTTAAAATGATCCAACCTCTTGATATAATAGTATAGACACATGGATCAGGAGGCTCGAGCACTTGTGTTCCATAGCAAAAAATTACAAAAATAAATAAAGTAATGCGAAAGATTTTGGATGCTAATAGTGGAATTTTCTTTTTGGATAAGGATATTGTCACAAGTGCAGCATGTGACTTGTCTTCGAATGTTCAGTACGAGAGGTATAAAGCAAATGTCAAATATGTATGACTTTATACTTCGTACAGAAAATTGATTTGAAAAAAAACTTTATACGGAGATAGATTTTAATTTATCCTAATTATATTAATACATGATTATATATGAATAACAAAACAACCCTTAATTTAAATACTCGCTCCTTTCTTTGTGGAATCTAAGTCTGAAATTGAACTGAAGCACCAATATTAAACACTTTCAAATGTGCTTACCATTGGTCACAACGACCATTAGTACCCCTTTCATTACCCCTTTAATTACCCCTTATATTTATCAGTGTAGTTTAATTCTTGTTTTGCAGTTGAAAGATTATGAAACAACATATGATAGCCAGTCAAACATTACTTTTTGCTTCCCTAGTTAATATTGCTACACCTTTCTCATTGGTTGGTTTAAACAAAACAGATGGATTAACATGGGACCTCCCATGTTTAGCATGAACCTTAATCCTTAACAAGGACACTAATCCAACAATTTTTATGATAACAATCTACAAATAAATCACCATGTCTCATCATTCACAAGTCACAACAAGGTAAGCACAAGGATGGAGAAAAGTCATGTTTAAGAACCGGGCACAAACTTGGTGGCATAGACCCAAGCATTGTTGGCCACAGGGTTGTCAAGGTGGTCCAAAAGGTTCTCCAATGGGCCTTTACCAGTGACAATGGCTTGAACAAAGAAACCAAACATGGAGAACATGGCCAACCTTCCATTCTTGATCTCCTTGACCTTGAGCTCAGCAAAAGTGACAGGGTCATCAGCAAGGCCAAGAGGGTCAAAGTACTGGCCACCAGGGTAGAGGTTGTTCCCCTCTCCCACCCCAGGAAGCCCATTGATGCGGAACCCTTCAACAAGGCCCATTAGAACAACTTGGAAGCCCAACACTGCTAATATGCTCTGTGCATGGACAAGGTTAGGGTTCCCCAAGTAGTCAAGGCCACCTTCCGAGAAGATCTGGGCCCCAGCTTTGAACCACACTGGTTCCTTGAAGTCCACTCTGACCCACTTCTCAAGTACTTCTGGGGTGATGCATCCGAGTGCTCCTAGCATAGCCCAACGCCCATGGATCACCTTATTTCACATAACAATTTAACATCATTATTGGTTGACCGGCCAAAAAAAAAAAAAAAAATGGAAAAGAAGAAGAAGAAGACATCATTATTGGTCTCACTATGGAAAAATTCTTACATAAATACAAACTTAGTATTATAACAAAAAATAATACTAATAAATCTAGTACCTCATATTTAGATATTCATAATAAAGTTGGTAAACAAAGCTGATAAACCCAATTTATTAATGACTATACCTAAATATGATGTTTAGATCTGTATCCATATCCATGCAAGAATGACAGATTAAATAAAATGAATAATACAAGCCCACCATGAATGAAGATTCTTATAGTGAAATAACACTTAAAGTTTAGGCCGTCAAGGTCCATTCTAAAACCAGGTGTCTCCTTAAAGATTATTACTGCTATTTTTGAGTAAAAATAGTTACAACCACAAGTAAAATGTAACCAAAGGCAAAGTTCTGTTTTATTATTCTTTTTTCAGAGAAATTATACTTGTACTCATCTCCCTTGCTATTGGAGCCGACACACTTTGAATATATGGAAAAAGGTAAAAATAAATAAATAAATAAATAAATAAATGAATAAAGAATACATGCATTTCAACGGTAGATTTGGCTATTTGGAGTGTTTGAAAAGGTGAGTTCACCTATCATTGCTCTCTTTCTTATACTAAAGAAGCTTGAATGAATGCATGATTGTATGAGAACGAGCCACTATGTTAACAGTTTATGCACAAAGAAACTGACCTCAAGAGCCCTATTCCTGGCAAATGCTTCTGGGTCAGCAGATAAACCAGCAGTGTCCCAGCCATAATCTCCTGGGAACTCTCCAGTCAAGTATGAAGGGGTCTGAGCCGAAAAGGGTCCCAAGTATTTCACTCTATCTGGTCCATACCACAGTTCATTGCCCTGCAATGATCACAAACGCAAACTTTAACATACCATCCACACGGCCAACACTATAAAGCTATTGTTACAACAGGGTATTTGTAGAGTATACCATAGTATATTTCCCAGGTCCCATGGAGACAGCATCTCTGAGAGGGTTGGCATTGGCACCCCTTCCTTGGCCAAGGAAAGGGGTTGGCTTAACAACAGTGCTAGAGCTTGCCGTGGCTGCCATCAATGTTGATGCCATGACTTACCAAGCTTTCAGGTGCTGTTATGCTAAGAAATGTGTAGAAAGGAAAGGCTGAGTGTAACATCATATGTAGGGAAAGAGAATCATATGGATGTGTGGTTTGGAACACAAGAGTGAAGTTGGTGGTGCGGATGGTGTGGTTTGGAGCAGCCAATGAGAAGGCTTTAAAGGATTTTATGTATCTCCAACTCATATCTTTCTATCCGCATTTTATCTTTGCCCAATAGCATAGATACACCTTTATTACATTTGTCTCTATATGTACCAACTATCCATCCATTATCCTTGCTTCTTTTTTCTCTATATTTGGAATTAGGATGGCTCAGTACTCCCCTTACATTTTTAAAACTTCTATCACATATGACTTCAATCAAATATTTAACTAACCATTGTCTATTTTAATGCTTTTGAAAATGACTTCGGGAAATTCAAGAATAAATGCACGAGTAGCATCATTATCATATTGATTATCTTTTGTTTTTGTCAATATCCATGTTGGTTATCTCACTTTGCATTCTATGATTGAAAACTGAGAAGTAAATACCATTAAAATCTTCGAAGGTTACAAAGTAAAAACACAGTACGACTGAGTCAAAAGGCATTGTGCGGTGAGCGTGGATCGAACACGCGACCTTCAGATCTTCAGTCTGACGCTCTCCCAACTGAGCTATCCCCGCAGAGCTGAGGTGTGGGATTATTGCATCGAATTTATTGTCTGACAATCTTGGAAATTCCCGTCTCGTTCAGTTATTACTTACTCGCTTAATTACAGATTTTGTAAACAGCAACAAATGGTTCTTAACGTTGAAAGTATTGTTTCGAGTAAGCAAGCAATTCAAAATGTATTAAACAACAAGCAAACGCCTATCTTTGAACCAGAGAGATAAAAACGTGCTTTTGCTGAAGCACGATTACGACTCGTTTGATAATACTCGGCAAGAGCAGAAGAAGTATATGGAGGTCTCTAGTTGATAACGTGACCAAAAATAAGTGAGACTTTTGCCAATTAGTTGTAAAGTTGTATAGTCTTGGGAAAAGTAACAAAAAAGAGGGGGAAAAAACATAAGAGTTCAAAACTTGTTATGATACTATGCAGTCAAGGAGTGCTACCAACGCTTGTGATTGAAGTGATCTGACACTTTTTTCTTTTAAATAAAGTCTAGAATTTAATTCTTTCAATGGAAAAAAAATCAATGTCAAAACAAAGCTTTACTTTCATAATAGACTAACCTGATTCAAATTAGATTAATCAAACTTTAGTAGAATTTGAAAGCTGATGGTCCAAAAAACTCAAGGGGGCACTATACTAAATCATCCTAGAAGTCTATTGTTGACTGATGTTCGAATCCTGGTTACTAACTACCATCAAAGCAGCAGAAAAAAAATCAAAGCTGAGAAAGACGTTGTCACAATGAATATTGCATGCAAGAACAAATGCAAGCCTGCTGGCTTGCATATCCCAAAAATTTAAGGGAACTGATAGATAATTTAGCCCACCCAAACTGTAAATATAATTAACTTTTGAATATGCTTTATCTGTTTCAATGTAATTTCACATATTGGCTAATCAAGTATCATATTATCAAATAATAAATTATCTACATACATTTTGATGCGTCATTTTATTTATCACCTTTGGCAAGATTATTGATTAAATTAATTCAATATGTAGTAAATTAACATGCAAACTGAACTGAAATGAAAACATTTGTTTAGCCATAGCTATGTGTGGTTATTTCCCTAGATTCTCTTGGGCCATATATGGTCATGCTTTACTTCGGGACGCTTTTTGTATTAAAGCAATCAAAAGAAAACCAAAAATAGTCGGTCTTAATGAAAATAAACTGCACTCCCAAACAAATATCTACAATATCAACAGTTCAAATCTTAAGAATGCCACTAAGGACGATTTTACTTACCCATTATACTTAACTCAAAATTGCATGAGTAATTCTCAAAACAAAAAGAAAAAGAGAAAGTAACCACTTGATACTATTTCACATATCAATTCAAAGAAATGAAGCAAGACAAACTGAAGGACGAACAGAGAGCCAGGCTCAATTCATTGTTACAGAGTGCCACGCGCTGTGCATGGAATCTGGCTTCAAGGCCAATAAAAGGATAAGAAAATAGAAAATAATGTACTCCACATTACACAAACTGGTTGGCGGGCTCCAAAATCCACTCTCAATTAAGTGGGTATGTTGACCCCCAGAAAAACGCACCAGACCTCACTTCTACCATTACTTCCTCTACTCTGCTTAACTAGTTTATCCTTGAATCCAGGGCAAGACATTACTAAACTAGTGGACAGACTCGTCAATATATATATATATTTTCTGTACAAGGTAATGCAGCTAATGATTCATACTACAACAGTATCTATAAGGCCTGCAGAAATCGCGTATAACCAAGTGTTCACCTTCTTAGAGCTCCATAGTTTTTAGTCACCTACAGGCAAGATGAAAAGGCTTAGTTTCAAGAAATCGCATGAACTCCAAACATGATATGAATCAGAAAGTACATCGTAGAAATAGAAAATTCCAATATCAACCACAGTTGCATTTAAATTTGCTAGATCTACACCAGAGCTTAACATTAGCCCCGTAACATGATGGCATGAGTTGTAAGCCAAAAGATAGCACATCACTAAGTCGCTAATCAATTCCCTTCAAGTAATCTTACCATCTAATTAAATTCATCTCTAGAAATTGAAAAATCAAATTGATATCGAAAGTATCCCCAGCAAATTTTTGGTTTGATAATACAAATTACGGAAATTTCAAAGAATCATGCTAGATTTAAAGGTAAGTATCCCCAGAAACTATAATTCAAATCCTTCTGTTCTACTTGCTAGAACTACCATCGATAGCATTAAGAGTAATGACCGATCAAATGGATTAGAACACCACATGGACCACCATCTGTTTCAAACAAATATTTTGAATGGGAATAGTAATATATATCCTATCAGAAACAGGTCAACAAATTGAAGGGAACACAAACCCGAGGTTGAGACTTATTTAATCTCTTTCTGACATCATCGTCGTCGTCGTCGTCATCATTGTTCATAAGCATTCTATGGATTGTAGAATTATCGGATTTCCTTCCACGCTTAGAAGACTGTGTAGATCCTCTACCTCTTCCCTTTGAAGCAACCCTTTTTCGTCCTGGTAGCTTGGATTCATCTTCCTACACAATATAAGATGCAGTATATACAACTTAATCATTGAGCATGTCCAGGATGTTTCGGTTACAAATTACAATCCAATGCACACATAAAACTGTCAGGATGGATGTATCACACTGGCAAGCACTGAATTAAAGAGCCTTACAAACACTTCACATTTAAAGGAACTGCAAACTAAGGAATTTGATAAGCTAGGAATGGGTGGTGGACCATACCGAACTGTCACTTGAGGCAGAATCCAAATTATCCCCCTCATCAGCAGCACTTTGGATTGCAGTTGCTGCAGCAGCTGATGCAGACCTGCATTAGGCCAATAAAGCCTTTCATTCATTGAAATATTTATCCAGGATCAAGACACTGTCAGTGGAATATTGAAGTGACTTGATATAAAGTATAAACCCATCAATGGGGAAAACTAATCCTATTTCAGATTAATTTCATGCTTGTGTTCTAAAACACCTTGTCCGCGCATTGGACAACATACATGCTGCAACAGGGACACATGAAGCAACTCAGACATCAAAAATCAGAATAAAAGCACTTAGTAGAAAAATTAATATTCTAAGACAGGAAAATGGCGTGGAGCTAATCCCTCTGCTACAGCTGCTTTTTCTGGCATAATGATAGTGGGATGTCCATAGCTCAACAAGCAGTTAAAAAAATTGGGATATTCCACCCTAAAGACATATTTACTCAATTAGAAAGCATAGTATATTAAATAAGAATTGACATCATTCTCTTTTGAACGGGTGGGTTGAGTCATCATCACTTCCATGTCCTCTCTTGATTTACTTGGCTGCATAGAATACAAAATAGCTACTAAAATGATTTATTTATCGGCAAAATCAACCTCTGAGAAGAGCGAAATGCTCCATCAAGAGTTGTCTGCTTCAACGTGCTGGAACCTCTGCCTCTGCCCCTGCCCCTCCCTCTTGTTTGGGTTTGAGATGCACCAGAGGACCCTTTCCGACCTCTAGTGCTTGGCTTTGAGCTGGATATTTGCATGGCATCTTCATCATCACTAAAGGAAACTGCACTCCCAGTTCCAGCAGCACTTCTGCCTTGGAAATCCTAGGAGTTAAGAGAGAAAAAGCTAAGAATAAAGGTCATGAATAACATTGTCTGCCCAGAACATAGCTTTTCCATCACTATTACAAAAGCACCATATTGTATGTTGGGTTTACCTCCAATGACTGATCAGCAGAAGTGAACTGTGTGGGTTCCTTAGAGCGTATGGATCTTTCTTTGACACGTTCCTAGAATAAAACAGAAAACCAATAGAGTAATTAATTACACTTACATGTATGTTCCATCAATCAAACCACTGTGATTAATAGCAACACATAATAAAAAGTCATGGAGGCCCCAATAATTGCAATATTGCAAACAAAATTGTAATTGATGGAGGCCTGCAGGACAGGTGATTCTTGTCCCTAGATTATCTACCACTGCTATAATGCTATTTCATGAAAGCCCCAGCCATAGCAAGGCTTTCCCACAAGGCTATGTGAATTTTGAACCTAAATAATGACGAAGCTTCTAACCTCCAAGCACTCTCCAACCTTAACAATTAAATCTTCCTCTTCAAACTTTAGGGTATCTGAATCCTTCGCAATTTTGTTCTGCAGAAGCACAAAAGCGAGTCATCAATGAGAAGAGAAAGGGATATGACAGTAACATGAACACATAAAATAATATGAAGAAGAGACAAGGTCGATTACAATGTGAACCAGATGCTCCAACACAGCAATATCATAGACAAAGGCATACGGCAGACAAAAGCAATACAGAATACTCACTCGTGTTTCATTAATATTGTATTGTACACAAGAGTAAAATGCCATTTTGTCATCCTTGTTCACAAAATTGTGTAATGCAATATCCAAATCATTGACTGGAAGTATCTCCATTTTCTGCAAAACCATTAAAAGTAAGATATATTGAAAGATAAAGATAAATTGAACCCACATTTTTATATTTATATTCCTTATCTTCAATGAAAGGTCAAGTCAATCCAGATAAAATAAAGTTGTCCAGTACTATACAACTAGCAAATCAAGCTTAAACTGTGGTATATCAGAACTTTAATGAGGTTAAAAATAACATTAAGAAATATGCAGAAAGATTCGAGTGATATCATGTTTCTAATGATGATAGTATCTTTTGACATTGTATTGTTTAAATGTTTGCAACAAAATTCAAGAAAGTTAGATCATGGAAATAATATATAATATACTCTAAACAGACAGTGAGTGACAGACATCTACATGGTTGTTCATTGTTGAAATAGGAAGTATCTATAAAAGCCATATATGGAAAGACCAAAAGTATCAAAGCACTCTGGTTAAATACCAGATTATTTTCAGCAACCAAAGCCTCTATGTTCTGTTGATTTAATTCTTCTGGACGAAGCCGTTCCAAATCATCAATTTTACCTACAAAAGAGAAGATAAGGGGTAGCTAACCTTATTCCAGCATGCTTTTGGGTAAAAAAGATGACATTATCAATGTTTTTCAAATAATGTCACTTGACTAATGCAAAAAACAAATAAATCAATAAATGGCATCAGACCAACTCGTGATTTTTATTTTATTTTTTTAAATTTTCAATATAGTGCAAATGTCCCTAATGTTGGTTCTAAATTTCTAATCATAACAAAAGCAATAGAAATGAAGGTAACTTGGGCAAATAGAACTAATTTTTTAATATACATTGGCATTATAGCATCTAACAACTATGAATATCTTATGTAGGTGGTTTTTTGTCATCTCCATTGCATTTGTTCTATTAGAGACAAAATTAGACCAAAAAGGATTTGAATCTTGCAAGTTCTTGCTTGGGATAATAATAAGCATGTGGAGTCCACATACAATTTTCTATCACAGAGGTAGAGGAACAACCGCCTGATGCTCACTGCTCAGAATAGGTCACACCGTCACAAGGCTAAATGATACTGTGGAAAAATAAACTATTTTAGGAAAGATTTTATAGCACAGACAGATTGTATCCCTGGAATTAGGCTGATTTAATTATTTTTCCTTTCCAGTTAGGACATCCCACAAATCATGGGATTTAACATTTAATTTATTTCCTATTCTATTTTAGGTTTTCTTATATACATATCACCCATTGATGTAGTATTCAATAAGGAATGAAATCCCTATTTTCTAACATGGTATCAGAGCAGTTCTTTCTTGGGACTGCCTCTTACTCTCCTTTCTCCACAGAGCACATGCGTTTCTACCACACATCTGCCCGGCCTTCATTCTTTGGTTCCTTCTGTTAAAGTAAATTTGGGCCTTAATTGCCTAGGGAGTCACGACAAACAATGTCAGAGAGCAAAGATCAGCAGTCTGGAGAATTGCAGAACATTCAAGCTGCATATAGACTGACTAGAAAAAACTACCTTAAATGGTCTCAACTTGTTAGCACCATACTCAAAGGAAAGGGGATGATTAGCCACATCAAAGGTGATGGGCCAAAGAAAGGAGACTCCAAATTCAAAGCATGGGACGAAGAAGACTCCAATATTATGGCGTGGCTATGGAATTCTATGGTTCCTGAAATTACTGACACATGCATGTTCTTGAATCGCTATGAAATCTGGGATGCAATGTCGCAAACCTATTCCAAGGCCAAGGATGCTTTGCTGAATATCTGAGGTCAAGGTGAAAACAATGGCAGCAAAATAGGAGACAAGGCAGTCCAGAGTATACCAACCAATTGAAGTCCTTGTAAGGCGGGAACTCGATCATTCGAGGCAATAAAACCAAATGTTACGATGATGCGTGATAATAAAAAGAATTCATCGAGCGAGGATAAGTCAATGACTTTCTTGTTGGACTCGACCCGTAATCGATCTGGTGAGAATACAAATTCTTGGCAAGTCAAAGGTCCTAGATTTTAATGAAGTTGTAGCCATAGTTCTGGAGTGAAGAGAGTAGGAGGAGTTGATGCTTGAACCAAAAATTGGTGAGAGTTACGCCATGGTGGTGGTGACAAATCAAATACTGAAAAGGACTAGGGTTTGAACAAGAAAAATCTGGTTAGTCAAAAACAAAGCCAGTGACAACTTATGGTGCACTTCTTTGTAATAAGCCCACGCCATACTACGTGAACAATCTTTGAAGCTTAATGGAAAACCACCAGGCGAGAATGGGGTCAACAAGGAGAGCAGTCAAGGAACAACAAAGAAGGCCCATGTTGCTGTTATCACCAAGGAGAAACATCATCACAAGAACTAGGCAGCCTCAACCAAGAAGAGATTGAAAGGGTGAGATCACTCATTAATAGCCTTGAGAAACCTTCAGGAACTTGTTCCTTGGCCTATTCAGGTAAGTTTCCTTTTTCAATTGGACTAAGTGCCACGGGTACAAGCTTTGCCAATTCACGGATCATAGACTCAGGAGCTCTGATCATATGACCCACACATGCAATAATTTTTAACCTATTCTCCTTGTTCAAGCAAATAAAAAAATAGCCAGCTGATGGTTCTTTGCACAGCTCATTGCAGGCATAGGAGATGTAAAAATAAGTCCATTAATGACCTTAAAAAATGTTCTTCATGTCCCTAAACTGTCCACAAACCTTATCTCTATTCACAAACTCATTCAAGACCTATATTGTACTGTGATTTTTCACAACAATTACTGTAATTTTCAGGACAAGGATTCGGGGAGGATGATTGGACGTGCTAGGGAAAAGGATGGTCTCTACTACCTTGAAACACCAAGCCAGAATAGCCTTCCCTATTCCTTTAGTTCCTTTAGTTCAGAACAGCCTTCTCTTTCCAGCATTAAAGAGAAGATTTGGCTCCAGCACAACAAGCTTGGACATCCATCTTTTAGAATTATTAAAATCCTTTTTCCTTCCTTATTTAAAGGTCTAAGTGTTGAAGATTTCCATTGTGAAGTGTGTGAGCTTGCAAAACACAAGCGTGTACCTTTTCCCATTAATAATACAAGCAGTTCTGTTCCTTTTTATCTTATTCATAGTGACATTTGGGGTCCATCTACCATTCCTAATGTTTCTGGGGCAAGGTGGTTTGTTTCTTTCATTGATGACTGCACCCGTGTTACTTGGATTTTTTTACTCAAACACAAATCTGATGTTAGCACTGTCCTTCCAAATTTCTGTTCTATGATAAAAAATCAGTTTGGGGTTAGTGTCAAGAAATTTAGATCAGATAATGCAAGAGATTATTTCAATCAAACCCTTAACTTGTTTTTCCAAAAAGAGGGAATTCTACATGAATCATCTTGTGTCAATACTCCACAACAAAACGGAGTGTGAAAGGAAAAATGGTGACCTTCTTGAAAAAACCCGAGGCCCTTCTATTTAGAAAAATGTTCCCAAGTCCTTTTGGGGGGAAGCTATCCTCACTGCCACCCATATCATAAATCGTTTGCCCACCCGAGTTTTGGGATTCAAGAGCCCAATAGACATACTCTCCACTTTCTATCACGCCTACACACTTCCAACAATCTTGTCCCAAGGATTTTGGGTGTGTTTCATTGTTCATATCCACAATCAAAACAGCGAAACTTGATCCTAGGGCCCTAAAATGTGTTTTTTGTGGGGTGTGCGCAACTCAAGAAGGGTATAAGTGCTATCATCCCCCATCAAAAAAATTCTTTGTCTCAATGGATGTCACATTCCATGAGCAGGAGCCTTACTTCACTAAACCTTATCTTCAGGGGGAGAATTCAAGGGAAGATAAGGAGAATTTTCTCTTTGGATTTGAGCTTATCACCACTTTGCTGAACACATTGAAGAACTTGAACCTATCCATACCCCAAAATTACGAACTTGAACCTACACCTGGAAAACACTTACAGGCACTCTTTCCAGACCTGAACCTATGCCTGAACCCACTTCTGAACCTGAAAACACTTACAAACTTGGGCTCCAAAATCCACAAACTGACCCTATCCTAAAGAATCTGAGATTTGGCAAAGGCAAGGTGTTCACAAGGAAGAAGATGGCCATCCCAGAACCTGTACAAGTCCAAGAATCCAACTGGAGTCTTTGAATGAGGTAATAATTTCCAACTCTTCATTGCAAGATGAACCCGATATTCATGTGGATAGTGATGACCAAAACCTACCCATAGCCCTTAGAAAGGAACAGGAGAGTGCACTAAAGACCCAGTATACCCTCTTACAAACTTTATGTCCTTTAATAAGTTCTCACCATCACATAGGAGCTTTCTAGTCAACCTAAACACCATTACCATCCCTACAACCTTATCCGAGGCTTTGTCCAATGAAAAGTGGAAACAAGCTATGAATGAAGAAATGGAGGCATTGGAAAAGAACAAAACATGGGAGTTAGTGAACACAGTAGGGAAGAGCTTGTGGGGTGTAAATGGGTGTATACAGTGAAGTATAAAGTAGATGGGTCAATAGAAAGATACAAAGCAAGGTTAGTAGCCAAGGGCTATACGCAAACTTATGGGAATTGACTACTTAGAGACCTTTGCTCAGTTGCAAAAATGAATACGATCGTAGTTTTATTGGCATTGTGACAAATTATGGTTGGGACATACAACAGTTTGATGTAAAAAATGCATTCTTGCATGGAGACCTAGAGGAAGAAATCTACATGGAGGTTCCACCAGGCTATGGGAAGAATTTGAATGCCAACATTGTGTGTAAGTTGAAGAAGGCCTTGTATGGTCTTAAACAATCACCACAAAGTGGTTTGGGAGATTTGCAAGAGCCATGTTGGCTATGGGATATAGACAAAGCCAAGGGGACCACACATTATTTATTAAACACTCCTTTTCAGGAGTACTTGACAGACTCTTGGTGTATGTGGATGACATAATAGTGACAGGAGATGATGACATGGAGAAACAAATTCTAGGTCAGAATTTGGCTAAGGAATTTGAGATCAAATCATTAGGAAGGCTAAAGTACTTCCTTGGAATTGAGGTTGCCCACTCTAGACAAGGTATTCTTATCTCCCGACAAAAAATGTTATAGATTTACTAAAGAAGCAATTAAAACAGCCTGCAAACCAAAGCACTCCCATGGACCCGAATGTGAAACTTGGAGCAATGAGAAGAAGACAACTGCGGTGGGACAGAGAAATGTTTCAGCGTCTGGTGGGAAAGTTAATTTATTTATCTCATACGACCAGAGATATTGCATATGTCAGTGAGTGTAATCGGCCCGATTCATGCATAGCCCAAAAGTCCACCTTCAAGCGACTTTTATCGGGTACTTCAATACCTCAAGGAACACCAGGAAAAAGGTATTACATTTAAGAAAATGGAGGTTTAATACTTGGGGCATATCTGGATCTTTGACTATCTTGGATCAGCGATTGATAGAAGATCAACCTGCAGTTATTGTACCTTCCTTAGGGGAATCTTGTGACATGGAAGCAAAAAAGCGAATGTGGTAGCACGATCTAGTGCAGGAGCGGAATTTTCGAGGCTATGGCACAAGGTGTGTGTGAACTACTTTGGTTAAAGATCATTCTTGAGGATTTGAAGATCAAGTGGGATGGACCTATGAGACTCTATTCTGACAACAAGTCTGCAATTAGCATAGCCCATAACCACTGCACAACAATGAACAAAGCACATAGAGGTTGTGAGACATTTTATCAAAGAAGGCTTTGGAAAGTGGACTCATTTGCCCTTGTAGTATGTAACTACACAGGTCAACTTGCGACATACTCACCAAAGTGAGTAGTAGTACACTATTCCCATAATATTGTATCCAAGCTGGGAATGGAGAATGCCTATTCACCACTTGAGGGGAGAATGTGGAAAAATAAACTATTTTAGGAAAGATTTTATATACGCAGATTGTATCCCTGGAATTAGGCTGATTTAATTATTTTTCCTTTCCAGTTAGGACATCCCACAAATCATGGGATTTAGCATTTAATTTATTTCCTATTCTATTTTAGGTTTTCTTGTATATATATCACCCATTGATGTAGTATTCAATAAGGAATGAAATCCCTATTTTCTGACAGATACATGTTAAAGTAACGATGTCAAATGGATTTGAGATAAACTAGTGAAGTAATGATGGCAATGTCAAAGGGATTTGAAATAAACTAGTAAGCGAGGTCAATGTTAAACTGAATTTTTCAAAAAGGAAAGAAATAACCAGATTCACATGAAAAAGAAATATACATTACAACTGAAAAAAAAAGCAAAAACAAAAAATCCTCAAGAATCAATCAGAGAACTAACAAAAGATGCCTGCCTTGGATATTGTAACGGGCAAATACTATACTGTCAATGTCACATGAACTAGTAAAGAAAGGTAAACAAAAACTAATCAAATTACCTTCCCCCTTGGCCCTTTTTGCGGCCTTTGAGAATATAAGAATATCTTGAGGGTTTGCAACCTAATATAAGGATGACCAATCAACAGTATAAAACAATCCTCAAGCAAAAAGGACATTAGCACACTAATTTAGGAAGAGTGATATATAGCACACACCTTCCCCACATATTTCTGCCCAAATCTTTGAGGATTTATAGTCATAAATCCAGAGTAATCTACCTGCAAATTACATTGTAGAAATTAAGGTCATGCCAAGAAACATTTGTAATATCTAATGCAACTAGATACCCAAAAGACTGAACAGAAGTTCAAATTAAAATTCATCAGACTCTAAACCTTATGAAGAATTTGTGAATCCAACTCCATGCAACAACAGTGGAGTTTAATATAATGGAAATTACTATCTTTCCTAGAAGAAAAGTGCATGACCAAAACCGATACAGTTATAGAAGCGATGAATTGCAGATCAATCTCCCTGGTAGGTGAGTGAAAAGCAAAATAGTAGGAAGCACCCTCAAATCTAGGAGCGATATTGAAAAGTCATGCTAAAGTATACAGAAATTACCTTGATACGTATTAGTGGAAGCTTGAGTTCAGCTCTATTGACAGCCTTCTTCCTAGATTTCTCTAGCAGCTTCCCCACCTGAATAATCTTCTATTATCAAAATACAGTTGCTACACATATGATCACTGGTCCGCAATACAAAAAGAATTTGGGTAAATTAAAGTTCCTTTAGAAAAAAAGCAGTCCACTATGGTTCCCAAAAACAGTCTATATATCAGAGATGGCAAATTTCATCAGAACAGAATAAACACATTTAATTATAAAATAACCACCATGAAGCACCGAAGAGTAAAACTTTTGTCAAAAGGAACCTATATGGGCCTCTCCCACAAAAGTTAAAAATAAATAAATAAATAAGCAACAAAAAAGGCACAGCAAATTATTTTGCAAAGGAAACCAAATTTTCATCCAATATTAATAAACCCACATACCACTTTGTCCAAGTGTTCAAGAATTGAATTTTGATCATTGGGATCAATACCAGGTTCATCTTTTAGTACTATCTGCATTATGAAGATTTGAATGATTAATGAAGAACCACAAGACAGTTTCAAATGCCAAGGACTTAATCAATTTAATGTATGCTTCAAATAGCAGTCAGAAATGTAAATTGTTTTCACTTAATAATATCAATATTTCACCATACCTCTGTATACTCAAAAGGCCTCACAGACATCAAAGGTATCTTAGTTGGACGATACTGATTTCCCTGTCAAGAACCATTAATTCAAGCACTTGGTGAGAAATATAAAACAATGATAGCTGCTTCTATGAAAGAGGCATTTAGATTCTCATTATATAAACAACCTTAATTTCTAGAAGAAGTACATGCTTTGGCTTTGATTCTCCACCAATAAGTGATGTTGCCACTGATGACCCAGGTTGTGAAATGTGAAATCCCATCCCTGGAACTTCCTGAAGAAAATTAAATTCATATTAAGTTTGCAGAACACAATATATCTCTATCTGGGCCTACTTACAGAGATATTTACTCAGTAAACCTGTGGGTCAACCAAACATTCATGCTCATGCCCCCACACAACGAAGTCTAGGAAGCGTGGCAAGAAGTGCTCATTTATTGCATTTTTTGGATTTGTTTTCACTCTGCATACCATAGTCAAAAAGTCAAAAAAAAAAAAGTAGTCAATAATCAAGTAGATTAGAATCTAAATTTAGACCCTATAGAACTCATGCAATCTCTTTAAAAAGCAGGGACAAAGGAAACATAACCTGTTCTGATGAAGTAACAGAATGTTGAACCAATCAGACACTTGACACCCTTCGTGAGATTCAGGCCGCATCCATTGAATGGCATGTGGTGTCTGAGCAAGATATACCAAATCCATATATGAGCACACTCAAATTGATAGATGAACTAGTTGAAAGCAAATTTTATCAGTAGCATACTTGAAACATCCTATTCAGCCTTTCATCTCTAATGTTCCCCAGACCATACAGAGCTACAGCCGTTGAACCCTGCAATTCATGAAAATACAGCTCAGAACAGAATGAAACTTATAAACATCCTGTTTTGCTCTTCTTTTTTCTTTTCTTTTTCTTTTTTCCTCCCAAGAAAAAAGGGAAATGAAAAAAAATGAGGATTTTATCAAAGCCAGCTTATCCTGGTATTGACAGTAATCATAAACAAACCTTCTTGATAAGAATAGGGTGGAGAGTGATCTGACCAACACCAGAACCCCCAAGAACTGTTTTGCCAAAGTAGTTGACTAGATTACAGGCTGAGAGAATATCAACTGCAGAAAGGTTGTCCTGTCATAATCATTCAGTAAGGAATACATATTCCTGGTAGTTAAGAATGGCTGTAAACAAACTACAGTTCTGTTGCCAACATATTAATCTGGTAAAGTATACATTTAGCTAAATTAGAGGGGGAGAAAAATCAGTTTTCTTAGGAAGTAGATGATTTTTTTTTTTTTTTACCATCTATGTCAGTAGAAAACCCTACAAGCAAAAGCAAAAAGAAAAGATCATCATCCCTTTGGCATTACATACAAATTGCTTCTTGAAAAAATGTAAATAAGGACTTTATAGTTTATATTGTTTTGACTTAGACATACTGTTAAAATGTCTTGTGTGCCAAAAGCCCAACACAACTAGCCCAAATATTTCTCTATGCCATTCTGAATTCATCTTGCCACAATGCAAAGTACAAAACCCAACTGAAATCACAATCAATTCAAAAACCCAATTCCAAATCAACTAGCAAGATATCTCCGACACCATTTTGAAATTTAAAAATGAACATTGAAACAAATGAATGCTCACTCATACCACGCCTGCAGGATCGTCATGATTCCCATGAATGGTAAAGACAGGCAAACCAACATTGAAGTGAGGATCTTCATAATTCACATGACCAAACCTGTCCACCCAAAGAAAACACAAGTTTCATTTTTTGCCATTGCAGTTAAGAACCACAACTATCCCTTAGCAACCAAAGCCCAATCTCACATTCACCAGCACAAATTCAGCTCGTCTGAAGACCAAGATACACTTTAGAAGCAAAACGCACAATCTTAACCGCCACCAACAACAACAACAACTAAACATTGTCCGAGTAAATAGAATCACATAGATCAGATAAAATCATAGTACCCTATTGTAGACACAACGTTTACAGTCAAACCATTAATATATAAATCCTTTTCAATTAGTTTCTCCTATAGTACAATACACAAAGTACACAATCTGAACTATTAACGAAAAAATATAGAGCACAAATTATCACACATATATTATATGCCACGCTAGTGTTTATTTATCATAAAGCTCTAAACCATTAATTTTAACAGTTGACATTGTGTGCTTTATACTCTCAAGTCTACTGTAGCTTGCATTTTAGAAGAGCCAAACACAACCCTTACAATGCACAAGTTTAAAGTTTTTTTTTTTTTTTCGTTTTCGGATTTGAGGTTTAGGGTTTAAGAGTTGTAAAGAAAACTGACGAGTTCTGAAAGTTGAGGGTCTGGTCGCTGACGACTTGGAAGGGGACGGGCCTGTCGTTGAGGCAGTGGCGGCGGAGGATCTCTATGGCCTTCACCAGCGTCGAACGCGACGGCTTGTTCTCGTGGAACAGGTCACCGGCGAGTAGAAGGAAGTCCACGCGCTTGCGGTCGGCGATTGAGCAAATCTCCTCGAAGGCTTGGAAGGAGTCGTGGCGGCGTATCTCGTCCTTCTCCATGTACCCCAGGTGGCAGTCCGTCGCCACCAGGATGCGGAGCGTGTTCGCTGCGTCAGCGTCTGAATCTGTGTCCGCCATGGATGGATGAAGCTGAAGAAGAAGAAGAAGAAGGAATGAAGCTCGAGAGTGAAGGAGAGAAGTTGCAGAGTGTGTGAAGGAAGAAAATTTGGGTGTGATTGTCGAAGGAAACGACGTCGTATTGTGGGTGGGGTTCTTCAGAAAGGGCGGGACCTTTCTTCCTCGGTTTTTACTTTTTTTTTTTTTTTTAATTTTCCTTCTTTTGTTTTGTTTTAATTAATTTTGACAAAAATAATGGGAGGAAAAAATAGATGTCAAATACTTTTTTTTCTTTATTTTTGTACGTAATTCTGGACGAGTGACCTAAGTCAATAGCGAGATTCATAACATTTTTTTGTGATAATAAGTAGTTTTTGTTATGATAGGCTTACTTTCTAAAGTATATTTTATCATTTAGAAAAATATTAACAGTTTATTTTGTACTCTTATAAGATTCCTTAAGTTATATTTATTTCGCACAGCAAACTGTAGAAAAAGTTTTATTTTTCACTGTCTCAACTCTCAAGACAAAAAAAGAAAAAGTGCTCCAAATAACATATGTAAGAGTTGTTAATATGACTTAAGTTTATGACATTTTATCTACATTCTATTCCAACCACTTTTGTTATGCCCTAAATCTCTGATAATAAACGGTATTTACTTAGTTATTCTTATTTTTATTTTCTATAAAATCGAATAACAGTAGAATACGTGAGTATCAATTTATTTTAAAAAAATATTAGACAATCAAAATTTATTATTAAAATAATGTGACATTATTACTTATTTTTGGATGAATAAATAAATAGGAGGACCTATCATCTTGTAATATCCAATTATTATCATGATTTCTATAAAAAATTTTAATTATATTTTTTAGATAATGGAGCATTGCTCTTTATTTTCACATTTTTTTAACGAAAATAAATTATTTTTCTAGATGGGGAGATTTCCCTGTCCCCATTGTTGGATGCATGTCTCTTGTAGCTTACTCTATCCTTCTATTTTTTTTTTTCGTCAAGAACTCTATCCTTCTGTTGTATTCTGTGTAATCTATTGCATGGATTCATGATTTCCCCGCACAAGGCCCAAATCCAATAGCGGTGACCTTGACCAAAAACTATTTACTAAAAAAAAAAGGGAAGAGAAGAGAAAGCCAGAATCTCATTTCATCTAGAGAAATATTTTTTATACTCACTTTATATGAAACATCATATTAACTCATATTCAATTTATTATTGGATGGAATATAAATCCTACTTAAATCAGATTCACACCCAATTCAATAAATGAAGTATAAATTAGTACAATATTCTATACAAAAATAAGTATACATAATATATATCCTTCATTTATTTGGGCTTACACGACAACATAAATATGTGAAAATTTTTATATAAAATGACCCCATAGGTCTTTTTCTACTACTTTTTGTTTTTGTCAAATCTTTTCACTCTATACGTTGCTCTTTTCTAACAGTATTTGAATATGACGTACGTTATTACATCGAGTTAATTTACGTACATGACAACAACTACTTAGCAGTGCAGGAAAAACAACTACCTAACAAGTCAAACTATTTTAATAATATGAAACATGCTATTAGTGTAACATCTACATTGAATAAATAAATAAAGCAGATATCTTTGAGTTCATCATACTCTACCTTTGAGCATGTATGTGGTTTTAGCTTCAATTTAGTTTCAGACGAAAAAAAGCACTAATTCTTTTTATTCCTCACAAGTATTCTTTATTTAAATCAATTCTGTTTTAGGTATGTCAAGAGTCCAATACTAAATATAAACACTTTTCTCAGCTAAAATTTACTATATTGAGGACTAGTCTCTTGTACTAGAACTAAACCCTGTTGATGGAGAAAACAAAAAAAACTTCAATTTAGATGTTACAAAACTTGTTTTAAACTTGTGTTGAATTGTGTGCATATTGTCAATATGTGAGGAGTAATATTTCCAATACTTTCAATCAAAATTTACAAGTTTTTGTATCTCATGTAATATATAAATTTGAAGTTTTGGTTCTTAATTTATTGAAAAGTACAAAAGTAGTCATATTCTCATTCAAAACTCAAATCTTAAATATACCCAAAATTATTCATAATATTTTCTCAGCGATATATATATAATCAACACACAGAGAAAAAATAAAGGAATGAACAAATCTACTCTGCTACCACAATAGTTGAGAGCGAGAAGCGAAGATGTGGATGCAGAAGACATGCAACAAGCCTCTATTTGTAATGTTGTTGCTGCATGTATTGACAAAGGTGAGAGTTGCTTTTAATGCATCCATGCTGCAATTTTTGACGAAATATTCTGCATGTGTTTCACCTTGCCAACAAGCATCCGTGGCATTGGCTCTTGATCTTTGTTAATGAAAAATACTATTCCCTTGCATGCTAGATGAAAAAGCAAGCCACCAAATCAACAAACCTCCTCTTGCAATTGTTGGTAGGTAGCTTCATTTTCTTAGAACTCTCAGCAGCTCTTTTTCCTTTTCACTGATAATGTCATACAAAACACTCTAAACCAACCTTCTATACCAACAAGAGATACTAATATTGGAGGCAAAGCAATTTTCAAAATCTATGTGAAAATTAATCATATAAGGAAAAATCCCTCTTTTTGGTGGAAGACATTAAGCCAACTAGGGATTATTTGCGTGAAAGGCATTTGTAAATGTAGATCAGATTCGTCCAATTTGTGAAAGGAAGAGGACACAAAAATTCATTTTGTTCGATCGCCTCTTACACCAATGCTAGAGCTACTTGGTTCTTAATTGCCTTTGGCTTTGATTTCTAATATGGATTACTACAAACTTCCTTTTTTGCTGATAGCAAGTCAAGAGAATCATCAAGAGCAATCATAATGCTCTCACATGTTGTGGGCTTGCCAGCAATTGTTTTATAGTACTTATCTAATAATATAAACTGAAAAAGTGCATGCATGCATGTGGAGTAGTTTGAACAAGAATTACTCTATCAATGATGGCCATATCGCACTGTTTTACCTGGATTTATTGCCTGATTTTAATCCTTGTTACGTTACAACTTATGTTTGGGTGAATACCTCCTTGTATCCCTTCTCTTAATTTTCCCTGGTCATTGACCGTATGCATTAATATATCACTTTCTATCTTCAAGAAAAATTATTTCATTTTTTTCCCCTATCTTTCATGTGGGAAAATCTTTTGAAGTTATCAATAGTAATACAGACTAATATCTAGCTAATAAGATGGACAAAAAGGTAACACCCCAAAAACAAATCAATAATTTTATTCCCATGCATTATAATTCTCAATTAAATGGCGTATCATATTATAAGAATGATCTAAAAATAAAATCAACGAACCAAATATTAACTAACTACCTATTCATTTGGGCGGATTCTCTGGTGGTGCAGATGTACTAGGTGCAAATAGTATAGCTTGGAATTCTTTTATATATAGGAAGTGAGAGCACCAAAACACTAGCGGTGGGGTGGCAGTGCAGCGGGCAGAGAGCGCAATTGTAATGTTGGGGTCGAAAGTTCGTACCTCCATCACACCACTTCTAAGTTTTTTACGATTATTTTATTTTTTGAATGAAAAAAAAAGTGAAAAAGAAGGGAACAAATCGGAGGGAAAATAAAAAACCAGATTCTAGTTTTTCCATTTGTTAAGTTGTTGTTTGCCAATCATTTCTTTTTTTTTTTTATTCACTATCTCCATTTTTTTTTAATTTCAATGTTAATTGTTTTATTTTTTATTCATTTAGGTAATAATATTGCTCTATACAAGTAACAAAATTATTTTATTTTTCTCTCTTCCTTTTATTCAACATCCGACTAACAATTTTTTAAAAAGCAAATAGAAAATTTTTTTATATATTAGTCATTAAAATTAATATTTAATATATGATATATTCCTATAATATCTAAGTGAAAATTCAATAAAAAAAGAAAAGAAAATTTTTCCCACTTTAATCTCTTTCTTTAGGCTATATAGAAAATTGAATTTTTATATACAATATATAAAAATTAGATTATATTGAATTTGAACAAAATAACTTGTAAATAAATATTATAGACATACTCCACTTTAATTTCAAGATTTTTTATAAAGATATTAAAGAAAGAGATGGAAGTGGGAAAACAAATATTTTTTCTTTTTATTGAATTTTTACTTAAATATTATAGAAACACTTCATATATTAAATGTTAATTTTAACGATTAATATATAAATTTTATTTCATTTAATTTTAATAAATTGTTAGTAGGATGTTGAATCAAAAGGAGAGAGAAAAATAAAGTAATGTTTTATTTGTATAGAGTAATAATATTACTTAGATAAATAAAAAAAATAATTAACATTGAAATTAAAAAAAAAAAGATAGTAAACAAAAAGAAGCAGAGAGAGAAAAAAAAAAAAGAAAATACCAAATAGCAAATAAAATAAAAAACAAAGTAACACAAAAATGAAATAATTGGCAAACAGCAAATTTGACGTATGGAAGAGCTATGGCCTATTTTAATCTTTTTCTCCTGTTTTTCCGTTTTTTTTTCATTTAAAAATTCACATTTTTTTGCTTTTAAAAAACCATATGGATCGACCCATTGCACTCCACCCAGACGGACGCGTGCTATCACGCCAAAGCCGAGTAGTTGGCATACTAAGATATATAAGGGTAAATGAAATCTGCACCGAACTGCATCTGCACCAGAGTACACACCACATAAATTTGTCCCATGCATATGAGCCTTTCTGGTTAGTATGGACCGTATGGCATTTCCTTTCTGAGACACTGATGAGACGTATATAATATAATTATATATGCTTGACTATGTATGACTCGGGACCAAACGCCAGCACCATGCTTTTGTATAGTTTTCGAAGTGGCATTATTCTTCTCTTGGTTACATGCATTCCACGACTAACTACTATACTAATTAAAAGTTTGATGCCCTCAACACCAATTGTAAGGAGAATCTCATGATAAGTGCTGTGTGTAAAGTCTGCAAAGGACAAGAACTATCGATTCTAAATATGCAATGACAAGAGTGAACTAATTTAGGTGATCTCTTACTTCGGAATTCAAAAAAATGATCAAAAGATTTGAAATGCAAACTGCCAACTTTTAGGACATTGGGATATGACATTAGTGCAATTGACTACTGCGAAATCAGCTATAAGGCAAAGGGCAGAGTGTGTTATGTGTTTAATTAAGTTGAAAAATATTGCGAATGGATTGAGAGCCTTAGCATCAGTGGTTGACAATTTTGGCCAGTGTGGAAACAAGTAAATTAAAACGAAAATAAACGGGACTCATACTGTTTTTGATCTCTTCTCTTCTATGGTTTTATATATATTTATAGATAGAATCCAAAGAACAATGAAAATAATGAAGTTTGGTTTCATTTGTAAAGAGCAGATAGCCTCATTTGGTCGTTGCTTCGATCCTTATCTACATCCTAGAGGCTAGTTAGACCAATGTGTGAGGCTGCCGGGCACTTGTAATTGATGTTTGCCCTTCTGCGTAAGAGATTAATATGACTCGAATTAAATTAATTAAAAGTTAATAAATTATAGAATAAATAATTTTTTTATTCCACATATTTTTTATCTTAAATTTTTTTAAACTAATTTAATTTTGATATTTCAAATTTTGATATCAATTTCATTCTTTTATCAAATTATCAGTTATTTTTATTATTATTTATTCTAGTTGACAAGTTAATTTTGAGTTATATTACTTATATGCCTTCTTTGAACTGTAAAAGGAGACGATTTTCATTTTATTAACTTAAAAATGAAACAAAATATTTGAATTGACTTGCCAAATTGAGTGCAGCAAGTGTCGCGAGACTGGTTAATCAAGTTGATGAGGTAGAAATTATCTTTTTCTCATCAATCCAAAAAAACAAATAAACAACATTGGTTAGAACTAACGTATCAATTAGAATGAATATTAATGAAAGTTATTGATGATTTGATAGGAGGGTGAATCTTATATCAAAATTTAAAGTATTAGAACTAAATTATCATAAAAAAATTTTTAGGAACTAAATTGATGTATACTTTAAATTATTAAGACTAAAAATGATATTTACTCTAAATTATAAATATTAGTGTTTTAGGTTTAAAAAAATATTTTTTAACAAACTGATTAAATGCACAAGATGAACTGAAGCATTAATTATCTCAAATACCCAGAAGTAAGATCAATTTCTAATATTTTCAATATTCTCTAGTTCTTAGAATTTTATTTAGAGTTTAATTGGTATGCACTGACAGTATAAAATTGTTTTACACTGTCAACCAATAGAAATAGGGGAAAGTGAGAAATCATGGTGAGTCTCTCATTATAATGGGTAGTTATTTATATGAGTTGATACTTTCCACTATTTTTATTAGCTAATAATATAAAATTATTTTATATTGTCAGTGTATTTAAATTAAATTCTTTTATTTATTGTAATTTAAGTGAGAAACAATATATTTTGGTTGTCATGTAATTTATAGCCGTGTCATTCATAATTATAATTTGTAAGTTTCATTCACAAAGAGTTGATCGAATATTAAGATAAAAATGCGAGTTTAAATATTTTAAAAAATAAATTCTTACAAGGCACATAAATTCTAAATCTTTTCTATTGAATGACAATTATTTTACATTATTTAAATAAAATAAACTTATAAAAACATTTAAATAAAAATAATTGAAAGAAAAAGGTCGTGTAATATAGCGGTCATCAATTCATCATCATTTTGCTGGCCATATATCTGGTGTCCCTATCAAACACCGCGCACCTTATACCGAAATCTACAATATATAAAGCAACTTTCAATTAAGCCAAATTTAAATTATCTGCGTTTCTTCAACGGTCCATTACAAATATACCTCGTTCACAGCCACATTGATAGGATTCGCGGGATATATTGCCTAGGGTAATCTAGAAAAGAGACCACACATAGGGTATTGTTTCAATTTCAACTTTTGGATATTTCCTGTTTTTAATAATAAGTTATACTCCAGCCACATCTATAGTAATACTAATAATAGTGCTACTTCATAGCGTTGTCACTTTCAACATGACCTGGCATATACCAAATATGATATCAATTAATTCAAATAATATAAAGGGTAGCAACAAATAGAGTTGATGAACAAACAAACAACATGGATGAAGTTGCTTCGAACCTGGGTTACCCAAACTTATTTGCTAATGGGACATTGTGCCCAGTCCTTGTCACGCATAACTGCCACTGCCCTTAATTACTTTATTTGAGGAACAAATTAATCATCTTATATTTTTTATTTACATACACATAATATATTAAAAATAGATATAAATATTTTAAACTTTATTAATTTAAATTTTTAACAAAGTTCCATCTATTTAAATGAGAAAAGAGATTTAACCTTTTTAAACTTTTACTGACTTGCAAACAGTCATCACAAATTATTAAATTGTTTAATTGAATCTTTAAACTTTTATCCACTTACAAATAACTATATATCACCGATTATTAAAATTTTCAATTAAACATTTAAACTACAATCATTCTTATAATTGGCCTTCAAATCATTTTTATTGTGGTCATTGACAAAGTTTTGTTTAAATGACATAACAAAATTTATGAGTACCACATGTCACAATATTCATTGCCCTGTTTTTTAATTTTTTCTTTTATAATCTCATTTAATATTATTTATAAAAACATTTTAACATATATATATATATATATATATATATATATATATATATATATATATATATATATATATTCTAAAATAGATTTAGGGTAACCATATATTCTTCTCCCAAACCAAAGCAGAAAAGGTTGGAATTGAATCAAATTAGCTTAAATATTTTTTTCTAAAATCTGTTTTAATTTTTAAAAATATATTAATATATCTTTTTAGTGAAATTACATGGAAAAATAAACGAGAAAACTAAAAAGAAAATAATGGTGGATATTTTTGTCATGTAACACCTTCAAATTTTACTACGTCATTTACTAATAATATTCCGTTAGTGAGCTTAGGTAAATTGAATAGAATGTGTAATTATGAGAGTTGTTATAATTTATGGATTTAATTGAAAGATTTAACAATTAATAATAATTATTTATAAGTCAATAATAATTTAAGAATTCAATTGAAAAATTTAATAGTTGATAGTAGCTAGGTATTTGCAAGTGAGTGAAAATTTCAAAATTTAATTAGAAGATTTAATAATTGATAGTAATTATTTACACACGGATGACACCTTAGGAGGGCTCAATGTTATTTATACCTATTTAAATTACATATCATTCCGCCTTTCTTTCCAAGTCAAGTCTCCCCCACCCTTGGTATTTTCATTTTTACTAAAACACGCAAAGTAACATCATTTTAAAATAGAGTTTTATTTCTACGTATTAATAATATAAAATAATTTTATATTATCAGTCAATAAAAATATAAAAAGTAATAAATTATGAAAAAATTTATTATAATAAAAAATCTATCATAATTTAACACTTTTTTATATTTTTATGTTATACTATCTGCACATAAAAATTAAACTCTTTAAAATATTCCAAATAAAATTACCATGGTTAGACTCAAAATAGCATCTATGCTATTAATAAAGGGGATTGTCCCATTTAGTGTACAAATTATATTTTCATTTTTATCATACATAAAATCAATTAAATACAAATAAAAAAGAGATACAATTGTAAAATATCTTTAACCCAATAATTTTTATTACTATATTCAAAATTATCCAATAACTTTCAATACTTTTAAATTTTTAAAAATAAAAGATAATTATATAATAAAAATAATTAATCAAAATTTTGCTATTTATATATTTGAATTTATCTTTTAAATTTAAGTTTTAATTTTTTTAAAATTTACACTAAATTAGAAAAATGTAGGTTGGCGTGCCTATCAATGCATTGGCGTGAATAACGTGTTTGCCCATAGTAAAGGGCTGCGGGAATGAGACTTAATACATAAATAATATATGCTATCTTTTCTTCCTTTGATCTGTTCTTATTCACTTGTGATAAACGGGAACCAGATCAGCCAAAAGGTTATATACGAAGGAGGAAAAGGCTTCTGGGCATTTTATTTAGTAAGATGCATCACATATTTTGTAATTTAAATATTAAGATATGATAATATATTTATATTTCTTATATTTATGATATATCCAAGAATTCTCTCAAAATTTACATAAAAGCAGAATTTGGAACTCGCGCCAAGTGAAACTCGTAACCTGCATCAAAGATATTCTGACATGTGACAAGTTCTAAGTTAAAATTTTTAATGAAATTTACTTCAGAATTTGAGGTGTTCCGAGTTTCATTAACTTTTTTTAAGTTTCTGAGTTCCAAGTTTCACATTTAGCATAGATAGAAAATTTGAGTAAATTTTAGAATATATCATAAATATAAGAAATATAAATATACCATCATATCTTAATTTTTAAATTACAAGATGTGTAGTATATTTTATAAAATCAGGTATGTAGGACCCTTTCGCCTATGACGGAATAGTTCTGTGATTTATTTTACATATGACATCAATTGTTCAATTGAACGTATCCTTTTACTTTTCAGTCAGAAAAGAAACCATTACCGCAGTTTTAAGTTACCTGAAGTTTCCAGAACAGACCTATGAACTATCATTTATAAGCGATATCAAGCAAAACGGGTGCTGGCTGAACATTTTGTTGGAAATCAATTCATTGAATTTGGATATATTATTTGCTTTTGCAGAAGAGTATGCACTATTATGTATCTATTATTAAATCTGAAAAAAATAATAACAGCACATCTAAATCCTACTACCTTATAATTTTTTGTTTAAAGCAAATTAATACTCTTGGATTTAAGCAAAAAATTATAATCACATTTTAGATTAGTCCCTATATGCAAATTAAGATTCTCATATACAAGTAATGCTTTATTTTTTATAGGTCAGAATTTTTAACCTGTGATAATAAATTATGAGCAGCTTAATTAGTTGAACGTGAAGAAAAGTGATTACTATTTAATCTGAACTGGATTTTGTGGTCAAGCACCCGACGGCCAGAAGATTTGGCCATCGTATATCTCAGCCCATCCTAACAAATGAATCTAATTATGAATTAATTAATGGAACGAGCTCTTCTTTTGATTTTCCTCAATCCTTAAGATGATATTAGGATCTCATTCTCAGGGTTTCACCAAAGAGTTAGTTATTTTTATACCAAAATTTCACACTAAATACGATAATTCTTTTAAGTAAATATATTTATCTCATCTTGATACACAAATTAAAATTATCGTAATCAACTTAGTTAAGTGATTTAAGAGTAAGTTATATGACTTGTATAAACAATTAACTTATCAATTAATTAATTATTGGGAATCTTCTAAATGAAGCAGCACACAACATATAAATAAGGAACTCAGTGTATTGATTTCATTTCACAAGTGAAAATTCCATCTTTCTCTCCTTAAGAAGGCTCACAGCACCTTCTCTCTCATTTCTCTCTAAATCTCGAATGAGATTTTCACACACATTCTTCAATTTCATTTACACTCACATTGATATAGAGTATCTATAAGATATCTATATATTCTGAGTTCAAAAACATTTTCCTTTGCTATATAAAGAAGGTTAAAACCGGTATATTATTATTATTATTTCAAAATCATATTTAGTTAAATCCTCAACGTTGGATATTGAGTCAATACTTATATCTAGTAATTTATGCTATTTGACTTTCAGTTACTATCTTTCTAAAAGTGATATTTTAGTTACAATGAACTTGCTCATAGCTCTTATCTTTGCCCATCAGGTTGGATATTTAAATTTGGTTCATAGTTTGAATGCTGTTACATCACGTCGTTATACACTCAATGGATTTGTTTTTAAAATTCTATCTCCAAGTTCTTGTTACGTTAGGAAGGATCAAGTTGCACCTTCGTGCCAAAGTTTTGCCATTTTTAAGGGATTTAATTTAGCACTCTATACTTCACTTATAACAGTTTTGTTTTAAATCACTAATTGCTACGTGGGGTCAACTTTAACCGAGGCTTGCTATACCCATATCACGATATATTCGGCCATGATCCCTTCTTTTTTCTGACTTGTATCAAGTTGATTTTCAACGGAAAAGGTCTTATATATTTATTTGCTCACGTAGTTCAGAGAGTGTGTGTCTATGAATTTCTTTCTCTTTTAAATAATCCTTAAAGGCAATGCAAGTCCGCACATCTCAGTGCTACTGTATTTCTTTCTTTGCTTTATTTGTTTTGCAGGATATTGTTTGACTACAATCTTAACGATCAAGTCAACACCAACAACACTACTAACAGCTCATCTAACAATGTTAACAACTCCACTATCCATCCTCCCACTATTGTTGCACCTGTCTCATATGCAAAGCCTTCACCTTTCCCAGACGTATGTAAGATTTTGATGGTATCCAATAAAGTTTGCCGTTGGAAGGGAGATGACCAATGACAAAGATATTCATACGCAGGTCAATGAATATCGCACATTGTTGGAGAATCTCAAAGTGAAGAAAATATTCCTGTAGGATGTTCTGACAGGAGTATTGATTGAGAAGCTACTTGGCTCATGGACTTATTACAAACAACAATTGAAACATAATGATATATAGGATGTTCTCCATGTTCCTAGTATAAGGGCTAATTTAGTTTCTGTAGCTTTACTAGTGAAGGCAAGTGCAAAGGTCTCTTATGAGTTAAAAAGAATTTTCCTTTGCTATATAAAGAAGGTTAAAACCCTCAAATAAGGAATCAGGTATTGCACCTAACACTATGTCACAGCACTGGGAGTCCCTGCCTAAATCAAGATTAGAACACTATTTATAAAACATATATAGATAATAAACCTACTCGAATTGAGCAAGATTATCTGATATAGAATGATGCGTATGATTTCGACCAATAAAAATAATCTTTTTACAACTACAATTCTAATAAAATGATATTTAATAAAGTTATCATGAAATTAATTTAACATTGCAAGACGGCGAATGATAAACAAACTAGCACACATTCTGCTAATTAAAGTGTTTTTTAATTGCAAAGAAAAGGTGTTGAATATCCTATTTTCAACTGGTTTTTTTTAAAATATTTTTAAATTTAATTAACTCAAATAATTTAGTACTTATTTTTTTATAATAAAATTTTGGACTCAAATCTAATAAATAGAAAAAAAATAGTATGGGAAAAGGTTCACTTTTTTTTGTGAGATGATTTAATTTGGATCAGATTAGTTATCTCTCTTAATTTATATGACTGGGGAGTTATTTGCTTTGAGTGAGGGCATTGAACCCCGTTTGCCTGTTTCCGTCCCTATTTTCTCTAATTACTCCTTTTGAAGCTCTCTGTTAATAATAATAATAATAATAATAATTGACCTAATATAATTAATATTTCTCATGTAAATCACGCATACGTGTGAAAAAGCATATACCCTTCCTATCATAAATAAACTTTTCCCTTCTTTTTAGATGTATTAGCTCTTTCTCATCAAAGCAAAAAGCGCATCATCACTTTACTCATAAATATACCTTTCCCCACTTTTTATTTGGATTAACTCTTTCTCATCAAAGCTAGGATCCAGATGAGTTAAATTCAAGAGCAGAAGTACTTCCAACTATATTTTATGTTCATTATCTTGTGTGCTACTTGTGGAACTAAATAAGGCTTAGGATTCTATCTAGCTATTTTGGAATCAAGTACCCTTTTTTCTTTCTTTCCTGTTTGTGTGTAAGTGTGTAAATTAGTAGGTCCTAATTGTTTGTCTGATTAATTACACCAAAGATTGAAATTCGGGTCTACCTTGCCGGGCATATTGAAGTCATGAAGTGGTTGATTGCACGGTATAGTTGGAAAAACGCAGTCAAATATTATAATTTTTGGTATCATACAAATAACAAGATATATACTTTTAGAGTTATTTACATAATTATTTTCATTTACACAATATTTTAAAAAGGTTAATATATTAAATAAAATTATTATATAAATGAAATGACAATCTAAAATAAGGAAAATGATTTTTTGATAACCTTTCTTTGCACTTTTTTTATGTCCATGCTTTTTAATTTTCTTTATGTCAATTCTTGTTCAGGAAAAAGTAAGAAAAACATACATATTAAGAAATTTATCTTGCTTGTAAAATTAGTTCAGAGGAAATAAATCAAAAGGAAGTGAAACGCAATTTCAAATAAATTTTATTTATATTGTCAATAATTAGAATATTAAAATCATCATTTTATGAAAAATTTTACCTTACTGTTTTTTCAATTTAAAATTGTATGAATAATTAATAAAAATAAAAATAATATAAAAAATTAATTTTAGTATATCATTAAAATTAGGAAAAATTACATTTTACATTTTTGAATTATAGGCTATATGCATTTTAGCCCTTATATTTTAAAAATTGTGCCAATTAACCTTTGAACTTTCTCGAATATGTATTTTAGTCAAAATAAATGTACTATATCTCCCTAAATTTTGGGTTATATATAAATTAATTTTTTAACTTTTCTAAATATGCAATTTAATATTCTAAATTTTTTATAAGTATGTATTTTTTATTAATAATTGATAAAAAAAATTAATAGAAGAATTAATTCACATTCAGAAAAATTTAAATAATCGATTTACACTTTTTTAAAATAAAGGAATTAAAGTGTTTATGGTCTAGTTGAAGGAGGGTAAAACATTTTTTTTTTCAAAATTATTTGACTTTTCTTATAATTACCTTAAAAATTATATAAATAAAAAAATATAATTAATTAATAGTATAAAAGAATTTACATTAAATTAAATTGATTATGAAAATTAATTTCTAAAATAATGTTTGACTGCCATCGTATATTAATTTATTAATATGCAATCCGATTTTAATATGTTTAGTATTATTCACTTTGAGTCAACCAGAAAAAAAAAAAAAAGAGTATTACTTTTAAATATGGCTTCCACAAAACCTGTGACATTTCATTTATTTATTTTTTAATTTTTGATGGAAATTAAAAATTTATTCAAGCGCAAACCCTTTGCTTTTTAATGTGCTTTTCGCAAATCGAGGATGATGAACTGGTTGAAAATAATAAAGAAGAAAGTGCATCCTACATCGATGTTGGATAAATGGGTGAATAAAGGTTGACAAGACGGGAGTGCCTCCTTCATTGTGTTGCTTGTTGATGTTATCTGCTTTGGCCGTGAGATTTGAAGTTTGAACACGCCTCACCACTGCGGAGGAAGACCCTACTAGTTGTCTAGTACACTGCCTTGTTCACTGATTCATGATTCTGACACATGGACCCATCAAGATCGGATGGCTGATAGTCCATATTTTATGTAAAGGTACATTCATTTGGAATATAACTGTACTGTCAACCTTTTTTTTCAATAAGGTTATTTGAACTTGTGTTGGGAATATATATTTTTTTATGTGTTGTCAATTTTTTTTATTATCAATTTTTTAAATTGATATTATTAATATTTTTATTAAATTATCAATTAATTATAGTATATAAATATTTTTTTTAGTTATCAATTTTTTAAATTAAATTTCCAATTTATTATCAATTAGTGGAATGCAAAAATATTTTATAATATTTACTATAACTGATTGATAATTTAATCAAATAAATTAATAATTTTAATTTAAAAAATTGATAACTAAAAAAAAAAAATCGATAATACATCGAACACGTCGGCATTTGCGCGTGTAAATAACACGATTCTTTTCTTTTTTTTCCTTACACCATAGCTGCAGATTACTTCAATGAAATTTAAATTTCTAGTCTATGAGTGTGTTTATTTGCCCTTTTTTTTAGCAAAAAATTACTTTTTTTATTGAAAAAAATTAGTTTTCATATATTTAAATAAATTTTTAAAATAATTAGATTCTCAAAAAAATTAATTTTCAACTTTTTTTTGAGAAGGTGAAAAGAATAACTTCTGAAAAAAATTAATTTTCAATTTTTTCTATTATATATAAAGGGTGCGTTCATTTCAAATTTTGAAAATAGTGATTTTGAAATTAAAATTTTATATATAATTGAAAAAGCTGAAAACTGATTTTTTTTCAAAAGTTACTCTCTTTATCTTTTACAAAAAAATTGAAAACAGATTTTTTTGAGATTATGATTATTTTTAATAATTTATCCAAATATATTAAAAGTGATTTTTTTAGTGAAAAAAGTGATTTTTTGAGCAAAAAAATCTTATCCAAATGCACCCAAAATTTGAGTTTTAAAATTATTTTTTTCAAAATCTGAAATAGACGCATCCTATAAGCTACATTTTAAGTTATATGTGTTTTGTCATAAAAATGGAGCACAATTACTTGCACTTGTGCATATTTATTATCAGAACGATTTATTCATTTAAGCAATAAAAACTTAAAAGAACGATTTAGAACTGAATCCAACGTAATTATCTTTTAGTAATCTATTGTAAGTGAGATGTAAAACGATAAAGCAAAAAAAGAATTCAGATTTAGTATGACTCCTTCCTTGTACTAAGCTTTTGATATTTTATTTTAGCCATTTTATTTATATCAACTATTTTTATTTGACATTTGGTGGGCGGCTTAGCTTCAAATTACCAAAGTAAGGGTTTAAGGTCTCTAAGGTCCAGTAATTTTACAAAGTTATGATTTGGTGATTTACAATGTTATAATTAATTATATTAAAAAATGAAAATTAGGACAATTAATTATGATACGTATTTGTATTACGTAATAAACTTCTATTTCTCTTATTTTCACATTTCTATTGATTCTCAACTAAACATCTTATTTACTATTAAAAATATATAAATTATGATAATTTATAAAATGACATTATTTCTCTCTTCACTTATTATAATTGAGGCGTTGTACACCTCTATTTCTATTTCTATTTCTTTCCAATTTTCACAATGTCATCAATTCTGAGTCTGTTTTTTTTCCCTATTTTTAATCAATTAGATAGCATTTGATATATTGTCTAACAAAATTACTGGTAATTTAAATTATTACTAAAAAAATTATCACTTTTTAAATTATTAGTAATATTATAATATAATATTTGATATATACAAATAATCTAATTGATAATTTATATTACTTTATTTGATATATAAAAAAATTACTAGATACTATATCTTTCACAATAATAATAATAATAATAATTTTATTATTATAATAAAGATAGTAACAATTAGGAGGAGGATCATCACATGAATGATAATTCATATAGATACGTCCTATGGGAGCAATTTACTTGACTACTTTGAAGATAATATGGATTGCTTTAGAGATCTAGATTACTAATAATATGACTCAATCAAATAAGATAATGTGATGGATCAGATAATTTAATTGGAGACTATATGTAATCCAGATAAATTATCCCTTACTAAATACTATTTTAAGGACAAATCTTTATTCAAAAGTGGATATTATATATTAAGAAAAATAAACAGGTTTTATCTTTGTTTTAGCTTTTCTTTCTTTATTCCAATATTATGTTGAAATATTTAAAGAACTTGATTATAAATATTTAGTTAATATTTTTGCATAAAAGATTTTAAAAAATAAAAATAGAGTTTAATTGTTATATACTGATAATGTAAAAGAGTATGATACTATTATTATCTAATCAGATGTTTATGTTTGTAAGACTTTTAAAATAATGGGCAACCGAATCAAACACTTTTACTAATGTAATAATATATGGTTAAATATTTATGAAAAAAAATTTTATATTGATAATACACATAAATTAAATCCATAAAAATTTAGTAATTTTTTTTTATCAATTTAATAAATTTTAAAGGCCTCAACTTTATTTTTAACATTTAGGTTTCTAAAATAATCGAACTGCCGTTGTGCTTTTTACATTATTACACATGCAATTATTCAGATACTGCTTGTTGGATTCCAACAAAATATAGATAACGACTATTTGATGGCTCGACAAGACCAGCTTGGCTCTTAATGAAAATAACCGAAATAAACAAGGATAAATTATCACTTATTTTGAACCGTATAGTGACAACCGAAGGTAGTGCGGCTCACTAAATTAATTATTATGTAAGCAAACTTTTTCTCAAATATAAATTTTTTTAATCATGTATTATCATATTTTTTAAAATATTTTATTCTTATAATAATTATTTCAAAAATTAGACATAATAAAATATATTTTATTTTTAAAAAATTATTAATACAATTCTAGAATCAGAATGAATACGTAAAATATTTTAAAATGACAACTTCAAAATTCAAATCTTTAATATTATAGATAAAATTTGTCTGGGATCACAATTCATTTATATTGTAACCAACCACTTTTAGATAGTAAAATATAATTATTTGGCATAGTAAAACATTTGCTGTTGGTATAATATATTAATTTCTATTTTTTTTATTCCAAACCATAAGAAAAATTGAATAAATCCTTATTTTTGCTTTGTTAAAATGCAAATGTTATCATTTTAGTTCTCAAAAAATATTTATATCACTAATTTAATTACTCTTATAATACAAAATATCATTGCTTTGATCCCTTAAGGATTTTTGGCATAATTTAGTCATTCAATAATGTAATGAGTGTGATCAATTTAATTTCTCAATCATGTATCATGTCATTAAATTAGTCTATAAATTAGAACTTTATTATTCCCTTTTCTCTCAATCCAACAAAAAATGACCAAAGTGATGATGTTTTGCATTATTAAAGAATTATATTAATGATATAATCTTTTTAGAATCAAAATGATGACACTTGCATGATTGGATTTTTTTTTTTTAATTTTATTTTTCATAGGTATCCTTTATAGAAGATAATCTTATTCAATATAAAATTTAACATTAAATGTGAGTATAGCTACAAATTGTGATTACCGCATATAAAGAATTGGCCCTTTCCATTAGATCTAATCCTTGTTAATATGAGTGTATTTTTAATTGTAAGAAGAAAAGATGATTTTGGTTTAAAAATTTATCTACAAAATTAATTTGATTAGTTAAATAAGCCCATTACACTCCCTTAACACTAATGTGTTGTTTTAAATCAGCCCATTATTTTCATTTTGGTTTCTGATTTTAGAATTTTATATATAAAAATAGTGAAAACCAAAAAGAAAAAATTTGGCTTTCTTTTATAAAACATAATGTGATATTTTTATGATTAATTTCAAAAAACAAAAATAAAAAGCATTTTTCAAAATCAAATAAACTCTAATTTTTTTATTTTTTTCATAAACCTAACATTTAATTGATTTAAGTAGTTCAATACTTATTCCGATTAAATAAGGTCTTGGTTCAAGTCTTATAGATAAAAAAATTAGCATTGAAAAAGTTTATCCCTAAAGTAGATGAGAGCTCAACTTGTAGCAGATTAGTTAAAGTACAATAAATTTCGAGCAATTTGATAAAAAAAATCTACTTAAAATTGGTGATGATTTATCAAGTGAGAGTAGTATTTTTATTTGAGTGAAGCAAATTTTGATTGTATAATTACATATAAATTATCAAAATTAAAAATTATTTAAATAATACATAATCACCTAAAAGAATTATATAATTTTATATTTTAATTTTAATTATTTACATAAAATTTAATAATTAAAATTTATTTCTCTCATTACTACAATTAATCATTTATTTTACTGTTATAATTAATCATTTCCCTTACTTAAGGTTGTCTAAAATTAATAAGTTTGAATTAACTTAAATCAACTTTGGCTTGTTCAGCTCCAGCTCACTGTCACAAACACAAACACCACCCCTCACCTTCCTACTCCTTCCTCCCCAATTATTTGTGTCTTTTTGTGGTCACTACAGTCTCAAGCCAAACCCCCCCCCCCTCTCTTTCTCTTTCTCTCTCTCTCTCTCTCTCTCTCTTTAAATCTCTGCTTTTCACACATCAGAGTCCCACTCACCCATAATAAAGCCCCCTAATCCTCCCACACACACACACACACACACACACCTCCCCCCCCTCTCTCTCTCTCCCTCTCTCTCAACTCTCTCTCTCTCCATGGCCACCCCTCACACCCACACTCTACCCAACAACCACTTATACAGCTCACGTGTTTCACGCATGCACTACTACAACACCACCGCCTCCGATGACGAAGAAGACATCAACGTTTCCGACAGCTACAGCGACATCGACGACGACAGCGACAACAACCAAAACGACAACAACGGCCATGAAAAACGACAAGAGGCCAAGTTCGTCGTCTCCGCAGGCGGAGGGGTTTTCCGGCGGCGAGAGTGGTGGTCGTCGACGAAATGGGTGGAAGAATGGAACAGGGTGTTCCTTCTGGTATCGGCGATGGGCTTGTTCGTGGACCCTCTGTTCTTCTACGCGCTGTCGATAAGCGACACGTGCATGTGCCTGTTCGTGGACGGGTGGTTCGCCATCACCGTCACGGTGCTCCGCTGCATGATCGACACGTTGCACCTCTGGAACATGTGGTTGCAGCTCAAGATGTCCGAACGCTCCTCCTCCATTTCCAACAACACCACCACTCTTCAGTACTTCAAGGCCAAGTGGGGTTTATTCTTTGATTTCTTTGTCATCCTTCCCCTACCCCAGGTTAGACATCACAATATCATTTTTTTTTCCATATATATTTTAATTTAAATCATCAATATCCAGAGGATATTACATTCAACTAACCCTTGATTTAAGTTTTTCGACACCTCCTCTTCTTTGGTACTATCTTTATCTCCAATTCAAACCTGATAAATAAAAAATAATAATAATAATAATACTCAAAATATTTTATCTAATTTGGCCAAAATCAAATTAATTGTAATCTGTTAAATTTTAGATATTGATAATTTTGAAAGAGAAAAAAAACATTATATTTCAGAGCCAAATAGTCCATTTGAGATGAAACTACACTCGTGTTATTTTTTATGTTTCGCTTGTTTTTATTTTCAGTTTTTATTTTTAAAATTTCACCTTTGAATTATCGTCTGGAGTTCTGTCACGTTATGGGTAGCTAGCATTTTAAGTAAAATTTCATGAATAATATTACTTGGATAAAAAAGTAACATAAAAATGGACATCTCAAACACAGCAAAGGATATAAAATTTAATTTATTTCCGATCACTATTATAAAATAATTTGTGTTTTTTTCTCTTATATTTATTTTTTAAGTCTTACTAATATTATTCAAAATTTAATTTTTTTATTGAAAAAATGGGATATTAGTTTGAGAGGAGGAAATTTGAAATTTGGTACACTAGGTATTGAAAAAATGGCATTGCCTTTTTTATGCATGCAGACTGTGATGATTACCGGCACTACCATTCATCATGTGATGATATTTGCTCGTGTGCATTTGTATGTTTAGGATATCTGGCAGAGATGGCTTTAGGTTTATTATTGAAGATATATAGGAATAGTTTGTTGAGGAGTAAATTCCGCATGAGCATTTGTAATTAATTAAGGAAAACTTTTTGGCCTCTCGGTCTATGCAAAGCCGTAAGAGCACATCGTAAACAATTAAAAGCGGTAAATTTAAACGTGAACAATTTTTTTCGAGATGTGTTATTTATACGTTTAGGGTGTATTTGATTTGAGGTAAAAATGGGGATAAATATTTATAAAATAGTTTTATATATAAAATTTTATATGAAACTATTTTATAAAATTTTACCCTCATTTTTATTCTCAAACTTTGGTATAGGATTAAAAAGGGGTGGAAAATTCATATATAATTTTATACATAAAATTAATTTATGAAAAAATTATATCCCAATTTTACCTACATATCAAACACATCTTAAAAATTACACTACTTCTTATGGACATATTTTAGAGAGAGATGGACATAAAGTTTTAGATGATTTTAAGTGTTGAAAGAAAAAAAATTATCTATCTTTCTCTAAAATATTTATAATATGTTTAATTTTTAATGTATAAATAATAATTTCCATTTCTTTAAGTTCCTTTATATCTTACTCAAGCATGACTTGGGAGTTGGAAGAATTCTAAATAAATGTTAATTTTGTTTGAGAAATATTATTTGAGTACCAAACATATATATATATCATATGAATATCATAAAGAGAGATGGGCATAAAAGATTGATTTTTTTTTCTTTCTATCAACACTCACCACTATCTAAAATCTTGTTTCTATCTATCTCTCTATAATGTTCATATACAATATTTACTCTTTAACATCCACGTAACCCTTCTCTTTTGTACTTATATGATGAGCGTCCCCTTATCAACGATCATGATTTCGACTAAAAGACTCCATCCAAATGTTCATTCATCTCAACCGGTTATGGTTTGAAAATATATGCTAAAATGCTTTCATACTCAAATTATAACATATGCTAAAATTAAAACACCAAAACAATAAAAGGGCGAGATTTTTATTTTTTCAATTATACTTTTATTATTTGCACTTAAGCACACAAAAAAAGGTAATTTTAATAATCTAATAGCTGGTTAAAATCAACGATAAATTCGTGAGAAATTTTAAACTTCGATTTCCACCCAAAAAAAAACCTTCAATTTAATTCATATCTGTCCGAACAAATGTATGAACCAAGGAGCCCACCCAAAAAGAATAATGAAATACAAATAAAAGGTTATTTCGTCAAACTGTAATTAATTTGTAACTTGTTACCGCAGCAACCAAAAGACAACAGGTCTGGTTTGTTTGTTTCAAACTTTTGTTGCGTACTTGGAATCCTCCCATATACACTTTCTGATATATCAAGTTTCATCTGATATTGCTTTCGTTGTACTGAACCGTATTAGAAGAGACTAGAGAGATGCGTGTTTGCCATTCTTAGAACGTACTGGCGGTTTGTATGCTGAAAATGGATGGCATGATTGATCTGCTTAGGAAAAAGTTATAATAGAATAAAATAAAATAAACAAGGACACACGAATACGTTATAGTAAGTTGCCAATTTGTACTGTTTATCTCAGATGGTCCCCTAATCTATAGTTAGCTACACATAATTGCATGTTTTTCGTCATCGTAACGAATTCATTTGTAGTCCTCAATATTGCTGAATTGAGACTGAACATGATACATATATCTATTTGTTTCTCTAAGTTCTGTTCATTATTGAAGCTTTAATGTCAGATTCTTTTTATATGATAATGATGATAAAGAGAATGAGGAATAGATTCGTAAATTTTAATTATGATAAATGCAGTAACAAACAGGTGTTGGCTGATAGTAAAGCTTTTGTAGAGGTTGGCAAAATGCAATCGAATTTTGCTTTCAAATTAACATGGAACATGTTAATATCACAAAAACTGTGTTTTGCTTTAAAATTTTAGATCTAATTATACTTATACTTATAGGATTGAAATCCTGTGTCACATTTTGGTCTCCACTCAAAATTTGATACTTGTACATTTACAAGGCATCACTCATATTTCTTCTCAAACCAAATTTTTTTTCAAAATTACCCATGATTATGTATGTGGCAAATTTTGAATCCATGCTTGTAGGCTTATTTATAGCAGTAACAGAGTTAAGTAAAAATACTAATGAAGGGTAAAATTAAAATTTCAGTTTTCCTTTTCCATTTTTTGCAGATTGTGCTATGGGAGGCAATACCCTCTTTGTTGGAGAAAGGATCAATTGCTTTGGTGATGACAGTGTTCTTAATTATGTTCCTCTTTCAATACCTTCCCAAAATTTATCACTCAGTCTGCCTCTTGCGTCGCATGCAAAACCTCACTGGCTACGTTTTTGGAACCGTTTGGTGGGGTATCGCCCTCAACTTGATTGCATATTTTGTCGCCTCCCATGTAAGTCACACACTATTCTTTTCGTAACACCATAGATCTATAGCTACGTGTCCATCGCCTATGACCTTAATTCCGTTGAGCTAGCTAATAATGTTTTCTATAAAGTTAATTAACCACGCATATCTTAAATGCACAATGTAGTTGAAAAATGTCTTCTAATTAATGGAGCCTTAGTTAAAAGTTGAAATTTAATATTCACATACTTATCTACAGGCTACCAATTAACACAAATATTCTGCACAAAGTGGATGGGGTACCGATGTGCTGCAAGTTAAAGTATTACGAATTTGTTTAGTGGGGGTGATGATGCATATGAGATGGTGGAAAAGGGACCTAGCTTTGTCTTCCTTTTGTGATTCACTAATCATGAGGTCAATCATAAAACAGAAAGCTAGTGACCTGTAGTTTTGAACTTATATTTAAAAAAATTGGGCCAAAGAAAATATCACCCTTTGGTTTTAAGCAAAGTGTTAAAATAGGAGTTATTTAATGTAATGAAGTTTCCTAAATAATTACCATAAGCAAAAACGCAGGAATGTATCATTATCTTGTGTCATTATCTATAAATATATACAGTACTAGCAAAAAAGTTAATCCATATACAACTGTTTCTTGATCCTCGTGCAGCTAGAGAAGTTGAATATTGTTCATTCATTCATTAGGAGAAAAACATCCACAGGACTAATAGTTGTATATAACAGCATATGTTTAGATTTTATTGTTTTCAGAGAGGAATAATTGCTTTTTAAAAAAAAAATACTCTTTGAAAAAATTATATAAAAATTTTAAATATAAATAAATTAATCCAAACCCGGAATTCATTTAGATAATGTAGTCAATGAGTTTCTTACAATTTACCTAATTTAATTCAGGTTAAAGATTTTCAAATTGTGATAAGGCTTTGGAATGGATTTAATTTTTCTGTCCTATTTTCCTCTTTCTCTCTCTCTTCAATCAAAATTTGTTATATGAAAACCATGATCATGGGTACTTTTTGAAAAAGCTAGTTTAAGAAAAAAAAACATGAGTGGTACTATGTAAATGTATAGGTGTCAAATTCTAAGCGAGTGGACATAAAAGGAAATATAAAAATTAGACAGAGGATTTCAATCCTTTTGGAATAGGGTTCTGTTAAATATATATATGAAACCATTTACGTGCTTCTTCCTAGTAGATTAACATTTTAAAAAAGTTCACTCATAACATTAATTTTATGATAGGGTTCATGACCACCAAATAGTCTTTAGAAGAACGGGCAAAGAATCAAACTCTGTTATTATTAATATTTGAACATGAAATAAAATCATAAAATCATATCAAATCAAAAGTTCTTGTGGTCAAACAGGCAGCAGGGGCATGTTGGTACTTGCTGGGGATCCAAAGGGCAACCAAGTGCCTCGAAGAGCAGTGCAGGAAAGCATCTGGTTGTGGCATGAGAACCCTGTCTTGCAAACACCCTATATACTATGGAACCACTAGCAATAGCATGGTGAGGGACAAAGCAAGGTTGGCTTGGGCAGCAAATAGGGAAGCAAGGTCTTCATGCCTTGATGGCCCTGACAACTACGACTATGGAGCTTATAAGTGGACTGTTCAACTTGTAACAAATGATAGCCGATTGGAAAAGATTCTCTTCCCTATCTTCTGGGGCCTAATGACTCTCAGGTACACAGTTCATTTCCTCATACCATGGTCCACTCCTGCATGATTCCACATCTATTTTCTGTCTCCTATTCTTTTGACGAAAGTTTTTGTTCGATTTCATGCCTTTATGTCGCTCTCCCTTGGGTCATTTCTTGTTTTGTGATGACAGCTCTAAAACCTTGATGACAAATCCAGACACTAATTTATATATTATCTTTGGTTCATTTTATCTATCATTTTGAGTAAAAATTTTTGGTCTATTTTATCTACTATTCTCACATATTTGAGCACACCAATAATCAAGAAATAGTGTGAGATTAAATAAGGGGGTATTTTTAGTAAACACACCTCATAATTAAACTTTAACTTTGTGTTCCTTAATTCTTATGAATATAGCTAAAGTGATGGACCGGAGATAGCATTTACCTATGTATAGACTGCCTCTTGAATATGCTAAATTTGGTAATTTTAATGGACATTATATCAAATTAATTAATTTAAAAGAGCTATTCTTAGTAATTATAAGACATTATAGCTACAATATTCCAACACATCGCTTCGCTTCAAGGATGGTTTTTGCACTTATTTTCTGAACTTAATATTTCGTTATATATGCGGTTAATATTTTGCTTTTGAAAATTTCCCAAACGTATATTTATCTCGGTGTTCCAAGCATTAGTCATATTATGGTAATTCTCAACAAAATAGAAGTATCACGCATTTTGTGCATGATGCATGCGTTGCATTTCAGCGTCAAGAAATATTTGCTCTGCATTGTTTGTACTCGTATCCGCTTTGATGTTATGGTCGCTTCATTGTTACTCTATCTTACTCTTACTCTTACTCTTTATGTTGATGTGACCAGCACTTTCGGGAACCTAGAGAGCACAACGGAATGGCTAGAAGTGGTTTTCAACATTATTGTGTTGACTAGTGGCCTCCTTCTAGTCACGATGTTGATTGGAAACATCAAGGTACAAAATTAGACACAATTAATTTGGTCACATGATGAAAAGTAATTTAACTAAACTATTTATCAATAGTTACTTATACACGTGTCGGCCTATAACATTTTATTTAGGTGACGAAAATAGTCTTTTAATTTTCCAAATTTTGGTTATACAAGAATGATTTTTGTACATTATTATGAACATTTTGTATATTCCATAAATTGAGTGGAAAAGAGATTAAAAAAAAAAAAGGAGGAATTCTAAGTGTTTTGTTCTATAGATGCCATAGAATGTCCAAATATAACGTAGCTCTTTTGGTGACGGGTAGGTGTTTATACATGCTACGACATCAAAGAAGCAAGCAATGCAGCTGCAGATGAGGAACATTGAATGGTGGATGAGCAAAAGGCGGTTGCCGCAAGGGTTCAGGCAGCGCGTGCGCAGCTATGAGAGGCAGCGCTGGGCTGCTATGCGTGGGGTTGACGAATGCCAGATGATCAAAAACCTCCCTGAGGGGTTGAGAAGGGACATCAAATACCATCTCTGTTTGGATTTGGTGAGACAGGTTAGGTTCAAAACTGGCCAATTTTGATCACATCTTTCTGTTTCTGATTTTGGTTTAGAGATAAGATTTAATTTTGATGTAATATAAATATAAAATCTTTTTATAAGTACATTTAATTTTGAATTGTCATGTCATTGTTTCTTTCTTTTTTTCTTTTTTCTTTTTTTTATAAGATAAAGTATGAATATTGTTAAACATCGAAATCTCGCATGTCTAATTAAGACTTGTGAAATGTCATTTTTTTGTCTGGTAGTGTTAGGTATATGTCAAGTAACACATCTAGTCCTCTCAGGAAAAATAAATTAAAACAAAAAAAAAAAAAAACAGATGTGCTATTCGCGTACTTAAGTTTTTGTACTCTATATAGACTACAACTAAATATCAAAAAGTAATGCATCAGCATTTTACTTATTAATCAGACAAAAAAATTAATTTAAAAAGGTTAAATAACAAGAAGGAAGAGCAAAAAAAAAAAAGTTTCGAATGTCATTAAAGAACAATAAGAACGCATCTTTTATTTATTTTTTTTGGGGTCGAATGAATAACAGCACATCTTTTGTCTTTTCGGTCAAAAATAGCAACACATCTAAACAAGCGATGCCATTTGTGAACTTCCTTTCTGGGCCCTATGGATATGTTCTCCTACTGGCCCAAACCCAAGATTGGGTAAAGCGGCCTTCAATGCTAACACACCTTATTATTTTTGTTCAGGTGCCACTATTTCAGCATATGGATGATCTGGTCCTAGAGAACATTTGTGACCGCGTGAAGTCCCTAGTATTCACAAAGCGAGAAACAGTAAGCTTTAAATTCCTCTAAATTGCTCTGACCCCAAAAAAAAAAAAAAAAAAATCTCTGAATTGAATAATACTAATAGTGTACTTCATAGGAATTTTCTTTTTTTTTCATAAAAATGTACACTACATGGGACACATATAGAAAATAATTTTTTTTTTTGTGGATTCCACATCATTAAATTGAGCCCATACCATTAAATGAGAGTGTAGTATTCCTATGATATCCCAAAATATGGATTCAAATAATATTACTCTATTCCATACAATCATTGTGCAAATAGTTAACTTTGAACAATGAAATTTTGTATGTGGCTGATCATAATGCAGATCACTAGAGAGGGAGACCCAGTTCAAAGAATGCTATTTGTGGTAAGGGGTCACCTTCAGAGCAGCCAAGTCCTAAGAGATGGGGTGAAGAGTTGTTGCATGCTAGGCCCCGGAAACTTCAGTGGCGACGAGCTTCTTTCATGGTGTCTAAGGAGGCCCTTCATAGAGCGCCTTCCACCATCATCTTTCACATTGGTCACACTTGAAACCACTGAGGCATTTGGGCTTGATGCTGAGGATGTGAAGTATGTGACACAACACTTTAGGTACACTTTTGCGAAGGAAAAGGTGAAGAGGAGTGCAAGGTATTACTCACCTGGTTGGAGGACTTGGGCTGCTGTGGCCATTCAATTGGCTTGGAGGAGGTACAAGCATCGCTTGACTTTGACATCGTTGTCCTTTGTAAGGCCTCGAAGGCCTGTGTCTAGGTGCTCTTCCATGGAGGAGGAGAGGCTTCGGCTCTATACGGCTTTGTTAACTTCACCAAAGCCTAATCAAGATGATTTTGACTTTTGATATGACAACAATATATGTATGTATATGGATGTGGACTTTGCTGATCTAAACTAAAATGAAAGGCAAAAAGGAAGTTTGCAGTTTGTGCCAAGTTCCTTAAAAGAAGCCTTTGGTGTCTCGTTGTTTATGTATATTGCATTAGGTTAAACCTAATATGATTAAATTTAGTATGTTATTACGTTGTGATTGGGATACTTCATTATCAGTAGAAAATGGAACAAAACTAAGAGGGGTAGGTTGGAAAGAAAAGGGAAGCAATCGAACAGAGTTACCTTTCCCTTTATTTGAGATATTAAGGAGGGAGAAGAGTAGAATTTTATTAACCTTATTTAAAAGTTACATTGTTAAGGATCAATATAACGAAATTATACTATCTAGAAATCATAACTTTTAATTTTTTTTTTCAATTCAACTCCAATTTCAAGAATTAAAAATAGACATTTAAAAGGAAAAGAGGGAAAATAATTCCCTGAGTTCTCCCCTTGCTTATTTTTTATTTATATTTAATTTCTCAAATAAGAAAACTTATTTATTTTTTCATTATAGTATGTCTTTCATTATCTATCATCCAAAGATTAAATAGAGTGTCAGCCTTTTTATAAAGTTAATTAATAAAATATTATGAGATTAATTTAATTTAATGCATTGATAATATATAAAATAGTTTTACACTATCATTTAATTAAATACTTTTATTTGTAAGACTTTTAAGATAATAGATGATTGAGTTAAATACTTTTGTTGATATGACATAATCGGTTGTCTATGTAATTTTTTTTTCTACATTAATAATGTATACAAATTAAATCCATTTATTATTATAATTAGATTTTGAAATAATTACTGTTACTATGTATTTAGTTGGAGAGTAAAAATAGGGTGAAAGTTTTATAAATAAGGTTTATAATTAAAATCATCCATAAAAATTGCACCCTCTTTTTACTCTTAAGCAAACACATCCTAAGAATTAAATACCATTAATAATAAAATAATATATAAGTGTAACCGTAGATGAGTGACATACCTTTTCTGTACGTCTTTGCCTCATGAGAATTGAGATATAGCCATTTGTCCATTTAGGTGTGAACATCAACACCCGATTGAAGCATGCAGTCGATGCATGGCATCCTGAAACCACTTCAAAATATGAGTGGTGCAGCCACCTGGAATCTTCCTCACACCCCAAGGAGCACTCCCTAAACGTATGTGAAACCGTTTCATCATGCAAGCCGCATCTTGGGGCAATATTCGGGGTCGAGGTTGATGCCCTCCCTTTGCACCCTCGATCTAAACTAGGAGCTATTTGTGTGCATATATCCGCCACATCAATGAAGTAGCATTAATATCCATGATGATGAAAGTTGGAGGAAGTTTCAAAATTTACGAGGCATGTATCATTGGACGATCCTATGTATAATATATCTGTGGTCTGAGTGTCAAAGCCACAATTTTTTCTTTGCTGAGGCCAACGGCAACTTGTGATACACTGCCAAAAAGTATCTAACAACTCAAAACTTACTTTCTTAAACGCACTTGTGCCTCTTTATTAACTTCTTGATGATGTTGATTTTAACTTTATACTGCTCTTAATTTTTGCTTTATAATTATATGTAAGAGCGCTGCTACACTGCCCCCATAAAATGTTGCGCCACAAAACTTGTCAGAAACAGTTTGGACATATATGGTAAATTTTGAGTGGTTAGACAAAAATTATGGGTGGTTAAAAATTTAAAAGTCTTTCTATCATATTTTGCCACAAAATTTCGGAAACAGTTTCTAGCAAAATTTCTAATTAGGAAGTATTTTCCTAACTATAATGCTTGGTGAGTTTTCCTTTATATTTTTCACACTGCCAGAATAGGGCCTTTTACCTCTTGAGTCTTTTCCACATCTATTGATTTGATTGATTGTATAGCGTGCAACAAATTCACACTCCGAAGCAAGAGAAGGGCTTGATGCTACAAATTTCTTTGTTAGCATCTGCTGTTATCTTTCCTTTTATAAAAACTGGGTTGTTTCTTCTGTATCATTAAATTTCATGTTTCATTTCTGTTTACCGCCCAAAAAAAAAAAGGTAGCACATTCCATTCAAGATCAGATAATTTATACAAATTGGCAACATATTTGTTACACAAACAAGTAGTGCAGTTGATTATATTTTTGACACATGCAAACAAGTTACAGCATATTTGATACACTCCCTAAAATAAAACAATAAAAGTCACTCAAGAATGTCATTGCTGAACAAATTCCAGTGTTTGAATTAGCCTAAATTGTGAAGATGGTACCCATGGCCAACACTCTAGATAGGCAAACGTGCAACATGTCCACGGTAACTCTCAATCAATCTATTGATTATATCTTAAACTGGAGAGACAAATAATTGATGGAGCTAATAAAGAGAATTATCAAAGGAGCTTTTGGTGTATCGCTTTTTATGTATATTACATCAGGTTAAATCTAACGTGCTTAATTTTAATATGTTATTAAGTTGTGTTTTAATATTTTTTTATTAATAGAACTAAACAAAACTAGTAGGAATGAGTTAGAAAAGAAAGGTAAAATAGGACAGAGTTGCTTCCTCTTTCTTCGAGATATCAACGAGAAAAAAAATAATGAAATTTTATTGATTTTGTGTGAAAATTATATTGTTAGAAAATATATGTAACAGAATTATACTATTTGAAAGTTATAACTTTTAGCTCTCTCATTCGACTCCAATTTTAAATTGAGAAGAAAAGAGGAGAATAAATCCATCAAGTTTTTCCTTTTCCTCTTAATTTTTATTTATTCCTTTTCTTATTATTGCTTTTTTATTCCTCTTATTATTTATCATTCAAAGTTTAAGTATATTGTGAATTTTTTATAGATTATTAATTAATTATATATTATTATATTATAAATTTTAAAATAATTATTATAAGAGTTACTTAGTTTTAACAATATGATAATGCATATCTAAATGCAGTCATATACAGGTGAAACACATTTTCTCTATATATTTGCCTCCTTAGTATTGAGATGTAGGAGTTGCTTTATCCTTTTTTTTATTGGGAGAAAAATTAATATTAAAGACGATTAATAAAGATTATTTAAAATGAATGACTGATTATATTAAAATTATTGAGAAAAGCTTAATAAATGTTATTTAAAGAAAAATTTTAATTTATTAATATTAAATTTATTAAATTTAGTTTACAATTATTTGTCCAAATTAAAATAAATGTGATATATATTATAATATTTTCATTTATAAGAAATCTCCTAATTTTCAAAAACGATCTTATTCCTACAATGCCAAACAACCACAAAGAAAATCATCATCCATTCTCTCCTCGATGCCTATTGATCTTTGTTGCCATCCAGCATTCAAAAAAGCTTCTGCTATCATTTGGAGATACCCACTGCATATTCCATCTCTGGTAATACCAAAGTCTCTGTGAAAAAGTACACATGAAAAATAAATGTTCCAATGATCCTTCATAACTTGAACATAGAACACAGAGATGCTTTTGAGACTAAAGGGCAAAGATTCAATCCAACAAAATGGGACTAAGAAAAGAGATTTCCTTTAGAATTTTGCTTCTAATGACAATTAGTGCTTTAAAATGATGACTATAACAAGTGCAAGTTAGTCTAATTCAACCATATCGGTGACTCTAGTCCAAGAAGGTCCGAAGTTGAAGATGATTCTTTTGAAGTAGTGACTCTTCTGTTTACTGATTTTTTAGGAGCTTCATAACTGCTTTTATCTTGTTGTTTTATGCTCTCTGATTTTTTATGATTCATGCCCATATTTCAATGGGTTATTAAAAAAAATGAAAAAAATAAAAAAGGATAGGGAAAAAAAAAGGGAGGAAAAAATTTAAAAAAAGGGAAGAAAAAGGAGAAAAAAAAGAGGGGAAAAATTTAAAAATGGATAGAAAGAAAAGAATACAGTGTGTTGGAAAGGATTAGAGGAGGTGTAATTAGCTACATGAATAAGGTTGTGCTAATCACAAAATTTTCAAATGAAATGGTGGTACAATAGTGGGGATGTATGTAGGGGTACTTTTGGAGATTTTAGTGCAGGTGACTCAAATTTAAATTAGTCCCAATTGGAAGCCAATACAAAGTGTAAAAGGATGATCAAAGAAGTAGGTCTATGATTGTTTATCTGAATAGCAGGGAAGTAGCTATCAAATCTGTCTGTCTATGCTTAACTGTGTATAATGAAGTGAGCTAGGAAGGTTTAAGTTATTTTAGGCTTTCATGTCGGGTGTTTTGTTGCTGTAATTGAGTGAGTAGTTTGGATTTGGTGTGTATCTTGTGTAGTGAATTTCGAATAGGAGGCAAAGGAAGAGCAGTTTGGTGTTCTATGTTGAGTTGTGCAGATTAATATGTCACCAAGTGTTTAGAAATATGTGGTGTATTGAAACAATCCGTAGCATAAAATGTTCCAAACTTATTTACGTGGGAATTGGTTTTGAACTACAAAATCTTCATAGCAGATGCAAAAATGAAAGTTGTAAGACTCATTTACAATAAAGGAGATGAAATGCTACCTGTTCTTTCAAACACAAGGATTGTCAGAGACGTTTCAATCTGTGCAGGAATTTCATTTCAGACTTCACTATAGGTTCGAGTAATTAACAGATTCAACTTTAGGATCTTCATAATTATAATATCAGGATATTGAGCTGAGCTAGGAATGAAGCCAGATTGGATTTGAGCTGAGATAGGAATTGACTTAGGAATTCAAAAGAGAATACTCTTCCAATTAATATTGCTACTTTGCTCCTAAAGGTTTTTGATCTATGAAGCATTTTTGAAGATGCTAGCGGCTACATTGAGTTATGCGGCTACTACTTTTTCAATGGGAGTTCTAATGGAAATGGGTGTATGTTACTTGTAAAGACCACTACATGATAGCCAATGTAGAGGTGGGATATGGTGTCGTTTCAGGTGCATCTTTAGAGCAAGGTGCTCTGATATGTCCCATATTAACTTCTGAACTTTGTTTCTTATTATTTTTGCCCTCACAGCATCTTGTCACGGATGCTTCCAATAAAAGTACCAAAAAAAAAAATAAAAATGAAAATTGTTTAGTCTTATATTAGTTAATTAGTTGAGGTGATAGATGCTTGGACCCCTTAACTAAAGGTCTCAGATTGGAACTTTGAAAATCGAAAAAATCCTCACTGAGAGACCCTTATCCTTTCAGGGACCTTAGTTGGATCGGGTCAAATTAGTTAGTCGGGTTTCTGGTAATAAAGCTCAAATACCAATTATTCCATTGAAACCAAAAAACAAAAGTTTGACAGTAGTTAGGGATATGGTCATGATAACTTTTATAATAGCTTGGAGACCCTTCTTGTAGGAGCTATCGTTTAGGGTTGACTTAGGTTTTGCTTAATTTTTAAGATGGTATCAAAATTTATTATATGGTATTTTTGGATTATCCACATATGTCTAATGTAGAGTGTCAGGGGGTGCATTAAGTCTTACATGGGTTGGGAATATGGCCATGATATTCTTTATAATAGCTAGGACAACTTTCTTCCCAGAAACTAACTTTTCGGAATTGAATTTGGCTTACTCAATTCTTAAGAAAATTAGACATACAAATTGTTTGTCCAAGTTTGTGTCCCGAAACTTGGCTAATTAAAATCAACGATTAAAATTAATTGAGATTAAAATTTTTTATAATATAAAAAATAATTCGATAATAATTTGTACCTATATTTTCAAATTTATAAAAAACAATTTTACAAGTGTTTTATCTATTTTACTCATAAAAAATTGCTAAGTGACTAAAATTTCTATTCAAAATTAATTGCTCGAATAATTGATGAGATTTGAGATGAATACTTCATATTTAACCACCCATAATTTCTATCTACATCAAAACCATTCTCTTTTATCTTATTTAATATTACTGCAGATATAAATTAATATAAGGAAAAATTTAAAACATATTCTAATAAAAATAAAAGTGTAAGGATCCTAATGCTCTTTTCGCTTTATCTTTTTAAGAAGTAGTTAGGGAATTCCTTCTATTTTCTATAAGTTGTAACAGAAGAGAAAGAAATTCATCTAAAAATTATGAATAATTTGTTATTTACAAGAATATCCATACAATATTTTGACAAAGATAATATTTTTCCTTGTCACTCTCTCCCCTTTGCAATACTTGTATCCAACATTTTTTTCCTTCATATCTATCCTATAGCACGCCTAAATATTGTTTAATTATTTGTTTTACATGCTAAATAGTTGTTTAGAAAATCATATATAATTATTTTATATTCTTTGTTTTTAATTAAAAATCATTTAATTAAATATATTATCAATAAAAATTACTTTAAAGTTAATGAAAAAGTATTCATTAAATAAAGTTAATAAAGAATAGTATTTTATTTAATTCTTTCGGCGGCAATATCATTTTTTCTTATTGAAAATTGTCAAGAGCTCGACTCACCAGACGTGTGAGAAGCCACGGAACAACCGAAACAAATAAAGCAAAAAGACAACAAATAAGCAAAAAATCAGACGTAATGACATATGAGACTTCTAACAGGTCAAAAACATTGTAATGGCCCTCTTATTCTAGTGCAAAAGAGCTCCTTTTATTTAGCAACTGATTCCACTTCCTTTCATGAACTCCTAAAGAAGACGCATTGAGGCCCGCCCAGTATTGTCATATTCACACCACATGTAGCATATAATCAGCAGAACTAATTCAGTACCCTTTGATCATATTTAGCACCCTGTTGCATCCATAGCTCCTTACACTTATCATTTACCTTCCTAAGCATTGAGATATTCTTCAGCCAGTCCTTAGCATTAAAGATAAAATTCCTTGTGAATCTGTGCTCCCAGAAGATTTTACCATGATTTTTGACTCAGGATCCCAGAGTTTTTGAATCTGAAAGAGTTACTAGATCTGACTCCTTACAAGCTGATTCTTGTAACACCCATTCAATTGATTCCTTTAGAGGATGAAATTTAGCTTCCCACAGGGAAATAGCCTTGGAATAATCTGACAAGCAACACACCAAGCATGACTCACCAAGCAGTAGTATCATTTGTGTGAGTCATTTTCCTCAAAGGAAAACAAAAAATTGGTATTTTATTTAATTGTTTACCAAAAATACTATATGAAGTTAGTACTAAAATATACTTATCCAACATATAATTCATAATATTAATTAAATTTTTAAACATTTACATATTAGCCACGAAAGGTAAAAATGGAAAAAATAATATTATTTACGTTGAGAGAAATAGTGGAGAATGCACACTAAGAGAAAGAAAAATACAGTAGCAATTAATGTGGAGAATAAAATTATGAAATTATACAGAATTATAGATTAATCTAGATAAAAGACGAAGGAGTTTTTGGTCCAAAATAAAATGAGGAGCTTGTTGACCTTATGTAAAAATGTGGATGAAATGAGTAAATTTAGGCCATATAATTATATATAGATAGTCAAAATTAAAAATTATTTAAAAGCTACAGGATTATTTAACAAAATTATGTAATTTTATGTTTTAATTTTAATTATTTATATAAAATCTAATAATCAAGATTTAATTCTTTTACTCTTATAATTAAACACTTCCCATATAAGAGCCCCTGTAGAGCTAAGAGATGAAAAAGAATTTGGACCTCACATGGCATAGTGCTCTAGGATATATGACTTGAACAAGTGACGGAGCTATGTTCAAAGCGTTCGGGCATACGCCCCCACAAGAATTTTAAAATTTTATTTAGAAACATATAAGTATATGTATATATTGCATCTTTGATTTTATTAAGTTTGTTCTCGTATTAAGATAAAAATTATTTTGTTAAATTAAAATTTTCTTATTATTTTTATGTACTATTTTTGTGTCTATTATCTAAATTTTTTCGATCTGTTGTTAACTTCAACTAAACGAGCAACTCGGCCTGTTTCTTTAGTAGGTAACAAAGGAAAGAACAAAGAAAGAACAGGAAGAGAGGTGTGAAAAATAAAAATAAAAATAAAAAGAGAAGGAACAACGATTAAGGACAAAGCGTGCACGTTTTAAGGAGGCGTCTCCCGCAGATGAACCTGATTAGTGCTAATAGCTATGATCGCCCACTTGTGACGTTTGAAAACTGGCCAATTATACGTGAGAGTTAAGTCGTTCACTACTGCTTAATGCATAAAACTTATTTGGCGCATGTTGGGAAAGTTTTTCCCAAAACTGGCCTATTTAAAAGAGAAAACCAATCGTAAGGCAACTAAATCAAAAATTACTTATACACGTGTGCCTATAATATTTCATTTAGGTGGCGAAAAGTTTTGTTACCTTTGCAAATTTTGGTTATACAAAAATAATTTATGTACATTATTTATGAACATCATCTTGATATATCATGAATTGAGTGGAAAAGAGATAAAATAAATAATTTAAAAAAAGAAATTCTAAGTGTTTTTATCTATAAATGCGATAAAATATCCAAACAACATAGCTCTTTTTAGTTGGTGGTAGGCATTTTCAAGTGCTACAACATGCGCAGCCATGAGAGGCAGCGCCGGGTTGCTATGCGTGGGGTTGACGAATGCCAGAAGATCAAAAACCTCCCTGAGGGGTTGAGAAGGACACCAAGTACTATCTCTGTTTGGATTTGGTGAGACAGCGTAGGTTCAAAATTGGCCAATTCTAATTACATCTTTCTGTTTTTCATTTTTATTTTGGTTTAGAGATAGGATTTAATTTTGATGTAAAGCAAATGTATAAAGTTTTTATGCGAATATTTAATTATGTTTATTATTAAAAGTATTTGATTTTTATTATAATTATATCAAAAGTATTACATTTGATCCTATATATGATAGTGAGAATGTTAATTAACAGATAATAATTGATCATACTTAAAGCTTAAAACCACAACCCAACAAAACACCGATACATAAAATTATGGGTATGGTTATTGGCCCTCCGAAATGTCTATCCACATTCCTCTATTGATTACTTATAACTTTAAATTTATAAATTATCCTTACTTAAACACTCTTTATTTTATTATTTTCAATATTTAATTAAATATATTATTCTTTATCTATTTACATTCCACATAATTATTTATTTTATATTTTTATTTATGTTATAATTTCAATTTTATAATTATATGAATTATTTATTAATTTCTTTCATGACAATTTGTTATCAACATAAACTATAACCATATTTCCATTACGGACATATTTGTTTAAGCTTAAAAAAATAATTTTACGCTGTAGAGTGATTTGTTAAAGTTAATATGTTTAGCTTATGAAAAAAACCATAAAACAATTGTTTTTAGTTTTATTTCTTCTTCAAAAAATAGTTCATCTATTTCTCTTAAATTTTTTATACATTTCTTTTAACAAAAATACCTTTCTTGAAAAAATCTCAAATATTCAACCTTAATTATTATGATTTAAAATATCATTTATATAATAATGTGTTAAAATATGAAATATATTATATTACTATTTGAATTACCTTTTGCAAAACATAGTAATTATAAGATTATATATTTTAAGGAATTAAAAAAAGGCTTCTTAAGTGTCTTTTTATTCTTTCAATTTATCTAACTTTGTACGTTGCTTCTTACTAAAATTAACGTATATTTGTAATACAATAGAATTTGTCTCTAATATATTTTTTAAAAATATATGTTTTACTGACAATAAAAATTATATTATTAACTGTTAAATTTTTTAAAAAATTACAATATTCATTGTGACTTCAATAACATTATATTATAAAAGTACTATAAAATATGAATAAAAAAAATAAGATAATAACATGAGGAAAGGATTCAAGGAAGCATGTTAAAATGAAAACTCAACTCCTACAGACGGTTTTTATCATTTGAATGAGAAATCATATTAAAGTTTAGTTTGTAACAATTTACAACTGGTCATTTATCTTCTTGTGTAGAAAAAATACAATGACTATAATGAGAAAATTAGAGAAGTGTACCAAAAAAAATAATAAAAAAAGAGAAAGAAAAGAAGAGTAAAGAGTTTTAATACATAAAAATAGGGAATGAGTAATATTTTATTAAAAATATACATGAATAAATTAATAATAATATAATTAATTAAGTTTAATTTGAATAAAATTATTAAGTGTGGATAATTTAGAGAATTATAATTATAAATTATTAGTAGAGAGTGTAGATAGATAAAAAAAAAAAGTACCAATGGCCTCACCCTATAATTATAAAGTATGAACATTGTTAAACATTGAAATCTCAATTGTCTAATTAAGATTTGTGAAATGCCATTTTTTGTCTTATAGTGTTAGGTATATGTCAACTAACACATCTAGCCCTCCCAAAAAAAGAAAAAGAAAAACAGATATGCAATTCACTTTCTAAAGTGTTTGTACTCTGTATATAGACTACAACTAAATGTCAAAAAGTAATGGATCAGCATTTTACTGATTAATCAGATTAAAAAAGGGTAAAGAACAATTAATTTAAAAGGTTAAATAACAAGAAGGAAGAGAAAAAAATTTCTAATGCCATTAACGAACAACGACAACACAACCTCATGAAAAAAAAAGAAAAGGAACAACAACAGCACAACCACGCAAGCGATGCTATTTGAGAACTTCCTTTCCGGGCCCCAAAGATATGGACTGACCTGGTCCAAAACCAAAACGAGTAAAGAGGCCTTGAATGCTTATAGATGGTGTGGTACTAGAGAACATTTTTGACCGTGTGAAGTCCCCAGTAATCACAAAGGGAGAAACAGTAAGCTCTCAAGTCCTCTGAATTGCTCTGACAAAAAATAAAAAAAAAATCTCTGAATTGCAATAATAGTAATAGCATATTTTATAGGGATTGTTTAAAAAAAAAAAAAAAAAGAGTGTACATTATATGAGACATATATAAATTTTTTTTTTTTTTTTTTGTGCATTCCACATCACTAAATTGAGTCCATACCGTTAAATAAGAGTTTGGTGTTTGTATGATGTCCCAAAATATGGATTCAAATAATATGACTATATTCCATACAAGCATTATGCATATAGTTAACTTTGAACAATGAAATTATGTGTGTGGCTAATCATGATGCAGATCACTACAGAAGTCGACCCAGTTCAAAGAATGCTATTTGTGCTAAGGGGTCACCTTCAAAGCAGCCAAGTCCTAAGAGATGGGGTGAAGAGTTGCTGCATGCTCGGCCTCGGGAACTTCAGCGGCGACGAGATTCTCTCATGGTGTCTGAGGAGGCCCTTCATAGAGTGCCTCCCACCATCTTCATCCACATTGGTCACACTTGAAACCACTGAGGCATTTGAGCTTGATGCTGAGGATGTGAAGTATGTGACAACATTTTAGGTACACCTTTGTGAAGGAAAATGTGAAGAGGAGTGCAAGGTATCACTCACCTGGCTGGAGGACGTGGGCTGCTGTGGCCATTCAATTGGCTTGGGGGAGGTACAAGCATCGCTTTACTCTGACATGATTGTCCTTTGTAAGGCCTCGAAGGCCTGTGTCTAGGTGCTATTCCGTGGAGGATGATAGGCTTCGGCTCTATTTGGCTTTGTTAACTTCACTAAAGCCTAATCAGGATGATTTTTATTTTTGATGATAACAATATGCATGTAGGCTTTGCTGATCAAAATTAAAATGAAAGGCAAAGAAGAAGTATGTTGTTTGCGCCAAGTTCCCTTAAAAGGACCTTTTGGTATCTCGTTGTTTATGTATATCACATTAGGTTAAATTTAGTGTGATTAATTTTACTATGCTGCTAAGTTGTGTTTCAATATTTTTTTCATTAATAGAATGGAGCAAAACTAGCAAGATCGGATGCAAAAGAAAAGCAAAGAATAAAACATAATTACCTTCCCTTTCTTTGAGATATTAATGATGGAAAAGGAAAAAAAAAGATTCATTAACCTTATTTAAAAATTATATTGTCTAGAAATATAATATCTATCTATAACAATAATAATACAAGGTATATAATCTAGAAAGATTTGCAAGTGTCAATCAATTGGACACTCTCTACTGCTTTCAATTTCTTTTTTTAATTGGAAATATTTAATTAGACCCACTACTATTAGGGCCCGTTTGGTATACCTGATAGGATAAGGGCTGATAGTATAAGGCCTGATAGGAAAAGGGCCAATAGTATAAAGCCTGATAAAAATTTAATACGATGCAGTGTTGGTATGTCATTGTATAAGATATTATATTATATAAAATATAACCAAAAGAAGATATTATAATAAATATAATTTTTAAATAGTTATCATAATTATTTTAGCTCTATTTTATTATATATAAAAATAATTTTATATTAAAAATTATTTATTTATTTATTTTTAATATTTTTTATAAATATAAAAAATATGAGAGAGAGAGAAAGAGAAAGTGAAATGGAGATGGAGTTTTTATATATCAAAATCTAAATAGGCTTACTATCACATTCCTATATTTGGTTATATTTTTTATTATATATAATTAAATTTATATTAAATATTATTATTTATATATTTTAATAATAAATTTTTATTCTTATATTTTTATTTTAGTTTGAATAATTATTTTACAATTTTTTTAAAAATATTTATTTATTATTAAAAAATATTATTTTTATTTTTTATTTTTTATTATTTAGTTAATAATTAATTTTTTTAATAAAATATATTAAAAAATAAAAAAAGTGAAAGAACCCTTATACATTAAAAGCTAATCAGAATACTACTTTCCTGGTAGTATTAAGTTATCCATTATTATAACATATAAGGGAGGTTTGATGGATAAGATTATACAATATGTTGATTGTATCAAACAACGGATAAGATCATAACGTATTGTATAACCTTATCCTATCATGCCTAATATAACATGTCAAACACCCCCTTAATTAATTTTGATTGATTAATATTTAAAAAAAAAATAAAACTCCAACTAGCCCACTCCAATGAGTAATTATGAGGCCCACTATAAGTTACTGCAATTATTATATATAACCCGCTCAGCTCACTCATATTCTCTAATCACAATAGCGATTCATACTAGGTTTGTCTAGATTCAAATGGATATGGGTATTGATTTAATATAAATTACAATTTTATACTTATAGCTTAAAAAAAAAAAGACATGGATTGAGATTTTATAAAGATTATATAATAATACTTAGATTAAGGGAGTATAAAAATTATATAGTAATTGAAAGAGTATATAAAGTATATAATAATTACTATTCAGAAATAATTTTTGATAGTTTAAATTATTAAACACTTATTAATATTTATCTTTTTATTTATTTAGATTTAGCAAAGTTAATCTGGATCTTTTTTGAATTTTCAAAAGAATGTTGCTTCTCTTTTTTACAATTTAATTGAAATCAAATTAGGAGAGGTGAAATGATTAAAAAAATAAAGATTTCACGTGAATTATGATAATTAATTAAAATAATGATATTTGAGCAACACAGTTAGAAATTGATATCTTTATTAAAATTGTGAATCAAATCCAATAAATAATTATTTTATTGATTATGACTAATATGATTATGACCATTAACATAAGTGTTTTGTTATTTTAACCTTTAGAATTTATTTATATAAATAAAATAATAAAATGTATATTTAGATAAATAACTATATTTTTTTATGAGTTGTTCAAATTTATAATCTTGCCAGATTAGTGTTTTACAATAAAGACATTCTTGTTAGATTAGCTAACTTTTTACATTTATCTTTTAATTTTAAGTAATCAACTATGTTTTGAATTTTAATTACATACGTGCTTGCATTTAAAGTTCAATTCTTATATAGTGGATATAAAAAAAATTATCAAAGAAAAGTGTGTTGTTTATGAAAAAAAGAGCATGTACCACTGTTAAGCAATATTGATAAAAATAATAATCAAATAATATAATGATAAAAAATTTTATAAATATCCTTAACTGTGAAATCTAAATCCTAAACTTTATATATGTATTTTTATAAAATTATATTATATGTATTTCTAATATTATAATAAATAATTTTATAACTTTAATAAGAAAATTTTAACAATTAAAATTATTATTAATTAATTTCTTTTAGTCTTACAACACTCCAATTGTATATTTATATTTAAAAATTACAATTATATATATTAGATTAGGTACTTTAAGCTTTGATAAGTAGTATTATTTACTTTTTCATTGATAAAAATACCATGGGTTTACATTACGTTTAAATTAATGAATTATATTCATATATATTCTAAATCTTATAATAAATAATTTTTTTAACTTTGATAAGAAAATATAAATAATTTGAATTGTATTAATTCATTCCTTTTATCCTTACAGCACTCTATTTGTAGGTCTTATAGTCATATTTATAGATAAGATATCTTAAGTTTTAAGATTGTTATTGTAACATCCCCAATTTTTTCTACGTCTATAACTCTGCATTACGAATTAAATAAATAATACTGTGTAAATTCATTAAGGGATAAAACACATTTAAAATAAAAATTTAATTAATTATTAGCCATAAATTTTAAATAAAAGCTAAGGGAATAATTATTTACCAAAACGCATCAAATAAAATTTAAAACTAAGAACTAAAATAAGATAGAAATAAATTAAATTGGCACACTTAAATATTTTATTAGGAATGAAATTTAGTAAATTATATTCAAAGCAAAACATTTAGAAACATGTTTGAATTTCTAACAGAACCTCTTAAAGCTCCCTGAACTGTTTAATTTAAGGATCCTGGGTAGAGTACTTGTGTCATATCACAAAGTATCCATGAATGATATAAAGTGATAACTATCACTTTCAACCTTTTTATCAAGGGCTTGGATTAAGTTACAAGTCTTGTCCTTGATCCAAAAGCTAAAATTCAAATACCCATCATCATTATTAGCATTTAAAACACCCAAACTCTCTTTAGACACAACCTAAATCACCAAATACTCACCCTTTCTTTCTCTCAACTCACAAAGCTCTCTCTCCCTCAAACCCTCTCCACTTCTTCCTCCAACCACCCAAAGCTCTCAAGAACCCTCCAGATTTCACTCAAAACCCCATGCCTCCTCCTTCTTCTTCTCCTCTTTTCCTCTTCTTCCTCTCCCTCTTGGATGCAAATCTACTCCTTTCTCCCCCTCAAAATCACGAGCTGCTATCAAGGGAAAAGCAAGGAGTTTCTTCAAAGGGTTGAGCGGTTCTTGAAGGTGGAGCTTGAATCTTGAAGGGGTGTTTCTGAGCTAGGAAGAAAAAGGTAGGGATTTCTACTCCTTCCTTGTCATGATTATTGAGAAAAAGTGTGGTTTATGCTTGAGTCACTATTCTAGGGTTCAAAGAGTCAAACATAGTGGTATGTTTAGAGCTTAAATTTAGTTTATGTTAGCTTTGGTGACTGTTCTAATATGGTTTTGATGGGTGGAACTCTTAGGAGAGCATTTAATTTGGTTATGCCACAAACTCGCTAGTATAGGATCATTTGAGGTTAAAAGTTGAATCCCCAAGATTTTAATATGAGATTGAGGTTTCTATAGGTTTAAATAATGTAGTTGACCCTAAATATAAGTGTGATTAAGGGTACAAACTTGTTAGAATCATTATCTTAAGTTTTGTTATAAAAGGGGTAGTGAAAATCATATGCTAGCAACTTAGAAAAGTGGAAAATTAATTATCTTACCAATAAAATTAAAGAAAACTGATTTTATCTCTTAAAGTATATATTATATGGAGTCTAAAACTGCCCTTGGATGGTTGATTTGATGTAAGAATGAGTAGAAATAATTTTAGACGTAAACTAATTCTATTAAGCCATTAGAAGGATAGATTTCGGTTCCTATCTCTTAATAGATCGTAAAACTGATTTAGGCTTGAATTATTTGAATTATATAGACCTTAAAAATATCCTTGAATGGTTAAAATTGGTTTAAGATGAATTATGAGAGAATTGAGTATCAACTAGTCAAGTTTCCTAGCAACTAGTGCCATTTTCGGCCATATACTTGAGGGTCAACAAGATTCATGTTTTAGTGAAGTATTCAAACTCGTTATGGTGAATTTAAGTGCCTTGAACCATATACAATCATGTGGGGTAAGTTTGATAGGGTTTAGAGTTGGTTTGGAGGAGTAAAGGGTGAGAAAAGGGTATATTACCAAGATTAGACCAATAAGGGTAGTAGACCATTCCCTTAGCATGGATTAAAAGACTTGATATCTAAATTTAATTGTGACTAAAATGTTAACGGGTTTAGAATAAACTCTATTAAACAAAACTCATATCATGAAGCCAAGAGCTATTGAGAAAAGTGTTATGTTGCATATCTATTCTAATGTGAAATGAATGTGTTGGTGGTAAACTATTTGAGATGGAAACTATTGAATAATTGTTGTGGCCAATGAGGCCAAAGAATGAAAGCCAAAGTATGCCTTTCTACTTTTCACTCTTGAAATTTTGATGATTATTACCTTGATTACTTCACTTATGCCTTATGATGATGATGGTTATATTTATGATAATGGATGTGTTGGAATTATGAGATGATGAATTATTATTGATGTTATGACTATGAATGGGAAATTCTAGCTATTTATTAGTGTTTGTAAATTTTTGGATTGCTCCTGATATAGCTATTATACTGTCGGATTTTTGCCAGAAAAGTTTCTTTTTATGAGTGGCATCATAATGCGTAAGTGCATGAGGATTAGAGAAAATTATGCCAAGAATTATGAACTATATTTGAAGAATATTACATGTTAAAGTAATGCACAATTCTCTAATTAAGACTAGAAAATGATCCTTCGGTAAGGTAAGATGATCCATACAGACAAGATAATTGGGCAGGATCCTTCGGTAAGGGAATGTGACCCACCAAGATACCTTTCTACTTTGGAGGTAACGGCCAAACACTCCTCCAAATGTACAAGTAGACCCTCTTGTTAGCTAGAATCTGATTTAGATAGTACTATGTGATGAAGGTCACGGAGTGAGCTCACATCCTAGGATAGTCTATCCAAGGCCAGTAATAAGTAAGAGCATGTGCTAATAGATAGCCTTAATGGCATAGAAACAAAGAATAGCCACAAAGGTAAGGAAATAAAAAGTAGCTGCAAGGGCAAAGGAATAATGAGCATATGTATGCATTACAAGTTTTTCATGGCATTTGTTACATGTTGGCATTTGAGTGATACTTCAATGTGTTGTTAATATTACTGCATTTTAGAGTCTTGCTTTAAGTGAATGAATAAAATGAATCCACTTCAAAGTTATGTTTTCAAAAGTTATTAAAATAAACCTTTATTCTATTTATGCATTTTCATCGATTTTTATTAAATAAATCGAAGTGGCTGAGGTGATGATGATGTCAGTTAAATGTTTAGTTAGGAATCCCTACTGAGAAATAAATTATTTCTTATCCCTGTGCATTCCCGTGTCGTTCTCAGATGCAATAGATGGCGATTACGGTGATCTTCATGAAGATATTTGAATGGTCATCGCACTATGATCCTACCCTCGACTCACTTGTTCTTGTAGCTCACAGTAGTTTTAGGTTGTACATTTTCTTCCACCGTCCATTTAGCAGTCCAGAAATTAGCTGGCATTTCTACCCCTGCCATCCTTATGCTAAGTTCCCACTGCATCTTGCTCATCCGTCGTACTTCCTAGAACCTGCTCCCTCCGTTTCTTCCATGGAGATAGACCCATCGGAGGAGAGTTCACTTACCGCTGTCTTGCATGTGGCCTAGTCTGTCTCTTCTTCTGCCGGCATTGAGATTCTGTCGAAGATGCAGTTAAAGGAGGATCTTAAGGAGCTCGTGCTAGAGAATGGGTTCCACAGTCCATAGGGTTGGGTTTTAAGGACTAGTCTTTTTGCTATATATCTATGTATGGATCTTGAGCTGTCAACTAGTGAGTGCATGTCCATGTTGGGATGCTTTATCTATGGCTTAAAAAATGTATATTTTGGGTGTCACAGTACTTTATACATGCTTGGTAGTGATCATGTGAATATGATAGTGACTTTTACGTTAAATTGTATTTCTTTAAAGGTGATTGTATCTATTTTGTTTAGCTTGGCTTGTAGCCTTGCTAATACGACTCATTTGGCTATTTTGACATGCTGATGTATATGGATGTATGCCCAATACTTACTTCTATAAATATATGAATGCACAGTTGTCCATATAAATTATATCGCTCCTTTATTTTATCTTATTATAACACAAATTAGATCATGGATTCTAGTTCTGAACGTCGTAACAATAATATCAATTCTATGCGTTATAAGGCCCTTTTTTTAGGAAGTATTATTTTTTTAAAAAAATTACACTATTTTTGTCAACTAACATATTTTATCATCATAAATGTTCCATTAGTTCAGCTATAATAGCTAATAAATACCACAATATGACTTAAGCGTAATATAGTCCTATTAGGGTGTTACAGTTGTAGACAATCATATGGGTGAGAAGGTTTACATTTCTCAAATGAATTTAATCTCCTTTGATCTAGAATGTCTTTAAAGTTTCATAGAAAAAAATTTTCAATAATGATTTATTTTGCTATGAGTATTAATAAAAGTCAGGGGCAATATTTGTTTTACATTAAATTATTTTTATCAAAGTCTGTCTTTACTCATGAACGACTCTATATTGTTGTATCAATAGTTAAGTCGAAGAAAGAGTTAAAATTTTTAATTTTAGATAAAAATGAAAATCTATGCAACACAACAAGAAATGTTGTCTATCAAGAGGTGTTTCAAAAGATTTAATATTTAGGTAAATATAACTTTGAGGTTAGAAATTTTTTTATTATTAATAACTAATTTTATTTTTATACAAATAACTAGATCAACCTTGGATTTGAGTTGAATGTCAATCATTAGGGAATCATGTGTAATTTTTCATTTTTTTATAATCAATTTGTTGTATTCTACTTTAATTTCGTTGTATTATAGATTAAAATCATAATGAAATTGTCTCTTTCATTTTATATTTATTAATTTATTTAGTTAAATTTAATTAAAATACAAAAATATTTTAAATTTTCATGTTTAAAAATATATCCCTTTTACACGGATAAAAAAATAGTAATTATATTATTTGAAATTAAAAATTTTTAATTTCTTCGTTCAACTTCAATTTTGAAAATAAACATTGAACATTTAAGAGGGAAAAAAATGGAAATAAATCCCTCAAGTTTTCCCTTCTTTTTCTCTTATTTTTTTTATTTATATTTAATTTCTTAACTAAAGGAATTTGTTCTCCTTTTTTTTTTTTTTATGTCCTTCATTACTTATCGATCAAAGTTCAAACATAATGTCAATTTTTTTATGTTGTCATTAATTATATATTATCATATGTAAATTGTGAAGTAATTACTCTAATGATGTATTTGATATGAGGTAAAAATGGGGGGAAAAATTTTCATGAATCCTGTTGATATGTAAAATTACATGTCAATGGGATCTATGAAAATTTTTTCTCTATTTTTACTTCCACAACTAAACATATCCTAAGAGATAAATTGAAAATAAAGAGTCAAAACTATTAACAATATAATATTACTTTCATCTGAAAATAATTGTTTAATTTTAAATATGTATATGAATTAAGAAAATGATTACAAAAGTCTCACTATTAAAAAAATTTAAATATATTTTATAAAATTATTCTTACTTATTTTTTTTAATTATCTCTTTTCTCTACTTAATAGAAGGTATATTTAAAAAAATAATTAATATTGTTTAGATTTCTTAAAAAATTAATTATTTATAAAAAATAAAATTTTAAAAATAAACAATTATTTTGAGACGGAAATAGTAATATATAAGTGCGAGCAGTCGAGTGAAATTCCTTTTCTGTATGTCCTTGCCTCCTGAGTATTGAGACTTGGCCATTTAGGTGTGAAACACATGACAAAAACAGTTCAGCATCCGCATGGGGCATGCGGTCGTGACATGGCATCCTAAAACCAACTTCAAAGTATATACGACGTGCGGTTTCGAGATAGGTGCATGCTACAGTAGATATGAATTTTTGTATATTTATCAATATTTTGAATAAAATTACCGATATTTTGGGTATAATTACTAGTAATGATAATTATACAATATACTAATAATTTTACCAAAAATATTAATAATTTTATCTAAAATATTGATAATTTTACTTAAAATATTAATAAATATAAAAAAATCATAAATTTACTATTTTTCAGGTCCACCATAAAATCCAACTTCCTGAAATCATCCCCAAGGATCACTCCCTACACGCATATGACACTGTTTCATCGCGCAAGCGACACTGTTTCATCGCGCAAGCCGCATCTTGGCGTGATGCCGTTCAATTTTGTGTGCGTTTATATTACGCCACATGAATGCATGATAGGACAGGACAATCCTTCACCATGTAATTAATGGTCCCACATATGTTGGACAATCGTATCCTTTAACCCCTATATTTGGTGGGGTGAGTGTAAGTCGCATCTTTTTCTCGGCTGAGGCCCCGGCCACGTGTGATACATTGCCAAACAATATCTAACTACAAAAAATTAGACACTAAAGAATTGTTACCAGTTAGATAATAATAAAAAATTTAATTTATATGTAATATTTGTTATCTAATTAAATTATTTTATTTGAATAATTTTTAGAATAATAGAGATGAGAATTATATATATTTATTTATGTGATAATATATAATTAAATAATAATATAAAAAAAATTATATTATCAATATATATAAATTAAATTTATAATAAAATAAAAGTGATAGTTTAGGTGCAGTGAGGCAATTTTAAAGTGATAAAATATACACTAACACCCTGAATACATTGCCATTAATTGGGTAAATTGCTTAGATAGTGTTTGGAATGACTAAATTTTTGGAATTAATTTGATTTGAATTAATTTGATTTATAAATTAAATCTTATATTTAGAATAATTATATAAAAATAGGATTTAAATAAAAATTAATTCTTATATTTATAATATATTAGATTAAGTTTGGAATGACAAAATAAAATTGATTTGATTTGATTTATACTTAAATTTTCAAATCAAATCAATTTCTATCAAATTCTTTTAATTTTAATAGGATTTATAATACAAAAAAATCAACTCTCATAAAAATTAAAAATTAATTTATTTCTTATTTTTAAAACACATGAATATAAGATTTGATTTTTAAATCAAATCATTTTATTTTTTTTATATTCCAAACACACTATGAGAATCAAATTTGTTCAATTTTTGAAATGACATAAATGGACACCAATTTTTCTTTTATATTAGTTATATATTGTTATGGCAGGAACTAGTGAAAGCATTACGTTCTTTTTTTTTTTTTTAATTGCTTTTTGTGTTATATATATATATATTAACAATAAAGGCAAAAATTTTATAAATATATGGAGTCGCGACTATATGGCACTTCTTTTCTAAAAAGTTTTGTAAAATAAAGTTACCGTTGAAAAGTTTAGTTGTTTGATGAAAGGGGCAAAAAACCTTAAAAATGGACCTTAAAATTGTGTTAATTATAAAACAGGGAAAAAGAAAATAAACAGTATGTTGTTATTGTCTTGTTTATTCAATGGTATTTACTTGCAAAATTGTATTATTTCAATTCTATATTCAGTGTGTTTTGCATAATCTTGTTAAAAAGAGATATTTTTGTAAAAATAAATTTTAGTAGAGGTATGTTTTTTCAAAAAAGTAATTTTGCATTTCTATAATCTATTTATTAAAACTGCTTATGAGTGTTAAAAGAACAAAAGTGGTTTGTTTATAGATAAATTAGGAAAAAGATGCAAAAAGAGAAAAACTATGGTTGAGTAAGAGATAAAAAGATGTGAACATAAATTGTATTGATTAAAAGCACTTTTTTACATAAAAAGCATTTTTTCTCCAAAAAAAGCCATTTAGATCAAACTCATAATACTATAGATAGAAAATGTTCAATGGAAAGAATCTGTAATGTGTACAAGATGTAATGCAAGATGAGCATACTACTCATTTTAATTTCTTTTAGTTTCGGTTTTGACATAAGTATGTTAAATACTTAGACTTGGTTTGGCAATGATGGGTGCTCCTGCTTAATTATGAAAAATATAAGTCAATTTTTTTGTTAAATGAACAAAAAAAATTTGGTTGCTTTTGCTTTTAATTTTTAAAAGTTAGGTAATGCTCTTGAAAATCTTCATAGGATACTTTTTAAAACTAGCTTATATTATCTAAAATTTAAAAAATTAATATAACTTTACTTTTTTTAATAATAGTGAAAATAGAAATTATTGTATTTAATATTTATATCCGTTATAGTCATTTTTGATTTTAAAAATAATTTTATTAAATATTACTCTTATGATTTTTATTTATTGAGGGCAATTTTTATATTATTTTATCAAATTATATTATTATGACTTTTTAAGAGCTACTTTTAAAGAATTTAGAGGGTTCAATAACTTTAAAAAAGTCATAGTAATATAAAACCAAGCCTTAGTTTGAGTTATTTTGTGTTATGTAAATTTGAACGGAGTGGAAGAATTAGAGTATATTTTAGTACCGTCAAGGAAGTAATTATTTAAGATGTTATAGAAGCAATGATGGGGAAATATTTAGTGTAATGTCAAAATGAAAGGCATTCATACCTTTAATAAAATAATATGGATGAAGTAGTTTACTAATTAGTTTTAATGATAGTGATTTATTTGTGTTAAGTGGTTTATTAGATTATTACACCAATTTGTCACGTGCTTATATTATTTTATCAAATTATATTATTATGACTTTTTAAGAGCTGCTTTTAGAGAATTTAGAGGGTTCAACAACTTTAAAAAGGTCATAATAATATAAAACCAGGCCTTAGTTTGAGTTATTTTGTATTATGTAAATTTGAACGGAGTGGAAGAATTAGAGTATATTTTAGTACTGTTAAGGAAGTAATTATTTAAGATGTTATTGAAGCAATGATGGGGAAATATTTAGTGTAACGTCAAAATGAAAGGCATCCATACCTTTAATAAAATAATATGGATGAAGTAGTTTACTAATTAGTGTTAATGATAGTGATTTATTTGTGTTAAGTGGTTTATTAGATTATTACACCAATTTGTCACATGCAATAATTCATTTTTAAGCCAACGACCCGTAGGTTGAACTAAAAGATTTAATATTGTACGAATTGAAAATAATTAAACAAATACTTGGATTTATATTGATATGGGCATAACGGTTTTTATTTGTTTTTTCATTTAGTTTAATAAACATGAAAAGGAAAATATTGTAAGCTTTTGTAACTATCTAGACATTGTATAAAACAATGGCTTGTAAAGTTGTTCTAATTGATAATATTATATATTAATGTGAAAATGAAAAACAAATGAAAATCATGTAACGGTTACGAAGTGAAGATACGAAAATGGAAAGCGTAGAAATAAATTTTGTTAAGCAAATTAATATTACAATGTTAATATTATTTTGGAATTTAAGGGGGCATACCAGCAACAAAAATTATTTAGTATGTGTTTGTTCAGCGTTTGAAGCACTGAACGCATATTTAACTTCCTCGAACGCAGTAATAAGATTGTTTGGGTGATTTTACATTTGAAATCTTTTCCTGGATTTTTGATCCTCAACCATGATTTGGGAAGAACCAACTCTATTTCACCTTTGCGTTGAGTTTCTCCCGTTCAAAATCGATGACAAAAGATAAAGTCTTAATTACCCTTATCTTCCACCATCTGTAGGATCAAGGAAACAAGCTTTCGCCATTCCTTATTGAGATAGATGATGGACGCCGTCCACTAGCAAATGAGTTCTGGGGTGGGATTCGCAGATGAGTTATAGGTTGCGACTCTCCTCCTCTCTGAGCTGATGGTTTCCAATAAGATATGGTAACGGTGCCTCCTCAGATCTGTTGCTATGTGATTCGTATTTCGGAAGTGAGGCGAACCCACCGCATGCGCTACATGTGACAACAAAGGGAATAATTAATTAATTATTTTTGGTAGGCAACAACTAATTGTGGATTTCGTATTCTTTGTTTTGAACTGAAAATATTATAGTTGAATTCATAAATTTATTGCTTTTGATATTTATTTGTTGGGCTCGTCATATACAAAAACTGAAGATTGATTTTCTATTTTTTTTTATCTATTTTATATGTTACACCTTATATTTACACCATATAATTTTCTTTAAAACAATAATAATTTAGTCTATTTAAATATCTTTAAAATAAAAATAAAATAAAGAGTAATATTATAAGTATAATATTATACCCATATCCTTTTTAATAATTACACGTTCAAAAGTGATTTTGGTTAACATCATCCAAACAATAGTCATTTTATCATAATTATTTTTAAAATAAAAATATCCAAATATAAATCACATTAATATCAACCCATTTTTACTTAAAATCAATTTTAACAAAATCAAGTTAATACAAATCCTAATTTACAAATTTCAATCCAAACACACGCTAAGGGACAGTTTATTTAAACAAAATGTGTCATCAGCACAATATAGGTAAAATTCTCTTTATATACTATTCTTAAAAAATTCTTTTCATCCCTTGTAGACAGCTTCTCTTCTCAGTTCTCACGTTCCGAGGTACGAATAAGGGCGGATGTCTTGCATTCAAAAGTGGCTCATTTGCTCTCTCTTACGAGAAAAATAATTGCTACTAGCCGAACAAAGATGGACCATTAGTGTGCAGTTCTTTAAACTGGAGCATTGTCAATGCGACCCATATGACCTACTTAGGGAATGTCTGGACATTGTGCACCCTTTCCATTTTTTGTTTTTTTTGGGACAAAGACGGCTTTCCATTTTGTGCGCCTTTCCATTGAAAGACTCCAAAACGGTATTGACTTCAAGCCATTGTGGACCCTTGCCCTGGAAACCGACCTGCGCTGTTGCTTGGAATTGCCGGTGCTATACCCCCGAGTCATTGCGTACCTTTTTTGCTCCCTCTGCTCAAGGCCACCCTGCACCAAACCACCCAATGTCTACAAATTCCCTTCCACTTTGCTCGCTTCCACTGTTACCGAACTCCTATCTGCTGGCCCGAGAGAGGACTAGAGAAAGCGTAGCACACATGCCTGAGACTCCAGTGAGGTAAGTAATGTGACTTCTTTGCATGCATAAAGCTTTTGATTTCATTCTCTCATATTGTGTTTTTCTATGCTTCAGCAACCCTTATGATTTCAGTGTTTTCATACACCATCATCATATATATCTATGTCTTAGTATTTTTCTTTAATGGAATCAGAGAGGAAGGGGAGGATAGGTTCAGTCAATTACGAGACTTCCTTGACAAATTCTTCAACTTGCTGTTTGTTATCATTGCCTTCGACGCTACAACTATTGGACAAGAATTCTCCACCAAACACCCCAATGTTATGATGGCTATGGTTTTGATGGTTGTGCTTTACTTCTTAATGTTGCTGCTGGGAACAATGCTTCGATACCGTCTTGAGCGCTTGCCTAAGATCTTATTCTGGATCATGCTAGTGATTGGAAGCGTTTCTTCAGTTTTGGCTTTGACCATTATCAATTCACTCATAGCTTGCTTAGCTTCCATCTCCTGGGTTGGCATCTTTGCTGTGATTGCTTATTACGATTCTCAAGAGCTCTATCAACTATTTGTCTCTCCAGTTTCAGTACTGATTGAGAGTTACTGTGGAAATGTTTCAGATATAATCAATAGACGGACTCAGAGTAACCGTGGAACCGTTCAACGTCCCCCCGTCTAGACCCAAGCGGTACCGTATCCACAATTATGGCTATCTCAAACACCCTATTTGTGGAACTTGTTTAGTGTCCAACATTTTTTGTTGGTGTATTTTAGGGAGTGTAGGTGTCAACATCAGTTGACAGAGAAGAATAAAATGTATAATGTGCGTGAGTATAATATGTGTAGAAATAAAAGGATGTAAAATCCTTCATACTACTGTAAATATAACCCTTTTGAAATAAATAATGCCGAGAAGAAAATATTTAGTTTCTTTAGATTTAACTTTAAGAGGTCTCCATCCCTCTTGTCAGCATCCAATTTTCATCTAAGTTTCAAAAAAAATTTTCTTTATTTTATTATTATTATTATTATTATTTTTTAGCTTTCATTGTAAACACCATGGCCGAAAAAAAAAAAATCCTTTTATTGCAATTTAAATTTGAATCTTCCAATTTTTTATTCATCTCCTCTCTTAATTTGCTTCTTCTTATTTCATTTTCTATTTATTTTTCGGTCTCTTTTGTTATTGTATTTTTTTATAAAATTATCAAAAAATAAAAAAATAAAAAAAAAATTGAAAAATAAGGGCCCGACCAATTTTTTTTTTTTTTGTTTTTTTTTAAAAAAAAGGGAAAGAACGAGAAGGAAATCTCTAGCCAAAATGTTGTAAACTTTTCCCGTTAAAAAAAAAAAAAAAATTTAGACAACTTGCACAGTAATAACTTGAGCAAGTTGCTTGGCTTTGGGCGGTGCACGAAGCTTATAAAAGAGACACTTCTTTGATGCAAAAAGGGAGCATCTCACTCAATTTCAGGGTGGGTGAAGAGAAAGAAACATAAGGAGAAGGTTTTAGTGAAAAAAGAATTTTCAAAACTATAGGAGATTTCAGGCAAGCAAGAAAAGAAGAATCAGAGAGTGAAGACAGCAGGTTCAGCTTTACTTGCTCACAATTCATTTCAATTTTTTCCTGAAATAATATGATAATGAAATGAATATTGTACTTCCTTGATTATTGCTTGCTAACTGATATGTAGCATCCTGATATACACAAACACATTCATACATATGTGCACACTTGAATAAATTTAATCCAAATTGAAGAAAAAAGAAGCAGAGATCCCCGGACAAATAAACACAAACAAACACACAACACAAGTGAATATTCACACACAGCACACCTTTTTATTTTTTAATTTTTCTCATCTGAAATGAATAAAACAAATAGAAGGATAAGGAAGAACCAAAGCAAGGATAGAGGAGTATATTGTCCACTAAACACAACCCACAAGCCAGAATTTTAAACAAAATCATTGAGCAAATTGTTGCAAATCAATCACCCATGGTTGAACCTCCAAACCCACATAAAAAGAAACGTGAAAACAAAAACAGAGCTAAAATCTAAACATAGTCGCAAAGCAAACCATCTCCCTAGCCACCTTGAACCACCAGTTACGTGACCACGCACCACCACCATGACCACTCCCCACTGCAAGCCACCTTCTCTGTCTCCATGCCAATTGACCCAGCCCCTGTCTTTGGTGTTTAAAGAGCAATCCCTAACCCCAAGTGTCGTTCCCTTTGCTTCCTGCTTCTCGTTTTATTATTTCTTCTATTTAGTGATACTAATATTATGGACCCAATGAGTCTTGGTTCTTTGTGTTCCTTTCCTATCTTTACGTTGACCCAAAAAAAAAAAGGGGCTGTTTTTCTGATTTCTTTCTTAATTTTTTTTTTATTATTTTATATGATGTGAAAGTTTTTCACGTGATCTTGCGGCTCTTTTGTTTCTTTATTTTATTTTGCTAGCTCTTTTGGCTAGTGGGTTGTCTTTCTTTTGTTTATTGTTATTATTGTTATCATTATTATTATCCCCTAGAGGTATATGGCTAACTTGTTTGGGCCATTTCTATACGTCTTGTTTGAATAAAAAGTATTTTAAAAAAGAACATGAGCAAAATAGGAAAATAAATAGATAAATAAAATAAAAATAATTTCTTTTAATCTTTCATTTGAAATTTTGGATAAATAAAATAATTTGAAATTGGCCAATGATAAAAAAATTAGGAAAGAATCGAAATACCGATTAACCAAACTCTTCCTAACATTCTTGAGGTTTTATATAATAAAATAAAAATATGTTTTCAATCATATAAAAATAAATAAATGATAATTATAAACAAATTTGTTGAACCCAAATGTTACAATCATAATTCTTTTTTTTTAAAATAAAAATATTACAAATTTAAGGAAAAATATTATAATAATTCATTTTGATTTATCATTTCATTTAAAATAACATAATTTGAAATTGATTAATGACAAAAATATCAGAAGAGGATTAGAGTACCGATCAATTAAGCTTTTCCTCAAACTTTGAGGTCTCATTAGGTTCTACTAAAAGCGCCAGTAGGATTCGAAATTAATAATAAATAAAAATAAATATATATTTCTTTTCATTTTCTTAAAAAGATATTGCTATAAATTTATATTAAAAAAATATATTTTTATAAATAAAATTAATCAACACACAATTATTCTTTAAAAAACATGACTTTGAGTTCCTCATTGCACCAGAGAATACGTAAGAGTGCAAGTCAAGCCAAAATTAATTTTTCTCAATTTCTTTATTCCACTTGTCAATAACTATTATATACTTATTTGTCTTAAAAATAAAAAATAATAATAATTATTTTGAATTAAAAAATATCTTTTTCTAAAATAAAAAAAAAATCTTTATAAGATAAAGTTTATACATTTTTTATGAATAATCAGTTATCATTAATCTTGTGTTTAAAGGATAAAATAAACATTGTCAGAATTATTAGTTTGAACAGTTTACTTAAAGTAGCTATATAAAAGATGGATATATCAGGAGTGTAGTAAGATTAAAATCCAAATCTCCCCTATACATAATCGACTCTCGAACTCAAATCCAATTCTCGAAGGCCATCCTTTCTTTTATTTTTATAAAAAAATAATAATAACAGGTTTTTTCCAATATTTTTCTAGTGTAAAATAAATATTCATGGTGACTCTATAAAACTATTTATCATTGACTTAATCCCCATTAGGGATGTCAAAAACTCCGCACTGAATACCCGCATGAGGCGTATGGGGAAGATTTTGCCCTCATGGTAATGGGAATTTTGGGATTTTCAATACCCATGTTAAGCTGGCGAGGATCATTATCCTCATACCATGGCACCGCTATGAAATTACTATTTTACCCTTAAATTATTAATTTAGTTAAACTAATATTATTGTTATTTAAATTGATTAGACTAAGGTTTAAATTTATAAGTTAGATTTATTTATACTTATTATATATTAGATTAATGATTAGATTACTATTATGTATTTATTTTTATTTTAAATTGTTAGAATTTAGATTGTAGAATTGGATTATTGTACTTATTTTTTGTTTATTTTATGTGTTTATTTTTATTTTAAGTATATTAAATTGTTAGAATTTTAATTGTTAAATTAGATTATTATTTATGGTTATTTTAAATATTTTATGATATTAGAATTTTTATATTTAATTTAAATTTTTAAAATTTTTAATACTCTAACGGGTATCCATGGATATCCACGTGCATGAAACTGCAGAAGAAAAATAGATGCACTTACGGATATGGAGGCGGGGATGAGGCGGGTATTTACTCGTGGGGCAGGGGACGAGGGCCTATCCCCCACCCCGCCCCGCCCCGCCCCGCCCCATTGACATCCCTAATCCCCATTATCTATTACCCATTTCCCATTTTCTCATTAATCATTCTCATCCATTACATCATTTTCTTTCCATCATTCTACATCATCCGTCATTTCCTTTTCCATTTTTCATTTTCATTTTCATTTTAATTTTTTTCCTTCTCTTTATGGTTTCGCCTTTGTTCTTAATTTTACATATCAATTTGATACTTTAATTTCGAACTCATCATGTTTCGCCCTCCATCTCCATATCATTTCTATCAATAAGCCCTTTTGACTCCCATTCACCAATAGTTCCTAACTCTATTGGAGCACAATATGAGATTCTTCCACCAATTTCTAGCACCAGCACATCTTCCCTCCAACATAGTGCCATTTCCTAATTCTAGTGTTAGCAACCACAACACATTATCATCTCTATGGTGGACACCAACAGACCCACCACCATGGCAACCGACAGCTGCACCACTGCCAATCAACAACAGCTCTGTCCCCTCTAACAAGCTTGCAACTACCATTGATTATTTGCATTGTCAATTAAAGATAATTAATGCAAAACTTATAAGAATAGGGTTACCCAAATATTTATAAAGACTATCTATATTATATTCTTAAGCGATGTGAGAATTTAACACACCCTCTTCACACCCAGGAATAGACATCTGGAGTGTAAAATTTGCAAGACTGAATATCTACACTTAATAATAATTACAAGATAGGCTTTGATACTATCTTAGAATTGAGTGAACCTAACTTAATCACAAAAGCTAGCTCATAGGAGAAGAGTTGCCCAAATATTTATAAAGGCTATCTATGCCATATCCTTAAGCGATGTAAGACTTTAACACAAATCACAAATCACACATCAAATTTTTTGGCCGTAGAAGCAATAGAGAATTCAACCACACAACTACATGAAATCAACAATCAAGAATCTATTACCAGAGACCAGCATAGATTGGAGGGTGCAGAGGAAACGGGAGGGGTAGCTTCAAGCATGACTCTGTTGCACACTATGACAAGAACTACACGAGTAGCGAATGGAGGAGATGACGATGGCGGCGCACCGCAATGGATGGCGGAGCACAACATGCAGTGCCAAAGACAAATGTGCGAGCAAGGCAAGGCTGCGACGGCGGGCAGTCCACCACCTGATCGGAGCACAGCTAACAGCATTCCAAGTTGGATGCCCACGAGGCAAACTAGATAAGAGCGCGCGACGGAGAGAATGGGAAGAGGACAACAGTGCAACAGATACAGGAAAAGCAGCAGCGGCCGGCCACACCCTTGGTTTTGACTATGGTAGTTAAGGCACCATCACCAATCTTGGTCTTCAGCTGTGGCACTCTTCTTAGGTAAGGCAATGATGAAGGGAGCTAGAAATTGGCGACTCCAACAACTTCGATTGAGTTCATCTCCATGGCCAGCATGAGCAGCGAGAAGGCAAAGGAAAGGGAGAGAGGCACTACTATGCCTATCAAGCAGAAAAAAGGTGGAGGAAGAGCACAAAGAGGCTAGGGCAACAATCCTCATCCAATTTTCAAAGATGGGTCACCTATGGTTGGACATACCCAACCTGGTCCAAAGTTAAGGTTGGGGTAGCCACTTCCAATACCATGAAAGGAAGGATGCTGCAGCGACATTGTTGAGCCAGAGCCAATTTGATGACAAGGCTATTAAATTCTTTGTTTTGCTATATAAGGGCCCAAGCCAATTTTTGGTCAATCCAATTAAGCAATGGAATGCTAGTGGAATTTTTTTTTCATGTATTTGATAGATAAAAATAAAAAAAATAAAACTAATAGTCAAAGACATACAAGCCAACAATGAACATAGAAAAATGAGGGAAATGAGTATGGGATTGAGGCTGTGTTAAAGGTGCTTCCAAATCGAGGCATTAATGCAATTCATTCTCAGCTTCCTCACCCCTTTGTCACCTACACAGTTACACCTCCACAATCCAATTTCTTGTCCCAACAAAATAGAGTTGCAACACGAATTATTGAGCATCTGTCACAATTTAACTAATGAAACCAACCAGTGTACAAATTAATGAAGATTTTTGAGAGGGTTTTTGGCTAATTACTTGGTTTCTTGGAACTTTTTATGTTAAAAATTTGCCAACACAATATATTACAAGACAAATACAAAGGATCTTGCAAGGCAAAATGTCACGATCCACCCCAGAGGTCATGGCTGGTGCATAGGAGGAGCTAGTCTTCTAACAAGCCTATCAGAATTTTATAACAAAATGGACAAAATTTACCCTAAAATCGAACAATCCCTACGAATACAAGATTCCTGTTACAGTCTTAGAACACCAATACAACCATAGAAACAACTAGGCATTCTCAACTAGATTACAAAAACCAGAGGTTTAAGCTATAACCATTTACAAGCAACATGGGGGAAGTGGGATCCTGCCGGTGAGCTAGTGGAGCATAACTAATGATTTAGATACAAAAAAATAATCAAATTAATAACAAACTATAACAATAAAATCATACAACAACCTTCATAGTCCTCACGCCGAGTGTGGGGGGCCTGTAGGGAACCCCACATCCTAAGCAACTAAGACACCGATCGTGCACCTATGCTTAAATCTGAAATGGGGAAAGATAAGGTGTAAGTCAAATAAATCTAGTGAGAAATAATATATCTACAGTGGAAGTGGGACAAATGCAAGCACAAGTGTTTCATAAAATGGTTTATCAAAATACCCTTTTAGTTTAACATAAAATACAGAAAAAAAAGGGCTCCCACCCAAGACAGGATGGATATGCGAAAACACGATATAACTAATATGAATCAGATGGGAACTATAACCGAAAATCAAATTTTTCGTAATAAGAATGTTTCAAAATCATGAAATACGTAAATAATAGCCAAGAATCCATTCCAAATAGATTATATAATACCAAGTTCAAGATAATCGGTCACCAAAGTGGGAGGTTTCAAATCTAGAATCAAAATAGAATAGACATCTCAACAATTGGGCTCTTCCCGATAGATCGACGAGTTGCTCACCTGTCGATGTGTAACAAATCCGAACATGTTAGCCAAACACGCCGGGCTAACAACACCTCTACTAGCAGGGGTTCGAATTAAGGTGCACTAAGGCTAGCGTCAACGACTACTAGCTACCATTTTCTGTCAAAAATTCCTCCTGAAAACAAAAAGGCCAAAGTCTAAATATAGCTCTCAAAGATATCAAATTTCAGAATTCAAAATATCATTTCCAAACCCTTTTAAATCAGGCCACCAAATGTCAATACTTGGAGGTAGTTCACAAAAACAAACCTTAAAAACTTATTATATCGAAATCCATAAGTTCTTTTGTCCAAGTCCATAATATCAATCCCAACATCAAATCAGTTCCAAAGCCTCTAGATAATCAGTTTTCAAATACCAATGCATGAAATCATTAGACTAACTCAGAGCATCTAAAAAACCAATTTCTCAAAGATACCTGTCCCACTTTCTAACGTGTAAAATTAGGTAACACACTAATATAAAGGTCTTCAGGGATTCAGTTAGAATACTAAGAAAAGAGGCAGAATTCACATTTGGTAAACAACTTATCAAGGCATATATATATATATATAAAATAAGCATGTGTTAAAGAAGATAATGACATTGAAACAATGCAAAACTAGTTATAGATATATCATCACTTACCATGCACTCCAACATTGAGTAACCCTTGGATTCCCGAAGCCAATGGGTTGTTCCTAAGAAGGATCTAATCACATAAATATGACAATAATAATCAAACATTGGTAGCCGGAATTAAGAATTAGCATATTATAACCCCATTCTTACTATTAATTAGTTTTGTACCATTCGTAACTTAGCAAAATTGATTCCCTAATTATTTAACTACAGACACTTAATACTATTAAGATGACTCACCATGCTGCCATTTGCTTAGCTCTTTATTGCCCTCATTTTTTTTCCTCTCAACTACATCCTATTCTTTACTCCGTCCAAATCAGAGTTGAGTCATATTTACTGCCTCAGTTGATTGTGATTCATTTTTTTCTTAGTTAAAAACGTTTCACCTTAATTAGCCTTGTTTCCACTAAGCCGGCCATTCAAAAAAAAAATTTTTCGAACTAACAATTACATCTTCTTTTACCACAAGGATTCACTTGATTTCTCATATTACTACACTGGTTGAAGCATCAATAAAACGATATCTAATTATCCATTCCATTAATATGGGCTGAAAGCACAAAGAAGAGAATCATAGAGAATTTGCTTGCTCAAATTTTTCCTAAATACACAGTTTAGGCATCCTTAGTGTTGCACCTATTAAGCATGCTTTCTATACTAACATTTAGTCATTCTAACTTAATTTTACTGTCATTAAACCAATTACAACAGCAGCTGTACCGCTATCACAGATTTCCAATTCATGGCACCAAATGAAATTTGCACACTCAAGACGCCAAGAATCATCGCCAAACTATTAGTAACTCCCTAACTAAGGATTAAACCAACCCCAAATACTTTAAAAGATCCTGCCAAAATCTTAGAAACAAATCAATTTTCAGCACCTTTGAGTAACGTTCGAACCACATGTAATCATCCTCAACAAGTTAACTTCCTACTGCGTGAAATTAAAATTCAATAAATTATTACCCAAACTTGCTTACTCTGAACCAAATTTCCCAGCCTCACAAATGACATATTTGGGCATCTAAATAACTGAATTAGAACATTTAAAACAACCACTCATCACAAGAAATTAAAACTACGCTTGCTAGCATCAAAACAAGTATAAACACAAAAATAAGCGATGGAGGTTTAGAACTCACCACTGAAGTTGTGGTTGGCTTAGAAGGACAAGATCAAAGTCGCCAAGAGAGGAACCGCAACAGAGAATGAGAGCTGCGACTGAGAGGGGCAAACCAGGGAGAGAGATGGGGGGAGGGAGAGGAAAAGCGAACAGGGAGGGAGGGAAAGAGAGACAGACGCGACGCTGGTGGGTGGCGGAAGGCTTGCACACAGTGACGGTGGCCGAAGGGCGTGCGGACAGTCATGGTGGCTAAGAAGAAAACGGAGACAAGGAGGGGAGGGAGAAAGTGTCGATGGATGAGAATGGGAGGGGCAGAGAGTGAAAAGGTTGAGCTGAGACAGGAAAAAAAAATGATGGAAGAAGATAGGTGAGAAGGAGGGGTTTAGGGTGGATCACCCTACTAAAGGTGTATACTTCCTTTTTTTTTTTTTTTTTTTGGCAATATTCTTCTCATAAAGAAATCATTTTCATTTAAATTGAGTTTAACCCCTCTATCATTATAAGATTGAGGGTAAATATATTTCAAAGCCTCAAGCTCATGTGCGATTCTAAAGTTTCCTCGCTACCAACGTTTTAATTAGCCGAATATTACATTCTACCCCTCAAAAAAATTTGGTCCCCGAATTTCGAAGCACGCTTGCTAAAATGGCCTTGAATACCAAATGAATTTCCATCTGTTTCAAACTTAAGATTCACTAATCAAAAGGGTGGAGGAAATTTTCACTCAGAATTTCAAAATGGAAGTTCAAATGTCTGAGGCATGTTGTCCATGGAACACTTCATAACCATATTCAAAAGAATAATTTAAAACAGACTGGCACCCCCCCCCCCTCTCCCCTCTCCTCCTCCTCCTCCTCCTCCTCCTCCTCTCTCGAGTAGCGTTCTCAAATCAATTGAAATTATTCACCTTCAAGGTGAGACCCAAAAATCCATCATGCAAGTACAGAGAATACAAGTAGACTCCAAAGCGTATGGTCACCAATTGAACTTTTATTCCCATTCTAAGGCCACTCACTTGCGGATTTTACTCCAAATCAGATCCTAACTCCCAGGTCAATGCAATCATCATTAAAACACCTAAATCAAGTTCAAATTATAGTTTTATCTTCCAGTTGTGTATGCAAAATCTCTTTTCATACTCATCAACCTAAGCCATGGCTCAAACCTTTCCATAACCTTTGATTCAATACCTCCCCAAACCAGAATTTTACGCATTCATATCAAAGCAAGCTTCTTTCTTCTTTATGAGTATTTAACTTAGCTATCATGTAACCTAAAATTCTAGCATCGTTACTCACTCTACAGCTTGTCTATTTGCTACAAAAGGCTTGACTGAAGCTGCATAGAGCAGAGGGGGCAATTTCCTTATCTCCCCCCAAACCTCCTTATCATAGATCTGTTCCATTTTAAATCATTAGTAAATATAACAAACAGTTTAAACTAATATCAAGAAAGCATTTATAAATGAAAGAACATTAATTCTCCATCCTCATACTTTGCTAACTGAATTTAAACGTTCAAACAAGGTAGACTTTAATCTCAAGCTAGCCACATTTAATCCAATACCAGTAAAACATATCATGAACGTAAAGCAAAATTTCGTACATCATTTTAAGAACTAACCAAAAATTATGATAGCATTACAGTGCCCCTTTTTTTTAAAAAAGAGTTTTTGTCCTGGGGTATTTCAGAGTTGTGGGTTCCACAAGTTCTAGTAAATTCATTGTCCTAACTCAAATCAAACTTCTCAATATAATCAAAGAACTTGCAAGCGCAATGCATGACTTCATCACGTTAAAGTGCCTTACTTTCCAACAGGTCATGATTGTTTAACTTATAATTGAAATATTGAACTATTATACGGTCTGTGGTCTAAATGCAATTAACACTAGAAGCACTACTTTTCTTCCAGGAACAAATTACACCCGAAATACCCTCTTGTTGGGATTTATTGATTCATGGAGCTATGACTAATAAAACATTCCATTAGTTAATGCTATTACCTGCTTGTTTCCAATGCCGGATGTACTAGGAATGCAAGCAATTAATTTCTAAACAAGTCTAAAATATATTTCCATGAAAACAACACTCAAATAAAATAATCAACCCACGTTAGCTGCACGGAATTTGGACACATGCTTGTCTCTGAAAAGATTCACAAATTCTGGAGTTTTCTAATAACCTTTCTTAGGTTGTATACCTAGCAGCCTGTATCTTTAATTTATCACAAGAAAACATGCAGTATTATGGTCACCCAAGTACTTGGTATGTCAAGTGTCCTAACTAGCTACAACTAGGGCTAACCAGCCCTCTAAACTAGTAGTAGTAATATAAGTCATAGAAAAACCAAAGGTTTAATTTATGCATTGAACCAGAAAAGTCAAGACCAAACCCTTTGCTAAAAGTTGTATGTACATTTGAAACCAAACGAGAATTTAGCAGTTCAAAAGCCAATTTCAAAATTTATAATTCACTATGAAATCAAACCATATTGTGTAAGCCAAAGCCAAAGTAGAATTTGTACTGAAAAACAGAGAATAGAATCAACCCAAGTTTAGAGAGCAATATCAAATTTAAGTAGAAGGTTAAAAAAAACCAGAAGTAGAATTTCTACATTAAACCAAAAAATAATATTAAGCCAAACCAAAATCAACACTTGTAAGTCAATATGAAACCAGAATTTAGGAGTGAAAAAGCTAGAGCCAAAAATTATGTGCACATTTAGTTTTAAGACTAGAAATTAGTACTTAAACCAGAGAAGCCAAAACCAAAACCAAAACCAAATGGGTTAAATGTGAGCGGAGTCAAGGACAAGTCATAAGAAGGTGGACATCATATAGAATTTAAACTTAATAGTAGAAGTTATCTGAGATAGAAAAATCAGGATTAGAATTTTGCCGCAGCAAAAACCCAGAAACAAGCCAAAACATAGTTTATACTTAGTTGAAGAATAGAATAAATTGCATACTGGAAAACTCAAAGATGTAACGTAATTAAAATGTGCTCTAAACTCAAACAAAAGACAATCAAAATAGCAACTAGAAACGACAACAAAAACATCAGCACATGGATTCCATTATAAACCAAAGGCAATATCATATTATCATTCACCAAAACTAAGACCAACAACAGGACCCAAGCTGGAGAACAATGCAAGAACAACATTCACCATGTAGAATAGCAATCAAATAAGGAAGCCAAGTATAGGGCTCTAATTTTATAGCGAGCGAGCTAAAAGACGAAGTGGAGTACAGCCAAAACAGCACCATAACATCACGACTTTGAGGATAGCTCTTAGAATGACAACCTAGTTTTGTTTCAAGGGGTAAGCAAGCTTCTACCATTATTTAAAATACAGCATGGTAGTAAATACTATGCAGGCTCAAAACAGAAGGTCCTCACTTAACCAACATCATATTCAAGCCATCTAGCTTCACTATCAGCCATAATTAGTAATAAGTAATGCCAAACCCAAATCCACAAGAATTAATCCTAATTCATTAACATGATTATTCCAACTAGTTGGCAAGCATTTTAACTCATACTAAGGCACTCGAAACACATTACATCGCAACCAATATGCATCACAGATCACAAGCAACATTTAACTCTCATCTGGTAGCTAGTGACAAATGGCCAATCTATTCAACACGTGTACCCCACCTATATCATGCAAAACCTCAATTTCAGACATATAAAACAATTCAAGGGGTCACACATATCATAGAGGGGACTTTAATAGTAGATCGGAGAGAAGAAAGGAATCAATGACTTCCAGAACACGACATGCACAAAGTGCACAGTGCTAGGGATCACATGGAATAACTGAGATATAAGAGATCCAAGTAACATTCCTACAGGTCTTTAGTCGTACCACAATCTGGGAAATGGCCACGCTTCTATTTGCCTAGTTGTTACCCTATTAAAGAACACTTGCTCCATTATCCATTGGGAAACCTAACATTTTGATACCACTTTGTCACGACCCAACCCGGGGTCATGGCCGATGCATAAGAGGAGCTAGCCTCCTAGCAAGCCTACCAGAATTTTATAGCAAAATGGACAAAATTTCCCTTAAAATTGGACAATCCCCACAAATACAAGATTTCTGTTACAGTCTTTAGAACACCAATACAACCATAGAAACAACTAGGCATTCCCAACTAGCTTACAGAAACCGAAAGTTTAAGCTATAACCCTTTACAAGCAACATAGGGGAAGCGGGATTCTGCCGGTGAGCTAATGGAGCATAACTAACAATTCATATACAAAAGAATAATCAAAATAATAACGAACTATGACAATAAAATCATATAACAACCTTCATAGTCCTCACGATGAGTGTGGGGGGGCATATAGGGAACCCCATACCCTAACCAACTGAGACATCGATCATGCATCTATGCTTAAGGGTGCGTTTATTTCAGATTTTGAAACAAGTGATTTTGAAATTTAAATTTTATATATATCAAAAAAAGCTGAAAACTGATTTTTTTTTCAAAAGCTACTCTTTTCAGCTTTTTCAAAAAAGCTGATAACTGATTTTTTTGAGAATTTGATTATTTTTAAAAATTTATTCAAATATATGAAAACTGATTTTTTTCAATGAAAAAGGTGATTTTTTGCTGAAAAAAGCACAAACAAACACACCCTAAATCTAAAATGGCGAAAGATAATACGTGAGTCAAACGAACCCAATGAGAGATAATATATCCATAGTGGAAGTGGGACAAATGCAAACACGAGTGTTTCATAAAACGGTTTATCAAAATACCCTTTTAGTTTAACAGAAAATACAGAGGAAAAAAAAAAAAGTTCCCATTCAAGACAGGGTGGATATGCCAAAAACAATATAAACAATATCAATTAGAGGGGAACTATAACTGAAAATCAATTTTTTTGTAATAGAATGTTTCAAAATCATGGAATAAGTAAATAATAGCCAAGAAGCCATTCCAAATAGATTATATAATACCAGGTTCCAGATAATGAGTCACCAAAGCGGGAGGTCTCAAATCTAAAATCAAAACAGAACAGGCATCTCACAATCGGGTTCTTCCCGATGGATCAACGAGTTGCTCACTTGTCTGGGCGTAACAAATCCGAACATGTTGGCCAAACACGCTAGGCTAGCAACACCCCTGCTAGCTAGGGTTCGAACCAAGGTGCACCAAGCCTGGCGTCAGCGACCGCTAGCTACCATTTTCTATCAAAGATTCCTCCCGAAAACAACATGGCCAAAGTCTAAATATAGTTCTCAAAGATATCAAATTTCAGAATTCAAAATACCATTTCCAAACCGTTTTAAATCAGGCCACCAAATGTCAAAATTTGGAGGTAGTTCACAAAAATAAACCTTAAAAACTTATTATATCGAAATCCATAAGTTCTTTTATCCAGGTCCATAATATCAATCCCAACATCAAATCAATTCCAAAGCCCCTAGATACTCAGTTTTCAAATACCAATGCATGATATCATTAGACTAACTCAGAGTATCAAAAAACAAATTTCTCAAAGATACTTATCCCACTTTCAAATGTGTAGAATTAGGTAACACAATAATATAAAGGGCTTCAGGGATTCGGTTAGAATACTAAGTAAAGAGGCAGAATTCGCATTTGGTGAACAACTTATCAAGGCGTATGTATATATACATATATAATAAGCATGTGTTTAAGAAGATAATGACATTGAAACAGTGCAAAACTAGTATACATATATCATCACTCACCGTGCACTCCAACAGGTGATTGAGTAGCCCTTGGAGTCCCGAAGGCAATGGGTTGTTCCTAAGCAGGATCTAATAACATAAATATGACAATAATAATCAAACATTGGTCACTGGAATTAAGAATTAGCATATTATAACCCCATTCTTACTATTAATGAGTTTTGAACCATTTGTAGCTTAGCAAAATTGATTCCCTAATTATTTAACTATAGACACTTAACTACCTAAGTACATAAGATGACTCACCATGCTGCCATTTGCTTAGCTTTTTATTGCCCTCTTTTTTTTTCCCTCTCAGCTACATCCTATTCTTTACTCCGTCCAAATCAGAGTTGAGTCATATTTACCGCCTCAATTGATCGTGATTCATTTTTTTCTTAGTTAAAAAGGTTTCACCTTAATTAGCCTTGTTTCCACTAAGCCGGCCATTCATTTTTTTTTGTTTTTTTTGAACTAACAATTACATCTTCTTTTACCACAAGGATTCACTTGATTTCTCAAATTAATACACTGGTTGAAGCATCAACAAAACGATATCCATTCCATTAATATGGGCCAAAAGCACAAAGAAGAGAATCATAGAGAATTTGCTTGCTCAAATTTTTCCTAACTGCATAGTTTATGCATCCTTAGTGTTGCACCAATTAAGTATGCTTTCTATACTACCATTTAGAGTGTGTTTGTTTCTGCGTTTGGTGTGACAAACGCAAGTTGAAATGCATATAACGCAGCACTTAACATGTTTGGGTGTTTTCAATTCTAGCATACTGCAATGGGATTTAGCTCCTCCTGAACCTTGGTTGGACCAAAAGCAACAATTTGTTGCTTCCACGTCCAATTTTTTCCGTTGAAGAAAAGGGAAGGGGCTGTTTGGTTTGCCTATTTCTTATTTTCATTTTCAATGAAAATGAAAAATGGCTATGAAAATATGTTTGGTTAAATTTTGTTGAAAATATTTTATGAAAATATTTTCAGAAATCTTCGTGATTTTGAAGACATCGTTTTCACGTTTTCAAGATTTTGTATAGATTTTCAACATTTTATATACATGTATTGGAAATATTTTCAACTAAAAATACGGTGGCACAATGGTAAATCAAAGCAAATATTGTCCTTTCCACTCCGATGCGCTGTGCTCGAACCTGCTAGCAGAAACTCTTCTTATTTTACACACAACCACCTGCGATCGTGTAGAGACTTGATCTAACGAGTAATTAAAAACTTGTTATTGGATCATTCCTTTTTACTATTTATAATCATATGAAAAAAATTTTCATATTGTCATCTTGCATTTAAGATTTAATGAAAAACATAATTAAATTAAAAATAATTCTTTTCTACTATTTATAATCATATGAAGAAATTTTTTATATTGTCATCTTGGACAAAGTTTAAGTGCAGATCAAGAGGGTGTTGATATTAATGATACTAAAGCAACTCAAATGGCACAAGTTAGAAAGACAATTGTTATTCAAATGTGAGATAATTATTATAGATGATTGATGACTATCACTTTTTATACTTTGTTGTAGGGTGATATCTTTCTCTTTTTTTTTGTATTTTTTAGCTGGTTAATAAGTTAAAGTATAATAAAAACTGTAATTATAGATAGTACAAGTTATTTTGTTCAATTATATCTCTTTTTAGTGTGACTATAATTTACTCACAAATCATATATATATTCCGAACATATTTTGTCATTACAAGTCTGCAGTTGAAATTTTAGTAGATGAACAAAACGTGCAAATCAAATATATATAATTCTTATTATTTAATAATAAATATAATTTTATTATCTCAAATTTGATTTTGAAAGTATATTTTGAAAATAGACAAACAAACATATTTTCATTGTTTTCACTTTTTGAAAATAGAATTTACTTTTATAAACTAAACATATTTCCTAAATTCAGAAAATCTAAAAATGAAAACAGAAAATAAAAATAAGAAATATTTTCACAAACTAAACGCACCCTAACTTTTCAGTTTCCATTTTTAACCTTTAAATATATATATATTTTGATCTAAAGTTTTATTTTAATTATTTTTAATGCAATTATTTTCTACAATTTGTTAATTTTCTATTTATAATTTAATAATAATATCCACAATTATTCAAGTATCTTCAAAATAATATTTATATAATTTTAATTATAATTAATATTAATATAATTTATTCAAGTATCTTAAAAATAAAAATAAAATAAAAAGGTAATGTTAAAAATATGAGTTTAATTGGAGTACACTGACAGTGTAAAATTTTTTTACACTGTCATCCAATCAAAACATTCCATTTGCATGACCATTCAAGTAGTGGGTGGTTATGTCAAAGATTTTTACTGATGTGGCAATATATGATTGGATGTCTGTATAAAAAACTTTTACACTGACAATATATTCAAATTAAATCCTAAAAATATAATATAAAACTCATATCCTTTTTAGTAGTTTCACATTCTAAAGTGATTTTGATTGATATCATTCAAACAATATTCATTTTGACAAAATCAATTTTGAGATTAATGTTTTCAAACATAAATCACGTTAGTATAAACTCACTTTTGATCAAAATCAATTTTGTAGCATCAAGTTGATACAAACCCCTATTTGCAAACTCTAATCCAAACACACACTTAGTCATTCTAACGTAATTTTACTGTCATTAAATCAATTACAACAGCAACTGTACCACTATCACACATATTTCCAATTCATGGCACCGAATGAAATTTGCACACTCAAGACACCAAGAATCATCGCCAAACTATTAGTAACTCCCTAAATAACGATTAAACCAGGCCCAAATACTTTAAAAAGATCCCGCCAAAATCTTAGAAACAAATCAATTTTCAGCACCTTTGAGTAACGGTCGAACCACACGTTATCATCCTCAACAAGTTAGCTTCCTGGTGCGTGAAATTAAAATTCAATAAATTATTACCCAAACTTGCTTACTCCGAACCAAATTTCCCAGCCTCACAGATGACATATTCGGGCATCTAAATAACTGAGTTAGAACATTTGAAACAGCCACTCATCACAAGAAATTAAAACTACGCTTGCTAGCATCAAAACAAGTATAAACACAAGAGTAAGTGATGGAGGTTTAGAACTTACCACTGCAGTTGTGGTTGGCTTAGAAGGACAAAATCAAAGTCCCCAAGAAAGGAACCGCGACGGAGAATGAGAGCTGCGACTGAGAGGGGCAAACCAGGGAGAGAGATGGGGGAGGGAGAGGAAAAGCGAACAGGAAGGGGGGAAAGAGAGACAGACGCGACGCTGGTGGGTGGCGGCGGCTGAAGGGCGCGCGGACAGTCGCGGTGGCTGAGAAGAAAACGGAGACAAGGAGGGGAGAGAGAAAGTGACGGTGGGTGAGAGGGGATGAGAGTAAGAAGGATGGCTGGATGAGATGAGACAGGAAAAAAAAAAGAAAATCATGGAAGAAGATAAGTGAGAAGGAGTTGTTTAGGGTGGATCACCGTACTAAAAGTGTTGCGTGCTCTATATTTATTTATTTTTTCAATACTCTTCGCATAAAGAAATAATCTTCACTTAAATTGAGCTCTCCCATTATAAGATTTGAAGTAAAGATACGTCAGAGCCTCTAGCTCATGGGCAATTTTTAAGGTTTCCTCGCTACCAGCATTTCATTTAACCGGGTATTACACAAAATTTTCTTTTAAGACTGCTATTATATTTTCTTTGATGGTCCACATGGTTTACTTTTGAAGGCCTGAGTTCACCCGACTGAAAGTTAAAAATACGCTTTAGTACTCTTCCAAGGGGACGTATTAAACGAAGCAAAGCCCAACTTATCCCACATCTACCAGGGAAAGAGACACCAACAAAATCAGTTTTTTCTTTTAAACTGCTTTTTTATTCCTACTTTTATGGCCGAAAGTAGTCACACATCTTCCAGTGTGACTATTTTACTTATAAACGTGTTCAATTGGAGACAATAGTTCCTAAACAGTTTTTAAAATATTAATTCGCAGACGCATAATTAATTTTAATTTAACAAAATATTTTGAGTAGAAATGCTAAAACTGAGATACATTTATCTAGATAATTGTATTCAATTGTAGCATAGTTAGTAACAACGCTTGATTTTATTTTGGTACATAGGAAAGGAGAAAAGACAAAACTAAAAGCTCTAGGAATTTCAATATCTATGGATAGGGGTGTAAGCAGTTCGAGTCAATCCGATGAACCTAACAAATCTGAACCAAATCAATTAAATTGATTTGGTTCAGTTTGGTTTATTGAGTCCAATCCAATTGAAATCGATCAATATTCGATTCGGATATTGGATTATGAGATTTACAATCTGTTACCCGAACCAACCCGATCATATATATATAAACACACTAATATGCATTACATTACACATGGTTACAGACTTATTTCTCTTTCCAATTAGCATTACACACATTACAAACTTATTTTGTAATACAAGTTATGTTGCATTTTTGTTTGATGTATGAACTTGAGTATGGATAATTTATCTCTTTAATTGTGTTAATGGATGTTAAAGTTTGATAATATTATATTAATGCCTCCTGATGGTAATGGATTAGAATGAAAATTATTTGTTTGTATTTTTTTTAATTATGTTCATGATAATATTAGAATGATTTAACTTTTGGATATTAAAATAGAATTTAAAATTTACTTATATGAAAATTTGATGTTTGTTTATTTTTTTATTATATTTTTTTATTGAAATTGAAAAAAAAAATAAACAGGTAATCCAATCATTCAAACCGAACCAACTCGAATTTAATTGGTTTGGATTTGGTCAAAAGAATTTATGAATCCGAACCAAACTAAACTAAGATTTATTTTTCATTTAAACTTGATCTGAGCCAACCCGTTTACACCCCTACCCATGGAATCCGCAACTAAGAAGCAAGACAACCCCTCGGTGGTCCTTGCGATTCCAGATGACGCTCTCCGGTCATGGATCCTTTTTAAGTAAGAATGCTTGGTTAATGGCATGTTTGGATCTGCGTTTGGGGGTTAGAATTAATTTTGATCCCCTAAATTGATTTTATCAATTTTTTATGTTATTTGGTTTAGAGAAATTAAAATAAATTCTTATATCTAGAATTAATTTTGGAAGAAATAATTTTTTTTTACTTTATGTCAGAATTATTTTTAGAGAAACTATCAAATATATAAATTACTTTACCTTAAAATCCATTCTAACCAAATCAATTCTATCTAAATTCAATTCTATAAAAACAGGACCAAATACATTATAATTTAAGTGATTTGATACTTGTTCTAATATTTCAAATTTGAATCTTGTAAATAAAACAAATTAGGATACAAAAATTTTATTCTCATAATAAACTGATTCAACTAGAAACAAATTAGCTAGGATCAAATAAACTTTGGATATTAATAGTTTAGATTAAAATATATATATATATATAGCATAGTTAATAGCATATTATAAGATTTAAATATATTTTTAATTTTTATAAATATAGATTATTTTGATTTTAATTTTTCTAAAATTTTTTCTTGGGTTTTGGTCCTTTTTTCCCCATGTTTTGGTTTTGATATCTGTCGTGTTAAATTTTAATCCCTATATATATTTTAAAATATATGTTTAATACTTATAAATATTGAAAATTTTATTTTTGATTCTTATAAATATTCTTCCTTTAATGATGCAGCAGAAACAAAAAATCTGATATTGAAAAAAAGAGAGGTCAAATTCAAAAAAAAAAAAAAAATCAGAGAGACTAAAACTAAAATAATGTATATTTATGAGGGCTAAATTCATATTTAAATCTATTTTTTTTTCAATTGATAAACTTTAAACCTATATTATAATATCTACCAAAGTAGCATTATGTTCATGATGAAGGAAAGTGGAGTCTCAAAATTTACGAGGCATATGTTTGGGATAATAATCGGATATTGCTGTTCTGCTTGTCAAAGTCGCATCTACTTAACTCCTCAAGTTGAAGACCACACAAGTAATGTAAGGAAGCGTCTTTTTCTTTGCGGAGGCCCTGCCACTTGGCGTTTAAAACTGGACGAATTATACGCTAAACTAACATTGCCCACTATTGCTTAATGCTTTCACCCTATTTGATTTAAATATCTTTTTCTTTGCAGATTCACTTAACTTATAATTTCATTTTTACACCAATGTTTATTAAATAAATAAAATTTACAATGTCCTCATCTAAATATAGCTGAATTTATAACATTGTTATGCTCGAGTTCTTAAGCATATCGAGTTCTTTACCCCCCAACTAAAAAAATCTAGCAGAATTAATAATCTGTGAAGTCACCTTGTGAAAATTTTTAGCTACTAATCTGTTTTTAACGACTCTTCATTCTTTGCGGCGTTTTGTATTAATGCTTCGTCAAAAAATGAAATTGAGGATAAAGTTTTACGACTTAAATGTTCTGCCCTTTGATCTTAATGAACATCTTAATATGTTGGAAATGTATCTGTTACGTGTTTGATACACTGCAGAAAGTATCTAACAAATTGACACTTGCTTTATTAAACGCATTTGTGGCTCTGTTTCAACTTCTTGCTAATGTTGGTATTTACTTTATAATGCCCTTAATATTGGTTGCTTGGTAGCAGGGAATTTCCCTGTATCTTTTCACACTTCCTGATTATCTTTTACATCTTGTCCATATTCATTGATTGGTTCTATACCATTCAATGCTATAAAGTCACCACTTCAAAGCAAGAGAAGGGCTTAATGCTGCAAATTGCTTTGCCAATCTTTGCTGTATCTCCCTCTCTTTCTTTTATATCATTAAATTTCATGATTCGTTTCTGTTCACCACAGGGAAAAAAAAAAAAAAAACAAAAGGATCTGAACTCTTTCTCTTGCTGCTAAAACAACTTATTTGATAGTGACGCAATACATTCAAGAACAGGTAACTGGTACAAATTAGAATTACGAACATATCTGTAACACAACGGCCAACAAGTACAGTTATTCATCATATTTTTGACACATACAAACAACATACTTGATACAGTTCCTAGTATACAGCAAAAATCACTCCAACCTCTCTAGTCCTTGTAGTTAGTTGGGTTCAATCCCCACATTCTCATCTTGTCCCCCACCTCCTTAGCTCCACTAAGATCTCCTTAAAACCAAAACGAAAAAATCACTCCAACAAAGTTATTACTGAGCAAAAACCAGAAACACAGTGTTTGAGATAGCTGAAATTGTGAAGATGGTACCGCACGGTCCTAGATACTCTGCCGCTGGTAACTCTTACTCAATTTCTGGATTATATCTGAAACTGAAGAGACAAATAATTTGTAGAGCTCATGATAATGGTAATAAGCGGTCACAGCAAAGATGCCAACCCATAATAGGCCAGCAAACCAAGCAAGGGGTGGATATATAATTGTCAAAACCAAGACTGAAGCAACGCTTCCAAGCACCAGTATGATCCAGACTAGGATCATCTGCAAGCACTCAACTCGGTGCCGAAGCATTGTTCCGAGCAGCCATACCAAGAAGAAAAGCTCAATCATCAAAACCATTGCCATCACAACATTCGGGTGTTCTGTGAAAAAATCTTCCCCAATATCAGTAGCCTTGAAGAAGGAAATGAGATCAAGCTGCCACTTGAAGAGTTTATCAAGGATCTCCAGTGATTCTTTGAACTTAACCACCTCTTCCTCCCTAAGAAAGATTTCGTTGAGTCCATCAAAGAAAAGTGTTAAGACATAGATAGATAGATTGATTCACAGATAAGATAATGGTGTATGAAAACACTGAAATCATTCAGAAAGATGAGAACAATGGAGGAAGTTTAGCTTAAGCATGGGAAAAAACAGAATATATGATAGAGCCAACAGCATTATGCATGCGAAGAATTCACAAGTTTTCTTGAAGTGTAAGTGTGATCAATCATTTATTAGTTATTACTAACCTCATTGGAGCCTCATTTCTGGGTCTAACCATGGCAGGCATGTGTGGCACCCTTTTCCCTAGCTCTCTCAGTGAGAAGGCTCTCAACAAAAAAATGTGATGTGAGGGAATGAGGGGAATTAATGCTGATTGTTTTCATATTTCATGTATTTATATATTGAAGAGTTTTCATAGTTTCTGGCCTTGGCGGGTTCCAACTTAGGCTTAATGTTATGTACGTACTAAACGTATAATACGTTGAAAAAGCACGATTCTTTGGCTTCGAAACATAAGATAATTGACTTGTGAGAAATGTTATTAAAAAAGAGAGAAAGAGAAAAGGAAGACTCTAATGGCACGGTTTTGTGAGAAGATCCTACTACGAATCGTCTCTGACCCGAATTATACGCAAGTATAAAACGCGGCCACTGTGTCATTGGATTGAAAGGAAATTGAAGGCACAAACTTTTGATTGGCCTCAACGTTCATTTGACCTCTGTTCCATATGATTCGTGAGAATCATACGTCTAAAACCGAATCATCATAATATTTTGCAGTCAAACGTACGTAAATGTTTCGGTCACAAGGAAAAGCGCACGTTCGCATTTTCATATGGTGAGGATTATTGTTCACATTAAAAAAGGGGATCTATTAAATTAATATAAGAATGGTATCTATTAAATTAACATAAGTCAAGGAGGAATAAAACAGAAATTGTCCTTGCAGAAAATTAATGTGTTCGAATATGTTCATGATTTAATCCGCATGAATTCAAAACACAAAAATGAAGGAGAAAGACAGATAAATTAAAAGAAATACCACTCTCTTTTTTTTTGCTTGGTTGTGTCATGGAGATTTGGAAGGAATTCGGGAGAGGGCGGGACTTGTATGCCAAATAAGTAATAGGTTATAATTATAAAAATTATCAGAATTTTGGTAAAAAAATATAAGTAATTATTAAGAATTTAATTTAAATACATTGACAGTCAGCCAATAGAAATAGTAGAAAGTATCAACTCACACAAATAATTATTCATTATAACGAGAAATCCACCATTATTTATTACTTTCCTCTATTTCTATTAGTTGATAGTGTAAAATAATTTTACATTATCAGTATATACTAATTAAACTCAATTATTAAATGGAATAAAGTAGTATAATCAACTTAATGATCTAAGAGATAATAAATATGTTACCGTCGAAAAAAAAAAGAGATAATAGATATGTTACATTACTTAAGCAAACAAATTCTATAAAAAATTCTGGTTCTCTATCAGTTTTTATACCAAATAACCAGTTGCCCTGCTATAATTTCTTTAAGAAACAATTCAACTCAAACGTTGTTCTTCATAAAGAAATATGGATTTTTTAAAAAACAAAAATTTAATGCTAATTATTTCTAACAAATTATCTTAATTTTCATTCAACTCAAAATTTTGAATTAAGACCGTAATGTCAATATTATTATTCTAGATTTTAGTCTAGCTCATAAAAAAAAATTGCTCAACTTTCAAACCTTTTTTTTTTTTTTGTGATATAAAAATTTAGGTTGAAGAAAAGATTTATCCTAATTTAGAGTCAGGATATAGCAAGATAGTATTGATAGAATAATGAAAAAGTAGATAAATTATTAATATTATTCACATGGAAAAATATATAAGGCAAAACATATACAAGACGGCTATTTTTTTCCAAAAAAAAAAAAAGAAAGAAAAAATCCAGCCACACTCCTCTAAAGGGGAGGGAGACAAAAAGTAGCCACCAATTCAAATAGTTTCCTATAATAATTAAAAAAGAAAACCAATTGTAAAAGACTCTGCAAAGCAATGGGATTTTGTAACCCGCTTTTGTAGGCAACACACTTGCTTTAGGCATCTACAAACAAGGGACCTGGAGACAATGTGGCTGTCAGTTTATAAATGTCAATGTATCCTATCTCGGCTGAAATATTTATATATATATATATAAACTGACAACCTATTTAATGGTCAAATATTAAATAAGCAGAGTTTACTCCTCACACCATGTATTGAGATGGAGAATTAGAGATAATCATGAAGCACTATATAAGCAGTCAAAGCATTGTTACTAGCAACCTTTGTAAGTAGACCACAATCATCAAAACCAAAACCATCATAACATTGGTGTGTGTTGTGAATAAAGCTTCTCCAATAGCTGTAGTCTTGAAGGCAATGACACAAAACAACCACTTGAAGAGTTTGTTAAGGATCTCTTGTAACTCTTTGAACTTATTCACCTCTTTCTCCCTCAGGCATGTTTGGTTAATTCGATGAAAGAAAAATGTTAAGATATAGATGATGGGATATGAAAACAGACAAATTTGCATATTAGCAAAATATGAAAAAGTGAACAATATTGGAACGATCAAATTCAATCACTTACTGACCTAACTGGAGTCATGTTTGTGGGACTAAAATCCATTGTATAGAAAGTTCGGTCATGGCATAAGGGGTTTACAGTAGGAATTTATAGAATGAGATAAAATTTGAATTTATGGGTGAATTTAATTTAATCAGGCTACGCCTCCATTTATTAGGCTTATATTACGTGCGTACTAAACGTATAACATATTATAATATGTCCAAAGTTTTCAAAAACTTCCTCATACCGTTACTTCAGTATTCCTCTGTCTATCTTATACACAAATATCTCCAAATTATACAAAGTAGGAAGGAAAAACATCATCATTGTCTCTCTTAGATAAAACCATTAGATCACAAAAATTTCCAAATGATTGGAAGGCCTATGCAAAGCATAACAGACTTATGCCTCTGCAGCGAGCTAAAGAATTTGAGGACGATTATTGCATCTACACAAGTTCCCTTAGCATGATTATATCAATAATGTTCATTGAATGATTATAAACTTTCAGCTTCATTATTTTATTTATTTCGATGTTTACGAGCATCCCAAGGTAATGTTTGTCCATCAACTCAAGACTAATACTAGGGCAATTCTATAGTGCTCGCGGCCTTGAGCGAGCACCAATGTTTGGTTGAAGGGGGCAAATGATGTTGCTCCATGTGGCATTAACGGTAAAATACATTGTTGAATAATGAAAAAATAGATTTGAAAAAAATAAGAAATAAGTTGGAGTCAACTAATGTAAACTTCCGTCAAGTTCATAAACCCCAATTCAAAACTCTAACTTGTTGAGTTTCATTGTCCAAATCGCCTTACTCCATTTCATCTACCTCCATTTCATGATCAACTTTGGCAAGACGAAGGTGGTGTAGCGGTCCACTTGGGTCAAAAATACAAAACCAAAACTTGCTCCTACTGGTATTGTTAACTCTCATGGGATGCTTCTTTTTAGAAGCATCTCCCCTGTTGTCAAGAGTTGCTTGTTCTATCAAATAGTCCTTTGCCTCTGTTCACTCCGTTCCCTCATATAAGTTTTTCCTAATTCAAGTGTTTTTTAATTTTTCCTACATAACCAGTTTATTTACATTTGTAAACAAAAAACTGATTATCTACAACAAAAAAATAGTTAAGTTAGAAAAAACTAAAAATAAGGAGAGCCGTATTTGACTAAATAAATAACTTGATAATAGGTATATGTTTTAATCAAAACAACAATAAAAGGAGCAAGAGCTGAAAATACCATTTAAGAGCAAATACATCAAGCGCTTTTTGCTACCGATGGCTACTCCTCAAATAGAAGTAGATGAATTGGAGCATGATGAAATGTAGGAGCAGAGTTCGACAACTTAGGTTCTAATTTGGGGCAAAGGATATCATAGAAGTTTAATTAACTTGACACTGTTTATTTCTTATATTTTAAATCTATTTTATCAATATTTAAGATCATATTTTACCATTGAAAAGTAATGCCACGTAGAGCAACATCATTCGCCCACTTTAGTTGGGCATTGGTGCCCGCTTGAGGCTACGGGCCTGTAGAATGCACCTTCTTCCTCTCTCCGTTGAAGCCTTCTCAACCCAAATCAATAACATAAGACTCATAGTGAGCAAGCGATTGAGTTTATTGCTTCTCAAATAATATATCTGAATTTGACCAAATTATTTCAATAAATTATAGGAATTTTATGTCTACAGACTTCAACATTACATTAAAAAGGGGAAAAAATAAAGAGCAAATGAAAGTTATGCTTTAGCTGCCTCTGGAGCTGAGAACTGATTTTCCTGTGCCTCTGGAGCTGTTGAGCCCCTGAAGAGCAAAATGGCCAAGCTTCCTATGCAGAAATAGATAAAGCATCCATAACAGTGGGTCACATATGAACCAAAATCAGTTCCTACAATGCATTGCCAACCAGGTCCATGAGTCCTATCAAATTCCGGCAACAACATCACACAAAAAATGTCAAAAGTAGATTAAGCTAAGAAGTAACTCCACGTCTGTCATAGCCTCGCAATCAATTCAATTGAGTCTCAACACATTGGAGTTTCTAAGTTTGTATCTTCTTGATAGACCGGGCTATCTCAATGGCCTCAGTGACATCAAAGAAATCCAGTGCTTTTGATGCTAAATCCAGTGCATCCTACTGCATGCTTTGAAGCATGTCAATCTCACCAATCACTGCCTTGCCTTCTAGCATGGTGAACTAAAGGAAATTTTGTCACAAGAATGGGGAATTGAGGATGGTATAATGCTGCTGAAAAGGAAGCGCAACAATAGAGCACAATGAGATGCTTCTAAAATAGGTTGTGGAATGTGGATTAAAGGTAAGGTAGTGGTGGTGGAGATTTAATAGATTTCAGATTAAGAGGGTTCGTGCTAATGGATCAACCACGTATGGCTTTCATTCCTTGTGGCCAGCAAAAGAAGCCATGAAATTTATCCATTTTATTTTACCATATGATAATCATGGGCCCATTTAGCCTTTCTAATTGCATATGGATGTTTGCTTGGAGCTACTATCCTTGATAGAACACGGACCAGCGGCATAAACTTTGGACATGCAAGCGTGTCAAGACCTTGTATTGTACTCTAGTCACAAAATCTTGTACATTGCTTAGATGAAGTTATTGCAATTAGACTGCTCTAAATAGACGTAAGAGATAATAGCTGAAGTAATTCAAGTGTTCCCCATAACGGAGGGAAAAACAGAGAGCAATTGAATCAACAATGGAAATGGGTATAATATTTTATACATATCATTTTGAGCTATGACTTCATATTGATGTTGAAATTATAGCATGTGCTCTAGTACGTCATCCAATGATTAGCTTATAATTATGCTTTATTTGCTAGAGTGTTTTAGTAAAAGTGAAACGGTGGAACAATTCACAGTATTTTATCATCTTTTCTAATAGCATATTGTGAAGAATGTCTTTAATCACATTTGTAATTATTAGGACCACAGAAGATGTCATACCTGGATTATTCATGACATGGTGGATATTTGGAATACAATTCTAAACAATAATTTTTTACACGAGTTTAGTAGAGGTTCTTCATAGGTGAATATACAAGCAGACTAGTCTAGAAGACTAAAACTTACAACCACCAGAAAGTGGTTCCTGGCCAGCGATAATACAGTTGCTGCAAGTGCAAACCTCAGCTTTGTCGGCATATTCATCAACGAAGTCACAGGAATATTCATTCCTGTTTGCCTTCCCCCTTACCTTTTGGTCAGAAAATATTTATTTTTTGGGGCTTATTAAAGATATTCATTCCTTCATTTCTTGCTGTTCCTTTTTTCTTTTTTCGATCGATCCTTTTCACTTGTTATTCCTTGCCATTTCTTTATATTTTGTATAAGTGACCGTTGGGCTTACTGTTCTTACAAATTGGGCCCTATCTTAAAAAATATTACTCCAACATCACTGACAAAGTACTGACCAAAAAAAAAATAATGTGACCCAAAAAACCAAAAAAGAAGTATTGACCAAAAAGAATCATTGACAAAGCATGATATTAAAAAAAAAAAAACATATCACTAACGAAGGTAGGAAATAAAAATCAAGTGTATGACTATTGCCACATTCCAATGTCTATTGCCATATCCTTTTAGTTGCTTTTGTTTTGATATTTTTAAAATATTTTTAATCAAAAGTTGTGCTAAACTTTTATATATTGTCACTCTCATATATTTAAATTATATTTAATAATTATATTAATTAATATTAAATACAAGAATTTACTATATAATTTAATGATTTAAAATAAAATCATCCTATAAAAAAATAGAAAAAGGACCAAAAAATTAAAAAATGTATCTTTCTAGAACTATAAATGAAAATACTTTTAGTTTTAGCTACAAATGTAAAGACTTTCTACATAGCGTTTATATTATTATCTGTAGAAAAAAATGCTCCTATTTTGCATTACTTTGGTGACTTGCGGGTTTTGCTTATTTTATTTGATATTTTAATTTATCTTGACGATATTTAATGATTTTTGTCATAATTTTCTATTCACACTTGGGTTGTAGCCATGGTTGATTAGGAATCGTGGGCTTATATGTCTTTCATATTGATGCTTTGAAAATTAGCTTCATTGACGTAAACATTTCCCATGAATTATCTTTTTCATGGGGTTACAATATAATAAAAATTATTTAGATATGTTATTTTTGCAAAAATATGATATAAAGAGACAGTTATATTTTTGTTTGTTTAAACTTGATAAGTTATCTAAATTTTAGAGAGAATTGCATTTTATCCTCTGAATTATAGATCATGTATATTTTAGCCTTTAAATTTTTAATAAATGTGTAAATCGATCTCTTGAATTTTGTTAAATATACAAATTAACCATTTTGTTACTTTTTTCATTAATTGTTAATAAAAATATCATATATTCAAGAAAATTTAGCATATTTTTTAAAATTTAAAGGTTAAAGTATACATAATCTATAATTCAGGGGGATAAAGTATTTTTTTTTCATAAATTTTATTTTGCTATATTTTTTCATACAAGTCAATTATTAGATTTTGATGCTTGTTGTTGTCCTCTTTCTATTTTTTAATTGATTAATATTACTTGAAATTTGTTAAATTGAAAATAGTTAATTTTTATATTTAATATTTATTAATATAATTATTAAATATAATTTAGAATATGGAGTGACAATAGATAAAAAAAGTTTGACACAACTTTTAATTTAGCGAGTTAGTGTAAATGAAGTTCATGTTTGAATACGCCTTGTAAATTGTCACGACCCAAACTTAGGTCGTGACAAGCACACAAGTTGATTATACTCCTTTGCTCTGGCAAGCCTAAGAATAAAATGTTACTCATATAAGTTAACAACTTAATCATTAAAGCTCCTAAAAATTCAGTAGAATTTTCCCTAAAATTTGAATAATTCATATATCACATAAACCTATTTACCATAATATAATATCCAAATTTAATAGCTAGAATATATCCAAAGTATCAATTGTAAATATCAAAAGGACCAGTCATATAAAAGAGCATATTTAAACTTTGCGGTGACGTACATAACCCAAAAAAAAACATAAACCTATGCCCTATAATTGCAAAATACTGAGGTCAATAAAACAAAAAGCCTTTTTAGCAACAAAGGCCTACCAAAAATTTTTTTGGATAGAATAATAAATTTTAAAAATCTGCTACTTTCCACCTTATGAATCTGAAAGAAATGCAAGAAAATAAAGTGAGTTACATAAACTCGATAAGGATGTATAAACAAAATGAATAAAAAAGAAAAACTAAAATACAGATGAACTTTTAAAATAGAAAGAAATATCCTAGGTAACAATCATGTAATCACTAAAAGTAATTAGTGGGAATATTTTCATAATTAGAAACTCCTTCATGAATAGAAACAAATATAAAACCCAATACTTCTCGGTATGTCCTTTTAATATTTTCTTAAAAATCATTCTTCTCAAACATAAAGCTAAATCTTTTGTCAAATAAATAAACACTCTATAAGGGTTATTTAAGAAAAACTAAACCTTGTGAAAGGTAATCTTAATCCATTTAATCCAACTTACTTATTCGGTTGTGTTATAGTATGATTAATGGTAAAAAAAAAAAAAATCGTGTTTTTATTGTTTATGGGTAGGAACCTGTTGTATTTTATTAATTACAGTAAAGAATTTTTTATATTTTATTATTTAGTGTGTTATCCAAAATTATACTGCACCGTGCATAGCGCGAGTCTTTTCTAGTATTGATAGAAAAGGAAATAGACACCCCCCCCCTCCCCCTCTCTTTTTTTCCTGAAAACGAAATAGAGACACTTTGAAGCCCCCCACCAAACCCCGGTGTTCTTCGTGCGAGACTTTATCAACCCAAATGAGCCCATCTGGGAGGTTTGTTAAGTTGGGCTTGTTCCGTTTAATTGGTCCCCCTTTTTTTGGTTAGAAACAGGTCCCCTTTGGAAGAGAGCTAAAGTTTGTTTTATTTTAAGCTGGGTATGCTTTTTTTGGTCGGAAGCTGGGTGTGTTTGACCCAGCTTAAGTTGGGCATGGTCTGTTGTAGCGTGTGGCTGTTTGATGGGCCACTCCCCTCATTATGAATTCACATTTCGGACCCAAAAAAACAAATAATAAAAAAGCTGGGTGTGATATTCATTACTATTTTTCAAAAATAAACCCTTTATATTTGTCTCGTCATATTAGGTGCATGTGTGTGGCACTAATGATGACGTAGATCACTAGAGAGGGAGATCCAGTTCAAAGAATGCTATTTGTGGTAAGGGAGTCAGCTTCAGAGCAACCAAATTCTAAGAGATGGGGTGAAGGGTTGCTGCATGCTAAGGCTTGGGAACTTCAGTGGATATTGGCTTTGCTAATCTAAAATGCAAGGCAAAAGGGTGCTATGCAGTTTGTGCCAAGTTCCCATAAAAGGAGCTTTTGGTATTTTGCTGTTTATGTGTACTAAGGCTTTTGGACTCATATAATGCACGGGATAAAATTTTTTTGACAAATATTAAAAAAATTTTGTAAAATTTTTGGCAAATATAAAAATTTTATAATGAATAGATTGTATATAAAAATTTGCATAATTTGATATGAAATTAACAAAATGATTGATAAACATAAAATTCAGTTTACAATTTTATTACAACTTTAATAACCAGAAAAAATAAAGTCTAATATGAAAGATAATAAAAATAAAAAATAAGAAAATAGTAAAATAAATTCTTTATATTTAATGTTCTATTAAAATTCAAATATTTTGCAAGACACTAAATTGAAATAAATATAAAAATCATATATTATATAATAATAAATAAAATTATCTACTTTCAATTTTTGTCAAATGGCTCAAAATTTTTTTTTCTCTTTCCCTAATTTTTCAACATTCTAGTAAATTAATTTTAAAGATAAAGTTATATAAAATTATTCTATATAACAATTAATTATCCACATAAAACAAATAATTAATAATTAAAAGCATAATTTATTTTATAAAAATATATACTTCTAATTTTTAAGACATAATTGAAAATATTTAAAATCAATTACTAAATTTATAATTTATATATCATATTTATATACTCTATTAGAAATAGAAAAGATCAAGCTATATGTTTATTGTAGTCTAGTATTTTTATTTGTTTCAAAGTTAGGAATTTGAATAAGTTCTATATTGACATTGATTAATTTTTGGAAAATTGGCCGTATAAAAACAAAATAAAGGAATATTTAAACAATATATATTATAAGAAACTTTTTTTAAAAACTTGATTTTCATAATACAAAAAAAAAATTGATATAAAAATTAAAATTGTATAAAATTTATTTCAAACTATAAAGAGAAAATAAACAAACACATATATTATTTCATTACTGCTTGAGAGAAAATGAATAAATGCATTCTTTTGGTGCAAAATACATTCTTTTAGGGATATATTGAAGATAAAGAATAAATAAATACAGATATCAATTTTTTGTTAATTGATATATATATATATATATGAATGCAATAACTTTTTTTAAAAAAAGGAATTAAAGAGCTGAAAATAATATAAAGAGAGAACAAAAGCTTAGAGAGCAGCCCATAATTGAAAAGAAAAGTACAATAAAAAATCTCCTTCATAATATCAAACTAGCATCCATCCTATAAAAAATAAAATAGAAAAAAATAAAAATCCCCAAACTCAAATTCCTAAAGCATAATACAACATGAAACCATTTAAATAAAAATATACATTCAATAATGGGAACAAAGTTGCGATACAAACTTAATTTACATAATTGTGGTTATAGATATAAGAAGAAGTAGTAGAATAAATTTTCATTTTCTTACTATTAACAGCAAGAGTCTTAATGTTCTATCTATTAGTTTTATATGAATAACTCCGACAATAACATCTAGTAGGAAATAAGAAATATGAAGCAGTCATTATAGAAATAAAGAGATTCTCGGATTTTGGTAAAAGAGAAAAAATATGAAGAGACAGATATATAAGAAATATGAAAGTTTCTCATAAAAGCTTGAAGATAAAATTAATTATGCTTCTACTACTTTTTATTTTCTAATGATGTATTGATTTAAATTTATTTAAATTAATTTAATCAACTTTTATGGTTGAAATGAAATCAAATAGAAATATTTGAATAATAAACTATTTAAGAAGAGTTAGTGAAAATGAAAATCAAGGGATTATAAATTAATTTTTTTAAAATTATTTTAATAAATAAAAATTTTAAATATTTTCTTTAATAGTAAGTTTGAGAAAGTAGTGGGGATTAAAATTAATGTAAAGCTAATACATGGCATAAGTTTTCATGTTTTCAGTTTTGTTTATTAGTAGTATAGATTAGTTATGCTAAATTTGATTGGTAAAATGTAGAATAGAACCCCCCAAAAAAACCAAAAAGAAAAAAAAGAAAAAACCAAACCTCCCCAAATTATAATAATAATAATAATAATAATAATAATGATGATGATTTTCTTGCATCATTTTTGCAGTATATCATTTCAATATATGGAGATTCTTATATTAATAATTTGGGATTTATTTGATAAGATGACAAATAATTGATAATTTTTTTTATTACTATTAGTAGAATAACTAATATACCCAGTTATCAGCACATAATATCTAATATGTCAAAATAATGTTTACAAAATGACGTATGAAAAATATTTATTGAAAAAAGAAATACGGAGACATCAGAGACATACAAACCGACAATCAACATGGAAAAACGAAGGGAATGAGTATGGGGTTGAGGTTGTGTAAAAGGTGCTTCCATATATATATACATATATATGTAATTCATTTATTGAGGCTCAGCTTTCTCGCTCCTTTGTCACTTAGACCTCCATATCCAATATCTTGTCCCAACAAAACATAGTTGCAGCACGAATTGTTGAACATCTATGTCACAATTTAGTTTATGGAACCAAGCAGCGTACGAAGTAATGAAGTTTTTTGAGAGGGTTTTTGGCTAATTAATTTCCTGGAACTTGCTATGTTAAAAATTTGGCTACACAATATATTACAAGACAAATACAAAGGTTCTTGCCGGGTAAAATTTTTCTTCTATTATATCATTAGTTGATGATCCATGATTTACTTTTGAAAAAATCAGCTCAAAGAAAAATATTTTGTCTTATGAAATATCACGGCCTGAGTTCACCCAACTGAAAATGAAATGCTCTAGTACTCTTGCACGGGGACGTGTTAAACGGAGCAAGCCCAAGTTATCCAACGCGTCTCCCAGAGAAAGAGGCACCAACAGAATCGGTTTTTTTTTTAATCTGTTTTTTCATTCCTGCTTTGATGGTCAAAGTGTGACTATTTTACTTATAACATATTATAATATCTACTAAATTAGCATTATACTCATCAATCATGATGATGAAAAGTGGAGTTTCAAAATTTACAAGGCATGTGTGTTGGAACTAATCCTGTATTGGCGTTTTGCTTGTCAAAGTCGCATCTACTTAAGTTGAAGACTACACAAGTAATGTAAGGGAGCATCTTTTTCTCTGCAGAGGCCCTGTCACTTGGCGTTTAAAACAGGACGAATTATACGCTAAACTAATATCACTATTGCTTAATGCTTTCAACTTATTTGATTTAAATACCTTTTTCTTTGCAGATTTACTTAATTTTTAATTTCATTCTTACACCAATTTTTAATTAAATAAATGAAGTTTACAATTTTCTCATCTAGGTGTAGCTGAATTTATAACATTGTTAAGCTCAAGTTCTTTACAGGGGAAAAGCAAATCTAGTAGAATTAATGAATCTGTGAAGTCGGCTTGTGAAAATTTTTAGCTACTAATCCGTTTTTAACAACTCTTCATTCTTTGCAGCGTTTTGAACATTTCTATAATTTAATGCTTCATCTAAATATGAAATTGGGGGTGAAGTTTAGGACTTAAGTGTTCTGTCCTCTGATCTTAATGAACATCTTAATATGTTGGTACTTGGAAATGTATCTATTACGTGTTTGATACGCTGTATCTAACTACTTGAAACTTGCTTTATTAAACACATTTGTGGCTCTGTTTCAACTTCTTGCTAATGTTGCTTTTTACTTTATAATGCCCTTAATATTGATTGCTTGGTAGCAGTGACAAGTGACTTTCCTGTATCTTTTCACACTGCCTCGTCTTCTCCACATTCATTGATTGATTCTATACAATTCAGTGCAACAAATTCACCACTTCAAAGCAAGAGAAGGGCTTAATGCTGCAAATTGCTTTGCCAATCTCTGCTGTTTATCTTCCTTTTATATCATTAAATTTCATGATTCATTTCTCACCACAGGCCAAAAAAAGAATCTGAAATCTTTCTCATGCTGCTAAAACCCACTTATGGAATATTTGATAGTGATACAATCCATTCAAGAACAGGTAATTGGTACAATTTTAGAATTACTAACATATTTGTAACACAAACAACAACCAAGAAGTAGAGTTTATTCATCATATTTTTAACACATACAAACAAGTTACAACACATTTGATACACTCCCTCGTATACAATAACAACAATTTCCCCAACACCAATGAGCTCTAGCTCAATTGGTGCACCTCCCTAGTCCTTGTGTCCGTTTGGTCAGGGGTTCAATTCCCACATGTTCAGTTCTTCCTCCATCCTCTATCTCTACTATAAGCTCTTTAGAAGAAAAAATCACTCCGACAAATTTATTACTGAGCAAAAACCAGAAACATTTTTGAGATAGCCGAAACTGTGAGGATGGTACCGGCGCCGCATGATCTAGACAGGCAAATGTGTACTCTGCCGCTGGTAACTCTCAATCAGTTTCTTGATTACATCTGAAACTGAACAGACAAATAATTTATAGAGCTCATGATAATAGTAATAAGCAGTTACAGCAAAGATGCCAACACATAATAGGCCAGCAAACCAAGCAAATGGTGAATATATAATGGTCAAAACCAAAACTGAAGCAACGCTAACAAGCACCAGTATGATCCAGACTAGGATCATCTGCAAGCTCTCAACAGGGTGCCGAAGCATTGTTCCGAGCAGCCATACCAAGAAGAAAAGCTCCATCATCAAAACCATAGACATCACAACATTCGGGTGTTCTGTGAAAAAATCTTCCCCAATATCTGTAGCCTTGAAGAAGGAAATGAGACCAAGCTGCCATTTGAAGAGTTTATCAAGGATCTCCTGTGATTCTTTGAACTTAACCACCTCTTCCTCCCTAAGAAAGATTTGGTTGAGTCCATCATAGAAAAGTGTTAAGACATAGATAGATAGATAGATAGATAGATAGATAGATAGATTCATAGATATGATGATGGTATATGAAAATACTGAAACCATTCAGAAAGATAAAAACAATAGAGGAAGTTTAGCTGAAGCATGGAAAAAAACAGAATATGATAGAGTGAACAGCCTTATGCATGCAAAGAATTCAGAGTGCTATTGATATGTAGGTGTGATCAATCATGTACCAACCTCATTGAAGCCTCATTTGTGGTTCTAAAATTCATGGCAGCCATGTGTGGCACCCCTTCTCCCTAGTTCTCTCAGTGAGAGGCTCTCACTCAACCAGAAAATGTGAAGGACTTTGGGGAATCAGTTTTGTATTCCTCATATATATAGTTGGCGGGTTCACATTTATGCTTACATTTACGTACTAAACGTATCATACGTTGAAAAAGAGGGATGGAGAAATTAGAAGATCCTACAACGAATTGTCGCTGACCCGAATTATACGCAAATATAAAACGCGGAGGTGCAAACTTTTGATTGGCCTCAACGTTTATTTGACCTATGTTCCTTATTATTTGTCCTCCTTTTACCTTTACTTTGTGAGAATCATACGCCCAAAACCGAAAACATAATCATATTTTGCAGCCACTCGTTGTAAATGTTTCGGTCATAAGGAAAGCTAGCGCACGTTCGCATTTTCATATGGGGAAAATTATTATTCGCATTAAAAAAAAAAAAGGGATCTATTAAAGTAATAAAAGAATGGGATCTATTAAATTAATATAAGTCAAGGAGGAATAAAACAGAAATTGTCCTTGCAGAAAATTAATGTGTTCGTACATGTCCATGATTTAGTCCGCATGAATTCAAAACACAAAAATGAAGGCGAAAGATAAATTAAAAGAAATACTACTCCTTTTTTATTTTTCCCTTGGTTGTGTTATGGAGACTAGGAAGGAAAGGAAAGTGTAAAAGGGATTCGGGAGAGGATGGGGCCTGTATACCGATTACCAAGTAAGCAGTAGGATATAATTAGAAGAATTATCAGAATTTTGGTAAAAACATATAAGTAATTATTAGATGTAATAAAGTAGTATAGTCAACTTAATCATCTAAGAGATAATAAATATCTTACATTATTTAGGCAAACGAATTCCATAAAAATTTCTGGTTCTCTATCAGTTTTTATACCCAATAACCAGTTGCCCTTTTATAATTTCTTTAAGAAACCATTAAACTCAAACATTGTTCTTTATAAAGAAATATGGACATTTTAAAAAACAAAAATTTAATACTAATTATTTCTAACCAATTATCTTAATTTCCATTCAACTAAAAATTTTGAATTAAGACCATAATGTCAATATTATTATTGTAGTTTTTAGTTTAGCTCATAAAAAAATTTCCTCAACTATCAAACTTTTTTTTTTGTAATATAAAAATTTAGGTTACAAAAATATTAATATTATGAAAAAGTAGATAAATTATTAATAGTATTCATATGAAAAAATTATATAAGGCAGAACATATACAAGACCGCTATTTTTCTTTAAAAAAAAAAAAATCAAGCCTCTCCTCTCAAGGGGAGAGAGACGATAAAAAGTAGCCACCAATTCAAATAGTTTCCTGTAATAATGAGAAAACCAATTGTAAAAGAATCTGTAACCCGATTTTGTAGGCAACACACTTGCTTTAGGCATCTACAAACCAGAGAGCCCGAGACAACGTGATTGTCAGTTAATAAATGTCAATGTATCCTATCCACTTGAAGAGTTTGTTGTAACTCTCTGAACTTATTCACCTCTTTCTCCCTGAGGCATGTTTGGTTAATTCCATGAAAGAAATATGTTGAGACATCGATGATGGGATATGAAAACGAAGAAATTGGCATGTTAGCAAAATATGAAAAAGTGAAGAGCCTAGTGCAAAGAAATCAAAGTTTTCACAATATTGGAACGATCAAATTCAATCACTTACTGATCTCATTGGAGTCTTGTTTGTGGGACTAAAATCCATTGTATAGAAAGTTCGGTCATGGCACGACGGGTTTATAGTGGGAATTTATGGAATGAGATAAAATTTGAATTTATGGTTGAATTTAATTTATTAGGCTTAAATTACGTGCGTACTAAACGTATAACGTATTATACTACGTCCAAATTTTTAAAAACTTCCTCATACCGTTATTTCAGTATTTCTGTGTCTATCCTATACAGAAATATCTCCAAATTATACAAAATTGGAAGAAAAAACATCATCATTGTCTCTCTTAAATAGAACCATTAGATCACAAAAATTTCCAAATGATTGGAAGGCCTATGCAAAGCAAAACAGACTTATGCCTTTGAAGCGAGCATGATTATATTAATAAAGTGAGAATGATTACTGTATCCACGCAAGTTCTCATAGCACGATTATATTAATGAAGTTCATTGAATGATTACACACTTTCAGCTTCATTGTTTATTTAGATTATTATGCCCTTACCAAGGAAATGTTTGGCTATTAACTCATGACTAATACAAAGAAATGAAAACAATTCATGGTTTTATAATCATTCTTGCTCCTCAACCCAAATCAGTAACAAAAGATTCATGGCGAACAGGCAAGTTTATTGCTTCAAATAATATATATGAATTTGGCTAAATCATTACAATAAATTATCGGAATTTTATATCTAAAATCTTCAGTATCACATTATAAAAAGAAAAGAAAAAAGAGCAAATGAAAGTTATGCTGTAGCTGCAGCCTCTAGTGCTGAGAACTGATTTTCCAGTGCCTCCGGAGCAGCTGAGCCCCTGAAGAGCAAAATGGCCAAGCTACCTATGCAGAAATAGATAAAACATCCATAACAATGGGTCACGTAGGAACCAAAATCAGTTCCTACAATGCACTGCCAACCAGGTCCATGAGCCCTATCAAATTCCTGCGACAACATCACAAAAAATGTCAAAATAAGATTAAGCTAATAAGGAACTTCATGTCACAATAAATTGCGTCTCAACATTGGAGGTTCTTAGTTTTTACCTTCTTGATAAACCGGGCTATCTCAATGGCCTCAGTGACATCAAAGAAATCCAGGGCTTTTGATGCTAAATCCAGTGCATCCTGCTGCATGGTTTGAAGCATGTCAGTCTCACCAATCACTGCCTTGCCTTCTAGCATGGTGAACTAAAGGGGAATTTTGTCACAACAATGAGGAATTGAGGATGGTGTAATGCTGCTGAAAAGGAAGCACAACAATAGAGCACAATGAGATGCTTCTAAAATAGGTTGTGGAATGTGGATTAAAGGTAAGGTGGTGGTGGTGGTGGTGGAGATTTAATAGATTTCAGATTAAGAGGGTTGGTGCTAATGGATCAGCCACGTATGGATTACATTCCTTGTGTTTGTGGCCACCAAAAGGAGCTATGAAATTTATCCATTTTATTTGAACGTATGATAATCATTGGGCCCATTGAGCCAATCTAATTGCATATGGATGTAGCTTGAAGCCACTACCCTTGATAGATCATGGATCAGCCTTGAAGTGAACAATATTAGCTAGAGGTGAATAAGGATGAGTTGCATACATGTGCTGATCCTAGATAATTTTATACACGTCTTCAGTAATTTGTGGACTGGTCGGTTGAATTTGTCAAGTTCTGACTATGATCAGTTTGATTTGGAACATATTAGCTATTGTATGTTGCATAATATTCACTCTAATGCAGAAAACTTTGGATAAGCAAGCCTGTCCAGACATTGTGTTTTCCTTTAGTCACAAAATCTTATTCATTGCCTGGATGAAATTATTTCACTTAGACTGCTCTAAATTGACATAAGAGATAATAGCTAAAGTAATCCAAGTGTTCCCCATAGTGGAGTAAAAACAATCAATGTATATATAAGCACTTCTTAAATCTAATCAGATAGCAAAAGAATCAACAATAGAAATGGATTTATGCATCATTTTGAGCTATGACTTCATATTGATTTTGAAATTATAGCATGCGCTCAAGTACTTTATCCAATGATTAGCTTATAATTATGCTTTTATTTGCTAGAACCTTTTAGTAAAAATGAAACGATAGAACAATTAACAGTATCTTCATGTTTGCTAATAGCATATTGTGAAGAATGTCTTTAATTACATTTGTAATTATTAGGACCACATGAGATTCCTTGCCTGGATTATTCACGGCATGGTGGATATTTTGAATACAATTCCCAACAATGAATTTTGAGACGAGTTTAGTACAGGTTCTTCATAGGTGAATATACATATACAAACAAAGCTAGAAGACTTACAATTACAACCACCACATGGTAGTTCCTGGCCAGCAGGAGCATACTTGCTGCTAGTGCAACCTCGGCTTTGTCGGCATATTCATCAACAAGGTCACAGGAATATTCATTCCTGTTTGCTTTTCCCCCTTACCTTTTGGTTATAAAATATGTATTTTTTTGGGGCTTATGAAAGATATTCATTCCTTCATTTCCTTGCAATTTCTCTCTCTCTCTCTCTCTCTCTTTTTGGGATCAATCCTTGCTATTCCTCTGTATTTTGGATAGGAAAACATCGGGCTTACTGTTCCTAGAATATTGGGCCCTGTTCTACAAAATGTAATTCCAAAATCATTGACAAAGATTGACTAAAAAAGGCATTAACAACGGTAGACAAAAAATAAATAAAGAAATAACAAAGGATTAAAATTTAAAAGAGATTATTATTTTCTCTTTTAATTATTAAGGAAAAAAAATTATCTGACTTTGACACTAATATTGGCATTCACCTGATTCTAGTGCTACTATTACTCACTATTTAAAAAAGAAATTATTATATATTTACATAAAAAGAATAAAATAGTTAATAATTAGTTGCTTCAAAAAATTTAATATTAATTTTTTTAAAAATAAATTCTTATGTTCAAGTCTTATAAAATGAAAAAAAAATAATATAGAGAAAATTTTAATTTTATAATAGATTAACTTGATTCAAACTGAAATAATTAAAGTTTGATAGACTTTTAACACTCATAATTTATATTAAAAAATAATAAGGTAAAATAGTAGTTTATCTATGAGTTTAATTATGATGTTTTATTAATGTAAAAGAGTTTTATATTAATATTTAATCATATATTATTATATCTAAATTTTTTGAGGTAATGAATGTGAGAGTTAATTATGTTTATTGATGTGTCAATATATAATTAAATGACAGTATATAAAATTTTTTATATATAATATATCAAAACTAATCTCTTTAATTATTTATAATTTGATTCATTAATATTTAAAATTTAACTTTTATGTACTGATATTATAAAATAATTTACATTATCAATTAATAAAAATATAAAAAAAACATCAAATCATAATTAATAACTACCAATCATGATAATTACCTATCACGATTTATTACCTTCTTGAATTTTTATTAGCTATAAGACAAAATTGCTTTAGACTTTCAGTAAATAGAAATTATTCTCTCTTATTATCTTTCATTTTTACTATGTTTTTAGAATTTAATTTAAATATATTGACAGTATAAAATTATTTTATATTATCAATCAATAAAAATAGAGAAAAGTAAAAAATTATGATAAATTTTTTATTATAATATATAATTATTTATGTGAGTTGACATTTTTCATTAATTGATAATTGATGTATACAGCTAAACATCTTTAACAGCATATAACGAATTCTCAATGCTTACAGGGCAAACCAACCTGTCTTCCCCATGCCACCAAAAAAAATAACAAAATAACAAAAAAATAAAAAACTGCCTTCCCCATGAAACAACAATGAACAAAAGAATAACATCTCAATGTAAGTATTCAAAACCCACAAAAGCCTTCTCAGCAGTCAGCACCTTCTTCGCCACCTTTCTTTCTCCATCCTCCATCTCCATTCCCTCTCTCCCTTATTTTACCTTTTACCCCACCCCACTCTCTCTCTCTCTCTCTCTCTCCCCTATTTTGTTTCACCACCCTTCTCATTCATATTCATTCTTCATTTCCCATCTCTCTCTTGATTCTCTTTCTCGCCATATCATAACACGTGCCACGCACAAAAACCCACCACCTCTTGACTCGCCACCGCATCCTCCGGCGGCCGCCACCACTCCAATTCTCACCCGATGGCGCCGCGCACACTCTGGACATCATGCTTCGGCAAGCACCATCACGTCGGCGGTGGAGCCGGACACGACGGATCCACGGCCGAGGATGGCGGCGGGGCTGCTGGCCCCGTGCTGGTGGAGATGTTCACGTCGCAGGGGTGCGGGACGTCGCCGGCGGCGGACCTGGTGCTGTCGCGGCTGGGGAGGGGGGACTTCCAGCTGGCGGGGCCGGTGGTGCTGCTGGCATTCCACGTGGACTACTGGGACTATGTGGGCTGGAAGGACCCATTTGGGTCCAGCCAGTGGACCGTGAGACAAAAGGCCTACGTTGAGGCCCTTGGGCTTGACACCATCTACACCCCGCAGGTAGTGGTCCAGGGCCAGGCCCAGTGTGTTGGAAATGACGAGAATGCCCTCATCAGCGCCATTACATCCGCGCCTAGGTTCCCTGCTCCAACGTTCCAGGTTGGTTAGCCCTACTTCTTTTAAGTTTTGACTCATGCACGCATGCATTACTTCTATGGTAACTTCTTAGTAAAGTGAAAATTTTGGTCATTTGCTTTTGTTTATCAATTTCATTTTTTCTTGGTCATATTTATGTGAATCTTACTGAGAGAAATAATGGCGCGATGTGACATTGTCTTTATATGTCATTTTCATTTTATTATTAATATTATTTTCCGGTAAGCATGGGCCAACATGCCCGAACGTGGAAAACAATTACAAGGAGTTCCTTGTACGCGTAAAGACCTGATAGCGTCACGAATTAACAACCTCCTTGTACCTGGTGGGGGTTTTATTATTTTTAATGACGTAGTATTGCTTTTGTTAATATTTATGCTATTTTTTTTTTTTGACGTGATATAAAATTATTACTAATGACTAAATTGATAGACTGTTTAAAGCACAAGGAATTAAATTAAAAAAAAAGATAAGAGATCTATTCTTTTGAAAAAAAAAAAATAAAGTTAAGATACCAAATTGTCCCTTTTGGTCCCTTTTGCCCTCTTTCTTTCATTCCCCCCCCCCCCCTCTCTTCTCTCTCTCCCTTTTAGGGGTCTTTTGGGCGGTATAAGGGGGAAGGCTAACGTAGGTTTTTAGGATAACTTTCAAGCTTCAAATTCCAGGGAAATAATAGTAATTTTGAAGTTAAATATGGTTCGCACATCATGTGCCACAAGTTCAATAGGATTTATGTTTGGTTTAGCTTGGCAGCTACTGTCGATAAAGGTTTAAGTGAAGATACTAGCTTCAAATAGTAATGAGTACTTATATGTTAAAAGATTGTTTTAAATCTTAAAGAAGGTTTAGGAAATATTTTCATTTGTGAATGAATGTACATATTTGGCAATGCCATATTTATGAGAATGAGATATTTGGTGTGAAATCTCCTATCTCTATGTTTAAAATGGTTAGAAGGTTAGAAATGGCTATTTGTGAAGTTCTCTATGGCCCAAACCAATCAACCCCTTAGTCATAAGTATGAGGAGAGGTGCTATTTGAACCAAATCTCATTGGCTATGGCATTTTTAAATTTAAAAGAAAGCTATGCATACAACTTAAATGAGTTTCTTGTCATGGAATTATTTTTGCTTGAGGTTGAAATAAGGGGAAGAATTTTTGCTGTAGCGTTTTTCATGCTTTGCGAGAATAATTATTTTTACCAGAGCTGTGCATGCTTTTATCCATTATCGACCTTTTGTTTCATGATTCCTTTGTTAAAGAAGGAATTAAGCTACTAGAACATTGCACCAGAAAGGCTGTTTCGGTAAGAAACATATGGAAAAATTAGTAGGATCATGCTGGATTTTCATCTTTTCCTTTTCGTAAAGTGTATGGTGCCAACGCCTTATGTAATAGTTTTGACTTTTTGCTCAAGAAATAATGAGTCAATCTTTTAAAAAAATAAAAATCAATTAATAGCAACTTTTAAGAGTTGGCAATGCTTTCTTTTTGGCTGTCGGCGCGCTTTTCCCAAAGATTCATTACATCATGTATATGACCTTAGCCTCAGGTAAACCTGAAACAACTTGTGGTGGATCCAAAACAGATGTTGACATAAGGGATTTTTCAATCACAATGTCATCATCTCACGCAACAAGTGGGATGCCACTTGCTCACCTAATTAATGCCAAAATGGTGTTTTATGGGTTAAGGAAGCTGTTTTGTGCTTTTAATTATCCAAAGGAGTTGGATCATAGATATCACATTATCACTTGATCTTCCTGAAATTTTAATAAAATTAAATGTAACTTTTCACACATAAACTCATTAACAAGAAAATGAAGTTCCACATTCTATACATTTTCCAAGCAAAATTAAGTTCCAAGAAAATCAATAGTACAACAAAAGTATATAAAGTTTGACAGTTGAGCAAAATTGTGTGGTAGCAGGCAACTTTCAGAAGGCCAACATCAGATTCTTTGGAAGTCATCCTCACAGGAGCATTGAGGACCAAAGTGGACAGTCATGGGGCAGATGTCTTGGTGGCATTGTATGAAACTGGTTTGGTCACTGACTGCCCAAGAGGGGAGAACAAAGGGCGTGTTCTATCCAATGACTATGTTGTCAGGAAACTGGAAAAGCTCTGCACTGTCAAAGACCACCCTCCAAAGAAGACAGTATCAGGAACAATTACTTTTTCCTTGTGGAGTTCATTCAACAGCAGCAGGTGTGGCCTGGCAGTCTTTGTTCAAAGCAGCTCTCATCAAATCTTTGGTTCACAGAATGTTCAGCTGCCGGATGATATATGATATTGACTTAGTTTTTTGTTTAATTATTCTGCTTATTTTCATATTCCGGCTCCACTGTTAGGCTATACATATGTACAGGATATGTTCTAGTTTAGGACAACATTGGTTTATTCAATTATTTCTATATATATATATATTCCCTTCATACTTTGCCCTTCCTTCCTATTGGTTCTATATTGGAGATGGATAAACCAAGTTGAGATTGTAGTGCGCACTCTTTTAATAGGTTCTCAAACTGTACATTGAATGTGCTTCTTCCTGTAGGAGATAGAGGGCTGTCTCGTATTGTCACTAGATTTGATAATATCATTAGCAACTCAGATGTCAATGCATGCAGGTGTTAGCATATTTGCAATGGAAACTTTTTGCCCTCTTGGATAGCTACCGATGTCACATATTTATTCGTTCGATCTATTATACGGCCAGTACATTTGGTAATTGAAGCCTAAGGCAGGATGTTAAACATACTACCAAGGAATTGCATGGAATTTCTATTAACCTTCAAGGATGCTTGTCCAAAGTAGACGGTGATATGAATCACCAAGCAGAGGTGAGAATATTTCATTTGATCCAGAAATTACAGAGGTGAACTTGTTTACCGCAGAATTTGACGGCGAACTATGTTTCATCATAACATAGATGCACAGAAAGAATGATACGTTCATGAGTAATCAATTATTTAAACAAGATCATTTCACAAGCAGACGGTAGTGAGGACTTGCATTTATTTAACAAACAAGCAAACTCTACTATGTACAAGTCGGAATGCTCCTCCAAAAAGCTATTTTGACAACCATTCTAATCATACAATGAATCATCCTACCACAGTGCTTATCTTAACCGCCAATGGGCTGCCAACAAAATTATCACAGCAATGACATCTTCCCTTGAAGAAAAACACTTAACCGGAAGAACAAATTGCGTTTCGGAAGAACAAATTGCGTTTCACACAGAATCAACTGCTTGAACTTGCTGCCGAGCCAGGTACTTCTCCCTTCTTTCCTTCTATAAACATTTGGAGACAATTTAGAATTTAAGGAATAAAATATATATTAAATAACATTGAAATGAACAAAATCTAGTGTCAATATTGTACATACCCATTCATCAATTACAAGTCCTTCAGCAACAATTCGAGGACCTGGCTCTGCAGGAGGCTTCTTTCGAGCTTCAACTGCAGCATCAGCTTCGGCCAGCTGTCTTTTCAGTTTTTCCAAAGCCTAAAGACACCAGATTGCCATTATTGCACATCAATCCTGTATTGAGATTTGAGATAGTTCTCAGAGAAGTTTGACTTACAGGACTAGGCCGTCCTGGATCTATAAATACAACCCTCAAGATTCGTTCCACTGTCACTAGATCCCTTTGTTCATCAAACTGCATAATAAAAGGCCAAGTTTAACATTAACTTATAGTATGCCAAAGGACTTTCAACTTTCAAGAAACACATATTACAACTGCTGAATAAATATAGGAATTACAGCAAACATCATATCATGCCCTACATACATATGATATGTTCATGTATCTAATCTCTGGATTTCATATAAAGTCTCAATATTTATCTTTTCAATATTCAATACTTTATGTTCCTAATTGCTATTTTCTCTCTGTACTGTACTTAATATTCCTTAATTCTTCCATTTCTAATACTTTGCCAAGAATCTAATTATTTTAAATTTGGTTACTCATTCTTCTGTATCCAAGTTATGGCATACTCTTATTGTAAACATAGCTGGTTTAGTTTTGGGGCATTTGATGAAACAATAGCTAATATCTAACTAAACTCTTCCACACTGTATACTATTGCACACCTCAAAAACTGAACCAAGAAAGTTGGGGCTTTCTACACGGCACTCTGCTCTGGGTAAAATTACTTGTTTGCAACCTTGACGATGTGCTGGATTTTTATGATCAAGCTTTCAAACCATGCAAACTTCTCTTTTGTTGGCAAGGCCACAGCATCTACCCTCCAGAGACTCAAACCCGTTCTAACATCGTGTTGTCTAGTTTGTACTTTGTATAAGGAAAGAAGTCAGATCCTCTCATCAATTTCAAAATTATAGTGAGACTCCACATTGACATTAAATTGGTGTGTAGGCGTTACAATCATAACCGTTGAACCATAGCTAAAAATAAAAATAAAAAACACATAACCTTTTGAAAAGAGCTACGGCATTTGACAAATCTCCAATTATGACGCTAAATAAAACCACTAAATTTGCTTTCACCTTTCGTGACTAGGCAATCCAGGTTTGATTAGATGATATAAATTAAGTGGTTTCAGCAGCAATTACTAAACTTTCTTTTTATAGCATTGGGTGGACAAATTAGCCAGAAGAATAACCCGAAAGTACAATACTCTCCTCTCTTCCCCCACCCCTTCTCTCTCTCTCTCTCTCTCTCTCTCTCTCTCTCTCTCTCTTCCTTGGAAAATTAAATATGATATCAGAAGGTACAAGACATACCAGCTCAGGTACGTAGTCCACTCCTTCTTTCACTTTGAGACTCACGATTTTGAACTTCACCTTGTTCTTCAGATCTGACAGCTTTTCATTGTTTTCAGGCTGCTCCACAAACTTAAACACTGACCACCAAATTTGGAAAGGAACATTAATATAATAATTAAAAAAATCAATAAGATTATAATTTAAAAAAAAAAAAAAAGAAGAAAATTACCGGTTGCAATCAAGCTTTCACCAGGAGGAAGAATACCACCAGGAGGCCGCATATAACAACTCTTTGGTGCCGTAGTTTGAAACTGAAACAACAAAAAAAAGGTTATTCTAGAAGCCAGTTACATGGAGCAGGACAAACGCGATGTCATTAAACAGAACATGTGTAAAAATAAAAACAGAACCGTAAATTAGGTAGGACTAGACTTCCTAATTGTTTTTTTCCCATTTTAGTAACACATGACAAACAAACACAATTACAAAAAAACTAACATAATGGATAGGTCCTTCTATATTTAAATTCCTCCTTGTCCTGCTGTGTGTGTCGGTGTTCATGCTTCGTGAACCACGACAACTGAAAAAGCACAAATACACCTTGAGCAACGAAACAGACACACGAGATGAGTCCACAAAAGCAATACCTTGAAAGCAACATGAGACTTGCTAGTGTTTTTCAACCGAACAGCACTCCTAACCTGCTTCCCGGGTTCATCTTCAGAAACATACATACAAACAAACAAAACCCAACTTCAGTATTAGTCATTAACAAAGACAGCACCACAAAAATAAAAGAGCTAATGTGGAATCAAAAACCATGTGATCATAAGGGGCAATTTTTTTTTTTTTTTTTTGAAAAAAGAAAAAAGCTATTTTTAGGTGATCAGATCTTCTCATATTTTCCAGAGAGTGTCATATTACGCGAGAGTGACACAGATTTTGTTACAGTAAATCAGTAATACCCTTCATTATTTATAATAATCTATAATTTTTGTTTTTAATTCATTATTAACATGAGAGAGATGTTAATCCATTTTTTAAGAGCTCCCAAAGACAAACATCGTTTATGTTATCATTTACACACACGTCACTCAGTTGATTAAAAAACTAAAATCTTTTTTTCTTTTACCATAGAAAAAAAAAATTCAAAACTCTTTTTTCCTTGCAGATAACAATAAGGTCAAATATCCAAAAAGAGAAAAAATTAAAAATTTTCCAAAGTAAAAGAGCTGAATTTCAACCCCAAAAACTCAACGAATTGACAGATTTAAGAGAGAAAATCATAGAGAGCCAAAAAGTCAAAAGTCAACGAGGTAGAGAGAGAGAGAGAGAGAGAGAGAGAGAGAATGCAAAGGCGAAATTCAGAATCATCGGTTTTACTTGGAAAGTAGAGATAACTTGAAGGATCGAGACGGAGCCTTCGCCGTGGAGGCAGCAGCGACCTCGCCACCGATGACAACGTTTTGGCCGAAGAAGAAGAAGAAGAAGACGAAGAAGAAGACGAAGAAGGAGCGTTATTCCTTTCCGAACGGCGGTGATTGTGCTGCGCCGAAGAGGGCAAATAAGCGTTCCCCGAGCTCCAAAAGGGGCAGAGCCTGAAGCGCGGAGGCTCCTGGTTGCCGCCGCCGGCGATGGCCATGGTCGCGCCGGAAAGTCGCCGGAAAAGTGTGATTGAATTTAGGGCTCCGGCGAGGAATTGGAACTTGGATAATTTCGAAGGTTCGAAAACGCAGCGTTTTGGAAAGGGTTGAGTTTTTGGATTGAAGTTGGGAGCTGAAGAATAAGAAGAAGAGGAGAAGGAAGGGAAGACGGGAGAGGAGACGAGGTGTGCTCTACTGTCAACGACTTTATGCCGACGGACCCTGCTGTCGCAACGTGTCCCTTCAGGTAGCGTTTTATTTAATGCACACGCTCTTCCTCATTTATTAAAAAAAGAATAAAATTAAAGTTAATAAAAACATTTGTCTCAAATTTTCTCTCAAAAAAAAAAAAAATTGTCTCAAATTTAAAAGAAACTACCAACAAGTGAGGAATTGATCCAACTTAGCTAAACATATTAAGTTCAAGTTTTGGGTATCTAATTATGCTAAAAGTTGGAAGAAAGATTTTATTTGACTCGAGTAGGATTATTTTTAGAGTTTAATTAGTATGTATTGATAGTGTAAAATAATTTTATATTATTGACTAATAGAAATACTGAAAAGTGAGAAATTATGGTAGGTCCCGTATTATAATAGATGTTATTTGTATGAGTTGATATTTTCTATTATTTTTATTAGTTGATAATTTAAAATTATTTTATATTATCAATATATTTAAATTAAATTCTCATCTTTAATAAAAAAAATACCTGTAATTTTGATTAAAATATAAAAAAATTTAATTTTAATACATGTAAAAATTTTGACCTATTATCTAATTATATATTATTAGATATAAAATTTTTGAATTAATACATATAAAAATCAAATATCTTTATTAATATAATAATTTATAATTAAATATCTTATAAAAAAATTTAATTAAATATTTGTTTAAAATTTGTTATATAAACAGTATATTAAAATTAAATTTATTTTAAAATACAACAAACCTTACATTGATAAGAATTTTTTGGAGGCTATTGAATTTTTCAAAAACAAAATTGTTATTTATATCGTTAATGATTTAACATTTTAATTATTGTATTTAAGATATAATAACAATAAAAGATAACGATGACCGGTTAAATTAAGATATTGAAATATAAATGATATAAAATAATGTTTTAATTCCCCGTTTTGAAATTATATAAGCATTTCTTTCACACTTATAGTTTGTTAAAATTGAATTTAATTTGTAGACTTGATAGTTGTTTATAAGAACAAAATATTGATCGGGTTGGTTATTTTTTGAAAAATAGATGTAACATATTAATTTTTATACTATGTTAATATTATATTCGTATGACGGTTGTTAATTAAAGTAATGACGCATGGGTTGGATTGGGAATTGGAGGGAATTGGAGGGTAAGGTGCATTAATGATGGAGGATTAGGTTAGGTGTGGTTTGATGTAGGGGGCATTAACAAATGTGGGCTAGGTTTGTTGGTGTGGGTTAGTTGTTCGTTGGGAAATTGATTATGGGAATTATTATGACATTCCTTTGCTTTTTCTTTTCTCACCAAGAAGGAAATCCCCCTGTTGACCTATTCTTTTCTTTCCATTATTCAAGGAAGATATTTTAATTAACGAGGGCTTTCAACCCTACTTTTTTCCATTGAATGAATATACCTGTGACTGTGAGGCTGTGATTATTACTCCACCTTATCATTAAAACTCGCTCTTAATTTCCATTTTCAACAAAGTACCAAACGGAGTTCCCATCATGAGTTGATTAAAAGTTTCAAACTGATTGACCCACGAATGCGGTAGCTGCCTTAAAATTATTGGGCCAATTATTTTATGGCTCGACCCATCACATTTTAAGAAACCCAATAAGTTGGCCCAACAATTCACGCACTTCTTTCACAAGCTCCAAATCTAATTATGATCTTGACCCAAAAAAAAACACTAATTATGATAATTAATTTTTTTTTGTTTAATTATTGTGCTTGCAATCGCTCGACACCCTATCGCTTAATGTAATCAATCACAAATAGTTTGAATTTTTGTACCCAAGCTTTTTTTTCTTTTTTTAATCAAAACTATAAATATCCTCCTATTACAAATAATGCTGCTTGAACCAACTAAGATTTTTTATGGGAAACCAAAATTCTATCTTACGAATTTTATCAAGGTATGCTTCAAAAAAGTGTCTAAATAAGTGTTTGTATAATATGTATGAAAGGAGAAAAAAAAAGGGCGTAGGTAGGTATTATTGATGAACATATTAGCATCTTTTGTTTTGTGTCTGAGTAACTCAAATGATAAAATTTGTGATTACAAAGTTAAGTTTGTCCATTTTGTAAAGTTATTTGATTTTACGTGTGGTTCTTTCTCAAATGAAATTGTGTCTCTATGTTTGATTCTCACCAAAAGCATATGTGGCATTAAAAATCTAAGACGGGGCATTTCTAGAACCCAAGCATATGTATATCTCTAATAATTTTGAATAACAAGGCAATACTAGCGATTAGCGAAACCACGATCAGGCAAATTTCATAGCCAGCGATTCAAAGGCATATCAACTGGAAGTGGGAGATTTCAGACTTCTTTATTACCGTTTGATTGTTACAACTTGAAAGGGGATCAATATCACGTAGCACTAGGAGATCTTTACTCTCATAATGGGCTAATTAAGTTTGAAATTAGATTAATTTGGATCCAATAGATTCTAGATATATTAGTGTTTCAAAATTTAAAAAAATAAAAGGCAAAAGCAATTGATTCATTCTTTAACTTATTCTCTATTTTTAAATTTATCTATTAAGTAATAAATGATTCAAATTCATCCTCTAAATAATAAATATTTCAAATCCATATATATATATATATATATACTCTTCGCAATATATTCACAAATGTTGTTTGTTTTATTAGAACGTAGATTTAAAAATATAACTTACCACATAAAATATCATGTATATTATTTTTGCTAACTCAAATATTAGATAGAATTTTTTTAACAATGCTACGAGGAAGATAAACATGTTTAACTCAAATATCATGAATTTAAAATATTTATAATTTACAGGACAAATTTAAAAACAGAAAATAAGTTAAAACACAAATCTATTATTTTTGCCAAAAATAAAAAAAAAATGATCAAGGTATTAGCTCAAATGATAAGATGAAACCTCCTAAATCCACATAATTGGAGTTAGATCCCCATTTGATGTCTCTGTGACTTCTGCTGCATTTGTTTAGGTCGTGGCGTTACTCTTACAAAGCGAAAGTCCGTGCTCTGCGCAACTAAGTAATGCCATCTTTAGATTATTTTATTGTGATTATTTTCCCTACTTTTGGATTAAACTTCGAAATGATTTAGCAGCTCCATATATATATAAAGAATTGAAAGTACTGTTTAAACTCTCCCAGAAATAATAAAAAAATTTGAATAATTTGTTTAAAACTCATTCCATATTGAAGTTATTAAATCTACTCGAATTATTTGTAGAATATATAGCAATATACATAATGGAAAACAGGTCAGAATATTTATTCACATCCAAATGAAGAAAAAATTACATATACTTTTCAATAATTCTATTTGTAAAAGTTTAAGTATGTTTTAAAAAATAATTTGCTTCTTATAAATTTTCCCATACTCTTTGTGTAAAATTATTCATCAATTGTGGTGCTAAAATTGCTCACGCCTTAAATGCATTTTTATGAATTTAAATTAGGTAATTTCTTATTTTCTGCCACATGTACCACTAATTTAAATGTAAGTTTTAAAATGGAAAATTAAATTCTTATTTAAGATATATATAATATGTAATTAAATTATAACTACAAACTAGTAATAAGTATTGGTAGCTTCTCTTCTTTTTTTTGGGGTCCAAGTTTTGGTACCTTCTTAAAAAAAGAAGTGCCGAAAGAATTTTTTAGTTTTTGGGGTCAGAGTACCTTAAGAATTCTCAGAGTTTAATAGATTTGGACCTTGTAACGAAGTGCTTGATTGGTTGGGCCAAATTATTGGGCTTTCCAAAGAAAGGGAAGGGTCGAGCCTTATAATAACCCTTTTAAAAGACGTGTGCACTGACCCAAAAAAAAACAAGACGTGTGCACCAACGATTATATATATATATATATGCACTGTAGCATCCGCTTTCGTGTTCTAAATTATAAGTTCAAAGATTTAATTAAGTGTTAAAAAAAAGATTTAATTAACTCAACTAAAAGGAGAAGATGATAAAATAATGAATTATATGTGACCATGATTACTGAATACTAGTTAAAGAGAAACGGCGGCTCAAACAAGGTCGAAAGATTAGTCGGATTACAAAGCCAGTGCCACAAAATCGATGGGAGCAGTAATGTCTTGCGGTGTATCTGTGTAAGGTCCAAGTGATATCTACCACTCAACAAAGGTCATGAAGGGTCGCTTCTTGCTGACTTCATGGCACTCTATCAGGAGATGAGGCGGAACCAAAAATTTGATAACAGGAATCAAACTGAACATATATAATATAAAATAATAATAAAAAACTTAAATACTAAAAGAAACATGCAATATAAAGCACTTTAACATAATTCAAAATTATACAAACATATTCAGAATTGAGACAATGATTACATATATATGCTTAAAAAGGCTTCGAATTTTTTACTTTTAAAGTTTCAAATCTTTTTCTTTCCTTTTTTTTTCTCCTTTCTCGTGACAATTTTTTATAGAGATAATTAAGTGATCGTATGAAAAAGTATATTGAAAGAAATTTTAAACTTGTGGTTGCGGGGATACCTTGCTTAGGAGTTTTTTTTTTTTTTTTTCCACTTATGATGTGCCCACACAAATAAATATATAAATAAATAAAACAAGGCCAAAAAATTAGTCGGATTACAAAACCAGTGTTACAAAATCCGGGAGCTGAACCGTGGTTTCGAAGATGTGTCACTTTCCCAAGAAAACTCCAGAACGAAATTTAAACAATCATATTCTTGACCTGTGTATATAAACCAACCTGCTAGAGCGGCACGTTTCCTGCCAAAGTAATATATATTAAATTATGGTACTCATTCCTTAGCACAAATTTCACTTTTTCTTCACCATCTTGCAAATTAAATTTTGGAGTCCTAGGTTAAGAAGAGAGGGAGAATTAAACATGAATGGGAATAGGAAAAGGAGGGGGTGCAAATTGGAGACAGCATTCATCAGAACATTGATGCCAGATAAACAAGATGCTTCATCATCATCAGTAGCAGAAGAACAAGGTGGCAGCAATATTAAGGGCATGAGCAGTGGCATGTGGAGGATTGAATCTACTAGTCTTGCAACAGAACCCAAAAGGAGCAATAATATTGATGACAAGAGGAAGATTCAGAAGGATGAGTATATCCTCCACTTGATTTGCTGGTGGCCAGGTTGGCCTTAGATCATCATGAAATGATCTATCTGGGTTTGTTGATTTTTCTGGGGTGACCTATTTGATTTTGTCTTCTTTTTTTTTCCCCTTTTTTTACCCTCGCTGTTATTGGATTGCATGTAGGTGAACATACGGAAGAACCAGTGTTTTGTTTGGTTTTAGTTGCTAGCCAAGTTATGTGCACCTTGCCATGACATGTATCATTTGTAGCTATATTATCATACGCAGTCAAGGAAGACCTTTTTTTGGACTTGTATCACTCTTATTTTATGGATATGACCATCAAGCTAATTATTATTATTATTATTATTATTATTATTATTTGGTGCATAGAACTTGGAATAAAGAGAGATTTTTTTTGCTGTAAAAAAAAACTAAACGAGGAGTTTCTTCTCATTTTTAAGGTTAAAATAAATTACCAGTTTCAACTGGAAAGAATTATAATAAAGTCTCAAAGCAAAACATTATTTAAAATATTTCACTCCGTGTCTCTGTTTAAAGCATTTCATCTTTTATTTTTTATTTTTGGGTGCACAAAGCATTTCATTTACTATACGGTATTTGAAATTTTCAACACATAAAGGATGAGTTTGAAATTATGTCATTTTCTGATTAAAGAAAAAGATAAATAATAATAATAATAATAATAATATATTTTACTTGAATTATAAGAATAGGAGGAGAAGATTTCCATATTCCCATTTCCATTCGAATATTTAAAGCCGAGCAAAAGACAGAGAAAAGGATGAATAAATAAATGTAGTAATGTCATAATTAAGTAAATTAAATGTTGTTAAACATTGGGCATTTCGGAGTGAAATATTTTGTCCCGCGTCTTCTTGTCTCAGTTTCTGTTTTATTGATTAAATTATGAAAAATTCAATTAAAAAATAGTGAATTTTTTATCTTAATTATTAATTTTTAAATGAGTATAAGAAAATGAATAGACGATTTCAGTAATATATATTTCACCTTTAAACAATCGGTATTTCTCTTTTAAAGTATTTTCAAGTATAATATTGTGGTGTAGAATAGTTTTGTTATTCTAGATGGGGGCTGGTTATCTTAATAAGAACAAAAATGTCAATTATCATATTTTCTCAAAGGAAAATTATTGGTCAAGAAAAATAAGAAAAGAAACAAGTACACAAATAATTCAAGAAAAAAGTATATGCACTTTTCTCAAGTACTATGTATTTATTTTCTTTTAATATGAATTTCAGCCAGTTTACTCAAAACTTTTTTTTTAAATACTATTTTTCTTTTATTCCTCAAAGTATTCCCCTGTAGGATAGATGAGAGATAAATAGATGCTGAACTAGAAACCTCTTTTAATGATGGTTTTTTCTATAAACATAAATTTCAATATCAAACATAAAACCTCATATTTATGAGAGTTGAGCTCTACCGATTGGACCGGCCACTCCTCTTCATCGATTACTACTCTAAGGGAAGTTCTTGTTTGAACATCTTCTCAGTTCTCACCGACGTTCATATATGAAAAAATAAATAAATGCGAACATCTTTACCAACAATCATATAGTAAGAGAGTCAACTTTGAAAGTATGCAATTTGACTTATCTTGTGCGATGGTGTCAGGCAACTTCTTTCAGTGCAATGATACTAATGCAAATCAAAATTTTTAATTTTTGAACTTGTGAAATTGCTATTTAAATTAGCCCTGTCAATTGTCTAACTCGATGGAGGATACAATTAACGTACCTTATCGACATATTAAATACGTTTTTTTATTAAACTAACGATAAGATCGCAGGAAAATTTCAAACATAGGACTCACAACAGTTCTAGTATTATGAGTACTAAATTAGCAGGAGATGAATCTTGAGGAACAAAACATAATAATAATAACATAATATGGTAGTGACCGCTTTGGTCTCTGGTCAGTGGTTCTTATCAATTGACTTGATGACCAGTTACGCGTTCAAAGCATCAATTACCAATGCCGCGTAGCTGGATCAGATAACCTCACTCATGCTCCGCAATTCACTTGTCTTCTGCTGACAACAAAGTCAGGAACTGAATTCTTCCAATCTTGCATGCTCATATTGTCACTTCCTCCTTCACCAATGCCGTGCTTTCACTGATATCACCATGCTCATCTTTATATCTCCCAAAGAATAAGGAACAAAAAGCCTCTCTGTGTGCACTCTGGATTATACATTCTAAGAATTCAAATCATCATATTCAGGTTAACCTCGGCTTCTTAGTTTCACTGTTTCCTGCTTCTTCTTTTTTATTTTATTTTTGAATAATTGGTTGGATTTTTTGTCCTCAACTGGATATGTTCAAATTATTTGCTCCTGAACGGATCAGTGGTAAGAGTTGCTCCCTTTCTTTCCTTAGTTGTATATGATTGGCTTGTTGGGTTCTTCATAAAATCGTTGATATGGGAATTTGAACGATGAACATCCTTAAAATTGAATTTCCATCGTAAGATCTTTATTACTAATACTATGTGGAATGAAAAATCATGCTGTCTTGGAATTTTTATTCCAATGGTTGAGTTGAGTAGATGATAGTATGTCATGCTTCTCTGCACCTTCTTCCCAACAACTTAGTGTAGATAGAGGACATTTTAGATGGTAGATAACAATAACCAAGTGAGTGGAACTTATTGGCAGTCCCCATGTTCATTTAGTAAAAGCAAGTTGACAGAAGCAAGGAACATGAACATAGTTCAAGGAGTTTCCTTAAATCTGGGGGAATTAATGGCATTCTCTGACAGCAAACTCTATTCAATTGTGCTTTTCCACTCTTTTTCTCCCGATTCTTTGTTTCCCTCCTGGACTCTTTCTTTCCTTTTGCCTGATGTTCTATACTTATAATTATTTGATGAGTTTCACATGTTTCTTCCCAAGTATCAATGTCAAACCAATATAAATATTCTTTTCACATATTACTAGTTTATTGTAAAACCTTAGAATTGGAATATTCACTTTTTCCTTCTTTCAGTTTTTCCAATTACTATTTATTGTTGTGTTAAGTCTCGGGAACTTTTCCTTTTACAACTTCTTTATTTTTGTTAAAAATATTAGGCCACAGAGTTTCTGCTTGATTTTATTTTTCTTATCTTCTTTCTTAAGTGGTGTTCTTTTGTTGCAGGAGCATGCTATGGCCTGTAGAATCATAGACTGCTTGCTAAAAATCAATGAAACGTGTTCTCTTGTATGGGATATGCTCTGCAGATTCAACAGCTTCAATGATGAAGTACAAATGCTCGAAATGAAACTGGAAGAGCTATGCAGCCAAGAGTATGACATAAATAAAGAGCTAGAACTTGCAGAGTTACAGCATGGCAAAAAACGCAAAAGAGAAGTTGAAAGTTGGTTGAGAAATGTTAAAAGGAAGAAAATTGAAGTCTGTGACATAGTTCAAGAATTAAGAGGGAGTGGAATGCTGAGACATCTAATGTTAACTGTACAATCAAAGAAATTAACAATACAAGTGGCAGATCTCGTGGAGCAAGGCAGGTTTCCTAACGGTCTTGTGCAATGTTCACAGAAGTCTAATAGATATGCATTGTTGACACCAAAGTTAGCAGGTGAAATGTTTCAGAAAAATGTTGGTAAGATATGGGACTGGTTGATGAAGGATGGAGTGTTAATGATTGGCGTGTATGGCATGGGGGGAGTTGGGAAAACAAGTCTCTTAATGCACATACATAATATGCTCTTAAAAAGAGCCATCAATATTGATAATGTCAATGTGTTTTGGGTGACTGTCTCACAATCATTTAGCATTCGCAAATTGCAGGGTGATGTAGCCAGAATGCTTGGACTGGATTTTTCAAAAGAAACAGATGAAAGGAAAAGAGCTGCAAGGTTATCATGGGCATTGATGAGAAAGAACAGATGTGTACTTATTTTAGATGATGTATGGAATCATTTTCCTCTAGAAAATGTGGGAATTCCTGTGAGAGAAAACGGGCTCAAATTGGTTTTTACAAGTCGTTCCTTAGATGTGTGTAGAAGGATGAATTGTCAAAAAAATGTGAAAGTGGAGCCTCTTTCTAAGGAAGAAGCATGGACCTTATTTGTAGACAACCTTGGGCAGGAAACTACTCTTTCTCCTGAAGTGACAAAGGTTGCAAGGTCTGTTGCAAATGAATGTGCTGGCTTACCACTAGCAATTATTGCAATGGCCAGGAATATGAGGGGAGTGGAAGACATTTGTGAGTGGCGGTATGCGGTGGAAGAACTAAGAAACTCTGAAATAAGGCTAGAGGAAATGGAGATGGAGGTGTTTCGTGTGTTGAGGTTTAGCTATGCTCACTTAATTGATTACAGAGTTCAACAATGTTTCTTGTACTGTGCATTATATCCTGAAGATTTTGAGATAGACAGGGAAGTGTTGATAGAAAACTTTGCTGATGAGGGACTTGTTGATGGAACGAAAAGTTTGGAGGCAATGTTTGATGAAGGGCACACCATGTTAAACAAACTTGAGAACAACTGTCTTCTGGGAAAGGTAGAAAATTATGTTGGTGGAAATAAATGCATGGGCTTGCAGGATTCCAGCAGCCATGTAGCAATTAGCATGATGAAGAGGGGATCTCAGTATATGGCACCAATAAATAATGTGGAAGGCTATTATGTGGAAAGTCAAGTGGTGAAAATGCATGATTTGGTGCGAGCTATGGCGATTAACATCATAAAGGAGAATTATCATTTCATGGTGAAGGCTGGATTGCAACTGTCTGAGATTCCAGATGAAGTTGAATGGAGAGAGGACTTGGAGAAGGTTTCCTTAATGTGTAACTGGATACATGAAATTCCAGCAGACATATCACCTAGGTGCCCCAAACTCAAAACCTTGATTTTGAAGCATAATGAATCCCTGACATGGATTTCAGATTCTTTCTTTGTTCACATGCCTGCCCTCCAACTTCTCGATTTGTCTTTCACAGACATTGAAACTTTGCCAAAGTCTGTGTTTGACTTGAAGACCCTCACTGCTTTGTTGCTAACATCTTGTAAGCGGTTGAGACATGTGCCTTCACTAGCAAAGCTGCAGGCCTTAATAAGGCTGGACCTATCTTTCACTGCAATCACAGAAATACCTCAAGGTTTGGAAATGTTGGTCAACCTTAAATGGCTTAATCTTTATGCAAAAAATTTGGTGTCAACAGCAGAAGAAGTAGCAAAATTGACTCACCTCCAATTTCTTATTCTTCATTGGTGGTCCAAGAAAATGAAAGTGAAAGTCGAGCACATATCATGCTTGAAGAAGTTAGAAACATTTGCAGGCAACTTATACAATGTGCATCATTTCAATGCCTATGTGAAAGTAATGCATAATAATTCTGGACCTAGAAGCTACCTTCTTCAGTTAGATGCTGAAGATTTTGTTGCTCAATCTCCACAATTCTACTTTACTGAAGTTTGTTTCGGTAAAGATGTAATAATCACAAACTGCAGCATCAGAAAAAGAGAAATACCAATTATTCTCCCTGCAGACATTCAGCGCTTGAAGCTTGAAAGATGCCATGATATAAGAAGCTTATGTGATGTTTTGTCATTGAAGAATGCCACTTCTTTGAGGCGCTGTGAAATTGTTGACTGTGATGGACAAGAGTGCTTGCTTTCTTTATCTTGCGCTTCCTCCTGCTGCACCTCTCTTCACAACTTAGAATCAATAGAACTCTATAGCCTGAAAAGCTTGCACATTCTGTGCCAGGAGAATGAAGCTGTGGCTCAAAGCTTTCCACCAAGAGGAGCTTTTACTTGTCTTAGATACTTTTGCATCTACCATTGTCCCAATATCAAGAAGTTGCTGACACCTACATTGCTTGCTTCTCTCCAGAACTTGGAGGAGGTAACCGTTCACAATTGCAGGTCAATGAAGGAAATAATTTCAGTAACAGCAGCAGAAGATGTGGATGGCATAGATTATGAAAGCTCTGGTGGTAACCAATCTGGTATGGCTAACAGAGATGCTATTGTATTCAGTCACTCAAAGTTAGTATCATTATCATTAAAGTACCTACCAGAACTTAGGAGCATATGTAGAGGACTAATGGTATGTGAATCTCTACAAAAGTTTAGGATCTTTAAATGTCCAAAACTAACTAGGCTCCCTGATACTTCTCCCCCTGTTCAGACACTCTATGATTCTTTTTGATCGTGATCATAGTCTAGGCTTGACTATTAGATTTATCCAAGTCACTTGTGGATCCTGGAGATTCTGATGAGGTTGAGTGATTGAAATCTAATTAAGAAGTTGTTGATTGTGATGTAAATATTGAAGGAAGAAGACAATCTGACTCACTGATTGTATGGCTAATTTCTTGTCCTCATTAACTGCATACTTGTCCTTTTATGGTATTGGTCTGGGCAGTGTAGCCTGGCATCATAGCCAATTCTCTGTAAATGTTTGTGATACTCAGATTTTGTTATTTTATTTCCTTCATTGACAAGTCTTTTACCTTGGAAAAAAGGGGGAAAAAGAAAGAAAACCCATGATTAAATAACAAACATTTCTAACTTCAGATTGCTCACATGACATCTTCCACACAGAGAAATCATGTACAGTAAATTGTTTATAGGATGACTTCTGAATCGTCCTGATATGAAAAAAATGATAGCAAATGAGTTCAGTTGGATTGATTGATAAAGTTAGCTTTCCTTAATTGTGCTTTAACCGGGCAATAGGAATTGGACCAAAATTGTCTTTCAACCGGGCAAATTAGTTTTCTTTCTTGATGAAACAGTCATCATGTCCAGTGTGGCTGTAGAAAAGCTATAGATCCTGCAAGGCCAAGAGAAAGGCTTCATTGCAAAGTGCAGATATTATGGCTGCTATTTTAATCAAAGTGATTCCAAGTAAGGATTGAGCCAAGCGGGGATGCACAAATACAAGACAGAGAAAGGTCAGAATACTGGATATACTCATGTCCTGTAGCCGAGGCTATTCATTCAAGGATTTTATATTTTTAGATTCCTTAAGCTGCTCAAAGCCTATCTGAAAATTTAGAATTGATTGATTTATCTTCTGATAACACCAAGTTTTCCACAGCACCGAATGTCAGAGAGATTTAATCCATGGACTTATCAGAGACAAATTATACCTTCTAAAACAAAGCCATAACCAACATGATAAATCCAAACCCCCCCCCTTCCCCCCAAAAAAAAAATCTAGATGGGAGTTAGGAAATCTTACTTTGTCCACCCCACCCACCGTGGTTCCTTTCTTTTACTTTCACCATTTAGACGTTGATATTTTATCAAGTTTGATAACATAAAAATCCGGATTTGCCCTCTCAATAAACATTAACATATACACGCACGTCTTTAATATTTAAACCAAAGCAGATTTCAGTTGATAAAATTGCAACAAACAAACAAATTATGAAAAATAGACCACCATTTTTTTTTCGGTATAGGGTCATATTTACCATGTCATTAACAAAATTGGATGAATGAGATCACATAAGGAGATCTGATGACAGGACTACACAAAGTAGTAATTAGCATCATAATGATTAATATTATTACATAGGCATTCATTCACTTCCACCGTTCCACCTCCTTAGGTGACTCAGAACCTTGTGGTATTGGGACCCCAGCAGTCCAACTCCATGACTTTCCTCATGGACTCTTCCTTGGTCCTCTTGACCTTGTTGGAAACCGCAGCAGAAGATGCAGAAGACAATTTCGTGGCCTGAGTGTATGATCTGATGTTGCTCCTGGCATGCTGCTGCAGTGACCTCAAGGCATAGTTCCACCTGCACACACCCAGTTGGTCCTTCAACGCCTCCACTGCTCCTATGCTTGATGCCACAATCCAAGCTCTTGTTGATGCACTCATGTTGATGTTGGCTTTTGATGAATGAATCTTAAACAATTGAAACAAGGATGAATTTGGTTGTTTTTTGCTTTGTTTGGTTTGATGTGTGACTTGGGGTGGTGTGGGGTTCTCGGTGGCTATATATATATATATATATGTGGTTACTTAGGTGGTTTGAATTGGTAGTTTAGTACTAAAGAAACCAGAGGCTGGTTAGAGTGGAAAGCAAGAGAGAGAAAAGCAAAACCAGGGGCGGTTACATTGTTTGCACCAATTGTTTGGAAGAGAATCCGGGTATGGTCCAATCAATGACCAATGACGTTACCAATGTACTTTTTAGTTTCTACGCGTTTGTCACTCTGTCAATGTCCCCCACTATAAGATCCATGGTACCAGCTATCTATTTAACCATTTATTTATGAACTAAATAACGTATATTTCACTGAAATTGGCTGGTTCCGCACCTTCCATGTAGGAACTAAAGCAAATGTAATGAATACTCCCGCGTTTTCCCAAATGCCATGCCGCAGCTGTTTTATTTAAAAAGAAGTTGTTTTGTTAATAAAAGCTTTGGGAGTATCGGTTAAAAATTTTAAAAATAATAAACAAAAGATATTAACTTAGAAATTAAATATCTTAAAAATTTACATTTTATTCAATACTTCTCCTCTCATTTATGATTTTTGAATAAGTATTCTTGTGATATTTGCTAGACAAACCTCCCTAGCTTATTAATTATTATTATATATTGCTTGATAAATTAATAAAAGAATATATTGCTCGATAGAAATGAAAGAGGAAATAACTGCTTTTATTTTATTTATTTTTTCAACATCCTAAATTCCTTGTAATACCTTTTGCTTGTATCTATTAATCCCGATATACTTGTGTATAAAATATTAGAATTTTTGTCGGCCTTATTTCATTTGGTGTTAATCAAAAGTTTTAAAATTTAACACATAATTAGAGTTTCTTTGTGGTCGGGGAGGGATTGTTTTTTGTTTTGGGGGAGGGTCTTTGGGGTCTCAGCCCTAGAGAGACCAAACACGGCTCCATGAACCCGGAGTGCAGTTTTGTAAGGCTGTAGATACAACCACTCGTGCCAAGCTTCACATGCACTCATAATTAGAGTTGTAAATAGATCTGCTCATAATAGGGCTAACAAATTTTTGGGTTGGTTTATGTCAATGTTGGCGTATTTTACGGTGCACTTTACCGGTCAAGGAGCATGGTGTACCTTATAATCTGATGGTGAGATATGAGGTGTATCGATACACCAATCATCTGTGATGCACTGTAGTAATATTTAATTTTAAGAAAATTTAAAAATATAATTAAGTATATTTTAAAGATTAATTACTATATATTAATAATATAAAATTATTTTATATTATCAATATAATTAAAAAATTTCATCAGTATAATTTTATTTTATCAATATAATTTTACACAAATAGTATAAAATTAATATATAAAATTATATTGATAATATAAAATAATTTTATATTATTAATATATAAAAATTAATTTCTAAAAATCATAAAAATTTTATCAGTTTAATTTTACTTTATCAATATAATTTTATATCATCTATCATTGTAATATTATATTAATAATATAAAATAATTTTATATTATCAATATATAAAATTTAATTTTTAAAATATATTTAATTATATTTTTTAATTTTTTTTAAAATTAATATATTATAAATGATTGATATATCAATACACTTCATAAATTTCTATTATCTGACATGCTACATTCACAAGGTGCACTGCAGAGCACATGGAAGTGGGAACCGTCAATGTTACCTTTGTTAGGTCTCCAAAGTATTGGTTTGATTATTTTATTTTTTTATGCAAATGAGTTGTCTACCCTTTTTTTTTTTCTGGTTCGGGTATTGGGGCTTTGCTTTGCAATTTGAAGTCGCATCCCTTTGGTGGAGCTTTCCTTGAGGCAACGAGTTTAGTTAACTGAGCTGGCCTCAATCCCCTAATAAATTGTCTATTAAGTGAAGCATATTTGTATACTTTAAAAGAAAAAAAAGGTTTAGCCCAACAATTTTTTTTAACTGGCTCAACAATATTTTTGGGACCAAACCAATTACAGGCACAAATTAAAATTTTATTTTGCTAATTTTAAAATTAAAAATTTACTTCTTTCAAGTTGTTTAATATGTGTGATCCATCTTATTGATTATCAAAATTATTACTTGGGTGGATTTGGATCCTCTGTGAATAGGTACTAAGATACTTGTACAATTGTGCCAATTTTTTTTTTTTTTGTCATTAAATATCCCTCCAAGATTAATCCGAGCCTGATTTCTCAATACTGTTACGACTAAAACACCCTGCTAGTCAATTGTCCCTTTCAGATATTTTTATATTCTCCTTAAAAGTGCAGGTGCTTAAATGTATTTAAATCTTAATTTTTCATCAATATGCTGTCCCTTCCTTAATCGAAAATACTCCATAATTTCATTTAAAAAGTCAGTAAAAATACTCGGACAGACCTGTGTATACGGACGCCTCGCAAAATCAATAAAGGTTATTAAATTAAGAATAAAGCCCAGATGTAGACCACTTGAACATTTTTTAGTCGATAAAGTTGCAACCAACAAAATAAATTATGAAAAAAATATATGTCCATTTTCTTCCAATGCAGTAATATTTTAGTATGTTGCCGACAAAATTGGATGAATAGGATGCATGATCAAATGACAGGACTACTACTAGCAAGCAACACAATGGTTAATGGCATCACATAATACTGTACAAAAGCAGTCACTGTTCACCGACTCCGTCTAACACAGCTCAGGCAAATTAAAACCTTGTGGTACTGGGACCCCAGCAATTCAATTCTAGGACTTTCTTCATGGACTCTTCCTTGGTCCTCTTCACCTTATTGGAAACCGCAGCAGAAGAGGCAGAAGACAGTTTCCTCGCCTGAGTGTATGATCCAACATTGTTCTTGACATGTTGCTGCAGTGACGTCAATGCATGGTTCCACCTGCACACGCCAAGTTGGTCCTTCAAGGCCTCCACTGCTCCTATGCTTGATGCCACCACCCAAGCTCTTGTTGATGAAACCATTTATGTATGTTGGCTTAATTAATTTGCTGATTTTGATTTTGCATGAAAGAGGGGTATCAATAGTTTAATTTGATGTGATGGTGAGGTATGGGTTTCCATTGATCATTATATATATATATATAGATGTGTAGGTACATGGAGTTAAGAATTGAGATGAGTGATTCCAAGGATGGAGTTAGAAACCACAGGCACTTCTGGGCTGAAAGATGCCAAAGTAAAACCAGGTGCTGTTGAAATGCCTGCACCAATTGTTTTGGAAGTGAATCCTGGTACCATTTTTTATTAACAAGATGTGTCCCGTGCTATATTGTAAGAGCCTGGAAGGTTCGTGCCGCCAGTTAATTTTCTTAAATCATTGAGGAGAAAACGACAACTAGATTCCTGCGGTAGCAAGGCTCAGTTATTTAGATATTGTATACGTTGTCTTAGTTAACGTTCAAATTTTTCTTAATTTTTCGGAAAAAAATAAAGAATGAAAATAACCTCTATTAATAGGTTTTGTTTTTTTTTTTCCCTTGCAATTTTGAATTTCCCCCTTGCTTGTTACATATTGCAAGCTGAAAACATTTCAATCGGTTCAATTTACTTCATAATACAAATAAAAACGTTCTTATTTATTATTAAAACATAATAATAGAAATAAACATTTAACTTCTAGTTGTGATATCGGTACAATTTATTTTATCAATTTTTAGTAAGATTGATAGACAGATATAAATAGATTAAAGTGAATAAATATTTATCAAAATGTTAAAAATAAAAAAGAGTTGGTTGTTCTATATCTTTATAGTCCTATTAAGTTATTTGTAAGTTACAACAATATAAACGGCCTTTCTTACCAACACGTGATAGTTTACTTCTAATCACAGACGAGTATAATTAACTTATGTCAATTAAAAATATTAGAAATATGACTAGAAAAGACCTGTCTTGCATAGGAGAGTTGTTAGTTACTATCATGGAAGAGAAAATTGGAGCAAATCAGCTGGTGAGGTCTAAATCGGATATCAGATTAGTCCGATCACCCTTCTTAAATCGCTGGCCTCAAAAATCGGTGATAAACCAATCAAAATCGAGCAAAATCGGTGAATCAGTGTGAACCGAATCAATTAAACCGATTCACCAGCTCTTTTATTTTAAAAAAAATTGTCAAAATCTTATTTTTTTTTAAATTAAAAAAAGCTCAAATAGAACAAAAATTTGTTTCTTTTAGAATCTTGATTCTTTTGGTATACATATTTATTATATATTCTTAAATCAATTTAAAAGCGAAAAATCAAAAATGATTGTAAAACCATTTATAAATACTTCCAAAAAAAAATACAGATAAAGATTAAAGTAAATAAATTTTATATTTTAGATGTTTGATAAAGTATCCCATAATAAATATTATTTTGTATTAGTTATATTATTATTAATAGCTTAATATGAATTTTTACTTTTTATTTAATTATATGTATATTTTTATATATAAATAATTAAATATATATTTTTATTATAGTCCAATTTGAATTCTCTATTAAACCAATTGGACCTATAAATTTTTAAACTAGAGTCTTGACCGATTTTCTTAACCTTAGTTACTATATACTTGAATCTTCAGGTGACTTAGGTAGGATCATGTAGATCCCCGCACAATGTGCATTTTAGACTTTTATAGATAGAATTTTATGCTTTAATTTAATGTTGTGGAACTAACTCTGAATTGTTAATAGAGGTAGCAATTATTATCCTACTCGCAGGTATCCACTTTGCCCCAACCCAATCAGATTAGATTTAAAATCCGCCCCATAATGGGATAGGTAGGCACTTCTCTCATAATGTCCTTTCACTTCTATAATAAATCACTCATTTATGTGATACGCTTTATATATATATATATAAAAGATTATTTTTTTAATATTTCTATCACTTTAGGATTATTTGATTGGAAGTAAAAATAGATATAAAAAAATTTTAATATATAATTTTTTATATAAAATTAATCTATGAAAATTTTCACTTTATTTTTAACCTTCATATTAAATACACCTTAAATATAATTTAAATTTTAAAATAATTTCCATCTCAAAAAATTTAAAATAATTTTTTAAGTATTTGTATATTAAAAAAAAAAGGGTTTAGCCCAACAAATTTTTTTAACTGCCGCAACAATATTTTTGGGACCAAACCAATTCCAATAGCCCTACTCATTTTATTTACAGGCAGAAATTAAAATTTTACTATGCTAATTTTAAAATTAAAAATTTACTTCTTTCAAGCTGTTTAATTGGTGTGATCCATCTTATTGATTATCAAAATTATTATTTGGATGGATTTGGATACTAAGATACTTGTACAATTGTGCCTATTTTTTATTTTTTATTTTTTGTCTTTAAATATCCCTCCAAGATTAATCCGAGCCTGATTTTTCAATACTGTTACGACTAAAACACCTTCTCGTCAATTGTCCTTTACAGATATTTTTATATTCTCCTTAAAAGTGCAGGTGCTTAAATGTATTTAAATCTTAATTTTTCATCAATATGCTTTCCCTTTCTTAATCGAAAATACGCCATAATTTCATTCAAAATGCCAGTAAAAATACTCGTACAAACCTGTGTATACGGACACCTCGCAAAATCAATAAAGGTCATTGAATTATTAAGAATAAAGCCTATATGTAGACCAATTAAACATTTTTAGTTGATAAAATTGCAACCAACAAAATAAATTATGAAAAAAATATATCTCCATTTTCTTCCAATGAAGTACTATTTTGGTATGTTGCCGACATAATTGGATGAATAGGATGCATGATCAAATGACAGGACTACTAGCAAGCAACACAATGTTCAATGGCATCACATAATACTGTACATAAGCAGTCACTGTTCACCTACTCTGTCTAAACATATCCTGGGCAAACTAAAACGTTAGTGCATATTTGGTATGTCTGTTAGTATAAGATCTGATAGAATAAGGATTGATAGTATAAGGTCTGATTATATAAGGCCTGATAAAAATTTAATACTATGCAGTATTTAGTATGTCACTGTATAAAATATTATATTATATAAAATATAATTAAAAGAAGAGATTATAATAAATATAATTTTTAAATAATTATTATAATTATTTAAGCTATTTTTTATTATATATAAAAATAATTTTATATTAAAAATTATTTATTTATTTATTTATTTTTGATATTTTTTTATAAATATAAAAAATACAAGAGAGAGAGAGAAAGAGAGAGAGAAAGAGTGTGAGTGAAATAGATATGAAATTTTTATACATCAAAATCTAAATAGACTTAGTATCATATTCTTATATTTGATTATATTTTTTATTATATACAATTAAATTTATATTAAATATTATTATTTATATATTTTAATAATAAATTTTTATTCCTATATTTTTATTTCAATTTAAATAGTTATTTTATAATTATTTTTAAAAAATATTTATTTATTATTAAATAATATTATTTTTTATTTATATATATTTTTATTTATTTAATAATTAATTTTTTTTAATAAAATATATTAAAAAATAAAAAAAATGAAAGAACCCTTATATATTAAAAGCTAATCAGGCCTAATACGACCTTTTTAGGCCGTATTAAGTTATCCATTATTATAACGTATAAGGGAGGTTTGATGGATAAACTTATACAATATGTTGACTACACCAAACAACGGATAAGATCATAACGTATTATATTACCTTATTCTATCATACCTAATACAGGATGCCAAACACCACCTTTAGAGTACTAGGACCCCAGAAATTCAAGTCCAAGACTTTGTTCATACACTCTTCCTTGGTCCTCGTCACCTTATTGGAAACCGCAGCAGAAGAGGCAGAAGACAATTTCCTAGACTGAGTGTATGATGTTTCTTGACATGTTGCTGCAGTGACCTCAATGCATGGCTCCACCTGCACACACCAAGTTGGTCCTTCAAGGCCTCCACTGCTCCTATGCTTGATGCTACAACCCAAGCTCTTGTCGACGAAACCATTTATGTATGTTGGCTTAATTAATTTGCCGATTTTGATTTTGTATGAAAGAGAGGCATCAATAGGTTAATTTGATGTGATGGTGAGGTGTGGGTTTCTATTGATCATTACATGTATAGTATGTGTAGGTACTTGGAGTTAAGAATTGAGATAAGCGATTCCAAGGACGGAGCTGGAAACCACAGGCTGTTTTGGGCTGAAGGATACAAAAGTAAAACCGGGTGCGGTTCAAATGTTTGCACCAATTGTTTTGGAAGTGAGTCCTGGTACGATTTTTTTATTTCCAAGATGTGTCCCGTGCTATATTGTAGGAGCCTAGAATATTCGTGCCACCGGTTAATTTTCTTAAATCAGTGAGAGGAAAACGATAACTAGAGTGCTATAATGGCAACATGCGTTGCCTTAATTAACGTTCAAGTTTTTTTTTTTTTTTGGGAAAAAATAAAAAATGAAAATAACCTCTATTAATAGGTTTTTTTTGTCCAATTTTGAATTTCCCCCTTGCCTGTTACATATTGCAAGCTGAAAACAATTCAATCGGTTCAAGTTACTTCATAATACACATGAACATGTTCATATTTATTATTAAAACATAATAATAGAAATAAACATTTTAGTTCAATAAGTTGTGATATCAGTACAATTTATTTTATCAATTTTTAATGACATTGATAGACAGATATAAATAGATTAAAGTGAATAAATATTTATCAAAATAAAAATAAAAATAAAAAAGAGTTGGTTGTTCTAAATCTTTATGGTCCTATTAAGTTATTTGTAAATTACAACAATATAAACGGCCTTTCTTACCAACACGCAGTAGTTTACTTCTAATCACAGACGAGTATGATTAACTTATATGAATTAAAAATAGGTGATGTTTAAAATGTTTTTAGCTGACAAATAGAACTGTTTCTCTAAAAAATAAAAACAGTAAAAAGGTGAAAAAATAGTTTCAAATTTTAAATCTATTATTTTTTAATATTATTTTATCATTCTCTCCTTAAATTTTTTTTTAAATATTACCTCTTATCTATTAAATTGTAATTTTATATTAAAAATATTTTTATATTTATCATATTTAAATAATTTAATAACATCTAATTTTAATAAAAAAATACTTCTATAATTATATTTAAATATAAATTAATTTTTTACTTTTATTTCTAATTTTATTTCTAAAAAATTATTTTTATTAAAATCTTAAATAAAAGCACCCTATCAACTTGAATCTTCAAGTGACGTAGGGTAAGGTCATGTAGATTCCCGCATAGCGTACATTTTTTACTTTTACAGGTAGAATTTTGGTGGAGCTAACGTTGAATTGTTAAATGTCTCAGGCACAGAACATGCGGGAATATATCTCATGAATAATGAATACTTATACTTGTATACACCTCTTCTAAGTGTGTTCATCAACTTTTGGACCTTTCATATAAGTAGTCGGGGGTTTATGTTGAAAAGTGAAAAATCGAGTAAATTAAGACTGTGAGTAATAATGTTATTAATTGTAGGTCTCTCAATTCTATATCCATCAACATAAAATTTTCATTAGGCCTAGATATATTTTGAATAAAAAATAATAATTTTTAAAGACTAAATTAAAATTTATTAATTTTATAAAAATCAAAAATATATTTAAGTCTTTTCATTATATAGCCATCAAATCTCCAATATCGATGGCTAAATTAAATAAGTGTGTTCAATGTTCCAATATTTTATAATGCTTCAACCGTAGTCGTGGTTGGCTACAGCCTGCAGGTTGCACAAACCAAGGCTTGAACCATGCGGCTTGGAGTGAAGAAACCGGAAAATAGATGCATGCATCATCCCATCCAGCTTCCCACGGATTTGAAAATGGCTGCTGCAGAACGAAAATGAAAAGAAAAGAAAAAAGGCCAATTGATTTAGCAAACCAGCTTTGGCACAATAGAATTATCATTAATTAGAGTGATTATTAGGGTTGTGTGTTTGATTTTTCTTTAAGAATAAAGTGTTTTTAATTAAAAATATGTATAAAATATTTTAAAATAAATAGAAAAAAATTAAAAACTACAATTTTAAAAACTATTTAATATTTTTTTCATAAATTAAAAAAATAATAAAAAACTTAAAAATATTATTATTGTGAAATCATCTTTTTTGAATTTAAACAAAAGCAGCTTTTTGTTTGATTTGAAAACAAAAGCGGCTGAGGATAAGTTCATCAATCACTTTCTATTTTTTTTCCTACTCCATCAGAATCACTTTCACAAACTACTATACTTTTTTATTTTGAAAAACAAAACCCCCACTATTCGTTTGAGACCACAAGTTTTCATGGTATCTCATATCCAATAATCCAAAGTCCAATCCCATCAGACATTAGAATCCCACCCATTTGTTTCCGAAACAAAAAGAGTGCAGATGCCTAGTTGAAAGGTAAAACCTGTGGTCCATTTTCCTTGGGCAATTAGCGAAAGCCCACAATTGGCTGCACCCTTATTACATTAGAGGTACCATCTGAATCAATCTCAACCCAATAGGCATGTGAAAGCGATAGTTACAAAAATAGAAAGTCACGAAATGGAAGAAAGGTCCATATTATATCTTTCAGTGACGGCAACAAAACTAGAAAAGGTAGCTTGCATTCACGACCTGAAAAAAATCGATGCACCTCCGACCAAAGCTAAAAAAAAAAAAAGTGTATCATGCACTTTGAAATTTAATAGGGAAATGCCAGTGCTGTCTCGATATATCAATAAATTATGATATATTATAATAATTTTAAAATTTATCTGTGTAATCATAAAATTAAATAGAATATATCTATGTCATCCATGAAATAAAATAGAATTTATTTAGAATATTTTAAGATTATATAGATAAATTTTAATCACTTTAAAAATATATTTAATTATAATTTTAAAGTTTGATTGAAATTAAAGAATTACTATTATGTATTATGGGTGATTAGTGTACCAATAACCCTTAAATTTCACCCACAAGATCACAAGTTGCATGGTGTATCTTGACTTAGCAAGGTCAAGTATAGCATCTGCCTACAATGTAAATGGATGCAATTAAAGATGTGGAGATATAACATAGTATGCAAGCAAAAACAAATGAAAATTGTTGCATAATATTTGTTAGCCTCTATATATATGTATATGTTAGATATTGGTCTTTTATAAGAAGTTTCTCATATTATTTGAATCTGATACTAATTTTACTTGAGGAAATTAATGCTGTCCATTTGTAAAAATGTTTTTCAATGGTTTCAAATTTCAAACATTAGAAAGACTCTTTAACTGTTAAGTCCGACCATTCTTGACATTTGAGCCACCCTTAATGGGTCGAGCAGTTTATATATTGATTGCAATAAGTGAACTTTTCTTTTAAAGGTGTGTTTGGGGGTAAAAATGATGGTGAAAATTTTATAAATAAGTTTCATTCTTTCTAAATAAACACATCCTAAAAAAAAATTGTTAATTTTGAAAACAGTATAAGGCATTTAGACTGAAACTGAATGAAGAAGTGAATTCGATTGATTAATCACTTAGGAATATGGTTTATATATGGAGAGAGTTGTTACTGAGGCATAACTGACTTAACCATCCAATAACTAACATAACTACCACTATTAATTAACTAATTCTTCCAAATGGTGTGATATAATTAAGCATCTCACCAAAAGAACACTACTAAAAATGTGTCAATTAGCCACACTTAAAAAGTGTGGCTAATCGATCTTTCAACATGCGATTTTGATGTGACTATTACATGTGTGGGGAGACGTATCATTCAGCTACACTTTTAACTTTCATTTAACTACACTTATGAAATGTGGTTAATGTCTTATTATTTACCCACATACCCACTCTTATTGAACCACACTTTCACAATTGTGGCTAATGTCATTTTTTTTTCTTCAATTACTTGAGCCACCTTTAAAATTAATTCAACCTAAATTCTAAATAAATTTTTGCTTAATTCCAAACTGGTTCAAAACTATTTAACATTCATTCTAAGCTTATATTCAAAACTATAGAAAAGAATTTCTTTGAATTAATTGAAGTAATAGATAAACACATGGCATATGGCCAAACAACATCCAATAATTGAAAATAAATCCTACACAATAAATTTAAAAAAAAAAAACCTCCAAACAAACTAAGACAAGTATACTAAATCTAAAACTAAAAGAAAAAATTCAAATAAACTTGAAATATCTAAAATATGGCCAATTTGCTCAAATTACTGAATATTTCATCAAAGTATAAAAAATTTTAGACTAAAGTGGGGGAAATTGAGGATCCTTTTCTAACGAATAGAACATTCCGACCTTCTTTCTGCCAGCTAATAGTAGCCTCTCATTCTCCTTGAGCATCTTGGAAGGCTTGCCTGTTGCCTAAACTAAACTACAAGGAAATTCAAAGAGCACCACTATGATAGTTTATTAATAGCACACTGTAAAAATAGAGAAATGACAATGCTACACATCAAACATCTTTAGTTAGTTGCATAAAAGAAAAAGGAAATGACAATAAGAGTTGCCCTATGTTTTGCTACTATAAAAAGAAATTTCAGCTTAGACACAGTGTTTTGACATGTCAGAAATGAATAAATTAATAGTGTACGAAAATGAATAATGCAAAAGTATTTGCCAAATAATAAACAAAATTGGCATCCAACTTAAAATTACGTGAGCATAGAAAGAACTTGAAGACACTCCGTTGGCAGTAAATTGAGTAAATATCCTTCAAGAATGGAAAAATACAAGGAAGGAAATCGATTGGGGACTTGCTCTCTGCAATCCATAAAGTTTATAAGCACATTAAGAATACCCTTTAAAATCAATCATAATTATGTCTTCAAAATAAAACAATAATAAAATCCTAGAATCCACTCAATCATTGTAGAATCCTTGCTGATAGTTATTTCAATTTAGTTCTATTCGACTATACTCATGCCATCATGTCTCAACTCAAAGCAGAAGGATCAAGTAAATTCGAGTACCAAGGTGACTTAAGAATATGAAGAGCATATAGACCATGCATGATGATTAAATTTCTTGTTGCTTAGCCATAAAATATATTGAAGTGCATCTAAAGGAACAACACATGTTTTGTTGTGTATATGACAACCTTTCAGCGGAGTACACAGAATTCCAAGATAGTAAAATACCTGCTAGAGGATCCAGTTGTATGATCCTGATTTTCATGCTTTGTGTCCACAGCCTTTGCTTCTTGCTCTCCACCAAAAGAGAACAAATTATTTGACAATGAAATCAAAATAATCACAAAACCAAAAGGACCAAAATCACAAACATTGAAACAAAGTCCCAGAAAAGAGGATGTTATGATCTTACCAGGCTAGACCAATTTAATTTGTACCAAACTGTGAAAAGCAAGCATAAGTGGACTGCTTTCGGGCGAAGTGAAAGTTCCTGAATAAAATATTCTGAACTTAAACATGTCAAAGATATATCAACAGATCTAATTATGGACAAGTTATGGAAATCTAATTAAGGATAATTGATTTACCCCATATTACCAGTGGTGAAAATGGTTGGCATCCCAAGCACTGGAGTATCCTAAAAAAGCAGTTAGCAGAGTAAGCATAAGGGATAGAACAATGCATAGCAATTCCAAAATCTTTCAAAGGAATAAAGTAACATGTATTTATGTTGAAAGGCTACAGGCGGATAGGAATAATTTTGATATACCTAACAAAGAGTAACAAGAATTAATACCTAACAAAATCCTTATCTACCAAAAATTTTGATATAACAAAATCCTGCAAAAACCTGTTTCCAAATGAAGCAATCAGTGGATGTTTAAACAATCAGAATTTGAGCTTACCATGCAAAAATTTATCATCTTGCAAGAACTAGTGTTACTTAAAACTAATTCCTTATGTCAAAGTTTTCAATCCAACTAAATGAATGAATAGAGGCAGTTGAACATACCAAAAGTAATATGAAATCATGTTAGAACAAAAGCTATTTGTAATCACAATCTCCGCAATGGACATTGGACCTGGAAATTGGAAATCAGGTTCAATACCTACACCATTCAATGGCCATGCTGCATAGAAGTTGCAAGACCATCTAAGATATTTATGCAAAGGTATTTCCTTAGATATGCTGCCTGTCCACACTATGCGTATATTGTGCAAGAAATGTAATATAAGAGAAACTAATCTGCAACAAGCAGATGATGGAAGGTGTATATGTATATTTAACTATGCTTTTCACTGCTAAACTTGCCTTAAAGTATATAAAATACCATTTGATAAAATATTAAACATTAAACAATAAACACTAAACATAGCTTCATCAATCAATGTTTGAAAATGTAGCAAAACTTGCCTAAGTAAAGCTATATTTGACAAATTACGTGGAGAATGTAGAACCTCTTGGACTCAAATCTGTAGTTGCTGGAAACGAAACATCAATGGAACTGTGAGACTACAAAATTTTATGAAATTAACAAAGGAAATCATGCTAAATCAACAAATTAAAGGATGAAATTCCATAATCAATACCTGGAAAACAAAATTAACAGGATCTTAGAGAAAGAAACAGGAGGTTAGATTTATAATTATCCGAACTACAAGCTAAATCAAGAGTAAAACTGAAAAATAATGGCAGATCTAGATTACAATGAAACCTCACCCTGGAAAATTCCAAAGGAAGAACAATCACAGCACAATCCAAAGAGATAGGAGACTAATAATTGTGCGAGACGAAGAACAAGAACTCCACCATTGGAGTGCGAAGTGGAGCTCCATCGATCAGAATGAGAGAGAGAAACGCTGTTGATTTTGATAACAAGCAACATTATTAGAATGAGAATGAATATAGATCGAAGTGAGATTGACATTGAGAACCTGAAGATTGTTAAGGTTGAGAAGCGACGTCAAATGGTGGTTAGAGAGTGAGTTGAGGTTGAGAAGCAGCAGGGGAAGGCAGTGCCGACAGTGGAAATCAACAACGAAACGTGGTGCCAGTGGCGGAAAGAAGTGGAGGAAGGTGCCGATGGTGGAAAGCAATGGCGGAAGGCGAAACTGGTGGTGGAAAGTAGCAGCGGAAGACGGTGCCCGTGGTGGAAAGCAATGGTAGAATGCGGTGCCAATGGCAGAAAGCAGCGGCGGAAGGTGCCGGTGGTGAGTTTACAAGAGAGAAGAGGGAGAGTGCAAGTTCCCTGTTTTGAAAAAGAAGAGGGTGAGTGTTTGCTATTTTACGAGATTGCTGTTTCGTTTTTTTCTAGAAACTTTATGGGCTTTAGTGTTATTTAGCCACGTTTCTAGAAGTGTGGTTAAAAAAGTGTTGGTTTTTTGGCTTTTTGGGTAGTGGAAACATAATAAATTAACTCAATCTATTAAAAAATAAATAACACAAATAGCATTAGTAAAACTTATCAACATGTTTTGGATACGCGTATGGCGTTGGAATTTAATTAATTGAGGTTGTAAAAGGGGAAAACAAATTCTCACAATATTAACATTAAACTAAGGCACGCTCGGAGAAAAACGGGGAGGCCAATATTAAGATTAAAATAAGGCATGCTCGGGGAAAAATGGAATGACATTAGGTTGTGGTACTAAGATGGAGGCACAAAATTTTGGTGTATTTTTCTCTAGAAGATTTGAAGCAGGTAGGTGACAAATGAGACAGCATACGGCATTGAACTTGACTCCAATTTAAAAAATGAACGTATATATTATCCCGGAAAGGTATCATCATGTATCATCATTTTATTTTATTGACACACCAAAAGAAAATATGATATCGATTGGTATTTTTATGATTAATTAATTAACTCGATCAACACCACGATAGTATTCTGAGAATTTGCAGATCTACCGAAGATTTCAGTGATGAATAAATTAATAAAACAAAGCGATAGCCTTTTTTTTATAATCTTCATTTTCATTTTCTTTTAAAAATACATAATCAAATTATCCATGTCTCTAAAATTGATTTTTGTCCACAGGATCTTGAATGGCTGCCAATATTTCACAATTAAACGTTTAAATATAGCTGTTTGTATGTGCACCGTTCATTACCACCAACTGTTGATTGTAAATTGAAAAGGAAAAATCATTTGGATTTGGAATAATATAATTGAGGTATAGGCTTGGTGACCATAATGCATTATTTAACAAATTACTACTTGCCTATAATATTTGTAAATTAAGAGTAGAGACCACTTTCTTGAATTCCAAGTACAGTACGTGGCCCTTCACCTAAACACACTATGACTCAGCATAAAAGCTGCTTACGTGTATGATTTTCTGGTAAACTAACGCTTTAATTTGTGTTCTGATCTCATTTGAAAAGGATCAGTTGCTTGCTTCATTCCACGTTCTATATGTGCTTCTGCATGTTCAAGGTTTTTAACGTAATGTTCAGATGTATATGAGATAGATACATATGATCATGCTTGAAGCAGAAGCTAGAAGGCCATATTGTAGGTGGGATATCACTGGTTACGTAGCATATGGAAGTTCTGGAATTCTAGTCACCAGCTGTCCTTTAATTTCTTCGTGTAATTTCAACAAAGATTTGAACAGCTTTTGTCTCACCCTAAACTTTTATTAGAAAATATGTGTGTGTGTGTGTGTGTGTGATGTAATGCTGTTTCATGGATATGTTTATTAATTGCTCTACGGGTAGAATAAACTATTGTGCAATGGAGCTAGACAGATATTGTTGAATATACAAAGAAAATTTGTATGATCATTACATAGACAACCACAATATTATAGCGGAAGTATAATATTCTTGGCTAGTGATAAATCTAGTAAAATTTGTATGGTGGTGCATATATGTACAGGTGAGTCAAGCACTTAGAAAAATGGTGCAATGCCAATGATGGATGGTAGAATCAGCCAAAAGTATACGTGCTTATATATACCACAATTGGTATAAGCGTATATATATTAAACACTGAATTACTTCATTAGAAAACCTAAAGAATGAGCTAATGGAACTCGGATAGAGTAGTCTGGGATTTAATGGTGTGCACCGAATTTAATATCAATTTAATACTGTGTGATCCACAAAATGTTTGAATCTTTTTACATATTTCATTTGATGTAAACTTTTTTTTTTCTTTTTTACGTCTTTAGAATATAGTTTCAAAGATATTGCAATGAAACTAAATTTTTTAGCATTATGGTGACTAAAAGATCTTTTCAACAATTATCTTATCCGAATTAAATTTTAGTTCTCTTTTTAAGAGTGCATCTTGCTTACTGCTTAATTCAACCTTTGTTGATATTTGATGTCAACATTTTAGATACAAAAATACATTTCCCTTTCTAATAGTACACAGCAGGTCTAATGTACATGATATGGAAAAATGTTTAACAAAATATTAATACCATAATTTTTTAATGTTTGAAATCCATGTTACCGGACAATTCTTAAAATATTAAAATTATAGCGCCTGGAGTATCTAATATAAGATTTAAATTTATCCATAACAAAAAAAAAGATTTAATTTTAATATAATATCAGTATAATTTTTGTCAATACAATTATATAATATCACATCATTAAAAGTTCCTATTTTATTTTTGCAATAACTATTCAAAAGTTTATATTCATAATGATATGTGATTAATTAGTACTGTAGAACACTTTATACTGATAGTGCATGTAATAAAATTAATCTTCTCAATGTTTATGTAAAAACTGAGATTAACTTTTGTTCCTGCCAAATGAGGAACGTTAGGATTTTCGACTGATCTTGGGACTGGTCAAAGTATTTGGTATGTGATTTTTCTTGTCTGTTTTCTATCCTCCTTTCCACCAGTTTTAGGCTTTTATAATGGAAGAAGATTCTAGGAGGCCATTTAGATATCCAAACGGATGGATAGCACACTTATGGCATTTAACGGCATCATTTAGCATTCATACGGTCATTAAGTCCAATTATAAGGGCTATTATGTTAGAAATTGTTCTGGTTACTATGAGAGGTCTGATCCAACTTTGATATGCTGTCGTTATAATGAGTTCTACCCTATTATTCTATTATATATTATATATTATTATATATGTGACTTTTAATTTGATATAGTAACAATAAGAGTTAAAGAAGATTATAAAAAAAGAATTAGAAAACCAAAACAATAGAATGGTAATTAAGTGTATAAAGATCATCATATATATTGGTTACGCCTAACCTTTAGTACAAAACAAATAAAGCAAATTACAAATAAGAGATGTTGCGTATTTGGTATATGTAAATGCCGTCTCTTTCATTAATTAGGAAAACTAATGTGAAAACGCATCCATATTCAACCTATATGACTAATGATCGGATTAGTTGACAAGAGTATACTCATTAATGTTGCAACTCATCTTGCTTTGTCGATTTCAACGATTCCCACTAATAATGGCTTCATGATTGGATGAAGTAAATGCATATGGTGGGCACCACTTTTTTCTTAGTCAGCAAATAAAGCGAATTCGTTCTTTGAAATTGGTTGATTTTTAAATAAATATATAATCCATGAAACTAAGATATTTCCCACATATGTTTCAACCTTTCCCTCCAACTTTATTAGTGCACAAGTGGATTTCAAAAGCTGTGAAAGTCTCAAATGAAAATAGTTAATTACAGTAAAATCAGACGCTAGCAGAAAGGAACAAAAACTGACAATCGTTTCGTTTCGTTTCGTTTCGTTTCATTTTCAACCATTGCAGGCAGCAATAGCTTGCTATTAATTCAACGAAATGGACTCTCTGGAGATGGCTTTTCAAAAATCGTATTGTTTTTCCCCCCGTCAAAGAGGTTATGTTTTGTGAATTTCGGTTAAGTTTCCGTCATTTTACGAAGTCTAACTAGATAGTACTATAATTAATGTTCAAAACTTATATGTGTACATCTTTGGTAAGAGATAACAGATTGAAAGGATCGTGAGCCTAATTTAATGAATACAATCTAAAATTTAATCTTTACTTGGGGTTTGAATATTAAACTAATCATGTTAGGAAGTATTTTATTCAGCTATTACATTTAAAATTAATTGTGAAAGGAAATATCGATGCTAGAAAAATACGACTACATAATAAAACAAAAGTTTAACGAAAGATACTCTATCTACTTATGCATGGCTATTATTTGAATTCAATTATTAAATTTTCTTATTAATTAATTAATTAATAAATAATTTATAAATACATTTATAAATATTTGATGACCTCGAGACTTATTTTGATCTTAAATTAAGGCGAATCTTCTTCTTAACCTAAGACTCTAAATTTTTCTCTTGGAAAAAAATAAATTACTTACGGTCTACAATTGTCATAACTTTTTATATCCAAATATTTGGATATTTGATTACGGCGGGTGCCATAGACCTAGCTACTTCGATATCCATTTTCAACACCTTTCCTGTAATAGCTGCTGTTACATCAGTATCAATCTGTGATGCACTGAAGTTAATTTTCACTCGTGCTCTCTCAACCCGCGCCACTAGTTTTCTTGTTCTCTGATGAAATTCAATGAGGCAGAACAAGTTTTCCACACGACCAATATATATGGACAAAACAAAACAGATAAATATTCTGTAAGTTTAGCATGCTTGTAGCATCCTCTAAGATGGTCAAATAACAGCGATGGGAAAGAATCGGGTTTTGTCTTGCTTGTCACTTATCAGTTAGACTTTGTTATGGTGCTATAATCGAAATTCAAATTATGTATAAAATTGATATGCATGAAAGCTACTAATACACATAATTTTCCATATTTGCCGTTAATTAGCATAACAGGGGCAAAATCATTCGCAGTTTCGATTGATCATTTAGTCTACATTTGATTGAAATATATGTATTTTTATTAGTTGCTTTTGAATTGTATAACAATAATAGAGTTTATGTAGCACCAATACTTTTAAATAAGAATCATGCAACTAAAGCAGATATTAAAAACTTGTCTGAAACGCAACATGTAATATTAAAAGTCTTAATAAAACACTGCAAATTATACGTTGTCTAGAGGTCAGTATACATCATATCGTAATTAATATGCGCTTCCATGTTATTGTATTTTCTTCTTGCATTCAATTTAGAACTATGTTGTTGTATTTACTATGTTTAAGCTAGAGAAATCATTACGGTAAAGGAGGTTTAAGCTAGAGAAATCATTATGGTAAAAGGTGAAATAGAAGTTATATATAGTAGGGTTAATTTCTCAAACATACATATCTTTTTTAAGAATGCTAGTATGGATGACGAATGGATAAGAAAGAAAGGCGTTACTCATGACATTAAATAAGATTAATGAAAAACCAATATAAATTAGTACAATAACACTAAATTAATTTAAATAATTCAATATTTATTTTTTTTAAAATGATATCTCCATATATTTCAAGAATTATAAATATAAAAAATTAATACTAAAATATTTTACTCTTATAATCAACCAACCGTGTAATCGACCAACCAGTGTAACTTGATGAGTTAGAACTTGGTAAACTTTAGTACTAATAATAGTCTGAAAAAATGTAAAATGGGACACACTATTTAAGTCTCGTGTACAAACAAAAAAATTTAAGTCCAACATTAAGTGGAAGGCAATTCACAGTTTTTGCGCGTTTGAAAATGGTAGCTGCGAACATGTTTTAATTTGCAGTGTGGCACTGTGGCCTTCGAAGTTCAACGTGACACAGTAAAAATCTTCCATACCAGCTAAGGCTGAGTTATTCACATCGCGTTGGCAGGAACACGTAGCATGGGTGCCCAGCAGGCGTTCTCTGTAGCACCGTCCGTAGTTGCGTCAGTTGTGGACTTACGTGGCGATATTCCGTTGACCATACACACAATAGCCGCCACTTGTGCTGTTTATGTGGATGAAAATTTATGTAAACCTATTTATATTTATCTAATTTAATTCTATCCAATAAAGATCTTTTTAAAGGTAGAAGTCTTTTAGTGAAATTTTTTTTTATTTTTAATATTTGAATTTAAAATATCTAATTAAGAAGTTAAAATATTTATCACTTTGATCAATTTCATATTAATTGAAAAACTATTTATATAATTGGATGTATTTTACTCTATATACATAATTATATTATTATATTTTATTTTAATTATATTTTAATTTAGAATTCAATTATAATGTATTATTAATATATATTTTTAGATAATTTATTTAAAATTAGATAATTTTATTGATGAATTATAATATAATTATATGATAATATAAATTTTACATTAATATTTTATTAAAGTAAAAATTATAACTTATGTTGTGTACATTCAATAATAAAATTAACTAGAATTTTATACTTTAAAATTTTTCAATTCTTTTTTTGTCAACAATTTTTTCAAAAGTTTATTGCTCGCTGAATTGCTGATGTGGATGACTGTTTGTGATGGAGGCATTCCAGAGGTGAGACAAAAGGCAGCAAATATTTTAAAAAGAAGTGGTGGAGGATTCATTTTTCATGGAATATCATATTGATTTATATTCTATTTATTGTTGAATGGAGTGTGGGTTCCATTCAAATGGGATCCACACCTCATCTAATGATAAATGAGATGTAAATCAATATTGTATTCCATAAAAAATGAGTTTTTCAAATATTTCTTTATTTTAAATCATTGGTCCAAACGAGTCGTGTTGCTAGGCAAAGTAGTACTCTAAATTACTAGTTTGCCCTTGTTTTTGTCCCCAGGTGAAAGTTCTTGCTTGCGTTAATTCTTCTCTCCGTTAGTCTTCGCATGCATTATGCTTACGTGAGACATGACAGAAGAAATTTGGAAAGAAAGAAAAGCAGTTTAAATAATTAAATTGAAACATTACAATTATCAAATATTTTTAGGTCGATGTCAGTCTGTCACCATTAACAGTCAGTCAAAAACAAGTTAGTGTTAATATTGAGGTAGTAATAAAGCGCTCATTTTGCCAAGAGAAATGTTTTTTTTCAGCCATAACTATTCTTATACTTTGTGCCAACATATTTTATGTAATGGTGGATGAATAGTATTAAATAGGTGTTATGTTGATATATATTATAAGGGGTCGTGTTATATTGGTCCGCAAAGGTTTGGGACTAACATTAATCCCAGGTTCTAAAATTAGAAAATAGTCGGTATTTTATTTGCAAAAGAGGTGTCCAAATTTTTTCTTAGCAAACAGAGGCTTTTCCTTGGTTTGCTTTTGTAATCGATGGCAAAATTATTCTTGAAGTTCATTTTGTTTTCTCCATCCCCTTGCTAGACCTCATGGGGCAATCCCAACACTGCCAGTCACCGTCGACGTTGCTGATGTCGACCTTAGCCCAGGATCAGTGACATTCGCATATCAGATGGTTTCGATGAATTCATTGAATTGTAAGCCGTAGAATTGCATCTATTTCTAACTATTCCCCAAGTCTTGCTGTTAATCTATCTATTGTCAGGATTTTGTGGTTTTTTTTAAGTTGGATGTGATATTTGCAAATAAAGTCAAGCCCCAATCGTGTGCAGACAGGAGGTCGCATATGTAGAAACTATGCCAAGGAGGATGTCGAGTGTTGCAACTGACGAAACTTATATTCATCAAATGCACTATCAAACAAATAACCTTAATTATTATTCAATGAGATCTGGGATTATTACTTTGTGTTGTTATAATTTTATGGCCTGCTAGTGTAGTTGTACTAGATTGTTAGACCAAGAAAGAATGTGCCACAATAGTGAACAATTTTTAAAACTCTAAATATCTATAAACAAGTGGCTGAAGAATCAGGAAAAAGAAGAGAGCATTGCAGCAAAAACAAGTGGCTGTAGGCTTGCAATAAGTTCTCGATCTGAAACCGTATCAAACCCCAATTTGGGTGTTCAACTTTTTTATTTGCGAAAAGAGTCAAACCCCAAATCACCCTATCTCGCCAGCGCAAATTTCCCTCTCAATGTGTAGTTGTGTTTTCTGCAAATATGTTGTCATGGACGTGATATTTGAAGTTCTAGGCTTTTCTACCGGCAAGCAATTCGAACAATCAGTCTCAACCACTCCATGAAAGCGGCCGGCATCTCTATCTCCCTCCTTTGTTCAAGAAACAAAAAGGACTAATCTACAAAATTTAACACTTGAAATATTTAATGTTATGTTTATGACTTCTAGGCAAGGGTGAAACTAGTATTGTCCGATTTAAAAATAAATAGATCTAACGGTTGTGACTGTCTAATACAAACCGGGACTAACGTTAGTCCCAAACAATCTCGGACCAACGAATCACGCACCTACTATGAGAACAACTATGCTATATATAACATTTCTCTTTTGTCAAAGTGGATAAACATACGTAGCAACAATTCAACATACCTCTTCTTAGAAGTTAGGACATACTGAACATTATCGCTTGATTGTGTTTCAGGTAGAAAACACTATATACTAATCACTTAACTGTGTCGGAAATTTGAGTTTATTAATTCATTTCCTAGTCTGTGCAAGTAAAATTAATAGGTTATACCGGCACATTATTGATCAGATTATCGTTAAATTACAAATGCTTAAGAATTAGTTATGTAAGGGCCTAACTATAGTGTGGTTAATTGACAAAATGAATCTTTAAAGGTTTAGTGCTTTTAACTAGGTTATCTTCTTGATGGCGATCAGTTGATATCAGGTCTGTTTTGAGGTAAAATGCGAAAGTGTGGATTCATGAGAATGGTAGATCAGAATGAAGTTGCTGCTCTGTTGATCCAGTTTTGATCCGAAAGCTCAGGTGAATTAGAATACAGACTGAGGAGTTACAATTTCTTATCTTTAATTAGAGTATTTTTATATACATTACTATAAAATTAACTAAACACTTCATGAATTAAGATATTCCTTTAACAACTGACTAATTAATTTTCATGTAGACAATATACTGATAATATAAGGGATCAAAACTCATTAGAAGTACCTTGTACGATCAAGTCTAGAGTTATGATGAGACCTAGTAACTGCAACGATTAATTAAAAAATAAATAAATTTCATATATTGACTAATTTAAAAGTAAGTTAAATTAAAGTCACATTCAAAAAAGTGCTTTTATTGAAAAACTTACATCATATATGGTTTATTTTGATTAACATATATTATATAATATTACGATAATATTATTTAAGTAGTAATATTATTGAACAAGGTTACATTTGTGGCGAGATGGTCAAGTGTGTGTTAGAGAAAAGACTACATGACAGAGTGACACAGTGCGTAGATGGTTTTATAAATTTTTCTTTACAGTAGAGACACGTCTCCTAAGTAATGACCGAAAGGACGGTACCGAATCCCATTGACTTCATCATGTTCCTTAGATTGCCTTCTCATCTTGGCTCTCTACTATTTATATACGCATTCTTAATTAGTTTCTCACTCATTATTCCACACCTAGCAAACCCTTTTCTTTATTCTATCTGAGTTTTTCTCTATTTCTAATTCCGTGAGACACAAATTAAGCATTCCCACCACCATAGACGTGTTCATAATATTTCTTTTGTGAACAACTTCATCATGGCCAAGTCTTCTTCTAGTGAAAAGAATGGGTTGAAGAAAGGTCCGTGGACTCCAGAGGAAGATCAGAAACTTGTCGATTACATTCAGAAACATGGACACGGCAAGTGGCGAACCCTTCCAAAGAATGCAGGTACTTTGTGCTAGCTATTTATGGCTCTTAAGTCTTAACCATGCTGAATTCACAAGCCACTTCAATTAATCATAAAAATACTTTAGTTAGGCTTATGATCATTAATGAGTTTTTCTCATCCCGTGGACACATGTACACACACATACATATTATTGTATGTTTTTATATTAATTAGTTCTTATGCATTTATATAATGAGTTAGCACTTAACACGAACCATTTTGTATTGATTTAATTTTTATCATAATTAATAGGACTAAAAAGATGTGGAAAGAGTTGCCGGCTTCGGTGGGCTAATTACTTGAGGCCTGATATAAAGAGGGGAAGATTCTCATTCGAAGAAGAAGAAACCATCATCCAGTTACACAGTGTTTTGGGAAACAAGTAAGTGTTAAAACCAATATGATATAAATATTGTGCTTGTTCCTCACCTTTTTTTTTGGGTGCATGTGTATTCCTCACTTTAGTTAGTCTATGTATAAATATAAAGTATACTAAAAGGAGAACCTTTTTGAATTTGCGCACATGTAATGTACAGAATTGCCAACTAATTCATTGGACTTTCGATTGTGTGAAGCATTAAAATTCATTTTTCTAATTAGAATGCTAGCTAGGCAAGGCAACTATGCAAAGTCAATGATATTTGGATAATAACATTAATTTCTTTTGTCATTTTGTTGCATAGAAAATATTGCTATCTAAATGGAAAATTTTGTGTCCCGCATAGGTGGTCTACAATTGCTGCTAACTTGCCAGGAAGAACAGATAATGAGATCAAGAATTACTGGAACACTCACATCAAGAAAAAGCTACTGAAGATGGGGATTGATCCAGTGACTCACACACCACGCCTTGATGTTCTTCAACTCTCTTCCATTCTGAGCTCATCTTTGTACAATTCACCCCAAGTTAACTACCCTGGCCTTTATGGGATGGGAAGTGTGGCAAATCAAAGCCAACTTCTAAGCTTGCTCACAACACTTATATCATGTCAAAACAGAAACAATGATGTTTTGAATCACAATTTGCAGCAGAACCAAATTGGTAGTAGCCCTCTATTGCAAAACCAATCCCAACCAATGCACCTTAATTCTAGCCAAGCCTTCCAACCAAACCAGCCTCTAGTCTCAGTTCAACAAAACCACCAACCATGTGCTACATCTAATAATCCTTTGCATGTGGAATCCCAACACATGAAAACAAAATTAGAGCATCAAATCTCTCCAATTGCTACTACTACCCCTTTTGGCCACCAAAACACACTACCAAATTTTTGGCAGTGTAATGGAGGCCACATGTCAAATCAACAACATGGTGAGTCATCATCAGCTATGCAAAGTTTCCCTTCACCCAAGTTCAATTCCATCGTTAACAATCTCCTGGAAAATCAGATTTTGTGTAACAATGTAGGGATGCCAAATTTCCATTTGAGCTCACTGTTATCCTCCACAACTACATCTTCCAGCCGAACTACTTTGAATTCATCATCTTCCACGACATTTGTCAATGGAACCACTGAAGATGAAAGGGACACTTATGGCAGCAACATGTTGATGTATAATATATCAAATGGCTTGAATGACTCTGGACTTTTGTGATTGAACTCAATTGCAAGTTGTGCTGTAGTATGCAGATTTGTCAATACTTTATATTTGTTTGTTTCAGTTAAGACTGTTTTAAGACTTTGTTTTAATATCCATGACTTTACTATTTACTAGTTTAATTAATATTCGTCTTGCAAGATTCTTGTCTCTCTATTATGGAAAAACCTTATTCCTTTCATTTATCTAAAGAAATATATTTGGATAAAATCTTCCATATCTAAACTTAGTCCTCTTTCCTATTCCACATATTTTGCTAACTATAGGATAATATTTACATAGTTGACAATTGCCTTAATTAGATAAGTAAAAGAATTTAAAAAATTTAAAGCAGTTATCAATTATGTATATATTATCTTTCTGATAAGCAAAATATGATTGATGAGAAATTGTTAGAGTATACAAAGCTTGTTACAATTCATTAAGTGGGATTAGTTAGGAGGTTATGGTATACATTCCTCCCAGTATATTAATCATATTGTAGATCTAATATAATTATCTTTGTCATTTTTCATTTTAATCAGAAACTTTCAACTTCTATCTATTTTTTCAATTTTTCTTTTCTTTGTTCTACTTTCGATAGAAATGGAACGGAACATAATTTGAGGACAGGAGATTTTCATTCACAATCTGAATATCTCATGTTAAAATTTATTTAAAAACGATAGAGCAAAATTTATAAGAGAATATATCACATATGCATAGTTTTGTTAGCGTTGTAATTATAATTCAAAATGTTCAAAAGAGCTGAGTTAGTAAAAATTTAGAACCACATGAATTATTGGTCACAAAGTTTAAGCCGGCTAATTTACATAATTAAAATCATATAAGGTTATGCCTCATTAAAAATTTGAGCATGTTAATTTTTCGAGTGATCCTACCTGCCCTGGCCTTGAAGTATAAAATATGAAAAATCCCATATAGAACCCAACCAACTTCTCTTTAACAAAACCACCTTTATTACAAGTCTAAAACATATTAAAAACGATAACGCAGAACCTATCACAGGAAAAATAGCGATCCGGACACATCTTAGCTTAAAAACAGCCAGGATGTATACTGTTTATCTATTTTCAAAAAATGAATTGAGACTTTCTGTTAAAAAAAGAGTAAAAGGAATAATTTAATTTTAACCTAAAGTATGCACTGCTACTTAGTTAGACATGTCCCATTGGCCATGGACCACGCATTAAGAAAATAATCTGCGCTCCCTTACGTCCCAAATACTGAAAATGCATAATTGCAGCCTTGCAGTGGAGTGAGAACTTAAGCAGTAAGTTATGTATGAAAGTCATAATAACAAGTTAACAACTCTTCAATTAAAGGGAAAAAAAGAAAGGAAAAAAAAAGAAGAAGAAGAAGAAGAAGAAGAAAACTAGTTGAAACTTGAAAGATATTAGCTTGCTTGCATGTTCTTATAATGAAAAATCTCATAAACAGTTAAATTTTGTTAATTTTTAACTGAGAAAAATAAAAATCTAATTGTAGATATTCCCAGTCTTCCACGAAAGGAAATTAGTCTATGTTCTTTTCAATTGCTCAACAAGGAACTCTTTATGACTTCTACTTTTCCGGGTGCTATATCCTTCTCATTCCATATTTGGGAGGGGACCACTTGGGAAGTGAAGTGAAGAAAAGCGAAGTGGGGGAGAAATTGAAAAGCAGAGAGGAAGGATATAAATTTAAGAGAGTTGAACGGAACAGTGAACGAGAACGCTTTAACAGTGACAAGTTCCGTCTACGCATCAACTTGTGGTTCAAAGCTTTGACTCTTTAATTAATTTGCTTGTGGCTTCTTTCTTTCTGGTATTCGAGCAATGTCACCGCCGAACCTGCCTCATGTTGAGGGGGCTTAGCCTTTCGGCTCATGACTCATCACTCCTGGCTCTCCTACATCATACATGTTTCACGTGTCCTAATAAAATTATGCTCCATTAATTATCATGTGCACCTTGCCATGACTCACTAACCCCTCTTTTTTTTTTTTTTTTTTTTCGATTGCTAGATACATAAAAGATTTAGGTTGACTTGAGAAGAAGACTCATTCCACTAAACGCTTATTACTTGCATATCACTCACCAACAGAGAAAACCTAAAAATAAAACTCAAATAATGTTGATACATACCAACTAAGACTTTCTCTTTCTTTAAAATTAGTTTTTTTTAAAAGAATTGTTCTCGCTATTTTGGATAGAATAGTGGTTTAGTAAAATCTTTTCTAAAATGGCGATTACAAAATTTAACTCCTTAAAATTGTAGGTAAAATTCACCTAAAATCACAATTTACTTATACTATCTATAGCTAACCACTTTCAATTAGTTTAACAAATCAGACCCTTATATATATATATATATATATATATATATATATATATATATATATATATATATATATATATTATGATTCGCAATTGTCGGTTAAATTCATTATTTTTCGTAAGCAAATTCAAATAGAACCTTAATCGTACTATAAATGGAATATTTACAGTTTTATTGACTGTCAGCCGACACTTCAGCACTTAGTTGATGGTTCATGTTGGCATGTTGCTAGAGTACTATTGTTCTCCACACTTTAACTAGGTAGGTTGGATCTCCCTGTATTTGAATTACAAGATTGATGTTATTGCATGCACCTTTGTTTGCTGTTGAACACATGTATGTCAAAATGGTTCTATGCAGTGACTGTTACAACTAGTTAAATTACACTTTTATTATCTAATATTTGACTTTCAAACACTGTGGAATTTGGTTTGTCATTAGCTGTGATCCTACTACTACTATAAGCCACTTCATTCTTTTTTGCGCTTTAGGACCAGGAAGATCACTTGGGCTCCCCTGTGGCGAATGACATTCTATTGTTCACTTCGTTTTAATATGTAGCCTAGAGCCAGATCTTAAAATAGTGAACATCGATTATAATTTATCAAAATTAAGTGCCAGCAAAACCTACCTTGCCTTAGGTTTGTGACTTCTACCAAGGCCATGCCCATGAAATTTTGAATTTTGAGAAATGTTATTTATACAGGAAAAATAACACTTTTATAGATGCTACATAATAGAAAAAGAAACAAGGTTTTGATCCTATTTATCATAACGAAATATTTTGTGTGTTTTTTTTCCCTCTCTATGATGTCTGCTAATATATATCCAGCTATCCACTCTTAACATACTCTTAAATTTTTAGCCATTCCGATAAGGCAATATGATGTATGTAACTTCCAGTGACATCCATTGCCATGGTACAAACACTATTCACTAGCACCACGTTATATTTGAAGCTATCATAAAACAAGAGAGAAATGCACTTTGGTGTGAAAAAGAAAGAAATGAGAGGAATGAATTCTGATCCATTCAACTGAGCAAATGTGCTTATACACAAGGGTCTGAAGACTAGAAAAATGGAGGGAAAAGTTCTAAATAACAGTAACAAGAAACTAACTATTTACAGTTGCCTAACTACTTCTAACTAATTTAATCACATGTTAAATTATATCTAACATTCAATTGGTATCTGATGAGAGAGGCTTCGCTGAACTTGGAGATGGCCAATGGGGTTGCAATTAAAATGAAAATTGATCTCACGCCCGTGGAGCAAAGATTTTTTTCTCTTATTTTTTTTCAATTTTTTTCTTTTGTCTAACATTCCATTTTTCCTATAACGCAGTTAGAGAAAATATTCAAATTTTAGCTATTAAATATTATCATAAAAATCTATTGCCCATATGGCCATATTAAGAAACAAAAAAAATTCCATTATTTAAACTCATATTTTGACACATTAAAATAATATCACGCTCTCAAAGATAGTGTGAGATCAATAATGTGGACCTAATTTAATTGTATAAGATACACATATAAAAAACAAAAGCTTTAATTCTATCTATGTATCTCATTTGGTATCTACTTTTTATGTACAAAAAATATTTTCCTAAATAAAAATGTCACATTTACATAATTACACTCACATCACTTCATATTGTTCATCATTTTTATCATAGAATTTAATTTTAATATAATGTATATGTAAAAAAATTTTATATAATTATCTAATCATATATTATTACATAATATTAAAAATAATTAATATCTATGTATCTAATTTGGTGTCTACTTTTTATATACAAAAAATATTTTCCTAAACAAAAATGTCACATTTACATAATTACACTCATATCACTTCATACTGTTCATCATTTTTATCATAGAATTTAATTTTAATGTAATGTATATATAAAAATTTTTTATATAATTATCTAATTACATAATATTGAAAATAATTAACTATTATAATAATTAGTCAGGTACATGATGACTTCTGATGGTGTCAAAATAAATCTTTATTATAATAAAGTTTATATCATTTCTGCACGCTCAACACTCTGATTTTATCTCTATATAAAGGAAAGAATGTTGAAAGGTACAAAAGAGCTTCGGATAACGACGTATCAAAAGAATAAAAAAGATATTGATTTGCATTTTAAACAGAACTAATTTTTCCTTTTATTTCCTCGTTATCGTAAGCTTTGGTGATTGGCTGTAGGCCACAGCCCACTTCATTATTTATTAGATCAATACAGTTAGTTATTGGCCATTTAAAGTTGCTTAGTTGTTAGTTAATTATGTATCAGCAACTCATCTTGTATATAAACACAAGTTATTGAGAGTTCAGCTCGGCAATATTATTTCAATGATCATACATTCTAATATTATTGTACAACAAAAGGAAAATGATTTGTAGTACGAAAACTTAATTCATATTTTATGCATGAACCATTATGATTGATTATTTCTTCCATAATTTTAGCCCTCTTCCAGTTTTTTTCTCTACTTTTACTTTTACTTTGCTTTTGATCGGTTAACAACTCCTTTGTATATTTTTAATGAAACTAATGTCATACTAACTAGCATCACATTTTACTACATAGCATTGTTGGTTGCTACGTACACGCACTTTTTTTTGTTTTTTTGGGAGAAACGATTAATTGGTAGGATATATGTTTGGTATACGTACATCGATTGAATTAAAATTGAATTAAAATTGAATTATTCTATTTCTCAATCCTTAAACTTGAAAATATCGAGGAAAAAGAGGCAACTAATAGGGATGTAAATGGGGTGGGGTGGGGTGGGGGCAGGGGATAGCCCCCTGTCTCCTATCCCGCGAATGAATACCCGCCCCGTCCCCACCCCGTTTCCATACGGGTACCCGCTTTTAAATTCTCCGCGGGTTTACAGATACCCGTGGATATCCATGGATATTTGATAGAATGTAAAAAATTCAAAAAATTTAAATTAAATATAAAAATTCTAATATCATAAAATACTTAAAATAAGCACAAATACTAATCTAATTTTATAATTTGAATTCTAACAACTTAATATACTTAAAATAAAAATAAACACAAAATAAGCATAATAATCTAATTTTTTAATCTAAATTTTAACAAATAAAAATAAAAATAAACATATAATAATAATCTAACTATTAATCTAATATATAATAAGTACAAATAAATTTAACTTTTAAATTTAAATATTAGTCCAAGCAATTTAAATAACAATAATATTAACCTAACTAAGTTAATAACTTAAGGGTAAAGTAGTAGTTTTATATCAATTACCTGCAGGTATAGGGATAGTGATCCCCCCACCCTGTTTTACATACGGGTATTTAAAATTCTCATGCCCATTATATGTAGAGACAAAATCTTTCCCCCATATCCACCCTATTGCAAGCATTATCCGCAGATATCCATGATGGCAGATTTTTTGACATCCCTAATAACTAGCAAGTAAATACATGAATTTGATGGAAGAAGCAAAGCGACATCATTGCATTCCTTTACCACTATTCACATAACACGATGTCATTGCAAGACCACGCATGCAACCAAATCATGAAGTTTCAAAAAAGGCGATTACTCTTGTGTAGATTACGATTACAAAAAATCAGCATCGTGTTGATCGCTATTTCTTTATATATTTTAATGACAAACTATTGTAAACGCATGATGATAGCACATTCGGCTTTGTGTGTCCGTCGTGCAAATCCAAGCTTATTAGTTCGAGTCTCACCTCTGTCCATGTTTTCAATTATTAATGATTTTTTAACTTTTCAAAGGTGCATGCTATAGTGCACCAGATTAAGCATGGCGCACCACGCACTTCCTGATCTAATGGAGAGAAAGCGTCGGTGTACTGATACACCCAAGTACATGTAATGTATAAACATTACCAAACACCACCATTTTCCCAAGTTCATTGCTTCTCTCTCCACCTCTGCAAATCCGCCGCTGCAACTCCGTCTCCAAATTTTGCTTCACCTTTATTTATTTCATGTCTATAGAAACGACCAAAAAGAACCCAATAATGGAGGAGGGTGAGGGAGGGTACGGCGAGAGCGGCTATATCTACTGTCGCCGACAAGAGTTTTTGGGTGAGGATGCTGCTGGGGTTTCGATACCCGGTATCGGCGATGGTGAGGGCGTTGGTAGTGATGTGGCTATCAAGGGGGTTTCATAATTGGGGGTTTAGAGGGAATGATTTGCGCAGCAAAAGGGGTGGCGGGTGGTGAGAGTGAGGAGCATAGTGGAAACGATGGTGCATGGTGCACAATACATAGCTTGATACATCACAGTATGCCCCTTTGAGAAATTAAAAAATGCTAACAATTGAGGGAGAAAAACGAAAGTAAAGTTCGAACGCTCGAGCACTAACTCATAAGCCCAGTACACAAACCACATGAGCCACAACCACGCAGCGGTCACTAAAATTATATTAAAAAAAAATAAATAAATTTGCACAGGGCTGATTTTTGTAATCCGCACCAGAGAACCCCCCTTCAAAATATTGGCACGCATTTGCTTCTCGGCTGGTTACTTCCATTATATAACCATTAAGAGAGAAAAGCAAAAACCTTGAGCTTATCACATAAACTACTCCATTCCACTTCCACTCTCTCCCAAGCACTTTTCTCTTCCATTTTCTCTTTTTCTTTCCTATTTTCTTCTTCGCTTTCTTGGCAACCAAACAACCATTCCCTCCCTCTCTAGCGTGATTGCTCCATTAGGGAAAAAAAAAAAAACACATGGATAACGATGAGGTTTACAATCCAGAGTTCCATGTCCCTCCCACCAAGGAATGCAACACCATCGAGAAGTATGTTGAGATCTAGATAGAATTCATGGCCATTGAGAACTTCTATAGTGACTCCAAAAGCAAGCAGATTCAGGAATTTGCCGTGGCTATTATCGCCAACGTAAGTGAATAGCATACCAAGTTCCACTTCTTTCTTAGTTTCTTTCGCCTCTAGAAACCTAGAAATTTAGAATTCAGGCAAAAAAACTTGTTTATCTTCGAAGGCTACATGATTTTTCGATTCCTTCGTTGTTAATTTCTATTTTAGTTTTGTTTTCTTGGATGTGCTCCAAACATTCTAGTTTCTAGATCATTTTCTTGTGCCTTTGTTTGGCTACTCAAAAAACATAACTTGTTTGTTTTGTGAGAGAAAATCGATCACGAAAATCTTAGAAGGCTACGTGATCTTTTTTATTCCTTCATAGCTAGTTTCATTTTCAGTTTTGTTTACTTGGTTGTGCTCTAAACATTCTAGTTTCTAGATCATTTTCCTGGGTCTATGTTGGCTACTCAAAAAATAGAACCTGTTTGTTTCACAAGAGAAGATCGAGCAAAAAAATCTTCAAAGGCTATGTAACTTTTCAACTCCTTCGTAGTTAGTTTCTTGTTAAGTTTTGTTTTCTTTGCTGTGTTCTACTTCTAAACATTCTAGTTTCTAGCTCATTTTCTCACAGCTCTGTTTGGCTACTGAGAAAATAGAAGGAATATGTGTGTGTATCTTTTGTTATTGTGTTTAAGTTTTCACTACGTTGATTGAAAATTTGGTTTCGAATAAGAGGTTTCCGTTGTCTCTATGCATGATTTTTTGGATTTTCTTTTAGACCTGTGTCTATATATGAAGATCTCATGCCCTGCTTGTTTCTAGTTCTCGCCGCTCCAATTTATCTTGCAATAATGAATCTATTGATTTGTTAACTGAATCTTGTAATCATTATATTGATTTCTTCTGCGAATTGTACTCCACGCAGTATTAACTAGCATATATCCTAATTCATATGTCCCCCTATTTGGCCATGAACTATTTCAACTGCTACTTTCCAAGGAATTTGCTACCAGTAATATATATTTCTTTCTTTGTCCTTTTTGGTTTAAAAATTTTTGAGATTTTTTTTAAGGTTCTTTTCCTTTGATTTTTATTTATTTGTCTTACTATATCTTTAGTTTTCTTTAGGATGAGGAAAAGGATGTCTTCAATCAAACTAGTGTGCTTGCTATCTGTTGCCTCACCATTGCTACCAAGATGAGGATAGATTCCTATAAGAATTGTGTCCCATATAATGGGTTTAATAACTATATGAATGTTTAAATCTTTTAGCTAACTTATTGAAGAGCCATATTTATTAATAGCCATACCCACTAATGTAAAAAATGACTATTGGAACGTGAAGACATGACTAAAGGAAGTGTTTGACAGAGGTACCCTACCATGTCTATATATATATAGGATATGGTCCTCTCTCTACTATAAATAAAAGTACTTCATCTCAATCACGATTGTACTTTTAAGGAAGGGGTCAAGAAAGAGAAATCATCATTCTCCATATTCTACTCATCTACAGGATTGTTTGCTTCATTCAAGTATATGGAGAATGGTACGCACTCTTATCTAAATTGTTTGTGAAAAGCATGAAGTTCTAGATCTTAAAATTAATGTGTTTATGATAATTTATTTATACATAAACAAATTATTGCTTACAATTCCTTCTCCATTGATCAATTTTTGGTAAACTCATTCAAGAAATTCTTAGTAAAGTCAGAAAAGATTGGTACTTTTTTTCCATCACACAATTTAACATCTTACACTTCAACACCTTAGCTATTTCATTAAAAACAATGTAAAAGTGTTGAGCTTTGAATGGTACATAGCATAGTTTATTCATCTACTTTTTTCTTTGAGAACTTAGGAATTTCTCAAGTCATTCATGAAAATTTTCTATGGAATTAAAGCCATGCTGAAATTTCAAGCCACACTATGTTTGATCCACTGCCTTATTTTGTTGCGCAGAAGGACAAGTTTGTGGATGACATCAGTCATTAGCAAATTCTGCAAATGGAGCTTCGCATTCTCAATGGACTTCAATGGTGAATACAACTTGTAATTCTTTTTTGCTATCTAGACTACTATTATTACCCCTTCAAAAAGCTTGGAGGTTTCAAGCTTCGTTGCACTAATGAGATCATAGTCCAAAGTCAGGGGGGTAAACTCACAAATAAATTTGCTAATTCTATGTTTCCTTACAAGAGTGATGCATGTAGAATTTATTCATCATTTAGAGAATTTATTCATTATGCAGTGACTTTTTTCGCTTGGTACAAGACTTCTCGCATTGCATTGTCCAATTTTCTTGCTGCTACTAGCAAAATATGCCCCGATAATTTTGAAAAGCATACCGGTATGTGGAATGAAAAAAATTGTAACATTATTGTTCATGATTAATTGGATTTCCAAATTATGTGAAATATCCCACTGGCTACATGAACGAGAGTTCCCCCAACAATGATATGGAGTTGGAGAAATCTAAAATGTCTGAGAGTGACTCTGACCAACAAAGACAGGTCAAGAACAAGGGCAAGTCACCATTGGATGATGAGATGATATTTCACCTATTGATTTCGAAGGGTGAATCCGATAAATAAAGACAAAGACAAAGCAATAGCAAGGTGATGGCAACGGAGGAGACATTTGGAGATGATGCATCATCAAAGACCAAATTAGAGCGACAAAGATGGGCCACCAATGGCAAGGTGCCAGTTGAGGAGGCAACTGGAGATGATATAGTATAAGCAAGTCTTTTAGAGCAAAAAAGGCAAGCCAAGGGCAAGGTTGTGGTGGTGGCCAAGATAGAGGAGGAGGAGGAAGATGCCAAGGTAGCAAGAACTATTTCAAAGATTATTCTTGCATTGAAGGTTAATTCAAAGAGGTCGATGAATTTTGACCTGTGCCAGCCTACAGAGCTGAAGTGCCAAGACCAGCCAATAGATCATAGCCTTTTGGTAAGAACTCTTGATAGGGGTCCTGCTACTGCTTCAACTCTAAAAAGGGCAGCTTCAATATTTGCAACTGCAACATCGGTTAGTTTTGGCATTGTAGATGCTACGGACAACCAAAGCAAGAACTTGCATTTTGCACAACTGCTATCACATGCACTTATAAACATCATTTAGTTAGTTCTAAACCCTTTCATTTGGGTGCAGTCCAGAAATTAGTTGTCATATATTATTCAAAATATTTTGGTAGTTCTTTATGATGATTCATTATAAACTATTATTATAATAAACCACTCCTCTCATTTTGATTGGACTCGTAATAGATGCGATACTAATCACTAATAAATTGTTCCTTGACTACATTTACATAAAAATGAAGCTAATATACTAAGAAGTGCTATATTCACAAGTGCTAGATAATAATTTCAAAAACTACTAGATTAAAAAGTGCTAGATAATAATTTCAAAAACTGAATTGAAAGAATATAATGTACACAATAGTCATACAATAGCAAAAGGCATAACAAAGGCATGAATGTTGCAACCAATATATTTGTGTGAGATGATTGCCAATATAATTTGTGTGGTGTCAATATATGGTCATTCAAGCCTAGTTTAAAAAAAATTTAAAAAGAAACAAAAAGACCAATATATAATCAATTTGATTGTTTATATATATACGAGCACACAAGCATGAGACCAATTTCAGCATATACACAAGCAGTGCACTTAACAGACGCAATAGAGAGGGCATGAGTGCAGCGCGAGGGCAAGGCGTGAGTGAGTGGGAAGAGAGTGTGCCAACAAAAGTCAGTTTAGCAATTAGTTGAGATAGGATAGAATTACAAACTTACCCATATCATATATATATATATATATATGGAATAATAACAATAGAAATAATATTTACAAATATCTTTTATCATAATAGTGTAAATAACTATTCAATACTCCTTTTACAGTAATGTACCATTAAAAAGCAAATTTTAAAACCCAAAAATTTTATTCATTTAAATTACGCACAACACAAACCTCATTTACACACCAAAACGGTTAAAGTTATTAACTAATAACTAGGTCTTCTCAGAAACAAGGATACAGAATGTGTTTTGTATTTTCTTGTTTTTATTATCTAAAATATCATATAAAAATAATGCATTAAAAATGGTGTATAAACATTGCTCCATTGACCAGGTAAGGCTCAACATGACTTCCACAACCACTAACTTCAAAACTAAATCACGAATGCGGTGCCATAAAATATTTATGATTTAAAAAAACCTCTTTTATAAATGAAATTAGTAAACAACTTTATCGTTTTGAAATTCGATATTACTATTAAATATAATAGGAAATGCAATCAAACCTAATCGTGAAGAAAACCTCACGCATAAACTTGTCATATGATGCTTTTACTATTCAGTTCCTAAACAAAGTCCATTTCTAAAATGTCTGAGAAAGGTGTGTATTTCGTTCCAGTTCAGAATGGCGCACAACTGGCGGACCCAAAAAATAATGGAGCCAATGATGAGTGTTTGCCATGCCACCCAACACAAGTAGGTAGCTGGTTTGTGCCATTCTATCCTCTTTACAGATGAAATGTTCATCAGTGTTTCAACACTAAAACAAATATATCGAATTCAACCATCAATCCTCTCGAAAAAATATAGATAGCCCATGTCCTTAGGAGGATTGACCGAAACTGCAACCTTCTTGTCGTTGAACATGACCCATCTACCTTCTTTCAAAATGTGAGCAACATAGTGACCACACTGTGTCGAGGTTCCGATGTGGCTAGCGATTCCAATAAGTCGATATTCTGTGGAAAGCCACGTGTATGAAAATAATAATAACCAATATGAACACTTCATGCATATGGAATATGAACTGAGAAGTAGGATAAAATACCACGACATTAAGCAAGGACAGTTATTTATCAGGAATATTTTTTTTGGCTGATTAATGATAATTAATGATCATTAATAATCAAGAACAGAGTAATTAAGTAAAAGCGATAACTTACTTCCCCCTCCATCCAGCAAGTCGGTATCATTCGAAGCAGATGTAGTGTTTGATGCAGTAGCATCCATACTAGAAACTGAAGCATCGGGATTGCTGAATATCCACTCTGTTGCTTTCTCAATGTCACCACCCTACAAGGCAATTATTTTCATTTAGACAGTCAAAAACATGTCTGGACAATTTACCCAACCAAATCCAACGGTGATAAAGGAAAGGGAAAAAATTTATTAAAGAATTACCGATGCCTTCAGTGCCTTTCGAGCAATATCTTCTTGAAATCCAAATGAAATGAGGGTATCGACTTTTGATTGATCAACACTATCAAAGCCATGCCCTTTTGATATAGGATTGTCAATATCTAAGTATGAAAAATTATGCATCATCATATTCTGAATCAAAATGTTAGTAAAGGAAAGCAACAATAGGATTGGCTAAAAATATTTGTTTTGTATAATAAAGAAAAGCAACAATAGAAACCTGGATCATCCATGTGAGATAATAACCAATTCATTGCCTCCTCTACTCCAGCATTTGAGGTTTTTATAGCCGCTTTCTGACAATGAATCTGGTTAAAGCCCATGGAAACCAGCTGCGCCACAATGTCTTCATTGGCCGAAGGTTGGTCTGAATCCTCGTCAATGGGTTCTGTGCAACACAGATAATTTCAGCTTTACACCAACTAAAATAGTAACTAGGTTATTTAGCTGACAGGAACACAAGTCCAGACGAGACAATAAGAGTTGCACAACTAATGAGAAGCTAAGAAAGCAAACTTGGTTAGTTAACTAAAATAACCTTACAAAAAAGGATTGTCCATAGTGGTCTTTGTTGTATACAATTATATTCATTAATATAGGAAATGAACAGGTTCAGTTGGAAACAGATTAAAAAGGAGAGAGCTGAAAATCTTATTTTGCAGACCAAAGTATATGTGGAATCATAATAGAAAATGATATCACCAACATAAACCACTATTTTCACATACTTCATCTTTTGACATCGTAAATATTCCACTGATGAGATAGAAGGGATACCCTAAACATATAAAAAATAACAAATGTGTGACTCAATAACCCAAAGTGAGTTTTGTTGACACTATTTTTTTCCTGATTTCTTTGAAACAAATTATCTGTCTTCCTGAATTTGAATATCTATTATCTCCTAAAAAAACTCACATACCGCCATCTGGTAGCAGCTCTTCCCCAGGGTGATGACCTTTGCTGCGCATATGATTGATATCTATGATATCAGGAACATCTATGTACACATCTGAAAGAAGAGAAGTCATCAGTAATATGCGGAAAATTCTTTAAAAATAGTACTTAGTAAAGTACATTGACGACATATTGATATTAAATGTACCAAGCTTTTTGGGTACCCATCCCGTCTCCATAACAAATTTCCGCATATGTAACACAAGGTAATCAGGGAATGATGTCAGGCCAGCCGTCCTACAGATTAAGAGTTTCAGCATCAAAATTATATTCAATGCACTAATAATAAGAACCACATCAGTGCACTAACTTAGAGAAGTAACAAAATATACCAGCCAATGCGTGATTTTTATCTACTCACCACAGACAATGACAATAAGAGACTAAATTTCTAATGAAACCAAAGAAGAGCCATGAAATACCCTATGTAACTTCTAACCTATATGAACCAACATGCATGGCAATGAAATTGAACATAAATTTTGTGGAATGCTCACTTCACTGCTGTTGTCTTTGTTTTTAAGGCAGTGCTGTAAAAATCATGTATCTCCTCAGGAGCTGAGAAGTTTGCAAGGCAAGCTTCCAAAGGAACCCTTGGGCGTACAATCTCATCGGCAGACCTATCAGAATAAATATGATTAGAAATGCCTGGATAAGCAAATGTAGCAAATAGAAAGATTCCTAAACATCTGAACTTACACTTCTTTTCCTTCAGAAAGTTTCTCTGCTTTCAGTTTGCGAGATAATTCTAGTTCTTCTGCAATTCTCAAAGAAATAAAAGTATTAAATATTAGCTCTGAATATTTCTCAGTCGAGTCAAGGTTTGTAACTTGAAAACCCACCTTTGTTAGTTGCCTCATGCAATGGAATATTAAGAGAAAGAATGTAGTCATGCCTTCTATTATATGCAACTTTTCCAGATGAACACAAGATTCGATCTTCAATACCAAACTTGAAACTCCTTGCAGGATCCAGTTCAGTTCTCCCAGCATTAGCTCTTTCAACTTGATCGAGAAAATGAAGGAAAAATTCTAAAGCATCCTAACAATAAGTTGGAATCAAACTGTTAGAAGATAGCAAGGTGCATGTCCCTAATAGAACAATTTTAGCATATTAAAGTATGGATGGGAACAATTTATATTGAACTAAAACACCTTAAGTTATCGACTTTAGGGCTTATTGGAAACCAAAAATAATTATAAGAAGCCCAAAATTTCGTGATAACAATTGTAAGTAAATCAAACACATCAATGGCTGGCATAATTCCACCTTCAATTGATATATTCATTGCATCTTCTACTGCCTCGTAATGAGGTTGACCCATTCTATGGTTCAACGAAAAATATATACACACACTTAAGCTTTAAATTACATTTCCAAGAGAATTCATGAATAACTATGGACATATCAAATAAAATAATAACAACCACTTCTTAAACCAAGAAAAAAAAAGTTGGTAAACATACCTGTTGCCGCATAGATGAAAATTCAGAATGGCTGGCAGCAATCACAGACTTGAACATACGTGGGGGTATCCCTTCCTGTTTCTAATGTTTGAATACAGGAGGACAGTGGCAAACAAAGAAAATGGCAAAGGAAAACTCATCAAAATAAGAAACAATAAGATGAAACAGAGAATATATGACAGTTGATTACATTCAATAATCTTTTAATTTTTCAAGTGACACTTCAACCAAAACTCCAAAACCCATTGCAAAATGTTCAACTTCAACCCATTCTGATAAAATATCTAATTTCCAAAAAACATAAAGACACTGCTCGCAGAGGAATTGTAGGCACCAAAGAGCTAGAAAGCTTACAGGAGTCTTAGTTGAGGCAGCAATGTTTGCATTGTCATCATTCTGGATGAAAGAAGGTAACATGAAAAACAATGAAGAATCTAAACAATTTTTCAAAAGAAATGTGTTGACACTGTTACATACCTCATATACTGGCACAGAATATTTACCAGATAGTAGACCATGTGCCAGTTTTGTCCTGGAGTAAGACAGGAAGTCAGGAACCATTACTATATTTTTCTTTTTAAAGTTTTTGTATGGGAAAATAAAATCTGTTTTGAAGCACCTCCTCATTATTTATAAACATTTTCTTTTATTGAGGAAACAGAATACCCTACGTGAATATGAAAAAACTGAGATAGGTATTGATTATAGTCGGTAGTACCCAAATCCATATTTACCATGCCAAAAGTAGAATAGTAGATTATAAAAAAGATCAACAGATGCAGTGGCAAAGATGCTATGAAAAAATTACACACATAAAGAACAAAACATGACTAACAGAAAACAGATCGCAGCAGAATTCTGATAAATTAAAACAATCCAGTTACTTACAATTGCATATTCAAGTCCACAGTTGGATCAGCAGGAGCCGCCTCAAATGCCTTCTTTAGACTTTGGTTTATATAGTACCTGGCATGCAATCATAACAGACACTGAAATAACTGCAAACAGGGTTCAAACAGATTGAAAGAAATTCGAGACATGAACAGACCTTGAAGAGAATGATCGTGTTGAAAAAACAACTTGCATAGTTGCCGCCAAATAACAACTGAAAGAAAGAAAAACAAGTAACCTAAAAAACACATCAAACTAGTACACTATAACAAGCAGAAATTAAAGTGACCAACTCTACCTGTTTCCAAGATTGACCAATCCTGTATATCCAGGTCCAAAAATTGGTTCCATTTCCTGTCCACTTTCTTGGATTCGATTCCAATCAAAATTGGTATTTTGATCAAGTTCTCTTTCAGCAGTTGTCATTTCAGTCTGAATATAAAAAATAATTTAAAATAATTTTGACACATTTATTTATTAAAAAACAAAAAGGAATTAGATGACACATAACATCAAAGTTATGGTAAGCAAACTCTTATATAAGTCTGATGCAGCATTACATTATCAAAGTTTAATGCTTCAACATCCATCAATAACTATGACATTAACCCATTGCTTATAAGGGGAAGAAGCTGGCCAAGCAATCGGAATATATCGAACAATGATAAATTTCCTTTTTAAAGATGATCATCCAAGCAACAAATGATCACTGCCACTGGTATTCAGCTTATATCCAACGTCTCAAACACAGATAGATCATTGTTACCACTTGTATTTTGTTGTTTGGATATATAGCATAGATCACAGTAAGGAAAATTGCAGACACCAAAATACACAGGCCATCCCCTCAAATTCAAAGGTACCACTCAACCAAACAAATGCTTTCCCCATTCCAAAGAGCAAACCCCTAGATCTACAAGATATGTAACTTTTCAAGTCTCACCATTATCAAAAGAATTTATTTGCGAAAAGGAAGTAAAGCATGTGATCCTGCACAAGCACGAGGGGTCCAATGCAGGACCATATTCCACAAGATGCCTTTATGGACAATATACAAGGTAAAGCATTCATCAATTCAAAGTCCGTTTGGTTTCTGCTTTCTGCTTTCGTTTCTTTTCAATTTTAATTACAAAAATGCCACCTTGTTTTCAATTTGTTTTCTGTTTTCAAGATATTGTGAAGGAAACAGTGAAAATTAAAAAATCCTATTTACTGTTTTTCTTTCACAAAATCCTGAAAATAGGAAAACAGGATCAGGAAATGAAAGCAAAAAATGAAAACAGAAATGAAACAGGCCCGTATCTTCTCAAATGCACCATCATGCTTTGAATTATTCCAAAAAACAAGGATCATGCTTTGAATTATTCCAAAAAAAATGTATTCCATTTCAAAAGTAATGCTTGACATCTTGAGGACCATATAAAAAATATTATCCTATCTCTTAAGGACAGACAATTTGATAAATAATATAGTGTTATAGTTAATAGACATCAAGTCAACAGATTGGGTGAAAGATGCCATGGGTAATCAAGTACCGTCTGAAATATATCAATTCAAGATAAGGAATTAACCTTTTGTAGTGATGAGAAGTCAATGCCAAAAAAGGCCAGATGCTGTGCTAAAAGTGGGTCCAAGACACTCTTGTCCTCGGAATAGGAGAAAACATCTGAGCTGCCACAATACATTATCCATAATTAGCACACAATGCAAAAAATTAGTAATTCAGCAGCCTATATTTCACATTTCTTATCTAAAACAACATAGTCTAAATAACAAAAATTAAAGCTTGTTCGACATAATGATCACATGGGCATAATAGCAACCCTTCATGATTGCAAAGTGAATCAGGCTATACAAGTAAACCATTGAAACTATTAGAAATATAAGAACGTCAAAGCACAATATACTGCCAGGGGGCATCACCTGCTGCTTCCAAATCAGCAGTGATAGTCCCGAGCTTTACAGCAAGGGGATATCCTGTCTTTTTATAATGTTCAACAGCATGGTTGTTTCCACCAGTTCCATCCCAATTTCTCCTCCCACAAAGAATCATTCCATCAGTCAGATTTAGCCAAAGATTGTCCCTCTTGTCACACTCAGCACATTTCCAACCAGATGGAGGAATAACAACACCGTTGTCAATCTGCTGTAAATCCGTCGCATAGGCACTAACTGATTTCTCATCAGCAGTCCAAGCTGCAACTTGCTCCTTCCGTTCAGCACCCTCAGCTAGTAAGATAGCATCAGCAGCCAACCTTACCTGAAGTATTTTTTTAAAAATAAGATGAATAAAATTAAATACATCTTTATCATACAACCCCTCCTCAAATCAAAGAGAGGGGAAACAAACAAAGGAAGAACCATAAACAAGTACCTTCTCTGGTAATTCCACAGAAGGGAATGGAAGAGATACATAGTCGGGTATTATGACTATACTATGAGTTTCTTCATATTCAGGTTCATTGTTCTCAAATCCCCCTTCAACACCTACAAAAATGTTACATCCGGAAAAAGAACAGCCAATTGTTCAAACTATTAGAATGACCAGTGATTTATCACTCAGAAAACAGCCAAACAGATGACTCCACAACTCAATACCAGAATAACATATTCATAGTTAAATCTCAGAGCGATCAAAAGGAAATGCACATAACAAACACACTCAGAAGTTAAGTAACAACAGAAGCAAGACAGAACCAAAGCCCTGAATATTAAACAAAGCATGCCATCTACAAAAATGGACAAACCCAGTTCATTTAACACACCTATAGCCAAGCGGGTTGGTTTCTTTGAAGGCCTGTCTTCAGGAACCATCTTCTTGGTCTTCTTTATATGCAAATAAACAGGGTTACCAGTCTTCTCAAAATTCCAACCTACACAGTCCTTCCCAAAGGCAAGGAAAGTGAACATGTCGATGAACAACCCACCTTCTGACTTCTGAAAATTCAACACCACCAATATGCATCAAATTCAACGCACAGTGAAGCTCAACAACAACATATAACTTGCAATTTGAAAAAAAAAAAAAAAGAGTAAATATCCGTTTTTAGTCCTAACATTTTGTAATTGACATTAGTTTGATCCTAAAAATATTTTTGATATCAATTTCATCCTTCTGTCAAATCATCAACAACTTCTGATATGATTTATCCTAGTTGACATGTTAGTGCAATGCTATGTTACTTAATTGTCATCCTTGATTGATGAGGGAAGACAATTCCATCTCACCAACTTGAAAATGCAAAAAAAAAAATTTAAAACAAAAATTAAAAAATTAATTAATTAAAAATTAAAAATATTGTCAACTAAATCCCTAAGTCTCAATCCAGATAAACCTTAATCCGTCATTCCCTCAACACCCAAATTGACAAAAATGAAGTTGGCAAGTCACATATCTTGAAGGTGGGAAGTTACTAATTATTTGACAGAAGGATGAAATTGATGTCAAATTTTTTTGAGGACTAAACAGATGGGAACTTCAAAATACTAGGATTAGAAAGGATATTTACTCAAAAAAAAAAAAAAAAAAAATACTCAACTACTAATTCGATTTCCAATTAGATTAAGGGAAAACAATAGGAATAAAAAAAACCACTTGCATCAATATCTGAAACTTACAAAAAAAAAAAAAAATGTGTAAACCACAACAAGGTTGCATCAAATTCAACGCATAGTGAAGCTCTAGAACAACATATAGCTCACGATTGAAAAAATAAATAAACACCTAACGCTAGTTCGACTTCCAAATAGATTAAGGGAAAACAGTAGCAATCAAGAACCAGTTGCATCGAAATTTGAAACTTAGGAGAAAAAGAAAAAAAGGCGTAAACAACAAGAAGGTTGGTTTAGAGTGAAAAATGGAAGATATGGGGAAGTTTTTAGAGATGAGAAGAAGAATTACGGGAGTGTCGAAGGAGATGCAGCATTCCTGCTTGTAGATGCGATTGGTGGGTTCGGGGATGCGAACGCGGGAAAGGTTTGATCTGAGCAAATCCATAGGGTCAACTTCCATCATCGTCCCTCTCAGCACTCAGCAAAAACCAGAAAACCCTGAGAGAGAGAGAGCAAGGCAGAAGGAGGAGCAGGGCTTTGGTGGTAGAAGAGAATCAGCCGCTTGCCCTAAGGACAGTGCCAAGTTAAGTATATCCTTGTGCCCAGCTGCTATTCAAAGAGAAATGGGCTTGTTTGGATGCTGGCTTTTTTGGGTTGGAGTAAACCCCTCTATAAATAAGAACTCACAAAAACAGCACAAGATAATTTTGGGCTTGTTTAAAAGTGTTTTATTTTTTAGTTTTCAAAAACTATTTTATAAAACTGTTTTTAAGTTTAATTTTTAAAAATAAAAGAACAAAAAAATCTGTTTGATAAGTTTGTTCTAAAAACAGGTTTTTAGTGGTAAAAAATAGAAAATTTGTTTGGATGATTGTTTTTAAAAACAAGTTTTAAAAGTAATAAAACAAGAACTTGTTTGGCAAAATTTTTTTAAAAGTTGCAAACATATTACATTATATTAAATTTGATACATAAAACTTTTATAAAATCTCAATAAACAAAATCTTAATACAAGTTGATTCATTTTATATTCATAAATCTATTTACCTAGTATTAATTCATTGAGTATTTTCAGAATTCTTTTAGTTTTAACCTCAAATATCAAGATAAAGAAACAATAACCGAATAAAAATGAGCTCACTTTAGTCTTATATTATACAAGTGGAGTGACAAAATAATAATACCAAAGCTTTAAATAATAGTATAAAAATATCAGGCAAAATACAACATGTGATTCACCCTTCTTGGTGGATCACCTAAGCATTTCAGTGAAACAATATGCTTGCATACCCTCACCAACAAAGAAGATATCTATATTTTTCTATATTTCTAAATTGATAAGAATAATAAACGATCATCTGTCCAAACAACAAAGACCGCATATCATTTAGGTAAGTAATTAGAACAAACTAAAACGACTTTTTTTCAAGTAAAAGTTATCAATTTATTGAAAGCTACTTATCACTTTTGTCCCAAATGACCATTTTTGGTAGTTTTGTCTCAATATCAAATTTTTCAGCAAACTCTGCCAGCTGTCTAACTTGCAGATACCGCCTCTTGATCTTTCTTCACCTTCATCTACAACCAAGATAAACGACAAGCATAAAAAAACAACATTACACCCGTAGCCTGCTAGATCAACTCCCAACATCATATCTGCACCATAATGCATTTAGAGGGACTCAGATCATGTGGTTGAAATCATCAACTCCAACCAAGAAAGCATATAAATTCCCACCCTTCAGTCTATTTGAATTCTCAAAGCACATACGAAAAACATAAACCAAAGAACTTTTGTGAACCAAACCAAAGCCAAATCTAACGATTAAGACTAATCTAGCAAAGAACAATATTAAACCGTAAACTTATGTGATCCAAACCAAAATGCCTCAATGCACAAAGAGAATGACTGCAACAACACAAGATCAACCAGCGTGAGACATGCTTAACTTGTAGGGTGTCTACTTGTAACATCTTTAATCCAAATCAAATAATATGAATAAACTCCTAAAAATATTGACTGCTTACCTTCAATACATCATGCGACACACAATCACATCACACACTCTTTTTTTTTTTTTTTATTGAAAACACATCACAATCAAAATTCAAACCAATGAGGAGGCCCCAATGCACAATCACAAATCATAACTCTTTTCACCTGCGGTGGTCTCGCCTTCAATCACGGCCTTCAATTCAAGAAAGAAGAACAGGAGCGTCCCAAACAGTTGAGGAGGAGCGGTGGTGGGCGTAATAGTCGCCATCATCTTTGTTGTCGACATCGGCCCACGACCGTTGTGGTAGCCGCCAGAGCCTAGAAAACCTCCTTCTTCTCCAGGTTGTTGGGCGAGGATGCGTGAAGATGGGGATCAAGCAAAGCAAAGAGGAAGATCGCAATAGAAAGACTACCACCTCCACGAAAGATCGCAAACGGAGGAACCCATGAGGCGAGAGAGATAGAACGTGAGGCACAGAGAGAGCAGAGAGACGGATCGCGCTGACGAGAGAGAGATAGACAGAGCGCAACTTCGGCGATAGAGAGAGCAAGAGTGCGATGCGAACTGGTGGTGGTGGTGGTGAGGACGGTGGTGGGCGGTGGCGAGCATGAAAGTGAAAACGAAACAAAAGGGAAGAAAGGGAAGGGGAAAAAGGACAAAAAGAAAGAAGCAGATGGAGGGAGGTTAAGACAAGGGAAAAATAGAAACGGTGATGGTGGTGAGAATCGAATCTGGGTGAAGATGAATAAAACAAAAATATTTACAAGTATGCCACGGCCTCAATAGATGTTTTTAAAAATAGAAGATCACAAAACATGTTTAAGGTGTTCTGAGTTTTCTGTTTTAAAAAATCAGATTTTGTTTTTTGATTTTTAAAAACAATATGAGAAAAACAAGTTGTCAAACAAGGTTTTTTGTTTTTTTCTTTTTAAAAATAAAAAACTGTTTTTGAAAACACATATCAAACAAGCCCTTTATATCTGAAAAATGAAACACCCAACTTAGTTTTTGAGAAATAAAAATGTAAACAACAAAACAAAGGGTAACATATAATGATATTGATGTTTTTTTTAAGGGATTCCTGAGAAATACTTTTTATTAGACACAGTAGTTCCTATAAAGAATTAATTTAACCATTATTTTTAATCTTCAAAAACTATGCTGCAAATTTTATTTCTTATGAATAAATTTGTTCAATGATGTTTTTCTTGAGCAACAATTTGGGGTGTTTCATCTTTTTTCAAAAAAAAGAAAAAAAAAACAAATAGCATTTGTAACATGTGGGTTTTGATGAAATTATGGGAGAGGATTCTCTCTTTTATTTTCTTTTGGTAATTAGCAATCACGTCCCTTGAGATTTTAAAATATAGCACTAAGCTCCAAATTTGTGTAATTATGATATTCCATCCCAAATTTGGGTAAATATTGTACTTTACTCCAAGCAAATGGTTTTTAATATGGGTACATAATGTTTTGGTCCATGGTGGACCCATTTAATATTCACTATTAGATTTCAATATAGAACATATTTTTACATCTTAATTATTTTTATTCAATAATTTCATTCGTCCATCATCACACATACCACTAGTTCACCACTAGCCTTGTTCGTGGCAACACAACCCCACAACCTCGCAATTCATCTACTATAATGAGGTTGCTCCCTCACCTTCCTATCTCAGTTCCTTCTTCATGTTGCCCCCATGACAATCACTGCCAAACATTCTTCCTCCCATCGCGACCTTGCCTTCTGAGCCACCTTTCACAAAGGACTAAGCAAGCATGCCAAAGAGTAATGATGATGGTTCAAATCAATGATGCTTGAAGTGTGGCTTTGTCCTTTTCAATGGTGAAAAGTGGTTGAGAATGTGAGGTCGTGGTGGGGTGAGGAATATTTGGCATCCGTTATTGCGGAGGCGACTTGGAGAAGGAACTAGCATATGAGGGTGAGGGGTAATATCGTCGCAGTAGCTAAGTTGTGAGGCAATGAGGTCATGTTGCTACAAAAAGGCTATGGTGGACTGGTGGTGTATGTAATGTTGCAGAAATAGAGAGAATAAAATTGTGGAATATGAATAATCAAGATACAAAAACTTGAAATTCAATATCAATCGTTGAAGTTTTTAATAGAAATCTAAGAGTTAATATTGTATAAGTTCATCATAGATCTAAACATTGTGTCCCCATGTTAAAAATCATCTATTTGGGGTGGAGTGCAATATTTACACAAATTTAGGATTTAGTACTATATCTTGAAATCTCAAAGGGTGTGGTGGTTATATTACCCTCCCTTTTTTTAAAACATTGTCATGTCATATCATGAAAGAAATATACATAAACACTTTAAACGAATATACCTTTTTGAAATTTATGGGACCAGTTTAAGTGCTTATATCAATCTCTTTCTTCACATGACTTCAAGCTTGTTTGTCATTGATCACTAATGGAAAAACCTGAATTCTGAAGTAATATTTAAAAGGAAAAAAAATTGAGAGCTCTTTTCTTTCATTGCACCTCAAAAAGGTGCATTTCAACGGTAGAGAGGTAAATCAAATAAGCGATTGGCCATGTGGATGCTAATAAGCTATAGCTCAAATAACATCTCCCTTGGTCCATGAGACAAGAGAAATTAGTGCTCTTGGAGCACCACATGTACTGTACTCACAACCAATAATAGAATGAGATTTTAAATAAAAATGTAAATTAGTGGTAGGTCCTATCTTAAAATATCATTTTATTACTAATTATGAGGACATTCACATGGCCCTCAAAAAGCACCTAAAAACTTCTTTATGTGATAAGGGTTTGTTGGCATTGGGTTAAGGGTTCAATCCCATTTACCCATCTCCTTTCCCATTTCACCTAACTCTATTAGGAGCTACCTATAATCCAAAAAATAGAAAAAATATAGGAGGATTCATTCCTATAAAATTACACATGTGATTCTTTTACCGTCTATTCATTTTAAGATAGAATAAGGGTTAAATAAATACATGAAAAGAGAACAAATGAGCTGATTTATGTATTTTCTTTTATTTAGTTATATTTACGCTCATAAAAGTGTAATAGTTGAATTAGTACAATAGCCCAATAAGCAATTTAGCTAAGGAGCTGAGAGTAAGACATGCTAGATGCTTATTTGGACTTGAGTTAGAATTGATCTAATAAGAAGAGTAAGTAGACCCATTGAGCATAGGTACAATTAGCCATTGCAGAGGAAGATTTGAACAAGAATGGTAATCATTTCCTAAGCTCTAGGATGCTTATTTGAAGTACAAATTTTGGCTCAATGGCATTATAGAACAATCAAAAGCCATGAAAATGGTTGTCCTTGAAGCAAGATAAGGTGGCTCTGAATAAATCAAAGCCATTTTGAACTAGTGTTGGACATAATCGAAAACAGGGAACTAGTTAACTAGTTAATTTGTGGTTATTTAGGCGTAATGTTGCTGAACATTAGTAAAAATATAGAGCGTGACTTGTAAAACATGGTTTGTAGGGTTACGTTTAATAATTGTCATTGTACATTATAAATAGTGTTGCATAAAACTTGTAACAAGACACAACACCATTAGTGCTACAATCGAGTTACAAGTTTCTCAATTTCTTTGTGTCCTTTACTTTCAACCTTTAGTTTCTACCTTTACTATTTTATTTTTACAGCCCTTTTGCCTTTTTTATGCCTTTTATTTGTTTCCTCGTCTTTTTCCTTTGGTTCTCAATATATAGTCGATAAGCTTTCCAAACGTTCTTTTAAAATAGTTTGGGAACCTTTAGCTAGGAAGAAGAGTCCCCTTTCTAGCAAAATTAACTAATACTTGGCATTGTTAGTGTTTGATAACAGCTGAGCCTAGAAGCTAATTTAGGAATAGTTTCTTGACATGCCCCTTTACTCAACTATTTAGTCAGCAAATCAAAGTAAGCAAAACATAATTTTGGCATGCCTAATGGGACTTACAGCTGATCAATCAAAGAGATTCCCTTCACCGAGTCTCAATTTCAACTAGCGTATGCACTTACACTGTTGAAAACAGCTAGGAAGTATGAGCACATCATGACGTTCCTGCAGCAACCCAACATCCAAGCATGGCACTCGGAGGACCAGTGGTTACCTCGGCCAACCAGCCGAACATGACAACACTGACACTAATTGTGCAGCCAGCCACTTCGGCCACCCGGTTTATAACTGTTTCTACTTTTGAACAAGAATCGAGGCAGTCGACAATGTGATGACTAACAAATCGACATGGCTTAAATGACCTCCTGAGCTATAGTTGAGATTATCAAGCATGTGATCCACAATGAGGTGCAGGTTGCATGTGATCAGGAAGGAAGGAATGATCGGTTGTCTAGGGAGAATTCTGCATAAAATTAGGTATAGCCAAATAGTAATTAGATATAATATTTTATAATTGAACCTTAATCAAATTAAGATTAGATAATAGTTTTTTATAATAATTTTTATGTATATTTTTAAACAAATAGTTTGTTATGTACTTTTATAAAAACATTTTTTTTTATAAATATTTAGAACAGTTTCTATTGTATCTTCTTATAATGTAAGGAATGTAGCTTTTTGGAGTTGTAAAATTTACCTTATCTTTTTTCCTTTTGGTTATAAAATTTACCTTAACTTTAAAATTAAAATGATAATAATTTTTTTATATAAAAAACAATTAACAGTTGCATCATAAGGTAGTTCATGACAAGAACAGTCTTATGAACGTACGTGCATATATAAAATCATTTCTGTTATGTATATTATTAATTTATTTTATGTTTAAAATAAACTGTAATTACTTTCAAAAAAAAATTTTTGTGGTCGAAATCACAAGTATTTTCATATCGGAGATAATTTTATTTAAGTTAGATAAAATTATTTAGGCGATAATACTCTCCCTTATGTGTTATAATGTAGCTGCATATATATATAGTTTGAATTCGATACATTTGATTAAGGTAAGACAGTTTCCATTAAATAATATATACCTTGCTAGGTTTTTTTTAAGAAAATAAGCATTTAAATATAAATTATTATTATTTTACTTAAGAAAAAATTTACTTATTCCCTGCTTTAAATCAGAAGGTTAATCTCAGAATAATGCATATAAATTTTTTTTATTATTTTGTATTTTGTTTATAAACTAACAGTATCCGAAATTTACTAAAATCTAAAGTTAAATCAGCCCACTATAAGAAGATAACTCTTTTAATATTATTTATTTTATACACAAAACTCAAATCTAAGATCTTATTTAAGGAAAATAAGTATTGAACTACTTAAACCAACCAAACATTAGTTAAAAAGAAAGTTTTGCCATTATATTTCATCAAACCATCCTAATTTTTGTCAAAAATTATGGGTAAGTTATTGTTACTTTGTAACATTAGTGAGTTGGAAAAGACCTAGACCGAATCCGAGTTTATCGGGATTGATTCTCCATTTTCTCGCATTGAATCGCACTTTTCCGTCACCGTTGGTGTACAGAGTATACCAACGGCGACATAACTGGACCCACGAAATCTCAAACGCCACGACCCTTTCTTCCCACAAAAACCCTTCCTCATTGCACGCAAACAAACGCGATAAGATTTTCCCCCTTCGTTTTCTATGGCACATCTTCCAACTCTTCGTGTCAAGCAACAACAACAACAACAACAAGTATTCTTGTCATCCAAACACTCCCTTATCATCATCAATATTCTTCTTTTATTCTTCTTCAAAGTAACCTTCATTTATGATATTCATGAAGTCCGCGAACGCCATGCAAAGAAGAAACAGCAAAAGCAAGAACAAATTGTCAATGTGTTTGAAACCCATCACCATGGATGAGGAGGATGGCGTGTTGTTGTCTCCGGTGGCGAAGGACGGCGGAGAGAGTCGTCGAAAAAAGAAAGGCGGGAACAGGTGGCAGGCCCTCAGGGCGGCTTTGAGAGGGACAGCATGGGTTAGTTCTCTCTCTCTCTCTCTCTCTTGATTCATTTTTTTTTTTTTGAAAAAAAGTTTCATTAATTTGTTGCTAGTGCAGTTCCCATAATCTTCATTATAATCTTAATCATGATCATATAGATATTATTCGAAGATGGGGAACATGACAAACGTGTAACTGTATTATATAGAATCCAATACATGAGAATGACTTAAGAGCTACTGTCTTGATTTCACCGATCGCGTTTTTTGGTCTCTAGTTATTTCTTAATTTGATTCTCAAATATGTTTTTTCTTTGCTACCATGCGTATGTGTTTTTCTTTCGTTCTACTCTATCTCTTTTGAAAACTGACATGCAAAAATTTTAAATAGCAATTGTTTAGTCTTACTAACCTTATAATCACAGGTCTTGAGTTCAATTTGTGAGAATTGAAAAAAATCTTTATTGAGAGGTTCCTATCCTTTTAAGAACTTGTATCTAATCATGTGCTACCACATAGATAATAGAGGTTGACTTTATAATAGTGTAAAACTTTTTTACACCAATAGAAATGTAAATAAACTCTTATTGCTACAATTAATTTCAATGAAGTTAGCCTAGATGTTTTTTACACTGTCTTCAATTATGTATGGCCCTGTCACTATAATAATTACTTAAAAAAAGTGACACATATAATGAGGTATGATTGATTAATAATGTCAAATATTTTTTCGCTATTACTATATCAAAATTAATCTCTTCTTAGTATTACACTAGAAATATGATTAAAGTGAGAAAAAATAAAGACTCACAAAAATGAAGTATTGAATATTAAATATTATCAATCATAGACTTTTTTTTACTGTATACTCTCTTCGTTTCAATTTATTTGTCCATTTGGATAATTTGGATAATTTTCAAATCAATATATCTGGATACAATTATATCTAGATATATTGATTTGAAAATAAATCAAGTTATCTAAATGAAAAGATAAATTGAAACGAATGGAGTATATATAATAATTTTCCTTTTATAATATGCGACTAACACAACATTTTGTCCCCGCACCCCTTGGGGGGAGATGTGACTAATACACTGATTTAGCATGTACTTGTTTATTTAGCATATAAATATTGTTAACAATTATCCTATTTTGGTGAGAGTAATATTAGTATAGTATCCAGTTCACAATATAAATTTTATATATGACAAGATCTCAATTATTCAAATATATATATTATAAAAATTATTAGTTGATATATTATTATATGTTGGATTTATCATAAATTTGAGTCTCTATTAACAATTTTTTTTTTCAGCGAGTGACACGCATAACTAACCCTTCTTATTTTTTGTTCATTCTTACAGATGAAGAAGGTTATGAGCAGAAGGAAAGCAAACAAGGAAAAAATGTCAAGATCAAATAGCAAATTCAAGGATAACAAAATAATCTCAAGCCCACAATTTAAGAGCACCCACGGCACCACTTCAAATGCTTCCCCTACTTTTGGACGTTCTTCATCCGCACTGACCCCCTCGTCTCCAACTAGCTCATCATCACGTGCTGATTACCTCGCTTCGATCTCTTCCCCTCGTGAGACACACTCACCAAGATCTCCGCTTCCACTAAATAATAGAACTCATGGGGTGACAAAACATAAGCAAACTTATATTGATTATAGGAGGGAAGGGTGTTATTGTGGTACATATACAGCTAGGTGTATGCTTTTGATTAGTCTTTTGTTTTTGGTCACATGGGGTAAATGTTTGGCTATATTGTATACTTCACTATGGTTCTATATGGTGCGTCCTGCGCGGAGAAGGCCATGCAATTATAAAGAATATGGGCCTCAAAGTGCATTGATCGGTGAGTTTGATTCGGTTCATTGTAAGAGGAAGATCATCATGGAAGGGTTGCTTGCGAGAAGCCATGGCAATGTGTCCCTAGCTTCCAGTTCTATGCGAAAGTCATGCAGGGAAAAAGTCATTTGATGGAGGAGGAGAACTTTTTCACGACAAGAGGCTTGAACCAGCTGATTCTGCATTATTTAATTTCGATTAGATCCTCTCGTGATTCCCATACCAAAGTGTTATGTCAAGAGAGGAACAAAAGTACAAATTTTGTTGTAATAAGATGTGTTATTATTTATATTGATCTATCAATTTTTATTTGTGTATTCCTCATTCATAACATGACACTCCCAAAGGGTCTTAGTACATTGTTGTATTTCTTAGTGTAGTGGCTCCCGTTCCTTTAATTTTGGTGAATATCTTTTTCTCTCCATTTTTTAATATCTTATTTGAGGATTAAAATCATTTTAAGACTGACAAGTATTAAAGATAAAAAAACCTAATCTTTTCAAACTTGAATAACTAACAATCAACTGTTAGTATTTCTTTCTCAATATATTGCCACTTCTTGTTTTCTTTCTTAAAATTGTAGCTTTTAACACAGAGAAAATAGGTGCTGACTTTAGTAATTTATTTTTAGAGGTAATAAGCTTACGTTTTGTGATAGAAAAATTATGGAATTTTAAGCAAATAAGAGCAAAAGAAATTTCTTGCTCTAAGAGTACCTAAAAATTTATTGGAATCAAGATATTGAGAGTATTTATTGACGTGGGGTGAATGCTATCTCAATACACAGTTTTTGACCTATAACATAACAAATATTTCAAATGTTTTAACTTTTGGAATTAATTTTTATATATTGATAGTATAAAAATATTTTATACTATCAACCAATTAAAAATTGACAAATTATTCGCTATGTGTAATTTCTTTTATTTTAAATTAGAGTTACTTTTAAAATAGATTATATGGCAATTTTTATTGATGTTTTACACTTGCAGTACAATTAAATTCGTAACCTTTTTATATCTTAAGTTTAACTTCTTAAAAAAACATTGCAGTGCATCACCTTCGAATATCCACAGATTTTGTCTCTCGTCCCTGTCCTCATCCCAGTTGTAGGTCCCCATTCCCCGTTCCCTGTAGTGATTTAAATCCTCATGAATATCCATAGATTTATGTAAGAAAACTCAAAAAAATCTAAAAGAAGAGAGAAAAACCTAAATAAAATACTCTTGAACCTAAATAAAATATCCATAAATATCCATAATTCATAACACTATCCAATACAACACAATCTAAATTAAAAATGAAATATATAACACAAATCTATTACAAGACAATTAGAAATATTCAAATCATAATGAGGGAGAAGGAAGAATAATTGGGTTTTTTTGTTATGTATTTTTATATTTGAGGGCATTTAAGTAATTTTATGTCATCAGGGATTTAGCAGGTTCCAATGGGGCGGGGGATGCCCCTTTTACTAAACAAGGACTTCCCCCTGTTCCTACAAAACCATAGACCATACTTATCCCTGTCTCCATTGCAGGTAATCTTCGCGAGTATTCGCTTTGACAGGTTTTTTTGATATCTCTAGTGGCATTGTGCTTTCTACTAAATAGGTGTTTACGACAAGAGATGGGTATGTAGACCAACTCGGTCCGCAACCAACCACATATAAACAAGCCGGACTAGGTTGGTTCACAAGATAAATGGGCAATAAATATATAGGCTAGCGTCTACCCTCATAAGCTCACGGGTTTGTAGGCCGGTCCGCATCACGATAATTTTGTTTGTTTTTGCTTTTTGTTTAAAAATCTTTTTTCGCCTTGTAAAATTTAAAAATATTACTGTTGTGATTCAAACTCAAGCCTCCATGGCCATAATATGGAGCTCTTACTGCTAGGCTACAACTGTAAGTTATGATATAAGTCCTTAACAAATTGAATGTATATCTTATTTTGCTAGCCGAAAAAGGCAAAAAAGAAAAAAAAAAACCAGGTTAGCAGGTTGGTCCGCTAATTGGCCGATTTAGCTCGTGGTTTAAGCGGAATGGCCAAAAAATCTGCGAATTAACGGACTAAGAAAATGACTAGTCCTAACTAGTGTGAATTGTGGGTTAAATAGACCAACCCATGAATCACGGCCTGTATACCAGCTCTATTTACAACAAAATACATGTATTTGTGAGAAATTACACATATTTTCTAAAATTTAACATAATTACACTTGACATTTCTTTTGTTCTCCAAATTATATTCAACCTAGTTGAGATTATATTGCTATTATACTTATCTCCCCTAAAATTAGCTAATCATTGAAAGAATAAACAAAATTAATGTAACAAATATTAAACATTATTTTAAATAGAGTGTACAAATGATGGGTTGAATAGGGTTAAATCTTGAACTCGAATCCGACCCTTCATTTTGATCAAGCCAGACCATGTCAATCTAATATTTAGATAACATATAAATATTTGGACGTTATATATAGTAAATTTATAGAATTTTAGAAGTAACAAACAAAATTCAAGAAATATTTTATAATATATATTTCAAAGGCTTAAATATATTTTTAATTCCTATAAAATTAGTAAATTTTGATTTTAATCCTTAAGAATTTTTTTTTTTGGTTTTGATCCAAATATTTTGAAAAGTTTTGACTTTAATCCCTACCATTAGTTTACCTTTGTTAAGTCATAATATAAATAACGAATAATCACGTTACTTTTTCTATGTTTAAATAGGGACTAAAACCAAAATTTACTAATTTTAGAGAGATAAAAAATATGTTTAAGGATGCGTTTGTTTGGGATTATTTTGGCAAATAATCACTTTTTTTACCCAAAAAAATTAATTTTCGTATCTTTGGATAAATTTTTAAAAATCAACAGAATCTCAAAAAAAATTTATTTTCAACTTTTTTGAAGAAGCTGAAAATAGTAGCTTCTAAAAAAAAAAAATCAATTTTCAGCTTTTTCAACTAAATATAAAATTTAAGTTTTAAAATTATATTTTTTAAAAGTTTAAACAAATACACTCTAAGCCTATTTCAAAACAAATTATATCAATACAAAAATGACACATTGTTAAGTAAAATGTAATAAATAAAGTATAAAAGTCTCATAATTTATCATTAATTATTTTAAAAGAAATATAACTTTTGAAGAATTATTTTTTATTTTGGAGTGAGTTGAGCTAATCCAAAATATATCCCAAATTCAACCCAAAAATTGTCTACCAGATCAAATTTCATAGCTCAAAATAAATTTCGGGAACAGTTAATGAATGGGATGGATTAGGTCATGGACACCACTAATTTTTAATGGCAACAATATAAATTTTGACTCCCACTGCAATAGTAATGAACATATTATGCTATTCAAGTAGCTTTTAGTCTTATGTAAGTCCTCTCCTTCTATGGATTGAAAACTCTCTTTTTGTCCGTCATCAGACACGGGCATTGTAAACAACACTTTTCATTAGAAAAGAAAAAAAATACATTTAGTTGTCTCTTTTAGGTTTTCCTTAATTTGACCAACGATCTACACTGATCAATAAATGCTTTCAACATTTAAGACCAAGAGCTTAGAGGATTTGTAAAGTTCTCCAAGAGCTTTAGAAGTTTTGAAATTATATATTCTAATAATATAACAGTGATTCCCATTATAAAGAGGGGTCTGAAAAATTACATCATCATCTTTAAAAATTATGTATAATGCATGTTACATTGATTCGTAAATGAGATAAAAGAAATTTGTTTTTTTATCTGTAAAAAAAAAATTGATTTCAAGTTTTCAACAAATGAAAATTATATTTGTGCATGTTTTATTTTCGATATATTTAATACAAATATGTATCAATTTGAATCAACAAAATATCTATTTTATATAATACAAATTCCAAACATTCATGCCATGCTAAATTTTAGTTGAGATAAAGTTTATATTACTAATAAACAAGACTTAAAACATGAAAACTTATGTCATGTGTCAGCTTCACATTAATTCCAATCCCCACCACTTTCTCAAATTTACAATTAAAGGAAATATTTTAAATTTTTATTTATTAAAATAATTTCCAAAGAAAAATTAATTTCAGAATTTAACTTACAATCTCTTGATTTTCTTTTCCAGTAACTCTTCTTAAATAATACACTACTCAAATCTCTATGAAGTTTTATTTCAACTACAAAAAGTTGATTAAATTAATTTATATTAAATTTTCTTTATAAAATTAGAGTAATTTAAAATGAAAATTTCAAATTTAATTAATATTAATTAATATATCTATCACCAACCCACTACCCTTTCACTACTCAGCCAATTATTTTGTATCTTAAAAAATAATGTAAAATTAAATTTGAAAATTAATATTGATAATTGTTAGCATTAGTTACTAATGTATTTTGCACAATCAATTTTTACTACTTATCCTTTTATCATCACAAGCCAATTTTTATTTTATCTAAAAATAAATTATTTTTACTATTATTCTTCTTTAAATACTTTATTACATAGTTAGTGAACAAGTCAAAATTTTCCCACTTTTTTATATATTTATTTTTTATTTAAGAATTTATTACTCAACTATATTATTTCTTTTTTTTTTTCAAAATTAGAGTATTGTCCATCTATGGAATAATATCTTGTTGCCTTTTATTTTTGCAAAGTGATTTTGATTTTTGACAAGAAAATTTACACATGCATGCCTTTAGAAAATATAACATATTTTTTATTTTTCAAGTATGATAATTTATTGATATACATCATTAGAAATTTAAAAGTAATAAAAATATTATTAATTTTATCTTCAAGCTTTCATGACAAGCTTTCATATAATTCTTATATATTCGTTCCTTTATATATTTTTTTCTTCTACCAAAACCGGAGAATTTTCTTCTTTCTATAGTGGCTGCTTCACGTTTTTTATTTTCTACTAGATGTTGCCATTAGAGTTATTTCTACATAGTCAATAGATGGAACATTAGAAGCTCTTACGGTTAACGACAAGAGAAATGGAGATTTATTCTATTACTTCTTCCTATATCTATGATCACAAATATGTAAATTGAGTTTATATCACAACTTTTATTCCTATTATTGAATCTATATTTTTATATATGAGAGCATTTGGTAGGAGGTTTGTAAAAACCATTCCCGGGAAACTTAACAAGGGAATCTTGCATTCCAATATTTGATACAAAATTTGGAAAAATATTTTTGCCACACATTTTCCCTAAAATATTCTCATCTCATACATGGAATTATAATATTCTAATAGGAAGAAAATGTTTTCCCCCATGAAAAGACCAAATTAGCTAAATCGCCACCCATTGCCATCGGCCACTAGTCAGTATTTGCTGTTGCCCACCGTTGGCCATTAGGGATATTTGTGGAAATATATAAAATATTTGTGAGAATTCAATTCACCTACCAAACGCTCTAAAAAATATATGTTTAGAAAAATTATTCTAGAGGATAGGATCATCAGGAATAGGATTCTTGGAAATGAAAAACCAATCCGTCGACCAAATGGCCTCTATATTGTTTCATATAGTTTTAGGGTTTAGGAATTTGAGTCTGGGGATTTTTGATTTTTTTTTTTATTTTTATTGGATGGATGCTAGTTTAATATTGTGAAAGAGATTTTTCATTGTATTTTATTATTCGGTTGTGGGCTACTCTTTAGATTTCTGAACTATTTTTATATTATTTTGAATTTTCTAATTCCTTTTTTAAAAAAGTTATTTTGCTCTAAAAGAATGTTTTTGTTTATTTCCTCTCAAGTAGTAATGGAATGATACATGTGTTTGTTTATTCTCTCTTTTTAGTTTAAAATAAATTTTATACGATTTTTATTTTTATATCAAATATTTTTTTGGATTATGAAAATCAAGTTTGGAAAAAAGATTTTAATAATATATATTCTTCAAATAATTCTTTCATTTTGTTTTTAAAAAACCAAATTTCTAAGAATTAATCAATGTCAAACTTATTCAAATTCCTAACTTTGAAACAAATGAAAATACTAGGTTATAGTAAACATATATGTTTTCTATTTCTAATAGAGTATATGAAAACTATATAAATTATAAATTTAATAATTGATTTTAAGTATTTTCAATCATCTCTCTTAAAATTAGAGGTATATATTTTTATAAAATAAATCATACTTTTAATAATGATTGTTTATTTTATGTGAATAATTAATTGTTATATAGAATAATTTTATATAATTGTATCTTTAAAATTAATTTACTAGAATGTTGAAAAATAGGGAAGAAGAAAAAAATGAAATATTTTTTCAAGTCGTTTGATAAAAATTGAAGGTAGATAATTATATTTATTAATATTTAATAATTTATTATTATATAATTTATAATTTTTATACTTATTTCAATTTAATGTCTTAGAAAAAATTTGAATTTTTAAAGGAACATTAAATATCAAGAATTTATTTTACTATTTTCTTATTTTAAAATTTTCTTATCTTTTGTATTAGACTTAATTTTTTAGAGTTATTAAAGTTGTAATGAAGTCTTATACTAAATTTCATGTTTATCAATCATTTCGTTAGTTTTAGATCAAATTATGTAATTTTTATATGCAATCTATTTATTATAAAATTTTTATATTTGCCAAAAGTTTTACAAAAGTCTTTTAATATTTGTCAAAAAAATTTTATCCCATGCATTGTATAGATTCAAAAACTCTAGTAAAACATAAAGAACTCTCTTACAAATTAAGTTAGCACATGAATAATTGATTCTGTAATCCCCTTCCATATAAAATTACTACTTCTTTGGAAAATACATCTAACCTAACTCAATCCTTCCAAATATTTTTGTTAAATTTGAGTTTCAAAACGGTTTGAAACCACAAAAATTTGTTCGATATTAGGTAAAGTCCAATTGAGGTAAAATCTTTTCAAAAAGAATTTTAAACATTAAAATCTTTAAAAAAGTATTATTAAGAGATGATTTTATACACGCACTTAGTTAGTTCAAGTGGTTTGACATTTATTTTCCCTTAAATATAATCTCGGGTTCGAATCTTATAGATAAAAAAAATTAGTATTGGAAGAGCTTTTCTCTCGTAATGGGTTGATCTTGTTCAAATTAGATTAGTTAGAATTTATTGGACCTTTTGGATAGTGGTGGTCCATACGAAAAAAAAAAGAAATGATTTTATGTTTTCATATATTTGAGTCATTAGACCTTTTTTTTTGTTGATTTAATTGATTTTTCAAGTCTCAAAATTGGGTTCAGGTATTAATTAACCAAGTTTAATATTAGAATATTAGATTAGGGCAACAATAGGAGTTTTATTGTCATTTTTTATCAAAGAACACATGACACTACTACCTCTGTTGACCATCGTTGTTTGCCTCATGTAGTCACGTTGTTTGTTTATTGCTATGTGCCCACCCTTATCCACACTCTTTGCTATGTTGCTTTACTTTCATTTGCATTATATTATAAAAATATATTAATTTAATACTTAAATTTGAGTTAAATTTTTTACGTGGACTTAATTGTAATATATTGATAATATAAAATAATTTTATACAGTTAATCAATCATATCCTTTCATTTGTATATCTATTCAAGTAGTATATATGAGACTTAATTATATTTGCTAATATAACAAGATATAATGTAAAAAATTTTACATTATTAGTGGATCAAAATTACAATTTTTTATATAAGTATATCTTAATAATATGTAAAAACCTATGTAAAATTTACATTTTTATGTTTCAATTTTATTTTATCTTCTATAATTTTGTTTTGTTTCATTTTTTTTTGGAAAACTCGTCTTTGAGAACCTTGGTCCCACCTTTTCAAAGTGTGTTTGGATTAGAGTTTGTAAAAAATGATTTGTATCAACTTGATTCTATAGAATTGATTATGATTAGAATTGAGTTAGTGCTAACATGATTTATGTTTGAAAATTTTTATGTTAAAAGTGATTATAATAAAATAAAGATTATTTGGATAATATTAATCAAAATCACTTTTGAATGTATAATTACCAAAAATGACATGAGTTTTGTATTATACTTTTAATATTATCCTTTTTTCTATTTTAGTTTTTTAATAAAAATATGTATGGTATTGAAATTTTTAAAATAATCATTCCAATAAAAAAAATATAATTTAAATAATAATTTTCTACAAGAAATGACAAAATAAATAAATTAAGATAAGTATTAAATATAAGTAACTAAATAACAACTACAAATAAGAAAAAAAATATCTATAATTTATAAAGTCTAACACAGTGTAATTAAACAAATGATCAAAATATGTGCAGTAAAAGAGTTTCAGTAGACACAAATTGATGAATATTAGATTAGACCGATAGAAGAAAAGTCAATGAGAAGATAGACGGAGATAATAAAAAGTATAATAAGTGGGACCCATTTTTAATGATTCAACAGTGGTTCTACAAACGGAGAAGTGACAATTTGTTGCTTTGAGGCAAACTATGGTTGGAAGAGAAAATTATGATGAGTTTTTGCAAATGTAAATTTACCCGAACAACATTTGGTTTTTTAATTTTATTATGGTAACAGTAAATTTAAAATTCAATAATATGGGATTAATAATAAAATTACAAAAATATAGTAAATTAATACACATTTCACCATATTATAAGTAGTATTTATATTTTATTTTTTGTTACTTGGATTCTACATGCTGCAGGGTGAAATTGGACACAAACAAAAGCATGCATTTTGCCCTGCAGCAAGGCGAAAACTGAAGGAAAAAAAAAGGCACAAGTTTTGCCTTGCACCATGGCGAAATGTGAGACAAGAAAACTCATCAACAGTAACGCATGCACATAAACAGTATACGCATGACTTCAAATAGGTACCGAGGTGTTCTTGTAGTTAGAAAAAAAAGCAGTGTTCGACATACTTTCTGCAAATAGGCTGGAGAGGGCAAAAATAGGTTGGATGGGGAGCTAACATGTGTAAGGTATATGGTAAAAAAATTGACTAATGTTAGATGTTGAATGGTAGTCAAGTGTGTTGTTGTAGGTAGGAAACAAAATAATATTAGTGTAACTGACTTTGGCAAGGGACGAGACATACAATAAGTGAATATTGAATACTGTTGATAGTTGGACTGAAAGTTCTATAAATGAAGTTCATTTCATACGAGCTCGGAGTGAAGTTTTTTGTTAATGAGAGTAAGAGCGTTTGAATGTATGAGAGTGTCAGAATGAGAAAAATTATTTTGAATGTGTGATTTAATTTGGTGTGTGATCAAGAAGGACAGAACAAGACAACAAAAATGAGCCGACGTAATCGATGCCATGATTCAACAGTGGATTCAAGTAGTCATATTATAGTGCAAGTTTCTGAGGTAATATATTTATTTTCAGAAATTATATTTGAAAATTTATATTGATATTATGTTTAAAATTAATTTTAATTTGTTAGGATCCTGTGTAAATCAAATTAGATTGACTATAAGATGAATATTGTAAGAGGTATTATTATTTTGTGGTAATATTATGTTTGAAATTAATTTTAGTGCATTATTAGTTTTAAAATATTAGACAATTATTAAAAAATAGTTATATATATTTTTTATAATATATTAAATTATTAGTCATTAGTATTAGTTTTGTTCAATGTTTTGTAATATTTACTATTACATTATTTATAAAAATGCTTTTTGTAATAGTTAGTCATTAGTATTAGTTTTGAGTGTGCTTTCAGATTTGGCTTACTATATTCATTCAAGTTTGATTATCAATCCCTTGAAAATTGGAATGTAATTTGAAAATTGTATCTTAAATATCCTTATATAGGCATTATTTTTTTTTATTCAATCCTTTTAAGGTCTGTGCGATGTTTGTTTTCATACTTTTGTATGTTATTTGGGTTTTATTATATTTTTTAAGACTGCATATTTAGTTTTGATAATTATTGGGTTCAACTTAGGTGAATGGTAGAGTTACTGAAGATGCACCTCAAAAAGTATTTATTTTAATTATTTATGTGAAAATAAAAATATTAGACAATTATTAAAAAATGGTTATATATATATTTTATAATATATTAATTTATTTATTAATTACATTAACAATGGAAATATTCAATAAACATTTAAGAGATGGCAGTAGCTAATAGATTATAAATTTAAATTAATAGTTTTAAAATAATTTTAAAATAAAAAGTTAAATAACATATCATATTAATTATTAAAAAACTAAATAAAATAAAAAGCAACATGATATTCATGCTGAATTATTAAATCAATTGAATTAATACAAATATTATATTAATTAATATACAAATTTTATCCCACAATACTATTAAAGAGATTAATTTATAATTAGTATATAAATTGCAAATAAATTGCACTATAATCAAGAAATTACATAACTTACTTTGAAATAAAAAAATTTAATAAACTATTACATGACTCACTTGATATAAATTAGGGACAGTGTCTTCATATTGCATAGCCGAATATACACTTTGAGCATTTTCATTGTGATGCAAACTTGCTCCACTAGATTCAGCAACAACTTTTTCAAAGTTGATGTATAGTTCAATGGCAGTAATGTACTACATGTACTACCTATACGTCCTAAACATTATTTGCATCTCTCTATCGTTGCTTATTTTGATTGGTCGAAATTGCATTTTGTCATTAACATTTGAAACCGGACTTCTGTATTTAATTTTCACTACTTTTTTTGGAGTATTAATATTTATGTCTTGACAAAATACAATAATTAGTTCATCAAACGACATGGTTTGAGAAACAAAAATAATAAGCGATTCGTCAGACATAAATATCACACCTTTCTCTATATTTTTAATAACAGAGCCATTAAAATATGCAATAATAGTAACATTTAAACTGTTATCCATAATTTTTTTCACTTTTTGATATTACTTTTCACTCTCACAACTGAAAATGGAACAAAATAAGAATAATTGAATGGGAGAATAGCAAGAATGAAATGAGGGAAGATAAGGGAAATGAAAAACAACTTGAAGCAATTCGAAGGAATTGTTAAATATTTATGTATATATAAAGGGAATTGAGAGCCGTTAAAACATTATCATTAAAAATTTCAAACGTTATTTGGTCAAATTCCTACACATAGTAGGGTGAACAAATTCCTACGCATAGTGGAGTGAAATGCGTGCAAGCTTTTGTGCAGTCACATTTCGCCCTCAACAAGGTAGAAAACCATGGAAAAAAACTTGCCAAATTTTTACCTGTAATGGGGCGAAATATGTAATACCAATTTCTCCCCCCACCACGACAAATTATGACACACTCATCCCATATCTCTATAATTAAATTTTAAACCCAATATTTCTATATATAATCAATATTATTCCCATTACTAAATAACAAGCCACAACATTTTCCTTCGTTCAATGATTTTGAACATGCGTTATGGGTTGTGAAGGCCAATGCAAAAATCAAGTTGTTATCGTTATTGAATAAATAAAATAACATTTTTCATCATTGCTATTATTTTTTAAATTTAATCGGTGTGTATTAATAATAGTATAAAATTATTTTATATTATAATTAATAAAAATAAAAAAATAAAAAAATAAAAAATTATGATAAACTTTTTATTATAATAAATAATTATTTATATATATTAATATTTTTTATTATTTTTATTAATTAATAATATAAAATTATTTTATATTATTAATATATTTAAATTAAATTTTTATCTTTTTGATAAAATTAATCAAAATTAATTTTAATATATTTATAATATAAATTTTTTATATTATTATTTAATTAAATATTGTTATTGATAAATTTTTTAAAATAATAAATGATTAAAGTATATATTTTTATTAATATATTATTAATATTAATAATAATATATAATTAAATATGTATGTACAATTTTTGTTTAACATATACATTAAATCGAAACTAAAAAAAAAAAAAAAAAAAGAAAAACAAAAGAAAGGCGAAGTCCCTCCTTAAACCCGGCATCATCATCCTCGCTTCACTGAGTCAGTTACTGATACACCGCTCAGGCCTCAGGTCATCGACATTCTCGATGATGGCAGCAAACCTATTCCTAAAACCCCATCTCCTACCCCTCCCATTCCTCTCCCCAGCAACATCAAAAATCCTCTTCCCTCCCAAACACTCCCTATCCATTAGACGCTTCTCCACAAACCCCAACCCAATCTCATACGGACCTTCCCTCCACAAAGGAACCACCCCATCATACCAAACCCAAACCCAACCCCAACCCCAAAACGATGCCGTTCTCCTCCTCCGCGAGGATGCCTTCACGCGCGTCTTCGACCTCGCCGCGCTCCGCGTCCCCTCCGCCCACTGCTCCGCCCTGGAGAACCGCCTCCGCGGCCACCTCCTCAACTGGCCGCGCATCCGCAACGTCGCTCGCGTCCCCGGCGACGACCTCGATCCCCAAATCGCAACGCTAATTAGCGGCGGCGGTGACGGTAACGGCGAAGAAGAAGAAGAACAAGGAGGAGAAGGACGCGTGTCGTTGCAGCGGCGGATTTACGGTCAAGCGGAGGGAGACGGCGACGTTTTGAGCCCGGTGCTGTACAGGGAGAAGCTCGCGAGGACGTTCAACACGCGCGGGTTCGTGAAGTTCAGGAATCTGGCCAAGATCTCAAGGCCTCCGAAGAGGAAGAAGAAGAAGGAGAAGGAGGAGGTGGAGGAGGAGAAAGGAGAGCGGCGCGTGGGGAAGAACGGTTTTGCTGCGGTGGAGGTTGTTGAGGATGAGGATGAGGAAGAGAGAGAGGGTATTTTGGGGAATTTGGTTGGGGAGGAGTTTGGGAGGAAGAGGTGGAGGGGGTCGACGAGGTTGCTGCTTCTGGATGAACGATACGCGGGTCGCGGCGTGGAGGAGTTGCCTGAGGCTATCAAGGTGGTGCCTCTTTTGTTTCTGTGAGTTCTGTGATAACGAGCATTTTCTAATTTCTAGTGGTTTGTTATATTTTATTTTATTTTTACAACCATTAGTATCTAGAATTTATTAGACACCGATTAATCTAGTTCAAGCTGAGTGGGCTCATTATAGAGTAAAGCGCACGGGTTTTTTCTATTCAAAAACTTGAATTGGAGACCTTACTTGAGGAGTATAAGTGCTTCTTTACTACTAAGAGTTGGTCTTTCAAGTGGTTTATTTTGATGCTATGCTGTGTTATGCATTGGCTGTAACGAATAATGTGAGCCAGTGTGAATTGTTTATAGGTCTTTTCATGAGACAATTGCTATTATGGTTCTTCTTCCTAATCCATCGTTTAATGCAAGTAGTGTTATACAATATGCATAATCAAAGAGTAATCTTTTTCTATGACAACCAACACATGGTCAGTTAGATACTCCTTTCCCTTAACCAGTGGTCTAGGATTCGAGTCTTGGGTATAGAGTATAAGGTGTTGGGAGAGCCATACCCCCTATGGAATCTTAAATGCTCGAACATGATTGCTTCCGGTGGGAGGATAACTATGGGAAATTGTAATTATTAGGGGGAGAAAATACATTGCTAAATCCGTCTATGTGAAGTCTCTGGCACTTGGTGAGATTCAAGATGAGAGTTAACAGAGCAAAGAATTTGTTTTGTCCCTGAAAATGAAATGATAATAGTTCATCAGCTGTAGTAAAGGATGTGTGCGCTTTTCAGGCTTTGGTCAATTGGGGGATGTCTTTATTTCACACTTAGGCCTTGTTTGGTACATTGTATATGATAAGGCCTAATAATATAAGGCTGGACAGGATAATAAAAGTTACAGATTATATCAGTTATACATTGTATAAGTTTTTATGCTAGTCAGTATTTTGGTGCGCTGTGGTATGTATGATTGTATAGTTTTATTCATCCAATGTTTGTTGTGCAATAATTTTAACTTACAACAATGTACTTATACATAAAAAATGTTTAAAATTTGTTTTGCAATTAATGCGAACATGTACAATTGAATTTTATCCAATTTGACAAAAAATAATTTTACTAGGTCTAATCAGGTCTCATAGGCCACAATAAGTTTATCCCATAATTATAGGATAAAAATATGTGAACCAGATAACTTTATCCTATCATATGTCACACCAAATATATAAAAAAGTATATCATATTGTGTTAAATTATACTATCTGGCCTTATTCAACGTAGCAAACAGGGCCTTAGACAAAGCATTGTGATGCTATGTGTAAGGCATCTAAAACCACATAAATTAGTCTGACATGATGTTTTGTTTGGTACACTTCATAAGATTGTGCAAGCCAGCTAGTCCTTTATGCAATTTTAGCTTCATATTGATGTGAGGAATTGTACACTGTTTATCCTCAAGGACGTCAACGTCAATGTTATTTCAGGGAAACTTGTCCAAGTTTCATTAGTAGCTCAAAGGTGAACTACTGAGCAGTTACAGATTACCTTCACTTTTGAATATTTGTTGTTACATATCTTGTTATTTGATGTTCAATCCTAGTTTAACATGGGATAAATCATATCTATACTCGTGTGTTTTTGCATATAATGCAATTTTGTTTTATCTGACATTTCATCTATTCACTTGTGACATGGTTCATATTTAATCCTGTCTTCAGGTTGTCTTGAAGGAGTATGCGGAAAAGAGTACAACTTTGACCTTTGAGCTAGTTAGATGCAAGTTGACACTGTTTTATGATTACTGGCAGATGAATGAGGTACATTAGACCAAGAATACACTGTTATGTGCATAAATCTCTGTTAGCCTGTGTGCATTTCATATGTAGAGATAATTCTCTTTCTCTGCTTGTTGATCATGATGAAATTCTCTTTTCACCCTCATGGTTTACTTAAATGATACATGTGCTTCAAATCAAAACAATGTTGTATTTGTGTTTTACCCCATATTTCAATTTAACACAGTTCCAAAATTTGTTAACTTGTGAAAATTGGATTTGAAGTTACAATCACTGATTCATGTCTATGATTATTTTTCAAGTTCAACAGTATATTCATGTATGATGCCTAAAAACTTATATTAAAAGTTTTGTATATGTTCCTTATTCAACTTCAACTTGTGAGTAAAATCAGAAATTCTTAGTCCTACATGATTGATGCAGATCTTGGAGGCCTTGCTGCCTGAGGGTGTGGTTGTTCCTTCAGCTTTTGAGACTGTTGGTCACATTGCACACCTGAATTTGAGAGATGAACATTTACCATACAAGAAGCTTATAGCAAAGGTTCTTTATCTAGAAATATGTTTGGGTATCAAGTTAAATGTGTAATGTAAAATTGAATTGCAAATTTCTTAACTGTGTTAACATATACTCCCATATTCAGGTTGTGCTGGATAAAAATAAGCCAAGGATACAAACAGTTGTGAACAAGATTGATTCCATTGATAATGAGTACAGGACCATGCAGCTTGAGGTATTAGCAGGAAACCACTCTCTTGTGACCACAGTTGTTGAGAATGGAATGCGCTTTCAGGTTGACTTAGCAGCAGTGTATGCTCTATTTCCGTCACTGACTAATTTAGAACAGTTGAAAGGGTTGCTTGAATAATTGCGCACTTCATATCATTTAATGATATTGGAATATTTTTTAAAAGATGAATTAATAGAAAAATTTTATGCTACGCATATTTTTATGAAAACTTTAGATTTTAGAAAGATGTTCCTTTTATCTTATTGAGCCGGGATCGGAACACAATTTGTTTCATATAGTATAGGTTACACCTTAATTGGATCATCTGGTTTGTATTTCTGTATAAGAAACACCATTATTATACCCTTTCCAGATCTGAAAGCCAAATGTAGGCTCAAATCAATTAAGGCATGTTGATTTTTGACTTATAATGTATAAAAATTTTGTATGCTATTATTATCTTAGGCAGTTTGGATCTTTGGGGATCTTATAAATATTGGCAGAGTTACCTTCTTTTAGCCTTTATCTCTCTCTAGTCTCTATTCATGCCACAGGCCACATATAGTTTAGTTAGTTGATTTAGTTATGTGTATTGATACATTCTGCGTGTAAAAAAAGTCCTGTTGGCCTGCAATGTTACTTAGATCCTACATTTTAGGTTCATTTTTACAATTTTGTGTGTGTCTGTATATGTTGTCTCAAATGTCAGGGATGTGTATTATGCCCATGCTTTTCATTGCCTCTTTCCATTAACATCATTTATAAAACCCTACAACACTGCAATTTTATTTCATTTCCTTCCATGCAGATATTGGAATTCTAGGCTTGCAACTGAAAGACAAAGACTCCTGAGTGGTTTTACACGGAATGATGTTGTCTGTATGCGTCTACCTTATTGTTTAGATTATATACTAGCCTACTCATGTTGTACTTTATTTTCCATGTCTCTTGATCCTATTTTTGGGATTGTGAAATTTTGTTGGTCAGAGCAACCTGATGTCAAATACTGATGATGAAACTTTGGTTGTTTGCTGTGGGTGTTTGAATGTTGAAACAAGAATTGCTGAGTGGTTGTACCAGGGAGGGGGAAAAAAAGAATTCCTTAGTGGTAGCACAAATAGTCAATGCTACTTGGGGCTTGGTGCGGATTTGATAAGCAGTGTAACTTTAATAATGAGATAATGTAAAGTGCTTGCAATTGGAACATCTTCTGGTGGGGTTTAACTTATTTCACAACTCATGGGCTTGGTTTGAAAAATTGCTCATTCAGGTTATTTTAGTTGTTGGTATACATAGATGTAAGCACATGAAGAAATGCATTGATTTTGTAAGCAGGTTACATTTTTAGGAAGCGAAAGCATAACTGGATAATCTGTAGTCTATCTGCATCTTGTATTAATTCATACGAGATCAGTTGATTTGTTTGTATGATACTTGCTTGAATTTATGATTTCCTATTAAACATATTTAAGTCTTATCTAATACAGATACTGGTTGAATTTTATGAACATTTTAAAGTCTTAAAAAATGAATTACATACAGTTGTTGGATTTCATTTATATGACTCAACTTCAAATGGAGAGGGAAATGTATTCAAACTACCATGGTGCAAATTTGACTGCTATTTACAGAATCCTGCTTAAATGTGTAATATGATACAAATTAGATATAAGTACATCATCAGTGATGAAATCCTTTTCACAGGTGGTTTTTCTAATATTTTCAATATTCATTTATGTGCATATCATCCTTTTGAGTTTGGATGTTATTCTAGAGAAACTACTTGGAAGAATTCCCGTAGATATTGGGATGTAAGGTTGACCAGGGAAACAAAAAATTCATGAGGCTAGTCTGGACTAAATGTTTTTCCTTATTGTTTTTGTTTGGAAGTTGTTCTATATTTGTTATGCTATCAGAGATTTGAATAATGAACATGCCGTCCCCCTTCTCAATATAATGTGGAAAACAAGAACTGCTAAATGACTTTGAAGTTCTTATGACATAGGAAGTCTAAATGAAAATAAAAACAAAAGCAAGAATCAATGGACTTCCATAAAATAGGCAGTGCAAAAATGACCCTAGTGCTTCTTTTAAGAGTTTTCTTTTGCGTGCAATATACTATATTTTTCTTTAGTTGGTGACTTGATAAAGCATGTTCTTCTGTATTGTTATATATTAAGAAAAAAATATATTCATGACTTGCTTACCCAATTAATTGAGCAAACCATTATTATATATCCAATTGACAGGTGATGTTTTCTCTGGAGTTGGTCCCTTAGCCATACCTGCAGCAAAGATAGTTAAGCGTGTCTTTGCTAATGATTTAAATCCATATGCAGTTGAGTATCTGGAAAGAAATAGTGTTCTAAACAAACTTGAGAGGAAGATTGAGGTATGGTTGCTTGTTAAGTGAGTATCTTCTTGAAGATGTTTCATGAACATTTACATATGAAATGATCCAAAAGAAAAAGCACCACTGGAATTGTAGATGCCATTTCTTGGTTAATATGGAAGTATTGCAAATTAAAACTGCTGCAATTTATATAGAGCAGTGACTAGGAAGCATGGACACTAAACACAACACTGAAACAGCAACATTTGAAGTGTCTTATTAGGATATTTGAAGTATTGCTTGTGTCTGACACACGTGTCCAATATTTGTGTCTGCAAACACAGCTTCTTTCTTGAAGTTGCCATGTTTCATTTTTACTTTTTTTCACATTTGATAAAGAACCAAAGCAGAAGTTGCACTTGAATCAGCATATGGCAACACTAGTTTTCTGAAAGGAATTTGCTGCCAGCTAAGGTCATTATTTGTTGTTCTAGGTCTTTAACATGGACGGAAGAAGGTTCATTAAGGCTATGTATGCCAGTGATAAAGCGCAGTCAATCACACAAGTGGTTATGAACTTGCCAAATGAAGCTGCAGAATTTCTAGGTTGCCTTTCCCGACAGGATTACTCTTTCTTTATATCTACAATATTGTTTTATGTGCCACTTGTCTAATTTTATCTATCCCACACATCTTTTCTACATGATATAATTAAATCTGGTTAACTATTTACAATTTTTCCTTTGGCATGGGCGATGAAGTGTTAGGCAAGTATGGGCAAAATGTTTTTCTCTTGCTGCTTGGACTATTCAAGTAGTTTTGAGTAGCTTGGTGGTTGGGTAGGTCCTATGTTTCAACCTTGCCCCATGGATCATGCATAAGACATATCTGAATGCCTAGTTATTGACAGGAATGTCAGGAGACCAAAAAACAACTGTAGGTCTCAATATGCCTGAAAGATTAGTGATTAGGGTAATCATCATGTGGATTTTGAGGTGAGCGCATGCAATGATCTGGAGAGTTGTTACTGGTTATAAAGAAAATTGTATTCTAGCTAGATATAATTAGGGTGCTTTGGCTTTATAGTTTCTCCCTTTCTTGGGTAATTTTTTTTTCTTCAAATCTTTTTGCAATATTTTTTATTTAATTTCTTGATGCTTTGCTTCTGCTGCAGATGCATTTAGGGGAATATACAAAGATAGACCCAAGGACAAGGAATGCACTTTGCCAATGATCCATGTTTATGCATTCTCCAAAGCGCAAGATCCAGAATTTGATTTTCATGAGGCTAGTTGCTGATATTTTGTCATTATATTTCTGTGGGATCTTTAGATTAGACTTAAACAAATCACTCGGAATTTAACCATGCTGTTAGCCTTTTGTGTGTGTGTGTGTGTGTGTGACTTCCGTAGTTCTGTTTTCCTGTGCTACCTTTTATTTGTTTATTCATATGCAAACCATGCAGTAAAGATAAAAACATTCTAATGAAGCCCTTGCTTTGCAGAGAATAAGAATTGCGTTGCTAGAGGTGGCAGTAAACGTAGAGATGCGACGGGTACGGCTTGTGGCACCTGGAAAATGGATGTTGTGCGCATCATTTGTTCTCCCTAGAAGTGTAGCATTTGCAAATGCCTAGGTAGTTTTGAGATTGTCATTTAGTCATATTGCACTCACAAAGTTTTGTTCCATTACATTGGTTGCCAAAAGTGATGTTGTATATATGTAACATGATGTATTTTTCAAACTTTAGATCTCCGGAATTGTCATTTAGTGGATATTGAAAAAAAAAAATCCAATATTATACATATATTGAATTGTAAGAGCTACCAATGGGTTCTTTTCTAAGTACAAATTGATTTTCTTTATTGATGTGGTTCCATACTTCCATGATCGATCTAAGCCAGGTAGAGCCAAATGCAGATATTGTAAGTATGGTTCTTTCCTATTACCAATTCTCTTTATGCATATAACCGCTCTCATGCTTTTAAATTCCATTCAATGAAAAAAACAAAATAACATCAAAATTTTGCCATACCTTTTTATTTGTGTATGTATATTTTTAATAAAATAAAATGAATGAACAAAGGCACTTATGTGGAATGACCTGACCGCTAGCCCAAGGGGACTACACATAATCTATAACTATTTTTTCAGTCTCTTCTCGTAGTAAGGTTTCTGTCATCTACGAGGTGGTCAGGTTAGGACAGCGTCTGTGCCTTGATTCTCGACAACCAATCTCAAAGCCAAATTAACATCACCGAATGTCTAAATTGCAAGAGACAAAGATGTCTTACACTAAATCCAACAATTTTGAAGGGTCATGGCATGAGAAGGATCCTTTCTTGTCACTTGTAGAAGCTCTTGATTATGCTCCACAAAATTGCTAGTACCGCTGACGCTTTAACTGCTTGTTCGGTTCTCTTCATGCAAATCCCCCGGGGTCCACTGCATCTCTTGTATGGGGTATGACACGTTGCTGCTTGGTATGCCTCCTCTTGATTCTCAAGTGAAGTGGGTTGGCACTCACTTTTTCTTAGTATTTGATTATGACTTATGAGCACCTCTTGTCAAATTGGGGTGTGTCCGGTTTCAACTGGTGTGTAAGCAAATTGAATTGAATCTGATGATTTAAATCAAATCAATAACTTTAGTTTAGATTGGTTTAGATAATTGATTCATTTTAAAATGGAATTAAACTAAATAAATTATTATTGGTTTGGTTTCAGATTTTTTATTTTTTCAATTCAATTATCCAAATATTCAATTCGGTCATCCGATGAACTATTTTTTTTTTTAATTTCTAATCTTTCAATATTTTGCATTTAAGTTTATAATAATAGAATCACTTTTTATTTTTATTTTGTTAATATTTGTTTAAGAAATTTTTCTATTTATACCATCAATAAATATATCATAATAAAATTTTATATTATTATTAGTTGTTATAAGAATAAAATTTTTTTAAAAAATATAATTCTTTATTTTTTAATTTAACCTGATGACCTGAACTAAATCAACCCGATATTAATCGGATTGGTTTGGTTTAGATTTGTTGAAAAAAAGATTTAAAAATCAAACAAAATCAACCCAATTAAATTTAATTATTTCGGATTTATTTTTTACTCAGACCTAATCCAAACCAATTCGTTTACTTAGGTTTCACTTTGAATCCCCTCAAAATCACCTATGAAACCTTGAAGCCAGTGTCAAGTTTATTTGGATGATTTTTAAGAAAATTAATTTTGATTTTAAACTTGATTTTAGGCCCTTGAATGTGATTTTGGGCTTTGAATGTGAAACCAACATTTTGTTACTCTTGCGTTGAGTAAAAATATGTTACATGTGTATTGGCAAAAATAAATTTTTTTAACTTAATATTAAATTATTATTTAAATAAATGAAATTCAATAATTTTTAAATTATTAACATTATATTTTAAAAGTGATTTTTTTATAGTACTTGAATAAACTTTCATTGTAAAAAGAAATTATTTCTTTATCAATTTATTTATGGCTATTTTTTAAAATTAATTTATTTTTAATTTAATCTATGAAATAAATTCATTTCTTTTTTTTACAATGATACATGTAAAATTAATTTTTATCAATACTAATAAAACAATATTTATCATATTAAAATCACTTTTTAGATAAATTTTCCCAAATATAAATCATGATAATATTAATTTAATTATGACCAAAATGAAGTTGACTTAAAATCAATTTTGCAAAACTCTAATCCAAACACAGTATTGATGATTATGTCAACTAACAGTAGCATTTCTTATCCACATCATACATATGAAAGAAGAAAGATATTGTAGAAGTAAATAACTTGAACACTCTAACTTGGCTCCAGCACTAACGTGTAAAAAACTTAAAAGAGAATCTTTATTGTTTAGTCTTGATGAATAGGACCTGCGTATATTATTAGTCTTTACAATGTACATGTACGTACATATATACGTATATATGATTCGTCAAAACTGTGATGGGTCGCAGTTGCAGGACAGCTGAGAGCTCTCTGGGGTGTTTGGGTTTTATTTACTGGGAGGCTGGGACATGTACCGGACACATATTGCTTTTATGTCTGGGCTTTTTGTTTTTGTAATTGTTTTCCTTTTGGCATGACCAACACAACTACCAGGTGATAGTGACCTCTTCATGCATACAAAAACACGCCCTTTTTCTGTTCTGCATTTAATGAATGCTCTCTCAAGCGCGCGTGCACATACACACACTCAATTCTTTGATCCCTGGACGGTCCAGGTAACACTAGCTAAGCTAGCACATATGCTGTTTCTCTGATCCTGTTCCTTTCATCAAAATCTTGTGTGATACATATACTGCATTTCTCCTTATATGTCTTTGTAGGTACTTTTTCCTTTTTTTTTTGGTTTAAACTATTAGTATTTAAAGTTTATTGAACTTTAAATAATCTATTTCAAGCAGTTCATTTTACTGGATGAAATTCTTTTAACACTAATTTCTTAAATTTATAAGACTTGAATTCGAAACTATACTTGAGGGATTTAAGTGTAAAATCACTTGAATAAGCCTAGCTATGATTTTTGCAGGTCCTATGTGATATTTGGGGCAAAAGTGTCTTTTCAGGATGGTAGGTGAGGGCATAAGGGTAAAATGGGAGGGTGGTAGCAGATCAAATCTCAGTTCAGATTGAGATCTAAATAATGATCTGGGCGGGGTGGTCCTTCCTTGTGATTGTCTTATTGGTATGGATGTGTGAGGGAAAGGGGAATGGGACTTGTAGAGGGAGAGGGATCTTTTGCTATTTTGTACTAAAATAGTATGCTCCTTCACAAGTTGCATAAAGCCAGAAGCAACAGTTACTCTAACAGCCCCATTCCTTTATGGCAATTTCTCTACAAACAAACAATTTGTATTAGTTGCTTACCTCTCCCCCAACTTTCACTGTCTCTTACCCTCATTAAACCACCCCTTTTTGCTGCTAGAAAACAACAAGTGAAAGCTTGATTTTGGGCGGTGGATTCCTCCATATTTATGAAATATAAGTATGGCTATATGTCTAGGGCATATATATATATATATATAACACCTCCTGGTGGGGGTCCCGATTTTCCTCCTCAGCGTTATTCACTTGTTAAAATGAAATCCAAACAGATGCTCCCCTTCTTAAGTTATATTTGACATAGATTAACAACCAAACATATATAGAAGAAAAAAACATTAATTTAAATAGTTACATGACTAACACTTTGTTTTTTTTTTTTGGGAAAGTACGAATGTTCCCATTATGATTATTAAAAATACCCCCAAAACAATTAATTAACATGGCCCATTCTAACACTAGCATGGCATGATAGGAAGCCTTGATGTGCTACAGAATTCTCCAAACACTCATTATTCATGGCAATGCCAATGCTTAGGCTTGTTTTTTTCCCCTTTGATCTAAGTTAATGAGTGCGATAAAGGAGGGGAGTATTTGCAAAAGAAAGCGCATGAGATGATTGCAATTGAAAGGTTAATAGGTGTAAAGTGGTCCCCGTCTAGCTAAGCCAACCCTAACAAAGGGCCACCTCTGCATGGGGCACACAACACATAGGAAGACTGAAAGTGAGACAGGAACTCATCCCAAATGGCAATTGTTTTCGAGAAATTCTTATATATTCACATGGAAAGAGAAAAAAGTAATGTTTTATTTTATTTAAAATTTAACACTACAACCGTTATATTAAAAATGTTATCATTGTTATTTTAAAAATATAGTAAAAGTAAAAAATAGTAAGAAATTAATTTTAAGTATTATTATTTGTGTATAAAATTTTTATACAATCATTTAATTATATATTGTTATATTATAATAATTATCTCAAAAATTACGTATATATAATGATATCTAACTGATTAATATTGTAAAATATTTTATACTAATCAAATGTCAGAACTAGTCGTAAGTAGTAATGATCCATAAAACTTAAATGTTGTATTATAAACAAAACACACCACCACTTTTTTCTTAGTTAAATTAAAGAGAATTTAAGAATTTCCAATGCATTTCCATGCAAATGCGGGGCACAGTCTGCTTTCCAGAAACCCAAGAATCCACCATGTCTGCTCAATCCCAGCAAAGTCCTCCTTCTCTCCCACCACCTATATATGATCCATCCTCACACGTGCCAATTCTCTCTCATCATCTTTCTCTCTCCTCAGCCGCCTATGTTTCCGTACATGAGCTTCCACCTGCCCCTGACAACCCTCCACGTAGGACGGGGACCACCTCTTTCTCTTTCTGGGACCTACCATGCCCAAGAAGCGGCGCTACGTGGTCCTGTGCTTGATGTTGTGACCTTTGTGATTGTGAGTGTTGAGTGTTGTTGTTCATTTCATTACTCTTTGATATGTGGATTGGTCCTATTGACCACCACGTAGATCATCACTGCACATGGAAAATCTTTGCATTCCTTGTGTTGGTCACGCGGTTTGGATTTTTATGACCCCAAAGGCCTTCTACAATCCTTCGCTAAGATTTGCAAAATTGGGCTTCATTGGATTTGCGTGTTGGAGTTAAACATTACACCATATATATATGAATTCAACAATAGATATTAGCGTGCATGTTAAGATTAATTAGTAATTTAGTACTACGCACTATGCTATAGTTTCATTTTACTTTCATGGCACTTCAATTCAAACTATATACGGAACGTTTGTTTTCTGCCTAGAACGTTAAAACTTGTTTCTAAGGCAAATATTTCTAAAGGAAACTTTTCCTTACTTTTAACAGTTTGCTTGAGTGTTTCATTTTATATTGAGATATTCTAGGATACTACTTAATTTGAGTAAGAAGAAAGTGATAATATGAATTATTTATAACTAAACAATTAGTTTTATAAGTCATCATTTATCTCTTATAGTTATTGCAATTTCAATATACAATAATTCATGTGTTAAGTTGTGATGATTAATATAAAACACTATTAGAGCATATAAGAATGATTTTATAGTATATACAAGTTTGTAATTGCACAACCGATGGGTTTCTTTGATATTCGTAAAGAATACAATAAGGAGTAATATATTCTAAGTTTAGCATATATTTCCTGTCTAAAACAAAATTTTGAGCATGTATGCCTCCATGTTATTTGAGGTATGCTAGAAGGAATTAGAATTCTCTATGTAATACTGTTATCCAGTTTGCATTCAGTTATTGTGTGTTCTATATACAGGATTTTGGTTAAGCATTAACGACTGAGTTGCGAAAGACAAATTGTTGCAATTTATTGATTGATGAAGATTATTTGATATGGATGGGTTTAGGGATTTGGACGGTGATGAAATGATGGTGAAAAAGACACTTTAAATGTCCCCAAATGTTTCAATCAAAGTATTAAGACCAAAGACATTTGGTTTGCAAAGCGAAGGGGTGGTTAGAACTTAGAATTACCAAAAGCAAACTAATTAGCTAAAAATTCTAACAAAATAAAATAGCGCACAAAATTTTGATGTGCAGTTAATAATGGCAAACTGGATGTGATAAGGTTAAGCCATTAGCTATATAAAATTCATGGTACGTACTGATACCTTTACTAGAATTAAACAACTAAGTTAACAACATAGCATTTCATGAATGATGGTCGTATATCACATGATATATATGGACTATAAAAGCCTGCAGATTTCATAGCGTGAAAAAACCATCATAGCACAGAAAAATAAAATAAAAATAAAAACCTCATAATCATACTAGAAATATCGGTAAAACTAGAAGATATGACTTGCTTTTATTGGTTGTATACATGATGTATGCTAACTGGATAAAAAAAAAAAAAATGAAGAAACTGATCAGATGCCAAAAGGGGACATTAATTTCAGCTATATACCTCAATGGCTATAAAGCTGTAGTTTGGCTTTAATCCTTGTCGTATTATTATAATTAGGCACATAATAATGAATAACTAGTCTAGTTGCTGTATGTTGGAATATTGTTGGATGCCAGTTACATATCTACATAAACTCTTTGATTATTTGAGAACTACTACATATTGAAGTCCTCTAATCATATGTATTTAATTCTTTTGCATAATAACATGCAAGAGTGAGGAATTTTTCCATAGGAACAAGTACAACAAGTTCTTAAAGTAATTAGTAAAAAGAACAATAAAAGATGCCATCCAATTTTTTTGTGGGTTGGAATCACACTCAAATTCTTAAGAGGTCCATGGAATGATGGAAGAGACTCCAATGCTTCTTTGTATGGATAGGGATTTACCACATTACAAGGCACCACATGGGTTCAGCTTTATCTCGTTACCCAAATATGGAGATATATAGAAAGCCATCATTGCAACTCTATTCCATATGCAGATTCTTATAATTCATGACCAAATCTTACTCCATATGATTGCGAGGAAAAGACCGTCTTCTAAATGGTTTACCACTTAGACCAGCACATAGAATAGCATGCACAATATCCCTTCCATTCCAACTGTGAGTGATGTGCCCAAAATTAACCATATGATCAGATGATCATGACTATTGAAACATGGTGTGTGCAATGCCATCCTATACAAATACATATTACTTACATTATAGAGAGGCAAAAGAATGTAGCTTTTTCAAAATGAACATTGTAAAGCCTAACGATCTGTTACTAATTTGGTTAAAACTGACACCCTGCTACACAGGCTTCTTGCTACCACCTTAGCCATGGGGATAATGCCCTGAGGTTCCGACCACTGCTGTTACAACTGGCCCACATTCCCCATAGCTTGACACGTGTCACCCGAGTACCACCTCACAATTACTAATAAAGCCCACTCGAGTAAAGGGGAGCTTGTCTTTCACCACCAATCAAAATTATGGAAAAAATTATGGGGTGTGCACATGTGATGGGATTATGAAATCAATAATGTTTGTGTATACTCCAATTTTACATTATTCTCTGTATATAAAACAATAAAAATTACATTTTAACACATTCTCTTTATTGTCACTTTTTCAGATAAATTCTTAAATACTTTCACATTAAGAAAAAGTGGTAGTCTATTTTATTTATAACCAAATACATTGCATTAAAAATATAGTAAAAGTATAAAATGGTAATGATTCATAAAATTGAGGTGTTACACTATGAATAGAACATAATACTATTTTTATTTTCTTATCCTTGTATTACCTAAGAATTTCTCAATTTTTCTAACATGTAAAGAAAGTGTGAACATTTAAGTGTGGACAAAACAAATTGCTTATGAAATAGCCAATCTTTACTTCGGGGGTGGAAGCATAAACTAGAAAAGAAACTAGAAAAGAGAAAAAAGTGATTGTGTGGAAGAAGCATAAACATTGGTAGTGGAAGTAGCGAAAAACACAAAGGGAAGTAGAAGAAGACAGAATCACCAATAATACAAAGATGAAAGACCCCAACAAGCAGCAGCACACGTATTGCCAATGTCCTTTCACCATTTCACACAGGCAGTTTCTGCTTTGCTTTCCACTGAACTCTCTCTCTATATATATCTCTCTCACCCTAAAACCCCTCCTCAAATTCAAAAACAAAACATCATTTAGCCACACATCCCTTCTCTCTCTCACACTCTAAAAAAAGCCTATAACTTCCTGTTGTATTGCTTTTTCTCCTTCAAAAAACAACCACAGCTATAGCTAGCTATATCCATGGCTACTTCACTTCTCTTCATGGCCACTGACCAACCCAGCAACCATGAAGAGCAACAAGCCATGAAGCCACTTAGTGGCTCTTCTGAGGAAACTAGGAATGAACCTGGAAGAATCAGAGGTAGGAAAGGGAATGTTAAGGGCCCAAAGAAGCAACCCCAGAGAGGCTTGGGTGTGGCTCAGTTGGAAAGGCTCAGGATTCAAGAGTGCTGGAAGAAGATGAGTGAGTCATCATCATCTTCTGGGGTCCCAACAACTACTTTCCCTGATCACCATCAACATCATAACTTCCTTCAGTGTCACCCTCAGATGCTTCCCTTTGCTGTCCATGACCCTTTTGGCAATACTAGTGGTGGTAGTAGTAGTAGTAGTATTGGTGGTGTTCCTGTGAGGTATGGTGCATCATCTGCGCCAAACCATGTCCATGGTGGTGGGTTTCACAGTCCGCAACAAGTGATTCATGGAAACACTGTTGGTGTTATCACGGGTCATGGTACTTTCATGGGGAATAAGAGTACGGGGTTGAGTGCGGGCTCTGGTGGTGGTGTTGGTGTTGTTGGGTGGGTGGTGCCTAATACCCAGCCCCACAGGGTTGGTTCATGTGGATCTGGGGCTCCACTTTGGAGCCCTTTGGTTGGGACCCCTTTGGAGACCTCGAGAGAGCTCTCTTCAATGCCAAATCTGCATCCTGAGCTTGAATGTTTTGATGTTTGCCTCAAGGTATTTTACATATATCTTACTCTCGCTGGTTACTACTCTCCCTTTTCAATGTGCTTCAGTTCATCACATACCATATAGATATAGGAATATATATAGAGAGAGATAGAGATCATTAATTCTATTGTATGTCCAACAACTCATGAAGCTCACTAATGCCTTGTAGTTACTAATGTTTTTATCTTCCTGATGATCTTGTTGATTAGTGGTGAATGTTGATGTTCATTGTTTGTTGAGTACTTTATTTTGTATATATTATTATTATTTGTATCAGAGAACACGTTTCAATGAGGACAGTGCGAAAGGATCAAATGCAAGGAAGGACAAGCCTTTGGATACATGGCCCAATGGCCCTGATTTTCTGGGATATAGTCCCCAACCTGCAGCCCCAAACCTTGATGAGCAAGCCAGTGATTTCTATAACAAACCAGCCAGGCATGATGCTGCTGCTGCTGATGCTACTCACAGTCTGGATGAGGTAGATTCATATCTTTCTATTTATTTCATGATAGTTGCAGCATATTTAATTAATGTAATATTGTCCGTAGTTTGAAGAGAAAAAGGTTTTCAGTTTGGAAGATCATAAATTGGGTTTATAAATTGAATTGGGGTATTTTTGGTGTTGTTAGGGTGTGGAGGTTGTTGCTGTTCACAGGAAGGGAAACTCAATGAGTGGCAGAGTTTTCATGGAATATGAGTTTTTCCCAGGAAAAGATGGCAGAGGCACTGCTTCCAAGGAGCTGGAATTGCCCACAATTGGTTCAGCTGTAGCAGTAGCCGGTGAAGCTTCTTCTATCACTGCTGCTACAGCCTATAGAAACACTGCTAATTGTAATAACATTGATTTGTCTCTGAAGCTTTCTCGCTAGAAAGCAGAAAAAGGGCCACCTTTTTTCATTTTGTTGTTTGCCCCAAGTACAGCTTTTCTGTTTAATTTCCTATTGTTGTGTTAGACTAATACCTAGCAAAACAGTTCTATGTATGCCCTCCTTAGGAAAATCACTTTCTATATATCCTTCACTAGGTTATGGCATTTAATATTTTCCTACTTGTTTTATCTTCTTTGATTCATAATCTTAATTAATATTTGGTACATTTTCACATCAACATAGGCAAGTACACGTATGTGCAAAGACAAATGTGCATGATGATGAAATTGCAAGTCCATATTTAAAAGTCTATATACAAGGATCAGACACAGAAGAATAACTCTATAGGCTGAACAGCTTCTATTATGTAGGTTTTGGCTAAGTTTTTCTTATGGGCTCAAAACCCTAGCAACTGCTCCATGCTGTTAAGTGTTAAACACTAAACATTTTGCAGGCTTCTCTCTATTTTTACTTTATTGTACGTTGGAAAGGCTTTCTGTTCTAGAGTTAGTTTACATCTTTTATGTGCTGAAACACATGGCTGGCATCTCTGCCTTGCCGTTTATGGGAGTCAAGCAATGCCTTTAGAGATTGCTCCAAAAAACGTGAAAAGGATTCATCAGAATAGAGGCAAAGCCCCCTACACTGCCATTCTCATCTGGCACCAATAGGCACAAAACCAAGAAAATATATTCAAATACCAAAAGAAAAAAAGAAGAAGCAAGCAACTACTATATATTATATGTTATATAGATAGATAAACAGTTGAACACCCTAGTTTCTTTTACTATTGTGGCTGCTGGGTGAGTAGTGAAGTGAGTACTACTGTACTGTATGCAGCACCAGGCTATGTTTCAAGGCCAAGGCTCAGTACAAGCTCTGTGATGAGTATAAGTATGTTCAGGCAAGAATGCAGGTGCACTGTCAGTTGAAGTAAGGATGTGGAAGCTTTTTCTTACCGCCTTTTTGATTGGGGTTGCCTTTATCATCATCTATGATCTTGTCTTAGCCTATGCCCAGCTTTTCCTTTTCCTTTTCCTTTTCCCTTCCCTCTAGCTTGCTATTGTATTTTTGGCAATGCTGATCAGTGCCTCACTTCTCTTTCTCCCTCTTATTTCTCTCCTTTGTCCCCTCTTTCTCACAGTTCCAAGATACACCCCCCACTCACTCTCCTTATTCTCTATCAGTTTTGAGTGGTTTGTGGGTATATCTTTGATGCATAAGATAGATATTGACATCCAAACACCTGTGTCTAGCCAGGCTCAGAAATTGTATAGGGTACTAAATTAAAGTAATGCTTTTTTTTTTTTTTTTTAAATTAAAAGGAAGTCTAATCCAATTAATAGCATGTCAATTGGTGAGAGGAGAAGCTATTACTTACAGCATGGTTATAGCTTAGCTTTTAGAAACTTCTAAACTTTTTTAAAGCTCTTGCGGTTTTGCCAATTTGCGTTTCAACTGGGGAGAGAGAAGTAGGGTTTTATTACAATTTCCCAACATATAATGTAATATTTATGCATCAGTGATCTCTTTGAAATGTGTGTCCGAATGCTCATTATATGTTATTTTGTACAACACGTATGATGGTAATAGAGAACCTCAAGTAGGGTTTTATTGAGGATTGGCATTGAATTGACCCACTTTTCTATCTTTTCTAAATAATTAACTAAATTGGCCATAACTGATTTCACCAATGTATGAATCGGAATCAAATGTGAATCTGGACTTGTTGCATTGCATACATGTGCAGGAGATGAGAGAAAAGAAAGAAATGAGAATATGAGCATGATGAGGCTGTCTCAAAATGATTTTTTGTTCCTTGCAGTCAATCTTGCAACTATCTAATAAATATGGGTGTTACAGGATAGGAAGTCCATATGAGTGGTTACATAATTATACATATGGAGCTAATCCTGAAGTAGCAGGAGGAGAAAAAACAAAGATAGCGGAGTGATATAGTATAATGCGTGGTAAGGGCATCTATGAGTTTTGGTAGAGTAGTTATGATTCATGTTAAAGACACATTTTCATTAGTGCAACTTTGTTCATGTGAAATGCTAATTTATACACCTAAAATAAGTTCTAACCGGAAATTTTCTCCCTAAGAGAAATGATAACTATTAGAAGCAGTAAAAATGGGACAAAAGCTTGAACCGCTATATTATTTGACACATCATAAGTATAATCTTGAATTGGAATAATATGAATAAAAAAATAGCATCGACAGACTTTAATTTGTATAAAAGATTGGCTTAGTTTGAATTAGATTTGTATACCAAAAGAAAAAGATTAGTTGACTCTAATAAACTCTACATATCAATAGTTTAGATTAAAAACTTTTTTAGCTGAACCACAGCCCAAGTTAATTAATATGTACAAATTTCGGAATTACTGGGGGTTCATATTCATACAGTGGTTAGATCAAGGGGTCAAAAGAGACTTCACATTTCACAATCATATGAATCAGCACAAGTTGCCGGAGGTCGGTCAATGGTAACAAAACAGAAAATGATGGAAACTTTATTATAATTTAATATTATATGAATTTTCTTTCGGCCGGGATACATGTTATTCGTTATACAACCAGAAGATTAGGTACGAAGACATAAAGCGGAATCATGGGTGCAATGAATAAGCATCATGTAATATTCTTAGCATTGAGCATTGACCTTCCTTTTCATGTTCCAAAATTTGGCAAGAACCAACTCCAAACAATTCAGACCATAAAACATATCAACTTTCAAATTTTTGCTGACTAAACTCTCCAATTTGTCCATAGTTAACTCCGGACTTCCCTAGAATCAGCCAACTTTGGCTTCAAACTTGTCAAAGACTCAAATACATACTCCAAAGCCTCACACAGTAGTGGAGCTGAAGTTGGACATGATATTATTATTTTGCTTTCGCGCACACACAATGCAAGAGGCAAGCAGACAACATGAAATTGGGCCACCTAGGAGCTCGAATCTAAACCTTTTCTACAAAAGCTGTGGGTCACGTACAGTTGTAGGTCCATTGAACCTAAATCACGGGCGTAGCCCACAACACCAACCTTAACGAACTCACTCTTAAATTCTTTCAACTTTGTTGACAAAAACCATTCTTTCAACTTATATATATGAATGAGTATATTCGGAATAAAATTAACAAAATGTAATTTTATTATAAAATATTTAAATAAAGAGAGATTAATCGATATTAAAAGTAATATTCTATTTTAATCCTCGAAAAATGTAAGAATCATCACATTAATCTTCCAAAAGTCATTATCATATTATAACTTTTTTCAAAGTCTAAAATATCAATATAATAATCTCTTTAAAAGATTAAAGAGGTGATGTAAAAGAATGAGTTCTCTAACTATTTTAAATCTTTGATAAACCTATATGGTGACAATATATTTTAGAAGACTAATGTAATAATACCTATATTTTGCAAGAATCAAAGTATAATTTTATCATTAATATTGGTGTAAGACTTAACATATTTATATTACTAATAACTTTTGTATAGTATAATTTTTACTCAGTTAGCCATTAAATTATAACTATTTATTGAGTTAATAATTTATGTTAAATATTATATAAATTAGATATCAATAAAAGTATGATTAAATAGTTTTTAATTTTATATATTTAAAAAATGATTATTATATTAATTTTACTATATATAAAATATATATTAAATAATTATAAATTTATTAAAATTTTATAAATATAATTTTTTTATTTCTCACATATATCTTCTGATTGAAAATAATTATATTTGAGTATTATGAAATACTTAAATATATGCAACTTTTCTAATTGAGATTCGGATTATGATTTATGATATTATGGTAAATTAATTTCTTTACTATTATACAAAATCTCAATTAGTATAATTTTTTTATTTATATAAATACAATTTATATTATGTGAAATTTTACTTTAATAATAAATAAATTTAATTTTTATGCAAAAATAATGATAAATAAATTTACACTATTAAACAATAAAATTTAAAAAAAATATCAAATAATGATAAATAATTAACAATCATAAAAATAAATAATAATAATTTATTATTTTTCTCAAATTCTATTGATTAACCATCATAAAAATTAATCTCATAATAAATTTTGTCAAAAAGTTATTTAAAAAATTATTCAATGATATAAATATTTAATTTATATTGACGCAAGGTATACCCATTCTCTACCGAGCTATAGCTGATAAAATATAAGAGTGTATCAGCACAAGATCCGCGCATCAACTCAAGTGAGCTTAATTTGAGTCAAGAAGAGTTCTCAACTCGCATCTTCAGTCTTCACAAATTAAACGCAACTCAAGGCCACTCTCCATTGTTTCTCTCTCCACAAAGTACACACATCACCACCACCACCACCCACTGCCACTACAACAACAACAACTCTCTCTCTCTATTCCATTTCCACGCACAAAGAGAATTCACAAAGCAAAGGCAAAAGGAAAAACAAGAAAAGAATTTTAAAAAATTAAAAAAATCATAAAAATGCAGCAGAACCAGAATGTCGATTTTGACCCTCAGCTCCCCCAAATCAAAATCCACCACCCATCCGCCGCGGCAGCCGCCTCCACCCCGACGCCCACCGCCGGCGCCCGCCGCAAGATCGGTGTGGCGGTCGACCTCTCCGACGAGAGCGCCCATGCCGTCCGCTGGGCCGTCCGCCACTACATCCGCCCGGGCGACGCCGTCGTCCTTCTGCACGTCAGCGCTACCAACGTCCTCTTCGGCGCCGATTGGGGCTCCATCGATCTCTCCATCAACACCGATCCGAACTCCGAGGACGACGCCGTCGTCGCCGCCAATCACGGCGGCGACAACCGCCGCAAGCTGGAGGACGACTTCGACGCGTTCACGGCGTCGAAGGCGGCGGATCTGGCTCGGCCGCTGAGGGAGGCGCAGATCCCGTACAAGATCCACATTGTGAAGGACCACGACATGAAGGAGAGGCTGTGCCTCGAGGTCGAGCGGTTAGGGCTCAGCGCCGTCATCATGGGGAGCAGAGGCTTCGGCGCCGTGAGGCGCGGCAACGATGGCAGGCTTGGAAGCGTCAGCGACTACTGCGTCCACCACTGCGTCTGTCCGATCGTCGTCGTCCGGTATCCGGACGATAAGGACGCCGAGGTCGGCGGCCCCGCTGTTTCAGGCGGCGCAGGAGGCGGAGCTCCTGCTGCTGTTGTGGCGGTGAAGGAGGACGAGGACGGCGAGGCGGTGATCAAGCCGGTGCCGCATGAACATAAAAAAGGTGTTGATTTTTTTTTTTTTTTGGAGTTGGGGATTATGAATTTTTTGTGAATTGTGCAATTGATTGGTTGTTCTGTTTGAAATTTTAAATAGCATGTTTAGATTTTAGTTTGCACACTCCAAACTATCGATTGAAGGATGCAAGTTGAGTTTCAATTCATTTTGACATAGTCAGCATGATCAATTGAAGTTGACTTTTAGCCTCAAGTCATGATTTGAGCATAAGTTTGCATTTCCATTAGATTTTGGAAACTATAAAGTATAAATCAAACAAACCCTAAGTTGTGTTTTTGTATGTGAGCGCTTTTGTTCTTGGATTTGATTATTGAATTTGATGCAGTTTAGTTAACAATGATATTTGGTTGAGTGCAGCTTTTGAAATTGATTATATGATTTTGTGAATTGTGAAAATAATTGTTTTGTTTGAAGATTATAAGGTTGTTTTTGCTTATTTGGGTGTTTTGTTCTTGGATGAGGTGGTGTATACTTGTGATTGTGAAGTGGTGTCCTGTGTTCTATGGATTGGTATATGGATAAGATAGTTGGCTAGATAGTGATGAGTTAAGAACAGAGAGTACTGCCATGTTGCTCATATTTAGGTTTTGGTTTTGATTCTGGTAATTTAGTAGAGGAATACTCCGAGGTAGGGTTATTATTATTGGACATATTTAGTACTGTTGATTTTGTGATTTTCTATTGATTTATACCTCATAATTGATGGATGTTTGAACGTTCAATGCTTTTGAGTTCATTGCTCTAAATCCATGTTAGTAGTGACTAATAACTATCAACAGTGCATCAGAACCTAGCTGAATGGCATGATGGGTCTGTGAGATGTTGAATTTGAAGTTGCCTATTAGATCATTATTTCTCAAGCATATGATGAAATTAGTCATTTGATTGATAATATAGTATAGAAGATCATGGGTAGATGCGTCAAAATCATTTACGAATTTGCCGAAGTAATTTGTGTATTGTGATCCCAAAAGCATACCCACTTACACCTCCAAACTTTGAATTATGTAGTGTGATGCTGCATACCCGTACCCTATATTGTGGCTAATCTTGATTTAGATAACACGAGGTTGTGTGTAAAGCTTGTCTTAGGAGTTAGGTGGGAGAGGTGCCTTATATGACACTGCATTCCTCCTTGTTCATGCTAATTGCAAATCTTAGGGCCAACTATTATAAACCACGTCTATAGGTGGAATTGTAGCCTCTTTCTGCTGTGGTCCCTCTTGAACCCCTCTCTGCAATGCTTTGCAGATTGCAAATTCTTAAAAGGGTTATTAAGTTGCAAGCAGTTATATATGTCTACTTTGGCTGACTGCTGATGGTCATTTAGCTTCCTAGGTTCCATCTACGTATACATCCTTGACCAAGGTTTTGTACTTTTTGATTCACATATTAAATGTGACTTAGAGTGGATTTTCAAATGATTTTTCTCAAGTTCAGCTGGAAATCCATGGAAAACAATTGTGATTATCATTAATTAAAGTGCACTTTCCCATTTTCTTTGGCATCGCTGTGCTTCTTATTGAATATAAATAGTGTATGTGATGATCTCTGCCCCCAGAATGTTTAGTGCATGGTTCAATCAATGTGCTTCTGTTTCAACAAGTCAACTCCCGATGATAGATGACAACTAGATATTCGTATATCAAGTTGAAACTTTCAAATGCATTGCCTGGATGAGTGTTGATCCATTGAACTAGTTTATTCTCTCAAAACATCTATTTATTTGTAAATATGCTATGTCGATTGTTGGTATTTCCCATTTAATTTATTTTGCTTGTACATATACACGGATGTGAAATTGAAATCTGGCTTTCTAATTGTTGGTTGGTTTGGAACAGAGGATTAGTTGGAGCCAAGTCATTGCTTGATCCTGTCTCTTGAGGTGTGCACTTAAACTTTTTTTTTTCTTTCTTTTATTGTTCCTGCCATGTGTATTTACATGTTAAAAGAAATATGCTCTTTTAGTTATCAACTTATCATCTTCTACACTTCGTCATTGGGTTTGGGCCAGTAATGCGCTGGTTTGAAACGTTCCTCCTATTGTTTTTTCAAGTACTTATTTATATATTGACCCAAAAAGGTGCTTATTTATATGTCAGACATAACAATCATAATTATTTTTGCATGTTTCAGCCATTCTGTTAAATTTCTTTGTAAGACTCATGTATCATGATTCTTGAGTCCTGACTCTCTTCCCCTTTTCTGTGGTTGTTCCTTATGCAGAATGCATCTGATTCTAAAAGGGATTCACAAAACATTTGTAGAGTGCTCTCTTTCTTTTGCTGTTACCTTGTACTTAGAGCATTTCCTGCATATGAACTCTGCAAAGATTAAGGATAGTTCGGTTGTATGGCTTGATGTGATATCGGTTCGTTTAGGCTGTTGGGAGATTGTTTTCCCTTCCGAAATGATGTATACTCTTTGATGTTGTAGATGTACAAGTTTGCCTTTCGACAGTTTACGCGGTTTTTCCCATTCTGTATGTGGAGATCATATTATCATGATGAGCACTCCCTATTTAGCTAGTTTATTTCATAGAACTATGATGGTGGAAATATTTCGCTGATGTTTTGATTAGTTTATAATATTATTGTCTTAAATAAAAAATTGTATATGCTTCAAATAGTCATAATTTGTGAGATAAAATAGAAATAATCCAAATTTAATGAAAGAAAATTAATGTAAGACCTGTCATGTGTAAAAGCAACGAAAGAAAGACAGATGCTAATCAAAGGAAAAGTATAGTTATGTAAATGTAAAAATCGATCATGTCATGATTAAATTTTTTTTCTTGCCAATTGTAGATTCAACTCACATACTGGAATACAAAAGCGTGTCGATCCAGTGATACTCGTTATGAATTGTAAAATGGTGAAAAGAATTGTCGACTTCAAATACAGTATGATTTGGAAGCTTAATCACAGCTTATTTTAGCCGGCAGAAGGACTTGCACCAAAAAACTAATAATAATCGGAGGAGGTGACACATTGGTGTGGCTTTTATATAAAAAAATAACAATAGTTAACTTGAAATATAAATATAATTAATCACAACTTATTAAATTGAATTTCTGAGTCATTTTTGTTTCCAGAAAACTGAAAGGATGAAAAGTTAAAATTGGAACATATGTCCAACATGTCAAGTGATGTAAAATTTTATTTGGAAGTTTGTCTGATTATGAGATCGAATTACAGGGAGATTATGTTTTGCCTGCACTTTTTAAATCAACCTTTTGTTCCCCATTATCCCTTCAAATTGCTATGGTCATCATGTATTCATGTTCATTTCCAATCACTTTCTCTCAATCAACTCCCTTTTTCGTTCAAATATTATTCTTTCCTCTCATTCTCATTTGTAAGTTATATAGCCGATTTTTATAAGAAAATCAAAGCGCAAAATCTGATCAATGACGGCTCTGGTATTATTAGGCAAAATTCCAATTTGGATACCGCATCCCCATCACTGAAGGGTTAGGGATCAATAAATTATGAAGCCAATCTAAAAAAATCTTTATCCAAAAAAAAATAAAGGAAAAAAGAAAGAAACAAACAAACAATTTTAATTTAATTTACATAAACATGAATATCTTGTCTTCTTTATCGTAATCTAATTTTACCATTGCACTCATGCAGGTTTCAAAGTGATTACTTTCATGATTAATCATATACAGATTTTCTCTCACATTTCTCATATAGCTTCCAACTTATGTGAGTATGACTATACAAGTGTCTTATAATGTGTAGGGAGTGTAGTACCATACAAGTCTACTCATATTTTGCAGGGTCTTTTTTTTTGTTTTTGTTTTTTTTGGGGGGTTACATAATATTTTGCAATTTTTTATCCTATGTTAGGGGTGGATGTAAGTTAGGTTAAACTAGACTTTAACTTAAATGGATTTGGCCTGCATTATAAATATGCAACCTAAATTTGAACCTGTTACTTGATATAAACCCTTTTAGGACCTTAATCTGACCTTTTTAGAAATCTTGCCAAGTTCAAAAATCTATTTAGAAGCCTACTTAATTATAAAATTTTTAAATAAATCAAAAAATTTACTTTTAAATAAGTGAAGAGGCTTCTAAATATACCAAAAATCATATTCCTAAATAAGTTAAAAGACTTTCTAAATATGTCAAAAATATCTATTTAAAAGATATCATAAGACTTCAATTATTATTAGAATTTATGAAAAAAAAAATTAACAATAATATAGTATAAATAGGTCAACCTATTGGACTTAATAAGCATTTTTTATAATTTGTAACCTAATCTATTTGGTTAAAAAGATTTTTTAAAAAACCTAAACCTAATTTGTTTGCTTAAAAAATTTGGCCAAATGAGGCCAAATATGAACTAGGCTGAAAGTCTCTGACAAGCCACCTAATTTACTTCCACCCCTGCCATATGTCCAAGTATCTCTACATCTTTTAGCAATTTTTTAGTGGTTTGATTTATATAAACTATTTCTACTGTATGTATTAATTCTTAAAATGTACAAATAGGTGTACCTTGAATCATATTAAACTATCTCTTCTAAGAAAAAAGGACTCAGTTCAATTTATTATACGTGGTAAGAAATTACTATAATTTGTCACATTCAAGAATAATTTTATCCCATAAAAATTCATAGCATTATTTCAGGATGAAAATAAAGGAGAATATAATTTTATTTAAATTATTATTAATAAATATTCTAATCGAAATAATACTATATTTTATAATAATGTGGGATTTTGAGTTGATTATTTCTTCATTGAAATAAAGTTTTAATGATTATAATTTAATAAAATCTATAATCACAACGGTAGAAATATGGCAAGATGAAGCGACTCAAAATATTCAATCTTAATTTATTTTAAAAAAAAATTTATCAAAATATATAGACATTATTAACTACATGTAGTGAGTCTCTATCCTGAACAATTTGATTAAAAAAAGAAGAAGACCATTTTAAATATTTAAGACGGAAAATTACTAATTATTATTATCGGTCTATTTGTCTAACTCCTGCAAGGCTAGTGTGCGTAAAAGATTTAGTCCAGTCAAAGACTCAGAAAATATATATGTTTATATATTTGTTTATTTATCCAAATTCCAAATGACCGGAATAATTATGATTTCATTAGCTTTCAGTTAGATAATTTATATTTCTATGTACCAAATACATGATGATTCTCCAAAATACGCTCGTAAATCAGGAAATTTAGCTTATCCAATAGAAGAGCTTTTCGTGTCTGCAATTGCCATCACAATATTTAATGTTACGTTGGGATATTTCTCTGTGGGGGGAAAGGACAGAAAGGGGTAGAGAGGAAAGAGATGGGAAGGAAGGAGATGGAAGGGAACTTCTTCTTTGGATGATTAATTTTAAAAATAAGAGGAAAGTAAAACGAACTAGTTCTCATCTCTCAGATTGAATACAAAGAATCTTAAAAAGGTTTTAGGAGGAAGGAGGAGGCGCTATACTTCCCCCTCTTTACCCATCCGTTCACTCTCAATAAAAATTATTTAAATAAATCAATGGGGTTGAGTTTAATAAAAGGGAGTAGTTCTTCATATGTGACGAATTACAATTTAAATTCTCATTAATAGAAGTGTTATTTAATATTTGACAATATCTTGAGCAAAAGAAGATATATTGTAAAAAACACAGTCAACAAACAAACAAAATATACGTTTGTTGATTAGTTAAATATTTGGTTTGCCACATGCTAGCGTGAAGTGCCGATTACAGAGACCTTTTTCTTATCTCGAAAGTGCCTTTGTGTTATAAACAAGAAGAAAAGGAAGTTTAGTGGACAAACAAATAAAAACAAAAAACCAAAAAGATTACTTTTTCGCAACAATGCATTATATAATAACTACTTAAAAGACTGAAAATTATCGTACTTTGATCCACTTGTCCAAAAATATGGTCATAAACAAATCGGAGGCGCTTAATTATATTATGTGGATAAAATTGGTGTGCACACAATGATTTTTCTGTCAATGGTGATAATAATAGCAATTGGTGCTGTGATTAAGGTTGATGGGGTGCATGTTGAGTACTGGCCCCATTCTCATTGTCCCTCTTCTGATGATAACAATAATGCTGGTCTTTCTGCAGCATTAGCCATTGTATTACTGCAAAAAAAAAAATTATACTTTCCTTACTTAATTTGAACATTAGGTAAAATAAATATAAAGAGTTTAAGATTTCTCGTAAATTTGGATGGGCGCATATATACTAGAAGTATCAGATGCTTGTGGTTACATCCTTCTTGATAAAGATTAAGCAAGACATGAATAGAAACAATCCCAAAAAACAATCCCTCTTATGGTATAGAGAATGCCTGTAACATGCGAAAGCCCCACAAAACGATACTCACCTATGGTAATTGTCATCATCTAAGCATCTGCACCATTAGAGCCTTGACACTAAAATTGCACCTTTATAGCATCAACTCCATTGGAAACCGCTTGCAAAACTTTTTTACTGTACCACTTTGCAGCACCTCCAAGTGACATCTAAGCTTCCTAATTGTGACACCTGCAGATTGTTGATATCAGCATCTTCAGAGATCAGACACCCAAAAATGAAAAATGAGACATATCCCCTCTCGTTGCAACTTAACCACACCACTTTCAACTCCTAATAACAAAGCACCTATCCACAAAAATTGACACCATCATCCCTCACCACCACCAGTCAATCCCAATCTTTACCATGATTAAAACACATTTGAACATCAGCAACACACCACTTACCATAGATAGAGGCTTCCAAAAACACCAACCGTTATGCTTCCAAAAACAAAAAAAAAAAAAGGAAAAGAAAAAAGAAAAAGGATTACTCGCTAATTTTGATTAGAACAAATCAAACCAGAAACCAACATCAACTTTAAATTTTGACCTTCCCCTTTTTTCTCCCTTGTTTCCTCCCTTTTGAGTTCAAATTTTTCTTATCTCTTTTAACTTTTCGACTCTTCGCAATGGCCCATATAAAATCAATCTCACTAGATGGAGAGAGTTCTAATTTTTTCCCCAACTCCCATGATCTTCTTGCTTCCTCAAAGACCGTTTCTTCAGCATCAGTATATAAACCTTCCCACAGCCTTCCCTGATTAACCAACTCTTCTTCTTCACCCTCTGTCCATGCAGAACTGTGTTGGCTTTTTACTAACATGCACTTGAAATGCATTTTGATTGAAATATTAATTGTCTTCTTCTATCTTAATTATAAGTGACTTTAATAAGAGCAAAACAAAATATCTATTAGCTGTTACCTCCAAATTTAACAAATGATGCATGTGGGATACAAAGATCAAAATGAAATTTTAGAATTTGTATGCCTCCTTAGTCGTTTAAAATCCACACAGAATACTGGATACTGATATTCTCAATATGTTCTATCTAAGGGGTAAGGCACTATACCAGTGGAGCTTGAAGAAAAATCTTAGGGGCCAAAGACTTTAGTATATAAAATATTTGAATACAACTAAATTAAAATTAATGTGTAAAATATATAATAACAATTAAATTAAATACTACACATTACATATTTAAACTTTGAAGCAACTCGTTAATACGACAAAATAATTTTAAAGATATGGACTATAAAATACTTTATAGTGCTGCTCTTTGCTCTTTCAATGACTTGAAATCATCAATAATTAAAGCAAAACTGAAGCTTTCAGCAATTTCTCTTTCAATGTAAATAACCATACTATTTGCAAGATACTCATCTCCATTTTATTTCTCAATCTTGTCTTCATTATTTTCATTGCTAAAAATTATCGTTCCGTGATAGCTGTAGAAATTGGAAGAGTTAAAATAAGACGAATCAACCTATCAATCAAGTAGTGAACTTCTTATTTTTTTGATTTGGTGGTAACCTCATCCATTTGATTTGGTGGATATTGCCAAATCTGAAGCCGTTTTCCTGGATCTTGTTCCAGAATATTAAGATCGAATTCATTAAATGTAACTCTTTGAATCTTAGAAGGTTGTTTCTCACTTTTTTCATTAATGACTAGAGCAGTAGAACAATCAACAACTCGTGACAATGTTGAAGGTATATTTTTCCCCTCTTGTACATTGGCTTTTCTCTTAAAAAATGCATCAATTCTTTGATTTTTCATTATTAGAAACTGAAATTATAGAAACTACAAAAAAGTAAGAGAAAGATTGAAAGAGTCAAAAAGATGATAAGAGATTAAAATGAGGTATTCAATTAAATACTTAAAATAAAAAAATCATTACTTTTTAACATTGATATTAAGAAACTCTTTTAGACATTTTTATGTAGATGAAAGTATAACAAATAATATAATAAAAATTAAAATTTTTCCCAAAAAAAATTCTAAAAATTGAAGAAAAATAAGAGAGTATAAGATAATATAACTAGTACTAAGAAAGAGAATAGAGTCAGTTATATTATTATTGTATTACCACTTGCTTGTCACCTATACCAAGTATATGATGTACCATGTATGTTGTCTTTCATTTTGTGTTGCAACGATGGATTCAAAGATTTTGAAAAAAAAAAAAAAAAGAAGGAGAAAACCTCCTTAATTATATATGTATTACTAAAAGTTTTATAAAAGCTTTGGGGGGCATCCCTATGAAGCTCCGCCTTTGCACTATACCGAATTCCTATTACAGCTTTCTGCAGAATAAGTAACCACTATATATTAGTGTTTGTCAATATTAGGTTATATATATAATTACACTTTTTAGTAAATATTTACACATGTAGCTATAATTTATATGAAAGCTCATCAATCGATTGGCCTTCACCAATCCAAAACTAACTTGAAATAAGAAGCAATGGCCACTATTTATGCTTTGGCTAATGTCAGCATGCTCATATCCGTTTCTCCAATATTGAAAATTGATTTAGCAATCTATAATTATCTGGGAGGTGGACGGTCTATGCACACTCTGCATCACATATAGATTTGCACTTGCTCCATTTTTGCTGCACATTAGTTAGTGAATACGGCTAAGGTTAGATATATGTTGTAAAAGAAAATGTGAAATGATAACAATAGTGTCAATAATGATCTCCATTAAGCATGTTACTTTATGTGCCAACTGGCTTCATTAGTTTCTTCCCAATATAAATTAATAATTTTCATCTGTTTATTTTCTAATGGCTGAAGTAAGAATAAAAAAATGAACTACAATTTGAATTTTAATTAGAAGAGGTTTTCATATTTAGTATTCGATCATATTTTGAATAAGATTACCTCCAATAAAATATATCTTTGAGAAATAAAAAGTAGAAGTAGAAATGAGTAGAAAGAAAGATTGTGGGAGGGACTGCAAATGGAAATACAAAGGAATTTCATTTTCTAATCATCATTTGTAGAGCTAATTGAAAAGCAAAATTCCAATCACCGGTATCAGCACTGAATTGAATTGGTCGGAGATTCCAGGTGGCCAGTCCTTTTGGTTTCTCTTCTCGAATGTTACGTCTGATTCTTTCCTCCTGATTCATGCGTGTGTACGTGGCTAATTTATGAGTCATTTTCATATTAGGGGAGATATAAAATATTCTTTATACTCAATTCTTTGTGAAGAAAAAATGGCAAAGAATGCCTCTATGTTTAATGGTATTGCTTAATGATTAATAAATAATTTCAAGCAAGTTCAAACACCCGCCATTGCGTTCTTAATGTCCAACCCATGCTTACCTTCTCCCAAAGAAAAAAAAAAAAAAAAAACAAGAAAGGGCAGAGTGCACATATTTCAACGGGTGGATCAAACTTATCCTTTGGGGTTAGTCTGGATTAAATCAATTTTCTTAATGTAAAATTTAAGACAGGTCATGCGTAAAAATCCAGCTCAAAAAAATAATAAAGTACAATTTGTACTTTTTCTTTTTTGGTATTGTTTCAACTTTTATTAAAAGGAACAGTCATACAAACACATTAGAACATAATAACTCTCTCAAACATTTTGTAATAAGCTCCCATTCAAATTATACTCTGAACGTAAAATTTCTAAATGATCGATTCTACCGTTCATTGCTTGTTTATTCAGACACACACACACACTTAAAAACCAACATTTATTAAAACTAGATGTTAGACTTGCTACAAATTAGTCAATGAGATAGATGGTTCAAGCCATAAGAAAATTGTTTTCAATAATAACAATAATAATAACAAATAATCATTTTAGAGCAGATCCATAAATGGAGGCAAATCTCCAACTTGGCAAGTTGTCAATATCATAAGTGCAGTCGAGAAATACTTACATGATCCGAAAATACTACATAATTGTGCTTTCGGCCACTCATGTAAATACATTTTACATGAAATTATATGTTTGTGATAGATCTCATGTAAAATATATTTATATGATTAATCAGAGAGCAAAATCACGTAATACTCTCGAACCATGCAAATATTTATCAAGTCCTGTGAACCATTCTTCTTTTGCAGCCCATACTAAATGTAGGGTACTACAAACTCCACAACAACCACTAGTCGCTTCATCTTCCCCCGCTACTTCCCAACTTGTAGATGAACAATTACTCTCACTCTAGATACGGCCAGTATGAATTGGAAGATGGCAACTATTGATGACACAATGATTTCAAAACGTAGTGAGCAGTAATAATGATACTATCACTGAATGAGACGTTTCAACAAATGTAATTAACTTTGCATAGTTGAAGCTTTCACACACGAGCTAATAACAAGATGTAAATAAAACACTTGGCCAAAAGGGAGTAAATGTGGAATTGAATATGTGGTTGGAGACACATATCACCTCCCATGGTAAAAGATTAAAAGCTACCATCAACTATAGTTGTTATCAATGGATCGAATTGACCAAAAACAACAAGAAAATACATGGAAAACGAAATCTACCCTAAAATTGAAGTTGCATTATTTAGCAGGGGAGATCAATTGGGGTTAGTGGAGTCCATATCAACGGTTCAGGTGTTTTGATCATAACGGTTGGTGCAGCAGCAACAGCAGCATATATCATTGATATATTCATATCATGATATCAAGATATCTTAATGTTCAGTTCTTCCCAATCTTTGATGGTGCCAATATGAAGCATCTCTCTGGCTCTGGCTGATCATTCTAGGCTGCTTCAATGGCCTGAACATGCTCATGGGGCTCGATTCATCATTTGCTAGCCCTTCCGATGAAGAACACCCTATTTCATCCTCCTGCACACAGCAACACAACAAAAATTCCCAAAACCACTCAGTTCAATATAATTCCCATTTAGCCCCACAAAAACTTCAACCCACATTAATAAGAAAAAAATAAATAAATATAAACAAAAAGCCTAACTTCATCCAAACTTAGCTTGCCCAATCAATACAACTATTTTGATCAATTATTACAAAAACAATTAAAAAAAAACAAATTATGACAAAAAAGATATTCCTCTATCTAACAACAAGAAAAGAAAAATTGAAACAACTAGAACAAAAGATTAGGATAAAAAAAATTAATATGATCTACCTATGTATCATATTTCATCATTCTCTCAAACAATATGGGGGTAAACATTCTAATTATCTAGAATTTTTTTATATAAAAAAAAAACCCTGATGGTGAAAAAGTAACCAAAAAAAGAAAGAAAGAAAGAAAGAAAGAAAAACTTACATCTTCGTCAGAATGGTGAATGTTATGTGGAAAGCGCTTCAAGTTCAAGGGTAAAGAACAAGCACCAGAGCCAGTGTTGCTGGACATGTCTCCATCGTTGTCACTATCAGCAGAACCAGCCACACCATCAACCCCAGAAGACCACGGCACCACCTGGTTCTCTCCCTCCTCCTCATCTTCCTCTTGGACCTCATCATCATCATCATCATCATCATCATCATCATCATCACTATAATACCCCCCATCACCATCATCATCAACATGATCATGATGATGATTACTGTTTGGTGATTGTGTAGTAGTGGCAACACAGCGGTGGCAGAGGGAGGAGGTGGGCGTGAGGCAGGGCCCAGAAGCCTTCCATGGAGTGGGGCACTGGCAGTGGCTGCATAGCAACACCCTCAGGTGCTTCGCCACAAGGAAGTTGGCACCGTGAACGTTGCGGTCGCAGTCCCAGCATAGCTTAGCCTGGTCCGACTCGCACAGCATCCTCGCTTCCTTCCCGCACAGCTCACACAGCTCCTCCATTCTTATTCTCACTCTTTTCTTCAACTCTCTTTCTATTCTCTTATCTTCACTACTCCTTGCGAAACAAATATAAATAAATATTACAACATCATCAAAGCAACACCAACTGGATCAGCAACTAGTGTATGTATTAGTAAGCAGTAGCAAACGCTCTTCCTCCAAGTTGTGCACCTTATTTTCAGCTACCACTTTGACTCTTCCCTTTTGAAGGTTAAGGGACACTCTGTCATTTCAATTTGTTCCCACCCCCCATGGTAACTTGCTCTTCTACCCTACAAATAAAGATTACAACTGGCTCCTTTTTTTTTTTCAATATAAAAAGAATCATAGAACTTTTATATGGTACAAAATAATTGCGCTAATTCGATTTAAGCTAATATATATGGTGTAAACTCAATTATGTACGATCAGGTCACCCATTTTTTTTTTTCATTTGAAATTTAATAAGTAATACTAAGGGAATATATCTTTTATGCGGTATTATACGACTCATATTTTATCCACTATTAGATAAGATGTGAATTCAATTTAATTAGGGTCTATATCTCATTAATAATAATTTGGATATAAATTGATATAATATTCCATAAAAAATATATATTAACTTAACAATACTAATTGAGATGTGGCTAATTAAGGTTAACTTAGATAAACATATAATGAGCATGGAGTCTCCTCATCGCTATCTTTTTTAATGAGATTGTAACTCGATTTAAAAAAGGATGAATATGAAATTACTTATTGTATCATATGGCCTTTTTTTTAAATATGGGATTTAATTTATAAATATACTGAAATATAGAATTTGGGAGAATTTTATATTGATATAATTTTTATATTAAATCAAAATTTTGGATTTTTATTTGTACTGGAATTGAAATTTTTGATTTTATAAAAAAAAATTTCAATAAATAAAAATTACAATTTTTAACTTTGACTTAATCAAAACCAGATTTTTGATTTTAACTTAATCAAAAATTTATTGTAAATACTACTTAAATCTCGTAACACTGTGAATACTAAACTCAAATCTCGTAGTGAAAATAAATTATTATATCTATAAATTATTCACTATTTTCAATAAGCGTGATTCATTTCCTTACTTGGATATTATATCTTCGTGGTTGCACGGCTGCCACGGCTCTATAATCATGCGCCACAGCACCAATGCCAAATGTAGTGAAATTTGAACTAGACATATAACTTGATTCTTGAGAGATATGTGCAATATTGGATTAGTTTCTAAAAAATTTTTGACAGTAAATAAGTTTTTAAAATCAACATATAATATTATTTTAATTTTTAAAAATAATTTAATTTTAAATAAATCTTTAAAAATTAAAAATATAATAATATTTTGATTCCTAAAAATGTTTATAATAAATCAAATTAGTCTTTAAAATTTTTTTAAAATAATATTATATTTTAATTTTTATGAGTTTATTTGATATCATATTTTAATTTCTAATAATCTATTTGATATAAAAAAATTTTAAAAATTAATATAATGTCATATTTAATCTTTTAGAAATTTATTTAATATAAAAATTTTTTAAAAATTAAATTGATGTCATACAAATTTTCAAGGGTCAAAAATGCAAGTTTGCTTGTGAAATTTTAATATCTTAGTTTCCTATTTTATTATATATATGTTGGTATATTATTTAAAGAATTAGAATATTTATATAAAATGATTTTTTTATATGAAAAAATGATTTGATTTAACAATATAATAACAAATGATTAAAATATAATCACAAAAATCTATATGCAGATTACATCAGAATCATGTGTTGTTATAAGTTATTCACTTTAACTTTCAATTTTTAACAAATTATTTCATTGAGTACTTTTGATTTTTTTTTAATTACTAAATTAAACTTTAAATATTTAATAATTTCTAATTCTTCTCAGTGTCAAATACGTTATCATATTTATTTTTTACCGAAATATTTCTTGGTATTGAACGAAAATTAATTAATTATAATGTTTAAAAAAAGTATAAACCGTTAAATGTTTAAGATATAAGGAAGAAATGATTTATTAAAATTTAAATTTGGGGAATAATTTGAAAAAGTATAAAATTTAAGTAAATAATTTGTCATCTTCTATAAAATTGAATTATTTCAAATTAAATCATAAAAACTATTTATATAATTATTTAATTTTTTTAATTACTTAGTACTTAATAAATAAATAATTTGTTTTTTAAAAAAGGCCCAAAATGGCATAGTACAGAACTGTAACGTTTCCTACGTGGGCAGGTGATATCTTCAGTGTGGGTCCTGACCCACGTGACAATCACCTGGGCGGAGACAATCCTGGGTTTCCCAAAATCGGGCCCAACCAACAATTCATATCACATTATCATGTCTCTCTTCAGTCTAATTTTATGACCCAAAAAAAGTCCCATTTTATATTTATGATAAAAAAAAAATATCATTTTATTTTTATCTTTCAGGATAAAGCTCGAAGTACGCTACTCATGGGCACATCTTTTATATTTAGGTGAATACGTTGGTCTGCTTAAAGTTCGATGATATTATATATAATATTTTTTAATTTATTATATTTAAATTAATATTTTTTATAAAAATATTTAGTATTATATTTATAAGAATCTTTAGTAGCATATTTTATAAAATATAAAGATATTATATATAATATTCCTTATATTTTAGGAGAAAATATTGTATATTTTAATAAATTAAAGAGTGTCATATATAATATTATCTAAGAAATATCAATATAATTTATTCTTATATTACAAAATATATAATAATTAATATTTAATTAATTTAAGTGATTTAATGCTTAATTTTTTAAAATAAAAATTTTAAATTTGAGTTTGATTAAAAAAAAACTCATATTAAGAAAAAATTACTTCATGCTAGTTCCATCCAACTCATATTAAATTAGTTATATTATATTAAATTTCAAATAATAATTGTTTATACCAAAAAGGAATATAATAGATTTAAAATATATAAAAATAAGATAAAATTATTATAATGAGATTATAAAATTTTCTAAATATAAAAGGAAGGAAAAGATAATAACTTGAAGAAAATAAATTATTTTTTTGGAAATTTAAAATTAGATAAAAATATAGAAAAATTAAAAGTTATAATAGATCAAAAAATAAAATATTTTCATTTCATCTTTTTTTATAATTTAACTCTAAATATCAGTATATAATTCCTTTATCATCTTTCTAGCAGATAGAGCAGCTTTAATTTATTTTTTCTATTATTTTTTGGTGCCCATTATTACTAGTTGTATTTCATTTTATTTATATAAAAAGTTAAAATATAGTGTTAGTGAATATTTTAAGCGGGTTTTGGCCTTGTGGGGTATGGGACCCGAAATTTGTGGGATGGTGACCAGTCTTTGTTCTTTGGTTATGGCCAAAAGGCAAGGCAACTATTATTTTGCTTAGTTTATATTGGTAGACTTTAGAGTCACCACACAGATAGCTAGCATTAATGATTTGATTGCTTGTATGTTTCAATGTGAAACAATCTTTTTATGGGCTCCTAGCTTGCCACTCAAGATTTCACATGGGTTTGAGCCTTGCGTGGCTAGCAAATCTGAATTGCATAGGTGGAATTTTGAAATGAGTACTAGTAGGGAATATCAATGTGTGTGATTGTGAAGTAATGAATGGATGAAAGAGGAGAAGGCGATGAGAGGTTCACTGAATGGAGACTTTGAAGGGAAAGGGGTGTTGCATGTTGCATGTTGCATGTTGCATGTTCTTGTCATGCTTCCAAGAGTCAAATTGAAGATCAGTGACACTGTGTATGAGCTCCACGTGTTGGTCACCCATTTCATTTCCTTTCCATCCCTAGAGAAATCCAACAATTTTGTGATCCATATTAATTTGTCCCATTCATACCAAAACTATGGGCCAACGACTGCTGGTATTACCAACCAGGGATTACAAAACCAGATGAGTCATAGGGTCCTTACACCTTGGATCCTCATTATTGCGTTCTTATCAGTTAGTACACTGGCCTTTGGTTTTTTGGTACACTAGCCCTCGTTTGTTTGTACCATGGAAGAGAAAATTCATGTACGTGTTTAGGTTAATTTATTTTAAATTTAAAATAATTTATAATTAAAAATTTTGTGATATAGCGTGCCATTTTTCAGCTTTCTTTAAAAAATTTTTTTTTTTTTAATTACTAAAAAAATATTTTTTATAGAAATTACTTATTTTAATTTTTACTCAAAAAATTAATTTTTTTTTTAAACTTTTGAATAAAAGTTAAAATAAATAGCTTTTTATAATAATATATTTTTTAATAAAAAATTACTTTTTCTATCAAAATAAGCTAAACCAAATATACCCATAATTTTAAAAAATTATTTCTTTAAATTTAATCAAATCCAAACATATTATTAGTCTTGTTTGACTCAATATCTATGTTTATTAGTGAGCTAAAACAACTTTTAATGAAAAAAAATTATATGAAGTTTCGTACTTTCACATTTAAAAACGAATAAAATCATAATTATTTTAAAAATATCAAACTAGATGATAAAATAAGATAAACATTTTTTTGTTTTAGTTTGTTTGGCCAAATTGACAATGATATTGCAAAATGGTTTACCAAAATAAATTAACGACATAAAAAAAAATCAAACATAATGTTTCAAGACGAAAACCACACTTTAATCTAAATTCATTTTTTATTTTCATATAAAATTATCAAGTTATTGAAAAACAAATCAACCCAAAAGTGATGCTTGATCACAGTTTAAATGCATTGGGATCTGAGGTGAACTTTGCTTGTAATATTAAGAGCTCAAATTTTGGAAATATCACTTTATAGAGAGCTTTACTTAACCGTTGTCTTAACCTACATATATAAGCAATTCTTAAAAGACAGAAAAACACTTTAACAAATGATTGTAATTTTAATTTTATTTGAGTCCTTTTATCACGGTTATTCAAGGATTAGACATAGAGTCATACACTAATGCTTGACGACACATCGCTTTAAAGGTGTGCGATCGATAGGTTCAAAATTAAATAAAGATCACTCCATGACCTAACCTGTCTTTCACATGGATCAGTTTGTCAATCAAACTTTATAAAACCTAAAATAATGCCAAATGAAACATCTAATAGAAAATAATCTAACGTGTTTGCGTTCGGATCAATACATTATGATTAATTATTTGTCTTACTTTAAAGTGGAAATTCAATGAATAGAAGCAAATTAAAATGTATTTTGTAAGTATTTATTAACAGAGGGGATCAACTTAAATCAGTGTTTACCAATTTTAAACCATTAAATAATTTTTTATTGAATAAATTTTTTATAAAACTCACATTGAATTAAAAGTACATAGATTATAGATCATATCTATTTAATTCAATATTAATTTGAAATTATTTAATTCACTTTTTATATACACTAAAAATTAATGTAATAAATATTTTTTTGAACTGTAATAAATATTTTTAAAATATGTACAAATAAAAACTATTTTATCATATTTTTATTGATACCCAATTTTTATGGAATTTAACATAAATAATCAATATGATATGTAGTTATAACTTAACGATTAAATCGATAAGTTTAGCAAAAAAATTACTGAATATGTAAGTGAGGAAAGTCTTTACAATAGTATCAATTAACCCCTCCCATTTTATAATTTATTATTCTTACTATATGCTTAACAGATATTTATTATAAAAATTAAGTTCTGATAATGTTAAAATAATATAAGATAATTTACATTAATAATAAAATAAAATAAAACTCTTTATCTTATAGCATCATATTTTTTATGTAAATATGAATATTTTACAAATATTTATTTGTGTATTAGTGTTGTTTTTAATCATCTCATCTCCACTGCATAATTTTTTCGAGTTTTTCACTTATTAAATGTATATATAATTAATATTAATACCAATTTGCATTTTTTTATAAATCTTTATTTGAAATTATACTTGTAAAAAAAAAACAGAAGATTTCTCGTGCCAAAATAAAATCCTTTCTTTTATCGGCCTGGGGAAGGGGGGATAATGAGGCGACCTGGGGAGGGAAATTCGAACTCAGGGTGCGGATCATTCTAAATTTCTAAGTGTGCAAATAGCCACTTTGCCTCCAGTCTTGTAATATATAATTAATATATATACATATATATATATATATATATATATATATATATATACATATATATATATATATTGAAAAATAAAATCTCTCTTTTGAATTCTAATTTTAGCAAATGAAAATTATTTAAAAATGTCGCCCTGTTGGCCATTGGGCCTTTACGGAACAGTACTGACTGTTGAAGGCTCTCCCTTGGCAGGATCCAGAGGCCGATATCGTTAAAATAGATTCTCAAATTCAGAAACGGACAGCTTCAGTACGAATTGAAGGAACGAATAGGCTGGTCCCCATAATGTCAAACAAGGTACCTATTATACGTTAAAGGAAAATTCTTATATATATATATATAATTTAATTTTGAGTATTGATTTTTAAGTATTTAAGTAGTTGACAGAAATGATGCATTGCTTTATGTCAATTAATTTTGAGTTCATTTAAATCAGTATGCTTTATTCATAAATTAGCCAAACACGTTTTAAAATCACAGTAGTTATTGAAACATCTATTAATACAAAACTTATAATACTCATATACAATTGAATTAAAACAATTTCTTAAAAAATTATACTTTAAACTTTAAACGGTGATATATATATTTATTAACTTAAATAAAAGCACCCTCAATATAATATTTCAAGGACTTGACATTGTTCTTTACAAAAACATCAAAATACACACACACACACACACACATACATACATACTATTTTTCGGGGAAAAAAAGTTTGCTTTAAAAGATACTCTTTCTATTTGAAAACCACGCACTAGCACTAAGATAGGCAAGTCGCTCCTTGAGGGACATAATACATGTGCAAGATCAATTGACATACGCCTGGTCCATGCATCAGCAAAACATGTCACAGAGGACATGACAATTTGGGTATCCAAGATCGCATAAGCCCAAGAGAGCCGAAAAACATAATGGTCCCAACATCTCCAGTGAATGTACGTACATAGAATATATCAACTTCAGTATCACTAGTGCGGAGTTTGGCACACGAGGGCTTTCAATGGTGCATTGAGTCATTGACATAGCCTTGAATGTTGTTTGCAACAAGGAGAAAGGCAATTTTTAAAACCATGGTGAGCTAGTTGGTAGAGTTGAGCTTGATTGGGATCGAGAGTGATATGGTTGTGTCAAGCTCAACAAAGGGTGTTGAAGAAGTAGAGGTGGTGACCATGATAGGAATGGAATTCATGTGCTGATTTAAGCTACTAGCTAGCTCGTTGATACCATACAGAGAAATATTTTGATCTTGTTAATTCAATGTATAAGATAAAACTGTACTATTGGACAGTTTGAGTTGAGATGCCTGCAGAAGACTGTACTACCTGGCTTTGAAGTAGGTCCTTCCTCAATTAAAAGCTACATGCTGTGGTGCATCTATATCAAACTTGGCACATAGGCATAATAATTAACATATGTGAAAGCATTAAAAAAACTTGGCACATGCTATTTGCTGAGACCAATAGCCAGTTGTTGGGTATTAATAGTTAGTTTTTGATTTTAGGATGTACTATTTGTATATCACAATATCACAAACAATATTATTGATTAAAATATATCTTCTCAGTACCATCTAATGAATACTTTTAACGACTTAGTGAATTGAAAAGGAAAATGTTGAGTGAAAAGAAGAAATTAGATAAACGCTGGAAGTGAAGAATAATTAGATAGATCGTGCAATAGAGACCCGCATGCATATGGCCTGTGTTATTGTTTTCATGTTTCTGAAAAATATCCGCACAGATCCCTCACAAGAAGAATCCGATGAATAGATAACTGTTAACCAAATATCTTTTTTTAGATCTAATATTTAAAAATTGACATCAATTTAATCTTGAAAGGAATTTTGATATTAATTTAATTCTAATAATTTAAATTTTGATATTAATTTTATCATTTTAATTTATTTATTTTCTAATATTTTTATTATTTTTAAGTTGATAAGGCATAAATTATCTTCCATTATTGTCAATGAAGACAAATAAATAATATAGTAATGTACTAATATGTCAATTAGGGTGAATCTTAGCAAAAATTACTAATAATTTGATAAAAAGATGAAATTGATGTCAAAATTTAAAGTGTGAAGTCTAAATTAATGTTAAAATTTTTGTCAAAACCAAATTAATATCAATTTCAAAATATTAAAATTAAAAATAATATTTACTCTATTTCCTTTCTATGAAAATGGAAAATATCGCAAATAATTTAGTCCAAATAATGCCTTTACAGCTATACTACATAACATACACTTTCCCCAATATCCCATTTCCTGGCTTGAAGGAGATAAGAAAGTATAGCCATGTAGAAACTTGGTGATGACAATTGATCGAACCCTTAAAGGTGACAAATGAACGTGCATACATGCAAAATCTGATTTTAACGTGATTGAGAAAAGGACACGCACTATCTGTGTTGCTTTTCCCCTATTTTAATTAATCGTCGCGCTTTGGCAGCTTTAGATGTCATTTTGCTTGTATGGAATAGTTGTATATTATCCAGTATACATCAAATTTGACTGGTCGAAGATTTTGATCGCGTTTTATTTTATTTTATTTTTTTCTCCTGAGCTTTCTGGTCCTCTTAAATTTATTAGTACCTTCTATCTACATCTCCTTTTATGTTTTGTTTTGTTTTGTTTCGTCTTCCCCAATCATAGATCTTGTATGTGATCACATATTCCAATGCTGCAATATTTTCGAGTCAGTCTGCTCGAGACATTATTAAAGCCGCGCTTTTGGTCCGGAGTTACGCGAACATTAAAGGCGTTACTTTTTGTAACTGAAAACAAACTCTATTTTAACCATTTTATTCACAAATGTTGAAAACAAAAAATAAATGAAAACAAGGTGATAATTTTATAGTTAGAGAACAGGTCTTGACATAATATTATCTTTTTTATAATTATTCAATTCAATTCTAATCAATTTATAGAATAAAGTCCTCTTAATGTTAATTTTTTTATCCACAAATCAAAAGGCCTTTGATTGATCTATTTTCTTAATTTGGGAAAATATTGTAGCAATGACACTATACCTGGATATTAATTTATTTCCGCTATATAGTACCTACAACATGTGCTTTGTAAAGTTCATATGGAATAATGGAATTGACAATTAGTGACGAAAAATTAAGAAATATTTATATAATTAATAAATAAGAAAGTTATCATATTATATATTTCAACTTATTAGAAAGTTAAAGTTCTCATAATACTAAAAAAAAATTTATTTATAAGACTCAAATATGATATTTTGATTAAGAAAAATAAGTGATAAAACACTTAAATCAACGAAAAGCTTTTTTTATTTTATAGTATTTACACTGTTATGCTTCCTTACCTCCACAGCGTTTTAAAGTTTTGCGTATACTTTGAAAGAATGAAAGTATATATCAAGGATAACACAATAAGATTTAAGAATTCATCCTTCTCAAAGAACGGAAAATATCATGCAAGATCTTTAAACTCTCTGTAAAGAAAATCTCCACATTAGTTAATTAACACCTTTTATACTTAAATATAAGTTGCATTCTCATTTTTTTTTTCAATAATTATAGCAGACTCAACAACTTCCTAAAGAAGGAAGGAGTCAAAGGTCTAAGTATAAAAAAACTCTAAAAAGCACAAAACCACAAATTACAGAAAACAAAATCAATTCATGTGAATCTAAAGACTCCATCTCATTAGGCACAACAAATTCTTTCCCTGTTGATGTTGCCCATGAAGAAACTATCGAAAGACCTAATCAACTAGGATATACATCAAATCTATACTGTGAGTAAACCTCCATTAATTGCCACCATAAAAAACTCTCCATGGTCCTTGCACGATAATTTCACTGAAATTTAGAACTGCACACCAAATATTGTAGCACATCAAAACCCTCCTGATGTAGTATTCCCATATATTACAAAAAAAAAAAAAAAAAACCGATTCTCATTTAACCGAACGTAAACAATGAATACTGATTTATATTATCAATTATTTATGTATTCCAATGTTGCCAAATTTATAGAAAAATGCTTATTATTATAGTAAAATTCTGTTAATAATATTACGAGAATTTAATATTAATGCACTGTCAATATAAAAGAGTTTTATAAAAAATAAATAATTATTTATTATTATATTAATAAAAATATTTGATTCAATTAATCAATTATTATCTTAAAAATTTTACAAATAAAAATAAGATTTAATTTGTATACACTGACAGCATAAAATTATTTTATAATATTATCTAATCACATTCTCCTATTTATATGATTTTTAAAATAATTGAAATAAAAATTATGTATCCTTATTTATGTGACAGTATATGATTAAATAATAATATAAAAAAATTTTATATTATTAATATATATAAATTAAATTCATAAAAATATCTAATTAAATAATAATATAAAATTTATTTACATTAATAATACATCAAAATTAATTTCACATTCCAATACACAAAAATTATACAATCACTCACGCAATGTTGCCCAATATTGTTTCAAAAAACTCCTTATTCAAACGTCCTTTACCATTAGCCGTTCGTACATACATGTGCGAGCCTTGCATTATGCTTGCTTGCCTTTCTATTTATTCCGTTTGGCGCTTTCGAAAACGGCTAGGAAAAGCGAAGAGGATATGAAATGACGTGTCTCTTATAGGTTTTGTAGAATGTCACATCGATAAGTGCACGAGAAAGAGTAACGTTATAGTTTTTTTTTTTTTCAATGGAAAGAATAACTTTATAGCTATACAATAAAGGTGCACACACTTGATAAGCAATTTAAAGATAAATAGAGATAAGAGTAATGTTAATAAAAATTTCAGTTCTCGGTCAATTTTATATATGGTAATATTTTAATTATTTAAAGTAAAATTTAAAATTATAAATATATAAATATTATAAATCATTAATTAATATAGAATTTATCATAAATTTGACTCTATATTAATAATTTTTAAGAGATAAAGGATTTACTAGTGGTGGGTGATGGCAAGATTTTTTTTTCCTCTTTAAACGTCTACAAAAGGTACTTAATGTATAAATAATATTATTTTATATAAAAATAGAACCTACATAAAGCAATTATTAATCATAATCATTGCATTGAAACAGGTAAAAGATAAGTTACAAAGTTCCTTGTTAATTATAGAACATTGAATTATCATAAAGATTAAGAGTTACACCAACATACACGCCTTCCTCTCTCAATTCTCTTAGAAGGATGAAAATGTTATGTTATTGAGTAATTAAGAGAAATAGAGAGAGAGCTAATTAACAGAGTTAATTAGAGAGAATAGATTTACATTACATTAACATGGGATCCGCACCCTGCGTCCACATTTTAGGTCCATCTCCATCCATCAAGCAAGGGCTCAACCTAAACATGAGAATGCAAAACTCCATTTGGCTAAGGGCACCGTCTCCATCCAAGTCACCTTCCATTAGCATGCACACGAGCTCGTCGTCCCTCACCTCCAAACCCAGCGAGCAACAGTTCATCTTCAAGCTCTCGAACGTGATCAAACCCTTTTCCACATCCATCAGCAGACGGAACCCGTTGCAAAGCTCCCCAATGAACCCTTCTGCACCTAGGCGTGCGATCATGGAAGGGAAGTAGTCCTCGAAGTCCAAACCATAGTCTATTTCCATGGATGAAACTGTTGGGGCGAAACTTCAAGTGGAAGAGAGGTTGAGGGTAACTTTATGTGAGGAGGATATTGGTAGCTTGTGATAGAAGGGTGTGCTATCATATATGGTAAAGTAACATAAATAGTAGCCAACAAAAAGGTGGGCTTTGGTAAATTGAATAGGAAAGTGAAATATTTGTACAAATAGATTATCCACAAAATCTCACCAACTTTTATGCAAATTATATAAAAATATTTTGAGTTTGGTTTTGATATATTATTAATTTATTTTTTTAACATTATTAGCTAATAATATATTTTTATTTTTATAAAAATAATTATTTATATATAATTTTTGAAATTATTATTATAAAAATAAATATTTTTAATAACATATATATTGCTATATAATTGAATGATCATATAAAAAAATTTATAATAATAATATATCAAACATTTTAATGTTTTTAAAATATTACTCTAATTTTTAAAAATTTGAAAAAGAATGATGTGGTGTGCCACTATCATTGCTCTAATTGATGATCTTTCTGCTGCGGAGCTTCTTGCGGCTTTCATTGCAACAGCTGCTTTCATTTTCGCTGGGTTTTTGTGTGAACCCTTCTCCTTCGTGGAAGGTGCGGTTGTTCTTTTGTAACCATCACTATGATACACATGGTCGTACTGATTTACAATTTATATATAAATGCTCTATGAACAGTTTATGTACATACTACCATATGTAGTCTGTAGCCATCCAATGAGAAGGCTCTACGTCGTTGTTTCTTCGATGTGACCATGCATATGCAGCGTGCTCACTAATATGCATATTTATTGCAACGGTAATTAAGTAGCGAAAATTCAAGAAGGAAAATTGTTGATAACTTATATGAGTTAATGACATTTAATCCTAGTCATTTATAATTTTCAGATATAACATTCACAAGAATTATTGTATGATTCAAGAATAAAAAGTTTCTCTTGCTATGTTATTTTTTAGTTGTGTTATTTGTACATTCAATTTTAGAGATATCTATTGACATTCACATATAAAAAAGTGGATTTATATAATTTTGTCATTATCATATTACACTTTTTTTTTTAGCTCTTTTAACTTTAAAAATAAAGAGTGTTTATAGATGTTTACTATTTTAAATGGTATAAAAATAATTTTTCATTATTTTTAGTATAAATAACCAATATTCAAAGTTTGCTGAAATCCAATTAATTTGGTTTGAGTCAGATTAACTCATTATAAGGTAAAGTTCTTCCAGTACTAAATTTTTTTCATGCACAAAATTTGAATTCAAGATTTTATTTAAAAATAACAAGTGTCAAACCACTTGAAATAATCAAATATTTGTTTCTCTTGTTGTATTTTATTTATTGCAGGACAAATCAGCCATATAATGGTTAAAATAACATAATAGTGATAGTTAAGAAAATAAATATGACTCATAAATTAAATTAATTTGTCAAATAATAAATTGAGCAAATGAAATTTTTTATTCTCAAAAACGTAAAATAATTCTCTTACATTCACTACTGTTCAGTAGCATTTTTTTTTCTGCTTCACATGAATCTAGTTACATCACTGCATCCCTCTATTTAATAGTGCTTTAGGGGACGAGAGAGGGGTATTGTCAATGTTAGACAGCGCTAACTATCGCAATTGCAGTTATTTGGTTGGTAATTTTGAAAAGAAGACACACTCTTAGTGCAAGACAAATCAGACATACAATGGTTAAAAAAAGATTATAGTGATAGTTGAGAAAATAAATATAACTCATAAAATTGATTTGTCAAATCATAAAAGGAGCAAAAGAAATTTTTTATTCTTAAAACCTACAATAATTTCTCTTACATCCACTGTTCGTTATCATTTTCTTTCTGATTCACATGAACCTAGCTACATCACTATCCCTCCATTTAATAGTGCTTATGAGGACAAGAGCGGGATGTTGTCAATGTTAGACAACGTATGCTAATTATGTCCATGGCAATTGCAGCTATTTTGTCGACAATTTTGTATAGAAGACACTCTCTTATTCACCGCTTATCCGAGATTGAATACTACATATTTGTTGCTTGATTGAGAGATCAGTGCACTATGCTTTCATCACAAATGAAGCAATATTATAATTCCCACGAGCAAACTGAAGAGAGTGTGTGTGTGTGTATCTTAAGGTCTACAGTCTAACAGTCTAAGCTTTAGTGCAATGATTAATTAATATTGGCTGACTCTTTCTTCCCCCTGCTGTTCCTTGAGCTGTTACGGAATGGATGAATCCAGAGATGGACCCACGTGTAGAAATAAGTGAAGTTACATGTCCCTACAAAATTCTATTAATCGGGGCTCATTCATATTTTAAACTTTATTTTCGATGGGTCATTAAATAGTAAATTTATAATTAGAGAAGCCACGTCCATATATTTGCCCTCATATCATATCTTATAAATGTCGGCACGTGACCACTTGATGGAGGTATATGTTTCAACCTAGACCAGGAATATATGATCCACAAAACTCGCAATTAGTACTATTCAAGGCTAATCAATAATGTCAATTTCGTATAATTATTTTGAATGAATGTCGAGTGAAGCACAGTAAAAGAATGGAAAATAAATAAGTGGAATTGACCCAATGCTTAATTAGCTCAAATAATTTAATACTTATATTTTTTAAGTAACATTTTGTGTTTAATTTTTGTAAATAAAAAAGTTGACATTAAAAAAGCTTCACGTGACTTAGATCAGATATACTGGTGTTAAAAATACTAATAAAAAAGAGAAAACAAAAAGCATAAGTAATTTGATTATTATATACTGATTTCAATGTGATGGAAGAGACGAAGTAAAACCAAAACTAGGGTCTAAAAGCACGTTTTTTATCTTTTGACGTGAAAGTGAAAGCACGCATGTTACATGAGGCTGGCGTAACTTTTCAAATTATTTATTAAAACAGGTTGAATTTGAAGCAATACGGTACAAAAAGGCAAATTTTAATGAAATTTAAAACAAGTAAAAAGCTTGAAGAGAAACATTAACTTCCTTTTTTTTTTTTTTGGTCGTGAAACATTAACTTTCTTAAAACTTTAATTTCAAACTTCAAAACTCCAACCTCTCCAAGGCCCATGATTCAATCACCCAAACGTCCAAATCACCGCCGGCATGCCATCTTTCTCCGTCGGCCACTATACCTTAACTTTCATGACATTCTTAAACCCTTTGCCATTGCAAAAATTACTTCAACAAAACTCAAACTTGCTTAATTATCATTTGAGTCACCACCTATATATGGATTTCGAAAATATTGTTGATAAACACTTTTATTAATATTTTCAAGAATCACATCATGATTCATCAATGTCAATCTACTGATGAATCAAATATTATCTCCAAATTAAAACTCATCTTCTGTTATCTTTTAAGAGTTTTATTTACAGTTGATTTTATTTAGTCAGTATCACCTTTAAAATTTAATGAGCTTAATATTCTACTTATGGTACCTATAATAGATAGAGTCCCTTACATTTTATGTGATTCTAAGAAATTTTAAGAAAATAAAATTGTAACTTTACCGATAGATAACTTTCAGTCTAATGACAAGTGATTGATCCAACATTTACCTTGTAATATTCATAAACAAACTACCGACTGAATCTCTACCTCGTGCTTCTGCCGAGGTCCTTGCTTCCTGTTTCTATGAACATCCAACAGGACAAGAGGAACATCCATTGATTAGGCACTTATGTTCTTCACTCTAATTTCAGCGTCACGGACGATTGTTGTAGCATCGGATCTCAATTGAAATGGAGCCATGGATACGTCCAAATACGAATCTGAGACTGAGAGTGAAATTATTTGATTTTATTTTATTTTTTAATTATATACAAGTTCTTTGATGTGATAAGAATTTTAAATTAGTTATATGTTATTTATATTTAGCCAATTGCTTTTAAGTTTTTGGAATATCTAAGACAAGTGGAAGCTTCAATGCAACTTCCTCCCTTTTGCTTTCATTGCCAGCAGATAAGTGTACTATACCATGTACCTATTAAATTGAATAGTATTATTTATATTCAAATTTTGAATTTATTTTAAGAGATATATTAAAATATTTTTTAATTATTAATTAAAAGTGGATTCTTTTTTTTATAATTAATATTAAAAATATCTTAATATATTTTTTAAAATAAATCCTAAAATTAAATATAAATAATATTTTTATATTAAATTCTTTGGAATATTTCACACGACCTTTCGAGAAATAGTCTTTATCATTAAACAAATGTTTATTCTCCCACCAAATAGAAGAAAAGGGCTAGGCCTACCCCATTATTCACAAAAGCGGAATCTCTATCTTTTTTGTCTCCATTCTAATTAATTCATCAGTTCTGAAATTTTTTAGTGAACTAGATGTGCCCTATCTTATCTCGAGAAGCCATGTGATTACCATTCAAACGAACTTTAATGAGCTAACGATCATATCCTAGTCTCTCCTTTCCTAAAAGAGATCTAAACGTTTTAAGGACAATATGGGATATTTTGGCTTGATATGTCATTTCAAACGTGTAATGCGTGTGTTTAATAAATGATATTTACTCATTTAGCATCCCAATGGGAAGGGAAGGTCCTAATTTTTGGGGCAATGTTTGCCAAAAGCGCAACGTATAAAGTAACATTTTTCAAAAAAAAAAAGAAGGAAAAGTGCCATTTCTCTTCGTCTTTTTTTTTTTAATAGATTATCCGTTTTACTAAAAGAAATTATTTATTTTTAGAGTAGATATTATTTTTAGTCTCTGAAATTTTTTTAGAAAAATAAGTTAGTCCCTTAAAATTTAAAAGCTTTTAGATAGGGTCTTATTATTAAAAAAAAAAGAGATATATTAATCTATTTTTATAAAAAATTTTAATAATATAAATTAGTATAAAGAAATTAATATATTCTCTTTTAATTGGTAAAAGATTATTGAAAAGATTTTTTAATTTTAAATAATTAATTTATCTCTCAAAATTTTTGTTAGTGACCAAAATAAGTATTTATGTTTACTTTCATGTGAAGGAAAAAATATTAGAATATGAGCTTACAATCTAATAGTTATCTCTTATATATCTTATTTGAGTTTGGGATATTTCGTATTCAATTCTCATTCTTTTCTACCAAAAATATTTTTTAAAAATAATTTTTAGTCTCACTACCTTTAATAAAAAAAAGTGACAAAATAAGAAAAATAAATAAAAATATAGGAGTGAATCAGTTACTAAATAGAAATAAATATTCTCAATTTAATTTTTTAAATAATAAGATTAAGTGTAATCACTTACCTTTAAATTTCTTATATCTCATATTTTGTTTAGGTCTCACTATTTAAATTAGTGGTAAGAAATTATGTTTAATCTTGTTAATGAAAAAATTAATTTGAGAGGACCATTCCCGTTAGTAAACATGGGTGTACAATTGATGAAAGATAACTATCAATAGAAAAATAACACGTGTTTTCGTAAAATGTTTGGTACGAAAATTTTTGCATTGATCTTTTAGCCTACACACCTGAGCGAAGGAATCTTTAATTAATATCGATATATTTACTCCGTTTTAATACATCTATTAATTTGATTAAAATAATATATTTAAAAATTAGTGTATTTTACAAAATTTTTTGTATTGATATTTTCTTTTGGACATTGGAATGAAGACATCCTTAATTAATATTAATATATTTTTTTATTTTAATATATCTATCAATTTGATTAAAATAATATTTTAAAAATTAAAGATACATTAATTTTAAAATATATCATTTTAATCAAATTAATAGGTATATTAATATGAAAGGAGTAGTGTTGAATTTTAGCCATTTTAATCCACATTTTGAACCAAAATTTTTTAACCACATTTTTTTAATTGATTTGAACCACATTAATTGTGTACGTTGTGTACTGTGTGAACTAACGGGGAGAGTAGTTAGTTAATAGTTACACTATTTTTAGTGAGGCCATTAGAAAACACAGTAGATCATATCATCATAGTAAAATTTTATTCACTTGTTAATCAGGTTGGCTTAAATGCCCAATCTGGCTGGAGTTATTAGAGAACTTTACTTGATTACCACACTTGATTTAAAATTACGTAACTAATTTTATTTTATTTTATTTTGGAAAAAAATTGCTCAACTGCTCTGATCAAATTGCATCGATCCAAATATTTATAGAAATTTAATCTTGTTAACAAAAAAAAAAAAAAAAGAGAGTAAATTAATACACTTAACCATTAATAAATAATATTACATCTTATTTGTTTGTAAAATATATACACTCTACTTCAATCTACTAAGAGTATATTTAGATTAATTTTTTTTTTAAAGTGCTTTTATAGGTTTTAGAAAGTGTGCTCGGATACAACTTTAAGAAAAAAATGCTTGTAAAAAATGTCAATTTATCATTTATTTTTGAAAATTTAGTAATACCTAATTTAGTAATACCATTTTCCAAACCATTTTTTTTAAATTTAGTAATACCTAATTTTTAAAAATAAAATGGAAGCACAAATGATTTTTGAAGGATAATTTTGGGTGCATTTGTTTGTATTTTTAGCACAACAAAATACATTTTTATAAAAAAATTGTCAAAAAAATTACTTATAAAATTTTAAATATTATTTGCTTATGCTTTTAAAAAAAAATAAAAGTAAAAAATAATCAATTTTTTATTTTTTTATAAATAATTGGGGAGCTATTTCTCTCAAAAGAAGAAACAGTAGAAGAGAAAGAATTTTATTGTTCAAATTTAGTAACCATTATCTTCTTACTTTATTACTATTTTATCCTTAAAATTTTTTAAAAATACCACTCCCTTTTTACTTTCATTCTCACTCTCTCCTCCCTTGTCCTTAATTATAATTTTATTACAAAAAAGTACTTTTATATTTATTATATTTAATCAATTTAACAACTTCTAATTTTGAGAAAAAGTACTTATATAATTATATATTCAAAGACAAAATATTTTTTTGCTTCTACTTCTAATTTTGCTTCTACTTTGATTCTAAAAAAGTACTTCTTCTAAAATTTGAAATTTCTCTTTAGTTTTAGAGAGTTTGAGCCTTTTCTCAATAAATATCCAAAAAAACTCTCCTAAAGTCTTAATTAAACAAATCATTTATTAAAATTTACTTCTACTTCTATTTTTATTAGAAGCTAGGCATTACTAATTTAAAAAAAATAGTAAATTAATATTTTCTAGTACAAACACTTTCGTTCTAAAATCATATCCAGACAGACTTAAACATTTATTAAAACATTTTTAATAAACGTGCTTGTTTTTCTTTAAAAGAAAGAAAAAACCAATCCAAACACATTTTTAATAGATTAAACTGGAGTGTATATTTTATAAATAAGTAGAGTGAAATATTGTTTCTTAATACCTCAAGGGTATTAAGCATATTTTACTAAAAAAAATTATATTGAGAATATATTTGGATACTATAAATTAGAATTAGAGTTTAGAATTACAATTTCAACTTTGGTTAAATTTAAAATAATTAAGAATCTTAATTTTTATGTTTAGAATAAATACATAACTGAGATATAAAATTTGTCATTCTGACTTAAATTAAAATTATATTATACAAAGAATTATAATAGTATAATTATAATATTAAAAATTTTAAAATTATAATCTGTGTCATAGCCTTTGAAATGGAATTATGGGGGATTATGCAGAAGTCTTTTGGATTGGTGGTGCTATAATCATCTTGAATAAACTCTTACGTGTTGCTTGGATGCGTACAATGGGGACTGATTACTAAACTTATAGGAGCTATACATGGAAATTAACATTAAGGGGTGTTCCTTGAAAAGTGGTGGGTATATATAATTGGAATTTCAATTGTGAGTAGTAAATTCACATATTAGTTAAAAATTGATTAAGTGAAGAGCATATATTATATAATTAGTGTTTTGTGGACAATGTACCGGGTTTTAAAATTTTACTTCAATTACAAAGATTTTAATATCTAATTTCATTAAATTGTGAGATAAAGTAAAAATTTAATTTTACTACAAAGTAACAAACTAGTGTTACTTTTTTTATACATCTGAAAAATAAGAAAGTAACATGTCAAAAAAAAAAAAAAATAGCAAACTATTATTTGAATACAAAAGTAATACATATCAACATAACAAATTAATCATCTGTAAACATAAAATATAACATGGGTTCTAGCAATAAGGAAAGGATAAATACAAATATAATAAAACCTTTATGATTTCTCATATTTATTTACTTGACATGATTAAAGTAAATGTGAAATAAATAAAAAGAGATGAATCCAAGCAAAATAAATATTTTGTGATCTTATTAAAAATTAATTAAAACAGAATAAAATCAACAACTGAATCAACTTTTTTTTGGATGATTTTAAAAAAATCTCAACCCACCACAGAAGAAGTGGGGAGTAAGGGTAATTTGAAATAAAACTGTAACCATCAATATATGAAATAAAACTATGTTCTGAAACCGATTTGACTAAATAAAAATAAATTAAATTTATTAGTTTTTTTTTTTATTTCTATCCTTTATTTGCTCTTTTATTTATGTCCTTTATATGCTTCTTTACTAAAATCATAACTAAGCCATTTTTTTAATGTTTTCCTTTATTTTTTAATTACAAATGCATTCTATTTATTTCCTTTATTAGAATTTTTTAAAACAGAAATATGCCGAACTTATCAAGTTTTGATACGTGTAAAAGTTTTCATACAATATCTTTTGTTTTATAAGTAGTATAGATATAAAAGACTCATAAACTCATTATTTTAAGATATTGTATGTGGTTTCCGACCTACTATTGCAATTTCTCACTTAGTCTATTAATTTAGATTTTCCTGGATTTTGGGCTTCCCTCCCAACATATATATGATATATAGTGATGCTAATTTGGCTATATGTAGACTTGTTTATGGCAGAAGACTGAATTGTATACAGCAATTAAGGTGGTGTGCGCTGCAAAGTAAAAGATTATTTTCAGATTATTATCAGATTGCCTAGACTATTTGGAGTTTTGGCCTTGTTTTGTTTTATCAGATGGCTTGTGGAGACCTGCTTTTGGCAGAAGGTTGAACTATATATAACAATTGAGCAAGGGCAAAAGAAACGAGCCACTTGGATCTTTGGAGACAAACTGAGAAAAATAAAGAATGGGGCAAAGATGATGAGATATATGTTTACATGAAATATGGGAATCGATACTGATGGAATCTAGCTATGTGTCTCTTTTAGTTTGTAATACGGTCCTGTTTTTTGGCTGAGTTTCTTTAGCATTAGGCTCTTATCTTTCTTATTGTATCGACCCCTTTATTCAGCTCCCCTTTTGCTTAAGGGTTCAGTGCTGTTTTGATTAAATATCAAAAAAATAAAAATAAAAAAATCTTCAATATATTGTGTTGCTAGATTCTAGCAACGTCGATCGTTGTTGGCGAACACTTTTGAAGGTTTGGTGAGTGGTGACGAGAGTTACAAGACAATAGCAACGATGTGCTTAGAGAGTGCTGGTGGCAATGGTTCGCCGGAGACAATGGAGCGGCAAATACAATGAACCATAAAATATGAAATTTGATTTATATCTTTCGTCTTTATTACTTGTTGAGAACAGCATAAAGTAATTATTTTATAAAGTCATTTAATTAGAATTTTAATTTCTAGTGTCGGCAGCAAATTTAGATAATTGAAATTAGATAAAGGTCGAATTCTAATTCGAGTCCTAATTTCATCTATCAAACGAGGCATACCTGAAAACTTTATTCTTCCTAAACAACTAAGAAAAATTTAGTATTCTGTAATTACTGGATACAATAAATGACTTGAGTAAGTTAGTTTATTTTTTGATATATTATTAATATAAATTTTTTTATATTATTAACTAATCATATAGTATTATATGTCATTTTTAAACTAATTATTGTGAGGGTTAAACTATTTTTAATAAGAGCAAATTACACTCACCTCTTACCTCTCTTGAAGTTTAGCATAATTACACCTGACACCCCTCTACTTACAAAATTATTTTCAAAGATTGTTGAACTTCACAAAAATCTACACCAACCTCCCCTATTGTTAATAGTTTGTTAACTAAGTTGACTGCAATTTCAGTATGTGATAATACATATTCATTAATGACAATTTGGTAATATATTTGATATATGTTATCTATAAAATAATAAAAATACTCCTCTTATATGAGTTTAAAATTCCTCCTCCATCCTCCTTGCCAAAGGAACCCAGGTGCACCATACTTCCTTTTTGTGGTACCCATTTCAATTTATATTTATTTTCCAAACAGGAACTTCTTCCTTCTTTTTTTTTTTAATAAGAGATTGGACTTAAAAGCTGGTAGTGTCAAGATAATTAGGTAGTGTTATAGAAACAAAAATTCACACAAAAACAAATAAACAAGAAAAGAAGGTGAGTTATAGCTTGGTCCTGAAATATTTGGGACTTATGTTAGTCCTGGTACTAAAAATTATAAAATAAGCCCACTTTTTTATTGCAAAAAGGCCCTTTCATCACCCCTAACCCCCCCTTTTTGGCATCGATGCCTAATGAATCACTAGAGCCGTCGTCATCATCTGCAATTGTTGGGGCACCACCACTTATCAACATAACCACCATCATCTTCCACCGTTTCGCTTCCCAACGACCTCGCACCTCGGACCACCATGAGCCCGCAACACCACCACCAGTGACTACCATGCAATTCTGTCTACCGTGTTGTCAACACCTGAAACACATGATTTTGAGGAGCGGAAAAAGTGATTATCAATGGTTGCCCCACCGAGCTTGTGGAGCCTGAGATCTTGCGATTCAAGGCATTCAAGCCCATCCTCCTCCTCAGAAGGCATTGCTTCGCCAGCGTCGACATGCGCATTTGCGTTAAGGATAGTGGACACACATCTTAGATCTATGCCATCAGGCAGAGCATAGTGAAGGCTTTGGTGGCGTTATACCAGAAGTATGTTGACAAGCAAAGCAAGAAGGAGATCAAGGAGATCCTTGTCAGCAACAGCGGTGGCTGTAACGGCGGAGCTCTAGCGAGACAAGTGCACGACTAGTGGTTTTAACGGCAACTACTCACCTCCGATCTTCAATCGCCTTTTCCACTATTAGAAATCAATGTTTCTGAAGTCGTGTCTCCATATCTTTGTGCTTCAACAATCTCCAGCAACTACTCTTCTGCACCTTCTTTTCATAAACACCTCTGCCTTCCTTATATTGCTTGCACGCTGCCATTCCATCTACGCCGGAGGTACACTGACCCCAATTGTGACAATTTCGTTCCACAGGATTTATCAGCAAATATTCATCATCTAGACCTTTTTTAACTAATTTTCATCAAACTAACACAGAGATCAATGAGAGCCGTTAGATCAAAATAAATGGTCATCCGACGACTGTAATGTAAAATTACTCCCCAATCCTAAACGGAAGTAACATAAGTCTCAAACATTTCAGGACCAAGTTATCACTCACCAGAAATGAAAAATAAGGACAAAGCAATCATAATCATAAACAAAAACACAGAGACACACAATGACAACAAGAAGAACACGATAATAAGTGAAGCACACAATCACGGGAAGTTTGGAAGACTCAAAGTGGCAATAGTTTCAGTTGTCATTTATTAGTGGCAATGGTTTCAATTGTCATTTATTTGTCAAGTTGTGTAGCTAGTTGCAGTTCTTAATCAGTCTTCAAGAGTGTTGAAGATCCAATTTTTGTATGAATGAAAAAGAAGAAAAAAAAAACAATATTGTGGTGATTTTGAAGGCAACACTTTTCTTCTTCTTTCTTCTTCGCTGAATTGCTTCTTCTAAGAGAGAATAAAAAATGAAAAATGAAAAATGGGGAAATTGGTTAGAGAAGAGGGTGATTGCACATGAAAGTTTTCAACTTGGATTGCATACAGGGGTGGTGATAATATTAATGTTTATGTGAGTGATGGCCGTCGCTCCTCTTGGGTTCAACCTTTGTACAACAAGAACACCGATTAGATAATAGAGATGATAAAGGTCAATGAAATCAATAATAATGTGAGGAGAAGGATGACAAATGGATGACAAATGAAAGCCATCTTACCTTTGTCGAAGAACCCTTCTCTCATGTGACGGCCACCGCTGCTCCCCTAAGATTTGCGGTTTGTTCTTTTTCTCTGCCTCTGTCAATTTTGGGCTAGAATTGGATGAGAGTTATGGAATGTGAAGTATTTTTTTGTAATCATTTTGTGTGGAATATTGTGCTAACTTATATTCTATCCATTATTGAATGGGGTGACTTTATTTGGACACTAGTGTGTGAATCGGCATGGTATTCTACACAAAATATAACACTTATGGAATGGGTTTAGTAAAGAGGATATTTTGGACATATCACATACAATTTTATCGGAGTTCATTTATGGTAATAAGAAGGAAGATTAGTGTATTATGCATAAATAAGGAGGTATTAGGTGTAATTACACTAAATTTTAAGAGAAGTGAGTATAAGTCACCCTTTTAATAATGTATCAATTTATAATTAAATGATAATTTAAATTGTTTTAACATTAATAATAATTAAAATTAGATTTAATTTAAAATAAGTTTTATAGTAAAAGATGTAAAACTACAATAAACATGAAAAATGCAGTGGCAATATAAATGCATCGGCATCTACAGTAATTTTAGTAATGCTACAGTTTAGTACATTAAATGGATATCGATGTCCGTAGTACAATTAGAACAATGATACACATAGGTAAGTATTTGAAGTTGAGAAAACATTTAACTGATTCACAATAAAAAAAAATGTTTGGGGCTAAGGAGTTTAATAAAACCCTAATACTCAAAAGTAGTAGTTATTCTCCTAATAAATTTCTAATAGTTTGTTATAATAAAGTAATTCTCAATAAGAAATTATTTCTTAAAAATATATAAATTTTTAAAATATCTTTTTCAATAAAATTTTTCAATAGGTCACAATTTGAATTAAATAATATTATTGAACATATATAAAAAAAAGGATTGAGTATATTTTTATGATGTTAGTCCTATGATGTCGGTGGGCCCTTTTGGTCATTGTTTCACTTCACAAGTCCATATTATCAGTATACATTATATTTGTAAACCATAACTCTAGTACATTTTGTTAGTGGCACTTTGAGTTTCTTGTGTTCACTAAGTAGCAAAAACTCACCATATTCTCCTTACGTACGTGTAGTCTAAAGAATTTGTTCTAAGCCTAAGCATGATTACTTTTACGGTGAGATAAGTCAATCTACTTTATTGATGTCTTAAATATATGATGAATCCATGGATGCTTGGCTCTATTAATATTATATATTATATAATGGTCAATATATGTGGTGTTTATAATTACATAATAAAATAAAATTTTATTTTAATTTATTAAATATAATTTTATTTGATCTAGACTCTAGTTTTTGAAATTGTTTTTTTTTAATATCTTTTCATCTATTTAAGTTTAATGTCGTTAACATTAAAAAGCTGTTTGATGTTAAAAGTCAACATCGTTTATTGAACTTAATTAACTTGGTTAAATTTGTCTTCTTGCTAGTTTTACACTTAATTTACTGGTCCTACGTGTGCATAATATTTGACTGTAGAGTATCTCTGCATCTTTTGGAGACACATTATAGTTAAATGACATCATTTTGTCCTAATTAGTTGAGTTAAACATATTATGTCTGCATAATATTTGATTTTAGAGTATTTGTATATCTTTTTGTTGAGACACATTTTAACTAACTGACATCATTTTGGCCCAATTAGTTGAGTTAAACATATTATGTTATCTTTTAATGTTACAACTAAATTTAAATAGATATAGGCATTAAAATAAAGTTTTAAGAAATAGATCGATGAAACTTAAGGAACTAGATTAATAAAAAGATATATCTTTTACAGACTAAAATAGAGTTTATTTCTAAATAATAATTGGTGGAGCCTAAATTATTTTAACAGTATTTTAAAGTTTTGTTGGACGGTAAAAAGTATCCCATTTTTAAGAATTATCCGCTCAAGATTTTTTTTGCGTGATTATATTCAAGTAATAATAGTTTTATGATATATTGTATTAAGTGTGATATACTAATATTTAGAACATGAATAGTAGAGCCTAATCTTTAGTTGGTCAAATTTCTATAGTTTTTTCGGTAAAGGTCACATCTTTATAGTTAGGACCTGACATTTTATAAAATGTCATGTTACTTTACCTCCATGGACCATGGGTTTACATCAGAAAATATATAATAAAGGGAAAAAATGGCATTTGTAGATTTATAAAAATAATAACGTGAATTTTAGCACGTTTATTGAATTAACATATGTACAGGTCTGAAGCCTGTAATAAACCATAATTACAATTTAAAAACAGTCATCCCTAGAGCGTTGCTGGAGTAGGTCAGTTGGTTAGAGCGTGTGGCTGTTAACCACAAGGTCGAATGTTTAAGCCCTTCCTCTAGCGGGTAACGCTAATAATTTTGGTGAAAACCTTCGCACGCTAGACCCATACCATTTTCCTACGTATGAGTTATATGGGTGCAACAACTTTTTCTGTTTTTCCCCCTCCCTCTTTCTTTTCTAATGCCAATGGGAGTACTGTTTGCTAATCGTTCTTACCCAACTTTCTTTTTCCATTTTGCACAAAAGAATACAACACAGCCATTTCTCTAATTCTTTTTAGTCACGTTTACAATGCTCACTCAACAAAATAGAACATTAGATGTTCACCCCAGTTGTAACCACTGATTAAGCATGACAATGAATCTAACGGTTGATATGCATAAAGAATAATTATTGCAGTCCACGAATTGTTTGGAACATGGATACTCTTTGAGTAACCTGGTAATCTTGTTTAATAAAAAATTTTACAACAAAAATGAAGTTACCTAAATGGCTCCCTCCCCCAACAAAGCATGCAGCCAATGTGGGTTGATGCAACCGGGAGCATGCCTGGTGGCAGTGTAGTACGGTGGCATGGCATGGTGGCGTCAGTGGCAATCACATGCCATCGACGACGGCTGAAAAGTGAGGCGGTGATGTCAACACAAATTAGTAGCAATTGCTCATAGATCTGCAAGTGGAGTGCGGCCCTGTAGCAGTGCAACTTCGCGGGTCCGTTGCGTTGGTGGTGACGTGATGGTGTGGTGCGGATATGGTTCTGCGGTTGAGTCATGGTGAAGACGCGATGTTTGCGGTCAGTCATGGCAGTTGCAGGGTCATTGGGGTGATGCCCACGTATTGCATAGCCACTTGCTCGAGGTCTAACTGTGGCTTCTTGGGGTTTTACAACTAGAACCATGACAAGGAGTATTGCTAGGACTAGGCGGGATAGGAAGGGGAGGAGAAAGAAGATGCAGCAGCAGCCCTTAAAGGAGGAGGAGGAGGAGGAAGAGGTGGCATAGTAGTAGCTGTGACTTTACTGAGTTCTAATTTCTGAGTGTTTAAAAAAAAAAAATGAAATATAAGGGATTGAGAAGATTTCTAGTTTGGTTCATGATGTTTGGAAGAAGGAATAAAGTAAATTTGTATGATAAATTTAAGAATGCTATTGATGTTTCTATTTTTAGAACAATTGATGAATTAACCCAAAAAGAATAAGAGAAAATGATCTAGGAGAGGAGAGGAGAGTAGCAATAAGGAAGAAAATTTGTTTTAAAATGACGAGTAAAATGGTCTTTTTAACAATAAGTGAATAGAAAATAGAAAATAAAAAAACTTGCTACAATAAGCGAAAATGAGTTAATATTAAATGTTCACATTTTGAGTGTGAGCACTTTAAACGTGATCTTTTTTGCCAATAATTTTTAGCCTAACTATTCATTTTCAATCTATTACTAAATTGATGATACTAGTATAGGGTGTTTAATAGGATAGTTAACAACAACCACTCTTGAGATTTACATAAATTGCAATCCATCCCATTTTTGTTAAAAATTATTGCTCCACCTCCGTTAACAAGAGGCATGTTATTTGTCCATCCCTAAACTTTGGATATTGCAATACTTCTTCTCTATTTCTCTCTCCATCAATCATTTCACTCATTCTATTTTTTTTTATAATTTTTTTTTTCTTCTCTCCCTGAGTGTCCAAAGGTGTCTATCTACCAAATAGTATAAAAAAAACATTTCTCCATTGACAAACGATATTAACAAGGTAAGTGAGAATATTTGGTTATGTGTTATTACTTATTATTAAAAAAAAAAAAAAACTTGCTGTCAGTCGTTGAGGGAGGGGTGGGTATAATCTTCTTCAACACTTAAAAGCTACATCTTCTCCATACCATAGTTTCAAGACCGTAGGAGCTGGAGCTGGAGAGCGCTTCGGCTGACTGCATCCTAGCATCCCAACTGCCATCGTCCTTCCCCGGACCCAACCATCCTCATTCTATTTCCTAGAAGATTTTCTATGCTTTCTCATTCCTTTGATATGTGCTCCACCATGTTGAAATTATATCAATAAACAAATGAAGTAAAAACACAAACCAATTGATACGTCATATAGAAGAACCAAAAAGTTATGGTTCGTGTTTTCTGTTTCACACCAAGAAAGCCATCTCTTCTGATTTGATCACTGCATAAATTAAATTCTTTCAGAAGAAAATGTCAACTGCCCAGCACCTATAAATTCAACATCAAAATTCCATATACCCCAAACTCACAGACACAAAGAGCAAAACAGTTTACTTGGCATCATCTTTCTTTGATCACATCACTTCTTGTATTGATTCTTTTCAGCAATTTAGTTAGAAAATCATGGGTATCATCATTTCTGAAAGGGAGCACGTTTCCCCTATTTTCTTTGTCAGATTATACAAAACCATTATCCTAGATGCCAGCAATGTCTTCCCAAAAGCTAGTGTACTTATGTTTATATAATGTAATAATTCATTTCATGATTTCGTGTATATATATGAAATGGGGAGGTTTAGGCTAGCTGTGTGAAGCATCCCGTAGATGCAAAAGATGAAAATTCACCAAAGAGTTAGGTGATGATGTTAGGGCTGTCAAACGGGTCGGGTTAGCTTGTTTAGGCCCGTAAAATAAATAGGTTGGCCCGTTTAGTCTGTAGATCAAAATTTTTCAGCCCAACCCGTTTAAGACTAGTCCACAATCTTAAACGGGTTGGTTCGTTTATTTTTTATTTTTTTTTGCTTTTCATGTTTTAAAAATGATTTTTTATTAAAAAATAATTTTCACTTTAAAAAAAGCTAATAATTCTTATTTTTTATCAAAAAAAAAAGAAAAAAATACTCTAAATCTAATTATTAAATTATATTTTTATGTCCTAAATTTATATAATTTTACTTTTAAAAAAAATGAAGATAAACGAGCCGGGTTGAAAATAAGCTAGTTGAAATGAGTTGTTATTTTAAAAACTCAACCCACCTATTTTTGGCTAATAAATAGATTTGACCTATTTTGACGGCCCTAGACGTACTAGCATCCTTTATCATGCCAAATGCTTTACCATTAATGCCATTGAGTGCTTTCTTGATCTTCTGCATGCATCCATTATAAGGGAAGATGAAAGAATATATTTTTGGTAGCTAACACTTTGAAATCGGTGAGGGGACAAGGTTAATTGGCTATGGGTAGAACTGCGAGTGGGTGAGGTGGGAGATGGAAGATGAAGTAAATTGAAGTGGAGAGTCGAAGTGTGTGGGTGAAGTGGAGAGTCATTCTCTTCTCCCATGTAAATGCAAGTTTAACTAAAGGTAGCTGAGATGAGTTACTCTTTGGTTATGTTTGTGAGTAAAATTGAACCATGGTTACAAAGGGTTTACATACCAATAGTGTAGAGGAGGCAATGAGAGGGAGTGATATTGTATTGGTAAAAAATACAATATATATAGGGAGTGATAGTGTCCAGTCTTCATGTGACTTATTTTTGTATTGGTAAAAAATTTGTTTGATTAAAAAAGATAATTTTGTGGAAAAATTTTAGTAGATTATATATATATATATATATATATATATATATATATATATATGGATTATGATCAAGTTACACTGGTATTATTTTAAGGATAATTTCACTGCTTATGACTTTTTATAGGATATAATTGTTATTGATCTAACTGTTAAATCACAATTACCTATAATAAAGATCAATTATGCCAAATTTTAAAAAAATTGAATATAACTAAGAATATGATCAAGTAGATCTTATTTATATATATATTTTAAACATATAAATTACAATGATTTTGATGTATATAAAAATATATCAAATGATTTTAGATTAACGTAAAATTTTATAGAGAGGATCTATAGGATATAAACTTCTAATCCAATAGTAGATTTTGTAAAAAATTACACCAATAAAAAATTATTCAATAATATAACAATTACTTAAAGTTATATCGGTGTAACTTGATTTTAATCCCACCCATACACACACACATATATAAAGAATAATTAAAAAATAACTTAATTATGATTTTGATATTTTAAAATATCATGATTTTTTTATTGTCTCTTTTTTTTTAGTCCGTTTAGTCTCTTAATTTTTTTTATTCTTGTTTAGTCTATTTGTTAGTCTTCTATTAGTTTTCTCTGTTAAATACCAATCTGGGATCTTATGTAAAGGCTGATATAGACTAGAGAGTAAAAAGAGTGATCAACCGAAAAAAATGATATTTTAAGAGACTAAAAAGAAAAATAATGAATATTTTAGAGAATAAAATTCAAAAAATTATATTTAAAACTAAAAGTGAGTCAAGTCAATAATAATGACTAAAAAGAAAAAAAGTCAAGCCAATAATTCGTTAGTTATTTCTATCTCTGTTTGAATAACTTAATAAGTTAAGCTCATGATTTGTGCTTAAGCTAAATATTTAAAATCAGTTATTAAATGAGTTAAACTTAAACTTTACTATATTTGATTTAATAGCCCATGAATTGGCTCGATGTTCGTCTTTGTTTGTACATTAGTACACTATTATGTTACTTATTTATCATTTTTGATTGAGGAGATGAGATAATTTTCATTTCATCAACTTAAAGATAAAAAAATATTAAAAAACAAATAAATTAAAAATTAAAATCTTGTTACCTAAATCCCTAAGTATCAATATATTTAAGCCTTGATTCTTCGTTCTCTCAACATGTAAATTGACATAAATAGAATTAGGAAGCCACATATGATGTTGACAATGGAAAGTTGTTCATTATTTGACGAAAGAATATAATTGATATCAAAATTTAAAATATTAAAATAAAATTGGTGTTAAATTTTTTTTGGGTATAAAATTGTAGCCAATTTTAAAATATTAGGATTAAAAAATATATTTATAATTTCTATAGGTGTTGGTATCGGTTTATGGTTTGAACTCAAATAATAAGGTAAGAAACATAGGTTTTTTTTTTTAATTATTAAAGTATATTTTGGAAACATTATTTTGAGAGAAATATATTTTCTTAAAAAAAGACTATTCTATAACATTTTTATTATAAATTATTTTAAACTTAAAATATTCTAATCCAAACACAAAGCTAACTCCTAGATTATCTTTGACTTCAAGTTCAACACCACAACTTTTAATTTGCAAGACAATGAGGTCGAAAGTAGACATGGTTAAAAAAAAAAAAATGCAAACAAATATTTGTATAATTATTTTATAAAAAATGTACTTCACAAATAAAATTCTCATCAAAGCTTATGTAAGCAATCGAAAAATAACTTTTTTTGTCCTATCCGAATTACAAATAACTTTTTATTTCATTATAACTTCTTGTAAATTATATGGTCAACTTTTTACTTCATCAATGATTTAGATAACTCCACATTAGAGTTTTGAGGGTTTAGGTATAGGTAAATGGCGAGTTCTATTATGCACCGTATTAATTATAGTGTATAATACACTATTTAGAAAAAAAATGGTTCACTCATGTTCACTGCTTCCTCTCGACTTCTGCCGATGGCCTCTATCGCCAATACCTTCTCCAAGTCAGGAATTCGGAGCCTTTCACCCTCGCTTCAACTCACCCAACCCATCATCCTCAACACCCTTGCCAACCCATTGCTCCACCCTTCCAGGAAGCTCGATTTCTTCAAGTGGTGCGCTGCTGTTTCCACTGCACCCCCTACTCTCCTCTGCTTATTCCATCGTATTTTGCAACCTCTACTGCGCCGGATACCTCCACCATCTTCCCACCCTCCTCTAATCCATCAAGCAAGACGACGTCGTCCTCCCTTCCCAATTGTTCAAGCTTCTCCTTGACGCTTCCATTGTCTCCAATAACTTCAATTTGGCTCTGCCAATCTTAGATTACATGGAAGAAATAAGGAATAGTCTCGAACCCCACATGTATAACTTTGTTCTTGCTACTCTCGTTAGAAAGAACCAAGTGGCCATGGCATTGTCCATTTTTCTCAAGCTTCTTGAGGTTGTGAGAAAGAGGAAGCATGGGAGCCGTGAGGGTGGAAAGGGCCGAGATGCGGTCGTCGAGGTAGCTGGGGTGCAGCCACAGGGGGCCTTGGGTGCTCGCGGGGTGGCACCGACAGGAGTGATGGTATGCAGTGGCTGTAGGATGCAAGTCACTTGAGGAAGAAGACATACGGGTGCAGTGCTCCATCAAGAAGCATTTAGCCACATTCTCCAAATGCAATTAGCCGCACTTTTGAATGTCGCTAAAAATTAGTGCGTGATGTACCATAATTTATCCCGTGCACATTAGAACACGCCATAGATAAATAGATAAATTATGTACAAGTCATTAAAAAAAATTATATATCTATATATATCTATACATCTATATCTATAGAAAGGAAATTTTCGTTAATAACTACTTTTTGATCTTTTTAAATTAAATTGAAATAAAATTTGAGTTTTATAAGTATATTTAATTATTATCTATATATAATCAATTAAATATAAATTAAAAAATAGATAAAATTATAAAAAAAACCCATTAATTGATCATGTTCTATTATATATACTTTAAAACTATCCACTAATTACTACAAACTACTAATATTTTTATTCTCTCTTAATTTTAGTTTATTTTTCATATAAATAATTAAAAATTTATTTTAAATTTTACTCTTATCAATTCACTAATAAAGAATAATTTTTATATTTATAATATAAAATAAATTTATATTATTATTCAATAAAAATTTAAAAAAATAATAAATTATAATAAATAATTATTATGACAGATAATTATATATTATGATTTGATACCTACATGAATCTTTATGGACTATTATAATCTTTGCACAATGTTAAGCGTGCGAACCCCAAAATGGCACACGTGTGCAAACCATAAACCCTAATCCTTGGCTCTGTCCTTCGATCGCTCTGCGAGATGGCTTCGCGCAGGCTCCTATCGTCTCTGCTCCGATCATACCTCCGTCGATCTCCGCCGGAATTTCAACCTCCGACCAATTGCCGGCCATTCGGTTCCTCGCACCTTACCTCTCGTTTTTCTCCGATCGGCGTAAGCATATCTTCATTTCACTCATTTTCCATTCGCATTTCGTCCTTGATTTTGAGAATCGTGTTTTTTTTTAACTTAATCTCAGATTAGTAATGGTTTCGGTAATGGACTTTTAGATTGAGATAAGTTTGGTTAGGGTGAAGATGATGGCAATGTAATCTAAATTTTATTGTGTTTGAATAACATAATCCTTCTTTATGGATTTATAATTATATGATGAAACATAGTGCTATATATACCAATTGATGTTATATAATCCTGGAATGTGATTGGAAGCTTGTTAGTTTACGGATGATAATGTTACACAGAGTTCTGTTATATGCTTTGTTATTTGCTTCTTGTTACTTATGCGTGATTGAATAAAAAAATTAAAGATGATATGAATATTAGTGCGTGTCTGGAACTCTGGATTAGCTTGTTTACAAAGAAAGTTTTCAAAAATTCCTTTTTTTTCCCCGGAAATTTAAGCTAAACCAAAGCCCTGCAAGTGTTATGATGTTGCGTGCTTCTATTGTTCAGTTTAACTTTTGGAAGTGTGTCCTTGGTCTTCGGGCTTTGACTGTATAAGATATAAGCTCTTACGGGTGTATGCTTTTGTCATTATTTCTTATGCAGACTAGGACATTTTCTTTGTCTGAGGCATTCAAAAGATTCGAGTTCCAGTAGTGGTTTAGCATCAGTGCTCGGAAGTTCTAGACTGGCTTCGTTTCAGCAGGCTTCTGCACCTTTACCTCCTTTCTGTAGCAGGTTTGTGTCAACAGAGACCAATCCTGTTGGTTCTTCTTCTCAAGATAGTTGCACTCCTGAGCCTGATGTGCTTCTTCGCATCAAATTTAAGAGATTAGATAAAACTGCCAGGCACATTATGCAGGCATGTGACTACTCTATATTATTTTAAGTAAGAACATTTTAATCATTTTTCATGGTAAAAATAGTTGGTTTTATATCATATAGATTTTATACAAGGAGGCAGTAGAGGAGGTCAGAGGGCAGAGAGAGATCTCTGATATAAAACCTGGTTATATTGTGCAACTCAAAGTGGTATGACAGGGTTGTTTGAAGATTTATTCATATGTGTGCATGGCTTGCATTTTGTTCACGGTATTAACATGATCTTTTGTTTACTATCACGTCTGAAATAACAGGAAGTACCTGAGAACAAGAGACGTGTTTCTATTAAAAAAGGCATTGTTATTGCAAGGCGTAATGCTGGTCTTAACACTACATTCAGAATTAGGAGGCTGGTGGCTGGGGTCGGGGTCGAGTCTCTATTCCCACTGTAAGTATTAACTTAGATCTGGTTGCAAACATGCTCTTTTGAGTTGCTAAAACAACATCTTGTTTTCACTTACTGGCATTTAAGCGGGGTCTAGTTAAATTGCTTCACTTGGCCATAAGAATAAAATATAATATAAAGAATGGCTCCCTTGAGAACCTGACCATGGGGTGATGATGAACTATCATGATTATTTTAGATTCTAGTTATATCACTCTAATTGGGATATAAACTGTATGTTTTTCCTTATGCGCTCTGGCCGAGGTTTGGGAATTGCATGTAGTCTACTATTAATGATATTTGGTCATCTGTCATCCTCCTTTTCAGCCTGTCATATGCTTCATTAATCACTTATTTTGGGTTTGGAGAATAGCCCCAAGGGGGCCACGATGCAGGGGGGTTGTTGTGATATCTTTATTTATTTATTTATTTTCTTGGAAAATGCTGTAATATCTTTGAATTTTCTGTTGTTTGTGCTTGTGGTCAACTGGTCATATTACTCGATGGTCAATGCCTAACCTTTTACGAAATATGTATAGGTATTCACCTAATATAAAGGAGATAAAGGTGCTAGACAAGAAGAAAGTCAGGAGGGCCAAACTCTACTACCTGAGGGAGAAAATGAACACACTTAAAAAACAATAGCGACCTACATCCTGGTGGAAATTCTTTATGATTCATAATTTTGTTATACTTAGTATCTGCATGTGCATTCATATGCTTGTTGCTGTTTTGTCGACAACTAGATGTTTGTTTCTTATTACCACCCAACGTTATGTAGTTTTAATTTCGGTCCGTAGAGGATGTCATGTTTTGGAAAGGCAATATTTAAGAAATTGTAAGAAGATGCATTCTTGTTTAAATTTTTCCTCAAAGGCATGTTTGATATTTTCCCCTGCTGTATTGAATCAGTAAAAATAGGATAGCATTTTTGCTTTTTTTGGCTAATATGACAAAACTGACACCAGCAAGGTCTTATGAGTTTTGATATATTAGCATCTGATTGATAAATTGCAAATTTCAATTGAAACATTTAGCGGGTGATAAAAGCTGTTGCAATTTGTGACTTGGCGAAAATTGTTCAATTAGAAACTAATCAAATACGTGGTTCACAATGTTCAGAGATGATTAACGAGCTAATCATATATTGACTTTAATTTGTCACTTTTTTTATCAGTAATTTCTAAATAAAATATTTGTTTTTAAGGATTTCAAAATTGTAATGTTTTTCTTTTATTTGTTTAAGTTGTAAGAATGGATGGGTAAAAACAGGTGCATTTGAATGAAAGTGATTATCACGGGTTAGAAGGTAATTCCATGATCATATACGTTGTTTTTAAATTTTTTGTTTTGCTCAAAAGCGCTAGTCTAACACATTTGTGATGCCAGCTACTTGATAAAGTAAATCAAACAAACTAGAAATGTATGCGAGTTATAGAAATCTTAAGTATAGATTAATATATTTAAACTTGAAATGGATGGATAAATATTCTCCTTTTTGGCTTTGTCTAGCCAATCGATATTGTTATGCTAGATAGAGTAAGTAGATTTCAACGAATGAAAAGGTTTCCGGTATGGGATAGGATAGATACCGTATGTTTTGTGAACGAACTAATCTATTACTGACTTAATTCAGTACATTTGATGCTGAGTCCCTATCTCATCTCTGTTCCTTTTTCCTCCCTTATTTTCGTAGTCCTTACTTACATTTGATTGCCCATATTTACCCGCCGTACTTCCTGTTATGTTTAAAAGAGTTATCTGCTCAACCAAGTTAAATTCTAATTGTATATTACTACTGCATGCCTGAGTTTAGTTCTCTTCAAATATTTCCCCCCGATCTTGTGTAGCAGAAACATTTACTCTTTGGGGTAGTACCTTGCATTTACTCTTTAATACAAAAAAGTATCTATGATTGTTTGGACAAATTCCTGACTTTCTTTGATATTATATGATATTATATATAATATTTTTTAATTTGTTTGTCATATTTATAAGGGTATTTAGTGTTTCTAGCGGCAACAGGCATTGTCAGGCTTGTTAAGCCTTTTGGGATTAAGGTTAAAATTGTGAATTGATGTAAAATTATTGTTTATAGATATTAGATATATTAGATTATTATTATTTATTAAATTTTCCTTTTTATTATGACTTCCACATATTTTTTTAACATGATCAAATTACATAAGGTGATATTATATTATTTACTTATGTACTTTTCTTACTCTAACTTCTAACTATGTATAAAAGCTTTGTTACACATAGCATAGTATAAAAGCTTGATTGTGCAATGTAAAAATAAAATAAAATAAAATAAAACCGCAACTAAAAAAGTGCAACATGGGTACGTGTAACAAAAGTGCAAAGTGGGAGAAATGGAGTGGATTCTCTCAATTAAAAATTTTACATAATAATATTATGTGTTAATTTTTATTATTGATTAAAAATATGAGGTCAAATATGGGACCAAAAAAAATATCTAATCAATGATAAAAATTAATACATAATTTTGTTATATGAAATTTTTAATTGAGAGGATCTATTCTTGTGAGAGAAGTGGGTGTGAGTGATAGGAACAAAAAATCATTGGAATGAGAGTTAGTGGATATGACAGTTGCATTTTATAAAACTATTTTACATATTTATCTTTTGTAAATGTTTTTTTTCATGATAATGATATTTGACATGGATAAAATAGAAAAAAAATTGTGACCAAGCAAGAAGCAATTAAAGTGTTCCAGCCCCTTTATAGTAGTATAAATGTTTACAAGAGTGCTCAATATCATATTCTATAAAATATAAAAATATTATATATAATATCACCTAAATCTCAAGAAAAGTTAATATATATTAATATAAACTGAGAGATATCATATATAATATTATCTAATTTTAAAGAAGGATAGTGTAATTTACTTCTTTTTTTTTTCAATCATCCTTACTTGATTTTCTTTTCAATTTTTAAGGTATTAAGGATGCGTTTGGATAACATTGTTTTGGTTAAAAAAAAATTATTTTTTTATTAAAGAAATCACTTTTGATATATTTAACTAAATTTTTAAAAAATAATCAAAATTTTTTAAAAAATATTTTTAATTTTTTAATTATATAAAAAATTTTATTTCCATAATCACTTTTTCAAAAATTAAAATAAACGTACTCTGAAAAAATGTCCTTGATTTGGATCTTCAATTTATTTTTGACCGTCTCCCATAGCAGCCTACTTAGCTTCCCATTTTTCCTATTCCTGGAACCCAGCCCATCCCTATGAACGTAGAAGCACGCCTGCTTCTCTTCTTAGTTCTTACGGACATTGGCTCTGTTGCCTCCAACATCATGACTAACCCAGAAATTGTTCACCGTGTAAGACAAGATCAACTTGTTACCATTGCAATTCTGGCCCTTGACTTAATCAATATGCGTTTATTCTGTTTAAATGATATAATTATTAATATATAGAAATTTTTAAATATTTGCTAAAATATGGTATTTTTCTCTTTTCTCCCTCGTTCCTCTTCTTTATCTCTTCTCCCTCCTTTCTTTTTTATTTTATTATTTTCTCTTTCTCAAATTCACAAAATTCTGTCGTTCATATTTTCCTTTTATTGAATTCGCAATTAATTTCTGCGGATTCTTTAAAAATCACCCTATTCTGGTAAATAACTCAAAAAGGCAATATTTTAGCAATATATACATACAAATACAATATATTAAAAAATGAGCATCCAAGATACCGGAAACGATAGTAATAATAAATCAGCAGATGTTTCGCTAAGGGACTTCTTATCAAAGGTCTAGCCGAGACTTACTTTGACGTCTAAGCGGCTGATCATAGTAGCAGAAAATAAATTTTATACACACAGATATAAGCAATTATTTTCATGAAGACAATACGATTCTTGAGAAGTTTCTTGTTGACGAACGCATAAACAATTGCATTTAGTGCATAATCCTTCGCCGGTCAGGACTTTGAAAGTAAAAGGAGTCTTAGTTCACTATTTATTTATTTATTTTGTCGTATAGAGACTACAAATATGACTCTTGAAGCTAGCTGGGGTATATGATAATGAAAAGTGTGTATTTTTCAATTCAAGGCGTCATACCGTGTTTGTTTTTCCAAATGAAAGGTTATAAACTTCACATCCACCTTTGATGCATGCTTCGTTTTTAATTTTTTTTAGTAATTTATTTTTTTCAAAACTTTCTCGACAAAATGTTAATTAAAATTCAATGTTACTTTCATCTATCGTTGCTTAACCAAGAAAATGTAATTTCTTTGATGACCAGTTCAGAGGGAGACAAACTCCTTAATTTCTTGATGACAAGTCCTGATAGCTCTGCCAGATGGAATGGAATTGGACCAACCGTTTTTGTTACTGCTAACCTTTGACTTAACTTGCTCCTGGTCTGCCAAATTCATTCTTTTCCGTAGGGATTAAGGTAGCCCCAACATTTGAGGAAAAAAGCAAAAACATGAGGAGCCTTATGTTACTATTTGTGTCTTCAGTTTTTGCTTCATTCATGTCAAGCTTCTCAGCTTCAGATACTCTTACTCCGCATGAACTCATCAGAGATGGTGGCAAGTTAGTTTCAGCAGGAGGGATCTTTGAACTGGGATTCTTCAGCCCTGGCAGCTCTAAAAACCGATATTTGGGAATCTGGTATGCGGTTTCACCTGGAACAGCTGTTTGGGTAGCCAATAGAGAAGCCCCTATTGGAGATGGTTCAGGAGCTCTCAAAATCACTAGTGGGGGTGTCCTTAACCTTGTTAACATCACAGGTAGCACTGTTTGGTCTTCAAATGTATCTGCAACTGCAGAAGATGCATTTGCACGGCTTCTGGACTCGGGAAATCTTGTGGTGAGAGACTCCAATGGTGGAAACCCAGAATCCTTTTTGTGGCAGAGTTTTGATTATCCTTGTGACACTTACCTGCCAAGAATGAAGATTGGGAAGAACCTAGTTACCGGGTTGGAGACATTCTTATCATCTTGGAAGAGCGCAGATGACCCTGCCCCTGGTGAGTACTCACTTCATCTTGATACTCATGGTTGGCCACAGGTGGTTCTTAGAAAAGGATCCTCGGTAGCTACACGTTTTGGATCATGGAATGGTCATAATCTCACTGGAAATCCAGGAAGGCCAGATCCAGCACTGGCCTTTCAATTCATATATAATGAAAGAGAGGTTTATTCTTTTTACCTACTCAGAAACAGTTCTGTGTTGTCAAGAGATGTAGTGACTCCATCAGGCAACATGCAGCGGTTCGCATGGGTTGCTGGGATCCACAATTGGGCAATCGTCTCAACAACTCAGTCAAATGAGTGCCAAAATTATGCCTGGTGTGGTGCTTATGGCAGCTGCAATAGCAATAAGTCTCCTGTGTGTGAATGCTTGAAAGGGTTCAATCCTATGTCGCCAGAAGAATGGAGTAATGGGAACTGGTTCGATGGATGTGAACGAAGGACCAAGTTAAATTGTCATGATGATGGCTTCTTGAGGTACGCAAGAGCTAAATTGCCTGATACATCTTCTTCATTGTTCAATGAAACCATGAATCTTCAAGAATGCCGGCAGTTTTGCTTAAGAAACTGCTCATGTACTGCATATGCAAATTTAAATGTTGATGGAAGTGGTTGCTTGCTCTGGTTTGCCAACCTGATTGATATATTAACATATAGCCTGGACGGGCAAGACCTTTATGTAAGAGTAGCTGCTTCAGAACTTGGTAATTCTTATTTCATTGTTTATTTAACTTTTGTGGGTGCATGGATTTTGAAGGCCTGCTTTTCATTTAATTAGATATTTTGGTAGTTACTGAAGTTCAATGAGAAAACAATTTCAACTCTGCCTAGCTTCCTTTTCCACCTTATTAATATATGTTGAAGCGATGGTGAAATAGAAATCCTATGTTTATCAGTTTATGTATCCAGGACTCCAACACGTTAATATTCAATTTTATCCTCATAATATATTCTTGAATTTTTGTTTGTGACAAAATAATATATTGAAGTACAAAGGGAAGTAGAATTTCATCAGAGTTGCTTAAAATACCTATTCACTATGCTCCAAATTTCTCAGATAATGTGGAGAAAATGGGGCATTCCAACTGGAAGACACTAGTGGGGATCATGGTTGGATATGGTATATTGGCCGTTAGCATGCTCATGCTTGGACTGCTAATCTATAAACGAAGGAACAACAGAAGAAGGAGAGGTAAAATTGAATAATAAGTTGATAAGTGAGTGAATTTACAATGTCTGACAGGAGACAGATAAGTAACAACTTATTTTCTACATGAAAAGCTTATTAATGGAAACCATGTGATTAAATTGAGGATCATTTTGTTAACATAAGTTTTCTGGTTGTCGCTTCAAGTTGATTTCTTTTTCCCACTGATTCTGGAATGGCAGTGAAATTTCACAACCAAGATTACAGAAATGGACAAAGAAAGGAAGACGTGGACTTTCCAACCTTTGATTTCCAAACTATAGCTAATGCAACGAGCAACTTTTCTAGTGACAACAAGTTGGGTGCAGGTGGATTTGGGTCTGTTTACAAGGTAATATAATGAGGTTAACAAGATAAACTGTCAGTTTCACAAATTACAAATTTGATATGGATGTTAATATTTTCGCTTTTTAGGGTACTTTAATGGATGGACAGGATATAGCAGTCAAGAGGCTCTCCATGAACTCTGGGCAAGGACTGAATGAATTCAAAAATGAAATTAACATAATTGCCAAGCTTCAGCATCGTAATCTTGTCAAGCTTCTTGGTTGTTGTCTCGAGGAGGGAGAGAAAATGCTAATCTATGAGTATTTGCCTAACAAAAGCTTGGACTTCTTTATATTTGGTGTGAACCATCCTATATTTATAATTATCATTTGACACTTTTCTAGCCTATTATGGTAATGCACTAACTTTCCAAGCAAATTGAATCTTTCAGATCAAACAAGAAACAAATTACTAAATTGGTCAAAACGCATGCACATTATTGTTGGGATTGCCCGTGGGCTTCTCTATCTTCATCAAGACTCTAGAATGAGGATTATTCATAGAGATCTCAAAGCCAGCAATATTCTACTAGATGCCAATATGAATCCAAAAATCTCAGACTTTGGGCTTGCAAAGGCCTTTTGGGAAGATCAAACTGATGCCAAGACAAATCGGATAGTTGGGACTTAGTAAGAGTGCTATCCACAAATACCTTTCAGCCTTGCCAGTGCTACCTGATGTTTGTGATCATTAATTACCTGTGAAAAATGATGTTTTGCAGTGGTTATATGCCTCCTGAGTATGCTGTGCATGGAAAAGTCTCTGTCAAGTCAGATGTCTTTAGCTTTGGAGTTTTAATACTAGAGATACTAAGTGGAAAGAAAAATAGAGGCTTCAGTGACCCAGATTACCAACTTAATCTTCTTGGACATGTAAGGATAATAAACTAAAATAAATAAGGACAGAGATGTTATAGAATGATATGTTTTTATTACAACCATGCTTCTTCTAAAGGAGATGCATGCCAGACTGATGAACTTGTACTTATATACATTGTTGATTATGTGCTTCAGAGTTGGAGATTGTGGGTCGAAAAGAGACACTTGCAACTGATTGATGATTCATTTGGCAACACGGTTGATGCCGCTGAAGTACTGCGATGCATACACATTGGTTTGTTATGTGTGCAAAATAGACCAGAAGACAGGCCAGACATGTTATCTGTGGTTGTAATGTTAACTAGTGATAGCAATCTGCCTAAGCCAAAACGGCCTGCATTTTATGTGGAAAGGAATTTGCATCATGAAGACTTGTCAGCAATTAATCAAAAATCACGTTCTGAAAATGAGGTGACAATCTCATTGTTAGAGGCAAGATAGTACTATGTCAAAAATTGGTGGTGGCTGTTTAACATCATGCCTGCCTTGTCTGGGACTTCCATTTGATATCTTGTGCTTGCCGTTGGTAGAAAAATGCGCAATATGAAATAATGAAAAAGTATGCTAAGTATTGAAATAATATAAAAGGACTAAAAAAATCTTTGGTTCTTATTCTCAGTAGTCTACATATTCATCTCATTTATTTGTCCTTTTCTGTTCAAAGGATATAACCTATCCTTGACATTCCTTTTGCACGGCTATGCTCAAAGGTACATTTTCTTCTTAAGTGTCTGAAATTGCTTGCATTTTGATTTACTGTGATCTTGATCTCTCCGACTGTGAACAGAAAACTCGGTGGCATCATCCATCTTTGAAATGTTTGATCTTAATCTTGAATAGATCAAAAGGCCTAAAATTTGAAGGTACTCAGCGTCCTTTTTCCAAATGTTTTATAAAAAATGTTTCCATGCATCACCCCTGTTATTGATTCGTAATTTTTTTTTATCTAAATTTGTGTATATTTCTAGAGCATTTTAATCATATTTTTAAAAATCAAAACAAGTCAATTGAAATATGTAATAAACAATTTTTTTTTTTAAGAAGTAAAATGTGGTAGTCTCGATAGTTATGAGAGCAGCTGTACCAAAGACGTCATCTAATGCTTTAATGTTACTTTGCGCTTTACTTTGGCTGCTTTGCTTTGCTTGTCTTACTTTTATTATTGCAGCAGATTCAACAGAAGGGAAGGGAAGTCAAAAGTCAGAACCAATTTGTTTCAGATCATACTGATAGAACTGGTTCAAAGAATCTTGTATACAATTCGAGAGTTCTCTCAACTCCCCTAAAACTCATTCAATTCTCTAACTTCTCAACTAAGTACCTCTCACATCTCCTAATCCTATTTATAATCAACTACTTCCTAATACATGTAACTAGCCAATAGTGTCCTATCACTAACCCGAAATTGTTCACCGTGTAAGACAAGATCAACTTGTTACCATTGCAATTCTGGCTTGATTTAATGAATATGTAATCATTTGTTGCTGCCAAAGCTTAGACGTGAGAGTAAGGATTGGCTAAACCTTTGATAAAAAGTCACCTTCGAGAAACATTTGCTGGTTTATGATGATTCTTCCATCCATACACATTCACCGGGGAGGATAGTTAATTTATGTAGTTTTTTTGTTATTACAATCGTTTCCAATGTCTTGGATCCAATTTCCTTACACTAAACTACCAAACTTGCTTATTATAGGCGCATGTATCCATACACACAGATATAGGCAATTATTTTCATGAAGACAATACTTGCTAAACGTAGAAAAGTATGATCCTTGAGAAGTTTCTTGTTGACAGACGCATAGTCACTGGCAATTAGTGCATGCATAATCCTTCGCCGGCCCTGCACTTCTGTTAGCTGACATTTAAGACTTCGTGATTAAAAGGAATGCCAGTTCACTATTTATTTATTTATTTTTATTTTTTTCATAAAGACTGGAAATATGACTGCTGCGGCTAGCTGGTCCAATATGATAAAGAAAAGTATGTTTCAGTTAGGTTGGGTACAGTTGTAACCAAGCTGTACTCTGAAAGAGAGACTAAAGTTCACTGAAGTCTAATGGGAGGCCTCTTAGTCGTAATATTATCCGAGAGTAGAAATACTTTAAGGGTATGTTTGATATTGGAAGTAAAAATTTTATGAATGAATTTCATATATAAAGTGTGTTTGGTATGAAGGTAAAATTTTTTATGAGTTTCATATATAATTTATATAGAGCTCATTGATAAAATTTTATCCTTTATTTTTATCCTATGTCAAATGCACCATAAAGATAAAAGAAATTCAAGGTAATACTGAAAAAATAATCATGGATTTTTTTTTTTTTTTTGAGATGAAAGGTTGCAAACTTCACATAACCTTCAATGCAGGCGCTTGGTTTTTGTCTTTTAGCAATTTGTTCAAAACTTTCTCAATAGAAATTTAATTATAATTTACTTTAACATAAAATAAGCTTATTAAACCATTTTGTTCTGTGCTAACTCCATTAGATACTGTTGCTTTCACGTATCATGGTGCGATACCGGGCAAGTCATAACACATAACTCATAACACCAAAAGAACTGAGATGTTTGTCAGCACCATGCGTTTACTTTTCGTCTTTGGGATATAACGTGCCTGTACCATATGTGGAAAGGTATGTCAAACTAATAACCATCAACAAGGTGAGCTTAAGTTGTCATTTGATACTTTTAGTTAAGAATGTTATATTGATGATGACCAGTTCGGGAGGGTGACAAACTCCTTAATAGCTCTGCCAGATGGCATGGAATTTGACCAATATGTTATCATCTTTTTGATAATTGATTATCCTTGAGTCCACTTAAATATTTAGTACCTACCCTTTACGATATAATCATCGCCCACAACATATCACAAGAAAGCAAAAACATGATGTTATCAAAAAAAGAAAGCAAAAAGAAGAGAAGCCTTATGTCACTATTTGTGTCTTCAGTTTTTGTTTCATTCATGTCAAGGTTCCCAGCTCTACACACTCTTACTCCGCAGGAACTCATCAGAGATGGTGACAAGTTAGTTTCAGCAGGAGGGACATTTGAACTGGGATTCTTCAGCCTTGGTAGCTCGAAAAACCGACATTTGGGAATATGGTATGTGGCTTCACCTGGAACAGTTGTATGGGTAGCAACAGAGAAGCTCCTATTGGAGATGGCTCAGGAGTTCTCAAAATCAGTAGTAAGGGTGTTCTTGACCTTGTGAACATCACAGGTAGTAGTGTTTGGTCTTCAAATGCATCAGCAACTGCAGAAGATGCATTTGCACAGCTTCTAGACACGGGAAATCTTGTGGTGAGAGACTCCAATGGAGGAAATCCAGAGTCCTATTTGTGGCAGAGTTTTGATCATCCTTGTGACACTTACCTGCCAAGAATGAAGATTGGGAAGAACATGGTTACTGGGTTGGAGACATTCTTATCATCTTGGAAGAGTGCAGATGACCCTGCACCTGGTGAGTACTCACTTCATCTTGATACTCATGGTTGGCCACAGTTGGTTATTAGAAAAGGATCCTCAGTGGTGTCACGCTATGGATCATGGGATGGTCATACTTTGACCGGAAATCCAGGGAGGCCAAATTCAGTGGTGGTGACTGCTGAATTTACATATAATGGAAGTGAGGTTTATTTGGAGTACCTACTCAAAAATAGTTCTGTGTTGTCAAGAGATGTACTGAATCCATCAGGCACAATGCAGCGATTCACATGGGCTGATAGGATCAAAAATTGGGTGATCTTCTCAACAGTTCAGGCAAATCAGTGCCAAAATTATGCCTGGTGTGGTGCTTATGGCAGCTGCAATAGCAATAAGTCTCCTGCGTGTGAATGCTTGAAAGGGTTCAATCCCAAGTCTCCAAAAGATCGGAGTAATGGGAACTGGTTCGATGGATGTGAACGAAGGAGCAAGTTAAATTGCCATGATGATGGCTTCCTGAGGTACTCAGGAGCTAAATTGCCTGATACATCTTCTTCATTGTTCAATGAAACCATGAATCTTAAAGAATGTGAACAGTTGTGCTTAAGAAACTGCTCATGTACTGCATATGCAAATTTAAATGTTGATGGAAGTGGTTGCTTGCTTTGGTTTGCCAAATTAATGGACATAAATGAATTTAGCGAGGCCGGTCAGGACCTTTACGTAAGAGTGGCTGCTTCGGATCTTGGTAATTCTTATTTCCTTGTTTATTTAATTTCTGTAGCTGCATGAATTTTTAAGGTCTGCTTTAAATTTAATTAGATATTAGATATTTTTCGTAGTTCTAAAGTTCAAATGAGCAAACAATTCAAACTTGCCTGGCTTCCTTTTCCACCTTATGAATATATGTTGAAGCAATGGTGAAATAGAAATCCTATGTTTATTAGTTTTTGTATCCAAGATGCCAACATGTTAATACTCAATTCTCTGCTCAGAAAATTTTCTTGAATTTTTATGTGTGTTAAATAAAACATTGAAGCACAAAGACAAGTTGAATTTCATCGAAGTTGTTTTAAATACCTACTAACTATGCTCTAAATTTCTCAGATAATGTAGGGCATTCGAACAAGAAGAAACTAGTGGGAATCATGGTTGGATGTGGTATATTTGTTAGTAGCATGCTCATGCTTGGACTATTAATCTATAAACTAAGGGATAGCGGAAGAAATGGAGGTAAATTTGAAAAATAAGTTGATAACTTTTTTTCTTGTGTGTCTTAACTTATGCAATTTTAGGCGAGGGGGGGTAGTTTGGTAAAGTCCTCCCCAAAGTGGCATCATAGCCCACTTCTATTGCGACCAACCACTTTTGGGGTGAAAAATTAGCTGCTAACTGATTGGATTTACGATAAAGGGCCGAAGACAAATAAGTAGTAATTTATTTTCTACATGAAAAAAGGCTTATTAATGGAAATCATTTGATTAAATTGAGGATCATTTTGTTAATAAAAGTTTTATGGTCCTCTGTTCAGGACAATTTCTTTTTCCCACTGATTCTAGAATGACAGTGAAATTTCACAACCAAGATTACAGAAATGGACAAAGACAAGAAGATGTGGACTTTGCCAACATTTGATTTCCGAACTATAGCTAATGCAACGAGTAAATTTTCTAGTGACGACAAGCTGGGTGAAGGTGGATTTGGGCCTGTTTACAAGGTAATATAATAATGTTAACAAGATAAACTATCATGTTTCACAGATTACAGATTAGATAGGGATGTCAATATTTTCAATTTTTAGGGTACTTTAACAGATGGACAGGATATAGCTGTGAAGAGGCTCTCTATGAATTCAGGCCAAAGACTGAATGAATTGAAAAATGAAGTCAACATGATTGCCAAGCTTTAGCACCATAATCTTGTCAAGCTTCTTGGTTGTTGTCTTGAGGAGGAAGAGAAAATGCTAGTGTATGAATATTTGCTTAACAAAAGCTTGGACTTCTTTATATTTGGTATGAACCATCCTATACTTATAATTATCACTTGAAAGTTTCTAGCCTGTTAGGGTAATGCACTAACTTTGTAAACAAATTGAATCTTTTAGATCAAACAAGAAGTAAATTACTAAATTGGCCGAAATGCATGCACATTATTGTTGGCGTTGCTCGTGGGCTTCTCTATCTTCATCAAGACTCTAGAATGAGGATTATTCATAGATATCTCAAAGCCAGCAATATTTTGCTAGATGATAATATGAATCCAAAAATCTCAGACTTTGGGCTTGCAAAGGCCTTTTGGGAAGATCAAACTGAGGCCAAAACAAATCGGATAGTCAAGACTTAGTAAGAATGCTATCCACAGATACCTTTTAGCCTCACTAGTGCTACCTGATGTTTTTGAGGTCATTAATTTTCTGTGAAAATTATGTTTTGCAGTGGTTATATGCCTCCTGAGTATGCAATGCATGGGAAAGTCTCTATCAAATCAGATGTCTTTAGTTTTGGAGTTTTGGTACTAGAGATACTAAGTGGCAAGAAGAATAGAGGCTTCAATGACCCGGATCATCACCAGCTTAACCTTCTTGGACATGTAAGCATAAAAAACTAAAATAAGGACAGTGATATGTTATAGAATGATATGTTTTTATTACAACCATGCTTCTTTAAAATGAGATGCATGCCAGACTGATGAACATGTACTGTACTCATATACATTGTTGATTATGTGCTTCAGAGTTGGAGATTGTGGGTTGAAAAGAGACACTTGCAACTGATTGATGATTCATTAGACGACACGGCTGATGCATGTGAAGTACTGCGATGCTTACATATTGGTCTGTTATGCGTGCAACAATGTCCAGAAGATAGGCCAGACATGTCATCTGTGGTTGTAATGTTAACTTTGTGATAGCGATCTGCCTAAGCCAAAACAGCCTGCATTTTATGTGGCAAGGAATTTGCATCATGAAGACTCGTCAGCAATCAATCAAAAACCATGTTCTGAAAATGAAGTGACAATCTCATTGTTAGAAGCAAGGTAGTATGTCAAAAATTGGAGGTGGCTGTTTGATTTGGATAGGTAACATCATGCATACCTGGTCTGGGACTTTATTAGAAATGATTTGTATGCCATATGTAGAAGAAAGAATGAAAAAGAACGTTAACCATTGAAACGAAAAAAAGGGGAAAAAGAAGAAAGAAAAGAATCTTTGGTTCTTATTCTCAGTGCTCTACATGTTCACCTGATTTATTTACCCTGTTCTGTTCTAAGGATATAGCCTCTCCTTGACCTTCCTATTTCAAACTCCGGAGTGTTTGAAATTGCTTGCATCCTGATTTACTGTGATCATGATCTCTGTTACTGTAAACAGAAAAATCAGTGGCACCATTCATCTTTGAAACATTTGATCTTAATCTTGAGTTGACCAAAAGTCCTAAAATTTAAAGTTACTAATAAGTGTCCTTTTTCCAAATGCTTTATAAAAAACATTTCCATGCATCACACCTGTTATTAATTTATAATTTTTCAATCTAAATTTGCGTTTACAGTCCAACAGTTGAATGTATATTTAGATTAGTTTATACTGTATTAAAAGATTCAATTAAAGGTGTTTTCTATTAGCATTATGAGAGTAGTTGTAGCGAAGACTTCATCTAATGCTTTAAAATGCTTTAATGTTACTTTGCACTTTGCTGTGACTACTTTGCTTTGCTTTTCTCACCTTTGTCAGAGCAAATTCAACATAAGGGAATGGAACTAAAAATGTCAGGATCAATTTGTTTCAGATCGTAGTGGGGAAGTTGGGATCTTAAGGTCAAAAATGAAGACTCAAGTGAGCTTTGGTTCACACGGTACCCAAGTAACTATTTCATTGCAGCACGCCAACAAGTCATAAAATCTGAATAGACTATCATCAAACATTCAAACCGTACTTGGCAAGTTGGTGTCTTAAGGTCAAAAATGGCGGCTTCAGTGAGCTTTGGTTCACACTGTATCTAAGTACCGATTTCAATGCAGCACGCCAACAAGTCATAAAATCTGAATAGACTATCATCAAACATTCAAACTCCTTTGTCTATCTAATAATGTTACATAAGACTCGCTCAGTGAGATTAATATCTATTTATAATAATATATAAAAGCTAAGACGAAACCTATAGTATTGACAACTCAAGCACTATGACGTTACATATCAACATATGTTATTCACTCATTTAGTTCTTATTTCTTATGGAGTCACATACTCAACTCACTGTCACAATTACTCGTCTATATACAAATTCACCCCACTACCATGAATATTCTTTCCAATTACTATAGTCTTAACTCATCTTTAAAATCATATTATATCACTCTTGCAAAGTTTTAGTACAACAAATTATAACTAAATATTCAAATATCATTAAAAAAACCCACTTAAACCAAAAATTAGTAACAATAAGATTAAATAAATTGTCTCAATAAAATTAATAACAATTTTCTCACTTTACTCGTACTTTGTCTATTCTCTGACATAATTACACGGGGACCTATTTTACAAACAATAGTGAGGAAAAATGTTATTTCACATCTTGATCGTATGTTACAAGAAGGAAAATATTACATTATAAGGAATTTAAAAATAACTATTACAAATGACAAATATAGATCAGTGAAAGGAATAAATAAAGGATATAGAAATAACTACTACAAGTAACAAATATAGAGAAAGGATATAGAAATAGCTCTACAAGCAACTATCAAAATTATAAAACCTTTGCAATCACACATTTATTTTTGAAATAAAGATGACTAATCACAACATTAAGAAGGGTTCCAAAACTATATTGTCACAAAGACTTTTGTCCCAAACAACATCTTGGGATCTCAATTGTTCTTCAAGCAAATTGATCAAGTAACATGCCTCCAAATACAATTCACAACTTTGTTGTTCCAAAATTATACAATCAAAGAATAACACATGGCAAATATAATTGCCTTCACATTAAGTAAACAAATATGAGCTCTAACATTTTCCTTAACATAATTCTAGAACCACATTTACCAACAACAATATCATCATATGAGAGCTCATGTCCATATACAACTCAAACAAAAAGCATCACAAACAAATAAAATATACAACACTATTGAATGAAGAGATCATCTATAAAAAAAGAAGAAATACATCAATGCAAATAAAACATACATTAATATCAAATGAAAAGTCTATCTTCATTTGAAGTTTCAAGAGAAATACACATGAAAAACACAAACTATAAGCAATGCAAATAAAAATTGAAAACAAGTAGAAAAAAGGGTATAACACCAAGTAAATGCAAAAATGACATAAAAATGATGAAAAAAATTGACTATTAAACATCTATATAGTTTCAATATATTTTATATGACAACAAAAGTCATATATATATATATATATATATATATATATATATATATATATATATATATATATATATTGTTAAACTTTCACTTTATCATAAATAAATAATTTTTATTTCATTACATAATAATTTAATTTCTAATTATTTTTGTCATATTTACTAAATTATTTCTATATCAATCTAGTTTTACATGTTGTTTTGACTACCAACATTACCGTCGTATTGTTTTGACATTGTTTATAACCAAAAACCAAAAACACAAGTACGATGAACATTAGAATTATGTGTATTATTTGCTTCCTTTTGTTCTTGTTCATAAGAAAATGCGCTTCACTAGACATGATTGCACCAAGTCAACCCATCAGAGATGGTGAGACTCTAGTTTCAGCTGGTGGAACTTTTGAACTAGGATTCTTCAGGCCCGGGAACTCAAATGGTCGATACTTGGGAATATGGTACAAGCTATCTCCTTCAACAGTGGCATGGGTGGCCAACCGGGACAAACCAATCAACAACACATCTGGAGTTTTGGAAGTCAATGATCAAGGAGTTCTTGTGCTTCACAATGGCGCAAACAACACCTTCTGGTTGTCCAATGTATCGAAAGCAGCAGAGAATCCAATTGCACAGCTCTTGGACTCAGGAAATCTTGTTGTGAGAGATGGAAATGTTAGTAACATGGACAATCTATTATGGCAAAGTTTTGATTATCCTTGTGATACTTTGTTGCCAGGAATGAAGCTTGGATGGAATCTAGTGACAGGCTTAGATAGGTTCCTAACATCTTGGAAAAGTACAGATGATCCTGATCCTGGAGAGTATTCATTCAAAATAGACCTTAGAGGCTATCCTCAAGCAATTCAAATGAAGGAAACTGCTATAATGACTAGGGCAGGGCCATGGAATGGCCTTACTTTTTCGGCACTTCCATATCATAAGCAAACTCCACAATTTAAATCTGATTTTGTTTTGAATGAAAAGGAGATATTTTATGAGTTCCAACTCCTTGATAATTCTACTTTTGTCAGATTTATGATGACCCCTTCAGGAATTAGGCAGCTTTTCCATTGGACAAGTGAAACCAGTGGCTGGGAGATAGTGTGGTCTCAGCCATCAGTTCGGTGCGACAATTATGCATTGTGCGGTGCAAATTCTATCTGCAATTCTGTGAACACTACAGATTGTGCATGCCTGAAAGGTTTTGCACCAAAGTTTCCAAGGGAGTGGAATATATCATATTGGTCCAATGGTTGTGATAGGATCAATCCATTGAGCTGTAGCAAAGATGGGTTCATAAAGTACACAGGCGTGGTTCTTCCTGACACATCTTCTTCTTGGTATAATAAGACCATGGTCCTTCAGGAATGTGAGAATTTATGTCTGCAAAATTGTTCCTGCACAGCATATGCAAATTTGGATAAACGTGGTGGGGGAAGTGGTTGCTTACTTTGGTTTCATGATCTGATTGACATGAGGCAATCACCTCAAGGTGGACAAGACATTTATATACGAGCCCCTTTTTCGGAGCTAGGTAGCCTCTTTGGTTTTCTCCTTTTCTTTTTGCTTTCTGATTTCAGATTGACTAGAAGATATTGTCAAAGTATATCAGTGTAAAGGGTTAAGGAGAGGGCCCTTGGGAGGGTGAACAAGGGTTTAAGAATTTTTAGTCCTCCTTTTCCATTTAGTTTGGTAGTCTCAATTTATGTCAGCTATGTTTTTAAGCAAATAGTTACATCAAAAATCACCTTCCATTGTGTAGCCCTGCTCACTGGCACATATTTCCCATCTTTTTTATAGTACTTATATTATTTGGCATGCTGATTAAGAATGCTCTTTAATATCAATCTCTCAGACCATAATCAGAAGGAGTTCAGAAAGAAGAAGCTTGCAGGCATCATCACTGGCTCTACTGTGCTCGTGATGTGCATAATACTTGGACTAGCCATCTGTGTATGGAAAAATAAACTTGAGAAGCCAGGCAAGTGCAGGATATTTAACCTTTGACTAGTTGCAATATTTTGGGAGAAATATAGTTTCAAGATCTTAAGAATAAAGTCTTATTCTCTGCCTGATTATTATTTCATATATTTTCATTCTATCAATATATTACTAATTCTTGCCTAAACTTTTATTCAACCCCCATCTTACTGGTCATCTATGTTAATTCAAGAACTTCTGATATATTGCTAATAATTCCCATTAACATTTTCTGTAGGGATATTAAAAATAATTTTCTGGAAAGAACTTGTTAGCAAAAGGGAGAAAGAGGACAATGATCTTCCAACATTTGATTTATCGACCATAGTTTATGCCACTGATCGCTTTTCTAGCTACAACAAATTGGGAGAAGGGGGATTTGGACCTGTGTACAAGGTACTAATGTGACTATGTTCACCATGGTATTATTTTCTTCACATACTATATGATCCTAACAATTGTCATCAGGGTGTACTTGCCAATGGGACAGAGATTGCTGTCAAGAGGCTTTCCAAGAATTCTGAGCAAGGACAGCAGGAGTTCAAAACTGAAGTTCAGCTAATTGCTAAACTTCAGCATTGCAATCTTGTAAAGCTTCTTGGTTGTTGCATTCAAGAAAAAGAGAAGCTCTTGGTTTATGAGTTCATGCCCAATAGAAGTTTGGATTACTTTATTTTTGGTTCAAATCTTAACCATCCCAAATTTATGGTTCTATTTTACAATTACCATAAAGTAGATGTCAGTCTAACTTTGGATTTTATTGAAATATCAGATGATGGTAGAAGAAAATTATTAGATTGGACAAAGCGCTTCCAAATTATTAGCGGGACAGCTCGAGGCCTAGTTTATCTACATCAAGACTCAAGGCTAAGAATCATCCATCGAGATCTAAAAACGAGCAATATTCTTCTTGATAAAGATATGAATCCAAAAATATCAGACTTTGGTCTTGCTAGGACATTTTGGGGAGATCAAACTGAGGCCAATACAAAGAGAGTGATGGGAACACAGTAAGTAGACTAACAATGGCTTATTACTTGAAGATGCAACCCTTTTCTCTTCCATGATTTTTATTGTGTGATATACATGCTACAATGCAGTGGTTATATCTCCCCTGAGTATGCAGTGCGTGGCGTTTTTTCAATGAAATCTGATGTGTTTAGCTTTGGTGTAATCGTGCTTGAAGTAGTTAGTGGGAGGAAGAACAGGGAGTTCTCTGTCCCACACCAAGATCTTAACCTTCTTGGACATGTAAGTAATTATCAATAATAACTTTAGTGCTTAGATCAAAAGTGAGTTTACCTTGCTTCTTGTAAACGGCCTATCACTTAGAGCTATTGGTTCATAAAAGTTCAGATGAACCCCTATTATCAAAGTTTTAATTTAAATGTCTTCCAGGCATGGAAATTGTGGAGTGAAGATAGGCCTCTGGAGCTGGTAGATGAAGCACTTGGTGGTTCAATCATTGAAGATGAAGTCTTGAGATGTATTCATATGGGGCTCTTATGTGTTCAAGAGAGACCAGAAGATAGGCCTAACATGTCATCAGTAATCCATATGCTGAACGATGATAAACCACTATCCAGGCCAAGGCAGCCAGCATTTTATCCACACCAAGAAGCTTCTTCACCCAAAAACAGTGAGATATGTTCAACAAATGATATTTCCATCACATTGCTAGTGGCAAGATGATATATTTTAGTTTCAATGCAAATTAGTTCTGTATTGAGTTGTGTAAGTTAACTTGTTTCATGAAGTTCCTGATCGAGAATTCAGTTGTCTCTCGGTGGATTTATAGTGAAGTCATTAACAACGTGCTTAATGATGATTAAAATCGATCATTATTTATTTAAATAGAAATAATAGCAGCGTTGTTGAGCAGTGAAGTCTTTAATCTTAATTTTGAATAGAGCATTCTTGTCTAGAAATTTTAACCAACTCTAGGAGCTTTCTATTACAGGAGTGACAGTTGCACAAACTTATACGCTATGCAAGTTATTGGAAAAGAGCTTTTGTCCTGCTGTCACTATTTCTGAACGCTGCATGTTATGCACATGACTCACATTTTTTTTTTCCCGATGGTTCAGTACAAGATACTCGACTCACTAACCAAGTGAGGAGACAAATTCAACATAACAGGAAAACAATACCTATATCATAGAGACATATTGACACGAGACATATCATAGGACTTAAAACTTGCACAGAGACATATCATATTGACTCAAGACACCACCAAATAGGGATGTCCACGAGATAGCATGACAGCACCTAGGACCACAGTACCTATACCAGCACCAAATCAAAGGACATGGACAGCAAAAAGGCCCTTGATGAAGTTCTTCAAATAACACAGCATAAGCAGCCACCAACTGTGAAACAAATTGTTCCATCCTTTGTCATAACATGTGGACAGCAAGCTTTCTCCCTTGATTGGCTGATAGCCCCATGGATTAGATCATGCATCACCTATCCCTTAGTTATATCCGTTGATGACCAGCTAACAATTCTGATGTCTGAACCTGCAATAAGATCATTCCATCTAGGTAGCCATCTGAACACAGATCTTCTTGTTTGTTTTATAGAAATATGTTGCAACCAATGTTTTATATTGTGAAGGCCATTGTAAACAAGTCGGAGCTCCCAAGAAGGATCGAAATCTTCCTTAAGCATCTGACAGAGTAAATATGAGAAGGTACAAATCCGAAAATCACAGTCTAAGGACCCCACCTCTTCTAATACAAATTGTGGTGCTGCCTCCAAGGATCAAAGATAGCTAAGAGCCGATCACCAAAACTGCTTGAACCTGATACTGCTGATGCCAGAACACAAGAAACTGCTTTCATTCACTTCCATGATGCAGAATGAGACAATCAAAAGACAAAACAGTCTATAGCACTAGCTATAACTTCTGTCATAGTGCACAAGAATCAAGTTAAAACACATCCACCTGATGCAGGGGGAGAGTCTCCAAAAGACAGATCATCCTTCAGCTTTAGCACTTTCATACAAGATGTTTAAGTAGCCGCAAAGAGGACAGCCTGCATACACAGAAAGAGAGACTCCAGAAAACATGAAAAATCAAAACTGCAATCTTAGGACATCATATCTGCACGTCTGCATCAGCTGTAAAGATTGCAAGTCAAATTGACACCAACACAATGAAGAGATTCACACCCGTGTTGAGACAATCTGCAGCAGCAGGCCATATTATTGTCTCCACCAAACGATAGATGTCCTCCCATGCAAAAAACAAACCAGGCTTACCAAATGCTGTATATGACTCCTACGTACAAACATATGTTACCATCATCTACATATTTTGAAAAGGTAGTTTGAAATAAAGAGCAGTAGAAGAAATTATATATATAAGGTATCCCCTTCCTATTATCAGGAAAGACGAATAATTCTCTTCGCAATAATCAAACTTGAATTTTCAAATAGTATTCTCTCTAGAAATCAAACCGACATCCTATCTACGACCACAGTGTGCCTCTGCCACTACACCAACTCCTTTGTTGATGATAGACATGACTCTTTATTTGCTTTTTTTTTTTTTTTTTTTTTTAAACTTATTCTTACACAAACTTCAATAATTTTTTTATCAGAAAATAATTTTCTTGTATAAAAAGTACAAACAAATGTAGCTACTTTATATAAAGGGCTTTCTCTAGTACCATTAGACTGCGATGGTGTTTTGTGTGTTCGACACGCTTCAGGCATGAACATTTAGTGGAAACATGTCTACACATGTCCAATTAAAAAATATATATATTTTCAGTTTAAACATACTTCGGACATGGCTAAAACACAAGGTGAATATGGTTCATACGTATGACGGACATAGCCAGAACACTTATTTTTTTACAAAAATCTATTTTAATGAATCAATTCATATAGTTAAAAATCCAACCTGATACCTAATTTTAGACTAACTTTATCTATTTTTTAGAGAGTGTATTCTTTACTAATAAATGAAATAACAACAGCGGTAGAGAGGCAAATAAAGTTGATCTTTAGATAGTCATTTTAGTTAATTTTTTGTTATACATGTTCTTGTATGTAACAAGTGTTACTAAGAACTATAAACAGAAATGATACCCTATGTTTTTTTAGAAGGGTCTTAGAAATAAACACATGGCATACACAAAGATGCTCCATGTTTTGTGAGAAGGACTCAAAAAGTGAACACTAAAATGAGACCTATATGTCACACAGACTAATAATATGACCAAAATGCATATATTGTTTTCGTTGTTAAAAAAAGACAAGTGATATTTATTATATTAATATAAAATTAATTTAGTAGATGCTGTCAGAATAATTTAAAGAGAAATAACTATGTAATCTAAAGAAATTATAAATATATGTGCTTATAATAACCACATGGAATGTACTAAAGCCATATGGATGTATGATTTTTAAGTGACCTTTATCCCTTTGATGTTTTATATATATATATTGCATCCATCTCTTTCTTTGCACTTGTTTCCTTTTTTTGACTAAGTTACTTGTAGGTTGTATTTATTTGATGCCTCTAATAGGTGTTAAAGGAAGTAATCAATCTATTTATAATATATTAATTCTAAGACCCAAATTATGGTATATTAAATAATTGACACTTAAATATTCTATAATTTTGCTATGTCAACTTATTGTTAGAAGGATCATTTTCTTATATAATCCCCTTAATCCTACGAAGCCACATTGACAAAGTCATCTCACATCTCTTCTCTCCAACATCCCTCTCCATCACCCCGTACCCCTTTTCGTTTCCCTTCTCCTTTCATGTAACACCCTCCAATAATAAACACAGATGCTCTCCTTTATTCTTCCATTATGTAAAATATAGTGACAGCAAATTGACTCAAGCAGTTACATAATCCGAAATCAAGAGCAATAAACAAGGATGTCAGTGACAAAAAATGACTCAAGCAACTATAATTCAAATCTAAAACTGCCTAATATGTATGCTATAATTGAAACCATAATTAGCTCCTAAAAAACCGAATTCTCCTTTCTTTGCTTCTTAACTACAGTCAGCTATATCTTCCATCATAAATCATAAGCTGCAAACCAAGAACCATACCAGAAATTTGCCAGTTGTGAAGCTTCTTCAGCTGATATCACCTCTTTTTTCACATGCCAAGTACACCAAATTACCACAAAATAAGCTTTTGTCCATGACGTCAACATATTCTTCCTCCATTTCATTTCCATCCATGATGCAAAGAAGTTTTTCCTCTCACAAGGAAAACCCAACACCCCCATCTGTTCAGCCATTGGCAACCACAAGTTCCATGCAAAATCACATGAGAAAAGCAAATGATCAATGGTTTCCTCATGATTGCAGCAGAGTATGCATTTCTTCTTAGATTACTGTAACAGGTTCAATTTTAGCAACCGATCGTCATCACAAACCAAGTTAAGAGTTCAACTCTTGGAGGTACAAGACCCTTTCACACATCTTTTGCATAGCTATGACTATTTGTTGCTTGGGAGTTGTTTGAACACTTAGTTACAACATTCACAAAAAATTCACAGAGAAGATGCCTTTCTCATAAAACCTTCATGCTATTTTGTCTTGAGCGCCATATGTCTTTGTTATATTTATGTTAACAAAAATTTTCATTTGATCATAAAAAAATAAATTTTAATTTTATCATATAGTTATGCTACTCCAAATTATTGGTATATTTACTAGATAAATTCTATATTTTATCCACCCATGCAATGCGCAGGTCTCCTTCTAGTTGTGATTTATTCTAATGCAATAGAAGCACAAAGTGAAATAATACAAGCACTTATGAAGGTATTGGTTACTGTCCATTTAATTGTATAATCATAGCTGAACCATAATATTCCATGTAACCGTCAGTGGCAACAAATTGAAAGAGCAGTGGAATACAAAAATGATAGAACCACTTAGGTGAGTATGTGACTGCATGAAAAGGGACTAACTTTGGAGGTGATAATTTGAACAATATCTGCCGTAGCTAAGGTGCCAATGCCACAGCATGTGATTCAGTTTTATATATTATAAATAGATCAGGTCAGAAGTGGCTAATTCTATAAAAAGCAATCCTTCGAAACTATGTCAAAATTAGCATACGATTTGTGCATTTTCCCCGCACATCAATAGGTTGAGTGGTCTCCACGGCACTCCTTTTGTTTTTCTTGGGACTGCTAGTAGATAGAATTACTAAATTTCTTCATTCACTGTCGCTGATGTTAGCCTTCTGTTTGAGAAACAGACTCTTTCTATCTTTTTCAAACACAAATGCTACGTTGATCATATGGTCAAGTCATGCTTTATTTTCTTTTACTTACTTTTGTGGACTAAGTCTTTGCCAGACAAGTGTAGACCAGGATTAACCAAAACATATTCCACTAGAGAGGTAGTTTTATTCCTCTTCTGATAACATGTTTTACCTTTAAACACACGTATTATTTTGACATGGTTCAGAACCAAAAACCAAAAACACGAGAATCAATCATCGAACGTTATACCAGAACCAATGTTGAGCTTTTTTCATCCCTAACTCCTCGTTGCTCCTTTCTGTTGTATTCAGCATTGTTATCTTGGTTCTTCTCTTACTTCTCTCAAAAGCACTTTGTTGCTTTTACAATCTCATACAGGGTAACCCCTTGCCCCTTAAACTCTATGTTCAGGAAGAACCTTATTTTTTTATTTTTTTTCTGAAAATTACGATGAACATTAGAATTGTGTGTATTATTTGCTTCTTATTATTCTTGTTCATAAGAACATCCACTTCACTAGACATGATTGCACCAAGTCAATCCATCAGAGATGGTGAGACTTTAATTTCAGCTGGTGGAATTTTCGAACTAGGATTCTTCAGCCCCGGGAACTCGAATGGTCGATACTTGGGAATATGGTACAAGCTGTCTCCTTTAACAGTTGCATGGGTGGCCAACCGTGACAAACCAATCAACAACACATCTGGAGTTTTGGAAGTCAACAATCAAGGAGTTCTTGTGCTTCACAATGGCACAAACAACACCTTCTGGTCGTCCAATGTATCGAAAGCAGCTGCAGAGAATCCAGTTGCACAACTCTTGGACTCAGGAAATCTTGTTGTGAGAGATATAAATGATGGTAATATGGACAATCTATTGTGGCAAAGTTTTGATTATCCTTGTGATACTTTGTTGCCGGGAATGAAGCTCGGATGGAATCTAGAGACAGGCCTCGATAGGTTCCTATCATCTTGGAAAAGTACCGATGATCCTGATTATGGAGATTATTCATTTAAAATAGACCTTAGAGGCTATCCACAAGCAATTCAAATGAAGGGAACTGCTATAATTACCAGGGCAGAGCCATTGACACTTCCACTTCCTAAACAAAGTCCATATTCAAAATCTGAATTTGTTCTGAATGGAAAGGAGAGATTCTATGAGTTCCAACTCATTGATAATTCTACTTTCATTAGATTAGTAATTACCCCTTCAAGCACTAGGCAGCTTTTACATTGGACAAAAACCAGTGGCTGGGAAGCCGTCTGGTCTAAACCATCAGTTCGGTGCGACCATTATGCATTGTGTGGTGCGAATTCTATCTGCAATACTGTGAACACTCCAGATTGTGCTTGCCTGAAAGGTTTTGCACCAAAGTTTCCAAGAGAGTGGAATATGTCATATTGGTCGAATGGTTGTGCTAGGATCACTCCATTGAGTTGTAGCAAAGATGGGTTCATAAAGTACACAGGCATGATTCTTCCTGACACATCTTCTTCTTGGTATAATAAGACCATGTTCCTTCAGGAATGTGAGAATTTATGTCTGCAAAACTGTACCTGCACAGCATATGCAAATCTGGATAAACGTGGTGGGGGAAGTGGTTGCTTACTTTGGTTTCATGATCTGATTGACATGAGACAATCATCTCAAGATGGACAAGACATTTACATACGTGTCCCTTCTTCGGAGCTAGGTAGCCTCTCTGGTTTTCTCCATTTCCTTTTGCTTTTTGCTTTCTGATTGACTAGAATATATTTTCAGAATATCAGTGTAAAGTCTTAATGAGAGGGCCCTTGGGAGTTGGGAGGGTGAACTAAGGGTGGCAAAAAATTTTGGTTCTCCTTTTCTACTTCACCTATGTTGTTCAAATGGTGACAGCAGGAAAATACTTTGGATGTCGCAAGTTATGTAAGCTATTTTTGTATGTAAGCAACTAGCTACAGCAGTAATCACCTTCTACTGTGTAGCCCTGCTCACTGGCACATTTCACCTCTTTTCTATAGTACCTAAATTTTTTAGCATGTTAATTGAGAGTGCTCTTTAATATGATCTCTCAGACCTTAATCAGAGCAATGAGTTCAGAAAGAAGAAGCTTGCAGGCATCATCACTGGCTCTACTGTGTTCATAATGTGCATAATACTGGGATTGGTGAAATGTGTATGGAAAAATAAACTTGAGAAGCCTGGTGAGTGCAGGATATTTTACCTTTGACTAGTTGCAATATTTTGGGAGAAATATAATTTCTTGATCTTAAGAATAAAGTCTTATTCTCTGCCTAATTATTATTTTGTATATTTTCATTTTATAAAATATATTACTAATTCATGCCTAAACTTTTATTCAACCCCTATCTTACCGGTCATTTACGTTAATTCAAGAACTTCTGATATATTGCTATTAATTCCCAAGAACATTTTCTGCAGGGATATTAAAAATAATTTTCTCGAAAGAACTTTTTAGCAAAAGGGAGAAAGAGGACAATGATCTTCCAACATTTGATTTATCAACCATAGTTTATGCCACTAATCGCTTTTCTAGCCACAACAAATTGGGAGAAGGTGGCTTTGGACCTGTCTACAAGGTATTAATTGGGTTATGTACACCGTGATATTATCTCTTTTACAAATTATATGATCCTAACCATTGTGATTAGGGTGTACTTGCCAATGGGATGGAGATTGCTGTCAAAAGGCTTAAAAAGAATTCTGAGCAAGGTCTGCAGGAGTTGAAAACTGAAGTTCAGTTAATTGCTAAACTTCAGCATCGCAATCTTGTAAAGCTTCTTGGTTGTTGCATTCAACAAAATGAGAAACTCCTAATTTATGAGTTCATGCCCAACAGAAGTTTGGACTACTTTATTTTTGGTTCATATCTTAACCATCCCAAATTTATGCTTTTATTTTGCAATTACCATGAGGTAAATATCAAGCTAACTTTGGATTTTATTGACATACCAGATGATGGTAGAAGAAAATTATTAGATTGGACTAAGCGCTTCCAAATTATTAGCGGGACAGCTCGAGGCCTAGTTTATTTACATCAAGACTCAAGGCTAAGAATCATTCATAGAGATCTTAAAACGAGCAATATTCTTCTTGATAATGATATGAATCCAAAGATATCAGACTTTGGTCTTGCTAGGACATTTTGGGGAGATCAAACTGAGGCTAATACAAAGAGAGTGATGGGAACTCAGTAAGTAAACTAACAAATATTTATTGCTTTTTTTTTTTTGGTGGTCGTGAACAATTGTTTGTTTCTTGAAATTGCAACCCTTTTCATTGCCACAATTATTATTATTATTATTATTATTATTATTGGGGGTTTACTTTGCCATGATTTTTGTTGTGTGATATACATGCTACAATGTAGTGGCTATATCTCTCCTGAGTATGCAGTGCGTGGCTCTTTCTCAATGAAATCTGATGTGTTTAGCTTTGGCGTAATTGTGCTCGAGGTGGTAAGCGGGAGGAAGAATAGGGAATTTTCTATCCCACACCAAGATCTTAACCTTCTTGGACATGTAAGTAATGATCAATAACAACTTTAGAGATAAGATCAAAAGTGATTTTAGCTTGCTTCTTGTAAACTGTCAATCATTTAAAGTTGCAGATTTGATTTCTATTTTTATTTCCTATATTTTATATTTTTACAATTTTATGAATGAAATAGTAAAAATAGTGGAAACAATGAAATTTTGTTTCATGTTTTCATTTCTTGTTTTTACTATTTTATTTACAAAATATTGAAAACAGAAAACATAGAAAATGAAAACAGAAACTGAAAGTAAAAACCAAACAGACTAGCTCCTAAAAGTTCATATGAACACAAACTGGCATAATTTTAATTTAAATGTCTTCCAGGCATGGAAATTGTGGAGTGAAGAGAGACCTCTGGAGCTAGTCGATGAATCACTTGGTGATTCAATCATTCAAGCTCAAGTGTTGAGATGTATTCACATGGGGCTCTTATGTGTGCAAGAGAGACCCGAAGATAGGCCTAACATGTCGTCTGTAATCCATACGCTGAATGATGATAAACCTCTAACCAGGCCAAGGCAGCCAGCATTTTATCCACACCAAGAAAGTAGTTCTTCGCCCAAAAACAATGAAATGAGTTCGACAAATGATATTTCCATCACGTCCTTAGAGGCAAGATAGTATATTTTATTTCCAATGCAAATTAGTTGTGTAAGTAACTTGTTTCATGAAGCTCCTGATCGAGAATTTAGTTGTCTCTGTGTGTGTGTGTATACATGATATAATGGAAGCCATTAACAATGTGCTCAATGATGATATTAACATCAACCATAATTTAAATAGATATAATAGCAGCGTTGCTGGTCAGTGAAACATTTTTATCTTAATTTTGCATAGCATTCTTTGGTCCTACATTAACCTTTTGTGAATTGTTCCGATTGTGCACATATTTCTTATGGCTGTGCTTGGATAATCTTCTATATAAAGTATTTTCAAGATACAAAACAGAAATAGAAATAGCTCTCAATTTATTTATTTATAATATTTTTAAAAGTTTATCTAAATAAGCTTAAATCATTTTAAAAATGTAGAGTAAATCTACATTTTAGTTCTTGAAAAATTTTCATTTTAATATTTAATTCTTAAAAAATTAAATATATACCTAAACTATTTTTTTAATACTTTAATTCTTAGAAGATTAAATATATATATTTTATTTTTTGAATGATTTTTTAATATTTTAATTCTTAAAATATCAAATGCGTACACTTTGTTTTTAAAAGATTTCACATTAAATATATTAATTCCTTAACAAGAAAACCATATACACATTAGTTCCTAAAAAATTAGTATATTAAAATCAAATTTTTTCAGAGACTAAATGTGTATATGATTTTCATATTACAAAAATTAATGTGTTTAATATGAATCTTTTAAGAATTAAAATGTATAAGAACTATTTCATTCTTTGTTTTTTATATAATTTATTTAAATGAAAAATTATTAAACAAATAAAAAATAAGATAATAAAAATATAATTTTTTAAATAAAGAATGTTTAATATAATTTAATTATAAGTAATTAAAATAATTATATATATGATATATAATTCAATTAAATTTTGAAATATGAGATTAACCTGATTAAATTTTAATATATAAAGATTCTTTTCTCTTCCTCTCTCTCCCTTTCTCTCATTTTTATATTATGAAAATAATAAAAATAAATATTTAAAATATATAAATAAATGAAAATTTATTTTCAATACAAATTATATTTATCTCTAACAAAAATTAAAATAATTACAATTACGAAAGTAAATATTTAAACAAGTAAGAGAGATTATCTATTTGGTTTTTTTAATTTTATTAAAATAAAAAATATTTATAAAAATTAAATAAATAAATAATAAATATTATTTAGCATAAACTATAACTGTATATAATAAAAATAATAAAATTTTAAAATAATTATATTTAAAAATAAAAAGTCCTTTATTTGTTAATTTATAATTAATTAAAATTTCACATTTGTCCATAAAAAAATTGATTTTAAATATATTAATTTTTTAAAGACTAATGTATAAATGATTTTTTTTTTTTGTTAAAGATTTAATATGTTTAATATAAATTTTTTTGTGAATTAAAGTGTATATATTTAATTTTTTAAAAACTAAAATGTTAAAAAAATTTAGAAACTAAAATATATATACTTAATTTTCTAAGATCTAAAATATTAAAACGAAAATTTTTATAAACTAAATGTAGATTTACGCAAAAAAAATTTTCCCTTATATGAAATGCACAAGCAAAAGCATCTATCTATTTTTCATACAAAGCTACTTTCCCTTATCCCATTAGACCTGGAGGGGTTTTGGTATCATCATAATTAGTTCAGAAGCACTGTTATTTGAACCCCAAAATATGGAGTGTTGCATCAATATATCACATCATATATTCTTAAAATTTAATATCATGTATTTTTAATTTTTTTTAAACTCTCTTCATATTGATCACACGGTTGTTAGCCAGTATATCGCGACAACCGAGGTACACTTACCATTTCTCAAAGAATTCGGCTTCTCCGAGTGGTTTTCATAAGATTCAAGCCTCTGCTGCTACTTCTGCTTCATCCAGCTTGTTCGACGCCGAGAAAGAGCCTCGCAAGACTACTCCAATGGCTTTGGAATTGAACCCAGCACTCTCCCATCCCATCCACACCCCACTTATTGGATTCATCATTGCAGGCCACAGCCACAAGAACTGCAGGTAACCATAGATGCCACTCAACATTCAGTTCAGTTGTTGTTGTTAGACTAAACGCTAAACTAAAAACTTCAAACACTGTTCACAATAATTGAAAATTAAAAATATCAATCATATCAGTCCTTCTTAATTTTTAGTTATCAGACACATTAATTCCCTTTTTTTTTTTTTTACACACATTAATTCCTTTTTATTATGATGGACAGAGGGTTTTCATTTCTCTAATATGTTCACAAATTCGGGTTTTACTTTTGGTTATTATAAGATAAATTTAAATGTATTTTTAATATAAAAATTTTTTATATTATTATTAAATAATATATTTTTATTTATAAAATTTTAAAATAATAGATTATTATATCAAATATTTTTATTAATATAATAATATATAATTAGATGTTTATATAAAAAAATTTTATGTGTCGAAATTAAATCCTCTTATTATTATTATTATTATTATTATTATTATTATTATGTTGTTGTTGTTGTTGTTGTTGTTGTTGTTGTTATTGTTGTTGTTGCCGTGAGTGAGGGAGAAGGGAGGGGCGTGGCTGAATGCATTTAACTGAAACTCGTCTTGTGAGATGGAAAGAAGAGGAGAAGGAACTTTGAAATCGTTGAATTTTGAAATTAGTTTGGGATAGGTTAGGGGAGAAAATGATTTTGAAACTAGGGGTGGCAATTAGCCTACTTGTGAGTATCCATCCTGTCCCGACTTCTGTTAAAAACCTACCTCAAAACTGGGCGGATAGGAGCCGGCGCAAGTTTAAATACAGGTAAGATTGAGTTTAGATTCAACTTTCTACTCTATCTGTATCTCATATATATATATATATAAGATTATTTTTTAAAATATTTCTATTACTTTGAAGTTGTATTTAGTTAAAAGTAAAGATAGATATAACAAATTTTTAATGTGTAATTTTTTATATGAAATTAATCTATAAAAATTTTTATTTTATTTTTAACTCCCATATCAAATACACCTCAAATATAAATTAAATTTTAAAATAATTTTTATATTAAAAATTTAAGATAATTTTTTAAGTATTTAAAAAAAGTAATAGATAATGACGAGTAAGATATAGGTTAGGATAAATTATCTACGAATAGGGTTTGAATTTTGAATATCAAAACCCGTGACTAAGATAGAAGCATGTTGAGATTTATTTAACGAAGGGTAGGGCGAATTTTGGTTGAATTAAGACCGCCCCATTGCCACCCCTATTTGAAACGTGACCGACGTCACATGTCCCACATCAGTCGTGTCGGGAAGAGTTTCGGGCTTGTTAGCATTTTTCTTTTTTGGGTCTCTTTTCTCGGTTCCTAAAAAAAATGCACCAAACAAGAAAAATGAAAATACACCTCTTTTTATTGGCATCTTGTCTTGGTTACTGTACGTTGCTTGACACTCTGTATTTTGATGCCATAGGCTTCTCCTTAATCTTTCTCCTTTCGTCAACTTACGGCCAGTTTTGTTTTTCCAGTTTCATTTCTCCTGTTGGTCAAATGAGAATCAGCCTTTGATATATAAAGTTTCACATTTGTTCCTATCTCAAGTCTGAATTCCCTTGCGCCACTTATGGGGGCATACTTTTTCAGAAGAGATTGTATTTAGACAAGGATGCTGAGTGTAGGTTGTGTGTGGTTTGTCAAGAAGTTCCTTAGTTTCAACTTCATCATGTGACACTGTAGTTGTATAATACTTCCAAGCTAGTTGATTGACACGTCTGACTTCGTTATGAATAGGGAGGAATGAAAATAGAAAATAAAAAAAAAAAAGAAAAAAGAAAAGAAAAGTGAAGTTTGTCTCTTTGAGGGCGTATTTAACAAGGCATTGGCCTGAAAAGAACACTTGGCACCTCCATGGTTGTGATGCTGATATTAATAACATTTGATAGTCGAAGAGTGCAATGGAAAGAAGATAAACTAATCCATCATTGTGGGCCAAAACTCAGCATTGATTATGCTAATTAACTTGGATATGGCTTGCAACAAGTGGAGAAAAATTATTCATAAATTAACTGCCTTGCTAGTTGATGCTGAACTGCTGATAGGCTGAGTGGTCTCCACGGCACTCTTTTTCTTCTTCTTCTTCTTCTTCGGACTGCTACTGGATGGAATTACCAAATTTCTTCAATCACTGTTGCCGATTTTAGTCTTTACAGACACTTTCTATCTTTTTCAAATGCAAGTTATAGCTACGTTGATCATACGGTCAATTCATGCTTTCTGGTCTTTTACATCGTGTCTTCTACTCCCATTTTGGTGGATTTAACCAAAACATATTCCACAACAGAGCTTGAATTATTCCTCCAGTTACTAGCACCCATGTCTATAAACATGTTTTTGCCTTTAAAAACAGCAACCCAGGAAAATCAGTTCCTTACCACTTTTCATTGTATTTTTAGTCTGAGAAACAAGTTATTCCTCAATAAAATAATGCAAAACTTGAGAGTGCTATGGTTTTGGTCTTTTCTATTCTCACTTCTATTAAGAACCTCCACTAGACAATATAACCCCTATTCAATCTATCAGTGATGGAGAGACATTAATTTCGAGTGGAGGAACCTTTGAACTTGGCTTCTTCAGTCCTGGAAACTCAAAGGCCCGATACTTAGGCATCTGGTACTATAATATATCCCCTTTGACAGTGGTGTGGGTGGCCAACAGAGAAACACCACTCGAGAATACCTCAGGAGCTTTAAAAGTCAGTGATCAAGGACTTTCTGTCCTTTCTAATGGCACCAACAACAGCACTGTGTGGTCCTCCAACATGCCAGGCAAAGCAGAGAATCCAGTTGCACAGCTCCTGGAATCGGGAAACCTTGTTGTGAAAGATGGCCACAATGAGGAGCGCTACCTATGGCAGAGTTTTGATTATCCTGGTGACAATTTCTTGCCAAGAATGAAACTGGGATGGGATCTTGTGACGGGCCTAGAGTGGTCTATAACATCTTCGAAAAGTGCTGATGATCTTGGCCAAGGAGACTACAAATTGAAAATAGACCGTAGAGGCTATCCACAAGCAGTTCAAATGAAGGGAACTGTTATAATGACTAGGATAGGGCCATGGAATGGGATTTCTTTTTCAGGATCTGCACTTGATTTTCGCTATAGTGAAATGTCAGCTGAATTTGTTTTCAATGAAAAAGAGCTATTTTATGAGTTCCAACTTGAACATGTTTCTAATTTTCTCAGGTATGTGGTAACCCCTTGGGGCAGTGGGCAGCTTTTACTTTGGTCAAGACAAACCAGCAGCTGGAAGCCTCTATTTTCTATACCACAAGCAGAATGTGACACTTATGCATTGTGTGGTGCAAATTCAATTTGTAGTGTCATTAAGCCTCCAGCTCCAATCTGTGCATGCCTGAAAGGATTTGTACCAAAATATCCAGAAAAATGGAATGACTCATACTGGTCTGATGGCTGTGTTAGGATCACTCCATTGAGTTGCAGCAAAGATGGGTTCAGGAAGCTCACAGGCATGTTGTTGCCTGACACATCTTCTTCCTGGTATAACAAGACCATGAACCTGCAGGAATGTGAGGATTTGTGTCTGAAAAATTGTTCCTGTACAGCATATGCCAATTTGGATATTCGTGGTGGAGGAAGTGGTTGCTTAATTTGGTTTCATGAACTGATTGACATGAGACAGGGGGCACAAGACCTTTATATTCGAATACCTATATCAGAGATAGGTACCCACTTTATTTATTATTATTATTATTTTGTTTTGCTTTCTGATCTTTGATTGATTACTTTATAATTTTACAATACTTCAATGTAAAGAATTAGGAAACACTGCTTTGGAATCTAGATATCTCAGACAGCAATCGGAAAAATGAGTCCGGCAAGAAGAAGCTCGCAGGCATCATGGTTGGCTCCACGTTCATCATGAGCATAATACTTGGACTGGCAATATGTGCATGGAGAAACAAACTTGAGAAGCCAGGTGAATACATGATATTTAACCTGTGAGTACTGCAACTACTGCAGAAATATTTGGGAGAAATATATTTTTTGCAATGTTAAAAGTCTTATTCTTTTTTGGATTATGATTTCGTGTATTTTGCTTTTCAATAAAATTAATAAATCAACCCAAAACTTTTATTCAATGCTTCATCAAATTAACCATCTACGTTAATTCTTGAACTTCTGATACATTGCTGATCATTCCCATTTTGCTAGAAATATTTTGTTGGAAGCAAAGTGCTCGGACGATGGAAAAGGAGGACGTAGATCTTCCAACATTTGATTTACCAACCATAGTTTATGCCACTAATCACTTCTCTAGCAGCAACAAATTGGGAGAAGGGGGCTTTGGATCGGTGTACAAGGTGCTAATGTGAATATTTTCACCATGGTATTATATTCTTCACATACTATATGATCCTAACAATTGTCATTAGGGTGCACTTGCCAATGGGACGGAGATTGCTGTCAAGAGGCTTTCGAAGAATTCTGAGCAAGGACTGCAGGAGTTCAAAACTGAAGTTCAGTTAATTGCTAAACTTCAGCATCGCAACCTTGTAAAGCTTCTTGGTTGTTGCATTCAACAAAAGGAGAAGCTTTTGATTTATGAGTTCATGCCCAACAGGAGTTTGGACTACTTTATTTTTGGTTCATGTCTTACCCATTCTGAATTTATGGTTATCTTTTACCATTACCATCCAGTAGATATCATGCTAACTTTGAATGTTCTCAACAAGCCAGATGGTGCTAGAAGAAAATTATTAGATTGGGCTAAGCGCTTTCAAATTATTAGCAGGATAGCTCGAGGTCTAGTCTATCTACATCAAGACTCTAGGCAAAGAGTCATTCATAGAGATCTAAAAACCAGCAATATTCTTCTTGACAAAGATATGAATGTGAAAATATCAGACTTTGGCCTTGCTAGGACATTTGGTGGGGATAAGATTGAGGCCAAAACAAAAAAAGTTGTGGGAACGCAGTAAGTAGGCTAAGAAATTGTTTATTACTTTAACCTAAAACCTTTTTCTTTGTTATGATTCTTATGTGATATGCATGCTACAATGCAGTGGTTATATTTCTCCTGAATATGCAGTGTGTGGCTCTTTCTCAATGAAATCTGATGTGTTTGCCTTTGGCGTAATTGTGCTTGAGGCGGTAAGTGGGAGGAAGAACAGAGAGTTCTGTGTCCCTCACCAAAGTCTTAACCTTCTTGGACATGTAAGTAGTACTGAATAATAACTTAAGATGAAAAGTGATGTTATAGCTATTGTAACTTCATCAAATTTAGAGATATTGTTTCACACTTCACATTAGTTTAGATAAACTCAAAATTAGTATAAATAATAATGTCAATGTCTTTCAGGCATGGGAGTTGTGGAATGAGGAAAGGCCCTTGGAGCTGGTAGATGAATCATTGGGTGATTCAGTCATTCAAGCTCAAGTATTGAGATGTATTAACATAGGGCTATTATGAGTGCAAGAAAGACCAGAAAATAGGCCCTAACATATCATCTGTGATTCATATACTTAATGATGATAAACCACTACCCAGGGCTAGGTTGCGAGCATTTTATCCACACCAAGAAGATTCTTCCCTAATAAATAATGAAGTTTGTTCAGAAAATGAGGTTACCATATCATTGTTAGAGGCAAGATAGTAGATTTTACTTTCAATGAAGTTATGTGATTATTCACTTGTATAAATAAATAGGCTTGTTAACAATACTAGGCTGGTTCAAGTGCTTAGGTATATGTTTTTTTATGTCTCAATTCGAGTTTTTTGAATGAATAATTGGAGATCTACATGCCCATAACAACTCTGCATGAGCCATATGAAAAATAGGATTGTTTCCTGAAAATAATTTTTATTATATGTATAAAATATGATTGGTACATCTTTATATAAAATATAATTTTAGTCTAAGAGATTAATTTTGATGCAGTGATAATGTAAATAAGTTTTACACTATCATCCAATCAAATGTTTATGTTTGTAAGATATTTAAGATGGTAGATAGTTGAGTCAAATATTTTTATTGATGTGGTAATATATAATTGGATATTTGTGTAATTTTTTTTTTTACATTGATAATGCATATAAATTAAATCCTTAATCAAGTTGTTAAGTTATATTATTATCTATCATTTATTTATTTGTTTGAACCTTTTTTGGTGAATTATTTGTTTGTTTGAATGTAAAAAAACAAAAATAAAATGTTTATAAATGAATAAATGTGTCATTCTTACTTTTATATATTTTAAAAAATATGTTTAATTAACTTTAACACAAATATATCCATCTCCTGCTTCTTGTAAAAATAGGATTCTCATTTTGAAAGTGAGAAGTGGAGAAAGAGAGAAAAGAAGGTGAATCTGATAGAGAAAATAATGAAACTCTGAATCTAAATGAATGTGTATAAAAGGGGTTTTATATATACTCACTTAACTTAATTACTGCAACTAAGTAGTTAACTAACCAAAATAACAAAATAACAAACTTTAACTAACTGTAACTACCCTTCCAATAACACTTTTCTTTTTGGGTCATGTTCCGGTGACACTTGTTAGGGTAAAATTTAGTGTAATGATCTGATGGTCAAAATCAATACTTAAGCAAGTAATGAAATATTACCAAACCAATCCATCATGCGCTAGATTGAACCGGTCATACACATTTATATTTGTGCAATTTTTATTATAATTTTTTTGGCCTATTATCACACACACACGCGCATCAACTTCCCTGCCCTCCATGCTATCTTCTTTTAAGTCAAGTACATCTCTGAAAAAGTATATATTTTTAATTTTTTTTTAAAGCCTGTCAAAAATATATATGCATATGCATGCCAATATGCGTTCAAAATTAGCTTGACATGCAATAAAAACATAGTCGGTCACAAAATTGAAAAATAATAATAAGAAATGGCAGCATGGGAAAGTTAAACATAGCTTAAACAAATTCTGTGATTTAGCATATATATTATTAACATTGATATTTGCCCAAAAAAATATTATTAGGCTGAAGTTTGAAAGACATTGATAGTGGCAATTATTTCCTTTCAAAGACAAGTACATAACTGGATCCTGATATAAGCCGACATTGTAGGATATTGACAACTCCAACTCAACCATTTAGGAATGCATTATGATTGATGATGTTTTTTGCAGAGTCCCAACATGATCTTAATTATGATACTATCGTTAATTAGGAAAGTTGTTTGATGCTGATAAGTCAAAGCTGTTTCTGTAAAATTATATTAGAAGTCATGGCATGCATTAGACAAGTCCAAATCTTATGCTTCAAGAATTTGTTTGATGACCCCTGTTTGGAGCAGTTGTAATGCTACTTCCACATCAGAAGCCAGTGTTTGGAACTAGTCAAATTAGTAGAAAAATGTAAACTATTCATTTATGCAATTGAAGTCACACTCTTCCTACTTTGACAATTCATGAAGCACTAAGCATTTAGCAAGACCATCTAATATAAGTTGAATAATGGGATGCTGTATGTAAAGTATAAGATAATTATATGGATAGCTATGAGGTGCTATTGCTGTGCTCTCTTCTATTCTTCTTCACTCCCACCATCACTGCACTAAGCAGTATCACTCCAAAACGGTCCACACATTACAATGAAACCCTGATTTCATCATCTGGAAATTTTGAAGCAGGTTTCTTCAGCAAATTAGATGCAAGGTTACTGTACTTTGCTTGACGCATCGTGTTTTGATGCCATATACTTCTCCCTCATCTATGTCTTTTCATCAGCATGCAGTCAGTTTTGTTTTTTTTAGTTTCATTGCTCTTCTTGGTCAATTGAGAATTTGTAGAATCAGTACATAAAGTTTCACATTTGTTCCTGTGTGAAGTTTGAATTCCATTATGCCACTTACAGGGGCATACTTCTTCAGAAGAGACTGCATTTAGACAAAGATTGCAGAGTGTTAGGTTGATTATGGTTTGTCAAGAAGTTCCTTAGTTTCTACTTCTTCATGTGACATTGCTAGTACATAATGCTTACAAGCTAGCCGAAGTCGATTGACACGTCTGTCTTCGTCATGAATAGGGAGGAATAAAAATGGAAAATAAATAAATAAATAAAAGAAATGTCAAGTTTGTCTCTATGAGGGCGTATTTGACAATGCATTGGCCTGAAAAGAGCACTTGTGATTTAAAATAACTCTATGGTTGTGATGCTGGTATTACTAACATTTGATAGTTGAAGACTGCAATGGAAAGAAGATAAACTAATTCATCATTGTGGGCCAAAAGTCAGCATAGATTGTGCTACTTAATTTGGATATGAGTTCCAACAAGTGGAGGGAAATTTTTCATAAATCAACTGCCTTGGTAGTTGGTGCTGACCTGTTGATTGGATGAGAGGTCTCCACAGCTCTCTTGATGCTCTTCTTGGAACTGGGAGGAACCGACTCTTTCCATTTTTTAAAACATAAATTACCACTACTTTGATCATACGGTCAAGTCATGCATTTTGTTCTCTTACTTAATGTCCTACACTAAGATTATTTTTCCTCTTCTGGTAAGTGACTGCTTTGTTTGGAAGCAAGAGTAGAACTGGTTTGACCAATACATATTCCACAAGAGAGGCTGTATTATTCCTCCTGTTATACTAAAACCCATGTCTATGAACATGTTTTACTTCTTAAAACAGCAACCCAGGAAAATCAGTTCCTCACGACTTTTCCTTGCATCTTTTGCTTGAGGAACAAGTTGTTCATCAGTATAAAATAATGCAAAACTTGAAAGTGTTATGGTTTTGGCCTTCTCTATTCTCATTTATGTTAATAACCTCCACGTCACTAGACAGTGTAGCCCCAAGTCAATCTGTCAGCGATGGAGAGACATTAATTTCAGATGGCGGAACCTTTGAACTCGGCTTCTACAGACCTGGAAACTCAAAGAGCCAATACCTAGGCATCTGGTACTATAATGTATCTCCTTTAACAGTGGTGTGGGTGGCAAACAGAGAAATACCGCTTAACAATACCTCTGGATAGCACTAACAACAGCACTTTGTGGTCCCCCAACATGTCAAGCAAAGCAGAGTGTCCAGTTGCACAGCTCCTGGACCCGGGAAACCTGGTTGTGAAGGATGGCCACAATGAGGAGCTTTTTCTGTGGCCGAGTTTTTTGACTATCCTGGTGATACATTCCTGCCAGGAATGAAGCTGGGATGGGATCTTGTGAGGGGCCCAGAGAGGTATATCTCATCCTCGAAAAGTGATGATGATCCTCGCCGTGGAGGCTCCTACAAATTTAAAATAGATCGTAGAGGCTATCCACAAGTAGTTCACACGAAACGAAAGGAACTGCTATAATGACTAGACTAGGGCCATGGAATGGGCTTGCTTTTTCAGGAGCTACACTTTATCTTCCCTATGCTCAAATATCAGCGGAATTTGTTATCAATGAAAAAGAGCTATTTTATGAGTTCCAACTCCTACATGTATCTAATTTTCTCAGGTATTTGCTAACCCCTTCGGGCAATGGGCAGGTTTTGCATTGGTTAAGACAAACCAGCAACTGGAATATTCTCTTCTCCATACCACAAGCCGAATGTGACACTTATGCGTTGTGTGGTGCAAATTCTATTTGTAGTGTCATTAACCCTCCGGCTCCAATCTGTGCATGCCTGAAAGGATTTGTATCAAAAAATCCAGAAAAATGGTTGTGTTAGGATCACTCCATTGAGTTGCAGCAAAGATGGGCTCAGGAAGCTCACAGGCATGATGTTGCCTGACACATCTTCTTCCTGGTATAACAAGATCATGAACCTGCATGAATGTGAGGATTTGTGTCTGAAAAATTGTTCCTGTACAGCATATGCCAATTTGGATGCTCGTGATGGAGGAAGTGGTTGCTTAATTTGGTTTCATGATCTGATTGACATGAGACAGGGGACACGAGACCTTTAAATTCAAATACCTATTTCAGAGCTAGGTACCCACGTTATTCTTATTATTATTGTTGTTGTTTTTTGCTTTCTGATCTATGATTGACTACATTATATTTTCACAATACATCAATGTAAAGAATTAAGGAACAATGCTCTTGAATCTTGATATCTCAGGTGATAATCAGAGCAATGAGTCGAGCAAGAAGAAGCTTGCAGGCATCATGGCTGGCTCCACATTGTTCATCATAAGCGTAATACTTGGACTAGCAATATGTGCAAGGAGAAACAAACTTGAGAAGCCAGGTGAATACATGATATTAACCTGTGAGTACTTCAACTACTGCACAAATATTTGGGAGAAATATATTTTTTTCAATCTTAAAAGTCTTATTCTTTTTCGGATTATGATTTTGTGTATTTTGGTTTTCAATATAATTAATAAATCAACCCAAAACTTTTTTTCAACGCTCCATCAAATTAACTATCTATGTTAATTCTAGAACTTCTTATTCATTGCTAATCATTCCCATTTTGCTAGAAATATTTTTTTCAGAGCAAAGTGCTTGGATGATGGAAAAGGAGGACATAGATCTTCCAACATTTGATTTACCTACCATAGTTTATGCCATTAATCACTTCTCTAGCGGCAACAAATTGGGAGAAGGGGGCTTTGGACCTGTGTACAAGGTACTAACATGACTATGTTCACCATGGTATTATATTCTTTCCATACTATATGATCCTAACAATTGTCATCAGGGTGTACTTGCCAATGGGACAGAGATTGCTGTCAAGAGGCTTTCCAAGGGTTCTGAACAAGGATTGCAAGAGTTCAAAATTGAAGTTCAGTTAATTGCTAAGCTTCAGCATCGCAATCTTGTAAAGCTTCTTGGTTGTTGCATTCAACAAAAGGAGAAGCTCTTGATTTATGAGTTTGTGCCCAACAAGAGTTTGGACTAGTTTATTTTTGGTTCATGTCTTACCCATTCTAAATTTATGGTTCTCTTTTACCGTTACCATCAAGTCTATCCTGTTAACTTTGAATGTTCTCAACATGCAAGATGATGCTAGAAGAAAACTATTAGATTGGGCTAAGTGCTTTCAAATTATTAGCGGGACAATTCGTGGCCTAGTCTATCTTCATCAAAACTCTAGACTAAGAGTCATTTATCGAGATATAAAAACCAGCATTATTCTTATTGATAAAGATATGAATGCAAAAATATTAGACTTTGGCATTGCTAGGACATTTAGGGGAGATCAAATTGAGGCCAAAACAAAAAGGTGGTGGGAACTCAGTAAGTAGGCTAAAAAATGGTTTATTACTATAAGCTGCAATCTTTTTCTTTGTCATGATTCTTATGTGATATACATGCTACAATGCAGTGATTATATTTCTCCTGAGTATGCAGTGCGTGGCTCTTTCTCAATGAATTCTGATGTGTTTGCTTTTGGTGTAATTGCGCTTGAGGTAGTCAGTGGGAGGAAGAACAGAGACTTTTGTGTCCCGCAACAAAGTCTTAACCTTCTTAGACATGTAAGTAATGCTGAATAATAACTTAAGATGAAAAGTGATGTTGGCTTGCTATTGTAACTCTATATTGTTTCACACTTCAGACTAGTTCAGATGAATCCTTAGTAGATTTTTATTTCTTTCAGGCATGGAAGTTGTGGAGTAAGGAGAGGCCTTTGGAGCTGGTAGATGATTCACTAGGTGATTCAGTCATTCAAGCTCAAGTGTTGAGATGTATTCACATGCGACTCTTATGTGTGCAAGAGAGACCAAAAGATAGGCCCAACATATCATCTGTAAACCATATGCTGAATGATGATAAACCACTACCCAGGCCAAGGTTGCCAACATTTTATTCACACCAAGAAGATTCGTCACCAATAAATAGTGAAGTTTGCTCAGCAGATAAGGTTTCCATAACATTGTTAGAGGCAAGATAATAGATTTTACTTTCAATGCAAATTATTTGATTATTCACTTGTATAAATAAATAGACTTGTTACCAACACATTTTTCAAGTATTTTGGCACTTGTTTTTTTTAAGTAAGATCTTGGGTTCAAATCTTATAAATGGATAAAAATAGTGTTTGAAAATCTTTATCTCCATAGCAACTTGACATGAGCCATATGGTTTAGATTATAAATAAATAAATAAATAGAATTGTTCTAGGAAAATAATATTTTTTATAATTATAAAATATGACTTGTATAACTTTATATAAAATATTATTTTTATTAATATAATTGTTAAATTATATAATTATCTATCATTTATTTGTTTGTTTGAATCTTTTTTGGTAATTTTTTTGTTTGTTTAAATTTAAAAAAAATTAAATATTTATAAAAAAAATAATTAGGCCATTCTTACTTTATATATTTTTAAAAATATATTTAATTAATTTTAACACAAATATGTGCATCTAGCTGCTTGTTGTAAAAATGGTATTCTCTAATTGAAAGTGAGAAGTGGAGAAAAAAAGAAAAGAAGTTGTTGTAAAAATGGTGTTCTCACACTGAAAGTGAGAAGTGAAGAAAGAAAGAAAGAAAAGAAGATAAATCTGAAAGAGAAAACGATGAAACTTTTAATTTGAATGAATGTTGCACAAAAGGGGTTCTGTATACACACTCACTTAACTTTGTTATTGCAATTAAGTAGCTAACTAACCAAAATAACAAACTAACAAACTTTAACTGACTGTAATTACCCTTCCGGTAACACTTGTTAAGGTAAAATTTAGTGCAATGATTCGATGGCCCAAGTCAATACTTAAACAGGTCATGGAATATTACCAAACCAATTCATCATGCACCAGAATGAACCGATCAAACACATTTATATTTATGCAATTTTTATTCATAATTATTTTGTCTATTATCACACATATACAAGTCAAGTTCCTTTCCCTCCATGCTATCTCCTTTTAATCCAAGTGCATCTCTGAAAAAGTATATATTTTAAATTTTTTTCAAAAAAAATCTGTTAAAAAATATATGCATATGCATGCGAATGTGTGTTCAAAATTAGCTTGACATATAATAGAAACATAGAGTCGGTCACAAACTTGAAAAATAATAATAAGAAATGGCAACTCGGTAAAGTTAAAAATAGCTTAAAAAAAATTATGTGATTTAACATATCTATCTATCTATTTATAATATATTAAATCTGAGACCCATACTATAACGTATTGATAGATTGACACCTTATATGCTTTATAATACTACAACATCAGCTTATTGGTGAAGCTGTCATTCTCTCATTTACTCACGATTACTTTATAAAGCCACGCCCCATTTCCCCTTTCCTTGTCTCTCGTAGTCCCCCCTTCTTCTCCTCTCTTCTTCTTTCTTTCCAAAAAACACACCCCAAACCCCACACACCACACCCTTTCCCTTTTCTCATTTCGTTGACATCTGCTAAAATCGGAGAAGCTCGCTCGCTATGCAATAGGCGATGGCCTTCATGCCATGCACTCCGCTTTCCTTTTGTCGAATAGTTGGCTACCTATTTCTTCTTGCCCTCTATTTCATCTCCTCGATAACACCATGCTGTCAATGTGAACATAGCCCAATCAATTTTCAGTGGTTGCATTTGATTGATGAGAGGGTCAAAATTGGGTTCTAGGTCATTGATGAATGCAATTATGCAGTTGGTATTCATTGAAGCATAAACTATTAGCCATTCTCGGATACAAGTGTTCCACATCCTTTAACCAACACCAAACACAGGAAAAACCATTGTAGGTCTCTATCACCAAAGATAATGTGTTTAACTTGATTCGAGAATGAATGTTTTCCTTTCTCCTGCGCATCCAAAGCTTTTGAAGTCGTGCCAGACACAAGGGTGCAATTCTAAAGTTTTAATGGTCGCACCTTGCACCTGGTACTCTTTGAGGCATAGACTATTGAGTGATGGAGTTATGTGAGAGAGCACCACAACACATATAGTGGCCTATAATATCGGTTGGTTCTTTTTTCCTTTTCATCCCTTTGTTCCCATTAGTTTAAAGAATTCAATGTATATTGTTAACTATATCTTGCTTTGTTTTTCCTTTGTATTTTTCTTTTTTCAATAATTTATTGGCATGTATCCTTATCATTTCATTGTTGGTCTTATAACTATTTTTTAAACTAAATATGTTCTCATGACATATAGAGTTAGATAAATTGGATAGTATTTCTATTCAGATAGCGATGCTTGTATGTGACAACTTTTTTCCTCTTTATTTTCAAGAAGCACTTTTCACTTAAAGTTTATCTAAACTAGGTGCCTAATGTGAAATAATTATTATTAATATTCATAATTGCCCAATTATAATTCAGTAACTGATTGAAGGTTATGAAACAAAAAATTTAAAATGGGCAAATAATCCATACAGTTATAAAGACACGTAGCCACTAACGTTAACACAAAATTAAAACAATTTAATGTCTTAAATCCAATTTAATAGTAAAATATAACTGTAAATTCAGTAAAAACTAAATTAAATTACCTACGCTACACTAAATAAGCGACTATTCTTTACAAATCTATACGCTTACTCATTTCTCATATCATATAATTTTTCATTTGCAATATGTTACTACAACGAATTACAATTCAAAATTAAAAATTAATATAAGCTTAAAAATATTTTAATAAAAGAACATTTTTATTATATTAATAGTTACAAAATTAAAATTAATTAAAATTATATGATTTGATTTCATTTCTTAATTTTCTATTCAATTATAAACAATACCTAAATTTATATTTCTTTTATTTTATTGTGATCCGTCAATTTATTATACATACTTTAAATTACATAATTATATACTATAATGTCTTGCACAAAATTATTCAAAATGTTACATTTTCTAAAATCTAATTTCTAAGAATTGTACAATAGCAAAAAATGAAAAAAACTAAAGTTTAATATTTATTAAAGACGTTAAAAAATATCAACATATTAGTTACATTCAATCAATTGTTTCACATATTTTCTTTTTTTCTCTATTACCTTTCTAAGGAACTCACATGTCACAACTCAACATGACAAAAGAAATTTTACAAAACATTAAAGACCAATCAAATTAATATTAAAATAAGATACAGAACAATTTAACTCTGTCAATTCTCACCTTACTAATAATTTTCTTTTCTCTTTCATGTTTATATAAGGAATTGGTTTAAATGCAATAGTGCGTAAAAATTTGATTTCAAACTTTAGTCCTAGGTTACAAGAGGGAAAAGTTTATATCATAAAGAATATAAAAACAACAACTACAAATGACAACTATAGGTTAATAAATAATGCAATGAAAGGATTTTCTTTTTCTTCCTCAAAACTTTTTGTTAAAAAATTAACAATTCCTCTATCAACATTCCACAGCATACTTCGAGAGTTTGGTTCATTATAGGCCCTCTCACTTTCAAAAAAAGTGGGTGGAAGAAAAATATTAATATATTACATCACTAATATTATTAAAACGTATTTTATAGAAATATATTGTTCTCATAAAAATAAGTAAGACCAAATAAATTTTACAATTATTTCGCACACCATTGAAAGAGTACGGCAGAGATGCACTAGAAGATGAAAAACAAGTTTATGTCAACAAGAAGCCAACAATAATACATAGAATGAAGTTCATGCTCGAAGAGAAAATGAAAATAACATTTTTAATATAGCATCAAGAAAAGAGTGTATTGATGAAATACAAATGTTACATTCACAACTAACATTTCTATTTGCACTAGCCAATGGTCTACATCACCAAATATCATAACTACTTCTAACAATTTTAAAATTTATTCAAAAAATGCTAATTTTGGTTTATCATACGCATTAACAGTTCCTATCTAAAAGAATAACTGACTAATGAAGTTATTTTCAAAAAACTATACTGTCACAAACACTTTTGTTACAAACATGTTTGAACCCAAACCTTTCTTCAAAAAAAATCAAATAGATAACCACCCTTCAAATAGAATTCATATCTTTATTTTCCAAAATTACAAAATCAAAGGGAAACAAATGTCAATCATATTATTGACTTCGTATAAAGTAAACAAAATTTATTACTAACATTTAACTCAAAGATAATGCAAAAATCACATTCTTCAACAACAATATCATAGATAACAAGTTCATATTTATATAAAGTTCAAGGAAAAGAAATCACATGCAGCAATAAGACTCTCCAGAGTACAATTATAAAAGAAGAGTCAATCTTTGAAAAGTGACAATTATTAAAAAATAAAAAAAGATAGCTATAAATGGACAATTATAAAGAAAGACATCAATGGGAGAAAAAAGTGTGCACACACATATTATATATCATGTGAAGAGCCAATCTTAATTAAAAATTTTAGAAAAAATAGTCCTCAACAAGCAATCCAAAATACAAGTACAAAAAATGAGGCGAGTGACAAAAACGGTCAAGGCAATTGTGCAGTTTAATATTTTTGTTCCATTACATAATTATTTGACTTTACATTATTTAGACATTATCTACTAAATTATTTCTACACATAGCATGGGTCTAAATCCAGTTATTTTTCATTTCACTGAAATTTATGGTGATTACATCTTGCAGTTGTGAGATTCTCATAATGATGAATAATGCATGTATATATCCATTTCAGTCTCGCACATAGTGCGGGTCTAAATCTAGTATATATATATAACTGAAGTTTGAAAGACACACTGATAGTGGTAATTATTTCTTTCAAAGAGAAGTACATAACTAGATTATGATATGAACAGACATTGATGAAAAATTGAAAATATTATGACTGATGATGTTTTTTGCAGAGTCCCAAGAAGTTCTAAATGTTGATAGGATCGTTAATCAGGAAAGTTGTTTGGTGCTGATAAGTCAAAGCTGTTCCTGTAAAATTGCATCAGAAGTCATGGCAGGCATCAGACAAGTCTAATTCTTATGCTTCACGAAGTTGTTTGATGACCCCAGTTTGGTTGGAGCAGTTATAAGCTACATCCACATCATAAACCAGTGTTTGGAATTAGTCAAATTAGGAGAAAAATGTCTATTCATTTATGCAATTGAAGTCACAGTCTTACTTTGATTTGATTATTCATGAAGCACTAAGCATTTAGCAAGACCATTGATTATTCATGGAGCACTAAGCGTTTAGCAAGACCATCAAATATAAGTTGAATATTGGGATGCTGGCAGACAATGTAAACTATAGGACAATTATATGGATATCTGTGAGGTGCTATTGCTGTGCTCTCTCCTATTCTCCTTCACTCCAACCATCACTGCATTGAGCAGTATCACTCCAAAAGAGTCCATATATTACAATGAAACCCTGGTTTCAGAATCTGGAACTTTTGAAGCTGGTTTCCTCAGCCTTGTAAGTTCACAGAGACAATACTTCTGCATATGTTAGAAGAATATATCACCTAGAACAATTGTATGGGTAGCCAATAGAGACACCCCACTAGAGAACTCCACAGGAGTTTTCAAAGTCATTGATGGAGGAAATCTTGTCATACTTGATGGCAAAGGGAAAACAATATGGTCCTCCAATGCATCAACAACTGTTTAGAAGCCTATTGTGCAGCTCTTCGGCTCCAGAAACCTTGTAGTGAAAGATGGTGCTCATAACCCAGAGAAACTTGCGTGGCAAAGCTTTGATTATCCTGGTGATACTTTAATTCCCGGAACGAGACGCGAAAGCAATTTGGAAACAGGTATACATAGTTCTCTAACATCTTGGAGAGACATAGAAGATCCTGCTCCAGGGGACTTTGCATCATACATTGATCCTCATGGTCTTCCTAAAAGAGTAACTACAAAGAGAGGGATCTTGTTGTACAGAGCAGGTTCATGGAATGGCTTTCAGTTTACAGGAGTGCCTTGGATACTTCTACTTCATTTCTTTAAGTACTCTTTTGTGTTAACCCAGAAGGAAGTGTATTATGAGTATGAACTCTTAGAGAGCTCAGTTGTTACAAGATATGTGCTCAACCCAGCCGGTCTTGCGCAATGTTTCATGTGGTCTGACAGAACAAGGAGTTGGGAGCTTTTCGCCTCTGGCCCCAGGTATCAATGCGACAATTATGCCTTGTGTGGTGCAAATTCTATCTGCGATGTTAACAGCTACCCTATATGTGAATGCTTGGAGGGATTCCTGCCCAAGTTTGAACAAAAGCGGAGGTCATTAGATTGGTTTGATGGATGTGCTCGGCGAGCAAATCTTAGCTGTAACAATCGAGACGGGTTTCTTAAGTATGAAGGAATGAAATTGCCAGACACTTCTTCCTCCTGGTCTGACAAAAGCATGAGCCTTGATGAATGTAAGACATTATGTTTGAAAAACTGCTCTTGCACAGCATATACTAATTTGGATACCAGAGGCAGTGGGAGTGGCTGCTTGCTTTGGTTTGGTAACATTATGGACATGGGAAAACATTTCTCCGAAGGACAAGACATTTACATACGGATGGCTGCTTCAGAGCTAGGTACTTTTAATTCCAATACAATCTTTTGAATGTCAATTGAAGCATTGAAGGATAAATGCACTTGACAACCTTCTGCATTTATGACCTGTACTAAACAACCTTTTTCATGAAGTGATAATTGTTGGAGTTATGGGATGTTGACCCCACTCCATGACATATTATCAGATTTTACCTTCCTTCCATTACACCTTTTCCATATATCAATGCACTTAGATACAATTGAGATCTTCTTTTTTCTTTTAAATTGTTTTCTTTTCCTTAACTGCTCAAGTTTCCTTGTCTGTTTACTAGTAGTGCTTTTGATCTCTCAGATCATACCTGGAATAAAAGGCACATTAACAAGAAGCTTGTAGGGGTTTGGGCAGCAATTGCCGCATTCATCATAGGAACAATGTTAGGATCAATCATATACTTATGGAGAAAACTTCATAAACCAGGTGAACCTAAGTATTTAAACTCTCAAGTTCCATGTGAATTTTCATTTATAGTGTTTGGTACATATATGGGAATCATCATAATATAACAACTAAAATGTTGTCAGTTGTTGCCAATCTGTTTGCAGCCATTTCAGGGAAGACAGGCATAAATTACTTGAAGCATCACAATGTAAAACAAGAGAAGAAACACGTTGACTTACCAACCCTTGAGTTATCAACCATTGCTAATGCCACTAATAACTTCTCTGTCAGTAACATATTAGGAGAAGGTGGATTTGGACCAGTTTACAAGGTAACATGATTATATCCCACCAATGGTCCAATTTCTCAGCATATCTTTAATGTGTCTTCAAATATGAATTATCAGGGTGCCCTGGCAAAGGGACAAGAGATTGCTGTCAAGCTGCTTTCCAAGAATTCTGGACAAGGATTAGATGAGTTCAGAAGCGAAGTTGAGTTGATTGCCTATCTTCAACATCAAAATCTTGTAAAGATTATTGGGTGTTGTATTGAAGATGATGAGAGAATCTTGATCTATGAATTCGTGCCTAACAGGAGCTTGGACTGCTACATTTTTGGTCTTGAGCTCTTATCCTATGCTAACTTGAAAAAAGGAACATGCCAGATCAAACAAGAAGCAAATTATTGGATTGGAATACGTGCTTCAAAATTATCAAAGGAATTGCAAAAGGACTTCTCTATCTTCATCAAGATTCAAGGCTAAGGATCATCCATAGAGATATCAAAACTAGCAATATTCTTCTGCATAGTGACATGAATCCAAAAATATCAGACATTGGACTAGCAAGGATGCTTGTGGGTGATCACACCAAAGCCAATACAAAAAGAGTAGTGGGAACTCAATAAGCATGCTTAAACAGTTAAGCTTGATTTAATTACTATATGTTGCACAATTTTTTAAGGTTCATGTTGCTCTTGTATTGTCTTGCAGTAGTTGCATGTCTCTTAAGTATGCAATATATGGGTCCTTTTCAGTGAAATCAAATGTCTTCAGCTTTGATGTTATTATACTAGAGATAGTTAGTGGAAGGAAGAACACAAAATTTCTTGACCCACACCATCATCTTAACCTTCTTGGGCATGTAAGAACACTATCCTTTTGTCACTATTCTCTAATACCTCATTTAATTTAATGCATAAGTTGATTAATACTCCTTCTATCGACAAATAACTGTTAGTTTGACAAAATTAGGACATTTTAAAATTAATGTATCTGGATAATGTAGTGGATATTGATTTTATCGTTTACCTTTGTGATTAGTATTGGCACTGCAGTCAAACTCATAATTTAAGTTTTCATGTTCCCTAGGCATGGAGACTATGGACTGATGAGAGGTCATTGGAGCTAATAGATGAATCACTAGGCGATTCAGTCACTATTACTGAAGTACTAAAAATGATTCATGTCACTAGGCGATTCAGTCACTATTACTGAAGTATTAAAAATGATTCATGTGGGCCTCTTATGTGTGCAAGAGAGACCAGAAGATAGGCCCAACATGTCAAGTGTAGTTTTAATGCTGAATGGAGAGAGACCATTACCCAAGCCCAAGAAGCCCGGGCTTTATCCACACCAAGAAGGTTCTTCATCGAGCAAAGGTGAATGCTGTGTTCTTCAAATGGAATTTCCATCACGTTAGAGGCAAGATAGTAAATCTGAACTTCAACACAAATGTGAAACAAACTTTTCAGTATAGGTTACAAAATAGGTCAATGCTACTATGCTAAGTGTTAAGGAATATGATAATGACTCCATGTTCAAATCAAAATTTTTATGGGAATAGATTATCTCATTTTTTGCTTTGATTTTTTGATAAGAAAGATTACCCAATCACCCAGAAGGCGAGAGTGCAGAACAGAATAGACAAAAAGAAGAAGAGACAGGATATCCTCCACAAAAACAAAAGGAGGAAATCCAAGAAGGGCAAAAGAAAAAACAAAAGAACCAAAGAAACCAACCCAACTTACGCAAGACCGTACAGAGAACCAACCAAAACCCAGGCCAGAACACCATTAGAGCACCACTTCAACCCAAGCCACAGCTAGCAACACCGCAAGGCCGAAAACGGAAACGGAGCCTAATCGAAATGAGGAAACACCAATATCCAAGGGCTTGAAAGTGTTTTGTTTTTAAGTTTTCAAAAACTCTTGTATAAAACTATTTTTAAGTTCAATTTTTAAAAATAAAGGAACAAAAAAATCTGTTTAATAATTTTGTTCTGAAAACAGTTTTTTAGTGGTAAAAAATAGAAAATCTATTTGGATGATTGTTTTTAAAAACAAGTTTTAAAAGTAATAAAACAAGAATTTGTTTGGCAAAATTTTTTTAAAAGTTGCAAACATATAATAGCATAATTGAATGTAATAATAATTTTGATACATAATATGATCATAAAGTTTTAACAAATATCTTAATACAACTTGATATATTTTTATATTCATAAATCTATTTATATACTATATATTATATTCTTGTTGCCACATCTAATTTACAATTTGATCACGATCGCTTCATATTTCCTTTGCGAACCATCAGTTAATCTTGCTGTATTGTCATTATTGAAATTTACCTCCAAATCTGTGTTATCATTTTGAGTTTTAATTTCAGAAGGATCCATATTCTCTCATTCTCTAAATAATCTATCACACATTCCCCACCTATGCACATAATTATGAATTGCACAACAAGCTATGACAATAAGGCATTGTCTTGAAGGCTTGTATGGTGGCATCAGCTTTAAAATGGAGAATCTTGCCTTCAGTACTCCAAAACAACGCTCAATTGTCATCCTCAAAGACGAGTGCCTAAAATTAAACAATTCCTTAGCAATTCTAGCTTGTCTACATCGACCATAAAACTCTTGTGCATGGTATTGTTCACCTCTATAAGGTAGAAGAAAGCCTCCAATATATAGGTAACTAGAATCCACTAGATAAAATAAACCTAAATCAATGAGCGAACTTTAATTTTGGCAAGTATGTAAATTAACAATATCATTACATAATAATGAATAATTATTCTATTAGATAAAGATATATCACCTCCAGGAGACCAAGGAAAGTTTGCATTTTGATTAGTAAGTGCATCCAAAAAAACTTTTGAATCATGAGCACTACCTTTCCAACTTGAATACACATATGTGAATAGCATATTGAAGTCACATATGCACATAACATTTTGTGTGATGGTTGTTTTTCTACTTCTACATGATGTCTGCTTATCAATTAGAATCCACGCACTTATATGTGTTTCATCAATTGCTCCTATACAATTATGATACAAACATACATGCAAGAAACATATCAATTTGACAAAAGAAAATAATATAATGCACTATATAACATAAAACAAGTGACAAAAAAGAACTAATCTTGAACCATGGGTAATATTTTGGATTATTTTTTATATGATTAGGTAGCTCTATGGAATCTTGTCTTATGATTTCTTTACCTAAATGACAAATTGCGCTTAAAACATTCTTGAAATAGTGAGAAACAGTTTGAGTGGAATGTTGAAATCAATCTGCTACTACTCTATGATGCCCATTATGCCCAATAATAAATAAAAACATTGCCACTTGTTCTTCTAAGAACACTTCTCTTGGGTCTTCTAGATAATTTTTACTCCTCAATTCATTGCACAAATTAATATAACATGTCTTCTCCATACGTAATAATTCATAGCAAACTGTTCCAGATTCCTTCAAAAGCTCACTAACAAATTCTTGACCACTTAGTGCAGATATTCTAATAAGAACTTTATTGTAAAATTTATACTCATAATCACCAATAAGGTTAAGTATCAATAATTCAACAAATTCATAATCATCATCACTAGAATCAGATGAGGATGAAGACCTTTCAAAAGTATCTGTTGCGATACTATCACTGCCTGAAGGATAATTATTTATTTTCATCACAATAAAACCTGCCATTAAACATACATGCATTTAAATAAGTAATTTTAAAGCAGCTCAAAGGACAAACCAATAATAAAATAAATACATAATCATACATAAGTACGAACTAACAACACAAGTCATACATAAATGTGAAATCAAAGTACAAACCAACAACAAAAGTCATACATAAGTACAAAGCTAGAGTACAAAATAGTCACATAAGTCTATCAATCCATGCCTTTCTCCTATCCTTGGTCATGTTTATAAAGGCCTCTCTATAATCAAGATCTTTAAATTTCTCCACTGCCTTCATGTAGGAGTCATATGAGATATTTTCCATCTCATTAAGTTCAATTACACATTTAGCTATAGTGTATTTAGATGATGTAGCTGCAGAACTAGTGGCTTCCATACTCCTAGCCCTATACTTTTCAGCTCTAGCCAATGAAGCTTCAGCCTTCAATTTAGATGCCTCTACAAATGCTTCTGCTTTCAACTTAGATGATTCAATCCATACTTGAAGTGCATCTCCCACTTATAGGTTCTTATACTCTTTCCTTGCCTTGCGATCCTAATCTTTAATTGTCCTTTTATTATTACGGGTGACTCTCTTTATTATTGGGCTATCCTCTTCCTCCTCCTCATCATCATCTAAATTTACGTGAATCCTACCATGCAAATATTCATTTTCCAGCTCATTTTCATCCTCTGTATTAGGTGGATCTTGAGTGGACGAATGATAAAGTACCCCAGTTGCACTACTTTTATTAAAAATCACTCCCAATAATTTGTAATGCTCCAATCCTTTCCTCTTAAATGGTGTAGCATCAGGGTGTGCCTATAAGAAAAAATAAATAAATAATATATCCTAAATCTAAGAAATATGTAAATAAATATATATAACAATAAAAATGTTGAGAGCTATTTGTTGTGTACTCGAAGGTAGGTTGACCAAACTTCCTCTGTAGCAGTAACAATATTAGTTTCTGCATCCCATCCAAATCCAGTTTGTTGTAACAGATGAGAAAATGTAGCATATTGTTGCCTTAACCTATTAAACTTTTGCTTAATTTGTTTCATGTCAAATACACGTCCAATTCTTATGTTCAATGTTTGCAATATGGCTTGCCATACTTTAGGTGTAAATATATTATTTCTCATATTCCCTTTGTTAACTTCTTCAACCATTATGTCTATATAAGTTTTTACCACTAATGGGGATCAAAATGAAGAAATCTCTTTCTTGTAATGTTCTGTCTACAATAGTAATTATATTCAACAGCTTTAGTAACAAAAAAATAACAAAACAATCCACACAAACACAAAACAGTCAATACAATCCAAGCCAAATAATCAAACAGTCCAAACCAAATTACCAAATATTAGTCCAGCCCAATACAAATCAATCCAAACAAAATTATCAATCCAAATCAAATTATCAAATCAAAGCAAATTATCTAGCAAATTACAACCAATCCAGCATAGTCTAGCAAAAATTATCCAGCACAGTTCAGAAAAAAATTACAACCAATCCAGCATAGTCCAGCAAAAGTCTCCAGTAAATTATCTAGCAAACAATCAACAGAAAAAGGAAAAATAAAGAAAAAATTATCAAATCAAAAAAGAAAAAATTATCAAATCAAAAAATGCACAACCAAAAGAGAAAGGAAAAAGGAAGAAGGAAACGTAAAATGGAAACAGGAAATAAGAGGGATGGTGGCGGGGCTTCTTTGAATTTGGTGGCAAGTGTGGTGGCTGGGTAGTGGTAGGGTGGCTCGACTGAACAAAAAAGGAAAGATAGTGGAGGGGTGCGGCGGATCTCGAACGGGAAGAAAAGCTAGGGGTTGCGGCAGCGGATCTCAAACAGAAAACGGCAGATTGTGAGGTAAACAACGGAGGAAGGAAGGCGACAAAGGCCTGGTAGAGAAGGAAAGAAAAGAAGGAGAAGGAAGGGGAAAAGGAACTGAAAAGGAAGGATGAAGGTGGCTGTGGCGGAGAAGGAAAGGAAGGGAAGAAGGAGAAGGATGGGGCTAGGCTGGCGGCGGTGAATCTCGAACAGAAAACGGTGAATCGTTAGGCAAACGGCGGAGGAAGGAAGGTGATGAAGGCCCGGCGGAGAAGGAAAGGAAAGAAGGAGAAGGAAGGGGAAAAGGAACTGAAAAAGGAAGGATGAAGATGGTTGCGGCGGAGAAGGAAAGGAAGGGAGGAGAAGGAAGGGAAGAAGGAAGAAGTGCTACCTTTTCTGGAATGAGGACCGTATGGAAGTGAGAAACGAAGCAAGCAGCTGGAAGCTTCAACTGAAATTTTTTCAGAATGAATGAGGAACGAAAGAAAGCTGTTGAAGCATCAGAACAATAAAATCACATTAATTTCAAAATTGCCACCACTTAGTTTTATGTTTTCAGAACAAAAATTGCAAAACATGTTAAACTTGTTTCTTATTTTTTGTTTTTAAAAATCAAACTCTATTTTTTGTTTTTTAAAACAACTACAAGAAAATCCTTTTCAAACATGTTTTTTTATTTTTTTGTTTTTAAAAATCCAAAATTGTTTTCAAAAACAGATATCAAATAAGCCCTAAGTCATCCACCCCAGGATTCTCTATATAGAAGCACCCAAATACTAATGACTAGCGCCAAGATTACCAGCAATGACAACCAACCAATAGAGAACACCAGAGCATAATCTAGAAAAGTGCAGAAATGAAAGTAGATGGCACTTGCCATGGAAACACCTAATACCTTAGCAAAAAACCCATTAGCCAACCAACATCCCCCATAATCATTGTTATTGCAGCAAACCCACAAAACATTGAAAGGTTCAACTCGACGCTATTCCAAAACATTCTCAATATGTTGACCCATGCCATGACTCATCGAGAGATGCCGATGATCTCAACCAAAGCCAAAAAATTCCGCCCATCTCACACTTGAGGCCTCTAATCAGTCCAACTCTCTCAGCTTTCGACTGTTCCTACTCTTCTTCATGCCCTCTATTCTTTGTTTGCTCCTTCTGTTAATTTTGACGAGACCTTTCATTAAAGCCATATCATCCTTGGTCTCAAACCCCATCAACTTGCCCATAGACCAAACCCTTTCAGCTGTAGCCTCAGTGTCATCTTCTTCAACATCGACATCCTCTTCTGCCTCAACAATCCCCTCTTCACCCTTTTCGCCTACAACTTCATCCTCAACAGCAACTTCCTGATTTGGACCCCTTTTCAACACTTCCACTAGGGCATTCTAGATCTTTCTTATTCAGCCTAGAGGATAGGCCAGGGCCATCAGATGATGAGCCAAATCCAGGTGGCATTGACGGCACATTTGGCTCATCACCATGAATTGGACTACTTGTGGTATCCTCATGAAGTGTTAGATCATGGTGAAGCCCGCCCCTACCTATATTGTTAAATCCTTTTGTGTAGAGTCCACGAGCATTGATTAGTTTCAAAGTATCAAATTTGGTTGTCCATCTATCCTTTGAGAAGAGAGCCATTGCAGTTCTTGAAACAATATAGTCACCATTCAAATTTGAACTCCTTCCATCTTCCTCCGGCTTTTCAGTAGAATTTATTTCGTCGATACCTTCCTCCAGCATTACCCTTTCCCCCCTGTACTTAGCATTAGATTGTTCTTCTCCCCCTGTAACATGATTGGATATTCTAAAATCACTACAACTATCTAGAATTTTTTAACTCAAAATATCTCCAAGACTAGACTCCTTTTCAAATTTAATTGAGGAATCCAAACAGATTGGATTTGCACCGGCTAGATTGTTCTTAAACACACTGATAGATTCCCACCCAATGTCCTTCACATGGATGTAAAAAATTTTCCTTTCCAACATAAGACTCACCCACACTTCTATAAATGGAAAACAAGTAGAATCAATTAATAATTTTGCAGATTCGAATGAATCTCCTGAAGAAGTGGTTGAATCAGAGCAAGCATAATCTTCCCACACATCCCCAATCTTTTTAAAATTTTAATAGGTACAACCATGCAATGGAATGCCATAACAAGTTAACCAAACTCTCTGAGTCTACCCTACTTTTCTCCTCCTTCCATGGTTCAAATTCATCTAAAACTTCCAAGAAAATTTTCCTGTTGGTCTCCAAAGACTCTTCCACGTCTCTCTTAGAGGCAAAGGTCAATAGAAACTTATACCTTCCTATATCTCTTATTTTAGAGATGCCTAGACTTGGATATGCAAGTGTAGTTGCAATCATATTTACCTCCGCTGGCCTTTTCACATACCCAACACAACTTCGGCTTAACCATTCTCTCCTATTTTCACATACTTCACCCGACACAAAAATAGAGTTATTTGGCTTCTTGTCATCATTGATCGTAACAAACATCTTCTTCATAGGCAAACCTGGTGTGAGCTTCTGATCATCAGTCTCTAGAATTGTTTCCATTTTTCCTTTTCTACCAATGAGCACATCCTTAAAAGTTTTCCCCTCTTTTCTAGGCTAGGAAAAATAAGGTTCAAACCTTTGAGCCATTATAAGCTGCTATTTGCACAGAAATTTTGCACCCATGTATCTCTATACCATGAAGATTTGCGATGGCTCTCCTTGCTCCTTCCTTCTCATGAAATCTTACAAAACCAAATAAATTAGCAGAACCCTTCCTCCATTTGTATGAGATGAAGGCATCCACCACCCTCCCTTCAAATTGAAACAATTGTCACAGCCAACCTCTACTCATAAGTCTAGGAAGATTATCAACAAACAGAGAAACAACCTTCTTGTAACCTTCCATAGGGTTCAACTGATTTTAATTCAATTAGGAACTATAACTTTTCCTCGCCCAAGTGAAGCCTCATCTGAAACCCAATTCCAATTTCGGCTATTCGGATTTACTTATTTCTAGTGGTACTATTTGGCACGAACCAAAAAGAAAAATGCAATTGTGTATTGCCCCTCCCCTCCTTTGCGGTGCGCCAAGCAAGTTGAGGCAGATTGATACCCAAAGATAAATTCTGCAGCTTTGCACGGATAAGATTATAGTATCCAATTGCGTGTTTATGATAAGTTTGTGAGATCACAAGGTGCTAAGAATATGCTCAAAGAACTATCAGGTTTCTTTCTTGCTTCAACCTTTCTCACTCTTTTTGTTTTGATGGGTAGAAAATGCTGAAAACCCTCCAACACATCAAAGACACAAACAGAATCATCAACTATATAAGAACTACAAAGAGAGAGCAAAAAACAACCCATGATCTAAGAAATCACCCGAAGATAAAACAAAGCACAAAACCAATCACATCCTCCAGCCACTTATTAAATTCCAAAGGATCCTATTTCTTAAAGCTAAAGCACCCCACGAACCTCAACATTAAATTTTGAAGATCAACACAAATTTGGGAAATTTTCATAAAAGCAATCACCGACATTTTAGAAATTTCTTGCAGTAGTATTGAAAAGAATTAGAAACTATTGGACTTCTCTATAACTAAGAAGGAAAAAGAAATATCTAGAATTGTATAAAACTAGTATAATAAAAAATTATTAAGCTAGAAAATTCTAGCTGTTATTAGTCAGTTTTAACACCGACAACGAGCACCTATAAATACCATTGAGAGGCATTTGTTTTGAGTGAAAACGTGAGCATGTGTGCAGAGTGAGTGAGGTGAGTGCTTCGAGTAGTTTATAGTATGAGTAAGTACAAGTAAGATACATGTGTGCATTAGTGTGAGGGTACTTAGTGTGTGGGTACTTAGTGTGTGTATTAATCAAGTGAGTGTTTGAGTGTATTTGTGTGTCACTAAATTTGTAATCTTGATTTTTTTTTATAAATAAAAAGTTATTATTATTATTATTATTATTATTATTATTTGATCAGAAAATATTATTATTTGGAAAAATATTTGAAAGACGCATTTTTTGTGACGCAATATGGGATATATATAGAAAAAGTGAGCAAAACAATAAAAATGCTTGGATAATAGATCCCATATAATCATTATTAATTTTGTTCTTTTTTTTTTAATCCAAAAACTTACTAGCATTTTTCAACAATACGCTAGTAAGTTTTTTTTTTCTTACAAAATTTACCAGCATTTTTTAACAATACATTGGTAAATTTTACATTTTGTATAAATATATGCAAAATTTACTAGTGTATTGCTGAAAAATGCTAATAAATTTTTTTTTTTAATACAAAACACGTTGTAAGTTTTTTTTTACAAAACTTACTGATGTGAACAGTGCATACGCTAGTAAATTTTGTGTAATATACACAAAACTTACCAGCGTGTGCGCTGTTCACGCGGGTAAGTTTTTTTTTTTTTAACAAAACTTACTAGTGTGTGCACCATTTATGCTGGTAAATTTCTGAAAAAAATTTGAATAAAAGTAATAATGATTATATGGAACTTATCATACAAGTATTTTTTATCGTTTTCTCACTTTTTAGTATGCGTAGCGTATTCGTCTATTGTTTGTGCGTCACCTATCAGTTCTCTATTATTTGTATAGAGTTTACTTCTTTATTCTATAAATATCAAATTTTGCAAAGAAATAAATTATCTCGTATAAAAAATTTCACATAATTTGATAAGAAATAAGTAATGATAAAAAAAATCACATATGACAAAGTCACTTAAAAATTTCATATAAAAAAATTTATTCCCACTTATTTGCCACGTGAAATGAAGTCCCAGAACATTAATTACTCACTACTTTCCGTACCATTGTAATTTTGTTCTAAGTTTTAATCCATGTTGGTGTGATTTTTCTTCAAGCTGGAGCCCAGAAGCACAAAACAGACATATCTTTTTTGTTTTTTTGGTTTTTAACTGCCCTTTCCCCCGATCGTGTCCTTGACTTTTCTTGCTTATATGATTTTTTGGTGAGTTTCTTGCTTATATGATGAATGAAATAGATAGGCTATTTAATGTTTACTCTTGATAAACAGAGTGGCATATTGTGCTTTGTAAGGGGTATTATTCGATAAATTTATATGAGATTTTGAATATGGACGCTTTGACCATGCAGTTATGTGAAAGAAAGTTTTCATGCTTTATTTTCATGCGTACACACCTTACCATACCACCAATAAGATGAATAACAGAGTAATGCTGTGCTGTTGACATGATTGTATTTTATTATTTTGGGAAAAATAATTATTTTTCAATGTGGCATTTTAAGTCTTTAGAATTATCAATTAGTGTCCTGAACGAGACAATCTAATGATTGAACCTTTCGTATTCTATTTTAGAGGATAAAGGTTTGAATACCTACCGCTGGGACTGCATGGAATGGAGTTTCTTGGAAGGAGATACATTATCTCTTATCGATAAATTGAAAAAAGTTTACTCTGTATTATTTATTGAAAAAAATGATTGAACCCTATTATTTATTACTTAATACATTAGCTATTATATTAAAAATATTAGGGAAATGGAAGATAATAATGACCTACAAAATAAATGTGTTAAATTATAAATGATTTAAAACAAAACTTTTTTCTTATTCTAAGAGCATCTAAGAATTTCTCTTATTCCTTGTCGACTTGACATGCCGTATCAAATTTTATTTTATTTTATTTTATTTTTTAAAAAGAAACATTATCAACAACAAAAAAATTACTATTAGATAAAAAAAGAGAGTATATTTAAATGAAAGGTAATGAGGTAATGAAAATGAAACGATGATAAAGATAATAAGTTTTTTTATTTGAGAGTTTAAATATATAGGGATAAAGATCAATAAGGTGTTGGTCAGAGTAAAAAGACTAGAATTCTTTAAATATAAGATTCTATATTCGATTCCAGAATTTGTGTATGGAAAAAATACCATTGAAAAGGATTCCCGCTTGATGTCTGACCGTATCTCGAGAGATTAGTCTCTTATTTAGCATGTGAAGGGATACTTAGAAATTTTAAAAATAAAAAAAACAGGTAAAGAAAGAAATTAGGGACCTACTCCCTCTTTCATCGTCAAATTAAAGCCAATTTTTTATTTCTTCAAAATTGGGTTGGAGTAAGGGAACTAAAATTTATAACTTCAATACAGTATAATTGTTCTCTTCCTTTTTTTTAACAATAACTTTCAAACAATATTATTGAAAGTTTTCCCTTATTAATTAATCTCCCAAATAAGGGGAAGGTAAGTTGGTCCCATTCTTTTCCTTTCCTTTCTTGTTTATTCCTACTACTTCTATTCCATTCCATTAATGAAGCACCAGGGTAAATAAAATTTTATCCTTACAATTTTTGTTAATTTTGATTTTGATCTCTATAATTTTTCTTTTTTAAATTTTGGTTCTTAGAATTAAATTTTAATGTACTATATATATATATATATCAAATTACGTATTACTACGTCGATAAAAGTATTTTACTCTCATACGCATGACCTCAAAAATTTAACATATAATGACAAATAATTAAATGGTAGTGTAAAATTTTTTTACATTGACAATGTATTAAAATAAACACAATTTTTTTTCCTTATAATTAAGCATTAATCTTTATATCTTTTTTATTTTTTTAATTTTACCCTCTATCTATTACTTTTCATGAAAATTGATCCTATAATTTAATTTATTTTGATTTTAGTTTTTTAAAGTATCAAAACTTATATAATAAAAAACCATAGGATCTATATTAGCATAGAGATAGTGGGTCACCCCAATTTGAATCAGATTAATTGAAACTAAGGGGATTTTGGATACTAGTCATCTAAGACCAAAAAAATTAATATAACTATAAAGATAGAAATTGAATTTAAACCTAAAAAGAAATAAAGGGGAAAATGTTTTTCTTTGATCTAGAGGATATATTTTTCATTTTCCAGATTCTATCTCAAAATCTTAACCAACGAGAGTTAATAATGTCGATAAGTTTAGCTAGGGGTGCAGTGCAGGTTGACATGACCAAGACCCGTATACAAAAAAGTCAGTTCGGATTGGGTAATCGGGTCTAATCGGATAAAATCCGATTGACCGTCAACATTTGTTAGATGCGGGTTTCAAAATTAAACCAATTCTAACCCTATATTTTTTTTATTTATAAATAATGACTCATTCACTTATATATTAATATACAAAATTATAATCATAAATATTGACTTTTAGATTCTGTTAATATATTAGTATATAATTAAATTTATTGATAATTGATATTGTATAATGTATAATATACAATATATTCATGATTATAATTATGGAATTATCAATTATGTATGTAATTTTTTTAAAAATATATTTGATTATATTCAAATTTTAAAAACACAATTTAAAAATTTTAAAATGTCACAAAATAGGATATTTTAATATATTTTTTATCAAAAAAAAAATGGCTGTATACTCTTATACCCGACCCGATCCAACCCGAAAATGTTCGGGTTGGGTTGGTTCGGGGTAGGGGCAAAAAAAAGCTAAAACCCGATCCGACCCGACCCAACTATATTTGATTGGTTTGGATATTTTTTTCCCCTAAACCCCATCCAACCCGACCCGTGCACACCCCTAAGTTTAGCCATTTATTAGTTTTATAAGGATGAAAATTGTTTTAATTATAAAAAGAAATAAACTTAATATTTTAAAATTTTTAGTGTAGTAAATATGTTCTTTTTCATTTAATTTCTATTTTAATTCTTTTACATATTTTGTTTTATAATTATTGTCCATTTTTTCTCCCAAAAAAAAAAATCATGCAATGAAGCATAAGCTTCAGTTATAATTATTATACGCGAAGTGAACGAGTTATTACCATTTCAAATTTTTAAAAGTTTAGTGAATAAGACTAAAATCAAACATGTCGTAATTTTAATAAGAATTGATATATTGAATTTTAATTCTCAACACATAAAAGGTTATTAAAAAGAATTGAGCTCAACATATTGTTTTCGAAGTTACTTATTTAATATTTTGCTGATTAAACTAATTTTCATTAACTTTGGTCAAGTTTCGTCCCTCTTTTTTAATTGAGAAGTGCTATTAAGTACGAACAGCTCTTATACGAATAGGTACGAAAATAGAATTAATTAGCCAATAGAAATTAACGATTTGTCAGAAAAAAACTGGAAAAAAGAGAAAGAGAAAGAGAAAGAGAAGGCGAATTATAAACCAATTAACACTGTTCGTCAAATTATTACTCAAACTAATTCATACTAAATAATATTTCTCTTTTTAATTTGTTGAAACAAATTTAACCTAAATGATTTAAAGAACTGATTGTATAATAAAAATAGAACGTTTGGTCCGTCTGGGCTGCCGACTCAACTTGGTGCCACATTGGAGTGGCCAAGGAAAATGATTCATTGAATACATTTAGCTGACACGGCGAATGAGACGTTTTACTTCTAGAATCGTTGGCCAAAGACTTTGACCCGAGGTATATATATATATAACCTTTTCATGTAAATATTAACGAGCTCCATATTTTATTTTTAATAAAAAAAATTAATACACCACTCTTGAAACACCTTGTAAGTCTGAATAATTTTAAAATTTTATTCTATCTACAGTAAATACTCTGTAAACTTTTCTCTATATTAATTAATTTATATTCTTAACTATTCTTCTCCCCAAAATAATATTTTCCTTTTTTTATATTTTCTCTTTGTCTCTTTCCTAGATAATATATAAATAATTTAAAATTTAATACGTTGTCATATTTTACTTTATAATATTATTATTACATTGTCATAGTTTTACGTTATAATAATTCATATTTTTACGTTATAATATTATTGTGTTGTCAATTATGTTATAATGTTAGTACTATGTCATATTTTTACTATTTTTAAATTTTTCTAACGTCATTATTTTTTACTACTTTTAAAGTTTTTTTTTAATACCTTGATACTTACCTTTGTTTGCACAATTGATTATTTGAGAAGATTATTCCCAGTATTGTAATATTTTTAATTTATAAAGAATAACTTTATTGAAACAGTATTAAAATATATTTATTAAGTATAATAATATTATTTAAATTTTAAATTTTTTTTATACAATTCAAGAAAGAGTCTAAGAGAAATATTAAAAAAATATTATTTTGGTGGAGAAGAATTGTGAAGAGTATAAATTAATTAAAAAAAAGAAAAGTTAATGGAGTAATTAATATGGATAGAATAAAATTATAAAACTATTTGGATTTATAAAGTGATTTAATAGAGATGGATTGGCTTTTTTTGTCAAAAACAAAATGTAAAATTTGTTAATCTCCATACGAAGGTGTAGAGGTTAGTGATCTCCATATATATATATATATAGAGAGAGAGAGAGAGACACACACACACACACACACAAAAGGAATTACAAAGTTTAGATTAAGAGCAAGATTCATTTCAATTTTAAGTTAGAGATGTCTTTAAATTTATTAAATGCTTATAAAAATATTTACAGATTATCTATCAACAGAAAAGCTTAAGAATCAAATGTAGGTCGTGAGAATATAAAAAACTGACCAGATTAATTGATTAGCCAAATTATTACAATTGTAATAGTATTATTTTTGAGTTGTTAACAAGGGTTAACTCACCGATTGACATTTCGCTTGTTGGTCTATATCCAAAAGCGGTCACGACATGAGATCTTAAACAAATGTTATTGTTATGGCTCAAGTTTATAATGCCACCTTAATATCAAAAAGTATCTTCATATATAAAGATTCTTTAAAAGCTCTTCCTAAGCAAGTAAAATATACACAAAAATAATCTGAATTTGAAACACATCAAAACCCATATGCCCAGCATACCTTATATGGCAAATAAGTGGCAACGTTAAGCTGTAGGTGTACTTTGATTTTAGCGAACCTAGATACAATCAGATATTTAAAATTGTACAAGTATAAATATATGCATGTTAAAGTGAAGTGCACCTAATATTATTCATTCATCTCACCCACCTCTTTGAATTCAGATTCATGATTATGTGATGAATCAACTTTTAGACTTTCACTTTTGGTGACTGGGAAATGTCTAAACTTCATGTGATAGTTGCAAAAGATGGGACCCTTTTACTTTCTGTATATTCCTTAGAATTATCAGAATCCAATTCTGTTTTTTTCTCGTTGTTGCCATTCAATTTGCTCATTATTAAAACTTTTAATGTTTTAATTGACAGCCATAAACTTTTGAAATCAGAGGCAGATCTAACCAAAGGGGTACGCTCTTTCTCTAAATCTCACTGACAGGACTCACGAGAATTCAGCGGTTCAAGTCTAATCGTAAATTTTGTGCAAATTAATTTTGTTCGTCTACCATAAATTGTGAGTTAATTTGGATTTGTGAGTTCATTACATTCAAAATCAGTCAATTTCAACTCGACCAAACTTGACTCAACCCATCAACTTTCCCATGAAACAAAACCGTGTGGTTGTTCACTTTCAAGAGTTGAAAAAAAAAAGGGAGAGAAGTTTATTCAAAAGCAATAGCAGAGAATATTAATTCAATAATGATATTGGCATATCAATTTAAGATATATCATTTTTATAGTTGGGAAGTCGTATATTAATAACTGAGAATTGTGATTACATTACTAATAATTTTTTAATATTGACAAAGAAGTTGAGTACAAATAATATTTTTAATTATAAAAATAGTGAGATTCAACAAAATGGAACAGTGAAAATGTTTTGTAAGGTTGTGTTTGGTAGCAGGTGAAAATGAGAAAAAAAATTTTATAAATAAGCTCTATATATAAAAAATTTTCCCTCCATGACCAAATATACCCATAGAAATATACCCATAGAAGAAGAATTTCTTTTAGCATTAAAGAATTTCTCAGATATTGCTTGCATCAAGTGGAGAAAAGTTATTCATAATTGGTGCTGAACTATTGGTAGGATGAGTGGTCACAAGGCTCCCTATTTGGTTCTTCTTTTGATTGCTACTAGATACAATTGCTGACTTTCTCCATTCACGCGGGTGCTGATTTTAGTCTTTTGACTGAGAGAAATCGACTATTTCTATTTCTATTTTTTTCAAACACACATTAAGCTACATAGATCATATGGCAGGTCAAGTTTTTATTTTTCTTTTTTCTTTTTTCTTTTTTTATTTATATCTTGCTACCCTACACTACCGTTTTGGAAGACAAGAGTAGACTTGGTTTAACCAAAACATAATTGGCGAGCGACGTTGTGTTTACTTGGTGTATCTGATATTGACGTACGACTAGCATTATTAAATTAATAGTTCTTTTTTATTGGTTTTGAATAAACTAAATTTAACATATTTACAGTTCTTTAATGTTGCAAGTCACTGTAAATAGTTTAAAAAATATTGCGAAGTATATGCTTAAAATGATATAGCTATAGTCGTAGTTCTAGCAATAAATAAGTTTGAGCTTTGAAGAGGTTTATATATTGTGTAGTTTAAGTCAACAGAAATAAAATTATTTGTTAATCTTTTTTATTAAAATTTGTCAATATTAAAAAATAGTGATTAAATAAATCAAAAAAATATATTTATGTATTCAAAAAATTTAAATAATTGTGACTACTAAGTATTTTCTTAATTAACTTCAATAACTTAAAAGATAATTATCATGAGTCCATGAAAAGAAGACATCTTAAATATTTAAGTTTATATGAAAAAAATATATATTTTTGGATGAAGCCCGCTTATTCACCGAATCATAGTATCAGGAATGTGATTAATTTGGCTCGACCCATAGAGATTCTAAAGCTGGTTTTAGATCTTTCAATGAAGATTACTTTTATTACTAGTGCTCGAATTCTGAGACACTTGGTTAAGGGGTCAAAGTATATGCCTATTCGACCAACATCACGTTGGTTATATGAAAAAACATATATCATCCATAATTAGAGCAAATTAAGTATGTATTACCGTGATCAGTGCTGATGTAAAAAGAAGTACAAGTGGGAGGGTTACAAACAAATTAAAACTATGAGTAAGTATACAATGACATAAAATTAAAGAATGTGTTTTAAAAGAAATAACAATGGCAATGTTTCTACCGGCTGAGCTTCACCTGTTGGCTGTTGCTTCATGGCGATTTAACAGGAGTTTCTTTTAGCAGGTTCTAGCTTTGTTTTTGCTTTCAGATGTACCAAAATAATAATAATAATAGTTATACAAACACCTGCACATATACTTTCATACAAGTCATTAGGTAATATCCTGGCCTGGAGCAATATATACGGTATGAAAAAATCGGATCTATATTTGGTCAAGTAGACCGTTCGATCACTGCATAAAGCTTAAGAGGTATATTATTTGTACATATAAAAAATTTCAACATTCCAATACCTTCTTTCAGTTTTTTCTTTTTCTATCAATCATTTTATTTTTTTTATTTTTTTTTATAATTTTTTTTTCTCTTTTCTATTTCTGAGTGTCTAAAGTATCTACCTATCCTAGTAGTACAAAAAATATTTCTCAAAGCTTATAGGTTAAAGATAAAAAATTGTTATACAATCTCATTAATCATGTTATTTATTTTAAGTTGCCCTTGCCCGAACATTACACCGAACTACAAGCACAATTACTATAAGCACCTTCACTCTGACCTATATAAGTATGTTAATTTCCTGCCTAGAGTTTACACATGTTCCACTCCTATTAACTTAAAATGTCAAAGTGTCTTTTGCAGGTGTCACCTCTAGATTCAAGGAGACTTCATTTGCTCCAGTACTCAAGGAATTTGAAATGCTCACCGCCGACCATTCAATTGACTTCAAAACTCGGCGAGTACAATCCTTACTTTATTTGTAATATTTTTTTTCGAAATAATCGAAACGAGTGCACTGTAAAAGTATATGACAAATTTGAGTATATATGAAAAATTCATGAGTAATTTATTTTTTTGAAGCATGAAAATTTAATGAGTATGAAGTTCATGTATTATCATTTCTTATAATAATACTCTTTTATTGCTCCTCCATCTACACCGAATTGGCCAATTTGATAATTGGTTTAGGGGGAAAAAAACCGACTTTTGTAGATAAAACAAAAATGAGTCTCCCAAGTTTTTTCCTTAGAAATTACTTACATGATTTTAATTTTGAGTTGGAAGTAGTAGGTAGGTAAAACTTTTTTAAAAATAATGATTCTAAAATCCAAATTCTTCACATTACAGATAAAATTTGCCTAAAATTACAATATACATCTGCTGCAACCAATTGCTTTTGAGTTTCTTCCAATATTGTATAAAGATTCTTTTGACATTATTGAGATGCAAACACTTAAATAGAATATAAATATACATAGGATTATGAAAGGTTAAATATCCGACGTCATTCGCACACTTCAATATCAAAAATTAAATTTAGGCTAATTGAAGTATAATCTAATTGGTGTTGTTTTTAAGTAAGATCGTGAAATATCTTTATATACTTATAAGATTGGTTCTGTTGCATTGTAAGACTATAAGAATTTCTTAAAATTCAAATTAATATCCTGATCTTATTTTTCATAAGATTGGTTACTACTTACTAGTTCGACTTACCCTTAGGAGTTTTTTATTCACGTTATTAAATCAACTTTAATCTTAATTTTCTTTTCTAATTGAATAAGTTCTTTTACTTTTATTCATTTGTTTCCTTCTTGCATATAAAAACGACAACTTACAGATTTGATCAAATTATCTATAGGGATACTTTAAGAAAATTTTACGAAACAAAATGTTTGCAGTTAAATGAAATAAATTATAGATCATATAGGTAAATAAATTAAATAATTTCATCATAAATAATTTTATTTTGATATGTTTATAAGATTTCATGTGTTTGCTCGTCAATATTAAAACCGACAAGTGAAATAAACGTTAATGTAACATTACTTAATTTAATCTATGTTAATGCTTATTGACATTGGGCTTGTTCAAATAGCAGTTTAGAATTAGACGCTTGTGTTTGGCTATGAATTATCTACTCTTTTCATTTCTTAGCACAAAACAATTAATAAACTTTGTAAATACAATATAATAAGCTATCCAACATAACATAACACGAGAGTTGATGCATAGGAACTTCATCGATAATGGTGATAGCATTTCATTTGGTCTGACTTTCATTAATTATAGCTATGTTGCCTTAATACATCAGACTCACTCTATCCTTGCTTATTTTTTCATGTCAGTCTATCCTTGCGTATTACGTATAAAGAATTCGATTACAGTATAAAATAATGGGATTAACTTCTTGTCCAATTCAACAACCTTTTCTAGCTAGCAAACTATGAATTAAAAATTTTTTTAAAAAAATTCTTTCAAAGATGAGCCTGCTTACAGTAACTACTTGGAAAGAAAATTATTAGATTTTGATCTGATCTTTATATCTACCGGGATTATGAAATTGTTACATCCAACAAGCTTCGATTATTATTATTATTTTGTCTAATCTATTATATTTTAATTAATTTGGTTTGAGCCGAGTTGATAAAATTCTTATGCGCTAGTTTTCTTTATTTATAAGACTCGAATATGAGACTTTATATAAGGGAAACAAGTGTTGAATCACTTAAATAAATTAAATATTAATTTTCAATTATAGCTTTAAATTATTAATTACAGCTCCAGTGAATGAAAAGCAAAAAAAAAAAAAGGTATTGTGTTTTTATACCAAATTAATATGTAAGTAGTTATGGCATTTGGACATGCGTCCATCACACGTCTCAACCCTTGGGACCATGTGTGTACAGGGCCATTTTATTCAAACCGTGCAGGTTATAAAATCATACCCAAAACATATTTTTAAACATTGGAAAGTTTTTGAAGAATTAAGATAGTATAGAAAAGTTGAAAAGAAATCTCATGCGGGACTTGTCTTCAAACTTGCTGAGTAAAATAATAAGTTAGTTTGTTCCACACCCATAAAATCCTCACCCCCAGAATGGAAGTCATTAGTTTTGACTTGGCTTGATGGCTACATATTCTTTAAGTTGTATGATATTGAAAATTATGCACAAAAACAATTTTGACTTGTTGCATATCTGGCCCATTCTAACCAAGACAAATCTCCTTTCATCTCAATTACAGGCACAGACAATGCTGCAACAGGAATCCAATTCTGTTGCTAACATTTGAAAGATTATGACATGTTCAGATGTTCTATAGTTACAAAAACAGCCAAATTATGTGAAGCACTTTGAGTGATATTTAGATTATAGACCATATTCTGCACCAAGAGACAATGAATGGAAAGCTTCAAGGTGCTAGTTCTGTGCACCCTTTTGCTGTTCTACTTCATACCATGCTTCAACACACTGGACACTATTACTCCAGGCCAATCTGTCGAGGATAATGAGACTCTAGTTTCATCAGGTGGAACTTTTGAGGCAGGGTTCTTCACCTTTGGAGATCCAAATAGGCAATACTTTGGTATATGGTACAAGGGTCTTTCTCCAAGGACAATTGTATGGGTAGCCAATAGAGATGCCCCTGTGGGAAACTCCTCAGGAGTTTTGAATGTCACGGATGGAGGAAACCTTGTTATTCTTGACGGCTCAGGAACTATTGTGTGGTCCTCCAACACATCAACCACTGCAAAGAAGCCTGTTGTGCAGCTCCTGGACTCTGGAAACCTTGTTGTTAAGGAAGAAAGCAACCCTCAGAATCTTCTTTGGGAGAGCTTTGATCTACCTGGGGACACTCTGCTCGCAGGTATGAAACTTAGGACTGACATAGTAAGTGGTAATTATACATCCTTGACATGTTGGAGAGACACACAGGATCCTGCTAGAGGTTTGTATTCATACCACATTGACCCTCATGGTTATCCTCAAGTAGTTATTACAAAGGGAGGGGCATTATTGTTCAGAGCAGGTTCGTGGAATGGCGATATCTTATCCGGGATTGCTTCTGAAACATTGTACAGATACTTTAATTTCTCCTTTGTGTTCAATGATAAGGAAGTGTCTTATGGTTATGAACTATTGAATGAGTCAATTGTTTCAAGATACATACTCACTACGTCAGGCCAAGTTGAACGTCTCATATTGTCAGATCAGACAGAGGGTTGGCAGCTTTTCCTTGCTGGCCCTCAAGACCAGTGTGATAATTATGCCATTTGTGGTGCAAACTCTAATTGTGATGTTAGTGGCACTCCAATATGTGATTGCCTTACCGGTTTCACTCCGAAATCTCAGGAAAAATGGAGTTCACAGAATTGGTCTGATGGGTGTGTTCGGAAAGTTAATTTATCTTGTGACAATAGTGATGGCTTTTTGAAGTTTCCAGGGATGAAGCTGCCAGACACATCAAGCTCCCGGTATAATAAGAGCATGAACCTTGAGGAATGTGAGAATTTTTGTCTGAAAAACTGTTCTTGCACAGCATATGCAAATTTGGATATCAGAGATGGTGGAAGTGGCTGCTTGCTTTGGTTTCAAAACATTTTGGATGCGAGAAAACTAACCTCTGGAGGACAAGACCTTTACATAAGGGTGGCAGCTTCAGAACTAGGTAAGAATATTTTTAATTTTATATACCTTCCTGAATTTTTATTTTTTTTTCTCTTTTCCCATTTAGGAGTATAATGGATACATGAATTCTAGGACTTACTAAGCTGCACATGATAATAGTTGAAGACAGTCTTGGGGATGCATGTGCTAAATTTTATCCTTGTTAAAGTTAGAAAACAGAACATGAAAGAATAGGACAGACATTAGAGGATATTTTCTAGTACTAGTACTATTTCTAACTAAAAAAATTAATTTTATAAAAATTAATTGCATTGAAGCATCTATTTGCTGTCTGTGAACTTGTGAAAATGTGCTTTAGGTGGGATTTCTGAACTGCGCAAAATTTTTTGAGTTGACTAACAGTGCTTTTAATCTTTCAGATCATAAAAAGGGCTTGAACAAGAAGCAGCTTGCAGGAGTTCTGGTAGGATGTTCTATGCTCATCATTATCATGATAATACTTGGAGTAGTCATACATAGGAGAAAAAAACTCAAGAAACCAGGTAATTATTTAGTTATTAATTTGAAATGATTTATTTTGTTACTGTACTATGGTACAAATAACAATATTCCAACATTTCAGATATTCTTGTCTGATGAAATTTTAAGGTTTGGTAACCATTAGCTTTTCCTTCAATGATGAAATTTATAATATATAGTCATTCATTCACAATTATTCTTCTAACTTTTCAGGTAAGAACCAAATAACTAACTGGAAGAATCACCGTGTTGACAAAGGGAAGGAAGACATTGACATACCAATATATGATCTATCAACCATTGCTATTGCAACTAGTAACTTCTCAATCAACAACAAATTGGGAGAAGGTGGATTTGGACCAGTTTACAAGGTAATATGATTATATTTATATCCTACAACTTGATTTTTCTTCTCTCCATAACTTTCCAGATAATAATTGTCAGGGTACATTGACAAATGAGCAAGATATAGCTGTTAAGCGGCTTAGCAATAATTCAGGACAAGGACCAAATGAGTTCATAAACGAAGTCATGCTAATTGCCAATCTTCAACACCGAAATCTAGTGAAACTTCTTGGGTGTTGCATTCATGGTGATGAGAGGCTTTTGATATATGAATTCATGCCCAACAAAAGCTTGGACTACTTTATTTTTGGTTTGATATTTCATCCTGCCTCAATTCTTGATTTTCGCTTGCTTGATCAGCTAATCATCTCCATGCTAACTAAACAGAAAAAAAATTTGTCAGATCAAACTAAAAGAAGTTTACTACATTGGGGTCAACGCTTCCAAATTATTTGTGGGATTGCTCGAGGACTTCTCTATCTTCACGAGGATTCTAGACTAAGGATTATCCATAGGGATCTCAAGACTAGCAATATTCTTCTTGATGAAAATATGAATTCAAAAATATCAGACTTTGGTCTTGCTAGGACATTTGGGGGAGATCAAGCAGAAGGCAAAACCAAAAGAGTAGTGGGAACTTAGTAAGCGTGCTTAAATAACTTTATTTTGTTACTTTATGTCTCATGAAAATTCACCTATTTTTTTTACACTCCTTTTCTTTTTCTGTTGCATTGCAGTGGTTATATTTCACCAGAGTATGCAATGCGTGGAAACTTCTCAGTGAAATCTGATGTCTTCAGTTTTGGTGTTATTATACTAGAGATAGTTAGTGGAAGGAAGAATAGGGAATTTTTTGATGATAATGATCTTGACCTTCTAGGGCATGTAAGCCTAAAGATTTAGTCCACTTAATTTCAATGTAATTCTTATTGGCATATTCAAAACTGATCTCACAACTCACAAGTTTAATTTTCATGTACTCTAGGCATGGAGACTGTGGTGTGAAGAGAGGCCATTGGAGCTGATAAATGAATCACTAGGTGATTCAATTGCTCTAGCTGAAGCTGAAGTGTTAAGATGCATTCACATAGGGCTTCTTTGTGTACAAGAGAGACCAGAGGACAGGCCAGACATGTCAGCTGTAGTTCTAATGCTGAATGGTGAGAAACCATTGCCAAGGCCAAGGGAACCCGCATTTTATCCACACCAGTTTCGCTCTTCATCAGTGAATTGGGCAATGAATTCAACTAATGAAATTTCTATGACATTGTTAGATGCAAGATAGTTTATATGGACTTAACAGACTTCAATACAAATGAAAAGGGGTCCCTTCTCAATGTATATCCATTATTATAAGGAGTTTATGTGTAAAGAAAACTTTATTTTCTGACTATCTTGAACTTGTCACCGGTACTCTCATGTTATACTATATTGTACAACATGAGCCTGCCTATACCTCACCGAGTGCCACTTCTCTTGTCTATTTAATTTCTTTTCAGTATAGATACACCAAAGGAATATTTTTTTTTTCTATTTTGGTATACGCTTCCCTTTTTTTCTTTGTTCCTCTGATTCTTTTAATACTTCTTTTATATCTTTCTATGTACCTGTGTTCAACTTCAACCAATTGAGAGAGTATTAGTAATAAGCATAACAATTAAATATTACAAATAGTGAGTCATTTCAGATTAATTATTTACGTGCAAGTATAACACAAATATTTTAGTATTTATGCTGATAATGTCGATGAAACAAACACAAGCAAACAACATTCAATCAGTTAACACCATCCCTAAATCCTAGTTACAAATACTCCTATTTAAGCACTTCCCTTCACATTAATACAAAATTTCTTTTGAAGTGTTTAGCTTCTTGTCTGACTTATACGCGTAGAAGATGAACATCTGAGTATCAACCAGCAGTTATAAACAGGCTATTAGACTACAAAAGGATTCAACACTTCTGTCATGAAATGCTATCTATTCTATATTGACTTGGCCAATCATGATCGGCCTTCAGCTTACAAAGAGGCAATGGGACTGCTGTAGAATCAATTCTGAAATGACATCTACCGTGGATCCACCAGACTAACTGTGACTTCATTAATTGACCATAGTTTATTGTTGCTTGATGAAGAATTGTCACTAACCAGATCTCTCTCAGTAAAGAATCCAGGCATTTTTGGTTGAGGCAATGTCCAGTCACTACTCAGCATCATAAGCACATATGACATGCTTGGCCGGTCTTCTGGACTTCGTTGCACGAATAGTAGACCCACATGAGTTGTTCTTATGACTTCTGATAAATTAATTGAATCTCTGATGGATGCATCAACTATTTCTGAGCACTTGCCTTCTGCAAAAAGTGTCCATGCCTGTATATGTCCAGTTATTTAGTTAATGCAACAACAACAACAACAATCATGCCTTGTTTGACTAGGTGGAGTCCACTAAATGGATGACGCTATTTGGTTAGAAAATGTAAATAAATAACAAGGACAAATAAAAGTTAAGCTTACATGCCCCAGAAGATTAAAGTGGTGATCTCTATGGTTGAATCCTCTATTTCTCTTCCCACTAACTATCTCTAATACCAGCACACCAAAGCTATAGACATCAGACTTTGTTGAGAATCGCCCATCAATTATGTACTCTGGTGACAGATAGCCACTGCCCATAGCATCATTATACAATTTCAAAACAAGGAAAAGGTATCATACTATATGCATGCCAACATGTCATGTAATCAACCACTTACTAAGTTCCAACAATATGATTTGTGTTTGCTTCATTTTCATTTCCTGCAAAGCTTCTTGCCAGTCCAAAGTCTGAGATTTTGGGGTCCAATTCATCATCTAACAAAATATTCCCAGCCTTGAGATCTCTATGAACTATTCTATGCCTTGAATCTTGGTGGAGATAGCGAAGACCTCGTGCAATTCCTTTGATAATATGGAAACGCTTAGGCCAGTCTAGTAGCATGCCCCTCTCACTATCTGTTTGAACCAAATGAGTTGGACTGATTTTCTTATGAGGTTCTAAACAATATGTGAGAAACAATGACTAATGATTAGCCAGATAATGAAATTTAATTAGTCTTTGTAGGACAGTTTTTAAACAAATATGGGACAGCTTAACCAACATTATTGCTCAAGAAAGTCTATTTCCCTTCCCGTGTCATGAAGGACCATAAATGCCCTTGGAGAAGTCATAGGAAATTTAAGTGCATGCTGGTATACTTGCTAGACTTTCAGTTTGTTACTTTAGCTACATATTCTGATAGAAAGAAAATCCAATTACCCAAACTACAAAATAGTCACTAGTAAATAAAATGAAGACTATGGTTCAAGTGGAATCAAACCAAATATGAAGAAGTCCAAGCTTTTGTTGGGCATAAATTCATAAATCATCAATCTTTCCTCGGCTCGAATGCAGCACCCTAGTAGCTTTACTAAATTCCTATGCTGAAATTTGGCAACATGCATAACTTCATTTTTGAACTCTTGGAGTCCTTGGTTTGAATTCTGTGAAAGCCTTTTGACAGCTATTTCTCTTCCATCTTGCAGGGTACCCTAAAAGTCATAACAATTTATATATTGCAAAAGCTTCATATTTAATTTGACATAAGTTTGCTTAAATATCATCATTCAGTAGAATTATTCCAATATTGAATAATTTTGTTGCAAGATGCATAATTCTTGAAAAAAATTTTAGAAGCTCAATAGTATGACACATGATGAATTAGAATCTGATAGGCAGCCGATTGATATCAGGAAAATACAATTCAATTAGTAATAGTAGCCTCTTCTCTAATTTAAATTTCTACAAAAGGAAAAGAAGATGCTAGAAAAGTTTACGGCCTTTCTCTAATTTTTCCTGTGCATAAAGCATTCATACCATATTACGGGCATCTTAGCACATAAGAAGGGACAAAAAATCTGATTTGGGCCATTAGACATCTTTACAGATATGAATATAGATGAAACTATATGTTTGAAACGGCAACCTGGAAACAACAAACGAAGTTTTTTAGGTGCTCAAGTTATTTATATTGGCAGTCAAGAAAAGGATGCATATCAATGTCCAGCAAAAGTCTCGGTGCTTATGCATATTTATATTGTGTTTGGATGACTTGTTTACTTCTTCCAATAGTTTACTTTGCTTCTTCCTATTGGCCATAGGACTTGTTTCATCAAATATTTCATCTCTAATCATTTTTGTACCATATTGAGGTAAGATTCATATTATTACTTAGTCAGATAGTTTCAAGAAAATCGATGATCGAATCCAGACAAGAATAAAATTGATCAAGAATATTATGCATTCTAGGCTCAGGGATGACATTTTTTTCATTCCATTACCTTATAAACTGATCCAAAACCACCTTTCCCCAGTATGTTGCCAGTTGAAAAATTATCGGTTGCAGAAGTAATTGTGGACATATCAAACAAGGGTAATTCTAGATCTTCCTCCTGGCGGTCATTTATTGCACCTGCAAAGTAGCATGTGGTGTGTAAATAAAAAAGAAATTGAAATGTATAAGCTCCCCACTAGTTATACCCTTTGCTCTATCCCAAATATAAAACGGAATAGATACAAAATAGGGTTACCCAACATTATTTTTCTGGCATTGTCAACTCTCACCTTGTTTTTGCGGTAAACTTCATTGAATTGCCTTAAAGGCCTTTGACATATAAATGGCCTACTTGTTTATTAGTGGATGATGCTTAATACTGACTAACCACATCTCAAAGGGAGATATAAAGAAACCAAAGAGGCCAAGATAATTCTGTTATGTGACAGAAGTTAAACTTCTTGGACAAAGAACATACCGTCTTGAAAATAGATCGATCAGGTGATCCTCATTTTTTTTTTTATAATAGCCTTAGTTTGCGTAAGTACAACATATACAAGAATCAAGAAATTTGAGAATTACTTAGATACCTTTCTGCCGTGTCTTCCATCTATAAATCATGATGGTCAAGCATAGGACTAAAACCCCAAAAGATAACACACAGCTAATGATGATAGTCTTTTGCTTCCGAGCGTTGGATTTATGTGATTTATATCCTTCTGTAGCTTCCGAGAAACATGTAGTTAAAAGAAAATAGAAAAGTTGGGAAACAGTGAGAAATGACAGAAGATAAAATATGAAAAGAAATAAAAATGCAAAAGCTAGAAAACTTTCAAATAGGGAGACACATTGTACCTAGCTCCTTCCCAGCCATCCTTATATAAATATCATCATTAGATTCAGTCTCTTTCATATCCACCAAATCACCAAACCAGAGTAAACACCCATTTGCCCCTTTGCTGATATCCGGAGCTGCATAAGCTGTACAGGAGCAATTCTTCAAGCACAACATCCTACAATCTTCAAGGCTAATACTTCTATTAAACCATGATCTTTCTGTGTCCGGTAATTTTAGCCCGGAAAACTTCAAAAACCCATCTCCATGGCAACTCAGTGAAGTTCTCCTCACACAACCACGAGATAAATCTGGCGTACTCCGCACAAATCCATCCAAGCAATGACATATAGGAAAGTTGTTTGTATTACATCCAGCATATGCTCCACATGTTGCATAGTAGTCACAATCATCAGCTGGCTTTTTCAAAAAGTTGGTCCAACCCATTCTTTCACCACTCCAGCTACTACGCTGGCTGAATCCATCTGGTGTTAACACCAGCCTATGAAGAACTGATTTGTTAACAAGCTCATATATATAATATACCTCTTCCTCATTAGATACAAAGTTAAATCTAAATATGGAATTATTTTTTAACTGCGCCGCCCCACTAAACTCAACACCATTCCATAGTCCATAACGAAATCTTTTGGCCGTGCCCTCTCTCATAACTGGTTCTGGGTATCCATCAATATCCATTTGAGAACTATATCTGCCTTGAGATGGATCATCAGAGCTATTCCATGATGTTACGTACCGATTCAGTCCTGTAATTAGATTTCTTCCAAACTTCTGTCCAGGCAGGAGTGTGTCACATGGATAGTCAAAACTCTGCCACAGAAAATCTTCTGAGTTACCATTGCTTCTCTCCTGTACAACGAAATTTCCAGAATCCAAAAGCTTTGCAACTGGATAATGTGCTGATCTTGTTGTGTTGGAGGACCAAATAACACTCTTGTTATGGTTGAGAAGCGCTAGAATTCCAGTGTCATTGACCTTCAAAACCCCTAATGAGTCAGTGAGGGGTTTGTCTCTGTTGGCAACCCATACTACTGTCATTGTTGGGACTTTGTTATACCAAATTCCCACATAGCGGTTCTTGGAAGTTCCTGGGCTGAAGAATCCTAGTGCGAAGGTTTCATCAGCTGAAACTAAGGTCTCACCATCACTGATAGATTGCTGTGTATCAATAGTGTCTCTTGCAGTAGAGGTTGCCTTTATATTCAGCAGAAGGAGGCAGAATAGAAGCAAGGTAAAGCCTTCCATTCGGTTGTTCATATTTTCTTCTTCACTATCTATATTACTGGGGGTCTGAGCAGTCCTCTAGCATTTGTCAATAGTACCTGCGAAAGCACGAAGAGAGTTGATCTTCATCAATTTTTTTTTTGTTTTTTATTTTTTTGTTATGAAAATTGTCTACGGTAATTACAGATCATCTACACTAGTTTGTAATTGCTGTTACTCTATGGCACAAAGAGCCTCAACTTCTAAGATGTTGAGGTACTTATCAGCAACAGGATGCTAATTAGCCTCTTCTAAGACTAAAATGATATAAACTTGCTGATGAAATCATAGCCTTACCGTGTATCAGGACATTGATGACTGACTGGTGCACTCTACATAATGATCTACGAAATCTGGAAGTTAATTGGTACTCAGACTAACATACCTCGTAGATAGAACAACTTACATATGTTTTAAGGAAGTAGTGTCATAACAAATAAGGACATTCTAATTAAAGACTCAATATATATTAGTCTTAAATATTTTTTAAAGTGAATTTGTCAAGTAAGAAATTTTTGGAGTTTTTTCTTTGGTATATGGAGAGAGAGAAAAACACTACTATCTTAGTAGGAACATGACTGACTCCCATAGCATCAAGGTATCGCCACTCTTTATTTATTTTTAAATTAATAAAATATATTATAATTATAACTTACAATAGTAAATAAATTATTATTTTTTATGTTAAAGACAGCACCACTTTAAAAGTTTTCCTTTTTTTTTTTTCTCAATTTGAGCAGTGTTTTATTAAAGACCAAAATTAGAGATAAAATAAATTATATGCACAAAAGATTTGGATTATTTTTTTCATGCAAATCCTACCCAGCAAAAGCGTATCAAATCAATTGAAAGAAATAAAGATAAAGTGTGTTCAAGATCTAACTTGATGGAATAATTTGTACCGATCCAAATTTTATTGTGCCAAATTTAGGTTTTGAAAATTTGATCCCATATATTTTGAGGTTGAGTTTGATTATACTGTGGATTGGTCTAATATAATGCTATTTTTGTATTGATGATATTTATTTTAAAACATATTATAAAGTATTTCTTAAATTTCATTTTTTAACCTTTATACTTTTATTCTTCATAATATCTAAATTTGTAACTATTGTTAAATATCGAAGATTGGAAGTTAACCTGGTTTGGCCATTAATCAAGTCGTTATTGGTCTGATTTGAATCGATGAAAATAAGCCAATCAAAAAACGGAGTGGGTGAGTCAATTCAAATTTGATTAAATTCTGTACAATCCGATATGATACACGTCCAGTAAGATTCAAAGGTCTCAACGTTGACATTGATTGAGCACAGAAAGGGTCAAGTGTAAATATTATAAACACGTGGATAGAAAGAACCGAAGCGGATGAAATTTAGCGCAAGTGGTAACTCATATTTATAAGTCTTGAAATTGATACTGATAAGACAAAGTGGTCAGCGTCATCAAAAGTCCAACATATTGGCGGCGTTAGCAGAATCAGTACTAGCGATAGCTATTGATGACACAGGAAATAATTCCAGTGTAATCCTCAGGCCGCGGCCTGGCCTTTCTAAATTGGCTGCTTCATGATTGTAACATGCAGCGTGTTGGCGTTTGTGAACTCGGTTGTGGGTAATCTGCCTTAGCAAGGCTCAGCTAGGTAAGATTAAAGTGAAGTGAAACAGATGGACCTTTCGACAATAAAAATAAAGATCACTTGATTTGTAAATGATTGCACCTCAATCTCCCTATCTGTCCATTATTTATTTATAATATATTAATTTTAAATTTTAAATTATGTCATACTAAAAAATTAATATTTCATTATTTGATAACAATATCACATCAATTTTTTTTTATTTAGACACCCTCTTTTTTTATTTTCATAACTGTAAATTTCTCTCATAAATAATTATAAATTTTCCTCATAAATTATTAATATAATAATCAATTTTCATATAAACCCTCATAAATGATTAGTACAATAGTAAATTCCCATATAAATGCATACTACTAATTATCTTCTTTAACAGTACACCTTCTGTTCTACATATTTTAATTTTTTCCCTTTGTGCTCTTATTGTCTTAAAATGAATAACAATTGGTTGATTTTTCCTAACACATATGTTACATTGGTGGAAGGTTCTTTAGGGCCCATTTGGTATGCCTCATAGTATAAGGCTTAATAGAATAAGGGCTGATAGTATAAAACCTGATTATATCAGGTCTGATAAAAATTTAATGCAATACAATATTTCGTATATCACTGTATAAGATATTGTATTATATAAAATATAACAGTTATAATAAATATAATTTTTAAATATTAAATTTAAAAATTAAAAATTAATATATTAAATAATTATTATTAGCTATTTTTTTATTACATATAAAAATAATTTTATATTAAAAATTATTTATTTATTTATTTTTAATATTTTTTCTTAAATATAAAAAAAATGAGAGAGAGAGAGAGAGAGTGAAATAGAGATGGAGTTTTTATATATCGAAATCTAAGTAGGTTTAGTATCACATTCCTATATTTGGTTGTGTTTTTTATTATATATTATTAAATTTATATTAAATATTATTATTTATATATTTTAATAATAAATTTTTATTCCTATATTTTTATTTTAGTTTGAATAGTTATTTTATAATTATTTTTTAAAAATATCTATTTATTATTAAAAAATATTATTTTTATTTATATATTTTTATTTTTTATTATTTATTTAATAATTAATTTTTTTAATAAAATATATTAAAAAATAAAAAAATGAAAGAGCCCTTATATATTAAAAGTTAATCAAGTCTAATAATACGGCCTCCCTAGGCTGGATTAAGTTATCTATTATTATAACGTATAAGGGAGGTTTGATAGATAAACTTATATAATACGCTGACTACACCAAACAACGGATAAGGTCATAACATATTGTATTATTTTATTCTATCATACTTAATACGGATGCCAAGTATCCCCTTAGTTGCAATAACAAGTATTGGATAAGGAAAGCATGACTTTCAAAGTAATGCACTCCTCATGTGAGAGCCAAAGCACTTCAATCATATTGCAATTTGCTAAAGCTAAAACCTAAAAGTTTAGAAGCCAAAATTCGTTTTATTTGTCTAATGTGGATGAATGATGCTTATAGCCTTACAATTTCTACTTCTCATCTACTTGAGGTTCAGAACCATCCAAAGGTGCACACACACTCATACCACATAGGAAGAGAACTCTTTTAGTAATCAATGTAAAGGTTCTAAGGTTGTTACTTGGCCATTATTTTCTTATATTACTAGACTTTGTCTTTGTCATAAATAAATAATATTCTTATTTTATTATATAATCATTTCACTTATAATTATTCATATAATATTTACTCAATCATTCCTATATTTTATCTACTTCGTGCAAGTGTAATGTTGGGTTTAATGATAAAAACTATTATGAAGTAACTAAATTCTCAATCATCAATATAGTGGAACTTACAACCTAATGGTTATCTCCTATATGTCTCATTGAGTCTGCAATGTCATGTGTTCAACTCCCATTTCCCCTCCCCTTGCCTTTGTGGAAAAAAAAAAAAAAAACTATCAATTATCAATATAAATTAATAGGAGATTACACCTTAGTTATGATAGGAGACATTAACTTGTTAATATTAAGATAATAGAAACACTCTTTATTCTATTAAATACAATTTAACAATAAAATAAAACTGAAAATTCATTAGAAATAATTCCCACTTATCATTGTCCATTGGCTATGCCTCTATATATGTATATAGTCATAAAAATCAACATATATCTAACTCAAACATCATGCCATTCTCTAACTATTCTACATTAAACCTCTATACTTCATAGAAAAAGTTTCACTAACATTTCTTTCTATACAAATGTCAATTTACTAATTTAAGTTAGTCTTCTCAAACATAACTAATTATATATGTAACTATGGGTCATAAATACAAATATAAGACAACCCATTTATCTATTTATTTTTTAACAATGCATGAATAATTAGCAACCACAAGACTATTAAAAGGACATTTATGAGGGAAGAAGAAAGGCATCTATAGAAATAAAGAATATATTATTATCAGATGAACAGCCAATCTTAATTAGATACCTAAGGAGAAACAGCTCCAAACAAACATAACCTACAACCAGTTTAACTAAAAAAGGTGATACAAATGCAAAAATGGAAGCGAATGCCAATAAGAGTAAATACAAATATGGAGTCAAAAGGAGAAAACTAGTTGAAGATGATATATCTATATGATTTCATTGTATTCAAAATGGCCATAAAAGCCCATATATATTTATTTTACGAATATCACTACCCTATCACTTTTTTAATAAATAAATAACATTTTCTTTCCATTCCATGATTATTAGGCTTTATAATATTGACATACATCTACTAATTAATATCTATATTAGACTAAATAATATCACATATATCTCTTTTCTAACTAAAAAAATAATGTATTGACTTTGGTAACTTTATTTTCCTGCACATTGCGTGGGTTCTAGTTATATATAACTTTTTGGTGCATTCTACGATGCCCGTGGCCTGGAGCGGGCATTAATGCCAGGTTGATGTGGGCCAATAATGCTCCTTTGAAAAATATAAAATAAATTGCTGTCACCTAAATCAAATTTTCATTAATCTTAATTAATTGAACTCCAAATTCGTGATTTCATCTCCCCTAAATTGATACCCTAACTTCTCAAACTCCACTCCTCCATATCATCCTGCTCCACTTCATTTACCACCATTTCAAGAGTAGCCATCACACTTGGATAAGCTTCACAAAGGTTCTATAGTGGTCGAAAGAGCTAGGCAGGGTCGAAATTACAAAATCAAAACTTGTTCCTTAAATGGTATTATTAACTCTTGTGTTTCTCCTTTTGTTGCTCCTTTGTTCACTCGTGTTGCTCTTGAAATGGAGATAGATGAAATAGAGTAGAATGATGTGGAGCAATGGAGTTCGAGAAGTCAGGATTTCAACTTAGGGAGATAAAATCATGAATTTAGGGTTCAATGAATTAAGCTTAAAGAAAGTTTGATTTAGATGACGGTAATTTATTTTATATTTTTTAAATCTATTTTTTAAAATTTTTAACAACCAATTTTGGTGTTGAAAAGTCTTCTCACATAAAGGAGTATTATTGGCCCACTTCAGTCAGGCATTGGTGCCTACTCCAAGCTGTGGGCACCATAGAATTGGCTTAACTTTTCACTTAGGGATTAATGTTTTATCCAACAATAGAAAACATATTGTTGTAGGAATTAAAGCCAAGTTTCTATTTAGAATTTGCATGTTATTATGATTAGTAGTTATCTTTCTTTTTTGTAGTAATCTAGAGGTTATAGAAGTTATAGGTTTAAATTCCTTACATCCTCAAATATATACGAGTCTTATGCATTGGACTATCCTTTTAGTGTCTATTTTATTTTGTTCTATTTTTGTAATAATTTATAAAATTAATTTTGATATACTTTTAATAAAAAAATTAAAATTTTACAGTGTCATATAATTATATGTCATTAAATATATAATTTTCAAGATAATAATTATAAGAGTCTAATACTCTTACTCATATGCTAATATATATTTGAATGACTATATAAATTTTTTTTACATCCACAGCATATCAAGATTAAGTTCATAATCCCTTGGATTCATGATCTTGAATTGGGTAATGAATTCAACCAATGAAATTTCTACAACATTGTTAGATGCAAGATAGTATATATGGAATTAACAGGCTTCAATGCAAATGAATAGGGGTTCCCTCTCAGTGTATCCATTATTATAAGGAGTTTATCTGTAAAGAAAACTTTATTTTCTGACTGTCTCGAACATGTCACTATTGCCGTCATATTATACTGCACATAATACAGCATAAGCCTGCCTATACCTCACTTGGTGCCACTTCTCTTGTCCATTTGGTAAACGCCTCCCTTTTTCCTTTGTTCCTTCCTCTGATATTTTTTTAATACTTTTTTTTTAAAAAATATTTTTCCAAGTACCTGCGTATTCAACTTCAATCCATTGAGAGAGTATTAATAATATGCATGATAATTAAATGTTATCCAAAGAGTGAGTCATTTCAGATTAATTATTTAGGTTCAAGGCATCAAGCAGCCTGCCCAAATACAAGATATTTTAGTAGTTTATGCTGGAAATGTCAATGAAACATAGACAAGCAACACAACATTCAATCAGTTAACACCATCCCTAAATCCTAGTTAAAATAATCCTATTTAAGAACTTCACTATACAGTAGTATAAAATTTCTTTTTAAGTGTTAAGCTTCTGGTTTGACTTTCATACAAATAGAAGATGAACATCAAAGTCCCAACCAGCAGTTATAGCAGGCTATTAGACTACAAAAGGATTCAACACTTCTGTCATGAAATGCCATCAACAGTATATTGACTTGCAAAGAGGCAATGGGACTGCTGTAGAGTCAATTCTGAAATAACATCTACCGTGGATCCACCTGACTAACTGTGAGTTCATTAATTGACAATAGTTTATTGTTGCTTGATGAAGAACTGTCATCAACCAGATCTCTCTCAGTAAAGAACCCAGGCTTTTTTGGTTGAGGCAATGCCCATTCACTACTCAGCATCATAAGCACATATGACATGCTCGGCCTGTCTTCTGGACTTCGCTGCACGCATAGTAGACCCACATGAATTGATCTTATGACTTCTGATAAATTAGCTGAATCTCTGATGGATGCATCAACTATTTCTGAGCACTCTCCTCCTGTGAAAAGTGTCCATGCCTGTATATATCTAGTTATTTAGTTAATCCACAACAATAACAATCAAGCCTTGTTCGACTATATGGGTGATGCCATTTGGTTAGTAACTGCAAATAAATATCAAGGACAAACAAAAGTTAAGCTTACATGCCCCAGAAGATTAAAGTGGTGATCTTTGTGGCTGAATCCTCTATTTCTCTTCCCACTAACTATCTCTAATAGCAGCACACCAAAGCTATAGACATCAGATTTTGTTGAGAATAACCCGTCAATTATGTACTCTGGTGATAGATAGCCACTGCGCATAACATCAACATATAGTTTTAAAACAAGGAAAAGCTATCATACTAAATACATGCCAACATGTCATGTAATCAACCACTTACTAAGTTCCAACAACATGATTTGTGTTTGCTTCATTTTCATTTCCTACAAGGCTTCTTGCTAGTCCAAAGTCTGAGATTTTGGGGTTCATTTCATCATCTAACAAAACATTCCCAGCCTTGAGATCTCTATGAACTATTCTATGCCTTGAATCTTGATGGAGATAGAGAAGGCCTCGTGCAATCCCATTGATAATAAGGAAACGCTTAGGCCAGTCTAGTAGCATGCCCCTTGCACTATCTGTTTAAAAGAAATGAGTTGGACTGATTTTCTTATGAGGTTCTAAACAATATGTGAGAAACAATGACTATTGATTAGCCAGATTATGAAATTTAATTAGTCTTTGTAGGACAGCTTTTAAACAAATATGGGAAAACAGCATAACCAACATTATTGCTGAAGAAAGTCTATTGCCCTTCCCGTGTCATGAAGGACTAGAAATCATCTAGGAGAGGTCATAGAAACTTAAGAGCATGCTGGAATAATTGCTAGACTTTCAAATTGTTACTTTAACTACATTTTCTGATATAAAGAGATCTAATTACGCAAACTAGAAAATAATCATTAGTAAATGACACCAAGACCAAGGCTTAAGTTGAATCAAACCAAATATGAAGTAGTCCAAGCTTTTATTAGGCATAAATTCATAGACCAGCATCCTTTCTTCTGCTTGAATGCAGCATCCTAGAAGCCTCACCAAATTCCTGTGCTGAAGTTTTACTACATGCATAACTTCAGTTTTGAACTCTTGAAGTCCCTGCCTAGAATTTTCTGAGAGCCTCTTAACTGCTATTTCTCTTCCATCTTCCAGTCTACCCTGAATATTTTAAAAAAATACATTCAGAAGTTCCATTTTTTCCAAGATCTATTAAGGCGGGTACAGTTAAAATATCTTCCATTCAATAGCACTGTAACAATGTTAAAAGATATATTTGTTGTGAACATTAACTTTTAGGAAGCAAGATGCTTGAAGCTCAATACAGTAACATATGGTGAATTGGATTCCAGTCAAGAAACTAATACTTAACAGGCAAAGACAGTTCAAAGGTAAAGTGGTAGCACTTTGTACTTTTGGATTCAATTGGCTTTTTTACAGAATACAAAAAGGATTCAGAATCTCCTTTTATTGTAACAGTTTGTCTTTGTCTGTTTTGTATTGATTTTGATGCTCTTTCAAGTTCGGGCCATTTTTAGCTAATACAATATCAAATGCAAAATATATAGTTTGGGTGTTATAAGAGACTTATCTGAGTATGAATACAGATGCCTTGCAGATACAAAATAGTGATTCTTTTCAAATGATGCCTAATAGTGATTCTTTTCAAACGATGCGCTTGTACCAGGTAGCTACTAGCCATAACACCTATCTCAACAAATCAGAATTTCCTACCATGTTGCTAACATCCAGACTTGAGCTTCATATTATTAGTCAGTTAGTCTACGAGCATGAGTGGCAGAATACCATAGAAAAATATTAAACAGTAAGGTTTTGCAATTCTAAGTTCATGTACTGACATTTTCTCTATTGAGTTATGTTATTTGAGTATGTCCAACAACACAAGGGAGCACATTTGTTAATAGTGGGGATTTCACGTTGATTAATGAGGAATCAGAAAAAATGTCATCTGCTGGGAATTTATGTGCAAATGAGTGGGGAATTAATGTAAATGATTGAAGAATTGGTATGACAGCATTTCACTTATCATTACAGTCATCTGATTCCTCATTAATCAACATAAAATCCCTGCTATTAACACATACGCCCCCTATGTCGATGGATACCCAAAATGTTATGTACAAATATCATTATTCTTATAAGATTATTACCTTATAAACAGTACCAAAACCACCTTTTCCTAAAATTTTATTGGTGGAAAAGTTATTGGTTGCAGAAATAAGTGTAGCCATATCAAACAAGGGTAGATCTAGTTCTTCCTCCTGATGCTCTTGTATTGCATATACATCTCCTTCTGGATTGCCTCTTATGTTTCCTGCAAAGAAATAAGCAGTGTGAAAAGACCAAAAAAACAAAAGAAAAGGAAGAAATTTGCTATTTAGAGCATGTCCTTTTTCTCATGCCTATCAAAGTATGTTGCTAGATAATCCTATTACTACGGCCTCCCTTAATCCCTATGCCACTCTGCAACCCCAAATGAAAGAAGCACAAAGACAACCCAAATAAAAGAAGAACAAGAAACTCATACAACCCAACCTTTTTATGGTGTTATTGACAATTTACACCACACGGTTCATTCTTATAAAAAGTATGGATAGAATAAACCAGGTTACTTTTACTCATAAGAAGAATCACATGAGCCTCCAAAAGTGACTTACTGTGTATCTGGTACATCTTTCTTCTATTCAGGATGAAGGATAGACATAGGATCAAAATTCCTACTACGGATAACACTGAGCAGGAAACAACAATCCCCAGTTTTAACTTGTTATCTTCATCTAAGAAAAATAAAATTAGAGAGAAAACATATATGCAGCTTAGCAAACAGTACGGAAAATGGAAGAATAGGAAGAAGGAACATCCAAATTGGGAGATGATCTTATACCTAGATCTTTCTTGGACATTCTCACATAAATATCTTGCTGGGGTTCACTCAGTTGTCTAATATCAATCAGGTCACCATGCCACAGTAGACACCCACTTTTCTCTTCCCTGATATCCAATGCTGCGTAAGCAGTGCAGGAGCAGTTGTTCATGCACAACTTAGCACAGTCTTTAAGGCTCATACTTATATTAAACCATGATGATCTCTGTGTGTCTGGTAACTTCAGCCCAGAAAACTTAGCAAATCCATCTCCATGGCAACTCAGTGGAGTGTTTCTGACACAACCATTAGACCAGTCTGCCTGATTCCATTCTTCATGGAATTTTGGTTGAAATCCTTTCAAACAACCACATGGTGGGATGTTGTCTATATTACAGCTACCATATACTCCACATTTAGCATAATCATCACAGTCATCCATTGGTACTGATGCATAGATGGTCCAACCTTGATTTTTATCCCTCCAAACATAACGGTTTAACACTCCATTTGAAGTTAGCACAAACCTTGAAAGAACTGAGCTATTAACAAGCTCAAATACATAATATATCTCTTCCTTGTTAGAAACAAAGTAAAACGTGTGTATAGCATTTGGTTTTAAACGGGCAGTTCCGCTGAACCGAATACCATTCCAAGATCCAGTACAAAACTTCTTGGCTTTACCGTTTCTTAAACATAATTGTGGATATCCAACAATATCAACTTGAAAAGTATAGTTACCTTTAGAAGGATCACCATGCCAACTCCATGATGTTAGTTACCTATTCAGGCCTGAACTTAAATTTCTTCCCAGCTTCATCCCTGGCAGCAGTGTGTCACAAGGATAATCAAAACTCTGCCAAAGAAAGTCTTTTAACTCGTTGCTCCCACCATCCTTCACAATGAGGTTCCCTGAATCCAAAAGCATTGCGACTGGTTCCTGCACCAATCTTGATGAGTTGGAAGACCAAATGATGCTCTTGCTACGGTTGAGAAGCACCAGAATTCCATTGTCGGTGATCTTCAAGACCCCGGATGAGTCATTGAGTGGGTTGTTTCTGTTGGCAACCCATACTACTGTTATAGTTGGTACTTTATTGTACCATATTCCCAGGTAACGGTTCACGGATTTTTCAGGGCTGAAGAATCCCATTGCAAAGCTTCCACCAGCTGAAACTATGGTCTCACCCTCACTGAGGGACTGTGTAGTGTTAATGCTGTCTCTGGTAGCGGATACAGCTGCATCATGCAGCAATGAGAAGCACAACAGAAGCAGGGTAAACCCTTCCATTAGTTTGTCTAATATTGTAGCTCCACATCCAAAGCTGTTACAGAGAAAGGATTAACAGATAAACAGCTAGGTGCTAAGATACAAGCGCACTTGCAGACTTGCAGTCTGTTTCAGTAGTTAGAATTTTCTCAGGGATAATAAATGCACCTGTTAAATATCAAGCCATGGTTAATGAACCTTGACTTTATAGTCTCTAGTCTAACAATTACGACAAGTAGCTATTCGACCGAGTCAACGTCAAAATCTTGAAAACCTTCGTCAAAATTTACATATAACAATAAAATGTAATTATGTTTTTATTTGTAAAACTTTCGTACATCAACATGTAGAAGTGAGACTTGAGTCAACTTGCAAGATTACAAAATTTCATACACCACACCACACCACATATTTGAAATTGAGACTTCCACACACCAAGGCGATTGCTGCTGTGCTTGCTGTAAAGTAGGGAGCATCACGCAATTGAAAATCTCAACCATTGATCATGATATAGATCAATGCTGAGATTGATACAGTCAAGTAAGAGTATCAGGGAAATGCTAAAGAATTCTGAGAAACTCTAAGCAAGAGGTCGGGAAGTAGCAATGTTGAAGCTAATTCGGTGAACAATTGCGGAAGGTGCGCTATCAAGCGACAAATGAATGTTCTTAATTGAAAATCTCACATAATCTTGTCATATATTTATTTTTATCATTGATTAACTATTTTTGTGAATCCTATATTTGATTTTATCTTTTTAATTATTAATAAAAATTAACATATAACAAGGTTATATAAAATTATTAATTAAGAAGATTTCAATGTTAGAGAGAAAGAGTGAGAGAAAAATATGGATATTGTTGTATATTGATAATCGCCAAAAGCCTGAGTACAATTTGTATATAGATGCTATGGGTCTAACAATAATTCTGTTTCCTATTTTTTTGGATCCAGTGACACACCAGCTGAATTTCGCTATTTTTTTACTTCTAGTACAATTTCTTTCTGGGTGGATACTTTGATGTAGATGGTATTTTAATCTTCACATAATGATCTGATCTGGGGGTAATAAGCAAATGACATGTGGTAGATGTGGGTCCAATTTAGGTTACTTTGTGTATCATTAAGATAGATAATGAATGTGGTTTAGAGTGAAAGTAAAATGTGATAAAAATAATTTTTAAATGGGTAGGCGCAAAAAAAGTTTTCAACCGAGGTTTGCAAGTCATTTGGGGTGGGGAACTGAGTGGAAGGCCACCAAATAGCACGCTCAAAGGTCACACAAAATTTGTCAATCATGAACAACAAATTCTTCGATTTGTTGTGTTGAATGTTGATAGCTAATTTTGTGTATTTTATCTTATGGGATGTTTTGAAAAAAGGATAGTTGGTCAGTGGAGGAAAATGCAGTTGGGTCCATCGCCGTGAGCGGGAGGGACTGGAGTTCGGAGAAGTCATCGCAGGTCTCCAATATGGGGTGGTGCTGGCGAAGGATATGACGGTGCTCCACCTGTATCACTGGTTGCAAATTTCAGTGGACTATGGAATGCTGTGGCCTGTGGCTTGGTGGCATTGCAGGCTCTAAAGTGCGGTGAAGGGAAGGTTGGTGGTGAGTTGGGGGTGGGCCTGTTCGAATGGGTTTAGCTTGTGTAATTGGGCCTAACCAAATAGGTGCAGTAATTCGGTCGGTGCACAGCCACGAACGGAGTGCAGTGGGAGCGACTGCCCTCTTCTCGTCTTCTTATTGCACCCACGTGGCATCTTCGGATGAAAATGCCATCTCGACGAAAGCAAACTCCTTTATTACCCCTTTTTGAAAAGCTAAACACTAAGGTAACTTGATTGCCCTGTATCAGATTGTACTTGGAACATCTCTACGCCATTGATTGGTGGCGCAAACCATAACCACCAAACCCCCCCCCCCCCCCGGTCTCCGTCTTTCCGTGATCCATGGGTTAAAATCTCTTCCATGAAGATTTCTGTTTCGCTTCTAACTTTTGAGTCTTGACGCAGTAGTATCACCTATTCTTCAATTTTAGAAAGACATAGGTAAGTTTAGTTTAGATTCAAGAGCAATATAGCAGGGGAAAGAATAAATTAAAAAGAAGATGGCGAGTAAGAAGATTGAGCTCTGACTCACGGAGGGATGGAGGAGACATGGACGGGACGGTGAAAAGCTGAGGGTGGGACTGTGTTCGAGAACAGTCACGTGATTGGGCATGTGACATTTTTTCATATTTTTGATTAATTAAAAATTTGATTTTAATCATAGGTGGAAAAATTAGTTGGCACATAAGATTAGTGGTGGCGCGTGGCAAATGTAAAATTCATGTCACGTTGCTCATGTCTTTGAATTGTTGTTTGCCACATGTCATGGATGAATTTTTTTTGTTTGCTGCATTACCATTTAAGTCAAAAATATATGAAAATTAAAATAATTTATATTTATGATGAGTAAAAATATATTTAAATAAAAAAATTGATGGAATTTAAATAAATTAATTAATTTAATTACTTTTAGAAACGGGTGAAAGGGAAGCAGCTTTTATTCAAATTTTTCTATCATGGATGAAGCAAATTATACTTCCTTATTTGTCCATAAACTTAATCCATTTAAAATTTCAAACACCTTTTACGTGACTTTGAGTTTTTTTTTTTTTTTTTCTCTTTGTATTTGTTTTTCATTTTTCGTTCTCAATTCTCAGCCTGCGTCCCTTCTTTTTATATTTCACTTGATTAAAGCAATTTTATGCTAGAGAGTTTTTTAATTCACACCTACATTCCATACAACGGCTTTTTAACCTTTCTATCACCACTATAAAAAACTATTTGCCAATAAAAGTGTCATTCTTTTGAAATTATTTACTAAAGTACTCACTTTTTGTCTAGCATGACATTTTTTATTTTTTTCGCGTTTTAGGTAAATGACACCAAATTGATTGGCACTGCAAATATGAAAGCACCATTAAGATTTGGAGCTTTTACCCTAAAAACTCTATATGGGATAGCGACTTTACAGTGAAAATGCCAAACGATTTGACTATATTAAAATGAAAGCGCCAAGTAGTTTGGCGATTTTAGAGTAAACTTTAACGGAGTTTCCACGGTCTTTTTTACTATTTTCATAACTTTAAGTAAGTTACTTTTTATCAATGATCGATGAATACAATAATTAAACATTAAATTTGAGCACATCTTCTTTCTATGATTCAAATTGTTATTTGGCATATGTGGGGCTTGATTAGCACCTTTTGTTACACCCAGCATTCATGTTAATATAGTTTTGTATTGACATATAAAACACACACTATTTTAATTGTCTATCTTATTATATTTTTATCATGCTACCTGAATTCATCCTTTTTTAATTCCACTTAAATTTTATCACAAGGCTAGTTTTTTAGTGTGTGTTTTAATTTTAAATATTAAATATTAAATTTAGACAGTTCGTGTAATAATTTTTTTATTTTAAATTTTTGAATCCTTTTAAACTCTAATTATTCTTCAATTTCTATTTCTTCTACTAATGTTTTTCTACTATAATTACCCTGTGATGTTTTTCATTAGTTTATTTCGATTATTATTATTATTATCTCTATTTATTATATTTTGACATTTCATTTTTTGCAGTAAATCTCTCTTAATTTTTCAACTTCTATAATTATTTAAATTCTTTTTAATTTATTTAAGAATAGCAATAAAAAGTACTCATTTTTTAATATTAACATTATACATATATTTCTTTTATATAAATATATGATAACATGATAAATTGAGGTCTTATTCAGTATTGGTATCTTTTTAAAATTATCAAAATATGAATAAGCTTTGTTTTTAACAATATTCTATAAAATTCAAAATAAAGATTATTAATTATAAAAGCTTTTTCAAATAGTATACAATGAACTTATAATATTAAAAAATATAGTAATCCTTTCATTTTATTTGAATATTTAAAGATAAGAAATACATATAAACATTATTTCCAAAAAAATAAAAATAAGTCAAATGATCATTAAAGTTTATATATAAGTCCTTTGTTATATTTTATCATATTATAATTGTATTTAAATTATTTTATTTTTGTAAAAAATTATAAAAGAATATCATATCGTAAAAAAAAAACTCACTTACCATTTCGGAATAAATATAATAAATTTTTATTTAATTTGTTTATATAATGTTAAAAGGCACTTAAATACTATTCTAAATAAAAAATAAGACATAGTCAAATTATTATTAAATTTTAAATATGTCTTTATGTTACTTTACAAGATTATAATTATATTAGATTAAATTATTTTTATTCTAAATTAAAACTTCAGCAAGTATTTTTATTAAAAATTTTAAATTATAAACTTTTTTAAAATCAAATAAATAAGTTTAAATATATACTATATATTTCTTTGTTAAAAAATATAATTATAAATAATTATATAATATGTTCATTGCAGGTGATAAAATAATTAGTTAATTTAATACACTGTCACTGTAAAGTATTCTACACCATCAATTATATATATAACTTTTTAGGTAATTATTACAAAATTAAATTATTTTTAATAATATAATAATATATAATTAGATAATTATATAAAAAATTTATATTAATAATGTATCAAAATTAAATTCTATTTAAAATTAGGAACATCTTGCCATTCAAATGATAAATAAGCTTGGGTTAATGAGAAATCTTTGCAATATTAGGAGTGCGAACTAATGAAAATTTGATACACCTTTGGTCAATTACAAAAACGGTTAGCATGGGCTAGAGGGATAATGCAAAGGTATACGAAATGGTTGAGTTAGAAATGAATAACAGAATGTAGTTGCAATGTTGCGTAGATAGAGTAGTTAGCATGGACACATAAAGCAACATGCAGCTCTAATACATTTGGATATCAGAAAAGTGAATAAAATCTCTCATTCCTCTCTATATGTCTCTCGTTCTTTCTTCTCCGAAGTAGCCTAAGAGTCTTTGGATAGGTGCAATCAGACTTATGTTGAAAATATGTTTGCTCGAACAATTTTGTTTCTCACTAAAAGATTGTTGCACTTACCTTTTGCAACAATAATGTTAAACCGATGTTATCGACAACTTCCGGCACAAGTGATTAATAAATCTGATTTACTGAAGAAATTTGTATAATGTTAGGAGTTTAAATTTGTATATATATATATATATATATATAGAAGAAATATTCTAACAATTTTTTTCCCCAAAAGAAGTCTAACCACGGCATTGATACAATTAATTCGATGGCAACAAACTATTGATTTTAGTTAATACTCAAACAAGGTTGGGTTGTCTATAGCCATTTTCAAAGGCGAAATCACAAATCTACCTGGAACATTTTGAGCACTTAATATGATAACCTGGAACATTATAAAAAAGTGTTTCATTAGTTGTGCATAAGATTGAGCATATATATATATATATATATATATATATATATATATATATATATATATATATATATATATATATATATATGGATTAATGATTGCATAGTTTTAGTGGTTCTAGTGGTTCAACACTTACTATATATATATATCAGATGCCAACTATTGAGCTTCCAATAGGCTGACTATGACATTATTAATTGAGAATAGTTTAGAACTACTTGATGAAGAACCGTCATCAACCATCTCTCTTTCTATGAAGAATCCAGGCATTTTAGGTTGAGGTCATGCAAATTCACTACTCAACATCAAAGCCACAAATGTGGAAAGTGAAAGAGAAGATAAGACCAGTTACAATGGGGATGAGAGTTTAAGAAAAAATAGGAGTAAATGGTGCACTCATTATGGTTATTGCAGAGTAATAGTTTTTAATTTTTTTAGATCCTAATTAGGATTAATTTTAAATTAGATGATGTGGTAAAATTTAATTGGTTGACTGTATAAATAGAGTTTACACTATTAGTGTATATCAATTAAACTCATAAATATGATTTTTTTGGCAAATTTTTATAATATTAAAAGTTCAAATTTATATAAAAAAAAATTATTAATCCCACACAAGAAAAAGCAACAATTCTATTAAAAATACAACCAGGGTTTCGATACAATCAATTATTTTGGATAATTGAATAAAAGCTCGACATTTATCAAGAATTGAGCGGGTATTACATTATAGTATCTCATTGATAAAAAAAAGGTCTTACAAGAACCCAAAACTCTCTTATAAAGAGTATAACACAATAAAATAAAGTCTATATAAACAACATACTCTAACATCAAACAAAAGTATGCATATCAACTAAGCTTTATCTTCATAGTCTATCTTTTGCATCCCCTCTTGCCTTTATTTCTGTGAGACTCAGGCACATTACCCACATGATTATTTCCATAGCCTTGGGAGTTGGGCTTTTCACATGTTTAGTTCAAAGGACCCAATTTCACTCCAAATTCATACTCAAGTCCAGCTCGTTCACGCCCAAATCCTTACTTACCTCAGTAATTAATTCGGCTTCCGTATGTGCTTTACTTCTCGACAAACACTGTATGGGAACAATGTCCTTACTGATAGCCATGTTAGACATGAAGTCGTCATCGAAAGCCATCTCACAGTTATTGGCATTCCCATGCGACGAGGGCTAAGTAATATCATGGGTTGATTCACCTTCCACTACTAGCCATGCAATGCCACTAGTCACTGCCTCATTCCGGGCAACAGTCGAAGGGAACACAACCATAATTACCTGATCCACAATTGGATCCATATTTGGGAAAAATTCATGCAAAAACAGTGAAAGAGTACAAGCAATCCTTCATTTTAACGTTCGTGCTAGAGGCTGCCACCTCATCAACCTTCCATGGGTTCCAGGCACCTGCACCATCATGCCCCACAGCCTCATAAAAGAGACTTGGCTTAGGCAGTGGTCGAAAGCCCATCACAAGGGGGAAGGAAAGAGACAAACCAAAACTCTAGCAGAGAAATAGAGCACAACACATGAAAATATTGAAACTGAAAATCACAACATATAAGAGAAACATATTAGGGAAATAGTCGAAGGGAACACAACCATAATTGCCTGATCCGCAATTGGATCCATATTAGGGAAAAATTCATGCAAAAACAGTGAAAGAGTACAAGCAATCCTTCATTTTAACGTTCGTGCTAGAGGCTGCCACCTCATCAACCTTCCATGGGTTCCAGGCACCTGCACCATCATGCCCCACAGCCTCATAAAAGAGACTTGGCTTAGGCAGTGGTCGGAAGCCCATCACAAGGGGGAAGGAAAGAGACAAACCAAAACTCTAGCAGAGAAATAGAGCACAACACATGAAAATATTGAAACTGAAAATCACAACATATAAGAGAAACATAGTTAGGCATCACATCACATAATGAAATCCATGCAATAGTACACAAGATTACAACTTCACTAATGTCCAAAAATAAAAACCACAAAAAACATAACAACAACATAGAGAAAACACCACTCTGATCTGTGGCAAAATCATGCATGCATCTTATTACTAATTTCTAAATTCTAACCATCTCAGCAAGATTCGCACCCTAGTACTTCATCTGGTATTTCCCATCGCATACTCCCCTTTTAGGCTTTGGGGGAAAGGTGAAATATGGGAAAGTACTAACGCTTAAGATAGTTTCTGCAGTTGATTAACAGTGGGCTAAGTAGGAAAGTTATCAAATAGAGATAGAGGAAGACACTTATATAGAGGGGGAGAGAGAGCACGGCGGGAAGAGAGGAATGAGGGAGAGAAAACTCACAGATAGAAAGGGAAGGAGGTGAATAGTTTTCTTTGGCTTCTCCAATCATCGCTTTTCTATGTTGCTGAGTATTTTTCTCAAAGGGGGGAGAGAGAGCGCAACAGGAAGGTGAATCGACCTTTTTGGGCATCTTGTCCTTCTTTTTTTTTTTATGAGCATAAACAACAAATTTCATTACGTTGATGCTAAATGTCGGCTGAAAACTTTGATACGATCAATTTGATGGGAATAAACAACTGATTTTAAATAATATTCAAACAAGGTTGGACTATCTATAACTGTTTCCAAAGTTCAAATCACAAATATACCTAGAACATTATAAAAAAGAGTTTGATTAGCTATACATAAGATTGAGCATCAAATATAATATCTATACTAATAGTTGCATGATTTTATTTGCTTAGGACTTGTTCCCATGTGAAATGCCAACTATCGAGCTTCAAATAGGCTAACTGTGACATCATTAATTGAGAATGGTTTAGAGCTACTTGATGAAGAACTATCGCCAACCATCTCTCTTTTTGTAAAGAATCCAGGCATTTTAGGCTGAGGTAGTGCGGATTCACTATTCAACATTAGAACCACAGATGTCATGCTTAGCCTATCGTTTGGACTTTGTTGCACACATAGTAGTCCCACATGAATTAATCTTAGCAGCATAGATAAATTTAATGTATTTCTTATTGGAGCATAAACTATTTCATAGCCTTTGCCTTCTAGAAATAATCTCCATGCTTACACATTTTTTAAACCATTTGGTTAATAGCAGAAGCATATCAAGAGTGATTAAAATTCAAGTCCATGCTTACATGCCCCAAAAGATTGAAGTGGTGATCTTGATGACTAAATCCTCTATTTCTCTTTCCACTCACTATTTCCAACACCAACACATCAAAGCTGAATACATCAAATTTTGTTGAGCAAGCTCCATCAACTACATACTCTGGTGATAGATATCCACTGCACATCCATCCACAAAAATAAAATAAAATAAAATAAAATCAAAGCAAGCTAAGCCATCATATATACTACATCAATCATCAGAGACTTACTATGTTCCAACCACATGTTGTATGTTCGCTTTAGCTTCATTCCTTCCAAAGCTTCTAGCCAGTCCAAAGTCTGGGATTTTTGGGTTCATTTGACCATCTAATAAAATATTTGCAGCTTTGAAATTTCTATGAACTATTCTATGTCTTGAATCTTGATGAAGGTACATAGGATCCTGAGCGATCCCATTGATAATGTGCAAGCGCCTTGGCCAATCTAGTAACATGCCCTGCTTTTCACCTGATAATAAGGTGGTCAAGTTATACAATTTTTCTAACATGATTATGAACCATGACTAAGAAATAGTGCGCAAGGACTAACCGTACGTTGAAATTTTGATGAGAAATAACTAGTAGAAAATCTGTTTCAATAGTTTGTGTAGGTAATAGAATAACAAACTTCACAACGAAAAAATCTTATTACTAATTTCTTTGATGAATTCATTTTTTAATATATTTTTCAAACAAAAATGTCTTATTCACTAAACGAGAATACAATTGCAAGTGAATTAAACAATGCATAAGGTTTTGTTGGAGTCAATCCGAATATAAAGAAGTCCAAGCTTTTGTTGGGCATAAATTTGTAAACTATCAATCTTCCTTCTCCTTAAATGCAGCACCCTAGTAGCCTCACTAAACTCCTGAGCTGAAGTTTGGCAATATGCATAACTTCATTTTTGAACTCCTGGAATCCTTGGCTTGAATTTTGTGAGAGCCTTTTGATAGCCGTTTCTCTTCCATCTTCAAGGATTCCCTGAAGGTTGTAATATATGTACATTGCAAAAGATTCATATTTGCTAAAATCAGTTTGACATAAATTTGCTTAAGTTTTATCATTTATTAGAATTATTCCAATTAATATTGAATAACTTTATTGCAAGAGGCAAAATTCTTCATAACCTTCTAGAAGCTTGACAATACGATATATGATGAATTAGAATTTGATAAGCAAATGATTCATAACAAGAAAGACACTTCAATTAGTAAATAATAGCCTCTTCATATGACCCAAGTCAATTTAGATTCCTATAAAAGGAAATGAAGTTGCCAAAAAATTTTACTACCTTTTTCTAATTTTACCTATATATTATGGGCATCTTATCAGATAAGAAACGACAAAAGATCTGGTTTGGTTCATCAAGACAACTTTATAGTTATGAATATAGATAAAACTATACGTGTTTGAAATGGTAGCATGGAAACAACAAACGAAGTTTTCTTGGTGCTCAAGTTATTTATGTTGGTGGCACGAAAAATGATGAATATCAATGTCCAGCTAAAGTTGGGGTATTCAAATTCAATCCAACTTAATTAAAATCGCTAAACCAATCTAATTTAAACCGACAATTGATCAAAATCACAAAAATTTAGATTAAATTAGATCTTGTTTTTTCACAAATTGCATGGATTAGATTGGATTTCAAATTTAAATTTCAAAATTAATCCAATTCAATCCAAACCGAATAATATCATCTAATATAATTTTTTATTGTTAAGTTTATACTTTTATTTATAATAATTTTAATTTATTACATAATTTTTTATTTGTGTACCATTCTTACTTAAATAACATTTTATAAATATTAAATAAGTTATTTTTTATTTTTACTTTTATTTCTTCATTTTATTTGCTTAAGTTACTTTTATTTTATAATATTCTAAACATAAATTTTTATTTTGTCAAAAACTAATCAAACTGATCCAATTCAAACCGATAAAAATTGAATCGGATTAGATTGGATTCAAACTTTTAATTAAATCAATTCAATCCAAAATAATGATAAATTATATTATTTGGATTGAATTAATTTTTCACCCAAAACTAATCCAAACCACACCGTGAATGCCCTAAGCTAAAGTCTAATTTGGTGCTTATGCTATTTATATTGTGTTTGGATGACTTATTTATTTCTTCAAATAGTTTGCTTTACTTCTTCCGGATAAGCTATTGGCCATAGGACTTATTTCATAGAATTGGCATCTCTAACCATTTTTGGATCATATAGAGGAAAGATTCATAGCATTTGTCAGATGGTTTCAAGGAAATCGACGATAGGATCCACCAAAAATAAAATTGATCAAGAATATTAGTCATTCTAGGCTCAAAGGATGAAATTTTTATCATTCGATTACCTTATAAACTGATCCAAAACCACCTTTCCCCAGTATATTGTCAGTTGAAAAATTATTGGTTGCAGAAGTAATTGTGGACAAATCAAACAAGGGTAATTCTAGATCTTCCTCATGGTGATCATTTATTGCGCTTGCTTCTCTTTTTGGGTTGCCTTTGATCTTTCCTGCAAAGTAGCATGTGGTGTAAATAAAAAAGAAATTGAAATGTAGAACATGTTATTTTTTTTTTTTCCTCTTTTTGATAGTTACTAAAATGGCTCTAAACTCTCCATAAGTCAAGTGTTCCCTTTACCTATAGCTTCTACTCTTCCCCAAATATAAAAAGGAAAAAAAGTAAAGTAGGGTTACCTACCATTACTTTTCTGCCATTATTAGTAGGACTCACTCTATTGAATCGTATTAAAGGCCTTTTGGTATTTCAATCATTTAGTAGTTTATTTTTGGACGAGGCTCAATGCAGAATAACCACAGCGTAAGGGGAGATAAAGAAAGAAGAGGCCAAGACAATTCTGTTATGTGACGAAAGTTCAACTTTCTGGACCAAGAACATAAATCGTGACAATAGATAGAGGTGATCCAAATTTGTTAATAACAGCCTTAGTTTGCATAGGTATAACATGTACAAGAATTAAGAATCACATAATTTGAGAATTACTTAACTGCCTTTCTGTCATGTCTTCCATCTATAAATGATGAAGGCAAAGCATAGGATTAAAACCCCGAAAGGCAACACACAACTTAAAATGATGATAGTCTCTTGCTTCCGGATGTTGGATTTAATTATGTGACTTCTTTCCTTCAATAGCCTCTAAGAAACATGCAGTTGAAAGAAAATAGAGAAGTCGGGAAACAGTAAAAGATGACAGAAGATAAAATTGAAAGAAACAAAAAGCAAAAGAAAGATAACTTTCAAATTGGGAGACATCATGTGACTATTTCTGTCCCTGCCATCCTTATGTAAATATCTTGAGGAGATCTAGTCAACTCTTTCATATCAACCAGATTACCAAACCAGAGTAAACACGCATTTGCCCCTTGGCTGATATCCAAAGGTGCATAAGCTGTACAGGAGCAATTCTTCAAGCACAACATCCTGCAATCTTCAAGGCCAATATTTTTATTAAACCATGATCTTTCTGTGTCTGGTAATTTTAGCCCGGAAAACTTCAAAAACCCATCTCCATGACAAATTAGTGAAGTTCTTCTGACACAATCACGAGATAAATCTGCCGTATTTTGCACAAATCCATCCAAGCATTCACATGGAGGAAAGTCATTTATATTACAGCTAGCGTATGCTCCACATGTTGCGTAGTAGTCACAGTCATCCATTGGTAATTTTCCAGAGGTCCAACCAATTTTTTCACCACTCCAAGTACTGCGGAGGCTGAATCCATCTGGTGTTAGCGTCACCTTATGAAGAACTGACTTATTGATAAGCTCATATACATAATATACCTCTTCCTCATTAGAAACAAAGTTAATTCTATATACAGAACTTTGTTTCGACTGGGGAGCCCGGCCATTAAACTGAACACCATTCCATGATCCAAAACGAAATCTTTTGGTCGAGCCTTCTCTTAAAACTAGTTGTGGATATCCGTCAATATCAACTTGAGAATTATATCTACCTTGAGATGGATCATCAGAGCTATTCCATGATGTTAGGTACCGATTCAGTCCTGTAATTAGATTTCTTCCAAACTTCTGTGCGGGCAGGAGCGTGTCACATGGATAGTCAAAACTTCGCCACAAAAAAATCTTCTGGGTTACTATTGCTTCCCTCCTGCACAATGAAATTTCCAGAATTCAAAAGCTTTGCAACCGGATACTGTGCTGATCTCGCTGTGTTGGAGAATCATATAACACTCTTGTTATGATTGAGAAGGACTAGAATTCCGGTTTTGTTGACCTCCAAAACCCCTGATGAGTCAGTGAGGGGTTTGTCTCTGTTGGCAACCCATACTACTGTCATTTTTGGGACTTTGTTATACCAAATTCCCACATAACGGTTCTTGGAAGTTCCCGGGCTGAAGAATCCTGGTGCAAAGGTTTCATCAGCTGAAATTAAGGTCTCACCATCACTGATAGATTGCTGTGTATCAATAGTGTCTCTTGCAGTAGAGACTGCCATTATATTCAGCAGACAGAGGCATAATAGAAGCAAGGTAAAGCCTACCATTTGGTTGTTTATGTTTTTCGTCTTCACTATCTAAGTTACCGGGGTCTGACAGTGTCAATAGTACCTGTGAAAGCACAAAGAGAGTTGAGCTTCATCAATTTTTTTGCTATGAAAATTGTTTACAGTAACTGCAGATTATTAACAGTAGTTTGTAATTGCTGTTACTCTATGGATGTTGAGGTACTTATTAGCAAGAAGTTGCTAATCTCTAAGAGACTAACGATATAAACATCACAGGCGCCTTACCGTGTATCAGGATAACAATCATGGCTTCTTTTCTTCCAGTTTGTGATGACAGGCGCACTCCATGTATTGATTTAAGAAAGCTCAAAATTAATTGGTACTCAGACTAACATATCTCGTAGACAGAACAACTTATTGAGGAGATGGAAAGCAGGAAATGAAGGTTTCATTATGGAAATCTCGATTACATCACTAGTAAATCTAATGACGGTCCAAATCAAGCTAGACTGGGAAGGATTACAATAAATTATCTAACATACTCTAAAACTACTACTTGTCATAATAATTGTTATAATAAAAATTATTATCCTCATGTTCACTACTATTAGTATCTCCGTATCTGTGTCAATCAATAGCCAAAATTTTTTGTTGTATGTCAAAATAACGCGTAAATATTTAATGCATAAATATCTTTACTGAAACTGAAAAGGACCATAGCTTTATAGGGCTAAGCGGGTCAGAGCGTACAACAAATTGATGGTAGTGTAGGCATTGCAGTGATGACTAGTATTCCACGTTAATGCGCTAATTTATTGATTGAACAACTTTCGGTGGAAATTTTACAAGTGGACGAAAACCAAAGAAGTTGAATTGGATAATTATATGAACTGCAGAACTTGTACCTCTTCATGTTTGAATCCATTAACAAAATGTCGATTCCATATAATTAATTATTGTGTAGAAACGTCAAAGTAACAGAGAGGGAAGAAAGACTTGATTGGTCATGGTCAACCCGGAAAATACTCTCGCCGTATGTTATACTTATCAGAAGGTAGAAGGACTATATAATTTCCCGGTCAACCAGGAAATCATCTTGACCTATGTTATATTTTATTTGTTATACAAAATGAAGAAAGAATAGTCCTGTGGGCATGGATATGATACACGGTAGAGAAATTACTTGGACATTACTTTCCTTTCTTACCCGAGCATATCAATATTTTATATGTGTTACATAAAGTTATGTCAATAAATATGATTTCATTTTAATATACAGTTAATATGAAACTTTTTTATACAGTTATGTAATTTTTATTATAACTATATCAAAATAACACTATAACATCCTCCCTTTTTTATAAAATATTTTATGTATTTAATTAATCTAATTTATTGCAACAATAATTGATTGATCATATAATTAAATCATATATAAATATTTACTTTCTAATATGAGACTATACAATTCAAAATATATTACTCTATTATAATAATAATAATAATAATAATAATAATTGACTACGTTGATGAAGACTTGAAGCCAAGCCTTCTGTAGAAAAACATATATGTAAACTATTAATACAAGTAGACAAGAAAGTAAAAGACAAGAGATAAATCAGCAGCTAAGATGATCTGCTTCCAAATGATCATAAAGTCATGCAATTGTGGAAATTTTTAACCAAGATGACCGTAAAGTCATATATAATAGATGATGGTAAATGGTATCATATTTTCGGAATGGATTAAATGAAAGGAAAGGAAGGGGAACTTGTAATGCTTGTTAGCTTGGAGCACTAAAGGACCTCACTTTCTCTAATTTTTTATTTTCGATTTAAGTGTTGCGCTGTTGCTCCTTGTGCGGTAGCAAAATATATGCAGCAGAATGTGGAAATTGAAATTTTCGATTTCCAATTTCAGCGTTGCAAGGAAAAAGGGGGAAAAAAAGGGAATAAGAGGAAAACAAGGATCTGTAAATGGCTTGAAAGTCAAGCCCTTTTGAAAAAAAATGTTATGTCTTAAATTTAGGTGTTGAAAATAATAACAGTAATAAAGAATATTAACAGTAAAAAGAAACATAATCAGTGACATAAAATATAGTGTTTGAGAGTCTATAAATAGGACGAGGGCGAGGTTTCACTTCTCATCGTGAGCAAAGATAGAAAAATAAAAATGTGAAAATAGAGAAAGATATTGAGGGAGGTCTCGTAGTCGAGAAAGAAAAACAAAGAGAAAGAGAGTAGTCAGAGAGACTAGAATAAAAAGAAGAAAGAAAGCGTGAATAAAAGAGAGAGGACAAGGAGTAACGTGCAAGAGCTTGGTATGCACACACTATTTTAAGGTAGATAATAAAATTATTTGTAAACTAAAATTATAATTACATTTACTTATTACAAGTTATGTTATTTTATATTATTATTCATTATTATCTACTATCGTAGTTTATTTTATGCTCTAAGTTATTTTATTTATTAAAGTTGCTCAATTAATATTATTCTTGTTACAATTTATTCTAATTATCATCTCAAGTTATTTTATTTAATATTCCTTTATACAATAACTTATTATTATTCTTGTTGTTATTATTAAGATATTGTTTCTATGAAGATATGTTATTTTAAGTTGCCAATTTTTATGGTAATTTTTTTAGAGGATTAATATTAAAAGTAAAATATTATACATACCACTTAAAATAAGTAAAAATTTATTATATATGGACCTAAATAATTAAATTATTTATATTATTTAAGTTTATTGTTTATTATATTTTATTTGAGTTGTTATTTAATTTCTAATTATTGCTTGGGTTTATACATCTATATATTTATTGTGAATTTATGTATAATAGCAAGTAAGTAATTTGAAAATAAAACATTTAAAATTTTTTGCTAACTGCCAAGAAGGCAGAGTGATAAGATGTAAGTATGTTACCTGCCTTAGTTAGTATGGCATAAAAGCCTTACTTTATCATCACAATATTAAGGGTAATACCAAAGAATGAGAATTCCCTAAGAGGAGGTCTTTGAATATGTGTGAGACAAGCAAACAAAGGAAAGTGGAACTTAAAACAAAGAGATTATAATCATATTAATACTTGACATATTATGTATTGCATAGCATATACTTCTTTTAGTATTTACTACTCATAATGCTATGAAGCATGATTTGCTTATAAATAATATGATGAGATTATGATATAATAATTGTGTGGATTTCTATGCTAAGATATGGTTGGAACCACTATGGTTCAAATATTATACCACTAATCATTATCTATTAAGAATTTTCAATTTCTACTTTATTTTTGGTGGTTTCAAAATAGTCAAGTAACGTCCTATAAGAAGGTGGACTCTTCCAATTGTTAGGAACATATTGAGTTATACTTAAATAAATTATAATTTCATTATTTGGCTTAAAAATATTTAGTTTATGGCAAGTAGAGTTTTATGTTTGTTTGTGAACACTTCATTGTATTTTTGATATATTAATATTCAATCTAGAATTTCTTGTGTAAATTGATAGCCTTAGTTTTATTATAAATGGGTGTTATACACACAAAATATAATATATAATCAAGTGGCCATGTAGATAAATAATTTATATTGACAATATTTCAAAATTAATATTTAATAAATATAGATATTCTAAAAAAATATTATTATAGCTTTGAAGTTTATAATATTAAAAATATGAATAAAGTAATAATTTATATAGTTGATATGGCCAATATTAAAGACACATTTTGGGATGTTCTCATATTAAAAGAAAGTTGTATTTGTTTACAATTCACAACTCAATATATACTAGTTCTGTGGACCATCTTCGTCTCTAGTTCCTACTCTATTTATTAATTATTAACTAGTCCCTGCCCTGGTTGACAATTCCTACTTCTACTTTGTCCTTGCCTCAGACAATGTGCTGGCTGCTTCTGTGGTTGCAGCATCACTTGTCCGCAACTGTTTGCGGCCTCAGAAAGTTGTTCTGCACATAATTGCAGATAAGAAGACTTATTATACCATGCAGGCTTGGTTCTCATTGCACGTTTTATCACACCTGCTATAATTGAGGTCAAGGCATTGCACCATTTTGCTTGGTTTACAAAGGGAAAGGTGCCTGTTCTGGAAGCAATGGAGAAAGATCAGAAGATGCGGTCGCAGTTTAGAGGGGGCTCATCGGCTATAGTTGCAAATACCACTGAGAAGCCGCAGATTATTGCAGCAGAGCTACAAGCACTTAGTCCCAGGTATAATTCAGTGATGAACCACATCAGGATACATCTTCCAGAGGTAAAAAGGATAGAAAAGGAAGTAAATCTTCTGTTTGGTAGCGTATAACCAATTGGCCTATTTGATTTTGGTGCCTATGATGCTTATTATTGTCATAATAAATTTTTCATGACAGTTGTTTCCAAGTCTTAACAAGGTGGTCTTCCTCGATGACGACATTGTGATACAAACTGATCTTACACCCCTGTGGGACATTGACATAAATGGAAAAGTCAATGGAGCAGTAGAAACATGTACCGGAGAAGATAAGTTTGTGATGTCAAAGAGGTTGAAAAGCTATTTGAACTTCTCTCACTCTCTAATATCCAAAAATTTCAATCCCAATGAATGTGCTTGGGCTTATGGAATGAACATTTTTTATTTGGAGGCTTGGAGGAAGACCAATATAAGCCTCACATACCATTATTGGGTTGAGCAGGTATATGTAATCTTTCATCCTACCAAATTACTATAGATAAAAATGAAAAAAGAATAGTCAAATTACTTTTGATATACTTCAAATTTGTCATTAAAATTTGACCTCTTATAGAAGAGATAGGTGATACAATAAAGCATTGATATTTCGTTTTGCTTTATGCAGAATATAAAATCAGACCTGAGTTTGTGGGAGCTAGGGACATTACCTCCTGGATTGATAGCTTTTCATGGTCATGTCCACATTATTGATCCTTTCTGGCATATGCTGGGATTGGGATATCAGGAAAATACAAGTTTTGCTGATGCTGAGTGCGCTGGTGTCATCCATTTCAATGGCAAGGCAAAGCCATGGCTGGACATAGCTTTTCCACAACTGAGGCCATTGTGGACCAAGTATGTTGACTTTTCAGATAAGTTCATCAAGAGCTGTCACATTATGGCATCGTAGCTTATATCTTGAGAAAATGTGACCTTGTTCATGAGTTGAAGAAGTGGTATTTGCATACAAGGGAAAAAGGAAAATGAAAGAATTCTTCTAAGCACAAGGCCTTCCATGACAAAGACAAGACAACAGCAATACGACATGATGCTCCTTTCTTGCTTTAAGATTTTCTTTTTAACTCTCTCTCTTCAGTTGAAAATTCTCAGATTCTTTTTCTCTTAAGTCCATATTGTAAGTATGAGTATCTATAGATCATATATGCATGTATAAAGACAACACAGTTTCTTGAGAAAACAAACATCCGAGCTCATGGTATAACAATAAGCTTGTGTAAGATAAAGAAATAAAGGATCAAGGGGAACGAGAGAGACAAAGGGCCATTTAATCCGATTCAGTTTCAATATATCTAATATATTATAATAATATATGAAGCTAACAGAAGATCTTCTTATCATGTATTTCATATTCAGGCAGTGGTATCTCACTATGTTGCAATCATATGACATCAAATATCCCATAAGTACAAGGACAATTAACTTTACTGTATGCAGAATATTAAGAACTTAAGGCATAGTCCTTGAAAGTAATCTGAATTCTCATTCAAAATTGTTGAGTACTATTACATGCTCACTTCATACAGTAGTCACAGTAGTGTACCTACATTCACTGAGACACATTCAAAAAACACGTTCTACTTATAGTTCATCACGTCAATCAAAGACCTGATAAGGGTGTCCAATTTGAAGACCAATCCTTATGCTCCACTCACTTTCTCCCTGTCACATTGGATACCAATCCCCTAATGAACTTTGCAGACTTGGTTATAGGGGAATTAATTGCCATCAGATTGTACAATACATTCTCAACTTCAACAATGGTTGGCCTAGTCTTGAATGTGGAAACCACTTTCAGTTCATCTCCTTCTTCCACAAAAACATTCCACCTATCCCCACTCACAACCCCATCTCTCACACACCTAAAAATCACACCTTTTCTTTTGCTCAACACCCCCCTCACTCCAACCCCATGAAACAATAAACCACTTCAAAGGAACTCACAAAGCCACCAAGATCACCAAAGTTGATCTCATCCTCAAATACCCATTTTGGGTTGAACATAACCACTGGCCTTGGATAAAAGGCATCAATCACTGTTTTCATCAGGTCCAACTGTGAACTCTCTGGCGCAAAAAAACACTACCACATCTGCAGAATTCAAGATTCTGGGGTCAGTGTTTGCAACTGAAGGAATGTCAAGGTGTTCTAGGATCAGGCCACAGGACTAAAACCTTAATGGGAGAACCTTTTCTTTTGATGGGCATGCCACCAAAAATATCAAGGGCAAGTTGGGACAGGGAATCTGGTGAGTCATCAATGATTGGGATTTCAACCCTGAACTTGGGTTGCCTTAGTTTCTTGATTTTGCCTATTAGTTTGGGGTTGCTGAGGGGCTTCTTCGAGGTTGTTGAGAGGGATGTTTTTGCCTGAAGAATGGCCTCATCCTTTGAGATGGCTGGGTTAGGGGAAGAGATTGAGAGTAGATGGATGTGGATGATGGTGCAGCTGCTTTGAGGGGGATGCATGAGATATGGTAGTGTTGGTGCAGATACTGAGGATGAGAGGGGAATGGGATTGAGATTGACGTGAATTGGGTATTGGGGGGTAGAGGCTGGGATGATGATGATGATGATGATGATGATGATGACATGGAGATTTGGATAGATTGGAAATGAGTTGTGTCAAGATAGGATGATGCCATTTGTGCTTTCAAAACACTGTACTAAGGTCTTATGCCTTATGGTTTTGAAATGAAAAGGTTGTCTCAAAGCTCTATCCGGATAAGATGTTCCGTTAGCTCACAACCTCACGATAGTTCAGAGTTAAGACAGAATAGAGACAAGTGGTGCCAATCAACGTAGTTCAAATGGCACCTTCGCTGATACTTGAAATCATGCCCTTTTATGATCCTTTTAACACTTATGGTCAAGGAATCGATTTTGGCAGAGGAATTCGATCTTTCAATTGACCATTTCTCCCTCTCTTTTTCCGCTAGTCCCACTCTCACTAAGAGCTTTTGCTTTGTCAACCCACTAGGAGCTTTCAGAGGGAAAGGGAACAAAAAACCCAAAAAAAAAAAAGAGGGGTATTATAACTATAGGATGAAATGTCAAGAAAATCAATTGATGAATTTAGCTCCAAGTCCAAACATCATTCGTTTTTTGTTTTCATGATCCGTCTCTCAATTTTTCACAAACACACTAATAATTAGTTTAAAGTATATATAATTAATTTTATTAATATTAATAGCTTAGTGTATCTTATTATGATTAAATAATGGAAATTGAATATTGACATGATTAAGTAATAACTTATATAATAGGATAATGTGGTAATATTGTAAGATGAGAGATAAATGAATTATCAATGCCATAGCTTGCACTTTAGTTCTTTAATATGTGTATGAAACTTAAAAATCAGATAATGAAGATGTAAAAAATGAGCCTAAGTTATTGTTTTTTCGGTTTGATATGATTTAGTCTGTTTAGCTTGGTTCGGTCCGGTTCGTGTTGGGTTTGGCTTAGTTCAGTTCTGTTTGGATCAATCCGGTTTGGTTTGGTTTGGTCCAGTCCGATTTGGTTTGATTCGGTTCAGTCCGGTTTAGTTTGGCTCGGTCTGGTTTGGTTCGGTTCGACCCGGTCTGGTTCGGTTCGGTCTGGTTTGGTTTGGTTTGGTTTGGTTTAGTCCGGTCCGGTCTAGTTCGATTTGACCCGATCTAGTTTGGTTCAGTCCAATCCAATCCTATTTGGTTTGATCCGATTTGGTTCAATTGGGTCTAGTTTGGTTCAGTCCGGTCCAATCCGGTTTGGTTCGGTCTAGTCCGGTCTAATTTGGTTTGATTTGGTTTAGTCCAGTCCAATTTGGTTCGGTTCAGCCTAGTTTGGTTTGGTTCTGTCTGGTCTGGTCCTATGTAGTTCAATCCGATCCGGTTTAGTTTGGTCTGATCCAGTCCAGTCCGGTCTGGTCTGGTTTGATTTGGTTCAGTCTGGTCCAATTTGATTTGGTTTGGTTCGATCCAATTCGGCCTAGTTTGGTCCAGTTTGGTTTGGTTCAGTTTGGTCCGGTTTTATTTGGTTTAGCCTGGTCTGGTCTCATTTGATTTGATTCTATCTAATCCAATTTAATTTGGTCCGATTTAGTTTGTTATGAGAAGATATGACTTTATAAGATTAAAGAGAATGCATGAGAAAATAATACTTTTAATAAGAAACTAATGTGGCAATATTATAGAATATCTAAGTATCAATCTCTTATAATATACCACAACTTAGATCTTAGAATTAATATATTATAAACAAATATGTCAAATTATGAATGGTGCATAATAATATTTTTTTTTTGAGAGATTCTTAGCTACTCTTATTTTTTTAAAGTAAAGAAAAGTCTTTGCTCTAAATCATTCAATATTCGATATTTCAGCAATTGCATTAAAAGTATAATTAAAATCACATAAAAAAATATAGTTAAAAGAAGAGATAATGATAACTCATAAAATTAAAATGTTAAGTATTGAGTAGTTCAAAGTAAAAAAATTTTCTTTCTCCGAGGACATCTAAAAAATTTTCTTTTTTATTTTCTTATTTGATAAGCATTTAAAAATTTCTCAATTTTATCTTTTTTTTTGGTGTATTTTCTCAATACTAAATGATATATGCACATGACAATAACTTTTTGTTGCTCTACAAATACTTAAAAACTTTCATATAAAATTATAACAAACATAAGTATAAAAGTTTAAAACATAATATAATTTAGATGTATTATTCTTGCACAAATATGATATGAAGAAAGCGGTATAATTTTTTGTTTAATCAAAGTTGACAAATTATTTAAATTTTATTTTACTACATTTAATTTTTTTTATACAAGTTAATTATTAGATTTACATACAAATGAATGGGAAATTCATGTACATAATTGAGAAATCAAAATAAAAGCATTTTCACTTATTATTAATCACCTGATTCCCTGTTAATTAGCTTGAAATCTCTACTATTAACACATGCACTTCCCTATGTCAATGGATGCCAAAAAATGCTATGTACAAATATCATCATTCTTATATGATTTTTACCATATAAACAGCATCAAAACCACCTTTTCCCAATATGTTATTGGTGCAGAAATAAGTGTAGCCATATCAAACAACGGTAGATCTAGTTCTTCCTCTTGATGCTCTTGTATTGCATATGCATCTCTTTCTAGATTGCCTTTCATGTTTCCTGAAAAGCATTAAGCAGTGTGAAAAGACCAAGAAGTAAAAGAAAAAGAAGAAATTTGCTATTTAGAGCATGTCCTTTTTCTCATACCTGTCAAGTATGTTGCTAGAGAATTCTATTACCACAACCTTTTGAATCCATATGCCTCTCTGCAAGCCCAAATGGAAAAAGCACAAAGAGAACCAAAATAAAAAGAACAAGAAACTCATACTACCAACCTTTTTATGATGTTCTTGAAAATTTACATCACACCATTCATTCTTATAAAAAATATGTATAGAATAACCCAGGTTACTTTTACTCATTAGAAGAATCGCCTGAGCCTATGGAAGTGACTTACTGTGTATCTTGTACTTCTATCTTCTATATAGGATGATGATAAATTATCATGTGTGGACTGCCATAAATCAGATTATACGTTTTAATTCTAAAACTCAGATTAATTGAATGCCAATCGTTAGAGCATTTTATTTAACCCAATTAAGTGATCTATATTGTTATTGGATTTAATAATATAAAATGATATAATATGGGTGCTATGGGTAAGCCTTGCTATAATGGGTGGCTTGGCTTTACATTTTGATGATACAGGGAGAGACCCTTTCTCCTAGTCCTATATATAGACGTCTGCGACCCCATTGAAACAGAACGTTCATTTTTGAAATTTATTCGGAATAGGAGAATTCTCTCTCTCTACCTTCCTCTTCTTTCTCTATTGAATCGCAAGATTTATTGTTCTTATCAATGGAAGAAAATTAAAATCGTACATACTTCATGAGTCTTAAAAGGGGTTAATTTTGGATTTTATTTTCTGGATTAATTAATTCCAAATTTTGTTTATGGCTCTTGTTATTCATGTTGTTGAGAATCTATTGAGCTAATTATTGTGTAATTTGAGGCTGAATTGAGAGAAAAATTGAAGAAAAACAGTAAGAACTCTAACCTTTGGATTGAAAATCTGACTTAGTCATTTAGATCGATTTAAGTTCGATCTTCTTAGGGGTTTTGTAGCTTTCATCAAGACAAATCTAACAAGACCAAGAACACGAATTTTCGTTGAGATTTGAGGGAGAAAAGAACTGAAAACCAAGTTGCTCATCGCGGGTTTGTTCATCGCGATTTTGAGCAACAAAAGGCCATGAATCCATGATTTCCTTGATGGATTTTGTTCACGTGATGTCCCTCTTCTGACCTGGGCTAGAGTCGCATGACAAAATGCTGGAAATGGAGCTTGGAGCAAGCTCTAATAGCGGAACCCAGTTCCACCGTGGGTCAACCCACAAAAGGAAGAAGAAGGCACTGTTTGGGTCGTTTTGAAGGCCTACTCGCGGGCCTGAAGCACATGCAGCACCCTAATGTGGCCCAAATTTCACCAAATTTTTGCAAAATTGAATAATTAAATTAGAATTATTGGTGAATTTTAATTAATTTTTTGGGCAATAGAAATATTTATTTTAATTTATTTTGAATTTAAATTGCACAAAATTATATGATACTCTACTAATTTTGACCTGAAAAATTTTGTGCATATTTATGCTATTATTGGGCATATTGTGTCAAGCATATTCTCAAAGTTAATTTATTTTGCTTATTGGAATATTTTTGCATTTCTTATGTTTATATATATATATATATATATATATATATTACACATTAAAAATTATGAAATGTCATTATTATTGAACATTGTGCAATATTATTCTGAAAACTGCTACTTGGTATATTAATGATATTGTGAGACATTTTTCATGATTATGAGCTCACCTTCGCAGGATCAATTGTGATGAAATGTCAATTTTGTAAATAATATTGTTACTAGTTTTGCATGGAGAATTATGTTAATAATGAACTTATCATTCGATTTATCTTTATTGATACTATTCTTGATGAGTTGATAATTGTGTCCTTAGAGTTTTAAGTGTCTTCTCAATACTAGCTTTAAGGATATAGTTCCCTTGTTTATTGGGAGTTTACTCATGTAATGTAATTTGAGACCCTTCGGCGGGATTACGATTGCATGAGAGAACTATACTATTGTTAATGGCTCAGTTTTGTGTTGATATGCTCGACATAAAAATCTCCCAGTAATATACAAAATCACTCCAGCTTTGTGTGTGAATATGAGCACTTTGATAAAGCTCAATGGGACAAATTACGAAAATTGGCTTGAATCTATGAAACTGTATCTTGCTATTTCGAATATTGATGCTACTCTCATTGAAGATAAGCCACCAAAGCCCACAGATCAGTCTTTTGATGCTGATAGGGCAAAGTATGAAAAATGGACTCATTCTATCAAAGTCTGTTTAATGACCTTGAAGTACAGCATGGACAAAACTATCAAGGATAACATCCCTGAGATAGACAATGCAAAGGAATTTCTTGAATCTATTGCCAAGAAATTCAAGAAGTTTGATAAGACTAAGAAAGCGTATTATCTTGATCTGCTGACCAAGGCCAAGTATGATGGCCTTTCTGGCGTTTGTGAGCATGCCATCAAGCTCACTAATTGGTATAACAAACTGAAGTCCATGAAAGTGGAATTGGGAATAGATTTTTTGGTCTGGCAAATATTGGATTCTCTTCCATCTGAGTTTGATGTATTAAAGACCTCTTACAATGCGCAGAAGGAAGATTGGTCCATTGATGAGTTGATCTCAATCCTCACACAAGAGGAGCAGACTGTGAGAAAGGGCAAGGCCCATGTTGTACAACTGGCTTCTCACAAGGACAGTGATAATAAGAAGAAATTTCTTAAAGGGAAGAATGGTAAGTCTTGATTCAAGAAGAAAGGAAGGAATAAGGCTACACATTCTTTAGCTCAAGAAGCCGGTGAGAATATTGAAATCAAGCCAAAGTTCGCTGGCAAATCTAGATTCTGCGGTATAGTTGGACATAAACAGTCTGACTGTTATAAGTTTAAGAACTGGCTTGAGAGAAAGAAGAAAGGTAATCCTTTGGCTTTAGTGTGCTTTGAGTCGAATTTAGTTGATGTTCCTTCTAGTACTTGGTGGTTGGATACGGGAGCAAGCATTTATGTCACTAATTCTTTATGGGAGCTTCAAACTAGGAGAAAGCCAAATAAAGGAGAATTGAGGATCACAGTGAGAAATGGAGTTAATGTCAAAGTAAAGCATATAGGAGTAGTTTGTTTAAAGTTATGTAGTGGACATGAGTTAGTCCTGAAAGACACAGTTTGTGTACGTTCGATAAGATAGAATTTGATTTCTGTTTCTACTTTGAATAGTTGTGGGTACTCCATTCGTTTTGGTGATGGAAGAGTTTATGTATATTATGACTTTGTTTTGGTTGGTTATGGCATTTTGTCAAATGGTTTATATATGTTAAATGTCGATTCCTCTTCTGTTGGCCAACGACAGTCTGATATTAATAGTATTATTGGGAATAAACGTGGTAGAGTTGTTGGAAATTCTTCTATGCTGTGGCATAAGAGGCTAGGTCACATTTCTAGAGAAAGAATAGAAAGGTTGATCAAGGAGAACATTCTTCATGATTTAGATTTCTCTGATCTTGAAACTTGTATTGATTGTTTGAAAGGAAAATTCACTGCTAGAGCCAGAAAGAATAAGGCTAATAGAAGCAAAGGAATATTGTAGTTGATTCATAATGATATTTGTAGGCCCATTACTCCTATTTCATTGGAGATTTTAGATACTTCATCACTTTTATTTATGATTTCTCTAGATATTGATGGATTAAATTGTTGCATGAGAAATATGAGTCTTTGGATGCCTTCAAAACATTTAAAGCTGCTGTTGAATTAAAATTTAGCATACAAATCAAGGGTGTAAGATCTGATATAGGTGGTGAATTTTATGGTAGATATGATGAAACTGGCAGAAATTCTGGACCTTTTGCTAGATTTCTCCAGGAATGTGATATTGAGGCATAATACACGATGCCTGGCACTCCGAAACAAAATGGAGTTGTTGAAAGGCGAAATCGTACCTTAATGGAAATGGTGATATATATGCTTAGTCATTCTACTCATCCAGAGTTCTTATGGGGAGAAGTTTTGAGAACTGCGGCTTACATTTTGAATCATGTACCAAGTAAATCTATTCTAGAGACTCCATATGAGCTAATGTCTTGGAAAAAAGCCTACCTTAAAGCATTTTCATGTTTGGGGTTGTAAAGCAGAGGTTAGACCTTATAATCCAGTAACAAAGAAACTTGATCTTGGAACCATTAGTAGTTTCTTTGTTGGATATTGCATTGGCTCGAGAGGCTCCAGATTTTATTGTCCTACACATACAACCAGAATTATAGAATCTAATCGCGTTGTTTACTTGGAAGGGGAATCAGAACAGGTTGTAACTCAAGAGCCACGTGTTGTTAGCTTCAGAGAAGAGCGTGTTATTCTTCCAACAGCTATTCTTTCTATTCCAGAGTCTATGCCCTCTGTTTTAAATCCAATTGATCCTACTAATCTTACCGTTAGTGTTGATGCTAATCAGCATGTTGGGGATGATGTACAGAATCTAGATGTTGTTATGTCTCCACCAAGAAGATCTGAGCAAGTTCCTATATCTACTAAGTCGACTAGACTCAAAGATTATGTTGTATATCTACAAGAACATGAGTTCGCATCTATTGAGGATTCTGATCCTATCACTTTCCAAGAGGCAATATCTAGTCCTCATAGTTCCTAGTGGTTGGCTGCTATGGAGGATGAATTGGCTTCTATGAGAAAGAATAATGTTTGGGATTTAGTGGAATTACCAGCTGGCTGTAAAACTGTTGGTTGTAAATGGGTCTTCAAGACCAAAAATGATGCCAAAAGAAAAATAGAAAGATATAAAGCCAAACTTGTTACCAAAGGATACAATCAGTGCGAAGATATAGACTATAAAGAGACATTTTCTCCTGTCTTTACTAAAGATTTCTTTCATGTTATGATGGCTCTTGTTGCTCATTTTGATTTGGAGCTTCATCAAATGGACGTTAAAACTGCCTTTTTAAATGGTGATTTATATGAGGGTGTTTATATAGATCAACCTGATGGGTTTGTTGAAAGTGGCATGGAGCACATGGTTTGTAAGTTAAGAAGATCAATTTATGGCTTAAAATAAGTATCAAGGCAATGGTATTTAAAGTTTGATCGCATAGTCACATCTCTTGGTTTCATAGAAAATGCAGTAGATTAATGTATTTACCTTAAGAATAGTGGGAGCAGGTTCATCATTCTTGTTATATATGTTGATGACATTCTTCTAGCGAGTAATGATGTTCACTTTCTAAATGAGACCAAACGGATGTTGATGACTCATTTCGATATGAAGGACCTTGGTGATGCATCTTTTGTTTTGGGCATCGAGATTCATCATGATCGATCTCATGATATTCTTGGTTTGTCTCAAAAGAGATATATTGAGAAAATTCTGAACAGATTTAATATGGGGTGTTGTAAGTCTTGTAAAGTGCCCATTCAAAGGGTGAAAGGCTCTCTAATGACCAATGTCCTCATAATGATAATGAAATTGCAGAAATGGAGAAGGTCCCTTATGCTTCTGTTGTTGGCAGCCTAATGTATGCTCAAGTCTGTACGCGTCCTGATATTACTTTTGTTATTAGGGTACTTGGGAGATAATTGAGCAAACCTAGTGTGGCTCACTGGCAAGCTGCAAAACGAGTTATGAGATACCTACAGGGTATCAAAGATTACATGCTCACCTACAAAAGGGCAGATCATCTTGAGGCGACTGGTTATTCTGATTTTGATTATGGTCGTTGTTCAGATGATTATAAGTCCATATCAAGTTATATCATTATGTTGGCAAGAGGTGCTATTTCTTGGAAAAGTGCAAAACAAACACTTACAGCTACCTCAACCATGGAAGCAGAGTATATTGCTTGTTATGAGGCTACACGTTAAGCAATATGGTTGAAAAACCTTATTGCAGAATTTGATATTGTAGAGAGTATCTCTAGGCCTCTAACGATATATTGTGACAACTCTGTCGTGGTATTTTTCTCTCATAATAATAAAAGCTCAAAGCAATCGAAACACTTTGACACAAAACTCATGTTTGTTAGAGAGAAGATTTAGGAGTTTTAAATACGTGTCGAGCATATTCTCAGTGAGCTTATGATTGCTGATCCCCTAACCAAAGGATTCACTGTGCAAGTCTTTGTTGATCATGTAACCCATATGGGTGTAGTGAGGTCATTTGATATTTTGGGTTAGTAGGAGTTTGTATTTAAAAGTTGTTGTGACCTCATATATTTTGTAATATCTTAAGACAACTTTAATGACTATTATTGCCATTATTGTTGTAGCTTTTGTTTATACATGTTGTGCAACTTGATTGTTGTAAATAATGGCATATTGTGGAGATATTTTGGACCTAGTCTCATTTTGTTATTGAGATATATATATCTCATATGGCATCTGGGGCGGATGCTTGGGTCATTTTGATTGGGAATCGCATTGGATCACATATTGGCATGCCATTTCATTGTGCTTTCCCAACAATTCATATCTTGTTTTTGTTTAGGGTCACTGGGATATAAGTGTCTTGCATGTATGATATCAGTACTCTTTCAACTACAATTTTCTGCATTGTTGAGATACTCATAATCCCATATTGGACCCATAGCTAAAATATTGTTTCAACTTTGGTATTATATTGTGGCCACATATCGTAAATTAATCTGGAGTACTGTTTTACTTAAAATCATAGTTTGATTTATGTTGTCCAAGTGGGAGAATGATAAATTATCATGTGTGGACTGCCATAAATCATATTATAAGTTTTAATTCTAAAACTCAGATTAATTGAATACCAATTGTTAGAGCATTTTATTTAACGCAATTAAGTGATCTATATTGTTATTGGATTTAATAATATAAAAGGATATAATATGGGCTCTGTGGGTAAGTTTTGCTATAATAGGTGGCTTGGCTTTACGTTTTGATGATATAGGGAGAGACCGCCTTCTCCTAGCCCTATATATAGACGTCTGTGGTCCCATTGAAACAAAACGATCATTTTTGGAATTTATTGGGAATAGGAGAATTCTCTCTCTATCTTCCTCTTCTCTCTCTGCCTCTGCTTGTCAATTCCTTTCTCTACCGCTTTTGTAATCTAAGGAAAGAAGAAACTCCAAGCCTATATCATGGATTCCTCAAAAGCTTCAATAACTCCAGGTAAATTGACAAAGTTTGGATTTTGATTTCTATTTATTTGCATGCCTTAATCAGATTAAACCGAAGATCTGGGGGTTTAAAGTCTAATAGATGAAGGATAGGCATAGGATCAAAATTCCTGCAGATAACACTGAGCAGGAGACAATAATCCACAGCTTCCGGATATTTGATGTTGGTTTTAACCTTTTATCTTCATCTAAGAAAAATACAACTAAAGAGAAAACATACAACTTAGAAAACAGTATGGAAAAGAAGAATAGCACCAAAAGCTAAACAAATAAATAAAAATTGGGAGATGATCTTATACCTAGATCTTTCCCAGACATTCTCACGTAAATATCTTGCTGTGGTTCGCTGAGTCGTCTAATATCAATCAGGTCACCATGCCACAGTAAACACCCACTTGTCTCTTCCCTGATATCCAATCTTGCATAAGCAGTGCTGAAGCAGTTGTTCATGCACAACTTAGCACAGTCCTCAAGGCTCATAGTCATATTAAACCATGATGATCTCTGTGTGTCTGGTAACTTCAGCCGAGAAAACTTTGCAAATCCATCTCCATGGCAACTCAGTGGAGTGCTTCTGACACAACCAGTAGACCAGTCTGCCTCATTCCATTCTTCAGGGAATTTAGGTTCAAATCCTTTCAAACAACCACATGGGGGGATGTTGTCTATATTACAGCCACCATATACTCCACATTTAGCATAATCATCACAGTTATCCGTTGGTAATGATACATAGATGGTCCAACCTTGATTTTCATCCCTCCAAACGTAACGGTTTAATACTCGATCTGCAGTTAGCACAAACCTTGAAAGAACTGAGCTATTAACAAGCTCAAATGCATAATATATCTCTTCCTTGTTAGAAACAAAGTAAAACGTGTGTATAAGATTTGGTTTTAAACGGGGAGTTCCGCTGAACCGAAGACCATTCCAAGATCCATTACAATACTTCATGGCTTTACCATTCCTAAACATAATTGTGGATATCCAACAATATCTACTTGAAAAGTATAGTTACCTTTAGAAGGATCACCATGCCAACTCCATGATGTTAGGTACCTATTCAGGCCTGAACCTAAATTTCTTCCCAGCTTCATCCCTGGCAGTAGTGTGTCACAAGGATTATCAAAACTCTGCCAAAGAAAATCTTTTAGCTCATTGTTGCTCCCGCCATCCTTTACAATGAGGTTCCATGAATCCAAAAGCATTGCGACTGGTTCCTGCACCAATCTTGATGAGTTGCAAGACCAAATGATGCTCTTGTTATGGTTGAGAAGCACCAGAATTCCATTGTCAGTGATCTTCAAGACCCCGGATAAGTCATTGAGTGGCTTGTTTCTGTTGGCAACCCATACTACTGTCATAGTTGGTACTTTATTGTACCATATTCCCAGGTAACACAGTTCACGGAATTTTCTGGCCTGAAGAATCCCAGTGCAAAGCTTCCACCAGCTGAAACTATGGTCTCACCCTCAGTGAGGGACTCTGCAGTGTTAGTGCTGTCTTTGGTAGTGGAGACAGCTGTATCATGCAAGAATGAGAAGCATAACAGAAGCAATGTAAACCCTTCCATTAGCTTGTTTATTATTGTAGCTCTATGCCTTAATGTTGTTACAATGAAATTGAATAATAGATAAAAAACTAGATTCTAAGATATAAGCACACTTGCAGACTATTCCAGGAACCTTGACTTCATATAGTCTTTAAGCCTAAAAATTACGACAAGAAGCTTTTCCACTGAGTCAACGTGAACAACTTGAAGACCTTAATCAAAATTTAGATATAGTAATAAAATGTAATTATGGTTTCATCTGTAATACTTTCAATCGTCAGCATGTAAAGGTGAGACTTAAATCAACTTGTAAGACACGAAATTTCATACACCACAAACTTGAAATCGAGACTTTTGTATACTATGGCAATTGCTGTTGTGTGTAATGTGTCTAATTAGCCAAGCCCAATTATTAAGGATCGGTGGATTAAAAAAGGAGGGATAAACTACTGTGATAGGTTATGGAAATTGTGGTATGAACCTTTTCTCTTCTTCCTGAGAAATTCTTCCTTCTCCCTCGTCAGAATATTCTTCCCCATTTCTTATACTGGTTTTTCTCATTCCTTTGTCAGAGCCGGAGATCTATTCCCTATTGATTTCAGGTAGCTATTGGATTATTTGAAGCCTACATCATTGCTGATTTTAATTCTGCACTTTCATACTTTGTTCCTCTTATTTTACACTTGAGAATACTGTTTCATTGCTCTAGCTGCTGTTGTTGTTCCACGACTCTCTAATCTTTTTTATATATACTGTATTGAGCTTTCGACCATTACATTTGATGCTTTCATCATCCAACAATGGCGGATAACACATGTTTGAAAGAATTGCAGCATGAATCAAAACGTCAGGCCGAGATTCTGGACAAACTCGATCAGTTTGGACCAATTGATAAAAGATTTCAGAGACTGGAGGCTCGTTTTGATCGTATCCAACTACTGCTTGTTGCTCTTTCAAAATCCATGGAGGTACGTGGCCAGCTAACAAAGAAGCTCTCTGTTCCAAACTCAACCTGTGGATCAAACTCCGCCGGCGCAGTAAATCAATTTTCCATTTCTAGGTTCTACTACAGTTGAAAATATCTTCAACCGTTTACTCTCATGTCGTCGTCCCCACTTAAGTCGCAACAATTTGTGTTAACACCGGCCTATGAAGAACTGACTTGTTGAAAGCTCATATATAAAATGTACCTCTTCCTCGTTAGAAACAAAGTTAAATCTAAATATGGAATTATCTTTCAACTGGGCCGCCCCACTAAACTGAACGCCATTCCATGGTCCATAACGAAATCTCTTGGCCGTGCCTTCTCTTATAACTGATTCTGGATATCCATATGAAAACTATATCTACCTTGAGATGGATCACCAGAGCTATTGCATGATGTTAGGTACCAATTCAGTCCTGCAATTAGATTTCTTCCAAACTTCTGTCCAGGCAGGAGTGTGTTACATGGATAGTCAAAACTTTGCCACAGAAAATCCTCTGGGTTACTATTGCTTCTCTCCTTCACAATGAAATTCCCAGAATCCAAAAGCTTTGCAACTGGATACTGTGCTGATCTTGATGTGTGGGAGGACCAAATAACACTCTTGCTATAGTTAAGAAGGACTAGGATTCCATTGTCATTGACCTTCAAAACCACTGATGAGTCAGTGAGGGGTTTGTCTCTGTTGGCAACCCATGCCACTGCATTGTTGGGACTTTATTGTACCAAATTCCCACATAACGGTTCTTGGAAGTTCCTGGGCTGAAGAATCCTAGTGCAAAGGTTTCATCAGCTGAAATTAAGGTCTCGCCATCACTGATAGATTGCTGTGTATCAATAGTGTCTCCTGCGGTAGAGGCTGCCGTTATATTCAGCAGAGGGAAGCAGAATAGAAGCAAGGTAAAGCCGTCCATTTGGTAGTTTATATTTTTCTTCTTAACTAGTCACTATATATGTTACTGGGGTCTGAGAGTGGCATTACCTGTGAAAGCAGAGAGTTGAGCTTTCATCAATTTTTTTTGTTATGAAAATCGTTCAAAGTAACTGCAGATCGTCTTACAGTAGTTTGTAATTGCTGTCACTCTATGGCACAAAGAACCTCAGCTTCTTAAGATGTTGAGGTACTAATTAGCAAGGAGATGCCAATTAAACTGTCCAAGACTATAATGATATAAACATGCTTACCGTGTATCAGGACGTTCTTGGCTTCTTTTCTTTTTCCATTTTGTGATGACTGGGGCACTCTATACAGTGATCTAAGAAATTTCGAAGTTAATTGCTACTTAGACTAACATACCTCGTAGATAGAACAACTTAGGAATTAGTGTCATAACAATATATACAAGGATATTCTAATTAAAGACTCAATATATACATGTTCTTAGATCATTTTTTAATTGATAATTTCTTTTATGTATAAAGTTCTTTTAAAATGAATTTCTCTTTAAAAGAAAGTAAGAATTTTTTTGTTTTTAGAATTTTTTTGTTCTATGGAGAGAAAAAGAAAAAAAAAACTGCTATCTTAGGAGCACAACTCCCATAGCGTCGACAAGAAGAACAAGGTTCAGCTCCTCCGGTGAATTTTTCACGGTATCGCCACTCTTTATTTGTTTTTAAATTAATAAAATATATGATAATTATAACTTACTAAATAATTTAAAAATACATAATTATTGTTTTTATGTTAAAGACAGCACTTTTTTAAATTTTTTTAATTTGTGGAATATTTATTAAAGAACAAAATTAGAGATAAAATAAATTATACACACAAAAGATTTGAATTATTTTTCCTCATGCAAATCCTACGCAGCAAAAGCTTATCATCAATTGAAAGAAATAAAGATAAAGCGTGTTCAAGATCTAACTTAGTTAGATAATCTATACGGATTCAAAGTTTAATATGCCAAATTTGGGTTTTGAAAATGTGATCCAATATATTTTGAGGTTGGGTTTGGTCATACTTTGTATTATTAATCTGACTCGACTTAAAGATTTATACTTGTTTGAATTTTAAAAAAATAAATAAATTATAAGATTTTTAAACTTCAACTGATATATTTTATATAATATCGTACTATTTATGTATTGATATTATTTATTTTAAAACATACAAAATATTTCTTAAATTTTATCTTAGTTTAATTATTTTGTAGGTTTTTATAATTTTATTTAATTTTTAATTAAATTCTTATAGTTTAAAAATTTGTTATCAGATCCTTAAATTAAACAAAAGTTTGTAATTAAGTCTCTGTGTATACTCACTATTATAAAAATGTGAATTTAAATAGAATATTCACGGAATATTTTTCTAAACCCAAATCTGTCAAGGACTTGATTACAAATTTTTGTTTATTCTAGGAACTTAATTACAAATAACTATGTTGAAAATTAAATGAAACTATAGGAACATGTAGAATAATTAAACCTTTCAAAAACAGAGTTGTTCTTTCCATTTCACACTATTTTGATTATAGCAACCAATACTCCTTCCAATACAAAATATTAGAAAAGCAAATGACGAAATTATGAAATGCGAACGAAAACTTATTTAGTATACTAAACAAATAGTTGTCAATCAAAGCCACTCGTGAACCACCATCCAATGCCCACAACTCCAACAGGCAGTGCTGCGGTGGTTTTGGGTGGTTGGTTTGAAAGAAAGAAGAAGGAATCTATTTTAGCTCAAAACAATGATGGTTCTTTTTTTTTTTCTTTTGATTTGGTGCTTGATTGGATTGTTTGGAGTTTGGTTTTTGATTTGGGGATAGGTTTTGTTTTTTGGTTTGAAATTGATTTTGGTTTAGGATGTGACTTCATATTCTCTAGTTTGGCTCTAGTTTATTATTTTGTTTGATTTTGGTGTGGTGGTGGATAGAAAGGAGATAACATATCTGCGGGTGGAGTTGGAGTGAGTACAGAAGAGAGAATATGAGTAATTTTAGGGTAAATAATAGGTTATGGTGTATAAGTACACTATCATAATCGAAACTTTTAGTTAAGGTAACATATGATGCACTATATTTGAGACAGTGCATCATAAAATGCACTTTGTATCATCAAACCTTTTTTGTAATTGTGATTAATTCTAGGGATTGGATTATAAATTTTTATTTAATTTAAGGGTCTAAGTATAAATTTTTAAATTATAAGAACTTAATTAAAAATTTAGTAAAATTATAAAACCTACAAAATAATTAAATCTTGTATTTTTTATTTCTATAATTTTATGATTTTACTCTTCATAAAATCTAAATTTATAATTATTATTGAAAATCGAAGGTTCAAAATTTACCTGCTTTGGCCATTAATTAAGTCATTATTAATCTGATTTGAATTTTAAAAAAATCCAATAAAAAAATGTGAGTCAGATTCAAATGTGATTAAACTCTTTACTGTTAAAGTCACTAGGAGTAATTTAGTGTAAAAGGATTTAGATAATATATATAAAGTATTAAGTTTAAATTTTATTATTATCGATTAAAAAAAAAACTCTGCACAGTCCGATATTATACTCCCCTGGTAACATTAAAATTTCCAATAACTCGTGGATAGAAAGAAGCGAAGCTGAAGAGATTTAGTGAAAGAAGTAACTCATATTCATCGGTCTTGAAATTGATACTGATAAGACAAACAAAGGGGTCGGTGTCATTAAAAGTCCATCATGTATTAGCGGCGTGGGCAAGGCATAACTACGGTTGGCAGAAGCAGTAGTGACTCAGCTGCGTAAGATTAAAGTCCAAGTGAAACAGATGACCTTTTCGACAATAAAAATAAATATGGACCCAAGTTAAAAATGATTGTACCTCAATTATACATAGCTTTTCACTTAATGATCTGTATTTTATCCAAAACAAGAAACATACTGTTGCTGTAATCGAAACCAAGTTTCTATTTAGAATTTGCAAGTTTTGTTATTAGTTATCCTTTTTTTTTTTTTTTTGGTAGTATTCTAGAGGTTATTAGTTTAAATTCGTAATTCATAATACAGTCTGTTTTGATTGCATCCTCAAATCTCATTGCGTGAGAGTCTCATACAATGGATTATCTTTTTAGTGTTTATTTTATTTTTTTATTTTTATAATAATTTACAAGATTAATTTTAATATATTTTTAATATAAATTAAAGTTTTACATTACCTTTTAATTATATGCTACTAACCGTATAATTTTTAAGATAGCAATTATAAGAGATTAATACTCTTACTAACGTGCTAATATATAATTGAATAATTATATAAAAAATTTTTATACCAACAACATATCAAGATTAAATTGATATTCTATTTGCTTCATGATCTTGAACTGGACAGTGAATTCAACTAATGAAATTTCTACGACATTGTTAGATGCAAGATAGTATATATGGAGTTAACAGACTTAAATGCAAACGAAAAGGGGTTCCCTCTCAATGCATACATTATCGATCTGTAAAGAAAACTTTATTTTCTGACGATCTCGAACATGTCACCATTGCCCTCATATTATACCATAAATTATACAACATGAGGATGCATGATAATTTAATATTATTATACAAAGAGTGAGTCATTTCAGATTAATTATTTAGTTGCAAGGCATCAAGCACCCAGCCCAAACACGGGATATTTTAGTAATTTATGCTGATAATGTCAATGAAACATACACAAGCAATACAACATTCATTTATTCAATCAAGTAACACCATCCTTCTAATTAAGCACTTCCCTTCACATTAGTATAAAATTTCTTTCGAGGTGTTTAGCTTCTTGTGTAACTTTCATATACATAGAAGATGAACTCCAGAGTATCAACCAGTTATAAACAGGCTATTAGACTACAAAAGGATTCAACAGTTCTGTCATGAAATGCCATCTATTCTCTATAGACCTGGCTAATCATGATCAGCCTTCAGCTGATAAAGATGCAATGGGACTGCTGTGGAATCAATTTTGAAATAACATCTACCGTGGATCTGTCTGACTAATTGTGAGTTCATTGATTGACCATACATTTTTGTTGCTTGATGAAGAACTGTCACCAGCCACATCTCTATCAGTATTATTGCTGCTTAATGAAGAACTTTCACCAATCAGATCCCTCTCAGTAAAGAACCCAGGCTTTTTTGGTTGAGGCAATGCCCATTCACTACTCAGCATCATAAGCACATATGACATGCTTGGCCTGTCTTCTGCACTTCGCTGCAAGCATAGGAGACCCACATGAATTGATCTTATGAGTTCTGATAAATTAATTGAATCTCTGATGGACGCATCAACTATTTCTGAGCACTTGCCTTCTGTGAAAAGTGTCCATGCCTGTATATATCTAGCTATTAGTTAACGCAATTACAATTGGTTACATGGATGACGCTATTTGGTTAGTAACTGTAAATAAATATCAAGGACAAACAAAAGTTAAGCTTACATGCCCCAAAAGATTGAAATGGTGATCTTTATGGCTGAATCCTCTATTTCTCTTCCCACTAACTATCTCTAATATCAGCACACCAAAGCTATAGACATCAGATTTTGTTGAGAATAGCCCATCAATTATGTACTCTGGTGACAAATAGCCACTGCACATAACATCAACATACAATTACAAAACAAGGAAAATCTATCATACTATATACATAATACACGTCAACATGTCATGTAATCAACCACTTACTAAGTTCCAACAACATGATTTGTGTTTGCTTCATTTTCATTTCCTACAAAGCTTCTAGCTAGTCCAAAGTCAGAGATTTTGGGGTTCATTTCACCATCTAACAAAACATTCCCAGCCTTGAGGTCTCTATGAACTATTCTATGTCTTGAATCTTGATGGAGATAGAGAAGTCCCCGTGCAATCCCATTGATAATAAGAAAGCGCTTAGGCCAGTCTAGTAGCATGCCCCTCTCACCATCTGTCAAAAGAAAATGAGTTAGACTGATTTTCTTGTGAGGTTCTTAACCATATTTGAGAAACTTTGATTAATGATTAGCCAGATTATGAAATTTAAGTGGTCCTTGTGGAAAACTTTTTACACAAATAATTTCTATGGGAAACAGCATAACCAACATTAATGTGGAAGAAAGTCTATTGCCCTTCCCATGTCACAAAGAACTAGAAATGCCTAGGAAGAGGTCATAGGAAAGTACATGCTGGCATAATTGCTAGACTTTCAAATTTTCACTTTAACGATATTTTCTGATAGAAAGAAGATCTAATTACCCAAACTAGAAAATAATCATTAGAAAACAAAACCAAGACTAAGGTTGAAGTGGAATCAAACCAAAAATGAAGTGGTCCAAGCTTTTATTAGGCATAAACTCATAGACTAGCATCCTTTCTTCTGCTTGAATGCAGCATCCTAGAAGCCTCACCAAATTCCTGTGTTGAAGTTTGACTACATGCTTAACTTCGCTTTTGAACTCTTGAAGTCCTTGCCTAGAATTTTCTGAGAGCCTCTTAACAGCTATTTCTCTTCCATCTTCTAGCATACCCTGAATATTGTAATAAATACATTGCAGAAGTTTTATATTTTCCATAATCTATTCAGGTGGACATATTTGAAATATTTTCCATTCAATAGTACTGTAACAGTGTTAAAATATATATTTGTTGTGGACATCCACTTTTAGGATCCAACATGCCTGAAGTTCAATACTGTAACAAAATGGTGAATTGGATTCTAATCAGCAGCTAATACTTAACAGGAAAAATGGTAGCACCTTTGTATTTTTAGACTCAATTGGCTTTCTTACAGAATATCAAAGGGATTCAGAATATCTCCTTTTATTTAACAGTTTGTCTTTCTTTGTTTTATATTGATCTTGATGCTCTTTCAAGTTTGGGCCACTTTGAGCTAATGCAATATCAAATGCAAAATATCTAGTTTGAGGGTCGTAAGAGATGCATATAAAAATGAATATGGATGCCCTGCAAATACAAAATAGTGATCCTTTTAAAATGATGCAATTGTACCAGGCAGCTATTGGCCATAACATTAAAAAAGAGTGGCTCAGTGCCCAATCTCCCCTTTTCCATAACACCTATCTCAACTAATCAAAATTTCTTACCAGGTTGCTAATATCCAGAATTGAGCTTCATATTATTAGTCAGTTGGTTTATGAACTTGAGTGGCAGGATTCGACAGAAAAATATTGAACAGCTTTTGCAATTCCAGGTTCATGTGCTAGCATTTTGTCTGATCATTACCTTATAAACAGTTCCAAAACCACCTTTTCCCAATATGTTGTTGGTGGAGAAGTTATTGGTTGCAGAACTAAGCGTAGCCATATCAAACAAGGGTAGATCTAGTTCTTCCTCCTGATGCTCTTGTATTGCATATGCATCTCTTTCTGGATTGCTTGTCATATTTCCTGCAAAGCAGTAAGTAGTGTGAAAAGACAAAAAGAAGAAGGAAAAGAAATTTGCTATTTAGAGCATGTCCTTTTTCTCAAGCCTGTCAAAGTATGTTGCTAGATAATCCTATTACCATAGCCTTCCTTAATCACTATGCCTCTCTGCAACCCCAACTGAAAGAAGCACAAAGAGAACCCAAATAAAAGAAGAACAAGAAACTCATACCACCCAACCTTTTCATGGTGTTGTTGAAAAATTACATTAGACAGTTCATTCTTGTAAAAAATATGTATAGGTTAACCCATGTTACTTCTACTCATTAGATGAATGGAAGAATCACATGAGCCTGCAGAAGTGACTTACTGTGTATGTGGTACTTCTTTCTTCTATACAGGATGAAGGATAGACATAGGATCAAAATTCCTATAGATAACAGTGAGCAGGAAACAATAATCCACAGCTTCTTGGATTTAGGTTTTGACTTGTTGTCTTCATCTAAGAAAAATATAATTAAAGAGAAAACATACTAGTTAGAAAACAACATGGAAAAGAAGAATAGAAAGAAGGAACATACATCCAAATTGGGAGATGATCTTATACCTAGATCTTTCTTGGACATTCTCACATAAATATCTTGCTGTGGTTCATTCAGTTCTCTAATATCAATCAGGTCACCATACCACATTAAACAACCACTTGCCTCTTCACTGATATCTAATCCTGCATAAGCAGTGCAGGAGCAGTTGTTCAAGCACAACTTAGCACAGTCCTCGAGGCTCATACTTCTATCTAACCATGATGATCTGTGTGTGTCAGGTAACTTCAGCGTTGAAAACTTTGCAAATCCATCTCCATGGCAACTCAGTGGAGTGCTTCTAACACACCCATTAGACCAGTCTGCTTGATTCCATTCTTCAGGGAATTTAGGTTCAAATCCTTTCAAGCAACCACATGCTGGAGAGTTGTCTATATTACAGCTACCATATACTCCACACTGAGCATAATTATCACAGTTATCCGTTGGTACTGATGCATAGATGGTCCAACCTTGATTTTTATCCCTCCAAGCATAACGCTTTAACATTCCATCTGGAGCTAGCGTCAACCTTGAAAGAACTGAGCTATTAACAAGCTCAAATGCATAATATATCTCTTCCTTGTTAGAAACAAAGTAATACTTGTATATAGAATTTGTTTTTAACTGGGGAGATCCACTGAACCGACGACCATTCCAAGATCCAGTACAATACTTCATGGCTTTACCATTTCTTAAACATAATTGTGGATATCCAACAATTTCAACTTGAAAAGTATAGTTGCCTCTAGAAGGATCACCAAGGCTACTCCATGATGTTAGGTACCTATTGAGGCCTGTAATTAAATTTCTTCCTAGCTTCATCCCTGGCAGTAGCGTGTCACAAGGGTAATCAAAACTCTGCCAAAGAAAATCTCTTAAGTCATTGTTGCCCCCATCATCCTTCACAATGAGGTTCCCTGAGTCCAAAAGCACTGCAACTGGCTCCTGCACCATGCTTGATGAGTTGGAAGACCAAATGATGCTCTTGTTATGGTTGAAAAGCACCAGAATTCCATTGTCAGTGATCTTCAAGACCCCGGATGAGTCATTGAGTGGGTTGTTTCTGTTGGCAACCCATACCACTGTAATTGTTGGCACGTTATTGTACCATATTCCCAGGTAATGGTTCATGGAATTATCTGGCCTGAAGAATCCCAGTGCAAAGCTTCCCCCAGATGAAACTACAGTCTCACCCTTAGTGAGGGACTGTGCAGTGTTAATACTGTCTCTGGTAGTGGAGACCGCTGCATCATGCAGCAAAAAGAAGCATAACAGAAGCAAGGTGAACCTTTCCATTAACTCATTTATTCTTGTTGCTCTATGTTATTGTAATGCTGGTACAATGAAAGGATTAATAGATAAACAAGCCGATGCTAAGACACAAGCGCAAACAACTTGCAAGATTGCAGTCTATTGCAGTAGTCAAACTTTGAGTAAATTTCTTTTTAGTTCTAGTATTTTGAAGTTAACATAAGTTTGGTCCTCAAAAATTGACATCAATTTAGTTCTATTACTTTGAATTTTAACACCAATTTTATTATTTCGTAAATGTTAGGACTAAAAAGAACTTTCTTAAATATGAGTATAACAAATGCGCCCGTGAGATATCAAGCAATGGTCAAGGAGCCTTGACTTTTATGGTCTTTAGCCTAACATTTAGGACAAGAAGCTATTCCACTGTGGCATCGTTCATAGCATCGTGATGATATTTTCTCCTCAATGTGTCCTATCTAATACGGCATTTGTGCTGGTTATCCACAGGATGACCGCTTCATTGTCCACCTCAAATGTTCGCTGATCTAAGAATGAAATTAAGAAGACGGCCAAAAAATTGGTTTTGTTCCTTAGATAAGGGTGTCTTGTCTCTTATGGTAGATAATTACATGATCAACTGGCAGACAAAGATGAGGGGAAGAAGTAATGTCTCTTAACTGTGGAAGTGACAACACTTTACATGTAGTAATTTTAACATAGTACCGAGAGTTACAAGTCACGACAGCAAATGATAGCTGCTCATTTTTCTAGTTTTGTTAGACTTCGTGAGAATCGGGTGTTAATTACAGGTAATTGCAGTTGTATTACTCTTAGATTTGCTTATGGAAAAATATAGGAAATTATGTATTAATAAATTTTGAAGATTTAAATTATCTTATTATTGTGTCTCTGATTGAAGAATTTCACGTCTATTAATTTTTAATTATATTACTACTTCCACCAAAAACACAACTAAAATCTCAGTCATTTATGCATTGATGCCTAAGTATCTCAATAGTGTCTAAAATCATGAATATAAAAATCATGTCCGTATTTTTAGTTTGCATTTTGTAATTTAGACCAGCTGGCCAATACAACGAATTGACACGAACATAATGAGACCGACACACGTTAGAAATTCTTAGGGAAGCACATTATACTGTGCCCCCATCATTTTCTTGGTATGTTAAATACATGCCAAGGTTCATAAGTTTTAAAAGCATGATTGCTCTCCGGTTCTGCACTCATGATTGCATTTCTTCAGCATAACCATTAGTATCATGAACCAACTCTTCTAAGGGTAGAGGCACGTAAATGATTTTATATTTTAACACATCGTAAGAGCCTCTTTAGGATTAAAGCGTGGACTTTTTATAAATCTACCTTGCCTTATGTTGAAATTTAACTTTTATTTAAAAGAATAGGGGCAAATAAAGATCAAACTCTGTTCATTAACTAACTCTTCTAAAAGCTCAAATTATTAAGTAGAGACATTTGAGTGATTTTATAGCTTAACAATTAGCCACTGAAGCACCTTGGTTGCAGCAACAATTGTGTTGTACTATATTTATTGAAACAAAAATATTAGGAAGCTAGAATTTTGCCTCAATATATTTATCAGAGCAAGCCTAGCAAAAATGTTGTCTCTTTAAATATTCAAAGTGGGTTATATTATTTTATTTTATTTAATAATTATATTTATTTTAAAAAAAATTATGATAAATTTTTTTTGGTACTATGTGATGTTCTTAATGAAATTACAAATAATTATGAAAAAATTTGGATAATTTGTATCAGGTTTTAAATTCAAAACTCATTGTCACCAAAATTATTATCCCCAACCTAAGCCAATAAACCAAGAGTTTAGGCCCAAAATTTTTAAAGCATCATATAATTTAAAAATGACACTATTAATTATATTTAAAATTATGAATATATTACCATTCAAAAGAAGGTGAGGTTATTCACAATCTTATTTACTTATTTACACCCTCTACTAGCATATAATTTCAGTTGTCTAAATTACCCTCAATTAATAAATAACTTTATTTGCATTAAAGTTAATTAATCATATTACTATTGATTTATCCATTTATATTTTCATTAAAATATTAGTAATTCCCTATTTTTATGTACCAAAAATCTTCACTCTTCTTTTCTTTCTCTAGTTTTTTTCTTTATCATCATTTTGTATTTTTCTCTAGATGATAAATGACTAGTTATAAATTGCTACAAATCAAACTTTAATTAGATTTCTCATTCAAATAGTAAAAATTGTTTATTGGAGTTGAATTCTATTATGATAAAAATATATGTTAATTTTAGTACAAATAAGTCGAAGCAATACAAAGTTATATAAATTGAAAGAATAAAAAGTTACTTAAGAAGCATTTTTTGTCCTTAAAATATAATCTTATAATAACTATGTTTTGTAAAAGATAATTTAAAAATTAATACGTATATTTTATATATAAAACCACATGCAGTTATAATATATTTGAATATCAGAAAAGTGAATAAAATATTGCATTCCTCTATTTGTCTCTCTCGTTCTCTCCTCTCCGGAATGGCTTGAGACTATGTGAATGTTAAAAAGACGTTTGCTTAAACAGTTGTGTTTCCCCCTAAAAAATTGGGTGATTTTTACGGTACCTTTCAATTTGAAGATGTTTAAAATCATTCGAATGTGACCTAATTGCATTTAAACATTACTTCTATGCAGATTCAGCCCCCTTTTATTTTTTCTGTATGCAAAATTATACCATTCAAACATGTGGCAAGTAATTAACCTGTTAACCATATAGATTTTGACCCCCCCCCCCCCAACACCAAAAAAAAAACCACACGGATAGTGGCACGTCATTACTTCAAAACTTAGATACAGCTCCCTTTAATTTTTTTCGGTTACAATTTCTCCCCAAAATCTCCTTAAAAAATTAAAAATTTCTTGACCCCAAACATTAAACCTATTTGGTAAACAAACACATTTGTTATCCCCAAATCTGTAATTTCTCTGTCTGCAGTCCTCTTTACCTCTTATAGCGTAGATGTTCTGGTATTAAAATAATATTCCTGTTAGAACTATAAAATCATCAAAATTTAGAATCAGCTTCCGCGGGTTTCTAGGTATAGTAGTTATATTTAAAAAAAGAGAATGGTTTGTAAAATATGCAGATTCAAGACAATCAATTCATTCAGTTGCAAAAACCTAGAAGGAACTTTGGCATTTGATGGTTGTCAGTATCACACAAGGCAAGAACAGCTAATGAGGATGATGACCATTAAGGCTTTGGCCATTGCAACGGAATGCAGGTCAACTAATTCCCCAGCTTTGCAAACAAGAACCCAATACTCACTTCCCACACTTTGAGTCGTAAATTTGGTAGCCAACTAAAGGACCCAGAAATTGAAAGTTATCGCAAATTTGTTGGATATAATGCTTCAGATCAGACTGGAATTTTCAGCGCACTAGAATAATATTCCATAATCAGTCTGACTCGTAGGATGATGTTGCTAGTGCGGTCCGCAACGGTGCTCTCGCCAAGATTAAAAAATTAGGATTCATGGGTTTAGGGGAAAAAGAGTTAGGTTCTTCATATTTTGGGTTAAGATTCTTGTTGATTTGGAATTTAAAAAATATTTACGTGTTTAGAAATCAAAATTACCAAATAAGTTTAATATCAGAGTTAGGAAGTTTTTAATTTTTTAATTTTTGAAGAAATTATAAAGAGAAATTGTAACCCAAAAAAAAAAAAAAGATAAAGAGATTTAAATATAAATTTTAAAATATTACTATATCATTACCTATGTGGTTCATCACTTACCACATATTTGAATATAGTTGGGCTACAAAGAAAGGATTTTAAATCCTTTCAAATTGAAGCCGTAACATAAAATCATCGAATATTTATTCTTAAAATCCTTTCAAATTGAAGCCGTAACATAAAATCATCGAATATTTATTCTGCTCACCTTTTGAAACAACAATGTTAAACCAAAGGAGTCAAAAACTTGCGGTTCAAGTGATAAATAAATCTGATTTATTTGACAAATTTTTATAATGTTATAAGTTCACATTTATAAAAGAAAAATATTATTAATCTCACACAAGAAAAAGCATAGAAATATTCTAACAACGATTTTCTTTCCCCCGATAGTTTGCAATGCATCTCAACCCACAAGAACAAGTGGGGAGAACCAAGGCAAAAGACAACGCAAAACATCAACCAAAACACTAAAATCCCATTTGGCTTCTAGGCATGAAATTAGAGATTGGAATTTGAATTGAGCTCTTCAAATCCAATTTTTATGTTTAGAGTAACATATTAAACTGAAATTATAATTCCACATATCAATTTTATGGAATTGAAAATTAATTAAGATGGACTCATTAGAGTCTATATGATTTTTTCCCTTTTGCATTTAATTTGGTAACTATATATATTTATTGCAATATAATATTTTTATGAGAAATTATAATATAAAAAATTTTCCAAATTCTAATTTACTATTTTATATATAATTAATTTTCATAAAAATTATAACTAAAAACTTACTATAGTACAAAGTTCTTGTTTATTTGTATTTTTATTAATTTTAAATTTTGAATCATGCATTTAAATAATAAAATTGAAATTAAAATTAAACATAGAATTACAATTCATGTTCCAATTCTTTAAGAAATTCAAACATAAAATTTAAGATTCTGGTGTCCAAATGGACCATAATAGAAAAATAAAGGAAATTCAATGTAAGTGATCACACAACTATTAAAAGTCCGTCTGATACATACTGAAAGGAAATCAATATACTCAAAGTTGCTCTGCTAGGGCTTTCTCTATAAGGTTATGACTTCATCTCCTCCGCTATTCCCTCTGAATGGAGAGGGCAAAAAGGTTTAGTCTTCAAGGAGAAACTAATTGGTGATGCTAGGGTTTCTCCAAAATATAGTAGAGGCAATCTTTTTGAGAAAAATCTAGCCCGTGCAAAATTAGAAGGTGGTAATTGTTTACTGCCAAAGATATATTTGGATCGTTGAGTGCACCATGGGAGGAGGCTCTAATGGTGAAACTTCTCAGAAAAGAGGTTGGTTTCTTGACTATGAGGTATTAGTTTAAGAAGCTTTGGCAACTAATTAGAGGTTTTGATATTATTGATCTTGGTTATGGGTTCTTTCTAATCAAGTTTGATAATGGAGAGGATAGAGGAAAAGTTATTGAAGGTGGCCCTTGGATGATGCTTGATCATTATCTCTCAATTAGGCCATGGTCTTTGGATTTTGTAGCATCTTTGGTCAAGATTGATACTACATTAGTTTGTGTTCGTCCAAGTTTAAATGTAGGATACTATGATGAGGATGTTCTTTTGTCAATTGCAAGTATGGTTGGTAAGCTTGTGAAGACTAATCTCAACACATCTAAGCTGGCTCGTGGAAGATTTGCCAACGTATGTATTCAGATTAATTTGAACCAACTAGTGGTGGGCAAGGTTTGTTTAGATGACCAATGTACAAATTAGAATATGAGGGGCTCCATATTGTTCGTGCTTCTTGTGTTTTTTATGGACAGTACTCCAAAGATTGTTATGCTCATGCTTCAATGGAGTCGAATAAGTCTATAGCACCAAATTTGCAGGGTGGAGGTTAGGGGAAGTCTAAGGATGTTGGCAATGGATGTGGACCTCCTGTTAAACGTAATTCTCCTAATAATATTTCAAGGATTGAATCTCAAGAAGTGCATAGTGATTGGCTTATGGTTCCGCGTAAATATAGAAATAAATCTCAACAGAATACAACCCAAAAATCACAAGATACAGAGGGTAAGAAAGGGAGCCATTTTCGGGAGCTTCAAGTGGAAAAGAATGATTTGCATGAAGATATGCTGGGGAAGGTATCTGTGCGTTAGAATAGTGGCAAATTTATCATTAAAGGAAATAAAGGGGGTCAATTCAAACTGAAACAAAAGAAAGTGGTGCCCACCAAAAGCGATGTTTCGCATGTGATCAAGCAAATCATTTCCAATGTTCAGTAGGATCCCTAAACAGGTGCAAAGAAGCAAGTGCAGCAAGTTGCTGGGGGTGAAAAGAATAGGGTAGGTCCTTTCGGTGGTGCTATAGAGGTGGGTTCATCTTGCGTAGTGCCTACTAAACATAATTCTGTGAGTACTAATATGGAGCCTTCCTCGAAGATGCAATTTGTGAGAGGATTTAACCGCACAAGAAAGACACCTAGCAAGGATTATTTAACTAGAGTGCTTTCATCTTTACGAGTCCCCAAAGGTGGAGTTAAGAAGTTGATGGGAACTCCAATAAATCAGAAAAAAAAAAAACCCTTTGGAATCTATATCGTGCGAACTCACTAAGGAGTCACTTGCTAATCTTCAGAAGTTAGGATAAGAAGAGCAATCTAATATGAAAGCTGTTGAGGCAGTTGGGGTTAAACAACACCCCCCAACCCTTTCGTTGATATAGTGTCTGCTAATGATACTAGATTACTAGTGCTCCCATAGTGGAAGACTTGGCGTTAAAGGATGGTAACGAATAAGCTCACACTGAAGACTAAGCTTGAGTTTTTTTTGTCCTCTTCTACACATTTTTTTAATGATGATACAACCACATATCTTTGTTTGGAATTGTAGAGGTGCTAGTAAGATATTCTTTGCTTCCAGAATGAAGGATCTTCGTAGGAATTATGAGTTCTCCGTTTTGATTCCTCTTGAAACTAAGATTAGTGGGGAAAGGGCAGATAATTTGATTAACAAGCTAGGTTTGATGGAGTTTGTCGAGTGGAGGTGAATGGTTTTGCTAGTCCTTCTATGTGGAGGGTTAATATTCTGTCTACTGCTACTCAGCTTGATCGCATGGAGATATCTCTTCATGGTGGTAGTCTTTGGCTTCTTACCGCTTGTTATGGTCGTCCCTAGCCATCTCTAAGGTCTGTTCCTCAGAATGACTTGCATTTGATAGCCACCTTGGTGCATAACCCTTGGTGTGTGATTGGGGATTTTCATGTTGTTGTGTATGATCATGAGGTGTCTGGCTCAGCTTCAAGTCATAAAGGTTGTTAGCACTTTCGTGATTGTGTTTTAGATTGCAATTTTTTTTTTTTATGTTGGTTTTCATGGGCCGAGTTATACTTGGAGAAGATCTTCTCTGAGGGAGCATCTAGACAGGGCACTTTTCAATCATCTGTGGCCTTTAACTGTTCAAGATTTGGGAGTGGTGCACTTACCTAACATGAACTTGGATCATTGTCCACTATGGGTGTGGGTGTGTGCTAGAGATGTTTCACTCCTAGAAATCCTAAGCCCTTTAAATTCATTGGGGCTTGGCTTAATCATGATCAGTTTGCTCTTCTAGTGGCTAATCATTGGGATCGAAATGCTTTTTAGAATGATAATGTATCCCACTTTTCTCATGTTGCTTCTATTTGGAACTATGAGGTTTTTGGAAACATTCATAAGAGGAAAATGAGGTTGGTTAATAAATTGAATGGGGTGCAATGTGCTTTGTTAAATGATCCGAATCCGTTTCTTAAGGAGTTGCAACATAAGCTTTGGCTAGATTATGAAACTGTTCTCTTTGAGGAAGAGATCCTTTGGTATCAAAAATCTTAATGTAGTTGGATTACAATAGGGGATTGTAATACAAGATACTTTCATCTCTCGACCCTTGCTAGAAGACGTAGCAATCGCATACCCTTGAAAGATGTGATTGGTTCTTGGGTTCATGATCTCTGCATTATCAAGCATATGGTGAGAGATTTTTTAGTAATTTATATTGTGAAGATCATCCTTATTCTCCTCTTCCTATCTCTAGCAGGAGAGGAGTGATTGGGATTTTATTTACAGACCACTTTCGGTGGATAAGATTAGAGATACTCTCTTTAATTTGTGTAATTTGAAGGCTCTTAGTTTGAATGGACTTTATGCTCTATTTTTTCAAAGTCAATGGCAAGTGATTGGTGATTCTGTGTGTGACATAATGTTCAAGGTGTTTCAAAACCCGGAAGAGATTTGTTCTATCAATCAGACTTTTATTTCTCTAATTCTTAAAGTTGAACATCCAGAGATTGTGAAGCATTTTAGACCAACTAGGCTTTGCAATGTTATCTATAAGGTGATTACTAAGATCTTAACTAATAGATTGAAGAGGATGATGCTAGTTATTATTGCTCCAACCTAATGTGGTTTTATCCCTGGGCATAATAGTTCTAATAATATCATTGTGGCGCAAGAAGTTCTCCATAAAATGAGGCACTCTTCAAGTAGTAAGGTTTTCATGGCTATTAAGCTTGATTTAGAAAAAGGTTATAATAGGCTTTCTTGGCAGTTTGTGGTTGATTCTCTTAAAGAGGTGGGTTTAAGTAGTCATGTCATTAATATTATCTGGCATTGCATTTCTCGAGTGAATGTGAATATTCATTGGAATGGTCAACAGAGGGAGGACTTTGAGCCAGTTGGAGGAATTAGGCAAAGGGATCCCTTGTTGCCTTACCTTTTTTGTGATTTGCATGGAGCGTTTGTCTCATATTATCCAACTTACGGTTTTGCGAAAAGCTTGGAACCAATCTCTTTATCTAGAGGAGGGCCAAAGATAACTCACCTTGGTTTTGCAAATGATCTTTTTATATTTGCTAAGGCTTCCATAAACGAAGTGGAAGTTACTTATGAGTGCCTCCATATCTTTTATGCTAACTCAGGACAAAAGATTGGTCATAAGAAGACATAGATCTATTTTCTAAGATCATTGGCAATTATCTTGGAGTTCCTCTGCACCATAGTTTGGTCAATGCAAATTCTTTCAGTTATGTTACTATGAGACTCATGCAAAAATTGAGCACTTAAAAAGCTTCTTCTCTTTTGCCTAATGGCTGCTTAGTTTTGTGCAAATCTGTCATTTTATCTCTTCCTATCTTTATTATGCAAACATCCTTGTTACCCTCTAAAGTTTGTGACAAAATTGACAGTTACTGCAAACGGTTTCTTTGGGGGGAGACAAAGGGTAGGAGAAAACTTTATTTGTTTTCCTAGACTAATGTTTGTAAGCCTAATTGTTTTAGGGGTTTGGGCTTGTGCCGAGCTTAGAACATTAATTAGGCCTTTCTCGGTAAATTAGGCTAGAATCTTACTCACAGGAGGGATGATCTCTGGATGCAAGTGTTTCGCAGCAAATATCAATGTGGTTCAGATCTTATTCCTCACATGCAAGCTAATTCTTCTTTTACTTGGAAGAGTATTTGTGCAGCTTAGCCTATTATTCTTGAGAATATAGGTTGGCATCTTGGTAAAGGCAATTCTATTTCTTTTTGAAAGACAAGTGGGTTCCTGTGGTCATTTGTTAGACCATGCCTTGACGTAGGTGCTAGAGCATCAGCTTAATAAAAAAGTCAATAATATAGTGTCTACTTCAGGTGGATGAAATTGGGTCTCACTATCCATGTTACTTCCTGCTAACTTTTGTGTGCATATAGTTTCCATCCCTCCTCCTTTGAGTTTTCTTGATTCAGATATTTTGGCTTGGTCTCCTAGTGCTGATGGTAATTTTAGTGTCTAGTCTGCTCATCCTGCCATTGCTCATTCTGATATAATGATTTCAGATGCTCTCTTTAAGCTAATCTGCAAATGGTGTGGTTTGGAGAGAATTATAATTTTGCTTTGGCTTGTTGCCAACAATTCACTGCATACAAATGATTTCGCTTTCACAGACATCTTTCTGATTCTCCCTGCTATATGCACCATAATGATGATGCTCATGAGATAATTTTACATGCCCTTCGTGATTACAAGGTGCTTGATAGTTTCTGGATAAATTTGGTTATGCAAGAATCTTGGTCTTCCTTCTCAGTTCTATCCTTGCGTGCTTTGTTGTTATCGAATTTCAGGAATCATGATATGGTTCATGGTCATCCTTGGAGTTATGCTTTTGGGTGTGCTATCTATTTCTTTTTGGGTTTGCTATCCACTTTCATGGAGCATCAAGAATGAAGAGCTTTTACAATTAGTTACTCCTACTATGGATGAATTGCTTGAACATTTTTTGCAACATTTTTATTCCAACCATATTTTTAGAACTTTGAATTCTCACTTGGCTCCTCATTCTAGCAAGCAAGTTTCTTTTGTTAGCTGGTCCTCTCCTAGTGATCCTTGCGTCAAGTTTAATAATGATGGTTCTATGCTTGGTTCAGGATCATCAGCTTGTAAGGGTGTTCTACGAGACAGTCTTGCAGATTTATATGTGCTTTTGCAGCAAATGTTGGTCATTGTCTTGTGGTGGCTATTGAACTTTTGGGTGCTTTATTTGCTTTAGAAATAGCTTGGGCTTTGTGCATTTCTCATCTTATCCTAGAATTGGATTCCTCCAGTGCAGTTTCGCTTATTAAGCACTTTATTGACGGCAAACATCCTTGCTTATCTCTTATCCTAAAGATTAAGCTTCTCCTAGATTGAAGTTGGGAAGTTAAAATGGAGCTTATTTATTGTGAGGATTATGTCATAATTTAGCATTTGGTTTACAAGTTTATTGTTCTTCTCTAAATGGCCTTGGTAGTTTTCTTTCGGATGACTCTTGAGGGGTCACTCTTCCTCGTTTGATTGTATAGTGCTTGCTGTGTTTGGGCATCAAGCCCCTTTTTTCTACCAAAAAAAAGAAAGGTATGCTTGATACCTTACTGGCTCCATCAAAATATTCCCCCTTTACCACTGCCTCCCAACCTTTTCACATTTCAACAAGATATTTTCATTTTGCAATAGAGGACAAACCTGATTTTCTAGCCTCTCTTCTACCACCGCTTCCACCCTTTTGCTTCAAGCTACCTTTCTTTTTTCCTCGTCTTGCCCGCTTCTTAGCTTGTATAGTAGTTAAAATCTCTTCTTCATTGTCCGCATATAGTCCCAACTCCTAGTCGTTTATGGCTTTTTCACAAGATACTTCTTTAATTTTAGAGTCATTGTCATCTTCTAACAAATGTTTTATAGAAAAAAATAAAGTACAACCAAGGTTTTGATACGATTAATTTGATGGGAACAAACTATTGATTTTAAATAATATTCAAACAAGGTTGGACTCTATGGCCGTTTCCAAAGTTCCTATAACATTACAATAGAGAGTTTCATTAGTTATACATAAGATTGAACATCAAATACAATATCTATATTAATAGTTGCATGATTTTAGTGGCTCAACACTTGTTACCCATGTCAGATGCCACCTATCGAGCTTCCAATACGCTGACTGTGATATCATTAGTTGAGACTTGTTTATAACTACTTGATGAAGAACTATCACCAACCATCTCTCTTTCTGTAAAGAATCCAGGCTTTTTAGGCTGAGGTAGTGCAAATTCACTACTCAACATCAACACCACAGTTGACATGCTTGGCCTATCATCTGGACTTTGTTGCACACATAGTAGTCCCACATGAATTGATCTTAGTACCATAGATAAATTTATTGTGTCTCTTATTGGAGCATAAATTATTTCATACCCTTTGCCTTCTGTAAATAATCTCCATGCCTGCACATTTTTTAAACCATTTGGTTAATAGCAGAAGCACATCAAAAATAATTAAAATTTAGGTCCATGCTTACATGCCCCAGAAGATTAAAGTGGTGATCTTGATGACTAAATCCTCTATTTCTCTTCCCACTCATTATTTCCAACACCAATACACCAAAGCTGAATACATCAGATTTTGTTGAGTAAGCTCCATCAATTACATACTCTGGAGACAGATATCCACTGCACATCCATCCACCAAAAAAAAAAAATTCAAAGCAAGCTAAGGGCCATCATATATGCCATATTAATCATTAGAGACTTACTATGTTCCAACCACATGCTGTGTGTTTGCTTCAGCTTCATTCCCTCCAAAGCTTCTAGCTAGTCCAAAGTCTGAGACTTTTGGGTTCATTTCACCATCTAACAAAATATTTGCAGCTTTGAGATCTCTATGAACTATTCTATGTCTTGAATCTTGATGAAGGTACATAAGACCCCGAGCAATCCCATTGATAATGTGCAAGCGACTTGGCCAATCTAGTAACATGCCCTTCTTTTCATCTGTTCACAAGGTTGCCAAGTTATACCATTTCTCTAATAAGATTATGAACCATGAACCATGACCAAAAAATACTTGGGCAAGGACTAACCATATTTTGAAATTTCAACAAGAAATAACTAGTAGAAATTTTGTTTTAACAGTTCCTATAGGTAATAGAATAACAAATTGTAGTGCTGAAAAATCTTATGACTCCTTCCCATGTCACAAAAGAATGGACATAAAAAATTTACATTCTAGTTCATTTCTTTAATAAATCTATTTTTTTTTATATATTTTTCAAACAAAAAAGTCTCATTCACTAAATAAGAATACAGTTGCAGGTCAATCAAGTAATGCATAAGTTTTTTTCTTGGAATCAAACCGAATATGAAGAGGTCCAAGCTTTTGTTGGGCATAAATTCGTAAACTAGCAGTCTTTCTTCTCCTTGAATGCAGCACCCTAATAGCCTCACTAAATTCCTATGCTGAAGTTTGGCAATATGCATAACTTCATTTTTGAACTCTTGAAGTCCTTGGTTTGAATTTTGTGATAGCCTCTTGACAGCTATTTCTCTTCCATCTTCCAAGATTCCCTAAAAGTTGTAACATTTATGCATTGCAAAAGAGTCATATTTACTAAAATTGGCTTGACATAAATTTGCTTAAGTTTTATCATTCAGTGGAATTATTCCAATATTGAATAAGTTTGTTGCAAGATGCAAAATTGTTGAAAAAATTCTAGAAGCTCAACAATACGACATATGGATTAGAATTTGATAAAGCAGGTGATTCATAATAGGAAAGACACTTCAATTAATCAATAATAACCTCTTCATAAAGCATTTATACTATTTCATGTTAAGGACATCTTAGCAAATAAGATGGGGCAAAAGATCTGGTTTGAGCCATCAAGACATCTTTATACGTATGAATATAGATGAAACTACATTTTTGAAATGGAAACATGAAAACAACAAACGAAGTTTTTTTGGTGCTCAACTAATTTATATTGGTGGCGAGAAAAATTATGCATATCAATGTTCTGCTAAAGTCTCATTTAGTGCTCATGCATATTTATATTGTGTTTGGATGATTTGTTTATTTCTTCCACTAGTTTGCTTTACTTCTTCCAGATAAGCTATTGGCCATAGGATCTGTTTCACAAAATTAGCATCTCTAACCATTTTTGTACAATATAGAGCAAAGATTCATAGCGTCTATCAGTTGGTTTCAAGGAAATCGATGATGGGATCCAGCCAAAAGTAAAATTGATCAAGAATGTTAGTCATTCTAGACTCAAGGGATGACATTTTTAGATTACCTTATAAACTGATCCAAAACCACCTTTCCCCAATATGTTGTCAGTTGAAAAATTGTTGGTTGCAGAAGTAATTCTGGACATATCAAACAAGGGCAATTCTAGATGGTCCTCATGGCCATCATTTATTGCACCTGCTTCTCTTTCTTGATTGTCTATCATCTTTCCTGCAAAGTAGCATGTGCTATGTAAATAAAAAAGAAATTGAAATATATAGAAAATGCTCAGCGTTGCCCATTACTTATATCTTCTGCTCTACCCCCAAAATCTTTTTGGTCTTTTAAGGTATTTGTACTCCCGAGCACTATCATGATTAAGAAGCCCTCCCAACAATTGTGCTTCTCCAAAATTTGAACCCACGTCCCCTTCTTGGAAGTATAACTCACTTACGACTGCACCCAATACTTATTGGTGCTCTACCCCAAATTTGAAAAGGAATAGAAGTAAAGTTAGGGTTACCCAGCATTACTTTCCGCCATTGTTGGCAGGACTCACTCTGCTTTTGTGTTAAACTTTATTGAATTATATTAAAGACCTGTGATGTTTTAATAGTCTACTTGTTTATTTGTAGATGATGCTTAATGCAGAACAACCACACCTCAAGGGGAGACAAAGAAACCAAAAAAGGCAAGATTATTCTGTATGTGACAGAAGTAAAACTTTCTAGACCAAGAACATACATCTTGATCATAGATAGAGGTGATCCTAATTTGTTGATAAAAGCCTTCATTTGTGTAAGTATAACATATACAAGAATCAAGAATCACATAATTTGAGAGTTACTTAACTGCCTTTCTGTTGTGTCTTCCATCTATACATGATGAAGGCTAAGCATAGGATTAAAACCCCTAAAGACAGCACACAGCTTACGATGATGATAGTCTTTTGCATCCGGCTGTTGGATTTATGTGATTTCTTTCCTTCAGTAGCTTCTATCAAGAACAAACACGCAGTTAAAAGAAAATAGAGACGTTGGGAAACAGTAGGAAATGACAAGGTAAAATATGAAACAAACAAAAGCAAAAGAAAGAAAACTTTCAAAATGGGAGACACCTTGTACGGTTGTGCCTATTTCTGTCCCAGCCATCCTTATATAAATATCTTCATTAGATTCCATTAACTTTTTCATATCCATCAGATTACCAAACCAGAGTAAACACCCACTTGCCCCTTTACTGACATCCAAAGCTGCATAAGCTGTACAGGAGCAATTCTTCATGCACAACACCTTACAATCTTCAAGGCTAATACTTCTATTAAACCATGATCCTTCTGTGTCTGGTACTTTTAGCCCAGAATACTTCAAAAACCCATCTCCATGGCAACTCAGTGAAGTTCTCCTAACACAACCACTAGATGAATCTGTTGTACTCTGCACAAATCTATCCAAGCAACCACATGCGGGAAAGTCGTTTATATTACAGCTAGCATATGCTCCACATGTTGTATAGACATCACAGTCATCCGCTGGCTTTTTTGCAATGGTGGTCCAACTCATATTTTCACCACTCCAAGTACTGCGGTGGATGAATCCATCTGATTCTAACACCAACCTATGAAGAACTGACTTGTTGATACGTTCATATTTATAGTATACCTCTTCCTCATTAAAAACAAAGTTAATTCTAAATATAGAATTTTGTTTCAACGGGCCCACCCCACTAAACTGAACTCCATTCCATGATCCAAAACGATACCTTTTGGTCGTGCCTTCTCTTAAAACTAATTGTGGATATCCATCAATATCAATTTGATAATTGTATCGACCATGAGATGGATCATCAGGGCTATTCCATGAAGTTAGGTATCTATTCAGGCCTGTAATTAGATTTCTACCAAACTTCTGTCCAGGCAGGAGTGTGTCGCATGGATAGTCAAAACTTTGCCACAGAAAATTTTCTGGGTCACTACTGCTTCTATCCTGCACAATGAAATTTCCAGAATTCAAAAGCTTTGCAAATGGGTACTGTGCTGTTCTTGTTGTGTTGGAGGACCAAATAACACTCTTGTTATGGTTGAGAAGGACTAGAATTCCCGTGTCATTGACCTTCAAAACCCCTGATGAGTCAGTGAGGGGTTTGTTTCTGTTGGCAACCCATACTACTGTCGCTGGGACTTTGTTATACCAAATTCCAATATAACGGTTCTTGGAAGTTCCTGGGCTGAAGAATCCTAGTGCAAAGGTTTCATCAGCTGAAATTAAGGTCTCACCATCAGTGATAGATTGCAGTGTATTAATAGTGTCTCTTGCAGTAGAGTCTGCCATTATATTCAGCAGAGGGAGGCAGAATAGAAGCAAGGTAAAGCCTTCCATTTAGTTGTTTATATTTTTCTTCTTCACTGTCTATGTTCCTGGGGATCTGAGCTGTCTTATAGCAGTGTCAATATTAGCTGTGGAAGCACAAAGAGAGTTGAGCTTCATCAATTTTTTTGTCATGAAAAGTGTTTACAGTAACTGCAGATCATTTACAGTAGTTTGTAATTGTTGTTATTCTATGGCGCAAAGAACCTCAACTTCTAAGATGTTGAGGTACTTACGAGCAAGAAGATGCTTATAAACCTCTCTAAGACTACAATTATATAAACATCCTGATGAAATCACAGCCTTACCATGTATCAGGACATTCGTGGCCTCTTTTCTTTATCCAGTTTGTGATGACAGGCGCAATCCATATAATGATCTACGAAAGCTAGAAGTTAATTGGTACTCAGACTAACATACCTCGTAGATAGAACAACTTGCACGTTTTAGGAGATGGAAAGAAGGGAATGAAGGCTTCATTATGGAACAAAACTGAAACAAAATGATGTTCTCATATCAAAATTCCATACACTAAAATCGCAGTAAAATAACAGTAAGAATCATGTACCGGAAATTTCGATTTCATTACTAACAAAACTAATGAAACGGTCCAAATCAAGCTATCCTGGGAAGGATTACGAGGAGTGATCTATTGAACTCTAAATCTTCTAATTGTCCTAATAAAAATTATTATCCTCATATTCATTACTATTAGTATCCCTGTGTCCGTGTTAATAGTAAAAAATTTTTGTTGTATATCATTGAGTATAATTTTTTTATTTGTATAATTTTTGAAATAATAAATATAAAAATTAAAAATATTTTTTAATATGATAATATATAATTAAATAATAATATATCAAAATTAAGTTTAATTTTTAATATATAAATAAAATTTAATTTAAATATATTGATGGTGTAAAATAGTTTTATATTATCAGCCAATAACAATCATAAAAAATATCAAATATAAATAATTATCTATTATAATAAAAAATTTATCATAATTTTTTATTTTTTTTTTATTTTTATTAATTGACAGTCAATACATATTAATTAAACCTATATAAATATCCTTTGTCTTTTTTGCTATTATGTATTTATATCTTTACTGAAACTGAAAAGGACTCATGCTAAGTGGGTGAGAGCATACGACAAATTGATGGCGATGTAGGCTTTGCAGTGATGACTAGTATGCCACGTTAATGCACTAATTTATTGAGTGAACAACTTTTGGCGGAAATTTCACATGGGGAGGAAAACTGGAGAAATTGAATCGGATATTTATATGAACTGCAGGATGCATCTCTTCATGTTTTAGATCCATTAATCACAACACGTCGACTCCATATAATTAATTTTTGTGTAGAAACGTCAAAGTTACAGAGAGGGAAGAAAGACTTGATAGTTCCCAGTCAACCAGGAAATCCTCTTGACGTATGTTTATACTTAGGGTCATGCAACGGTGAAGATGGATTTTTCCATCTTCACGTGAAGATGTGATGTGAGTGTCACCAATAAGTGATATGTGATAGAGATATATTGATATATTTATTTATAATATATTGTAGTAATATCTAATTTTAAGAAAATTTAAAAATATAATTAAATATATTTTAAAAATTAATTATTATATATTGATAGTATAAAATTATACTGACATTATAAATTAATTTTACATTTTTAATGTAATCACAAAATTTTATCAGTATAATTTTAATTATCATACACTGACATTTGTCAGTGTATGATAATTAAAATTATACTGATAAAATTTTTTGATTACATTGAAAATGTAAAATTAATTTATAGTGCCAGTATAATTATCAGTATATGATAATTAAAATTATACTGATAAAATTTTTTTATTACACTGACAGTATAAAATTATTTTATATTACCAATATAATTTTATACTGTCAGTATATGATAATTAAAATTACACTGATAAAATTTTTTGATTACACTAATAATGTAAAATTATTTTATATTATCAGTATAATTTTATACTGTTAGTATATGATAATTAATTTTTAAAATATATTTAATTATATTTTTAAATTTTCTTAAAATTAGATATTACTACAGTACATTATAGATAATTAGTATATCAATACACCTCTACCACATGTCACTTATTGGTGACACCCACATCACATCTTCACGTGAAGATGAAAAAATCCATCTCCACCGTAGCATGACCCACTTATACTTATCAGAAGCTAGAACGTCGTCATACTTCCCGATCAAACAGGAAATCATCTTGACCAATGTTATAATTGTAATTATCAAAATGAAGATTAGTCCTGTAGGCATGGATAAGACGCATGGTGGAGAAATTCCTCGGATAGTAACTTCCTTTCTTACCTGAGCACATTAATATCTTATATATGTGATATAATGTTATGTTGATAAATAGGATTTTATTTTAGGGTTAGACTTTGATGCACTGAATTTTTATATTATTATCTAATTATATATTATCATATCAAAAAATATGATTTAATTTCACATCCACAATTTAAAATATCATATAAATAGAAAAATTTAATTAGATAATAATAAAAAAAAATTTCACATGATGCATCAAAATTAAACTCTTTATTTTAATATACAAAACTTTTTTATATGGTCCTCTAATTTTTATCATTATTATTTTAAAAATCATACAAAATATAACATATAATTGGTTGTCAATATAGATAAATATTTTATATTTACAGTACATCAAAATTAATATATAATAAATATAGATAAAATAAAAAAACGTTGCTATATCTTTGAAGTTTATAACATTAAAAATATAAATAAAGTAATAATTCATATAGTTGATATGCCAAATACTAAAGAGACATTTTTAGATGTTCTCTTATTAAAAGAAAGTTGTAATTTTTTACCGTTCACAACTCAATATACCAATTTTGTGACCACCTCTGTCTTTTGTTCTTACTATATTCTTAATATAATTAATATGTCAAATTATGAATAATATATAATATTACTTTTTGTTTAGAGATTCTTAAACTTCAACAACTATACTAAAAGTGAAGTTAAAATCACGTCAAAAAAATGTTTAGTTGAAAGAGGAGGCAATAATAATAACCCAAAAAGTCAAAGTGTAGAATATTGAGTGGTTTGGAATGAAAACTTTTTTTCTTTTTCTTATTTTTGATAAAAACAACTTTTCTTACCCTAAAAAACATCTAATTTTTTTGCTTTTTTTTTTAATTTATTGAGCATTTAAGAATTTTTCAATATTATTATTATTATTTTTTTTTGGTGTAGTTTCTCAATACTAAATGATATATATATACTCTTTAAATACTTAAAAACTTTCATAAAAATGACCTGTTAAATATCAAGGGTTAAGGAACCTTGATTTTGATGGTCTTTAGACTGACAATTCGGACAAGAAGCTATTCCACTAAGGTAACGTGCATGTAAACATCTTGATAATATTATCCCTTAACGTGTCCTATCTATTACGGCATAACGTTTTCTTACTCTTTAAATACTTAAAAACTTTCATAAAAATGACCTGTGAAATATCAAGGGTCAAGGAACCTTGATTTTGATGGTCTTTAGACTGACAATTCGGACAAGAAGGTACTCCACTAAGGTAACGTGCATGTAAACATCTTGATAATATTATCCCTTAACATGTCCCATCTATTACGGCATTTGTGTCTAGACCGTCAAAATAGGATAAATTTGTTAAGCCAAATTTATTTATCTATCAAAAATAATTGAGATGAATTTAAAAAATAATAACTCATTTAAATTAATCTCTTTTCAGTTCGATCCATTTAATTTGTGAGTTAAACGGCCAGTTTGTATGGGTAAATGATATCTTTTTTATTTTTACTTTTAGAAAAAGAGATACAAATTTATGACATAAAAATATAATTTAATAATTAAATTTAGAATATTTTTATTTTTTTAAATAAGAAGCAAGAATTTTTATTCTTTTTTAATTAAAATTAATTTTGAAGTCAAAATTAATTTTTTAAAACATGAAAAGTAAAAAAAGAAAAGGGAAAAGAAAGTTAAACCAGCCGAACTAGTAAAATATGACTCACTGGTTAAACGAAATTGGCCAGCCCTTTTGACACCCCTAGCTGGTTATCTACAAGATGACTGTTTCATTAGTGTCTACAGGATATTTGTTTTAAGGTTTGAAATTATATTTTTTGGTAATCACATTTTTTGAAAATGTTATATTCAATAATGTTATTCCTAAGTATTTTAAAAAACTTGTTTATTTAGCATTAAAACTCCTAAAAATATTTTTTGAGACTCCTAATAATAAGTTAAAATTTGTTTAGTTTATAATGTATATTTTCAAGAATATATGTGATAATTCTCAAAATACTTCTAATATATTTAATTTTTTTAATTAAAAAAAGTAAGATAATTGAAAAATATTTTAATAATTTTTATAATATTTTTCATTTCCATAACAGGGAAATATTTAATTCCCAACTGTTCCGGGCTACAACATAGGAGCCCAACTCGGCCCAATGGCTAGGCCCAAATACGTAACAGATTTATAATCTGAGATTAACCCTGACCGTTCATCCGAGTTGGGGCCCAAACTTGGACTGAACCCTGTGCCCTGGCATCGTGGAACAACTTTCCCTCGTACGGCCGGAAAACTCGAACCCATCCGATATCCCCAAGATAACGGACGTCCAGGGTTATCCCCTACAAAGGCGGGATCAAATCCCCCTTTCTTCTCAACTATTCATAAGTATAAAATAGGTCCAATTTCGAGCTACAGGTATCTTTTGACCTACCTCTCACTTATTCCTGCACTCACTGACCTGAGCATCGGAGTCCTTGCAGGTACACCCCCCACCGCCATGGAAACGCTCCTTCAAAGCAGCTTGAGATCCCATTCTTGGTTCGGAGATTTCTTAGGTAACCTGCGTTTGAACATTGGCGTCGTCTGTGGGGACTCACGCTGCTCGCCACCATACCACAGCTGTGATTGCAACAATGTCTTCGCTCCCAAGGAGAGAATGCACGGTAGGGCACGCCTCTGTAAGCCACAACCAGCCACTAATGGAAGGGCGAACTGCCTCCGACTCGGCTTCATGTGCCGGAGAATGCCAACACGAGCAAAACTCAGCGGCAACTCGCATCGTCGTCTGGGCCACGGGAAACGTGGTCGCCTCCAGGGTCGAAATTCGCCCTCAGGCCAACACCAACCCGCTCGCCGAAATGTAAACCCTGATGCGGGAGCAGGCCGCCCGCATTCAAAGGCTGGAGAAAAACCTGGACCACATGAAGGACTCAAAATGAAGGCGATGTTGGGAACGACATAAGCGCCACCACGATAGGAGTCCGGATTATCGTAGAGGCCGAAGTCCGAGGGAAAGAAGTCGAAGCTTGGAACGTCATCACCATGGGGGCTCGCAGTGTGGGAATGCATCCCACGGCCGTAAAGAGCCTCGGGTGGGAAGTACATGTCGCCACGACGAACATTCTGACATCCGACCTTTCCCTAGATACAACGACGAACAAGATAGACATGGTTCCGAGCGACACGAGGACCCCGAAGACAGCGAGGACACAACATTCTCCGACTCCATTATGAGAACGCTGCCTCCTAAGGGGTTCAAACCCCCATCCGACATGGAACCATACGATGGGAGCACGGACCCCCAGGAACATATGGACGCCTTCAGATCCAGAATGGCACTAGCCGGAGCTTCGGATCCCGTCAAATGCCAAGCCTTCCCAACAACCCTGAAGAAAGCCGCATTGAAGTGGTTCAACTCCCTTCCTCCTAGGTCGATCAATCGATTTTCCGACCTTGCTTCAACTTTCTTGGCCCACTTTACTACCAAGAAGTTCAAGCCGAAGCCAGTCTCCAGCCTCCTCGGAATTCACCAGCGGCAAAACGAGTCGCTCCGAGACTTTCTCGAGCGATACAACGCCGAATCTTTGCTTGTCAGCGAGGTGCAGACCCAAGCGGCCATTCTGACACTACTAAACGGATTACGACCGGGACCGCTTAAAACTTCGCTGTCCAAAAGACTGCCAGAGTCCTCGGAAGAAATACAAACAAGGGCCGAGAAGTATATCTTTCTCGAAGAAACGGAGAAGGCCACAGCCAACCCTGCAATGAACCAACCCGACAAGAAAATCAGCGGCCAATACGAACACCAGAGGAAGGATGTATGTTCCAAGGCCGGTAAGTACAATGACTACATCCCCCTCAACGTATCCCTATCTGAGCTGTTCCGAGAGGTCGGCCAAGTCGAGAGGTTCCCCAAGCCGAAGGTCCTCAAGATGAGAGCCAACACTAACAAGTCCTTGTTTTGCAAGTATCACAACGGTTTTGGACACAAAATCGAAGATTGCTACGACCTCCGAGATGCTGTGAAACAGTTGATAAGAGAAGGTAGATTGACGAAATACGTGGCTTCCCAAAGAAGTCCACGAAGAAGGCGAGCTCCCGATCATGGGGACGAAGAAAGAAGGAATCTGAGGAGCAGGAGAACCTCAGAGCCGGAAGCAAGTCAAGGCAACGTCGTTGAACAGATTACAAGGACTATCAACGCCATTGCCGGAGGCTTTGCAAGTGGTGGAACGACGAAATCAGCCCGGAAGAAGTATTTGCAAGAGGTTCTTAACGTTTCTTCTAGAAAAATAAAAAAGCCAGCGCCGACATCTCAGCCAATACCAGACATCGTTTTCTCAAGTTTCGATTTCGAGGGCGTGATCTCGGGCCACAACGACCCAATGGTAATATCCGCAGTCATGGTCAATGCCGAGGTAAAGAAGGTATTCGTCGATCAAGGAAGCTCGGCCGATATTCTATTCCGAGATGCATTTGACAAACTCGAATTATGCAACGCCGACCTCCAAACACACGTGGAGGAGCTGATCGAGTTCTCCGGAGAAAAAGTCCACCCTCAGGGTTACGTCACCCTCCACCTAACCTTGGGGGTTCGACCAAAAACTCGTACGATCAAAGTCAACTTCCTAGTTGTCGACTGCCCCTCGGCCTACAACGCCATACTTGGAAGATTGACGTTGAACAAGATAAGCGCTATTGTCTCAACGGCATTCTTGACCATGAAGTTCCTTACCGACCTAGGGGAAATTACCACTGTGAAAGCTGATCAAGCCTCGGCTCGGCGATGCTATAATGCCAGCTTGAAAATACAAAACAGACAAAAGGTAGTGTTCTAGGCCGATGCCAGATCCCCCAACTCTTCGAATGCCATGATGATAGACTTGGACAAAAGAAAAGTTGAAGGAGAGAGACCCGAGCCGGATGGCGAGTTAAAAGAAATCCAAATCGGGAAGGAAAACTGGAAAGTAACTCGGATAAACAAAAAACTTCCGATATCGCTGAAGCAAGGCCTGATCAATCTCCTCAAGTCCAGCGCAAATCTGTTCGCTTGGTCCACTGCCGACATGCCGGGAATCAACCCGGAATTCGTCTCCCATCGACTCTTCGTCTTCCCCGGCTCAAAATCGGTTATCCAGAAGAGGAGAAGAATGAGCCCAGATAGAGCCTTAGCAGTCCAAGAACAAGTCTAGAGCCTCCTGGAAGCTAGTTTCATACGCAAAATCGAGTATCTGACATGGTTGTCCAACGTCGTGATGGTAAAAAAGTCCAATGGGAAATGGCGAATGTGCATTGACTACACCGACCTAAACAAAGCCTGCCCAAAGGACCCGTACCCCTTACCAAGCATTGATGAATTAGTGGACGCTGCTTCCGGGTTCAAACTGCTCACCTTCATGGACGTTTACTCGGGCTATAACCAAATTCCGATGTTCGAACTCGACGAAGAAAAAATGGCATTCATAACCCCAACAGCCAATTATTGCTACAAGGTCATACCCTTCGGATTGAAGAATGCGGGAGCAATATACCAGAGGCTTATGAATAAGGTGTTCGCAAAGTTGGTTGGGGACCTGATGGAAGTATACATCGACGACATGTTGGTCAAGTCTCGCCAGGAAGAAAATCTTTTACCCGACCTAAAAGTCGTATTTGATCGAGTCCGACAGCACAACATGAGACTCAACCCACACAAGTGCGCTTTTGTAGTAGAAGTCGGCAAATTCCTGGGATTCATGCTTACGCATCAGGGGATCGAGGCAAATCCCGACAAATGCCGGGCAATACTCGAAATGAAGAGTCCAACTACAATAAAAGAAGTACAATACCTCACGGGAAGAATTGCTTCTCTTTCGAGATTCATGGCCACATTGGCAGGTAAGCTATTCCCCTCTTTTCCCTCCTGAAAAGGGCAATACTTTCGAATGGACGCCGAAAGGCGAAGCTGCCTTCACAAACTTCAAGGACTATCTATCTCGCCTGCCAATATTGAGCAAGCCTGAAATCGGAAAACCCTTATTCCTATATCTATCTATTAGTGATACTGCCGTCGCTGGGGCGCTGGTCTGGGAGGATTCCCGACAATAGCTCCCACTATACTTCATTAGCAAAGTGCTTCAGGGACCAGAGACCAGATATCGGAAGATTGAAAAGGTCGCCTTGGCCCTAGTCATTGCAGCGTGAAAGCTTCGCCAATATTTCCAAGCCCACACCATCGTCGTCCGAACTGACCAGCCAATCCGGCAAATCCTTCAAAAATCGAACTTGGCAGGGAGAATGGTATCATGGTCTGTGGAGCTTTCGGAGTTCGACATCCAATATGAACCTAGGACCGCCATCAAATCTCAAGCACTGGCAGACTTCTTAGTTGAAATGGTGGGCGAAGCGGATACCCCGGAACCTGGTTGGACATTGCACGTGGATGGAGCCTCCAACTCGAAGAGGAGCGGAACTGGGGCCATTCTCGAAAAAGAAGGTGAAATAATCCTCGAGCTCTCCATTAAATTTGACTTCTCAGTTTCCAACAACCAGACCGAATATGAAGCCCTCATCGCAGGCCTCAAGCTAGCAAGGGACGTCGGAGCATCCCAACTTCAAGTATGCAGTGACTCTCAAGTCGTGACCTCCCAAGTCACCGGGGCTTATCAAGCCAAAGACGTTCTACTGCAGAAGTATCTGACAAAAGTGAAGGAACTCGTGGAAAAATTCCCGCAGATAGAGTTTCGACATGTCCCAAGGGAAGAGAATGTCAGTGCCGACATCCTCTCCAAGCTTGCGAGTACTAAGCTCGGAGGGAACAATCAGAGCTTGATCTAGGAGACCTTGAAACTTTCGTCAATATCAGATATCCTCTCGATATTATCCGTCGACGGAGTTCCAAACTGAATGACTCTGATTATTCAGTACTTGAGGAATGGAACCAAACCAAAAAATTCCGTCGACGCCAAGAGGCTAGCCAGAGAAGCCTCCTATTACACTATCATCAATGATCAACTATTCAGAAGAGGTTTGTCTCAGCCACTGCTAAAGTGCGTAGGACCGGATCGGGTTCCCCCCATTCTTGAGGAAGTCCACGAAGGATCTTGCGGCCATCACCTCGGAGGAAAGTCGCTTGCATTAAAAGTTTTACGAGATGGATTCTATTGGCCGACGATGATGAAGAATTTAATAGAGTATGCACGAAAGTGCCCCAGCTGCCAAAAACACGCCACTTTCCACCTCACCCCTTACGACGAACTAACGTCAATCATGTCCCCCTAGCCCTTCAGCAAGTGGGGACTTAACCTTTTAGGTCCCTTTCCACTCGCCTTGGAATAAGTAAAATACCTGATTGTGGCAACAGATTACTTCACGAAGTGGATAGAAGCGGAGCCGCTTTCCACCATCACTGCCGCCCAAGCTCGGAAATTCGTATGGAGGAATATGTTCACTCACTTCGGACTACCTGACTCGATCGTCGCGGACAACGGAACCCAGTTTATAGATCAGAAGTTCCGTAGATTTCTCTCCAGCCACAAGATCAAGCATCACTTTACCTCAGTCGAGCACCCCCAAGCAAACGGCCAAGCTAAAGCTGCCAACAAAGTCATCCTCCGAGGATTGAAGAAGAGACTCGATGAGGCAAAGGGGGCATGGGCCGACGAACTCGGGAGCATCCTATGGTCCTATAGAACCACCCCGCACTCAACAACGGGGGAAACTCCTTTCAAGCTAACTTACAGAACCGGCGCAATGATACTAATTGAAGTTGAGGAGATAAGCCCACGCATCGCGTTTCGACCTACGGACCACCACGCACTTCGGGAGGTGTCCAACCTGTCAAACGAAGCAAGGAAAATTGCCCATCTAAGGGAGAAGGCGCTAAAACATCGAATCTCCCAGAGGTACAATGCCAAGGTGGTACCCCGGACTTTCAAAAAAGGAGATTTGGTTCTCCGACGAGCTGACATCGGAAAACCTTCCGCGGGCCAGGGGAAATTAGCTGCAAACTGGAAAGGCCCATACAGAGTGATCGACGTCTTGGGAAAAGGGGCATACAAACTCTCCACATTGTTGGGCACAGAGATTCCGAGGTCTTGGAACTCTTCCAACCTCCGAAAATTTTTTATTTAATGTATATACCACATGAGACAGCCGTACTCTTTTCCCTACCTCGGGTTTTGTCCCACTGGGTTTTTCCGAGGAGGTTTTAACGAGGCGAGACTCCATGGGCCGAGCAGTAGCTAGAAGGTCCCTCTCGGTATTTACCTTTAGTATTTGCTTTTATATGTCACTTTTATCTAACGTTACTTCATTATTTTTATGTCATCGGTTCTCTTTTATTTCCATTACTTCCATTATTATGCTCCGATTATCCTTATTACACATCACGGCTGACAATTTCAACTCGCCTTAATTCTCCTAAGGGACTGATCACCCCATAGTTGAGAAAAAAGGACCCCGATACGATAACTCGGACACGTAATCTCGAATACGATTAAAGTCCGGAGTCAAACCTCAGGTCAGTTTACACCGCGCTAACTTGAGCAAACAAAACCTCGAGTTTTAACTAAATCCAACTCGGACAAAGTCAAGTTCGAAAAAGCAATAAAGATGCCGCCAATATTCCCTTCAAGGTTTGACTTAGGCGAATAATTGGTGCATAAATCAACAATGCAGGCAACAAAATAGCATCAACAAATTTCATTAAAGGTTCCAAACATCGGACAAATATCAAAAAAGCCCCTAAACCTAACAGGGCAAGACAAAACAAACGCATCTAAGGTCGGAACTCTAGTCCTTCGGATCAGTTTCAGGGTCATCGGCCCCGTCGTCCTCTTCGGGAGCAACCACTATTCGACCATCAACTACAATTTTGTCCAAGCTAACCTCACTAAAATTAGCGTCAGGGCAAATAACCTGGCACTGCTCCAGGAGGGACACCTTAATCTCTCCGACCGACTTAGCCTACAGCTGCTCCACCCGAGCCACCTCGCCCTCCACTCTTACAGCAGCCTTCGAAAAATCGGCTCACTCCCTCTGGAGTTCCAACAGCCGAGAATGAGAATCCTCCAATTCCCAGTCCCTCGACTCAAGTGCCCCTTTCAACTTGTTGATCTCATCTTCCTTGGACTTCTCTAAAGCCGACTTCTCGGTTTGAAGAACGGAGAGCTGGGACTTCAACACCTTCACCTCCTCCATAGCTCGGACACCTGACGTTATGACCGGTTCCAAGTATCTGAGTAAGGCCGCCGACTTCAGCATGGCACGCCCCGTCCATTGGAATTTTGCAGCCAAGTTCTCATCGTCACCCTGCAAGCGCTCGAGAAGGGCGGGAACCATCAATTCCTTATCCATGAAGTCAGGATACGGAAAATCCTTGTCCATCACATGGACGTCGGACTGATCCTTCGATGAAGGATCGGTCTCGGGGTCGGCGACCACGGACTTCCCTTTGGCCGCTTTCTTCGACTTTGGTTTCTTGGAAGGTTGGGCCTCGGGAGCCGCCTTATCAGGGACGGAGGCGAACACCGGTTCTCTGGACCCCACTGACCTCGGACTATTACTCCTATCCCCCTCATATGACCTCTTCAATATCCTCCGGCGAAACTCAGCAAGGGCAGACTTCGGAGCCATCTCGTCTGCAAAAGAAACAACAATAAGCACCCGATAGAGAGGGCATAAGACAGTGCAATGACAGAAAAAAGACAAGCTAAATACTACCTGGCTTCCCCAGGATCCACGCCGACTATGTTCTTTAAATTCAGATGATTCTTCCCGAAGCATTCGAAAAGGAAGTCGACAACAGCTCCCTCCTTGGGCTTAAGAGAATCCTCCTCTACCCGGGGAGCGCTAAAATGCTTACACCAGAAGACGTTAAAGCGAAGCTCCCCCTTTAAGGTCTCCCAAAAGGGGATCGAGCTTGGACATCCGAAAATCTTGAAGAAAATAGGCTTGAAATTATGGAAGGATTCCTCATACAGAAGGAATATCTTCCGAATAGCGTGAGCTCGGAATGATAGCCATCCCGAGGTTAATCCTCCACCGGCAGGTCGGGTTAGAGTGAACAGGAAAAAGAAGGCGTTTGGAAATGGCACCAACCCAAGATACTCGCAAATGATCTCAAAACCCCGGATCATCGCCTAACTATTCGGATGTAGTTGAGAGGGAGCGACCTCAGTTTGGCGTAGAATCTCCATTTGAAAGTGGGTGAACGGGATCCGAACTCCTAGCTTGGAAATAAGGACATTATAACACCACATCCACCGAGGCCCCCCTTCAAGGTTAAAGTCGCTCACCCTCTCGCTTGGACCCGGAGCTTCCAAGTAGTACTCCTCCTCGTACTCGCCCTCCGGCGAGATAAGGTTCTCCTCCTTGAAGTAAGTCAGGAATTACGGGGTCACAACCGATGGAGTCCCCAGAACTTCGGGATCGACCCACCGGTAGATAAAGTTGATTTCGGAAGGAAAGGTTAAAGCCCTCTTTTTGGCCATTTTTCTCGACCCCAAACAACCTACACAGGAAACAACCACTACGTCACAAACTCGGGAAAAGCCTAAAGGCTAAGTTGGAAATGCATAAAGACAAAACGGGAACTGAAAAGACAAGCTCCCTATAGTGGTTTCACTCTACAAAAAGTCGCCGATGGGCAGCAGAAGCAAAAACTAAGCAAGCAAAACGCCGAAACCTTCCCAAAGTACGAATCAAAAAGAGATCAGTGGAAGCCAAACCGCCATTGATATACCATCCAACGAAATTAGTTACAGAAGCAGCAAACAAAAGGGATAAAGCATACATGTCACTAGTAAGGCAATGGAAGGGCGAACGACCGTGTTTCTGCACCGCCCCTTTGTTTCTCCTTCAAGGTGAGTTTCTTTTAGGTAAGACGAGAGAAATGGGTTGCGAAGACACGACACCGCTTTTATAGGAACGAAAACGCCTTTTGCCGTGCACCCCAAACATCGCCAAAGGTGCAACCCGTCTTTTCGCGTAAAAGGAGTGGGGGCAGAAATGGAAAGAATGCCTCAGTTCAAATAATGAGACGCTCTGAATGAAGCGCCAAAATAGCACGTGTCCGCTCAGGGTTATCAGACGCGACTTATGAGACGAAAAGACATCACCAGTTCGCGAAGACTCAGGACATCGCCACAGGTAAACGTCAAATCACCTAAATGGCAATCCGAGGTCTGAACGCAGCGTGTTAACTCGGAAGTTCACAAGGAACTCGGCATCCGAAGAATCCACCTCGGACACCGAGTTGGGGGCACTGTTCCGGGCTACAACGTAGGAGCCCAACTCGGCCTAATGGCTAGGCCCAAATACGTAACGGATTTATAATCCGAGATTAACCCTGACCGTTCATCCGAGTTGGGGCCCAAACTTGGACTGAACCCTGTGCCCTGGCATTGCGGAACAACTTTCCCTCGTACGGCCGGAAAACTCGGACCCATCCGATATCTCCAAAATAACGGACGTCCAAGGTTATCCCTTACAAAAGCAGGATCAAATCCCCCTTTCTTCTCAACTACTCATCAGTATAAAATGGGTCCAATTTCGAGCTACAAGTATCTTTCTGACCTACCTCTCATTTATTCCTGCACTCACTGACCTGAGCGTCGGAGTCTTTGCAGGTACACCCTCTACCGCCGTGGAAATGCTCCTTCAAAGCAGCTTGAGATTCCATTCTCAGTTCGAAGATTTCTCAGGTAACCCACGTCCGAACACCAACCTTTATAATAGAAATAGAATATTATCTAAACATGAGAATGTAATATTTCTAAAAATGAATAAAATTCAAAAATAATTTTTTAAAATTTGAAACAAATATAAAAATATATTATTTTTAAATAATTATTCAAAATAATTTTACATACTTTAAATAAACACACCCAAATGTTCATTGACCTAAGAATGAAAATAAGAAAATGGCCAAAAAAGTGGTTTTGTACTTTTTTTCCGTACATAAGTATGTCTTGTCTAGTATAATAGATCATAATTACATTTGACCAATGGGCAGACAAAGATGAGGGGAAGAAGCACTGTCTCTTTACTGTGGAAGTGACAACACTTGACATGTAGTAATTTTAACATAGTACCGAGAGTTACAAGTCACGACAGCAGACGATTGCTGCTTATTTTTCTGGTTTTGTTAGACATCGTGGGAACATATGAGAATCGGGTGTTAATTAATAACTGGTAATTGCAGTTGTATTACTCTTAAATTTGCTTATGGAAAAATATAGGAAATTATGTATTAATAAATTTTGGAGATTTTAATCATCTTATTGTTGTGTCTCTGATTGAAGTATTTCACATCTATTAATTATTGATTATATTGCTACATCCACAAAAACACAACTAAAATCCCAGTTATTTATGCAGATCCCTAAATATTTCGATAATGTCTAAACTCATGAATACAAAAATCATTTCCCTATTTTTACTTTGCATTTTGTAATTTAGACCAGCTGGCCAATATAACAAATTGACACGAACATAATGAGACTGGGATACTTATTAGAAATACTTTGTGAAGCACAGTATACTGCGCCCCAACCATTTCTTGGTATGTTATATACATGCCAACATCCTTAAGTTTTAAAAGCATGATTGCTCTCTGGTTCTGCACTCACGATTGCAGGTCGTCAGCATAACCATTAGCCACTGAATCACCTTGATTGTGGCAGCAATTGTAGTTTTACTATATTTATTGAAACAAAAATATTAGAAAGCTAAAATTTTGCCCCAGTTTATTTATTTGATTTGTCCTAGCAAAAATATTGTCTTTTTAAATATTCGAAGTGGGATATACTATTTTATTTTATTTAATAATTATATTTATTTTTTGTTAAAAATTATGATAATTTTTTTGATATTATGTAATGTTGTTCTGAAGGAAATTACAAATAATTAAAAAAATTTTGGATAATTTATATAAGATTTAAAATTTCAAATTCACTGCCATTGAAGTGTTGGCCCCATCCTAAGGCAATCAAACGAAAAGTTTAGGCCCAAAATTTTTAAAGCGTCATAATTTGAAAATGACACTATTAATTATATTTAAAATTACAAATCTGTTACCATTCATATGAAGGTGGAGCTATTGGTATTCTCATTTGCTTATTTATACTCTCTATTAACATATAATTTCAATTGTCTAAATTACCTTCACTTAATAAATAACTTTATTCACATTAAACTTAATTAATTATATTCCTATTAATCTATCCATTTACATTTTCCTTAAAACATTAGTGATTCCCTATTTTTATGTACTGAAACTCTTCACTCTTCTTTTCTTTCTGTAGTTTTTGTTTTCTTTTATCATCATTTTATATTTTTCTCTAGAAGATAAATGACGTCTAATTATAAATTGCTACAAACTGAACTTCAATTAGATTTCTCATTCAAATAGTAAAGATTATTTGTTGGAATTGAATTCCATCATGTTAATTTTAGTACAGATAAGTAGAAGCAATACGAAGTTACATAAATTGAAAGAATAAAAAGTTATTTAAGAAGCATTTTTTCTCCTTAATATATATATATATATAATTTTATAATGACTATGTTTTGTAAAAGATAATTTAAAAATTAATATGATATATTTTATATATAAAGCCACATGCAGTTATAATACGTTTGGATATTAAAAAAATGAATAAAATCTTGCATTCCTCTGTTTCTCTCTCTCTCCTCTCCAGAATGGCTTGAGACTCTGTGAATGTTTAAAATATGTTTGCTTAGACAGTTTTGTTTCCTCCTAAAAAATCGGATAATTTCTATAGTACGTCTTCAATATGAAAGGGTTTAAAACCTTTCCAATGTGGTCCAATTGCATTTAATCCTAAGTAATTAGCCACATGAATTTTGATAAGAAAAAAAGCACATGGATAGTGATGTGTTAGTACTTCAAAATTTAGATTTAGGTCCCTTTAATTTTTTTCGTTACAATTTCTCCCCCAAAATCTCTTTAAAAAATTAAAAATTTCTTAACCCCAAACATTACGTACACCTATGTGGTTATTTGGTAAACAAACACATTTTTTTATCCCCAAATCTGTAATCTCTCTCTATGTAGTCCTCTTTACCTCTGGTAGCGTAGATGTTCAGGTATGAAAATAATATTCCTGTTAGAACTATAAAATCATCAAAATTTATAATTAGCTTCCGCGGGTTTCTAGATATATATATAGTAGTTATATTTTGAAAAAATAGTTTGTAAAATATGCGGATTTAAGACAATCAACTCATTCAGTTGCGAAACCTAGAAGGAACTTTGGCTTTTGATGGTTGTCAGTATCACATAAGGCAAGAACAGCTGATGAGGTTGTTGACCACTAAGGCTTTGGCCATTGCAAAAGAATGCAGGTCAACTGATTCCACGGCTTTGCAAACAAGAACCCAATACTCACTTCCCACACTTTGACAGTAAATTTGGTAGCCAAATAAAGGAACCAGAATTTGAAAGCTACCAAAAATTTGTTAGATATAATGCTTCAGATCAGACTGGAAATTTTCAGCGCACTAGAATAATATTCCATAATCAATCTGGCTCGTAGTAATTCCTTGATTCAGTACGGACTGGTGGGTTTAGATTAGGATGATGTTGGTAGTGAGGTCCGCAATGGCGTTCTCGCCAAGATTAAAAAATTAGGATTCACAGATTTAGGGGAAAAGAGTTTTAGGGTTCTTCACATTTTGGGTTAGGGTTCTTGTTGATTTGGAATTAAGAGAATATTTATGTGTTTAGAAATCAAAATAACCAAACAAGTTCAATATTTAGAGTTAAGAAGGTTTTAATTTTATAAAGAAATTATAGAGAGAAATTGTAACAAAAAAAAGAAAAATGATAAAGCAATCTAAATATAAATTTTAAAATACTACCACATTATTACCTATGTGGCTAGTCACTCAAAAAAAAAATTGATGCGATATCATAAAAATCATCAAAAATTTGTTCCACTAGCCTTTTGGAAAAATAATGTTAAACCAAATTTATCAACAACTTGCGGTTCAAGTGGTATATAAATATGACCTCCTGGAGAAATTTTTATAATGTTAAGAGTTAAATTTATGAAAAAAATATTACTAATATCACACGAGAAAAAGTATAGCAATATTGTAACAAAAAGTTAAAAAAAAAAAGGTCCAACCAGGGTTTTTATACGATTGATTTGCTGGCAACAAGCTATTGATTTTGATTAATACTCAAACAAGACCGGACAGTTTATAGCCATTTCGAAAGTTCAAATCACAAATCTACATAGAACATTGTAAAAAAGAGTTTCATTAGTTGTAGAAAAGATTGAACATCTTCCACCAATAAAAAAAGGAAGATTGAACATCAAATACTATATATAATTGCATTGTTTTCGGGGCTCGGCACTTATTACCCTTATGAAATGTGTAACATTCATTTATAATTAAACTAATGGTACAAAATATTACATAGAAATTTTTAGGTTGAACATTAATGTACATAAATACATTGAAATGTTCAAGAGCAAAATTAAAGTTCTACTGGTCATAGGCTAAACATGTTTAGGCCAATAAAAAGAATTGCAATTTATTTAAATATAGGTTCATGTGTTCCTAGCAGTGGGAGGAGTCTATCTTCCTCTGGACCGCTTGTTTGACTAATCTAAAATTACCAATAATAAAATGAGAATTGAAAATTCTAACAAGATAATGATTAGTTGTAAGACATTTGAACTATGACAGTTCTAATCATATCTTAGTACGAAAATCTACATGGCTATTGTATTATACTCTCATCATATTACTTACAAGCAAATCATACTTCATAACATTATGAGCAGTAAATGATAAAAGAAATATATGTTATGCAATACATAACGCACTAAGTATTAATATGATTATAATCTCTTTGCTTTAAGTTTCACTTTCCCTTGTTTGCTTATTTCACACATATTTGAAGGCTTTCTCTTAGGTAATTCTCATTCTCTGATGTTACTTTTGACATCGTGATTGCAAAGCAAGATTTTTATACTATACTAACCAAGACAGGAAACATAAAAGAATCTTACATTTTATTTCTCTGCGTTCTTGGCAATAAGCGGCAAAATCTTAAATGTATTTATTTCTAATTACTTACTTGCCATTATGCATAAATTCACAATAAATATATAGATGCATAAATTTAAGTAATAAATATAACTTAAATAAAAGACTCAAGCAACATAAAATAAACAATAATGTGAATAATATAAATAAATTCATCACATAATAACTTAAGCAATAAAATAAATGAAATAAAGTGTAGAAATTATAAATTAATTCATAAACCTAAAATAAAAGAAGTGCACAAAAACTGAAGTAATATAAACTTGAGTAAAATAAATAATATAATATTGCAACAAAATTTTTTAAAATATAGAGTTGTCAATTCTAAATGTTAATTTCTAAGGGATCGAATTTAAAATTATTTTTATTAAACTTTTTCATCATAGTCTATGAATCTATCCTTATCATCATAATGCATAAAAGTTATGTTCATGCAATGATCATTATAAAGTCACAGTATTATCCATAAGTCAAAGGTCATTATACTGTCCATAAATCATGGTACAAGATTCCAAGCAAAGACATATGTAATTTAATAGATAAGGTCTATATATAATAATTTTTTTTCTTATTTTAGTATTAAATACAATATTTTACTCTTAATATTGGTTCCCTAGAGAAATTAGCATAAAAATTGACAACTCAAAAATAATTTATCATTATATAAACAAGATCTTAATAATAATAAGCAATAGTACAAAGGAACATCAAATAAATTAACCTTGAAATAATACATAAAATAAACTGCAATAATAAAGAGCAATAATATAAATTAACATTAGTTTAAATAATTTGAAATGACAAATAAAATACATTTTAATAATAATTAATAAGGAGCAATAATATAAAGGAATATAAAACAACTTAGAACAATAAATAAAATAAATTGCAATAAGGGAAATATCAAGCAACTTTAATGCAAGCAAAATAATAAATAATAACCTGGAGCAATGAGATATGTTGCAATGAATAAATAATAAAGAGCAATAATATAAAAGAATATCAAATGAAATAACTCTAAATAATTAAATTGCGATAATAAACAAGAATGTGTAATAATATAAAGAGACATCAAATAAAATAACTTAGAATATAAAATAAACTGCGATAGTAAATAATAATAAGTGATAATATAAAGTAAAATTAAATAACAAAACTTGTAATGAGTAAATATAACAATGATTTTATTTTACAAATAATTTCATTATCTATCTTAATATTCTTGTTGAGATGAAAACTAGCATGTGTGTGACAAGTTCCTTTCTCTTTTTCTTTCACGTTGTATCACTATTCCTTCTTTCATTCACTCACTGTTCCTATTCTCTCTTTCATTTTTTAGGTGATTCTCACTCTCCCACTCTAATGTTATTTTTCTTCAACATAACAATATTCCTTCTCTCTTTGTGCCTATGATGATACTATCCATCCTTTTATATAGATTTTTTCAGCTTGTTCCTTACAATAAAAAAAAAATGTACTTGGTGACGTTTCACTCCCTTTTTTTTTTTCCTTTGTTTCATATGTACTATTGTGCATTTTTTTCAACAGATTTGATACCACATTTCATGCCATTGACTAACATGCTTAATTAATAGTTTGCTTACCTTTTCTACCTAAAATGCTTAATTAATAGTTAGTTTTATTTATCATTTTTAATGGAGTAACATATTTTAAAGTTATCATTATTAATTTATAGTCTGCTTCTGAAAGTTAATGTATATAATTTAACTATTTGATCAACCAATTGTTGTCAAATTAACTTAAACAAATTAAATAAATAAATTTGCTCTACAAAAATTTTTTATAATCGAGATGTTACAAAATGCCACCTATCAAGCTTCAAATTGGGTCATCATGACATCATTAATTGAGTATGGTTTATAACTACTTGATGAAGAACCACCGCCAACCATCTCTTTTTCTATAAAGATTCTAGGCATTTTAGGTTGAGGTAGTGCAAATTCACTACTCAATATCAAAACCACAGATGACATGCTTGGCCTGTCATGTGGACTTTGTTGTAAACACAGTAGTCCCACATGAATTGATCTTAGCACTATAGATAAATTTAATGTGTCTCTTACTGGAGCATAAACTATTTCATGACCTTTGCCTTCTGTAAATAGTCTCCAGGCCTGCACATATTTTAAACCATTTGATGAGCCTTATAAGCATATCAAAAGTGATTAAAATTCATGTCTATGCTTACATGCCCCAGAAGATTAAAGTGGTGATCTTGATGACTGAATCCTCTATTGCTCTTCCCACTCACTATTTCCAACACTAACACACCAAAGCTGAATACATTAGATTTCGTTGAGTAAGCTCCATCAATTACGTACTCTGGTAATAGATATCTGCTGCACATCCGTCCACCAAAAAATAGTTTAAAGCAAGCTAAGCCATCATATATACCATATTGATCATCAAAGACTTACTAGGTTTTGACCACATGCTATGTGTTTGCTTCAGTTTCATTCCCTCCAAAACTTCTAGCTAGTCCAAAGTCTGAGACTTTTGGGTTCATTTCACTATCTAACAAAATATTTACATCTTTGAGATCTTTATAAACTATTCTATGTCTTGAATCTTAATGAAGATAAAGAAGATCCCGAGTGATTCCATTGATAATGTGCAAGCGTGTTGGCCAATCTAGTAACATACTTCTTTTCATCTATTCACAAGGTGGCCAAGTTGGACCATTTCTCTAATAAGATTTTGAACCATGATTGAGAAATAATGGTGCAGGGACTAACCATATTATGAAATTTTAACAAGAAATGACTAGTGAGAAATTAAACAGAACCTACAGATAATAGAATAATAAACTTCAGTGCTGAAAGAACTTATTGCTGTTCCCCATGTCATGAATAAGTGTACATAAAAAATTTACATTCTAGTTAATTTCTTTGATGTATCCATTTTTTGATATATTTTTCAAACAAAGAAAGTCTCGTTCTCCAAATCAGAATACAATTGCAAGTGAATAAAAAATACATCAGGTTTTTTTTGGAAATTAGAACCAAGCCAAATATGAAGAAGTCCAAACTTTTGTTGGGCATAAATTCATAAACCAGCAATCTTTTCTATGCTTGAATGCAGTACCCTAGTAGCCTCACTAAATTCTTGTGCTAAAGTTTGGCAATATGCTTAACTTCATTTTTGATCTGTTGGAGTCCCCGGCTTGAATTTTGTGAAAGCTGCTTGACAGCTATTTCTTTTCCATCTTCTAAGATACCCTAAAAGTTATAACAATTTTTACATTGTAAAAGTTTCATATTTACTAAAATCTCTTTGACATAAATTTGCTTAAATTTCATCATTCATTAAAATTATTCCAATATTGATAATTTTGTTGCAAGATCCAAATCTTGACATATTTTTTATAAGCTCAGCAGTATGCCACATGATGAATTAGAGTCTAATAAGCAGTGATTGATAACATGAAAAGACAGTTCAATTAGTAAATAATAGCCTCTTCATATGTCCCTAATCAATTTAAATTCCTATAAAAGGAAAACAAGACGCCAACAAATTTTACGACCTTTTACTAATTTTACCTGTGCATAAAGCATTCATACTATTTCAAGTTCAGGGTGCCTTAGCTGATAAGAAGGGACAAAAGGTCTACTTTGGGCCTTGCCTCAAGACATCTTTATAGATATGAATGTCGATGAAACTGCATGTTTGAAACAGTAACATGAAAACAACAAATGAAGTTCTGTTGTTGCTGAAGTTATTTATATCGGTGGTGAGAAAAAGGAAGCAAATCAATGTGCTGCTGAAGTCTCAGTTGGTGCTCATGCATATTTATATTGAGTTTGGATGACTTATTTACTTCATCCAATAGGACTTGTTTTCATCAAACCAGCATCTCTAACCATTTTGGACTATATTGAGGTAAGATTCATAGCATTACTCAGATAGTTTTAAGGAAATCGATGATTGAACCCAGCCAAAAATAAAAGTGATAAAAAATTATGAATTCTAGGCTTAGAGGATGACATTTTTATCATTCTATTACCTTATAAACTGATCCAAAATCAACTTCTCCTAGTTTGTTGTCAGTTGAAAAATTATTTTATTGGTAACAGAAGTGACTGGGGACATATCAAACAAGGGTAATTCTAAATCTTCCTCATGGTGGTCATTTACTGCAGTTGCTTCTCCTTCTGGATTGCTTTTCATCTTTCCTGCAGAGTAGCATGTGGTGTGTAAATAACCCCAAAAAAAAAAAAAAAAAAATTAAATGTAGAACATGTTCATTGTTCCCCCATTACTTCAGCTCCACCCCAAACATAAAAATGAATAAGAACAAAGTAGGGTTACCCAACATTACTTTTCTGCCATTGTCAGCAGGACTCAATTTGTTTTTGTGGTAAATTTTATTGAATTGAATTAAAGGCCTCTGATATTTTAATGGTCTTCTTGTTTATTTGTGGATGATGCTTGTTTATGTGTGTACAAATAACAATAATAATAATAATAAAGAAACCCAACAGGCCAACACAATTCTGTTATATATGTGACAAAAGTCAAACTTTTCTAGACTGGGAACATAACATCTTGATCATAGATAGGGGTGAATCCTAATTTGTTGATACTTGATAACAACCATAGTTAGCAAAGCATTAGTATAACATACACAAGATTAAAGAATCATGTAATTTGAGGATTACTTAACTACCTTTCTGCCGTCTCTTCCATCTATAAATAATGAAGGCCAAGAATAGGATTGAAACTCCTAAAGACAAAACACAACTTATGATGATAATCTCTTGCTTCCGAATGTTGGATTTATGTGATTACTTTTCTTCAATAACTTCTAAGAATCGTGCAGTTAAAATAAAATAGAGAAGTTGGGAAACAATAAGAAGTGACACAAGATAAAATACGAAAGAAAAGTTAAAAACAGAAAACTTTTCAAATTGGGAGACATATTGAACCTAGTTCCATCCCAGCCATCCTTATGTAAATACCTTGAGGATATGGAGTCAACTCTTTCATATCAATCAAATTATCAAACCAGAGTAAAAACCCATTTATCCCTTTACTGATATCCAAACTTGCATAAGCTGTGCAGGAGCAATTCTTCATGCACAACATCCTACAATCCTCAAGGCTAATATTTCTATTAAACCATGATCTTTCTGTGTCTGGTAATTTCAGCCGAGAAAACTTGAAAAACCCATCTCCATGGCAACTCAGTGAAGTTCTCCTGACACAACCACTAGAAAGATCTGTCGTATTCTGCACAAATCTATCCAAGCAGCTACATACAGGAAAGTTATTTGTATTACAACTTGTGTATGCTCCACATTTTGCATAGTAATCATAGTCATCCACTGGTAAGTTTGAATAGGTGGTCCAATCCATTTTTTCATCACTCCAGGTACTACGATGGCTGAATCCATCCGATGTTAACACCCACCTATGAAGAACTGACTTGTTGATAAGCTCATATATATAATATACCTCTTCTCATTAGAAACAAAGTTAAATCTAAATATAGAATTATGTTTCAACTGGGGTGTCCCACTGAATTGAATTCCATTCCATGATCCAGCACGAAATCTTTTGGTCGTGCCTTCCCTTAAAACTAATTGTGGATATCCATCAATATCAAATTGATAACTATATCTACCTTGAGATGGATCATCAGAGCTGTTCCATGATGTTAGGTATCGATTTAGTCCTGTAATTAGATTTCTTCCAAACTTCTGTCCAGGCAGGAGTGTGTCACATGGATAGTCAAAACTTTCCCACAGAAAATCTTCTGAGTTACTATTACTTCTATCCTGCACCATGAAATTCCCATAATTCAAAAGTTTTGCAACTGGATACTGTGCTGACTTGTTGTGTTGGAGGACCAAATAACACTCTTGTTATGGTTGAGAAGGACTAGAATTCCGGTGTCATTGACCTTCAAAACCCCTGATGAATCAGTGAGGGGTTTGTCTCAATTGGCAACCCATACCACGGTCCTTGTTGTGACTTTGTTATACCAAATTCCCACATAACGGTTCTTGGAAGCTTCTGGGCTGAAGAATCCTAGTGCAAAGATTTCGTCAGCTGAAACTCTGGTCTCACCATTATCACTGATAGATTGCTGTGTATTAATAGTGTCTTTTGCAGTAGAGACTGCCGTTATATTCAGCAAAGGGAGGCAAAATAGAAGCAAAGTAAAGCCTTCCATTCGGTTGTTCATATTTTACTTCTTCACTGTCTATGTTACTGATGGTTTCAGCAGTCCTCTAGCAGTGTCAATAGTACCAGTGAAAGCAAAGAGTTTTGAGCTTCATCAATTTTTTCGGTTATGAAAAATGTTTACTGCAATTGCAGATCATTTACACTAGTTTGTTATTGCTGTTAGTCTATGGCAAAAAGAACCTCAACTTCTAAGATGTTGAGGTACTTATTAGCAAGAAGTTGCTAATCAACCCTCTATGACTAAAATGATATATATAAGCATGCTAATGATATCACAGCCTTAGCGTGTCTTAGTGAAATTCATGGCATGTTTTCTTTTTTCATGGCGCGCTCCATATAATGATCTACAAAAGCTCGAAGTTGGTGTCAGACTAACAAACCTCTTGGATAGAACAACTTACACTTGTTTTAGGAGATGGAAGGAAGGGAATGAAGGTCTCTTTATGGAGCACAACTGAAACGAAAATGATATTTGTACATCAAAATTTCTTATATTAAAATAATTGTGGTGGGTGTGAACCGCAGGTCTGGTATCTCCTCAGTCTTCACGTTCTAGATCCCTTAACGATTTAACGTAGTCACGGAGTCACATGCACGTCGATTCTATAATTAATTGTTGTGTAGGAACGTCAAAGTTACATATAGAAGGATGAAAGAGTTGATAGTTCCTCGTGAACCAGGAAACGGTCTTGACTCGAGTCTTGACCTATGTTATAGCTATCGGATTCAGAAGGAAGAAAGACTTCATAGTAACTGTTCAACAAGGAAATCATCTGAGTCTAGCCTTGATCTCATGTAAATTATACAAAATGAAGAAGGAATAATCGTGTGGACATGGATTAGACGCATGTTAGAGTAATTCCTTGGGTATTACCTTCCTATCTTAGCCGAGCGCATTAATATTTGATAGATATAAAGTTATGTTAATAAATATACATAAAATAAAAAATATTTTATATTTTTAAATTAAAAGAAAAAAGTGGTTTTCCATTTCGATATTTGTTATTTCAGTTATAACAATAAAAATATAAATAAAGTAAAAAATATCTATAATTCAAATAGTTGATATACCAAATACTAGAAATATACTTTGAGGTTCGAAGATTAAGAGAAAAGTTTGTTTGAAACTTTAATATACAAATATCTTATATATTTATCCCACCATAATATATCATGCAGCCGACGGGTTTCGCATTGGCACTAGTTTGATTTGTCACCTTCATTGCCTCTTAATTTCATTATAATTTTAATATAATTTTTAACATGTTGAGTTAGAAATGGTACATAATATTAGTTTTTTCTATTGGTGAGCATATTATATATGAATTTAATTTAAATACACTGACAGTGCAAAATAATTTTACATTGTCAGCTAATAAAACTACTAGAAAGTGCCAATTTATACAAATAATCACCTATTATAATGAGGGATCTACCATGAATTTTCACTTTTTTTTTTGCTGACAGTGTAAAATTATTTTACACTATTAGTACATCCTAATTAAACCCATTAGATATATATGTGTGTGTGTATGAAAATAACTTTTTCTAACTCTATAAGTACTTCACATAAAAAAGAAACTCACAAAATAAGTATAAAATATCCTTGTTATGTTTAAGATTAAAAACTTTAATCTAAGAATTTATTTCTCTAACATGTTATAAACTTTTCACAAATGATACTCACACTGGAGAGAAATATAACTATAATTTTTACCTCATATCAAACTCACTTTAATAGTAATTCATAGTTAGGGCCTGCATATCGTAATCACTCCATTCAATGTTAAACATATGAAAGATTATATAGCCCGAGATAACAATATACCAACCAATCTCAACATGTGGTAAGTCAAGTCTTGCAAAAGTTCATGGCCTTGAGGTAAATTCTGAGGTTAACATAGTTCCAAGTGTAATTCCCAGATAAATAAATAAATAAATATCAAGTCTTTATAAAATATATATGTTTTCTTGTTAGTTACAGTTTGCTTTTGTCTAGTAGGCCAACCAAACATACCAATGCATTATTTCATTTAAAATTAGGAGAAATTTTTAGGTAGTTTTAGAATAAGAAAAAAAAATTATTCTATTCTATTTATAATTTGATTTTCTTTTTTAGGTCGAGGGAAAGATTAAGATTTTGGGAGCATGAAGGAGATTGATAGAAAAATATCGTTCTATTTATAATTTGATAGTTTAGTTTTATGGGTCATGACAGGTTTTCATTTTTTTTACTACATTTTTTATAAGGTGTCAAATTGTAAATGAAGCAAAGTAGGTTTTTAATTTTAATTCCGAGAACAACTATAAACCTCTCGAAAATTGATTATATGATTCGTGGAAGAATATTCAAGCGGTGTTCCTCATTTGTTGGCTATATGTCGTAATTAATGTTGGGACCTTAAAATTTTTCTCCTGCTATTTGTAATGCCCTAGTTCAATATGTTTGAGACATGTTTGTGTATATAGTATATAGAAACCCAAATTAATTTGTGGTAATTGTTTTTTAAATAAGTATGAATTTTAGTTATGTAAAATATTAAGAGTTTAATTTACGTGCACTGATAATGTAAAATTTTTTTAGACTGTCATCCAATTAAAACATTCCATTTGTATGACCATTTAAATAGTGAATAGTTATATCAAAGAGTTTTGCTGATGTGACAATTTATAATTGGATGTCTGTGTAAAAAAATTTTATACTGACAGTACATTTAAATTAAATCCAAATATTAAACTTGATATTAAATAAAATGGATCTATATTATTAGTGAAAATAATATGCCAATTTGATATTTATATAACTAAAATTCATTTTTTTGATCTATGATCACTACATATTGATTTAATTGTCTAACTCTTTTTGTCTAAAGAATTAAACTATTTTTTATTTTGGTCTCCCATTAAATTTTGTTTTAATTTTTATCCCGTATTTTCTAAACGAGACCAGTTTTGGTCGTTACCATTAAATGAGTTCAAGTGACGATGTTTAAAAAGAAATCCATGTCATTCTTGAAACCATTTCTCAAACTTTACATATATAATTTAAAATTAAAAGGTAAACCCTCATTTATCCCTCATGTTTTACAATTATTTCAATTTAGTCCCATAAGTATTTTTTTGTTTTATTTACATCCCTAACATTTTTAAAATATTTCAATCTTACTTTTTTTATAAACGACATCCAAATTATAAATAAAAAAAAACTGATATTATGGTCAAATTTCGATATTAGAAATATTCAAATACTACCAATAGAGATTATTTGTATTCAATTCTCCAAAGAAAAGTTTCAAGTATGGGTTTTAGTAGAAGAAAGATTAATTGAGCATTAATGAGGTTTAAATTAAAATGGAAAACTTTCATATTCTATAAAATATGGAGGGAAATGATGATAAATAATATCATTCTATTTAAATAAGTAATGAATATTGCAACTTGACCTTCATGCAATTTTCCCTAATTTTTTTTGTTTTATAATTTGAATGCTCGAAATGGTAATAAAATTAAGATATTTTAAAAATGTTACAAACTTAAATAGAGTAAAATATATTCGAAACTAAGTTGAAATCGCTATAAAACGTAAACGACTTAAAATGAAGTTTTATCCAAACAAAAAAATCGCCTATGTCACAACTCACCCTGAATCATGATCGGCGCTTGGAGGTGATGTACCTCCAGCAAGCCTTAAACATTAAATTTTTCACAACAAACGGACAAAGTCTCCCCTATTTTTTTAGCTTTCTCGTAAAAGCCAGACCTATTCTAGCAATCAACCAGCACACATATCCAATTTAAGGCTCTCAGAGCACCTCCAAGTAAGTTGCACATATAAATATATACATCTTTGGCTACTACCAATACCCAAAAACATAGTTTACAAAATAAACAAGTTCCTATACACATATCCCATCCAAAAAAGAATGTCAAGCAACAAGATCTTATCTGTGGATCGTGGAGCAACTCTAAGGCGGCAGTTATATTTAAAACATCAAAATAAAGGCTAAAAAAAAAATGCCCTTACATATAGAGGGGTTGTCAAAAAGTGTCTGCACCCTATACCACTAGAAGACCCAAAGCATGTACAATAGTAGAATCTGAAATAGAAAGAGAAAATAAGTGAGTCTAACTGACTCAATGAAGGACAATGGTGCTATAGCATATGAGGAGGACAAGCTCTAAAATAAAACAAATTGCATATAATTAAAGAGTTAATATCAAAACTAAGTATAACTAAGAAATTAACATATAAATAGAATTAATGTTATCTTACAATTTCGAAAATACATCTCTTAAATGTGAATGTCAAAGCAGGGAGGTTTCTAATTCTGAAAATATCCAAATGAGGGTTAATCCCTTTATATTTGACTGAGTCGGCGGTGTATGTTGACCTGATACACACTCACCGAGCTAGCAACACTCCTGCTAGCTGAGTTCGAACCAAAGTGCACAAAGGTTAGCGTCAGCAACCGCTAGCCACCGTTGAATTGAGAATCCTCTCACAAAATATGTAAAGACTGAAGTAATAGATATTAATAAAACTTCAAAAGTAAAGGTATAAATATTCAATAGAGTTTTCGAAGATGAAAATCCCAAGTAAAGTTTTCCAACTTAAAATAAGGTTCTTAACAACTCAATTTAACAATTTAAACACGATTCCGAAGCTTATTCTAACATTTATAAATTCTGTAATCTCTTTTCAGAAAGCAAACTCTTGAAACTTTCAACAGTTACATACTAATAAAATTTTCCACAATTTCAAAACGAACATCCATGAATAGCTAAATATATCAACTACAAACAGAATATTCATAATTAACTAAATATATAAAACAATTGCTAGTATAAGCCAGAACCAAATTAACATTAATTGCATAAAGAAAATCATATGCCATTGAGGCATTGTCTACTCACAAAATATCGGAGAGCGTCCTATTTATGTCCTGGGAGTTGCTAAACTGACGGGCTGATCTCCTAGGGAATCTGAAAGCATACATAAGCAATTATTTTTTATTTAGACACAAATTTGATTCAGAATCTAGTCCTTGTCCTCTTTGTCTATCCTTGCAATTTTAATTTACATGTTATTTTTCTAGTGAGCAAAATATTCTAACTACTCTATACCCTAATCTCAAATTAAAACTTTAAACATTTTTACACTCATCCCTTTAGCCTCACAAGACTAAAGTCATTCAAATACCCAACAGACTTAATTTTTGATAATAGATAAAACAAAATTAGCATCAAGCTTTAAGGAAGGAAGCTCACCAGTATGTGTTGGTTTTTGAAGTAAACAAAATAAGAACCAGCCACCTCAAGAAGCAGAACGTGAATGGAAGATGGAGAGAGAAAGATGTAGGTGAGGGAGAGATAGCGAAGGAAGAAACTATGAGACAACAACGGCACGGAGGAGAGGAAGATACATGATGGTGATGATTATGTGAGGTTGAGAATGAGTGAGGATAAAAGAGAAGAAGGAAATCTTGAGAGAAGAGGCATCAGGGGAGCGTAACAGGAAGAAGGAAAAATTTGAAGAAAGAAGAAAGAAGAGGATGCGTGAATAGTCCGTAAGAAGCATTTGGGTGGGAAATAAAGTAAGAGAGGGCTCTATAGTGTATCATATCATTTTTGGTGTGCCATGGTCCTCCATGGCCTTTTTTTTTTAAACTAATACTTCAAAAATTTTATCTAACAATTTTAATTCTTTTATCATTATATTAGAAAATACCCAAAACATAAATTATGAAAATTTTTAAAATTTTCTGATTAATAACGTATTATTCTAATTAAAAATTTATTCTAAACCAGTTATTACAACCTATCCTTATATTCTTATTCTTCTTCCTCAAACCCACCACGGCCAATCGCTTTTCACCACCACCCATTCATTCTCTCTCTCTCTCTCTCTCCAAGATCCAGAGTGATACTTCTTCGCTTACCATCTCTTAAACATAATCGTCCATCAATCCCTGGCAGTAGTGCGCCACAAGGGTAATCAAAACTCTGCCAAAGAAAATCTTTCAAGTCATTCTTGTTGCCATCATCCTTTCACAATGAGGTTCTCTAAATCCAAAAGCATTGCGACTGGTTCCTGCACCAATCTAGATGAGTTGGAAGACCAAATGATGCTCTTTTTATGGTTGAGAAGCACTAGAACCCCACTGTCAGTGATCCTCAACCCCGGATGAGGCACTGAGTGGGTTGTTTCTGATGGAAACCCACACTACGGTCATAGTTGACACTTGGCACTTTATTGTACCATATTCCCCGGTAACGGTACGTTCATGGTATTTTCTGGGCTGAAGAATCCCAGTGCAAAGTTTCCACCAGCTGAAACTTTGGTCTCATCCTCAATGAGGGACTATATAGTGTTAACGTTGTATGTATCTGGTAGTGGAGACAGTTCTATCATGCAGCCAAGAGAAGCATAACAAAAGCAAGCTGAACCCTTCCATTCCATTAATTAATTTGTTTATTATTCTAGCTCTATGTCATGATGCTGTTACAATGAAAGGATTAATAGATAGACAACTAGATTCTAAGATATCATACAGGCACACTTGCGGACTTTCAGTCTATTCAAGGAGTTCGAACTTTCTTAAAAATAATAAATGCGCCTGTGACATATCAATCAATGGTCAAGGGACCTTGACTTCTATGGTCTTTAGCCTAACAATTAGGACAAGAAGCCATTGCACTGAGGCAACGTGCATGTGAACATATATCTTGATGATTTATTTCCTTAATGTGTCCTATCTATTACGGCATTTGTACTGGCTAACTACAGGATAACTGTTTCATTGGTACACCTCAGATGTTCACTAATCTTGGAAAGAAAATAAAGAAAATGGCAAAAAAATGGTTTTGTTCCTTAGATAAGCTAGCATGTGTCGTATAGTAGAGAATTACATGATCGTCGATCAATTGACAGATAAAGATGAGGGGAAGAAGTTATGTCTCTTGGAGCGTATTCGCAAGATATGAGGGAAAGGAAAGGCAAAATATCACAAGGAAAGAAACGATAAGGAAAAGAAGGGGTTTAGACAACCGACCAAGGTGCTTAAGTTTTAAAAGCATGTTTGCTTTCTCTTTCTTTCCTCACATTTGCGGTTCATAAACCTATATCACCTTAGTTGTCGCAGCAATTGCTCATGTATTATATTTATCGAAACAAAAATAATAGAAAGTTAGAATATTTTCGCCATTTTATTTATCAAAGTAGACACAAATATTAACCTTTTAGATATATAAGTAAATCATACCGTCACAACCTAAACTTAGGTCATGACCGGTGGATAGGATAATCTCACTCACTTAATCTGGCAAGCCTAATGATATAATTCTATTCATATAATTTAACAACTTAATCATTAGATCTACCAAAAATTCAGCATAATTTCTCCTGAAAATTGAACAACCTATATATTAAATAAACTTGTTTCATATCATGTGTATTTATCCAGAATCACCAACCAAAATATTCCAGGACATCAACCGTAAGGATCAAAATATCAGCTACACAAAAATACCACATTATTCTTTATAATTATATATAATGTTTTGAATTGCAGTTGTGGTCGCGATTGCGGTTTCTGTGATTATGGGCAATGCGATTCTTGCGACACAGATTGATGTCATTGGAGGCTGAATTTTTTTTTTTTTATGTTTGCACAAAATTAAAATAAAAATCTATAATTATTGTAATCATTATATATCTTACTTTAAAATGTTATGTAGATTTTTATTAATATTTTAAAACATTATATTATCTCAATGAATAATTTAAATTGGACTTTCTAAAAAATAATTATTGTGACAATGATTATAAATAGATATTTCACAATTATCTAATTATCTAAACATTTTTTTTTGGTTACATCGATGATATTAAGATTTGAACTTATGACATCTAATTATCTAAACATATGTAAGTATAACATTAACAAGAAATTAACTAAATAGCTTACTTATCATAAATTTTTAATTAGCTATTATTATCTATAATGTCCATTTACTTATTATTATCTCCAAATATTTTTTCTTATCTATTTGTAAGATTTTTAGGAAGATGGGTGATTAAGTCGAGCACTTTTACTTATATAGCAATATATGATTAGATGTTTATATAAATTTTTTTATATTATCAGTGTATGAAAATTAAGTTCTTTTTTCACCATTAAAAGCTTTAAATTTAAAAATTTTCATACCATCTTCTCATAATTCTCTCATATCTCTCATTCCCTAATTTTTCTCACTTTCCCTCTTCTCTAAATTTTTCAAATTTTCTAATCTTAGTTTTGCCACTTTTTTTATTTTGCCACCCATCAATCACAATCCATCTCAATTTCTCACAATTTTCTAACCCTAATCACCCACTTACTCCTGTCCATCTCTCCCTTTACAAGGCTCTGGAAGTTTCACTCTACATAGCCTCATTCACACTTTTCTCAACCTTTTCCTCTCACTAAACATTTCAATCTTCCACCATCGAAAAAGAGTTAGCTTGGCCACAATCTTTTGATCAGTTCTCTTCCTTTTCATACAACTTTTCCCCAACCCCTTTCCTCTTATCTTTGCATCAGCCTGAGTCCCTCCATCATAGATATCCACCTCCCTTCAATCTCCACCTCACCCTCTGTATCTTTCTCTTCTTCTTTCCGTCTTCTTCCCTTCTTTGTCAGTTCAAACTTTCGCAAGCACCCATGAAGCCATAACAACAAGGTAAAATGAAGATGGAGGAGCAATAAAAGTGGAAAACCAATGGGTGCCTCATTTTGCACCCTGTTGCGGCTATTGTAGCAGCAACACTGCAATATTGCGACCGCGATGCTGTTATGTTGCGGTTAAACAAAGTGATTTTGTTTCACACTGCAAATGTGGCCTGATGCGGTTGCGTCACCATCTGCATCTGGTGATGCAATCTATATTTTAATACCATGATTATATATATAACCCAAAAAGATAATCCTATGTCCTATAGCTACAAAATGCTAGAGTCAACAAAATAGGAGCCTCTTCTAATAATAGAGGCCTACCAAAAAGAATCTTCTAGGTATAACAGCAAATCCAAGGAACTTACTACTTAGCACCCTATGAATCATCTAAGGAGAAGGAAAGAAAACGAGTGAGTCACAAAGGTGATAACTACTCGGCAAGTGTATCGAATTGTTCAAGTAGTAAACTCAGTAAGTAAATATCGTCCCACGAAAATTGACATTACCAAACAACAATTCATTAATTCAATTTCTATTTAGATTATAACAACCATGTTGGGTCGAAGAAAGCTCTAAGCTAAAAATTAAAACAAGCAATAAACGAACAAAATAAAACAAGTAAGATTTAAGCAAAAATTAACAAAGATTAACAACAATATAAAAAATGCTAAAGGTTTGAGGTTGTCTAGTCTTTCTTAATATCAAATGAATTCTTAATTATTTGAGTTGGAAATTGCTAGATTAAAAAAAGGATTTTAAATGATTCATCCTAATTCCTTGATAAAATTAATCCTCCTCTTCTCACTAAAACATGTTAATCATTTATCTATGCTTTAACAAAAATAGGGTTTAAGCACAAAAAATAATCCATAGTTCACACAATTTCAAGATATTTTTCTAAACCTTGAAAATCATGAGGTTGATCTCTAGAGCTAGTTGACACACAAATTTCCCAATTTGAGAATGAGCCTTAAATAAATTCATGAACAACAATTCATAAAATTGCATAAAGAAACAAGAGATAAACCATTAATCTAACAATTTCAACATCAAGTTACCAAAAATCCATATACAATTCAACCATATTAGAACTCACCTCCACCCCTAGCAAAAGAGTCTAATAACTCATTCTATGAAAGAAAACAAAGAAAAAAAAAAAGGTAAGAGAAAAACCTATGAGAAACCAACGATTCAAAGTGATAATTCTAATATCTCCTCTTTTAGTTGTCTCTTTGCTTCCTCCTAGCCTTTGAAATGCCTCTCTATGTTTTTCTAACCTAAAAATTTGCCCAAAAGTCACATGTTATTTTGTTTTTAAATGCAATTCCTCATGCAGTATTTCTAGGTGGTGGCTTTTGGGCGTCTAGACAGTGGAACGTCACAATGCATATTTTTTTAATGCTGAGCACCTGGGCACTTCCTGTAAGATGCAAAACTTGCTCTTTTAATTAATCCAAGCTACCTAAAAACATGAAAATATAATGAAAACTCAAACTAAGATTAAAATAAACTCAAAACAACTTATTAAACATATAAAACTCAAAAATTAAAAATCCTAACAAAAAGCAATCATCAAAGGTTCAAAATATCATGATTTTTGATAAATTGTGACGTTTAAAATTGCACAAATAGATGAAACATCAAAAGGATCAGTAATGACATATAAACAAAGTGGACAAAAAGAAAAAACTCAAACATACACAAGTTTTTAAAATAAAAAGAAACAATTGGACAGTCATGCAGGCACTAAAAGAAATTGGTGGAAATGACAGTTCATTGATTCTATATTTTCTCAATGTCTTTATAATTGGAAACTCATCCACATATCTCTTTCGCATAAATAGATCTCATAAATAAAACTCAGTAGTCCTCAATATGATCAATATGCCTTCCCAACAGTTTTCATCAACCATTCTTCTAAAAAATAAGCCAAGTCTTTGTCAAATAATCAAATACTCCATAAGGTTATATAAAAAGAACTAAATCTTGTGAAAATTAATCTCAAGCCATCCAATTACAAATCTAACCTCATCTCAAGTCAGAGGTCATGCCTCGCTTGGTACTATCTCATCTAGGTATACTATGTGCATATATGCCGTTATATCTCTTCGTTAATCGTGAATGATGGTCAAATTTAAAACACATCATGGTCTTTTTTCAGCATAAACTAGCTCTTAAAATTTAATGCTCAAATTCAATCAATCAACTTTTATAAATCGCCTTAACATAAGAAAAGAAGAAGTAATTACATCATGAAATTTTAAAATAATAATAAGGAGGTCATTCAAACTCTTAAATCAATTATCAATACTGTCAAAAATTTAATTTTCAATATAGAAGGAAAAGCAAATTAGCAAAAATAATTATTGAAATAAATTAATAGTATAAAATAAACTAATAAGTTTTAACAGGTTAGTTGCTCTAGTGAAAATAAATTTTTAAAATATTACCACTAAGTAAATGTCCACTCATAGTATTGAAGGATCAACTAAGCTGCTCTCTGATAGCTCTAGAAAGAGTAACTGACACTGTATCAAGAAGATTTGATCAATACAAATATTTTTGATAATCTTAAATAATTTATTTGAAGATAATCTAACAATTGGAAAGCGTATTATTACTACTCACTAACTTTAAAAAGAATCTTAGAGCTTACCCATAAGAATAAAGTTTGATATTAGAGACTCATCTCAAGTTTTAAGAGCTAGTAAATATCAATCTTTTGTGATAAAATAAAAGAAACAAGCTTGATATGAATGGAGAAGAAGAAGAAGAATCAGGGAAAAGGGGATGGGAAGGCTCGAACCAAAAGAAAAGAAACTTGAGGGGGATGGCTGATATGCATCGAGAAAAAGGCCCCCTTGCTTAACTCCCTAAAAGATTAAAAAGACCACACCTTTTTTTTTTTTCCCTTCCCCTGTGTTGGCAAAATCGCGGCACTACACATACTACTTTATTTCATTTAATAATCACGCATGTTTTCTACAAAAAATTCGAATAATATTTGGTTTTAATGTGTGACATTGTTCTTATTGAAATTATAGATTATTATGGAGAAATACGGCTAGAAATTTTTTTAGATAGACACAAGTTTCTTGTTTTTTTTTTTTTTTTTTTGTACATAGACATAGGTTTAATAAATTAAATTTAAGCATACTCACAATAAATTTAATAAAACCCTAAAAAAAGTGAATATGTAATAAAATAATTTAGTAGGACCTATTTTATTATAAATATATCTAAATATAAATAAACTTATGCCCATATAAGTATCTCTCGCATGGCGAATTAGTGTTGGCTTTAACATAAGGCAATCAAAGCAAGGTTTAGAATCAAAATTCTTAAAGTGTCATAATTTTGATGCGTCACAATTTGATATTTATTCTATTTTATAATTTTTAAAGTTGCCTACATTGCGATTTTTAAAATTTTGATTATTTTTAATTCTTCATTGTAGTTTCATTTTTCTCTGTGACTTTTCATTCATATCCACTCTTCATATCTTTCTTGACTCTTCATATTTCACAATCATTTAGATATTTTTCAAAATTTTCAAAAATTATATTCAGTGAGAAGATTAATGATACTATTACCTATTAGAATTAAATGAAAACAATTTTAATCGAAAATTAACATAATAATAATTAACATTTGAGACTAAAATATAATTTTTAAAATAAAAAGTTATAATAAAAATCATATAACATCCATTAATTATCATATTGATATATTTCTTTTTATTGAGTTATTTATATAATATTAAATAATGCGTAAAATATTGTTACAAAAAGGTTAATGAAAATGATTCACATAACTATTAAAATTTAAATATAAGTCTATGTAGTATATTTTATAAAATTACAAGTATATTTATTCTAATTATTTTACACTAAAAATAAATTACTTAATGAGAAATATAAAAGAAATACTCAAATGTTAAATAAAATATTCATAATAATAAATATTAAACTTAGACAGTCCATGTAACACATTTTTTTAATTTTAAATTATAGAATCCATTTAAACTCAAATTATTCTTTAATTTCTATTTCTTCTGCTAATGTTTTTCCATCATAATTACCATGTGATATTTTCATTAATTTATTTCAATTACTATTAATTGTACTTATTTAAATTTATTATATTTCGACATTTTATTTTTCACAATAAATTCATTCTAAATTTTCCATCTTCTATAATTATTTACATTCTTTTGTTTTATTATTTATTTAAAAATTGCAATAAAAAGTACTATTTTTTAATATTAGCATAAGACATACATTTTTTATAAATATATACAAGTTAAAATGATAAATTGAAGTCTTACATACTCAGTACTTGGCGTCTTTAAGAAACAAGTTATCAAAATATCAAAAAGATTGTATTGAACAATATTTTATGAAATTAAAAATAAAGAGTACTAGTTATAACAGTTTTTCGTACAGTAGAAAATTAAATTAAAATATTAAAATAAATACAATAATTCTTTCAATTAATTTATATATGTAAAACAAAGAAATACATATAAATATTATTTACAAAAAAATAAAAATCAGTCAAATTATTATTAAATTCTCAATATAAGTCTTTTGTTATATTTGAAAATATTGTAATTGTATTTACCTTATTTTACTTTAGTAAATTATATATATATATATATATATATATATATATATATATATATATATATATATATATATATATAAAATAAATTTTTATTTAAATTATGCATATAAAGTTAAAAATAACTTTTAAATATTGTTCTAAATAAAAAATAAATTCAAGCCAAATAATTATTAAATTTTGAATATAACTCTATGTTATTTTACAAGAATATAATTATATGTAGATTTAATTATATTTATCCTGATTTAAAACTTAAGCAAATGTTTTTATTAAAATATTTTAATTATAAATTTTTTAAAGTCTAATAAATAAGTTTATATATATAGACACACACACACATACTAAATATTTATTTGTTAAAAATACAATTATAAATAATTAGTATATATGCATTGATTGATGGGATAAAATAATTAGTTAATTTGACAGCATTTTTCTACTGTTAATCAATCATATATTATTATGTGTGTAATTTTTTAGATAATTATTACAAGATTTAAATATTATTGATGATGCGGTAATATATAATTGGATAACTTTATAAAAATATTTTATATTAATAGTATATTAAAATTAAGTCTTATTTAAAATTACGAACAAGTTGCCATATATTCAAATGATAAATAAGCTTGGGTATGGTTAATAAGAAATCTTTGCAATATTAGCAGTGCGAACTCGCGCAAAATTGATACGCCTTTGGTCAGTTCCAAAAACGGATTGCGTGGTCTAGAGGGACAAGGTAAAGGTACGAAGTTGAAGTTAGGAATAAATAACAGAATGTAGTTTCAGTGTTGCATAGATAGGAGTTGTTAGCATGGCTATATAAAGTCACATGCAGCTCTAGTATGTTTGAATATCAGAAAAGTGAATAAAATCTCTTATTCTTCACTCTTTCATTCTTTCCTCCCTGAAGTGACCACACGACTGATGTTCATCTATTTGTTCATATTTTAAGAGCTTTAAGCTATCAAAAATCCCTTCATTAAATCTTGGATGAATGCTTTATTGTCTAATTTTAGTATTTGAAGTGTGGTAATTTTGTTTAGGTTGTTTTGAGATATATTTTGGTCTCTAAAAATGAGTTTTGATTACAATTGTAGGCCATGGAAAAGCTTTGGTGAGCTAAGATGGATATGTTTTTCTACCACCGCTTAGGCACCCAATTTCCACTGCCTAAGCGCTAGCAGGCCTAGCAACTTAGCAATTTTTTTTACACATGGCGCCTAAGCATCCAAAAGCCACCGCTTAGGTGCCAGCAGCAAAGTTTGTTTGCATTTTTGAGTTTAAATACAAAAAACAAAGCTATGAGCAGGGACTTTTAGGTTTGAAAAAAACAGAGAAGCATTTCTAAAGCTAGGAGGATGCTAAGAGACAAGTAGAGGAAGAGAGAGTGAGGAATCATCCCTCCGAATTGTTGGGTTCTCTTTGGTTTTTCTCTTTCCCTTTTCTTTTTTGTTTCTTTTCTTTCATAGCATGAGTTGCTAGACTCTTTTGCTCTGGGTTGGGGTGAGTTCTAATATGATTAAATTGCATATGAATTTTTGATAACTTGATGTTGGAATTGCTGGAATAAAGGTTTTTCGTTTGTATTACTGCAAATTTATGAGTTGTTTTCTCATGAATTTATTTAGGGTTCATGCTCAAATTAGAGAATTTGTGTGCGAACTAGCTCTAGGGGATTAACCTCATGATTTTTAAAGTTTAGGAATTTATCTTGAATTTTGTGTGATTTATGGATTGATTTTCATATTTAATCCTTCTTTTTGTTAAGATGTAGTTAAGGAATTGATATGTCTTAGTGGAAAGAGGAGAATTGATTTACCTAGGAATTAGGATCAATTAGTAAAAAATCCTTTCATTAATCCAATAATTTCCATCCAAAGTGAATTAGGAATTCAAGAATTAATAGTAAATTAGTAAAAGTTGGACCACCCCAAACATCTAGTGTTTTAGAACCTTAAGACTATATTTGTTTGAGTTGTTAATTATGTTGACATTGTTCTTTATTTTTTTTTTTTCAAAATTTTAGTCTAGAGCTTTCTTCAATCCAAAATAGTGTGTTGAAATCTAAATGGAAAATAGAATAGCAAATTGTTGTTTAGTAAAGTCAATCCTTGTGAGACGATACTCGCTCACTGAGTTTACTACTTGAATGATTTGATACATTTTCCGAAGAGTTGCCAGAGACTTTGTGTATAGGTGTAGTACCTATGAAAAATCATTTATGTTGAATATTTCTGTTTCTGTCTAAAAAATTATTGCACTTGCCTTTCGAAACATCAATGTTAAACTGGAGTTATTAACAACTTGCGGTTCAAGTGATAAATAAATCTGATTTAGTTGACAAATTCTTATAATGTTATAGGATCAAGTTTATTAAAAAAATTATTAGCCTAACAAGAAAAGCATAGAAATATTCTAACATTGGTTTTATAAAAATACAATGTATAACCAGGGCTTCGATATGATTAATTTGATGGGAACAAACTATTGATTTTAAATAACATTCAAATCAGGTTGGACCGTCTGTAGGCATTTCCAAAGTTCCTAGAACGTCATAAAAAAGAGTTTCATTAGTTATACTTATACATAAGATTGAACACAAAATACAATATCTATATTAACAGTTGCATGATTTTAGTGGCTCGACACTTTTTACACATGTCAAATGCCACCTATCGAGCTTTTAATAAGCTATGTGATATCATTAATTGAGACTGTTATATAACTACTTGATAAAGAATTTTTGCCAACCATCTCTCTTTCTATAAAGAGCCCAAGCAATATAGGTTGAGGCAATGTGGATTCACTACTCAACATAAGAACCATAGATGACATGCTTGGCTTGTCATTTGGATTTTGTTGCACACATAGTAGTCCCACGTGAATTGATCTTAGCATTGTAGGTAAATTTAATGTGTCTTTTATTGGAGTATAAACTATTTCATAGACTTTACTTTTTGTAAATAGTCTCCATGCTTGCACATTTTTTAGACCATTTGTTTAATAGCATAAGCATATCAAAGGTGATTAAAATTTAGGTCCATGCTTACATGCCTGTTAGAGATCAGTTTTATGGCCAGGTGTACAGTAGGAAAGGGAGGAAAAGTGAGGATCAAGATTGACTTTTGGCCTTAATGTAACAATGACAATAACAGAAATAAGGAGTGGAGGGAAACTTAGTTAGGAAGTTAAAGAAGCATAAAGACTCAATTTGAAGTATAAGATTCTTGAGTCTAGTCATTTGGTCATTTTGGGAGAGATTGAGGGCTCTACAATTCCCTCTGTGAGATTCTTTTGTAATTCTAGGGTTCTTGATTTTCTGCCAAGGATTCCCCTAATTCAATAATACCATTCCTAGTTCTATCTTCTACCCTGTATACCAGTGTGTTTAACATTGGTATCAGAAGCCATTGCTGATCCTGGGCGAGGCTTCCATGGTTAACATGCGTATGGAGAAGTTGGAAGGGACTCTAAATGCTGTCCAGAAACAACTAGAGGACAAGGACGCGAAGTTTGCGGAGTGTTAGGCTTCGATTGTGGAGATCTTGAGTCGACTTGAAGCTCAATTAGAGGACAAGGATTCGCGTAGGGATGGCAACGTCCATGCTCACCGCCATGCAACGATATCACCAACAGCCACAAATTGAATTGATCCACCGTTGGGTTCTTAGCGCGCACTCTTCTGATCAATGACAAAGGTTAGAAATGCCATTGTTTCACCGAGAAGATGCGTACACGTGGGTTGATAGGGTGGAACGTTTCTTTGAGATTCGAGGTGTTCTAGAGGAAGAGTGGGTGTTTGTCGCTATGGTTCCCATGGAAGGGAAAGCGTTGACCTGGTTCAAGTAGTGGGATGAAATCGCCGCAGTTCAAACGTGGACAGTAGTCAAGGATGTGATCATTCGGTGCTTTCAACTAGAATTGGTCCATAACCTGATCAAGATGTTGCTCGGGGTATGCCAAGAAAGTTCGGTGAAGGAGTTCTAAGAAATTTTTGAGATGTACTCCAGACCCTTGAAGATTATAGAGCGCAGGTATCTCTTTAGGTCATTCCTTTACGGGCTTAAGGATGATACAAGAGCTGAACTTAAGCTCCATTCTTTTCATGCCTTAGAGGAATTAATAGATATGGTAGAAACGATGGAAAGTCGCAATAAGATACTGTAGAAGGGAGGGTGAGAGGGGATTTGGTAGGCCTTTTCCTCCCTTAGGGTTCACACTAGAGTTGCGGAAAGTAATGTAGTCCCTCGTAGTCATGGGGGTCCCTTGCCATTAGGGACGAGAGGGGGTAACAATGTCAGGGATGGCCCTCATTCCACCAATCACCTTGGATTGGCGGATGATCTTTTTATATTTGCTGAGACTTCCATGAACCAAGTGGAAGTTACTAACGAGTGTCTGCATATCTTTTGTGCCAGTTTAGGACAAAAGATTAGTCATGAGAAGACAAAAATCTATCTTTCTAAGAATTTTTGTCATACTAGAGCTAATGAGATAGCTTCAGCTTTTGGCTTCTCTTTAACTCATGATCTTGGCAAATATCTTGGACTTCCTTTGCACCATAGTCGAGTTAATGCAAATTCTTTTGGCTATGTCACTGAGAAACTCATGTAAAAATTGAACACTTGGAAATCTTCTTGTTTTTCGCTTGCTGGTTGCTTAGTTTTGTGCAAATCTGTCATATCATCTCTTCCTATTTATGCTATGCAAACATCCTTGTTACCCTCTAAAGTTTGTGACAAAATGGACAGTTATTGCAAATAGTTTCTTCAGGTGGAAACAGAGGGTAGGAGAAAACTTCATTTGGTTTCCTGGGCTAATGTTTGTAAGCCTAATTATTTTGGGGGTTTGGGCTTGTGCCAAGCTTAGAGCATTAATTAGGCCTTTCTTAGTAAAGGCTAGAGTCTTATTCACAGGAGGGATGATCTCTGGGTGCAAGTGCTTTGCAGCAGATATCAATGTGGTTCGGATCTTATTCCTAACATGCAGGCTAACATTCTTCTTTTACTTGGAAGAGTATTTGTGTAGTTTGGCCTATTCTTCTTGAGAATATAGGTTGGCATCTTGGTAATGCAATTCTATTTCTTTTTGAAAGACAAGTGGGTTCCTTCCTGTGGTCATTTATTAGACCATCCCTTGATGCAAGTGCCAGAGCATCAGATCAGTAATAAAGTCAATAATATGGTGTCTTTTTTAGGTGGATGAAACTGGGCCTCACTATCCATGTTACTTCCTGCTAACATTTGTGTGTGTATAGTTTCCATCCCTCCTCCTTTGGGTTTTCTTGATTCAAATATTTTGGCTTGGTCTCCTAATGCTGATGATAATTTTGGTGCCCAGTTTGCTAATGCTGCCATTGCTTATTCTAATATAATGATTTTGGATCCTCTGTTTAAGCTAATCTGGAAATGGTGTGGTTTGGAGAGAATTAGAATTCTTCTTTGGCTTGTTGCCAACAATTCATTACATACAAATGATTTTCACTTTCACAAACATCTTTCTAGTTCTCCTTATTGTGTGCACTATAATAATGGTGCTCATGAGATAATTTCACATGCCCTTCATGATTGCAAGGTGCTTGACGGTTTCTAGATAAATTTGGTTCCACAGGAATCTTGGTCTTCTTTTTCAATTCTGTCCTTGCAGGCTTGGTTGATATCGAATCTCAGGAATCATTGTATGGTTCATGGTCATCCTTGGAGTTATATTTTTGGGCCTGCTGTCCACTTCTTAGGCCGCATCAAGAATGAGGAGCTTTCTCAATTAGTTACTCCTACTATGGATGAAATGCTTCGACATTTTTGGCAACGTTTTCCTTCCAACCATATTTCTACTACTTTGAATTCTCACTTGGCTCCTCGTTCTAGTAGGCAGGTTTCTTTTGTTAGATGGTCCTTTCCTACTAGTCTTTGGGGTCAAGTTTAATAGTGATGGCTTGTGCTTCGTTCGAGATCATCAGCTTGTGGGGATGTTCTATGAGATAGTCTTGCAGATTTATAAGTGCTTTTGTAGCAAATGTTGGTCATTGTCTTGTGATGACTACTGAACTCTAGGATGCTTATTTGCTTTAGAAGTAGCTTAGGCTTTGGGCATTTCTCATCTTATCCTGGAATTGGATTCTTCTAGTGCAGTTTCATTTATTAAGCACCCTATTGACAAGAAACATCCTTACTCATCTCTTATTTTGAAGATTAAGCTTCTCCTAGATCAGAGTTTGGAAGTTAAAGTGGAGCATATTTATCGTGAGGCTAACCATGCTGCTAATTTCATGGCTTCATTGGGTTATAATTAAGCATTTGGTTTACATGTTTATTGTTCTTCTCTAAATGGTCTCGGTAGTTTTCTTCGGATGCTCTCAAGGGGTCGCTCTTCCTCATTTGGTTGTTTAGTACTTATTATGTTTGCACGTTGAGCCCCTTTTTTCTATCCAAAAAAAAAAAAGTTTGCCTGATAACTCACTAGCCCTATCAAAATATTCCCCTTCTGTGCATCCAAAACACCATATCTGCTAAGTTTTTAGCCCTTAATCGCCTCCCATTATCTGCCTTCCTATTTGAATTAGTGTAATGGTTTCCATTAAAAAACTCCACTTTCTCAGTGTCCTTTGATTAGTGCTAAGCTCACCAGCATATAAGTTTCTTTTCTCAAGCCACCCTTCACAAACCCCATCTCAATTTAATTTCCCTATTTTCTGATTCTCATGTTGGGTTTTTATTGTCAAACACCATTCCATTCCTAATATTCCAGATAGACCAAACCACAACATAAAAAGAGCTATCCATACCTGCTTCTTGATACCATTAAAAATTGAACCACACCATAGCATTAAACCCATAACCTTAAAGTCATACAAGAGCCAAAAAAAAAAAAACCTAATAAGAACTGAATAGTGTAGTCATACAGTTCTCCACTGATTGTTGTGATTGGAATAATCTTCAAAAACAAAGGAATCTATTAGCTTGTATCGCAATGCTTAGTCTCCTTTTAAAACATTCATTCATTCTCTTGACTCCTTTCTTCTTCATCGCATTATAGAATAAACTTCTCTTTCAAATTTTAAGATCGTCAATCTATAGCTTTCACTTCACTAAAACAAAATAGGCCAGTTAACATCGTCCCAAACTAACCATATTATTATCCACCAACCCATTGATCTAGCTAGAAATTAATCATTTGAATAATCCCTCCTTGCATGCCACTTTCCTATCAAAAGTAGCTTTATTCCAGCACTTCCATATACACCATATTACTACAAAGAAAGTTGCCTTCCATAATCAGCACAAACCAAGAAATTACCCTTACCCTTGGAAGAACCAAACCCTTTCATATCCTTGTTGTGTAATTGTAGCTAAACACCTCTTGACCAGAATTTGCCTCCTCTGTTGTTGCAGCATGCTTCCTTTGAGTTCTTCAACCTAATTCAAGAAATCAGCTACTCAAATACATACCAATACTCCTCCACTATTGATCGCATCCACAACACACCATTTAACATTATTAACCCCCTATAGCTTACTGATTTGAAAGTTATCCGATTTTTGTTTTTAAGTCTTAGTAACATCTAAAAAAGAGATGTTTTTCTTCCTCACTAGTCTTCTAATCATCCCCCTTTTACCACTTCCTCCCAATCTTCTCACGTTTCAACAAGATACTTTCATTTTGCAATAGAGGACAAACCTAATTTTCCAACCTTTCTTTTACCATCGCCTTTGCCCTTTTCCTTCAAGCTACCTTTCTTCTTTCCTTGTCTTGCCTGCTCATTAGCTTATATAATATAGTAGCTAAAATATCTTTTTCATTGTCCGCATATAGTCCTAACCCCTAACAGTTTGTGGCTTCTTCACGAGATACTTCTCCAATTTTAGAGTCATTGTCATCTTCTATAACAACAATTTTATAGAAAAAATAAAGTACAAACAGGGTTTTGATACAATTAATTTGATGGGAACAAACAATTGATTTTAAGTAACATTCAAACATGGTTCGATTGTCTATGGCCATGTCCATAGTTCCTAGAACATTATAATAAAGAGTTTCATCAGTTATACATAAGATTGAACATCAAATACAATATCTATATTAACCATTGCATGATTTTAGTGGCTCAGCACTTGTTACCTCTGTCAAATGCCACCTATCGAGCTTCCAATATGCTGACTGTGATATCATTGATTGAGACTGGTATATAACTACTTGATGAAGAAGTGTCACCAACCATCTCTCTTTCTGTAAAGAATCCAGGCATTTTAGGCTGAGGCAGTGCAGATTCACTACTCAACATCAGCACCACGGATGACATGCTTGGCCTGTCATCTGGACTTTGTTGCACACATAGTAGTCCCACATGAATTAATCTTAGCACCATAGATAAATTTATTGTGTCTCTTATTGGAGCATAAATTATTTCATAGCCTTTGCCTTCTATAAATAATCTCCATACCTACACATTTTTTAAACCATTTGGTTAATAGCAGAAGCATATCAAAAGTGATTAAAATTTAGGTCCATGCTTACATGCCCTAGAAGATTAAAGTGGTGATCTTGATGACTAAATCCTCTATTTCTCTTCCCACTCACTATTTCCAACACCAACACACCAAAGCTGAATATATCAGATTTTGTTGAGTAAGCTCCATCAATTATGTACTCTGGTGATAGATATCCACTGCACATCCATCCACCCAAAAAAAAAAATTCAAAGCAAGCTAAGGGCCATCATATATACCATATTAATCATTAGAGACTTACTATGTTCCAACCACATGTTGTGTGTTTGCTTCAGCTTCATTCCCTCCAAAGCTTCTAGCTAATCCAAAGTCTGAGACCTTTGGGTTCATTTCACCATCTAACAAAATATTTGCAGCTTTGAGATCTCTATGAATTATTCTATGTCTTGAATCTTGATGAAGGTACATGAGACCCCGAGCAATCCCATTGATAATGTGCAAGCGGGTTGGCCAATCTAGTAACATGCCTTTCTTTTCATCTGTTCATAAGGTCGCCAAGTTATACCATTTCCCTAATAAGATTATGAACCATGAACGAAAAATACTTGTGCAAGGACTAACCATATTTTGAAATTTTTACAAGAAATAACTAGTAGAAAATTTGTTTTAGCAGTTTCTATAGGTAATAGAATAACAAACTGCAGTGCTGAAAAATCTTATTACTCCTTCCCATATCATGAAAGAATGGACATAAAAAATTTACGTTCTAGTTAATTTCTTTAATGAATCTATTTTTTTATATATTTTTCAAACAAAAAAGTCTAGTTCACTATATGAGAATACACTTGCAAGTCAATTAAATAATGCACAAGTTTTTTTCTTGGAATCAAACCGAATATGAAGAAGTCCAAGCTTTTGTTGGGCATAAATTCATAAACCAGTAATCTTTCTTCTCCTTGAATGCAGCACCCTAGTAGCCTCACTAAATTCCTGTGCTGAAGTTTGGCAATATGCATAACTTCATTTTTGAACTCTTGAAGTCCTTGGTTTGAATTCTGTGAGAGCCTCTTGACAGCTATTTCTCTTCCATCTTCCAAGATGCCCTGAAAGTCTTAACATTTATGCATTGCAAAAGATTCATATTTACTAAAATTGGCTTGACATAAATTTGCTTAAGTTTTATCATTCAGTAGAATTATTGAAATATTGAATAAGTTTGTTGCAAGATGCAAAATTCTTGAAAAAATTCTAGAAGCTCAACAATACGACATATGGAATAGAATTTGGTAAGTAGGTGATTCATAATAGGAAAGACACTTCAAGTAATCAATAATAGCCTCTTCATAAAGCATTTATACTATTTCATGTCAAGGGCATCTTAGCATATAAGGTAGGACAAAAGATCTGATTTGAGACATCAAGACATCTTTATACGTATGAATATAGATGAAACTACATTTTTGAAATGGAAACGTGAAAACAACAAACGAAGTTTTCTTGGTGCTCAACTAATTTATATTGGTGGTGAGAAAAATTATGCATATGAATGTTCTGCTAAAGTCTCATTTAGTGCTCATGCATGTTTATATTGTGTTTGGATGATTTGTTTATTTCATCCAATAGTTTGCTTTACTTCTTCCAGATAAGCTAGTGAGGACCTGTTTCATAAAATTAGCATCTCTAACCATTTTTGGACCATACAGAGGAAAGATTCATAGCATTTGTCAGATGGTTTCAAGGAAATCGATGATGGGATCCAGCCAAAAGTAAATTTGATCAAGAATATTAATTAGTCATTCTAGGCTCAAGGGATGACATTTTTATCGTTCAATTACCTTATAAACTGATCCAAAACCACCTTTCCCCAACATGTTGTCAAATGAAAAACTATTGGTTGCAGAAGTAATTGCGGACAACTCAAACAAGGGTAATTCTAGATCTTCCTCATGGTGCTCATTTTTTACATTTGCTTCTCCTTCTGGGTTGCCTTTCATCTTTCCTGCAAAGTAGCATGTGCTGTGTAAATAAAAAAGAAATTGGAATGTAGAACATGCTAAGTGTTCCCCTTTACTTATACCTTCTGCTCTACCCCAAATATAAAAAGGAATAAAGCCAAGTAGGTTTACCTAGCATTACTTTTCTGCCATTGTTAGCAAGGACTCACTCTGTTTTTGTGGTAAACTTTATTGAATTGTATTAAAAGCCTTTGGTGTTTTAATCGTCTACTTGTTTATTTGTGGATGATGCTTAGTGCAGAATAACTAAACCTCAAGGGGAGATAAAGAAACCAAAGAGGCCAAGATAATTCTATTCTATGACAAAAGTTAAACTTTTTGGACCAAGAGCATACATTGTGACAATAAATAGAGGTGATCCAAATTTGTTGATAACAGCCTTAGTTTGCATAATTATAACATATACAAGAATCAAGAATCACATAATTTGAGAACTACTTAACTGCCTTTCTGTCGTGTCTTCCATCTATAAATGATGAAGGCTAAGCAGAGGATTAAAACCCCGAAAGACAACACACAGCTTATGATGATGATAGTCTCTTGCTTCCGGGTGTTCGATTTATGTGATTGCTTTCCTTCAATAGCTTCTAAGAAACGTGCAATTAAAAGAAAATAGAGAAGTTGGGAAACAGCAAGAAATGACACGAGATAAAATATGAAAGAAGCAAAAAGCAAAAGAAAGATAACTTTCAAATTGGGGGACATCATGTACCTAGTTCCATCCCAGCCATCCTTATGTAAATATCTTGAAGTGATGTATTCAACTCTTTCATATCAACCAGATTACCGAACCACAGTAAACATCCACTTGGCCCTTTACTGACATCCGAAGGCGCATAAGCTGTACAGGAACAATTCTTCAAGCACAACATCCTACAATCCTCAAGGCTAATACTTCTATTCAAACATGTTCCTTCAGTGTCTGGTAATTTTAGCCCGGAATACTTCAAAAACCCATCTCCATGGCAACTCAGTGAAGTTCTCCTTACACAATCACTAGATGAATCTGTTGTACTCTGCACAAATCTATCCAAGCAATCACATAGAGGAAAGTTGTTTGTATTACAGCTAGCATATGCTCCACATGTTGCGTAGTAGTCACAGTCATCCACTGGTAATTTTGCAAAGGTGATCCAATCCAGTTTTTCAACACTCCAAGTACTGCGGAGGCTGAACCCATCTGGTGTTAGCATCACCTTATGAAAAACTGACTTATTGATAAGCTCATATATATAATATACCTCTTCCTCATTAGAAACAAAGTTAATACTAAATATAGAAGTGTGTTTCCACTGGGGAGCCCGGCCATTAAACTGAACACCATTCCATGATCCTACACGAAATCGTTTGGCCGAGCCATCTCTTATAACTAATTCTGGATATCCATCAATGTCAACTTGAGAATTATATCTTCCTTGAGACGGATCATCAGAGCTGTTCCATGATGTTAGGTACCAATTTCGGCCTGTAATTAGATTTCTTCCAAACTTCTGTCCGGGCAGGAGCGTGTCACTTGGATAGTCGAAACTTTGCCACAGAAAATCATCTGAGCTATTGCTTCTCTCCTGCACAACGAAATTTCCAGAATCCAAAAGCTTTGCAACTGGATACTGTGCTGCTCTTGTTGTGTTGGAGGACCAAATAACACTCTTGTTATGGTTGAGAAGGACTAGAATTCCAGTGTCATTGACTTTCAAAACCCCTGATGAGTCAGTGAGGGGTTTGTTTCTGTTGGCAACCCATACTACTGTCATTTTTGGGACTTTGTTATACCAAATTCCCACATAACGGTTCCTGGAAGTTCCTGGGCTGAAGAATCCTAGTGCAAAGGTTTCATCAGCTGAAATTAAGGTCTCACCATCACTGATAGATTGCTGTGTATCAATAGTGTCTCTTGCAGTAGAGACTGCCATTACATTAAGCAGAGGGAGGCATAATAGAAGCAAGGTAAAGCCTTCCATTTGATTGTTTGTATTTTTCTTCTTCCCTATCTATGTTACTGGGATTCTGAGCAGTCCTCTAGCAGTGTCAATAGTACCTGTGAAAGCATAAAGAGAGTTGAGCTTCATCAATTCTTTTGTTATTAAAATTGTTTACAGTAACAGCAGATCATTTATGGTAGTTTGTAATTGCTGTTACTCTATGGCACAGAGAACCTCAACTTCTAAGATGTTGAGGTACTTATTAGCAAGAAGATGCTAATTAACATCTCACAGCCTTACCGTGTATCAGGACATTCGTGGCTGACTGGTGCACTCTATATAATGATCTGAGAAATCTGGAAGTTAATTGGTACTCAGACTAACATACCTTGTAGATAGAACAACTTACACGTTTTAGGAGATGGAAAGAAGGGAATGAAGGCTTCATTATGGAACAAAACTGAAACAAAATGATGCTCTTATATATCAAAATTCCATGCATTAAAATCGCAGTAAAATAACAGCAAGAATCATGTACTGGAAATATCTATTACATTACTAGTAAATAAAATGAAAAAGGGTCCAAATCAAGCTAACCTGGGAAGGATTACGAGGAATGATCTGTTGAACTCTAAAACTTCTAATTGTCCTGATAAAAATTGGAGTGAATTACTCTGATGTTTTTTGAGGTTCTGTATAACTATATTTGGCAATCCTCTAATTATAAATAATATATTGAGTAAAGTAAAATAGAGGGGTATCAAATATAATTATACTAAATTTCAGAGAAGATCAGTATAAATGTAATTCACCCTAAATATTATCACCCTCAGGTTCATTACTATTAGTATCTCTGTATCGTGTCAAATAGTTAAAAAATTTTGCTGTATATCATTTAGTATTGAAATGACATACAAATTGTTAATGTATAAATATCTTTTTTTTTGGGAACTATGTATAAATATCTTTATTCAAACTGAAAAGGACTCAGCATACAACAAATTCATGGTAAAGTAGGGATTGGAGTGATGACCGGTATGCCACGTTCATGCGCTAATTTATTGAGTGAACAACTTTTGGTGGAAATTTCACGGGGGGTGGAAAACTGGAGAAATTGGATTGGATGCCTATATGAACTGTCTCTTGATGTTATAGATCCATTAACAATACGTCGATTCCATATAATTAATTGTGTAGAAACGTCAAAGTAACAGAGAGGGAAGAAAGACATGATAGTTCCCGGTCAACCAGGAGATCATCTTGACCTATGTTACTTATATTTTATTTGTTATACTAACAAAATGACGAAAGAATAGTCCTGTGGGCGTGGATAAGAAACATGGTGGAGAAATTCCTTGGGTAGTACATTCCTTTCTTACCCGACCATATTAATATTTTATATATGTTATATAAAGTTAAGTCAATAAATAGGATTTTATTTTAATATAGAGTCATAATAAAAAATTTTTATACACTCATTTAATTTTTATCATAACTATTTCAAAAGTCACATCAAATATAACATATAATTGATTGTTAATATAGATGAATATTTTATATTAACAATATATCAAATTTAATATCTGATAAATATAGATAAAATAAAAAAATCTTTTTATATCTTTGAAGTTTATAAGATTAAAAATATAAATAAAGTAATATTCATATAGTTGATGTGCCAAATATTAAAGACACATTTTTATATGCTCTCATATTAAAAGAAAGTTGTACTTATTTACTATTCACAACTCAATATACTAGTTTTGTGGGGCATCTCTGTCTCTTATTCTTATTATATTTTTTATATAATCGATGTGTCAAATTATAAATAGTACATAATATTATTTTTTTGAGAGATTTTTAACTGCTTTTAGAATAAAGAAAAAATTTTACTTTAAACTATTATTGTATTAAAGTGTAGTTAAAATCACATAAAAGAAATATAGTTAAAAGGGGAGATAATGATAACCTATAAAATTAAAATATTGAGTATTGAGTGATCCAGGACAGATCTTTTTCTTCCTTTAAGAATGTCTAAGAATTTTTTTTATTATTCAATAAACATTTAAGAATTTCTTAATACTATTTTTTTTTTTTTTTTTGTGTATTCTGTCAATACTAAGTAGTATGTATACATGACAAAAACTTTTTGTTACTCTACAAATACTTTAAAACTGTAATATAAAATTTTAACAAACTCATATAAGTATAAAAGTTTATTGTTATGTTTAAGATGAAAAAAATTATCCAAGAATTTCTTTACATGTTATAAACTTTTCAAAAATGACATATATATATATATATATATATATATATATATATATATATATATATATATATATATATATATATATTGGTAACTACAAACTGATAGATGAAATCTAGCAAAGAAAATTTTTGTGAACTATCAGCATTCCACACTTTTGTTATTGAGTGTCATAAATTATCTTTTCCAAAAATTTAAGCTGTTGGATAGAAGTATATAAATGGTTTATATCTTAATATGTTTTCTCATACACGAGTCTTTTTGGGTTTGAAGTATGGATAATGTTCATACCCATCCTACTTGTGTTGAAATTTAACTTTTATTTAAAAGAATAATGATAAATAAACATCAAACTATAAATTACTTAATTGTAAAAGCTCTAATACCATGTTTCGAACCATCTTCGATTACTTGGTTGTAGAAACTTTAGTATTTTCCTCTTATCTCTTTTTCTGGCTAATGTGAGATTTTTTTTTTATAATAAAAATTAGTGATATGAGAAATATTTATACTTACCCGTCAAAGTAGACTTTCGCTTAGCTCACCAAAAAATCACAAAAGGCTTTCACTTATTATTTGCTGACATTTGCATCAAGATATGTCAAAGAGCAATGCACGGTGGCACGAAAAATGACAATACAAAAACTAACGAAGTATCGATCGATCAATCGCGCTCTTTTATAACAATTCGTCAAGTTAAAAAATAGAGAGTTGTGTTACTTGTATATAATTTTTTAATATTAAATTAATAAATTTTTTACATAAATATATACAATATTTTTTTTATTCTCTATAACAATTCGTCAAGTTCAAAAATAGAGAGTTGTGTTACTTATATATAATTTTTTAATATTTAAATAATGAATTTTTTACACAAATATATACAATTTTTTTTATCTCAATATACGTATATATTGTCTGAGTGATTCAAATAATATTTCTTAAAAATAAAGAAATTCAGGGATAATAGATACTGTACTGACATATGTTGCAGCCAATGAAAAAGGAGAAAAATATTTTTTAATTAAATAAAAGGTAATTATATACGTTGTGAATAATTTTAAATTCACGTATTAAATAGTCATTTTATTTATAAGATAAATTTTTTTTTTAAAGAAAAAAGTGATAAGTTAGAGTTAATGGGCAAACCCCCCCTTTTTTTTGACAGGGGGCAACCCTTTTTGTTAGTTGTATTAATTACCCTAGTTTAATCAATTATTTGTTTTAGACCATTCAATCAACTCTTTAATATTCCTTTCACTTCAAAATAACTGTCACTTTGAATAAAAATTTTTGGTTTATAATATTTGTTATTCTCATATTTTAATCATTGTAAAATTGCCAAAGTGATAGTTATTTCAAACTGAAAGGGAGTATCAACTAGTTAAGCATATGACAGAAATTCCTCCTAAATTTTATTAAAGTGAGGCGTACAAAATGATATCATTTTGAACTCTTAAATCTGTTTGCCTTCAAGTTTATTTCACTAAGTAATAAAAATATAAACTTTTTTAAGGAAATTAAAAATCAAAATTTAAATTATGAAAAAAATAATTTTTGAGAGGTCTTTCATTCACGACAGCATTTAAGAAATGGTGTCATAACAATACTTATAAGGATATTCTAATTAAAGATTCAATATAAGCTAGGATCAAGTTAAGTTACACATGTATAACTTTAAATAATTGTTACACTATTGAATAACTTGTTATTGGTATATTGATTTTATAAAACTAATGCTAATCTAAAATTATTTTATATACATTTTATATATATATCAAAATTATTTAAAATATACAAGAAAAATGTTATGATTACATTCTTATTGATGTTTAATTTTTATAAAATTTGACACAAATAATACTCATGATAAGTAATTGTTATCAATAGCTGAATTGATAAAAAATATATTTTATTGAAAAATTATCAAGTAATATAACTATACTTAAAGTTATATTTGTATAACTTGATCATATATATATATATATATATATATATATATATATATATATATATATATATATATATATATATATATATATATATATCATTTTTTTCAATTGATAATTTCTTTTTTTTATAAAGTTCTTTTAAAGTGAAGTTGTCCTTAAAATAAGAAAATATGATTTTTTTTTTAAGATTTTTTGAAATACGGAGAGAAAAAGAGAAAAAGCTACTGTCTTGGAACATGACTTCTATAGCATCAGTAAGACGAAAGAAGAAAGTTCTACTTGTCTGGTGGGTTCTCAAGGTATCGCACCACACTTTATATATTTTTAATTAATAAAATGCATTACAATTATAACTTTCTGAATAATTTAAGATTAAATAAATCATTTTTTTATTTTAAAGACAACTCCATTTTATTTTATTTTATTTTAATTTGAGGAGTGTTTTATTAAAGAACTAAATTAGAGATAAAATAAATTATATGCACAAAAATATTTGATTTATTTTTCTTCATTCAAATCCTACACATGCAAATGCGCATGAAAATAAGGGGTGTTCAAAATCCAGCTATACGCGATAATCTATACAGATCCAAAGTTTACTGTGACAAATTCGAATTTTGGAAATTTAATCCAATATATCTTGAGATTTAGTTAGTAATGGCAAACAAGCCAACTCGCCCCGCTCCGCTGCGGATCAAGCTTTAAGCGGGGTGGGACGGGCTAACCAGCATTAGTAATTTAGGTTGAATATGCCAACCCACCCCTCGACCATGGGTTAGCGGGTGGCGGGTTGGCCTGCCAAGAAATGGAAAATAAAGAAAAATATTTTTTTTATAAATTAATTCATCTAAATTTTTTTAAAAAATAAAGAAATTTTTAATTAAATCTAATAAAAAACATCTATACAAAGAGATTCATTTCATTTACTCATCAAGTATTAAATCATTTACTCCGCTCTAAAATGGTTAAAAATCACAATTCTCAATAAAAATAAGATGGAACTTCTAATCAAAATAATCACAACAGAGAAGCTCACAAGCCAATATTCAATACCAAACACGCTAAAAAATTCATATTCTACAAATTAACCATACTCACAATAAAATATAAATTCATAACCAATAAGACAATAACATAGTCTATAAAAGCAAAAATATAATCAATAATATAGTCTAAAAAAAAAACTAGAGTCCACCAATATAACATAAATACAAAGAAAAATGCCTAATATTATATGTCCTGTGTGGAGAAAAAAAGAAGAAAATAAAAACAATTCGACTCGCGGACCAAATCCACCCTGCCCCGCTTTAACCCACGGGTTATATGGGGCGGGTTATGCAGGTTAATTTTTTTTTGCGGGTTGAAAATACCAACCCACCCCGCCAAAAATTGCGGGTTATGCGGGTCAATTCGGCGGATTCGACCCATTTTATCATCTCTAGATTTACTTTAGACATACTTTTAATTGGCCCGATTTAGCTCAAAATTATATAATTCTTAGAAAGTTTTTATTTTTTACAAAAATAATAGTAATAGATTATAAGATTTTTAAATTCCAATTAATATATTTTATATAATATAATACTATTTTGATATCGATATTGCTTATTTTAAAATATATTATAAAATATTTCTTAAATTTTATTTTTTATTTCTAAAATTTTATAATTTTACTCTGCACAATATCTAAATTTATAACTATTGTTAAATATCAAAGATTCGAAGTTAACCTGGTTTGGCCATTAATCAAGTCATTGTTGGCCTGATTTGAATTAAAAAAAAAAAAATCCAATCTAAAAACGTGGGTCACATTCAAATGTGGTTAAACTCTGTACAATCCGATATTAGACAATCCCAATAAGATTCAAAAGTCTCAAAATTGATGCTGATTATACAAAGGGACAAGTGTAAAAATTCTAACCACGTGGATATAAAGCGAAGCAGATGAAATTAGGCGAAAGAAGTAATGACTCATATTCATAAGTCTTGAAATTGATACTGACATATAAGATGGGAGTCCATCATACATTAGCGGCGTGTGCAAGGCATGACTATGGTTGGCAGAAGCAGTACTAGCGAAAGCTATTCATGCTGCAAGACATAATTCTAGCGGAACCCACAGGTCACGGCCTGGCCTTTGAAATACAGTGTATTGGCGTTTGTGGACTTGGTTGTGGGTAATCTGCCTTAGTAAGGGTCAGCTAGGTAAGATTAAAGTCAGGTGAGGCTCAGCCTGACCTTTCGACAATAAAAATAAAGATGGACTTCGGTTAAAAATGATTGTTCCTCACAGGGTTTTAAATTGCGGTTACGGCTATGAATGCGGTCGCGGTTGCGATTGTTGTGATTGTGGATATTATGTATCGCGATGCGCATTGTGTCTATTGTGGTATGAATTTTTTTTTTTTGAGCTTGCAACTTGAAATTGTGCTTGTTGCGGCTTGATGCAATCTGTTACGACCTTGATGCAGCCTATTGCACTCTTGATAAGACCTGTTGTGGTCATGATACAGCCTATTGCAATGTTGATGTTGTTACATTACAGTCGATTTATGTGAATTGGTATCACAATACAATTGCGGTGTGATCTGATTCGCGACAGTAGATTACAATATTAATAATGTAAATATCACGTGATATTGTAATTTGAAACCATGGTACCTTAATTATATACAACTTTTCAATTAATGATTTGTGTTTTATCCAACAATAGGAAATATACTGTTGTCAGAATGGAAGCCAAGTTTCTATTTAGAATTTGCGTGTTATTATTATTACTTATCTTTTTTTTTTAAATGATCTAAAGGTGTGTTTTTGCTTGGAGAGAGATTAGGTGATAGACGGTGGTCTCTTAGGTGTATTTTGGGCAGTAAGGATAGCAGCATTTAGCCACACTTGTGAAATGTGGCTAAATGCATTTAAAAATAAGGCAAATGCACTTAGCCACATTTAGTAAACATGGCTAAGCATCATTACAGGATGCACCATAATTTACATGGTGCATCATAGCATCTGCCGTGATAAACTGCTATCATTCTCAAATTCCATTAGATAGTACTCTCATGTACTATACCATCCTTTTAGTGTCTATTTATTTTTCTACTTTTGTAAGAATTTATGAGATGGTAAAAAAAAATTTTGCATGCTACACATTTTACATAAGTTTCATTAATTTTGTCTCAAACTTTTTTTTGTTTTTGGGGTTCTATTTACGTCTTAGTCATTTTCAAATCATATCAATATTACCCTTTTACTAGAGGATGTCCAAATTATTAATGGAAATTATGTGTGGAGCTTAGGTGACAATGTTGATGTCGATGGATGACGAGTTTTGTGTGAGATACATGTACAATAATTTTGGATGGAAGTTCTTTAGTGTACACATCAAGCAAATGATGTGGAAGATAGCAAAAGCAACCTATCCATTAATAATTTGGACGTCGTCTAGTAAAAGGGTAACATTGATATGATTTGCAAACATTTAGGACATAAATAGAACAAAAAATACTTTTGGGAGTAAATTGAAACTTGTGTAAAACATATTGAAGGACGTAAAAAGAGGTTTACCCTTAATGGGATTAATTTTGATAAATTGTCAATGTAAAATATTTTACAGATTATATATGCTACTACATGTATTACTTTTAAGATAATAAGTCAAATACTCTTATTGATGTGCTAATATATAATTGAATGACTGTATAAAAAATTTTTATTATCAAAATTAAATTCATAATCTATTTTCTTCATGATAATCAATTCAAGACTAGTCAACCCTAAATTACAATATGAAATGCCAATGTCAAGAGGAAACTAAGAATGTAGTCAGAGCATTTTTTTTTTTTCAATTCATGAGGTGATATAATTTGTTGGGTACCAGAGTTATAAAAATAGTATAACACAACTAAAATTAAGTCCAAAAAAATTGGAATTGATATAAAATATTTAATATTAAAAATCATCTAATGATGAGGGAAAAATCACAGGCAAGATAAAGAAGGTTTTTACTATATAGAAGACAAAATTACAACCTCTCCCTAAATATAAGGAGAGAACAATAACATCATCGCCTATACCAAGAAAATACAACTCTCTCTATACAAAATAGAAGAAAATCTTAGAAGACACTATATGCTTCTAGAGTAGGACGATATACACAATCGAGGGAGCCTCTATTTATAGAGAAAAATTCCCTCTAATCTTCACCTATTCCACCAAAAAAGAGAAGAATTTTTCTTCATAGCATCTAATCACCTAAAGCATTGCAAGGATTTTCTCCAACTTCTGACATGTGCATGGTTGGAGGGTTTTTTTCCTCTTTTCTTTGCGTAACAACTTCCTGCTACAAGCGTCTTCAACTAATATTTGTTCTTTATAATTCCACATAAGTGGCATTATACTTGTTGTATGTTCACAATCTCACATTTAAACCTTTCTCATCTTGTTAGTTTCATGCTGCTCATATTTGTAATAGGTCATAAGAGGATCTACACCATTTAAATTTGCAAGAGTTGATTGGCTTTGTCATGACATATGGTAGGTTATCTATTGTGTGAATCTTCTACATATCCATGCTTCCTTCTTCTACTACTTCTCGAACAAAGTGATATTGAACTCCTATGTATTGTGTCCTAAAATGAAGATTGGATTCCTTGCAATGTGCCTTGCACCTTTACTTTCACAGTATATAGGATTCTTCTTCTGTTTGTGCCCATTTTCCTCCATTAACCTTTGAATCCAAATTGCTTCACTGCAAGCTTATGTAGTTGCCATATATTCAACTTCTGTAGTAGACAGAGCTACAACAATTTGGAACTTCGATAACCGGCTCACAACTCTGCTTGCAAGTATGAACACATAGTCTATAGTAGATCTCCTTTTATCAAGATCACCTATAAAATCTAAATCATCATATCTAACAATGAACTCTTATCCTCCAAAATATAAAGCAGCACTTGAGGTTCCTTTAATATACCTTAGGATCCTCTTGACAGTGTTCCAATGCTATTTACTTGGATTTGCCATGAACCAATTGACTAGTCCAACTGCTTGCGCAATATCTAACCTTGTACAGATCATGGCATACATAAAGTTTCCCACTACTAATGCATTTAGTACTCAAGATATTTCCATCCTCTCCACTTCACTACTAGTACACATATTTGCAATTCATTTATATTTCACAAGAAGTGGGGAAGAAACTGGCTTACAATCTTCCATATTGAAGTGTTGCAAGATTTTCATTAATTCTTTTGAGAAAGCCAGATCTTCCTGCATATGAAAAATATGGAAAATTATGTATTAATATTGTGATTTTTTGTTAGTGTATCTAATTAAAAGATTTTACATTAATTATTAGTTATTGCATCCATCACATTCACTAACTAAAACTCAAGTTATTTATATATTGATCCCAAAATATACAAATAATGTCTAAACTCATGGATACAAAAATAATTTCTTCATTTTTAGTTTTCATTTTGTAATTTATACCAGCTAGCCAATACAACAAAGTTTATGTCTGTGTTACACCACACACCACTTTGATCTAATAGTTGAGATATATGGAATATCTATATAACTTAATGGAGTAGATTACACATACTCTCCCTCTGCCACTACCAAACAAACACAACTGCCTCTGCCTAACTGCCCAACCATCTCCACCACCACATGCATTAGCCACTGGAGCACCTCCCAGCCACCGTGCCACCTTCCCTTTGCAGCCACGACCTTCACCTACTCGCACCACCATTTCATCACTGTAAACCACCACCAAGCCATAGCCCTAAGCCACACCCTCCCACCACCACTATTAGTCACCAACATCATGCACTGCTTGCATCACCATCCTTGCAACTCAAACCGCAGCCTTTTCCACTTGCTACCCACACAGCCGCGTGCAACCATCATGGTGGAAAGGAAGACCTCACTCTTGTTCCCATTCCATCCAAATCATCCTCAGGCCACCATCCTACACCATGGTGCAACTTGCTACCATGCGCCTCGTGCTTAGGCTTTGCAACAATGGCTTCAGCATCCCTAGCCATGAAGGTGAAGTATGTGGAGATAGAAGAACAGGGTGCAGGGGTGATGGAATTTTAAAATATACGGAGATAAGAGAAACGGGTGCTGGGGTGATAGAATTTTAAAATGCTATACTAAAGTACAATGTACTGATAAGACCAACAAATCTTGGCCTTTAAATTACCTGGTTTTTGGTGCATCACACTTGATCAGGTGCATCACAACACTGGCCTACAACAAATTGACATGCACAAAATTATGAGACAAGAAATTGTTAAGTAAACACTAAATACTACGCCCTTATCATTTTACTTTTTATGTAGGTGCTTAAGTTTTAGAGAAATGGTTTTTTGACATAGATATCCTTGTACTCTGTGTCGATATCTCATCCCACCACCATTAGATGGTATGTGGCCTCCACTTGAATGGAGGCCACAGTTTTAGAGAAATGGTTTTTTGACATAGATATCCTTATACTCTGTGTCGATATCTCATCCCACCACCATTAGATGGTATGTGGCCTCCACTTGAATGGAGGCCACATTCCATCTAATAGCGATGGGGTGGGATGTTGGCATAGAGTATGAGGATATCTATGTACATATATCACTACTCTATGTTTCATTTTGCACTCACATTTGCAGTTCATGAGCATAACCATCAGCCACTGTATCACCTCGGTTTTGGCAGCAATTGTAGTTTTATTATAATTATTGAAGAAAGTTAGAATTTTTACCTCAATTTCTTTATCACACTTGGCACAAATATTGGCTTTTTAGATATTGAAGTAGTCATATCACTTTATTTTATTTGATAACCATGCATGTTTTCTATCAGAAATTTGGATGAATAGGTTGCCATTCAAAATGTTAAATAAGATTGGGTTAATGAGAAAACTCCACAGTATTAGGAGTGCTAACTCATGAAAAATTTATACTCTTTTGGTTGGGAGAACCACCAATCTGACCCTCCAAAAGATCAAAATATTAACAATTTAGTCCTTAAAAAATATTTTATTAGTTCGTATTGCCCTAATGATGAATTTTATTATTGCTAATAGGCTTTATTAGTGTTAACAAAAGATGTTTTAAGGATTAATTTGTTAGCAAATGAATTTTTTAGGGACTAATTTGTCAGTGTATTAATCTTTTAGGGACTAATTTGTCAATACATTCATCATTGGGATATTATAGGAGAAAATAGTATCTTTTTAGCGCTAAATTTTCGGTGTATTGATCTTTTGGAGATCCCCTTTTCGTCAATTACAAAAACTCTAGGCATGGGCTAGAGGGAAAATGCAAGGTAATTACATGGTTTAAGTTAGGAATAAATAACAACATGTGGTGCAATGTTGCATGAATAGGATCGGAGTTGTTAGCATGGCTCTATGAAATTAGATGCACCCGTAATATGTTTGGATAACAGAAAAGTGAATAAACTCGTTCCTCTATTTCTCTCTCTGGTTCCTTCCTCTTCATGCATGGTGGCATGAGGCTCTTTGGAAAGGTTTAGTACTTAAAAAAATCACTACTATTAAATATGTGTTTGCTTGAACAGTTCTACTTCTCTATAAAAAAATGTTGCACTTGCCTTTTACAACATTAATGTTAAGCCGAAGCTATTAACAACTTACGGTAGTTCAAGTGATAAATAAATCTAATTAAACCTGAGAAATTTTTATAATGTTAAGAGTTTAAATTTATAAATATATATATATATTATTAGACTCACACAAGAAAAATTATAGAAATCTTCTAACAAAAATTTAAAAAAATAATAAAGTCAAATAGGGTTCTGATATGATTAATTTGATGGCAAAAAACTATTAATTTTAATTAATAATCGAACAAGATTCTATAGCAGTTTCTAAAGTTCAAATCACAAATCTACCCAGAACATTATAAAAAAGAGTTTCATTAGTTATTAGTACATAAAATTGAACATCAAATACAATATTTATATTAACGGAAGCATCATTTTAGTGGTTTGACACTTGTTACTCATGAAATGCCATCTATCGAGCATCCACTACACTGGTCGTGATATCATTAGTTGAGCATGACTTATAACTACTTGATGAAGAATCATTGACAACCAACTCTCTTTCTGTAAAGAATCCAGGCATTTTAGGTTGAGGCAGTGCAAATTCGCTACTCAACATCAAAACCACAGATGACATGCTTGGCCTATCATCTGGACTTTGTTGTACACATAATAGTCCCACATGAATTGATCTTAGCATTGTAGGTAAATTTAATGTATCTCTTATTGGAGCATAAACTATTTCATAGCCTTTGCCTTCTATAAGTAGTCTCCATGCCTGCAAATTTTTTAAACAATTTGATTAATAGGAGAAACATATCAAAAGTGATTAAAATTCAAGTCCATACTTACATGCCCTATATAAGATTAAAGTGGTGATCTTTATGATTGAATCCTTTATTTCTCCTCCCGCTCACTATCTCCAACATCAATACACCAAAATTGAATACATGGGATTTTGTTGAGTAAGCTCTATCAATTATATATGTTGGTGACAGATATCCACTGTACATCCATCCATAAAAATAAAAATAAAAAATTAAAGCAAGCTAAGCCATGATATATGCCATATTGATCATATCAAAGACTTACTAGGTTCCAACTACATGTTGTGTGTGTTTGCTTCAATTTCATTCCCTCCAAAGCTTCTAGCTAGTCCAAAATCTGAGACTTTTGGATTCATTTCACCATCTAACAAAACATTTGTAGCTTTAAGATCTCTATGAACTATTCTATGTCTTTAATCTTGATGAAGATACATAAGACTCCGAGCGATCCCATTGATAATGTGCAAGCACCATGGCCAATCTAGTAACATGCCCTTCTTTTCATTTGTTCACAAGGTAGCCAAGTTAGACAATTTCTCTAACAAGATTATGTACCATGATTGAGAAATAATGGTGCCAAGACTACGCATATTTTGATATTTTGACAAGAAAAACCTAGTAGGAAATTCATGTTCTATAGGTAACAGAATAACAAACTTCAGTACTGAAAAACTTATTACCCTTCCCCATCTCATGAATGGCTGAATATAAAAAAAAAAATATTCTAGTTAATTTCTTTGATGTATCCCGTTTTTCATATATTTTTCAAACAAAGAAAGTCTCATTCACCAAATGAGAATACAATTGCAAGTGAATAAAACAATGCATAAGGTCTTTTTTGGAGTCAAACCAAATATAAAGAAGTCCAAGCTTTTGTTGGGCATAAATTCATAAACCAGCAATCTTTCCTCTGCTTGAATGCATCACCAAGTAGCCTTACTAAATTCCTATGTTGAAGTTTGGCAATATGCATAACTTCATTTTTGAACTCTTGGAGTCCTTGACTTGAATTCTATAAGAGTCTCTTGACAGCTATTTCTCTTTCATCTTTCATTATGCCCTAAAAGTTGTAACAATTTGTACATGGCAAAAGTTTCATATTTAAAAAAATCTGTTTGACATAAATTTACTTAAATTTCAACATTTAGTAGAATTATCCCAATATTGAATAATTTTGTTGCAAGATGCATAATTCTTGAAAAAATTTCTAGAAGATCAATAATATGACACGTAAAAATTAAAGTCTGACAAGCAATTGATTAGTAACAGGAAGAGAAAGTTCAATTAGTAAATAATAGCCTCTTCGTATGTCCCAAGTCAATTTAAATTCCTACAAAAGGCGAAGAAGATGCTAACAAATTTTACGACCTTTTTCTAATTTTACCTGTGCATAATGCATTCATACTGTTTTAAGTTAAGGGCATCTTAGCTAATAAGAAGGGACAAAAGATCTGGTTTGGGCCATCCAGGCATCTTTATAGGTATGAATATGAAATTACATGTTTGAAACAGTAACATGGAAACAACAAACAAAGTTTTCTTTGTGCTCAAGTTATTTATATTGCGAGAGAAAGGATGCTTATCAATGTCCTATTGAAGTCTCAGATGGTTCTCATGAATATTATAGTGTTTGGACGAGTTGTTTACTTTATCTGATAGTTTGCTTTACTTCTTCCAAATAAGCAATTGGCCATTGGACCTGTTTCATCAAATTAGCATCTCTAACCATTTTGGACCATATAGAGGCAAGATTCGCATCATTAGTTGGATAGTTTCAAGGAAATCAATGATCAAATCCAGCCGGAAAATAATATTATGGAATCTAGGCCCAGGGGATGACATTTTTATCGTTCCATTACCTTATAAACTGATCCAAAACCACCTTCCCCGAGTATGTTGTCAGTTGAAAAATTATTTGTTGCAGAAGTAATTATGGATATATCAAACAAAGGTAATTCTAAATCTTCCTCGTAGTGGGCATTCAAAGCACTTGTTTCTCTTTCTGGATGGCCTTTCATTCTTCCTACAAAGTAGCATGTGGTATGTAAGTAAAAATGAAATTGAACTGTAGAACACGCTCAATGTTCTCCATTACTTATATAACTTTTGCTCCACCCCAGATCGAAAATGGAGTAGAAGCAAAGTGTTATTACCAACATTACTTTTCTTACACTAACAGCATGATTCACCCATTTTTTTTGTGGGTGGTATACTTTATTGAATTATATAAAAGGCCTTTGATGTTTCTATTGTCTACTAGTGTATTTGTGGATGATGCTTAATACCAAGCAACCACATCTCAAGGGGAGATAAAGAAACCCAACGGGCCAAGACAATTTTGTTATATGACAGAAGTTAAACTTTACTGGACTGACAACATACATCTCAATCATACATCTAGATCATATATAGATAGAGGTGATCCTAATTTGTTGATAACAGCCTTAGTTTTGCATAACATACAAGAAACAAGCATCATGTAATTTGAGAATTACTTAACTACCTTTCTGTCGTATCTTCCTTCTGTAAATGATGAAGGCCAAGCATAGGATTAAAACCCCTAAAGACAGCACACAACTTATGATGATAGTCTCTTGCTTCCGGTTGTTGGATTTATGTGATTTCTTTCCTTCAATAGCTTCTAAGAAATGTACAGTTAAAAGAAAATAGAGGAGTTGAGAAACAATAAGAAATGATAGAAAGTAAACTACGAAAGAAATAGAAAGTGAAAGAAAGAAATGTTTCAAATTGGTAGACAATCATATACCTAGTTCTGTCCCAGCCATCCTTATGTAAATATCTTCAAGAGATGCATTCAACACTTTCATATCAATTAAATTATCAAACCAGAGTAAACACCCACTTTCCCCTTTACTGATATCCAAAGCTGCATAAGCTGTACAGGAGCAATTCTTCATGCACAACATCCGACAATCTTCAAGGCTAGTATTTCTATCAAACCATGATCTTTCTGTGTCTGGTAATTTCAGCCCGGAATAATTCGAAAATCCATCTCCATGGCAACTCAATGAAGTTTCCGGCCCATTCAGCACACATCCATCCAAGCAACCACATACAGGAAAGTTGTTTATATTACAACTAGCATGTGCTCCACATGTTGCATAAGGATCACAGTCATCGACTGGTAAGTGTGCAAAGGTGGTCCAAGCCATTTTTTCACCACTCCAGGTACTGCGGTGGCTGAATCCATCTGGTGTTAACACCAGCCTATGAAGAACTGACTTGTTGATTAGCTTATATATATAATATACCTCTTGCTCATTAGAAACAAATTTGAATCTAAATATAGAATTTTGTTTCAACTGGGGCGCCCCACTAAACTGAATACCATTCCATGATCCAAAACGAAATCTTTTGGTCGTGCCTTCTCTTAAAACTAATTGTGGATATCCATCAATATCAACATGATAATTGTATCTACCTTGAGATGGATCATCAGAGCTGTTCCATGATGTTAGGTACCAATTTCGACCTGTAATTAGATTTCTTCCAAATTTCTGTCCAGGTAGCAGTGTGTCACACGGATAGTCAAAACTTTGCCACAAAGGATCTTCTGGGTCACTATTGCTTCTCTCCTGCACAATGAAATTCCCAGAACTCAAAAGCTTTGCAACTGGATACTGTGCTGGTCTTGTTGTGTTGGAGGACCAAATGACACTCTTGTTATGGTTGAGAAGGACTAGAATTCCAGTGTCATTGACTGTCAAAACCCCTGAGGAGTCAGTGAGGGGTTTGTTTCTGTTGGCAACCCATACTACTGTCTTTGTTGGGACTTTGTTGGGACTTTGTTATACCAAATTCCCACATAACGGTTCTTGGAAGTTCCTGGGCTGAAGAATCCTAGTGCAAATGTTTCATCAGCTGAAACTATGGTCTCACCATCACTGATAGATTGCAGTGTATTAATAGTATCTCTTGCAGTAGAGACTGCCATATTACTCAGCAAAGGGAGGCAGAATAGAAGTAATGCAAAGCCTTCCATTCAGTTGGTTATATATTCTGCTTCACTAGCTGTGTCAATAATACCTGTCAAAGCACAAAGAAAGTTGAGCTTCATCAACTTTTTTTTTTTTTTTTTTTTATGAAAACTGTTTACAGTAATTTCAGATCATTTACACCAGTTTGTAATTGCTGTTACTCTATAGGACAAAGAACCTAAACTTCTAAGATGCTGAGATATTTATTAGCAAGAAGATGCTAATTAACCTCTCTAAGACTAAAATGATATAAACATGCTGATGAAATCACAGCCTTACCGCGTATAAGGACGTTCGTGGCTTCTTTTCTTTATCCAGTTTGTGATGACAGGCGCGCTCCATATAATGATCTACAAAAGCTCGATGTTGGTAGTCAGACTAACAAACCTCGTGGATAGAACAACTTACTCTTGTTTTAGGAGATGGAAAGAAGGGGATGAAGGCTTCATTATGGAGCAAAACTGAAACAAATTGAATTTCTTACATCGAAATTCCGTACACTAAAATCACAGTGAGAATCATGTGCTGGAAATTTTGATTAGTAGCGAAATTTGTGAAACGATCACAGAGACGAATCAAGCTATTTTGAACAGGATTATGCTGAGTCATCTATCAAACTTAAATTCTGGGCGATTGTCATATATAAATGAAAATTATTATTCTCACGTTTATTATTAGTATTTGTGTCAATAGATAAAATTTGTTGGAAAAACACGTGTGTGAAAAAGTGATAACAACCAAATCCTATATTAGATGAATTAGAGAGGAAAAAAGAGTTTATAAAGTATTAAATTAGAAGAAGATTCGAATATTAACATTTTAATTAAGAGTTCAATCTACACCAAAGTCTAAAATTAACCCAACATCCCTAAATCCACTTAATATAAAAATAAACAATATCAAAATCATTTAATTCCAAATAGCTCAATGCCAAAATTTCCGACAAAATTTTTTGTTGTATATCATCTAGTGTAGTATTAAAATAATGTATAATTATCTTTACTGAAACCAAAAAGGACTCATAGCTTCAAAAAGCTAAGTGTGCCACAGCGTACAACAAAATGATCGTAATGTAGCCATTGCAGTGATGACTAGTAGGCCACGTTAATGAATGCTAACTTATCACGCGAACAACTTTTTGGTGGAAATTTCACATGGGAAGCAAAACTTGAGAAATTCAATGGGATGCTTATATGAACTGGAGACGGCTGGTGTTGGGACGGATCACATGCACATCGATTCCATAATTAATTGTCGTGTACTAACGTTAAAGCTACAGAGAAGGGAGATAGACATGATTTTCCCCCGTCAACCAGGAACTTGACGCATGTTATACTTATCAAAAGGAATAAAGATTTATAGTAACTGGTCAACAAGGAAACCATCTGAGTCGAGTACTCTTGACTTCATTTCATACAAAATGAAGAAAGAACAGTGCTGTGCGCATAAAACCGGCCATAAAAGTGCCCGTTTGTCTTACCGTTTGGAACACCCAAACGAGCTTTTATTGATAGTAGAATGAAAATGCACAGGAAACATGTGTATTTGGTATGACTTCATGACATTTCAACTTCATTCTCAGGCCAATAGAAGTATTTTTAATGAAAATGAATCTATTGTTATTTCTCATTTTGAGAAACCAATCAGAAAGGGCAACTGTATTAATATACCCTTCATTTACTTTTGCAATTACTCTCTTAAAATTATATTATACTCTTTTTGATAATTATATTTCTAAAAATAATTTTACTTTATCTAAATAAAAATAACCAAATACAAATTATTTTTTTAAAAAATAATTCTTTCAACTTTATTCTTTTAAAAATAATTCCTTTAAAAATTAAACCAAATAGAATCAAATTGATTTTGTTCCTTAGATAAAACATGCATCGCATGGTAGTGAATTATATTATCAATTGGCAGATAAAAATGAGGGAAGAAAGTAATGGGTGCGTTTGTTTGTGCTTCTTGTTCAAAAAGAAGTTTTTTTTTCTTAATTTTTTAAAAAAAAGTACTAAAATTTTTATGTTATTTGTTTGTGCTTCTAAAAAAAAGCAGAAACAGATAAGGAGCTGTTTCTCCTAAAAGTAGAAACAGTAGAAGAGAGAGAATGTTGTTCTTTAAAATTAGCAACCACTTTCTTCCCACTTAATTACGATTTTATCCTTAAAATTTTTAAAAACTACTACTCTCTTTCCACGCTCATGCTTTCTCTCTCTCTCTCTATATATATATATATTTTAATTATAATTTTATTAAATAAAATACTTTTATATTTATCACATCCAAATAATTTAATAAATTTTAATTTTGATAAAAAGTACTTATATAATTATATTCAAATATAAAATAATTTTTTGCTTTTGTTTTTACTTCTATTTCTACTTCTACTTCTACTTCTTAAGAAGTACTTTTTCTAAAATCTTCGCCAAATGCCCAATGTGTCTTAACTCTAGAATTGACAACATTTGACAAGTTGTAATTTTAACATAGTACCGACATTTGCAAGACATGACAACAAATGACAGGAGCATGTTCAAAGAGTGGGGTTAGAGGGGGCCATTGATGCTGAAAGTTTTAATTTTCATGGAAACTAGCTACAGGCCGGCGCTCAACACTATTACATTAGTACATTTTTCTAGACAACCTTGAAACATATCAAAATCAATATGCATTAATAACCGGTGATTTCAAGACGGCGTATGCTACGCTTCCTTTTATGTTTGGTGCACCACGCACCTTGTCCATCTAAAGGTGAAGATTAAGGGTGCATATATGCAACTAATCACTGCAAATACGTTCTAAAAGTATCTCTCTCCATCATTTTTTTTTCTCTCTCTGCAAATACACCCATTACACTCTCTCTCTCTTTCTCTGTGTGCATGTCTCCACCGCCAGCCATCGCTCAGTTGCTTGCCACTAGCCACCTCATTTCTGCTCACGTCACCGGCGACCACCTTCACACCCCCACGGTGGCCAGTCCCTTGGTGGCGGCAAGATTTCTGTCAAAGTCACCTCACTAGGGCTGCCGGACTTACTCATCGTGGTCGTTGTGCGACGGTACCACTGAGTGACGACAAGGTCCTCGAAAAGGCAAGATGAAGGTGCTCCTGGCTCCGGCATACTCAAACTTGGAAGGGATGAAGTTGATGCGAGCTAGGGTCAATGCGGAGGCGTCGTGGATGAAGTCGATGCCGGTAGACATCGCCGGAGGAGGTGGCATGGAAGTGGCCGGTAGGGGGAGGGAAGACGACCAACGAGAAGGTGCTAAAGAAGGATGTTGGAATTTTATCCCCAGATCATCTTGTTTACTCCGATTAAAGCATGTAACCAGTACAATTATTAGAACAAGAATGAGCTCATCTTTACCTGGAGTTGTAGGAGAACTCATGGAGTCCATGATTCTAACTTGATTTCGTTCTTCAATTTGAGAAGCAAGGGAAAAGATTTGGGAAGAAAACAGAGAGGAAGAGAGGAAAGGAGAGAAAGATTGAATCCTCCTATTCCCAGGATTTCCAAAATGAGCGTTCTATTTCTATGGGGCCAAAGACGCCTATATATAGGGTTAGGAGGAGGGACCTCTCCGTGTGTCAACAAAATGTAGAGCCAAGCCACCCATTATAGCAAGGCTAATACACAAGGCCTATATTATATCCTTTTATATTATTTAACCCAATAATAATATAAATCACATAATTGGGCTAAATGAAATGCTCTATTGATTGGCATTCAATTAATCTGAGTTTTAGAATTGAAAATTATGATCTGATTTATGGTAGTCCACCCACATGATAATTTATTAAATTTATCATTCTCCTACTTGAACAACATAAATCAGACTACGATTTTGAGTAAAATAGTACTCCAGATTAATTTACAATACGTGGCCACAATATAATGCCAAACTTGAGCTAATATTTTAGCTACAGGTCCAATATGGGATTATAAGATCTCAACAATGCAGAAAATCACACTCGAAGGAGTATTGATATCATATACGCAAAACTTTTATATCCCAGTGACCTTAAACAAAAGTAGGATATGAATTGTTGGGAAAACACAATGAAATGGCATGCTAATATGTGATCCAGCGCAATTCCCAATCAAAATGGCCCAAGCATCCACCCCAGATGCCATATGAGATATATATCTCAATAACAAAATGAGACTAGGTCCAAAATGTCTTCACGATATGCCATTATTTACAATAATCAAGTTGTGCAAAATATATAAACAAATGCAACAATAATAATGGCAATAACAGTCACTAAAGTTGTCTTAAGACATTACAAAATATGTGAAGTCACAACAGCTTTTAAATACAAACTCTCACTAACCCAACATATCAAAAGACCTCACTACACCCATACGGGTTACATGATCAACAAAGACTTAGACAGTCAATCCTTTGGTTAAGGGATCAGCAATCATAAACTCAGTAAAAATATGCTCGACATGTGTTTGAAACTATTGAATCTTTTCTCTAACAAACATGAGTTTTGTGTCAAAGTGTTTTGCTCGCTTTGAACTTTTATTGTTATGAGAGAAGCATACAACGACAAAGTTGTCACAATATATTGTTAGAGGCCTAGAAATATTCTCTACAATACCAAATTCTGCAATAAGGTTTCTCAACCATATTGCTTGATGTGTAGCCTCATAACAAGCAATATACTCTGCTTCCATGGTTGAGGTAGCTGTAAGCGTCTATTTGGCACTTTTCTAGGAAACAGCACCTCCTGCCAACATAAAGATATAACCTGATGTAGACTTATAATCATCTGGACAACCGCCATAATCAGAATCAGAATAGCTGGTCATCTCAAGATAGTTTGTTCTTTTGTAAGTAAGCATGTAATCTTTGGTACCCTACAGGTATCTCATAACTCATTTTGCAGCTTGCCAATGAGCCAGACCAGGTTTGCTCAAGTATCTCCCAAGTATACCAACAACAAAAGCAATGTCAGAGCGTGTACAGACTTGAGCATACATTAGGCTGTCAACAGCAGAAGCATAAGGGACCTTCTCCATTTCTGCAATTTCATCATCATTACGAGGGCATTGGTCATTAGAGAACCTTTCATATTTTTGAATGGGCGCTTTGCAAGGCTTACATGACCCCATATTGAATCTGTTCAGGGTTCTCTCAATATATCCCTTTTGAGACAAACCAAGAATACCACGAGATCGATCACGATGAATCTCAATGCCCAAAACAAAAGATGCGTCACTGAGGCCCTTCATATCGAAATGTGTCGTCAACATCCGTTTGGTCTCATTTAGAAAGTGAACATCATTGCTAGCCAAAAGAATATTATCAACATATAGAACAAGAATGATGAATCTACTCCCACTATTCTTGAGGTAAATGCATTGATTCATTACATTTTCCTTGAAACCAAGAGACATGACTATACGATCAAACTTTAGATACCATTGCCTTGAGGCTTGTTTCAAGCCATCAATTGATCTTCTTAACTTACAGACCATATGTTCCATGCCATTTAAAATAAACCCATCAGATTGATCCATATAAACATCCTCATATAAATCACCATTTAAAAAGGCAATTTTAACATCCATCTGATGAAGGTCCAAATTACAATGAGCAACAAGAGCCATCACAACACGAAAGGAATCTTTAGTAGAGACAAGGGAAAATGTCTCTTTATAATCTATATTTTCCTGTTGATTGTATCCTTTGGCAACAAGTCTGGCTTTATATCTTTCTATTTCTCCTTTGGCATCACGTTTGGTCTTGAACACCCATTTATAGCTAACAGTCTTACAATCAGTTGGTAATTCCACTAAATCCCATACATTATTCTTTCTCATAGAAGTCAATTCATCCTCCATAGCAGCCAACCATTGGGAACTATGAGGACTAGAGATAGCTTCTTGGAAAGTGATAGGATCAGAATCCTCAATAGATGTGAACTCATGTTCTTGTAGATATACAACATAATCTCTAAATCTAGTCAACTCAGTAGATACAAGAACTTGCTCAGATCTTCTTGGTGGAAACACAAGATCTAGATTCTGTACATCATCTCCAACATGTTGATTAGCATCAGCACCAATAGTGGGATTAGTGGGATCTAAAACAAATGGCATAGACTCTAGAATAGAAGTAATAGGTGTTGGAAGAATAACACGCTCTTCTCTTAAGCTAACAACATGTGGCTCTTGAGTTGCAACTTGTTCTGATTCCCCTGCACGATCAGATTCTATAATTCTGGTCGTATATGTGGGACAGTAAAATATAGAACCTCTTGAGCTGATACAATATCCAACAAAGAAACCACTAATGGTTCTAGGATCAAGTTTCTTTGTTTCTAGATTATAAAGTCTAACCTCTGCTTTGCAGCCCTAAACATGAAAATGCTTTAAGGTAGGCCTTTTCCCTATCATCAGCTCATATGGAGTCTTTGGAACATATTTACTTGGCACATGGTTCAAAATGTAAGCTGCAGTTCTCAAGGCTTCTCCCTATAAGAACTCTAAAAGAGTAGAATGACTGAGCATACATCTCACCATTTCCATGAGGGTACGATTTTGCCTTTCAACAACTCCATTTTGTTGTGGAGTACTAGGCATAGTGTATTGTGTCTCACTACCATATTTCGGGAGAAATCTAGCAAAAGGCCCAGGATTTCTGCTAGTTTCATCATATCTATCATAAAATTCACCACCTCTATTAGATCTTACACCCTTGATCTGAGTGCTAAATTTTAATTCAACAACAGCTTTGAACATTTTGAAGGCATCCAAAGATTCAGATTTCTCATGCAACAATTCAATCCATCCATATCTAGAGAAATCATCGATAAAGGTAATAAAGTACCTAAAACTTCCTAATACAATAGGAGTAATGGGCCTACAAATATTAGTATGAATCAACTGCAGTATTACTTCGCTTCTACTAGCCTTATTCTTTTTGGTTCCAGTAGTGAGTTTTCCCTTCACGCAATCAATATAGGTTTCAAAATTAGAGAAATCTAAATCATAAAGAATGTTCTCCTTGATCAATCTCTCCATTCTTTCCTTGGAAATGTGTCCTAGCCTCTTCTGCCACAGCATAGAAGAACTTTCAATAGTTCTGCCATGTTTATCCCTGATAATGCTATTAATATCAGATTATCGTTGGTCAACAGAAGAGGAATCAACATTCAACATATATAAACCATTTGACAAAATGCCATAACTAACCAAAACAGAGTCATAATATATATAAACTCATCCACCACCAAAATGAAAGGAATATCCACAACTATCAAAAGCAGAAACAGAAACCAAATTCCGTCTCATTGAAGATACATAAACAATATATTTCAAAACCAGTTCATGTCCACTACATAATCTTAAACAAACTACTCCTATGTGCTTCACTTTGACATTAACTCCATTTCCCACTATGATCGCCAATTCTCCTTTATTTGGCTTTCTCCTGGTTTAGAGCTCCTATAAAGAGTTAGTGACATGAATACTTGCCCCAGTATCTAACCACCAAGTATTAGAAGAAAGGTCAACTAAATTCGATTCAAAACACACTAGAGCTAGAGGATTACCTTTCTTCTTTCTCTCAAGCTAGTTCTTAAACTTATAACAGTCAGACTGTTTATGTCCAACTATACCACAGAATCTACACTTGCCATTGAATTTTGGCTTGATTCCGGCATTCTCACCGGCTTCCTGAGCTGAAGAAGGTCCAGCCTTATTCCTTCCTTTCTTCTTGAATCGAGACTTACCAATCTTCCCTTTAAAAAATTTCTTCTTATTATCACCGTCCTTGTTAGAAGCTAGTTGCACAACATGGGCTTTGCCCTTTTTCATATTCTGTTCCTCTTGTGTGAGGATTGAGATCAACTCATCAACAGACCATTCTTCTTTCTGTGAGAAGTCCTTAACACATCACACTCAGATGGAAGAGAGTCCAATATTTGCCAGACCAGAAAATCGGTTCCTAACTCCACTTTCATGGATTTCAGTTTGTTATATCAATTGGTGAGCTTCATGGCATGCTCACGAACACCAGAAAGGCCATCATACTTGGTCTTGGTCATCAAATCAAGATAATGCGCTTTCTCGGTCTTATCAAACTTGAATTTTTTGCCAACGGATTCAAGAAATTCCTTTGCACTATATGTCTTAGGGATATTATCCTTGATAGTTTTGTCCATGCTGTACTTCAAGGTCATTAAACAGACCTTGTTAGAATGAGCCCACTTTTCACACTTCGCTCTGTCAGCATCAGAAGACTGATCCGTGGGCTTTGGTGGCTCATCTTTAGTGAGAGCAGCATCAATATTCGAAATAGCAAGGTAAAGTTTCACATATTCAAGCCAATCTTCATAATTTGTCCCGTTGAGCTTTATCAAAGTGCTCATATTCACAGGCAAAGCAGGAGTGATTTCATATATTAGTGGGAGATTTTTATGTCGAACATATCAACATAAAGATTGAGCCATTAACAATAGTATAGTTCCCTCATGCAATCGTAATCCTGCCAAAGGGTCTCAAATTACGTTACATGAGTAAACTCCCAATAAAACAATAGAATCATATCCTTAAAGCTAATATCGAGAGGATACTGAGAACTCAAAGGACACAATTATCCACTCATCAAGAATCACGTTAATAAAGACAAACCGAAGGGTAGATGCATTATCAACATAATTCTTAACGCAACACCAGTAACAATATTATTTACAAAATTGACATTTCATCATAATTGGTCTCGCGAAGGCGAACTCACAATTATGAAAAACGTCTTACAATAGCATCAATATATCTCAAGTAATAGTTCTCAAAGTAATATTGCATATTATTTAATAATAACAACATTTCATAATTTTAATGTGCAACATAATAAACATAAAGAGAGCAAAATTATTCCAATAAGCAAAATGAATTAACTCTGAAAATATACTTGCCACAATTTGCCCAATAATAGCATAAATATGTAGAAAATTTTTCAAGCCAAAATTCGGAGACTATCATATAATTTTGTGCTATTTAAATTCAAAATAAATTACGATAAATATTTTTAGTGCTCAAAATAATTAAATAAAATTTATCAATAATTCTAATTTAATTAATTATTGAATTCTGCAAAATTTGGTAAATTTTGGGCCACATTAAGGCCCTCCACGCGCTGCATGCACTTCAGGCCCACAAGTGGGCCATCAAAGCAGCCCAAACAGTGCATCCCTTTTCCTCCAGACGGGTCAGACACGGGTCACACAGGTTCTGCCATTAATGGTGACACAAAGCTCGCTCTGCTCCGTTTCTTCGTGCAAAACCAACCTAGATTAGAAAAGGAACTCAACATGAACAAAACCCCTCAAAGAAATCATGGATTCATGGCCATTTGTTGCTCAAAACCGCGATGAACAACTCGGGTTTTCGCCATTTTCTCCCTCAAATCTCAACAAAAATTGGTGTTCTTGGTCTTGTTAGATTTGTCATGATGAGAGCTACAAAACCCCTATGGATATCGAACTCAAATCGGCCTAAATAATTAAGTTGGATTTTCGATCTAAGTTAGGGTTCCTTTTTGGGCTTGTACGATTCTTTCTCATTTGGACACCGTTTTGAATAATCTACACCTCGGTTCATTCATAATCACTCCAAGAACAAAAGCCCTCAATCCATTCTTAAATTAATCGAGTAGAACAAAAAATCCCAATTCAACTGGTTTAGGGTTCATGTACATGTATACGATTTCAACTTCTCAAACACCCAATCTCTCACAAAAAGGAACGATTTTACAGCCATAATCAGAGTCAAAACCTTGTTTGATACCAATTGTTGGAATTTTATCCCTAGATCATCTTGTTTACTCCGATTAAAGCATGTAACCAGTACAATTATTAGAACAAGAATGAGCTCATCTTTACCTAGAGTTGTAGGAGAACTCATGGAGTCCATGATTCTAACTTGATTTCGTTCTTCAATTTGAGAAGTAGGGGAAGAGATTTGGGAGAAAACAGAGAGGAAGAGAGGAAAGAAGAGAGAGATTGAATCCTCCTACTCCCAAGATTTCCAAAATGAGCATTATGTTTCTATAGGGCCTCAGACACCTATATATAGGGTTAGGAGGAGGGACCTCTCCCTGTGTCAACAAAATGTAGAGCCAAGCCACCCATTATAGCAAGGCTAATACACAGGGCCTATATTATATCCTTTTATATTATTTAACCCAAGAATAATATGAATCACATTATTGGGCTAAATGAAATGCTCTAATGATTAGCATTCAATTAATCTGAGTTTTAGAATTGAAAATTATGATTTGATTTATGGCAATCCACACACATGATAATTTATTAAATTTATCAAACGAGGATTTGAGGTAAAAGATGAGAGTTGCGTAGTTGCTAGAGTACACCACTAACATGCAAGTGTATAGATAATCTATCAATCTGACACTCTTAGATGGCAAGATGCATCACGCACTAAACTTAACAGGGTGCGTTACGGACGCCGCCATGATTTCAATTAAACAAATATGCTTGTAAAAATATATGGGAATTATATATTAATAATTGGGGATCATAGATATTTTACTAGTATATTTAATTAAAGAATTTCACATTAATTATTAGTTACTTTATTATATATTACCTCCATCTTGAGACAATTGTCCAATTTTAAATGCGTATATGAATTAAGAAAATAATTGAAAAAGTTTTAATATTAGAGAAATTTATATATATTTAACAAAATTATCCTTACTTAATTCTCTCTCTTCCTTAATTATCTTTTTCCACTTGCTCTCTCTCCTCTATTTAATAGAGGTATAATTGAGAAAAAATAATTAATATTGCCTAAATATCCTAAATAAACAATTGTTTATAAAGAAATAAAATTTTAAAAGTGGACAATTATTTTAGGATATAGGTAGTACATCACATTTACCAAAAACGTAATTATATAAAATTGTAGATATTCATATATTTATGCTCTTCTAGTAATATGTAAAATCATATATACAAAAACCATTCCTATATAATATAGACCATTTATTTAAGATATTGAAGTTGCTAATTTTTTTATTTAAAAAAAGTTCAAAAGTCCTTTTAGCAAACTCTCAAACTTATTCCAACTCTACAAGAACTTTAATCCTATTTTTCCATCCAATTGGTGCAAAACTTCCACTCTCAAGCAGTCAAGCTTCTTCCCAATCCTCATGGAAAAAAGGCATTATAATTAGAGGAGAAAGACAAAGCAGAACCTGCTTTATCATATCTTACAATCACCCTCTCTGCCACTATTAAGATCTGATCATGGTTTTAAATTATAGTTACGGTCACGATTACAGTTACATTACAATGTAGAAAAATACGGAAAAATATATCTAGAATGATCATAATTACCATTATGATGCAGTTGTAGAGGGCACCGCAATTCGAAACCATACTCCCAATCGTACCATGTATGCCACAAAAGTTTGGATGCCAACCTCCAATATTCCATCTTTATCCACCTGCCAAAACTACCCGCGTCTCTCTTACTAATTGCAACATCGGTAATATATATATATATATATATATATATATATATATATATATATATATATATATATATATATATATATATATATATATATAAAATTGTGAATGCAGAAAACTAAGTGACGGTAGTTATAATCAAATTGTGAACAGACGTGAGTGCAAGCGTGTGTACGTAGTATTGAGTGTTTATATTTTTATTACTGTTAAGTATTAAAAGAACTTTTAATTAATATTATGTTAAAAAAAACTAGTAATCCTAGTAGATTAGATAAGCTGATTAAACGTTGAGATGTATAACTAATAGAAATTTGTCACGTCATAATAATTTTAGGTATCCTCTAATTAATTATACGATGTACCGAAGCATTTATCTATAAACGAAAAAAAAAATTGTAGTCATTTTTCTTTGTGAGATAAGGGGTATCATTATAGATTCGGCCCATTTGAACTCTCATATGAGTAATCTTCATTTGACTGCAAGAGTACAAAAGCTATATATATGAAGCCACTAGAAGTGTTCTAATGATGAGAGATTTTGATAGTATGTATGAGATTAAATATTCGAATCTCATTGTCACGGATATAAAAAAAAAGGAAGTTATCTATTCTTCCTACAAGAATTGCCTCCTTAAAATTTGAAGGGTTAAGATTACTTACGGAAAAAAATGCAATATTTTCCTCATATAAGTGTATCCATTTCTAATGTATGCTATACCTTGACATGTTCAAATAACTTTTTTCCAACGACTTCAACCACCTTTTAATTTCCCCCCGTCGGTGGCTAAACTCTCAAGTTCACTAGTGCTTCACTTTAACCTCTTCTTCACAGTGGTGTCTTACATTTTGAACACCCTTGTCTTTTTATTTTGAAATATTTATTGTAAGAAGTTGTGTCTGATTACAGACATATACAGCATTAGTTAGCATTCATATGCAAGGATGTATTCAACTGCTACAAAACTAAGTATGAAATGCCCCCTATCGAGCTTCTAATAGGCTGATTGTGACTTGATTAATTGAGCATGGTTTATAACTACTTGATGAAGAACCCTCTCTAGGCATCTTTCTTTCTATAAAGAATCCAGGCATTTTAGGTTGAGGCAGTGTGGATTCACTACTTAACATGAAAACCACAGATGACATGTTTGGCCTATCATCTGGACTTTGTTGCACACATAGCAGTCCCACATGAATTGATCTTAGCACCATAGATGAATTTATTGTATCTCTTATTGGAGCATAAACTATTTCATAATATTTGCCTTCTGTAAATAGTCTCCACGCCTGCACATTTTTTAAACCATTTAGTTAATAGTAGAAGCATATCAAAAGTGATTAATATTCAAGTCGATGCTTACATGCCCCAGAAGATTAAAGTGGTGATCTTGATGACTAAATCCCCTATTTCTCTTCCCACTGACTATTTCCAACACCAACACACCAAAACTGAATACATCAGATTTTGTTGAGTAAATTCCATCAACTACATACTCCGGTGATAGATATCCACTGCACAACATCCATTGAAAAAAATTCAAAGCAAGCTAAGCCATCATATGTAACAATATTAATCATTCGAGACTTACTAGGTTCCAACCACATGCTGTGTGTTTGCTTCAGTTTCATTCCCTCCAAAGCTTCTAGCCAATCCAAAGTCTGAGACTCTTGGGTTCATTTCAGCATCTAGCAAAACATTGGCAGCTTTGAGATCTCTATGAACTATTCTATATCTCGAATCTTGATGAAGATAAAGTAGACCCCGAGCAATCCCATTGATAATGTGCAAACGCCTTGGCCAATCTAGTAACATCCCCTTCTTTTCATCTGATCACAAGGTGGCCAATTTATACCATTTCTCTAATAAGATTATGAACAATGATTGAGAAATAACTATGCAAGGACTAAGCATATTTTGAAATTTTAACAAGAAATAATTAGTAGGAAATATGTTTCAACAGTTTTTGTAGGTAATAGATTGACAAACTTTAGTGCTAAAATTCTTATTGCTATTCCCCATGTCATGAAAGAATGAACATAAAAATCTACTTTCTGGTTAATTTCTTTACTAGCATAAACATTGACACGGACACAAGACACGACACAACACGTATATAAGGGACACACCAAGGTTTAAAAATTTTATGATACGGACACACACACACACACACATATATATATAGATATATAATGAAAAATTTAAAGAAAAAAGATTCATTATTATATAATATCATTTATATAAACTTGATTTTTGTCTTATTTTCTATATTCAATATTAGAAATTATTTAAAAATTCAAAATAAACTCATAATTTATGTATTATTTCCTTTTTCAAATTGTAAATAACCTTATCTATGTTGTGTCTTTCTATGTCGGAATCAGATATGCATATCATCAGTGTGTCATACAAGATCTGACACAGACACATGTCCAATACATAGACATGGCACCCAAAATTTGTGCGTGCTTCATAAATATTTTTCAAACAAGGCTCATTCACTAAATTATGGGAATACAATTGCAAGTAAATTAAACAATGCACAAGGTTTTTTTGAATCAAACCGAATATGAAAAAGTCCAAGCTTTTGTTGGGCATAAATTCATAAACCAGCAATCTTTCTTCTCGTTGAATGCAGCACCCTAGTAGCCTCACTAAATTCCTGTGCTGAAGTTTGGCAATATGCATAACTTCATTTTTGAACTCTTCGAGTCCTTGGTCTGAATTCTGTGAGAGCCTCTTGACAGCTATTTCTCTTCCATCTTCCAAAATTCCCTGAAAGTTGTAACATTTGTATGTTACAAAAGATTCAGATTTACTAAAATTAGTTTGACATAAATTTGCTTGAGTTTTATCATTCAGTAGAACAATTCCAATATTGAAAAACTTTGTTGCAAGATGCAAAATTCTTGAAATAAATTCTAGGAGTTCAGCAATATGACATACGATGAATTAGAATTTGATAAATAGGTGATTCATAACAGGAAAGACACTTCAAGTAGTACCCTGAATATGAGGTGGAATTTAAAACTCAGTCCACAAAGGTAATTTGCAAACTGTTTGGGAGATGAGATTTGCAAGGAATTTGCTTCTCAACAAGAAAGACTGGATCAAGAATATGGTGGTATCACACTGCCAGCAATCAAGGTTTAAATGGATTGGCACATCGTCTTCTCTAATTGCAGAAACAGATGACAGAATGGTAAGGTGGCAGGAATAGATTTTGCTGTTATATCAACACAGTAAAGGAAGGACTACATGCTTTTTGCAATATCAGATTGTTCGCGGTCTTGCTGGTGGCAATGGTGATGTTTATCAAGCTAGTCTTCAGCTGATGTGATGACTCTGCTCTTGGACTTTTTCATCTTGTTGGTGGTTGTATATAGTGTTTTAGCTTTTAATCTGTTTGCTCCATTCATAATCATCGGCAGGTGTTTAATCTATAGGTGAATACTAAGATTAGGTTGCTGCTGTTATGTTGTTCTGTTTTTTACCTTGAGACTGGGATCAGTTTTTTTGTTTGTTGCTGTTTAGCTCCTCACTTTTGTCTGTGAGTCGAGCCTTATGTATAAAACTATCGGAAAAAAAAAGGGAAAAACTCGAAGTGGTAAATAATAGCCTCTTCATATGTCCCAAGTCAATTTAAATTCCAACAAAAGAAAAAGAAGTTGCCAAAAAAAATAATTTACGACCGTTTTCTAATTTTACCTGTACTAATTTTGCCATCAAGACATCTTTATACGTATGAATGTAGACTAAACTACATGTTTAAATGGTAACATGAAACAACAAACACATTTTTCTTGGTGCTCAAATTATTTACATTGGTGACGAGAAAAGTTGTGCATATATGTCCAACTAAAGTCTCACTTGGTGCTTATGCATATTTACATTGTGTTTGGATGATTTGTTTATTTCTTCCCATAGTTTGCTTTACTTCTTCCATATAAGCTATTGGCCATAGGACCTATTTCATAAAATTGGAATCTCTAACCATTTTTGGACGATATAGAGGAAAGATTCATAGCATCTGTCAAATGGTTTCAAGGAAAATTGATGATGGAATCCAGCCAAAAATAAAATTGATCAAGAATATTAGGCATTCTAGGTTCAGGGATGACATTTTTATCATTCGATTACCTTATAAACTGATCCAAAACCACCTTTCCCCAATATGTTGTCAGTTGAAAAATTATTCGTTGCAGAAGTAATTGTGGACAAATCAAACAAGGGTAATTCTAGATCTTCCTCATGTTGATCATTTATTGCACTTGCTCCTCTTTCTGGGTTGCCTTCCATCTTTGCTGCAAAGTAGCATGTGCTATGTAAATAAAAAAGGAATTGAAATGTAGAACATGCTAAGTGTTCTCCGTTACTAATACCTTCAGCTCTACCCAAACATAAAAAGGAATAGAGCAGAATGGGGTTACCTAGCATTACTTTTCACCATTGTTAGTAGGACTCACTTTGTCTTTCTGGTAAGCTTTATTGAATCAGATAAAGAAACCAAAGAAGCCAAGATACTTTTGTTATATGACAAAGGTAAAATGTACTTTTTAGTCCCTTAAGTTATTTTTTTATTTTTATTTTAGTCTCTCAATTAATTTTTATTTATTTTGGTTCTCTAACTAATTTTTAGTTTATTTTGGTCCCTAACTCTTCACTGTTAAGAGATTAAAATGAACAGAAAATTAATTACAGGATCGAATGAACAAATAAATAGTAATTGGGGGACTAAATCGAACAAAAAAATTACTAAAGAGATCAAAACAAAATACGAAAATCAGTTGAGGGACCAAAGGTCTATTTTGCCCTTGACAAAACTCAAAAGTTCAACTTTTTGGACCAAGAACATACATCCTAACAATATGCAGAGGTGATCCAAATTTGTTTATAACAACTAGTTTGCATATATAACATATAAAAGAATCAAGAATCAAATAATTTGAGAATTACTTAACTGCCTTTCTGCCGTGTATTCCGTCTATAAATGATGAAGGCTAAGCATAGGATTAAAGCCCCCACACAGCTTACGATGATGATAGTTTCTAGCTTTCGAGTTTTGGATTTATGTGATTTCCTTCTTTCAATAGCTTCTAAAACCATGCAGTTAAAAGAAAATAGAGAAGTTGGAAAACGGTAAGAACTAAGAAATGACACAAGATAGAATTGAAAGAAGCAAAAGGGAAAAGAAAGAAAACTTTCAAATTGGGAGATATCGTGTACCTATTTCTGTCCCTGCCAACCTTACGTAAATATCTTGAAGAGATGTTGTAAACTCTTTCATATCAATCAGATCATCAAACCAGAGTAAACACCCATTTGCCCCTTTACTGATATCCAAAGCTGCATAAGCTGTACATGAGCAATTCTTCATGCACAACACCCTACAATCTTCAAAGCTAATACTTTTATTAAACCATGATCTGTCTGTATCTGGTAATTTTAGCCCTGGAACCTTCAAAAACCCATCTGTATGGCAACTCAGTGAAGTTCTCCTAACACAATCCCCTGCCGTATTTTGCACAAATCCATCCAAGCAATTGCATGCAGGAAAGTCGTTTGTATTACAGCTAGCATATGCTCCACATGTTGCATAGTGATCACAATCATCCACTGGTAAGTTTGAAAAGGTGATCCAACCCGTTTTTTCATCTTTCCATGTACTGCGGTGGCTAAATCCATCTGGTGTTAACACTGCCCTATGAAGAACTGAATTGTCGACAAGCTCATATATATAATATACCTCTTCCTCATTAGAAACAAATTTAAAGCTATATATAGGATTTTGTTTCAATTGGGGCGTCCCACTAAACTGATTACCATTCCATGATCCACAACGAAATCTTTTGACCGTGCCATCTCTTAAAACTAATTGTGGATATCCCCCAATATCAATTCGATAACTATATCTACCTTGAGATGGATCATCACGACTATTCCATGATGTTAGGTACCGATTCAGTCCTGTAATTAGATTTCTTCCATGCTTCATTCCAGGTAGTAATGTGTCACCTGGATAGTCAAAACTTTGCCACAGAAAATCTTCCGAGTCACTATTGCTTCTCTCATGCACAACGAAATTCCCAGAATCCAAAAGCCTTGCAACCGGATACTGCGCGGATCTCGTTTTGTTGGACGACCAAATGACGCTCTTGTTATGGTTGAGAAGAACTAGGATTCCAGTGTCATTGACCTTCAAAACCCCTGATGAGTCAGTAAGGGGTTTGTTTCTGTTGGCAACCCATACTACTGTCCTTGTTGGGACTTTGTTATACCAAATTCCCACATAACGGTTCTTGGAAGTTCCTGGGCTGAAGAATCCTAGTGCAAAGGTTTCGTCTGCTGAAACTAAGGTCTTACCATCACTGATAGATTGCAGTGTATTAATAGTGTCTCCTGAAGTAGAGACTGCTATTATGTTCAAAAGAGGAAGGCAGAATAGAATCAAGGTAAAGCCTTCCATTTGGTTGTTTATATTTTCTTCTTCGCTATCTATATTACTGGGGGTCTGAGCAGTCCTCTAGCAGTGTCAATAGTAGCTGTGAAAGCATAAAGAGAGTTGATCTTCATCAATTTTTCTTGTTATGAAAATTGTTTACAGTAACTGTAGATCATTTACAGTAGTTTTGTAATTGCCGTTATTCCGTGGCACAAAGAACCTCAACTTCTACGATGTTGAACTGTTTATTAGCAAGAAGAAGCTAATTAGCCCCTTCTAAGACTAAAACGATATAAACATGCTGATGATACCACAGCCTTACCGTGTATTAGTGACATTCATGGCAATGATAGCATCTTTTCTTTTTCCAGTTTCTGATGACTCCATGTAATGATCTACAAAAGCTCGAAGTTAATTGGTACTCATACCAACATACCTCGTAAACAGAACAACTGACACATGTTTTTGGAATGAAGGCTTCATTATGGAACAAAACTGAAAGATAAATGACGTTTCTAAGGCGTCATCTATCGAACTCTAAACTTCTAATTTTCCTAATAAAAATTATTATTCTCGCGCTCATTATTACTAGTATCACGCTATCTGCATCAATAGTCAAAATGTTTTTTGTCGTAGGCATTGCAGTCATGACTAGTATTCCACGTTAATGAATGCTAATTCATTAAGTGAATAAATGTTTGTGGAAATCTCGCATGGGAAGTAAAGCTTGAGAAATTGAATTGGATACTTACATGAACTGCATAACTGGTATCTCTTCTTGTTTTAGATTCATTTACACGTCGATGTCATATAATTAATAGTTGTGTAGAAATGTCAAGAGTTACAGAGTGGGAAGAAAGACTTGATAGTTCATAGTCAACCAGGAAAATCCTTTGCCGTATGTTATACTCACCAGAATATGGAAAGACTTTTAGCATGCTTGATTTCTTGTTTGCAAAGTTCCAAATTGTAGTTGGCCAAAAGAGTTATAGCGTTTGCCCACCATATCGTTAAATTGAAAGATGCACTTTACAGTAGGTGGTCAACAAGCAAGTCGTCCGAGCGAGTCTTGGCCTCATCTCTTACAAATATATATTTTTTAATTCTAATATTTTAAAATTAATAATTTAATTTTAAAATAATTTTTAACATTAATTTAGTTCAATACCAATAATTCAATGAAAAATTTGATTTTATATAAAATTTATTATGACTAAATTAATGTTAAAACTCAAAATATTAATATTAAATTGATATCAAAATTTAAAGTGTTAGGACTAAATTAATGTCAAAATTTTTTTAAGACTAAATTGATATCAACTTCAAAGTATTAGAACTAAATTGATATAAAAAATTTTTCAAGACCAAATTGATATTAACTTTAAAATATTAGGACTAAAAAGAATTTTTTTTATTATAATCATCTAATTTTTATTATAACTATCTTAAAAGTTATCCTAAAATATAATTAATTATTATTGTAAATCAAAATTAATCTCTAATAAATATAAATAAAATAAAGAAATCATTTTAGTATTTTTGACGTTAAAAAAAAAGTTGTCGTTCTTTCGATATTTATTAATTCAGTTGTAACATTAGAAATATAAATAAAATAATAGGTCATATAGTTGATATATCAAATACTAAAGACACATTGTTAGATGTTCTACGATTAAAAGAAAGCTGTACTTGTTTATTATTCACAACTCAATGTACCAGTTTTGTGAATTATCACTATCTCTTATATTATATTTTTAATATAATTAATATGTTAAATTATAAATGGTATTTAATATTATTTTTTTTTATTCTATGAATATTTAATAATTTCTCAACACTTATGTATACATGACAATAACTTTTCCTTATTCTATAAATGTACCCTAAAAAACTTTCACATAAAAAACATAAGTTGATAAGTATAAAAGTTTACTGTTCTGTTTAAGATGAAAAAATGTATCCAAGAATTTCTCCACATGGTATAAATTTTTCAGAAATGATACTCACACCGTGGACAAAGTTTCACGAATGATAAAATGAGTGGTTGAAATTTATTTGTGACTACAAAATTATAGATAAAATCTAGCTAGTGTAGGAAATTTTTGTGAACTATCCGCATCCTAAACTTTTAATATTGAGCACTGAAACTTTGCAAATTAAGCTTTAAAATAGTTTTAGAAGTATTTCTTTTATTATCTCTTTTTTTGGCTTATGTGAGAAAAAATGGTTATATGCGAAATATTTATATACAGCTTATATAGTTATAGAAAGTGTATCAAATGAGAGGAGTGATTTATTATGAGAGTGAGAGGATCAAATCTTGACCATTGGATTTTACGTAAATGGTCAAGATTAAAACATAAAGTCATATGACTTTTTTAAGTGATCATGTGATCTTTAAACAACTTTAAATCATGACCATCTATATATGGTTATACTGTCCAAATTTGCTCTACTCACTCTCATAATAAATCACTCCTTTTATATGATACACTCCCTATAGTTATATATGTTATATATAAATATTTTTTATTTAATCTTCTTTTAATAAATTAATTTCTATCAAATCCTTTCAATTTTGATAGGATTTTAAATACAAAACAATTAAATTCATAAAATTTGATAAATGAAATTATTTTTTATTTTTAAAATATTCAAACTTAAAATTTAATTTATAAATTAAATCAATTCTTATTTTTTTCCATTTTAAACAGATTCAATATTCTGTTAAATGTAGTGATCAAATTTTTACTCATCTATTTGTTATGATGTGAGTAAAATCAATAGCCAAATTGTATGTGCTTTATAATTTATGGGCGAGTTGTTACACCACCCAATATTTCAGAAATAAAATTATAATTTTTCTCAATTAATAAAGGTATGCACTTTTAAGAAAAGCATAAAAATTTAAATTAATTATGAGAAGATAATTATTGAGAGTTCTTTCCTTCACTATAATATTTAAGGAATTAGTATCATAATATTTAGAAGGATATTCTAACAAAAGACTCAAGATTTTTTTTTTTCATAAATCATGTCTTTTTTCATTCATTGAATATTTCATTTCATATAAAGTTTATAAATCAAGAATTTATTTATTTTTAGGTTTTTCGTTATGTGGAGAAAAAAGGAAAGAAAAAGCTATTATCATGGAAGCATGACTCTTCCATAACACTAGCAAAAAGAAGGTTTTGTGGGATTCTCAAGATATTCCCACTCCTTATTTATTTTTAAATTAATGAAGTGCATCATAATCCTTATTTTTTTTTATTTGAGGAATGTTTTATTTTCTTAAAGTTGAAATTAGAGATAAAGTAAATATGCACAACAGATTTGAATAATTTTTCTTCATACAAATCCTACACATGCAAAAGCATATCAAATCAATGGAATTAGGAAACAGAGGTCATGGGTGTTTAATATCCCAATTGACCTGATAATTCATCTCAATCTAAAATTTATTGTGCAAAGTTAGGCTGAATTTTAGAAATTTGATCCAATATATTTTTAGGTCAAAGTTTGGGTCATATTCTGGGTTAGCTGGGTTTGACTCATAGTTATACAATCCTTTAAAAGTTATCTTTTAAAAAAAAGTAATAAATTACAAGAATTTTAAACTTTGATTAATACATATATTATAAAATATTTTTAAAAATTTATTTCTTAAGTTTAAAATTTTGTTATACATAATATTTAAATTTATAAATTAAACATCGAGTTGACGAGTTAATTATGTCACTACTGAATTCTGATCTGAACTTTTTTTTTAAAAAAAAAGCCAATCAAAAAAAAAATGGGTCAAATTCAAAAGTGATTAAACACTATTTAGCCTAGTATTTATACACCAAAGATGTTAAATTTTCCTAAAATATTTTTTAATAATTCTTTTAATTATTAAATAAAAATATTTAATATTTTTTAGATTTAGAAAATATTAAATGTATTTATTTTTATTTAATATCTTTTATTAAGTATTAAAAAATTATTAGAAAAATAATTTAAGAGGTACTCCCTTCATTTTTTAATAAATGTCCATTTTTCAAAATTTTATTTTTCTATAATTATATATCTTTTTAAAAATTTTAGATAATATTAATTTTTTCTTTTTATATATTTATTGAATAAATTATTGATATTTGTGTTCTTATTTTATTATTATATGTAGGAGAGAGAATAAATGAAGGCATTAAATATGAAAGAAAGTGTTAAGGAAAAAATAAATAAATAATAAAGATAATTTTATAAAATATAATAAATTTTTTTAATATTAAAATTTATTCAATTATTTTTTCAATCAACGGGCACATATAGAAATAGGGATTTATTAGAGGAGGGAGGGACATTACTCCTATACACCCCTGGCCCTAATAAAATTTCAAAAGTCTCAAAATTGATACTGATTGGACATGCTAAGGGGCCACTGTAAAAATTCTAAACACGTGCATAGAAGAAGCGAAGCAGATGAAATCAATGAAAAGTATTGACATTGATACTGATAAGACTTACAAAGGGGACCGTGTATCAAAGTCCACCATATTAATTAGCAGTATGTATGTGCAAGGCAAAACTACCGCTGGCAGAAGAGTTTCCGGCGACGACTATTGATGTTGGAAGACATCTAAGGGTGGGTTTGGATAAAGAAAGAAATTTGAAAGAAAAAAATTAAAAAAAATTAAAATTAAAATTAAAATAAATTTTTATTTTTTTATAAATATATTTAAATAAAAAAATAAAAAAATAATTTTTTTTATTTGTTTCCACTTGCCTTTATAAATTGGTTGTTCCATGATTGTAATATACATTGTGTTGGCGTTTGTGAATTGGTTGCTGGTCAATTTGATTAGCTAGGTAAGAGAAATCTAACATGGTCCAGATAAATTAGAGACCATGAAAGACCTCATAAAAATTATAATGAAAAAATAGTTAAGAAAGATATTATCTGTTACTTTAACCTTATACACAAAGATTTAAAAACTCAAAGTCCAAAAAGTGATCTAAAGATAAGAAATTTCAGTAATATACATGAAGTATCTCATTGTATTAGTAATATAAATAAAATAAAATAAAATACTCAAAATCAATACAAATTATAAATAGATAAAGTTTTATTTACGCCTCTTATATTTTATAATGATTTTAACTCAATCCCAACTTTTTTTTTCTGTTCTATTACATCTCGAATATTTTCAAAACAATTCAATATATTGTCTTTTCGATAAATAATATCCAAATTATAAATAAAAAAATTGATATTAAAGTCAAATTTTAATATTAGTGATATTCAAATACTACCAATAAAGATTATTTGCCTTCAATTCTCTAAAAAAAACTTTCAGGTATGGGTTTTACTAAGAGAAAAATTAATTAAGTGTTAATGGGGATTTAAATTAAAAAGAAAAATTTTCATATCTTACAAAAATATGGAAGAAAATGATGATAAGCAACATCATCTCATTTAGATAAGTAACAAATACATCATCACTAATATTATAACCTGACTTTTATATCAATATTTTCATTTATAATTTGAATGCCAAAAGGACAAGATTGAGATATTTTGAAAATGTTAGGAATGTAGATAGAATAAAAAAAAATTTAAGAACTAAGTTGAAATCGCTGCATAATATGAGGGATGTAAATGAGGCTTTACCCATTATAAATTATGTTAACTAAAATGCCTTTATTTAATTTGGTATATTTAAAGTATTGTCACTCATTAAAAGTATGCTATAATTAAAAGTTTGTAGACAAAATTAAAAAATTAATAATCAATTCTTTTCCTTTTCATCCCAATATAACCGCTAGTATTCGAACCCTATTACCAAGAGCCCGTCTAATTCAGCCCGACTTGACGAAGGTTCCTGAAGTGGATAGGGATATTCTAGCAAAATTTTTTTCCATTCCCAAAGTTCAAACCCTAGGAATCACAAATAAAATGAAACAATAAAATGATTTCTTATTTTCCTTTCATTTCTTTTCCCTTCTTTTGCATTTATCTTTGAACATAGTGAGATAAAATTGCAAAATCATTTCACGCGGTTCTCATCACGTCCATATTTCTACTAAGGATATATGATAGCAAGATACCGATATACTGCAGAGTTGCTTTTACTTCTGCTCTCCAAAATCAAACGAATATTATTGGCCACTGACCTTTATTTTTACCCTCCCTCTTTTTTGGCTGTGTCCTTTTATGCTGGCTGGCCCCATACACAATCATCCTAGACCCCCAATCAAAGAAGAGAACCAAACAAACTAATGTGATTGCACCATCAAGTTAGTTATCATCTCATCAACTTCAATGGCCAAGTAGTACACCCGTTTTTCACATGGAGGTAGACAGGGAGGAGGTTGGGATGGTGAAACATGGAGGCTAAAATAGTAGGGAAGATGGAGAAAAAGGGACGGTAAAATAAGCAAATAACTAACGTTAATATTCTTAAATTGTAATAAGAATTTTTCAAAATACTATAAAACAATTTTAATTTGAATTAATCCTTATTATTAATTATAATTTTTAGACAAAACCGCCAAACTCATCCCTCTTAAATTTCGCGTTGGACAAATTGGTCCCTCTAAAATAAAAAAATTCCTAGTGGTCCCTGACAATTAAAAACGTTGGACAAGTTAGTCCCTCCGTCAAATCTCTCCATTAAAAATGCTAACGTGGCTATTAAGACACAGACTTGGTCCGTTAGAGTGCTGACGTGGTCCGTTTTATGCCACATCAGCAAAAAAAAAAAAAAAAAACAAATTAGTTCCTCAAGAATTTTGAAGAATTCAATTTGGTCTTTATCATCATCTTCTTCCTCCTCAAACCTATCAGCAAATAACAGGACAAGTTAATCCCATAAGAATTATAAAGAGCTCAAATTGATCCCTATTATTATTTTCCTCCTTCTCAAAACCTAAAACCCAAATCTCATCTTGTTCTTTCTCTTCTTGGTTCACCTTACTTTCTATACTTCACTTCTTCATCATTTACTCTGGTAATTCACTTATTATCTTATATTCTTCTCCCTCTTACATTGACATTGCTTCCATTTTTTACCCCATTTGCTCAAATATCTTTTTTCCCATCCGCTTTCATTCTCATCCACTTTTGCCAATTATCGTTCCTTTTCTACTCCGAATATAAACCTAGCAAGCTTAGAAGCACCCTTAATGCCAAGCTACCCTATTTTCACTCATACCTTTAATAGACTCAGACTCTTCAATTTCATATCTTTTCTAAACCCACCATCAACTTAACAAGTGTGTTGTCATTTCTCAATGTTCTTTTACTCATTCTTTCTTCCCTTTAGCTTTGTCCATTTTTAGATAAGTTGGTTGACTGGTGAGAATAGAAAGAAAAAAATAAAAAGGAAGAAAATATCTATCTGGGATCATGAGATTTAGTGCATTCAAGTTGAACATTGCCCTACCCTAAATCTGAGCTGTTACCCCTTTTTTACTATGTTTGATTTATTCAGATCTTTCTTTCACACTCTCTTTGACATAGAAAATGTCAAGCTAGCTTTTAAGCCATCATCAATGTTGTGCAAATTCAAGGCTCAAGGTTTGTGTTATCGAGAATTTGCTTTGTCTGTTTCATTATCCTTTTATTGGTTTAGTATTCTAAATCCTCTTGTTATGAGAATCAATTTGCAATGTCATTTTCAAGACTCTTTAGTTTCTGTAAAGTTGTGCTCCACTTTATTCTAATTTAGGTCCCATCTTTACCGAAGGCTCCACTTTTTAGCACTAACATTCATCTTTTGCAGTTATTTTTCACAAAAATAGGAAAAACTTCCATTTTGGAATCTCTTTTCCTCTTTTTGTATATAAAAATCATACATAGGTTTCTACAGTATCAAGTTCCAAGTTGTTTTATCAAATTTATGGTGTTGCCTTATGAATTTGTTGTAAATTTTTTGTGATGCTCATGGTAGTAGTCTATGGTGGCAATTTGCTATGTTGCATTTTAGTAGAGAGGAAAGAGTGTTTGAGTAAATGGGATGAAGAATAGGAGCAACGTGAGTGTAAAAGAGAGAAGAATTTGAGATAATAGGTAAGTTGCTAGAGTAAATGAAGATGAAGAAGAAAAAGGAGAAAAACAAAGAAGTAAAGAACAAAAAGCAAGGTGAAACCAAGAAAAAGAAGATGAGATTTGGGTTTTGGGGTTTGAGAAGGAAGAAGATGATGATAATGATAGGGACCAAATTGAACTCTTCAAAATTTAAGAGGGACTAATTTGTCCTTTTTTTTGCTAACATGGCATAACATCGACAATGTTAGCGCCTTAACGGACTAAGTTAGCGTCTTAATAGCCACGTTAGCATTTTTAACAGAAAGATTTGATGGAGGGACTAACTTATCCAATGTTTTTAATTGTCAAGGACCATGGGGAGCTTTTTTGTTCTAGAGGGACCAATTTGTCTGATACAAAATTTAAGAGGGACGAGTTTGAGGGTTTTGTCTAATTTTTATGGCTAGGATTTAAGGTCTTTGGTGGTCCCAAACTTAGCATGGACCACCGTAGAATCCTCCTACATTCACACTTTTAATAAACGCTTTAAATTTATTAAAAAAGTATTATCACTTTCACACGACAAAAGGCATAGAAATTTGAATTTAATTTTGATTATGGATGTACAAGATTTTTACATAGTCATTTAACATTTCATATATTACTATATCACTAAAAATATTTAATTTTTACAATTAATACCTAAAAGGTCATTCAAATAATTATAGTATATAATTAGATAATGATGTCAAATTCTTTATACTGACAATATATCAAAATTAATTGCTAAAAATATTCTAACAAAAATTTAAAATAAAAAAGGTCCAAAGTTCATATAGGGTTAGGCTGTTTATAGCCACTTCCAAAGTTCATATCATAAATCTACCTACAACATTACAAAAAAGGGAAATTGTATTTTACCTTCTGTATTATAGGCTATAGGTATTTTAACCCTCACATTTTAAAAATATGTAAATCGATACCCTAAATTTTCTTGAATATACATTTTACCCAAACTATTAATTTTTCCATCATTTCAAGAAAGCATAAGGTATCGGATTGCATATTCAGGAAAGTTCATGAGTTGATTTGCACATGACCCAAAGTTAGGGAAGTATAGTACACTTAATTTGGATAAAATGTACAATTAGAAAAATGTAGGGTGTTGATTTGCACATTTTTAAAATGTAGGGACTAAAGTATATATGACCTATAATGCAAGAGGTAAAATGCAATTAACCTTTACAAAAAAGAGTTTCATTAGTTATAATAATAAGTTTGAACATCAAATACAATATCAACATTATTGGTTGCAAGGTTTTAGTGGCACAGCAATTGTACCATATGAAATGCCACCGATTGAGCTTCCAATAGGCTGATTGTGACTTCATTAATTAACCATGGTTTATTACTACTTGATGAAGAACTGTCACCAACCATCTATCTTTCTATAAAGAATCCAGGCATTTTAGGCTGAGGGAGTGCAGATTCAGTACTCAACATCAAAACCATAAATAAAAAGCTTGGCTTGTCATCTGGATTTCATTAAACACATAGTAGTCCCACATGAATTAATCTTATCACAGAAGATAAATTTGATGTGTCTCTTATTGGAGCATAAATTTTTTCATAGGCTTTGCCTTCTATAAATAGTTTCCATGCCTGCACATTTTTTTTAAACCTTTTGGAGCATACCAAAAGTGATTAAAATTCAAAGTCCATGCTTACATGCATCAAAAGATTAACATACTTGATGACTAAATCCTCTATATCTGTTCCCACTCACTATCTCCAACACCAACACACCAAAGCTAAATACATCAAATTTTGTTAAGTAAGCTCCATTAATTATGTACTCTAGTGACAGATATCTGCTACACGTCCCTCCAAAAAAAAAAAAAAAATTCAAAGCTAGCTAAGCTATCATATAAACCATATTGATCATCAAAGACTTATGAGGTTCCAACGTTCCAACCACATGTTGTGGGTTTGATTTAGTTTCATTCCCTCCAAAGCTTTTAGTCAATTCAAAATATGAGATTTTTGAGTTTATTTCATCATCTAACAAAAAATTGGTAGCTTTGAGATCTCTATAAATCATTCTATATCTCGAATTTTGATGAAGATAAAGAAGATTTCGAGCAATTCCATTGATAATATACATGCACTTTGGCCAATCTAATAACGTGGCTTTCTTTTCATCTGTTCATAAGGTGGCCAAGTTAGACCACTTCTCTAATGAGATTATGAACTATGATTGAGATGTAACGGCACAAGGACTAACAATATTTTGAAATTTTAACAAGAAATAACCAATAGGAAATATGTTTCAACAGTTTTTATAGGTAACACTACAAAAAAACAGGAAAATTGTGGCGGTTTTAACATGGCAGTTTTCAAAAACCGCCATTTTATTAGAAAGATTAGGGCAGTTATGTAAATGACATAAAGCAAATGAGTATTATGTTGATTCATTCTGAAATGTGGTGTTTAAGACCGCCACAATGTCAAATTCCCTTCCCGGCTTACTTAAGTTACTTTCCCTCTCTTTGCTCAAAAAATCTTAAAAGAAAAGCGAAAAAAGGAAACTCTTCCTCCTCCTTCTTTCATCGCGCACACACACAATCCTTTCATTTGGAAACCCTTCATTTCACAAAACCTTCTCACCAGTCGCCAGCAAGCTCATCCCCATGGCCATCATCACACCCATCAACTCAGTTCCCTCCCCCCTCTTTGTGCATTTTGCTCTCTGACACCCCCAAATCCATCGAACCTGACCCCAAATCCCCCAAATGCATCAAATCCGCTTTATGCATTTCCATTGCTCAGCTTTGTATTTGAACCTGGCCCTCTAAACGACGCCGCGCTCAAATCCTCTCTGTCTCTCACCGTACAACCGTGCACCACCCAGAACCACCTTGCGCCCTGCTACCGTCCAAAACCACCTTGTGCCCCACCTTCGCCCAGAACCACCGCATGCCTCACCGCTGCCCAGAACCATTGCGCGGCCCTGGCCTCTGCGACGTGGTGATCTTCGCCAACTAAATATTTGTGGAACCTTGCTATTAGCATCTTCATATTCCGTCCCATTTGTTGTAATTATGCTATTTTTTATTGTTTTCATTTGTTCATTAGTCTTACCATTGGTATGTGTGATTTCTGTAGTTTATGTTATCCTTTCTTTTTTTTTCATTAAAATTATCATAGCTATTTTGCTCTATTATTTATCATTTAGTTTTATTATATTTGTTTCTGAGTTTTATAGCTTGTGTTATGACTTCAATCTTTTCCAATCAATTAACTTTTATGTCTTTGTATATGTAGTAAAACTCTTTTAGGTCTTGCCCCGTGTCTTCGTCTAGTACAAGGTAATTCTTCCTATCATTTTTTTTTTAATTTTGATTTTTCAACTTCACTATAGTGCTTAATGTTTATTATTGGAATACTAACTCATTTTTTTATGTTGATGTTATTCCTATTATGTGATTCTTTTGTTATTTAACTTTCTTATAAGGTTTCTGTGTATAATGCATTTAATAATGGATAATTTGTATTTTTGCTACTATGATATTTTGTTTTGTTGTAAGGTTTGTTCCTCTAGCAAAGGGGTTCTGGGAAATAAAAGTACAGAGGATTTATTATGGAAATAAAAATGTCAAGTATTTACCCATGTTTTAATTCAATTTTACTTCTTACATAATGACCATTTTGCTTTTCATTTGTATGTAAAATTGAATGATTTCAGCATCTTCATATTCTGTTTGATATTTTGCTTTTGAGATACATAATATATTCTCTTTCTTTATAGTGAAATCAAGTTAAATGATAGGTTATTTGATAAATTAAAAAAAAAAAAAGTGATAGATTATCTGACTATTTTCGATTTCACTTCATATTTGATATAGAGGCAGTTCAGCTTTGCTATGTTGAAGAAGCAAATAGTTCGATTTTGAAAAATTCATCTCTGGCGATGTCATTCGAGACATATGGTATGGTATGGACAAGAAATCAAGTATTTGGAAAATTAAAATAACTAAATTTGTATGAAACTATATGCTATAGCTTAGCAAAATAAGTCACTATACTCAACTTTTTACTATGTATGCTATTTTTTTACCCTTTCATTCATTACTCATGCTTAAATTTCTATGATTTTCTCTTTAAATTCATATTCAACTTTTAGTGTGTATACTATTTTTTACTCGTTTTTTCATTACTCATACTTATTGTTCATGGTTTGTAAATAGATCTGTCTTATAGACATTCTTTCTTCTTGAGTTTTTCTGTTTTGAATTTACATGTGCTTTTGAATCATTACCTTAGCCATATCCAAATAATGCATGAGTACTGTCAATTTCTAATAGGACAGATCCCATGCTGGGTGTGTTGTCAATATCATTGCTTTCCTCCCGAGGAAAATACCACTTTTGTAAATCTAGGAACTGAACATGTTATAATTTGGAGGGAGAATGGTGAAAATAAAATGGAGTCCAACCTATAAAATTCCTACACTACTTGGTGTTATGCATCTTGGGTTAAGCACTTTTTAGGGGAGTTATAAGAAATTATTTGTCAGAGTAAGAGAAATCAAATATGAGGTTTACAAAATTAGAATAGGCAAAAAATTAAAAGTAAAGACAATGGTTTTGCACGTATCTGTCATAGATTCATAGACTAACCTATGTAATTGACACTTTGAGTAATCGTCTTGAGGTTATGATAATATTTAGAGGGGAAAAAGGTATAGTCTTACTATTCATTGCTTTTAATGTCTTATAGCATTCCTTACATACATGGCATACCTTCTTATACAGCTTTTCGAAGGGAGCCAAAGAGATTAGTTCGGTGGTCATGGTTTTGCTTTTGTTGTATGTAGTGGGGTTGTAAACTAGAAAGCACTTGCATCAAATTTTCTTGTTTCTCTTTCCAATTTGTCCTGTGGCCCAATTTGATTATCTAATTGATATTCAACCCCTATTTTCATTGCAATATTCTTATTGGGATGGTTGCTTTATTTTGGACTAATTTTTGCTTCTTTTTTTCCCTGACGACAAGATTTTAGACTAATTATCCTTCAATATCAAGTACTTTGTTAATTGATAAAATAAACACAAATAATGGCCAAACCATATCTTCTAGTAAGTTATAAGAGGGTTTACTCGAGGCATTTCCTGCTTTATCACTCTATAAAAGTTGGACTTCAGACCAAAGCTCATAACCATTGATAAAACTCTTGTTTGGTTTACCAAATGACAATGCTTAACACCATTGATAAAACTCTTGTTTGGTTTATTCATGTTTGATTATTGCTTTTTAACAATATTGTATATTCTGTGGGACTAGAAATTGCCTTAAGAATGGGTGCATTTCATTTGCATTCGAGTGACAAGATGATATAATGAGGCTTTTGAATTGCTAAAATCGAAGCATTCTTTTACTGTTTGTATTGATGGTGATTTTTGTTCGTAGACTATAGTTTGTGTTAACTTCAAAGTATAAAAATAGTAGATACTAAGCAGTATTATTGGATTATTATTAGTAATTAATTATGAGTGTTATGCGAATATTATGTGAGAAGCTCAAACTTAAAAACTTCAGTTGAGGATTTCCTTTGCCAAATTATATGATTTTTTTTTTGGGTTCAAATTATATGGCTTTTGGTGTTTGAATATTGTTTTGTGGCTACGTTGATTAGTTTTAGTTTATTATTTCTCTTTATTTTTTCCCCCAAAGATGGATTTGAGAAATTGTCAATGTGCTGATTTAGGTATCGTGTCACTTGCAGAGTAAGATAGAGATGGGACTTGGGTGAGGCTCTTGCATAAATTAAGTCCTTGAGGAACTTAGAGCATCTTGAAGAAAAGGGAGTTGAAGAGGTACACTTTTTGGTTTAAAGTATATGGGTGTTTAAAGTTTTAGGTTTACTATAATAGTTCTTCCCTTGAAAGACAAAGTGTTTATTTTTTCTTTTTCTAGGGAGATAGACTACCTTGATGAAAATAAAGATGAACTCTGTTTAATTTATATTATTGGGATCACTTGCTGCTATTAATGTATTGGATTGAATGAGTCCAACCTAGTGTCATTGTTATTCTATTTTTTTTTTCCCCTTTTGGGTGGAGGGAGGGGATGTCATAAATTGATTTGTTGTCCTTTTAATTCTTTAATTCTTTAATTCTTCTGGTTAAACATGTGTAGACATTGAGGTGTTTGAGGGGAAATGAGGACAAGATAACAAGTAATTAGAATTTATTAAAGAAAGGGATATAAAATGGGAAAATTAAAAAAAGAAAGGAAAGAGGATATATGTTAGTGAATTTTCTATTCATTTTTTCTGAAGCAAGCTCATTTATTAAAAACGGGGTGAAAATTGATTAATTGAAAGACTATATATGGATGCCCACTTTAATATTTACTTCCTACTTTTAAGAAATTTTATTTTTAATATATTATTATCTCATATGCAGTTTTCATTTTTTTAAAGTTTCATATGGCCTTACTACGTAATAATATTTCAATTTATTTAAAAAAATGCATGACATATCCCTCTTCCAATTACATTTAGAATGTTAAATACTAGATACACGTTGTTGTCCAAACTGGGAAAGAGTGGAAGTATGAGTTTAATATATAAATTTTTTCTTTTTAAAACTTGAAGTAGTTCAATTATTAATATAAATATTCTTGATATTACAGCCTGGGTTGGAAAGGAAATATTGCATTGTTATTGTAGGCTACTATATGCACCTTTGTATGTGTTAGAACTGGGTAATGGAGGAACTTTAAACTAATGGTGATCAGAAAATTATAAAGTGTGCTTTTATGTGAATCACTTTATAAATTTGATTTTGTAAATTTAATTTAATTTGGAAATACTTTTTTATTGTAGGCATCAGATTTAGGAAGTGGGGCTGATGAGTTGCCAAATGACATAAAAAGATCATTAGATGGAAGTAACAATAATCCATTAAATAATCTTTCGGGCCCTGATACATGATTCTTTTATTGACTGTGGTCAATTGTCCCATAAATTTAAGTCTTAAGTAATTTTGAATTTTTGTTAGTGTAATTTGTATACTTATATTGACTATTTCTTTTTTGCTTGCAAGTGCTTGTGCATTTAGATTTATTATGACTTATTATGTAGAAACTCATTTTATGTGTCAGAACTTTTCTATTGAATGTTGAGAAATCTTATTATATTTACATCAATATACGTTTTGATGTGAGATACCTTCAATTAAAAATAATGGAATAATTATAATATAAGTTTTGATATTGTATAATAATTAGATACAAATTAGAGCAATTTACAATGAAATTTGTTAAAAGCATGCTAGATATGAAAACTGCCACAATTTTCACTAAAATGGCAGTTTTGACCACCATAATAACAAGTAAAATATGCCACTTCTGATTGTAAAATATGGCGGTTTTGAGTACCACAATTCTCCATAAAATATGGTGGTTTTGACCGCCATAATTACAAGTAATATATGCTACTATTGATTGTAAAATATGATAGTTTAGACTGCTACAATTTATTGTAAAATGCGATGGTTTTAACCGCCCTTATCAACTGAAAAATACGGTAGTTCAAACCACTATTATCTACCTGAAAAATAAGGCGGTTATAACCGCCATAATATTCTATAAACGATGGCGGTTGTAACTGCCATTTTATTCAACAAAGAAACCGCCATCTTATCCATGTTAATTGTGGCGGTTTACGGTTAACCGTCGTATTATACCAAATGGCGGCATTAATTATGGTGGTTTTCGAAACCACTATTACGGTAAAAAAAGGGAGTTATAACCGTAGCAATTTTCCAAAAAAATCGCCATTTTTACCTATTTTTTTGTAGTAATAGGATAGCGAAATTTTAGTGCTAAGAAAACTTAATGCTTTTTATCATGAACGATTGGACATAAAATAATTAATTCTAGTTAATTTGTTTTATAATTTTGTATCCGTTTTTTCATGTTTTTCAAAAACAAATATCTCATTCACCAATACAATTGCAAGTAAATTAAATAATTATATGATTTTTTTTTTTTTGGGTACCAAACCAAATATTAAGAAGTCCGAGATTTTGTTGGGCATAAACCCATAAACCAACAATTTTCCTTCTCCATGAATGCAGTACTCCAGTAGCCTCACTAAATTTCTATGCTGAAGTTTGGCAGCGTGCATTACTCACTAAATTCCTATTCTGAAGTTTGGCAACATGCATAACTTCATTTTTTAAACTCTTGGAGTCCTTAGCTTGAATTTTGTGGGAGTCTCTTGATAGCTATTTCTCTTCCATCTTACAAAATGCCCTAAAATTAAGTTGTAACAATTTGTGCAATGCAAAAGCTTCATATTTACTAAAATCTGTTTGACATAAAATTGCTTAAATTTCATCATTAAGTAGAAATTTTCCAATATTGAATGCGTTCAACATTTCTAGAAGTTCAACAATATGACACATGATAAATTAGAATCTGATAAGCATATCATTGATAATAGCTATAGACAATTCAATTAGTAAATAATAGCCTCTTCATATGCCCTAAATCAATTTAAATATAAAAGAAGAGAAGAAGATTCCAAAATATTTTACGATGTTCTTTTTCTAATTTTACCTGTGCGTAAAGTATGTGTTAGGTTTGTAGTTTTTGATGATTTGATTATTTATTAATGTATTTAAATTTTAATATGATTTTGACGATGAATGTTGCTGGATTATATTTTTTATAAAATGAGAATATCGTTGAATTATTCATTTATCAAAAAAAAAATATATTGCGGGATTTTAATTTCCCTAATTCAACTCATGAGTAATTCTTTCCTTAATATCTATTTTTTTTAATAAAATAAGTTTAATTCTAGAAATTATATTCTTAATTTTCACCAAAGTAAAACAACAACTACTGGGACAAAATAATAATTATTGCGCAGAAAACAGCATGAACTCGAATTCAGCCATGTGAAATGATTCTTTGGTTTGATTGGAAGCTTCTCTAATGGTTCATATGTTTCAGTGGGTCAAGAAGACGGAAAGAAAAGCAAATCTGCTTATGTGAAAGAAAAAGAGAGAGAGAGGAAAAACAAAACATGAAGAGGCTAATTAAATCTTTATAGATATGAATATAGATGAAGGTACATGTTTTAAAAAAAGGCAAGAAGGTTGGAGAAATTGGCTCAAAAAGGAGAAAAATGAATATAGATGAATACAGCTGAAATTACATGTTTAAAAGTCCATTTAATTCATTATACTATCTCCATTTTTCAGCCTCTTAATAACTATTAATTAAAATCCAAGTGCTAAATAATGAATTATGCTAAATTATAATTGAAGTTATCGTATTTTTAATTTTTTATTTGAATCATAATATATATTAATTCAAGCTGATACAAAATTTTAAATTCCTTACCCATTTTTAGTGTACAAACTTCTTATCCTAATGCAACACACAAAATTGCATTCATCTATTATGCAAAAATCATGTCAATACAACCTTTCATACTTTTTTTCATAAATTAGCAAAAATATTCCAGAACAAAAAAGCAAATAGACATCCACAAATAAGCTATTTAAGAAGAAAAATCAAACAAAAATCAAAACATGTTGAGAAAATTACTAAACTGCATTTTAGTTATATGATACTATTCCACAAAGTTTCTTGAACTTATTCAAAACATAATATTATGTAAGGGTAGTCACTATAAATGAGCTTTCCAACTTGACTATAGGAAATGATTTTATAAGAATTGTATTTATAACAATTTAATAAAAACTTAGTAGTTAGAGGAGATAATTGTCTATGAACTAAACATATATACATTCCAATTTACCATACATACAATGAATTTAAATATCAAATATACCTAATGCATAACTAAAGTAAAGCTTATGAAATATAAAAAAAGAGAGAAAATAAAATACTCAAAATAGGAATACAGAATAGAACAAGCAAACCAGCATGTAAATAAAATCATGCCAAATGCATTGTTAGTGATTCTCACTTGTTGTTGGCATTGCCAAGAAGAAGCCTTATTAAAAAATAATAAAATAACACTAGAGCAAGGATAAAAAGGGATTCTTGAGAATGAAACACATAAATTAAAGAAATTTCTATGATAAAAAATATAAGATAAGAAAGTGAGGAGAAACTGTTCTGTTTAGGGTTAGGGATAATTTTTTGGAAAATAAAGGAGCTACCCACTATTAAAACTCGTGAATGGATAGGTGCATGAATGAGTTTTTAGATAAAGTATATTTCATTTAAAATTCAAATTATACATGAATAAGAATTAATGTGCAACAATTGTAACAGTAAATAATTTATTTTTTAAATAATTTTTAAAGCAAAAATTTAAAATCTTTCAAGAAGAAACATTCCTAGTTAGTGGAATTATAAATGCATAATTTTGTGACACCTGTAAAACTTTTCAATTTATGGATTCTGAATTATAGATTCTAAAATATTATTAATATTAATATATTATTATATAGAAGTTAATAAAGTTATTTTTTAAAAAGTATTTCAATTTTTCAGATCAATAAAATATTTGAATTCTTTCTAAATGAATGTGTTAATAGTTGAATTCCTTCTAACTATAAATGTGTTTATATTTGAATTCTTTTTAAAATATACTTTTTTAAATGAACACATTTATTTATTTTTTCTAAATATGAATTTTTTTAATTGATTTACTTTTTTTATTTTTCATAGAAATGCATTTAGTGTGAAAGTATTATGATTGCGACATGCGTAAAAATTTCCTTATTATGTCTTTTGTTTTATGAGTAGCATAGATATCTAAGTTGTACTTTTGAAATAAAGTCATTTGTTATAACATTTCGTTTATGTCAGAAATTAAGTATAGAATTAGAATTTAATAGCTTAATTTTAATTATATTTAGAATATATATATATATATATATATATATATATATATATATATATATATATATATATATATATAAAATTTAAATTATAATTTTATACAATTAAATAATAATTGGCATACATTCTTTTTAATTATTATTAGTCTATATCTTAAGAATAATAGATTTTAAAATTGCAAAATCAAAGTTTCTCTCTTCCCTAATTTACATTCTCTCTAATATTCTATTTCTTGTATTTATTTACCATTAATCATATTTTTACAATTCAATATTTTTATAAAAATATTGAGACTTCAATTTTTTATTTTATTATATGCAAATAATTTTTGCAAAACTTTTTATAATAAAAATATTATTATTATATTATAAAATTTTCATTATATTAATTTAAAATTTTTAATTATAATTTATAATTTATTCTTTACAATTGTAAATATAAAATTTAAGTTTGTAAAGTAATTCCAATTTCTAAAGAATTGAAATTAAAGTTAAAATTTTGCACTATAATTCTAATTTCAATATCCAAACTTACAGAAACCAATTTTTACATAACGTTACTATAAGTTAATAAGTTAACTATATGACTGACTCTTTTTTACTACAGTTTAGCTTATGATTTGATTATAAATATTGCTTTTAGATTATTCATTTCATCGAAAATAATATTTTCTTTTTTCTTTTCGTTAGTAAGGTGTTTTCTAGATTTTTATAAAAAAGAAACATAAAAAAATTGTAGCGTGAAACCACTTCTCATTTCCCAACTTTATAGCTGCGAATGAATATTTGCAAAATTTAAGCGTTTTTCTCCGCTACCCAGTTTTTTTAAGAGGTGTCGGTACACTTTTATTTGATACAATAAAATTATGCAATGTGAGTTTTTTATTTGAAATTTTTTATTTTAATTATATTTATAAATGATTCAATCATTATATAAGTCTATGAGGATTCCAGTACTCATTATCAGATCTCCACTTTCCAGGCTTGGCCTAATATCCAACTTCATAATGATTATATCTAAGAGAGTTCAAATTCAACTCAAGCCACGCATTAAAACTAAAAATCGAATCGAAATAATAAAAAATTGATAAAAAAAAAAAGTTGGTTTGAATTGGTTATTATTTTATGAAAATCATTTCAATTTGATTTTTTTTATTTCTTTTAAATATTGATTCAGACTAAACGAATTTTATATTGTATATACCAGAGAAATCCCCATATATTTATTAAGTGTGAGTAACAATAAACAAAAAGATATAGCAATAGATTCTCTTATAACTTTTGTCCAAATCGCTGGTTCTTTCTTTTTACTTTTTTGTTTTTTTGTCTAAATCACTAGTATCTAAAACTCATTGAACTCCAACTAATTTGATTTAAGTTGAGTCACCCCAATATGAAAGTAAAACTCTTCTAGTGCTAATTTATTTCATTTGCAAAATTCAAATTTGAGGCTTTATTGTCACGGCCCAACATGGGCCATGACCGGCGTTTAGAGAGCACGCTCTCTAGCAAGCCTAAAACATCTAGAGTTCACAAAAAATTGAACAAAGTTTCCTCTGTATTTTGGATATTTCCCAAATACAAGTACTCATCCTGCAATTCAACAAGCACACACTTCCATCGGGGATCCAGGCATTCTCAGAATGTATCCCTCAGCACACAGCAAGATTAATAATCAAACCTATCCATCCACATCATATACATATCACAAGACATTCCCAAGTTAAATTCAGAATCAAATACAATATAATCCGTTCAGTTTAACATTCATCCAATTTGATACACTAGCAAGGGTCGGACCTTACCTGTAGTACTATAGAGCTATATACTAAGATTACAAACTAAAACAGAATACAAATCAAGGCCCTTACTATTGAGGGCTCACCAAAGATAGAAATCTAATGATGCTAAGTAGAAGGATCGGCTCCCAAATCTAAACTTGTATCTAAAAAGAATAGAATAGCCACAGGGTGAATTTGGGAAACTCAATGAGAGATAGAACACTTTTGAACCCCATGAGTCAGTGGGCATATAAGTATACAAATAAGATAAGGAAAACAGAAGAAATATCTAACAGAATAAACAAGTAAGATTCACACTTAGGTGGCCGCTCCTTCGTGTAAATCTCGAAATCAGTCACGCACCACTCTTTGAGTGGCTGTGAAGTTCCATCACGCACCACACTATGTGTATGGCTGTGTAATATCATAAATCCAAAGTGCACCAGGACTAACGTCTACTACCGTTAGCAGATAGATCTTGTTATAGATTTTCCTAACCTTTCATGTTCATAAACCATCAATCTCAAATAAATATTCGATTTATTTTCATCACCAACTCATGAGTAGCATTCTAAAAGTAAATAAATGATCATAATTTAAAATAGCAATAATTCAAAAGTATTCTATCTATTCACAGATCACTAATCTCATGAAAATCTTAATTCTCCGGAGTCACAAAGCTGGAAGGAAACTCCTTAGAATAATCTAACACCACAATATGGTCAATTAATCATTTATGGGTCACTAATAACCTCCATATCACAAGACTTCTATTCTCACTACCCTAGGGTTTCAAGAATTCTTCTATCAATCAAAGAGTTGAAATTTCTTAGGAAAAAGAAGAAGTAAGACATGAGAATTATCATTAGAATTGGAGGGAAGAGGACATGGACAGAGAGGTGCTCCCCAACTTCAAATCCGCCCAAGCAAGTATGAGAGAAGGAGGAATGGATTAAATGGATGATTTGTGTTTAAATGGAGTGAAGATTATGTTGTTGTTGTTGATTTAGTTGAAATTAGTGGAATGGATGCATTAGGTGTGAAGAGTGGTGGAAGGAGAGGATTCTAGAGAGAAGGGAGAGGATTTGGGTTAGAGAGAGAAAAGAAATTCGAAAATGAGGGCGTGAGACATGTCTCTGTATATATATTGACCTGTGGTAATCAATTATCACGGGCTGGTAATCGATTCCCACACGAAAAATTTTAACCCATGGGCACACAGAGAGCCCTGTAATCGATTACCAACCCCTTGGTAATTGATTACAACACCCAAGGTCTTCATATGCCAAATCGGATCAAACACATCGATCAAACAGATTGATCATGGAAAAACTTGAAATTAAACCAAGGGTGTTACATACTCCCCCCTCAAAAAAGAATTCCTCCCCGAATTCTGAGCAAAGCAATATTTACCTCTTATTTGAATAGGTGGGGTACTTTGTCTGCATGGCTTCTTCAGTCTTCTAAGTCACTTCTTCTCCCGAGTGGTTCTTTCAAATTACCTTTACTAAGACCACTTCCTTTTAACGCAACTTCTTCACTTGACGATCGATTATGGCCACAGGCTCTTCTTCATAAGTTAAATCTTCCTCTAACTGGATGATATGAGGAGTAAGCACATGAGAAGGGTTGGGGAGATACTTTCATAATATTGACACATGAAATACTGGATGAATCATGGATAAGCCAGATGGTAAGGCCAAATGGTATGCCACTGGGTCAATTCTATCCAAAATCTCAAAAGGGCCAATATAATGAAGGCTGAGTTTGCCTTTCCTTCCAAACCTCATCACACCTTCATAAGGGACACACGAAGGAACATAAGGTCACCTATGGAGAATTCTAGGTCTCGCCTTCTATGGTTAGCATAGGCCTTCTGCCTGCTCTAAGCTGCTAGCAACCGTTCTCTAATCAACCGAACCTTCTCCAAGGAGTCTTGCACTAAGTCTGGCCCCAAGATTTTAGCCTCAACCACCTTAAACCATCCAATGGGAAACTTACAGTGTCTTTCATACAAGGCTTCAAATGGTGCCATCTGGATACTGGCTTGGTAACTATTATTGTAAGAGAATTCAACCAGGGGCATGTAACTATCCAAATTTCTGCCAAAGTCCAAAATGTAGGACCTTAACATATCTTCAAGAATTTGAATTGTCTTTTCAGATTGCCCATCCGTTTGATGGTGGAACGCGGTACTTAAATCTAGTCGGGTCCCTAAGACCCTTTGGAAGGCCTTCCAAAAATGATAAGTGAATTGAGGTCCACAGTCCGAGATAATAAATGTCGAAACCCCATGAAGTCGAGCAATCTCATCAACATAGAGTTTGGCATAACGGGAAGCTTTATAGGTAGTCTTAACTGGGAGGAAATAAGCTGACTTGGTTAGTTTGTTTACTATCATCCAAATAGAATCAAAAACCTTAAAGCTCCAGGGTAACTCGGTCACACAATCCATGGTAATTCTCTTCCATTTCCACTCAGATATTTCGACCTATTGCAAAAACTCGGCAGGTCTTTGATGTTCGGCTTTGACTTGCTGACATACTAAACATCGTGATACAAAGTCCCCTATATCCCTCTTCATGCCCTCACACCAAAACAATTATTTCTAAACTTGATACATCTTAGTGGAACCCGGATGAATCATATATCCGGAATTGTGGGCTTCCTCTAGAAGAGTTCTCCTTAGATTGCCTACATCTAACACACATAAGCGATTTCCGCATCTCAAAGCTCCTACCTGATCAAGGGAGAATTCGGCTTCTTCCCATTGCGAACTTTACTCCGCAAGTTACATAATTGTATATCCTCATATTGGGCAGTTTTGATTTGCTCAATCAAGGAAGATCGCGCCCAAACATGGGCTAAAAGTGGCCTGGAACCTCCAAGTTCAAAGTAAATACCCCCAGCTTTTAACTTGTGGATCTCTTCCACTATGGGCCTTCTCACAGATGCTATATGTGTAAGACTACCCATAGATTTCCTGCTCAATCCATCGATCACTATGCTTGCCTTGCCCGGATGATATAAAATAGTGTAATCGTAGTCCTTGGGCAATTCCATGCACCTACGTTGCCTCAAGTTCAAATCCCTTTGTTGGAAAATATACTTCAGACTCTTATAATCGATGTAGATCTCACACATCTCCCCATAAAGATAATGTCTCCAAATCTTTAGTGCAAACACCATGGCTGCCATTTCTAGATCGTGGGTGGGGTAGTTTTGCTCATGTCTCTTTAATTGTCTTGAGGCACAAGCAATGACTCGTCCATGCTGCATAAGAACACATTCGAGCCCTATCTGGGAGGCATCACAATAGACTGAATACCCTCCAGATCCTGAGGGCAAAACCAGCACGGGGGCTGTAGTTAGACAAGTTTTAAGCCTTTGAAAGCTCTCTTCACTATCATCAGACCATTGAAAAGGCACACCTTTTTGCGTTAGCTTAGTCAAGGAAGCAGAGATTTTGGAGAGGTCTTTCACAAATCTTCGATAGTAGCCCGTCAATCTTAAGAAACTCCGAATTTCTGTCATAATTGTTGCCGTGGCCATTTTTGGATAGCTTTAATCTTCCTAGGATCCACCATAATTCCTTCCTTTGATACTACGTGACCCAAAAAGGTCACTTGATCCAACCAAAACTCACATTTGAAAAATTTAGCATAGAGTTGGTGATCCCTTAGAGTTTGCAAAATGATCCACAAATGGAACTCATGCTCTTCCTCACTCCTTGAGTAAACCAAGATATCATCAATAAAGACGATCACAAAATGATCCAGGAAGGGTCTGAACACTCTATTCATTAAGTCCATGAAAGCGGCAGGGGCATTGGTTAATCTAAAAGACATTACTAAAAATTCATAATGTCCATAACGAGTTCAAAAAGCAGTCTTAGGAATATTTTCCTCACAAATTCTCAACTAATGGTATCCAGATCGAAGATCAATCTTAGAGAAGCACGATACCCCTTGAAGCTGATCAAACAAGTCATCAATTCGGGGTAATGGATATTTATTATGAACCGTGAGCCAATTAAGTTGTCTATAGTCCATACATAATCACATAGATCCATCCTTCTTCTTTACAAAAAGCACCAAAGTACCCCATGGGGATGTGCTAGGACAAATAAAGCCCTTTTTCAGCATGTCTTGCAACTGAACTTTTAACTCCCGCAGTTCTGCGAGAGCCATGCGATAAGGAGGAACAAAAACGGGTCGAACATCCAGAGTCAATTCAATATAAAATTCAATCTCCCTATTAGGAGGCATTCATGGCAGCTCCTCAGGGAACACATCTACATGAACTTGATCAAGACTAGGCACCGTCATTTCTACGTCAGGAACCACCGCAAGATAGCCTTCATTTCCTTTATCCATCAATCGCATCACCGTCATAGAAGAAATTAGGTTGGTAGGGGTAAAGTTACTATCTCCTTAAAATATAAAAGATGATTCATCTGTCATCTCGAACTTCACAGCCTTAGAATGGCAATCCACTGTAGCATGGCATGAGAACAACCAGTCCTACCTAGGATGATATCGAAGTCCATCATCTCCAATAACAACAAGTTGGCCAAAGTATCCACTCCATTAATATTAACTATACAGGAGGGAAACATTAACTGAATCATTAAGGATTCTCCCATGGGGGTTCTAATCCAAAAAAGGTGATCCAGCAATACTAGTTGTTGATTGAAACGAGAAGCAAAATATGGGGATATATAGGCGTGGGTGGAGCCTGGGTCAAACAACATATATGCTTCGAAAGAATAAACATGCAAGGTACTTGCCACCACAGCATTCGAAGCCTGGGCATCTTGCCTTGTCAAGGAGAAAACTTTGGTCTGGCCTCTATCTGCCCCTTTAGCACCAGGACCTTTGCCACCTGCTCCTCTGCCTAAACCCTTTCCAGAGGGTCCATCAGAAGCTCCTAGAGATAAGGTTGAGTAGGATAGTGCTGGCACGGCAGGATGTGCAAAGCTCGGATCAAAAGCCCCTTTCGGTTAGGGACACTCCTTCCTGAGATGTCTTGTCTGGCCACATCCAAAACAAGCTCCAGCGGCTTTATGACATTGCCCCGAGTGGTAATTCCCACAAGATTGACATGGAGGCCTGGAGAAAGTTGACTGACCAATTCCTTGCATACCAGGCTAAGATGCACTGCCAGCTTGGGACCCTAAGGCAGACACACTTATAGGAACAAGCCCTAAAGAAGTAGCCCCACCCGATGGTGCCTGACATCAGCCTTGATAATTCTGAGCTCCCCCAGAATTAAATCTAGCAAAAAAATTTCCCTTCATCTTCTGTTTCTTGCCTACCTCCTTGTAGTAGACTTGGAAATATAACAATTCATTAATGAAATTAAATTATTAGTGGCAGGAAAAAAAATCATTGAGGATAAGGGCTCATTGAAGAGGGTTAGTGGGTTATGATTATTGGTGACAATAATATATTATTTTTTATTTTTAAAAGATAAAATAAAAGTACAAATAAAAAGTTTCTCAAAATAAGAAATCTAAGATTATAGTTGAGAAGTTGACAGATGAAAAAACTTTCCATGAAATGAGTCTCAATTATTAGTATTATTATTATTATAAATTATAAATTATAGATTATAGATTAGTAGATTATGAACAGGTTGAGGTGCAAATGACAAAAATGTTGGGTTAAGGAGAAACGATTGCGGATAATAATTGCACTTGCATTTTGCAACATTAATGCCAAAGCAAAATTGTATATTAACAACTTTCAGTTCAAGTGATAAATAAATCTGATTTAGTTGAGAAATTTTTATGATGTTAAAAGTTTGAATTTATAAAAAAAAATTATCATTAATCTCACAAAAAAAGAGTATATATATGGAAAGTCAAACCAAGGTTTTGATACGACTAATTTGATGGCAACGTAATAATTCCCAAGCGAGATTGGTATCTAAAGTCACTTCCAAAGTTAAAATCACAAATTTGCCTAGAGCATTACAAAAAGCATTTCATTATTTGCATATCAAAATTGAATATCAAATATATTATCTCTATAAATGCTTAGTTATTTAAGTTTAAATAATTTAACATTTATTTTTTTTTCTCAAATAATATATTATCTTAAGTTCGAATATTATGAATTGAGAAAATTATTCTTAAGAGAGTCTTACACTATAGTAAACTAATCCGACTCAAACCAAATTAATTGTCATATATTGATAATTTAAACCAAAATATGCAATATTTTTCTCATATAAGTATATAGTATATCCATTTCTTATATATGCTATGCCTTGATCACATGTTCTAATATAACTTTTTCTCTACTTCTTCAAGCCACTTTTTCACCCTAAATGGCTAAACCCAAGTTTGCTAGTGCTTCACTTTAACCTCTTCTCAATAGTGTTGTGTCTCACATTTTGAACACTTTTTTCTTTTTATTTTGAAATATTTTATTTTAAGAAGTTGTGTCTGATAGTTACACACAAACATATGAGATGCAATAGCAGTAGTTATTATTCATATACAGGGATGTATTGAACTGATGCAAAAATAAGTATGAAATGCCACCTATCGTGCATCCAACAGGCTGACTGTGACATCATTAATTGAGCTTGGTTTACAACTACTTGATGAAGAACCGTCGTCAAGCATCTCTCTTTCTGTAAAGAACCCAGGCATTTTAGGTTGAGGTAGTGTGGATTCAGTACTCAACATCAGAACCACAGATGACATACTTGGCCTATCATTAGGACTTTTTTGCACACATAGCAGGCCCACATGAATTGATCTTAGCACCTCAGAAAAATTTAACGTGTCTCTTATTGAAGCATAAACTATTTCATGGCCTTTGCCTTCTATAAATAGTCTCCATGCCTGCACATTTTTTAAAATATTTGGTTAATAGAAAAAGGATGTATAAAGTGTTTAACATTCAAGTCCATGCTTACATGCCCCAGAAGATTAAAGTGGTGATCTTGATGGCTGAAGCCTCTATTTCTCTGCCCACTCACTATCTCCAGCACCAACACACCAAAACTAAATACATCAGATTTTGTTGAGTAAACTCCATCAATTATGTACTCTGGTGATAGATATCCACTGCACAACCATCCACCAAAAGGAAAAAAATCAAATCAAGCTAAGCCATCATATCTAACAATATTGATCGTCAAAGACTTACTAGGTTCCAACCACATGCTTTGTGTTTGCTTCAGTTTCATTCCCTCCAAAGCTTCTAGCCAGTCCAAAATCTGAGACTTTTGGGTTCATTTCACCATCTAACAAAATATTGGCAGCTTTGAGATCCCTATGAATTACTCTATATCTTGAATCTTGATGAAGATACATAAGACCCCGAGCGATCCCATTGATAATATGCAAGCGCCTTGGCCAATCTAGTGACATGCCCTTCTTTTCATCTGTTCACAAGGAGGCCAAGTTAGACCATTTCTCCAATAAGATTATGTACTATGATTGAGAAATAATAGTGCCAAGAATACCCATATGTTGAAAGAAATAATTAGGAGGAAATATGTTTCAACAATTTCTATCAGTAATAGGATAACAAACTTCAGTGCTAAAAAAACTTATTGCCCTTCCCCATGTCATGAACGACTAGACATAAAAAATTTACGCTCTAGACAATTTCTTTGATGAACACATTTTTATCATATATTTTCAAACAAAAATGTCTCATTCAGCATATGAGAATCATTGCAAGTGAATTAAACAGTGCATAGGATGTTTTTTTTTTGGGAATCAAACCAAATATGAAGAAGTCCAAGCTTTTGTTGGGCATAAATTCATAAACCAGCAATCTTTCTCCTGCTTGAATGCAGCATCCTAGTAGCTTCACTAAATTCCTGTGCTGAAGTTTTGCAACATGCATAACTTCATTTTTGAACTCTCGAAGTCCTTGGTTTGAATTCTGTGAAAGCCTCTTGACAGCTATTTCTCTTCCATCTTCCAAGATACCCTGAAAGTTGTAGCAATTTGTACATTGCAAAAGCTTCATATTTACTAAATCTGTTTCACATAAATTTGCTTAAATTTATTAAGATATAAAACTATCTATTAGCTTTTACCCAATAGTTTAAGCTTTTGGGAGAGATGATTCATAATATAGTATCAAAACTTTTATGACTAAGTGATCTGGAATTGCCTCCATTTTTCCAATAAAAAGTTAAATTTCAGCACAATATTAGATAGACCTATGCATGATCCACATTCTATAAAATTATTCATATACCTCTATCCAACAGCTTAACTCTTTAGAAGAGATAGTTCATGACAAATTTCATCATTCAGTAGAATTATTCAAATATTGAATAATTTTGTTGCAAGATGCACAATTCTTGAAAAAATTTCTAGATGCTCAACAATATGGCACACGATCAATTAGAATCTAAAAACAGCTGATTGACAATTCAATTAGTAAATGATAGCCTCTTCATATGTCCCAAATCAATTTAAATTCCTGTAAAGGGAAAAGAAGACGCCAAAAAATTGTGACCTTTTTCTAATTTTACCTATGAATCCATAAAGAATTTCAAGTTAAGGGCGCCTTAGCTGATAAAAAGTACAAAGATCTAGTTTGGGCCATGAAGACATTTTTGTAGATATGATTATAGATGAAATTACCCGTTTGACATGGTAATATTGCAGATGAGGCACACAACGGATGGCAGAACTCTGGCCTCGTAAGACTGCATCCGGAGGTCATGGAATCGTGCTCGATTCCTGGGGTCAGAGACCCCATGTCCCTCCCCCTCCCCCGGCAACCATAAAAAAAAAGGGTAATATGGAAATGACCATGTCCCTCCCCCTCTCCCGGCGACCAAAAAAAAAAAAGGGTAATATGAAAACAACAAACGAAGTTTTCTTGGTGCTCAAGTTATTTATATTGGTGGCAAGAAAAAGGATGCATATCAATGTCTAGTTGAAGCTCAGTTGGTGCTCATGCTTATTTATATTGTGTTTGGATGACTTGTTTTACTTCTTCCTATAGTTTACTTTACTTCTTCTGGTTAAGGTATTGGCCGTAGGATCTATTTCATCAAAATAGCATCTCTAGCCATTTTTGGACCCTATAGAGGTAAGATTCATAATATTAGCCAGATAGTTTAAAGGAAATCGATGATCAAATCAAGAAATTAAAGGAACATTATGCATTCTAGGCTCTGGGGATGACATTTTTTGTTACTCCATTACCTTATAAACTGATCCAAAACCACCTTGCCCCAATATGTTGTCAGTTGAAAAATTATTGGTTGCAGAAGTAATTGTGGACATATCAAACAAGGGTAATTCTAGATCTTCCTCATGGTGGTCATTTACTGCACCTGCTTGTCTTTCTCGATTTCCTTTCGTCCTTCCTGCAAAGTAGCATATGATATGTAAATAAAAAAGAAATTGAAATGTAGAATATGGTCAGTGTTCCCCATTACTTATACCTTCTGGTCTACCCCAAATATAAAAAGAAACAGAAGCAAAGTAGGCTGTTAGAAAGTGAGACTTTTCTTGTTATTCACTAACTAAGCTAGTTAATTATGACAAAGTGTGTATGTTCTGGGCTAAACCAGAAAAGTATGTATTTTCAGGTTTAGATCAGAAAAGTTGGTATATAGTAGGTCGTAATGGGTGATGATCCTTGTTTTAAGGTAGTAGTCGTACTAAGGTGGTGCTAGCTATATCCTTTTGCTTGCAAGAATGTATTTTGCTCTTTCTTATATTGTAGATCAGTGAATATCAAAAAAGGAGGGCATTTCACCACTGTAGCTAGCTGTGTCCTTTGCTTAATTCTATTCTCTGATTTTCTGTTTTATCAACATGGAATCTAGAGCTGAAAATGATCTTTGAGGGCTGTGTGTGAGTAAAGAGAAGAAAACCACTCAGATTTCTCCTCCGCAAACCAAAAAGAAACCAGCAAACAACTTTCTACAGATAAAATCACAAATACCAAAATGGCTTCCTGCAGCAACTCCTTACCTCCACCTCCAATATTTGCAGGAGAAAATTTCATATATGGGCTGCAAAAATGAGAACTTATCTAAGAGCTCAAAGTTTATGGGAGATAGTGGTCTGAAGAAGCAATCCGGCTCCTTTGCCAAACAACCCAACAGTAGCTCATATAAGAAATCACAATGAGGAAGTGGCGAAGGAAGGCAAAGCACTTGCTATTATTCAAGCAGCTCAACATGATGACATATTTATCAAGATTTTGAATCTTGAAACTGCAAAAGAGGCCTGGGACAAGCTCAAGGAGGAGTTCCAAGGCAGTGAAAGAACAAAGAGGATGCAGATTTTGAACTTAAGGAGAGAATTTGAAGCAATTAAGATGAAGGAATTTGAGACAATCAGAGAGTTTTCAGATAGACTTTCAAAATTGGTTACATAAATCAGGTTGCTAGGTGAAGAACCTAGTGATCAACGAGTGGTAGAGAAAATTCTGGTATGTCTTCCAGAGAGGTTTGAGTCAAAGATCTCCTCTCTTGAAGAAAACAAAGATTTTGCTGCTCACATCTCCTGCCTTGCAAGCTACTGAACAAAGAAGATCTTTGAGAATGGAAGAAAAAGTTGAAGACACATCAGAAGGAGCATTTGTGGCAAGAGCCAAAGGAAAACAACAAACAAGTAGTAGTGGAGGGACGAAGCAACATGGTGAAACGGGAGAAATTTGCAAATCTGAACAAAACAAAGAAAAGTACCCACCTAGCTCTTATTGCAAGAAAAAAACCATTCTGAAAACTATTGTTGGTTTAGGCCAGGAGTTAAATGTAGGGCCTGTAATCAGTTTGGTCATGTGGAGAAAATTTGCAAAAATAAAGCAAATCTTCAAGAACAAAACCAGCAAGGACAAGAAGCACAAGTTGCTAGGCACCGGCAGCAATTTGAGGAGGAGGAACATTTATTTGTTGCCTCTTGCATTGCAGCAAATAACAGCAAAGATTCATGGCTAATTGACAGTAGTTGTACCAACCATATGACAGCCAATGTTAATTTGTTCAAAGACTTGAGGAAGGCTAGCTCCTCAATGATAAAGCTTGGAAATGGTGATGTCATAAAAGTTGAAGGACAAGGTTCTATTGTGATCAAGACTCCAACAGGTAATAAAATCATTCCCAATGTCTTTTTATGTTCCAAACTTAGAAGAAAATCTGTTGAGCCTTGGACAAATGTTGGAAAACAACTATACTTTGACTTTTAAGGATCATACTTGCAAAATCCTAGATCCTAGTGGTTTGGAATTGATGTCAGTAGCAATGAAAGGCAGAAGTTTTCACTGGGATCCTAAATGTGAGAAAGTCGTGCCTCTTGATGACTCAAGTCAATTGCCTAAAGCTGATGCAAATATTGTAAAACAAAGAATGGGAGAAATTTCTGCTGTCTCCAACAAAAATAAAATGAGCAACAATGTTGGCAATGACAATGATGGCAAGAAAGCAGGACAAAGTCAGAATATAGCAATGGAGCATGTCCAAAATGAACTTGATCAAAATACCACGGCAGCCTTGCAATTCAACAATGTCCATTTTAGTGATGAAAGCATCAATCTTGAAGAAGCAAAAAGAGATAATGAACTTGGTACTATGTTGAATCTAGCTGGTTCTAACATGAGCTATGCTAATTTTAGTAGTGCAGCAATTTTGAGAAGAAATTCCAGCTGTTTGGGAGATTTTCCTATGCAGTCCTAAATTATGAACCATCATGCCATTGGAAAACCAGAAAACTATAATGTAGACATCATAAGCAAGGATTTCAAGGGGATAACTTGATGTGTTTAGCTGAACTTTGGAGCATTCAAGAAAACTCTCAAGGAGGAGTGTTAGAAAGTGAGACTTTTCTTGTTATTCACTAACTAGGCTAGTTAATTATTACCAAGTGTGTATGTTCTGGTTTAAACCAGAAAAGTATGTATTTTCAGGTTTAGATCAGAAAAGTTGGTATGTAGCAGGTGGTAATGGGTGATGATCCTTGTTTTAAGGTAGTAGTCGTATTAAGGTGGTACTAGCCATACCTTTTTGCTTTTAAGAATGTATTTTACACTTCTTTATACTGTAGATCAATGAATATCAGAAAAGGAGGGCATTTCACCACCGTAGCTAGCTGTATCCTCTGCTTAATTCTATTCTCTGATTTTTCTGTTTTATCAACAGTTACCCAACATTACTTTTCTACCATTGTCAGCAGGGCTCACTCTGTTTTTGTGGTAAACTTTATTGCATTGTATTGAAGGCCTTCGATGTTTTGATGGTCTACTTGTTTATTTGTGGATGATGCTTAATAAAGATTAACCACATCTCAAGGGAAGATAAAGAGACCAAAGAGGCCAAGATAATTCTAGTTTGTGACAAAAACTTTTTGGACTGAAAGCATGCATCTTGATCATTGAAGTGAACCAAACTTGTTAACAACCACCATAGTTTGCAAAACAATAACATATACAAAAATCAAGAATCACATAATTTAAGAATTACTTAACTGCCTTTCTGTCGTGTCTTCCATCTATAAATGATGAAGGCCAAGCATAGGATTAAAGCTCCGAAAGACAATATACAGCTTGTGATGATGATAGTCTTTTGCTTCCTGCTGTTGGACTTATGGGAATTATTTCCTTGTATAGTCTTATGGGAATTATTTCCTTGTATAGCTTCTGAGAAACGTTCAGTTAAAAGAAAAGAGAGAAGTAGGGAAACTGTGAGAAATGACAGAAGATAAAAGGAAAGAAATAAAAACGCAAAAGCTAGAAAACTTTCAAATTGAGAGATAGTCTAGTACCTACTTCTGTCCCTGCCATCCTTACATAAAGATCTTCATCAGCTTCAGCCAACGCTTTCATATCCATCAGATCACCAAACCAGAGTAAACACCCAAATGGCCCTTTGCTGATATCCAAAGCTGCATAAGCTGTACAGGAACAATTCTTCAAGCATAACATCCTACAATCTTCAAGGCTAATACTTCTATTAAACCATGTTCCTTCTGTGTCTGGTAATTTTAGCCCGGAAAACTTCAAAAACCCATCTCCATGGCAACTCAGTGAAATTCTCCTTACACAACCACTAGATGAATCTGACATGCTCTGCACAAATCCATCTAAGCAATCACATAAAGGAAAGTTGTTTGTGTTACAGCTAGCATATGCTCCACATTTTGCATAATAATCACAATCATCCACTGGTATGTGTGAAATAATGGTCCAACCCATTTTTCCGCCATTCCAAGATGTGCGTTGGCTATATCCATCTGATGTTAACTGTAGCCTTTGAAGAACTGAACTGTTGACAATCTCATAGATAGAGTATGCCTCTTCCTCATTTGAAATAAAGTTAAATCTAAATATAGAGTTATTTTTCAATTGGGGTCCCCCACTAAACTGAATACCATTCCATGATCCAAAACGAAATCTTTTGGCCGTGCCTTCCTTTATAACTGCTTGTGGATATCCATCAACATCAATTTGATAACTATATCTACCTTTAGATGGATCATCAGGACTCTTCCATGATGTTAGATACCGATTCAGTCCTGTAATTAGATTTCTTCCAAGCTTCTGTCCAGGTAGGAATGTGTCACTTGGATAGTCAAAACTTTGCCACAGAAAATCTTCCGAGTGGCTATTGCTTCTCTCCTGCACGATGAGATTCCCAGAATTCAAAAGCTTTGCAACCGGATACTGTGCTGATCTTGTTGTGTTTGAGGACCAAATAACACTCTTGTCATGGTTGAGAAGGACCAGAATTCCGGTGTCATTGACTTTCAAAACCCCTGATGAATCAGTGAGGGGTTTGTCTCTATTGGCAACCCATACCACTGTCCTTGTTGGGACTTTGTTATACCAAATTCCTACATAACGGTTCTTGGAAGCTCCTGGGCTGAAGAATCCTAGTGCAAAGGTTTCGTCAGCTGAAACTATGGTCTCACCATCACTGATAAATTGCGATGTATCAATGGTGTCCCTTGCAGCAGAGACTGCCATATTATTCAGCAAAGGGAGGCATAATAGAAGCAAGATAAAGCTTTCCATTTGGCTGTTTATATTTTCTTCTTCGCTATCTATATCATTATTGGGGGTCTGAGCAGCCCTCTAGCAGTGTCAATAGTACCTGTGAAAGCACAAAGGGGGTTGAGCTTCATCAATTTTTCGTTTTACATTTTTTATGTTATGAAAATTGTTTGCAGTAATTACAGATCACTATTTACCTTTCCCAGCCTTTTGGCTAAGATCAAGTGTAGTGTAGATCATTTACACTAGTTTGTAATTGCTGGTACTCTATGGTAAAACGAACCTCAACTTCTAAGATGTTGAGCTGCTTTGAATAACAAGAAGAAGCTAATTAACCCCTCTAAGACTAAAATGATATAAACATGCTGATGATGATACAGAGCCTTACCGTGTACCAGTGACGTTCATGGCATCTTTTCTTCTTCCAGTTTGTGATGACTCCATATAATGATCTACAAAAGTTCGAAGTTATTTGGTACTAAAACTAACATACCTCGTAAATATAACAACTTAACACATGTTTTAGAATGAAGGCCTCATTATGGAACAAAACTGAAACAAAATGATGTTTTATGGTGTCGCCTATGAAACTCAAACATCTAATTGTCCTAATAAAAACTACTATTCTCGCTTTCATTATTATTAGTATTTTATTATAAAAATTTTTTTGATGTACTTATTTTTTATATAATCCTGCATCGATTTATATTTTATTTAATAAATAAAATATAAATTGATGATTGTCTCAACAGTCAAAATTTTTTTTGTCGTAGGCAATACGGCAGTGATGACGGCTATTATGCCACGTCAACCTTGTTTGGAAGTCTCACACGGGGAGGAAAACTTGAGAAGCTAGGAAGACTTTTGGCATGCTTGGTTTTTGTTTAAAAGCTTCACCAGACAACCCACCATGTTTGCATTGCTCCAAATAATAATTTGGCCAAGTGTTTCATTTTTCTAATAGCTTTTGCCCAACTTTTGGTTGAATTCAAGTATAGAGTTTATAGTAAGCGGTCAACAAGGGAATCATCGGCGTCGACTGTTGACCTCATCTGTCATACAAAATGAAGAAAGAAGAGTCGTGTGGGCATGGGTAGGACACATGGCAGAGAAATTACTCGGATAGTAATATTGAATATATATATTATATAAAGTTATGATAATAGATAAGATTTAATTTTAATATATTATTGGTATAATTTTTTTTGGGTTGTAGTCATCTGATTTGAATTATAACTATCATAAAAGTTATATAAAATATAAGATATAATTAAAGGATTTAATTTAAATATATTGTCAGTATAAAAAATTTTTATACAGACATCCAATCATATATTATCATATCAACAAAAGTCTTTGATATAATCACCCATTACTTGAATGGTCATACAAATGGAATGTTTTGATTGGATGACAGTGTAAAATTTTTTTATACTATCAACGTACTCCAATTAAACTCATAATTAATTATTATAGTAAATCCAAACTAATCTCTAATAAATATAGATAACATAAAAAAATCATTTTAATATTTTTGACGCACAAAAACAGTTTTTATTATTTTTTCTGTTTATTATTTCAGTTTTAACATTAGAAATATAAATAAAACAATCATTCATATTGTCAAATACTAAAGAAATTTTTAGATGTTCTCTGATTAAAAGAAAGGTTTATTTATTTACCATTTATGATTCAATAAACCAATTTTGTGAGTTATCTCTGACTGTTATCATTACTATATTTTTAACTTAATTGATATATTAAATTATAAATAGTACTTAATATATTATGAGCTGTCTTAGGATATGTGATCGACACATAGATTATATCATATTTAATATAGCCTAGGTAGTCTGACGTGATAAGCTGCTTCATAAATGGTAACATTTCTTATACACACACATACACCCATGACTATTACTAGATATTGCTTACACCTCAAATTTATTTAAAATAACTAGAACAAACTAGTATATAACCTATAACTTTAGACTCTGGAATCAAAAGTAACAGTATCCACTTAAATCATATTGGAGGCACATCAACAATATCAGTCAATTGAATAACCTGCAAATATGTTAATATATAAAGGATGAGTCACACAGATTTAGTGAAAGCATATTATGCAAAGTCGTAAGGAAGAATAAACCATTACGGGCACAAACTTTTAAAATAAAATGAAATAATTTAACAATCATATAATTCACTTAACATAATTGAGAGGAATCACAGTCTTTTAGTTCTATACCTTCTCAAAATTTTATAAGTAGAAACTCACTTATATCTCTCAATCATAAATAGAAAACTGATAAGTATGGAATCAATAGTTCTCCATATACCTTCTCAATATTTTAATAAATCATTCTTCTCAAAATAAAATAATTCGTATCAATTAACAAAAAAGTCTCCATGAAGGCTACATAAGAAAAACTAAATCATTTGACGAGTAATCTCAACCCATTTAATCACAAGTCTCGTGTTATCTCAAGTCGAAGGTTTTGCCTCACCCAATATAATCTTATAATTAGAGTCCTTTCATCCTTTATCTCAATATCTCTTTGTTATAGTGAGCAGTAATGCTGTTATATCTTTTCATTATGACAAGTGGTATTGCCGCTATATCTGTTCACTACAGTGAGTGGTGTTCTAATTTTAGAACCCATCATAATTTTGTCAAACAACTTATAGTGAAATATAGATTCTAAATCTATAAACCAATCTCAATATAATTCTATTCTTAAAAGTAACACTCTTACAAATCATTTTAACGCAAAATAAGGTAAGATACAACAAAATCATAACAAGAGAAACCAATGATACTCTCAGACCGGTCATCAAAGCTATAATTTAATTATCATCATAAATAGGAAAGGTTATTATTCAGGATAACTAACCAAATAAATCAATTAACAAAAAGTAAAATTATTAACTTTAATAAGCTAGTTTATCCTATGAAAATAAATTTAAAATATTGTCACTAAGTAAATATCCTTTGACAACAAAAGGAAGCTACTCTCCAACAATTCTAGAAAGAGTAGCTGACACTATATTAAGGAAATCTGACTAATACAAATATTTTTGACAAACTCAGATAATTTATTTAAAAATAAATTAATAATTGGCAATATGATTAAGCAAATCCCCAATTTATAAGACTTAGGATTCCTAAGAATTAGAGTACCAATCAAAGTTTAACTTATTCATAATAACTCATTATTGTTCAAGCTCTTAACTTACTAGATTTATACTCCAATCTCAAATATTTACTTATTCGCTATTTTATTATTATTTACTAATTTTAAGAGAAACTTTAGAGTTTACTCATAAGTATAATGTTTGAGATTGGAAACTCATCTCAAGTTTTAGAAGTTAATAGATACAAAGATTTAATGACAAAGTGGTGGAAAAAAATTGCACATGACGGAGTCGAGAAGAAGAAAGGAAAAGAATGGAGGAAGACGAAATTGTCGAACATGAAATAAGGAGCGGGTGGGCTTCGGTCCTTTTGAAAAGTGCAGTGCCCCTTTTAATGTTAAATTTCTTCTTGCAAAATTACAAAATTGCCATTGCTTCTATTTTTCTCTTTTTATTTTTAATTTTTTCTGAGATATTACTTATTTTCTTATTCGATGAATATTTAAGAATTTCTCAATACTTAAATATAGACAATAACTTCTCCTTATTCTATAAATGTATGCTAAAAAACTTTCATATAAAATTTTAACAAGCTCTCATATAAGTCAATAAGTTTATATATTGTTATGTTTAAGATGAAAACAATTTATCCAAGAATTTCTCATAGATAAAATTTAGCTAGTGTAGAAAACTTTTGTGAACTATCCGCATTCTAAACTTTTAATATTGAGCGCTGAAACTTTGCAAATTAAGTTTTAAAATAGTTTTAGGCGTATTTCTTTTCTTATCTCTTTTTTTGGCTTATGTGAGATTTTTTTTTCAAAAAATGGTTATATGCTAAATATTTATATATAAATATTTAGAGCAAATATTTATTTTAGTTTCTAATAAAAATTTTGGGAGATAAATTAATTGTTCAAGATTTAAAAACCCTCGGATCTCACCATTCAAAAATAATGACATATTAGTCCCTTCATACAGATCTATAATATTAAAAAATTATGAACAGAGAGACTAATTTGTCATCTTACTTTAATGATAAGAGATTATTAGTGACTTTAAAATCTTGAGGGATGAATTTATCTTTCAAAATTTTTATAAGAGACTAAAATAGATATCTGCTCAGATATTTATATATAACTTATATGTGTTATATATAAATATATTTAATTTAATCTTCTTTTAACATATAGTTACTTTATCAAAGTAGACTTTACATTTATTATTTGCTGACATTAGCATCAAGATATGTTAAAAGACGTTAATTATAGAAGTTTAACTAACAATAGTATATCAGAAAATTAGAAAATTATTTTAAATAAGTAACTTAATATTTAAAACATTAAAAAATGTCTGGTTTTATAATTCAGTATTTTAATTTATTACTTAATATTAAATGATTTTATTCATAAATAATTTAAAATACTTGTTAAAAAATTGTAAGTAAGAAGTATTAAATAAAATATTAGTACTACAGAATTCTCAAATATTTATACACGCCACCAATTAATTAATTTAAAATGTATTGAAAAATAACATTTAATAACGAGTAGAAGGAGGCCAATGGGGAGTTGGCACCATTGCTAAAGAATGGGTTTATATTTTATAAAGATGTAAGTTTAATTTTTGTTGTTGATATGAGAACTTTATTGATGAGCAATTTTATAAGTCTACTATAAGTAATCTTTAAATGAGAAGGCCATATTTTAACATTGGTGTGATAATCAATATCTGAACCCGTCTAAATTTATTTTCACCCAAAAAATAAAAGAGTAGAAGGAAAAATTTAAAAAAAAAAAAAGAATAAATTTGGAGATAATTGATATTGTACCGACTTCTGTCGCAGTCAATGCCTTGTATAGCCGACGTGGCGGTTAATCTAGTTTTTTTATTTTTAATAGTTAGTTTTTTGATAAGCTGTAACTTTAAATAAGATTATAAGGATAAAAATAGAAAAAAAGAAGTCATGAAATGACGGGTCAAAGAGATGTATATTGTGCTTTAACGAAGGGAACAGAAATATATTGTAATTTTAATAAATTTAGTGAAACATGGTGTTTTGAAAAAAAAAAAAAAAGAGAAGAACTCGCAACATTAATAGAACTTGCAGTGAAGCCCAACAAATTCTTAGAATTTGTGGTGTAGGGCTGCGAGTTCAGAGTTCTACTGTCTTTTATTGTGATTTCAAAAAAAAATAAAAATAAAAAATTAACAAAGTTTGCCTATAAATAACGTGGTATTGTATCGGATTTATTGCAAAGAGTTTCTTTGTATTCTCAGTATTTGATAGGTAATTCATAGTATTTGAAAGTATTTAAGAGTATAAAATAGTTTGATAAAAGTGAGTCAAAAAAAATATGGATATAAATATAGTTACTACTATTATATATTTTAATAGTTCTATTGTAATATCCAATGAAAGTGTAATATTTGGGTGTGATTATCTTATATGGGTATATCTTCCAGATACTATATTATTAGAAGAACTAAAAGTGGAGCTTTGTCAAAGTATAAATATTGGTTTTGAGAAAAAAGTGAAAAAAATACGATATAGGTGTCCAATTTCAAATGTTAATGGGAATTTAAGATTTCGAGTAGTTACAATCAACAGTGATAAGGATACGAGAGTAATGTTTAAGATGTATCACCAATATCAAACTTTCAATGCAATCATAGAGTTATATATTCGAAAAAATTATTGCTAAAGCTAGCCCTAGCTCATATCCAGATAACCAACATTACAATGAATTTGTTCTCAATTCATACCCAGTAAGTGCTATTATAATTTGGTATGCTAATTTTTATTCTAAAATTAATATGTATTTTATTTTATTATAATTATTATTATTTATTATTATTATTATATGACATATAAAGTATGTTATATACTTGCCTTTGGTTGAGGATCCTGTGTATAAGAAATATATATAGTTAATGATCTTTATTAATTATTATTCTTTTTATTATTGTTGTTGTTATTATTATTTATATTGTTATTGTTGTTGTTATTATTATTATTATTATTATTATTATTATCATTTCTATTGTTATTATTATTATTATTATTATTATTATTATTATTATTATTGTTATTAATATTTTTATGATTATTACTATTATTAATATTAGTATTAGTATTATTATTTTATTATATTAGATAATAATATTATTACTATTACTACTACTATTATTATTATTATTGTTATATACAAAGTAGCTATATTATTATCATTTCTATTAACTATTATTATTATTATTATTATTATAATAGATATTATTATTAGTATTATTATTAATCTTATATTATTATTTTTATTGTTATAATTGTTATTGTTGTTGTTATTAATATTTCTATGATTATTATTATTATTAATATTAGTATTATTATTATTATTTTATTATATTATATATTAATAATATTAGATGCAAAATATGCTTTATTATTATCATTATTTCTATTATTATTATTACTTTATTATTATTATAGTAGATATTACTATTAGTATTATTATTAATCTTATATTATTATTTCTATTGTTATTATTATTATTGTTGTCGTTATTAATATTTGTATTATTATTATGATTATTAATATTACAATTATTATTAATATTATTAATAGCCTACTATTACTACTATTACTACTACTACTACTATTATTATTATTATTATTATTATTATATACAAAGCATACTCTACACTTATCTCTTGTTGAGGATCCTATATATCAGAAATGTATATGGTTAATGATCTTTATTAATTATTATTCCTTTTATCATTATTATTATAATATTTCTATTATTATGATTATCATTATTGTTAATTATATTATTATATGAGATACAAAATATGCTCTACACTTGCCTCTTTTTGAGGATCCTGTATATCAGAAATGTATCAAATTAATGATTTTTTGTGTTTATAAATATTAATTGTTAGTACCGGCACTATGAAGAAGGTCTGTCAAGCCCGTTTCCAGAATGAGGTGCAAAATGTGAAATTAGAGACAATAAAAGTGATAGCATTTACTTGGAAGGGGAACATGAAGTTGGGAATGATTGTGCGGAAGATGATGATGAAATACCAAATACATAGGCTATTATTCAGCATTCAGAGGATCTTCCATGTTTCATGCATACTTTAGATCTTGAAGCCATGCATGCACTTGAGTTTCCTGAGTATACAAATATGGCTAGTGATTATACTGTAGACGGCGAACTTTGTGTGGGAATGCAATTCAGCGATAGGGAAGCTGTAGTTTGAGCAATTAAGAACTACAGCATTTCTAAATCAGTGGACTATAATATATGTGAGTTAGAGTCATAGACATTTTATTGTAAGTGTAAATACTATGGCATAGAGTGCAATTGGCTTGTTAGGGTCAGTCTCAGAAAAAAGAGGGGCATTTAGGAGGTCAAAAAGTACAATGGCCCTCATACTTATACTGCAGCGATGATTTCTCAAGATCACACAAAGTTAGATGCTGACATGATTGCACATTATATAGAGCCCATGATATGAGCTGATGTATCCATTAAAGTAAAAGTTATGATTGTAGAAATTTAATCTCGGTATGGATGCACACCGACATACTGGAAAGCATGGACGGCAAAACAAAAAGCGATTGAAAGAATTTATGGTGACTGGAAAGAGTCATATGCAGTTTTACCCAAATGGATGGGAGCAATGTGTGTTTTTACAAGAGGTTTATATGTTGAGTTTGATACTAGTCCAGCTTACCATGGCACTGATGAGCAACCAAATGATCGAATATTCCGTCGAATATTTTGAACTTTTAGTCCTTGCATCAAAGCTTTTAGACATTACAAACTATTAGTCCAAGTTAATGGGACACATTTATATAGAAAATATAAAGGCACTCTATTAGTGGCGGTTGCACAAGATGGCAATCAAAATATATTGCCAGTTGCATTTGCAATAGTCGAGGGTGAGACTGCAGATGCATAGTATTTTTTTTCTGCATTGTCTACGCAGATATATGGTGACTCGAGATGGAGTTAGCATTATTTCTGATCGGCACGAGTCAATTAAAGCGGCAATTCAACGTTGCCATGGACAATGGGAACCTCCAAGAGCATTTCATATGTACTACATTAGACACATTGCAGCCAATTTCAAAAAACCTTACTTACACTGACTTATCGTGAGTATAGGTAATTCCCAACCTAATTATCTCTATTTATAAATGTGATTTTATTCTTTTTTTTTTAATATATTGATCATATTATGATTTGTAGGATATTTAAGGACAGAACGTGAATTTAATTTTCATTACGAGCGGATGCACCAGTATGGTAAGATTTATACAAATTGGCTTCACGAAATTCCAAGAAAAAAGTGGTTTCAAGCCTTTGATGGAGGACATCGACATGAACATATGACCACGAACCTGGTCGAGTGCATCAATTTTGTGTTAAAGGGAGTTCGTAATTTACCATTTACTGCCTTAATTAAAGCAACGTACTTTCAGTTGACTGAGTTATTTGCTACTAAAGGAAGGGAGGCATATGCACGAAAAGCTACAAAAAGTATTTTTTCTGAAACTATCACGACAAGATTGCGAGAAAACCAGCAAGCAGCAGGAGGCGTACGCGTTACTACTTTTTCAAGGCAATATCAGAGTTTCCATGTTGAAGATCTATCAAATAGATCACAATTCAAAGTTGATATGAAGGAGAGATACTGTAATTGTGGCAATTTTCAGACAGATCGATATCCATGCCGTCATGTAATTGCTTGCTGCTCTAATCAGTACCTTGACTGGCAAGCTTATGTCGATGACATTTATAGAATGGACAAGATATGTAAAGTGTACAAACAGGAATTCAAGGTTGTGAGACATGAAAGTACATGGTTGCCATATAATGGCCCGAGAATTCATCCTAACCCCCAGTTGAAATGCATAGAGAAAGGTTGGCCCAAATCAACTCGTTTCCTCAATGAAATGGACATGAGAGAAATGAGAGGACCAAAACATTACGGCCTCTATCGGGGTGAAGGATATAGCCGCAGACAATGTTCCCATAGAAATGGCCTAAGTTCTTAGGTATGAGTGAAATGTTGTTATCCTATATTCATTAATGTAATATGAACCTCTAGTTAGTGACTAATGCTTTATTATTTCTTTTGAATCCTGTCACTTTAAAATATATTATTTTTAATTTTTGTATGACTAACATAATTTTTGTATGACTAAATAACGTAATTGATCTTTTTTTTTATTAAAACTATATTATATCATATGATTAGTTTATTATTTCTTGTAAATCCTGCCACTTCTAAATATATTATTTTTAATTTTATATGATCAAGATAATATTTAAATTACATTTGCAATATTTTAATACTCGTCAATTTTGTTGCATACGTATTGAAACTATAACTAAGATAATTAATACTCAAACACTAAGATAATATTTAAGTAATTAACTTTGCAATTAATTGTAAAAATAAAGATTCTAAAAAATACAAAGATATTACAAAAAAACATAAAAATATTACAACATCATACAACTAGATTAATATTACAAAATAATATTATAAAAAATATTACAAAAGAATACCATTATACTCTTATTTCTTCTTCCATGCCGACCGTGTTTCAAGGGTAAATTTCACCGGCGCCTTAAGTTTAAATTTATCCCGCAATCTTTGACAAGTACGACTCCAGACGTTGTCGCTCCTTTTTTGCCTTTCATTGGCCTCATTGCTCCCATCACCTTCCTCTTGCTGTCCCTCTTCTTTGTCCTCATTCTCCTCTTCTGCTTTCTCATTAACTTATCCCCTATGCTGTGGCTCTTGAGCAGACGTTGTCATCAAGCGTGAAGCGGCTTCGACATTGCCCGTATCTCTAGGATTCTGTAGTAATTTCATTATCATATCATTTACTGACCCTGAAGTTTCAGCAATCATAGGTACGGGTAGCGGAAATTTCTGTTCATGCATAGGTAGAACTGGCCGGTATACGTCACCATAGGCCGCTGAAGCAGCATCTCCACATCTAGATTCATTGCCACGAGATCGACTATACTGACGCGAGCCGGCACCATGATGGTAGTGCACTTCACTATCAATCGACCTTCTACCACGTGAATGACCTTCATCACCATGAGCTGATCTAAATGATAATGCTGAAAAGCTCATCCGACACGGCTCCATCCTATGTGAAAATGGCATGTGCCTATAAGAATATTGTGAGTGTGTTGGAGGCATGTAACTGTGTGGGTGCTATGGTGATGCCGAGGCCATATGGCAGTAAGGAGGATAATGCCATGGTGCTGGGGGCATATAGCCATAATGAGGATATTGCAGAGGTGGCGGGTGCATGTTATCATAATAAGGATACTGCGTGGGTGGCGGGTGCATATCACCATAAGGAGGATACTATGGGGGTGGCGAATGCATCTCAGCATGATACTGATTTGAAGGTGGTTGCGGAGGTACTTGGGCATGTTGCTACCTTGGAGATAACTCCCATTGTCGTGGATCTTGTAGTAGTGCCTCAGGTGATAAATATTGACCCATAGCAAAGTGAATATACCAATTCCAATAAAGCTAAGATAGAGAAGGATCATCGGAAGGACGACCATACGTTATATGCTGCTATCTATAGTTCCAATCTTGCAGCCACTCTGCATATTTTTCAACCCAATTAGTGTTCTGTTGTCCCCTCAAATCTTTATTATGAGAGTTTAATAGGCTTTTTGAATTATCAGGGATATCTTGCTCAAACCCAAATTGATGCTTTATGCGGCTAGCCGAGTGCCACTCAATAGTCTCAAAGCAAATAAGTGGACTGGAAGTTGATCACAATGGCCGCTCATCTACCAAGATATGCGGAATAATCTCCTGAATGCCTGGATGGTGATATGGTCGCTATTAAAATTGTATTATAAAATAAAATAACATCGGTATTAGCCACTATATTGATAGCTATAATAATCTCTATAATTTTTTAACCGTTACCTCATCATGTGTCATTAGATCTATACGCAGCCTTATACTATCCAGTGTCTTAAAAGGAAATTCTGCCGGAATTGACGTATTTATCCACCTGTGGAATAATATATTAATTAGATACATATTTAGCTATAATAAATTACAAGAAATTATTAAATTATGATAATTGTACCTGGATGCTAGAGGAAAACGTGGCATGGAATGTTCAAAAATAGGAGCCAAGAATAGAAGTCGATGTCATGCCCACGACTGTAAAAGTGTAAGCAGCCACCAATGTCAGAAATTTTATATCGCGTTACACGACATAAATTTCAATAAAGTACGGCGAAGCATGCTGAGCCCCAACTATACTCCCCTACCTCTTGAAAATTTTCAATTAATGAAAGAAATTTGCAATGAATTAAAGATGTGGTCTTATCCGGCGTAAATCGCATCCCCAGTAGGCGGAGTATATAGCTACAAGTAAATTGCTGAAAGATCTCATCAGGCACATCTGGGCCAAAGCTGTCTAGTCTTTCTTCCTTGAAATGGTCATATAGCCAGCTTAATTTGGTTGTGGATTTGTTAATGTCACCTCTTCAAGCCTAATGCCAAGGCTCTCACATAAATTCTCAATCCTTTCTCTGGTAAGGATATAGAATCAATAACATGTCTACCATCGATACAGACCCCAAGTTGCAGTGCCCCATCTTCTAATGTGACTGTACACTCGTTAATCGAAAGTGAAATGTGAGAGTTTCTGGCCTCCAGCGTTCGACCAACGCACTGATAAGTTGGTCGTTTGATTCAAACTGGTCCATCATAGAAACATCTAGTAATCTGACATTTCGTAAATAGTTATGTATTTTGGATGGCGGTTTCTCCAAATGCAAGACTCGAGGTTGCAGTACTCTCATTTTCTATTACGATTTACAAAAACATGAAAATAAAAGAATTAGGATATATCAATAATAATAAAACATTACTAATAAATAATGCAATATGTAAACAAAAGAAAAAACAGATATTATCAAAAATAATAATATTATTATAACAACGATAATATTAACTATTGATGAATTGATAATTTAGGGTTTTATTTTATATTTATTTATAATGTCTAAATTTCTTAAAAAATATATATTAGATATATTTCTTATATACAGGATCCTCATAAGAGGTAAGTGTATAGCATACTTTATATCTTATATAACCAAAGTTTACCAACAATAATAAACTAAAATCTTAATCTTTAGTTAAAATTATTAATTAAAATTTCTTAAACGATATAATAACAAGATTAATAATAATAATAATAATAATAATCATAAAACTAAATAATCATCATAATAATAATAATTATGTTAATAATAATTACATAATAAAATCAAGATTATATTACGATTATAAGATAATAACAATACTAAATAATAATAATAATAGTAATAATAATAATCATATCAATAAGTATAAAAGAATAATAATATTTCATTACTACTCCACCCAATATAACTGCTTTTAATATATAACAGATATATTTCTGATACATAGGATCCTCATAAGAGGCAAGTGTAGAACATACTTTATATCTTATATAACCAAATTTTACCAATAATAACGATAAACTAAAGTCTTAATCTTTAGTTAAAATTATTAATTAAAATTTTTGAAACAATATAATAACAAGATTAATAATAATAATAATCATCATCATAAAACTAAATAAAACTGAATAATCATAATAATAATAATAATTACGTTAATAATAATTACATAATAAAATCAAGATTATATTACGATTATAAGATAATAACAATACTAAATAATAATAATAATAATAGTAATAATAATAATAATCATACCAATAAGTATAAAAGAATAATAATATTTCATTCCTACTCCACCCAATATAATTATTTTTAATATATAGCAGATATATTTATGATACACAGGATCCTTATAAAAGATAAGTTTAGAGCATATTTTATATCTTATATAACCAAGGTTTACTAACAACAACGATAAACTAAAATCTTAATCTTTAGTTAAAACTATTAATTAAAATTTCTTAAACAATATAATAACAAGATTAATAATAATAATAATCATCATAAAACTAAATAAAACTAAATAATAATAATAATAATAATAATAATAATAATATAAAACTAAACAATCATAATAATCATCATACTCAGCCATTATAACTACTTTAAATATATAATAGCAATAACAATAATAATAAGCAGAATAATAATAATAATATTAAATTTAGAATAATAATAATATATATCAAATATATTTTTAATATATAGGATCCTCATAAGAGGCAAGTGTAGAGCATATTTTATATCTCATATTGTAATAATAATAATAATAATAATAATAATAACAATAATAATTAAATATTATTCCTTCACTATAAATCTTCTTCAAAATGTGATAGTATGCTCTTATTGTCTTATCTTCTGCCATTTCTTCTAAAAAAATATTTTTTTATCGAATCAATTCAACTCATTTTCACAACTCTTTATAACTAATTCTCAATTCTCTTTCTCTCACACTGAATTATCAAGTTATCGATATGCATTACATTGAAGCTATTTATAGAAGTGATATTTACTGTATATTAGGACTATTCAATCCATGAGATGCTTTATTATTGTCCTATAATACAATATTTGCCGATTTATCGTGTGGTTCAATTATTGTTACAGTAAGTGCACAATCATTTTATATAATAAAATGTGGGGAACTGTAGACATATATTATAGATGGAGAACTCGCAACACATCATCTCAATTTCATCAATTTCACAAAAAATGTGGTGATGTATTGTGAGTTCTGTCTTGCTCCGTGACCCCGTCCTGCGAGTTCTATAATACCCACTTTTGTATTGTGAATTCACTAATACAATCACTATATCTCGCTAATATTCTTTCAAATACAGTAAATCATTAAATATCCATTTCAATTACAATAAACAATTTATAAAGCCTGAAATGATAGTTCAATGGGCACAATCCTTTTACTAAGTAGTAGTATCTGTCTCAAACAGTTCAGTAAACTCTTCAACATTAACTAGTTTCGCACATGAGAGGAGATTCTGCTGATCTTATTAAAGAGTGAGGTGGTTACAAAATGATTTCTTTTTTGAACTCTTAAATTGCCCTCAATTGTATTTCACTAATTAATAAAAAGGAAAACTATGTTTTTATTTCTAAACTAGAAAATACATATAATTTGATATTAAATTTACCTCCGTTGAAAAAAAATCAATCCTTTTAAGAAATCATTCTGTTAAATTCAGGGACCAAATTTCTACTTATCAATGTGAGTAACTTTAATGACCAAATTTATATACTTTCTTATTTAGGAATGAGTTTGTTACACTCTCAATATTTCATAAACAAAATATAGTTTTTCTTCAATGAATATAGAGATGCAACTTTAAGAAAAGCATAATAACTTAAATTATGAAAAGATAATTATTGAGGCCTTTCATTCACTATAGTATTTAAGGAATTTTGTCATAATAATATTTATAAGGATATTCTAACTAAAGACTCAAGAAATTTTTTTTTTCAAATCATGTCTTTTTTAATTAATAATTTCATTTTTCATAAAGTTCATAAATCAAGAATTTATTTATGGATAAATTACACTAACTTCCATAAGATTTGGTAACATTTATTGTGACTACCAATATTTGTTTAAGCTACACCGACATCTCTTTAGAGAGAGATTAAGGGAGATCAGTATTATGTTTACAACAGTATTTAGTGTCATATTTTATAAAATATACAAATATCAAGTATAATATTATCTAAAATTTAGAAAAAGTCCATGTATATTTTTATAAATTAAAGAGAGTTACAGTAAATTTTACCAAAATTTAAAGAAAGTAAATGTAATTTATCCTTTATTTATTTTTAAATTTTTTGATATATGAAAAGAAAAGAAAAGAAAAAGTTACGGTCATAGAAACATGATTCTATAGCATTAGCAAGAAGGTTCAACCCTTCAGCTGGGATCTCAAGGTATTCCCGCTCTTTATTTATTTTTATATTAATAAAATATATTATAATCATAATTTATTAACTAATTTAAGAGTAAATAAACTCTTATTCTATTTTATTACGGATTGAAATTAGAGATAAAATAAATGTGGACAAGAGATTTGAATTATTTTTCTTCATCCAAATCCTACGCATTCAAAACCATATCAAATCAACGAAGTCAGGAAATAAAGGCCAAGGGCGTTTAAGGTATGACTTGAACCAATAATTCATCTCGATCTAAAGTTTATTGTGCCAAGGTCGGGCGGGTTTTAGAAATTTGGTTTAATTAATTTTTAGGCCAAATTTTGGGCCATATTTTAAGTTAACTCAGCTTAATTCAAAGTTATTTTAAATATTTTAAGTCACTATTAAATTCAACTTAAATTAAAAAAATAAAAAAATAAAAAAATCTTTAATCAAATTCAAAACTGATTAAACAGTACCCAGCCCAATATTTTTTTACGCCCAAAAATATTAAATCTTCTTAAAAACCTTTCTTAATAATTCTCTTAATTATTAAATAAAAATATATTACATATTTCTTATGTTTATAAAATACTAAATAGATTTATTTTTTATTCAATATCTTTTTATTAAGTATTAAACAAATTATTAAAAAATATCTTAAAAAGATACAACATTACTCCTATGCACCCCTAATGATATTCAAAAGTCTCAAAATTGAGACTGATTGGACATACAAAGGGGCCAGTGTGAAAATTCTAGACACGTGGATGCAAGAAGTCAAGCGGATGAGATCAGGTGATAAGTCTTGAAATTGATGCCGTGTTATTAAAAGTCTACCATATTAATTAGCGGTATGTGCAAGGCAAAACTACGATTGGCAGAGGCGTTTATAGCGACTGCTATTGATGTTACAACACAGTTCTCATGGAATCCCCTAGCCTTTTGTAGACTCTTGGGTGCCAGTCGATTGCTTAGCTGGGTAGGAGAATTCTAACATGGTCCAAATAAATTGGAGACCATGATAGACCTTGCATCAAATTACAATGAAACATAGTTAATTAAGATATTATCACTTCTAATCCACTTTATCCATCATTTTACTCTTATATACAAGGGTGTAAGTAAGTCAGGTAAGCCAGATGACTCATCAAACCTCACTTATATTAGACTTAATTTGGCCTAACTTATATAATTAGAGCTGTTAAAATGGACTAAACTTGTCAAGCCAATCTGTTTACCCGCCAAAAATAGGTGAGTTGGGTTTAAAAAATAACGGCTCGCATAGACTAACCTATTTTGAGCCTAACCCGTTTTACTCGTGGGTTACATAGGTCAGCCTACACGGCGCATTTCTTTTTTTTTTTATATATATATTAAGAAATGAGCATAAATTTAGATAATAAAAATATGATTTAGTAATCAAATTTAAAACATACTCACTTTTTTTTAATAAGAAATAAGAATTTTTATCTCTTCTTTTTTTATCAAAATCAATTTTTTTAATCAAAAAATCAAAAAAGGTTGAACGGGTTGGGCTACCAAAATGTGGTCCACGGGTAGGGATAGAAACAAGCCAGACCAGGCCAGGGTTTACCCTTAATAGGCCAGGCCTATATTTGCATTTCTTATCTTGAGCTTGGCTTGTGGCCTGTTATAGGTTATTTTTTCGGCCTAAGCCTGGCCTGTTCAAAGGTTTGGCCTGGCTTAAAGCCTATTTATTGAGTCTAATACTTGCTCATCCCTATTTCCCTCATTCCCAACTCTCTATTCCAAAAATGAAATCGTCAAAATTTGTTTCTATAACCAAAATTTGTTTCTATAAAACAAAATAGAAGCTAGAAACATTAAAATCAAAATCAAGTCACAAACAAAAACAAGCAGAAACTAAATCACATTTATTTTTTTCGACAAAAAAAAAATAGCATCAGTTGAAGAGATCAATAACTCTCCAAAGTAACTTGTGTCAAATTTTTTAGATTCCATGACCATAAAAATCTAGAAAAAAAAAAAGGAAGCACTTGGAACTGAAAAATAAGAAGAATCGCAAACTTTCACAAAATGCTACCACCTAATCTGCAAAACTCACATCCACAGGCGATGGCAGCTTCAATCTCGTATTTTTTGGTGCCTTTGTTGACAAAGGTGGCGCAAACGATGAGGCAGCGGCAGTGCAGGCGGTGCGACGTGGTGAAGGAGCGGCAACGCGGGTGGCGTGAACGTGGTGAGGGAGCTGCGGCGCGAATGGTGAGGGAGTAGCAACGCAGGCGGTGCGAATGCAGTGAGGGAGCAGCGGCGGTTACTGGTGGTGGAGGAGGAAGGGAAGAGGTGGAGGATAATGGAGGGGTTGAGGAAGAAGGAAGAGAGGTGGGTGTGTGGATTTTGGGGAAAAGGCATAGGGATAAGAAGAGGAATGAAGGAATGGAATGAGAGAAAGAGAATGAGGAAATGAGGACTGCAATTTGCAACAAACGATGCAGCAAAGGTTGAGTAAATCTAGGGTTTCATGTTTCAATTTCTTTAAAATGGTGCAATTTAAAGAGTTAAAGGGAAAAAAATATGCATAATACTAACAAGAAGATGTTGTAACTTAATGGGGAAGGGGCTCACAACTAATGTCATCTGTAGGGGGTCGAATCTTAGGTTTGATAATTCCATTATTTATATTTATGTCCTAACATGTATGTAAAACTATAACATCCATGGAACTGATAGGCTTTACAGGCCTTATGGTAAGCTTAGGCCTGGCCTGATAAGACAAACAGCACAAATAGGGTTTTAAAAAAGCCTAAGCCTGGTTCTAATTTTAAATAGAACAGGCTAGACCAAGCCATATACAAGCCAGGCCATAGGCCCCTGATAGGCTGCTTAGCCTATTTCCACCCCTATCCACGGGCTAAGTCATTTATTTCGCGAACTTAAACAGGTTGGCCCAGCCCGGCTCGTTTGACAGCTCTATATGTAATGAACAAGAAGGATTAAGATTTTTCAAAAAAACCTTTTTAATTAAAAAGGAAAGACTTTGTTGGCTATGGAAAAAAGCCTATTGGACTTAATAAATTGGTCTTTTTATACGATGTTATTGTCGTCATCATCCTAAAGAAAATCCTAATAATAATATAAGTCTTTGGTATGTTTTGAAATAGGTTTTTTGGCCTATTTAAAAAGCTTTTTAACTTATTTAAAAATATTTTTTTGATATATTTAGAAGTATTTTTCACTTATCTAAGAGTAGAATTTTTGGTTATTTAAAAATCTTATTATCAAGTAAATATCTAAATACGCTTTCAAGTCAAGTTAAGCATTTTAAAAAGCCAGGCTATGCTTTACAGAAAAATAAATAAATAAAACTATGTCAGGTAATAGACTCAGACTCAAGCTGCATATTTGAAACACAGGCTAAACCCATTTAAGTCAAAATCTAGCCTAACCTAACTTATTTCCACTCCTACTTATATACAAGAATTAAAAAACTCAAAATCAAAACATAATTATAAATCATATTTACTAAGATACCCTTATTTAATTTGGTGTATTTAAAATATTGTCACTCATTAAAAGTATGCTATCATTAGAAGTGTGGGGACAAAATTGGAAAATTAATAATCAATTCTTCATAAAATGAATAAAGAATTTTTGCTCAAAATAACAAATAAAATAGACTAGAGATAATAAATTTATCTTTTCACTCTTCTTTTTCCTCTCTTTTCCTCCTTTCCAGCTTTCTTCACCACCCTTCTTCCTTTAGCCTATGCCCTCTTCCTCCTCTCCCCCTCTCCTTTACCTTTTTATTATTTATAACCTATCAACTTTTCTTTTCCATTCATTTCTTTTCCTTTCTTTTCCATTTATCTTTGAACATAGTAAGATAAAATTGCAAAATCATTTCAGTCAATTCTCATCACTCCCATAAAGGATATATGATGGATGAGTAATGATATATCCTCCTAATCACACTCGTAATTTCTAAACAAGGAAAATATTGAATATTTTTGTTATATTTTCAAGATATTAAATATATTTACAAAGCATTCAATATTTTCTTTGTTTATAAATTAGGATGATAATTAAGAGGATATTTTAGGAGAATATATTATTACTCATAATGATAAGATACTGATATACTACAGAGTTGCTTTTACTTTTGCACTTTAAAATTGAACAGATATTATTGGGCATTGACCTTTGTTTTTACCTCCCTCTTTTTTTGTTGTGCCCCTTGTGCTCTATACCTCCCACACCCCAATCAAAGAAGAGAACCAAACAAAATGATTATACCATCAAGTTAGCTATCATATCATCAACTTCAATGATCAAGCAGTACATCCCTTTTTAAAATGGTGGTTGACAGGGAGGAAGGGAGGAAGAAGGGTATGGTGAAACACGGAGGCTAAAATGGTAGAGACGGTTGAGAAAGAAGGAAGGTAAAATGGAAAAAATAATTAACATTAGTGTGTTTAAATTATAACAAGAATTTTTTTTAAATGCTATAAAAAATTTTAATTTCAATTAATCCTTATTATTGATTATAATTTTTGTGGTTAAGATTCAAGGTCTTTGGTGGTCTCTAACTCAATCAGGACTATTATAGAAACCTCCTACAATCACACGAAACTTCATAAGAGTTTGAACTTATTGAAAAAATATTATTACTTTCACACAAGAAAAGACATAGAAATATGAATTAAATTTTGATTGTCGACATACAAATTTTTTACATAGCCATTCAATTATATATTAACATTTCACTAAAAATATTTGATTCTTACATAATATCTAAACAGTTGTTCAAATAGTAGTATATAATTTGATGATGATATAAAATTTTTTATACTGATAATATATCAAAATTAATTTATAAGAATATCCTAACAAAAATTTAAAATAAAAGGGTCCAAAGTTCATACAAGATTGGGCCGATTATAGCCGCTTCCACAGCTCGGATCACAATCTACCTAGAACATTACAAAAAAGAGTTTCATTACTTATAATAAGTCTGAACATCAAGTACAATATCAATATTATTGGTTGTAAGGTTTTAGTGGCACGACCATTGTACCAATGTGAAATGCCACCTATCGAGCTTGCAATAGGCTGACTGTGACTTCATTAATTGAGCATGGTTTATTACTACTTGATGAAGAATTGTCACCTACCATCTCTCTTTCTGTAAAGAATCCAGGTATTTTAGGTTGGCAGTGCGGATTCACTACTCAACATTAGAACCACATATGACATGCTCGGCCTGTCATCTGGACTTTATTGCACACATAGTAGCCCCACATGAATTGATCTTAGCATCATAGATAAATTTAATGTATCTCATGTTGCAGCATAAACTATTTCATAGCCTTTGCCTTCTGTAAATAATCTCCATGCCTGCACATTTTTTTTAAAACCATTAAGGTTAATAATGGAAGCTTATCAAAAGTGATTAAAATTCAAGCCCATGCTTACATGCCCCAGAAGATTAAAGTGGTGATCTTGATGACTAAATCCTTTATTTCTTTTCCCACTCACTATTTCCAACACCAACACACCAAAGCTGAATACACCAGATTTTGTTGAGTAAGCTCCATCAATTATGTACTCTGGTGACAAATATCCACTGCACATCCATCCACCAAAAAAAAAAAAAAAAATTCAAAGCAAGCTAAGCCATCACATATAACATATTAATCATCTGAGACTTACTATGTTCCAACCACATGTTGTGTGTTTGCTTCAGCTTCATTCCCCCCAAAGCTTCTTGCCAATCCAAAGTCTAAGACTTTTGGATTCATTTCACCATCTAACAAAATATTTGCAACTTTGAGATCTCTATAAACTATTCTATGTCTAGAATCTTGATGAAGGTACATAAGACCTTGAGCAATGCCATTGATAACGTGCAAGCGCCTTGGCCAATCTAGTAACATGCCCTTCTTTTCATCTATTCCCAAGATGGCCAATTTATACCATTTCTCTAATAAGATTATGAACAATGATTAGGAAATAATTGTGCAAGGACTAACCATATTTTGAAATTTTGACAACAAATAACTAGTAGAAAATTTGTTTCAACAGTTTTTGTGGGTAAAAGAATAACAAACTTTAGTGCTAAAAATCTTATTGGTCTTCCCCATGTCATGAGAGAATGAACATAAAAATTTATATTCTAGTTGATTTCTTTAATGAATCCATTTTTTGAACTATAAAACATAGACATTGACACAAATACATGACACGACATCAAAGTTTAAAAATTTTAGGACACAGACAGACAAACAGACACACACACACACACACACACACACACACATATATAATTAAAATTTCAAAGAAAAAGATTTATTATTATATAATATCATTTATATAAACTTTACTTATGTCTTATTTTTTATATTCAGTATTAGAAATTATTTAAAAATTCAAAATAAACTCAAAATTTGTATATTATTTCCTTTTTTAAATTGAAAATGACCTTATCTATATTGTGTCTTTCTATGTTGCAATAAAACATATGTGTCATCAATATGTCATACAAGATCTGATATAGACACGTGTCTGACACATAGACATGGCACCCAAATGGTTTGTCTCTGCTTTATAAATATTTTTCAAATAAGAAAGGCCCATTCACTAAATGAGAATACAATTGCAAGAAAATTAAAGAATGCTTAAGGTTTTTTTTTTAATCAAACCGAATATGAAGAAGTCCAAGCTTTTGTTGGGCATAAATTCATAAACCAGTGGTCTTTCTTCTCGTTGAATGCAACACCCTAGTAACCTCACTAAATTTCTGTGCTGAAGTTTGGCAATATGCGTAACTTTTTTTGAACTCTTGGAATCCCTAGTTTGAAATTTGTGCGAGTCTCTTGACAGCTGTTTCTCTTCCATCTTCCAAGATTCCCTGAAAGTTGTAACATTTGTATGTTGCAGAAGATTCATATTTACTAAAACTGGTTTGACATAAATTTGTTTAAGTTTTATCATTCAGAAGAACTAGTCCAATATTGAATAACTTGTTGCAAGATGCAAAATTCTTGAAAAAAAATTCTAGAAGCTCAGCAATATGACATACGATGAATTAGAATTTGATAAGCAAGTGATTCATAACAGGAAAGACACTTCAAGTAGTGCCCTGAATATGAGGTGGAATTTAAAACTCAGTCTACACATATTGTATCATGGCTCAAAGGTAATTTGCAAACTATTTGGGAGATGAGATTTACAGGGAATTTGCTTCTCAACAAGAAACATTGGCTCAAGAATATGGTGGTATCACCCTGCCAGAAATCAAGGTCTAAATGAAATGGCACATGGTCTTCTCTAATTGCACAAACAGATAACAGAATGGAAAGGTGGCAGGAATAGATTTTGCTGATAGATCAGCACAGTAAAGGAAGGACTACATGCTTCTCTAACAAGCTAGTCTTCAGCTGATATGCTGAATTTGCTCTTGGTTTTTTCATCTAGTTGGTGGCTGCATACAGTTTGTTCTGGTGTGGTGTGTTAACTTTTAATCTGTTTGCGCTATTCATAATCATCGGCAGGTTTGTAATCCATAGGTGATTACTAAGATTAGGTTGCTGCTGTTATGTTGTTCTGTTTTATCCTTGAGACTCGGATCAATTGTTTTCTCTTGCCGCAGTTTAGCTCTTTACTTTTGCCCGTGACTCAAGCCCTATGTATAAAATTATAAAAAAAAACTTCAAATAGTAGATAATAGCCTTTTCATATGTCCCAAGTCAATTTAAATTCCTACAAAAGCAAAAGAAGTTGCCAGAAAAATTTACGACCATTTTGTAATTTTACCTATACTAGTTTTGCCATCAAGACATCTTTATACATATCAATGACGACGAAACTACATGTTTAAAATGGTAACATGAAACAACAAACACATTTTTCTTGGTGCTCTAATTATTTATATTGGCGGCGGGAAAAATTATGCATATTGGCCATAGGACCTATTTCATAAAAATAGCATCTCTAACCATCTTTGGAGCATATAGAGGAAATATTCATAGCATTTGTCAAATGGTTTCAAGGAAAACGATGATGGAGTCAGCCAAAAATAAAATTGATCAAGAATACTGGTCATTATAGGCTCAAGGGATGACATTTGTCATTCGATTACCTTATAAACTGATCCAAAACCACCTTTCCCCAATATGTTGTCAGTTGAAAAATTATTGGTTGCAGAAGCAATTGTGGACAAATCAAACAAGGGTAATTCTAGATCTTCCTCGTGGTGATCATTTATGACACTTGCTCCACTTTCTGGGTTGCCCTTCATCTTTCCTGCAAAGTAGCATGTGCTATGTAAATAAAAAGGAAATTGAAATGTAGAACATGCTATGCGTTCTCCTTTACTTATACCTTCTGCTCTACCCCAAACATAAAAAGGAATAGAGCAGAGTAGGGTTACCTAGCATTACTTTTCTACCATTGTTAGTAGGACTCGCTCTGTTTTTGTGGTAAGCTTTATTTGGGGGTGATGCTCAGTGCAGAATAACTACACCTCAAGGGGAGATAAAGAAACCAAAGAAGCCAAGATAATTTTGTTATATGACAAAAGTTAAACATTTTGGAATAAGAACATACATCCTAATAATATGTAGAGGTGATCCAAATTTGTTGATATCGGGCTTAGTTTGCATAAGTATAACATATAGAATCAAGAATTAAATAATTTAAGAACTACTTAACTGCCTTTCTGTCGTGTCTTCCATCTATAAATGATGAAGGCTAAGCATAGGATTAAAACCCCGAAAGACAACACACAGCTTGTGATGATGATAGTCTTTTGCTTCCGGGTGTTGGATTTATTTGATTTCTTTCCTTCAATAGCTTCTAAGAAACATGCAGTTAAAAGAAAATAGAGAAGTTGGGAAATAGCAAGAAATGACAGAAGATAAAATCGAAAGAAGCAAAAAGAGAAAGAAAGAAAACGTTCAAATTGGGAGACATCATATACCTATTTCTGTCCCTGCCAACCTTACGTAAATATCTTGAAGAGATGTTGCAAACTCTTTCATATCAATCAGATTATCAAACCAGAGTAAACACCCATTTGCCCCTCCACTGATATCCAAAGCTGCATAAGCTGTACATGAGCAATTCTTCATGCACAACACCCTACAATCCTCGAGGCTAATATTTCTATTAAACCATGATCTTTCTGTGTCTGGTAATTTTAACGATGTTAACTCAGGGAAGTTCTCCGGACACAACCACTAGATAAATTTGACTTATTCTGCACAAATCCACCCAAGCTGCCACATACAGGATAATTGTTTATATTACAACTAGCATATGCTTCACATGTTGCATAGTAGTCACAGTCATCCACTGGCAACTTTGCAAAGCTAGTCGAACCCATTTTTTCAACACTCCAATCACTGCGCTGGCGGAATCCATCTGTGTTAAAACCACCCTATGAGAATCTGAACTGCTGATAGACTCATACGTAAAATATACCTCTTCCTTATTAGAAACATAGTTATATCTAAATGTAGAATTTTGTTTCAATTGGGGTGTCCCACTAAACTGAACAGCATTCCATGATCCAGCACGAAATCTTTTGACCATGCCATCTCTTAAAACTAATTGTGGATATCCATCAACATCAAATTGAAAACTATATCTACCTTGAGATGGATCATCAGAGCTATTCCATGATGTTAGGTACCAATTCAGTCCTGTAATTAGATTTCTTTCTAACTTCTGTCTAGGTAGGAGTTTTTCACCAGGATAGTCAAAACTTTGCCACAAAATCTTTTGGGTCACCATTTCTTTTGTCCTGGGCAATAAAATTCCCAGAATTCAAAAGCTTTGCAAACGGTTTCTACGCTGATCGTGTTGTGTTGGAGGACCAAATGACACTCTTGTTATGGTTGAGAAGGAATAGAATTCCAGTGTCATTGACCTTCAAAACCCCTGGTGAGTCAGTGAGGGATTTGTCTCCGTTGGCAACCCATACTACTGTCATTGTTGGGACTTTGTTATGCCAAATTCCCACATAACGGTTCTTGGAAGTTTCTGGGCTGAAGAATCCTAGTGCAAAGGTTTCGTCAGTTGAAACTATGGTCTCACCATCCCTGATAAATTGCAGTGTATCAATAGTGTCTCTTATATTCAGCAGAGGGAGGTACAATGGAAGCAAGTTGAAGCCTTCCATTCGGTTGTGTATATTTTTCTTCACTATCTATGTTGCTGGTGGTCTGAGCAGTCCTCTATCTGTGTCAATAGCACCTGTGAAAGCACAAAGAGAAAGCTTCATCAACTTTTATGTTAAGAAAATTGTATAATGTAATTGTGGATTATTTACACTTGTTTCTAATTGTTGTTACTCTGTGGCTGTGTGGCACAAAGAACCTCAATTTCCATGATTTTGAGGTACTTATTAGCAAGAAGATGCTAATTAATTAAACCCTCTAAGACTTAAATTATATAAACATGCTGATGATATCACAGCGTTATTACTGTGTCTTAGTGACATTCATGGCATCTTTTCTTTCTTCCAGTTTTTGATGACCCCATATAATGATCTACAAAAGCTCGAAGCTGGTAGTCAGACTAACATTCCTCGTGGTCGTGGATAGAACAACTTAAACATGTTTTCAAACGAGATCAAAAGGTACCTATTTTAAGATTATAATGGGACTTTGATCCGCACGTTTTGTCAGAAAAACAGAGAAAGCTGTGCCTGATGGAATGAAATTTGACATCGTATACATGGTGCATCCACGAATACACTCCTGATTTTAATTCCCTTTCCATTTTAAAATGAAAGTTCATACAAATTGCTATTAAACCATTGAATGTGTAGAACAAATGAAAAAGGTCATCTTTTACCCCCATTGGCCCCTCCTATGGAGTGAAAAAATACTAGGAGAAAGATGCAATTTCTTTCAGTGTTGTTCTCCTTTCCAATATGCGTGACCATAAAACAAGGTGGCAAAAGTGTTATCACCAAGTTTTATAGGGGCAGCAACTCTAAAATTTCATATATTAAAATTAAAATGATACTGGTGCGGCTGAATTGCAAGACTGGTATCTCTTCATGCTTTAGATCCATCAACGTAGGGATGGGGTCACATGCACCTCGATTCCATAGTTAATTTTTGTGTACTAACATTAAAGCTGACGAGAAGGAGGAAAGACTTGATTGTTCCGGTCAACCAGGAAAGGGCTTTGAACTATGATACTTATCAGAAGGAAGAAGATTTGGAGTAACCGGTCAACAAGGAAATCATCTGAGTCGAGTTTTGACCATTAATGTAATAGGATGTATAAAATTATGTCTCATAATAACTATCTACAAATAACAGACCTCGGTAGCGAAGCTGATGAAATCAAGTGAAAGAAGTAATGACTGAGTCTTGAAATTGATATTCACAAGGCAAAACATACAAAGGGGCAAGTATCGTTAAAAGTTCATCATATTGACGGTTGGTGCCAGGAATATCTATGGTTGGAAGAAGCACTACTTGTGATGGCTATTGATGTTACAAAAGCTAATTCTCATGGTATCCACAGCTGACATTTGTAAATTGGCTGCGTCATGATTGTAACATACAGAGTACTATAAGCGTTTGCAACTCCTGGTTGCGGGTCAATCTGCCTTAGTAAGGCTTACCCGGGTATGATTGAAGTCAACTGAAACAGATGAACCTTTCGACCAAAAAAAGGGAGGGAAAAAAATGGACTTAAGTTAGAAATGATTGTACCTTTAATTATATACTTCCTTTAACTTTTCACTTAATGATGCGTGTTTTATCCAACAATAGGAAACATACTTTTGACAATTGCATAATGTTTTAGGAATGAAAACCCAGTTACAATTTAGAATTTGCATGTTATTATTATCATCATTTATCTCTCTTTTAGTTTTGTCTAGTGTCTATTTATTTCTGTGCTCTTATATTAGTGTATTTCATTTAGGATGTATAAAAAAAAAATCTATTTCATTTAGGAATTAATACTTAGATGGTTTAAACAATTTAATACGTGTTTTTTTTTAAGTAAAGTATTAGAGCAAATATTCACCTTAATCCCTAAAATTGTAAAACATAAGTCACATTAGTTCCTGATTTCATTTTCACCACTACTATGTTATCGTATTTTTGCTAATGTGTCACATTAAGTGACAAGATGACATTTTACATGGCCTTTGAGGTAGTATGGATAAAGAATATATTTAAACTACTTCTTAAAACTTCTAAAATTATGTCAAAAAGAGTACATGATCAAGTGAGATAGTAATAAAAATGTCATCTTAGTGAAATAATTGAAACATATTCTTCGTTGATGCCACCTCTAAGAGGTCATGTGGGATGCCACCATATCACTTAATATGACATATTAGCAAAATTATGACAATGCATTAATAGTAATTAATGGATTCAAGGACTAACACAACTCAAATTTTGCAATTTTAGGACAAAAAAGCTAATTTCTAAATCTTAGGTGTTGAAGTAACTCACCTATGCAACTTCAAAGACTAAAATAAATATTTATTTTCTTTTGTCTTGGAGGCCAACCGTCATTCAGGTGCATTTTTTCCTTTGAAATTAGTCTTATGATTTATTGAGGAATATTTCAGGGGTGTTTGAGTGTTTATTGGCTACGTGCCGTAATTAATGTTGGGAATTTGATTTTCTTTGGGATTACATCTTTTTGTACGCTATAGGTCCATTTTGTTAAGATTTTAGGAGAAATATTTTTTTAAAAATAGATTCAGAAGTAAAAATAGAAGTAGAAAATTGATTTATGATTAAATATAATTGTAAAAATACTTTTTATTAGAATCAAAAGTGATTAAGTTGTTTAAATGTGATAAATATTAAAATATTTTTTTAGTTTAAAATTACAATTTATGAATAAAAAGTAGTGTTTTCAAGAAAAAATTAAGAATAAAATGATAAAACAATATAAAAAAATATTAGGTTCAAAATTCGAGATCATTTTCTCTTTATTTTATTACTTTTACTTTTGAAAGAAGTAATTCTCTATTTACGTATAAAAAAAATAGAAAACATGATTATTTTCCATATTTTTTATTTTTAATATGGGATTTGAGTTTAATATTTTTAGTATTAGGAATATGATGTGCAATAAAATAGAAAATTGGTTAAGCTGAAATCAAAAATTCCAATTTCTATTTATTGAAATTTTTAATTATAAAATCTGAATTTCTGATTTTAATTATACCAAAATCTGAATTTCCGATTTCATATAAAAATTATATCTGCATAAGATTCTCCTAAATACCACATTCTGATACATTTATAAACCAAATCCTATATCTAAAAAAAAGACCCTGTTTTCTGCTTCTACTTCTTTAAAAAACATAAACAACACTGAAAATATTTTTTTTTCAAAAAATTTTTATAAAAAAATATTTTTCTCCCTTGTAGAAACATCCAAACACCCTATGTTTTGATCATGTCCCCGCTCGTGTTCCGCCTTTTTTTTAAAATAAATAAGTAAAAGTTTAAGTATGTTTGATATTGATAGTCCTATTAAAATAAGAGTACGGCTTTTGGACTCAAAAGATACCTACAAAAAATTTATGATATTATCTATCAATGATATCTCCATATCAACAATAAAAATCAAACTTATATATTCGTGAGATATGAATTATTATTTATCAACTGTGACAACTCTTGTTGCATATATATTCCTTTTCTACTCCAGCAGAGATTTGGCAAGGCAATTTATCCGAGAACAGTGGCATGGGTGACCGATAAAAAAAAATTAACCACCAGGTCACGTCTTGTTTTTGGAAGTACACATTGATCGAGGAATTCTCAGAATCTCAGTGTTATCAATGGCATTCGTAGAGATCATTCAATACAGGCAGATTATTCATTTTCAGGAAATTGGGAAGAGTGCATTTGGGTTTTTCCAAAGAAAAAAAAAGAGTTTTTGTATTTTGAAAATTTAAAATATTTTATATATTTCATAAATTAAAAACTGTTTTAAAAGTTTAAAATCATAAAATTACTTTTTTTTCGGTGATCAAAATTCAGAGCCCAAAAAGTTTTGAACTTTAGTTTTGATCTTCATTAACACTTAGCTACCATCTGTACCCAAAAAAAATAAAACATTGGGCTAGCATGAAAGCCCGACTGACCCACTTAGATGGGAGAAATTTTATTTTAATATCTTTGTAAATTAAGAAAACGGTTCATTTTGGATAATTTAAAAAAAAAAAACATAATTTCTAAGAACCAGCAGGAGAAGTAGGAAGCTATTTGGCATTTGAATATTATAAAAGTATTTAGAAGCTATTAAGCTGTCTGAATATAACAAATATAAAGGTATTTTTTTTTTTTATAAAATTGTAATTGAGCATGTGGAGAGGCTAAGATTTATGAGAAGGAAAAAGAGAAGAAAGTGAAAAGAGTATCTATTGTCTATTTAAGAATAATAATAATTATATTACAACACCTCAATTATATATTCATATCTTACAATTATATCTAATATATTAGACACTTTATACTTTAATAAGTAATGTTATTTACTTTTTGATTAATAAAAATACTATAGATTTAATACTCGAAGAAATAGGGGATAAGGATTTTTAAAAAGTCTTTACAACTTGTGATACAAATTCTTATTAAAATTTTATCTAAGACAATAATTCTCATGACAAACGAAATTAGTCAAAGTATAGTTATTGTTTTGTTAACAAATATTGATATCTCATATGGATAACACCAAACATATACGTTACATGAGTAATAATTTACTTATCTTATAATTAACAGGAATTTATATTAGACTTAAATTAATAAATTACATTTAAATATTTTTGATCTTATAATGGAAATTTTTTTAACTTTGATAAGAAAATGTAAACCATTTAAATTACTATCAATTAACTTTTTAATCTTTCAACACTTCAATCATAGATTTGTATCTGACCATATATATATATATATATATATATATATATAGTGAGCAATGTTATTTTTTTTATTAATAAAAATAAATAGGTTTAATGACTCAGAAGTAGAGGATTAGAAATTCTGGAAGGTCCTTACAACTTACACTACAAGTTTTTATTAAAATCTTATTTAAGACAATAATATTTGCATGACAAAACAAATTTATCATAGAATGATTTTGTTGCAAATGTTGACTTCTTAAACAGGTGATACCAAATATATATATATATATATATATATATATATATATATATATATATATATATATATATATATATATATAAAGCTAACAAGCACAAGTGATATCAAATATATGTATTATATAGGTAATAATTTGCCTACACTATAATTAATACCAATTTATATTAAATTTCAATTAATAATAATATCAATATATTAATATCATAATAACTAATTTTTTAATAAACAATTTAAATTATATATGTTGATTTTTATTTTTATTTTTTTTATTTTTTAAATTATATTATTTAAATTTTTCATCAAATCAAGACACCAAAGATATCTTGGACAAATATAACTATCAATGATATCGTAAAAAATTGTAATGAATGTAGTTTAAAATGTATATATAATGAATGTGTTTATAACCAATAAAAGGAGAAAGTGAAAATGTGAAATGATAGAAACGAAAATTGATTTTAAAATAATCGCATAGACACATTATCTGCAACATATCTTTTGAAGGCTTTTTTTCTGCTTTAAAATAAAAAAAATTATTTATGTATATACGTCTTTTCAATATTATTTTTCAAAATGTCCTATTTTGTTGAATTATAGTAAATTCGATTTAACTTAGATCGAATTTATTACGGGCCAAATTTAACACAAAAGGGATGGAATTCGATTCAACTTAGGTTGAATTTAACACTATTCAAGTGTTAGATCGAACTCAGCACTATATAAACCCTAATCCTAAACCAGCAACCCTAACCCTAAACCACTGCCTATTTAAAACCCTACTCTGAATCCCACTCAGCCACTCTGAATTCCACTTGGCTAGTATTTTGTGTGTGAGTTTTGGGAGAGAGTTTTGAGAGAAAGTGTGTGAAACTTCACTCAATTAGTCCTTTGCATGTAAGTTTTGGTAGAGAGTTTTAAAAGAAAGTATGAAAAAATGACTAAGAGGCATATATTTGTTTATCATAGTGGTGAAATTATAAATCTAGATGAGGGTGTAACCTTTTGTAACCAAAATCCTCAACTTATGGCTATTTATTCATCTATTACTTATTAGAGTTGCAAATATAATTCTGAAGAAGATAGTCCAACAAAGTAATAAGCAAATCTTAACTGTTTTATTGGATGCCCACGACAATTGGCAAAAGTGTACTCCGCTACAAAAGTTGGCAGTTGAGAATGATGATGATGTTAGGCTTATGTTCACTTTTCACACCCAATTTTCAGAGATTTGCATCATCGAGTTGTTCGTTGTTCTAAAGGAATTGCACTTTTGCTCTAGTGGATCTAATTCCAATCCAGCATATGTTCCTGTGCCACAACTAGTGCATTTTCCAACTTTTGCGATGACGAGTGTCGTGCATAACAAAAATGTTCAAGACAAAAATAAAGATGGTTTGATGGGTGGTCCAAGCTTCTACTAGCTTGCAAATCAGATTGCGGAGCCGCTCTCACGGGTTGGTCCTCTTTTAGGTTATGATTTTAGTGTTGATGACGGACATGACGAAGAGAAGCCGGTTGAAGGACTGTTTAATAGTGACAATGGCTCGAATGGAGTGGTAGATCCTATTACCTAGCCAATCATCTAAGACTCATTCTCAATTCCAATCCCAATCAAACAAGTATGTCGGTAACTATTCATCTTTGAATTTGGAAGCAATGCATATGAGAACTTTTCTAGGGTTCAACATTGTAGACGGGGGTGAAATTTCGGCATTGATAGGAGTGAATGAGTTGCAGGTGAGGCAGTGGGGCAATAGTTTCGTGGCAAGGAAGCTGTATTATTTGCGATAAAAAAATTATAGCATCTAAAGATCAGTTGAGTACAAGGTCTTGAAGGCAGACCATATAAAATATCATGTCAAGTTCAAGTACTTTAGAAATTGGTGTAATTGGAGCATGTGTGACATATCACCAAAAGAAGGAATTATGGGAAATTTGAAAGTATAACTGATCACATACGTGTGCGTCTGCATTGCTTTCGTAAGACCACCTCCAGCTAAACAATAATGTTATCTATGTCACCATATTTTCCATGGTGCAAGCTGATTTGACTATTTTGATTAAAGTGCTGCCGGGAGCAGTGGATAATAGGTTTGGCTTCAAGACATCATATAGGAAAGTAGAGCTTGCCGAGCAAAAGGCTATTGCTCATATTTTTTGTGCTTAGGAATAGTCATACAATGAGCTTTCGAGATGGTTGCAAGCTCTTCAAACATTTATGCTAGGTATAATCTTCGAATTGTCAACTCTGTCATACTATGTGGGGAATTTTGTTGACCATAACTCTATCATGTTTCACCGCTTCTTCTAAACTTATCCACTGTGTATTGAAACGTTCAAATACTACAAATCGTTCATTTCAATGGATGGTAAGCATTTGTACATCATGGATGGTGGGATACTATTGATGGCAATTGCCTAAGACGGTAACTCAAATATTATACCCATTACATTTGTTATGGTGGAAGGGTAGACAACAAAAACACGGTCATTTTTCTTGACTAATGTTCGGTGGTATGTGATGCTACAAGAGGGCATTCTCATAATTTTTGACAGGCATGCTACTATCAAAGCTGCTCTAAATACGGAAGGCAACAGTTGGCATCCTCCACTAACTCATCATGCATATTGCATTCACCATATCGTCTCAAACTTTGTTGTAACATTCAAGAGCAAAGATGCAAAAAGAGCTCTAATGAATGCAACCTATGCAAAGGCTAATAAAAAGTATCTTTATTACCACAACTTGTTAAGAGATAAGAATCTAGCCGCGTGTAAATGGATTAACAAAATTTCCATTGAAAAGTGGGCACAACATGCTGACAAAGGACGCAAGTTCGGGACATATGATGACCAATTTGTTGTTAGCTCCAATACTCTTCAAAAACCATTCTATGGCTATAAACCAGAATGAGTATTAAAGTTTTGATGACCAAATTAGAGTTTAAGTTAATCTTGCTATATATGAACAAATTGTTTCTAGAAGTATTTTCTTTCATAATCACATGCATTATGTGCTTGAGAATCAACAAAGCCGTGTTATCCATTGGTATTTTGATTTGAATATACTTGATATGGAATATATGCTTTGTATATTTCTTGAGTTATCACAGAAGAAACAGGAAAGAAGGTTCAAAAGGATGAAACTGTAACATCAGAAGTGAAAATGGTGCCTCAAGAGCAAATACTATTCATTCAGAAAGATAACTTTATCCAAAAAGGAAAATCTCCAAAGACATGCTTCTCATGAAGTGTTACACCTTCCAAGCTTTCTTTGCACGCTTCAATAAACAAATTCAAAAAGTCAAAAAGGTGATTTGACAAGATACAGAAGAAGCGCTAACAAGTCTGAATAGTTGGCAAACCAACAAACAGCTACTTTTCCACTTCTATGTAAGTTTTGAAGAACGGGAAAAAGGAAGGCTATTTCTTCTCTATCCAATCATAGACCAGTAGACCAAAAGAATCACAAGAATCAAGGCCTGCAAGCTTCAACGATCATATCTCAAAGTCTATATTAGGCTGAAAATCAAAGAAAGAATAGTTAGCTGGTTTGAATATTTTCTATGTAAAAACAACTTCCTTCTTTCATCCTTCTCAACTGTCTAAAGCACCAGAAAGTTACTCATCGTAACCTTAGTTTATAAGAAAATCTTCTCTTCTGATTTGTAATAGATAATATTCTCTTTGAGAATTTAGAAAAGTCTCACACAAAGTACTTCATAGTTCATTCTTTGTTGAGAAAGTTAGTGTGAGTGTTCAAACAAAACATATTCAAATCATTTGTATTAGGACCCAGTAGTGGTCAGTGTGAAGCTTGGAAAGGCTAGGAAAATACTACTCGTTTGTGAAGCTTGGAGAGGGTAGGAAAATATACTCGTTTGTAAAGTTTGGAGAGGTTTGGGAAAAAACTACTCAATTGTAAGAAGCTTAGACAAGCTTAGACAAAGATACTCGTAGTATATAAAATCTCAACAAAGAATTGGGGACTGAAAGCAGGCAAGTGGTTTGCCCGAACTAGTATAAAAATCTATTGTGCGATTATCTCTATCTCTGATCTTGTTATTTGATTTTCTCACATAGGTTCAACTTTGTTTAAACTTTATTTGAAACAAAGTTTATTTCTGATTTATATAGAATTAAACTATTTTATTAACTAATACAATCGCTTCTGGAATTTTGAACTTGAGATAGATCATTTTACTAAAGTTTTCGGATATAAAGTCTCTTAGCAGCATGATTCAACCCCCTTTCTCGTGCTATTTCATCCAACATTTGTTCGAGTGCATTAATGCTATTCTCGAGGGTACTTGAAATCTTCCAATTATGGCTCTAGTGAAGTTCACTTATTTTTGTCTTACTAAGCTGTTGTCAGAAAAAGGAGGGAGGCGAAGGCCCAACTTGCCACTAGACAAATGGTTTCACGAGCCTTACAACAAGCAATCGAGGAGAATAAACAGTCAATTAGTACCATGACAATGTCTAGATTTACCCGTTGAATTCATCATTTGTGGAAGAAGAACTCAAACTAATGAGGGTTCGAGTTAAAGAAATTATAGGGTGAGGTTAACAAATCAATGGTGTAAGTGTGGGTACTTCCAAGCGTTGCACTATCTATGTTGCCATGTGCTCAATGTGTGCACATATGCACGATTTGATTGAGCCAATCTTGTTGATGATGTGTATTGTATCCAGACTATTTTCAACATTTACATAATAGAGTTTGCACCTATTGCAAATGAAGATTATTGGCCTCCATATAGTGGACCTCGAATATGCCCAAATCCAGACCTTAGACGAGTTATTGAGGGTCGTCTAGTTTCGAGCAGAATTCGGAACAAAATGGATGCAGTTGAACCCGAGTAACAAAGCGCTGTGACTTGTGTAGGAAAGAAGGTCACACCAGACGAAGATACCCAACTTTACATTCTTCATCCTCCAACAAGACTGGCAAAGATAATTAGTTTTGTGTCCCTGTGAATGTGTGGTTTATTTTACATTCAACTAATCGCACTATGTTTTATTGATGTAGTTTATTTTCAATCTTCTGTTATTGTAAGTTAAATGTAGATGTAGTTAATCTAATCTAAGTATGTTTTGATTCTTGATTATGGTAAATCTAATCTTTATTATTCTAAGTATACTTTTATATTGATAACTTTGATTTCCCTTAAGAAAAGTAGTAATTTGTGCAAAAGAAAATTCACAAAATTCAATTAAGCACCATTTTTTTTTTTTACATACGCACCAAATGGTTAACAAACGAGTACATACATAAGTAACTAGTACAAAAGGAAACCAATAAAAAATAAAGGTCAGAAATGAAAACTCCACGCCACATTTCTCAATCATGCTTGCAAAAAGAAATGAAATTTTTCATATAACTTAACAACTAGTATTATAGCCAACATAACCAATTTAGACACACTAATACCATGTGCATAAGCTTGCTAACATCTAATGGTCTCCTGGATCTCGCCTAGAGATTGGTAGATACCCTCTTGTGTAACAGCGACAACCTCGAATCTCCCACCTTGGCCTACGCTGTCCCTGGCCCTGCTCTTGCCCATGCTCTTACTACCAGTCTTGAGCAGCCTCCTGAAAAATGTAGTCCACAGTAAACATAGAGGGCAAAGTCCACCAAGAAGATCAAATACCAACATGTGCTAATTAGCGGGATTAGGAATCAATCACTGTGACATTTGCAGGGGATAAGTATTCGCCGTCTCATGGTCATCACGTTGTGATTCAAATCTAGTTGATCCAGTGATAGTTAATAGCACTCCGATGTCAGTGTCTCATACATGCGTATCTCCTTAACACATGTCTATTGATGCATCAATGGAACAATTCTAATGGGCTCATCCAACAAAGCCTAAATCTCAACAAATGCAAAACCCGAACTTAAAAGGCTTAGGGTAGGCATGTTCCTTGCCATGTACCGATGGCTAGGTTCGGCATGGCCGGGCACGTGTGCAAAAGGCGGGTTGCCAATAGATGGGTGGAGTTGGGAGTTGCTACAATCCTCGTCATAAGCATCATCCTCATCACTCTTCGCATTTGTTGGCTGCTAGCAGTGACTCACACATGTCTCGGTGCACAATCGACACTCCCAACGATGTTGATTTGTCACATTAGTTGGCCGGGGCACACCGGCCACTGGTGGGATATGGGTCGGTACATCACTTGGCAATTCAACCTGCCTCAGGTTACAAAGGATCGTATCTCCAGATAGAAATCTCCATGCAATAGTTAAATACCATCTACTATACTCAACTAATGGACGAAGGTCTTTAGCCGTGAAAAACCGAATCACCCGAGCATGCCTTTGCCCATACAAATCGTGAAGCTCCCTATAATAATTTGGCCAGCAAACATAATTATTACCATGCACATCGATTGTGTGCAAACCTATCAATATTCAGCGATTCATTTGGTATGTGCTATTGTCTGTCGAGATGTCGAACTACACGATCTATTTGATGCCACTCAACAATAACGGACCATTTTAGCACTGTCACAGATGGCCAAATGTCGGACACCTCATGAACCTATGCAGATGTGATCTAGATGACAAGTTGGTTGTAATACAGGGTCTACTCTAACTACAGTTAACAACGATACATTAAATTTTCTGCTAAAGGTATCAAATAAAAAAAAATCAATAATAATGAATAAACACTACGTATCTTACCCCTGTAATATTGATCTTGTCAATTTATTGCCTATGTGCCAACAATCGATGTGCCATCATATCAGTCATGGCCATCATTTTTGGTCACCTGAAAAAAGCACATATATTCTGCATTTTAATATTGCAAATAACAAATGTAAATAAAATAAAAGTTCACTATTCAGTCAACAACCTACCTCATTGCTAACGGACACATAATCTCATGTCTGCATAGAGGACTAAACTTTGCTAATTTGTACCACATCCATGATTGTAATAAGGCCAGGCAACTAGCAATATCAACCACTTGACTATTAAAAACACGACATAGATTTTGCTGCAGCGTAGCTAGTATTGCTAAGCCCCAGCTAAGGCTATGTACGTGAAAGTCACGAAGTAGAGACGATCACCCTAGATGAACTCTGAATCTTGACTTATCTAGAAACAATAAGCCATCAAACAAAAGCATAATATACGCCCAAGCATGGCGTACTATTACATCCTAAGTTGGACTATCATCCATTTTAAATGTCTCTATAAACCGATAACAATTCCCAAAGTGTCCATCACAATACTCCGGACCCAGCACAGCCCTAAGCAACTCATTGGATAAACTAAGCTCCCATGAGGATATGCATCTGCTGATTGGGTCCCTATCAATGTGCAACCCTAACTGTAATGTGAGATCCTGAAGTGTGATAGTGAACTCTCTATACGGTAGATGAAATGTGTGCATCTTTGGATGTCAGTGCTCAACAAAAGCACTAATTAACGCATGATCATACTCAAAATTGGGAATCTGCGATGTATGCCACAAGCTCACATTGTGCAAGTATGGCTCGATAGATGGATGCGGCTCATGTATGTTGTAACGCCTGCTGCGTAGGACTCGAGGCTGCTATATAGCATGAATGCACTAATATAAGTATAGTAATACACCCTAAGCTAATTTAACGGTAACTCAAATATCAAAACTTATTTCATTGCAGAAATAAAGTAGTCATTAAATTACAAAAAATAAACAAAACAATAATTATTATCGACAAAAATATAAACCTGTGATATTTCTTAATTAGTTACTATTACAATAAATTAATCAAACTAAGGTACTACTTAAGTATATTAACTAACTTAACATACCGTAAACTAATTTAACGATAACTCAAATATCTAAACTTTTTTCAGTACAGAAATAAAATGGACACTAATAACTAAATTAAATTAAAATACACAATAGTAATAAAAGATAAATTAAAATTTAGAATTACTTGTATATTAAGATTAATAGAGATGGTCCGAGCGCATCAAGGTGATATAGAGTGTTACACTCCATTATAGAGTGTTACACTCCATTTCTCTTTGTTTCTCTATCCAATCAAACATTTTTCTATCACTCTCAAATCTCTCTCTCTCTACTTTTTTTCCACTCTCTAAAACTCGAAATTTCGCACAATCAATCCAATATGAATCGATTTCATATTTATAGGGGGTACAGTGTGGAATTTGATCTAAGTTGAATCATATTCTATCCCTCTGGTGTCAAATTTGGTCTGTAATAAATTCTATTTAACTTGAATTGAATTCATTACAATCCACCAAAACAGGACATTTTGAAAAATAATGTAGGTGCATATACGTAAATAATATATTTTTTTAATTTTAAAATAGTAAAAAGGCCATCTTTTGTAGCAACGAGCAGTTCTCTGTTTCTTATTTGAGTAATGTTTTATTATAGAACGAAACTAGAGAAAAGAAAACATGAAGAAAAAAAACGATTTGAATTATTTTTCTTCGTACAAATCCTACACACGCAAAAGCACATTAAACCAACAAAAAAAAAAAGAAAAGAAAAATTAGGCTGTTCAAAATTTGGTATGACCCTATAACTCATCTTGGCTCAAAGTTTAATGTACAAAGTTCAGATTTTGAAAATCTGACCTAATGTATGCTTCGTCCAAGTAATAGAATAGTATTTTGTTTTCTATCAAATTTTAGTAATTTTTTCGGATTGAATAGTTTTTTTCTGATTAAATAGTATCTCATTTTTCAAAATTATGGATAATTAAGGAAAATTGTGACCGATTAGTGTTGGCTCCAACGTAAGGCCCAGAATTTTTAAAGCGTTATAATTTAATAATGATAATGTTAATTATACTTAAAATTATGAACAAGTTGAGGTTCAAATGACAAAATAGTTGGGTTAAGGAGAAACGATTGCAGCTGATAATTGCACATGCATTTTGCAACATTAATGCTAAAGCGAAATTGTATGTTAATAACTTGCAGTTCAAGTGATAAATAAATCTGATTTAGTTGAGAAATTTTTATGATGTTAAGAGTTTGTATATATATATATATCATTGATATCACAAAATAGAGTATATATAGAAATATTCATACAATTTTTTTTATTAAGAAAAAAAGTCAAACCAAGGTTTTGATACGACTAATTTGATGGCAACGTAATAATTCTCAAACTAGATTGGTATCTAAAGTCATTTCCAAAGTTAAAATCACAAATTTGCCTAGAGCATTATAAAAATTATTTCATTATTTGAACATCAAGATTGAACATCAACTATAATATCTCTATAAATGCTTAGTTGTTTAAATTTAAGTAGTTTAATACTTATTTTCTTTTTAAACAATATATTGTTTACAATATATTATTTTAAGTTTGAATATTGTAAATTGAGAAAATTATTATTGAGAGAGTTTTACTCTATAATAAGCTAATTCGACTCAAACTAAATTAGTTATAGTCCCATATATTGATAATTTAAATCAAAATATACAATATTTTTCTTATATAACTATATACTATATCCATTTCTTGTATATGCCATGCCTTGACCATGTGTTCTAATATAACTTTTTCCCTATGACTTCAAACCACTTTTTTACCCTAAGGATATGTTTGGTTAAGGGATAAAAATAGAAGAAATTTTTTATGGATAAACTCTAAAATGCACCCTAAATGGCCAAAGCCAAGTTTACTAATGCTTCACTTTAACCTCTTGTCAATAGTGTTGTCTCACATTTTGAACACTTTTTTCTTTTTATTTTGAAATACTTATTTTAAGAAGTTGTGCCTGATTACACACAAATATGCATACATATGAAATGCAATAGCAGTAGCTATTACTTATATACAAGGCCGTATTAAACTGATGCAAAACTAAGTATGAAATGCCACCTATCGGGCTTCCAATAGGCTGATTGTGACATCATTATCTGAGCTTGGTTTATAACTACTTGATGAAGAACCGTCGCCAAGCATCTCTCTTTCTGTAAAGAACCCAGGCATTTTAGGTTGAGGTAGTGTGGATTCACTACTCAACATCAGAACTACAGATGACATACTTGGCCTATCATCAGGCCTTTGTTGCACACATAGTAGACCCACATGAATTGATCTTAGCACCTCGGAAAAATTTAATGTGTCTTTTATTGGAGCATAAACTATTTCAGGGCCTTTGCCTTCTGTAAATAGTCTCCATGCCTGCACATTTTTTAAAACATTTGGTTAATAGCAAAAGAATGTATAAAGTGATTAACATTCAAGTCCATGCTTACGTGCCCTAGAAGATTAAAGTGGTGATCTTGATGGCTAAAGCCTCTATTTCTCTTCCCACTCACTATCTCTAGCACCAACACACCAAAGCTAAATGCATCAGATTTTGTTGAGTAAACTCCATCAATTATGTACTCTGGTGCTAGATATCCACTGCAAAACCATCCACCAAAAGAGGAAAAAAAAAAAGAAAGAAAAAATCAAAGCTAGCTAAGCCATCATATCTAACAATATTGATCGTCAAAGACTTACTAGGTTCCAACCACATGTTGTGTGTTTGCTTCAGTTTCATTCCCTCCAAAGCTTCTAGCTAGTCCAAAGTCTGAGACTTTTGGGTCCATTTCATCATCTAACAAAATATTGGCAGCTTTGAGGTCCCTATGAATTATTCTATGCCTTGAATCTTGATGAAGATACATAAGACCCCGAGCGATCCCAATGATAATGTTCAAGCGCCTTGGCCAATCTAGTAACATGCCCTTCTTTTCATCTGTTCATAAGGTGGCCAAGTTAGACCATTTCTCTAATAAGATTATGTATTGTGATTGAGAAATAATGGTGCCAAGACTACCCATATTTTGAAAGAAATAACTACTAGGAAATTTGTTTCAACAATTTCTGTAAGTAATAGAATAACAAACTTCAGTGTTGAAAAAAACTTATTGCCCTTCCCCATGTCATGATCGATTGGACATAAAAAATTTACACTCTAGTCAATTTCTTTGATGAATACAATTTTTCATATATTTTCAAACAAAAAAGTGTCATTCATCAAATAAGAATACAATTGCAAGTGAATTAAACAATGCATAAGGAATTTTTTGGAATCAAACCAAATATGAAGAAGTCCAAGCTTTTGTTGGGCATATATTCATAAACGAGCAATCTTTCTGTTGCTTGAATGCAACACCCTAATAACTTCACTAAATTCCTATGCTGAAGTTTGGCAATATGCATAACTTCATTTTTCAACTCTTGGAGTCCTTGGTTTGAATTTTGTGAGAGCCTTTTGACTGCTATTTCTCTTCCATCTTCTAAGATACCCTGCAAGTTGTAGCAATTTGTACATTGCAAAAGCTTCATATTTACTAAAGTCTGTTTCACATAAATTTGCTTAAATTTGTTAAGATGTAAAACTATTCATATATCTTTATCCAATGTTTAAGCCTTTGGGAGAGATAGTTCATGATATGGTATCAAAACTTTTTATGATAAAGTGATCTAAAGTTGCCTCCATTTTTCTAACATAAAGTTAAATTTTAGCACAAGATTGGATGGGCCTATGTATGGTCCACATTATGTAAAACTATTCATGTCCCTTTACCTAGCAGCTTAACTTTATAGGAAAGATAGTTCATGACAAATTTCATCATTCAGGAGAATTATTCAAATATTAAATAATTTTGTTGCAAGATGCACAATTCTTGAAAAACTTTCTAGCTCAACAATATGGCACATGATGAATTAGAATCTAAAAAGCAGTTGATTGACAATTCAATTAGTAAATAATAGCCTCTTCATATGTCCCAAGTCAATTTAAATCCTAGTAAGGGAAACGAAGATGCCAAAAAATTTTATGACCTTTTTCTAATTTGACCTGTGAATCCATAAGGAATTTCAAGTTAAGGGTGCCTTAGCTGATAGGAAGTGCAAAAGATCTGGTTTGGGCCATGAAGACATCTTCATAGATATGATTATAGACAAAATTACCCATTTGAAACAGTAATATTGCAGATGAGGCACACGACGGATGGCAGAACTCTGGCGTCCAACCAAAAAAGAAAGGTAATATAGAAACAACAAACTAAGTTTTCTTGGTGCTCAAGTTATTTATAGTGGTGACAAGAAAAGGGATACATATCAATGTCTAGTTGAAGCTCAGTTGGTGCTCATGCTTATTTATATGGTGTTTGGATGGCTTGTTTACTTCTTCCTATAGTTTACTTTACTTCTTCTAGTTAAGATATTGGCCATAGTGTCTATTTCATCAAAATAGCATCTCTTGCCATTTTTGGACCCTATAGAGGTGAGGATCATAATATTAGTCAAATAGTTTCAAGGAAATCAATCATCAAATCAAGAAATTAAAGAATAAAATTAATCAAGAATATTATGCATTCGAGGCTCTGGGGATGACATTTTTTGTTACTTCATTACCTTATAAACTGATCCAAAACCACCTTTCCCCAATATGTTGTCAGTTGAAAAATTATTGGTTGCAGAACTAATTGTGGACATATCAAATAAGGGTAATTCTAGATCTTCCTCATGGTGGTCATTTACTGCACCTACTTCTCTTTCTCGATTTCCTTTGGTCCTTCCTGCAAAGTAGTATGTGGTATGTAAGTGAAAAAGCAATTGAAATGTAGAATATGGTCAGTGTTCCCCATTACTTATACCTGCTGGTCTACCCCAAATACAAAAAGAAACAGAAGCAGAGTAGGGTTACCCAACATTACTTTTCTACCAGAGCAGGACTCGCTCTGTTTTTGTGGTAAACTTTATTGCACTGTATTGAAGGCCTTCGATGTTTTAATGGTCTACTTGTTTATTTGTGGATGATGCCTAATACAGATTAACCACATCTCAAGGAATGATAATGAAACCAAAGAGGCCGAGAGAGTTCTAGTTTGTGCCAAAAGTTAAACTTTTTGGACTGAAAACATGCATCTTGATCATAGAAGTGAACCAAACTTGTTGATAACAACCTTAGTTTGCAAAACAATAACATATACAAAAATCAAGAATCACATAATTTAAAAACTACTTAACTGCCTTTCTGTCGTGTCTTCCATCTATAAATGATGAAGGCCGAGCATAGGATTAAAACACCGACAGACGACACACAGCTTATGATGATAGTCTTTTGCTTCCTGCTGTTGGATTTATAGGAATTATTTCCTTGAATAGCTTCTGAGGAACGCTCAGTTAAAAGAAAATAGAGAAGTTGGGAAACTGTGAGAAATGACAGAAGATAAAATGGGAAAGAAATAAAAAAGCAAAAGCTAGAAAACTTTCAAATTGGGAGATAGTCTAGTACCTACTTCCGTCCTTGCCATCCTTATATAAATATCTTCATCAACTGCAGCCAACACTTTCATATCCATCAGATTACCAAACCAGAGTAAACATCCACTTGGCCCTTTGCTGATATCCAAAGCTGCATAAGCTGTACAGGAACAATTCTTCAAGCACAACATCCTACAATCCTCAAGGCTAATACTTCTATTAAACCATGTTCCTTCTGTGTCTGGTAATTTTAGCCCGGAATACTTCAAAAACCCATCTCCATGGCAACTCAGTGAAGTTCTCCTTACACAATCACTGGATGAATCTGTTGTACTCTGCACAAATCTGTCTAAGCAATCACATAAAGGAAAGTTGTTTGTGTTACAGCTAGCATATGCTCCACATTTTGCATAATAATCACAGTCATCCACTGGTAAGTGTGAAATAGTAGTCCAACCCATTTTTTCACCACTCCAAGATGTGCGGTGGCTAAATCCATCTGATGTTACCTGTAGCCTTTGAAGAACTGAACGGTTGACAATCTCATAGACATAGAATGCCTCTTCCTCATTTGAAATAAAGTTAAATCTAAATATAGAGTTATTTTTCAATTGGGGTCCCCCACTAAACTGAATACCATTCCATGATCCAAAACGAAATCTTTTGGTCGCGCCATCTCTTAAAACTAATTGTGGATATCCATCAACATCAAATTGATAACTATATCTACCTTGAGATGGATCATCAGAGCTCTTCCATGATGTTATGTACCGGTTCAGTCCTGTAATTAGATTTCTTCCAAACTTCTGTCCAGGCAGGATTGTGTCAGTTGGATAGTCAAAACTCTGCCACAGAAAGTCTTCTGGGTTACTATTGCTTCTCTCCTGCACAATGAAATTCCCAGAATTCAAAAGCTTTGCAACTGGATACTGTGCTGATCTGGTTGTGTTGGAGGACCAAATAACACTCTTGTTACCGTTGAGAAGGAGTAGAATTCCAGTGTCGTTGACCTTCAAAACCCCTGATGAATCAGTGAGGGGTTTGTCTCTATTGGCAACCCATACTACCGTCATTGTTGGGACTTTGTTATACCAAATTCCCACATAACGGTTCTTGGAAGTTCCTGGGCTGAAGAATCCTAGTGCAAAGGTGTCGTCAGCTGAAACTATGGTCTCACCATCACGGATAAATTGTGATGTATCAATGGTGTCTCTTGCAGCAGAGACTGCCATATTATTCAGCAGGGGGAGGCATAATAGAAGCAAGGTAAAGCCTTCCATTTGGTTGTTTATATTTTCTTCTTCGCTATCTATATCATTATTGGGGGTCTGAGCAGCCCTCTAGCAGTGTCGATAGTACCTGTGAAAGCACAAAGAGGGTTGAGCTTCATCAAATTTTTTTTTTTTTTTTTTTATGTTATGAAAGTTGTTTGCAGTAATTACGGATAACTATTTACCTTTCCCAGCCTTTTGGCTAAGATCAAGTGTAGTGTAGATCATTTACACTAGTTTGTAATTGCTGGAACTCTATGGTAAAACGAACCTCAACTTCTAAGATGTTGAGCTGATTTAAATAACAAGAACAAGCTAATTAACCCCTCAAAGACTAAAATGATATAAACATGCTGATGATGATACACAGCCTTACCGTGTACCAGTGACGTTCATGGCATCTTTTCTTCTTCCAGTTTGTGATGACTCCATATAATGATCTACAAAAGCTCGAAGTTAATTGGTACTCAGACTAACATACCTCGTAAATATAACAACTTACACATGTTTTAGAATGAAGGATGCATTATGGAACAAAACCGAAACAAAATGATGTTTTAAGGTGTCGCCTATCAAATTCTAAAACAGCTAATTGTCCTAATAAAACTAATTCTCACACTCATTATTATCACTATCTCACCATCTGTGTCAATAGTCAAAATTTTTTTGTCGTAGGCATTGCAGTCATGACTATTATGCCACGTTAACTTTGTTTGGAAGTCTCGCACGGGAAGGAAAACTTGAGAAGCTAGAAAGACTTTTGGCATGCTTGGTTTTATGTTTGCAAAGTTCCAATTTGGCCAAGAGTTTCATTTTTCTAATAACTTTTGCCCAACCTTTGGTTGAATTCAAACATACACTTCATAGTAACCGGTCAACAAGGGAATCATCCGCGTCGAATGTTGACCTCGTCTGTCATTACAAAATGAAGAAAGAATAGTCGTGTGGGCATGTGTAGGACACATGGCAGAGAAATTACTTGATATATATATATATATATATATATATATATATATATATATATATATAAATAAAGTTATGTTAACAGAGTATATTTAATTTTAATATACTATCAGTATAACTTTTATTTTAGGGTTATAGTCATTTGATTTGAATTATAACTATCACAAAAGTCATATAAAATATAAGATATAATTAATTATCATAGTAAATCAAAATTAATCTCTAATAAATATAAAAAAATAAAGAAATCATTTTAATATTTTTGATGTAAAAAAAAGTTTTTATTGTTTTCGATATTTATTATTTCAGTTTTAACATTAGAAATATAAATAAAACAATAACTCATGTAGTTGATATGTCAAATACTAAAGAAACATTTTTAGATGTTCTCCGATTAAAAGAAAGGTTTATTTGTTTACCATTTATGATTCAATGAACCAATTTTGTGAATTATCACTGACTCTTATCATTAGTATATTTTTAACTTAATTGATATATTAAATGATAAATGATACTTAATATGTCATGATCCGTGTTAGGATCCGTGATTGGCACATAGATCATATCATATTTAATATAGCCTGGCTAGCTTGACGTGATAACCTGCTCCATGAATGGTAACATTCATATACACACACACCCATGACTATAACTAGATATTGCTCACATGTCAAATTTGTTTAAAACAACTAGAACAAAGTAGTATACAACCTATAGCTCTAGACTCTAGAATCAAAAGTGATAGTATCCACCCAAACCATGTTGGAGACATGCCAACAATATCAGTCAATTGAATAACTCGTAGATATGTTAATATATAAAGAGTGAGTCACATAAACTCGGTGAGGGTATATTATACAAAGTAGACAGAAAGAAGAAACTATTACAGGCACAAGCTTTTAAAATAAAATGAAATAATTTAACAATCATACAATTCACTTAACATAGTTGATGGGAATCACAATCCTTCAATTCTATACCTTCTCAACATTTTATAAGTAGAAACTCATTCATATCTCTCAATCATAAATAGAAAACTGATAAGTATGGAATCAATAGTTCTCCATATACCTTCTCAATATTTTAATAAATTATTCTTCTCAAAATAAAATAATTTGTATCAATTAACCAAAAAACTCCATGATGGTTACATAAGAAAAATAAATAATTTGAGGAGTAATCTCAACGCATTTAATCACAAGACTCATGTTATCTCGAGCCAAGAGTTTCATATCACCTGGTATAATCTTATAATTAGGGTCCTCTCACTCTTTATCTTAATAAATATACTACATATACATAAACTGTTATATTTTTTTGTTATGGCAAGTAGTAATGCTTTTATATCTTGTCGCGACAACAAGCGGTAGTGCCATCATATCTCTTTGCTACATCAAGCGATATTGCCGCTATATCCCTTCGATATAGTGAGTGGTGTTCTAATTTAGAACCCATTATGATTTTGTCAAACAACTTATAGTGAAACATTCTATTTTTCAATTTTTAAAAATCAATGTAAAAAATCATCTTTCCAAACATGTTCTTTTGTTTTTTATTTTTAAAAACTAAAAACTACTTTTAAAAACCATTACCAAACAGCCCCTAAATCATTTAAGGAGTAATCTCAACCCATTTAATCACAAGTCTCATGTTATCTCAAGCCAAGAGTTTCATCTCACCTGATATAGTTTTATAATTAAGGTCCTTTTACCCTTTATCTTAATAAATATATTATATGCATATAAACCGTTATATTTCTTTGTTATGGCAAGCAATAATGCCATTATATCTCGTTGCTATGGCAAGCGATAGAGCCATCATATTTCTTCGCTATGGCGAGCGGTACTGCCGCTATATCCCTTCGATATAGTGAGTGGTGTTCTAATTTAAAACCCATTATGGTTTTGTCAAACAACTTATAGTGAAACATAGCTTCTAAATCCATAAACCAATATCAATATAATTGCATTCTTGAAAGTCACACTCTTACAAATCATTTTAACACAAAATGAGGTAAGATACAACAAAATCATAACAAGAGAAACCAATGATACTCTCATACCAATCATCAAAGCTATAATTTATCATCATAAATAGGAAAGGTTATAACTAACCAAATAATTTTAATAAGCTAATTTACCCTATGGAAATATATTTAAAATATTGCCACTAAGTAAATATCTACTCATAACAAGAGGAAACTGCTCTCCAACAACTTTAAAAGAAGTAACTGGCACCGTATCAAAGGAATCTGACTAATACAAATATTTTTGACAAACCTAGATAATTTATTTGAAAACAAATTAATAATTGGCAATCCGATTAAGCAAATCCCCAATTTATGAGACCTATGATTCTTAAGGATTAGAGTGCCAATCAAAGTTTGACTTATCCATAACAGCCCATTATTGTTCAAACTCTTAACTTACTAGATTTCTACTCAAACCCCAAATATTTACTCACTCGCTATTTTATTATTCCTCGCTAATTTTAAGAGAAACCTTAAAGTTTACCTATAAAGATAATGTTTGAGATTAGAGGCTTACCTCAAGCTTTAAAAGCTAATGGGTACCAAAATTTGATGACAAAATGAGGGGAAAAAATGGAACTTGATGGACTCAAGAAAAAGAATCGAGGAAGAGGAAATTGTCGAACATGAAATAAGGGGTTTTTTGACCCACCTACAGTACTTTTACAAACAATTTACTACCTTATAGTCCTTTAGAAACTTAATCCGTGTCTGTGGTTGTTTTTGCCAAAGTGGAATTTTTAACATTTTTTGCGTCAGTCAAATGGCACTACCTGACTCAATGCCAACATAGCAGCTCTGACTGACGAGACAGCACGGTCACAGGAGAGAGGATGGCGCTGATCAAGGACGTGCCACCAACAACGACAACACTGCAACCTGCAACTGAAATGACCACTCAAGCATAGGAAGAAGGTGGCGCAGAGTCAGATGGTGCCACCCTGGGGAGTTGACATGTGGCAGCGAGTAAGGGGTGCGCAGGGAGTGAGAATGTGCCACCTTTGCCTATTTCTCATCCCCTTCCCCTCGTCCCCCTTTTCTCGGTCCACAGACGAAAAACAGCCACAGCTTACACTTGTTTTCATTTTTTCTCTTTTCCTTTTTCAGTGAAATATATCAAGTTAATTATTCATCTGGTGCAATTCAGCTGTTCCCATTAAGGTAGTTTTCTATTCATCTATGAGTTCTTTTTTTTATGTTATTATTTAGTTTTATCAATAAGCTCAAATTATCATAGCTTTTAGTGAATTTATTTTTATGAATTTGATTTTAAAAAATTTTATTGGAATATTTATAATGTTATTTACAATGTAATAAAAAAATTATTAAAGAGATTATTAAGATATATTTAGTTTTGAACATTAGATTTTAAATTTTCATTAAGTTCAATTTTTTAAAAATAATTATGTTAAAAAATATTCTATTTATTTATGTTTGTAGGTTTTATTTTTTTTAAGATTAGACTTTAATTTCATCAATAATTTCAATTTGGTTCAAAATTTATTAGTTTTTTCAAAAGATGATTTAAGAGCATTTGGTTATTTTTTTTAATAGTTAATTTTTTGGAGTTTATTTTAAAATTTTTTATTAAGGTTAAATATTTATTAGACCAAATACTAATTATTGTAATACGATTACAATTTTAATTTATATTACTAAACAAATAAAACTAATCATATTACTATTTCATACTAAGAATATTATAAATAATTTAATAATTAATACTTTTTTATTTTACAAATGGCATCTAGTTCTTCTTTTTCATCACGCGTCATTTGTCCCGGGCTAGAAGATGCATCGTTATTGACGATGCAAGAGACACATGTTTCACAGTATATTTGGAATGAACATCCTGATCGAGTGCTAGTGATTAGAGGAAAATCTTTTGTTCGCAACAGGAATGAGCAAATTCCTGTTGAAATTATTCCGTACTTGCAACAGGCATGGTTTTATGAAGTTGCAAAGCTCGATTTTTTTCTAATTGAGCACACGTTAGTATCTACTCTAGTAGAGCGTTGGCGACCGGAGACACATACCTTTCATTTGCCTCCAAGGGAATGCACGATTACACTACAAGATATTGTTATCCAGACGGGTCTTCGTATTGATGGGAGACCAGTCACTAGCAATACTTCTGGTCAGTGGCAACCTATTCTACAGCAACTACTAGGCGTAACTCCACCGCAAAACATTTTTCATAGTCATCGATTAAAAATGGTGTGGTTAAATATACACTTTATTGATATAAATGACCATAATGACAAAGAGGTCCAGGTTCAACGGTTCACTCAAGCATATATTTTGCGGTTGATGGGGTTACTTCTATTTCCAAATCATTCTGAAAACTTGGTACCCTTAAGGCTTCTACCATTGTTAGAGGATTTTGCCACAGCTGGAGAATATAGTTGCGGATCAGCTATGCTCGCTTCTTTATACCGTGAGCTTTACAAGTGTACGGATTATAATAGACGTGAGATTAGAGACATGGCTGTGTTGGTTCAGCTATGGGCGTGGGATAGATTCCCATCAATTGGCCCAACTCCTCTAGTAGAGATCGTCGATGGCCCACGCAGTGCCTGGTATGACTTTTTCCTTTTTAAAAAAAAAAAAATTTGTGTAAATATTCATTACATGTTTATAATATTTGCTTGAATATGTGAAATAATAAATGGATAGGTGGTAGAACTTTTACAGCCATACGACGAGACTTGCTGTACTATCATTGCAGGTTTGATCAATTAAAGCGAAAAGATTTAAGATGTAAGAAGTTCTAATTGATCCCTCTATAAATTTGATTATATTAACTCTATAGAATTTTTAATATTAATTATTATCATTTTGCAGATTGTATGGGAGTCTTATCTTGAAATTTATGGAGCACTCTCACATATATGCCTTGAAGGCTCTCATGTTTGAAGAGCTGTTGTATCACTTATATTTTTTCATATTGTAGAGTGGTATCAACCGGATAGGGTGATGCGTCAATTTGGCTTACAGTAGGGTATTCCAAACCCACCATGTCAACCTGAACAACTTCATGATCTTATGCTGCGTGGAAAATAGAGTGATAATTGGATGCTCTTGTATGCTTCAATTATCCAACTATGGCATGATAGGGCACAATATGTGGTAATTAGTGACCAGCAAATAGGATTATTGAGTGAGAATGATCCCTACTTGCGGTGGTACTCAAGGCACACTCGTTGTTGGATTAGTAGGGACGGTACATGCAGAGGGTAGATAGTAAGTGTTATTACTTTGTTTGATTAAATTATTTTGTGTTATTAGCACCTGTGTATAATGTTTGTGTATGTTTGAATAGCATAATCAACTGGAGCGGATGCATCATTTATCCTCTATCAATGACTCAAGCTTTTTGATGGAGGATGTTAGAGACATGACAACTAAGTTATTGCAGCAGTTTGAGGAATTAGATAGGGTTACTGAACTTGCGGCAGCTCATGTTCAACAGCAGCCTCTTCCACAACCTGATGTCAATGTAGCAATACCTTCGACTTAGGTGGGAGGTGGAGGACTTTAACGACGCAGAAGGCGAGAGACGACAGAGGTTCATACCTTTCCCCCACTTCCTGAATTCGGTCACGGCCAATATTATATTCCATCAACATCATCATCCAACCCCATGGGTTCAGGTCTAGAAAGAATTTATTATTGGCCACCTCAACATCAAACAACAGGAGCATCCTTTTCCCATGCTGCATATCATTCGTACGGCCCAGATGAAGCTTACTTCCTTTCTGCACCAAGCCATCACAATTTACACCACCTGCATATGTGCCACCAGAGTTCACACCTAGTACACCTATGGGGTTTATGGATTTCCTATCACATGAAACCCTTTATACTCCACGTGGTGTAAATATTGTTTCTCCACAGGGTATTAACTTGAATGAAGATTTCTTATCTGTAGCTGACCCTGAGGACGATGCAGGTGATGTGAAAAGAAAACCACGTCGTACAGCGAAAGATAGACGACGTGGTTGTATATTATCGCCTAAATCTCCACATGATTAATTATGGATGAATCTTTTTGTTTATTAATGGAAACTACTTATTGTTAGCTAAGTCTTGAATTTATTAGAAGTTGAAGATTTTAGAATTTACTCTGCTATAAAAAATCAACTAAATTAAGTCTTGAATGATCATATCTAAATGGTTTATGCATACTTTCTAATTATAAAATTTTTTCCTTCTTAAAGTTCTTTAATTATACCCAAATTTTTATTTTTTAAAATAAATCTTTGGTAATATATTAAGTTAAAGGGTTAATTTCATAAAATATAATATATTCATTAAATAAAGCTAAGTTTGTAGCAAATTACAATGACAAGAAAATAAACAAAGTAATTTAGAGAATTAAAATGACAAGAAGATAATTAACAATCAAATGATAGTGTATACAAATGTTAGTGATTAAATATGACTCAACAAAAGTTCACTAAGTTATTGTCATAAAAATTTATTAAAATTACTTATTGTTAGCTTATCTTGAATTTATTCAATTTTAAAGTTTTTAGAATTTATTATGCTATAAAAAAAAGTAATTAATAATGACAAGTTATCTAAAGATAAGTTTATAGCAAATGACAATGACAAGAAAGTAAACAAAGTTATTTAGAATGACAAGAAAATAGTTAACAACCAAATGACAGAGGATAAATTTGATACAATTTAAATATCTTCATCATCTACACTGTCAATATCATGCTGGGATCTTTGACTTGCATTAAGATGAGGGCAAAGACGTCGATTATGACCTTCCATTTTACATATTCCACAGTGTTGCTTTCGCTGTAACTCTCTCAAGTCCATTTCATTCCTTATGCATGTGGACTTCGGCTTGCCCTTGTCACGAAGGGTTGACGAATCTAGAACTAATATCCAATCTAATGTGGCTAAAATGCAATCCTCATTGCCAATTAGCCACCATTGTCCACTATATGCATTGACAATATTTTGATAGAATAAATAGGATCAACTAAATTATAGAAGTCTATACTCACAGCAGCACAAGCAGCAATCGTATGAGAACATAGATATTTATATGCTTGAAATTTCCTACACTGGCAAGTACCTCTCCTTAAGTTTAGGGCCCAAGTATGACTACCACTTTGTGTCACAGGGTTGAATGCCTATTCAACCTCAAATATTGAGGTCTCTATGTCATATCTATCAACTTGGTTGGAACATGCATCCTCCTGATTCTTCCTAATAGCATCGACTAACTTCTTGCAAAATCTATTTCAAGCGCTTAGCTCTACCCTTGCCTCTACACCTCTTTGCACAAAATACTCGACCATCCTCCCATATGTGCACTTAACCAACGCAGTTATTGGCAAATTTCTAGCACCTTTCAACACTTTATTCACAGCCTTTGATAAATTTATTGTCATGCGCCCATATCTACATCCTCCTAAATCATATGCCTGACTCCACTTCTCCTTTGATATACTATCAATCCATCTCTGAATTTCAGGGCTAATTTGACGAAATTTCTCTAAATTTCTATCAAACTGGTGCATGCAAGTCGTATACCCTACATTAACATAAATTAAATATTAATTCCAAAAAGAACAAAATTCATATATATAATATTAAAATTTTGAAAATGCACTTCTTACCAAGTTTCAATAGGTCTTGCTTCAATTTCGTATTCTTAAACTTATGGTTGAAATTGCTGGCAATGTGGTGAATACAATACACATGATACGCATATGGAGGCTGCCAACCAAGGTTTCGATTTGCCACAGCTCCTTTTATACTTGCATGTAGATTAGAGATAAGACACAGACCTTGTTTTCTTGTCACATATTGTCAGATGTTTCCCAAGAACCATGACCAGGCGTCTAAGGTTTCTCCTTCAACAATAGCAAAAGCAATTAGTAAAACGCAACTATTGCCATCCTGTGTAGTGGCAATTAGAAGTGTACCACGATATTTTTCATATAGAAATGTGCCATCAACTTGTATAATGGGTTTGCAAAAATTGAAGGCATCACAACATTGCTTGAACGTCCAAAACACCCGGTAAAATATGCAAAATCGATTGTCTACCTGATTATTGATAACAAATTCTGTTGTCTTAATTTTGTAGACAAAATCTGGTGCAAACATCTGCATATATGCAAGCCATCCAGGTAGCTTTGCAAATGATTCCTCCCAATCACCAAACACCTTTGCTATTGCCTTTTGTTTACCCATCCAAGCCTTTCAGTATGATACTTGAAATCCATATTGGCTGTTAATTCTTTCTCTAATCAAAGAAATTGGGATCGATGGTTCCAATTTAACCAACCCTAACATAAATTGAGCAATCAAATTATTATTAATAAATGAACTTAATAACCATAAAGTACATAATTGATATATAGATAAGTGACATACCTAGTATATTTGCACAGATAAAATTTGAATCTAATTTGCAGTGATCTTGAGATAGCATTGGATTAAGACAAATATGATGACCATCCCATTTGGTGATTTGCTATTTATTTGTCTTCTTTCCTAAAATTGCCCTCATTTACCATGGGCAACCTTCTCCATGTCTTATGCACTTTGTGCAAAAAATTGTTGGTGTTGATTCGACTACAATATATGTTTGATGGACCTTCATAGAATAATATTTAACAACCATTTGGACAGCTTCTTTGCTATCATATCGTAAACCAACATATAACTCATCTCCAACACGCCAAGAAACAAGCAGATCCAACCTAGGAAATTCATCCGTCTCTTGATCTGGGTGGTCCCAGTTGATATAATTATAATGTGGAGAGACATTTCAAAATGGAGTGTCCATCAAATGTGTTGCATCTATAAAGATATTATCAAATCATGAAAATGTTCTAATAAAATCACAATATATACAAATAATTATCCGAAAACTAACCGCCTTGTTGTGGAAATTGTTCTCTAATGTGTAAAGATGACGAAACAGGAGAAACTACAATAGCCGGAGAATCCATTTCAGCCTTAGAAGAATCGTTATCAGGAATCTCACCCTCGTCATCATCTTCATTTTCATCTGAAGATAGATCCCTAACATAATCTTCATCTTCATCTGACAAGCATACATCAACAGTAAAATAATCGCCAAATGCAACATCAGAGTGAATAGAAGGGGCAATAGGCAATAATGAACTGCCTGCAATATCAATCTCAGCATACAGTTCAAGCACCATTAAAGAAGATCGTTGCTCAAAAGTGCTAATCATGCAATCAACATCATCATCATCAACTATCTCAAGAGCAGTATATGTATTGCTCTTTCAAGAAATTGGAAATCTATAAGTAAGACTTGAAATTGTTTGATAAGATTGAAGCTTCAATTTGGCAGCAATTTTCCTCTTTAGTGCATTATAACCAAGACCTCCTTCTATTCTAATTGATCTTTTATTACCTTCAAAAGTATATCCCTGTGGCCCATCAAATTATCCACCATTCCAATATACAAACACAATAAAACTACTCATTTTTTTTCAAATAAATTCAAAAAAATAAGGCAGTAAAAAAATTGACAAAAAAATAGAAGTTACAAATTTTTAAGATGCGGTAGCATATATGAAGATTAAAAATTGTAAGCTAGAGAAAAATAAGAACTTAAAAAAATGATAAAATAAGGCAGAATGTTTAAAGATTGAAAATTGCAAATAGAAACTAAAAATTTAAAATATAATGAGCAATTAGATGCAACGCTAAAATAAGGCAAAGGGTATAAAGATCGGAAATTTCAAATGAAATTGAAAACTCAAAATATAAAGAGCAATCAGACACAATCAGATGGGGAAATACTGAAATAGGTCGTGCAAAAGCTTGCAAATTCAAAATAAATAACCGGGATCATGGAGTGCTATCAACCAGTGCCAACCGAGATCAGCTACCACGTGGCAGGATCCCATAGATGGTGCATGTTGACTCTGCGCCAAATGCACTCCGCATGGGCCACGTAGGAGTGGTGCTGTGTGGCCCTACGCCACCTTTTTGTCGCCTAGTGGATGGCGCTTCTGTGACTATGCACCATCTGTTGACTGAGAGTCTCGCTTGTCTTGGGAGCGAAATAGTGATGGCGCTACTTCATGGTGCGCCGTCTAACCAACTAACTACCATATAAAATTCCACAAGGCAAAAACAATCATTGACATGTAAATAGTTTTAAAACAACTCTATCCCTGTAAATAGTTTGTAAAGACACTATGCTTTGATGAAAAAGCCGAAATAAGGAGGGGGTGGGCTTGGGTCGTTTTGAAAAGTGCTATGCCCCTTTTCACGTTTAATATCTTCTTGCAAAATGACAAAAATGCCATTTCTTTTTCAGTCTACAATATCACTTAATATTACTTATTTTCTTATTATTCGATGACCATTTAAGAATTTCTGAATACTTATATATAGATAACAATAACTTTTCCTTATTCTATAAATGTATGCTAAAAAACTTTCATACAAAATTTTAAAAAGCTCTCATATAAGTTAATAAGCATAAAAGTTTATATATTGTTCTGTTTAAGATGAAAAAAATTTATCCAAGAATTTCTCATAGATAAAGTTTAGCTAATGTAGAGAACTATCCGCATTCGAAACTTTTAATATTGAGCGCTGAATCTTTGCAAATTAAGTTTTAAAATAGTTTTACGCCTATTTCTTTTCCTATCTCTTTTTTTTTGGCTTTTGTGAGATTTTTTTTTCAAAAAATGGTTATATGCTAAATATTTATATATAAATATTTAGAATAAATATTTATTTTAGTCTCTGATAAAAATTTTGAGGATAAATTAATCACTCAGAATTTAAAAATTTGCATATCTCACCATTCAAAAATAATAATACAGTAGTCCTGCCATATATATTCATAATATTAAAAAATTATGCATAAAGGGACTAACTTGTCCCATTTTTTAAATGGTAAAAAATTATTAGTGACTTTTAAATCTTAAGGGATGAATTCATCTTTCAAAATTTTTATATTTTACTCAAATAGATATCTCCTCAAATATTTATATATAACTTATATGTGTTATATATGAATATTTTTAATTTAATCTTCTTTTAACATATAGTTACTTTATCAAAGTAGACTTTACATTTATTATTTGCTGACATTTGTATCAAGATATGTTAAAAGAAGTTAATTATAAAAGTTTAACCAACAGTAGTATATCGGAAAATTAGAAAATTATTTTAAATGAGAAATAATTTAATATTTAAAACATTAAAAAAAATGTCTTGTTTTATAATCCACTATTTTAATGTATTACCTAATATTAAATGATTTTATTAATAAATAATTTAAAATATTTGTTAAAAAATTGTACATAAGAAGTATTAAATAAAAGATTAGTACTACATATGCTCAAATATTTATACGCACCACCAATTAATTAATTTAGAATGTATTGAAAAATAACATTTCAATAATGGGTAGAAGGAGGCCAACGAGATTGGCATAATTTGTAAAGAATGGATTTATATTTCATAAAGATGAAAGTTTAATTTTTATTATTGATGTAAGAATTTTATTTATGAACAATCTCATAAGTCTCTTATGAGCGTTCTTCAAACAAAATGACCATATCCCAACTTTGGTGGAATAATTGATGTCAAATAAATCTAAACTTATGTTCATCCAAAAAAATAAAAATAAATATAAGGAAAATTTTTTTTAAAAAAAATTGGGGATAATTGATATTGTACCGACTTCTGTCGCAGTCAATGCCTTATATAGCAGACGTGGCGGCTAATCTAGTTTTTTTACTTTTAATAGTTAGTTTTTCGATAAGTTGTAACTTTAAATAAAATTATAAGGATAAAAATAGAAAAAGAAAAGTGATGAAATGACAGTTCAACGGGGGCAATACTTTCAGACAGTTCAGCAAACTCTCAACTAGTTTAGCATATGAGAGGAATTTCTGCTGATCTTATTAAAGAGTCAGGTGTTTACAAAATGATTTCTTTTCTTTGAACTCTTAAATTGCCCTTAATTGTATTTCAGTAATTAATAAAAAGCAAAACTATATTTTTGTCCCTAAATTAGAAAACACATATAATTTAATATTGAATTTATTTGTGTTAGAAAAAAAAATCAATTATTTCAAGAACCATTTTGTTAAATTCAAAGACCAAATTTCTACTTATCAATATGAGCAACTTTAATGATCAAATTTATGTACTTTATTATTTAGGGACGAATTTGTTATAGTCTCAATATTTCATAAACAAAATATAGTTTTTTCTCAATCAATAAAGGTATACAGCTTTAAGAACAGCATAATAACTTAAATTATGAAAAGATAATTATTGAGGTCTTTCATCCACTATAATATTTAAGGAATTTTGTCATAACAATATTTATAAGGATATTCTAACTAAAGACTCAAGAATTTTTATTTTTATTTTCAAATATGTCTTTTTTAATTAATAATTTCATTTTTCAAAAAGTTCATAAATCAAGAATTTATTTATGGATAAACTACACTGACCTCCCCTGAGATTTGGTGAAATTCACTACGATTATCAATATTTGTCCATGCTAGACTAACCTCTCTTTAGGGAGAGGTTAGGGGGAGCCAGTGTTATATTTATAGTAATATTTAGTGTCATATTTTATAAAATATAGGAGTATTGGATGTAATATTTCTTAAAATGCAGGGAAAACCTATATATATTTTTATAAATTGAAGGAGAGTCGCGATAAATTTTACTAAATCTTAAAAAAAGTCAATGTCATTTGCCCTTTAGTTATTTTTAGAATTTTTGATATGTGGAAAGAAAAGAAAAGAAAAAGCTACAATCATAGGAACATGACTCCATAGCATTAGCAAGTAGGTTCAACTCTTCTGCTGGGTCCTTAAGTATTCCCACTCTTTATTTATTTTTAATTAATAAAATATATTGTAATCATAATTTATTAACTAATTTAAGAGTAAATAAACTCTTATTCTATTTTATTACATATTGAAATTAGAGATAAAATAAATATGCACAAAAGATTTGAATTATTTTTCTTCATCCAAATCCTACACATGCAAAAGCATATCAAATCAATAGATAAGGAAGAAAGGCCAAGAGTGTTTAAGATCTGACTTGACCTAATAATTCATCTTGATCTAAAGTTTATTGTGCCAAGGCCAACTGGGTTTTAGAAATTTGGTTTAATTAATTTTTAGACCAAATTTTGAGCCATATTTTAAGTTAATTCGGCTTGACTCAAAGTTACTTTAAATATTTTAAGTTATTACTAAATTCAACTTGAATTGAAAAACAATAAAAAATAATAAAATCTTTAGTCAAATTCAAAAGTGATTAAAAACTATCCAGCCCAATATTTATACACCCAAAAATATTAAATCTTCCTAAAAACCTTTCTTAATAATTCTCTTAATTATGAAATAAAAGTATATTAAATATTTTTATGTTTATAAAATACTAAATAGATTTATTTTTTATTCAATATCTTTTTATTAATTATTAAAAAATTATTAAAAAATATTTTTAAAAGATATAACATTACTCCTATACACCCCTAATGATATTCAAAAGTCTCAAAATTGAGACTGATTAGACATACAAAGGGGCCAGTATGAAAATTCTAGACACGTGGATAGAAGAAGCGAAGCAGATGAAATCAAGTGAAAAATAGTTAATTAAGATATTATCACTTTTAATCCACTTTATCCACCGTTTTACCCTTATATATAAGGGTATAAGCAAGTCGGGTCTTCGGTCTAATTCACATTAGACTTAATTTGGCCTATCTTATATAATTAGAGCTATTAAAATGGATTAAACCCATTTACCTGCTAAAAATAGGAGAGTTGAGTTTTAAAAAATAATAACCCATATAAACTAGTCTATTTTTAATCCGACCCGTTTAACCTATGGGTTATACAGACTAGCTCACGCCAGTAAACGGGTTGACCTATTTACTTGCATTCTTTTTTTTTTTTTTAGGAAATGAACATTAATTTAGGATATAAAAATATGATTTAGTAATCAAATTTAAGACATTCCCACATTTTTTAATAAAAAATAAGAATTTTTATTTTTTTATTAAAATCAATTTTTTAATCAAAAAATCATTTTTTAATAACCTAAAAAGCCAAAAAAAAAAAGGTTAAATGGGCCGGCTACCAAATTGTGGCTCGCTAGTTAAATGAGCCAACCCGTTTATTTCGTGGGCTTAAACAGATCAACCCATCTCAGCTCGTTTGACAGCTCTATATGTAATGAACAAGATGGGTCAAGATTTTTCAAACTGGTCTATTTATTCGATGTTGTTGTCATCATCATCCTAAACAAAATCCTTATAATAATATAAGTCTTTGGTCTATTTTGAAATAGATTTTTTGGCATATTTAAAAAAAATTAACTTATTTAAAAATATATATTTCTTTGATATATTTAGAAGCATTTTTTGCTTATTTAAGAGTAGAATTTTTTATCTATTTAAAAATTTTATTATTAAGTAAACATTTAAATAGGCTTTCAAGCCAAGTTAAGCATTTTAAAAAGCCAGGCTATGCCTTAAAGAGAGAAAAAAAAAAAAAAAAAAACTATGTCAGGTAATAGACTTAGACTCAGGCTACATATCTGAAATATAAGCTAAACCCATTTAAGCCAAAACTTAGCTTAGCTTAACTTAACTTATTTCCACTCTTACTTATATACAAAAATTAAAAATCTCAAAATCAAAACATAATTATAAATAATGTTTACTAAAATACCCTTATTTAATTTGGTTATTTAAAATATTGTGATTCATTAAAAGTATGCTATGATTAGAAGTGTGTGGACAAAATTGAAAAATTAATAATCAATTCTTCATAAAATGACATATCATAAAATGAATGAAGAATTTTTACTCAAAGTAATAAATACAGTAGATCGGAGATAATGAATTTATCTTTTCACTCTTCTCTTTCCTCTCTCATCCTCCTCTCCTACTTTCTCCACCATCCTCATTCTTCCTTTAACCTTTGCCCTCTTCCTCCTCCCCCCCCCCCTCTCCTTTACCTTTTTTTTCTTTATAACCTATCAAATTTTCTTTACCATCCATTTCTTTTTCATTTATCCTTGAACATAGTAAGATAAAATTGCAAAATCATTTCAGTTGGTTCTCATCACCCCCATAAAGGATGGATGAGTAATGATATATCCTCCTAATCACAGTTGTAATTTCTAAACAAGGAAAATATTGAATATTTTTGTTATATTTTCAAGATATTAAATATATTTACAAAGCATTCAATATTTTCTTTGTTTATAAATTAGGATAATAATTAAGAGGACATTTTAGGAGGATATATCATTACTCATGATGATAAGATACTGATATGCTATGGAGTTGCTTTTACTTTTGCACTTCAAAATTGAATAGATATTATTAGGCATTAACCTTTGTTTTTACTTCCTTCTTTTTTTATTGCGCCTGCTTGTGCTGGCTAGCCCTATACACAATCATCCCACACCCCAACCAGAGAAAGGAATCAAACAAACTAATGTGACTACACCATCAAGTTAGCTATCATATCATCGACTTCAATGATCAAGTAGTACATCCCTTTTTAACATGGTGGTTGATAGGCAGGGAGGGAGGAGGAGGGGGATGGTGAAACATGGAGGCTAAAATGGTAGGGAAGGTTGAGAAAGAGGGAAGGTAAAATGGAAAAATAATTAATGTTAGTATGTTTAAATTATAATAAGAATTTTTTTAATATGCCATAAAAAATTTTAATTTCAATTAATCCTTATTACTGATTATAATTTGTGTGGCTAAGATTCAAGGTCTTTGGTGGTCCCTAACTCAGTTAGGAGCACCATAGAATCCTCCTACAATCACACACAACTTCATAAGAGTTTAAATTTATTAAAAAAATATTATTACTTTCAAATGAGAAAAGACATAGAGGTATAAATTTAATTTTGATTGTCGACATATAATTTTTTTACATAATTATTCAGTTATATATTATTATATTATTAAAAATATTTGATTCTTACGTAATATCTAAACAGTTGTTCAAATAGTAGCATATATTGATAATGATGTAAAATTCTTTACATTGATAATATATCAAAATTAATTTATAAAAATATCCTAACAAAAGTTTAAAATAAAAAGGGTCCAAAGTTCATACAAGATTGGGCCGTTTATAGCTACTTCCACTGCTTGTATCACAGTCTACCTAGAACATTACAAAAAAGAGTTTCATTACTTATAATAAGTTTGAACATCAAGTAAAATATCAATATTATTGGTTGCAAGGTTTTAGTGGCACGACCATTGTACCCATGTGAAATGCCACCTATCGAGCTTGCAATACGCTAACTGTGACTTCTAGAGCTGGGTATACGGGCCGCAATCCACTGGTTGGTCTATTTAATCCGCAATCCACACCACTTAACCCGCTCGTTTATTGATCCATTTTTTTTTTGCGGGTTTTATAGCCCGCACCGTTTAACTCGCTAGCTAAATGGGCTAAGCCCGCTTATTCGTGGACCAACCCGTTAGCCCGCATAATTGTTTTTCTTTTCTCCTTATTGAGTGCACAAAACAGGGCCACACTTCACATATCTTACTCTCACCCACGGCCCACTCCTCACTTAATCACCCACGGCCCAAAAAATAAAAGATAATAAAACTCTCTTCTGACTTCTCAAAGACAAAGAGAGGAGACACAATACAACGAACCCAAACCCAATAAAAGAAAATGAGAGGAAACACAATAAGTCAATAATAGTATAACACATAAACACAAATTACACAATCCTCATTCAGTCATTCTATCATCATAATTTACAAAAGTCAAACCCATCTAAAAAAAACCATAAAGCTACCCCTGCAACTGTTGCGGCGCCATCTCTCTCTGACCTTCTCGGTCTTGGCCTTTTCACCCGCCGAGTCGCCGATGGTCCTCTTTTTCCCTGCTTCACCCGAGTTGTGAACCTACAATTGTGAGCCTCTGTTCGAGCCCCTGCGATGGCGAGCCTCCGTTCAAGCCCCTGCGATGACAAGCGTCCGTTCGAGCCCCTATGACAGTGAGCCTCTGTTCGAGCCCATGTGACTACGAGCTGTTAGCTTCCGTTCAAGTAGTTTGCCAGCCTGCTTCCGTTGGATTGAGTGCTAAATCTCCGTTTGAACCTCCATTGCCTAGTTCCTATCACTGCCAGAGTACCCCTCACCTCCGTTTGAACTTCGAAGTCCACAAGAAATTGAGGTATTGTTGCTTCTTTGTCTACTAATCTATAGGCAATAGTACTACTGGAGTGGATTTGTTTATTTAGTTGGCTTGCTTGTTTTTCTGCTCTTGAATCTTGATTTGGAATTTATTGATTGATTATATTTAGTTGGTGTTTTACTATTTTTGACTGATTATAATGCAAATTGCATTCTGTTATGCCTATGCCTTTGGTTTAGTTGTGGGATTTTTAGTTATATTTTGTTTTGTGATTATTTCAGCTTGATAATTAATTAGATATGGAAATGTCAAATGTGGGTTCTTCTGCTGAAGTAAATGTCATGAATCAGAATAATCAAAGGGTTCAGGATATTGGTAGTAGTGGTAGTGGCCCAAATGTTGAAGGTGCTATTGATGAATCTAAACCAAGTAATAAGAGAATTAGGAGCCTTTCATAAAATGTTTGGAATTATTTTGATAAAATTGGTGTGGGTTGTGATAGGAAAGAAAGAACACAATGTAAGGCTTGTGGGAAAGAATATGTTAGTGGTGGTAATAAGTATGGGACTTTAACTTTGCTATGCCATGTAAATAAAGAAATTGCCTAGGTTTCCCGATACTGAAGTTGGAAAACTAATGCTTGATCAAGCTGCAAGATTGAGATCTAGAATAGTTGATAACAAAGTTGTGCGTGACTTAGTTGCTATGGCTATCATAGAGCATGATCTTCCATTTTCTTTTGTTGAATATAGGAGGGTGAGGGAATTGTTGAAATACCTAAATCCTAAAGCCAAGATTTATTCTAGGCGAATGGTTACCACGGATGTGATTAATATGTACGAGAGTGAAAAGAAAAAATTGAAGCAAGTGTTGTCTCGCATTCCAAGTAGAGTATGTTTGACTTCTGATGTATGGACTTCTTGCACAATTGAGGGCTATATTGAATTGACAGCCCATTTTGTTGAAGAAAATTGGAAGCTTAATAACAAAATTCTAAACTTTTTTCATATGCCTCCTCCACATACTGGACGTGAATTATGTAAGGTTGTGTTAAGTTTTTTGCAAGAGTGGGGAATTGAGCGAAAAAATTTTTCATTAACTTTGGATAATGCCACTTCTAATGACAATATGCAAGAAGTGTTGAAAGAGAGGATTCGTTCCTTATATAATAGTTTGTTATGTTATGGTGAGTTTTTTCACATTTGGTGCTGTGCTCATATTTTAAACTTAATTGTTCAAGAGGGTTTGAAGGCTACTAGTGATGCTTTGTACAAAATTAGAGAGAGTATCAAGTATGTCAAGGGGTCGGAAGGAAGAATGAATGCTTTTAAAGCAATTTTTAAAGAAATTGGTGGGATTAACACTTCTGTTGGCTTGCGTTTGGATGTATCTACTAGGTGGAACTCCACTTTTTTTATGCTTGAAAGTGCACTTCCATATTAGCGTGCTTTTTGGGATCTTGGCATGAATGATTCAAATTATAATAAGTATTGCCCTTCTAAGAAAGAATGGAAAAGAGCAGAAAAAATGTGTGAATTTTTGCACCCTTTTTATGTGATCACTAATCTAATTTTTGGATTATCTTATCCTACATCCAATTTATTCTTCAAACAAGTGCAGAGGATTGAATGTTTGTTGATTCAAAATATGGGTAATGAGGATGAAGTGATTAAGGATATGGCTTCTAAGATGAAAGTGAAGTTTGACAAATATTGGAGTGAGTATAGCATTGTGCTTGCACTTGGATCTGTTCTTGACCCCAGCATGAAGTTCTCATGTTTAGAATTTTGTTTTCGAAAGCTCAGTTTTGATCCAATAGCTTGTCAAGAAAAGTTAAATGTTGTGAAAAGTAAGTTGTTTACTCTTTTCAATGAGTATGTGCAAAGGTCTTCTGAAGAGTCAAGTAGTTCTCAAGCTCAAAATAGTCAACTTCAAACTCATGAAGTAGCTATTAGAAGTGGTATTGGAGACCCATCACCTTGGATTGATATGGATGTAAGTTTATGTATCTTACTTATTTACCGTTTATATGTTTGATATATTTGATTCTTTATTTGGATTTTTAATTCTTTATTTGTTATAATTTGAAAATGACATAGGAGTATATTGAATATGAGAATCAAAATGTTCCACAAGTTGGAAAGTCACAATTGGATGTTTACTTGGATGAGCAAAAGATGGAGTTTCAATCCCATCAAAATCTTGATGTTTTGCAATATTGGAAGGACAATAAACATCGATTTCCAGATTTAGCATTGATGGCTTGTGATATTTTGAGCATTCCAATAACAACTGTGGCATCCGAATCAGCATTTAGGATTGGTTCTCATGTGCTCAATAAATATAGAAGTTCTCTTCTTTCTGAAAATGTGCAAGCTTTGATATGCACTAGAAATTGGTTGCTTGGCTTTGATGTGCAAGGTAAAAATAATATGAAATTAATTTATATCTTTTCTTATGTTAATATATGTTTTAACTAAATGTGGTTTTATTTTTTTTTTTTCTTTGTTTAACTTTTTGCATGTTGTTACTTGTGAGTTGTAGACCAAGATGAAAATTCAACCTTAGTAGAGGTGGAGAAAAAGATTGAGGCAAAAGCATCCATGAGTGCTTCAAATGTGGTGATTGATGAATGAAGGGCTTTGAAAAATTGTGTTATTTTTTCTTTTGTGTATTTAATATATTGGACTTTAGTAGCATTTGAGGTTTGATGGATAGTCTTATATTAGACTTTGTGAATTTGATGTATTAGACTTTGGTTTTTGGTGTTTTGGACTATTGGATCATTATTGGTACTCATATATTATTTGGTATATGATACATTTGATATTTGGTAGTTGTTGATTTATATTGTTTAGTATTTGGTATAAGATTGAAGTTGCCTTTGAATCTTTGATGATTAGTTGATTAATAATCATTATTAGGACTGAAAAAATAGAGTATAGAGAAGTTGTAAGTCCTCAGTATGGAATTATTGGATAGAAATAAGTGGAAAAAAATAAATTTTAGTACTTGCTTGCAAACCTTTCATGTTAGTTTACATTGGGGGTTTTCTCCTCTAGTAAGAAGCCCAAAAAAATTGAAGGTTGTTAGGTAGAAAAACTAAAATCAGAGAAGATCCAAAAAAAATTTAAGGCAGAAAAAAAAGGGCCCAAAAAATGTGAAGCCGAAAAAAAAAGTGAAAAGGCCCAAAAACGAAGGCAGGAAAAACAAAGACTTAAAAATCTGAAGTCAGAAAAAAAGGCCCAAAAAATTGAATGCAAAATAAAAACAGAGAAGGCCCAAAAAAAACTGAAAACAAAAAAAAATTTACGCGATGCTGGCTGGCCTGCGAGCTTGAGGGCCTATGCGGTGCGGACACGGGCCAGCAATTTTTTAGCCCATTTATTATGCGGACCAGTCCAGTCTAGCCCGTATAAAAATAGTCCGTCATGGACCGTGTTAAACGGGCCGGGCTGGCTCGCTTACCCACTTCTAGTGACTTCATTAATTGAGCATGGTTTATTACTACTTGATGAGGAATTGTCACCAACCATCTCTCTTTTTGTAAAGAATCTAGGCATTTTGGGTTGACGAAGCATAGATTCACTACTCAACATCAGAACCATAGATGACATGCTCGGCCTGTCATCTGGACTTTGTTGCACACATAGTCGCCCCACATGGATTGATCTTAGCATCATAGATAAATTTAATGTATCTCTTATTGCAGCATAAACTATTTCATAGCCTTTGCCTTCTGTAAATAATCTCCATTCTTGCACATTTTTTTAAAACCATTAAGGTTAGCAATGGAAGCTTATCAAAAGTGATTAAAATTCAAGTCCATGCTTACATGCCCCAGAAGATTAAAGTGGTGATCTTGATGACTAAATCCTCTATTTCTTTTCCCACTCACTATTTCCAACACCAACACACCATCAGATTTTGTTGAGTAAGCTCCATCAATTACGTACTCTGGTGACAGATATCCACTGCACATTCATCCACCAAAAAAAAAAAAAATTCAAAGCAAGCTAAGCCATCACATATGCCATACTAATCATCAGAAATTTACTATGTTCCAACCGCATGCTGTGTGTTTGCTTCAGCTTCATTCCCCCCAAAGCTTCTTGCCAATCCAAAGTCTGAGACTTTTGGGTTCATTTCACCATCTAACAAAATATTTACAACTTTGAGATCTCTATGAACTATTCTATGTCTAGAATCTTGATAAAGGTACATAAGACCTTGAGCAATACCGTTGATAATGTGCAAGTGCCTTGGCCAATCTACTAACATGCCCTTCTTTTCATCTATTCACAAGGATGGCCAATTTATACCGTTTCTCTAATAAGATTATGAACAGTGACTAAGAAATAATTGTGCAAGGACTAACCATATTTTGAAATTTTGACAAGAAATAACTAGTTGAAAATTTGTTTCAACAGTTTTTGTAGGTAATAGAATAACAAACTTTAGTGCTAAAAATCTTATTGTTCTTCCTTAAGTCATGAAAGAACAAACATAAAAATTTACATTCTAGTTGATTTCTTTAATGAATCCATTTTTTTAACTATAAAGCATAGACATTGACATGGATACAAAACAGATGCGACATGACCCGAACACAGGGACACATCAAAGTTTAAAAATGTTAGGATACGGACACACACACACATACACATACACACACACACATATACACATAGACATGGCACCCAGAAGGTTTGTCTATGCTTCATAAATATTTTTCAAACAAGAAAGGCCCATTCGCTAAATGAGAATAAAATTGCAAGAAAATTAAACAATGCTTAAGGCTTTTTTCGTACGTACGAATGAAGACGAAACTATATGTTTAAAATTGTAACTTGCAACATGAAAGAACAAACACATTTTTCTTGGTGCTCTAATTATTTATATTGGTGGCGGGAAAAATTATGCATATTGGCCATGGTACCTATTTCATAAAAATAGCATCTCTAACCATCTTTGGACCATATAGAGGAAATATTCATAGCATTTGTCAAATGGTTTCAAGGAAAACGATGATGGAATCAGCCAAAAATAAAATTGATCAAGAATACTGGTCATTATAGGCTCAAGGGATGACACTTGCTCCACTGTCTGGGTTGCCCTTCATCTTTCCTGCAAAGTAGCATGTGCTATGTAAATACAAAGGAAATTGAAATGTAGAACTTGCTATGCGTTCTCCTTTACTTATACCTTCTGCTCTACCCCAAACATAAAAAGGAATAGAGCAGAGTAGGGTTACCTAGCATTGCTTTTCTACCATTGTTAGTAGGACTCACTCTGTTTTTGTGGTAAGCTTTATTTGGGGGTGATGCTTAGTGCAGAATAACTACACCTCAAAGGGAGATAAAGAAACCAAAGAAGCCAAGATAATTTTGTTATATGACAAAAGTTAAACTTTTTGGAATAAGAACATACATCCTAATAATATATAGAGGTGATCCAAATTTGTTGATGTCAGGCTTAGTTTGCATAAGTATAACATATAGAATCAAGAATCAAATAATTTAAGAACTACTTAACTGCCTTTCTGTCATGTCTTCCATCTATAAATGATGAAGGCTAAGCATAGGATTAAAACCCCGAAAGACAACACACAGCTTGTGATGATGATAGTCTTTTGCTTCCGGCTGTCGGATTTATGTGATTTCTTTCCTTCAATAGCTTCTAAGAAACATGCAGTTAAAAGAAATTAGAGAAGTTGGGAAATAGCAAGAAATGACAGAAGATAAAATCGAAAGAAGCAAAAAGAGAAAGAAAGAAAACGTTCAAATTGGGAGACATCATATACCTATTTCTGTCCCTGCCAACCTTATGTAAATATCTTGAAGAGATGTTGTAAACTCTTTCATATCAATCAGATTATCAAACCAGAGTAAGCACCCATTTGCCCCTTCACTGATATCCAAAGCTGCATAAGCTGTACATGAGCAATTCTTCATTCACAACACCCTACAATCCTCGAGGCTAATATTTCTATTAAACCATGATCTTTCTGTGTCTGGTAATTTCAGCCCGGGAACCTTCAAAAACCCATCTGCATGGCAACTCAGTGAGGTTCTCCTAACACAACGACCTGCCACATTTTGCACAAATCCATCCAAGCAATTGCAATCAGGAAAATTGTTTGTATTACAGCTAGCATATGCTCCACATGTTGCATACTGATCACATTCATCCGCTGGTAACTTTGAAAAGGTGGTCCAACCCGTTTTTTCACTACTCCAGGTAGTGCGGTGGCTGAATCCATCTGTTGCTAACACAGACTCATGGAGAACTGAACTGTTCATAAGCTCATATGTATAATACACCTCTTCCTCATTAGAAACAAAGTTAAATCTAAATATAGGATTTCGTTTCAACTGGGGTGTCCCAGTAAACTGATTACCATTCCATGATCCACAACGAAATCTTCTGACGGTGCCATCTCTTAAAACTAATTGTGGACATCCATCAATATCAATTTGATAACTATATCTACCTTGAGATGGATCATCAGGACTATTCCATGATGTTCGGTACCGATTCATTCCTTTAATTAGATTTCTTCCAAGCTTCATTCCAGGTAGGAATGTGTCACATGAATAGTCAAAACTTTGCCACAGAAAATCTTCTGGGTCACTATTGCTTCTCTCATGCACAAAGAAATTCCCAGAATTCCAAAGCTTTGCAACCGGATACTGCGCGGATCTCGTTGTGTTGGAGGACCAAATGATGCTCTTGTTATGGTTGAGAAGAACCAGGATTCCAGTGTCATTGACCTTCAAAACCCCTGATGAGTCAGTAAGGGGTTTGTTTCTGTGGGCAACCCATACTACTGTCATTGTTGGGACTTTGTTATACCAAATTCCCACATAACGGTTCTTGGAAGTTCCTGGGCTGAAGAATCCTACTGCAAAGGTTTCATCAGCTGAAACTAAGGTCTCACCATCGCTGATAGATTGCTGTGTATCAATAGTGTAGCTTGCGGCAGAGACTGCCGTTCTATTCAGCAGAGGAAGGCGGAATAGAAGCAAGGTAAAGCCTTCCATTTGGTCGTTTATATTTTCTTCTTCGCATCTATATTTCTGGGGGTCTGAGCAGTCCTCTAGCGGTGTCAATAGGACCTGTGAAAGCACAAAGAGAGTTGATCTTCATCAATTTTTTCTTATGAAAATTGTCTACAGTAATTACAGAACATTTACCGTAGTTTGTAATTGCTGTTACTCTATGGCACAAAGAACCTCAACTTCTAAGATTTTGAACTGCTTATTAGCAAGAAGAAGCTCATTAGCCCCTTCTAAGACTAAAATGATATAAACATGCTGATGATACCACAGCCTTACCTTGTATTAGTCACATTCATGGCATCTTCTCTTTTTCCAGTTTCTGATGACTCCATGTAATGATCTACAAAAGCTCGAAGTTAGTTGGTACTCATACCAACATACCTCGTGAACAGAACAACTTACACGTGGTTTGGAATGAAGGCTTCATGATGGAACTAAACTGAAAGTAAATGATGTTCCTAAGGTGTCATCTATCGAACTCTAAAACTTCTAATTTTCCTAATAAAAATTATTATTCTCGCGCTCATTATTATTAGTTTCTCGCTATCTGCATCAATAGTCAAAATGTTTTTGTCGTAGGCATTGGAGTCATGACTAGTATTCCACATTAGTGGAATGCTAATTATTAAGTGAATAACTGTTTGTAGAAATCTCACACGGGAAGTAAAGCTTGGGGAATTGAATTGGATACTTTTATGAACTGCATAACTGGTATCTCTTCATGTTTTAGATTCATTAACACGTCGATGCCATATAATTAATTCTTGTGTAGAAATGTCAAAGTTAGAGAGCGGGAAGAAGACCTGATAGTTCCCGGTCAACCAGGAAAATCCTTTCGCCGTATGTTATACTTATCAGAAGGTGGAAAGACTTTTAGTATGCTTGATTTCCTATTTGCAAAGTTCCAAATTATAGTTTAGCCAAAAGAGTTATATAGCGTATTTGATTCTATTTTTGTGAAATTAATTTTAAATTAAATTGATTTTGTTAGAATTGATTTTAAGATAAAGTAATTTATATTTATTAATTTTTCTAAAAATAATTATAATAAAAAATAAAAAAATTTTATTTTTCATATAATCAATTCTAAAAGCAAGAATTGATTTTAATAGTAGATAATCAAACAACACAAAAATTCCATACAATTGATTTTAGGTCTCCAAAATCCAAAACCCGTCCGACCGGATTTCCGAACACACTTATTTTCATAGGAGAAGGCGGGATGTGCAAGGCATAACTATGGTTGGCAGAAGCGTTTTTAGCGACGGCTATTGGTGTTACAAGACATTTCTCATGGAATCCACTGGCCTTTGTAAATTCTTGGGTGCCAATCAATTGCTCAGCTGGGTAGGAGAATTCTAACATGGTCCTGATAAATTGGAGACCATGATAGACCTTGCTTCAAATTACGATAAAAAATAGTTAACTAAAATATTATCACTTCTAATCCACTTTATCCATCATTTTAGCCTTATATATAAAGATGTAAGTAGGTCAAGTGGCTTGTCAGGAGCTTTTAGTCTAGTTCACATTAGATTTAATTGGCCCTAACTTATATAATAAATAAGGTGGGTAAGAGTTTTTAAAAAATCTTTTTTGATTAAAAAGGCAAGACTATATAGGCTATGAAAAAAGGTCTATTGGACTTCATAGACTATTCTATTTATACAATATTATTATCATCGTCATCTTAGAAAAATCCTAATAATAATATAAGTTTTTGGTCTATTTAGAATAGATTTTTTGGCCTATTTAAAAAATCTTTTAGTCTACTTAGAAATATATTCTTTTGATATATTCAAAAGCATTTTGGCCAATTCAAGAGAGGAATTTTTGGTCTATTTAAAATCTTTATTATAAAGCAAACATTTAAATAGGCTTTTAAGTCAAGTTAAATATCTAAAAAAATCAGACTATGCCTTAAAAAATAAAAAACTATATGAGCTAATAGGCCCACACTCAGGCCACATATTTAAAATACAGGCTAGACCTATTTAGTCCAGAGCCTAGCCTAACCTAACTTATTTCCACTCTTACTCATACACAAGAATTTAAAAACTCAAAACCAATATGTGATTATAATTCATGTTTACTAGAATACCCTTATTTACTTTGGTGTATTTAACATATTGTGATTGATTAAAAATATGCTATGATTAGAAATGTGAGGACAAAATTGAAAAATTAATAATCAATTCTTCATAAAATGACAGATAAAATAAAAGAAGAATTTTTACTCAAAATAATAAATAAAGTAGATCAGATATAATAAATTTATCTTTTCACTCTTCTCTTTCCTCTCTCATCCTCCTCTCTAGCTTTCTCCACCATCCTTCTTCTTCCTCTAGCCTATGCCCTCTTCCTTCTCTCCTCCCCTCCCCTTACCTTTTTTATTCTTTATAACCTATCAACTTTTTTTACCATCCATTTCTTTTCTTTTCTTTTCCATTTATCTCTTAACATAGTAAGATAAAATTGCAAAATCATTTCAAGTGATTTGCATCATGCCCATATTTCTACTAAGGATATATGATGCATGAGTAATAATATATCTTCCTAAAACACTCTCATAATTATTTTTCTAAATTTTAAACAAGAAAAATATTGAATATTTTTGTTATATTTTCAAGATATTAAATATATTTTTAAAATATTTGATATTTTTTATGTCTAAAAATTAAAAAATAATTAAAAAAATATTTTAAGAGAATATATTATTACTCATAATAATAAGATACCAATATACCATAAAGTTGCTTTTACTTAGACAAATATATTTGTTATATTTATATATTTCACATTTTAAACTGATAATTCCGGCACAAAACACGGGCAAATACACTAGTTGATACTGATAGGACATACAAAGGGGCCCGTGTTATCAAAAGTCCATCATATTATTTAGCGGTTTGTGCAAGGCATAAGTTATGGTTGGCAGAAGCGTTTATAGCAACGGCTGTTGATGTCACAAGACATTTCTCATGGAATCCACTAGTCTTTGTAAACTCTTGGGTGCCAGTCATTGCTTAGCTAGCTAGGAGAATGAGAATTCTAACATGGTCTGGATAAATTGGAGACCATGATAGACCTTGCATCAAATTACAATGAAAAATAGTTAATTAAGATATTATCACTTCTAATCCACTTTATTCATCATTTTAGCCTTATACATAAGAGTGTAAGTAGGTTAGGTGATTTATCGAGACCTTTAGCCTAATTTATATTAGACTTAATTTGGCCTAACTTATGTAATAAACAAAATGGGTCAAGATTCTTTTAAAAAAACCTTTTTAATTAAAAAGAAAAGACTATATAGATTATGAAAAAAGTTATTGGACTTAATAGATTAGTTTATTTATACAATATTATTATCATCTTCATCTTAAAAAATTCCTAATAATAATAATAATAATATAAGTCATTGGTCTATTTTGAAATAGGTTTTCTGGCCTATTTAAAAAATTGTTTAGTTTATTTGGAAATATATTTTTTAATATATTCAGAAACATTTTGGCTTATTTAAGAATATAATTTTTAGTCTATTTGAAAATATTATTATCAAGTAGACATCTAAATAGGTTTTCAAGCCAAGTTAAACATTTAAAAAAACTTTTGAATTTCATATACAAAAAAAATTAAAATACTCCAAATCAATACAAATTATAAATGATGTTTACTAGAATACCTTTATTTAATTTGGTATATTTAGAGTATTGTGGCTCGTTAAAATTGTTCTATAATTAAAACTTTGCAGACAAAGTTAAAAAATTAATAACCAATTCCCTATTACCAAAAGCCCATTTAATTCGGCCCAACTCAACGGAAGTTCCTGAAGAAGATAGAGATCTCCCAATGACCATTGTTTTCATTCTCAAGATTTGAACCCTAGAAATGACAAATAAAATAACAAATGAAATGAAACAATAAAATTATTTTTTCTTTTTCATTCATTTCTTTTCCCTTCTCTTCCATTTATCTCTGAACATCGTGAGATAAAATTACAAAATCATTTCACACAATTCTCATTACGCCCATATTTATACTATGGATGTATGATGGTAAGATGCCAATATACCGCGGAGTTGCTTTAATCACTTCCACTCTACCAAATCGAATAGATATTATTGGCCACTGACCTTTGTTTTACCCTCCTTCCTTTTTGGCTATGTCCCTTTGTGCTAGTTGGCCTATACACAATCATCCTAGACCCCAACCAAAGAAGAGAACCAACCAAACAAATGTGATTGCACCATCAAGTTAGCTATCATATCATCAACTTCAATGGCCAAGTAGTACATCCCTTTTTGACATGGAGGTAGACAAAGACGGAGGAGGCTAGGGATGGTGAAACATGGAGGCTAAAATGGTAGGGAAGGTGGAGAAAGAGGGAAGGTAAAATACAAAAATAAGTAAATAATTAACATTAGTATTTTTAAGTTGTAATAAGATTTTTTTTTAAATACTATAAAAAATTTTAATTTCAATTAATCCTTAATATTGATTATAATTTCTATGGCTAAGATTTAAGGTCGTTGGTGGTCCTAACTCAGTAGAGACCACTAGAAAATCCTCCTACATTCACACACAACTTCATAAGAGTTCAAATTTATTAAAAAAAGTATTATTACTTTCACACAAGAAAAGGCATAGAAATATGAACTTAATTTTGATTGTCGGTGTACAAGTTTTTTATACAGTCATTCAATCATATATTATCATATTACTAAAAATATTTGATTCTTACAATTAATACCTAAAAAGTCATTCAAATAATAGCATGCAATTAGATAGCGGTGTAAAATTCTTTATACTGATAGTATATTAAAATTAATTTTTAGAAATATTATGACAAAAATTTAAAATAAATAGGGTCTAAAGTTCATACAAGGTTGGGCCGTTTATAGCCGCTTCCAAACTTCATATCACAAATCTACCTAGAACATTACAAAAAAGAGTTTCATTAATTATAAAAATTTGAACATCAAATACAATATCAATAATATTGGTTGCAAGGTTTTAGTGGCACAATAACTGTACCCATATGAAATGCCACTCATCGAGCTTCCATTAGGCTGACTGTGACTTCATTAGTTGAGGATGGTTTATTACTACTTGATGAAGAAGTGTCACCAATCATCTCTTTTTCCATAAAGAATCCAGGCATTTTAGGCTGAGGTAGTGTGGATTCACTACTCAACCACAAATGACATGCTTGGCCTGTCATCTGGACTTCGTTGCACACATAGTAGTCCCACATGAATTGATCTTATCACTGAAGATAAATTTGATGTGTCTCTTATTGGAGCATAAATTATTTCATAGACTTTGCCTTCTATAAATAGTCTCCATGTCTACACATTTTTTAAACCTTTTGGTTAATAGCAGAAGCATACCAAAAGTGATTAAAATTCAAAGTCCATGCTTACCTGTGCCAAAAGATTAACATAGTCATCTTGATGACTAAATCCTCTATTCCTTTTCCCACTCACTATCTCCAACACTAACACACCAAAGCTGAACACATCAGATTTTGTTGAGTAAGCTCCATTAATTATGTACTCTGGTGACAAATATCCACTGCACATTCATCCAACAAAATGAAAAAATAATAAATAAATTCAAGGCTAGCTAAGCTATCAAATAAACCATATTGACCATCAAAGAGTTACTAGGTTCCAACCACATGTTGTGTGTTTGCTTCAGTTTCATTCCCTCTAAAGCTTCTAGCCAGTCCAAAGTCTGAGACTTTTGGGTTCATTTCATCATCTAACAAAACATTGGCAGCTTTGAGATCTCTATGAATTATTCTATGTCTTGAATCTTGATAAAGATAAAGAAGAACCCAAGCAATTCCATTGATAATGTGCAAGCGTTTTGGCCAATCTAGTAAAGTGGCTTTCTTTTCATTTGTTCACAAGGTGGCCAAGTTAGACCACTTCTCTAACAAGATTATGATCTATGATTGAGATGTAATGGTGCAAGGACTAACAATATTTTGAAATTTTAACAAGAAATAACTAATAGGAAATATGTTTCAATAGTTTTATAGGAAATAGGATAATGAAACTTTAGTGCTAAAAAAAACTTATGGCCTTTTCCCATGTCATGAACGATTGGACATAAAATAATTAATTCTAGTTAATTTTTTGGGGATCAAACCAAATATGAAGGAGTTCAAGCTTTTGTTGCGCATAAATTCATAAACCAGCAATTTTTCTTCTCCATGAATGCAGCATCCCAGTAGCCTCACTAAATTCCTATGTTGAAGTTTGGCATAATGCATAACTTCATTTTTAAACTCTTGGTGTCCTTGGCTTGAGTTTTGTGAGAGCCTCTTAACAGCTATTTCTTTTCCATCTTACAAGATACCCTGAAATTAAGTTTTAACAATTTGTATAGTGCAAAAGCTTCATATTGACTAAAATTTGTTTGACATAAAATTGCTTAAATTTCATCATTCAGTAGAAATTTTCCAATATTGATCTTTTTTTTTTTTTTTTGAAGATGCATTCTTGAAAACAATTCTAGGAGCTCAATAATATGACAAGTCATAAATTAGAATCTGATAAGCATATGATTGATAATAGCAAAAGACAATTCAATTAGTAAATAATACCTTCTTCATATGTCCCAAGTCAATTTACACACAAAAGAAAAAGAAGATTCCAAAAAATTCTACGACGTCCTTTTTCAAATTTTACCTGTGCATAAAGTATGTGTTAGATTTGAAGTTTCGGATGGTTGATTTCACCAAAGAAAAACAACAATTACTCGGACAAAACAATAACTTTTGCGTAGAAAATATCATGAACTCACGTGAGCTAATTCTTTAGTTTGAATAGAAGCTTCTCTGATGGTTCGTATTATTCAGCGGCTCAAGCGGACGGAAAAAGAAAGACAAATTTGCTTGGGTTTGGCAAAAAATAAAAATAAAAATAAAAATAAAAATGAACAGGCTAATTAAGTCTTCATAGATATGAATACGGATGAAACTACATATTTAAAAAAAGGTAACAAGATCGGAGAAATTGGCTCAAAAAGGAGAAAAAGGAATATAGATTCATATAGCTGAAACTACATGTTTGAAACGACAACATGGATACAACAAAGAAAGTTTTCTTGGTGCTCAAGTTATTTCATCAAATTAGCATTGCTCTAATATCGCTTATTGGATCAAATGCTTATCATTAAGCCAAAAGTTATAACTAATGATAAAGGCTAAACTTCATTTCCTTAAAATTTCTAAGAATTATATCAAACATTAGTTAGAGATTGCATCCACTATAAGTACTATAAGCAGAGAGATTAAATCCATCAAATTCTAAAGATGACTTGATAAAATAAAACTAATAACAGCATTAGTCAAATAGTTTCAAGGAAATTTATGATCGAAACCAGAGTAAAATAGAATTAATCAAGGATATTATGCATTCTAGGCACAAGGGATGACATTTTTGTCATTCCATTACCTTATAAACTGATCCAAAACCACCTTTCCCCAATATGTTGTGAGTTGAAAAATTATTGGTTGCAGAAGTAATTGTGGACATGTCAAACAAGGGTAATTCTAGAAAATAAATGCACTTTACTTCCTGAATTTTCGAGTTATAAGTATTTTAATCCCTTAATTAAAAAGTAAGAGCAATCTTATCTATTAAATTTTCTTAAATATATGCTATTTTTGTTAGCAATAAATAAAAACTTAATAAAAGAACTAAAATACATAAATAAAAAAGTTTAGGAGATTATATTACATATTTTTTTAGTTTAAAAATTAAAATACATATAATCTATAATTAAAGGAGATAATATGCAGTGTATTTCCCTCTTTTTAATGCTAAATAAAGAAAACATAAGTACTTGGCATGTTCTTAGGATATTAAATTATTAATTAAAGAAAAGAAGCCAACTACGCCAATCTCCCTCTATTTAATTCTCATTGAAATTTCTTAACCAACAAAATTTCGAGTAACCCACGAATTGATCTACCTCGTGTCTGCAGGGACTCGAAACTTCCAACGGAGATAGAAACCAGGTCTTCCAAAACAAAGTTTAAATAGTGAATGTATAAATTACTAATATGGTATGAATATTTATAATATTAATTGTTAGCTCATAAATATATTATAATCAAATACTTTTATATCTCACAAGAAAAAAAATACTTTTATATATTAGGCAAAACTACGTCAACACTTGTGTGCTAGCTAGCTTAACTGAAGTTAACTCAGCTAATAGAACTGGGATGAATTTTACTTATAAAATATTAAGTGCGTTTAGTTGTACTTTTTAAATAATTATTTTATATGAAAAAACTACTTTTGGAGCATTTATTATTCTAAGTTCCTGCCCATATGTATGCCAAACCTTAACCTTAAAATGGGGCAGCCTTTGCCGGCGAGCCAGGGTTCTGATGACTTGGACTCACGGGTGTTGGCCTACCATTTCGTTCCCCCTTCACTTTCAAGCGTTTACTCCGCTAAGCAAAGTCGTCAAACTTACCTTCGTTGAGGTTCACATTCACAAGACAAAAATGTTATTTTGTATAGAGTTTAATTTCAATCAGTTATTAGCATAAATTTTTTTATATCGTAAATTAATTATATAACTGTTAAAATAATTATTATAAAAATATTTTTAATATTATAGTAATTTAAAAAATTATTCTAATAATATATTAAAATTAAACCTTTTCATATATATCATTTATCATTTAATTATAATATGTATAAAATAATAATTTAAAAAATTATCCTAATAATATATTAAAATTAAACATTTTCATATATAACATTTATCATTTAATTATAATAGAATCTATTTTATTTTTGACATACTCAAACTCCGATTTCGATAAATAAATAATTGAGGTATTAAAATAAACGTGCATTTAACATTTTTTTATTTGAACAAAAAAAAAAAAAACAAGAGATCCTTCCACACCAACATGCTAATACTCCTTAATCGTTATGTTCCAAATTAATTTCTATTCCATATATTATTTATTATACTTTAATTAGTTGTCTTGAAAACATGAAAATGAGATATAAATAAATAAATAAATAAATTTTTTAAGAAATAAAACTGTTGCTTGCCAGTTGTCACAGTGGACAGCCAGTGCCAATCGTAAAGTAGGTGACATTAAAAACCCAGAGAGTGACTCAAATTATTAATACTAGCGGTTTGACATGCACGTCCTGCTTTTTTATTTATATATAATATATAAATCTTTTTTGGATAAATAAATTTTAAATGAATAAAATGAAAGAGAGATGGAGGAATGTAAGGCAAGGTGAACCGCAGAATCTAATGCTTGAGAAAAGAGAGATAAAAGCAGTTTATTGATCAATCATGGATTAAAATAACTGCTACATGAAATGAATATAATTCAGTTGATGTCAATAAGGATATATGTTAAGAATAATACATAAAATAATATACAATAGATTGAGATGATCTCTTCTTTGGTTATTATATTATATCCAAAGAAAAGTCAATATATTTAGTTTTATTAATGCCCAAACGATAAAAAAAGGCGGCTTAACTATATATATATACATATATATACTGCGTAATTTTCTCAAAATTTTCCTTCGCGTACCCGGCACAATACCGTGCCGCCACTATGCTGCATAATGCCCTTTCTATTTTGGAAAAACCACTCAAAAATCAAAATTCCTCTCCCTTTACCCTCCTCATCTCTATATATACAGACACTTCCCACCTTTCATTCGTCATCCCGTCTAACACATTACAGTTATTCTCCCTTCTCATTGTTTTTGAGTATACATCTCTCTTTGACCACTATGGCTGCCCAAAACTCCCAAACCCACTTCCAAGATGACTTGCCCTTCTAATATTTTACCATAACAAACAAAATATATTTTTTAAAGTTCTAAATCCTTTGCAGTTTTTCCTACAACTGAAGAGGATCTGATGCCACAATTCTAAGAAAGTTTCGTTGTCTTTAAACGCATACACAACAGACAACTGCGTATTGTGTGGTGACGTCACACCCGAAGTCCAAAACACTGAAGCAGGGAATTTCATGGTGATATTTTATTTTATTTTATTTTTTTGACGGGATGGCCATATTTAAACACATTCACCGTAAAAGTCGATTCCACCATCTTTAAAATATATTCACTTATTTATAATTCCACCAATTTTATTGTAAGTGTGCTAAAAATATGAATTGTATCTTAAAAGTTTTTTTTTTTCATGGTTGTAATTAAGCTTTGTTTTCTCCTTTCAGTCAGGAAATTAAAACACAGTGGCTCTATCAAAGCATGAAGATTCAGGACTGTCAAGCGCTGAAGAATCTTTCATTTTTGTTAGTCCTCGCTAAGGTTCTTTTGTTTTCTTTTCATGTCTCAAGTGCAGCTGATTCCATATCCCGGTTTCAGCAACTTTCTGAAGGCAAGACCTTGGTTTCTGAGAATGGAGGCTTTGAAATGGGTTTCTTCAGTCCAGGAAGTTCTGCAAACCGTTACCTGGGGATATGGTACAAGCGCATACCAATGAGGACTGTTGTTTGGGTTGCAAATAGAGCCAACCCCGTCAAAGACAACTCTAGCATGCTGCACATAAACAATAAGGGGAATCTTGAACTTGTTAACCAAAATGGGACTGTGTTTTGGTCAACAAACTCCACAAAGAAGGCTCTAAATCCCATTGCTCAGCTCTTTGATTCTGGGAATTTAGTGCTGAGAGATGAGAGGGACCAAGTTGGTAAGAATTACTTGTGGCAAAGCTTTGATTACCCTTCTGATACATTCTTACCAGAAATGAAGGTGGGCTGGGACCTCAAAACTGGTCTTGAAAGGCGTATATCTGCTTGGAAGAACTGGGATGATCCATCGCCAGGAGATTTTTCTTGGGGTATCTCACTTGAAGGCGTTCCTCAAGGAATGTTTTTGAAGGGATCAAAAGTGTACTACCGTGTTGGTCCATGGAATGGCATTCGATTCAGTGGTACCCCAGAAATGAAGATCAGCGGCCTTTTTGATTTCGAGTTCATCTCCAACAAGGATGAGGTGTACTTCATATACAACCTTACAGACAAGTCACTGCTTTCGAGGGTTGTCATGAACCAAACCTCGGCTAATCGCCACGGCTACATATGGAACGACGCAACTAAATCCTGGGACGATTATTCATCTTCGCCTAGCGATAATTGCGATTACTATAATCTTTGTGGTCCAAATGCAAATTGTATCGTAGGTGACTCGCCAGTGTGCCAGTGTTTGACAGGTTTTAAGCCAAGATCACAAGAAAGTTGGGACAGGAAGGACTGGACTCAAGGATGTTCACTCAGTGAGCAATTGAGCTGCAAAGATAAGAACAAAGATGGGTTTTCGAAAGTTAGTGCGCTGAAATATCCAGATACTTCACATTCTTGGGCCAATGAGAGTATGAATCTCAATGAATGCAGGGATAATTGCTTAGAGAATTGTTCCTGTAGAGCTTATGCAAAATCAGATGTTCGAGAAGGTAGTGGCTGTTTGATGTGGTTCGGTGACCTCAAGGATATCAGACAGTTCCCTGATGGTGGTGAGGATGTATATATTCGAATGAAAATCTCTGACACAGGTAAGATCTTGATCTCTCTCTCTATCTCTCATGTCATCGATGTTGTATCGACTCATCCAGGAAGCTAAATGATTTTTCACTCTGCTGTATTTGCTATGTTTTTGCCATAACTTTATACTTTTCGATGATTCATAACTGAGTCTGGTTTCTGCATAAATCATGAAGCTCCGAAAGAAGGGCGTAAAAAGAAGGTAGCAGTGACGGTCATCATCGTTGCCTCAGTTTTTGTGGTGATTCTGGTTTTGTGCTATATTGGCAAAAGAATTATAAACTTCAGAGGTAGGCTTTCCACTCTAACTTAAATTCATTTTAAGGAATTGGCATTGACCTATGAAGCATAGGCAACACAGGATACGACACAAATATAGGAGACACACAAAGTTTAAAAATTACTGGACATGAGCGTGTATATATATATAAATTTAAAGCAAATACAATAATTATTTTTTAAAAAAATTATTACTATATAATATCATTTATATAAACATAACTTTTATCTTATTTTTTTTATTTAATATTAAAAATTATTTAAAAATTTAAAATAAATTTAAAATTTATGTATTATTTTCTTTTTAAAATTTTAAATAATTGTATCTATTTTATATTTTTCTATATTAGAGCCAGATACATGTGTCATTAATGGATTATGCAAGATCTGACACATATCCAAATAATGTGTCTGTGTTTTATAGATACTGACATAAAGAAAGAGAATATAGATCAAATTTTAGTAAGATTACTGGGTATACCTTGTCTTTAATTTATAATTTATTACTATTTGGGGGCAAGCTGTTGAAGCCCTCACAGGATTCGTTTTTGTCCTAATATCAATGTTTAAGTTTAGCTAGTCAAGCTTATAAACAGTGATGTGCAAAAGCCTTACCAGCTTTAAACATCCATTTAAACATATTCACAGCAATATATATTTTCCTTTCTTTCTTTTTTTCGCTTTTTTCTGTTGCTGCAAATTTTCAATTTAAGCTGTTGCTATAGGAACAATATAGTGCAAATCATGCATGTGGTTTTTGTCGATCACAGATAGAGAAAGAGGCATATAATCTCAATTCTTTCAAAGGACTAATTCTAGATAATGTGTTGGCAATGTAGTTTAATGGCATATTATCATGTATTTACAGCTGAGAAAAACTTGATGGAAAAGACTAATGGCCAAAAAGAAGACCTGGAGCTTCCTATCTTTGATCTTGCTACAATTGTCAAAGCAACTAATGACTTCTCAATCAACAATAAACTTGGAAAAGGTGGATTTGGGACCGTATACATGGTAATTATATATGCAGCATGCTGGTTTGATGAACATAAGAACTTATAACTCATTAATTATACTTATATGTTTCATATGTAATTATATATGAGAAATTATAGGGAACACTATTAGATGGACAAGACATTGCTGTGAAGAGGCTCTCACAGAGTTCTGAACAAGGACTGACTGAATTTATGAATGAAGTCTCATTAATTGCCAAACTTCAGCATCGAAACCTCGTTAAGCTTCTTGGTTATTGCATTCAAGGAGAGGAGAAGATGCTTGTCTACGAATACATGCCCAACAAAAGCCTGGACTCCTTTATCTTTGGTATGGATCAACATCTTTTGCATTTTCATTTTCATTCTTTTAGAAATTTCCTCCCCCACTTTCTCCTTCATATTGCCACTTCCCTTTTACTTCAATTATTTGTATATATTTGCTTGGAATGAGTTGATAAACTATTAGTCTTGTCAGATCATGTAAAAGGTAGAGTTTTAGATTGGTCAAAGCGTTTCAACATTATTTATGGAGTTGCTCGGGGACTACTATATCTTCATCAAGATTCTAGACTGAGAATAATACATAGAGATCTTAAAGCAAGTAATGTCTTACTTGATAGCGAGTTAAACCCTAAAATATCCGATTTTGGCATGGCCAAATCTTTTGGGGGAGATCAAATTGAAGGAAACACAAACAGGGTAGTTGGAACATAGTAAGTTAACATCACAATATAGTTTGCTATTTGCACCCCACCTCCCCCCAATGATGATCTAAACAATTTTTTTAATAATTTCAGTGGTTATATGTCTCCCGAATATGCCATTCATGGATTATTCTCAATAAAATCCGATGTTTTTAGTTTTGGAGTATTACTTCTAGAGATAATAAGTGGAAAGAAGAACAGAATAGTTTCCCATTCAAGCAACAGTACAAACCTTATTGGACATGTAAGTGAAATGGACTTTTTTTTCTTTTTCCTCTTACAAGTAACAAATCTTGGGAATGACATGTATTTTACATATTTTAGGCTTGGATATTGTGGAAAGAAAGCAGGCCTCTAGACTTAATTGATTCTTGCATGGAGAATTCTTGTGTTCCACCAGAAGCATTACGTTGCATCCACATCGGTCTTCTATGTGTGCAACAGCACCCTGAGGATAGGCCCAGTATGTCAAATGTGGTTTTGATGTTGGGCAGTGAGAGTGCCTTGCCCCAACCTAAGGAGCCTGCTTTCCTTACTGAGAGTTACCTTCCTGAAGCAGTTTCTTCTAACAATCAACAATCTTCTTCAACTAATGAAATGAGTTTTACATTGTTAGAGCCTCGATAGTGGATCATCTATCTGATCCCAACAGATCTATCGTGCGCCTTATAATGCATTGCGGTTTAGCACATGCTTATTCTAAACTTTGATGCAAAAGATGGAATATAGATGCAAGATTTATATATCACAGGCGGAGTTGTTTCTTAGCGCTTCTTTGATTTCCGATATATTTATATGAAATCAGTACATCAAGTATAACCAAAACTAAATTTAATTAAAAAAAATGTAATAATTTTAATCAATTTGAGACTTCATCATTCACATTTAAAATTTCAACAAAAGATTATACTCAAAATATATAATAAGTGGCGATGAAAATGAATTCTGACGCAAAATAAATTTTGCTCATACTTTTAAGAATTCTAATTTAGGAGTATATAGATGTACCCGTCTCTAGGTGTGGAAGGTCAAGTCGTGCAACTTCACACTCAAGCCTTGTGCTAGTTTTTGAGGTTTGCTTAATTCCAAGTGTAATACACCAATGTATTCATAAAGAATATCTACGTAGCTTTCTTTCTTGTTAGTTGAAGTTTTCTTCTTCTTCTTCTTTTTCCTGGGTCCTGTAGGCCAACTGACATATAGGTGCATTATTTCATTTAAAATCAATTCTATGATTCGTTGAAAAATATTCAAACCGGTGTTCCTTATTTATCGGGCACATGCCCTAATTAATGATGGGACCCTAATTTTTCTCATGGGCTCCTTTGATATGTATGATAGAATTTCTTCTTTATTTTCTTCTTCTTCTTTTTTTGGCACATGATGTATATGATAGATTAAGACTTGATAATGCAAGGCATGATAGAATAAGGTTTAATAAAATTTTAATAATAAAGAGTATTTGTATGACATTGTATAAAATGTTATTTAATATAATATTATTCTCTTATTATTACAATATTTCTAATCATAAGTAAAAAAAATTTAAAAAGCAAAAATATAATAAATAATGATTTTGTATTTATTTAATTACAAATTTAAAAATCAAAATTTTTTAAAAATATTTATTATCTTTTATTATCATTTAATTATAACTATTATAAATATTTATTGATATTTATTATATAAAATTGTATTTTATATTAAATGTTATTTGTTATTTACTTCAATATTTTCTAATAATTGTTTTTATTTTAGTAAAATATAAAAAATTAACAAATATACAATATCTCTTTCTCTTATATATTTTATATTTTTTCCACTTCTTATTTTCTATCTATTTTAATTTTAATTTACAAATAAACATTATCATTAAAACTTATAGTTTACTAATCATAATTATTTTAATTTTTTATTATCTACAATTATAATTATATTAGATAATATTTATTTATTATAAATAATTAGTAATTATCTATTGAGTTTAATTTTAATATACTGTTAATATAAACTTTTTTTATATTGTCATCTAATTATATATTGTTATATCCGTAAACATGTTTGACTCTCACATCCATTATTTTAAAAGTCATGTATATGAAAAGATTTGATTGGATAATAGTATAAAAAAGTTTTAAATTGTCCATGTATTAAAATGAAATCTTTATCTATTTATTTATTTTACTTTATTCTTAATAATTATTTTTATTTTAATAAAATATAAAAAATAAAAAAATGAAAAAGACCATACACATTAATAGATAATTAGATCTAATCCTACCTCCCTAAACTTAATAAGTTATCCATTATTTTAATATTTTAAAGGGGGATTTAATAAATAAATTTATACAATAATTGCTTACCAAATGACTAATAAAATCATAATACTTTTGTATTAGATTATGCTATTATACGTACTACAATGTGGCAAACGTGCCCTATATATTCCCTTTTGCTGGCAAAGAAATATTTTGCCTGTCTATTAGGCTACATATAACTGTTCGCATAAAGCATAAGAAAGATGAGTCAAAATAATAACCGCGTCGGGTTTAAACTTTGAGTAAATCCTCAAAGTCGTCCCTATCAGTTTTTATATCAAAAAAATTAGTTTTTAAAAAAATTAAATTAATAAATTACTTTTTAATCATTTAAAATATCAAATAATTTAATTTTTTTATTTAGTTTTTCTGTTAAATACTATGATACAGTCTATTAAATAATTGACTTGGCATCATTCTTGTCTTATCATTCTAGTCACTATTATTTATTAAAATAATATTATTTTGAAAAAACTTCTCTTATTTATATATCATATCAAAGCATATAATTCAATATATTAGCTTAGAAATTTGCCAAAATGACTTTATTTTAATAAATAGAAGTGATTAAGACAATAGAATAAGAGTTAACGGTATCATATCAACTATTTAATTGGTCGCGTCATAGTATTTAATAAAAAGACTTGATGAAAAAATTAAATTGTATAATGTTTTAAAAAGTTATAGACCAGTTTGTTAATTTATTTTTTTAGAGACCAATTTATCTTATGTTTTAAAATGTTAGGGATCAATTTATCCATTTATTTTTATTAGGATCTAATTCGCCCGACGTGAAAATTAATAGGAACCAATTTGAAAGTTTACTCTTAAACTTCGAATTTTTCATAAATGGGAGTTTGAATTTCGAAAAACTAATTATAGTGGAGAGATAGTATATTAATTCTCGTATCAAATAAAAACTAGTACATAAATAATTTAAATAAACCAAATTTATAAGAATACTTCCTAATCTTATTAAAGATGCTTAAGAATATAATGAAAATGAACCGCTGGTTTCAGCAGCCGGAACATTTGAAGCAAAATTCTTCATATCTTGGCTACAGATTCAAAGATACTTTACGCTGAAATTTGGTAAGACAATTTGTCGAAGAACAGTTGTATGGGTGATCGAAACACAACTTAGATTAGGTTTGGTAATATTGTGACTTTTTCAGGGCTACTTATCTCTCTTAACTCTTTAAATATTACTTTTAAAATATTATAGTAGTATTATTTTAAAAAATAATATAAAAATTACTTTCAATAAAAAAAAAAGTTACAAGAGTAGTATTTAATAAATATATTATAAAATTATTTTTAAAATTTAAAATAATTATAATAAATATAAATATTAAATATGATAATTTCTATTTCACTGTCACTAATGAAAAGATAAAAGTTGGATTTTTATTCAAATTTAAGATTATAATAATATTAACCTTTTAAATTTTAGATAACATAAGTCAAATTTGAAAAGCATTTGATGAGATAATCTAAAGAGCACCTATAACTTTTAAAAGTGAGAAGTAAAACTACCTCAACTTTTTTGTTTATCAAATAAAAAATATTAATTTACACTTTTAAGAACCCTACAGAACTAAGCCTGAATGGTGGCTCAGAAGTTTCAAAATTAGACATTGATCGAGGAATTTTTAGTGTCATTGAATGGTACACAGAGAGATCATCCAACACAAGCAAGTTATTCATGTTCAAGAAATTAGCACGAGTGCTTTCTTTTCAAATTCAACGACTTCGGCACACCAAAAAAAAATGTACACACCCAAAAAAAAAAACATCAACACCTTCGTATATTTGAGCTTTTCCTAACATAAAATATTTTGATAAGTCTCACATTATTTATGATATCGATAATATATTCTTTATAAATATTTGGGTTATCTTTTTCCTTTTGAGCCAATTTTTAAAGTGGAATTAGGCATATAACTCTAAGATATTTTTAATTTAAAAATATATTTTTTTCATAAAAATATTTTTTCTTAAACTTAAACAGGCACACATTTAATATCTGATTATATCTTAAATAGAATTGTTTCCGATAGAAAATACCTCTAAGAAACCAAAACAAGCATATTCTAAATTATAATTATATTTTCTTACAAAAAAAAATTAAAAAACCAAATTGCATTACTCAGCCAAGAGGCTATCCTGTTTTGTTGAGCCCCATGTTTATTTTATTTTATTTTTTTGGCCAATTTTCCATACGAATTTTCAAATATGCAAATTGCAAAATGTGCAGTCCATATTTTTTGGCTTTTTTTTTATAAATTTAATTCACTAGTAGAATTGTTTTTTAGGTTACTAATTAGATTACTTTTTTGGGTATCAATCAAATCGTTAATATTCAAATCTTATTATTAGAAATTCGATGAATATAGTCCAACTCAATTAAAATTCCTAAAATGAAAAAAAATCTCCCAATTGTTTTGTTTTTTTTTCAGAGCTCAAACTCTAGAAATCGAATCACCTACCACATGACAACCCCAAGTCGGTAAGTCACCAGGCAGATAAACCATGACTCTCTCCTTGGGCCGATACTTTCCTCAACCAAGGCTCGGTGAGACAGAGTGGGGCCCAATCTAAATGGATCATTCAATGCAAAAGCTAAAAGGACTCGTTAGTGATCAAAATTCAGACAAAAACGTTGTATAATAAATATTATAAATAAAACTATATTAATAGGATGGTAAAATAGATGTAAATTTGATGTACTACTTGTGTGAAAATATCTTTATGTAGTTAATAAATGATGTATTTTTATATAAATAAAAATATTGAACTCTTACTACCACTTTTTAAAAAGTCACGTATGCGATAACATATAATTGAGTGTTAATATAAAATTATTTTATATTTATAACATGTTAAAAGTAATTTTATAAAATATTCACTTAATATTTGCCTCTCAAGGAAAGGTTAAAATTGATAATTAAAAAATTACCTTTTACTTTAATAGTATCAACGGGAAAAAGATAAACAGAGAAGCAACAAATTATCACTCCTATAAAACCCAGCTTGGAAGCAAGAAACTCATTGCATTTCATACAATAAAAAATCACCCAAGCAAAATATACTTCGTTCGAGAAGCAAACTGAGGTTTGATAGGCGGCGTCCGTGGTGGGGAGGGTTGAGTTTGGGATCAAAATGGTCCCTGAATCTTAACCATTCAAATTATAATTAATGGTTCAGATTAAAACTTTTTATTATAAAAAAATAATTTTATAATAATTTATATTTATATTTAATATTTATAAACAATCAAATTATCTATTTTAACCTTTCATCATTCTTTCTCCAATCTGCCTTCGAAGGATCCGTTCCTCCTCCACTCACGCAGATTGGAAACCATCTGCCCACCAAGCCCAATTCTGCTGCTGTGCCCCGCCGCAAGCTGTGATTCCCAACAACACTATCAACATTGCGCCACTATTGCCTCCGCTGCCATTGCTACCTGCTTCCACACCACCACTGAGGACAAAACTGCTGCGACAACATACCTCAGGTTGGCTGACGGAGATGGAAGCAGGAAGGCAGTGATGCAGAGGTCGAGGTCGAGGTTGATGGTGAGAGAAGCTTCCAACTCAGACATCGTAATGCGAGGGACCCTCTTGATGAGGAAAGGGAGTGAGAGAGAGTACATGACCAAAGGGGAAAGGAGGAACAAGAGCACGAGACAGAACGAGAAGAGGAAGAAAGCAAGCAAGAGAGAGAAGAGGAGGAGGAGAATAAAAGCACGAGGAATGAGGCCGTGAAAGGAGAGGAACGGCAGAAAGAAGCAGAGGAATGTGTGGTTAGAAGAAAATTAAGGGAGAAGGACAAAACTGTAACACTATATTTTTCTAATTATAATATTATAAAAAATCAACTTGGACCAAAATTTAACATGGTCCACCATAGCCTTGGCTAGATTTGATATCCGTAACACCGAAACAAACACATGCAAGGAACTAAAAGTGAATGACCGTTGATCACAAAAGAAAAAGACCAAAAAGCATAACAAAAAAACTAAACTAAAAATTTTATTTTAATATCTTCGTAAAGTAAGATATTAAACCAACCGAAATTGGGTAAAACGGAAGAAGCTAACCTACCACACATGACTAATTATGGTTTGAAATTTAATTGAGAAAGGTGAATACATTTAATATTCGATTATAATTCGAATAGAATTGCATTCCATAAATAATACTTGAGAGCAATTTAAAAAATGTAAGATATGGGACAAAGGAGAGAAGGAATATAGAGTAAATTGAAAATAAATAATTTTAAATCCTCTAAATTAATTTTTTTAATAATCATTTTAAATACTAAATGAAGAAAATATTAACTGGTTGAAATGTTCTTAGAATATTAAATTATTAATTAAAGAAAAAGAAGTCCACAACGCCAATCTTCCTCAATTTAAGAATCTCATTGAAATTTCTTAACCTAACCCAATTTCGAGTGGCCTACGAATTGATCTCACGTCTACCTCTTGTCTGCAGGAGCCGAAACATCCAATGGAGGTAGGAACCAAGTCCTCCAAAACAAAGGTTAAATGTGAATGTGTAAAGAGTTTAATTTTGATGTGCTATTAATATAAAAGAGTTTTATATTATTATTTAATTATATATTTTTATTTGTAAAATTTTTAAGATAATGGGTGATTCAAATAAATTTGTTAATGTGACAATAAATAATTAAGTATCTATGTAAAAAAATTTTATACTAATAATATATCAAAATTAAATTCTTATATAAATTACCAATATAGTATGAATATTTTATAATATTAAAGATAAATTATATTAACCTCCTCTAAAGTTATATAATATTACATATGATATTGTTTAATTTGTCATACCTGTATCAACACCCTAGATAGATAGTCAACACCCTAGATAGATAGTCAGTGTTACATATATTCCACAAAATATAAGAATATCAGATATAATATTATTTAAACTTCGAGGGCTGTTAGTATATATATGCCGTGTGTAATATCCCTAACTTTGGAAGAGCTTAGTACAATTTACTCTAATATTAACAGTTAACTCATAAATATAATTATGGGCCATACTCTGGTGAAGATGGAGGTTTCCATCTTCACGTGAAGATATGATGTGGTTGCAATAAATTGGTGACATGTGGTGTATTGATCAATCACTCATGTATTGTAGTAATATCTAATTTTAAGAAAATTTAAAAATATAATTAAATATATTTTAAAAATTAATTATCATATACTGATAGTATAAAATTATACTGATAATATAAAATAATTTTATATTATCAGTGTAATCAAAAAATTTTATCAGTGTAATTTTAATTATTATACATTGTGATGTAAAATTACACTGGCAAGATAAAAATAATTTTACATCGTTGAATCAAAAAATTTTATCGGTGTAATTTCACTTAAAATTATCTTGGCAATATAAAATAATTTTACATTTGAATATATTGATAAAATTTTGATTACTGTGATATAAAATTATTTTATACTGCCAGTGTAATTTTACATTGTCAGTGTATGATAATTAAAATTATACTGATAAAATTTTCTGATTACACGACAACAGTAAAATTAGTTTATATTGCCGGTATAATTTTACGTGAAATTACACTGATAAAAATTTTTGATTATACTGAAAGTGTAAAATTATTTTATATTATCAGTGTAATTTTATACTGTCAGTGTATAATAATTAAAATTACACTGATAAAATTTTTTGATTACACTGACAATATAAAATTATTTTATATTATCAGTATAATTTTATACTGTCAGTGTATAATAATTAATTTTTAAAATATATTTAATTATATTTTTAAATTTTCTTAAAATTAGATATTACTACAATACATCATAGATGATTGGTGCATCAATACACCTCTGCCACATGTCACCAATTTGTTGCAACCACGTGTATCTTCACGTGAAGATGGAAAAATCCATCTTCACCAGAGTATGCACCATTATGGCAAAACTAGTCAACACTTATGTGTTAGCTTGTTTTAAGGAAAAAGAAAGCCAAAGAGGGAAGATCTGGGGATGAGCTTAAGGAATCTGGGGCTTATACAAATACAAAGGGCGGTTCTTCAAAGAGAGGGGATTTAGAAATGGAACATAGAGTTGCACAGCACCAGGATAACTATCAGTCTAGTGGAGTAGAAGATTACATCTCTGATTGATTCTTTGATGCGAATACTGCTGCTGCCTGCAAGCAAATTTTCCCTACCAAGTTATGGTTGGATTGTTGGTTGGCGGTTAGCGGAGTTTGAAGTGGCCTAGGTAGGTCCTTCATTGAAGAATAGCAGTGACAAATGCCAATTTCAAACCATACGCCTATACTTCCCAGACTGTAGGCAGTTTTCAAATCAATATGGGTTTATCCTTTCGCCGTTAAAATAGAGAATATTGAAAAATAAGAAAGAATGGAACCCCGTCATTGCCATTGAGTGAACCAGCAATGTTACATAGCACGAATTGGTTTTCGTGCTAGTGTTGCAAAAGTGTTCCGACCAATCAAGCAGGGTAAAGTGTTAGATAAGGACAGAAAAAAAAAACGGTGGTTGTCAAAAATGCAGAGCTTGTCAGTTTTCTTGTATAATAATTTCACACGTCATTCCATGAATAGCATTTCCTACTTATTTGTTAGCTAAGTTAACTGTAATTAACTCAGCTCATAGAACATGAATTAATTTTATTTATAAAATATTAAGTGCGTTTAGCTTTTTTTTTTTGTTGAATCTTATACCACAATCTTTTTTGATGAATTTTTTTATAGGATTTTTTTAATGAATATTAAATGCGTTGTATGATAAACTTTAACCTTGAAATACGGCAGTCTTTTACTGCTAGCCAGGGTTCTAATGACTTGGACTTTCGGGTGTTGGCCTACCATTTCGTTCCCTTTCACTTTCAAGCCTTTACTCCGTCCAGCAAGGTTGTCAAACTAACCTTCGTTTGAGGTTCACGTTCACAAGGGAAAAAAAATTGTTATTTTGTAGAGTTTAATTTCAATATGTTATTAGCATAAAAGTTTTTATATCATAAACTAATTATGTAATTTTTAAATTAATTATTACTAAAAATGCTTTTAATAGTATAATAATAGATAATTAAATGACAATTTTAAAAAAATTGCCCTAATAAATTAAAATTAAACCTTTCATATATATATCTTTTATCATTTAATTATAATAGTATCTATTTTATTTTTTAATTTTAAATATATTTTTAATTTTTATAAATATGGGTTATTTTGATTTTGATCCCTCTAAAATTTTACTTTGATATTTGGTCCCTTCTTTCCTCATTGTTAGATTTTTGGTCTTTATCATTTAGACTAAGTGTTAATAATGATATTTATAAGGATCAATAAAAGATTCTTAAAAATATTTATAAAGAACAAAAATAAATTTTTTAACATTTGTAATGGCTTAACACATATTTTAAAATATTTATAGAAATCAAAATTTAGAATGATGGGATCAAAAACAATAAAGAGGAAAAAAATAGGGAACAAAGCCAAAACAAAAATTTTAGATGGAGTAAATATAAAATAATATATATTTATATGGACTAAAAATATATCTAAATCAATTTTTGACACATTTAAACTCTGATTTTGATAAATAAATAATTGAGACATTAAAATGAATGCTCATTTAACAATTTTTTTTACAAGAGATCCTTCCACACCAACATGCTAATATTCCTTAATCCTTATCTTTTAAATTAATTTCTATTCCATATATTTATTATACTTTAATTAATTGTCTTGAAATAGAGCCGACAATTACATTTAACAAATTTTCCGAGAAAACATGGGAATGATAAAAACAAATAAATAAATTAAAAAATAATAAAAATGAACTCGTGCAATTCCTTGTCAGTTGTCACAATGGACGCCCAGCGCCAACCTTGAAGCCGGTGACATTAAAGCCCAAAGACTGAGTCAAATTATTCCTATACTCATGCGTAATTTTCACAAAATTTTCCTTCGCGTACCCGATGCAGTACCGTACCGCCAGTATGCTACACAATGCCCTTTCCTTCTTGAAAAAACTGTCAAGGATATAATTGTATTAGTTAGTGATTGATTACAATTAGTACAATAATTATAATTAGTATTAATTAGTTATTTTACCATTTTATATATAAGCTATATTATTGGGAGAAATTCTTACGTAGTGCCTGAGAAAGATATGTATTTGTCTTAGGTCAATTATGCAAGTACATTTTCATGGGATTGTGTGTTAATAACGAGTTTTATGTAAAATACACTTATATAATTTGTTTAAGAGCATAGTCACGTGGTGCTCCCGAATCATGTAAGTATTTCTCATTGGTTTGATGTAATAACCTTTTTTATTTTCTTTCAATTTGATCAGAATTTTCCACTTCTTATCTATTTTGTTCTCTTTTTTGTCTACTCTACCGTGGATTTCAACATGGTATCAGAGCCTAGCACCCATCTTAAAGCTCATATTTCACTGCCTTACTCTGATTTCTTAGAATTCATTTTCTTTCACTTTCTCATATACTCTCACTCTCTTTCTAATCTTCTACTTGATTCTCGCAAACTTTCTATGTGTTTCTCAACGATTTCTTTTCTCTTTGATTACCGATTATTGAAGTTTCTTTCTAATCTTCCATTCTCTCAAGATCAATTGTTGTGCCTCAAGCATTTTCAATCAGTGAAGAATAAAGATCTTGTTCCAGATTTAGTTATTCTCTCGGATTTGGTTCTTCCCATTGGATTCGATTCTTCACCGCCTTCGTTCACATTTCTGGCATTGTCCTTCTCCATTGAATTTGATATGGTTTTCTCTCTCCAGCAGTTGATCATTCTTCATTGCTGTTAGATTTGGTTTCGATCTTTACTTCATTATTGTCAAATCTTGGTTCACCATTGGTTCCATTTTGCATTTTTCTTTGTTGGTTGTTGAAGATCTTTGATTTGGAGTTTTTGTCATATTTGTTTCATCTCTATCCTCCTTTTGTGTTTCCAGCATCATTTCTCTGACCTAATGGTGGTGCTTCATCAGATCTCTATGACGTCAAGTGTCTTGCTTTATTTTCAAAATTTACTCTAATATTGATTCATACTGCTGGCTGTGATGTGAAGCCTATTGGATTTGTGTTTGATTTTCACATGGTTGGAATGTTGTTTTGTTGGCACTTCTCATTTCAAATCAAAGAATTAATTTTAGATTGATGGTTGTGCAACTTCTATGTTAGTCGTTTGAAGATTGTTGCTCTGTTCTAGATCTAGTGGATCAGATTTAGTTCTTGTTTGATCTGCATTTGTTTTTCAAGATTTGGAATTCTCTGATTTGGTTCTATTGGGTTGATTGCTTGGTGTGCTGGTTGTGTTGTGTTCGTGTTAAAGAGCATATGGTGTTCTTCATACTTGTCCTATGATTGTCCACATATTCGGGTATTTGGCTCTTATTGCCTCTGTTTCTTTATTTTTGTTTCTGTCTTAATGGTTAAGCTTCAAATATGGCTTCTGTCTAAATGGTTAAGCATGGATTAAGCTTCTATTTTGGGTGGTTAAGTGTGAATAATTTGCTTCTGCTCTTAGTGCTTAAGCTGTTTGTTGAGTTTGTTGATTGGTGTTCCCTAAATTGGGATTTCTTGATTGCCCTATGACTTTAACCTTATTCAAGTGATGATTTGGGATTTCTTTTGCAATGAGCGTTGTGAAGACATCAATAGAAGATCAAGGGGGCCCAAGTGAAGATTGAAGACTTCTTGACACTAGGTACCACTACCATTGCTAACAAAATTTTCATTCACTTTGCGGATTTATTGTCATTGCTGAATTGATTACATTGTATTGTTGATCCCAAACTAGAGATGCTAAAGTACGCATCCTTGAGCTTGCGGGGGGTGTTAAAGATATAATTATGTTAGTTAGTGATTAGTTACAATACTTGTAATTAGTTACTAGTTAGTTACTCTACCATTTTATATATAAGCTATACTATTGGCTTGATGTAATAACCATTTTTATTTTCTTTCAATCTAATTAGAATTTTTCAATTCTTATCTATTTTGTTCTCTCTTTTCTCTACTCTACCATGGATTTTAACAAAAACCACTCATAAATCAAAATTCCTCTCCCTTTACCATCTTCATCTCTTCTCTATATACACACACGCAGGAATAGATCTTCTCAAGTAAAAATCTCAAGATTATGTATTGATTTTATTCGATATTCTCCTTTCTCACTGTTTTTGAATATACATCTCTCTTTGCCCATTATGGCTGCCCAAAACTCCCAAACCCACTTCCAAGATTACTTGCCCTTCTAATATTTTATAATGACAAAAATATATATTTTAAAGTTCTAAATCCTTTGCAGTTTTTCCTAAAACTGAAGAGGATCTGAGATGCCACAATTCTAAGAAAGTTTAGTTATATCTTTAAATGCACAGATGACAGACAACTGCATATTGTGTTTCATGGTTGTTGCTAAGCTATCTTTTCTCCTTTTAGTCAGGAAAACAGAGTGGCTCTATCAAAGCACGAAGATTTAGTAACGTTAAGGGGTGAAGAATCTTTCATTTTTGTTTGTCCTCACTAATATTCTTTTGTTCTTTTTCATGTCTCAAGTGTAGTTGATTCTATATCCCGATTTCAACCACTTTCTGAAGGCAAGACCTTGGTTTCTTGAGGTAGAAGCTTTGAATTGGGTTTCTTCAATTCAAGAAGTTCTGCAAATCGTTACTTGGTAATATGGTACAAGCATATCCCAGTAAAGACTATTGTCTGGGTTGCAAATAGCCAGTCCTGTCAAAGACAACTCTAGCATGCTACATATAAACAATGAGGGGGAGCTTGTGCTTGTTAACCAGAATGGGGCCATGTTTTGGTCAGCAAACTCCACAAAGAAGGTTCTCATTCCCATTGCTCTGCTCTTAGATTCCGAGAATCTAGTGCTGAGAAATGGGAGGGACCAAGATCCTGAGAACTACTTGTGGCAAAGCTTTGATTACCCTTTTGATACACTATTACCAGGAATGAAGGTGGGCTGGGACCTCAAGACCGGTCTTGAAAGGCGTTTATCTGCTTGGAAGAAATGGGATGATCCATCACTAGGAGATTTTTATTGGGGTATCTCACTTGAAGGTTTTCCTCAAGGAATATTTTTGAAAGGATCAAAAGAGTACTACCATGTTGGTCTATGGAATGGCATTCGATTCAGTGGTACCCCAGAATTGAAGGCCAATGACCTTTTTGAGTACAAGTTTATCTCCAACAAAGATGAGGTGTACTTCACGTACAACCTTATAAATAAAGCAGTGATTTTAAGGCTTGTCATGAACCAAACTTGGAAGCCGGCTAGTCGCCATGGCTACACTTGGAACGAAGAAGCTCAAGCTTGGAAGGATTATGCACATGCGCCTAGAGATGATTGTGACTACTGTAATGTTTGCGGTCCAAATGCGTCCAAATGCGTGTTGTATCATAAGTAACATTCCAATGTGCCATTATTTAACGGGGTTTAAGCCAAAATCACAAGAATGTTGGGACATGGAGGGCTAGACTCAAGGATGTTCATTCACTAAGCAATTAAGCTGCACAGATAAGAGCAAAGATGGGCTTTTATTATTAAGTGGGATGAAATATCCAAATACTTCACATTCTTGGGTCAATGAGAGTATGAATCTCAATCAATTTAGGGATAAATGCTTAGAGAATTGTTCCTGTACAGCTTACGCAAATTCAGATGTTGGAGAAAGAGGTAGGGGCTGTTTGATGTGGTTTAGTGACCTCAAGGATGTCAGACAATTTTCTGATGGTGGTGAGAATGTATATATTCGAATGAGAATCTCAAAGAACTCTCATGTTATCGATGTTCTATTGACTCATTGAGAAAGCTAAATGATTTTTCACTCCACTGTATTTGCTATGTTTTCGTCATTACTTTATACTTTTCGATGATTCATAACTGAGTCTGCTCGTTTCTGCATAAATCATGAAGCTGCGAAAGAAGGGCATAAAAAGAAGGTAGCAGTGACAGTCATCATTGTTGCCTCTGTTCTTATGGGGATTCTAGTTTTGTGCTATATTGGCAAGCGAATGATAAGCTTCAGAGGTAGCTTTTTACTCTAACTCATTCATTTTAAGGAATTGGCATTGACATACAGGACAAGAATGTCAATCAAATTTTAATGAGTTTAGTGGGTGTACTTGATCATGAGGTTTGTTATTTGTACATAATAGATAACAATTCTAGCATACTCATTGATATCTAGAAACAAAAGGTGGGGTTAATCATTTTTTTTTTTATATTTCTCCGATTTCTATCTTATCTTTGCCATCACTGTTTTTCATAGGTGTATCTATGGATGTCAACAAAAATTATGTACAAATATCTTTTCTCTAAAAAAAATATTCATTATAATATATATTTTCCTTTCTTTTTTGTTAAAAAACTTTTTTCTGTTGTTGCAAATTTTTAATTTAAGATGTTGCTAGAAACAATATAGCACAAGTGATGCATGTGGTTGTTGTCAATCACAAACAATGAAAGAAGCTTATAATCTTTATTTTTTCAAAGGACTAATTATAGATGATGTGCTGGTGACGTAGTTTAGCAGCATATTATTATGTATTTATAGCTGACGTAGATAATGACGAAAGCCTGAAAGAAGACTTAGAGCTACCTATTTTCAATCTTGCTACAATTGTCAAAGCAACCGATGACTTCTCAATTAGCAATAAACTTGGAGAAGGTGGATTTGGGATTGTATACATGGTAGTTATGCAGCATATTGGTTTGATGAACATAAGAACTTATAACTCATTAATTATATTTAAATGTTGCATATGTACTTATGTATCTGCTCTAATCCCTTTCCAGTGTGAAGACAGGTGAGTGGATGACATTAAAAATATTCTAAGTTGTTTAGTGGTTCATTTGCCGATAAGATATTTAGGTATCCACTTGGGGCCAACCCAAAGAGAATTTCAACTTGGAAACCACTACTGGAGAAAATAGATAAGAGACTTGCTTTATGGAAGGCTAAACTGCTGTCTAGAGCATGTCGTCTTGTTCTAATCAAGTCAGTACTTAATAATTTACCCTTGTATTATCTAAGCATTTTTAAAATGCCGAAGATGGTGGCCCATAGAATCATAAAGATGCAGAGGAAATTCTTCTAGTCCAGTGGTGATAGGCGAAAAGGGATTCCCCTAGTTGATTGGAGCACAATTCAAAAACCAAAGGAGTTGGGTGGACTTGGTGTAGGAGATCTAGTTATCAAAAATGCAGTACTCTTATTTAAATGGTGGTGGCGTTTCTCCAAAAGTGATATGCCATTGTGGAAGAAAGTAGTATCATCCAATCATGGAGGTGTCTTTAGTACCAGTATTCAATCTCTTTCTCCTACTCATTCGAGTAGCATATGGTCACAAATTTTGGATTTCTCCATTTTTGGAAGCTCTTGCTTAGATGTTATCCAGCAAGGTTTGTGGAAGAAAGTGGGCAGTGGCAATCAAACCAAATTCTGGGAGGATATGTGGCTAGATGGTGGTATTTTAAAAGATAGATTCCCAAGACTTTACTCTATCTCATCACAGCAACAGTGCCTCATAACTGATATGGGACAATGGCAGAATAATGTATGGTAATGGAATTTCTTATGGAGAAGGAATATGTTTGTGTCGGAGCAGGAATTGTTTCAAGACCTCCTACATCACATTAATCAATACAACTTTGTAGAAGGGCTAGACGGTCAATTATTTTGGAAGTTTGACACATCTGGGAATTTTTCGATTAAATCTTTTACTTCAAGACCTCCTTCAATTACTACTTTTTGTCCTTTTACTTCAATTATTTGCATATATTTGCTTGGAATGAATTAATAATACTATTAGTATTGCCAGATCATGTAAAAGGTAGAGTTTTAGATTGGTCTAAGTGCTTCAACATTATATAGTTGCTCGAGGATTACCATATCTTCATCTAGATTCTAGGATGAGAATAATACATAGAGATCTTAAAGCTAGTAATGTCTTACTTAACAACGAGTTAAACCCTAAAATTTTTTATTTTGGCATGGCAAGATCTTTTGGGGGAAATCAAATTGAAGGAAACACAAGCACGGTGGTTGGAATGTAGTAAGTTAACATCACTACATAGTTTGTAATTTGCATCTACCTCCACCTAATGATGATCTAAATAATTTTGTTTTTAACGATTTCAGTGATAATATGGCTCTCTAATATGCCATTCATGGACTATTCTCAATAAAATCCGATATTTTCAGCTTTGGTATATTACTTTTGGAGATAATATGTGGAAAGAAGAATAGAGTAGTTTCCCATTCAAACAACAGTACAAACCTTATTGAACTTGTAAGTGAAAAGGAGTTTGTTTTGTTTTTCCTCTTACAAGTAACAAATCTTGGGAATGACATGCATTTTACATGTTGTAGGCTTGGTTATTATGGAAAGAAAGCGGCTTTAGACTTAATTGATTCTTGCGTGGAGAATTCATGTGTTCTATCAGAATAAAATAATATTAAAGTTACTCTCAATAAACAGAAGCCACAAGAGTCGTATTTCATAAAGTTACATGTAATATCTAAAATAACTGTAATAAACATAAATATTAAAAAAAGTAATTTTTACTTTTACTATTATCAAAGAGAATAATGTCATATTAGCCTTTTTATATTTTAGAGAGTAAATATTGACTTTTAAAAACACCTTAGAAAAGCTCTTAAAAACACTCTCTAACTTTTTTTATTATCAAATAGAAAAAAAAAATTAGCTTATACATTTCATAAGTAGGAGTATTTCCTCATATAGCTCCACCAAATTAGGTCTTATTCTATTATACATAATATAATGTGGCAAACATGCCTATGTATATTCCCTTTTGTTGGCAAAGAAATATTTTGCCTATCTATTAGGCTACATATTACTATTTGCATAAAGCGCAAGAAAGATGAGTCAAGATAGCCAATGCTTAGTTGGTTTAGGTGATTCAGTATTTATTCCATTTAAATAAAGTCTCGAGTTCGAATTTTATAGATGAAAAAACTAGTGTTGAAAGAACTTTATCCCTATAGTGAGCCGACTCGGCTTGAACCATATTAATTGGAGTCCAATAAGCTTTTAAATATTGGTGATCCATATCAAAAAAATAAAAAAAAAAGATGAGTCAAGATAATAAGTGCATAAGTTTAAACTTTAATTTTTTAAAAATGGGAGTTCGAATTTTGAAAAACTAATTATAGTGTAGAGATATTACATTACTTCCTAATCTTATTAAAAATGCTTAAGAATATAATAAGAATGAGCCGCTGGTTTCAGCAGCTGAAGAACAATTGAAGCAAGATTCTTCATATCTTGGCTAGAAATTCAAAGATACTTTACACTGAAATTTGGTAAGACAATTTGTACAAGAACAGTTGTATGGGCAATCAATAAGGAAACACAACTTCGCTTTAGTTTGGTAATGTTGTAGTTTTTTCAGAGCTGCTTATTTTCTTGAGTTTTCGAAAAACTGCTATTAAAAAGTTATTGTATTATTATTATTTGGTAAAATAATATAAAAGTTAATCTCAATAAAAAAAGTCACAAGAATAATAGTTGACAAATATATTATAAATTTATCTTAAAATTTAAAATAATTATAATAAATATAAATATTAAAAAAATAATTTTTATTTTTACTATCATTAATAAAAAGATAAAATTTAAGATTATAATAATATTAATATTTTAAATTTCAAAAAATATAAATCAAATCTGAAAAATACCCTATAAAATAATCTTAAGAGCACCATTGGTTTATAAAAATTAGGAGCTAAAATACCTCAATATTTTTATTCACCAAATAAAAGAAATTAGCATATATTTTTTATAAATAAGAGTATCCTCTCAAAAACACCACCAAACCAAGCTTTAGTGATATATGAGAAGTTTCGGAAGTAGACATCGATCATGGCATATTCAGTGTTATTGATGGTACATGGAGAGATCATCCAAAGCAGGCAGATATTCATGTTCAAGAAATTAGGAAGAGTGCATTGTTTTGAAATTCAATGAATTCGACACGCCCAACAGAAAAAATAAAAATCAACGACTTTACTTATTTCAGTTTTCCTTAACACAAAATATTTTGATAAGTCTCACATCATTTATGGTATGGATAATATAGCCTTTATTATTATTTATTTATTTTTATATATAATATAGTCTTTATAAATATTTGAATATCTCTTTTCTTTTGAACTAATTTTTAAAATGGAGTTAGGTCTATAATTATAAGCTATTTTTAATTTAAAAATATATTTAAATAATTTAAAAATTATATGATAAAAATATATTTTCTTAAACTTAATATCCAATCATATCTCGAATAAGATTTTCTCCAATAAAAATATCTATTTATTTAAGTCACCAGTCAGATTTTTTTTTTTTTGGGGTCATACACACGCTCACCTCGAACAAACATCCCTCAATATGTGGCCTTCTTTCAGGCTCGTAGATCAACCACCCTTTTTTTAATTTTTCGGTCAGAGTAGATCAACCACTTCAGCTGGCCTGAATCCACCGTCAATGGTCAGATGAACCATGACTCCATGACCAAGTAAAAAGGGGCAAAACAACTACAACTCCCTCCTGGGCCAATACTTTCCTCAACCAAGGCATGGTGAAACAGAAGGGGGTCCAATCTAAATGGGTCATTCCATGGAAAACCAAAAGGGCTCGTCGGTGATCAAAATTCGAACCAAAAGGTTACGATCTTTAACAAGCTCTTTTATTGACCAGTGAAAAATAAAAGTCCTTTCCACCTTCATGGAGCTACAATGAGAGGTAATTTTTTTATATGAATTTCTAAGTATGATATTGGGAATATATGAGAATTTTGGCAAAATTGGAGATATATATTGCTTGTCCAAGGATCGGGTTATATATATATAGCGGATCCTTCAAATAACAAAAAAAAAAAAAAAAAGAAGAAATCCAGCACCTAAACAACCAAATAACTAAAAATAAAAATAAAAATAAAATAAAAAAGGAATCTACACTTAAAATAGTAGGTGCTTTTTTCAATTATTTCCACAAACCAAGGAATCCCATTGGTAATAGATCCTTTTTTTATTATTATTTAAATACTTTTTGTTTAAAAATTAGTGGATCCCTATATTTTAAATAAAAATAAAGGGATATGGTAATAATATAAATAGATTCTATTAAATTATAATTAAAAAAAAAGGGAATTTGTTATGATTTGGAATGGATTGCAGAGATCCATCACAAAAATTACTAGATCCCTGGTAATTCGAGGTACGTAGCAGCGGATTTCTATCCATATAACTAGACATTTACTCCCACTCTCAACCTAACTAAAAACCCCTACCATTTGAAACATATACGAGCCCTTATTTAAAAACCAATTGATCCCTTTTCTTAAGTATAGTTTAATGGAATCCATTTATATTATTACGGGATCCCTTTTATCTTTGTTTAAAATAAAGGAATTTGCTAGTTTTTAAACAAAAAGTATTTAAATAATAAAAAAGTTCAAATAACCGGATTCCTTGTTTTCTTTAAATGCAATCTATTTGTTCAAAACACGGAAAGCCAAACTCCTAAAATATTCTGATGTGAAGCAGTGGAATAATCTGCATCGATGACTAATGAGGATTTTGCAAGAGAGATGATTGCTGGTATAAATCCACGTATTATTAGAAAGGTAAACTTATAATAAATAAATAAAAAGGATCCGCCACTTTAGGTGCCGGATTCCTTTTGCCGGATTCCTTTTTTAATATTTAGTTATCCGATTGTTTAGGTGCCAAACTTCTTTTTATTATTATTATTATTATTATTTATTATTTGAAAGATCTATTATATGACACGTTCTATGGTGCACCGGATTAAATATAATGCACCACATACCAGATGATCTAATAGTTAAGACTATAAAAAATATCTATACAATTAATACTTGTGATTCACTCTAATAACCTCTCAAAAACTAAAAATCTCTTCATCTAGGCCGTTGCACATTTCGCAAATGAGGTCGTTGGTGGAGATGGGGAGCTCAAGGAGGAGGGAGGGTTTTGAGGAGAGGTGGTCCTGGATGTAGAACCAGACGTGGCCTCCGCGCTTGCTGAAGATGGTGCCGATACCATGGATTTAGAGGTGCAAGGGGGCGCCGCGGTGGCGATGGCGGTGGAGGAGGTGGTGGAGGAGGAGGGGAGGCTGTTGTTGTGGTTGTGGTGGTGGGAGGGGGTGGTTGTGGTGGCAGTGGTGGCGGAGGGAGGAGGTGCTGATGCGTGGTGGAGGAGGAATGGGAGGTTGTTGTTGTGGTTGTGGTGGCGGTGGCGGAGGGAGGAGGTGCTAATGCGTTTCTTGGTTGGGGTGGCGGAGGAGAAAGAAAGGGGTGTTTTAGTGGTTGGGGTGGCAGTGGTAGAGAAGAAACAAGGGATATTATTATAGTGAACTGTAAGTATTGATTGTATAGATATTCCTCATAATCTCAACTATTAGATTATCTGATATATGATGCACTATATTTAACCTGATGCACCATAGAATACGCCCTATTATATATATAATCATATTCTTAAGGGAACATCATATATCTCCAATTTTGCCAATATTTTCATATATCCCCAATATCATAATAAAAAATTTCATTTATAAAAAAATCATCCACTATAAGAACCCGACTCCCCACTTAGATGAGTGGAAATAAAATTTTATTTTTAGATATTTGAAGAAACGAAACAAAGAATATAGAATAAAATTGAAAATGAATAATTTTAAATCCTCTCAATCAATCCTTTTGTTTGGAACTATAATAGAAGTCAACAATGCCAATCTTCCTCTTTTTAAGTCTCACTGAAATTTCTTAATCGACAATCTGCCCTGTTGCCCACGAATTAACGTGACATCTACGTGTCGTCTACAGCGACGCGAAACTTCAATGGAAATCGGAACCAAATCTTCCAAAACAAAATTAAGTCGGGAATGTGTAAATTACTAATATGGTGTGGATATTTAGAATACTAGTTATAAGCTCATAAATATCTTATAATCAAAATACTTGTACATATTAGGCAAAAATTACGTCAATACTTATGTGTTAGCTAAGTTAACTGCAAATTGACTCAGCTAGTAGAACATGACAAGATTTTATTTATAAAATATCAAGTGCATTTGGTTGTACTTAACTTTCATTTTTTTTTTTTGATAAAAAATACTTTTGGAGCATATATTATCCTAAGCTCCTGCTCAGGGTGGTTGCTCTTAAAATCAAAATCGTGAAGATAGTAATTATATAAATGATATTTGAATTATTTATAATATAATTAATTTCATATGATTCATTAAAAATATTTTTTTAAAAATTTTATCAAGCATCATGAATTTTGATCTTTAAGTTTTAAGTCTAAATTTAGGTCTTATATTAATAAATATCAATATATGATATTAAGTTTCAAATTCTAAATTAGATATCATATTGATAAAAATATATAGACACCTAATTTTAGGTTTTAAATTAAATATCATATTAATAAAAATATATAAAAAAATTTATAATATATCTTATTTTATCAATTATATAATATATCTATCATACCTATTATCTACTCATTTGATAAAATAATAGCTTCGCGACGCACAGGAGCGACCGCCCCTGCTCACACGTGTGATAAACTTTAACCTTAAAATACGGCAATCCTTTCCTGCTAGCCAGGGTTCTGATGACCTGGACCTTTGGGTGTTGGCCTACCATTTCGTTCCCTTTCACTTTCAAGCGTTTACTCCGTCACGCAAAGTTGTCAAACTTGTTACCTTCGCTGAGATTCACATTCACAAGACAACATTGTTAATTAGTATAGAGTTTAATTTCAATATGTTATTAGCATAATTTTTTTATATCATAAATTAATTATATAATATTACACATATAGTCTTTAAAATAATTATTATAAAAAAAATAATTTATATTATAATAATACATAATTAAATAATAATTTTAAAAAATACCTTAATAATATATTAAAATTAAACCCTTTCATATATATCATTTATAATTTTAACTATAATAGATTCTATTTTATTTTTGACATACTCAAACTCTGTTTTGATACGTACCAAAAAAAATCTGTTGTTGGTAAATAAAGAATGGAGACATTGAAATAAATGCGTATTTATCTTTTTTCTTTTTTTTTTCTGGAAAAAAAACACGAGATCCTTCCAGTCCGACATGCTAATACTCCTTGTTAAAAATTTCTATTCCATATATTTATCATACTTTAATTAATTGACTTGAGATAGACTCCACAATTATATTTAATAAATTGAGGAATGTTAAATAAATATATTTTTTATAAAATATTATATTAATTCACATCCCTACTCAAATTAGATCTATATCCTATCAAATAATAAATAAAATATAAATCAATACTATATTTTATAAAAAAATATATCACACATATTATTAGTTTAACAAATTTCCCAAAAAAACATGATAACTAGGAAACAAAAAACAAATACATAAAAGAAAATAAAAAATAAAAAAAGAAAAACTAAACTCATGCGATTCGTTGTCACAGTGGACAGCCAGCCAGTGCCAACCTTTTAAGAGTGTGAACATGCCACGAACGAGAGAGAGACCACAAAAGTATTTGCCGTATTGCGAGAAGACAAAGGTGGAAAAATTTCTGTGTGGACGGTTCTACCCCTCATGACAGCCTTCTGCGAAGATCCATAGGCAAGTTCACTCCAAACTCCAAAGTAAACCGTGCGTGTATTTGACCATGTTGTGGTTCCTGATCTGTTGCTTAGTTGTCTTGCAATGAATCTATGCCCCATTTGCCTCATGCCCCTCCTTCTTGGAAATACCACTCATCATTCCTCTTTCCTATATATGCACACACTTTCCCGTTTTCATTCATCATAATCCAATCTAACACCATTACCATTATTCTCTCTGCATAACCTTTTTGATTTGATATCTCTAATTCGCTATTTTGACCACTATGGCTGCACAAAACTCTCAAACCCAATTCCAAGACTACTTGCCCTTCATGGCCAACAAGCTTGGTGGGGATGGCCTAATAGATGAGCTTTGCAATGGGTTTAATCTTTTGAAGGACTCTGATAAAGGGGTCATTACCTTTGAAAGCCTCAAGAGGAATTCAGCCTTGCTTGGACTTCAGGGGTTGAGTGATGAGGATCTTAGATCCATGGTTGTGGAAGGTGACTTTGATGGTGATGGGGCACTCAATCAGCTTGAGTTCTGTGTCTTGATGTTCAGATTGAGCCCTGAACTCATGGAAGGGTCGAGGTTGTGGTTGGAGCATGCCCTTCAACAGGAACTCAAAGATTCTTTCTGATTTTCCCTCTTTCCCCCCCCCCCCCCCCTTCTTCATTCATTTGTCATTCACTCATTTAGACAATTTTCCCATATACTACTTGTGTAAGAATTGAAAGAGAAAGATATGAAATGAAATGAAATGACAGAAGACGTGATTCATTTGATATTTCATCCTTGTAAATTCATTTCAATTTCAATGCATTTATTTTGCTTAACTGCTGGTAAACAATGACCTCCAAATTCTAACTTTCCAAATTTATTTAGATCTGTTTCCTTTCAGATCTAAAAATTGATGGCTTAGTGCTCTTCTTCTGCCGGCCTTGAATAAAAGTTATTCTTTACTGGTTGTGAATTAGTCCAAATTAGCGGCCACCTATAGTCTTGAATCAAGAGGCATAGAAAAGCTAATAAAGTCGAGAAAAAGAGTAAACCAATGAAAACAAAAGAAGAGTCTTCTCTGTTTGTCACTTCTCACTGATAGTCTTCACGGTTCATCAGGGGAGGCATTGTTTTCAAAGGGTGTGGTTCGGAGGGCTATTAAGCTTTAGTGTGTGGACTCTGTCTGCTCCATTAGGCACTTTATTGACCTTTCTGTTTGTGGACTAACTCCTGGCATATTGAATTTTAGAATTTGACTTATTGATGCATCAGGAAGTAGCATATATGCATTTATTTGATTTCTCTTGTGCGTCTCTTAAATGAAATAATTGCCTTACCCTTCAAACATTAATCAAAGGAATTATTGGTAGGAAAAGAGAGAATACCAGGATGCGTTTGAACCAGCTAACAACAGAAACTGACTCGCTGAGATGCAAAATTGTGCAAACTGTACATAAGTTATATTTCTTAATTATAGAATCACTGTCATTATCATTCTGATTGGCCTGTTCTTGTCAGCTGGAGAAACAACTTACTTTATACTGGCTTTTGAAGAATCAACTTACTTTTATTATGGCTTTTGATCTTCACGACCGGCCTGCGAGCCTAACAAGGTTGCCACTGAAAGGACATTCGGATAAACATAAGAGATATTCTTCCATAGCCACTTTACCAAGTATATCTAATATAGGTTTGTGCCTACAAGGAAAATTACTGACACAAACTTTTACCCCCCAAAAAATATACATATTGTCACACAGTAAATAGTGAAAATTTCCAGCAGCCGTTCATAATTGTTGATTCGGATTTGGTGCATTCCATTTTGAATTGCATCTGCTGCAGTTATTTATCTAATTGAAAACCACCTAGCCATATTTATTTCTAATACGTTTCATTAGTTGAGGTTCAGCAAGTCCAGACGAGACGACACTATAATAGTGAAATTCTATCCTTTTTTTTTCATAACAGCGCGGAGTCAACTTTTTCACCAACGCATTTTTTTTTGTGCTCAGTTACTCAACGCAATATTTTCATCTAATATATTTTATTATAACAAAAATAAAGATAATTTAAAAGCACCAAAAAAATAAAAAGATTTTTTAAAGGTCTAAATCCGTTGCAGATTTTCCTACGACCGAGGAGTATCTGATGCCATAATTCTAGGAAGGTCTCGGCATGTTTTTTTAATCGCAGACAGAACGGACAATTGCATATTCATTACTGACGTCACAAGTTCAACCAAAGTCCGAAACACAGAGTCAGGAAGTTTCACGGTTGTAAGCTTTCTTTTCTCTTTTCAGTCAGAAAAAACGGTGGCTCTATCAAAGAATGGAGATTCAGGACTGTCAAGGGGTGAAGAATCTTCCATTTTTGTTTGTCCTCACTGAGATACTGTTGTTCTTTCTACATGTCTCAAGTGCAGCAGATTCCATATCCCGGTTTCAGCAACTTTCTGAAGGCAAGACCTTGGTTTCTGAAGGTGGAAGCTTTGAATTGGGGTTCTTCAGTCCAGGAAGTTCTACAAACCGTTACTTGGGGATATGGTACAAGCATATCCCAGTGAAGACTGTTGTCTGGGTTGCAAATGGAGCCAACCCTCTCAAAGACAACTCTAGCATGCTGCACATAAACAATGAGGGGGAGCTTGTGCTTGTTAACCAGAATGGGACTGTGTTTTGGTCAGCAAACTCCACAAAGAAGGTTCTCAATCCCATTGCTCAGCTCTTAGATTCTGGGAACTTAGTGCTGAGAGGTGAGAGGGACCAAGATCCTGAGAACTACTTGTGGCAAAGCTTTGATTACCCTTCTGATACACTCTTGCCAGGGATGAAGCTGGGTTGGGACCTCAAGACTGGTCTTGAGAGGCGTGTTTCCGCTTGGAAGAATTGGGATGATCCATCACCAGGAGATTTTTCTTGGGGTATCTCACTTGAAGGTGTTCCTCAGGTGATGATGTGGAAGGGATCGAAAGAGTACTACCGTGGCGGTCCATGGAATGGCCTTGGATTCAGTGGTGCCCCGGAATTGAAGACAAATCCACTTTTTGAGTACAAGTTCATCTCCAACAAGGATGAGGTGTACTACACATACAACCTTACAAATAAGTCAGTGATTTCAAGAATTGTTATGAACCAAACCATAGTTACTCGCCAACGCTACATATGGATTGAAGAAGCTCAAGCTTGGAGGCTTTATGCATCTGTGCCTAGAGATAATTGCGACTCCTATAGTCTTTGTGGTCCAAATGCAAATTGTATCATAGGTGACTCACCAGTGTGCCAGTGTCTGACAGGGTTTAAGCCAAAGTCACAACAAAGTTGGGACATGATGGACTGGAGTCAAGGATGCTTACTCAGTGAGCAATTGAGCTGCATCGATAAGAGCAAAGATGGGTTTATGAAATTTAGTGGGCTGAAGTATCCAGATACTTCACATTCTTGGGTCAATGAGAGTATGAATCTCAAACAATGCAGGGAAAAATGCTTAGAGAACTGTTCCTGTAAAGCTTATGCAAATTCAGATGTTAGAGGAGAAGGTAGTGGCTGCTTGATGTGGTTCGGTGACCTCAGGGATATCAGACAGTTTTCTGGTGGCGGCGGCCAGGATGTATATATTCGAATGAAAATCTCAGAGATAGGTGAGGTCTTGATCCGTCTCATGTCATTGATGTTGTATGGACCCATTCAGGAAGCTAAATGATTTTTCACTCTACTGTATTTGATCTGCTTTTTGCATAACTTTTTTAATGCTTTTGGATGATTCATAACTGAGTCTGCTCATTTCTGCATAAATCACGAAGCTGGGAAAGAAAGGCATAACCTGAAGGTGGCAATGATAATCATCATCCTTGCCTCAGTAATTATGGTGATTCTGGCTATGTGCTATATTGGCAAGAGAATCATAAGCTTTAGAGGTAGCTTTCTTACTCTACTCATCCATTTTAAGGAATTGATACTAACATACAGCACAAGAATGTCTATCAAATTTTAATGAGTTTAGTGAGTATACTTAATATTTAATTATTATTTATTATTTGTTACTCTTAGGGTCTATTACATGCCATGTTCCACCCTACTTAATTTCAGCTTAAATTTCAAACCGTGCTAGACTCTTCTGCAGGTTTTGAATTTTCAAAACTCTCTCAATTCTCCCACATTGGCTTTCAGACTTCAACCAGCTCGTCCTGCATATTATCTCCTCTATTTTTCTTAGTTAATCACCTTTCATGAGCTCAGTAACTGTCAAACATAAGCTTGCTTTTTAGTTTGAAATGGTCAAATAGATGAAACTTAAAAATATGTGAAAACAATGCAAAAGTAGCAACAAAGTTGGAGTCCGTAAGCACTAATTGCACTTGATTACTTTCAACAAATCAGGGAAAAATTGGGGAATTGGCAGTTGCACAAGAAACACAGTATAAAACTTCATATAGTGGGGAATCCAAAGAGAAGTTCTAAACAAAAGGTTATGAAAAATGAAAATCGTTTTTGTTGTCCCAAATTGATGGTAATGAAAAATGAAAATCGTTTTTGTTGTCCCAAATTAAAGTTAAGTTAATTTAAAAGGTTCCTCTTCCATTAAAAATGTCAATCATTTTTATTTAACTAGTCAAGATCTTATGGATAGTGCTGTGCAAGAGCCTTACCAGTGTTTTAACATCCATTCAAAAATATTCACAGCAACGTATTCCCCTTTCTTGTTTCTCACCTTTTTCTGTTGTTGCAAATGGTTTAACTGGGGCAACATAGTGTAAGTCATGCTTGTGGTTGTTGTCAATCACAGACAGAGAAAGAAGCATATCTTCTTAATTCTTTCAAAGGAATAGTTCTAGGTAATGTGCTGGTGATGAAGTTTAATGGCATATTATTATATATTTACAGCTGAGGCCACGGAGAACAACTTGCTAGTAGAGGATAATGATGAAGGGCAGAAAGAAGACCTGGAGCTTCCTATCTTTGATCTTGCTACAATTGTCAAGGCAACTGGTGACTTCTCACTCAACAATAAACTTGGAGAAGGTGGATTTGGCACCGTATACATGGTAATTATGCAGCATACTGGTTTGATATATAGAAGAATTTATAAATCATTAATTATGTTTATATGCTGCATATGTAATTATGTATGACATATTATAGGGTATCCTAGCAAATGGACAAGAAATTGCTGTGAAGAGGCTGTCACAGAGTTCTGGACAAGGGTTGACTGAATTTAAGAATGAAGTCATATTGATTGCCAAACTTCAGCATCGAAACTTAGTTAAGCTTCTTGGCTGTTGCATTCAAGGAGAGGAGAAGATGCTTATCTACGAATACATGCCCAACAAAAGCCTAGACTCCTTTATCTTTGGTTTGGATTTCTTCGCATGATATCTCATGCAATTCATTTTCATTTTCTTTTAGAAATTTCATCCCTCACTGTCACCTTCCTATCACCATTTTCTGTCATTTTACTTAAATTTTTTGTATTTTCGCTGGGAATGAGTTCATAATACTATTTAGTCTTGCCAGATCATGTGAAAGCTAGAGTTTTAGATTGGACAAAGCGCTTCAACATTATTTGCGGAGTTGCCCGGGGACTTTTATATCTTCATCAAGATTCTAGGCTAAGGATAATACATAGAGATCTTAAAGCAAGTAATGTCTTACTTGACAGAGAGTTGAACCCTAAAATATCTGATTTTGGCATGGCTAAAACTTTTGGGGGAGATCAAACTGAAGGAAACACAAATAGGGTAGTTGGAACATAGTAAGTTAACATGACAACATAGTTTTGTAATTTCCATCTACCTCCAACCAATGATGATCTAATCAAGTTTTTTCCAATGCTTTTTTTTTTTTTTTTGGTTTCAGTGGTTATATGGCACCTGAGTATGCCATTCATGGTCTATTCTCAGTAAAATCCGATGTATTCAGCTTTGGCGTATTACTTTTGGAGATAGTAAGTGGAAAGAAGAACAGAGGATTTTCCCATTCAAACAACTGTATAAATCTTATTGGACATGTAAGTGAAAAGGAGTTTGTTCTTTCCTGTTACAACTTACAAGTAGCAAACCTTGATTGGAAATGACTTGTGTTTATATGTTTTAGGCATGGAGATTGTGGAAAGAAAGCAGGCCTTTAGATTTGATTGATCCTTGCATGGAGAATTCATGTGTTCTATCAGAAGCATTGCGTTGCATCCACATCAGCCTTCTATGTGTGCAACAGAACCCTGAGGATAGGCCAAGCATGTCAAATGTAGTTGTGATGTTAGGCAGTGAGAGTGCCTTGCCCCAACCTAGGGAGCCTGCTTTCCTTACTGAGAAGTACTTTCTTGAAGCAGATTCTTCTAGCAAACTTCTATCTTCTTCGACCAATGAAATAAGTGTTACCATGTTAGAGCCCCGGTAGTGGATCATTATGTGACCCCAACTAAGATCTGTTGTGTTGTGCACCGTATGCATTGTGTATTATTAGCACCTGCTTATTCTACTTTGATGCACCAGATAGAATATAGATGCAAGATTTGTATATAACAGGTGGATTGTTTCTCAGTCCTTCTTTGATTTCTGATATATTTAGTATGAGATCAGCTTATCACCTGTAGTCAAGACCAAATTAAGAGGGAAAAAGGGTACTAGTTTCAACTCTCTTATTGGGTGTTCGATTTCAACTCACTAAAGAGGATTCTCATCCCTACATTGCAAAAACCAAGAAATTTTTAGACTGTCACGAGAGAAGCCAAAAACGCAGCAAGGCAGAACAAACTAACATATTACATCGGGACCTAAACAAAAGAATAGATCAAAACACCAGCATTCACCTATACAAAAGAATGGAGACCAAAACACCAGCTTTCACCTACACTATCAGCACTATCAAAATCGGATTAAGATAACCAATGTAGGCTTCACGCATCAAGCAATACGTGCACACATTCTGCAATCAGCCCATTAAGGAAAATATTAACCTGCTTAGTGCTTACATGAATCAGCCACCTGCACTGTCATAACACCAAATATTTCATTCTTTCCAATGCAATACCAGCATCATACCAGAAATAACAATCACCTATGCCAGCAACACCAGCATAATCTGAGAGATTCAGACCACACATATTCAAAACAGAACACACAAGAAATGCTTACAATCTTTATTCTGCCTGTTAAGGTATATGTCAACATATTTGCACATGAATCAGTCCTTTGCATATTCTTACATGGAAACAAGTTTAGCAACTCATGTTTAGGCAAACTCACAATAAAAGTAGGTTCCATTGACATTTTTTATGACACATTCACTTGTTTTTGGGTCTCAATAACTTTATTGTAAATGTACTTAAATATGGGCTATTAAATTTGTGTCTATCAAGAATTTTTCCTTGGACATAGTCGAAGCACCATGTCACTGATGTTAGCACTCATACAATTGTCTACACCATACTGTCATTTCTGAAAAACTGCAACCTTTTTTTGTTTTCTTGAGGATCTTATATCATCCTGCCCATAGACCTGGCACCATCCTTTCAACCATAGTCCAAGTCTAAATTTAATTACAAAACAAAAACATACATTTAGGATTTTGCCTTGAAACACAATTTGGTTCCTATCATACCATTAGGACTGAAGTATATCCAAAATGGAGGTCTCTATAGATTCCTTTAAAATCCTCTACAGATTTTCTTTAAAAATAGTCATCTATATTACTTTGAAGTCATAACTTAACACATCAGCTGTTACTTAAAATTATATTGGAAGTAAGTAAGAAATAATGATGGTTTAAAAATTCTGATGTATTGAATTACGAAAGGTAAGAATTTATTGTGAAAAAACTGCAGCACAATTTGCTGCTCCATCATGTATTGGATAAAGTGCCACTTGATGAACATTTAATTGGCATTTCGTGTCAGTACTCAGCTGAGTGTACAAACGGCTAAAAGTGCTGTGGACTTGTGGTTAGTGGGCCAGTTCATTTAACCCGAATTCTGTGGATCAAGATTAAGTATTTTACATATCTATTTAAATGAGAGCTTCTGAGTTATGTGTCTGGTTTATTTAATTTGCTGGTTAAATGGGTTGCAGCTCGTTAATTCAGAGACCAATCGGTCAACTCACTAAATATTTATTTTTTAAGAAAATATTATTAATTATGCCATTTCTTATACCTCTTCCTAATGATATTTCAAACTCAATTGTCTTACATTTTTTGGTTTTTCTGGGGGGCCGGGGGGGGGGGTGGGGTGAAATATCTCGTATTTTATCCCTTGTTTGTTTTGGTCAACTTGTCATGGCATTGCCCGAAGCAAAACGCAAAGGGAGCAAACCCAGCCCCTTTTTTTGGTCTGAGAACAAGCCCAGCCTAAAGAATGCAGAAACTATAACAATAAAAAAGGCCTGCAACTGGGCAAGAGCACAGCAAGGCCCACAAACATACAAGATAGTAACCTGAGAACAACTGAATTCCAAAGAGCCCAATCCTATTACAACCGAGGATTCATGGCCAACTCAGGAGATGGCGGAGCATAATAGGAGTCTCTTCCTATGCCTTGTATTTTAGTCAGAAAAATGGCGTTGGATAGAAATGGGTTATCGGCCCATTTGGATCAGAAATCTTTGTTGGCGGACAACATATCGCCCGTTACAATTGTCACGAAGTACCAGACCAAAAACTTTGACATATACAACCAATGACATACGTTTTTTTTATTTTTTGGGTCAAGAAAACTGAGTTCCATTGATGAAAAGGCCATCATACGAGTGGAAGATATAATACGTGATGCAACTAAAAGTCCACAGTTGGGAAAACGGGCACCAAGCCCACTATAGCTAAAGAGAGTCTTCCTATGGCTGCTGCCCTAAAATAATGGGAGCTATGGTAACCCAACTTCCTCTTGGATTATTAGTCAATAGCAACCATGTCACATATTTGAGCCAGTTGGATTGTTTCACAAGAGCTCTAGAGAAGAGCACAGTGAGAGAGCTAAGCTTTCATTGTGTTCACACCTATATATTGTGTGCATAGATGACACAATAGTCTCCTTAATTCCATATACGCTTTTATGAATTCAGACAATCCAATTTAAAAATAAATATTCACAGAGAAAATATGCTCTACAAGAACTCTTTTGATTTTTTTTTTCTTGTGCTTAATCTTCCATTGTTGACTTAGATATCATCTTCTTCAAACATTAGAAAGCTTCATTTTTTCTTCACTAAACAAGGCTAGGCATGCTAAACATGCACATAACATAAACAACAACAAAAACAAAAGTCTCAACTAAACTCCACTAAGATAGGAAGCTAATTTATCACCTGTCGTTAGCCCAGTTCTCCGAAGTTGCTAAAGTGTAGGCAAATGCAAGAATTACAAAGATGTTAGTCAGCTCTATCTCATTTCTCCACAATTTAGACATAGCAGCTATGAAGATAAACTTACCAAAAGGAAAATCAAAACAACTCCTATGTAATAGAGTAGCAAGACACATACAAGCACACATAGCAACAAAGAAAGGAAACAAAAAGAGGGGTGAAAGAAGAGGTCATCGGACCACTATGGAGGGAATGAACCACTTCCATAGGGGGCAGCTTCCCCTTGACAAATCAGATAAAAGGAAAACTTGAGTGGTTTGGGTGGCTAGGCTTTTAGAGAGAAAAAGGAGAAAGCAGCAGTGGTAGAAATTGATATATGTTCAAAAAGAAAATTTTGACACGTTAGACCCAAAAAAAAAAAAAAAAATTGACATAGTAGACTACTAAAATTGCCCAACTTTGAGGGTTTATAATTTTCACAAGCACAACAACTTTGGTTAAAATTTGACAATTTTTCTTAATCTTAGAATTTTTTTCAACACTATTTTTTTGTTTTGTTTTATTTATTTATCTTTTAAATTTCATGTTTGAAATAATTATATAAAATGAGATTTGAATTGATTTAGAACAATTATTATGTTCAGAATTTATTAGATAGTGTTTGGAATAATTAAAATAACAATTGATTTAATTTGATTTCATTTGAATTTAAACTTAAATCAAATCAATTCCTACTTACTCCTATCAAATTCGATTGACTTTCAAAATTAAAGCAATCAAATAAGTTGCAATTTGTCAAATCATTTCTTATTTTTAAAAGTTCCAAAGATAAGATTTGATTTACAAATCAAATCAATTCTCATTTTCTATTCCAAACACTACCTTATATATCTTATCTTATAATTATTCCTATGAGATTTAAAAAGAAAATCAAAATTTACTCATTTTTAAGCTTGAGTGGAAGTATGACTCACACCAAAGTCTTTTACATTATGTGTGGATGATAAATAACAAGGGAAAAGGAAAATAAAGCATGGGAAAGGGAATAAGTTCCCTTATGAGTTTAAATAAATAAGAAGGGAAAGAAACTTAAGGGGATCTATTTTCCATCTTTTTCTCTCTAAGATCCACTTTTTCTTCTTTTCAAAATTGTGGTGGAGCCGAGGAACTAAAATTATAATGCATAAACAATATATCAACAAGGTGTTGGATGAGGGATAAGTATCTTAGTCCCTTGTAAAAATGAGAACATAACTTCAATTTTTGGGAATAACACATTTGTTAGGAGAGGGAGTAATCATAAATAATTCATCTCTCAAAATTGTGAGAGCAATGTCTCCCACAATTTTTAAATAAAATAGAATAAATCAAAATAATGTATAAATAATATAATCATTATATTTTATTCTCTTATAATTGAACTTCCAAATAAAATTGATAAATTAATTTCTAATCTTCCTTGTTAATCACCAAATAAAGAGTAATATAACCTTGTTCCATTTATTTCTTTCCCCTTTTAATCTATTTCTACTAATTTTTTTCATTCCCTTAACAAAAAACCCATCCAAACATAGTGTCAGTCTTTGGATCTATTATTCGGAATAAATCAGCAGAGAATGAAAATAGAAGCTCAACTTTGTCCAAAACTCACATATATGTGGCGCTCATAAGTGAGAAACATAGATATCTTTTTCTAATAGAAATATAAAATCAACAATAAAAATCAAAATTAATATTTTATAAATTTCATTTTAATAGGCAATTATACTGATATTTAATTATATATTAATATATTATTAAAATTATTTAACTCTTAAAATAATTATTTTAAAAATCATATATGATGTATAATTAATTAATGATGTAAATTATTTTACATTAACAATGTATCAAATTAATCTTTACACACGAATAGCTTTATCCAAAATGAAAACGAAAACCACCCAAGAAGAACCTAGCTAGTACAAAATTACCCAAGGAGAACTTAGCAAGTACTAACCCAGATTTTTTATTCCAAAAAGAAGGGGGAAAACACATAAATTAATTTTCCCAGACACGAGCTGATCCAAGAACATACGGATTTAATTTCTCCTTATTTTATGTTCACAAAATCTTGGGGAAGGTGACTTTTCAACTAACTTTTTAAAATAACTTGAGGGAAAGTATCTTTCCAATAATTGGTTACAAAACGATGCAATGAAAACTAAAAAATGCCCATGTTGGAGTAGAAAATTAACGATTGTTTATAATCCGACAATATGTGCATGGGACACGCTCAAATTTTTAATTGAGTGTTTTTGGTCCTCTGGCGGTTGGCTATTGGCTGCAAGAATTGACCGTTGAAAAAGTTGTTTTGGTCGAAAATTGAACGTTCAAATATAGTATTTTAGTAAATAGTTTTAGGAATTAAATATTTCAAAAACATAAAAGGATGGGACTGGCCATTGGAGGTAGAGGCCCACTCAGATTAAATATTGGAAGTGTTATACTCACAACTCGATTTCACAATATTTTTTCATGATATTTACCCAAAATAATAAAGAAAATGACGTAAATTAGGTACATTTATTAGAGATTTAAAATTCTCATTCTATCTTTTTAGCATTTCGTACTTTTTTTGTTGACAAATTATATGTTAATTTTTTAAACAAATTTAATATATTTATTGAGGACATAAAATACCATTCTTTTTAAAATATATTAAATTTCTTAAAATCAACACTTAATTTTTTAATGAATATAAAAATTTTGGGTTTGTGGCGTGAATATATGCATAGTAAGGATGATAGAATTCTCCTGATAACAATCTAATCAACTTAGGTCTTAGTTTTTGATGGTTATGACAAGTGGGCTGTCTATGTAGGTCTTAGTTTTATGTCCCGTGCTCTGTTTTTGGTTCATGTCTTCTGCTTTGTTTTTGGTTGACTTTGCTATTTTTTATTTTTCTTTTGTTCTTGGCCTGGACTATAGCTCCCTCCTTTTCAAGGTAGTGTTTTGAGCCTTCTTTTAACTATATATTAGAAAAAAAATCTAACCAAATTATTTAGGAAAAAAAAGTTTTGATATACATGTGATCATGTGATGTTAATCATTTGAAAGTATACAAAAGATTTTTGTATAACATCTGTAATATAGCAATACTAGTTATGAAACAAAATTAGGAGTGGCACCTGATTATTGATTATAATTATTGAATTGTAGACTTTTTAATAAAAAGGACTGAAATCATATCAACATCAATTATCTAGAAGCTTAATTTTTTTTTAAGGGTAAAAGCTTAAATTATTAATCTTACGTACATGAACATGTTTTATTATATTTTTTTTCACAAGTAAATGACCTTTATGACTGGGTTTGTTTCATGTCTTTTTTTAAACAAAAGAAGTGATTTTTTTAATAAACAAATCACTTTTATATAAATCATTTATCTCATTTTCTACTATAAAGCTAAAATAATAATTATTTTTAATTTTTAGATAAAAATTGAAATGACTAACTTTTGTAAAAAATAATTTTTTAATAATTAAAAAATTCCTTTTTATTTTAAAAAAACACTGAAACAAATGCACCTCCTCTAACAAAAGCTGCCGGTTGTATCGTTAAAGAAAAAATTATTGGTGAAAAATATGTTGTAAATGATTTATTGTGTTTTATGTTTATCTTTCTCATCAGATCATTATATAAAAACAATAAATTAATAGGTCTCTAACAAAAATTGTCATTAATAAATTTCTTTGAAAAAAAACTCCTTCAATGATTAAGATGAATTTAGGACTTTAAGCAAACTACAGTAGTACCTTGCTTCTCACTATATATAAGTCACCCAACCCTATAGGAATTGTTCAGGGCTCACATTATCCTTTCTCTCCCTACTTGACTTCCAGCATGGAATTTCGCCACCTAGCCATTTCCATTTCTCTTCTCTTCTCTGTAAGATACTTTGGAGCTCTGAAGCCCATCATTTTTCATGGTTTCATATACTTTAACTGATTTGTATTTCTCCTTTATTTTATGTGCTCAGAAATGCTTAATCAACAATTACAGTATGAATAACCAAAAACAATTACTGTATGAAATACAGTTATTGTTTGATTTCTATTACAGATTATTAATAATAATAATTAACAAATAAAATAGGATTATCATTAGAAAAAGACTCTTTTGATGTGCGGCATATGCAATGATATTTGATCGATATGGTTTTGTGGATGTATATTGCGGCAGCTTGCACTTGTAGGAGAAAGCCATGCACATGCCTTAATACCAGATGAAGATTATTGGCAAGTCGTTTGGCCGAACACTCCCCTTCCCAGTGCTCTGCGGGAGCTTTTGAAGCCAGGCCCTGCTAGTAAGAATCATCAACTCTGGATGACTGATTTTTTTATGATGAACTATTATTTACATATTTAAAAGATTATTCTAAAATAAGCTTACCTTTAAAAAAGTAAATAAAAATCTATCTACTTTTAATTTTATAATTGTAACAAATTAAGCATGAAGGTTTCACATTTGTGAAATCCAAACCCACATTTAACCTCTGCCACCATGATTTTGCCGTTTTGTATAATTGTTTGATTACACATTTGTTATTTCTAACTCACTTTTAGTTGCAAACCCCAGTTTGCCAAGAAGCAGAAAAGAATTGCTTCTATGCTCACCTTCTCAATCTTGTCCATATCGTTTGTAAAACTCAACTATCAAACATAAATTACTTTATATATTAATTGAAATTAATTATCATAAAATCAATTTTATTCAAAATTAATTTTGCAAACAAAGAACTAAATACACACTAAATAGCTTAAAGTTATATAGGTTAAAACTGATTTTTGATCCTTATATATATATCCCAGATTTTGGGTTAGGTCTCTATAGTGGCTTTCTATTAATGAATTAATTAGTCCTTGTTATTAAAAAATTATCAAATAGTGATAGTTTTTAATGACATAGCTAATAAGATCTGAATAGATACAGCATGTTGTTAATATAGTTTTGAAACAACCTATTTTAGATCTTTTAGGCCTTAAATGATATTTTTTCAAAAATAGATAAATGACTATAATAATATCAAAATGACCCTTTTTTAAGTTGAAACAATCTCAATCAAGTTTCATCATATCTCATGTCAACTCCCATTAATTACATCAGTAAAAATTAATATTGTCTAATAATTATTTTAATGGTAGGGACTAATTTAATACTATTATAAGGACTTAAATAAAAAAAATTTTAGTGTATAAATCAAAATTTTTTTAGTAGGACTAAACCCAAAATCTGGGATATGTGTAGGGACTAAAAACTAGTTTTAGTCGTAAATATATCTTTACTCTAACTTGCAACCTTTTCTTTTTCAAGAATGATATCCATACGTTGCTTTGGGAAGCACTAACTTCACATATAGGAATCATAAATTAACGATTGGTGGTTTCAGTTCCATAATCGAAAAATTTGTTTGCGGAAAATGATGTGTTAATAATTAGATATTTATCAGTACTATATTTAGTTTTTAGCAAGTAGTAACATTTATTTTAATTACAGCATTTAAAAAATGTTGCTAAAATTAAAAAAAAAAATGCTGTAAGAATCCTTTAGTAACATTTTACTAATGTTGTATTAAGACTATATCACTAAAGAATTTAACAATATCTTTTTATAATTTAGTAACTTTTTTTAAATGTTACAAAATTTCAATTATATTGTATTGTTAATTATCTCAATCGTTATCTAGTAAAAGGATTTTGCATTTATTATTGATTATCTTACCAGATTCACGAATAATATAATTGAATTCCACACGGACGAGGACATGGCCGGCTAAATTTGGATTTGGATCCTCTAAATTGAGTATGTTTGTAAAGTGAGAAAGTAAGGGATTAATTACTCTTAGATCAATAGATGGAACCTACACATGATTGAAGTTATTTATCTAAGGGTGATAAGTCCTTCACTTTTTCACTTTACAAATATGCTCACTTTAGAGAATCTAAATCCGGAAAATTTACTCTATATCGCTGTCATGAGTCTACACTCCTTTTCCCCATGGGAATATATATATATATATACATGGGAGCGTATCACATAAGATGACTGATTTATTATAAGAGTGAGAGGAGCAAATTTGGCCGTATAACCATACATAAATGGTCAAAATTTAAAGTTGTTTAAATGTTGTATGATCGCTTAAAAAAGTCATGTGACTTTATGTTTTAATCTTGACCATTCACGTAAGATCCAACGGTCAAGATTTGCTCCTCTCACTCTCATAATAAATCACTCCTCTCACGTGATACACTTTTATATATATATATAGAGCGTAACTAAATGAACTTCTTGTCCATAATATCGATGCAGATGTTGAAATAGACAATCTTCCTATGGAAATTGACGACACACAATACCCAAAGACCTTCTTCTTCGAACATGAGCTTTATCTAGGCAAAACAATGAAGGTGCAGTTCAGCAAGCGTCCCTTTGCACAACCTTACGGTGTTTACTTTTGGCTAAAAGATGTTAAAGATGTTGAGAGAGAGGGATATACTTTTGAGGAGGTATGTGTGAAGAAGGCTCCTGCTAAGGGAGAAAACAAGTACTGTGCAAAATCCTTGGGAACACTGATGGGTTTCGCCATTTCAAAGCTTGGAAAGAACATTCAGGTGCTCTCAAGTTCCTTCGTGGATAAGCAGGAGCAATACACCGTGGAAGGAATACAAAATCTTGGGGACAAGGCAGTGATGTGTCACAGGCTGAATTTCCAAAAGGTTGTGTTTTATTGCCATGAGATCAATGCAACAACGGCTTTTATGGTTCAATTGGTGGCCGGTGATAAAACAAAGACTCAGGCACTAGCTATTTGCCACGCTGATACTTCTGGAATGAATCATGAAATGCTTCATCAGGCCCTAAAAGTTGACCCTGGAACTAAACCTGTTTGCCATTTCCTTGGCAATAAGGCAGTTTTATGGGTTCCGAATTTAGTTGTGGACAATGCCTACCACACCAACGTAGCTGGTTAAGTCTCTCCCACGGAACCCGCAGACTTGTATCAAAATATATGTGCTATTATCTACTATGTTGTACTGGACCTTTTCTGGCTGGGGCTGGAATTGGTGCTACTGCTACCCGTGTGCTGTGGTACCCTAGTGTAGCAGGATCGTGTGTGATCGATGTGCTTTGATGATGTTATGTAATTAATAAAATAAAAATGCAGTGTGCTTCATATTATATATAATTTCTTCTTGGTTCCTTTTTTCACATGGACTTATTCCATTGTCATGTTTGTAAGTGGGAAGTAGACCCCCTAGCTAGCTATTTGCCACGACAATTCTTCATAACGGAATTTGCAGTCAATATATATGGTCTATGAGATCCTCAATGTTAAATTGGTAAGGGGTAACTAATCCTATATGGCATTTTCTAGGCGATAAGGATTTTCTTTGGGCACCATTTCAACCATGAATAAGGCCTGCCCTAGCTAGTCGTCTCTACTGTCTTCTAGATGCCATCGGTTATGTATCATGAAAATAAAATATTATATACTAGTATTTATTTTTTTTTATCCTCAATATGCACAAGATAAAATGGATATTTTTAATTTAAAATTTAATTAAATGATTATTAGTTTCACATTAATAAAATTAATATTAAAAAAACAATCGAAAAGAAATTTTTTTAATTCCTTCATTTTTATAAGTATGTTTAAAGGGCTTTAATGTATAAAATATCAATCTATTATGTAGGAAAAATGTCGAAAATATATCGTTCAAATTTGCAATAGGAATCAATTAAATTATGAGTAAATATATTCTTTAGTCTAATATTTTAAAATTAACATTAATTTAATTCTGAAAAAAAATTTTACATCAATTTTATCATTATGTCTCATCATCAATAACTTTCGTTCCAATTCATCTTAATTGGCATATTAATACACTGTTCTGTCGCTTATTTGTTTTTCTTGACTAATGAAAAGAGATAATTTTTATTTCACCAACTTTAAAATTAAAAAAATAGAAAATAAATAAATTAAAAAATAAATTTTACTCATCTAAATCCCTAAGTATCAATGCACATAAATTTCAATTCTCATTCTCAGACACTCAAATTGATAGAAATGAAATTAGGAAGTCATGTCTGACAATGAAGATGAGAAGTTACTCATTATTTGACAAAAGATATATGAAACTGATATCAAAATTTAAAATATTAAGATTAAATTGATGTTAAAAATATTTTAGAACCAAACTGATATCAACTGTTAAGATTAAAATGCATATTTACTTTTACATTATTTTATTCTTTCATATCAAACAAGATTTCGTGTAGTTATGTTGACAGAGAGATTGGCACTTTTTACTCACTAGACCATTTTAATTTGGAAAATGCTAAAGTGCACGAAACACTTTCATGAAACGCAGTACAAAGATAAGATGATGTGCAGCGGTTTTGCGTTCTGCCTATAACAAAATTTTCTTTCTCCTCCCTTAATTTTCAAAACCTCTCCTGATTGGTTTTAAGCGTCTTCGTAACATTTCGACGAAATTCGTTTCATGCCAATAAGCATCGCTGCCACATTTAAAAAAATGTTGCTGAAAATTTTTAAAATGTCACTAAAATTTTTTAGTAACAATTTTACAAGTGTAGTATATAGTTATGTTATTAAAGAGTTTTACTAACACTTTTATATAATTTATTAACAGTTTTTCAAATGTTAGTAAATCTTTTATTTATTTATTTATTTTTGATGTGTAGTAAATCTCAATTACATTGTAGTGTCTTTTTAAAGTACAAAAGAAAGTTCATATTTTAAGTTAATATTTCTATTTTGATGAGGTGCTTTCGAAATAGATTATTTGCGTTTTCAAATTTAGCAAACATTCTAAAATATGTTACTCAGTTTATAAGAAATAAGATATGGAGAATTCAACTGCTTTGGCTATATCCCCATTCACGTCAAACTTGACTTGAAAGAAACCTTAGCCTATGGTTGACGCACCTCATTTCAACGATGTTGGTGGGGGTCTTGCGATTTATATTGAAGCACATAGTTGACGTGATGCTGTTACTAGGGTGCTTTAATTGGAATATGATGTTGGTTGTTTGCTGTGATTGAATCTCTTAGATGGTATGGTGTTGATGGTGCTAGACATGATATTTTGAAGTAGGTTTGGTGTTCTACCATGACATTTTTTTTTAGGGCTTTAATAAGTGCATAGTTGGAAATATTGCTTTATTATGTGTTCTGTTGGGCGATCCTTGAGGTTTATGTTGGTGCGGCTACTTGTTGATATGGTATGATTGAGAGTTGTTGTGATCTCTCAACCAAGTTCTGTTGTAATTTGGAAATGCTTGTGGAGCTAGACTGGATAGATGGCTGCTGGGATGACCTTGACTGACAGTAGTTGGTGTTTGTTTGTTTGTCTAGGTGAGTGATTTGTTTTTTGATTTTTGGTCTTTGCTTAAGCTTAACTTTCTGGGGTATTGTGCTCTTGTGCTCCCCTCTTGTTGAGAGTTTTGAGCCGTTTTCAATAATTATCGAAAAAAAAAAGAAGAAGAAGCCAAAGCCTAAATCAAACAAATCAAATCCACTACTAGGTTTCCATAATATTTTTTGATCGAGGTTATCTCTCACGGTTAGAAAGCCCACATTCTTTCTTAGTAGCTTTATCAATTATCACCATCCTCCCACAGGGTGCTTAGTTCATCACGAATTGACTTTCGAAGACAGATCTTTGGCAGAAGATGATTTCCACCTTCTAGTTCCGCCCTGGCTAGTCCTTCCTTAAACAGTCCCCTATACTTCTTTTTGGATGAAAGTTGAAACTATTGTGGTACCCAACAGTTTCTCCTTGAAGGAGGCCCCTTCAACCTGATGCCCCCTCCATTAGGATGGAGCAACGACAAAGAGTTGGGGGGCAAGCACGTACTCAAAGTAGTCTAACAGGAAGAAACCCTCGCAACGAAAACCTCAACTTCAGAGTTTTCCCTTATCTGTCGTCGGAGGAAATAAAAATTAAAACATAAAAATAATATAATTATTCCATTTCATTTTTTTATAATATAATCTTCAAATAAAATTAATGAATTTCTACTCTATTCCCTTATTATATAATGAATGCTAATTGGTACGAAAATGATACGAATGATGCACGAACTCTAATCGTACCAATCGAGTGAATATGCACTCCAAAAAGACAGAATATAAAAGGGTAGTTGAATAAGATTAATGATAATATTGACTCAGTTTATCATGAATCCGAATCTATATTACATTTTAATCACTGAAAATATGTTTTAGAATTATAAATATATAAATATTAAAAAATTAATGATTAAGATGTAATATAAATTATAAACCCAAATCTATATTATTATTTCTCGGTGAATAAAGGAGCTCTCCATGTCATCCTATCTCATTCATATAATTGGTCAAATAAAGGGGAAGATAACTTTATTCCATCTACTCCTTTCCCTCTTTAATATATTAGATTGCATGGGTTAAAAAATATCACTTTAATTAAAAAATTAAATTAATTAAGTTGTAAATTGAAACTTTAATATAAACCAATAAATTATTATTTAAATATGAAATATACAAAATTGATATATATTGTCATATCAAATATATTAATTGTGAAAGTATAACATAGAACTTAATAAGAAAAAGATAAGTATCAATTGAATATGTTTTTATTATTTTGTATTCGTGTGAAATCTTCAACTTTTCATAGTATATTGTATCATATAAATATAATTATAAAAAAATAACTATATATAATGTTTAACTATTAAAAATTAAAAATTTCCATTAAAAAAATATTAAAATTAAAATAATAATCATAATTAGATAAATACATTTTAGAATAGAAAATAAAACAGATAAGTTTTACAGTTATATATCTATACTATTAATAAAACAGAAAAAGTTAACATGAAAATTTTACACATGTCGCAACTAGATTAATTCTACATTAAATGTATTCATTTTCAAAAATAAAAAAAGAAAATTAAGTTAAAAAAGGAACTAAGAAAAAAATAAATATATCCATTTATATGAAAAAGGTCACCTTTATATAAGGATAAATTTTAAAAAGATTAAATTTACTATATTTAGAATGATTAAATTCAAATTTTTTAAATAAAAATTTTCTTTCATAAATTTAATAGGTGATATTTGATTAGTAGGATATTTAATATTTATAAACACTATGTTATGCTTTAACTTCTCATTCTTCTACTCTTATTATATAAATAATAAAAATTTTATACATCCAAAAAAAAAAACTATTCTTATCTTATATTCTTAAAAAAATTATATATATTAACTTTATTTTTTGAATCTCTTGCATTGCACAGGTAAAAAAAATACTCATTTATATATAATTTTATAGATGAATGGAATTAATGAAAATTCACCTTCTATTTTCACTTTCATATCAAACACATCCTAAAAACTTCTCATTTCATACTCCATCTATTTCAAAATAGAATAAATAAATATTAAACTAATTTCTTTAAAATATTATTGATTAATATGTAAAATAGATTTGATTAATTAAATGAAAAACAAATAAAACATGCCAGTTTCATTTTATTGTATCTTTTATATGCTTCCTATATTAATAACACATTACTGAAAGAAAATTTTGAATGTTCTTTCGTTCTTTGTCTGATTTCAAACACATTTAGAGTATGATTTGTTTGGGAATTCTTTCAGGCAAAAAGTTATTTTTTTATCAAAAAATATTAATTTTTATATATTTAGATAATTTTTTAAAAATAATTAGAATCTTAAAAAAAATATATTTTCAACTTTTTCTAGAAGCTGAAAAAAATAACTTATGAAAAAAATCACTTTTTAACATTTTTAGCTATCTATAAAAAGTGCGTTTATTTCAGTATTTAAAAAAGTGATTATGAAACTTAAATTTATATATAATTGAAAAAATTAAAAATTGATTTTTTTTTTAGAAGCTACTCTTTTTAGCTTCTCTAAAAATACTGACAATAGATTTTTTAAAAAAATCTAATTATTTTTAAAAAAACTATCTAAATGTATAAAAATTAAATTTTTCAATCAAAAATATAATTTTTTTTGTCCAAAAAATCATAAACAAATACATTCAAAAGTTAAGTTTCAAAATTACTTTTTTTTTAAATAAAAAACAAATGTACCCTTAATCTATTTCCTTAATTAGAATTTTTTTAAAATAAAAATATGTGGAATTCATCAAGTTTTGACATGTGTAAAATTTCTACATATAAAATAAATAGTATGGATTCCTACTAATTTTACTTATGTTTCATTTCATTAATAAAAGACCCGCCCAAACATGTGTCAGTCGGTAGATACATTATGTAGAATCAATCAAAGAATGAAAAGAGGTACTCAACTTTTCTCAGGATGTCCAAAACTTACGAATCTGCGGCACCCATAATTAAGTGAGAAACATAGACATCTTTTTTTAATAGAAATTTAAAATCACCAATAAACTTTGAATTAATATTTTTAATTTAATTTTATTATCTTATTATACTGACCAATCATATATTGATATATTATTAAAATTGTTTAGCTCTTATAATAGCTATTTTGAAAGTTATATATGTGATGTATAATTAATTAACAGTATAAAATATTTTATATTATAAAATTAATCTTTACAATCAAATAGCTTTCTTCACAAATGAAAAGGAAAAAAATCACCGAAGGAGAACCTAGCTAGATCAGGTTTTTTTTTTTTTTTTAAATTCAAAAAAGAAGGGGAAAAGCACATAAATTAATTTTCCCAGATAAGTGCTGAGCATAGTATATACAGATTTCTCATTATTTTACTTTCAAAAAATCTTGAGGATACAAAAGGATGAAACGAAAACTCAAAAACTGCCCATGTTTGAATAGAAAGTTAACGTTGTCTAATTTATAATCTGACATAAGCATGGGACACGCTCAAATTATTAGTTGTGTGTTTCCGGTCCTCGAGCGGTGGGCTATTGGCTTCAATTATTGATAGTTAAAATAGTTGTTTTTTTGTCGAAATTGAATGTTTTAGTATTTTAGCAAATAGTTACGTTTTAGGAATTAAATATTTCAAAAGCATAGAAGGATGTGACTAATCATAGGAGCTGTTACCCACTCAGATTATTGAAAAATATTATATTCACAACTTCCTTTCACAATTTTTTTATGATATTTACCAAAAAAAAAATAGGTATTAATTTATAAAAAATCAGCATATTTATTAAAAATTTAAAATTCTCTTTCTATCTTTTTACCATTTCGTAATTTTTATTGAGAAATTATATGTTAATTTTTGAAAAAATTAATATATTTATTAAGGACATAAAACACCATTTTTTAAAAATAACTATATTAAATTTCTCAAAATCAACACTTGATTTTAAAATAAATATAAAAAAATTTTGGATTGTGGTGTGAATATATGTATTGTAAGGATGATAGAATTCTCCTGATAATAATCTAACCAACTTATTTAGGAAAAAGGTTTTGATGTCATCATGTGAAGAATTATTATTTGAAAGTACATAAAATAGTTTTATATTGCACGTGTAACAGCAATATGCTGGTGGTGAAACAAAATTACTTGATTATTGACTATTTTTAGTATTGAATTACCCTATATCACTCTCCAAATTCACAAGGAAAAGCACCCAAGCATTTATTTATAAAGATTATTTAAACTTTATTCTTAAGAAATATGATACTTTTTATGCTCAAAACTGATTGAACATCTTGAATGTAAAATTTGTAGAACTATACATCTTTTAAATATTAACAAAATTTTAATTGTATTTTATTATTAGTTATCTCAATGATAAATTTGGTAAAAAAAATTTATATTTATTATTGGTTATCTTACTAGATTCACTACTAATATAAACTGAAATTCTCAGCTTCATAGGCAGATTTACTTACATGATGATTTGATTTTCTCCGTGTGAAGTTGGTGTTTCCCAAAGTGCTGTATAAATATAATTGTTTCTTTTCTATGGTATATAATGGATAGAGCGTAATTGAATGAACTTATTGTTCATAATATCCATGCAGATGTTGAAATAGACAATCTTCCTATGGAAATTGAGGACACACAATACCCAAAGACCTTCTTCTTCGAACATGAGCTTTATCTAGGCAAAAGAATGAAGGTGCAGTTCAGCAAGCGTCACTTTGCGCAACCGTGGGGTGTTTTCAGTTGGCTAAAACACATTGAGAGAGAAGGATATACTTTTGAAGGGTTATGTGTGAAGAAGGCTCCTATTAAGGGAGAAGACAAGTAGTGTGCAAAATCCTTGGGAACACTGATCGGTTTCTCCATTTCAAAGCTTGGGAAGAACATTCAAGTAAGCTTCAAGTTCCTTTGTCGCTAAACAGGAGCAATACACTGCGGAAGGAATATAAAATCTTGGAGACAAGGCAGTGATGTGTCACAGGCTGAATTGTGTTTTATTGCCATGAAATCAATGCAACAACGGCTCTCATGGTTCAATTGATGGCTGGTGATGGAACAAAAACTCAGGCACTAGCTGTTTGCCACGCTGATACTTCTGGAATGGATCATGAAATGCTTTGTGAGGCCGTAAAGTTGACCCTGGAACAAACCCTGTTTGCCATTTCCTTGGCAATAACGCGCTTTTATGGGTTCCCGGTTTAGTTTTGGACAATGCCCACCATACGAACATAGCTAGTTAAGTACTCTCTCCCAAGGAACCCGCAGATTTGTATCAAAATATATGTACTATTATCTACTCTGTTTGTACAAGGCCTTTTCTGGCTAGAGCTAGAATTGGTGCTACTGCTACCTCTGTACTGTGCTACCTAGTGTAGCACGATCGTTTGTGATCGATGTGCTTTGATGATGTTATGTAATTAATAAAATAAAAATGCAGTGTGCTTCATATCATATAAAATATCTTCTTGGTTCTTCTTTTCACATGGACTTATTCCATTGTCATGTTTGTAAATGGGAAGTAGACATCATAGCTAGCTGCAACTTAGTAGAGTTGCAACGTCACTCAAGTGGATATATATATATATATATATATATATATATATATATATATATATATATATATATATATATATATATATATATATATATTCTGTTCTTTCGTTTCGGTATATGTAAGTCCTACCTAGCTACAACAAAGATGAAATTCTATTTTTAAACCTAATGTTGGGTTTTATTTCCATGAAGCCAGTGCAATAAGAGCTTATATATAGTTCCATTGGTGGCTGCTGATGGAACCAAAGCCAAGGCACCAGCTACTCGCCATGCTAATTCTGCAGAATGGAATTTGCGGCTAATATGGTTTCTCAAATCCTCAATGTTAAATTGGGAACTGATCCCGTTTGGCATTTCCCAGGCAAAAAGAATTTTCTTTGGGCACCATTTTAACCATGAATCAATAATAAGGCCTAAGCCAGCTGAGTTCTATACTATTGGGTCTATTTAATTAGAATTTTGGAAGAAGTACTTTTTCAAAAATATATTTAGAAACAAAAATAAAGTAAAAGTAGTAAATTATTTTATATTTAAATGTAATTATAAAAATATCTTTTATTAAAATCAGAATTTGTTAAATTATTTAGATGTGATAAATATAAAAATATTTTTTTAGTATAAAATTATAATTTAATGGATAAGGAGAGATACTTTTTAAAAAAAGTTAAAGATAAAGTAGTAAAATTGTATGAAAAAGTGATAGATTTGAAATTTGAAACTATTTTCTCTCTTTTATACTATTTCTATTTTTGGGAGAATCAGTTCTCTACCTGCTCCTCAAAAAAGTAGAAAAAATTGATTATTGTTTGTTTTTACTTTTTCGAAAAAGTACAAACAAACATTATAAGAATTTTTTTTTCAAAAAGGGAAATAATCTTCATCTCATCAACTTGAAAATGAAAAAGTGTATTAGAAAATAAATAAATTAAAAATTAAAATTTTCTCGTCTAAATTGAATTGAAAATTGCACAGGAAATTATTAATACAAAATAAAAATATATAGTGTAAATCATTGCTACTGTAATAGTGTTACTTTTGCGTTTGTATAAATTTTTTTTATCAAAATAGTTTTAAGAGTGTGTGTGTGTATATATAAACTTAACTTGCATTTAAATTTTTTTTATAATTAACTTTCCTTTAATTTATACTCTATTAAAATGGATAAAACAAATTATTCAGTTTTTGATGCCGTTAAATTTTAAACTCCATTCAGCAATCGAGCATGTCTTTCATGTGACCATATTGAGGGAAGTTTAAAGCACGAATCATGTGAATTTTTTTTTTTAAATGGTCAATTAATCATGCTACATTTAAATAATTAGTAGTGTTTGGAATAATAACAATTGAGAATTAATTCAAATTCATTTGAATTGACTTGATTTATAAATTAAATATTATATTTAAAAAATTATATAAAATGAAATTCAATTTGATTTATAACAATTATTATGTTTAGAATTCATTAGTTAGCAAGTATTAGGAATGATATAATAAAAAAATTAATTTGATTTGATTTGATTTAAGTCAAATTAAGTCCTACTTTTATCAAATTTGATAGAGTTCAAAAAATAAAGCAATCAAATCCTTTAAAATTTGTCAACTCAAGTCTTGTCTTATTTTTAAAAGTTCCAAACATAGAATTTACATATAAAATCAATTCTCATTTTTATCTATTCTAAACACTACCTTATATATCTTAACTCTTAATTATTTATGTGAGATTAAATAATCAATTTTACTCATTTTTATGCTTGAGTGCAAGTATGACTCACACCAAAGTCTTTTATATTATGTTTGAATGATAAAAAATGGGGGAAAAGGAAAAGAAAGAATGGGAAAGAGAACAACTTCCTTTATTAGGGAGTTCTTTTTTGTGCTTCTCATGAATGTAACCCTTATTAGGGAGTTTAAATATAAATAATAAAGAAAACGAACTTAAGGGGGATTTATTTCCTGCCTCTTCCTTTCTAAGGCTTATTTCTATTTTTTTTTTTCAAAAAATTGTGGTCAAGTGGAAGAACTTAAAATTATAACTTATAAATAAGCGAGTGGCTATTGCCGCACCCTATTATCTATTGTCACACTTTTTTTATTACTTTTGTTTTGATATTTCTAAAATATCCTCAATTAAAAGTTATATTTAACTTTTATCTATTACCACTCTCATATTCAAAATCATATTTATTAATTATACTAATTAGTATTAAATACAAAAATTGACCAAAAAAAATTAAAAGACAAATCTTAATACATATAAAAATAATATTATATATATAGATTAATTAAATTAAATGTAAAATCGTATAAAAAAATGAGTAATTTTTATTCAACTTAACTAAAATTAATAATATTATATATATAGATTAATTAAATTAAATGTAAAATCGTATAAAAAAATGAGTAATTTTTATTCAACTTAACTAAACTTTTGTGTTATATTATATTTGATTATTTTTATTTGAGAAATATCCTTCTGTTAAATTTTTAAACGTATAAAAATTTAGCATTTTACTCTTCAAAAAAATTTAGCGTTTTAAAATTATAAAGAATTCAAAGCTACAATTTGAGAAATCAAAATATATGAATTCAATACAACTTTATGTATATTTAAAACATACATATACATTATAAAACAAAAAAACATTTTTTTCACTTGATTCTTTGATCTTTTAATAGTTTTTATTGTAGCAAAAAAATTACAATAGTTACATATAACTTTTTAAAATATATAAATTAATTAATAGGATAAGTTTTTTTTAAAAAAAAAAGAACTTTACTAACTTACCCTCAAACTTATGAGATAGAGTGCAATATTGAGGTGAGATTGAGGTTTGGTATAATTTTAATGAAGAATGGTATTTGTATTTTACTCTTTTAATTATTATATATTAATTATTGATTTTGGCCCATGCTATCTTTATTTCCAAGATCCATTCCTAGCAATAGAAAAGTATCATAGAAATATTATATTAGAAAAAATATTAATCAAGATTTTATTACCAAAAAAAAAAATAGTTCAGTTTGTAAATAAATTAGGCTTAGTGTGAATTTGATTTAATAGGCTAATTTTTTTTAAAAGTATTAAATTAAAAATAGTCATTTTTTGTATTTAATATTAATTAGTATAATTATTAAATATAATTTAGAATATGAAAGTGACAATAGACAAAAGTTAAACTCAATTTTTAATTGAAAATAGTTTAGTAATATTGAAATAAAAGTAATAAAAATGGTGTGGCAATAGACAATAAGATATGGTAATAGCCACTCCTATAAATAATATAATTATTCTGTTTCATTCTTTTACAATATAATTTCCGAATAAAATTGATAAATTTCTATTCCATTCCTTATTAATCACCCAAATAAAGAGGAACATAGCTTTGTTCCATTTATTGCTTAATCTATTCCCACTAATTTTGTTTTATTGCATCAATAAAAAAACCTCATCCATATATAGTGTCAGTCTTTGTATGTATTATGTAGAATCAATCAGTAATGAATGAAAATAGAAGCACAACTTTTCTCTAGGATACCCAAAACTCACGAATATGTGGCACCCATAAATGATGAAACATAGATATCTCTTTTAATAGAAAGAAATTAAAAATCATCAATAAAGCCAAAATTAGTTTTTTAAATATATTTTTTTTGTCTTAATAGAATCACCAGTTTCCGAGCCCATTATCAAAAAGCTGATTAATTTGGCCCTTTTTTAAATATAATTTTAGTATAGTTATATTGATATCAAATTATGTATTAATATATTATTAAAATTACTTGGCTGTTACAATAATTATTTCAAAAATTATATATATATATATATATATATATATATATATATATATATATATATATATATATAAAATGTCTAATAATTAATTAATAGTGTAAAATATTTTACAATAAGAATATATTAAAATTAATCTTTACAAGTGAATACTTTTGTTCACAAATGAAAAGGAAAACCACCCAAGGAGAACCTAGCTAGCTAGCACTAACCAAGATTTTTTATTCCGAAACGAAGGGGAAAAACACATAAATTAATTTTCCCATATAAGAGTTGAGCCAAGAATATACAGATTTCTCCTTATTTTATTTTCACAAAATCTTGAGGAAGGTAACTTTCCAGCTAATTTTTTTCAAAATAACTTGAGGGAAGGTGTCTTTCCAACTAATTTTGTTACGAAAGGATGCAATGAAAACTAATAAACTGCACATGTTTGGAATATAATTGAATGTTTTTGGTCCTCTAGTCGTTGCCTATTGGCTACAATTATTGATTGTTAAAACGTTGTTTTGGTCGAAATTGAATGTTTAAATATAGCATTTTATTAAATAGTTTTAGGAATTAAATATTTCAAAAGCATAGAAGGATAGGACTAATCACACCTACTCAGATTAGGTATAGGAAAAGTTATGTTATCTGTACTAAAATTTTTTCAACCATTGTATCGATTCACTTCCATCCATTATTGGATAAAATATAAGACTCAGATCAAGTGAAGTCTATACCCTATCTAAATGAGAGTGAGTTGGTACGGAGACTGAAAATTTTTTTTACATGATTTCACAATTTGCATGGAGTCCACAGCCTATCATATGCTCAGCTTCATTTCACAATTTTTTCATTCATGATATTTACAAGAAAAGTACGCGTTAATTTATAAGAAATCAATAATCAAGTGCCACACCGAATTTTGTTTCACTAGTAGCATTGCTATCATGGATGCGATATATAAAACTCTTTAATATACTTTCAAATAGTTAATTCTTCACATGTCACATGAAAACCATTTTTCCTAAATAATTTGGTTAGATTATTTTCAGGATAATTCTATCATCCTTGCAATACATATATTCTATACAATACAATTCAGTGCCTACACTAAACAATAGATAAAGCATAACGTATAGGGAGCATTCCTTTAATTTGCACAACCTTTTGGTGTTTTCGGTTAGCTAAAACACGATAAAGACCCCGAGAGAAAGGGATATAATTTTGAGGAGGTATATGTAAAGAAGGCTCCTGCTAAGGGAGAACATTCAGGCGCTTTCAACTTCCTTCGCGGCTAAACAGGAGCAAATACACTGTGGAAAGGAGTACAAAATCTTGGAGACAAGGCAGTGATGTGTCACAGGCTGAATTTCCAAAGGTTGTATTTTATTGCCATGAAACAAATGCAACAACGGCTTTCGTGGTGCAATTGGTGGCCGGTGAAGGAACAAAAACTCAGGCACTAGCTTTTTGCCACGGTGATGCTTCTGGAATGAACCATGAATTGCTTCGTTATATTCTAAAAGTTGACCCTGGACCTAACCCTGTTTGCCATTTCCTTGGCAATAACGCAGCTTCTTGGGTACCCAATTTAGTTGTGGACAATGCCTACCATACAAACACATCTAGTTAAATCTCTCTCAGGTAATCTGCTGACTCGTATCAAAATATATGTACTATTATCTGGCGAAGGCTCTCAAGCACTTTGTTAAACAAGGTGCTTCAAGCACCGCCTAATCTCAGGGGAGAGATTTGGCAGTATATGACTATACCACAATCCACTGGTATACCATAACAATTCTCATTACCTCTCTTACAACTTCCCTCCCCTTCCCCCTTGATTCCTCGGCCACTATTATCTAATATGTTTGTACAAGGCCTTTTCTGGCTAGAGCTGGGACTGATGTTACCTATGTGTACTATGCTACCTGTGTAACACGATCGTGTGTGATTATCTTTTCATATTAAAATTTCTCATGATCTTATTATATATTATTTTTTATTGTTAATTAGATTTTTTTATAAGTCCTAAATTTGGATCTATATTCTTGATTAATGATAAAAAATAATATATAATAAAATCATATAAAATTTTAACATAAAAAGATTCATTCCCATATAATCGATCACTCATCAATACTTTGATGGCTTCTATAATTAACAAAATAAAAATACAGTGCACTTCATTTTTTTTTTTTTTTGGTGACTAAAAGGGGCCAAGCGGCCCAAACAACGAACAAATTAACTACGAGGGTGTATTTGTTTATGCTTCTAATAATAATAAAAAAAAATACCTTTGTAAACCTTTTTAAAAAAGTAATTATAAAATTTTTGTTGTTCTTTGTTTACTGCTCTTCACATGGACTTACTCCATTATCATGTTTGTAAATGAGAAGTAGACATCCTAGCTATCTCAACTTAGTAGAGTTGCAATGTGACTCAAGTGGACATATTTTTCGTTTCAGTACATGTAAGCCCTACGTACAACAAAATAGAAATTCCATCTAGCCTTGACTAACCTTTAAACCTAATGTTGGGTTGTGGCTGCTAAGTGAACCAAAGCCAAGGCACTAGCCACTTGCCATGCTAATTCTGCAGAATGGAATTTGCGGTCAATATGGTTTCTCAGATCCTCAATGTTAAATTAGGAACTGGCCTCGTTTGGCATTTCCTAGGCAAGAAGAATGTTCTTTGGGCACCATTTTAAGTTTTAACCATGAATATAAGGCCCGCTTTATATGCTAGTCAGTCGTCTCTACTATTTCCTAAACACCATCGGTTATGTATCCTGCATGAAAATAAAATATTATATATTAGTATTTTTGACCCGTGGAATACACCAGAATAAAAAAGATATTTTTAATTTAAAATTTAATCAAACAAATATTAATCTCACTAATAAATTTAATATGTAAAATCGATTGAAATGGAAAAAGTTTAATTCATTCATTTTTTAAGTATGTTTATAAGGTTTTAAATTTAATGTATAAAATTTCAACATATTATACAAGTAAAAAGTCGAAAATACATTGCTCATATTTTGCAATAGGAAATAATTAAATTATGAGTAAATATCTCTTTTAATCTTGATATTTTGAAGTTGACATTAGTAAAATCATCTTAAAAAAATTTAATATTAATTTAATTCAAAAACTTCAAATTTTTTACATCAATTTTATCATTTTGTTAAATCATCAGTAACTTTCGTGACAATTCATCCTAGTTAGTATGTTAGTGCACTACTACATTGCTTATTTTTCTTTATTGACAAATGAAAAGAGATAATTTTGATCTCATCAACTTGAAAATTAAAAAAAAATATTAGAAAACAAATAAATTAAAAATTAATTTTTTTTAATCTAAATTCTTAAGTATCAATGCAAATATATTAATCTCGATCCTCATTCTCACGACACCCAAATTGAATGAAATGAAATTGGGAAGACTATTATGTTAAGGATGAGAAATTACTCATCATTTTACGAAAGAATGAAATTGATATCAAAATTTAAAATATTATGATTGAATTATTAAATTTTTTTAGGACCAAACTGATATTATATGTAAAATGTGAGGACTACAAAAAAAAAAAACTCTTAAATTATTTTATCCTTTCATATCCAGCATGATTATCTGCATTTCAAATTAAAATTACCAAAGAGAGATGTGCATTTTTTACTCACTATACTATATTTAATTTTTAGTAACATTTATAAACCAAAAGTGTTGTTAAAATTCTTTAGCAACATTTAAAAAATATTGGTGAAAATGTAAAAAATATCGTTAAAACTCTTTAACAATATTTTTACAAGTGTAGTATATGGTTATGTTACAAAAGAGTTTTTCTAACATTTCTATATAATTCATTAACATTTTTTAAATGTTAGTAAATCTCAATTATGTTGTAGTAATTTTTTTATAGTACGCAAGAAAGTTCACACTTGAGTTGATATTATTATTTGGATGGGGTGCTTTGGAAATAGATTATTTGCGTTTTCAAATCTAGCAAACATATTAACGTATATTACTCAGTTTATAAGAAATATTATATGAGGGATTCAACTACTTTGGCTCTATCTTCAGTCGCGTCAAACTCGACTTTGAAGAAACCCTAGCCCAAATCATGCAAATTGAATCCACCGATAGGTTTAATTTCTATAGTTTTTTTGAGGTTAGCTCTCATGGTCAGGAAGCCCACATTCTTTTTTAGTAGCTTTATCACCAAATCATCCTCCCACGAGGTGCTCAGTTCCTCAAGAATCGACTTTTGAAGATAAATCTTTGGCAGAAGACAATTTCCATCTTCTAGTTTCGCCCTGGCTAGTCCCTCCTTAAATTAACATGTCCCCTCTACTTCTTGTGCACGAAAGTTGAAACTATCGTGGCACCCAACAATTTCTCCTTGAAGAAGACACCTTCAACTCGATTTCCCCTGCATCAGGGGGAAAACAATGACAAAGAGGTGGATATGCACGTAATCAAAGCAGTCTAGCAGGAAGAAACCCTCGTAATGAAAACCTGATCAACTTCAGAGTTTTCCCTTTTATGTCCTGACAGGAACTCAAAATTAAATTAAAGCATATAAATAATATAATTATTCCATTTCATTCTTTTACAATATAACTTCTAAATAAAATTAATGAACTTATTATGCCCCATTCCCTTATTATACAATCGCTCAAACAAAGAGAAATATAACTTTATTCCATCTATTCCTTTCCCTTTTTAATCTATTCCTACTAATTTTATTTTTCTTTCATTTCGTTAATAAAAAAGCCACCCAAGCATGCTGTCAGTCGTTGGATATATTATATAGAATCAATCAGCATAGAATGAAAATAGGAGCTCAACTTTTCTCAGGGATATCCAAAACTTACGAATATGTGGCACACATAATTAAGTGAGAAACATTGATATCTTTTTCTAATAGAAATTTAAAATTACCAATAAAAATTGAAACTAATATTTTTAATTTAATTTTAATACATTGTTATGACATTCAATCATATATTGATATGTTATTTACAATTATTTAACTCTTACTATAACTATTTCAAAAGCTATATTTCTATCTAATAATGAAAAGATAATTTCTATTTCTCATATTTTAACATAAACGTTAGATTAGAAATGGAATTACAGAAATTGAATCATAGCCTCAAGTTTCACCTAATTGATTTCCTAAACATATCACATTCATTTCCTTACAATTACATTTTGGCAATGTTGATTAGAAACAAAATCACAAAACGAAAGAGAGACATTTTAAAATTGAGAAAATAAAAATAGAATATGAGGTAGGCACTCCGTAAAATAATGTTTAGTAAAAGTAAAATCAGCTAGCATTTCCAACTTGGAGACATGACGGTGATAATATTCTCATCTTATACTTTTTTTTATTGTCTCGAGGTAATGATCAATTAGGCGAAGAAAACTTCTGGCATCCAAAAAACCACTCTTGCCATGACATGATACAAACTATCAATAAATGCTGCCTCTCATAGGCGGTGTTACTCACCCAGATTATTGAAAGTATTATATTCACAACTTGGTTTCACAATTTTTTTAGTCATATTTACCAAAAAAAAAGGGTTACATATTAATTTATAAAAAATTCAGTATATTTATTATAAAATTAAAATTCTCTTTCTATATTTTTATCATTTTGTTCTTTTTATTGAGAAATTATATGTTAATTTTTGAAAAATTTAATATGTTTATTAAGGACATAAAACACCTCTTTTTTTTAATAAATATATTAAGTTTCTCAAAAATAACACTTGATTTTAAAATAAACATAAAAAAATTTGGGATTGTGGTATACATGATATGTATTGTAAGGATGATAGTATTCTCCTGATAATAATCTAACCAAATTATTTAGGAAGAAGGGTTTGACGTGATCATGTGAAGAATTAATTATTTGAAAGTATATAAAATAGTTTTTATACTACATCTGTAATATCAATGCTAGTAGTGCAACGAAATTAGGAGTGACACTGATTATTGACTATAATTGAATTATTATAAACTTTTTAATCAACAAGGCTGATATCATGTTAAAAATCAATTATGATCTAAAAGCTTAAATTATTAGGCACTTTTTCATTTTAAAGGGACTAATTTATTTAATGCGAAATTTAGGAAGAATCAATTTAGTGGTTTTTTTTAATTAAAATATAGAAATTCAAAATCATCAATGGAAACTAAAGTAGATATATATATATATATATATATATATATATATATATATATATATATATATATATATATATATATATACTGCAGATGAAAAGGACAAGTGGGCTAGCTAGTAATAGCCCAGATTTTTTTATCCAAAAATGAAGGGCCAAAACAATATTCGAATAGAAAATTAAAATTGTGTCTAATAGGATAAAAATGTGCATGAAACACGCTAAGATATATATTTATTTTTTGGGTTGCGTGGCTACAATTATTTTTATTAACACGAGGTTATATTATTAAGATTATTAAAATGGGTTAAATTTATAGGATCAATATGTTTATCTATAAAAAATATGTGGATTGAGTTTAAAAAATAATAATTTATTTAAATTAATTTATTTTCAGCCTAATTCATTTAACTTGCAGATTAAGCGAGCCAACCGCCATGAGTAAATAGATTGGCTCATTTATCTGTATTTCTTTGTTTTAATAAATTTATATAAATTTAGAATATCAAAATATAATTTAATAATTAAATTTAGGGTATCATTATTTTTTTAATCAAAAATAATTTTTAAAACATGAAAAAAAAGGCTAGCACATTTAAGATCATAGATCTACCTTAAATGAGTCGAGCTAGTAAATTTTGGCTTGCAAACTAAAAGGCCCAACCTATTTAGATTGTTAATTTTACGAGCTTAAATGAATTGACTCAACCTATTTGATAGCCCTATACAATATTGATTGTTAAAAAAGGATTCCGGTAGAAATTCATTGTTTAAAAATATTATTTTAGTAAACCAGTAAAGACTTTTAGCAATTAAATATTTCAAAGGTTTAGAAGAATGGGGCCGATAATAATCTAATTAAGTTATTGAGGAAAGAGTAATATTATTTTTATATATAAAATAAATAAAGGAATGAATGCGTATAGAAAGATAAAGATTCAAGGTATCTTGTGAAGTGAATACGATAAAGGTTTGTTGTCTTCTCTTTTTATGATCAATGTTCAATTCTATGTCTACAATTTTTTTCTTTTAATGAATCGCAAGTATTAGAAAGTCCACTTGACTCTAATTAATTTAATTTAAGTTTGATTGACCTAACTATTATAAAAGTAAAATTTTTCTAATATTAATTTTTCCATCTAAAAGATTTAAATTTAAGACTTTATTTAAGGAGAATAAATATCAAATTATTTAAACTAACTACACGATAGTTCTATATATATATATATATATATATAATTTTTTGTAAAAAAAGTTTTGATATCATGTGAAGAATTAATTATTTAAAGTTTAATAGTGTACTTTTGCAGTTATTTAATTATTTAATATTTTAAGAAAATTACAACAATATAAGTTAATGTTGTTTTTAATATTTGAATAGAAAATTAACGTTGTTTATAATATAATATGATAAGATGTGCATGGAACACGCTATAATTATTTATTATTATTTTTTGGGGGTTACATGACGACAATTGTTGATTGTTAAAAAAGTAGTTTGGTAAAAATTGATTGTTTAAAAATATTATTTCAGTAAATTGCTAAATACTTTTAGCAATTAAATATTTCAAAAGTTTAGATGAAAAATTGTTAATGTAAAATAATTTTATACAGATATTCAATAATATATTACTATATTAATAAAAATATTTGTCTTAATTATTTATTATCTTAAAAATCTTATAAATAGAGGCATATAGTTAAATAATAATGTAAAATTTTTTTATATCGATAATACATTAAAATTAATCTCTTAAAAAAAGGGACCAATAATAATCGAATCGAATTATTGTGGAAAGAGTAATATTATTTAAATATTAAAAGTAAATAAAATAGTGAGTACATATATAAAAATAACGGTATAAAGAACCTTTTGAGTGAATATGATAAAAGTGTTCTATTTTTCTCTTTTTATGATCAATGTTTACTCTTATATCCACTTTTTATGTCCAAATAATATTGTTATTTGAGAAAAAAAAGTTTTGATATCATGTGAAGAATTAACTATTTAAAAGCTTAATGATGTACTTTTGCAATTATTGAATTATTTAATAGTATAACAATTGCTTAAAATTATATCAATAAAACTTGATCCTAATTTATATATAACTAAAAGTATAAGAGAAGGCTATAGTGCCCCTTACTTGCAATGGTACCATACACTTTGTGAAAATGCAACATGATATGTGGGTGAAATTTGTTAAAATTGATGGATGTATGCGTACGTCAACAATTCATGGTGCACTGCAGTAAAGTCACATAAATTATTTACACTGTCAGTCAATAAAAATAGTGAAAAGTGTCAACTTATACAAATAACTACCTATTATAATAGGGATCCACCATGATTTCTCACTTTTCCCTATTTATATTGATTGAAAGTGTAAAATTATTTTATACTATTAGTACATACAAATTAAACTCTAATATTAAATAATATATATATATATATATATATATATATATATATATATATATATATATATGTCTATTTTTCCTATAGAAAGGACATTTTTCCTCTATAAATTGTTCCTCTGATGGCTGTCTTTCAACGTCACATTTTCTATATGCTATCTCACAACCTAAACTAAATGGAGTTTCGTCGCCTAGTCATCCTTTCAGCTTTTTTCTGTGTAAGCTTCATCTCTCTTCAGTAGGGTGGAAAAAAAAGTGAAGCCTTCTATGCCACCAGTTTTCTGAGATTTTCTGCCATTTCATGTGCTCCAAAAATTATTGCATTTATATATATATTTGATGATAATTTTATTTTATTTTGAAACTTTTGGCAGCTTGCACTCCTAGCAAGCCATGTCCAAGCATCTCTACCTGCTGAAGATTATTGGCAAACCCTGTGGCCTAACACTCCCATGCCTAAAGCTCTGAGGGATCTTCTGCAAGCTGGTCGGTAGCATGACTGTGAAGTGCAGATTCCAATCTGCTACTTTTTAACTCTAAAGTTTCTTTTATGTTAATTATTTGGCTGTTTTAAGTCCTTAGTTTAGTATATCTTGCTTGGCTGATGGCCAAAACGTTGAAAAATAGTGATAATAATGTACGAAAATTTATTGTTGGTCCAATTTTTTTTCTTTGTTTCTATTGTGTTATATACATAAAATCTTGACGAAATACCATGCCTTTCTTTCACTCCAATCTAGTGTATACATCACCGGAAACAAGTTGCTACTTGCATGAAATCCTAAATATTTTCTCTCTTTTTTTTTTTTTTTGGATTTAAGTTTTCAAGGACCATATTGTGATATTCTCAATTTCAAATTTTTCACATTCAACGAAGACAAATATTAAAGAATTAGAATTTTGTTTATTTTTTCAATCAAAATAATTTGACATTAACTTTTAGATGATTAAATAATTTCTATTATTTTATTTTATCTATACGAAAAATTATTTATATATTTTTGTCAAAAAATTTTAGTTATTTTCTCTGATAATATGTTGGTAAGGATAGATAAATATGGAATAATAATTTAGCTCTAGTTGTAGTTGTTTAGAAAATAATAAACGTTAGATAGTCAAGAATCTTTGTCAAAATTTATTTGCTTGAATAATGTAACATAATTAATTCTTATATGTGTAACTGAATCACGCTATTTCATTTCATTTAAGAGTTTTATTGGTATATATTAATAGTGTAAAATGGTTTTACACTGTCAACTAATAGAAATACTGGAAAGTAAAAAATCTTGATAGACCTTTCATTATAATGGGTGGTTATTTATATGAGTTGATATTTTTTTGTTATTTTTATTGGCTGATAATGTAAAACTATTTTATATTGATAGTTTATTTAAATTAAATTCTTCATTTAATAACTATCTTTACTTTCTTTCAAAAATGTAGATGCTACCACGTATCAAACTGGCTATGGCAAAGTGAGTAACCCCACAAGAAGCAAAGATACAGTACCGAATGGTGTCTTTGTCTTTGTACATGACCTAGAGTCCACAAAGCATTCTTATGAACCAAACACAGTTGCAAAAACCTTCCCATTCTATCTCTATAGCAAAGGGAGAGATCTCACAAGAAGCACCATTCCAAAAACCTTTCCATTCTATCTTTATGGCAAAGGGAGTGAATCGAGTGATATCACAAGAAGCACAGTTCCAAAAACCTTCCCATTCTATCTCTATGGAAAAGGGAGTAAGTCAAGTGAGAATGACATCACAAGAAGCACAATTCCAAAAACCTTTCCATTTTATCTTTATGGCAAAGGGAGTGAATCGGGTGACCTCACAAGAAGCACAGTTCCAAAAACCTTCCCATTCTATCTATATGGAAAAGGGAGTGAATCGAGTGAGAATGACATCACAAGAAGCACAATTCCAAAAACCTTTCCATTCTATCTTTATGGCAGAGGGAGTGAATCGGGTGACCTCACAAGAAGCACAGTTCCAAAATCCTTCCCATTCTATCTCTATGGAAAAGGGAGTGAATCGAGTGAGAATGATATCACAAGAAGCACAATTCCAAAAACCTTTCCATTCTATCTCTATGGCAACGGGAGAGACCTCACAAAAAGCACGGTTCCAAAAACCTTCCCATTTTATCTCTATGGCAAAAGGAGTGACCTCACAAGAAACACAGTTCCAAAAACCTTCCCATTCTATCTTTATGGCAAAAGGAGAGATCTCACAACAAGCAAAGACACAATACCAAATGGCACCTTCTTCTTTGAACATGACCTTCTTCCTGGCAAAAAACTCAATCTAGAGCCCACAAAGCCTTCAGATGAGTTCACTTTCTTACCAGACACAGTTGCAAGAACCATTCCATTTTCCAGCAGCAGACTCCTAGCGATTCTGAACCGTTTCAACATAGAAGCCAAGTCAACCGATGCAGAGACGGTGAAACACACGCTTGAGATTTGTGAGAGCCCTTCCATGCACGGAGAAGAAAAGTACTGTGCAAAATCCTTGGAGTCACTGGTCAATTTCGCCGTTTCAAAGCTCGGAAAGAACACAAGGCTACTTTCAACTGAGTTCGAAAAGCGAACACAGAGCAGACAATACAGTGTTGTGGAAGGGATGAAGAAAAATGGAGACAAAGCAGTGGTATGCCACAAAATGGATTACCCCTATGCTGTGTTTTATTGCCACAAAATAGATACAAGGTCCTATACCGTTCCATTGGTGGCCACTGGTGATGGGACAAAAGCTAAAGCATTAGCAGTTTGCCACACTGATACTACACACTGGCATGCAGATCATGTTGCTTTCAAGCAGCTCAATGTTAAGCCCGGAACTCTCCCTATTTGCCATTTTCTTGCCACTGACACCGTTCTTTGGGTACCCAATTTAGCCTTGAAAGGGATGATGGAATCGTCTCCCGAAGAAGGTAAACGTTGATGTACAAGGTGTCGTGCATGTTGGTCTTCTTTTCTGGCTGGTATTATGTCTGCATTATAATGTAAAATCTGTGCTAGTTCGAATAATGTGTGTACTCTATCTAATATCTTCTAGAAGGTGGTCAAGGTAATAACGCAATGATGCTGTAAAATCTTCTTGAAGTTGGTCAATGTATAATACAATGATGCAGTAAAATAATGTTGTGTTTGATTTGTTTGTGATATCTTGTTTGTCATTGTATATATGCAAGAATAAAAGTATATATGACGACTTTAAATGGGAAATCGCCATCCTAAACACCGGAGCACCATGCAAGAAACTAGCTAGAATCTGCTTTAGTTTTCATCAATATGCTCAAATAAAGAAGAGATTCCAGACCAACTTGGCTAAGGCTTACAAGTGATGATAACTATTTTAAACTTACTTATGTTGCATGGATCAGAGTATGAATATTTGATACGGTATGATATGATATGCAAATACGATAAATTTATAAAATATATATTAAATAAAATGTTATAATTATATCATAAAAATAAAAATTAATAAAATATTTACCAAAAATAATAATATAATTAGAGCAAAATGATTGATATATATGGACAAAATTTAGATTTTTATCTTTACATTTTTTAAATAACAAAACTTTTAACATAATAGATATCCACTAAAAGAAAATTTTTTAGAGATATATAAAAAATATGAATGCTGATCTGGCCAAAAAACAAAAAAAACAGAATGCTCAAGTATAATAGATTATTGATATAGGATACGAGTATTAATATGGATACGTCACCAATTTCGAACTATTTGTGAACCATAAGATACCCAATTTAGCCTTGAAAGGGGTTGATGGAATGGTCTCTCCAAGGTGATAATTAAAAGTTGATGTATGCATGTAGGACTTTTTTTCTGGCTGGTATTGTATTTGTATTATAGCGTAAAATCTGTGCTAGTAGAACTGAGTATGTACTCTATCTAATATCTTGTAAAAGTTGGTCAAGGTAATATAATGCGCAATAAAAGAATGTTGTGTTCGATGTGATATTGCCTTGTTGGTCATTGTATATACTATAGAATAAAAATATAATGATTTTAGATAGGAAATCGCCATCCTAAAGGCCAGAGCAGCATGAAGGAGACTTGAATCGGCTTTTGTCTTAGTCAATTAATGCTGAAAATAAAGAACGAGTTTCCAAACCAACTTGGCTAAGGCTTGCAAGTCATGTAACTGGTTTTTTTTTTTTTTTTTGGTAATAGAAAATTTAAATGGATTTGGCACCTACAGGCAATTTACGAGATCACCTACTAATGAGATCCTTACATCGGTAGCGGAAATCAAATTCGGATGCTTGTGGGATTTGAGTCAATTCTTTATCAACTATGCCAATCCTCGTTGGCAATGATGTAACTAGTTTTAATTGTTCTATTCACTTTCTAGATGAGGAAGAAAATAACATAGCAATGACTCCTTTCTTAAAAGATTTTATGGGCGCACTAGGATTCATGAAACAATAAGAACAAGTCTGCATTCAATCATCAGATTTGGAGGCGTGAAACCTGATACCCGACCTAACATAAAAACCCCCATATCTACATGCATGTATTTCATTTTACTAAAAAAAAAAAAAAAGCCCTTACTAGCCCATCCATCTTTACTTAACCCAATAACCTTCAATCCCTCATTTTAAAAAAATATGAATGAATGACATAAACCCACAAGCACAAGCCCTAGCCACCAAATGCCATCACCTCGCATATATTATGAATTATCTCTCCTAAAAACTTAAGCTATTGGATAAAGGTATATAAACGATTTTTTGTCTTAATATATCCCCTCACGCAAGAGCTTTTTTTGGGCTTTAAATGTGGACAATGCATATGCCCATTCTACCTTGTGCCAAAATTAAACTTTTTTATTTTGAAGAATGGGGCAAATGAGGATTGAACTATAGACTTTTTGGTCATAGAGGCTCTAGTACTACTATACCATGAACTATCTCTCTAAAAAATTCAAGCTATTAGGTAAAGATACATAGATAGTTTTATGTGTTAATAGCACAACCTTTGCCCATCCATCGATGTCCTCCCTTGTGCCGCAAACCATTACTGCATGACCACCCTTGTCCGTCCGTCAACCTCCTCCCCTGTAAAACTCCATTGCAGTCTACTTCCATCATGTGATCTCACATCGCCGGCTGCCATTGCTGCACTGCTACATGAGCTTTGCCAGCCACTACGGCGTCTTACTTCTCACTGCTACACCAAGCTCCATATACGGTTGTTAAACGAGCTGGGTTGGCCCATTTAAGCCAGTCCCGTTTAGGCCTACAAAATAAATAGACTAAACAGGGTTTGCCTGTTTAGCCCGTAAGCTAAAATTTTTCAGCCTGGCCTATTTAAAACTAGGCCACAGTCTTAACAGGTTAGCCCTATGTTTTTTTTTCTTTTCTTTTCATGTTTTAAAAATTATTTTTGAATAAAAAAGTAATTTTTATTTAAAAAAAAAAGATAACAATTCTTATTTTTTTATTAAAAAAAGTGAGAATAACCTAAATTTGACTATTAAATCTTATTTTTATGTGCTAAATTTATACAATTTTACTAAAATAATAATAAACAAAGAAATGGCTAAACAAGTTGACTTATTTAACTCTCGGGTTAAATGGGTTGAGTTGAACATGAGCTAATTTAAATTGGTAGTTATTTTCAAGCCCAACCCACTTATTTTTTGCGGATAAACGAGTTAGCCCGACGGATTTGACTCATTTTGATAGCCCTAACTCCATAGGTTTGCGCTACCGCACAAGCTCTATTTCAAAAAGTTGCCTTTTCAAGTTTATTTTGAGAAAAATTGAGGCACTTAATTACAGTGGGTTAATTATTTTGCCGTGTCTTTTTTTGTACCTTTTAAAATAAAAAGGGTGATCTGTTGTTTTACATCAAGAATGTGTGTGTGTGGTTTTTTCTTTTTCTTTTTTTTTTTCCCTATGGGAGGACTTGTTTGATGGTTTGTGGTAATTTTTTATTGTATTTTTCTTTTGCAGAACTTGAAAATAAATAAATAAATAGAGTAATTCAATCATCAAAATTGAATCAATCCAAATTTGATTGGTTTGATTTGGTTTGGATTTAGTCAAAAAATTCATGAACCCATATCAAACCAATCCAATTACACTCCTAACAAAGAATGAAAATAGGAGTCAACTTTTCTCAAGGATATCTAAAACACATGAATTTGTGGCGCCCATAAGTGAGAAACATAGATATCTTTTTTTTTTTTAGTAGAAATTTAAAATTACCAAAAAAATTTAAATTAATAATTTTTTAATTTAATTTTAATACATTATTATACTGATATTTAATCATATATTATTAAAAAATATTTAACTTTTACAATAGTTATTTCAAAATTTATACATATGATTCATAATTAATTAACAATGTAAAATATGTTTTATTAATAGTATATTAAAATTAATCTTTACAAGCAAAAAGCTTTATTCACAAATGAAAAAGGAAAACCACCGATGGAGAACCTAGCTAGTACTAACTGAGATTTTTAATTCCAAAAAGAAGGGGAAAAGCACATAAATTAATTTTCCCAGATAACTGTTGAGCCAAGAATATACAGATTTCCGCATATTTTGTATCAAAAACACAAAAGATTTCTCCTTAATTTATTTTCCCAAAATCTTGAGGAAGGTAACTTTGCACCTTTTAAAAAAAAAAAATTTCAAGAAAGGTGTCTTTCTAACTAATTTTATTACACACGGATGCAATGAAAACTAGAAAATTGCCCATGTTGGAATAGAAAATTAACGTTGTTTATAATCAGACAAGATGTACATGATCCACGCTCAAATTTTTAAGTTGTTTATAACCTGACAAGATATGCGTGGGACGCGCTCAAATTTTCAATTGAGTGTTTTTGGTCCTCTATGGAGGCGTTAAAGTGGGTCGCAACCCGTGAGTTAGCCCGGCTCGACCTATCAAAATGATGAGTTGAGTTAACAAAATTTCAACTCGTATAAAAATGGGTTAATTTGACTCAATCCATATAACCTGTGGGTTAAGTGGGTTTGGACTGTGTTGGAAGTGGGTTAGCCCATTTTTTTTTATGCAGTCTTTTTTGAAAAAAGGTTAGCACTAATAAAAAGTGATGGGTAATACTAATAAATAATAATTACACTCTATGATGTATAATAATATAGTACTTTATGTGGTTACTTAATTGTTATGTTTGACCAATCTTAACCACTACATGATAGGATTATTATAGGTTATTAGTTATTACTACTTTGGTGAAGCTTTACTTGTTATGTTGAATTTTGTATATTGTTTTCCTTGTTTTACATAATTTCTTTTGGCTTTTATACCGTCAAAGTTTCTGATACCAATATATATACAACTCGTTTAATTTTTAAATCTTTTTTTGGTATTTTTTAATTAATTTTAAGGTTTTTGTTATTTTTTTCTAATTTTTTTATTTTTTGGTGAATCAACCCGTTTAACCCACCAGTTTGGCTGGATTGAGTCGGATTGATATTATTATGGCTCACAAAAAAAGTGAACCAGCCTATATAGTTAATCCTGGCCCATGACCTATGGTTGGCCCACTTTGACAGCTCTAATTTAAACACCTATAGCCCAGCGGCCGCTAGACATGGGCTATTGGTGTTTAAATAGAGTATTTTAGTAAATAGTTTTAGGAATTATTCGAAAGCTTAGAAGGATGGGACTGATGATAATAGTAGGTGTCTGCCCACTCAGATCACATATTGGAAGTATCATATTCACAACTTGATTTCACAATTTTTTTAATGATATTTAATTACGTGTTCATTTATAAGAAATTTAGTATATTTTTTAAAAATTTAAAATTCTCTTTCTTTCCTTTTAGTATTTCATAGTTTTTTTATTGAGAAATTATACGTTAATTTGGAGAAATTTAATATATTTATCTAGGACGTAAAATACCTCTCTTTTTAAAATATATTAAATTTCTAAAAATTAACAATTTATTTTTTAATAAATATAAAAAATTTTCGAATCGTGTTGTGAACATATATATTGTAAGGAGGATAGAATTCTTCTGACTATAATCTACAAACAAATTATTTAGGAAAAAGGTTTTGATGTGATGATTTGAAGAATTAATTATTTGAAAGTATATAAAAGAGTTTTATATTACATCTGGAATAGCAATGCTAGTAGTGAAACAAAATTAGGAGCGGTACCTAATCATTGATTATGATTGAATGTAACAAGTATGATATTTGCAATGAACAATGAGAACAGGATTCACAAGTCTAATACCAAAATCAGACACAATTGTCCAGCAAGGAAGTAACAAGTGCAGCATAATGTTAACACTAACAATATAGAAATTAAAACAGAGCATATGATCTAGTCAATCCTTAGCTTCGATCACTAACATTCCAATGAACCTGTTGAGGAGGAACCTGTGAACGTGTGTGAAATGTAAAGCCACCTTTGGCTTTGAAAAGTCAACAAACGTGAGTGCATTGATGAAGTAGTTGGCTGGTGGAGAAAATATTCTTTTGTTGCTCGTGCATGTCCGAAGCTATTAGAAAGAAAATTATTTCTTCATTCTTTCGGTGCATAAATGGTTGCAGAGGGCAGGTTGAATTTTTCTCCCTGAAGCAGTGCTAGTGTCAGACTAAGAAAGCAAATTTGCATCTCCATTCAATGCAAATTACGGATTGAAGCAAGGAGCCTCGGCAATAATGGAAGCCCTCCGCAATGGTTTTTTGGCATCCCACTCCAAGCGAGCATCCCATTTCAGAGCATATCTCATAGAGTAATTTTATTTTGGAGAATTTTCTATAGAGAGTGTAGTATTCTCCTAAGATAGAGTATCATAGTTCTTCCCTTATATTTTAGAGAGAAATTATAATTTTTATTTTTATATAGTAAAATTTTTTTCTATTTTATCTGTGATTTTCCTCATATTTAAGAGATTTTTTATGTTAAATATTTTGGGTCAGTTTCAATTTTTTCAACTCTATTTTAGTTGTATTATATTGTTTCTATAACTCTGATACCCAATAAAATCAATTCGAATTTTAAAATCAGAATCTACTACTATAATCTACTCAAGCTTATTGGGGAAGCCTTTGGGATTCAAAAATTGGTAGACATAGAAGAAAGAGAATTTGAAAAATAAGAAGGGAAATATGAAAGAGAGATCAACTTCATTATTAAGTTTGTGGTTAGAGCTGTCAAAGTGGGCCAACCCGGTGACGGATCATGGGTTGAAACTATTTATACGGGCTGACTCACTTTTCTAATGAATCATAAAAATATCAACTCGGCTCAACCCACCCGAGCTAGTGGGTTAAACGGGTTAGCTCACCAAAAAATAATAAAAATTAAAAAAATTAGAAAAAAATAAAAAATCTTAAAATTAATTAAAAAATACCAAAAAGGGTTGAAAAAATTAAATGAATTGTATATACACTAATATTAGAAACTTTGGTTGTATAGAAAAATCAAAAGAAATTATGCAAAACAAAGAGAATAACATACAAAATTCAACACAACAAGCAAAGCTTCACCAAGGTAGTAACAATTAATAAACTATAATCCTATCAGGTAGTGACTAAGATTAGTCAAACATAATAATTAAATAACCTCATAAAATACTAAATATTATATATTATAGAGTGTAGTTATTACTTATTAGTATTCTCCATTATTTCTTACTAGTGTTAACTTTTTTTAAAAAAAATTGTAAAAAAAAAAAAGGACCAACCCACTTCCAACTCGGCCCGAACCCACTTAACCCGCGAGTTATACGAATTGGGTTAAATTGACCCACTTTTATATGAGCTGAAATTTTGGTGAATCAATCAACCATTTTGGTGGGTCGAGTTGAGCTGGCTTACTAGTTGCGGTCCACTTTGACGGCTCTGGTTCGTTTTGGTTGCTGCTCCTTCTTAAGTGATAGGCTGACCGCACTCTATATATTCCATTTTTGTCCCTAACCAGCAGAATTTATCCTCTTGCATCGTCCCTGGCAGCGGAATTGCAAGTATCGGTTCTGCTTCGAAGGAGTAGAAAGTGTCCCTGATTAAATCTTCTCTCCAACGTCACCTGTCAAAATCAGTAAGTTTTGCCACCCGAGCTTCTCTTCCCAGATCATTTGGCAGAGTCCACAGTTTGTTCCCATTTTGGGTGGGAATCCATCCATCATCTCATAGCTGCACATCAAGCCTAGATCCTATTCTCAAATATCGTCCTTTATGTAGTACCCACAAAGATTCACGTATGCTCCTCCATATATAACTTGGGGCGATCCAGCCTTTGCTTGGAGGACCTTTTCTTTCGGAAGTATCTGGCTTCTAAGGTTCTGACTAGAAGCAAATTCGGGTTTTGTAACATTCTTCAACCTTGCTTGGCCAAAATAGCCAAGTTGAAGGATCTAAAATAACGGTAATAGAGCTCCATGCCCCCTTCTTCTTCTTGTCATACAGCTTTGACCAACTCTTCAGTGAATTTTTCTTTTGCCATTCTTACTGCCCCACTAGAACGAACTTATTGTTGATTCAATATGATCATAGAGGCCCAGTGGCACTAGAAAGCAACCCAAAGCAACCCATAGTGTATATTGGAATTGCCTAAGTCACGGCTTTGATGAGCACTTCTTTGCCCGCTTAAGACAGCACTAGTTCCTTTCACCCCTTTAGCTTCTACTACAATGCATTATAGTTAATTAGTTATATTGATAAACTATCAAATCTTTATTGTTAGATGATAAAGTGCAACTAAACTTCTGCGGTGCACCACAGACACACCACTTTTTGTCGGGGTATCCAAAACTCACGAGTATGTGGTGCCCATAAGTGATGAGAAACAAAAATATTTTTTTAATTGACAAAACTTCCAAATTGGTCCCTCTTAAATTTCGTGTTGTACAAATTAGTTCTTTTAGGGGAAAAAAATAAAATAAAAGGCCCCATGTGGTTCCTCACACTTGAAATAGTTAAACAAATTAATCCCTTTATTATGTCTCTCTATTAAAAATGCTAACGCAAACCATTAAGTGCTAATGTGGCACATTAGAATACTGACGTAGTCCATTTTGTGTGATTTTGACAAATAATAGGATAAATTAGTCCATCAAAAATTATGAAGAGCTCAAATTGATCCCTATCATCTTTGCCTTTTCCTTTGTGGTTCATCCTTGCTTTTTGTATTTCACTTTTTCTTCATCCCTATTATTATCTTCCTTTTTCTCAAATCCTAGAATCCAAATCTCATCTTTGTCCTTCTCTTCCTGGTTCAGTTTGCTTTCTGTACTTCACTTCTTCTTGATCCCTATCATCATCTTCCTCTTTCTCAAACTCTAAAGCGCAAATCTCATCATCATGATCATCTTCTTCTTTTTCTTCTTCTTCTAGCAATTCACCTTCTATCTTGGATTCTTGTTTCTCTTACACTTTGCTTCTATTGTTCACCCCAATTTTTTGCTAACCATTGTCCCTTTTGCTCTTATTCTCACCCACTCTTACTAGTTACCATTCATTTCTACTCCAAATTTAACCTAGTAAGCTTAGCAATATCCTCGAAGCCAAGCCACCCCATTTTCACTCACACTTTTTAGAGACTCAAACTCTTCAATTTATGTCCTTTCCTAACCCACTATTAACTTGACAACTATGTTGTGACAAGTGTGTTGTTCATTTCTCAGTGTTTTTCTAGTCCCGCTATCTTCCCTTTAGCCTTGTCCTTTTTTGGCTAAGTTGGATGACTAATAAGAAAAGAGAAAGAGAGAAAAATAAATAAATGAAAAGGAAGAAAATTTTATCTAGAGTCATGAAATTTGGTACATTCAAGTTAAACATTACCTTACTCTAAATATGATCTTACCCCTTTTTTTCACTATGTTTGAATTATTCAGATCTCTCTCTCTCTCTCTCTCACACATACTCTCTCTCATATTCTCTTTGACTTAGAAAATGCCAAGCTAACTTTTAAGCCATCATTAGTGTTGTGCAAATTCAAGCCTCAAGAATTTGCTTTGCCCCTTTCATTCTCCTTTTCTTGGTGTAGTCTTCTAAGTCCTTTTGTTTGTTGGAATCAATTTGCAATGTTATTTTCAAGTCTCTTGGGCTTCTTTCAAGTTGTGGTCCACTTTGTTCTAATTTACTTCCTATCTCTACTTTAAGTTCCAATTTTTAGCAGTAAAATTCATCTTTTTGCAATTATCTTGCACAAGAGTAGGAAAAGCTACCATTTTTTAATCTTCTTCCTTTCTTTTGCATATGCATGTCATACATGGGTCTCTAAACTATCAAGTTTCAAGTTGCTTTAATTTGTCAAATTTGTGGTGCTATCTTATGAATTTGTTGTGAGTCTATGTGATACTCACAGCAGCACTCTATGTTGGCAATTTGTTGAGTTGGGTTTTAGTAGAAGGGAAAATGTGTTTGAGCAAATGGGGTGAAGAATATAAACGATGCAAGTGTAAGAGGAAGAAGAATGCAAATGAGTTACCAAGTAAATGATAATGATGAAGAAGAAGAAGATGATGATGAGATTTGGGTTTTAGGGTTTGAGAAGGAGAAAAATGATGATAAGGATTAATTTGAATTCTTTCTAGTTCATAAGTGACTAATTTGTCCTGTTATTTGTCAATACGGCACACAACGTACCAAGTCAACGTCTTAACGGGCCACATCAACATTTTTAACAGAGAGACTTGGCAAAGGGACTAACTTGTCCGATATTTTTAATTTCAAAGGACCATGGGGTAATTTTTTTTTTTCCAAAGGGACTAATTTGCCTGACACAAAATCAATTTGGGGGTTTTGTCTTCTAATTAAAAAAGCATAAATTCAAAATCAACAATCAAAACTTGAATTGATATTATTTTTTTCGTTAGACAAAGACCCCAAATTGATCAATCTTAATTTTTACACTGAACAAACTGGCCTGTAAAAAAAAAAAAAAAAAAACCTTAACTCTTAGTGTTTGCCAATTTCAAATATCAAATATGTTAATCTCTCCTCAATATTTTCAAATGATTTATAAAACAAGTTGATCCCTAATAATTTAACAATTCAAATTGATCCCTAATAAAAAAAAAGAATAAATAAGTCCATCAAAATACTAAAAAAGGACTAATTTGTCTTACATTTTTAATGTTCAGAAATCATAATATATATATATATATATATACAACCAACGACAAAGGGGATCCTAGCTAGTACAGATTTTTTGTTCAAAAAAGAAGGAGGAAAACACATAATTTTCCCATGCTGAGCCAAGAATGTACAGATTTTTCCTTATTTTATTTTTACAAAATCTTGAGGAACGTGACTTTCCAACTAAAATTTAAAATAACTTGAGGGAAGATGACTTTCCAACTAATTTTGTTACAAAAAAGATGCGATGAAAACTTAAAAAATGCCAATATTCGATTAGAAAATTAACGTTGATTCTAATATAATAAGATGTGCACGAAACACGCTACAATTATTTATTTATTTATTTTGGGTTACGTGGCTACAGTTATTGATTGTTAAAAAAAATAGTTTGGTAGAAATTGATTGTTTAAAAATATTATTTTAGTAAATTAGTAATTACTTATAGCAATTAAATATTTCAAAAGTTTAGAACAATGGGACCGATAATAATCTAATCAAATAATTTTAACATAGAAAGTAGGGAAAATTAATATCAAAGACTGTTAAGAAAGCTTAATTAATAAGGACTAATTATTAAAGTTATTAAGAAGAACCTAACAAATATTATTTAAGAAAAAGGATTACACTATTTTCAAGTAGATAATAATACCCCTCGATATAACAAATAATTATTACTGATTTTTATACATAAGGATAGAAAATTAAAATTAAAAAATAAATAAATATTTTCCTACTTTTTTTCGATAGTTTGGATAAAGGCTCAACTCACTTACAAGGTGAAGAGTATATAAGGTACAACACTGAACCATAATAGGACAGCAAAAATAGGCTAAACCGAAAGTAAGCTACAACTGCAAGAAAACCAGATACAAAACACATCACATGACTCCTAATGAACTCAAATCAACTACCATCAGAACTCCACATTCAAGAGACTGCAATGCTGAAAAGCACTTGAGATCAAGCTTCCTTTGAATCCTACAACATTTAACCTGCAAAAAATGAACAGGAAAGCAGCCAATCCAAATCAAGATAACTAAGCAACCAAGGCAGCTGCTCTACACCAGTAACCCACTCCAACTGCCAAAACCAAATTGGTTCTCAAAACCAAAAAAGTTCAATTCAATCTTTTGACCTTGTTTGGGATAGAGAACCAACTCCAACAAAAAGCACCAGCGAAGGATCACCATCAAAAACAAGAAAACCAACTAATAACCCCTATCGAAAGACAACTCCAACACAAAAACTAGCACCCAACACCTGGCAACCACAAAAAGACTGGAACCACCAACACCTAACAAATCCAACGACAAAAGCTAAAGACACAAAAGACAATAACCCCGAAGAAGAAAAGCTAGGCACCACAGAAAACTAATTTCCAACACACCCACCAGCACAAACCACCAGGCACAAGGAATCTGGCACAACCCAGGAGAAGCAAAAGACCAACTTGAACGAAAAAAGCAAAGCCACCGCCTCAAACCGACCACAAAAACCACCCTGCAAAACCACCAGCAAGAAACAAGAAACAACCAGGCTAAACAGCAACCAGCTCCACTTCCAACCGCCACAAAGCACCAACAACAAGCACCAACAAAACCAAAGCCAAACACTAAACCACAAGAAAAACCCAACTAGAAAAAAGAAAGAACCACCAAAACGCAAAGGCAATAACCAGAGCTAACAAGGACAGGAACTTAACACCAAAGATACCTAGAAGACGATAACACCAGAAGGCAAAAGACAAAACCAGCAACACCTTTGAAAACCAAGAGAGCAGCAGACCGACCTCTCCGCCACAGTAACCGGAAAAGCAAACAGGAAACTCCCACGGATGAACCCCTCAACAGAAAGAATCTGAATTCGCATCCCTTAGACCTTAGAGAGTCGTTTGTTCTTCCTAGGACGAACCCTTTTTCTAGGAAGGACCAAATCTTGGCATTCATCAACTTCAGCTAACGCGGCAATCAAGGCTTCTTCGTTATTAACCTTTAGCCCTAGAGTCTTTCCAATATTCCATGAAATCTGAGCGTCCATGATATCCTCTTCAACCAGCATCATATCTTCATTAGCCTCGCTCAGCCAAGTTGAATTTGATTCCAATAGCTCAGCATCATATCTTCATCATATCTTCCTACTTATTCATCCCAATTTTTACTCATCAAGAACCCTAACCTCTTCTTCTCTTAGTCCATTTCTCACTTTCAAATTTATTATAAAATAAGTTTTTAACTTTTTTTATGTATAAGAAAAATTTTAGGGAAAATTAGGAGAATTGGATTGTTCTCCCCCCACCTGAAGTGAGCTGTCTGGATTTTTTTTCTCCTTGCGTTGGAGGAATATGGGTACATGCTTATAAAAGACGTGGCTAATCTTATTGAGAAGGTGATGGATGCATATGTACATTTCCGAAAATTCCAACATGAGTTCAAATATTTATTATAAAATGTTGAAAACTTATTTTACAAAATGGCCTCTATTGGTTTTAGCCGTGATTCTGCTCCCAGATTAGTGCAATGGATCAGGCCGTTGGAGGATGTGATAAAGGTCAATATCGACGGAAGCCATTTTGAGGAGCCTCCTAGTACTGGATTTGGAAGTGTTCTCTGATATGCTTCAAGAACACAGATCATTGTTTTAAATTGCGGATCGCATCACGTGATGCAGCCGCAATATTGCGGTTGCGGTCACCGCCGCAATCGCATCACACCGCAATTACGGTGTTTCGCCCATTCACGTAAATTGACTGCAACGTAACCGTATCGGAGCCACAACCGGCCGTATCAGAGCCACAATGGGCCACATCAGGCCGCAACAGGCTGCAACGAGCTTAATTTCAAACGACAAACTTAAAAAGAAATCACACCGCAACGGCCGTAATATGCATCGTGATAGCCGCAATGCCCTCAATCGCAACAACTGCAACCGTGACTGCATCCGCAGCCGCAATCGCAATTTAAAACACTGACACAGATTGCAGGATTTTCAGGTTTCTTTGGTGAGACTACTATTTTACATGCTGATAAGGCATCAAGTGTGGTCTTGCTCAAGCTTGGGACCGAGGTTACAAGAAAATATGGTGCCAAAGCAATAGTTATCAATTTTTAATAAATTAGGGATAGAAAATTTGAAAGTGAGAATTGGATCAAGAGAACAAAAAGTTGGGGTTCTTGAATAAAAATTGGGATAAATAAGTAGGACAGCCAATTTTCTAATGTCCACTTTTTATGTTCAATTAACATTACTATTTAAGAAAAAGTTTTTGATATCATTTGAAGAATTAACTAATTAAAAGCTTAACGGCTTACTTTTGTAATTATTAAATTATTTAAAATTATACTGATATAACTTAATCATATATATATATAGTTATTAAACTCTCGAGTTAACTCTTAAACTTTTACGAGTTTATGATTCTACTATATAAAAATGAGTTAACTCATGTATAAACTCTTTTTTTGTGAAACTTGTATGTGTTTAGGTAAATTCAAACAAAATCGATAAATTCTTGATTCTATAAACGAGTTTACTAATCTAAAATTTTACTTGATTTTGCTCTCAAAATATAAAATATTGGTGATTTTTTGTGTTTTTTTTTATTTATTTGTTTATTTCATGTAATATTTATTGGTTTTATTCAATTAATTTATCCATTTGTTATTATTTTATTGAAATACAAAATAATATATGCATAGAATAAAGTATGGTATAAAAATGAAGTCATATATTGGGCTATACTAAAATATATTTTTTAAATATGTAAACTTTTATAAATTTATGAGTTGAGTTTATAATTTGAGTTTGCTAAGACTTCACGAATTTATCCAAACTCTTGAGTTTGATAACCTTGTATATAAAGAGTTTTATTATATGCATTTTGGGAATCTTGATTGTTTCCAAAAACTTTTTTTTTTCTTAAAAATATTTGTTTTTAATATAATCTCATATGTATAATTGATTATAATATTTAACTTATATTTTTATATTAGAATTTTTTTAAAAAAATTTTATTTTTAGTATTTTTTATTATAAACATAAGTGGATTATTCAATAGTTGTAGTATTTTATCAAATTAATTATAAGGGTGTTCGATAGAGGAGCAAAATCAGGGATAAATTTTCATGGATTTGAATTTATTTATAAAATTAGCCATAAATTTAAATTCATAAAATTTTATCCTTATTTTAACTTTTTTACCAAACACACCCTTATATTAAATATTATGTAACTAGTATAAGAATCCATGTGATGCACAAGAGTGAATTGTGTATATTACATTTATTATATTTAATATAATTTAATGAAATAATTGAATTGTTGAAATTTTATTATAAAATATATGTTTAATAAAGATAATTTATTTTATTTTTCTCTCAACTTCTCTTTCTTTAACCTCCTAAAAGTAATTTTAAGAAAAAGTTGTACGTATACAGCCATTCTATAGAATAATTTATTATTAAAAATGTAATTCATTTTATAAAGATACGAACTTTCAAATTTAAAGTGAAGACAGAACAACCAAAATCATATTCCTTTTATTCAGTCTTGTATTAAAATAATTTAAAATAAAATCCTACAAAACATGGTAATATATATATATATATATATATATATTTCTATTTTAAAGCTATTAATTTTTTTTTGGTGAATATTTTTATTATATAAATGAAAAGAAAATTAGAAAAGGAAAGTGAAAGAAATTTGCTATTTTTTTTTTCAAAATTTTCAGTTGATATGTTTTTAGCATCAATAACAAAAATGCTGCATTTTTATTCTATTTCTTGTTCTTATAATTTTGTAAAGAGTAAATTCTCACTTTAATTTATGAAATTATATGTATGAGTCATTTTGGTCTCTAAAATTTAAAAATTAACTTTTTAATCTCTAAAGTTATAAAATGTGAGTCATATTTGATGTCCTTAATTTCATTTTTTTTATTATGTCATCAAATTTTTGCTTATGTGTCACGTTTAAGTGAGATAGTGACATTTCATACGGTCTTTGAGGTAGCATGGAGGAAGAATATCTTCAAATTAGTTTTTGGATATCAATTTTAGTCTTTAACCTTACTTACTACTATTAAATGGGTTTTTTTTTAATGTCCACTTTTTCCATATAGAAGTAAAATTTTTCGTCTCTCTGATTGCAGTCTTTCAGTATCACGTTTTCTATATGCTATCTCACAACCGAAAGTAAATGGAGTTTCGTCTCCTAGTACCGCTTTCAGCTCTTTTCTGTCTAAGCTTCATCTCTCTTTAGTAAGAGAAGGGGGTTTTGTGTTTTATTTTTTTTGTTTTTTGGGGGGGGGGGGGGGGAATGTGAAGCCTTCTATGCCATTATTTTTCTGAGATATTCTTCCATCTCATGTGCTTCAAAAACTATTGCATTCACGCAAACTATTATTTGTATACTGATGATAATTTTATTTAATTTGAAACTTTTGCAGCTTGCAATCCTAGGAAGCCATGTCCAAGCATCTCTACCTGCTGAAGATTATTGGCAAACCCTGTGGCCGAACACTTCCATGCCAAAAGCTCTAAGGGATCTTCTACAGCCTGGTCAGTAGTATGAATGTGAAGTCCAGATTCCAATCTCCTACTTTTTAACTCTAAAATTTCTTGTGTTAGTTATTTGGCCATTTTTAAGTCCTTAATTTACTATATCTTGCTTGGCTAAATATGGCCAAAACATTGAAAAATAGTAATAACAATGTACTAAACCTTTTTTTGATGGGGCTTTCTATTCTGTTATACACATAAAATCTTGGCGAAATACTATGTCATTCTTTCACTTCAATCTAGTGTATGCATCACTAGTAACAAGTTGCTACTATATATATATATATATATATATATATATATATATATATATATATATGTATATATATATATATATGTATATAAACATTAAGGAATTAGAAATTTAATTAATTTATTTATTTTTTTATCAAAATAATATGACATGAACTTTTAGATGATTAAACAATTTCTATTATTTAATTTTATCTATACAAATAATTATTTATATATTTTAGTCAAAAAATTTTAATTATTTTCTCAAATGAATTATTTCTTGTAGTCGATATGATCTGTTGGTAAGGATAGATAAGTGAGTATGGAATAATAATTTATCTCTAGGTCAACTTGTTTGGAAAATAAAAAATGTTAGGTAACCAGAATCTGCATCAAAATTTATTTGTTAAAATAATATAACATAATTATTAATTCTTATATATGTAAATAAGTCATACTATTTCATTTTATTCAATAATTATCCTTTATATTTTTATTAATGTGAGATTGATCAATGTAGGAGGTGTCTTGACCCCTTAATCAGAGGCCTTGAATTTAAGCACAAGAAATGGAAAACAAATTCTCGTTAAAGACCCCTACCCCTTTCAGGGACTTTTGGCAGATCAAACTAAATTCGATGGATTCCTTGTAATAAGACCTAAATTCCATCGAAACCAACATAATAATAATATTATCCTTTTTTATTTTCAAAAACTTTAACATTTCTTTCAGCTGTATAGCATAGATATTAGAAAGTTTAGAAGTTGGAACTTGGAAGTCTGTTTCGCCATTCGAGTCATTTGAATCTTTGGCATGGACTCTCAATGGACTAGTCTGATCACGCTAATTGTTCACTCTATCTGGTTTTAACTTTTATGGGAATTGGAATTGGAGGGCAAAGGGAAGATCTCATGCTAACACCTATCAAACTGGCTATGGCAAAGTGGGTGACCGCACAAGAAGCAAAGACACAATACCAGATGGCGTCTTTGTCTTTGAACATGAACTTCACCCTGGCCAAAAACTCAACCTACAGTTCACAGAGCGTTCTGATGAACCGGACACAGTTGCAAGAACGTTCCCACTCTACGGCCATGGCACCGTTGTAAGAACCTTTCCACTCTACGAACGTGGCGCTGTTGCAAGAACCTTCCCACTCTACGAACGTGGCGCCGTTGCAAGAACCTTTCCACTCTACGAACGTAACCCAGTTGCAAGAACCTTCCCAGTTCCCACTCTACAACCGTGAAACCATTGCAAGAACCTTCCCACTCTACGACCGTGGCACAGTTACAAAAACGTTCCCATTATATGACAAAGTGAGTGATCTCACAAGAAGCAAAGACACAATACCAAATGGCATCTTCTTCTTTGAACATGACCTTCTCCCCGGCAAAAAAGTCAGCGTAGAAAAGTTCACAAAGCGTTTGGAATTGGATGAGTTCACTTTCTTACCGGACACAGTTGCAAAAACCATCCCATTTTCCAGCAGCAACCTACCAGAGATTCTGAACCGTTTCAGCATAGAAGCTAAGTCAACCGATGCTGAGACAGTGAAACAAACACTTGAGATCTGTGAGAGCCTTGCCATCAACGGAGAAGAAAAGTATTGTGTGACATCTTTGGAGTCACTTGTCAATTTCGCAGTTTCAAAGCTTGGAAAGAACACGAGGCTACTTTCAACTGAGGTCGAAAAGGAAACACAGAACCGACAGTACACTGTGGCGGAAGGAATGAAGAAAAATGGAGACAAAGCAGTGGTGTGCCACAAAATGGATTACCCCTATGCTGTGTTATATTGCCACAAAATAGATACAAGATCCTATACCGTTCCATTGGTGGCCACTGGTGATGGGACAAAAGTTAAAGCATAAGCAGTTTGCCACACTGATACTACACACTGGAATCCAGAGCATGCCGCTTTCAAGCAGCTAAATGTTATGCCCGGCAATATCCCTATTTGCCATTTTCTTGGCACTGATACCCTTCTTTGGGTACCCAATTTAGCCTTGAGGGGCGATGGAATCGTCTATTGAAGATGGTAAACTTGTCGTGCATGTAAGACTTCTCGTCTGGCTCGTATGATGTCTGTATTATAGTGTGAAATCTGTGCTTGTTCGAATAGTGTGTGTACTCTATCTAATATCTTCTAGAAGTTGGTCTAGGTAATAATGCAATGATGCAGTAAAAGCTACTAGAAGCTGGTCAATGTAACCGTGCAATGATGCAGTAAAATAATGTTGTGTTTGATGTGATATCTTCTTGTTTGTCATTGTATATATGGAAGAATAAAAGTATATATGATGACTTTAAATGGGAAATTGCCATCTTAAAGACCAGAGCACTATGCAAGCAACTTGCATCCGCTTTAGTTTTGGTCAAATGCTCAAATAAAGAAGAGATTCCAAACCAACTTGGCTAAGATTTACAAGTGATGATAACTAGTTTAAACGTTCTTTGGGTACCCAATTTGGCCCTGAAAGAATGTTGTGTCTGATGTGATATCTTCTTGTTTGTCAATGTATCGAATAAAAATATAATGACTTTAGATGGGATATCGCCATCCTAAAGACCAGAGCAGCATGAAGGAGACTTGAATTGCCTCTTGCGTTAGTCAATGCTGAAAATGAAGAAAGAGTTTCCACACCAACTTGGCTAAGGCTTGCAGGTGTTGATAAGTAGTTTGAGAGACTGTTTCTTTCGAGGTTTATCAATTTATTCATGTGAATAATTATTTGTAAATGATAAATTCCTATATTTATTGCAAGTTTTATTTTATAAAAATATTTTTAAGTATCAATTATTTTCAAAAAAGTTATATTCCTATATTTTAATAAGATTTTATTCGAATGATACCAATTGGGATTTGAGAATGAAAGATTCTCTTGACATAGGAATAAAAATAATTGAACAAAAGTACGAAAATGTTTTTCAATTAATAATAATAATAAAATGTAATTAAATATATTAGGCATATTTTGAGAATTATCACATATATTTCCATAAAATTGTTTTATAAACCAAACAAATTTTTAATTTGTTCTCAAAAATCTCAAAAATATTCCCAAAAATTTTGAATGATAAACAAATAAGTTTAATTTTATACCCAAAAATAATATTTTAGGGTATAATATTCCTAGAAATCGTATTCTTCGTAATACAATTCCAATCTTTGAAACAAATATCCCCTTAATTGTTCAATTAACTTTCTAGACCACGAAGAAAATTAGAAAGCAATGACTCCGTGCTTGAGAGATTGTATTGGTGCACTAGGATTCATGAAACAATAATAACAAGTCTGTGTGCTACATAGTGAGAATCCTAAGTTATGTTTTCCTATTGTATACTCCTTAAAATTATACATAATTTTTAAAAAAGAAATCAAGAGAAACATCACCCAAGATTTTATGATTACATTAACAATAATATTATTCTTATATCTGAAATTCTACATCTGGGATTAATAATTAATTACCAACATTTATCGCATGGTGTACATTTATTGTTTATTGTTTAAAAGACTGTTAATAATTAGTTAGTACTGAAGCTTTGAAGTGTAGGTAATAATATAAAAGGTTGTTGTGGTCTACTAGTCCTAGACCTTTAATATACTAATAGGTTTATCTCTAAAATGGATAGCGCGACAATAAGTAAAGCGTTTTAAAGGCCTATATTCCATCTCAATGGACATATAAGTAAGGCCTTTAAAATAGATGTTGATAAATGGTCCGGTCGGTCTTTCCGACCGACCTACCACACTATTGTTGACGGCCTACTCTTGGCCTAGCGACATCCTCTCCTCAGCTTCCAACCTTCGACCTTTACATGCTTTGACTCAAGGGTTGCAACATTCTCTTCCCAGCTTTCGACCTCCGACCCTTACATGTCTTGATACAAGAATATTTGACCAATCAATCCTTATAGGCTTTACCATAAAGAGATATACGTTAGTGTACTTACTTATATTTACATCTTTAGTGGAATCCTTTCCTCTACTCCAATTCATTAGAAATTTCAATCCATTAGAAATTCCTTTCCTAAGCCCTCCTCTTCTAATTATAATGAGATCAAACCCTATATATATACTCCCTCCCACCATACGCGATTAAACACTAGCTTATTTGCACCCAAGGTCTTGGTTGTCATGATGACAGCCTTAAAAAGTAGGTGCATTGAAGGGGGCATGACTTCTAGTTGCAGGAGTAGAGTCCCGTAGCCCCCAAACCCCGGGCCCAACCAAAAAAAAACACTAGCTTATTTTACCTCAAAGTATAAAATAGGAACAATAAAGAATAGGAATTTTATTATTTTTACCATCTTATATACATTTTATTAAAATTATTATATTATTTATGAAATTAATTATATTAGATTTATTTTAAAAATATTATAATACATAAAATAATCATATATATGATTAAATCAATCAACGCGTTGCGTGTAAAAAAAATTCAAAAATCTTAAGTCTAATCCCTTTAGCTAAATACACTTTTGAAAAAAAAAAATATTTTTTTCGATAAAGAGAAAGAATCAACCTTCAATAGCAGAGGGAAGCACTAACAGTAAAATCAGTCTCAAACAAAGAGAGCTACAGACTAGAACAACATAAACCACCATGAGAGCTATAACCGAAAAGTACATGGATATCGAGCTCACTACACGTATGTAAATGACGGCATAGAAAACCATTTGAAAGACACCTATAACTGTTGGCAGCTTATGTCTTAGCACATAGCAGCAAAATATCCCCACACCTGCAGTATCAACAAATCACAGCAAAACCACAACTCCACCCGGACTTGCATTAAGAACCCAACTCTTTTGTCCACAATTGCCACCTATGCCAAAATAGTGCCAAGCATTTGTCCACAAGAAAGGCCATCTTATCAAAAATGATTTTATTTCTAGCCTCCCAAAGAGACCAAACCACTATAAAGAAACACACACACCACTTCTTTTTCTAGTTCTTATTTAAATTCATATCAATCCAAGATTCGAAAGCACATTTCGGATCTGTTGGCATTGCCCAATCCACCTTCCACTTGTTGGGACACGAGCACCAAAATTTCCATGAATAATTTCACAAAGAGAATAAATGACCTAAGCTCTCAACATGGCTATTGCATAAGACACAACTTCGGCCTAGCTTAGTAATGCTCTCTGTAAAGGTACTCTAGTTTATAAAAAGTATAAGCTAATTTTTTTTGTTTAGTAAACCAAAAAGTTGAAATATTTTTGCTTCTGACTTTTAAAAGCTAGAAGGTGCTTTCGGGAACCCTTATAGAATGTTTTTTAAAGCTAATTTGTGCTCTTCAAAAATTAAAAAATTAATATAACCTTTCTCTATTTAATAACATCAAAAATAGAAATTATTCTCTTTAGTATTTATAACTATTGTAGTCATTTGAGATATTAAGAGTAATTTTATTAAACACTACTTTTTAAGAGCAACTTTTAAAAAGCAGAGAGAGCTCAATAACTTTTAAAAAGTCACAGTAATATCAAACCAAGCCTTCCATCACCATTACTGATTATTATGCTCAACCGAGCCAAATATTTTGATATTTAACTTTCCCAATACCAGAAACCAAACAAGCATTTTGGTGGAGCCACTTTGCCATACTCTAGCAGCATAGTTGAGCATTCCACTGTTGCCTGCTTGTAATTTTAAAACAGCTTCAGAAAATGATTTTGTTGAGAAAATACCCGAATTTTGAAAACTCCAAATGCTTCTATCATGTTGCTGTCTTGTTAGACATGCAAGAGCCAGAATATCCTGAAGCTGGTCTGCTAATTCCTTCTCCCAATCATAAAGCTGATCCCTTCTCCAAAGTAGATTCCAAGCCCATATCAGACCATCTCATAAGCCACAGTCACTGATCATCATCTATTTTTGAGCAGAAACAGAATATAATCCGGGGAATTTGCTCTTCAAAGCCATGTCACCAATCCACAAGTCCTCCTACATGAGTGTGACCATCGTTCTGATCCCGTTTCTGCACACCTACTCCACCTCCTTTCTCAAATATTGAGTTAAATTTTTTATATTTTTTTAATTGAGCCAGATCAAGTTAGTCTGTAGTCAAGTCAGACTGTAGGCTTTATTCTTTTTTTTTTTTCACATGAACGGAGCCTAAGCCCAAGGCTTTAACCAGATACTTGACCTACTTTCACCATTAGATACCTACTCTTCATCTACCACAATCACAATCTAGCATAAAACATGCATATAAGTTCTTCTATTTAATCACACATTTCTTTCTTTCATGAACATATTTAATCACGCTTTTTTTTTCTACTTTTTTTCTATTAATACATTTTTATTTGTCTTCTATTTTTTTTTTCCGTTTTTTGGTCAATACACTAATAATGGCACCAGATAATCAATTGGGTAAACCAGTGCATTTATCCCATTAATTGCAATTGACACAAAGTACTAGACCAAAAAAATTTGGCTCAAACAGTCAGAGCAAAAAGAGTATTTTCACATAAAGCACCAAATATTTCCCGCCTCCGATGGTTTTTACTTTTTACAAGCGCAAAGACGTTGGTTACAAATTGACATTTTTCACATTAGTTAGGGGTGACAATTTTTTGCTGAAGTATGGGATTCTTATAGGAACTATCTTTTTTTTTTTCTTTTTTTTTTGGTTTATCGAGGGTATTTCTCTCCCTATTATAAGGGAAGGAGACTAATTTTTTTTCGGTATAGTCAGATTTTCCCTTCCAACTGATATCCTCTTTAGGGATCGAACCGAGGTTCTTCTTGAGATCGTAGTGTACTTCTACCGTTACGACAACACACTTGTTATTAAATATCTTATTTGAGTTCTCGAGTTTAGATTTTTTTTTTTTTCTAGAGGATACAGATGAGATTGAAAAATCCCCTAGGACAGATTTATGAACGAGTGCAAGATCACATTCTCCATTTCACAAAATTCTTAAATATGTGAATTGGTTTTTAATAGGCATCCTTCTATCGAATGCAATTATATTCGAGTATTTGAGATCCTATAGGAGATATGAGTCTCCCAACACCAATTACTTCATATCCAAAGCTAAAACCCGATACCATTAATTAAGGAAAAGGAACATCTATTCAAAGTGACCATATGTTGATTCCTAAATATGTGAATTTACTAATATATATATATATATATACACACACACTCTTTCACATTATTTTATTATCTAAATCCTATAATAAATATTTCTTACCCAAAAGTCAACCTCAAAATCTCACCCCTTTCCTTCATGGCCTTCCAGTGGCAGCCCTCAATAACTCCACTCCCAATCAGTCCTGGTAATGGTTTAGCTCAAACAAATGTACGGATGTATTTTTTTTAATACTAGTGTGTGAACCATTGCGATGCACGAGATGATTATTGTATAATATATATTTAATAAATTTCATATATTTAATATATTAAATACAATAATTTATTGATAGAATATATAATAATAATAATATTTTTTTAAGGTCCATAATCTGAAAAGTTTTTTCAGGTGTCAATCAATTAAGCACTCTCAGTTCCACTATCTTCATATTCTTTCTTAAGTTGGAAAGATTTAATTACACCAACTGTAATAAATTAATTTTTAGAAATTCTTCAATTAAAAAAAAATCTTGAACCAAATTATATTATTTATTTAATTTCATAATTACTTATTGGTTATTGGATATTGTTCAATTATTAACTCATCGTGTATTTTAACCTGAGCCCGTTATCTCCACTCTGTTTTGGGTGTGTCAACATACAGTCCATTTGATAATAAAAAAGAACAGTTATAAATGCCTCTAAACCAATGAATATCTAATACTCTTTTTTGCCCATTATATTTTCACCATCCAAATTCAATTTGATTTTTCAAAAACTATAATACTAAAACATTTTTGCTTTGGTCATGTGAAAAAGTTGTTCATATTAAGGGATCAAATGTTATTGTATTTGCAGTTAAGATAGTAGAAGCCAAGGGGATGTTCAAATAGTTATTCAGTGCCATTTTAAGTATTTTCCTCAAGAATGTTAAAATGGAAGAAAATAGAAGTTAGCATAATAATTACACATGTCAAGATATAATATATAATATACAATGTACTAGTTCAATACCTGTGTGATGCACTGAAAATTATAGTGCAATTGTGGAATATAAAATATAAAATTAATTATACATAAAAATGTTTTTAATATTAACAAAAAAAGATAATAACAAGGCAATACATCGAACATATAACCATACTAACAAATAAAAACATTTAAAAACAATTAAATAAAAAATAGCATATCAAATTTAGAATAAAAATTATTAATATCAAATAATATAAATTTAAGTATAAATAGAAGAAGCATATATGTCAATATTAAACTTGTGTGTCACATGTAAGTATAAAGAGGCTAAGCGCTATCTGCATATAGCCTAAAATATTCAAATTCAATTATTTAACTTTCAATAGTTTTTACTCACTCTTAAACTACTTGCTTCATATATTGTCATACATACTCTTTTCTATTTTATAGTTAATTTCTTTTGTCATGCAAACACCATTATTTTAAATAAAATTTTAATATAAACACACATTACTAGCTTATTAATTTTTGTTTATTATAAATTGATAATAATTATGAGGTAGATAATTACTTGTATAATGAGCATATTTGGCATCTCCCGTTCAAGGTATATGTTTGGTATCACTCATTTTAGGTACCAATATTAGCAAGCAAACCATTCTATGTCTAAATTCTTTTATCATAAAAGTATCATCATCTTAAATATAATTTTAATACCAGTATATATCAATTTATTAATTTTCATTTATTATAATAAATTGATTATAATTATAAGCTAGATAAGTCATTATTCGTGTAATAAACATTTTTGGCATTTTCCATGCAATATATATATGTTTAATATTACTATTTTTTATATCAATACTAGTAAAAAAGAAAAAACCATCCTATGTCTAAATTCTTTTGTCATGTAAGTTTCATTATCTTAAATAAAATTTTAATATAAACCATATGTATTGATTTATTAATTTTTTTGTTGTAAATTGATAACAATTATAAAGTAAGTAAATCATTACTCGTGTCATAAACATCTTTGGTATCTCTTGTCCAATGTATATGTTTGGTATTACCCGTTTTAGATATCAATATTAGTAAAAAATCTATTTTATATCTAAGTCCTTTTGTTATGCAATTATTATTATCTTAACTAAAATTTTAATATGAACATATATTAATTTATTAATTTTTATTTATCATAAATTGATAATAATTATCAAGTAGTTAAATCATTACTTGTGTAATGAACTTATTTGACATATCTCGTGTAATAAATGTGTTCGATATCATCCATTTTAGGTATCAATATTTGAAAATTATTCTATATCTAAATTCTTTTGTCATTCAATCATTATTATCTTAAATAAAATTTTAATAAAAATATATAACAATTTATTAATTTTTTTAACAAAAATTTATTAATTTTTTTAACAAAAATTTATTAATTTTTATTTATTATAGAATAATAATAATTATAAGGTAGGTAAATCATTACTCCTATAACGAACATTTTTATCATATCCCTTGTAATATATATATTCAGTATCACCCATTTTAGGTCTCAATATAAAATTGTTTTATATCTAAATTCTTTTATCATACAAATATCAATGTATTAAATAAAATTTTTAATATGAACATATATTAATTTAGTAATTTTTATTCAATATAAATGGATAACAATTATAAAATAGATATGTCATTAATTTCAATGAACATCTTTAGCATTTCTCGTACCATGTATATGTTCAGTGTTACTCATTTTAGGAATCAAGATTAGTTAAAACCCCATTCTATATCTAAATTCTTTTGTCATGCAAGTATCATTACCTTAATTAAAACTTTAACATGAAAATATCATATATTAATTTTTGTAAATATCATTAGCAAAATTACGAAATTAATACATCATATATTATTTAAATTATATGCAAACATCAAAAGGCAAATAAATAAATTTAGAAAGAATTAATATATTAATATAATCATATATATAAATAATTATACAAAATATTGACTTAAAATTTGGATGGTAAAATAGAAAGCATGAGAGAGAAGCATTTAATATATTATTTATTAATAGCTAATATCACAAGTATTGAAAATTATGAGAGAAAGAGAAGTATTTAATTGAAAAATAAAATTTAAAAATGTGAAAAAAATATGATTGGGTGATAGAGATGCACAATGAAAATGTCTAAAGCAGACATATTTAGAATCCACTGGATTTCTAAGGTAGAATCCTAAATTTTGATTGTTATTATACAATGTAATCATCTTTAATATCAGTCACATTCAGTTATCAACCTTTCATTAACTGCCTGTAATCATATTCACTATGTCATTTGTATTCATGAAAAAGTTTCCTGATATAAAGGGACTTGATAAACTTCCAATTCCAATGATGAACTTAGCATTTTTGTGGATCTTACCTTCTCAAAAGCGATCTCAATGCTAAAAGATCGCAAGGGATCATGAAAAACACTTAAACTATTCAATCTTCATTCAACCCTTTATTAACACGGTGATAGACACTCGTAGCAAGGCATGGAGAGCTTCAAACCATAATATCAAAAACAAAATGGAAACTATGTTAATAGACAACAATCTTCATTCCTTTTCAATTTTTATAGCCCTGAGCTTGGTAGGAGACATGTTTCCTTCATGAGCATGCTCAAAAGAACAAATCACTGTTCACAGGCTTCACACATGTCTTAAACCAAATGAATAAATTAGAGCAATCAATTATATTACCTTCAACAACATACTTGAGACCTCACACAGGACTAATGCAAAAAAATCAAAATGAAAAATGAGATAAACATAACACACATATTACTCAATCAAAACCTAATTCATATATTAATCTTTAAAGAATAACACAAAGAGAACTAATAAAGAAGTAAAATAGAAATAAAAGATCAAGGAACCAAACTTGACAAACAAAGAGGTGAAAACTAAGAAAAACATAATGTAACATATAAGAACTAATTAGATATGTTCATTGCGCAACTAAAGCTAATTCAAAGGGTTCACTTTTAAATTAAAGCAAAATAATAAAAAGCATTTACATGGTCCTTAATATGATGCTCAGAAGTAGAAAAATGGATAAAAACACCAGATGGATGCTGCATTTTAAAAGAATTTAAAGTATAGTTTAGAAATTTCTCAAAAAGTAAATTCTTACGTAAAGACTTGAAAAAGAACAGAAGTAATGTTCAAGTGCACTCATGGAATAAAAAAGCACTCATAAATCAAGAACCAGAAAGTGAGAAAGGGAAGAACGAAATAATTACGTATGGTGGGAAGATCACAAAATTTAGTTTGTCAGCGACTTGCGATGGACTTTCATGGAAATCAACGACGGCAATGTCCACTCCAAGTTGTTGAAATGGTTGAACAATTTAGCAAGAATGTGGAATATTTAACAAAATGTAGAATGGCCGTTATATATATGCTGATGATAAAACTTAATGTTGAAGGAAGATATTCTATAAAAGAAACATGCACACTAAAATAAGATATTCTTGATCTGATAGGAATCGTGAGAGGGAGAGAGAATCTGAGATTTTAGAGAATTGAATGAATAGTGAAATGACTTCATTATGATGATATTACAGTGGTGTGAGTATTTATACAGAGGTTATGAGTGTGACTACATGTAACAGAATATAACTAACTCTTTTCTAAAACTCTAACTAACTCCAACTGACACATCCCTAACACGACCTCTCAAACTCAGGGGGGAGAGGACTCAATCCTGAGTTTGCTGCTGCAAAGGTGAGGAAACTTAGAACTGGAGACAGCCTTGGTCAATATGTCTGCAGTTTGCTCATCTGAGGGGATGTGACTGACATGAAGTTGTTGTTGAAGAACCTTTTCGTGGACAAAGTGGAGATCAAGCTTAAAATGTTTCGAGTGACTATGAAAACTGGATTGGCAGTGAGCATAACTGCACTTCGGTTATCACAGTAAATAGTGGAAGTGAGTGAAGGAGGCAGATGTGAGTTCTATAACAGTTAAAGCCATACTTCGATATTCTACTTCAGTGCTCGATCGAGACACAACAACTTGTTTCTTCGAGCTCCACGAGACAAGGTTGCCTCCAAAAAAGATGTAAAACCTAGAGGTTGACCTGTTGTCAACAGGATGACAAGCCCAGTAAGCATCACAAAAAGCAAAAAGATTCAAGTTGGGACAAGCTTTGAGGGTGAGACCAAAGGAGATGGTGCCCTTTAAGTATCGAAGGATTCTTTTCACTGCCTACCAATGGGAAAGAAGGGGTTGATGCATAAATTGAGATACTGTGTTAACACAAAAAGCTATCTCAGGTTGTGTGATTGTTGTATACTGGATAGCACCCACCACAAACCGATATAGAGAAGGATTTTCAGAGAAATCAGTGCCCTGTCTAGACAGTTTCACCACTAGTCATAGGGGTAGGAGAGGCTTTGCAATCACTTATCTGAGCTTTGGCTAAGAGATCATAAATATATTTGGATTGAGATAAATGTAATTTTCCCGAAGAGAATTTGGCTTCAATTCCCAAGAAGTAGTGAAGTTGGCTTAGATCCTTGAGGGAAAATGTATCATTTAGTGTTTGAATGAGATTGGAAACTGCTATAGAAGAATTCCCTGTGATAAGCACATCATTCACATAAACAATTACATATAGAATGCAAGTGTTTGCGATTCTAATGAAGAGAGATTAGTCAGATTTGGCAGTCTTGAAGCCAAGTGCATGAAGTGCTGAGCTTAACTTGCTGAATCAGGCCCTTGGTGCCTACTTTAAACCATAAAGAGCTTTGTTTAATTTGCAAACTAGCTGAGAGTTACCAACTGTAAACCTTTCTGGTTGGACCATATAAACTGATTCCTCCAAGTCACTATTTAAAAATGCACTATTGAAGTCTACTTGTCTAACATCCCAATGATATATGAGGGCAATAGTCAAGAGAATTCTCACTATTGTAGGCTTGATAATTGGACCGAAAATCTCTTGAAAATCAAACCCCTCTTGTTGGTGAAACCCCTTTGCAACCAACCTAGCCTTGTACTTGTTAATAAAGCCATCAGGATGATATTTGACTTTAAAGACCCACTTATAACCAATTGGTTCCCTACCAAGGGGTAAGGAAACCAAAGGTGTTATTCTTCATTAAGGCATCATATTCTTCTTTCATGACTTGTAACCAATTAGTGTCTTGCATAACTTTCTTGGCAGATGAAGACACAACAGAAGCAACAAACATTTTGACCTTAGGTTTGAATATATCAGCTTTAGCTCTTGTGATCACGGAATGACCATTTAAGGGAGCAATTGCTACTGATGGAAGAATAGGAGTAGAGGAGATTGTGGTGTCGTAGCAGGAACTGAGGGTACAACACCTTGAGATGCTAATCTATCAATAGGTGATGGGGGCCTAGACTTGTTAGAATTAGCAGTCACAGTGGTAGATATAGTCACAGCAGTAATAGCAGTAGCATTAGTAACAGCAGGTTTATGAGCATTAGCAGTTGGGGAGAACTGTGCAGTAGTAGGAGTGACCAAGGGAATTTGAGGAATAAGAGTGGGAGAGTAGGGTGGTAGTAGAGACGCAGTGGATGGAGAACTAGCTGTTTTGGCAAAGTATCACAGATAAGGGAATGAGGTTATCACTTTGAATGGACTTAATGCGCCTACCTAGTTGGGTTTCTACCAGATTTTTGAAATTTACAAAGGCCGCAAATGCTTGAGATTTGTTGCTTAACAAATAAATCCAAGTAAACTTAGAGGAAGCATCAAGGAAACTGATGTAGAACCGTGCACCAGAGGATGAGTGAATCGGGGCAAGTCCCCAAATGTTAATATAAATAAGTTGTAAAGGTTCCAAATAAACAGAAGAAGAGGAAGAAAATGGCAGTTTATTAGATTTGCCATAACAGCAGGACTTACAAACAACATCAATTTTATTCATATCAAGTGGAATATTACACAAGCGCATTACATACTATACAATTTTGCTGGAAGGATGCCCCAAGCGGGCATGCCAAAGAGAAAATACACTATCATTAGTTACTTTGTAAGTGTGAAAAGCATATGGTATAAGATTAGATGCAAAAAATACAACGAAATTAACAAAACCGGAATACAAATCAGGAAATGCATAGAGTCCATCTTTAATAATCCCTTGGAGAAGAGTCTCCTTGGGACCCTGTGGTTTTACAAAATAGGAGTCAGGGTGGAATTCAAAAAAGACATTGTGATCACGTGCAAACTAAGATACACTGAGCAAATTTTTTGTCAATCTAGGAACATGCAATAAGTTCTTAAGAGCAAAAGAAGTTTGTGCAAACTTAGAATGAAGAATTTAATCCCCAACATGTCTAATACATATATCTGAGCCATTACCAACCTGAACACAATCATCACCATCATATTGCAACTTGTGATTGAACACTAATGCATCTAGAGTCAAGTAATGTGATGCACCCAAATCCAGGTACTAGAGTGGATCATACATAGTTGAGAGAGTTGCCACTAATGCTTTGGATAGATTCGGAGTTTGAGGGATAGGTGCAGCAAGATATGCTTGAGGATGCTACTAGGGAATATGAGGATGCTGTTGAGGTCTTTGGAAGTGAGGATTGAAACAATGGTAATATTCCCAAGCAGAATGGCCATATTTGCCACAAACCTGACATTATGGCTTGTTGCCAGAGTAGTCACCTCGGCCTCTTCTGTAACGTCCTCGCATATATAACACTATGCTTAAGTTATAATATTAACCTGACGAGTTATTACAATTAAATTGCACGGACCTTGATTTGTTATTTAATCAATCTCTCCTGCAAACATTACAATAATATTCGTTTACAGTCTACCACTACAAGTGTTACTAGATAACTTTTTAGCTATCAATATATATATGTATATATACTTGTATATTGTTTTCAGCAGCTAGTCTAGTCTTTGTCACTTTTTGCTAGGTTGTCCTTCTTCAAAATTTGTTGAACTATTTGAAGACAACACGAAAACATACATAGGGATGAGAATTTTATATTTTCAATAGGATTCCTAGGCTACTTGACAGTCCATGTCATCGTTGTTATTCCAACTACTTTGGTCTATTTAAGAAAAAGTGATCATGCTATATAAACTATAGATTTCATTTTAGAGGGTTCAAAAACATTCATTTCGAAGCGGTTCATTTTATCATACACTTGTTAAACAGAAGATATTTCACGGTAGTAATAATAGCCCATTAGGGATTTAAGACTTATGTATATGTAGATGCTGCTGAATACTGATACAAGCACACTTCACTTTCTTATTTTTCTCTAACTTTTTTCCTTAACACATTTAAGCGTTATGTATTGTCATTCTTAGGGTGTCTGCACTATTACTTTCTTCTATACTTGGTCCCCTGGAGATGAATGACTCTCTCACCTCTGGATAATAGTCTACTTTTAAGAACCGAGCTTATTCCTATACGTGATTGCCAAGTTTACTTTCCCTTACTCTTACATCGACTTATTCCCCTTAAATTTGTTCAGGGGCTGGCCTAAGTCATGGAATCATTATTATATCTTTAATCATACAATCATGAATGCATATGCTAGAGGAATCATATTCATGATGCATGGTTTCTATATTTCTGCCAAAATTTCGACAACAAAACGAATCAGATCCGCTTCCTTATGAATAGTGCCAGCTTACACAAACAATTAATCATAACAATAGAGCCAATATAATATATATAAATCTTTCAACATTAACATAGAATTGCTACATTTACTTGTAAATAAAACTTATTCACACATTAGAGTGTCCAAGCACTCAATTTAGCAATTATACCTAAGTCCCTCAACTTTACCCTATTTTGTAAATGTACCATAATTCTACCTTAACTCATTTGAATATGAATTTTGGATATAATGTAGCCTTGTATGTATATTTTTAGTTCTCTTTACTCCCATTAAGTTTCGATAGGTATAAATTAAGTTATTGAGATTTAATCTAAGACTGTCCTATTGCTGGGCAGAATTGACCACTAAAGTGTAGAAATTCACTAACAATAGGAATCTTATTAGATTTGTTTAAAACCTATGTCGTTTTAAAGCTAACTAAACCAGCTTTCATTCCTAATAAGTTTCATTTTTGAGTGAGCAAAGCTCAAGTTATATGCTCTTAAAATTGGCTAAAGTGGTCTGCCCTATTTCAGTCCAGTCGGGACATAGGGCAACTTTGGTGAATTACTGGAAAAAATAATGAAAGAATTTAACTCTGAATTTTTTATGGTATGTTATTAGCTTTCTAACAAAATTTGTTGCACCCCATTTAGAGTTATGTAGAGCAAGTTATGCCCTTCATGTTCATGTCTAGTCAGGATCTGGGACAAAATCTTAGGGTCAAGTTTAAAAATTTATATCTCAGTCAATACAGATCCAATGACCTTATAATTTATATGGTTGGAAAGCTCTAGATGTCTAGTTTCATGAAATTCTCATGTCTATAGACGAAGCCATACGGTTCACAATATAGATAGTCGAGGGTTCTTAACTAAATCAGATTCTGGTTAACCTCCTTTCCAACTTTTCATTCAAATTTTGATCCCAACCGAATAATTTCATGTTAATCCAACCATAAATCATCACATAAACACAATATATCATCAAATAAGAGAGTGGAAGTAAAACCCTCATTAGCCACAAAATAAGAAAAACTATAAAATATAGTGAATCCTACCTTAGATTTGATGTGCAAGCAAGCAAAACTCAAGTTGTTGGTGAAGGATGTTGGTAAAACTTGAAGAAAGAAGAAGGATAAGATGAAATGGAAGAAGAATTGAAGGAGAACTCAGCTAGGAGGGAAGTCGAAATTATGAGGGAGTTGGTAGGGATTTTGAATGTTTTAATACATAATGTGAAAAGGACAAGTTACATGCTATTCGTGGATGTCTTGGGTGGTTGGAGTTTAACCAAGTCTCCCTCTTCTTGTGGCAACCCATGGCGCCATTTAGGTAATTCAACCACCCAATCTAGGGTTTAAAGTGTATAATTCTATTAATTCGGTTCTAACAGTATAAAATACCGAATTTCAATCGATTTCCATCAAACCAGCAAAATAGTACTAGCAATCTTTTGGAATTTTCTGTATGTTGATTTCAATTTCTCCTAATCCTAATCTCTTTAATTAACTTCTAATTGGCTTCTAATTATTTCTACATATCTAATAAAATTGAATAAATCGATTAACAGTGTAAATTAAACATTTTGCAAAATTTCAGACGTTACATCTTCCACGGCCAGAACGATCACGACCACGAAAGCCACCTCGACCTCGAGTCTAAGAGTGAGAATCGCGACCTTGCTAAGAAGAATTGGTGGATGCTTGAGCAACATTGGCTTGCACAGGGAGTCCAAGATTTGAAGAACTAGATTCTAATTGATTGCACTTTTCAATTCTAGACTCAACAACCAATAACAAAGCCTCAATTTCATCAATTGAATAAGGATCTAAGCGAGAGATGACGGAAGTTACCATAGAATTATACTCAGCAGGAAGTCCATCCAAGAGAATCTCAATGTGTTCTTCAGTTGAAATAGAAGAGCCAATGATAACAAGTTGATTAGTCAATTTCTTGATATCCAGGAGGTACATGTTCATCGAAGCAATTTTCTTGGTGTTGCGAAGCTGCATCTTAAGTTGTCAAATTCGAGCATGAATTTGTGAAGCAAAGAATTTTTTTTATTTTCTCCCAAACCTGGTAGGCGAAAACACAGCCTACCACACAAATTCTTACTAATTCACTGAATGAAGCAAGAAGCCATGAAGGCAGCAAATTGTCTTGTTGTTCTTAATTCGAGAATTTTGGACTCACTCTTCGTTTAGCAGCATCGGCATCAGAGGAATACATTGCAGGGATTTGATCTTTGTGCAAGTGATTTTGCAGTTTGCAACCTTTGATTGTGGCCATGGCCTCTTTTTGCTAGAGAGTGAAGTTCTCATCATTGAGTTTGAATGAGGCAAGATTGGAAAAATTGTGTGGTGTAAACACTTGTCAAGAAGAGGTGGAGGCAGCTGGCAATGGCGGAGGGAAAGATGGCGAAGCCGCCATTGGAGCAGTAGAGGAAGCTTCAAGAATTAGGAAAAGAAGGCTCTGATACCATAATTGGAATCATGATAGGGAGAGAGAATATGAGATTTTAGAGAATTGAATGAATAGTGAAATGACTTCATTATGATAATATTACAGTGGTGTGAGTATTTATACAAAGGGTATGAGTGTGATTACACCTAACAGAATATAACTAACTCTTAACTGAATCACTAAAAACGTTAACTAAAAATGTTTTTCTGAAAACAAAAAAGCATGAATTGATTCCTTCCTGAAATAACTAATTTCATTCTATATTTTGCTTTTTAATTTTTTGTAAACCTCAGAACTTGCTTGTCCATAAAATGATCGAAGAAACTTTAGCAGTACAATAATAAAATTGCTAGAAGAAGAAATTTATCACAACATGTTGATAAAAAAAAATACCCAATATTTAAATCCTGACAAATTGGCTTCTGTAAGACAAAATCAAAAAAGAAAAAAGAAAAAAAAATTCAGTGGAATGCTTAAAAAAAAAAAAGGAAAGAAGAAATAGTATAAAAAGAATGATATGAACACAATGTGAAAACATCACCTAAATCTTCAACTCTCGCGAACTGCCATGTGCAATATTATAAAAAGATCAAAACCTTATTTGCACAAAAGTAAAATTATAACACAAAAAATATATCAGAAAGGGGAAAAAAAAAAAACAATGATGGCAGAAATTCCATGCAAAAGAAAAAGGCGTATACAATAACAACGGTGGAAATATGTAAGAAGAAGATAAAGTAAAAAATGAAACATAAATTTTAAAACTTACCAATGAAGGTTACTTATGCCACATCACAACCAAAAAGAAGAGGATGAAAAAAAAAGCTGTATTTTTTGAAGTCGCTTATGAAAGACTGGCGAAGATTTTGAAAAACTTTCAGAAGAAGAGTTTTTAGAATGTCAAGGAGAGAGAGAGAGAATGGAATAAAAAAAAAAAAAGGAAACGGAGCACAGTAATATATTATGGATGGCAAGGGATATTTATCAACGAGAAAACTTTCTTATTAAATTCCCACCAATTAGAAAGAATTTAAAATCAAATAGAATTTTGAATTGTTGCCGTAATAAAATCAATTAAAATGAATACTTACTGAAATTAAGTACATCAAATTAAAGGTAATAAGAAACTGCCCTCCAATTTATTAAATGAAATTAAAAATAAAAAATTTAAAAATCACTAAAAAACGTTAATAAGAACCAATTTGACCCAAATTCATGTAAACGTTAATCTGTAACCAATTATTGCTTTTAAGATTCAACAAAATTAATGCAAATATATACATGGCAATAAAAGTTCAATAATTCTCTTGTTAATGAAATTAAAAATGCTCTCAAATTTATTAAATAAAATTAAAAATTAAAAATTAAAATATAAAAATCAATAAAATGATATGTAAATAATAAAATTACCCGAGTGGACCAATAATGAATTTGGACGGGAAAATGGATGAACCTGAAAGTGACATGTAAGCGTTTCTTTTTTGCATAAATTCCTTTTATATGTGGATTTTATATATAGATTATAAAGTTGTATATTTTATTATGTACTAAGAATTATTTATGTTATATTATCATACATGGGGATGAAAATTTAACCAAAAAAGAAATTAAATTATTAAATAATATGAGGTGTTTGCATATAATTTTCTTTTTCCATTCTTCATTTTATTACCTTTTCTATCCCCCTCCCCTTTTCCCAAACCAAACAACAAGAAGGCAAGTGTAATTATGATAAAGCAAATTCATTTATATCAAGACCAATGTGAAGACCACAGTAGATCATACAGAAGCCACAATAGGTGTGAGTTCTTTATTTTCAGTAATATGAGTTTCCAATCCCTTCTCTAAAACAGCACATAACCATAATAACTCAAATCACAAAATTAGCAAACAAATGTTTAGAACAGAATGCATATATCAGTGGAAAAATGGGGAAAAAAACAAAAAAGAAAAAATGCAAAATAGAAGGAACTAACTTGGAACTAGAGAAGAAAAAAAATGAAAAATAAAATAAAAAATAAAAATGAAAAAACAAAACAACAAGAACGCACAACAGCATCAAAACGGAAGGAAGGAACACACCAAACAATAACAATGGCATTGTTAAGCTATTGACAAAAAAAAAAATCATCTTGACAAAGCAAACTAGACAAAAAGAGAGTTTATAACAAGATAAAACTATGGAGGCTATGATTTTACTTGATATAATATATTTAGGTTCTTTGTGAACTGTATCAGACCTAGATGCTGAGGAAAGGGAATCGGAAATGGGCAGATCTGAGGCAACATTGACGATGGTGACATGCGGTGGGTGGTGGCAGACCTCGGGTAGGCTCGACGGTGACTTGCTTGCCGGCGTGATGGAAGATGGGTAGTAGGATAAGCTTATTGCGAGCAAGACTAGGTTTCCAATCAAAGGGTTTTGCCACACAAAGGATACCCAAATGTTTACAATTGTGCGATGTAAGACTGGGGAACAAAAGGGTTTCTATTTTTTTTTTTTTTTTTGGTTTTCTTTTAAGAATTTTGAGCAAAATGAAGGAAAGTAACTGCGAAGGAAAAAATTTTAATGGCATTCGGCAGTTTTAAATGCCATATTCTAGACCCACTGCCATAATAGTCATTTGTTTTATGTCATTTGTAGGCCCGCCACAGTATGTATAATAAAACAGTAGTTTTTTAGAACCGCCATATCAAAATCACCACATTTTTCCCCTTTTTGTAGTGAATAGAGACAATCACAGCAACTTCATGTTCCACAACCCCTAAAATTAACATCATCATCAACTAAAGAACTCCACGAATCACAATAGAAAACAAACAGAGCACAAACATTCACTGGGGTAGTACAGAGAACCACTTCTGGTACTCTAATTCAAACAGCAAGCCGTCACCTTCTCCTCCATGGCCATGAAGAACCTGTCCCCGCTAGAGTCGAACCTCACGATGCTAGCCTCCTTGCTGAGGTGGTAGTAGAAGCTCCTCCATTCCCGAACAAGGTTCACCATGGTGAGGCATTCGTCATAGCTAACAGAGAAGGCAAGCTTGCCCGAAGGGGTGGAGGGCGAGGTCATTGACGGTGAGGCGGTGGATGTGGGGGAGGGTCTTGAGGTGGACAAAGCTGTCGACGACGAAGAGGGAGAAGGAGCCGTCGGTGTTGACGAAGAGAAGGTTGCGGGGGAAGGGGGAAGGAGGGGAGCAGAAGTAGAGGGCAGTGACGGTGGTGAGGTGGTGGTGAAGGGTGCTGATGGATGTGGCAAAGAAGAGGTCATAGAAGTGCATAAGAAAAGAAAGGGAAAAGCATTGGTAAAAAAAAATTCATACTTTTCGTAATTTAGATTCAAACCAGTGACAAAGCTAGAACAAAAGGAGAGTAGTTCCACTTATTACAATAATGCCACCACATTTTAATTGAAAATATTTTCAGCAACTAAACTCAAAAGCCTGAAAACATGAATTATTCATTTTCAAATTTGCACCATTTTAAGAAATAGTTCCTAAAAATATTTTCAAAATTGTGGCACCAAACATATTGTCACCTCTATTTTTCATTTTTAGTGAAAATGAAAACAAGAAATGACCAAACCAAACACCACCTAAATTTTTTCTTTTTTTTTTGGATTTATTTTTCCAAGGAACATATTGTTATATTCACAATTTCAAATTTTTTACATTCAGCGAAGAAAAGTATTAAAAAATTAGAAGTTTGTTTTTTTTTTCATCAAAATAATTTGACATGAACTTTTAGATGATTAAATAAATTCTATTATTTTATTTTATCTATACAAAAAATTATTTATATATTTTTGTCAAAAAATTTTAGTTATTTTCTCTAATACTCTTAGTCGAGAAATAATACGTTGGTGAGGATAGATAAATATGGAATAATAATTTAGCTCTAGCTAGTTGTAGTTGTTTAGAAAATAAAAAAAAGTTAGATAGTCAAGAATCTTATCAAAATTTGAATAATATAACAATTAATTCTTATATGTATAACTGAATCACACTATTTCATTTCATTTAATAACTATCTTGCTTTCTTTCAAAAATGTAGATGCTAACACCTGTCAAACCGGTTATGGCAAAGTGAATGACCACACAAGAAGTAAAGACACAACACCAAATGGTGTCTTCGTCTTTGTACATGAGCTAGAGTTCACAAAGCATTTTACTGAACCAGACGCATTTGTAAAAACCTTTCCATTCTATCTTTTTGGCAAAAGAAGTGACATCACAAGAAGCATAAATCCAAAAGCATTCGCATTCTATCTCTATGGCAAAGGGAGTGAGTCGAGTGACATCACAAGAAGCACAATTCCAAATACCTTTCTATTCTATGCCTATGGCAAAGGAAGTGAATCGAGTGACATCACAAGAAGCACAACTCCAAAAATCATCCCACTCTATCTCTATGGCAAAGGAAGTGACCTCACAAGAAGCATAGTTCCGAAAACCTTCCCATTCTATCTTTATGGCAAAGGGGGAGACCTCACAAGAAGCAAAGACACAACACCAAATGGCAACTTCTTCTTTGAACATGACCTTCTCCCTGGCAAAAAACTCAACCTAGAGCCCACAAAGCCTTCAGGTGAATTCACTTTCTTACCAGACACAGTTGCAAGAACCATTCCATTTTCCAGCAGCAGGCTCCCAGAGATTCTGGACTATTTCAGCATAGAAGCTAAATCAACCGATGCAGAGGCAGTGAAACATACACTTGAGATTTGTGAGAGCCCTTCCATGAATGAAGAAGAAAAGTACTGTGCCACATCTTTGGAGTCACTGGTCAATTTTGCCATTTCAAAGCTCGGAAAGAACAGAAGGCTACTTTCAACTTAGTTCGAAAGGGAACATAGAACAGACAATATAGTGTGATGGAAGGAGTGAAGAAAAATGGAGACAAAGCAGTGGTGTGCCACAAAATGGATTATCCTTATGCTGTGTTTTATTGCCACAAAATAGATACAAGGTCCTATATCGTTCCATTGGTGGCCACCGGTTATGGGACAAAAGTTAAAGCAGTTGAAGTTTGCCACACTAATACTACACGCCAGTATTGAGCAGCTTAATGTTAAGCTCGGAACTATCCCCATTTGCCATTTTCTTGCCACTGATACCGATCTTTGGGTTCCCAATTTAGCCCTGAAAGGGGGTGATGGAATGGTCTCTTGAGTGTCATGCTTGTAGGACTTCTTTTCTGGCTGGTATTGTGTTTGTATTATAGTGTAAAATATGTTCTAGTAGAATTGAGCGTGTGCGCCAATGAGCTGTAACTTAGATAACTTCTCTCTGAATCAAAATGACAAAGGATTTATTAGTATTGGGTCAGGCATTTTATCCCCCACTTACCAATCTCCTTTCCATTTCGACCCTGGTTTCACTAGGAGAACCCTATAATAAAAAAAAGAGCCAAAAAAAAAAAAAAAGAACTGAGTTTGTGTACTCTATCTAATATCTTCTTAAAGTGTGTGTGCGAGTGTAATATAATGCAATAAAAGAATGTTGTGTTTCATGTGATATCTTCTTGCTTGTACATAGAATGAAAATATAACGACTTTAGATGGGAATAGGCTTTTATTTTAGTCAATGCTGAAAATAAAGAGTTTACAGACCAAATTGGCCAAGGCTTGCAAGCGATAATAATAGCAATGACTCCTTGCTTGAGAGATTTTATTGGTGCATTAGGATTAATGAAACAATAAAAACAAGTCTGTGTGCTACATAGTGAGAATCCAAAGTTATGTTTTCCAATTGTATAATCCTTAAAATTAGACATAATTTAAAAGAAAAAATCAAGAGAAACATCACCTAAGATTTAATGATTACATTAACAATAATATCATTCTTATATCTGACATTCTGCACCTGCGATTAATCATTAATTATCAACATTTATCGCATGGTATACATTTATTCTTTATTGTTTGAAATACTGTTATTAATTAGTTAGTACTCATAAGTTTTTAAGTGTAGGTAATAATATTAAAGATTGTTAGGAACTATTAGCACTAGATCTTTAAAAAATTCTTAAATGCTTATGGAGCACTATATAAATATGCTCATAGCTAATAATAGAATAATATTTTAGTATAAGATCTATCACTATCTTATATTTTTATTTAAAATATTATTTTATTATTAGTTATGAGCAAAATTCATGTGGTGTTATGAGAACTCTCAAAAATTTCTCTTGACGTTTAGTATACTAATAGGTTTTTCTCAGAAAAAAGATAGTGCGACCAAAAGTAAAGCCTTTTAAAGAGGCCTATATGCCATCTCCATATAATATAGTGGACATACAAGTAAGGTCTTTAAAATATCTTGATAAAAAATAGGAATTTTAATTTTTTACCAAACTTATTATATGCATTTTATTCAAATTATTATATTATTTATCAAATTAATTATATTATATTTATTTTAAAAATATTGATATATAAAATAATCATATATATGATTAAATCATTCAACCCGTTGCGTGTAAAGAAAAAAAAAGTTACAAAAATGTTAAGTCTAATCCCTTCATCTAAATAGATTTTTCAGAAAAGTCAGTAGGCTGTAATCAGTTTTTTATTTTTTTAACATAAACAGGGCGTAAGCGTAGGGTTTTAACCACTTACATGACCTATTTTCACCTTTAGATACCTAGTCTTCATCTACCACAATCACAGTCTAGCATAAAACATGAATATAAGTTCTTCTATTTAATCACAGTACTTTTCTTTCTTTCATGAGCATATTTGATCACGCTTCTTTTTTTAAAATTATTAACACATTTTTATTTATCTTTAATTTTTTTAATTTTTTGGTCAATACACATGAATAATGGCAGCAGGTGCTCAATTGGGTTAACCGGTTTATTTAGCCCATTAAATACAATTGACACAACGTACTAGACCAAAATAAATTGGCATCTGGATTAAGTTTATCAACCCTGCCAAAAAATTTGGCATCTGGTAATTGGGTCCTTACTCAAGATATAACGCTTTACACTTGGAACAGTACCCCCCCCCCAAAAAAAACTCAATTCTCTTTCCCGCTTCTTTTTTTTGTCACTTGGGCCTCTACCGCCTCATATGCGTTTCTAGCTAAGTTTTCTGATTTGGGCTTCGGGCCTCCAAGCTACCTAAAAAAAAGAAGAACTCAGACAGTCAGACCAAAAAGAGTATTTCACATAAAGCACCAAACATGGCCCGGCTATGATGATTTTTACTTTTGACAAGCGCAAGGAAATAGGCTAAGCCTGTATGGTCACTTTTTAGCCTAAGTTGGCCTATTATAGGCTTTATTTAGAGCCTAAGTTTGCCTATTTAGAAGTTTGGCCTGCCTGAAACCTATTTATCGAGCATGTAATTTTTTTTCAAAAAATAGTTATAGCAAAAGATTCCTGAAACAAATGTGGAAGCTATTACACCAAATACATCATCATATCAATACTAAAAAACCCAAAAACATAGACTAACATACATAAATAAAAAAAAAAAATCAAATCATCCAGACAAAGACAGACACAGTTACAAATCCATAGATTTATCATTCACAACCAAAAAATAAATAAATAAATTAAAGATTGCACAAGGACATATAGAAAGCATCTTGAATCTTGCCATCTTGAATTTGCCATAGCTTGAATCTGTAATTCAAACACACATAAAAAAACCACATTCTAGGCAAGCTCAAAGATGCCCATGGATGAAGACCTTATATTACTTGTTTGATTCAAAACATTAAAAAATAAAAGCACTTATATCACATTATCAAAGCAAAAAGATAACAAATAATCATCAAAATAACGAAAAGAAAATTTGAAAAAAAATTAAAAATAAAAATGGAGAAAAATTCAAGAAAATATATTTTACAAAGTAATCAACTCACCTCCTTTTGGAAGGATGTGGCAGAGAACTGGCACGATGGTGGCGTATAAAGAGGGTGGGCAGCGAGCTGCAATTAGGATAGAGGACCAGCGACAGTGTGGCAAGTTGCGTCTTGACAGTAGAGCGGTGGTGGGGCGAGTTGTGGCCTGGACGGTGTCTGGTGGCGACTACAAAATGGACCTAGGATTTGGATGGAATGAGGAAAAGAGAGAAGGAGAGTTCGATTTGGGTGAATAAGAAAGTTTAGTGGCGGAATAAGTTTAAGGGTAATGATAAATAGGAGATCGGGTAGGTTTTCAAATTAAGTTTTAAAATGGGTTAATGGAAAGCTTTAAACATATAAAATATGCATAAGATTAATAAGAAGCGGAGGTGGAGAAGCGGTGAAACGAATAGCCAGGCCAAGCTAGGCCATAGGCACTGACATTTGTTGCTAAAAATTGGGATTCTTGTAGGAATATTTGGGTTCTCGAGTTTAAATATTTTTTTCTAGAGGATAAACATGAGGTTGAAAATCCTCCCAAGATAGATTTATGAATGAATGCAAGACACATTCTCCATTCCACAAAAGTCTTAAATATGTGAATTTTTTTGTTTTAAACAAGTTGCCTCCTATTGAAAGTAATTCAGCTCAAGTATTTGGGATTCGATAAGGAGTATGACTTCCAACATCAATTACTTCATAACCAAGGCTAGAACCTGATCACTAATTAAAGGAAAGGAACATTTACTACCTCAATTGACTATGTGTTGAATCTTGAATATGTGAATTTACTAAAATATCATTAATATTATAAATATTATAGATATATATAGTAATTTTTAATACTTTCACATTTATTTATTATCTAAAACCTATAATAAATATTTCTTACCCTAAAATCAACTCTAGAATCTCACTTTTCTTTTCTCTCATGGCCTCCAGCCGCCACCCCACAATCACTCCACTCCCAGTTGGTCCTGATGATGGTTCAGTTCAAACAGATGAACGGATGCACGTATATTTCATTAATATTTCTTATCAATATTCTCATTCTTAAGTATTTTAGATTTTAGATTCTATGAGTTTACTCTAGCGCATATGTGACAAACTTTAGTATGGAGCTGATTTTGAAAAGTGCAGTGTAACAGATTATCAGCCTAGCTAGTTTTAACGAGCTTTCTAATGTTGTGTTGGATTAATTAGCAAATATAACAATTTTGATGTATGTAACTATGTATCAGTATGTGATCTGATAGGAGTTAGGTGATGGTTTTGCTTTATTTTTTCATGTACTCCTGATTGACTCTTGTGCTCTCCCTACTTGTATTGTATGGGTCGAGAGCCTTGTTGATCGTATTTGTCGAAAAAAAAACTTACCCTTCTATTGTCCAATTGATCAGTGTCCGTGTACCCCATTGCCTTAGATTTATCATTTATGTTGGGTGGGAATTTTCACAGCTGCCTTTGACTTTGGAAAAATATGTTATTCCTTTTACGAAACCGTTAACATATTTGTTATTCACTCAAAATCGGTGAGCTTGATAAAACAAAAAAATGGCTTTTATTTTATTTTTTATTCAGTTTAAATCACCGGTTGCTTGACTCAAATTGGATTCGCCCAGTATGGGAGATAAAATTTGTCTACCACTAGTTATCTCTATTTACAAAACTCAAATATAAGATTTTATTTCAGGAGAATATATGTCCAACTATTTAAATTGATAAAGTATTGATAGATAAAATAATAGTTTTCTTGAGATGACTTCACGGTAATTCTAGGACTTCAAGGACTCTAAAATAGCAACTGCCCTAAACTGTTTCAAAATTGGTAGTCCAATTAAGGCTAACCTGTTTGTGAGTATGACTCTTCCTAATTTAGTAATATTCTTAATGTCACATCTAGTGTATCGTATATTAAATAGTATAAAATAATAATTATTTTTTATTGTAAACACATCTAAAAAAGAAAATATTTTTTAAATAAATGTATAAACTATGAGTATAATTAAGTATCGAGCTAAACATGTATCAAAAATAAGATAAGTATGGTATATATTTACTAAATTCTTGTTTTATTTGGAAGATGTTCAAAAGGCTGTGGATGTGACTAGTGGATGACAAACATCATTTTTACCTCAAAGAAACGGCAAATGTCATTAATTTACATTAACGTGCACTTTGGTATCTTGCAATGCCATTCAACTGCGGTATTGACTTGTCCACCTTCCGTGTTCCATACCGCAACTTGGAATTGGAACTCATAGCGCCCAAAAGGGTGGAAAACTAGCACTTGATGGAAGTGCTTCTTACTTTTATGTTAATCATTGTTCATGTTCTCTTTCCCTACACAAGTGTCTCAACTTCTTCAGCTGATACCTTATCACAGCAGAACCAAAATGAGCCATCTCAAGGAAATAGCCGTTCTGGGATACTGAAAAATGATACCTACTGTGACTACCATGGAGTTTGTGGACCAAATGGGAATAGTAACCTTAATCAGTCACCAGCTTGTATTTGCTTGGATGGTTTCACACCTAAGTCCCCTAGTGGCTTTGATTCCATGGACTATACACAAGGATGTGTACGCAACAAAGCATTGAATTGTACCGCAGATGATTTTGTCAAATATGCTGTTTTTCAAGACCCAAGTGGCACATATTCATTCTTAAACCAAAGCTTGGGAGAGGAGCGTTGCAAAGAAAAATGCTTGAGCAGTGTTTTAAATTGCGGTTGCGGTTGTTGCGATTGCAGGCATTGCGGATATCGCGATGTGTATTGCAGCCTGTTGTGGTGTGAATTCTTTTTAAGTTTGTCGTTTGAAATTAAGCTAGTTGCGGCTCTTATGTGGCCCGTTGCAGCTCCGATGCGGCCTGTTGTGGCTCTGATGCGGCCCGTTGCGGCTCCGATACAATTACATTACGGTTAATTTATGTGAATGGGTAAAACACTGCAATTGCGGTATGATGCGGTTGCGGTGGTGACTGTAACCGCAATATTGCGGCCACATCACGTGATGCAGTCCACAATTTAAAACAATGTGCTTGAGTAATCATTCTGGCATGTCTTATACAATGGGGAGTGGCTGCAAATTGTGGAGTGGTGATCTATTTGATATTGGGGTGCAAGGAAGGAGGATATATTCGAATGCCAGCATCAGAGGAAGGTATATGTGAGTTCTTCTTCCTGTTATTAACCTCTTGTAGTCATTGATTAATCATCCACATATGTTGTTGGAAACTTGGAATAATCTTAATTGTTACTTTGTTAACATTCCGTGATTCTATGAACAATGATTAATTCGTTTCATATTTTTTAAAGAGAATTTTTCTTTTGTTGAACATCACTTAAATATTCCCTGGTTCTTATTGCTGCTTTAAAAGTACGCTAATTAATTCACATAAAAAAAAAGAACAAAGAAAGTATGCTAATTAATGGTAATTTGGAAATTAATATAGTGTATCACAGATGATGGATATATTGATATATCTCACCGTTTTTATAAGATACATCATATATATTGACTTCCTAAGTGCACCACACAATCATCCTTTGAATGATTCATAAAGACACCGAAAAGTTTGCACGCCAGCCCGCGGTCTAATAGAGTATGTGTGAGTAGTTGAGTGGGAGAATTAGAGTATGTTTGGATTGGTTTTTTTTTTAAAGAAAAAATATTTTTTAAAAGAAAATGCTTTTCATAAGCTCTTAAGAGTGTATTTATTTGTGATTTTTTTATGCAAAAAGTTGCTCTTTTTTACTAAAAAAATCAATTTTTATATATTTGAATAATTTTTTAAAAATAATAAGAATCTAAACAAAATATGTTTTTAGCCTTTTTGTAAAAGATAAAAAGAGTAGCCTCTAAAAAAAAAAAAATCAATTTTCAACTTTTTCAACTATATATAAAATTTAAGTTACATAGTCATTTTTTTTTTTAAAAGATGAAACAAATTCATCTCAAGTGTTCTTAGATACAATTTTTAAAAAGTACTTGTAATAAAAAAAAGTTAATTAACCACCTTTTTTAAGTTAGTAATATTGAACTTCTAAAAAAAATATAAGTATAAATGATTTTTAATAAAATTATCTTCTAAAAATATTAGTTACCTTTATTAATAATTATCATTCATATTTTTTTTTTATTCTTACCAAATTTATACAGTTCTCTATCCTCTTTTGAATGCCTTTTTTGTATAATTTGGTTATAAAAAAATATTTTTATTTATTTTTATGCAAATAAAATTATAAGTACTATTAATAATTAAAAATACTTCTAAAATAATTTATCGAAAAACAAGATAATTTTTTCTTAAATATAAAGCTCTAATAAAAAATTTAATGAAAAAAGTCTTTTTTTTTAATTTTATCCAAACATACTCTTAAAAATTTAAAAATAGCTAATTTAATAATTTTTGGAGTAGATAAACACTTATGGTATCTTTACGTTTACTTATTACAATAAAATAGATTGATAAGTTTTTAGCTGTCAGATTTTAATGAGATTTAATCTAACGCTGAGTAAGGGTCAAAACATGTTCGGAACCAACATATTCTCCCACCTTCTTTCTCAAGTTTTCTTTTCTCTGTCTTCCTTGCTCTCCTCACTTTTTTCATTTCTCTTTTCTTTTCACAAATGCACCTCTCTCTCTCTCTCACACACACACACAAACACAGCGGTTAGCCAACCGTATTGATGTCGGACACAGCGGCAACACCGACACTGCACAGACATGCTGGAGATGAGTGTCAAAGGTGCGTCCTGTTCCGCTACTTCATTTTCTGAATCTCAAAATCTTCGACACAACAGCAACATGAGTTAGACTGTCGAGGACACGCTGACTGAGGTAGTAGCGACGACGACAAGCTCCTTCTGGCAATTGTGCAACCACCAACGACAGCAACCTAGAGTCGCAAGCATCATGATCTCTCTTCTCTCTATTTTGTTCATTTTGTACAGTCTATCAATTTGAATTTTGTGCTCTCTCTCGGATTGTTTGTCAAAAAGAAATGACTTTTCTTTTGATATTTTTTTTATTTTTATTTATGTGCATTGTGCTATGCAAGACTTCAAGCTTTATCCAATGCAAGTTGTCACTAAAAAGAGAAAAATTTCTTTTGATTTTTTATTTTTTTATTTATTTTTATTGTTACTTATGTGCAATGTGCAACTTCATGATGCAAATTGACACATGTGAGGCTATTCTTTTATTTTTTTTCTTAATTGTTTTGTATATTATGCAATATAGAGATAATTATTACCATAAACTCGCTTATATGTTTTTTCCTATAATTATGTACTGTATATCTTATATTTTTTTATTATAATATGCTGTGTCATGTCCTATATCTTTTACAATTTGCCATATCCCTATATTCATATCATGTTATATCCGTCCTGCGTGTAGTACCCGTGCTTCATAGACAATGAGACACTTGTGTCTCACGCCCATCAATTACGACATTTGGTTTCATACTTGTGTCATCTGGCATTTCATGCATATTGACATATTGGCATATTGCATGAATTCATGATTTCTCTTGCCAGGTGCACTTGCGCATCTCTATTCTAATATCTATTTTTCCATATAGAAATAACATATTTCCTCTATAAATTGTTTCCGTGACTGCATTCTTTCAGTGTCACGCTTTCTATATGCTATCTTACAACCTAAACTAAATGGAGTTTCATCAACTAGTCCCTCTTTCAGCTCTTTTTTGTGTAAGCTTCATCTCTCTTAAGTAGAAATAAAAGTGAAGCTTGCTATGCTATTATTTATCTGAAATTTTCTTCCATCTCATGTGCTCCAAATATTTTTGGATTCACGCAAACGATTATTTGTTTTGCCAAGGCTATATATATGTCTATGATATTTGATGATAATTTTTTTTTAGTTTGAAACTTTTGGCAGCTTGCACTCCTAGGAAGCCATGTCCAAGCATCTCTACCTGCTGAAGATTATTGGCAAACCCTGTGGCCTAACACTCCCATGCCTAAAGCTCTAAGGGATCTTATTCAGCCTGGTCAGTAGTTGAATGTGAAGTCTAGATTCCAATCTGTTGCGTTTTCTTCTATATTAATTATTTGGCTGTTTTAAGTCCTTAATTTACTATATCTTGCTTGGCTGATGGCTAAAACATCGAAGAATATTAATAATTAATAATAATGTACTAAAACTTATTCTTGGACCCTTTTTTCCTCCCTTTTCTATCGTGTTATGCACACAAAATCTTGACGAGATACCATGCCATTCTTTCACTCCAATATAGTGTATGCAGCACTAGTAACAAGTTGCTACTTGAATGAAATCTTAATTTTTTTTTTTTTTTAACGTTTCTAAGGAATATATCATTATATTTCTTCGGGTATCCCAATTTCAAATTTTTTTACATTCAGCAAAGAAAAAATATTAAAGAACTAGAATTTAGTTTAGTTTTTTTCATCAAAATAATATGACATGAACTTTTAGATTAAATAATTTCTATTATTTTATTTTATCCATTCAAAAAAATTATTTATAAATTTTGTCAAAAAAAATTAGTTATTTTCTCTAGTGTAGCATTTCTCTTTGTCAAGATGTAATCGGTGATTAAGTATAGATAAGTAGTATGGAATAATAATCTAGCTGTAGGTGTACTTGCTTAGAAAATAAAACATGTTAAGAACATTTATCAAAATTTATTTATTAGAATAATATAACATAATTATTAATTGTTATATGTGTAAATGAGTCACAATATTTCATTTCATTTAACAACTATCCTTATATTCTTTAAAAAACGTAGCCGCTAGCACCTATCAAACCGGCTACGGCAAAGTGAGTGACCCCACAAGAGGCAAAGCCATAGTACTAAACGGCTTCTTCGTCCTCGAACATGACCTTCACCCTGGAAAAAAACTCAACCTAGGGTTCACAAGGCGTTCGGATGAACCAGCCACAAATGCAAAAACCACCCAATTCCCATCCGTTACGTATGGCACTGCTGCAAAAGTCTCCCCGATCCCATTCATGACGTATGGCACAGTTGCAAAAATTTCCCCGTTTCCGTTTGTTACGTATGGCAAAGTGAGTGACCTCAGAAGGAGCAAAGACACAGTACCAAATGGCACCTTCTTCTTTGAACATGACCTTCTCCCTGGAAAAAAGCTCAACATAGAGTTCTTCACTAAGCGTTTAGATGAGTTCACTTTATTATTGCCAGACACAGTTGCAAAGAGCATCCCATTTTCCAGCAGCAGGCTACCAGAAATTCTGAACCGTTTCAGATTGGAAGCTAAGTCAAACGATATTGAGACAGTGAAACAAACACTTGAGGCTTGCGAGAGCCCTGCCATTAACGGAGAAGAAAAATATTGTGCCACATCTTTGGAGTCACTGGTCAATTTCGCCGTTTCAAAGCTCGGAAAGAACACAAGGCTACTTTCAACTGAGTTCGAAAAGCGAACACAGAACAGGCAGTACAGTGTTGTGGAAGGGATGAAGAAAAATGGAGACAAAGCAGTGGTTTGCCATAAACTGGATTATCCCTATGCTGTGTTTTATTGCCACAAAATAGATACAAGGTACTATACCGTTCCATTGGTGGCCATTGGTGATGGGACGAAAGCTAAAGCATTAGCAGTTTGCCACATTGATACTACACACTGGCATCCGGAACATGTTGCTTTCAAGCAGCTTAATGTTAAGCCCGGAACTATCCCTATTTGCCATTTTCTTCCCATTGATACCCTTCTTTGGGTACCCAATTTATGGTAAAAGTTGATGTACAAAGTGTCGTGCATGCAGGGCTTCTTCTCTGGCTCGTATGATGTCTGTATAATAGTATAAAATTCGTGCTAGTTGGAACATTATGTGTACTCTATCTAATATCTTCTCGAAGTTGGTCAAGGTAATAATGCAATGATGCAGTAAAATAATGTTGTGTTTCTTGTGATATCTTCTTGTTTGTCATTGTATATATGGAAGAATAAAAGTGGGAAACGTTTCGAGTGTTCCATAAAACACTTGAAACAATAGTGTACCAAACTTTGCAACCATCTATATATTAATTAAAATAATACAATGGTTTAGATCTACTTAAATAAATCTTACATACAATAAGAATCCACCATAGTTATCCTCTTTTTTTCTTCTTCCTCCTTTTTCACTGGTCATTGTTGCCACTCCCTCACCCCCCGCCATCCCATAACCCTCAGCGCCATCGCCATCATCACTACTCATGCTATGAGCGATGCAGCTGGTGGTCGCAGCGGAGCACAAGAAATGATCTTCACAATGATTGAGCAGAGTTATAGCAGTTTTGGTGGCAGGGCATAGTGATCATGAGTGTTGGTGGTCACCGTGTGTGCTGTGGCTTGTGGCTGAGATGGAGACTGACGCGGTGGTTGGCAACACAGGCGAGTGGTGCTAGTTCTAGTATGGAGAGTGACGCTTGTACTAGCATGGTGGAAGGATAAGGGGGTGATTGGGCAAAAAAATTTGGAGAAGAAGGAGTTGGGGTGCATCGATGGATTTCTAGGGAAAAAGTACAATGGTGCATTGTTGATAGAAAAAAATTTGGGTCATCAATGTCCATGGAACATTGTAAATGCTTCCATAAAAGTATGATGACTTTAAATGGGAAATCCCCATCCTAAAGACCAGAGCACCGTGCAAGAAACTTGAATCCGCTTTAGTTTGAGTCAATATGCTCAAAATAAAGAAGAGACTCCAAACCAACTTGGCTAATGCTTACTAGTGATGATAACTAGTTTAAACATTCGCTTCACTTTCTCGATGATGGAAAAGTACATAGCAATGACTGATGACTCCTTTCTTGAGAGATTTTGTCGCCAGCAAGCTACGATTCATGAAACAATAAAAACAAGTCTATTCATAATGAAATCTGAAGTCACATCCATGTCTAAAGTCACATCAAAGGTTACATAAGATCTAAAGTTAATAACAAACAAATATATTCTCTACAATATGGTCATAGTTAGGCCAGAACACTATCGATATCTAAGTCGGAGAATAACATGAAAATTATCGTAACTTATAAAAATGTATTATATCTTCTTTTAAAATAAATTTGAACATCTCTGATAAAGGGTTTGGACAATAATGAGTTTTCAGGATTTGTTTGAACATGGTTGTCATGATTGGTAAAAAGTTGAGATGATTTTTCTTTTTTGAGATTTTTAATGGCTAATATGGCCTTCGTTGCTACATTAAAAGTCATGCAATTCTTACACTTATAAAATGGAATATACATTAATCAAATATGAGGATTCAAATTCTGTTTTATTTTTATATTTCTTTTGCTGTCCTTATAACAGAAGGAATGGTTATCATTTATTTATTTTTTTCAAAAATAATAAAATTAAAGATAAGTTATTGCTAGCTAAGAGAAAGAAAAATTCTTTTGCTGAGGTTTTTCATATCAATTAGAATAAAAATGGAATTTGAAAAACGAAACAGAGAATGTCAATTCCACAGATAAATATATTATGTACAGGGATAGGAATGAGTTAAGACAGGTTTGACTTTCCTTTAAATAAGTTTGATCTATTTTTTAAATAAAAGATTTGAGCCTAACTTATTACTTGACATAATTATTTCTTTTTTAAGTTTGGTTTAACCATTTCAAAAATCTAATCTGACATAAAAGTCTATTTAAATATGCATTTTATATTTAGGTCTCTAATATGCTAAATAGGCTTATCTCTAAACAAGTTAGCAAGTCAATTAGTTAAGACTTTTAAATAGGCTTATTTGCTATCTTCATATAATATAGTGGACAAATAAGCAAGGCCTTTTAAATAGGCCGCTAAAAATAAGAATTTCAATTTTTTTACCAACTTGGATATATTTTATTAAAATTATCATATTATTTATAAATTAATCATATTATATTGATATTAAAATATTATAATATATAAAATAGTAATATATGTTATTTGTAACATCCCTTCTTTCATAAAATATTTTGTATAGAATAATCTGGTTAACCTATTTGATTGAAATACTTTAATCAATTTATTTGAGTTGATTTTGTGACAACAATTAATTGATCAAATAATTGAATTATAGATATTAACTTTTTAAAGTAAGGCTATAATTAGCAACAATGATTTTAAAATATATTATTCTATATAAGAAAATAATAATTATAATATTTATTAAGATAAGAAATAATAATAAATGTTAATTAAATTTTATTTAATAGAAGAGATATATAAAATAATAATAGTAGTAATAATAATGATAATAAAAATATAATTCACGTCAGTGACATGAAAATTTGGTCACCAAGTTTTTGTATGGGAAAAAAAAAAAGCATGGTAATTATGAAGAGGGGAAACTAGAAACATAAGAGGTGTTATAATAATAACAATATTATAAGAAAAATATTATCTGTCCAGAAAAATTGCCAGAACTTCTCATGCCCCACACATTTGGCAATTATGTGGAATTTAATAATTTACAGGTCACTTGTAACCGTGGCTCCTTCCTCTTTCATTTTTTATTTTATTCTAACCTTGTCTTTTATCTCCAACAGATTCGTTTTGTCCACCACCGTAAAAACTTTTCTATTTTTTCTTTTCCCAAAGCTTCATATTTCAGTCCACTTTATCTATGCTACCTCCATAGATCTCAAAACCACCTTGTCGGAAACAACATCACTGTGATGTGAGCACTCAACAACCGAGGCCTGTAGCTTATTTGGAAGCAATACTATAGGCTTGTCTTTAGATGACGGTACTTTTAGTTTAGATTCTCTTATACTCGCTGCTACAATTAGAAGTAACAAATGACACTGACACGATTCCAAAAGCATTGCTAATTAATTTATTTAAATGATATAAATTGAAAATGGCAATCTACCTGCTCTTGAGAACAAAAATTGGTAAAAATACAGTAGATATTTCCTGAGATCTAAATTCATCCAGTATAATCTTTTGCAGTTAACCTTGCTTGCATATTTATCTAAATATGAATTGCGACATGAAAAGTAATTAATCATGGAAGAAAGTGGTATAGCTTGCATTTTTAAATAAATATGAATTGTGATTTTTTATGCCCCCCTTTCCGATCGATAGGAATAAATAGCTTCTTCTATTTCATAAAAATTGCAGCATTCACTTTGTAAAAGTCGCAAGCGACAACTAGAAGATGATGACTGCAAGCAGGAAGATGGAGAGGGCAGGCGGCATCATGTGTGCTACAATAGTTGCGTAATTTTTGCAGATCTACTTTGAACCCTTATTTTTCTGAAAAAAATAAATCTAAATTTACATAATACGTGGACAGAAAATTTAATGAATTAAATATTCATATGCCAGTTCCTGAAGCAACTACTTAGGGGAATCCAAATTCGGGAATTTTTTCTGGCTTAATAGCATAACTCCACCACTGCACCTCTATAAATGGAGGGGGTGTGGGATTAAAGTGCCGTACAAAGAAAACAAAAGAAACGAAAGAGTGAAAGTAATGTTAGATTGTGAAATTTAAGTAGGGCAGCGTAAAAGAATAAATAGAAGTTACCGAGAAAGAGAGGGAGAAAAAAAAAAAAAAAAGGAGAAGAAAGTAAGAGATTGACAAGGAACTTAGTGGAGATACAATTTTAAAGTAGAAAATAAATTTATTTATAAAATAAAATTATAATCATATTTATTTATTGTAAGTATTTTATTTAGAATTTAATTTAAATGTACTAATAGTATAAAATAATTTTATACTATCAGTCAATAGAAATAATAGAAAGTACTAACTCAAATAAATAATTATCTATTTTAATGAAGGACCCGTCATAATTTTTTACTTTTCTCTATTTTTATTAGTTGACAATATAAAACTGTTTTACACTGTCAGTATATACTAGTTAAACTCTTTTATTTATTATTTTTTTATATTAAAATTACCCATTAATATTTATCATTGCAATTTATTTTATAATTACTGTTCCAAGTTATTTTACTTAATTTTTTATATTATTGTTTATTATTATTTATTGTTGCAATTTACTTTACTTGCTATTCCAAGTCATTTTATTTAATATTCCTCTATATTACTGGTCATTATTATTTATTACAATTTATTTATAGTTTCAAGTTATTTTATTTAATATTTCTTTATAATATTGCTTATTATTATTATTATTATTAAGCTATTGTTTATATAATGATATGTTACTTCAAGTTGTCAATTTTTATAGCAATTCCTCTAGGAAACCAATACTAAGAGTAAAATATTATATCTAACACTTAAAATAAATAAAATTTATTATACATAGACTTGAACTATTAAATTATTTATATCATTGCTGGAATTTTATACTTTGACTTATGGATAGTATGATGACTTTTGATATTACTATGACTTTATAATGATCATTGCAATGACATTTTATGTGCTAAATATATCATGATAATAAAGATAGACTCATGCACCATGATGAGAAAGTTTAAAAAGAGATTAAATAAAAAATAATTTTAAATTTGGTCTATTTAAAAATTAACATTTAAATTTAATAACTCTATGCTTTGAGAAATTTTATTGAGATATTATGTTATATTATTTTAATTATTGTGCACTTTATTTATCTTAAGTTTATGAGTTAATTTATACTCGATGCATTTTGTTCAGTTTATTTTATTGCTTATTTATCCAATTTATTTTATTACTTAATTTTATATCTTACTACTTAATTTATTATAATTATTTAAATATGGTGAATTTATTTATGTTATTCAAGTTTATTGTTTATTTTATTTGAGGTTTTTTATCATTTAGTTTGACATTTAAATTTGACAACTCTCTACTTTGAGAAATTATATTTATTGCTTAAAGTTTATACATTTATATATTTATTGTGAATTTAGGCATAATAGCAAGCGAGTAATTTAAAAAGGAGACATTTAAAATTTGCCGTTAACTACCAAAAAGGCAGAAGGATAGATGTAAGATCATTTTATATTATTTGTCTTGGTTAGTGTGGCCTAAAAGTCTCGCTTTATCATCACGATGTTAAGAATAACACCAGAGAATGCGAATTCTCTCATAGAGGACCTTTGAATATTTGTGAAACATATAGACAAAGGAAAGTGGAAATTATAGCAAAGAAATTATAACTCTATTAATACTTATTATAATTTTGAATTGCATAACATATTTTTTAACATTTACCACCCATAATATTATGAAGTATTATTTGCGTATAAGTAATTTGATGTGATTATAATATAGTAGTTGCCCTGTGAATTTTCATGCTAAAACATGATTGAAACCACCATAGTTTAAATATTTTAAAACTATTCATTATCTATTGAGTATTTTTAATTATCATTTTATTTTTGGTAATTTCAGATTAATCAAGTAATGCTCCAGAAAAAGATAGACTTCTCCAGCTACTAGAAGTGTACAGACATGTATTTAAATAAACTGTAGTTTTTTTCCCTAGTTGAAAAAAAAATATTTAGCCTATAGCCCTAAAGTTTTACCTCTACTTGAGAACACTTTTGATGTATTTATATATATTAATATTCAATATTGAACTTCCTATATAACTGTGTGCCGTTAGCTTTATTATTAACATGGGTTACATGATTAAATCAATCAACCTGTGTAAAAAGCTTTTATAAAAGGCTAAAAGCCTAATCAATTAAATTAAGTAGATTTTTCAAATAGTTTGTCTTACTTTATTAATTCAGTTCGATTAAGTCAGGTCTTAAACATGTCAAACCACAAACTCAGCAGGCCGTCTCATTTATTTCTACCTCTATGTATATACCTTCTTCATCTACCATAATCTAGCATAGAGCATAAATTAAAGTTCATCTTTAATCACGCCATTTTTGCGTCATCCTATTTAATTACACAGTTTTAGTCATGAAACTTATTTATTTATTTGGTTAAAGTCATGAACATATGTAATCACACTTCTTTTGCATTTTATTGTCTCTAATCACTTTTTTTTTTTTTTGTCTTCCAAATTTTTTTCGGTCAAAAAAGCTTCTTTGATTAATAACCAAAAGCAAAGCCTAATTACAATAGAGAAATTGATACAACAAGACCTATTGACACACAAAAACTAAGCCTAGAGAATTAACCAAAGCACTATATAGCTTTAATAGACACCTCAGAACATAGATGCAATTGTATCATACTACAAATACCCATTAACGCAAAGGTGAGCAAGTCAGATCTCAGATCTAAGGTATCAGTAAACCAATATACCCAAGTTTAATAGAAACTAAACATTACAATCATAACTTCTTAGAGCAAAGGTGCTGAACATGACAACATCTAACTTCACAAACATAGTGGTAGCCAAGTCTGTATAATAGTAGCCTACTCCGTGATACACATCAAATCACCAAAACCTTCTAAGATAACCATATATTGTAGAAAGAGACTCACTGCCTCATAAAAGCCCCAACCAACATCCACCAATATAGGTTGTTAATCCATCATTTTTACAAGCACAGGCTTTCGATCCAAGAGATAGCTGCATCCACAAAATTTTAAACGTAAGTCTTCAATCCAGACACTCTATCATTAAGAAAACTTACTAGATATGAAGATCAAACACACCTTGAGCTAGGTGAAGGGTGGGCAACAAAAGAGCAAAAAAAACAAAACAAAACAAAACAAAAAAAACCAAAAAACTAGAAGGAGAGGGGGTGACCAACTAGAAGGGAATGGCGCCCCCTTAAACTGAAAAAAGGATGGAGAAGGCGACACTTTAGGGTTCTTCAGTAAGCAAACTGAGAAAATTGTATTCAGTATAGTGAATTTTTGGATCCAGTAAACCCATTTATTAATTAATTGCTAGATAAATGTGTTAATTAAAAAATGTTTACTTAAAAATAAGTTATTAATATAATTATTTAAATTTATATATTAAATTATTTTATTGAATATTTTCTTAATACAAATGTTACATAAATAATATAAGAGTGAATATTTTAGAAAAATAATAATAAGTAAACTTGAGTAACAATAAAGATATTTATTAAATCTTAATGTACAACACACATACCGGTGTTCCATTGGTGGCCACTAAGGATGAAAGAAAAGCTAAAGCAGTAGCAATTTGCCACACTGATATTAGCTATTGGGCTCCATTTTCTCGCCACCAACACCCTTTTTTGGATACCCATTATATATTAGGCCTTGAAATTGGAGAGGGAATGGTCTCTAGAAATAAAAATTCTTGCATAAATTTAAATCTAACACTTTACTCACAATGAAATTGTGAGACTTAAAAATAATTTAGTTTATCTTAAATAAAGTTAGTGGAGCTTAATTTTATTGTGAATGTAACTAAATATGAAATATTAGATTTATAGTCATACAAAAATCTCATCCTCTAATAGAACAAGGTAAGGATTGGTGTAGAAAGATATATGTAGGGGGCTTCTTTACCTTTTAAATTAAAAAAAAAATATTTACATATATCCGTCTTTTAATTTCAAAACATCTTGTTTGTTGGATTATACAGAAATCGATCTAAGTTGGATCGACTTCATTACTACACAAATTTTAGACCGGAGAGTGAGGAAAGTGTAGAAATCGATTTAGATTATATCAATTTCAGTACTATTTGAGCAACTAGTATTGAAATCAATATAGTGATGAAATCGAGCCAATCATCAGTGCACCCCTCTCCTTATAAATATGTGGTTTGCAGTATTTGAACGCTTCTATGCACAGCGGATAAGTCCAAAACAAACAGTGAAGCATCAAAGAGCTATAGCCAACAAAATTCCCCACATAGTATGACAGAGTTAACAATTCGATGATTGTACCTTGCATAAATGTTTGAAGACTTTGCAACCATTTCAAAAACTCATTATATGACTCTTCCCAATCGCCAAAAACTGAGGATTCTGCAGAATTGTGTTCTACAACTCTAATAAAGTAATAGATAGACGAACAGCCATAAACTGAGGATTTTGACTGTACAGAGTTACACCTTCATCTGTATTTGTAATTTCACCACTATGATGAACAAGTATATAACACCTTTCAGTCATTTTTTCTCTAACTTTCTCTCAAAACTTATACTATCCACGCAAAAGACTATCTGAGTGGGGAGTTTAAATAGGGCAATGGGGTTTAGGTTAGGGTTGTTAGATTGATGAAAATCGAAGTTAGATTGATTTCAATATTATTTGCTCAAATATTGCTAAAATCGATCTAACCTAGATCAATTTCCATACTTTCCTCACTTTCTGATCTAAAATTTACTTAGTAATATAATCGATCCAACTTAGATTGATTTTCCTATAATCCAACAAAATAGGACATTTTAAAAAATAATCTTCAAAAGGTGGATATATGTAAATAATTTTTTTGTAAATTTAAAAGGTAAAAAAGGCCTCCATGCAGGACTTCTTATTTGGGTGGTATTGTGTTTGTATTATAGTGCAAAATCTGTGCTAGCTAGAACAATGTGTACTATCTAATATCTTCTAGAAGTTGGTCAAGGTAATGCAATAATGCTGTAAAAAAAAGTTGTGTTTGATGTAAAATCTTCTAACTTGTCATTGTATGGAATAAAAATATAATGACTTTAGATGAGAAATCACCATCCTAAAGGCCGGAGCAGCACGCAGGAGACTTGAATCGGCTTTTGTTTTAATCAATGCTCAAAATAAGGAAAGAGTCTCCAGACCAACTTGGCTAAGGCTTGCAAGTGATGAATAAATTATATAATAACCAATTGCATTAATATATTGTATTAATAACCAAGTGTTGCTCAAAACTAAATATATTATATTAATATTAAAAATATTATAATATATAAAATAATCATATGTATGATTAAATCAATCAACCTGTTACGCGTGAAAAGTTTTTACAAAAGCTTCAAGTCCCATTTAACTAAATAGATTTTTCAAAAAAAAAAAAAAAGCTGACTGTTTTGTTAATCAAGCTAGATCAAGTTAGTCCTTAATCAAGTCAAACAGTAGGTTTTGTTAAAGTCATATATTACTTAAGAATATGACTAAGATAACCCTCATAAAAATTTAAGCAACCCTCCTTTCATGAATTAATTTTTGGACTAAAATTATGTCTACTTAATTCTAAGATGGGATCAATTATATCTTATGATTATTATTGGGCTACTCATAATATTAAGTCATATAAACTTTATACTCCATATGCCCAATCCTGGCATGAGGGGGTGTGTTAGAGCCCCATATCATTCAAGGATATGACCAAAATAACATTTATGAAAATTTGGATAATTCTTTTTCTATGAGTTAATTTTTGGAATAGAATTATAGCCACTCAATTCTAAAAGATTTTCACCTTTATATAACTACTCTTCATCTGCAACAATCTAGCATAAATTATAAATATAAATTCTTCTATTTAATCGCACTTTTCTTTCTTTGATGAACCTATTTGATCACATGTATTTTTTTTTTTTTTTGTCTTCTAATTTTTATTCACTCATTTTTTTTGGGTGGTCAAACATAGATATCTTCACATGGAGGGAGGAGATTTATATACCACAAATCAGGTTCTACTTGATATCGAATCTAAATACATTTAATGAGAGGCTGAGAGATCCACTACTAAACCAATATCTCAACAAGTTCACTCATTTTTTTTTGTCTTCACTTTTTCCCTTTTTTGGGTCGGGGAAGGGGGATTGAGGGAGTTTGGGATTTGAACCGAGTGCAGCTCATCGAGGCTCTTAATATCTGAACACTAAGCCTCGAGCATCATCCAATCAAATGGGTTAACCCGCTTATTTGGGCCAGCACTCCTTGTTTGTCAACAACAAGTGGCCCATTACAATTGAAACAGAGTACAACACCAGAACTAAACATATTAGACCAAAAACCAATACACTTACCAAAAAATGTAAAGCAAAAAGTTGCATATGCTTACCCAAAAAAAAATAAAAGTTAAAAAAGCCATTATAATTGACAGAAGTTTGTACAAGATTGGAAAAAGAAAAATTTGGCATACGCGGATGAGTCTCAAGGGTTATATTGCATACTAATGACCTACATGGAGTCGTGTTCGACTCTTAGAGGCAGCCAATGTACTCCCTATTTCCCCTTCACCTATGACCAGAAAAAAGAAAAACTTGGCATAGCAGACCAAAGAATGTATTTGCCACACGTGTTTTTTTTTTTTTTAAATAGCGTTTAACATTTAGAATAGAGCATAAAATTAGATTTTAGATTTGAAATTAAACTCTCAATTTTAATTTTTATATTTGACATAACATAGAGAATTAGAACTATGATTTTACAAACTAATTATTTGAAAATGAAAAAAATTAAGATGAGTTTTTCTTTTTGTTTTTTTCCCACCCCCTAAGAATTATCAATTCTAAAACTTGCTAATGTCTCTCTTCTCATTGAAATCTTTATGATTCTTTCTCTTTCTCATTTATTTATTGGTAATCATATTTTTAAAATTTAACATTTTTATAAAAAATTTATAATATAAAAAATTCCTAGATTCTAATTTATTGTTTTATAAATAAATGTTTTTTAAAAAATTATAATAAAAAATTTGGCTGGAGTACAAAATAGTTATTATATTAATATTTTTATTATTTTATAACTACATATTTAAATAATAAAATTACATTTAGAATTACAATTTATATCTTAATTCTTTAACAAATCCAAACATAAATTTAAAATTGTAAGTCAATTTTAATTTTAAAAAATTGAAATTAAAATTAAATTTTACATTACAATTCCAATTTGTGTCTTAGTTCTTATGAATACTATCATTCTTGAATAGTTTAGATTCTACGAATTTAATAATATATTCCAAATACTTTGCCTTCAATTGTCCAATTGATTTTCACGTATCACATCACCCTAGATTTATCATTTATGTTGGGTGGGAATTTTCCCACCTGCCTTTGACTTTGGAAAGAGGTATTATTCTTTTTAAAACATCAACATATTACGTACATGTTGTCCACTCGAAGGATTAGTGAGCTTTATAAAGATAAAAAGATGGTTTTATATATGAATGGCAATGGATATTTATAGAAGTTGAGACATGCCCCCACCTTATCCCCATTTAGAAATTTTTCCACATCCCAGATTAATTCTTGTTGCGGGTCCTTATTTTCCATTCCTTTATGCAAAAAAATTTATAAAAATTAAAAAAGAGAAAAATTTATAAAAAATATTCTTAAATTTAAATAAAATATATATAATATTCAAAATCTATTATAATATTCTAACATAACACAATGCAAAGTAACAATAAAAATATATCACTACAATTATAACTACAAAAATTCAAATTATAAATATCCCTCCTAGTGTTTGGATATGTGCATTAGTGTGTGTGTATGTGTATTTAGATAATTTTACATGTAAATAAAAATTTAGCAGGTTTTTATAGGACAGGGATTTCATCCTCCACTTTGCCCCGTTTGGTAAATAGGAAACCTATTTCCATATTTGTAGGAATTAAAATCATCTATGTACCCGCCTCTATTGCGGATAATCTCTATGGATATCTATCTAAACGAATTTTTTTTTACATCCCTAATTTTATAGAGATGACTTTATCCTAATTCTAGAACTCTGAGGACTCTATAATACAAGAGTGTGTTTGTTTGGATTTTTTCGATAAAAAATCACTTTTTGTATCCAAAAAAATCAATTTTTGTATATTTAGATAATTTTTTAAAAATAATTAAAATTTTAAAAAAATTTATTTTCAACTTTTTTTTAGAAGTTGAAAAAAGTAGCTTGTGAAAAAAATTAACTTTTAACCCTTTCAGCTATATATAAAATTTAAGTTTCAAAATTATTTTTTTTAAAAGTTAAAACAAACACACTCTAACTACCTTCAACTATTTTTCTTTTTGTTACAAACTCTTAAAATGGCTAGTCCAATTAAGGGTTACTGTTTGTGAGTATGACTTTTCCTAATTTAGTAATATTCTTAATACTATATCTAGTATATCATGTACTAAATAGTACAAAAACATGTTTTTGCAAGCACATCTAAAAAGGAAAATGTATTTTAACTAGATGTACAGGCATTACATAAGATAAGGTTTAATTTTAATAAATTATCAATATAAAAGTTCTTTATCCTATTATTTAACTATATGTTGACATATTATTAAAAATATTTGACACTTATAATAACTATCCAAAAATTACTACTACAATAAAATGTGATTGATTGATTGACAATATATAATATTTTATATCAATAATGTATCAAAATAAATTTCTACAAAATATTATAAACTATGAATATAAATAAAGTATGTAGCTACACATGTCAAAACAAGATAAATATAATGGGGCTTTTTATGGTACCTAAGAAAATTTAGAGAGTTTAAAACCCATATTGAGTTCGACCAATCAGATCATGACATATAAGTTGAATACATTTTGCATAAAAATTTATAAATTTAATTATTAATATTTATAAATCAATCTTTTTAAAAAGTTTAGTATTTGCTGGCCTAACCCATTTAACTAGTGGGTCTAAATGGATCGAGTCTAAACAACTTACACCAATATTATGTTAATTTGTTAATATTATTATAAGTTGACATAACCCATTTAACTAGTGGGCCCAAATGGATTTGAGTCGGGTCTAAATGGATTGTATTAGACTGTTTAAGTCTGTGGACTAACCTTAAACTAGTTGAGTCAATACTATGTTAGTTTTTTAACATTTGCTATAAGTTGGTTTGACGAATTTAACTAGCTGGCCCAAATGGGTTGGCCTAAACAATCCAGACCAACATTATGCTAGTTCGTTAATGCTATAGATTGACTTAATCCATTCAACTAGTGGATCCAAATGGGTTGTGCCTAAATGGGCTATGTTGGCCTATTTAATTCCGTGGGCTAACCTTAAATAGGTTGGGCCAATTTATATTGGCTCATTAACATTTCTTATAGGTTATCCTAATCTATTTAATTAACAGTCCTAAATAGGCTGAGTTTAAATAGCTTAGGCCTGCATTATGTTAATTTGTTAATATTTGCTAAAGGTTCACCTTTCCCATTTAACTATTGGGCCCACATGGGGCCGGGCTTGAATAGGTTGAGCCTAAATAGGTTATGCTGGCTTATTTAAGTTTGTGGGCTAACCTTAAACGAGCCTAACCAATATTCTGTCGGCTCGTTAACATTTGCTATATGTTGGCTTAACCCATTTAACTAGTAGGTTAGGCTAGGACTAAACGGCTTTAGCCAACATTATGCTGGCTCATTCCGATTTATTATGTGTTGACGTCACTCATTTAACTAGCGGATTCAAGGGCTGGGTCTAAATGGGCCGACCTAATATTATGTTAATTTGTTAACATTTGCTTTATATTAGAATGACCTATTTAATTAGCAAGCCTAAATGGATTGGCCCTAAATAGGTTGAGCTGGCTTATTTAACAACCCTATGCATTAGCCTGCATGGGGCAAATCAATATACCCCTATTGGCAACACTAATCTACCACAATATTTTTATAAAAATAAAAGTAAAGATTCATTTTGGCTTAAATATATTTTTTATCCTTATAAAATTAGCAAATTTTGATTTTAATTTTTAAGAAATTATTTTTTTGGTTTTGATCCAAATATTTCTAAAAATTTTTGTTTTAGTCCCTAATTTTTTTTTTATTTTTTAGTTTTGATCCAAATATTTACAAAAATTTTGGTTTTAACCCCTATTTAAACATGGGAAGAGTGATGTGACTATCATTCATCGATATTATCAATTAACAAATGCAGACTAATGATAGGATTAAAACCAAAACTTTTTTAAATATTTGGATTGAAACAAAAAAAAAATTTAAAGACTAAAACCAAAACCAAAATTCACTAATTTAATAGGGACTAAAAATATATTTTTTTAAGCATTATTTTGCAAAATTAAATATTGATATAAACACAATTTATATGTTATTATTATAAATCTATATAGATATTTTTTATTTGCCCATGTATGCAAGGATTTTGGAACCAAAATATATGTAAGGGTTCCATAAAATTTCTCAAATATAATATATAATTATGTGATAAGATATTAAATTTAATAGTCCTATATCTCCAAATAAAGGATCTCCATGTACAAATTTCTTGTTTTATTTGGAAGGAGTGTTGATATGTCTTCATAATAATCAATTTAAAATTATTTTTAATTTAAAATTTTACTTATAATAATATAAATTGTAATTTATATGACATCTAAAAATTATTTAATATATATGAGTAAAATTTTGAAAATTTTCAGCTTATCTCATTTGGAAGATGGTGCGAGGGGGTGGAAGTGACTGATGGATGATGACACACATCATTTTTACCTCAAAGAAACGGCAAATGTCATTAATTAATTCACGTTGGCGTGCGCTTTCGTACCTTGCAATGCCAGTCAACAGCGGTATTTCATTGATTGTTGGTTATTGTCAACCCCCTTTCGAAAAACTTGTCCACCTTCCATGTACCATACTGCAACTTGGAATTGAAACTCGTAGCCCAAAAGGGTGGAAAACTAGCACTTGATGGAAGTGCTTCTTACTTTTATGTTAATCACTGTTCATGTTCTCTTCCCCTATACAAGTGTCTCATCTTCTTCAGCTGATACCTTATCACAGCAGGGCCAAAATGTGCCATCTCAAGGAAATAGCCCTTCAAATGATACCTACTGTGACTACCATGGAGTTTGTGGACCTAATTCTAACTGTGACCTTAAACAGTCACCAGCTTGTGTCTGCTTAGATGGTTTCACACCTAAGTCCCCGAGTGGCTTTGATTCCATGGACTATACACAGGGATGTGTACGCAACAAAGCATTGAATTGTACCACTGATGTGTTTGTCAAATATGCTGTGCTTCATGAGCCAAGTGGCACATATTCTTTGTTAAACCAAAGCTTGGGAGAGGAGGGTTGCAAAGAAAAGTGCTTGAGTAATTGTTCCTGCATGGCTTATTATACAACGGGTATCAGTGGCTGCAAATTGTGGAGTGGTGATCTATTTGATATTAGGGTGATAAATGAAGGAGGACAGGATCTGTATATTCGAATGCCAGCTTCAGAGGAAGGTATGTGTTCTTCTTCCTCTAATTAACCTCTTGTAATCATTAATTAATCACCCACATATGTTGTTGGAAACTTGGAATAATCTTAATTGTGACTTTGTTAACATTCTGAGTTGTGATTCTGTGAATAATGATTAATTCGTTTCATATTTTTTTAAAGAGAACTCTTTTGTTGAATATCACTTAAAATATTTTCCCCTGGTTATCATTTCTGCTTTCAAAGTATGTTTATTAATGGTAATCTTATATTTATTTGCCATGTTTTGTGGAAATCAGGCTCTGGAGGGGGAAATCACAGAAAGATAGTTGGAATAATAGTAGGAAGCACTGTTGCTGTAATTTCTGGGATGGTCTCGGCTTGTTGTTACATGCTCAGGAGAAGAACAAAGTTAGCAGGTAGGTGGCTCATGAGGTCATGCTGAATACGTTTACTCTTTCTGAGGTGATGATGATAATGTTTATTTTACAAGTGGTGGAAGCGAAAAGAAAGCATATACTACTAATTCTGATTGATTAAAACCTGTTTTCTCAATTCTCATGAAAACAATTAATAAAACAAACTATCTGAAAACCGTGCTAATACTAAATAAGCTGTCTCAAAGGAAGAATTGGTGAAAAAAGAAATAGGAGAAATAAAATTAGCTCGTCCTTTCTACAAGAAAAAGAAATAATTCCAGAGTAACATTATTTTGAATGGTAAGTTAATTGACAAGAAATCCTAAATTACACAAGACCCTTAATTAAGAAAACCTCTATACAAACTTGCAGTAGACACCACTTATGGATTCTTTGCTCTTCCATAATTTCTTTGTTGAGCTGTTAGCTGGCAGAGTTCATAGACCATAGTTACTTACTTCACAGAAGTTAGACATAAAAGAGACATCATATTTCATTGTGTATAGTTTCATTAGCATGCTGTTGTTAGCACAAAAGTAACTTATTGACTACTTCATAGCTTGGAAAAGCTAAATTGCATACAATCCTAATACTCATAATGTATTTCTTTTTAACCATTGTTGTTTACACTATAGTGTTTTCAGATTCAACCCACAGCTCAGGAGCTTAGTCATTTGAGTTGACTTGTCATATTTTTCTCACTATTTTCATAATTTCATTTTTTTTAATAAATCATATTAGGAGATATGAGGACTAGTGAGATAGTTAATCACATCAACGAACAGCAAGAAGGAGATCTGGAGCTTCCATTAATTGACCTATCAAGAATAGCTGTGGCCACTGATAACTTTTCGGTCGACAACAAGCTAGGAGAAGGTGGTTTTGGACCTGTGTACAAGGTGAATTCCTAATGTGCTAATTTATGATTCATAGAACAAGTAACACTTCTGCAATTAAGAATTTTATTTTCTTTATGCCATTGTTCTTCAGGGTACATTAGATGATGGGCGACTAATTGCTGTGAAGAAGCTTTCAAGTAGTTCTGGGCAGGGGCTAAATGAATTCAAAAATGAAGTGATACTAATAGCCAAGCTTCAGCACCGTAATCTTGTAAAGCTTCTCGGATGTTGCATCCAAGAGGAAGAGAAATTGCTGATATATGAATATATGCCTAATAGAAGCTTAGACTGCTTTATTTTTGGTCAGGATCCATTAAGCTATCCTGTCAATGTAACTCTCTGGTTGACATAGTTGTTATCCCTTTATGCCAATACTCTACTTTGTGATGACAATATCACTGTATTGTGACCAGATCAAACACGACGAAAACTCTTGGATTGGCCAAAGCGCTTTAACATCATTTGTGGGATTGCTAGGGGCCTACTATATCTCCATCAGGATTCTAGGTTGAGGATTATACATAGAGATCTCAAAGTAAGTAATATTCTGCTAGATAGCGAGATGGAACCTAAGATCTCAGACTTTGGTTTGGCTAGATGTTTTGGAGGAGATCAGAGCAAAGGAAATACAAAGAGAGTAGTGGGCACTTTGTAAGCTGTATCCTCCTTTGATATTCCATTTTTGTTCTCTCATTTAGTCAAAAATTTAAAGAACCTTACTAATCAATTTGTTGTACTTGTTATATCTACCTACAGTGGATATATGGCCCCAGAATATGCTGTTAGTGGACATTTTTCAGTGAAATCTGATGTCTTTAGCTTTGGGATTTTGTTGCTTGAGATAATAACTGGGAAAAAAAATAGAGGGTTCTATTATCCAAGTGACAATGTCAACCTATATGGACATGTAAATGTTATGAAATTAGTTTCCTACTTTAATATGTTAAGTTTTATAAAATCAATAACATGGTTAATATGTATGTGTAATAGGCATGGCATTCATGGAAACAAGGAAGGTCTTTAGAACTAGTTGAAGAATGCCTCAAGGACTCATGGAATTTGTCTGAAGTGCAGCGCTGCATCCACATTAGCCTCCTATGTTCACAGCAGCATCCCCAGGATAGGCCAAGCATGTCATCTGTGGTTCTAATGTTGGGAAGTGAAGTTGATTTGCCTCAACCAAAGTTTCCCACTTTTATCCTTGGTGGACCTTCTGATGGCACAAGTTATTCCTCTTGTAGAAATGAACTGAGCATTACTGATATGGAAGCTCGATAACAAACATCATATATCAGCCTCCTTTTTTTGGGGTAGCATAGTTACAAGCCTTAGCTTGCATACGTGTGTATGACGAATTCTGTATCACATATTTCCATTCAAAGATATGAGACTAGATTAGATGTTTATTGATTTTTTAATGATCACTTTTTTTTTTTTTTGAGTGCAATTGTACTGCAGAAGACGTGTCCATATTGAAGATGTTACCTACTTTTTCCTTTATTTTTGTTTTTTTTCTTCTGCTTCATTTTAACTTCAGCTAGCAATCATGCATTTTCATCATGCAAAAGGTTCCAAGAGGTCAGAGAGTATGAACAAAAGTAAAAAGACAGATAGCTTCAGTCAAATAGTCAATATTATTGGCTGCCAGAGTGCCAGCCTTCCAGCAAAGGCGCACAAAATTTCCCCCAACTAATTAGAATTTGGGAAATGAAAAATCTTTTTCAATTTGGACCTAGAAAAAAATCTTAATAATTCCTCAACAGATTTTGCCCCAGGAAACTGAGTAATTGGAAGTCTTTCTCCGTTAGTAAAGATAATAATAATAACAATAAAAATGTTCGGTGCATTCTCTAGTCGATAGAGACTAGCTAGACAGAGACAAGATATAGTTTTCAAAAGTTGTGAAGTTTCAAAGCGATATGCAAAGAGCAATAATGAGTTATGATGAAATCCTTATTACAATTTAAAAGCAAAACAGGATGTTACATTTTTCAGAAAAATCGGCTTGATATTCTTTGTACATTTTGCATAGGCGACCATGACCCTTACACGTGAACCACGCCGTGGGTTGTCTCGAAGCCAGAACTCTTGCCCTCAATTCTAAATGCAATGATCAAGAAAATTCAACAAATGTGTCAAAGATCTCTCAGTTCAAAGCTCATACTTGTTACAGTCTTAAATGTTAAATACGTGAAAGACAGGATGATGTGTAATGTGCATTTTTCTTCCCAATATGTACGAGGAAATTATGGCCTTCATGATGAGAACTATATATCACGGTAAATACTAACAACGATTAGTAACAAAGAGATTTAAATTTAATGTTTAAGGTGAAAAAAGTAACAATAACTCATATAACTGAAAAGTACACTGCAAGAAAATTTTCTTTTGTTGCACTCATCATGCCTAAGAATATCTGGTATCAAATAGTCTCCCCGGTTACGTGCATTCATTACAGTTTTTGACTTCGTTGGCGAATGGCGAATGGCGAATGCACAAAGCATAGCCTTCCAAGCGATTCCACCAAATGTTGTGGACCCTTAACAGAAAAAGATGAAAGCATTTGCTATGATAGATTTTGTTTGTCAAGGCCATAGTTTCCTTGTGGACAACGACATATTTTATATTGGTCAGCATTGCCGTGTAGGAATTTTATGATTACAATTAATCTAGCAAATAATTATGACTATGGAACATTAGACTTATACCTGTTTAAAATTCAAGAACCCTTGCAAAGAGGTTACAATATTATATCACGCAAAGAATGGGAAAGTTTTACTTTATGCCACTAAGTTTCTACCTCCTCTTTTTTGTCTCCAAAATCGTCGCTACAACTGATACCATCACTCAGTTGCAGTCTCTAAGTGAAAATCAGACATTGGTTTCCAAGAATGAAAACTTTGAATTTGGTTTTTTCACTCCTGGCAACTCTGGCAACCGGTACCTTGGCATTTGGTACAAGAACATCCCAGTTCAAACCGTTGTATGGGTTGCAAACCGAGAAAAACCTGTCACGGACATGTCTGCTGTGTTGCTGATAAACAGCACACAGAACACACTTTTCCTCAGTGAAAAAAACAAGACTGTTCTATGGTCTATAACCCCATTAAGACAAGCTCAGAATCCAGTTCTTCAGCTCTTGGATTCTGGGAACCTTGTGCTGAGAGAGCAGCATGATGAGAATCAAGAGAACTATCTATGGCAAAGCTTTGACTACCCTTGTGATACACTGCTGCCAGGGATGAAGCTTGGGAAGGACTTGAAAACTGGCTTTGATAGACGCGTAACTGCATGGAAGGATGAGAATGACCCTTCACCAGGGACCTTAAATTGGGGAATGGATGTCACAAATTGGCCTGAACAAATGCAGAGAATAGGCTCAAAGAAGCAGTACAACAGAGGTTCTTGGAATGGAATCGACTACACTGGCAGACCAACCAGAAGGCCTAGCCCAGTTTTTGAGTTCATATACTTCTCCAACGAGAATGAAGTGTACTTCATGTTCCACCTTGTGAACAGCTCTGTCCAAGCTAGGATGGTGTTGAATCAGACCACCACCAAGCTTCTGCAATCTGCGTGGGATGAGGCCGAGCAATGGTGGAAGGTGTTTGGTGTGCTGCCAAGAGATTTTTGTGATGATTATGGTGCTTGTGGTCCTAATGGGAACTGTGATTTGAACAACTACCCGGCTGCTTGTGATTGTTTGAGAGGATTTAAGCCTAAGTCAACCCAAGAATGGAATCGAATGAACTACGAAGGAGGATGTGTACGTGATAGACCACTGAACTGCCAGGGAGATGGGTTTTTCAAATATGTTAAGATGAAAGTGCCTGATACTGAACGAAGTTGGTTGAATCAAAGCATGACTCTAGAGGAGTGCAGAGATAAATGCTTGAGAAACTGTTCTTGTATGGCTTATACCAACTCGGATATCAGAGGAGCAGGCAGTGGTTGTGCCATGTGGTTTGGTGATCTTAATGACTTGAGGGTTCAACCAGATGCAGGACAGGATCTGTATGTTAGAGTGCCTGCTTCGGAGTTAGGTATGGCATATGTTTAATTGGTCTTAAGCTCTTGATCTTTCATTCATCTATTTGTGGTTAAACATTTTGGTGTGCTATAAAATGCTTGTTTGATTGTTATACTTTTATGAAAAAAGAAAAAAGGGAAAAATAAAGATAATTCTATCTTAAACTATACCACATGGTTTAACTTCTCCTATGACTTGTTGCCTTCAAGTTCACTTAAATGTTTGTGTTTTATGTGAAAATAAACCATCGAAGAAACAAACAACGGACGCAAGGTCAAGATAGGAATTTCAGTTGGAGGCACTGTTGCTGTATTATGTGGCCTGCTCTTAGCTCTTTATTTCATATGCATAAGAGGAAGAAGTGCCATTGTGAAAAGTAAGATTTTTCTATCTTGAGGTACATAAATAATTTTTGAATTATGTTAGTATGGTTAACCTATGTAAGAAAATACAGAGAATGCAGCAGTAGTGGATTATTTCAAGGAAGAACAGGAGGGGGAGCTGGAGCTTCCATTGTTTGACCTATCTAGCATAACTAGTGCCACTGATAACTTTTCGGTCAACAACAAGCTTGGAGAGGGTGGTTTTGGACCTGTATACAAGGTAATATACATGATAAGCTAATTTAAGAATTATGGAGAAACTAACTAAACTATTTTATAACTTGCAATATGCAATTGATAAATGGTAGGGAACACTGAAAAATGGACAAGAAATTGCTGTTAAGAGACTTTCTAGAGATTCCAGACAAGGGCTCAAGGAATTTAAATGTGAAATTGCATTAATAGCCAAACTTCAACATCGTAATCTTGTAAAGCTTCATGGATGTTGCATTCAAGATGAAGAGAAATTGCTCGTATACGAATACATGCCTAACAAAAGCTTGGATTTCTTTATTTTTGGTATGGAATCTTGATTCTAGATCCATGATTGTTCATGGTAGTTGTAGCACTTCTAAGTATGTGTAATTGTCTTCTTGTTTTGAGCATATGACAAATATTAATTTGTATGAACAACATACTAGATCAAACACAGAGAATGATCTTGGATTGGTCTAACCGCTTCCATATAATTTGTGGGATTGCGAGGGGCCTTCTTTATCTTCACCAAGATTCAAGGCTTAGAATCATTCACAGAGATCTCAAAGCAAGTAATGTCTTACTTGATAGCGAGATGAACCCTAAGATCTCAGACTTTGGCTTGGCTAGAATTTTTGGAGGAGGCCAGAGTGCAGAAAATACACATCGGGTGGTTGGAACTTAGTATGAATACTTCACATTTCTTCATCTAATCATATAGTCTAGACAATTACTAACAATGTTTTTTATCTTATATTGTTCATTAGTGGATACATGGCACCAGAATATGCAATCGATGGGAACTTCTCGGTGAAATCTGACGTCTTTAGCTATGGTGTTTTGTTGTTGGAGATAGTATCTGGAAAGAAAAATAAGGGAAGCCATCATCAAAAAGAAAGTACAAACCTTATTGGACATGTAAGTGTAAATCAACTGTGATTTGATTATTTCTATTCATACTTGCATGTGAATGATACATAACTTGATGTGTTATAGGCATGGGATTTGTGGACAGAAGGGAGGCCTTTACAATTGATTGATGAATCCCTTAAAGACTCTTGGAATCTCTCCGAAGCACTGCGCTGCGTTCATATCAGTCTTCTTTGTCTGCAGCAGCATCCACATGACAGGCCAAGCATGTCATCTGTGCTTATGATGTTAGGTAGTGAAATTGACTTGCCTCAACCAAAACAACCAGCTTTATTTGTTGGAGAATACTCAAGTCTGGAGTATTCTTCATCATATAAGGATGACTTAGCTTCTATCAACGAATCAAGTATTACAGTTTTAGAAGCTCGTTAGAAGGCATGACTCAATCATATGTGTAACATCTGCATATGTAACAAAATCTATGCAAAATGACATGGCCAATGGCTCTGTACTGTATAAATCAATTTGACAGCTGTGTAATTTCCTTTTACTTTTTTCTTTGCTATCAGGTGTGAAGGAGTAAAATATAAACATGTATTGTTAGTATGGAGTTCTGCATACTGCAGTTCAACTTGGACACTATATGTATATGGCATATTTTTCTTTTTGCTTTTTCCTTTTAATATTTTGTCCCTGTACATAGTTTGGTGGAATACACTTGCAAATAATTTAAGCTGAAAAGTTGCATTCACTACCATATTAATAAGGCAAAGGCTACACCTTCCCCTGAAAAGAAAAACCAATTGGAAAAAACAATTATAAAACAAAATCCAACTACTTAGTTAGTGGCTTTTTTTTCTCCTGTCCCCAGTAAAGGAATAACATACAATACTAAAACATATAGCAAGGAAACTTCTTTCAGCTAAATCTTTGAAATGAGCCTTACATCAGAATTGACATTTAGAAAAAATTATGCAGTCAATTATCTTACCTCAAAGAAGGATATCAGGGTGATGATCATCTTGAATGCTATTGCAAATAAGGCATCCTATCTTAATCACTATACCAGTCTCTGGTGCGTCCTGCAATACTCACAGGACAGCCCAGCAATGCTTCTGAAGTTCTAATGTGAGGGATTGAGACTGAATTGGCTGAGCCAAAAAGGGTCTGGTTTCTCTACATGAGGAAGCATTAAGTTGCACTAACTTTAAGGCTTCAGCTCAAGACAAAGTCGCACAACGGATGAGACTAAGAGAGATAAAATCAAATTAACGAGAGCACAATATTCATGTTAGAAAACATTAGAAATACTTTCAATTATAGACAAATTCGATTCAAGGGCTATCATAATTGACTATTTTTCCTACCCACACTACATTCTTTACTTCTTGGAAGCAGTGAATTTAAATTCAACGTTATTTAAATTCAACTTTCCCACTCACACTACAAATTACAATCCAAATAAGGCTTACTTATTTATGCTACATTTTGATGTATCACATATTCTATTCAGTATCTAGTGCTTATATTATTATGAAGTGTTATTTTCTTTATAAGTAATTTGAAGTGATTGTGATATATTAGTTTTTCATGCTATGATGCGGTTAGAACTAACCATATTTTTAGATGTTTTTAGAATTATTTATTTTTTATTGAGAATTTTTAATTATCACTTATTACATGATGGTTTTATATTAGTTAAGTAACGTCCCAGATGAAGACATGCTTCTCTAACTATGAGCTAGTATTCCAATAGCCTGTAGCATTTTCTATTAGTGTGTCAAGTCATTAGCTATATTATGAACAAATGTTACATCGTACACCTACCACAAATTATTTTGGTCTCTTTAGCACGTGTTCCTCCTGTTATTGCAATTTGAAATTAAATATCATTGGAGAGTTAATTTTAATCCCATTAATTTATATACTTCCTAATATTTTAGTCAAATGTGTCAGATAGTTTATATGCTTCATGAATCAATATATAAAGAAATTTCTTCTTTCATATAAAGCAATTTGTCATCTTGTAAGAAAAAAATTGCCATAGACATGTCTTATTTTGTATGCTTTGCAATAGATATTTGTAAACGTTAATTACACTTAATAATTTTTTAAAATTACTTATAATGATTATATTAATTGTAGCAATTCTCACTTAATTCAAATTTTTTTGATACGTTATTTTGTGTTTTATTTGATGGAATAAATATTAATTTATTCTTTTTTGGTAGATAAATATTAATCTATACCAAAATTATTTTTCTATTTTTTTAATATGAGTGCAATTAATTCAGACTTACACCTATGTAGGAAGTTCTCACCCAATAATTTTTCTGCAAGAGATATATTAACGAAAAGTGAGAGGGGAACTTATTTCTTATGGGATACCATATTGACTCATTACTTATCTACCATTGGATGGAGTGTGGATCTAATCTAAGTGAAGTTTATATCCCATTTAATGGTGGATGAGTGATGAGTCGGCATGATATCTCATAAAAAATGAATCCCTTCAATATTTTTTTATATTAATTAGTACCAATAATATTAATTTAGTCCTTTAAAAAATTATTAATGTTTTTCATCAAAATTAATTTGTCCATGCTTTAGCTAACGGGAATTTTTCTATACATAAAAAATTTAAATTGTGGTGATATTTTGTCAATTTAAGTATAAATCATAACAAAGTATGAACAGAAAAGTGATTGAGCGAATCAACTATTTGCAGCTAACGAGAATTCCATGTGAGCAGAAGATGATGCAGTCGTTAAAAACTTATACCATGGTTTTGTAATTCCATTCGAAGATATGAGACTAAAATTATTGTTTATTATTATTTTTTTTTAATGATAACTTCCTTTTAGTGCAATAGCCGTGTCCAGTATTGATCAACGTTATCAAACTTCCTTTTCCTTTATTTATTTATTTTTTTCTTATTGCGTTATTTTGGCGTCAGCTTGCAATCATTTTCATGATGCAAATGGTTCGAAGAGATCAAAGAGTATGAAAAAAATATAAATCAGATAGCCTTAGTCAATAATGGCTGCCCCAGCAAACTGGGTAATTGGAAGTTGGGTTGTCTCCAAGAGTGGGCGGGACGCGGGGGAAAAACATGTTCTGTGCATTTTCTTGTCAGCAGACACTGGACAGGACATGATCCAAGTTTCAAATGTTGTGAAGCGTCAAAGCGACGTTTAAGGAGCATTAATGAGTTACGTACCGTTCGTGGTGCAACTGGTAAAGTTTTCGTGCACCCATTAAATGGTTGATCATGATGGATCATTTTGGCATTTATGTTTATGAATTATTGAACATTAGTCAACAGCAAATAGCCCAGAAAAAAATAAAAACTAATTTTTTAAAAAAGAAAAAAAATCAACCTATCGCAGTGTGATTCATGGTCCTCTCTCTTTCGCAAGAACTTGTCTAATTTACACCTGCTTTAAATTTGAGCTCCCTTGCAAGGAGGTTACAATATTGTAAACAAGCAAAGAACGGGAAGCTTTTACTTCATGCCAATCAGCTTCTACCTTCTCTTTCTTATCTCAAAAATCATGGCTGCAACTGACACCATCACTCAGTTGCAGTCTCTAAGTGAAAACCAGACCTTGGTTTCCAAGAACGGAGACTTTGAACTTGGTTTCTTCGTTCCTGGTAACTGTAGTAACCGTTACCTTGGCATTTGGTACAAGAATATCCCAGTTAAAACCGTTGTATGGGTTGCAAACCGTGAAAAACCTGTTACAGACATGTCTGTTGTGCTGCTAATAAACAATAGCACACAGAACACACTTGTCCTCAGGCAGAAAAACATGACTATTCTGTGGTCTATAACCCCATCAAGAAAACCCCAAAATCCAGTTCTTCAGCTGTTGGATTCTGGGAGCCTTGTGATGAGAGAGCAACATGCATGATGAGAATCAAGACAGCTATCTATTATGGCAGAGCGTTGACTACCCTTGTGATCCACTGCTGCCAGGGATGAAGCTTGGGAAGGACTTGAGGACTGGCCTTGATAGGAAGGAAGCATGAGAATGACCCTTCACCAGCAACCTTCACATGGGGAATGGATGTCACCCACCGGCCAGAGCCAATGCGGAGAAGAGGCTCAAAGAAACAGTAGAACATTAGTCCTTGGATTGGGCTTGGATACAGTGGCAGTGGTAGACATTCCCTAAAGCCCAACCCAGCTTTCGAGGTCATAATATATTTCTCCAATGAGAATGAAGTGTACTACATGTTCCACCTTGTGAACAACTCAATCAAAGTTAGGATGGTTATGAATCAAACCACCCACAGGCGTCTGCAACTTGGGTGGTCTGAGGGTGGGTGGAAGATGTACGGTTCGCTGATAAGAGATCCATGTGATGAGCATGGTGCTTGTGGTCCAAATGGGAAATGTGATATAAGCAGGTTCCCAGCTGCTTGTAATTGCTTTAAGCCTAAGTCACCCCAACGAACTAATGATAATCGCTGTTCCATTGGGCAGCCTATACCTGCAATTAGGAAGAAGGATCGGAGAGAGATCAGAAGGGTCAGGGAGATCGAAGAAGAGAAGAAGAGAAGCAGGGTGAAGAGGAATTGAAGAACAATCAGAGAGAGACTATAGCAGTACCAACTTGGCCCCTAAACGAAATCCTCCCACTTCTTATTTGGCTTTCAATTTCTACTGCTCCTCCTGAGGCCCCCAATTTTCGGATCAACTGCCGCCTATCTTTTCCCTTGTAACTAACTTTCTAGTTTTACCCACTCCATCTCAGCATCCTTATTGACCCCTGTCGCTTCCACGTCCACCTTAGCATCCTTAGTGGTTTGACTTTCCTTACATCAAAGAGTATGGAGCCAAATAAAAAGATAGATAGCTTTAGTCAAAATTGGCTACTCGCCTATGTAGCAAAGGTGCAAAAATTTTCCCTCAACCAATTAAAATTTGGCCAACAAATGAGTGAAACACATTTTCGATGTGGACCAAGAATAATCTATCTATTTATAATATATTAATTTTGAGATATAAGTTATAGCATATTAAGAGTTTGACATTTAGATGCTATATAATATTGTTATGTAAGCTTCTTATTAAAAAAGTTACATTCTCATTAATCTCTTTGATCTTATAAAGCGATATTTTCCCATAGCAAATTAGAGCAGACGGAACTGAATTAGACCGAACTGAACCAAATCAATTCAGATCGTATCAGACCATACTAGATCGAATTTAATCGGAGTAGACCGAACTGAACCACATTGGACCAAACTGAACTAGATTGGACCAAATTAGACAGAACCAAACCGGTCAGATCGAACCAAATTAAACCGGACCAAATAGGACCAAACCAAACTGAAGTGGAGCGAAATGAACTAAATTGAGCCAAATTAAATCGAACTGGACTAGACCAAACCAGACTAAACAAAACCAAACTGAATCGGACCAAATCAAACCAAATTGGATTAGACTAAACCAAATCTGATCAGATCGAACTGACTAAACTAAATTGACCTGATCAATCGGATCAAAACAGATCGGACCAACCCGAACCACATCAAACCAAACCATATCAAACCAAAAAATAGGAAAAAAAAATTTTGGCTTATTTTTTTTACATCTTTATTATCTAATTCTTAAATCAAATTTCATATTCTAATTAAAGAACTGAAGTGTAAGTTGTGGCATTGATATTTCATTTATCTTCCATATTATAATATTGCCACGTCATCTTATTATACAAGTTGTTACTTAACCATGCCAGTCTTCATTTCCATTACTTAATCATGACAAGATGCACTAAGCTATAGTAATATTAACACAATTACTTATATATACTTTAAGCTAATTATATACCATTAACTCCTTATTCAAAATTATTCAAAGTTAACATTTTCAAAATTCTAATTTCTAATAATTATTCAATGAACAAAAAAATAATACAATTAAATATTTATTTTTTAAATATTAAAAAATAATATTTTATAAAAATATCAACCTCCCATCAATAGTTAATCAATTGTTTAACATTTTCTTTTTAACCTCATTATTCTTTTAATAGTTTCATAACCAAATATGAAAAAAAAAAAAATAAACCTATCAAATATCACAAATAAGTAAAGCGTAAGTTGTGATGTTGACATTTCATTTATTTCCGACCTTATAATATTGTCATGTCATTTTGTTATGCATGTTGTCATTCAACTATGTCAACCTTTAGCGTCTTGCTACTTAATTATGGCAAGATGCATAAAGCCATCAATATTAACACAATTATTATATATACTTTAAATTAATTATATATCATTAACTTCTTACTCAAAATTATTCAAAGTTAGTATTTTTCAAATTTTAATTTCTAATGATTCTTCAATAAAAAAAACTAAAATTAAATATTTATTTTAAATGTTAAAAAATAATTTTACAAAAATATTAACCTCCTATCAACCATTAATCATCTATTTAACATTTTCTTTTTAAGTTTATTATCCTTTTAATGGTTTTACTACCAAATAAGACAAAAATAAGTATGTAGAATATAATGAATTAGTAAAATTACAACTCCAAATAAATAAGAAAAATCATATGAATTAACTTTGACATACCATCAATATTATAAAATCTTTGCCATTGCACACTTATATTCTAAATAAAAATGGATAATCGCAATTTGAAATAACTACATTATCACAAAAATTTTTGTTCTAAATAATATCTTTGAACCCTAACCTCTCTTTGTTATTCCAAAATAACAAAGTAAAAAAAAAAATGGAAATCATATGATTGTTTTTACACAAAATAAACAAATCTTTGGCTCTAAACATTTATTTCTAACATAATTTAGGAACCACAATCACCAATAGTAATATCATCAGATAAAGAGTCCATATTTATACAAATTTTAAGAAAAAAAATCACAAACATAAGACACAATATTTTTGTATGAAAATAGCATTTATAAAGGAATAAAAAAGTATCAATAAAAATAAAGCATAAATTATTTAATCTTAAATTAAGAGTAAAAATAAAAATAGCATAAAAAAATAAAACTCGTTTTTAATAATTTCTCAAGAGAGTTTGCCCCATGAAACTGAGTAATTGGAAGTTAGAGGAGATGTTCGGTGCATTCTCTAGTCGGTGGACGCTAGACAGAGACACGATCAAATTTTCAAATATCGTGAAGTTTCAAATCGATATTTAATTTTAAAGAGCATTAATGAGTTATGACTTGTAATGTGGATTATGGATAGATTTGGAAACCCTTATTACAAGTTAAGCAGGACACTATATTTTTCAGAAAAATCAGCTTAACGTTCTTAGTAATTATTACGAAAGAAAAATTAAAATCTAAGTTTAGGATTTAGGGTTTAAAATATTTAAATACATCATTTTTTTTTTTGGTACATTTAACATACATCATTTTAGGTGTTTTCTTTTTATATATTTTATAAATTATTGAACTTAATATAAAGAAAAATTTAAAAAGACAGTTCGAGTTGATGGTAGAGAGGGTTGTGGTGGGTATTGATTTGTGCCACATAGAGAATGCAGAGAATTATATAGCATGGTAAATGCTAACAATGATTAGTTATGAAGAAACTTAAATTTGTTGTTTAAAGTGGAAAAAAAATAGAGATGTGTTATTTGAATACCTAAAAGTGGACTTTTTATATCTAACCATTCAATAATAACTGAAAATATAAAACATTCTAGGAAAAATATCTTATATATATTACGTACGTTCATTACAATCTTTGACTTTGTTGGCGAATGGCTAAATGCACAAAGCATAGCATATATATATATATGAGAAATATTTTTGGTATATATTTTTTTTGGCTTCCGTTTAGACGGGGTGTAGAATTCACTTGATTTGAACCCTACACCTCATCTAATAGTGGATGTATATGCAGAAGCACGAAGGCCTAAAAAACGTGCCTTGATATAACACTTCTCCACATATATAATATTGGTTAGCATTGACGCCCATAGTCATATTTTGGCATTTATGAATTATTGAACAATAGTCAACTGCAAATGGCCAAGAAAAGAATAAAAACTAAAAATCAAAATTAAAAAAAAATAGCCTTTTGCAGTGTGATCCACGGTCTTCTCTCTTTTGTAAGAACTTGCTTAATTTGTACGTGCTTAAAATTTGAGCACCCTTGCAAAGAGGTCACAATATTGTAAACACGCAAAGAATGGGAAACTTTCACTTTACACCAATCAGTCTCTACCTTCTCTTTTTCATCTACAAAATCATGGCTGCAACTAATACCATAACTCAGTTGCAGTTTCTAAGTGAAAACCAAACCTTGGTTTCCAAGAGCAGAAACTTTGAACTGGGTTTCTTCACTCCTAGTAACTCGAGCAACCGTTACCTTGGCATTTGGTACAAGAACATCCCAATTAAAACCGTTGTGTGGGTTGCAAACAGAGAAAAACCTGCCACAAACATGTCTGTAGTGTTGCTGATAAACAGCACACAAAACACACTTCTCCTCTTTCAGAACAAGATTGTTTTGTGGTCTATAACCCCATCAAGACAAGCCCAGAATCCAGTTCTTCAGCTCTTGGATTCTGGGAACCTTGTGCTGAGAGAGCAGCATGATGAGAATCAAGAGAACTATCTATGGCAAAGCTTTGACTACCTTGTGATACACTTCTGCCAGGGATGAAGCTTGGCAAGGACTTGAGGACTGGCTTTGATCGCGCTTAACTGCATGGAAGGATGAGCTTGACCCTTGACCAGGAACCTTAACTTGGGGAATGGATGTCACCAATTGGCCTGAACCAATGCAGAGAATAGGCTCAAAGAAAGAGTATAACAGTGGTCCTTGGAATGGACTTCAATACAGTGGGAGACCAGCCAAAAATCCCAGCCCAACTTTTGAGTTCATATACTTCTCAAACAAGAATGAAGTGTATTACATGTTCCACCTTGTCAACAACTCAGTCAGAGCTAGGATGGTGTTGAAACAAACCACCTACAAGCTTCTGCATCTTGTGTGGGCTGAGGGTGAGTGGAAGATGTATGGTTCGCTGCCAAGAGATTTATGTGATGAGTATGGTGCTTGTGGTCCAAACGGGAAATGTGATGTAAGCAAGTACCCAGCTGCTTGTGATTGCTTGAGAGGCTTTAAGCCTAAGTCACCCCAAGAATGGAATGGAATGAACTACAAAGGAGGATGTGTGCGTGATAGGCCACTAAATTGCCAAGATGATGGGTTTTTCAAAAATGTTAAGATGAAAGTGCCTGATACTGAACATAGTTGGTTGAATCAAAGCATGACTCTGGATGAGTGCAGAGATAAATGCCTGAGAAACTGCTCTTGTATGGCTTATACCAACTCGGATATCAGAGGAGCAGGCAGTGGTTGTGCCATGTGGTTTGGCGATCTTAATGACTTGAGGGTTCAACCAAATGCAGGACAGGATCTGTATGTTAGAGTGCCTGCTTCAGAGTTAGGTATGGCATATGTTTAATCGGTTTTAAATTCTTGATCTTTTCATTCATCTACTTATGTATGAGCATTTTGTTGGTGTGCTACACGATGCTTGTTTGATTGTTTCACATTTATGAAAAAAAGGAAAAATAAAGACAATTTTATATTAAACTTTGCCACATGGTTTAACTTCTCCTATGACTTATTACCTTCAAGTTCACCTTTTTGTTTGTGTTTTATGTGAAAATAAACCATCAAAGAAACAAACAATGGACGCAAGGTCAAGATAGGAATTGCAGCTGGAGGCACCATTGCCGTATTATGTGGCCTGCTCTTAGCTCTTTATTTCATATGCATAAGAGGAAGAAATGCCACTGTGAAAAGTAAGACTTTTCTATCTTGAGGTACGTAAATAACTTCTTGAATTATGTAGGTATCGTTAACCAATGTAAGAAAATGCAGAGAATGCAGCAGCAGTGGATTGTTTTAAGGAAGAACAGGAAGAGGATCTGGAGCTTCCATTGTTTGACCTATCTAGTATAGCTAGTGCCACTGATAACTTTTCAATCAACAACAAGCTTGGAGAGGGTGGTTTTGGACCTGTATATAAGGTAACATACATGATAAGCTAATTTAAGAATCATGGACAAACTAACTAAACTATTTTTTGACTTACAATATTTGTAATTGATAACTGATAGGGTACACTGAAAAATGGACTAGAAATTGCTATTAAGAGACTTTCTAGAGATTCTAGACAAGGGCTGAAGGAATTTAAAAGTGAAATTGCATTAATAGCCAAACTTCAACATTGTAATCTTGTAAAGCTTCATGGATGTTGCATTCAAGATGAAGAGAAATTACTTGTTTACGAATACATGCCCAACAAAAGCTTGGATATCTTTATATTTGGTATGGAATCTGAATTCTAGATCCATGATTGCTCATGATAGTTGTAGCACTTCTAATTATGTATAATTGTCTTCTTGTTTTGAACATATGACAAATATTAACTTATCTGGAAAATATACTAGATCAAACATCGAGAATGCTCTTGGATTGGTTTGATCGCTTTCATATAGTTTGTGGGATTGCGATGGGCCTTCTTTATCTTCATGAAGATTCAAGACTTAGAATCATTCATAGAGATCTCAAAGCAAGTAATGTGTTACTTGATAGTGAAATGAACCCTAAAATTTCCGATTTTGGCATGGCTAGAATTTTTGGAGGAGTCCAAAGTGCAGAAAATACGGGCCGGGTGGTTGGAACTTAGTACGATACTTAGCATTTCTTAATTTTGATTGTATAGTCTATACTATTACTAACAATGTTTCTTATCTTGTATTATTTTTTAATGGTTACATGGCACCAGAATATGCAATAGATGGGAATTTTTCGGTGAAATCTAATGTCTTTAGCTTTGGTATTTTGTTGTTGGAGATAGTATCCGGAAAGAAAAATAAAGGAAACCATCATCAAAAAGAAAGTACAAACCTTATCGGATATGTAAGTGTAAATCAACTGTTATTTGATTATTTCTGTTCATACTTACATGTGAATGATACATAACTTGATGTGTTATAGGCATGGGATTTGTGGACAGAAGGGAGGCCCTTAGAATTGATTGATGTATACCTCAAAGACTCTTGTAATCTCCCTGAAGCACTGCGCTGCATTCATATCAGTCTACTCTGTTTGCAGCAACATCCGCATGACAGGCCAAGCATGTCGTCTGTGCTTATGATGTTGAGTAGTGAAATTGGCTTGCCACTGCCAAAGCAGCCAGCTCTATTTGTCGGAGAATATTCATCATACATGGATGACTTACCTTCTGTCAATGAATTAAGTATTACAGTTTTAGAAGCTCGTTAGGAGGCATGACTCAATCATATGTGCAAGATATACTGCATATGTATCAAAATTATGCAAAATGGCATGGCCAATGGCTCTGTACTGTATGAACTGATTTATCAGCTGTGTAATTTCCTTTTTCTTTGCGAGCTGGTGTGTGTGAAGTTATGGAGTTCCGCATATACTGCAGTTCAACTTGGACACTATATGTATATGGTGTATTTGTCTTTCTTCTTGTTCCTTTTAAAATTTTGACCATGCATACGTCATAGTGGTATACACTACCATGTAATTTAAGCTGAAAAGTTGCAATCACCACAATATTAATAAGGCAAAGGGTACACCTTCGCCTAAGATGAAAAACCAAATGGAAAAAATAAGAAAGAACAACTATAAAACAAAATGCCAACGGATTTGTTAACTATATTTTTTGTATATCTTCCCTGTCCCTAATAAAGTGATAACTTAAAATACTAAAACATAAAGCGAGGAAACTTCTTTCAACTGAATATTTGAGAATGATCCTTAAATTCGAATTGACATTTTGAAAATATTATTCAAAAAAGGATAACAGAGAGATGATCATCTTGAATTGTATTGCAAATAAGGCATCCTATCTTAATCACTATTCCAATCTTTTGTGTGTCTTGCAATCCTCTGAGGATAGCCCATCATTCCTTCTGAAGTTTTAATGTGAGGGATTGAGACTGGGTTGGCTGATGCCAAAAGGGGTTTGTTTTCTCTATATGAGGAAGCATTAAGTTGCATTTAACTTTAATTAAGGCTTCAGCTCAAACCAAAGTTGAACAATGAGACTAAGGGATATAAAAACAAATGAACAAGATACAATTTCATGCGGCAACATCAGAAATAACTTTCTATTGTAAGCAAATAGGATTCGAGAGCTATTAAAACTTCAAGGACTATGCCATCATTCGTTCAAATAATTGAATATCTTTTCGACTTTTCCCCCTAACGCCATTATTCTTATTATCTATAAATTGTAAAAAAAATTTCTCAAATATTAATAACATCCAAAATCAAGATACATGATATTAGATCACCAATATATAAAGTAAGTACGTGTATCTTTTTTAAGGTATTTGATCTAAGAAAGAATCCACTTCAAGACTTGCGGAAGATATTATATACATACCTTCTTTATATTATATTGTTACAACTTTTTGTGCCAGAGACCTAATTCAGAGTAGGTCTTCCATTTAGAGGTGCCAGCAACTGCACAGGCACAAGGAAAATATTTTTGAGACGACACTCGATAATCCTGGATTAATTTTACAATTTTAAGATATTATTATTACCTTTTTATCAAGTTTCTAGTAGCTGGTCCTAGCCATTCAATTTTTTAATTCATTAATCGACGATACTAAACGTATGAGTATCCATGCCCTTCACAATTTAATAAGCATCTAAAAACTTGGCTTAGTACACTTGGGTGGTATTGATTGATTCGATTCAAAGGTATGAGACTATAATAGATGTTTATTAAATTTTATTTTTTGTTATAACTTATTTTTTTTGTGATATTGTGCTGCGGACGCCGTGCCCAGTATTGAAGAATGTTATCAAACATCTTTTTCCTTGTTTTTTTTTTTTTTTCATACTTTTGCGTTATATCAACTTTTGCTTGCTATTATTTTCATGATGCAAAAGGTTATATCAAAAAGTATGATCCAAAATAAAAACGCAGATAGCTTCCGTCAATGTTGGCTGCCAGGCTTCTATCAAAGGTGGACAAACTTTCCCCCAACAAATAAATTTGGGAAATAATCACTTTTTCAATGTGAACCTGGAAAAAACTTTTATAATTCCTCAGCAGATCGTGTGTCCAGGAAACTAATTGGAGCCTATTTGATTATACTTTTGGAAGGGTCAATCAACTTTTTATTGATATAAGAATGAAAATATATTATAATTAATATATTTAGATGTATAAAGATTTTTTAAAATTTTAGAAGATTTTTTGAAATAAATATCTTTAAAATTATTTTGGGTCCATTTGGATTATAGTTTGGGGGTTATAAAATTTTTTATTAGTATGAGAATGAAATTATACAGTAATTAGTAATTAGTGTATTTTGGTGTGTAAAAGCTTTTTTTAAACTCACTTTTAGAACTTCAAAAGGTCTTTTGGTAAAAATATCCTTAAAGTTACTTTTCATCATAGGAAAATATTTTTTGAGAAAGAATCTTACTATTACTCTTACATTAACAACTAAAAGTAATTTTATTTTATCCTATCCAAATAAAAATTATTTTCTTAAACTTATTTTTGACATATTCAAATCAAACAAAAATTATTCTTTTAAAAATAATTCTTCTAAAAAAATTTCTTTCAAAAGTAATTATCCTAAAAGTTAAACCAAATATATTTTCTTTTATTTTAAAAAAAAGATCTTTTAAAAATTTTTTTATTATTACTCTCATATTAATAATTAAAAATAATTTTATTTTATTCTATTTAAATAAAACTTATTTTTTTAAATTTATTTTTGACATATTTAAACTAAATAAAAATTATTTTTTTAAAAATAATTCTCCCAAAAATTAAACCAAAGATACCCTCGTAAATTGCGTTTCCCCGCTGGGTAGGACATAGGGGAAAATTTTTGGTGCATTCTCTAGCCAGTCAGTAGACACGGGACAGAGGCATGATCTACTTTTCAAATGTTGTGAAGGTTCAAAGCGATACAAATTAAAGAGCATTAATGAGTAATGATGTTGATTACGGATAGATTGGAAAAATTGATGCTATATATAAATTTTTCAGAAAAAATCAGCTTACCATTCTTTTTAATTATATGGAAAGAAAAATTAAAATATAATCTTAGAATTTAGTGTTTGAAATTTTCAAACATATTAAATATATTTTTGAAATGTTTTGCTCGTATATTTGATAATATTTTTTATTTTTTGATAATTTTTTATAGATTTAATTTGAATACATTGTCAGTGTAAAAAACTTTTACACAGACATCCAATCATATATTACCATATCAGAAAAAGTCTTTAACATAACTACTCATTACTTGAATAGTCATGCAAATAAAAGATTTTGATTGGATAATAGTGTAAAAAAAATTTACACTGTCAATACACCCCAATTAAACTCGTTTTTTATATATATATAACGTAATGTTATCACTTGGAAGATTGGGCTAGTTCCAAGCACATGTAAGGCAATAGCAAGCAGGTACTAATCAATATAATTTACTTATAATATATAATGTCTGAAACTCAAGCTGTGGCATAAATGATATTGATGTCTTGGGTATTTTATAATACTGTTACATGAGTTTATTATGGAAGATGTTATTATCTTATTAGTCACTTTTTTCTATAAAAGTATGCAGAAACGTACTACTCTCAAAACAAACAAGTATCCATTGTAAATATTTTACTTTGTAATTTATACAATTTCTCAACTTCCTTCTCATTATAAATTGATATCCCATAACTTAAAACATTAACACATTATAAAAACAATTCATTGTCTTAAATTCAATTTAAGAATAAAATATAAATGAAAAATTATTAAAAATTTAATAAAACTAGTATACTACGTCGTGTACCATATACCATTTTAATGTCCACATGTTCACAAACCGATACAAATATAGAATATAACAATTAAAAATAAATTTTAAACATTAAAAAACACATTTTAAAAAATATCAGTCTATCACTTAGAGTTAATCAACTTGTTCTCCATATGTTGTTTTTTCTTCAGTTACTCTTGGAGATAGATAAGTTAGTTATTTCAGTTATTGCCAGCATGTTAGTTGTACATAGTAGTCAGCAAAGTTAGTTAGTTTTATTTGAGACGCAAGTTTCTCATTTGTATATAAAGATACTCAGTGTACTGAATACAAATCAGAGAATCATTTTCTCATTTTTCTCTCCACCTAACCTCACTCTTCTCTCAATTCTCTCTCACGATAAAAGCGCTCAGTTCTTCTACAAACCAGTTTTCTCTCCTATCTTCTGCAGATGCCATATTCTAATAATTACACCAAATAATATTACAATTCTCTTCCATTGATCAGTAATTTTCTCAAAAAAGTATCACACCTACTTAAACTGAAAATTAATAACAATAAGAGTAAATAAATTGTCTCTATAACAATAATATAAACTATCTCACCTTACTCTTCGCTTTTGCATTCTTTTACACAATTATACAGAAACTCCTCTACATGTAATAGTGCTGAAAAATTTGATTTCATATTTTAATTATATGTTATAAGAAGGAAAAAATTCACCTTATGAGTAATTTGAAAAAAGCAATTGTAAATGACAAATATAAATCAATAAAAGAAACAATAACATGATTTTTCTGGCTCACAATCTATAAAGGAGATAGGTGTAAGAAAAGATAAGCACAAATATAATATCAAAAGAATAATGCACATCTGAATACTAGACATCCATATAATTTTAATACATTCTATATATAATAGCTATAAAGGACATACACCACTGTCCTCTTTATATTACCAGACTTTCATTATTCGCAAATAAATAATATTTTCACTTTATTATATTTCATCTCTAATTATTTTTACAATATTTTATAAAATATTTTTATATTTTATTTACCGGGACAGGGAGTCAGGGACCTAAATCTTGCGTAAGAGAGAAGGCGACAACCCTAAATCCAGTCACATACGTTCATTACAATCTTTGACTTCGTTGGTGAATGCAAAAAGCATAGCCTTCCAAGCGGTTCCATCAGGCTATGCAGCCTTAAAAAAATCAATGAAAACATTTGCGATGATAGTTTTCATTTATCTAGAATCAAGACCATAGATTCCTTGTGGACAAGGAGATTGAATGCGCGTATATTGGTTAGCATTGACGCCCATGGTCACATTTTGGCATTTATGAATTGCTGAACATTAGTCAACTGCAAATAGCCAGGAATTAATAAAAACTAAAAAAAAAATAAAAAAAATAAAAATCGGCCTATTGCAGTGTGATTCATGGTCCTTCTCTCTTGTGCAAGAACTTGTTCAATTTACACCTGCTTTAAATTTGAGCTCTCTTGAGGTTGCAATATTGTAAGCATGCAAAGAATGGGAACCTTTTTCACGCCATGCCAATCAGCTTCTACCTTCTCTACAAAATCATGGCTGCAACTGATACAATCGACCAGTTGCGGTCTCTAAATGAAAGCCAGACCTCGGTTTCCAAGATCGGAAACTATGAACTTGGTTTCACTGCTAGTAACTTAACAATCCTTAGCTTGGTATTTGGTACTAGAACATCCGAGTTAAAACCGTTGTACGGATTGCAAACAGTGAAAAAACCTGTCACAAATATTAAGAAGTGTTTGATGGATAAATTTATACAATACATTACTTGCACCGAATAATTAATAAAATCATAAATATATTATATTAACTTATTCTATGAAACTTAATATAATATGCTAAATATACCTTAATGTAAAATGAATATTAGTAGTCTATTAGAATGGGATTAATTGTGAGAAGGAATTTGGATAATTTATATGAGGTTTTAGATTTTTTTTTAAAAAAAAAATTAATATTAGTCAAAACATTTGTGATTGATATTTTTCGTTTGTCAAGAGTCAAGAGTCAAGACCATAGTTTCCTTGTGGACTAGGACACTCAAATGTCACAGCTTGACACAAGTATTGTATGAAGAGCATTGACGCCCCCAGTCACATTTTGGCATTTATATGAACACTAGCCAACGGCAAATGATCAAGAATAAAACAAATGCTAAAAGTTCAAAAATTTTGCCAATCGCAAACCGTGATTGCAATATTTTGTGATCCACAATCTCCTTTCGTTTGCAAGAACTTGCTCAATTTACACCAGCTACAAATTTGAGCTCCCTTGCAAAAAGTAGCAATATTGCAAAGAATGGAAAACTTCCACTGCATGCTAATATTCAGTTTCTACCTTCTCTTTTTTGTCTCCAAAATCATGGCTGCAACTGATACCATCACTCAATTGCAGTCCCTAAGTGAAAACCAGACCTTGGTTTCCAAGAACAGAAACTTTGAACTGGGTTTCTTCACCCCTGGTAACTCTGGAAATCGTTACCTTGGCATTTGGTACAAGGACATCCCAGTTAAAACCGTTGTATGGGTTGCAAACAGAGAAAAACCTGCCACAAACATGTCTGTAGTGCTGCTGATAAACAGCACACAAAACACACTTCTCCTCTTTCAGAACAAGATTGTTTTGTGGTCTATAACCCCATCAAGACAAGCCCAGAATCCAGTTCTTCAGCTCTTGGATTCTGGGAACCTTGTGCTGAGAGAGCAGCATGATGAGAATCAAGAGAACTATCTATGGCAAAGCTTTGACTACCCTTCTGATACACTTCTGCCAGGGATGAAGCTTGGGAAGGACTTGAGGACTGGTCTTGATAGACGCCTAACCGCTTGGAAGGATGAGAATGACCCTTCAGCAGGAACCTTCACATGGGGAATGGATATCACCAATTGGCCAGAACCAATGCAGAGAATAGGCTCAAAGAAACAGTACAGCATTGGTCCCTGGAATGGACTTCGATACAGTGGCAGACATTCTATAACGCGCAAGACAGATTTCGAGGTCATATCCTTCTCAAATGAGAATGAAGTGTACTACATGTTCCACCTTCTGAACAACTCAGTCAAAGTTAGGATGGTTTTGAATCAAACTACCTACAAGCGCCAGCAACTTGGGTGGGATGGGGCTGAGCAAATTTGGCATTTGTATACTTTACTGCCAAGAGATTTCTGTGATGGGTATGGTGCTTGTGGTCCCAATGGGAATTGTGACCTGAACAAGTGCCCAGCTGTTTGTGATTGTTTGAGAGGATTTAAGCCAAAATCACCCCAAGAGTGGAATGGAATGAACTATGAAGGAGGATGCGTGCGTGATAAACCACTGAACTGCCAGGGTGATGGGTTTTTCAAATATGTTAAGATGAAAGTGCCTGATACTGAACGTAGTTGGTTGAATCAAAGCATGACTCTAGAGGAGTGCAGAGATAAATGCTTGAGAAACTGTTCTTGTATGGCTTATACCAACTCAGACATTAGAGGAGTAGGCAGTGGTTGTGCCATGTGGTTTGGTGATCTTAATGACTTGAGGGTTCTACAGGCTGATGCGGGACAGGATCTGTATGTTAGAGTACCAGTTTCAGAGTTAGGTATGGCATATATTTAATTGATTTTAAACTCTTGATCTTTCATTCATCTTTTTATGTGTAAACGCTTTGTTGGTGTACCAGTGCTACACAATGCTTGTTTGATTGTTTCACATTTATGAAAAAAAAGGGAAAAAATAAAGATAATTTTATATTCAACTATGCCACATGGTTTAACTTCTCGTTTGACTTATTACCTTCAAAATCACCTAAATGTTTGTGATTTATGTGAAAATAAACCGTCGAAGAAACAAGCAATGGACGCAAGGTCAAGATAGGAATTGCAGTTGGAGGCACAGTTGCTGTATTATGTGGCCTGCTCTTGGCTCTTTATTTCGTATGCATCAGAGGAAGAAATGCCACTGTGAAAAGTAAGACTTTTCTATCTTGAGGTACATAAATAACTCCTTGAATTATGTTGGTATCGTTAACCTATGTAAGAAAATGCAGAGAATGCAGCAGTAGTGGATCATTTTAAGGAAGAACAGGAAAAGGATCTGGAGCTTCCATTGTTTGACCTATCTAGTATAGCTAGTGCCACTAATAACTTTTCAATCAACAACAAGCTTGGAGAGGGTGGTTTTGGACCCGTATACAAGGTACTAATCATGATAAGCTAATTTAAGAATCATGGACAAACTAATTAAACTATTTTGTGACTAACAATATTTGTAATTGATAAATGATAGGGAACACTGAAAAATGGACAAGAAATTGCTGTTAAGAAACTTTCTAGAGATTCTAGACAAGGGCTGAAGGAATTTAAAAGTGAAATTGCATTAATAGCCAAACTTCAACATCGTAATCTTGTAAAGATTCACGGATGTTGCATTCAAGATGGAGAGAAATTGCTTGTTTACGAATACATGCCTAACAAAAGCTTGGATTTCTTTATATTTGGTATGGATCTGGATTCTATATCCATGATTGTTCATGGTAGTTGTAGCACTTCTAATTATGCTTAATTGTCTTTTTGTTTTGAAAATTTGACAAATATTAACTTATATGGACAATATACTAGATCAAACACAGAGAATGCTCTTGGATTGGTCTAATCGCTTCAATATAGTTTGTGGGATTGCGAGGGGCCTTCTTTATCTTCATCAAGATTCAAGACTTAGAATTATTCACAGAGATCTCAAAGCAAGTAACATCTTACTTGATAGTAGGATGAACCCTAAGATTTCAGATTTTGGCATGGCTAGAATTTTTGAAGGAGTCCAAAGTGCAGAAAATACGTGTCGGGTGGTTGGAACTTAGTACGAATACTTAACATTTCTTAATTTTGATTATGCAGTCTATACTGTTACTAACAATATTTCTTATCTTATATTGTTTATTAGTGGATACATGGCACCAGAATATGCAATAGATGGGAACTTCTCGGTGAAATCTGATGTCTTTAGCTTTGGTATTTTGTTGCTGGAGATAGTATCCGGAAAGAAAAATAGAGGAAACCATCATCAAAAAGAAAGTACAAACCTTATTGGATGTGTAAGTGTAAATCAACTGTTATTTGATTATTTCTATTCATACATGCATGTGTATGATACATAACTTGATGTGGAATAGGCATGGGATTTGTGGACAGAAGGGAGGCCTTTAGAATTGATTGACGAATACCTCAAAGACTCTTGTAATCTCCCTGAAGCACTGCGCTGCATTCATATCAGTCTACTTTGTTTACAGCAGCATCCACATGACAGGCCAAGCATGTCGTCTGTGCTTCTGATGTTGGGTAGTGAAATTGGCTTGCCTCTGCCAAAACAGCCAGCTCTATTTGTTGGAGAATATTCATCATATAAGGATGACTTACATTCTGTCAATGAATTAAGTATTACATTTTTAGAAGCTCGTTAGGAGGCATGACTCAATCATATGTGTAAAATATACTGCATATGTATCAAAATTATGCAAAATGGCATGGCCAATGGCTCTGTACTGTATGAACTGATTTAACAGCTGTGTAATTTCCTTTTTCGTTTTTCTTTGCCAGCTGGTGTGTGTGAAGGTATAAACTATAAACATGTATTGCTTGTATGGAGTTCTGCATACAGCAGTTCAACTTGGACACTATATGTATATGGTGTATTTTTCCTTTTTCTTGTTCCTTTTAAAATTTTGACCCTGTATATGTTATAGTGGTATATACTTCCAAATAATTTAAGCTGAAAAGTTGCAATCACCCCCATATTAATAAGGTGAAGGTGCTGCAAAGGCTACACCTTCACCTAAAAAGAAAAACCGAATGGAAAAAACAATAAGGAAGAACAATTATAAAACAAAATCCCAATTGATTATTTAACTACATTTGTTTGTATAACTTTTCTGCCCCCAGTAACGTGATAACATAGAAATACTAAAACATTAAGCAAGGAAACTTCTTTCAACTAAGTCTTTGAAAATGATCCTTGCATTAGAATTGACATTTTGAAAAAATTATGCTGTACATTATCTTACTTCAAAGAAGGATATCAGGGAGATAATCATCTTGAATTCTATTGAAACTATGTCAGTCTATCCATATCACTATATCAGTCTCTTGTGCGTTCTGCAATACTCAGGGCTCGGCCCAGCATGCCTTCTGAAGTTCTAATGCGTGGAAGTGAGACTGACTTGGCTGAGCCAAAAAAGCCTGGATTCTCTATTTAAGGAAGCATTGAGTTGCACTAACTTCAAGGCTTCTGCTCAAACTAAAGTTGCACAAATCACAATGGATGAGACTAAGAGAAAATAAAAACAGATGAACAAGAGTACAATGTACATGTGAGAACACGAGAAATACATTCAATTAATTGATTATACCATCATTCATTCAAATAATTGATAATCTTTTTCCATGCCATTGTTCTTATATGTATTCATATGCTACATTCTTCACTTCTTGAAAGCAGTGAAATTAAATTCAACGTTCTTTTGCTAGCTACATATATTTAGTGTTCTTAGCCATATAGAACTCTTCGTAGCAGCCATGGTGCATATGTGCTTCCTGCTGTAGGTGCTGCTTAAGAGTACTCCAATGTTTCCATTTCCATAACGGTGGCAGCATTGGCGGAACCAACTACAGGGCTGGCAGAATTGGAGACCAAAGTGACCAAAAAGTCAAAGATATCAGTGGCTATGACAGCAGATGCCACGTCCTCTTTGTGCAAAGTTCTCCTTTTGCCTTGAATGGCCATGATCCATGACCTTCTGGTAAGTTCCTCTATGAAGAGCTCACAAGCCTTGGAGAAAACAAGTGGGGCCTCCCCAGATATCATCTTAACACCTTCGCCAGACTTCTTCATGATCTTCTTGATCCTTGCCAAGGGCAAGGAGTGAGGCCCCGTCCTTCCTGATATGCCACCGCATAGTAACCCTGAATATGCACCTGCTTGTCTCATATTGATCTATAATATATACTTCTATACTACTATGTGTTTATATGTGTTTTTGTGTTATCTACTTCAACTATACATTGGTCTCTCTCTGAGATACTATGAGTTGCAGCATCAGTGGCATATATATCAAGCTTTCTTAGGAGAAGAATCAAGCATGATATTGCCAAGTTGAAGCTTTCACTCCATTAACATGGCCGGCCAGCCTGCTTGAGCCGGCTAATTGAAATTGTAATGAATAAATTAAGGATTGTGCATTCTTAATTAGACTTTTTGTTATGTCTGATTTTTTTTTTTTTTTTAATTCTGACTCTGAGTCCTATTGTATTTATAAATCTGTTGCTTTCATCAAGGAACATTAGGAATCATGCAGTAAAACAGTGCATGATTATATGTGATTGATTGAAGTATTAGTTTTCATGGCAAGGTATTATCAATAATGACAAGCACTATTTTCTAGTGTTTAGAGTACGAAAAGAAGGTCAATATAAGTAGTGCTAATCAGGTAAAGAAAAAGAACTGATAAGAAAAATATTTCTCGTAAGCTGTCACATAATGAGTGGTAATGAGTGGAGTCACAACGAACTGTAAATGTAGCTGTATTAGACTGTATCACTGTAAAGTTTATGCTTTTGGATATATATATATATATATATATATATATTTGAGGCATGGTATTGGTATGATTAATATTTTGGAGGAAAAAAATACAGAGCACCATTAAAAATCGAAAAATACTAGCCAAAATTTTTGGTTGTGTAGCATTTGATATAGAAGGTACTGTAATTAATATTTTTACATTTAATCGGAAGGACTGTAAATAATAATATTTTAAATTTCAAAAAACAATATTTTAAAAAAACTAAAGAGCATTCTAGGATGATTTCTTTTTATTCTAACTTTTTTTTTTGTCAAAATCACAGATCTTTTTTTATCGAAAGCAATACTATTCAAGCTGAGTAGGATTACTTGGATGGTAAAACTCTTTATCTAAGATTTGAATTTGAGACCTTTGATTAAATTAAAAAAGTTGCTCCCTAGCTAATCTATGTGTCCGTTGATTTTATTCTAACTTTTGTAGTGTTAATTACTATCTATGTTTCATATGTATAGTTATTTTTTTTTGAGTAAAATTATACTTTTATTGTACCTAAAAATATTACACTTTCCTATATTTAACTCCATCTTTTAAGAAGCTAATTTTTTGGAATTAATATGTTAAAATTCAAAAATTAAATTATTATTTTTTGATTTTAAAGACAATTTTTTTACTCTTCTGTTTCCACTTAAAAGAAATGCTGCTTCATAAGGCATGGTCAAGACAATTAATGAAAGCCATATCTAAATTTTAAACACCTCAATGATTGGACGATATATCAATGGATTAGCTGCAATGAAACAGTGAAAAAATGTTGGCTACGTAAAGGGGAGGTTGCTGTTGAAAAAGTGATTTTTTGTTTGATTCTACAAAATTCAAATAATGATGACTATTATAACAACTTGCAAGGATGGCACACCATATGACGTAATGGAACAGACTTATTTGCCACTTGCAAATTTATTTTAAAGCCCACATGCAAATCTTTTTTTTTTAGCAAGCACAGATCTAATTTATAACCGGAAAAAAAAAAAAAAACAGAAAGGATATTGCAACAATATTGACATGGAATTAATGGAAGTAAACAATCTGAACAAGTTTAATGTCTCAATTCAATGAAGCAGTGGCTACACGATAAAGAAATATAAGCAACTAACAGGAATTATACGTAAAATGAGTAAGAAACAGGATGATCTCCACTTATGAGCTTTGATAACCTGAATCAAGAAGAAGACGGACCAATCAGAATAAGAAGGGTGAAGAGAGATTTTCAGAGACGAGGAAAGAGTCAGATGGGAATAAAATAACACAATCAGCCTGCCTGCCTGTATTAAATCCCTTCAGCTGCATTATTGGGCCCTCAACTTGTTGCAATCTCTTTTCTGATATGTTGGGCCGTTTGGGCCCTTTTTGTTCGTTACAGATATCCAATGATACAAGATTCGTTTTCGTACATTCATTTTTAACACTTTATACAACTCTTGAGGCGTTGGCTTATATGAGCCCTAGATTCGATATCAAGCAAAATCTGATTTGTATTATACGAGCCCTCCCACCTCTCCATGAAGGTCTGGGTACATTAACAAAAAAGAAATATTTTATATAACTCTCCACTTTTAGTCATTAAGATAATTTTAGTTTTCCCTCCCTTGAAATTATAAATTTAGTCTGTTAAGGTTTTGTCAAATGAACCAATAAGTGCATAACTCAATTGGTGGGAACCATTCTAATTTAATGAGAGATCTTGGCTTCAAACCTTAGATATGCAATTATATTCAAACTTGAAAAAGAAAATTTTATCACCCAAGTGATCCTACTTTAACTTGAACATAATTGTATCAAATGAACAACAACGTATTAGTTTGCAGACTTGAGTCATATAGTGCACAAACATACGATGAACCAATAAAAAAAATATATGTTTTCTAATTGCGAGTCATTATTTATGAGTTGAGAATTGGTCTTCATTCTATAATATATAGAGATTTAATTTTTATATGCGATTTATATGAAAAAATTTACACAATTATCTAATTATATATAATTATGTAATTAAAATATTTAATTCTTACTATAATAATATAAAAAATCAAATAAAAAATAAAAAACAATTGATTAACAAAATAAAACACTTTATACTAATATTATATTATAATTAATCGCAATGTATATGGTAAAGGGCCATAGTCGTGCCATTTTATTGACAGCCAATTTCTAAAATCAACCCCAGCAAGTATACCAAGTCACGAGTAATAGTTGTGAGTAAAGGATTATCATTCCCTCGAGAACTAAGATCAAGTACCAGTTTGTCTAAGCTCGTTACTATTTAGACAAATCGCAATTAAAGTAAATTAGGAAATTGAAGTAATGCAATAATAAAAATTAAAACATGAAAGTACCAAAGTGTGTGGAAGAACAGTCAATGAAAGGCAATGTTTGGAAATAATTTCATTTGAATTCCCGAATTTTACATTACCTAATATTAATTCAATTTCTTTCTCAATTCAATTGCTGGTCGAATTTCTCAAACTTGTAATTATAATTCAATGGCTTGATATTATCCTCTTAAAATAAACTAAATAAATTAATGGCTTAATGTTATTCGGAATTTATCTAAAGATAAAGACCAGGAATTCCTATAACTACACAATTGAGTACTTTTATTTCTATCTACTCTAATTTATGATAATTTTTATATTAGCTATTTTCATACAGTGAATTGGCATTTATCAATATAAAACCATTGGTCATTCAATGAGTAGCTAATTCCTAGAAAGCATTAAGAATACCAAAATTGCTCAATTGATTGAAAAAAAGTAAATTAAATCAATATCATGAATGCAAAATCTATTCCTTCAAACTACGTTGTTCCTAACACCAAAAAGAAATTCAACAAGCCATGGAAAAGAAAAAGAAAATGATAAACGTCATAATCATGTCAACTATTGGAAGAGGTATGTGTGATAGCTGGAGAATCCTTTTCCAATTTGGCCCCTCTAATCTTCAAATCATTGATGCTAAAAATCAAGTTTGCAGTCAAATAAATTTAGTGAGAATATTTGCCAATTAAACTCAAAATATTTAATTTCTCACTAAAAACATCAACAATTAAGATTTATTAAATTAATCCAAGAAAACCATCATTATGAGAATAAATTTGGAAAAATTCAATACACAAATATGGGGAAAAATAATATATTTTCATAAGTTATCATTTATTCAAATGCAAATCTTTTGAATCCTACAAAGCAAGCTCCTAAAATCTAGCAAAATGCATTCTTATATATGAGATAGAGAGAAATTAATTTTGATATATTATTAGTGTAAAAATTTTTGCACTGTTATTCTATTATATTAAACTACATATGTGAGTTTTGAGGCAATGATTATAAGAGTAGCCAAATATTTTTACTCATATAACAATATATTAATATTGGACAACTGTGTGTGTAAAATTGTTCATGCAATTTTAAGTTGGGATAACCAAGTAAAATCCTTTTTCAAATGACAATTTTAAGATTGGAACCCTTAACATTTGAGCTAAAATTTACCTGAGATCATAGTTTACTTCCAATATGACCAATTACTCTTGGGTTGGTAAATTTTAGTTTGATATCTATATCCTTTAGGGTTCTTTGTGCAAATCTTGACTTGTTCAAGGATTTAATAATGTTGCAATTAAGTTCTTCATTGACTAAATATCGGATGCCAAAGGAGAAACTTGTTTTATGGAAGCTCCGCTCTTGTTTAAAATGACAATAATTTAGAAGATGCTTAGCTTCATCACATTTATATACTACAAAGAAAAATTGAAGTCTTCACATGAGTGCTGGAAGTGCTTTGAAGAAAATCAAAGGGGAATAAAGACCTTGAGGTGGTTTGGTTGAAGAAATATCTTATAATTTGATTTTGATCTTATTTGTATTCTCATCTCTAATCTGAAGAGTTTCAAAGTCTATTTTGTTGATAATTTAAAAAAAAAGATTATAAGAATTGAAAGGGTTTTATCATTCAAATCATATACATAAATTTAGGGTTTTAACATATCCATAATTTATATGTTATGCAAGTATTCGACACACAATTTAAATTTATGCTTGAAATATACATATGATAAGAAAGATGGATCGGAGATAAAGAAAGAAGGAAGGGTCATATGTAACATCTCCAATTTTTGTCTAAGCTAATTAGCTCGGTGTCTTCGACTAATTAAATGATTTAGCGATTAATTAAGAACTAATCAGCTAATCCCGAGAGCAAAGGCTTAGTAGATTAAAGGCAAGTCAACAATTGAAATATAATGCATTAAAAGTTACAATTAAAAGCCTAATTGCCCAATCCTTATTAATTCATGATTTAGAATATAAAATCAAGGTGATCTAATCTAATTAACTAAAAGTATATAAGTATCACATCTTAATTACATGAAGATTAACCCTCACCTCTTCTTTACATAATTAATGAGGAAAATCCTTTTTATTGAAAATGTGCTAAAGTGTAATTAAACCAATTGAATTAATTAGCATTTAGATAATTGTAACAATGGTAAAATTTTAGAAACTTACCTTTAATTATTATTTGAAAATTTGGTCAAGGCAAGAGCCATATCCAACTATCCATTTGCTTTCTCATCATACACTATTAGATCAAGAGTCCATATTAGTAGATTCCTTGAGTCAAGACAAAAGATCTACTCTCCTCCATCAAGATTGTGACACTTGGATTAATTATATTCATCCAATGTCAATCCTAAGATAGGTCATGCTTTTAACCACTTGAAAACACCACATGGTCTTTACCCAAGTGCCAAGACTCAAAGGAAACATAACTCCCTCTTTTGCTCCAAGGTTTTTCCCACTCTCTTGCTTGTTGTAAGAAGCAAAATCACATCACTCCCTCCCCCTCATTTTTGCGCCATCAGCCCACTCTCTCTCCCCCTCATTTTATTTTTCATTTCCTATCTCAAGACACAAAGCTCTCACCTCTCTCTAAACCTCTCTTTGTTCTTCCTAACCTTCTTCTTGTTCTTCTTGTTTTCCCTACTCTAAGTCATCACTTTTCCACCACCATCACTCTCATCTTCCATCACCACCCTCACAAGCCCTTCAAGGACCACCCTCTTTGGTTCTTGAGGAAGCAAAACAAACACTCACTTAGCCCCATCATTAAGCTCAAGGAGGAAGAAGATCATCTCCAACCCATCAACTCTTTCTACTCCTCAAGAAACTCATTTGGTAGTGATTATAACCTTCTTCTTTTATGTGTTCTTCAAGCCCTTTAACTCCTAAGCTCTCCATAGCTAGGTGGTTCTAGGACTTGTTTCCAAGGCCTCATAGCCATGCTTGTTGATATGATGAGTTTTTATGTGTTGTATCTTTCTCTTTGGCATGAGATTTTCAGTTGGTATGTCTATTGCTATTGAACCAAATTTTTAGAAGTTAAAACATTGATTTAATACCAAGATTTCAAAGTATAAAAGTGGTTTGGAAGAGAAAAATGGTCACTTGAGGAAAAGCTTTAATGTTTTTACAAGAAAACTCATTGAAACCAAAATTGTGGAAGTTGAAAAATTGTAGCAGTCTATATGGCGTGACTGATAACTCCTTTAATATAACTCCAAATGCAATAAAACTAATTTTCTATGAAAGTAGACTCAAAGAGCTTTCCACACATATAAAATTCATGAAATTTGGACTTAAAATGAGGGAGATATGATTTTTCAAAGTTGACTGTTCCCGGATAGATTTTTGTTCGGGCAGTATGTAATAAAATGTGCATAACTCAAGTTATACAGAATATTTTTCAATGGAACTAAGTTTGTTAGAAAGCTAAGACATAGAGGAACACTCTCATAAAACAGTTTTGCTAGATTCCATGTGAGGAATTCCCAGTGGAGTTAACAAGTCACTAACCCGAGTTAAACTTTCAAGTTTGAACAGTCAGAATAAAATATGCATAACTCAAGTTACAAAATGAATTTTTAAGTGGGGCTTATTTTGTTTAAAAATAGACTCAGAGAAGTATAGTCACACAAAAATTCAAAACAAAAGAGTAAAAGATGAAATTATGATGAACTTTCAAAGTTACTGCCCCACTGTAAAAATAAAAACTGGTTGTGGTGAAAGTTAAAGAATAATGAGAAATAAGCTTCAAGACACTAAGACCTTTACTCAAAGCATTGGAAAACCCTCATAACTCAACTTAAAAGTTTCAAAAGAATAATAGATAAAGTTGGCCCTACGCCTAATAAAAGAATTTATACAAGAGGCAACCTCAATTAAAAGCTTGCATCAAATTTACTAAACTAAGCTCATAAGATTTTGTGTGATAGGAATGCCTCTATGTATCCATATGATGATGTTGATATGATGATGATGATTATGATATGATATGATGATGATGATTATAACATGATATGATGATGATCATGATGATGATGATATGATATGATGATGATGATGATTATGATAATGATATGATGACGATATGAATATGATATGTTGATGATATGATGCTTAATAATATACGATAAAGGAATCACATTTGGCGTGACGGTGACGTAACGTACAAATGTGGAAAAGAATCAGAACAATTTTGCATCATAAGCTTTAATAAGAAGATGAACTAAAGGTGTGATCCTTTACAAGGGAAGGTGACCTAATTTAAGCTCCCCTCACCCACGACTCACATGAGGCATGGCATGACCCAGTTAGTGTGAGTATAGAGGATAGGTCTTACATGAGGCATAGCATGACAAAGATAAGTAAATCGAAATTCTATGGTGGCGACGGCCACTATATGAGCTCATTACCACTTATGTTTAGTGGGTGAAAAGATAAAGTCAAGTTAAGAAAAGAAATGGGACTTCGGTCCAAACCCTAGAAAGGGAAGAAGTTAAGAGAATCTTATAGCATGGACGTGCATGTTTTATATAATTATATTTGTGCTTATATATATTATGATGTAAATGATTAGAGGATACGCTAAAATTGAATCCGCTTCGGATATTCATGTTTTTGAAAATCTAAGAATGGAACCTTATGAATGCTCACTATTTTCATTAATAAAATCGAAGTGGCTGGGACGATAACGATGACACTTTCGTGTCGGGTTCGAAATCCTCTACCGAAATTCCATTTCACCCTAGTTATTCTTACTGTATCGTCACCAGATCTCGATGGCGCATCCGGTGGAGCGAGCATGGATCCTGACACTTTGTGAGGCGGGGCGTATGGCGTGGGATGTCGACTTAATCTTTGATGTGGACTTGTAGTCGTCGTAGCTCTACATGTTCATTCATTTCTTTTGGTGACGAACGATGTCGATTTCAGTTTGTATCTAGTATTTGGATCATGGCACGACCATGAGCCTCCTTTGATGTAATGCTGATATATATATATATATATTATGAACCCATATAAATATAATGGTTAGTTATTTAATGCAATATATTTGTGAATTACTATTTATTTACCTTTCTCTTATTTTATGATATTGGAGTATGTATTGTATGCGACGCGCTCTTTCTCTATCTGTTTTCTCACTCAAGGCTTTACTTTTAGCGTTCAAAACGGCAGCGTATTTCAAAAAAAAAAAAATCTTACCGTATTTTTCCACGTAACTTAATTTCAAGTGAAATTTAGTTTTCTATGAGCATAAGTAACAACTAATAAAACGCCGTAATATAACTTAAGCGTAGTATGAGTTTATTAGGGTGTTATATCATAGGCGATGTCTGTGGTGCACCTTACTTGACAAGGTGCATCGCACATCTCGTCATCGCACAGTACAATTTTTTATAGGGTGAGTTGATATTTTCAACTTATAAAAAAATTTCAACCCATATAACCCACTCACCTTGATCCACGAGTTGAAATGAGGTGGGGTAGACTTGGCTTATGGGTCATTTTTTTTTCATCCATTTTTTTTTTCACACAACACACTAAACATTTGAAAAGATGTTGGTGGTGATCCTAGTAGTGCAAAAAGAGGAGATTCTAACATTGTTAATTTGGAAGATAATGATGAGAATGATGCTTATTGATTAGGATATTGATAAATTAGGAAATTAGGAATTTTTTTTAAGTTTGTATGGATATTATTTTGTTTTATTATAGTAAAAATTCTTTTGTTTATTTTTTAGAAATTTTTAGATGAATTAATTCATTTTAAAAAGCATTTTTTTTTTATTTTTTTTGTGGGTCAACCTGTTAACCTGCGTTAAAGCGAGACAGGTTGGCATATTCAACTAAACTTACTAAAGCAAGTTGGATTGTGCCTGCCCCACTTAAGGCTTGACCCACGGCGGATTGAGGCAAGGTAGGGCGGGTTGACTTGTTTGCCAATGCTAGATATGAGGGTGTATTAATGGTTCCTTTACTTATGATACATTGTACAGTTCTCTCTCTCTCTCCCCTATTGCTGTATGAGTTCCGGGTCATCCAGTAGAACCCCAAAAGCGCCATGTGAACTCACCAACAAGCAACTACCACCACCACTAAGGATGGCAACCTTTCAATTAGAGATGCAGTTGGTGGTGGTGGCATAGCCATAGCAGCACGTGAGGTGAGGGGAGCCGCCAGAGAGGGCGTAGTGTGGGGATCTGAGCATGGTGGTTGGATTTGAGCATGGTGGGCTTCATCATTTTCTTTGGTCTCATAGGTTTCAAAGAAAATAGACAGAGAAAAGGGTTTGAAGGTAAGGCAATGAAGAAGATGAAGGTTAGGAGTTTATAGGGTAACTATGATCTTAGTACAAACTAGAGTGAGCTTGTTGTTGTAGGGCCATAGTTTTGGCCATTCAATGAGGTGGTGCTAGTGAGAATGAGGTGGCTGCAAACTTGCAACACAAGGGTGGGGAGGAGGGGAAAGAAAAAGAAATATCACATGTGATTGGTTATATTAATACACCTTTATATCTTTACCGTTAGATGATGTGGTATTTGGTGCACCTTGTCAAGTAAGGTGCACAATAGACATCACCAAGTTCATATTAAAGTTTCATCATAGCCTAAATGGTTAATGTTTTTAAAACTTTTAATGATTAATTTATAATTTATAGTATGTTTGTTTGTGATATTTTTGGCAAAAAATTATCTTTTTTTATTAAAAAAATCAATTTTTATATATTTGGATAATTTTTAAAAAATAATCAGATTTCAAAAAAAAAAATCTTTATTCAACTTTTTTTAATTATATATAAAATTTAAATTTCATAATCACTTTTTTTAAAAGTCGAAACAAATGCACCTTAATCTCTAAAAGAATTTGCTTTTAATAGAATCATCCCCCAAAAAAAATATAGTTAACACATTAATCTTTAAAGTTAAATACTTTCTAATAAGTTAATCCTTTTGTTAAATTCCATCTATTAACTCCTAATTAATCTCTTAACAGGGTGATGATGTGGCCCATTAAATGTCATATGTCATCTAAGCTTAATTGATGTGGCCAATTTCGAGAAACTAATGTGTTATAACTCAAATATTTTAGAGATCAATGTGTACTATTTCAATGTAATTTAACGTAATTTTATTTAGCCCATGATCAAATATGCTCAAGTTTGACGTGATAGACAATCATTATTATATCTATTTAGGGTTCATCTTATCATAAGCGTGGTAAGCTAAGTAAACAAAATTAATTAATTACCAATGGAGAATCAGTTGAACTATTAAAAAACTAAACATTTTATAAGACTTCATTTTTATTTTTATGCTCAATAATTTTTTTCATATGCTTATTATAATTATGAATTGCATGTTCAAATTTTTGAAAAAGATAACTTTCCTTCACTCTTATTTTTTTTTTAAATGTCAAAAAATAAATAAATCGTCTTTGTTTAGAAATGGAATGATAAATGACACAAGGAAAGCTCAAAAACTTTTTTGAATTTTTTAAAATTATTTTTTTGAAAAGTAATTATTTTCTACTAGCATTTTATTTAATTTTTCAACGTAAAAGCTTTTTTGTCTTTCAATTATGCAAAATATAATAAAAAAATACAAATTGATCCTTAAAAAATTCAGATTTTTATGTGATAATTAGTTTCTTGCATATTAGTCACATCCAACTCAAATGACAAATGATTTTAACAGGCTATATCACCATGCCATTAAGAGTACTTAACAGATAGAATTTAACAAAAGAATTAACTTATTAGAACACATTTAACTTTTTTTTTTTTGAAGTGAGAACATATTTAACTTTTATTTTTTGACGGGTGAGAACATATTTAACTTGAAAGACTAATGTGTTAGTAAATTTTTTTATGACAATTAAGTTAAAAGCCAATTAACTTATTTTAAAATGTAGATTAACTCATTTTTCATTTTCCCTCGCATGTGAAAGACATACACCTACCTTATGGACTGTTCCCAATAAAGTAACATATTTTATTTTGATATCTGACTTTACATTTTTTTAAAGAAAATGTAAATAAAAAATGTAAATATGATGTAATTATCGTATATCATGAAAAGGATTTATTCTTTATGACATATTTTAATAAAATAATCACATAAGAATTTTTTTTGTCTAGTCAGTTTTTAACACAATCGTTAAGCAAACTCCTAAAATAATACTTAGTTCATGTTTAAATCAATTTATTTTATATTTAAAATAATTTAAAATGAAAATTTTATTAATTTTTTAAAAAATAAGCAATACTTTTAAATCAATCTAATCGTTTTTTTAAATAAATCTAATTTAAATATGCTGTGAAAGTCAAAATAGAATACAGCCATTTCTTTATCCAAATACTTCTGTTTCAAAATTGCTTGAATTTTTGATCGAATCTAACTTGTTTAACTTATCATTTCCTCACCACAGCTTATAAAGAAAAATACGATATGCACGTATCAATATTACTCCTTAACATGGCAACGAAGAAAGAAAAGCATACAGACGCATGAGCTCATCGCGATCGTCGCGATTTTTCTTGCCACGCACCCCAGCCTACTATTCCACTTTCACAATCACATCACATTTCACTTTTTTATTGAAAAATATTTTGTTTGCACGTGACGTTTGAGTGCCCGTTTGGATTTAAGTGTGCAATTGATAGAGGAGAAGTAAAATAATTTTATATAATAAATAATAATATTTGATTTAATTTTTTTTAAAAGATCTTTTTTTTTTTAAAAAGTATTTTTGAGGTTATTTTTTATTTTAGAAAAAATTTTTTAAAAAAAAAATTTTACTATTATTTTCACATCAATAATTAAAAGTAATTTTACTTTATTCTATTCAAATAAAATTCATTCTTCTAAAAGGTCTTTTGACATATTTAAATTAAACAAAAATTATTTTTTTAAAATTACTCCTTCTAAAATTTTTTTTTAAAAAGCCTTTTTTCAAAAAATTTTTTTACAAAAAATTAAACCAAACGGACATGATATGATCTAAAGGGTGGGACGATGTGTGATATTAATAAAATATCTACCATTGCAAGTTTTGAATATTTAAATGTTGACTCTAATGTTATCTGACAGACTGACACAGACTGCGTTAAGTTTTTAGATACGAATCAACATTTACTCACAGAGAAACACAACTTCTTCTTTGTTATCAATATGAGAAATATTTTTTGAGTATATATATATATATATATAAGATAAGATAATGATTATATATTTATGTAAGAGATTATTATATTTGGATATCCTAGCCTTATATATAAATAACATAATTTTATCAATATAGATCTTGTTGTATTCCACAAAAAATATAACCCCTCTTTTATACTATTAATAAATATGTGAAATGACTAAAACGCAACAACTTGAATTGATAACCAGAGTCCGTGTAGCGATAGAACATTAACGGGGTCTTAAACAGAGAATGCAAAAATTATTCAAACAGGAAGTAAACAAGATCATGTATAAGAGAACTAGTGAATTCTGTAGCTCAATAGCCTCGATCTTCAATCCTATCAACACCTGCAAGATTGGACTATAATTCACTATTCTACGTGAGGAGTAGAATATGAGTTCTATCGGAAGGGGAATTTACAGAAGGAAGAGGATTATCAGAGGAAGAAGAGTTTCATACCAAATTACTAGTCATCGATAACAAAAAAATAAAATAAAATTGACCGATTGCAAACAATCATTGTTTGAATGCTATTCACTGTAAATCAGTCGCTAAAAGCATTAGCGACTGCTCGTGCAACCAATTCGATCGGTCGCAAATCTCTTGGTTGCAAAAAAAAATTAGCGACCAAACAAAATCCCTTAGTCTTTTGTTGGCTTGAACAAATCGGTCACAGAATCAAAATTAGCTACCAATTATTTTCACCTCACATCTTCTATTAATATTGCTCACATCGATGGTTAAATCGGATACTAATTTAAAAATTTGTGGCCAATAATAATTGGTACTTATTGTGCATTGCACTTTTCTTAACTCAATGCCACTAATTACTGGACCTATTAAGTCTATTGGGCCATTTGGGCCAATTATACATTTATACTCATTATAATATTTTTATAAAATATGTCTTAACCCTAAATTAAAGTTAGTATTTTTCTCAACCTAAATTCTTTTTATTAAAATAAAGAAACATAGATAACCTATGTTATCAATAAAGGGAGCACCGTACTCGTTGTAAATTTATAGATTTAGTATCTATTTAGCAAGTTTTCCCAAAAAATTGTATCTCTTTATTTCATTTTATTGCAAATATATATATATATATATATATATATATATATATATATATATATATATATATATATATATATATATATATGAACCATGGGTACTCCTTAATGTTTAGGAGCCGTACCAAATGTCACCTTGTTTCCATGTACTCTTTTGAAAAAGTTTAAGTACTTTCACAAGAGATTTCTTTTATTCAAACCATTAAACATATGCCACCTTCATCATAGTAATTTTTTTTTTTTTAAGATTGATGATACTAAGATTTAAATCTATAATCTTATATAAGTTATTCAAGCATCTCAATAATACTAGTAATTGTAGTATTTAAGTATACTTAAAGTTAAAATATAAAATAGTAATAATTTACATATTTAAAATAATTTTAATCCACACTACCAAAGAGTGTCTCCTCCTTTACCTTTCTTAATCATATTCGTGCTTGTTTGCAGATATTTGATAAGATATTAAAAAAAAAAAAAAGGAAGACAATTATGTGAAGAAACCACAACATCTAGTCAAACTGGCCAAAGTTGTCTCTTAAATTTATTATTATTCAATGTCCCCACGTCTTTTGTTTTCTGGCACTTCTTTCTTTTAGAACTTTCTTTCTTGTGTGATTGGATTGGCCATAATCAATAATCAAATAAGAGAGAGATGGCAAATATGTGGATGCAGACAATCTGTGAACAAGCAACCTTTTCCCCATCTCATTTGCCCTGAAACTTAGATGTACATCATCATCATAGTACTTATCTTTCTGGTAAAATAAATGATCATTAGTCATCACCAACTCCCACCAGCATCTCCATGCCCTTTTGGTTAATTAATGGTATAAATGTAGTGTTCACACTGCTCCTTTTGAAATTGATACATGTGATGTAGACTATTTAGGCCTTCCATTTAGTTGTTGAAAACTTGAATGTCCCAAATAATAGCAACTAGATTTAACAAATTCCTTAATTAGTGATCGCTACTAGGGGAGGCCGCATGTTACCTGGACTTGTCTTAACTGCTTTTCTATCTTCCATAAACCATATATATATTTTTTAAATTTTATGGCTATTATATCTTAACATCATTCATGGCCAGGTTCACGGGTCCATTAATTGGAAGGTGAAATTGAATTTAGTTCATCTAAAAGGTCTAAGGTTAATTTTTGGTAGTGATTCTTAGATCATTTGGAAGTATTATTACTTGATGATGCCACAATCTTCAATCTTTTGTACTTTCTTGTGCTTTAAAAAGATATAATTGATTGATTTGTTTAGGCAAAACAGAGGAGTGAGGATCTGTTCTAGAAAATTAAGTATTGGACCACCAGAAGTTTCTTCTCTTCATAATTGTAATACCACTAGAGAGTCAACATAGTAGGCCTTGACTTTGGTGTCAGAAGTTGCCAATCACTGGACTTGCTTCAGCGACATTTCAATGGAAATGAGGAAAATCACACTTTGCAATATCCTTCCCACTCCCACTACGCGTATGAATGTTCAAAGTGGTGAAAGGTACATCAATCTGCTCAAATATCCTATTGCCAACTTTATGATTTCATTTCTTGTCACAACCACCCCCAACATACCACTGTTTGAATTGAAACAGGTAATATGCTTTTCCACAACGAACTTTATGGTGTGAATTTAATTATGACCAGCTGAGTCTTCTTCTTCTATGAATACTATTAAGTAAACAAGCAACATGTTCCCCCACAATTAGTAAATGCAGGCATTTATTTTATGTTCAATCCAGCTTTCACATGAGCATCATATCATTCTTTCTGTCTCTGGTTTATCAATCTCCATATATGTAGCTAAATTGCAAAGACCATAGTTCTGGAAAAGTTAGAAGCTCATGGAAATTATGTCTTTCATGAGCACTATTCTCCTTGCTTATTATGCATTAGTCCATCTTTGTGGACATTCCTTAGCAATTGACTCCATCTCTCAGTCCTTGTCCCTAAGTGATAGTAGCAACAACACCTTAGTTTCCAAGGGTGGAACCTTTGAACTTGGATTCTTCAGCCCAGGAAACTCCCAGAGACGTTACCTGGGGGTTTGGTACAAGAATATCCCAATCCAAACAGTGGTTTGGGTTGCAAACAGGCTCAATCCAATCAATGATTCATCTGGCATCTTAAGGTTAAACAGCACAGGTAGCCTGGTCCTCACTCAGAATGACACTGTTGTTTGGTCCACAACCTCACTGAGAAGACCAAAGAGTCCAATAGCCATACTCTTAGATTCTGGCAACCTCGTGGTGAGAGATGAAGAGGAAGCAAACACAGAATCCTACTTGTGGCAAGGATTTGACTACCCTACTGACACTTTCTTACCAGATATGAAGTTTGGTTGGGACTTGAGAACTGGTCTTGATAGGCGCCTAATAGCTTGGAAGAGTCCAAATGATCCATCTCCTGGGGACTTCTCTTTTGGCATGGTGCTCCACAACTATCCTGATGCATATATGATGAAGGGTGGCCAAAAGTACTATAGAGGTGGGCCATGGAATGGCCTGCATTCAAGCGGTTCACCACAAGTAAGGTCCAACCCCATTTATGACTACAAGTTTGTCTTCAATAAGGATGAACTTTACTACACCTATAGCATCAAGAACGCTTCTTTTATCTCAAGGATAGTGTTGGATGGAACAAACTATGTCCGAAGGCGCTATGTGTGGATTGAATCAGACAGAAAATGGCAGACCTACACATCAGTGCCACTGGACTTGTGTGACACTTATGCACTTTGTGGAGCTTATGGAAGTTGTGTAATTACAGATTCACCAGTGTGCCAGTGTATGGAAGGGTTCAAGCCTAAGTCACCTGAAGCATGGTACTCAATGGACTGGTCTCATGGCTGTGTTCGGAACAAGCCATTGAGCTGCAAGGACAAACAAAAGGATGGGTTTGTCAAGATGACTGGGCTGAAATTGCCTGACACTACATATAGTTGGCTTGATCAGACAATTGGCTTAGAGCAATGTAGAGCCAAGTGCTTGGATAACTGTTCTTGCATGGCCTATGCAAATTCAGATATTAGAGGAAAAGGGAGTGGCTGTGCCTTGTGGTTTGGTGATCTAATTGACATTAGACAGTTTGCAGCTGGAGGGCAGGACCTATATGTTCGAATGGATGCTTCAGAGTTAGGTAGGAACCACTTATCTTACCAGTCCTTCAGAGTATATTCTTAATCAAGAGTACATTTTCATCTTTGAACATCTTAAGTTCCCTCTTTGAATTTGTGACTTAACCATGGTTTTATGTTTGATCAAATTCAATTAGAAGAGGCCAAAGTTCGTCACAAGAAGGATGGGGTCCTACTGGCAGTAACAATTTCTCTGGCCATAGCAGCAGTTTCTGGTATCCTCATACTCGGTTGGTGTTATAGAAAGAAATTACGCAAAAATGTAAAAGGTAAAATTCACAGTTCAGAACCTCTTCTCAGAAAATAAATAAATAAATAAGTAAAAGTGTCTACATTGCTTTGTTAATGTTTATAATGTAGGCATAGTATTTCACATCCATATAGTAAACAGTCTATTGGTGCCTATTTGTTTCACCTTCTTTGGTTATTAACTGTATGCCAAATGAGAAGTTTTTACGGTTTGGATTCGGAGAAAAACAGGAATAAACCTTTAGGGGGCTTGAGAAGTCATAAGAGATACTTGTTCTGAAGCCTTCTTTAAACAAAGAAACCAATAAATATTTGCAACTTTTTGGTCACCTTAAGTCCTCTGATGACTAAGGTACTGCTCTAAGGAGTATTTAGATAATCATCAGTTAACGAATATCTTAAGGCCTTTATATAACATATAAGAAAGTGTTTGTCTGCTCTCTGCATCAATACCATTACTAGCATCCTCCATGACTTAATTGTGAATCGCATAGGAAGGCAGAGCAGGTGGCCTCACTTTAGTACAGTGAAACCACAAAATCCTTTGTTCACTATTCTTGATTGCCACTAATTGCCACTAATTGCCACATCATATTACTGGCATAAATTTTTGTTTACATTTTTGTCTGGCTAATTTGTGGCACATGGTATCTTAGCATGGACTCAACTTAGTTGTCACGAAATTTAGTTAAGCATGCAAGACCTTTTTCTGTGCATAATTTTCATTTTCTATCTTGTTTTCAGTTAATTTGCATTCACTTGGAGATGCTAGCCCTGTCATTTCCTTTAATGTTTGGGGAGTATCGTATAACTGAATTCAGGATAGGATATAGGAATTTTCCATTTTATGGAAAGATGAAGTTTTAGTCCTTTCAAAGCTAAAAGAGATTGATGTAGCAATTTATATATGCTGCCATGCTTATCACAAATCTGAAACGACCATTACACTCTGTCAGAGAAATTAAGCTTCAATATCCAAGGAGATCATATTCAAAGCAGTAGAATACAAGTGGATGATATGGATCTACCAGTCTATGACCTGTCAACAATAGCCAAGGCCACTAGCAACTTTGCAATCAAGAACAAAATTGGAGAAGGTGGTTTTGGACCTGTATACAAGGTAATTTGCTCATAGATTATTTTGACATTAAGAATTGAGAAGGAGAGATGGTAAAATGAAAACTTCTATCAATTTTGAAAATTTAAATTTCCAGGGAACACTAACAGATGGGCCAGAAATTGCTGTGAAGAGACTGTCAACAAGCTCAGGACAAGGAATGAATGAATTCAAGAATGAAGTAAAATTGATTGCAAAACTTCAACACCGCAATCTTGTAAAGCTTCTTGGATGTTGCATTGAAGGAGATGAAAAAATGCTGGTTTATGAATACATGCCTAACAGCAGCTTGGACTCCTTTATTTTTGGTATGGATCCTAGGAACTGTATATTTAGTATTTAGATGGTTAAGTGTAGTTTAATAATTTTAAGTATTCCTTAATAGCTTTTCACTCTTGATTTTTTTCTTAATGGAAAATTTGGCAGATCAACAAAGAAGCGAATTACTAGACTGGTCAAAGCGTTTCAACATTATATGTGGAATTGCTAAGGGCCTTCTCTATCTTCATCAGGATTCTAGACTAAGGATTATTCACAGAGATCTGAAAGCAAGTAATGTTTTACTTGATAATGAGTTAAATCCCAAGATTTCAGATTTTGGCATGGCTAGAATTTTTGGAGGAGATCAAAAAGAAGGAAACACAAAGAGAATTGTTGGGACTTAGTAAGTGACTAAGTGTTTTTCCAATGAGGCTGGATTCATAATATGTTTTCTGCTCATTAAGGTTATCATTCCAAATGGTGTTAATGCAGTGGTTACATGGCACCGGAATATGCAAGTGATGGCCTATTTTCAGTAAAATCTGATGTTTTCAGCTTTGGTGTCTTGTTGCTGGAGATCATATCCGGGAAGAGAAGTAGAGGATATTATAATCAGAATACCAGCCACAATCTCATTGGCCATGTAAGTATAAGAGACAAATTGTTAATTCATGTGTTTCAAACAAATGCATGACAAGCAAGTTTAATGTGTTTCAGGCATGGAAACTCTGGAAAGAAGGAAGACCACTAGAACTGGTTGATACAAGCTTAGGAGACTCCTCTTTTCTGTCACAAACATTGCGTTGCATTCATGTTAGTCTTTTGTGTGTTCAACATAATCCAGAGGATAGGCCTGGAATGTCATGTGTGCTCCTAATGTTAGTAAGTGAGTTTGAATTGCCTGAGCCCAAACAGCCAGGTTTCTTTGGAAAAGATTCAAGCGAAGCAGACTCCTCCACAAGTAATCTGCAACTCAGTTCAACAAATGAAATAACCATTACCCTACTAGAAGCCAGATAATGTTCCTTTGCTAAGCACATCCCCGTTGTATAGATGCAGAATATTGTATTAGAAACTAAGTTGAAGTAAAGGACTATTCTCTCACTCTTTTTCTTCCCTTTCTTTGCTATGTATGAAGCTGTGATTAAGCATACCAAACCAATAGAGAACAGCAATGCTAACATGCACATGAAGCCGCAAATATGATACTAAAGAAACTAATGAAGGGATCACAAAAGTAACCAAGAAATTCAATTTATTATTGTTTCACACTTTTCTTACCTTACAGTAGGGTGAGGGGTAAACTCTTGCATCTTAGTTAATAATACCATGAATTCCTTTGTAAGTTGTAACTGACTATTCTTGTTTGAATTTAAATGAATATAACATGTTAACATCCGATATTCACTCATTTATCATGTCTATGTTTCTTTCTTAGTCATCCAATGGACAAAAAAAATTAAATTTACATAGGTTAAGGTCACACAAATGGCAATGTTTCAAAATTGGTAAGTTCCTAGCTAAGCTAGAAAACCTCTGATTCAAGTTCATTAATCATTAAGAAGAAATTTAGATATTCTGATGCCCCTTAAATGAAGCTATCCTGCAAAATGCATCCTTGAATAGTAGCTTCTGGATATGCTATCAACTGAAATTGCTTTTAGTGTGAGCCCAAGCCCTTTCCAGAGAATTTCGTTAAGTTCGTTGGTTAGCATGCATCCTAGCTAACCTTTCCACTATAGAGATCTCTTACGAAAAAACAATTGTAGCAAGTTTTTTTATTACCAGGTTCAGAAAGAGCAAGAAAATCAATAACACTAACTGGATAAATGTCCTCATAATATATGCATGAGAAGTTCCAATAACTATCCAGAGTCTCCATTACTGTGATATAATTTTTTAGTCTTTGAAAGAAATTTATCTTTATAGTAGGCTAGCTTGACTTGAATCAAATTAGTTAGAAAACTTCGAATTTGTTGGAAAAACACATGTGTGTGATAAAAGTGTGATAACCAAGTCTTACATTGAATGAATTAGAGAAGAAAGAAGAGTTTATAAAATGTTGGATTGGAAAAAAAATTTGAAGATTAATTTTTTGGTCAAAAATCCAATCCACACCAAAACCCAAATTGAGTCCAACATCCCTAAGCCCACTTAATGTAAAAAATACAATGTCAAAATCATTTAAGCTCAAAAATCCATTGCCTAAAAATTTTCAACATGATCTAACAGACTCCCAATACAATAGTTTAGACCAAAAAAAAAAAAAAAGAAATCTTCAGCTCTTGATGTACTACTACTTGGAATCAAATCAAGTTTGCACCTTCAAATCCCTCCATAGGTAAATATCTTCTTTTTTTTTTAATTGTCCATACCTCCAAAGCAACTCTTTTAAAATAGAAAAAATTAGCGTCAAAAAAAGCTTTCTCTCATAGAAAATCTATTCAATTTAAGTTAGATTAATTGGAATCCAATAAATTTAAAAATAGATATAAAAAAAAAGGAATGTGAAAATAAAAATAGAAGCTTAAGGACTACCTAAGCCCAATTACTCTAATTACTTACATTTTCTTTTAAAGACAGATTTGGCCTTTTGAGATTGAACTGTGTTTAACGCCTTAGAATAAAATGAATATTCCTTGAAAATTGTTTAGTGCTAATCGAGTTTTGAGTGAGACCCTATCATCTAATTAACACAAACGAAAGCCAACCAATTGTCTGCTTAGAACAATTTAATAAAGCATTAGGGAGCATCTAACAGTAGTTTGTCTGCATAGAAATTAAGTCACATTCCCATCACAGCTTTATTTGTGGTGTGTTAACATCAGCTGAGAAGTTCCCATTTCTTCAACTGGGCCAAGAATGTTTAAAATGCATTTATGCCTAGCTACTACTTTTTCATGTCTTCTTAAATATCTAAAGGTGACTTTTAAAAAGAACGAATGAGCTTGGACCTTCTAACGGTTTTTTCTCCTTGACATGCGAAAGGATTTGTAGAAATGCAAAGAACCTTCATTATGAAAAGCAATTTAAAAGGTGCACACTTTCAGCTTTCAACCTTCATGCTTAACAAGGACGCCATAACTTGTTCAGATAAATATCCCCATGCACTTTACAGTTAATCCATTGAGTTTCTTGCAAATTCAAATTCAAATTAAGATAACATGTCCACACACTAAAACATAGGCCCAAAATTGACCAGCAATAGCAGAAAACCAATTTAGCTGGAAAGATCAGAAAAAAGAACAAAAAAGAATAAAAAAACGGAGAGAATATAGAGTTGTGGACCACGATATGTTTTAGGTGCATTAAGATTCCCACTGGGATGCTGTAATTATCTTGTGGAATTAGGTGTTATCCATCTTTCATGGGTCCAATCACTAGCTCCCCAAAGTCTTAGGTAATTAATTTATCCACACCTTATAAAAACAAACACATTAGCATTACACCTAAATAACCCTAATTATTTATAACTTTATAGCATTTTTATGAAGAGGAAAACTACATAAGGAGACCTAAGATGGAAGAAAACAGCTACTTCACTTGCAAGTAGCAAACCATAAAGATTGCATATGAGAATGTAGGTGGTAGCATGCAGCATGCTTTGTACCAAGCTTAATCAAACGATTCGTAGGTTGATTCCTTATCTGAGATTGTGAATGATCTGGATCATGGTGAGTCTTTGACTTTATATATGAATTAAATGCACAAAAATATGAAAAGAAGTATGCATGAATAAAATGCCTTTTTCAGAAAAAATAAAAATAAAAAATCAGTCTAACGTAAGATTCTGTTAAAGGGTGTTTCCAACACCAATAGTTAAAAACTTAGAATTCTATACTTAAAATACATAGCAAAATTGTGTATTAAAATGCTAAAATGTATTTTACAAAATTATTATAACAAAATCTGAGTCCATTATTTTACCGTTTGAATTTATGGACACGAAAAGGAAAGCACCGTCATGGGCCTCAAAAAGCTAAGTGGGCCAGTGGCCCAAAGCTGGCATGGCCCATTCAATGTATGTACAAAACAAACGCAAAGGTCGTGTAGTTACGAGTGCGATGGAGTACGTGGAGTAGAAGACATGGGGCGAAAAAAATAGCATTAAGCTTTGTGAAGAAGCAACAATATGACTTTGAAGTTTGAACATAATTGGTGCAGACATTAATCCGTGAAGCAAAAGCCAATTTTCATCTTGCGTATGGCTTGCGGCCTTTTGCATAGCTACTCTTCTTGGGAATCATGAGGTAAGGACAACACAATAACATACAATAATACATAATCTCAATGATAATGGGTACGTGGTTGGTCAATTTCTGATTTTCTAAGGTGACAGAAGGGACGATGATATTTTCTTTTCATCTCATCACAGTGTGAACCGCGAAGGAAAGATTGCCTTGCTCCTTTTTTACTTGTGAATTGCAAGACAAGATTTGCAAAAAGCATGCATGGATTCATCATGTTACACAGAGATTGAAGTACATTTTTCAGGTTCCTTAATTGATGTAAAACAAATTAATTATAACATATCGTTAGGTGAGTTCATACGCAGTTCTGATCTAGCCCCTGGGCAACAATATGATGGCATTGAACAAGACCTTGCCACCAAATCGGGAAGGCAGAATAAAGTTACATTTTACTATTTTATAATTTTTATTATTGGCCATGGATATCTATATCTATATCTATATAAAATATAAATATAAGCCATTGACTTTGTCATTCCATTGATGGCACCCTATATATGTGATTTCCGGACTTGGATATTCTGCAATGTAGGCGTGTGCGTACAGCTAATAAGCAATGGAATATCACTTCAACAATTGTTTTTTTCTCTCTCTTAATTAATGCTCGGTTAAATCTTAAGCTTTTTCAGAATGATTAATACCAAGAAATTTTATCAACTATAAAATATAAAGAGTGATGCTTTCTGTATTTAAATTATAAAAGAAAATGAAACAGGATGCTGTAGTAAATAATAAGAATAGAAGGAAAATAACTCCCAACAAATTAATTAAATACTACAAATTTAATTCAAATTCCATTATATTTTGGAAAATATACATTAGTATTCACACGTAATTATTAAGGCCGTCATTATTAGTTTACAATTACTTCGTTTGACGTCTAAAGAATTATTTCGTTTGACATGTGAAACTTGATATTTTACATTTGAAGTAAGCAATTCATCAAATGAAGATACGACCAAAGGATGGTTTGAAAAGACAGAAGAGATCAAACTTCGCATCACGTTGCTTGGTACAGAATACGTGACCAACGAACCAAACAGGAAGATACGTCCAGGGAAGCAACTTTTTTGAGAAACGTAGAACAAAAATATTTGTGGGAAGGACACTATCAATTCATAAACAAATTGATCCAAGTTGGTAACGAACAGACTCATATTTTATAAGCATATGAGTTTGATTTTCGTTCTCGATATAAACATTCTATTAATAGGCGTTCTTGTGTAAGTTCTTGTAAGTATTTTTTGAACTTGAGAATTGTACCTGATCTTAGTAGGATGGCATATAATGAACTCATCTAAGCTTTTCTGTACGTACCACAAAAAAAAAAAAAAACAGTTGCGGCTAAATACTTAATTTCCACCCCATGTTTAGTCAAGCTGACAATTGAATTGTCGTTGTAATGCAAAACCGTTTTGGGAAACTCCACCCAAAGTTGGTCAAAATATACAACTAGAAGTAAAAGACCAATTCTCGATTTTGACTTAGTACCTTCTTACTTTCCTTTTTGTGACTTCTCCTAAATTGTTTTTTGCTTCTCAATGTCTCACATAAAATGTTAAATTTTGTTAAATGGGCATACTTAAATTTAAGCATAAGTAACAGTTTCAAAACAAAATAAATTATTTTTTTGGTAATAAACAATTAAAGTTGAAAACAATTTGCACACTACAGATTATATCAATGACAAGGCATGTTCATGTCAAGAAAAATAATTAAGGATAAGACTTGAGCAATAATTCAAAAAATAAAATAAAACCAAAATAAATTTGATCAAGTTAATTATTTAAAATATAATTAAAATATTTTAAAACTGTATTACTCTCTCTCTCTCTCTCTCTCTCTATATATATATATATATATATATATATATATTTCAACTCTATATCATCATTTATCAATTTAGATGTGAAAATATTTTTTTGTAGTTATTATTAACTTCTTAAAATAAATGAGAAACATACTATTATTGATAGCTGGTCATACTTTCAAAATGAATGATACATTTGCATTCTTTTTAAAGGAAAAATGATAACAAAAGGGTGTTATTCTAATATCATGATGGGGCACTAATGATATATTCGATACTTCGAAGGGTAGATTAAAACAAATTACCTCTAAAATACTCATTTTAAAGACTACCACCAAACAATCTTCGAAAAACCTCCAGATACATCTGTATTTGTTGGTAAATGGCACATCTGTAACTTTATAATATATTTTTTTTCGTTTTTTGGCATTCAACTTTATTATAGTTGTTACTGTGCTAGGGAAAGTTTGGTCAGCATGCAGCCTATGATACGTCATCTATTACTTTTGTCGACGCCCAAATGCTGGACTATAGAAATGTCAGACGCCATCAACTCTGTTCAGCAATTGCTGCAATTCTTAATACAGTTCCAATTCTCACTAGTCATTATTTTGTCACAAATCACACTTCATGTGGACCCAAATCACAGCTCATGCCACGGCCTATATTTGACCAACCAAACCCATTCAACGGCTCTGATCTCCCCAGCATAACCTTTCCCACTTGCCCCACATCACTCATTGGTTTTGATTTTCCTAATTCAAATGCCATAAAAAATCCCATCATTAACAATTTAACACTTATGCTAATTATTCATCCTTCCTCACGTTTTACATCTGATAATAATAACACTTTTGATTTCGTTATGAGTGTTTTAAAACAGCTGTTAAATAACACCAAAAGACAGCTGTTAAAACTTCCATCTAGTGTTTAGTCTTTTCAATCATTAAAATTAAATTAGTAATAAGCTACTTTGTAAAGGATATCCTCAGCTTGAAAGATAATTATACAATTCCGCTCGTATTTTTCACACCTTTATTGCTAATGCTTAGAGTGTATTTGGTTGAGGTATAAATAGGGATAAAATTTTTATGAATAAGTTTTATATATAATTATATTTGATTGGGAGGTAAAAATGGGATTAAAATTTTTATAGATAAGCTCTATGTATAAAATTATATATAGAGTTTATAGATAAAAATTTTATCATTATTTTTATTTCCCAACCAAATACATTCTTACTTAATCATTTTTATATGATACAGATATGTAAAGTAAAAAAAAATAATAATTTTTATATATAAGTCATAGAAATATAAAAGACAACTATAATTAAATCTTCAGACAAAAAGGATTACAATTAAATCTTATTTCATTAAGTAAAATTGACTATAAAGATATGTTAAAAAATAATAATATTGACAAACATTATTTATTATAAATTGCATTAAAATCTCTTTCTCCCGATAATTCAGTGGTCATCGGTTATATCAACCTATCATTGAGTTGTGTAAACAATAACAATTAAGTCTTCCGTGTGTGTGTGTTTTTTTTCAAACTATTGAGAATTAAATCTTTTTAAATAGTTTTACTTATAATTATTTTTAGGTCTCTCACTGTCTTTAATTATTAAATTATCCTCTATCTAATTTATTCTACAATATTCTCTACATATATTCAAATTGGATATAGCGTAGAAATTAAAATTAAGAAGAAAAATTAAACCACCATTTTTTTCCTTATACACATATACACCTTATAAAATTAAAAGGTTTCATAATTTTTTTCTTTGAATCACTAGTTTTTCAATTTATTCAATTTTAACTAATCTAATTTAAATAAAATTAGCATAGTATGAAAGTAAAGGTTTTTAGTGCCAATTTTTTATATGTGATGATTCAAAATTAAAAATTTTATTTAAAAAATAAATATTAAACCACTTAAATTATTTAAATATTAATAAAAAATTATATTTAATAACTATTTAATAATGATAACAAATTACGTAATAAAAGTCTCTCAAAATTGACAGCTTCTAGAGCAAGTGCATTAGTTCGGGAATGCTATGATGATGATGGTGTCATGGTGAGCGTGACACCACCCTATCATCATTAATCATTTTGGAGGCAACGGTGTCGTTTCACTCTCCCCCAACATAAAGCAACCAACAAAGGAATTAGCTAGTAATTAAAAATGATTATTATGCTAGCTAATCTTATCAATCCAATGCGCAAGTACACACACTTATATTATATGATATGAAATATGTATATATTTATACATCTCTATATATATTTGCTCTCCCCACCATTTGGCTATCGTCAACTTCAGTGCTTCGTTTATATCTTTTCAGCTAACAAAACGGATCGCAGAAAGAGAGAGAAACAGTGAAACATAGACCGTGGAAGACTTCATCAATGGCTGTCAAAGTTTATATTGTGTATGTTTTCCAAAACCTTTTCTTTTTATGTAATTATTATGAATGTTTCTTTTGTCTCTAAACTCTGTTAATGTTCTGTGTTAATCTCTGATTTTGTACTGTCTTTGTCGTTAGTGCTGTTTTTTACTTTCTTCTTCTTTTTTATGGTCCCGTTCTTTGCCATTCATTCTGTTCAAGGTGGGATTTTTATCACTGGGTTTGCTTTACTTCTCCATTGGGTGCTTAAATTTCAAAACTTCTGGGGATTCTTGGAGATCTTGGGGGTGTGGTGATCTCGTTGGATCTAATGCATTGTTGGTTTGACTTTTTGACTACGTTTTTTCCCTTTGTGCTATGTGATGGGGTATTGGTTTTTTTTTCTTTTTTTGGATCGTTGGAGGGAAGGTGTGTCTGTTACAGTGTTACCCTGTTTATTTTTGGGTAATGGTGTTGATGACACAGAATTGCTTTTGTAAGTTCGTTATCTTGATGCATTGCCTTATTTTGAATAGTTTTACGTTCTGTTTGGTAGTAATCAGAAAGTACGCGTTCAAATTATTTTTTCCTTCATTTTTCTGGATTGAGTTGGATTTTTATTTAAAAAGAAAAAATAAAAATGGAAGACAACAGAGTTAAGATACTTGTAGACTCTTTGTGTATGTAAAGTTTGCAAGGCTGCAACTTTATTTGTTTTTCTCAAGTTTACTGTATTGAACACCCTCAAAAGAGGAATAAAAATTTCTGGTGACTTAGTCAATTTACACTCTGAGTTCTCATATTTTGAAATGTGCTGATTGGCAACCGTTAAAGCATTGGTGACATGCATTAATATTCGCTCATTTCTCAACCTTTACACTATGGTTCAAATCATCATCAAAAAAAAAAAAAAAAAGGAGAATAAAGTATGTTTTTTACTGAGCTGAAATGTAGCAATGAGTTGAAGCACTGATGTTAATGTCCCCATCCCATCCCAGTTCCTTGATTGTTTATATTTATCAGTATTTTCGGTATTCTGTTTAGATTAGCATGCAGCCAATAGATAGCTTATTTTAATGATGGGTGGCTTCATCCTTTCTCTTACAATCTACCCAACAGTTATCACATCTGACAAGATTCTATTTGCAGCACAGTTATAATATGCGTGAAAGTCTCAAATTTATATATATATATATATGAAGGTTGTAACAAACTTGAAATTTTCATTTGTAGGCAGTGGATATCATCAACATAAAACTTGAAAAGTAAAACATTGTTCAGTATGGCTCCATGTATCTCTACTTGCAATGCTAAGGGTGTGTTTGTGAGTTGGGGTTTTGGAGGGGAGGGGAAGGAAGGAAAAGGCTTGAAATAAACCCCAACTCACAAATACCCTAAAAGTCTAAAACAGTAGTTACTGGATGTCACAAGCAATATTGAAAGTTGAAACAATTGTTACTTATAAACGCACATACATATGTTTGTTCATACATATACATAATATCTACAGAAACTGAAATCCTTATAATAATATCTACTAAGTTGATCATGGTTTCCTTCCACCCCTGTGGGCTGTGATTTTACCTGTTTTGTTACCTATCTGGCTGCTATTTCAACAGAAGAATATAAGAGAAAGTCAGTAAAGAAAGTGACTTTTATATTTTGTTTCTTTGGAAAGTCTTTTTCTGTAAGTTTGCTATAGTTTTGATTTTTTGCAATAATCACTGAATTGTTATGATTGATATCAAAGGGAAAAGAAAAGGTTTGCTAGTGTAAATTGATCTTTATCTTCCAAACCTTTTAACTTCTAAAGTTATAACATTTGTTTGTTCATGCCAACTAGATAAATTGGCACTCTATTTAGAATGGAGTGAACAGAAAAGGTAGTTATGGAGTATATGTTTGGTTTTTGAATCAGCTAACTCCACTGCCTGCAAGTTGCAAGTATAATTCGTTATGGATTTTGCATCATGGTTTTATGATGTTTTCATAGTTTAATGAGGATCACAATTATCTCGATCCAGCACTATCATTTAGGGTCCCCATTGAAACTTGTAACAGAGGCTTTGCCTTGACATACTGGTTATGATGGTTTGGCCTATGATCCTATCTTTGGGTTCAGCCATGATGTTACTGTTGAAGGCTTTTATCGTCTTTGCCTCTGTTTGTTAATCTCTGAGTAGCCTTGCATGTTATTATTTTTTGTGAGTTTAATGTCAATGGGCATGAGTGCAATTCATGTCATAGATTCCAATTGTATGAGCTGCAACGTATGGAGATAAGAACCTAAATTCATTGCAGTTATTTATTAAACTGGCACATTTTTTACTGCAGGGTCAACTAAGGAAATAGGGTTTATGTTTCCAAGCTAATAAGCAAACTTACAAAAGTAGGCTATCTATTGGTCAAAATTGGAAATCTTAGTATTACACATATGAAATTTATATTAGTAATTTAGAAATTACGTGTTCAGAGGTTGACAAGTCATCTGTTTGTCGCACATAAGATCCATCTAAAATGATTAGCAAATATTGAATGCATCTTGTCTTTTATTGGATATTTGATTTTCTTATGCACCCTTGACTTCATATAATTTATACCCTTTCTGGTTTGTCCTATTTGCCATTTGTTTTGTTGATCTGCATTTCCTCTTTATTTTCTATTGTCCCAAAGAATGTTGCTTGATTCCCCATTCATTTCATCTGTAAAGTGAATTACTCAACATGCTTCTGGAAGCTTTAATTGCAACGTTGCTTTTTCCGTCACTTTGACAGATACTACTCCATGTATGGACATGTGGAGAAGCTAGCAGAAGAAATCAAGAAAGGGGCTGCCTCTGTAGAAGGTGTTGAGGCCAAACTATGGCAGGCATGTATTTATGTTTTCCCATGCATTCCATTTTGTTATAACATAAAATTGCAATTTGCAAATGGTCAGCAACAACAGTTCCAGAGCAAAGTCTCAGCAGCTAAATGCCTTTAAAATAAATAAACAAATAGAAACCTACTGTATAACTCCGATTGCACCGTCATCTAATTAAGATTAATAATTGGTTTTCGACATAATATCATTCTTCCTGCCATCCAACTGTCACATGGTTGGTTTTAAACTTTCTTTTGGCTAATTGTGCTCATACTTTCCCGTTGTCCATGAGCTTTCAGATAGTTCTCTTAATTCCTTCTTGTTTTCTATGCCCCAAATGTTCTTCAAAGGTACCTATATAAATGCTATATAGCAGCAGCATCCCTTGCCTTTGGTTTTCCAAGACTTCTTGTGTGATAAATTTTTATATATTCCGTGGCCTCCGTTAGTAAGACTTGACTTCCCAAATTCACTATAACTAAATTTGAGAAGGGATGCACACATTTTTTATTTTGTTGGTGAAGGGTTATAAACAATTTCATTATTAAAAAAATGGAGCTTCCTTGTTGACTTTAATTAGAATCTTCTGACAGGTACCTGAGACACTGCCAGATGAGGTGCTTGGTAAGATGAGTGCACCACCCAAGAGTGATGTACCAGTCATCACCCCTAATGAGCTCTCTGAGGCTGATGGTTTTGTTTTTGGATTCCCAACAAGATTCGGGATGATGGCTGCTCAGTTTAAGGCTTTTCTTGATGCCACTGGAGGTCTATGGAGGACACAGCAGCTTGCAGGCAAGCCCGCCGGAATCTTCTATAGCACTGGCTCCCAAGGTGGCGGACAAGAGACAACAGCGTAAGAGCCTCAATCTCACTGTTTGGTTTCGTACTCCATCCTCAAGATGAATCAAATCCTAATGTTATGAAACTTATGGAATTCATGGCAGGCTTACTGCCATCACTCAGCTGGTGCATCATGGAATGATATTTGTTCCTATCGGATATACATTCGGGGCTGGCATGTTTGAGATGGAGAAAGTGAAAGGTGGAAGTCCATATGGTGCAGGAACCTATGCTGGTGATGGCTCAAGACAGCCATCTGAGCTTGAGTTGCAACAAGCATTCCACCAAGGAAAGTATATTGCCACCATCACAAAGAAGCTCAAGGAAGCTGCATAAATGTTGGGTTAATATAGACATACTATTGATTATTGAACAATACCAAAGTATTGCTTGAAAATCAATTACCGCATTTTTCAGCCTTGAAATATATTCAGTTCTATTTTTCTGTGCTTGCAGGTAATAATTTTTTTTTTTCTTCCCCAAAAAGAAAGTGCTTTGTATGTGTGTTACACTGTCCAATGGTTGTTGCTATTTGTTGAATGGATGAAAGTTTGTTTGCCTTGTTCTTTCATGTTAGGCTGAGAAAATACGTGTTCCATCTTTTGCATTCCGCCTTTTAATGAATTTGAATGCCAATAAGCAAGCACGCATGCGTTTGTAGCAACCTGTTTTGGAAGACCATCAGCTTTATTATTCTCTCATAAAAAAGAATCCATATTTGTTGAAATTAATCTGGAAATAAAAGCAGCAAATGCCTTAATATGTTCATGTTAATTAAGGCATAAGCAAATTAAATTGATACAAATGGAGAAAAATAAGAATGAAAAGCTGCAGGTGATTTGGATAACTATGAGCTCTATTGATGTTACTCCATATATTAATTTTTGAAACGGTGCCGAAAGCAAATGTGGTTACTGTTTAACTTGGAACAAACCGTGCTTATTATATATTTTGAAAAGGACACTCGTAGACCTTCATTACTACTCAATATACACTTTCCAATCCTTTATAATATATTGTGTCGGTTTGGATTATACTACAGGTGGCTTTGCTCTCTTAAATTCTTCAGTAATGAAAGTTGATTCGATCAAATTACCGCGAGCAAACTGGCATCATATGCCATGATTTCTTAACTTTATTTTTGTCACTTTGTTACGTTAAACAAAATAAAATTGTTATGCATTTGAAATAGGGTAAACGTCTAAATCGGTTCTCAAAAGATATATGAGATATTAAATTAATTGTTTAAAGACTCTTTTAACATCAACTTGATTCTAGTATAAAATAATTATCAATTTAAGAATTAAATTGAGGTATAAATATAGGAAAATACTAAATAAATAATATGAACAAAATTTCGTAAAACAACACACGAATTTATTAAAATAAACTAATTTTCACTTGTCTTGATCCGTACCGGATTTACTCTCCCTTCAACTTCATATTCGCACTTTTTTCTTGATTGATCATGCACACAGTCCTGACACAAGTACGAAAACAAATTCATACTCACCAGCATTGCTCGTAAATGTATTGGAGGACTAGAATAATGTCTATTTTTAACGACGAAGGACCAAATTGATGTTCGAAACTCTTTAGAGAACTACATGTATATATTTGAAAGACTAATTTGAGTATTTTGTCTTTGGAATAAATTGGTGATTACTGATTAGACAGTCCATGCATCACAAATTGGCAGCCGTGGAAAGAAATATTCCGATACACGTTAGGAGTATTAGACTTCCTTTCTCTTTGTTGTGAAAGAAATCTAGTGTCATGTGATTCACAGAGCATTTCCGTATTCTTGTCCATTTTTGTACCATTTTTTTTCCCTTCCTATCGGTAGTTTGTATCCATGAGTTTCTATTTCTGGCTCTGCAGCATCTAGTTGCATCATTTCATGACAAAATGTGCCTACACTGTGCTATCTTTTCTCAACTAGAAAAGCTAGCACCACGCTCATGAATTTCAGGAGCAAGTTGATCTTTTTGGATTCCAATGACACGGTTTGTCTCAAACATGGTGAAGAAGACCTGACATTACACATGACTCGCAGAAAAACTTGGAATGGAATCTGTGGAAAAGTTATAAGACATGGTCTTAGCATGTAGTATAGTTAGTGATAAGCTAAGTGGTTCTATTCTTTGTGTATATAAACGCTCAACATGATTGAAGCTTTAAGTGAAAGTTAAGCAAATATTAGCCTCTAGACTTATATAGGGGTAGCATGAAAAGTTGAGAAAAGGCATATAAACTAAGGAATCTTTAGACATTTCATATAGACCTAAATAATTTGAAGATTCTATTCTTCTTCTTTATTGATCCATATACACTTTGGTATCGATGACATTCGTTGATTATCAATCATGTTTTAGAGTTATGCGACAGAAACTATTAAAAACAATGAAACGAGTTTTCTTATCAGCTAAAGAAGGAAACACTGGTGCCAAAATAGTTAAAATAAAAATTCTATTTTATTAGTTCTTAGAAAAGGAAGCGGCATATTCAACACTTCCTCATTGCTAAAAAAAATGTGACTCAAACATTGAATAAAGATTATAATGTATCAATTATTTTCAAAATAAACGTGCTTGAAGGATTATGTACATTACCCTCTTTGCTGCTACTTCGGGAGTGCAAAAATGGCTGCAAAGAAAAACTGTTTTCGCTGGTTCCTTGCCGTGTCTATTATTCACTCAGGTTCCTCTTCTTATTTAGTTCAATTTAAATAAATAAAAGAAGGTTGCTGAGATAACACAAAAAGAAACAATTGAATCACTTGGGACAATTTCTTAGTGAAGACAAATTTTGTAGAAAGTAATTAGTATTGAAATATAGAGTGAGCCCCATGACAGGCTAGCTTTGTTAACATAATAATGACTAATGCTTAGATGCTCCATCTTTGCATTAATGTATGTTCGATCTTGCTAGAGAAGTTAGAAAGTGAGATTTGGCAAAGTACTTTTAATCAGGGCGCCACCCCACCTGGGCCAGATCAAAGTAGTTTATAATACTCTCTGGCCAATAGCTGCAGAGTCCTAATGAGTAAAGTTGCTGTGCTTGAAGATATACCAATCATGCAGGAATAGGATTTAAATTTTTAGACTATGATTTTCTTATTCTCTTGTGTTGTGCTCTTGTCAATGTTGTTGTTATTATTTGTTTGCTTTCTATTTTGTTTAATATGATACAAGGAAAGCAAGAACGGCATTAAGTTATCTGTCTTTTTCATATATTAAAAAGTTAATAGGACTTCCTATACAAACTCTCACAGTCACCAACCATACTATGATAGATCAGCAATATATATATATATATATATATAGTAATTAATTAAGCTTTAGTGATGATTCTAAAGAAAATAATTATAATCTTTAAGCCTAAGTTACATATACATTTCTTTTTATGTACGTTGCTTTGAATTTCTTGTAGAGTCTTCATTGTTTTTAGAAAAACAAAAGATAACGACGGGCACATACTTCATTCAAAATTAGGACCATATGTGTCCTCATCCAGAAGCCCGTAGAGGATAAAAAATATTTATCAATTTTCTCTTCTTTCTACACATACTTCCAATTGAAGCCCCTCTATGTGACCATTCGGTATAAAGCACAAAAGCATGTGCGAAAGAATCTGCAAAATATGTATATCTTTCTAATTAATCTACCTGATAAATAAACATTTTATTGGAAATGAATTTTGAAAAACCTGAAAGGGGGTAGTGTGGGTCACCCTCTGACTTCCACTTACTTATTCCAAAGACATAAACAAATGAAAAGTGAGATTTCCATTCAAATGGCATATCCCCTCCCTCACTCACTCTTCTATTTCTATATTTCAATGATTCCGTCAAATTAGATTTTTTTTTTTGTTCTCTTGAACTAAAGGTAGTGCCAGCTCTATTCACAATATAGCAACAAGAAAATCAATAAAAGCTCCTTTATCTTCTACTAACGACAATTAATTCCCCCTCAATTGTTTTAGTCTAAGAAGTAAGAAACTTTCCCTATATTCAGCAACTTTTGTCATTCCTAATCCCACCCTTGTAAGCATGATTCTTCAATTATTACAACAACTTATTGTGCTCCCAAATGGTCCCAATTAATATTTTCCCAAACCCTGAATAATTCTGAATGTAGTTGGCACGACAAATTGCCCATCCTTTGGAGGGTCATTTCCCTTTCTTTCTCTTTCAAAACATTTTTCCCCCGCCCTCTCTCTATCTTTTTATTATCTTTTCCACAACCCAGCAGAACTAACTACCTTTACATATTTATGTGGGCTTCCCTTGTCCTCTTTCCTGTTTCTCTTTTCTTTCATCTTATCATTCCCAACTTGGCCAGGCTTTGATAAGATATCTCCTTCCTAGTTCCGTGCCCAAATTTTGCTATCCATTATCTGGAGCTCCCTCCGAATGTTGGCGTCCAAAAATCAACTGTGGTTTCATGAGTCACTGGAAATGTACTTGAAACCGGCACCAAGCATAGCCCTCGGCTTCTAAGATCTTGTTTTGGACCCTCAGCTTCCTTAGATTTACCAGAGCTCTGCATTAAAAGGCATAAATACATTGAGCAATGCTATATATCCAGGATTTTTTGTGAGAATTGTTGTCAGAATTTCTCTTAAAAAATGCTAGTAATGAAATTACGACTGTTTAGTATTTTGCAAATACATTATATAGAGCGAAACCATATAACCAGAAAATATAATTAGAAATTTTGACACAATATGGTGGTTATTGGATGAAATAAAGAGTAATGTTATCTAGTCAAAAAGTTAAAAGTCAAAATTTTTAATAGAAAATATAGTAGTTATTAAATAAAATGAAGTGTATATATGATTCACTTATTTATCCAATAATCAATAATTATATTATATCATTTTAAAAATTAAATTTTAATAAAGTTTCTTGCTCTTTAACATATTTTTATCATATAACTTCCTAATTTGAACAAAATTATCAGCATTTTATATAGTAAATCTTATTATCGCATAGTATTTTATGTGACAATATATAAATATATGTAAGCATGCGATACCTGTTGAATCTGTACAGGAGCTCCACTTTTCATATATGGGGTACTCAGGACCTGGATGGAAAAACGTAAGAGACATACATAAGATGAAAGTTTTACTATTATTTTATGCTTTTTTATTAAGAATATGTTAATGGGTAATGAGACTTACAGTGACCTGTTCATGGAGGAATTTGATGTATTCAATGGCTTCAGATAACACCGAGGCTGTATCAGTCTGACAAAACAAAATTTTAAAACTTGCATCAATGAGCAGCATTAGTATAGCACAAGCTATCATTATTATTATTTTTCCCACTTATATAACATAAATTCACAAAGGAAATGATCATTGATTACTCACTTAGGAGACTATAGAGTATATAGATCATTTTATTTTTGAAAACTCACCTTTCCGAAAGGCGACACCAATTGTTGGAGTGCAGTGATTCTGTCCCCCATCTTCTCTTTTCTCACCTAAGAGGCAAAGAAAGTAGAAAATACAGGCTCTCATCCATGTTTATGGATTATAAGGAAAATAAATAAATAAAGATAAAGATAAAAAGTTTAAAGCTTCCCTTCTTGTTAAAAGGTTAGTTGCACTTATTGTACCTTAAAAGCTGGCAAAGGAGATGGGGTTTCGTTCCGAGGCCTTTTGGGTGTTGGCTCACTCCCTCCTTTCTTCACCACAGCACCCGAGTCCCTCGCTTCAGACATATTCTGCAAAATCATGGATATATGAATTGAAAATTATAGACGTCAAATGCAGTGCTTCAATTCAACCCTAGTATAATATTATATATGATAAATAAGAAGCTATATTATATATATACATATATATACCAATGCATTTTACATCTATATATACGTATATCATATTGTAGAATATGTTGTGTACTAAGTAGTAGTATATACCTTTGATTGTACATCAAAATTTGGAGTAGTGGAGAATGGGGGTTGCAATGAAGGGAAGAAGCTGGACCTAACATCTTTGATGGCAGCAGCCTCAGAAGCGTTCCAAAAGGGAGCGTTGTTGGTGAAATGCAATTGGTTATTGGGTGGTGATAATTGTTTCGGTGGTGAACCTCTCAAGAACTGAGGAACTTTATTAGACCAAGAAGGCACCAACTCATTATTAGAGCTCAATCCGTAACCTGATGGGTATGGAAAATTCATGGGACGATTTTGATCAAAGGAATTGGCTTGGTGGGGTTGTTGTTGTTGTTGTTGTTGTTGTTGGTTATTATGATCAGGTCCCAATAGTCCTTGCAATATTGATGAAGGGCTCCCATATAGTGCTGTGGAATCCATGTTCTGATGAAAAGTAGAGGGATGCAAGCCTTGGCTTGTCACTGTGCTGTCCCCAGAGCTATACTGAGGGCTGAACTGGTTTTGGTCCAAAGAGAAACCCCTATTACTCACTTGCTTGAACTCATTTTCTGGTCTCCATTGAACTTGTGACAACCCCATCCCACTCTCTTGCAGCATCGACCTGAAACTGTTCTCTGCAGCAGCCTTCTCACCTCGCCTATATCACCATCAAACAAACACGACAAGTTCACAAGTTTTAGCCCATGAAGATTGAAGCAAAGTCTATTAATTATAGAGAAATAATGAAAGATAAATATACATATATATAAGAATCTGCTTCGCGTAAGAGTAAGTCTTAACATACTTATATACTATATTGAATAATTTTTAATAAATATTAAATTTTATCAATACATAATTTAACCATCGGATTGAAAGTTTAAAAAGATAGAGGATGAAGTGTATAAAATTTTTATATAATTTAAAAACTGCACTTACAGCAAGGATGCTTGATTCCAATCCATGGCTGGGGATGAGAGGCCTAAACCCATCATGTGCAAGTTGGGGTCAGTGGAAGTGGCAGAATCTGGAGGGTGAAGCTTCTGGGGGTCATGGAAAACCACAGAGGAGCTACCTGAGGCAGACAAGGAATCCATGGAAGTCCTTGGCTTCATGTGATCTGGTTGCTGCTGCCAATTAGCAAAGTTGTTGCCTATGTTGGTGATGCCAGAGGATGAAGACTGTGATGCCCCACTTTCAAACCTCATGTTCCTAGTTGAATTGTCCCACCAGTTCCCACTTGCCTGAAATTGATCATCTGCCATGGCTGTTGGATGAAATCTTAACAAAATGCTACAGCTCCTACTCCAATAGGTACTCTGTATGATGCTGATTGTTGTTACTTGTTAGTTGTTACTATATATATAAATTATGAAAAACTATATGATAGAAAAAAAAAAAAAAAAATTGAAATTTTGCTGCTATGGGTTTGTGGTATTTGGGTGCATCAGATTCTTCAATGATCTCTGTGTGCTGTGAATGAGTGAGTTTGATAAAAATGAATAGAAAACGATTCGCTACTTCTCGGTATTTATATTGGCAGCAGAAGAGAGGAAGAAAACCAGTAGTTGTGAGGAGAATGAATGAATGAGAACTTAGAAGAGTAACCTACTAACCGGAATATGGTTGACAACTTTGACAATTGAGGGGGTGACTGATACGACCCAACAAAGGAATTAAAATTAAAGGTTCATTTTATTGAATAAAAGACATTTTCTCATCAACTTAGAAGTTTATAGCAAGGGAAAGGTTTACTCGGTCTAGGGCCTAAATATATTAGACCGACTTAACTTGGGTCAGATTAGTTGAAATATATTAATAATTTAAATGAAAAAAATAAGATTAAGATATGCTTTTAAATTTATCAATGAAAAAATTGAGAATTAAATTTAAATCATAATAATATATTAAAAGGTCGATTAGGTGAGTCATGTTAACTAAATAGAAGATACTTAATAGGATAGAGACTAGGAGAAAAATTAAATAGGCTTGATTTGATATTTATGGCATCTTAATTGTACTATAAATTACGTTATATTTTACCTCCCGTTTTTCTTCTGGTTCCTTTATCTTTACTATTTATTTTCTTGGTCGTTTAAGTTACATTGACTCATTCTCCCCTATGAGTTAATTCCAATAAGGATTTGACTTTTCTAAAATAAGAGGTATATTTTAGAAAGGAAAGTACATAATTTTAACCGTCGATAATAAAAAAATCAATGGTATAAATTATCTTATATGTATAATAAATTATACCGGTATTTATACATTATGAATTATACTGAGTTTGAGCCCTTTTTATGCAAATTATCCAAAAAAAAAAAAGCCTCTTTTACGTTTTTCTTTGACCTATTTAATGAGATGAAGGGTTAATTTATTCTCTTAAAATACAGTAGGCAGATAGCTACTCTAATAAGAAAGTTAATCGTGAAAAAATAATCTAAAGATATTTATTTACCAATGAAATATGTAATCATCTAAAAAAAATTTACACAGAAAGGAAAATTAAATAATTATAATAGTATTTTTTGAAAAAAGATACTTCTAGCATAAATAAAATAAACTAAAAATTACAATCAATTTTATCTATAATTACTCAGATATATTATAAAAAGATTTTTTAAGAAAAAAACTGTTTTTTGAGAAATAATTTTATTTCTCAGACATCACTAAAACAGATAATTTTGCCCAAGAACAGGTGTCACTGTTAACTTTTTTATATATGAAGAGTTTGGCGGTACTTTCCTTTTGCAAATAATTGAAAAGAAAAAAAGCAGCGTGTATTATTGGCCTGGCCTGGCTCATCCCAGGTTGCCTCTTCTGGGACTTTATGGAATCTTATCTTTCTTTAAAATTTTTTGCATACTAAGGTTGCCTTTTTTCTTAAAACACTGAGCAAGTAACAGGGATTCTACTCAATTTTCATTTATCTAGCAAATATGTTGTTAACTTTTAATTACTAATTTATATATATCATGAAAAAAAGAGTTAGATATAAAGCTATTTGACAGAAGAGTGAAGACGCTATGATCTTTACTTCTTTTGGCAAAAACAAATTACATTGCAAAAAAACAAAAGGAAAAAGGCGAAGACGCTCTTGCCAATGATTATTTCCATGCGTAATGCCAGTTCGCTTTTCTTTCTTTTCGTTTTTCCTTTTTTTACTTTTCTTGTTAATGGTATCTTTGTTATGCATTGCAGTGAGACACATGTACATACGTAAACGATTCCTTCTGCCATTACAAGAGTGTCAAAATTTTTGTAGATATCTTTTGAATTATGCAGTGAAAATATAAAATGTTAAATCAGTTAATACTTTATAAAAAGTGTAACTTTGAGAAAAAAAAAAGCCTTCTTTCATTAAATTTAACTACTATATACTATAAAATTTTAGCTACTATACACGGAGGTTTATATTAACCTGTAATTAATGTACACAATTTCACATTAATTATATCTTATTTAAACTCTCTTTTTTGTGATATAAGACGGGTTATATCCTTTATATCTCAGTATGAAACATTAATAGAGTCATAATAGTTGTGTATCTTTAATTGTAAAAAACTGGAAAGAAAAAAAAATCAACAATTAAATTACCTATTTTGTCTATACCCAAAAAAAAAAAAAGAGACAAAAAAAACCTGTTTTGTTGAGTATCACTGGTTGCGTAGGATGAAAAACCGTTGACCAATTTTTTGATAGAAAACCATTGACCTGTTTAATGAAATGAATGGCTAACTCAACTAGTAGGATTACTCATTCTTACAATACACGTTCATCATTAGATCATTTATTAGATATTATTGTACTATACGTCCATTTTTAAATAAATATTATTATTTAAAAATTACTTTTTTATAATTACTTTGTCACTCTAGAAAATATAAAAAATATTAATTAATTTCCCCCCTATTCCACCGTTGAGTATGAGATATATTCATATAAATAGGTGAAAATGATATTAAGGAAGAGAGAAAAGTAATATGGATAATTTTGTTAACTATACTCTGATTTTTTTTAATTGGGATTTATTTAACATTTTTTTTAATTTGTATATGCAATTAAAAAGTGATATTCATTTGAAAATGAAGAGGATACCTCATTATTAAGACTAGTAAAAAGTAGAGTTATCAAAATGGGCTGACCTATATCAAGTTGGGCCACTTTCAGGTTGGATTTGATCAGGTTAAACTAGTTTTGAGTTAGTAAAAAACTAGTCTAATCTAATTTTATTCAGGTCATGAATTGGATATCAGGTCTATTTACTAATTTTTTAAATGTAATAAATATGTTTTAAAATAATTAAAAAATATATTAAAAAAAAGATAGTCTTATTATTTTCTCATAATCCATATGAAAAATTAGTGGATAAAAATATAAATTTTTTTTAGTAATTAGATTTAGCAATTTTACTTGTTGTAAAAGTGAAATAATGGTTTTTTATTTTTATTTTATTTTTGTCTTTTTTATAATTAATTTTTTTAAGTGAAGAAATGGACCAACAAAACTCAAAATCAAGTAGTAATAATACGTATTTAAAACTAATTATTTAAAAAAAAATAAAAAAGTGTTTGGGTCATCAAGTTGGTTTAGCTCAAAGCGATCTGACCATTTGGGTTGGGCCAATTCGAATTGGGCTAAATCAAGCTAATAACTTTATTTTTTTACTATACTTGTTTTCGTCTAACTTACACATTTTTTTAAAATTGTTTGGGCTAGATCTGAGAAGAGTAGTGAAAAGCTAGAGCTTTTAAATGGGATGACCTTTTTGCTTCCTAAATTTATTTTTTACCATTTAAAAATAAACATTGATTTATGAAATTAAAGTTCATATGACCTAATTGCATCATTTGGGTCACTCGCGTGAGGTTTGACCATTAATAAAAACAATATTAAACATAATGCCACAAATCAGGACTGCCATTTATTATATGTTTATGTAACTTCGTAGTAGTTGCCCAACATGCGCTTCTTCCCTGACAAAGACCTCAATTTAATTTTCAACCACAGGTCGTTGCTAATAAATTGTTGCTGGTGAATGATTCATAAATTACTTGAAATAGTGATTCATTTGTGAAGTCGTCTCTTGATTATCAAAGGGCTGAAAGGTTTGCGTGTAAAACCGAGTTGAATATTTTGGGTCAAGGATAGGATCATTTTGACAATAGCTCACTCAATTGTGGTCGTCAAGGGAATTTGAAAGTCAAATAGGCAATTTCTTATGTCATTTCTGAGGATAACATTCTACATCATCAACCACATTGATTTAACTTTGCATGTTAAATCAAAATAATGAAATTTTGGTAATTTTCTCTGTCAATTCTTAAAGCAAATTGTAAGTAAAGATTGGGTAAATATTGAAAAAAATATATTAACAAGTGTAGTTATTACAACACTTGTTAAGGAATATTAAAAAAAGTATTACATAAAAATTAAATATTAAATGCTTTAAATTTTTTCATGTAATATATATATATAAATTTTCATGCACCGATAACTCGGGACGGATCTGCTTGTGAAACTTTGGGGGCACATGCTCCACTAAAATTTGAATTTTTTTTTAAAAGTATATAGATATTATATATATTTTATCCCCATTATCTTATTAAATTTGACCCCACATTAAGATAAAACTTATATGAAACTTTTTGTTATGCATATATATTCTTTTTGCTCCCATTACCCAAATTTTTTGAGTCCGTCACTCTTGGTAGTATAAAATAATTTTATCCTATCATTTAATAAAAATCAAATGAATTACCAATATGATCTATTTTTATGTAACTATCTATTATATGGCATGGCAACTTCCATAATTTCTATTGGATTACAATAAAAAATTATTTTATATTATTAATGTACCTATTAGTAAAATTTATATTCCATCTTAAACTGCTTATCTTGAACTTTCTTAGAGTAAGGATGAGAAGCACGACAAAAAAAAAAGGATGAGAACGACTGAATTTTCTATCACCTATGGAAATCCAGACCAATTTTTCTAAGAACTGCCCGGTGAAATTTCAAAATTTTATTTATATCTAGCACTTTCAAAACTTCCCCATTTGATGCATTTTTGTGTTCGATTATTTGATCACTTTCATCGAAAAGCAGAATTTGGAAATATTTTCTGGCCCAGATCAAAAGGCTAATTAAGATCTATATGGACTTCTACAGTCAATTAGGCTGTGAATAAAGACCTTTTAAAAAATTCTTTGTGTGTTGATTCTTAAATTATGGAACGCTTTGTGTCAATTAATAATGATGACGAATTTCCCTGTGGGGTTTTACCGATTTTTTTTTCTTGCGATTGAAATAGGGAAATGATACACATGTATAAACATTCAACTCATAGAGCTCTATAAAAATTAGGATGAGTGAATGAATTTTTCTCATCTATTACTTTTTATACTATTCATTTTTTTATCAACTTATTTAATATTTCTGTAATAATGGGGAAAAAAATTCAGTGCATATATTTGTTATAAATGAATCATGTGAACTCAAATTTTTACAAATTTTTTTCTCTTACTGTTTAAGGACTATTATTACCTTTTAATAAGAGTTAATATATATTTTGTTCGGAAAAAATCAAATTTTAACAGGTTAGTCTCTAAAAAAAAAAAATTGGTAACACTTTTATCCATGAAATTAAATGCGTTGTGATAAGTTAGTTCTTCCGTTAACTCTCATTTGTTAAATCTTAACGGAAATGATGATGTAGTCGTGAAGCACCATGTTTTAGCTGACTTGGAACTAATTGAACAACTTCATTTCAATAATGCATACAAAAACACATTGATTATTCCTTTCTTGTTAAAATTGCTGAAAAAAGGCTAGAGAATGTACAGAGAGATAATCAATGTGTTTTTGTATATATATTACTGAAATACAGTATTTCAATTAATTAGTTCTAATTCAGCTACAACTAGCTAGGCGTGTACAAAGGATGTGTTCAATTGGGTTTAATCATACCCAAATCAAACTTGATTTTTGGATTGAATAAATTTTTTTAACTCATATCATACCTAGTTCAATAATATCTAAACTAATAACTGGGTCAAACTGGATCAACTCAACATTTAGACAACATATACAACTTTAAACATTATGCATAGCAACAAAATTGAAACTATGAGGTGAGAAATGGAGAAGCAAGAAAAGAAGAGAGAGAGAATCTTGCTCTGAAAGCAAAGTGCAATTTACAAAATGAATCAGCCTACTGAATACAAGGTTATATATGTCCAGCTTTATATACATTTCTCATTGAGCTACTAGCTTAACTACAATTAACTTACTTGCCAGCTATTAATAACAGAAAGTTAACTACTAATAACTGATTTACAACCAACTAACTAACTGGTCTGTAGCTCTCAAGTCTCAAGTAATTGGACCTTCGGAATCTATTGCAGCCCAATGAGCTTTGAGCTCATGTGACACACAGTAAAGTCATAACATTTTTACTAGTAAAAAATATATTTAAGAGATATTTTATAATATATATTGTAAAATAAATTATGTCAATAAAAATAATATTATATTATATAAAATATATTAATTAAAAAATAAAAAATTCATAATTTATTGTTAATTTTGTTGCAAAATATAATTTTTTAAGAATTATATGACTTTAGGTTAGATCAGGCTAACCCAAAATATGATCCAAACCTAACTCAAAAATGTACTATATTAATACATCCATATTTTTTGGTACACAAATATATTCATAGTTTAGATACATTAAATATGTGATTCAATCATATGTATAAATTAATAAAATATACTAATTAACACCCTTTTAAAAATAATGCATGGTACCGAAAAAATTCTCTATATTTAATTAAAAATATTTGATATTTTTTAAAATTTTAAAATATTTATGATTATGATATAATATTATTAAGCGGAAAGGACTAAGGGAATGTAGGTTTGCATGTGGAAGATTGCTAACATATAGGCTTTCTTGCCAATCAGCGCATGATATATTAAGTGTGGGTAGCCCATAGGGACTGATCCTCTCCTTTTTCTCATTTGATTAAGAGAGTAAGACTTAAATAAAAATATATGATCCTAATAATAAATATTTACATATAATCAACTCATGTATAATTTTTACACGAAATAATCCATTCCTGACTCAATATTGTTCCCTGTATGGCCCCTGGATCTACTTTTCATCTCGTATGGGACTGTTCAAACGCTATTTCCCTTTGGATTTCTTTGGTAAATTAAAGCTCAGATTTTGAGGAATTTCTTTCCTGGCAATTTGCAAGACCGGATTATGATGAACTTTAAGTCCAGTGTGCCATGTGTGTTGGTGTTCCTTAAAATATTCCCCCTTTAGGTATAATAAGGTAAAAAGATAGTTAAACTCCATATTGACTGTCTGATGCACACCTGTATAAAACAACAGATTTTTTTTTTGGGGAGGGGGGGGGTGGAGGATAATATAGCTATTTGATACGATTAAATTAAAACATCTACCTTGTTGACTTAATTAAAGTGCAGTTTACATAGAATGAATTTCAACCCTTTGTCAACCAAAAAGAAATTAATTGAATGTATAGATGAATATAAATATTTTTTTTGGTACAATGTATAGATATATGTTATATCTAAAATGGGATTTTAGTCTCAATATGATGTGGGTTTGACAAACGATATCATGATTCAATTAATTGACGGCTCGAAGAGGTGAAAACGTTCTTGGATTCGTTCAAGATTTGCACGTCTGTTTTTGGATGAAGGAAACCCTAAACCGCTGACAAATTCGCAAAAGGAGTAATATATCTTATTTAATTTCAGTACGTAACCATATAACACGGTCGTAGGTGCAGTATTCCCACACGTCTTCTTTAATTTATTCAAGAATAGTTAATTCAAAAGAAAATTCAAGTATGCTTTATGCTTGAAGTAACTTTGGGAAATAACTAATTGATCAATTATCATTAACAAAAGTAGCTAGAGTTTTTCAATTGGGTAGGAAGGAACACCACCTAACCATAAAAATAAAAAAGTCATTCGACTTACATTAAATATTTTCTCCTATACTAAATAAAGTCAGTCTTATTCTGTCTTGTTTCTTGTACGATTGTGATATATATTTTACTATCTGTTTATATCATGCTAAAGAATGCAATTGCGTTTGATATTTTCATCACAAAAGTATAGGCGTGCGATAAAATCTTATAATTAAACGGTTGAAAGTTTGAGCAGCAAAGAGTTGTTAGAGATACTGGATATCGGTAAGTCACTTGCAACATTTATCGAAAACTATAAACTTTTATCATTTGATATACTTTTTGTAATTCTTAAAAGCGCATAATTTGACTGTTACTTGCAACTGTAAATATTCATAGTTTTTATATGTAAAAATAAGTAGTGCTATCATGTGCACGTCATGAAAATCAAAACTCACATGTTTTTACATATATATGCATGTTGTAAGGTAAATTAACTAAATTTTAAAACTTCAATACAAATTAAATTATTTTTTATTTAATTTATAAAGTCAATGTAGATAAGCACATTTGTTGTATACGTAAAATAGTAACTATTCGTAATCTTGTTGTGTCCTAGAACACATGTTAACAAATCACTATAGAGATTCCAAACTTATTTTCTGAGAAAAATAAAATATTTTTTTTGAAAAACATTATACAAATACTTTTTTAAAAAGTTATTAAAATTTATAATGTATTTGATAAATTTTGTAAACCCATATATTGGTTTTACAAATTAAATGTATATAGATTGTCCCTCAATTAATAAATCTTATTGTAACATCTGAGTGCATTGAACTCATCAACGATCATAATGTGAATGCAATCATATGCCAATTATATATCTATTCTTTTAATTAGGATTTAATTTTGGTTCAGCATAGAAGTTTTTAATACAATCATTATTTTGTTGTGTCATAATAAGTGTTTGATTCTTACCACAATTATCTCAAAAGTTACACATATAATAATATATAATATAATATAATGTGCCAAAAAAAATAATTTATGATTGATTGGTAATATAAAATATTTTTTTATTAACTTGGCACTATAAAATATTTTAAATTGATAACATATCAAAGTTAATCTTTATTTAATTATTATCATATTATTATTATTACTATTATTATTTCTTCAATAAAGTAATGAGCCAATAACTTATTACTTGATCTCAATCACATTATCCTAATGTAATATCATATAGCTTTAATTTCTTCATGTCGGCAAAAACTAAAATCTTCTGTTTCTAATGAGGTAACTTCTGTTTTCCTGACAATTTTTTTCACCATGTTTGAAATGTAAAAGTAATTGAACTTTGATTTTAAACATTTATAACGTTTGATTTGTTTTTCATGACCAAAAAACCATAAGTATTCTTTTCATGTTGGAAAACTAGATTATACCAATACATGGTCGATTAGATTGGTAGATGCTCTTTTTACTTAATCAGTAATCTTGCATTCGAGTACTAGATATTGAGTAATCGATGTTGGAGACATGCCCTATCAAAATCTCAAATACTCGAATAAAATTATTTCCAATAAAAAAATACATATGATTTCAATAAAAAAAAAAAGGGAACTAGATTATAAACTAAAATCGGCCTTTTTTTGGAATAAAAATTGCTTTAAAATAAGTTATTATGTTTGAATATAAAAAGAAATAAATTATAAGTAAAAATTATAATTTTAAATTGAAAAATAATTTATAATTATAAGCAATTATTTAAAATTTTTTATTAAAAATAAAATATATTACCTTAAAATTATTTTTAAGTTAATATATTCAACTATAAATTGTTTTTTATATAATTAATTAATAAAATAATTTTAATTTCATAATTTTCTTAAACACGTACTTAATCTTAAATTAAAATAGCTTCTATCAATTGACGTATGAGTCCATTAGTAAGAAGGAAACTGAATAAATAAATAAAGAGATAGAATTATTAGTATTTTGAAATAAACGAAAAATGTGAGCATTTGGGAAGATGACATGAGTCAACGAGTGGGACCCACGAGGCGTGCAGGCGTGCGAAGACAAAAGGGTCCCACTCTCAGTCCGCTGTACGCTGCCAAAAGCATCTCTTCTCTTGAGAGTCAGAGCCCTGAAAATGACCCCTCTCTCTTTCTTCTTTTTTATTTTTTTATTTTTTCTTTTTCAAAAATACTATTCTGCCGTCTTAATCATTTCAGCTCTCCGATGCTCAGGAAAATTGTTAAATGAACACAAATTAATTATTTATATTTAAGTAGATTTACAATAAAATTTATGAGATCTAAAAATTAATGAATATATTTCAAATAAAATTAATAAAATTTTATTTTTATTATGAATAAATCTAAATATGAGATCTGAGAATTATGATCTTAAGAAAATCTCAACTATGCCTATCCCTATTGCACTCAATTCCCTATGTCTCAAGAAAAATTCTTGCATACATTTGATGTATTTAAATTGATTGTTCCCTTTATTTCATAAAGAATAATAATAATTATCAACTAAGGTAATAATATTAAAATTAAGAACATGATTTGATCATTTTAACTTTTGAAAACAGAAGTAATTATAGATAATTGAATTGCCTTTTAAGTTATTAAAAGTTATATTAATTGAAAAAAAAAAAGAGGTAGGATAGATCAATTATATAGAGTTAATAAGACAGAAAAAATACAATTAATAAAAATAAGGATAAAATTGATAAAGTATATAAAAAAATATTTTTTTTGTTTAAGTTTTAGAATGACAAACAATGTGGAGCAATAATTTTTTAAAATGACCACTATTATGGAATAGATGCACGTAGTATATTAGATACCAAAAGCAATTAATTAGTAGCAATAAAAGCAAGAAGTGGATTGTGATTTCAGAAAAAAAAATTATAATATTAAGAAGTGATACATGATAAAATTGGTATAAAATAATTAATTCTTTGTTGGAATTCTAAAATAATATATAATATGGAAAGAGAATTTCCAAAACGATAGTTAGTCTGAAATGTAAAGAGTAGATATATTATGTTGAAAAATTAATACTTGATAAGTTATGATAATTAATTAAAATAATTAACTCGTAACTAATTATATATCAACGTTATTAACTTAGTCTACCTAATTTAAGTACTTTAAATTTATGCAAGTATTCTTCATACAACCTAGAAACCGCAACTCCGAAAACCCCCAGACACAACTTCCACTTCCAAAATCTGTGTCACACTCAACCTATCTCACATAACTGCTGTTTCAACAAAGCAGCCAAGTTGCCAATCCATTAGCTGAAATGAACTCTTCAAAAAGTTGAAGGCTCCTCCTCGATTAAGGCATGGTACATCACTGATTGATTAATTTCCATAATTTCTGCAATCAATACTGAGTGGGAATGGTTGACAATTGAAGGGTCAAAAACATTGATACATCCTTATCTATCCAAGAAAACTACAAGAGCAACAATTGACAAGTGCATGTGCACTAGTTAGATCACTTGTTTGCACAATTGCTTTCAAATTTGAGTTGAACAACAATTTGTCTTTGATAGATAACCTAACTGAATCCAATAAAATCTCTGTAATATATATTTGGTAAGACCCTTGGATATTGGGAGCCAAATCAAGTGGGTATGCTGTAACGTGGAAGTCACCAAGATGCCAAAACAGGGGGTTTCCTATGATTAACCGAATGATAATAGCTCCACTTAAATCACTCATAAAATGCCAAAGGAAGACAAGAAAACAATCTCCGACAAACCCACTAATTAAGCCATAGTTCTCACATTGCATGCAGCTAGGCTATCTATTTGGATGCATTATTTGCTTTGTTTTGCTAGCTAATACATATATAAAACATATGTATTTTCTATTCTATCACAGACAAATGATATTTTCAATATATTCTTTTTGTCGAAGGCACCAGTATATTTGAGCTAGACTTTAATTAATTTGTTTCAAGCTTAGTTGGCCCAACATATGGCTGAAAGCTCTCCCAACACAATGTTATATAGATAATACTAAAAACCAAAAGAAAAAATGAGGTCATAATGGAGTAAGCTTTAGGTGTGCAAACTGACAATATAATTATGAAAGTAGGGCTACAAATGTGTGAAGACATAAACTAGTGAGGGATGACCTTCCCCACATGAACGAGTAAAGAAAGAATGAGGACAAAGCCACACGAGTGAATCATATGAACGAGGAAGAAGGACAACAAAATTATGAAGTACAAGCTGAAACACGTTCGGTACTCGCTGTGTGTGTGTGTGTCTCACATTGATTGAGATTGGAGATAGAGAAGCAGATTAAGCCATCAAGCCTACTTTAATTGGTTGAGGTCCAATCGTCCATGTGTTTTTGTTAATCCGGCAACGTGTTTGACTTGTTGTCAAGTCCGATATTTTAAGTTTTTTTATTATTTTAATTTTATCAAGTCAGCCACAAAGTTTTAATTGGGGTAGTGTAACATTTGAAATACGCTCTGTGCCTTACACGCCAAAAACTCATAATGGCTTGGTTTACTTCTCAAACATCATCACCAATCTTTGTCTAACTATGTCTCTGTTAACATCAACGAGATATCACTAAATTAACCGGTATGGACTAATTTGAATATTGGAATAGAGCTTTAATTAATTAATTATTAAATATTGGTAGGTTAGGTAATTAAATGCGGTATAATCCTCCATGTTGTGCGAGATATATATTTTTCACATAGACGATAATCCATAGTTTGATGTGATGTATTCTTTTTTGTGATCACCCAATAGACCATCTCAATGTTTGCTAATTGCTTAGTCACAAGTCAACAAAGTATAACCTGATTACAGAAGTCAATTGATATAATTTAGGAGCTTGACTAACTTAGCGGTGAACCTTTTGGTGCATATTGAATGGCTTACAATCAAAGCCTTTGACTTCAAATAACCTATTAAAACATTGCAAATCAAAGCTTTTCTTTTTTGACAAATCAAAGATTAACTATTTTACTCTTTTTTTTTCCATATATGAATTTATCATTTTTTTTACATATTTTTAACGTTATTCATGATTGGAATATTTATTTAAAATGACTTAAAATGTACTTGATTTTTAACTTAAAAAATATATATTCTTTCTTTAATTTTAAAAATACTCCTCGTTTTGAAAGATAATTGTAACATGCAAACAACATAAAATAAGAGGTTTCTTTTATGAAACAAAAACTGTTACTGGGTTAAGTGGATTAATTAATGGCCATCTCCAAGTGGGATACCATAGAAGTAGTTTCTCACTTCTAACATGTTTGAGATAAGTCTAAAATAATCATTATTTCACACTTATCTAGCATAAAAAATAGTAAATATTTGAAAAAGAATAGAATTTATTTACAATTCACTTCATAAATTTTTAAAAACAAATTAAAAGAGTAACTTTTTATTTGACATTTTATTGATATAAAAACGGATATTCTCTTACTTTCTCGTTTTAAAGAGAAGCTGATTTCAAAGAAGTTATATCCATTTTTACCTTTTCAACTTTTCTTTTTTTACATTGCCTCATAATCATACTCCCAGCTATACCGTGTTGGGGTGGTTCATGTTACAGATTTGAACACCAATAATCAAGCAAGCCAATTCTGAACTCTTCACTGTATCGTGCTTCGGCTTCTCATGTCCTAATACATTGAGAACAACAAGTTGAACTTGATCGACAAATTCAGAAGGGATACATGCATTGGTGTGATTACATACATGTTTGTGGACAGTGATGACAAAGCTTTATTCTCTGAATTTGGCATTTTGGCTTATCCTGTTAGTTAATTCTACGCATATTCTCTGCCATCATTCTTATCATTTTTATATTTATTATTCTGCTTACTCACCCACCAAGAGTGGAATTATTGCTTAGTTTTGGAATAAAAATCCCTTCTCCACCAATCACACACTTTTCTGACGAAACCAACTAAGATTACCACTTCCTTCCTATGGACAGCCGCAGATCTATATCAACTATTTGTCTGCTTCGGAAAAGTTGGGTCATCAAAAGACCAACGCTTATGTTATCAAATTTTAATTCAAGTTTTTAAGCCATCGTTTGGATATGTGAGTAATCATATATTAATAATTGAAAATTTTAATTATTTTCCTAATAAATATTAGGGTGTCCACAGGGTGGGTTTAACCCATGAATATATGGGTTTTAACCTAACCTAACCCACAAAATAGAGGTTGGATTGAATAAATAGTTTCAATTAAGTTGAACAATATCTAATCATAAGGTATGGATTGAGTTATAGGTTTAAAATTTTTTAATTCACACAATCCAATCCAATCCAACCTATCTTCCTTCTTTTAAAACCTTTTTTGAGTGGTCTCAAACTTGGTTAAACTATTTGCAATCAATGCAATAAGCTTTTCTTGTTGGGCTTCAAGAATTATTTTTATTGGCTTCAAAACTTGTGTAAATTATTTTTATCAACCCAACATATTTTCTCATTATTTTCACAGACAAATTTATAAACCAATAATGTAATTAAAATTCACAGTTACTAACATATGATTATCTAGATGTTCAAATGATCTCTGAAAAAATTAGGTACAAACAACAATATTGTTATATATTATATATGGATATAACCAATTTGATTAGTTTAAATGATTTGATATTTGTTTCCTTTAAGGTCTTAAGTTCAATTCTTATAAATGGAAGAAATAACTCTACAGGAGTTGACTTCACTCGAATGAGGTTAGTTGGAGTCTAATGGACTCTGGATATTAGTGGTCTAGACTAAAATAATATTATATATGGATATTTGTTTTTCATATATAGTTATGAATTGAATTAATTAATGATTTTTTTGTTAATTGAAACATATAAAAGATTTTTAAAATAGACGATTAATTTTTTTCTATAATAATGTATTTGCAGCTATTACATATTTTTCAATTTATATTCTTATAGTAATAATAATAATAATAATAATAATAATAAACATTGTTTGCAGTAAATTTTAATTATATAGTTAGAAGTTGACAATTATATATTCAAACATAACTAATTACTTATTGGGCAAGAAATATTACTATTTTTTTTATATTTGCAATTTTATGATTAACAAATATATTTAAAATGTTATATTTTTCGTTTATCTTTATATTTTAAATCAATTAATAAGATGTATTATATGTCTATTATTTTGATATTTTTAAATTATTGAATGAGTAATTAATAATAATAATTTAAAAACACTCATCAAATATCTAAGTAAAAAATTTCTTTAATATAGTATGGGTAGATAACATAACTAATCTATTATTATTATTATTATTATTATTATTATTATCATAACGTTTGTAGTAGAGTATAGTCATCGATAAATCATTTGGTGTGTTAACAATCATAATGTATTTTATTAAATTATGTACATATTTAATTGCTCATTTTAAAGAATTTTTTTAAATAAATAAGAACATTTTTTTATTAAAGGAAGATCCCCAAGTGAACTAAGTTTAATGCTCCAGTGACTTTCTATTATATATTTACAGTAACATACTAATAGTATGTTATTGAGGTTATCTCCCATCTTTAATTAATTATAATATTCTTTTAAGTGCTAAAAAATAATGTGTAGACCATGTTCAGTTAAAAATAATTGTCACTTTTTAAAATTAATTTTTTTATAATTGTATTTGTTATTCACGAAGTCTATAAAGTATTAATTAATTTTTCTATTATATTTTTATTAAACAGGAGGTATGAATAAGTGAAAAAGATATTAAAAAAAAAAGGGAATTAAGTGATAAAAAGTAATTTTATAAGGTATACTCTAATTGTCGTAAAATTGATATCAATATAATACATATTTTTTAATTCGTATGTTTTTGAAAAAAATATCAAGAACGAGGTGATATTAAAAGATTCCTTCCAATAATATTTATTATGCCTACACCTAATGCCTCTGAATGGCCACATCATTATATGGTTGATAATATTTATTCTGTATTAAATAAACACCCCATCTTTTAACGTGCAACACTATTAATAAGTAATCTAGTGTGAAAACATTTTTTGTCGTTCTTAAACCTGTCTAAATCCTTGTTACTATCCTAATCAATCCCGACACCCACAAATGAAACTTTTTGGTATATTATACCTTTTAGCGTTTTCCCTCAGGTTATTTAAATCCAGCACAAGAATTTTGGATTTGATGCATGTGTGCCTTGGTGACCATCTCTCATGTCATTGACTTGGGTCGAAATTCTTTGAATTGAAAATTTGTATGCGCGCCTAAGGTAGCTAGCTAGGATGATGAGCATAGACGATTATGATGGTGATGACGATAAGGAGGGGAAAATATAAAGAATTTGACTAGCAAGGCAAGCTAGCGCCTGTTTGTCTCGTCACCCAAAATATATGATCAGTTATTCTTCCTTATTGATCGCAAAATTCTTGAATACTTTTAGAAGCGCAATATGTCATATATATTTTAATTTGTGAACTATATCCCTTTCTTTTTTTTTTTTTGTATGATTGTTCACGGCTCAAGGATCACTCTCGCCTCAGAGGAGCCTAACAAAAGATCACTGACTGAGCAAAACAAACATACCAAGCCATACAAAGCCGACAACACCGGGATACAAGATCAGCTGAAAAACCTACTGACAAACATGCCACTATATCTCTCATTTTTACGACTTTGTCCATTCTAAAACAATATTCGTTTTTAAAAAATTCATGTTATTTGTTTATTTAAAATTTGTAATAAAACATTAATTATTTTAGATAAATTTTATTTCTGTTTTTATTAATTGCAATTATTTCACTCTTTTTTATCACGTCTTCCATTGACCTATTATATAATTGACTTTTTAATATTAATGTGGAATTGGTTAGAGTGATATGTGTTTAGACCCTTTAATTAGAGGTCTTGAGTTTGAGATCTAAAAACGAAAAAAATTATCGTTGGGAGACCTCTGCCCCCATCAAGGACCTTTGTCGGGTCAGCTTGGATAGTCGAATTCCTAATAATAAGCTCGGATATTGGTGATTCTATCGAAACAAAAAAAAAAATTGACTCTTCAATATATTATAAAAAGTAATTTAAACTTTTATTATAGTTCTTTTTTCAAAAAATCAAATTTATTAGTTTTTTTTTTTTTTTGTGGAATGAAGAGGGTATATTTTTAATGGAAAGAGATCTACTTACTTTAAGAGTAGGTATAATTATATATTAGTCCATTTAAATGATATTTTACAAATATTAAAATTTTTTAATCTAACTGTTGAATCATATAATCTTATCTAGATGATAGCTGAAATTTATTTACATTTTCAAAAACATATTATATGTTAAAATAATTAAAGTGGGATAACAAAATATTAAATCATTTTTAAATTGTATAAAATTTTGTATATTTGATTTACTTAGTAAAAACTTTCAATTTAATAGTTGGATTGATGAAATTTAATGTCTATAAAAAAATTATTTAATAAAATAAATATATGAAGACTTCTAGTGAATGAATCCCCATCCATTTTTAATATAATTATTTGAAGTGTTAGTATATGTATAATGCGTAACACTACTTTTCTCTTATTATTATAACAATATTTAACAATGTCTCTATTCATCCTATGGTGGGGTGGGGTTGACATGGATCTTGACCCTCTTTGATGAAACATTCCTTGGAGTCATTATTTGGCCCCCACTCATCTCTCAACCTTCCTTAAAATCCTACATTATTTTGAGGACGTCCTTTGAAAGCTGTTCCTTTGCTTGTCCTCTTGTGAGCTAATATTCTTCTCTCTTTCTCACTTAATCTCCTTTCAGAAACCCTACTGTTCTTTACTTTGTCTCCAGCTGTGTGATGTTTATACAAGAATATCTTTTACCGATTAATTAAAGACGACCTTTAAGCAGGCCCATGAATAATGCGAATGCGACAGTTTTCTAAAACTCCTAGCACCGTCACTACCTCCAATTCTTGCTTTCTTTAATAACTTGTTTGAATAATTGTTGGTACTTTGACATGTAAAGGCGTCAATTGATTTAATTAATAAATCTTCTAGTTTGTTTAGAAATTAGAAGTCAACAACTGAAATACGAACATTAGAATTTATTTTTTCTAATTATCATATCTTGTAATAGACTAAAATCTCTTACAATATTTATACCATAGGCTTAATATTTCACCTTCATTAAAAGAAATATGATGTTTCAGAGAGAAATTCATATACATCATGAAACTGCCTCCATATGTAGTAATAATCAAAATGCCTTAATATCAATCATTAACTAACCATGACTTCAACTCAAAATAGGTAGAAGGGAGGACTACGAATTAGAGAGGAAAGATATGCAGCAATCCATATATTGGCAAAGAATTTCCTGGTATATTGCATAACTTTAAAGCGCATTCTTATGTTATTAATTTAAAAAGAGCTAATCTATGATTTAGAGGATGTTAACCAATGAGATTAGGTCGTCATTAGTTTCTAGCTACCAAAGTGCACAGCGTGACCTCATCTCTACATCATTATCTGATAAACTAATAAAAAAATTTAAAAGAAAGAGAGAGAGAATAAAAGGAGTCAAAAGAATGCTTAGTGTCTTTACCCGTTCATTTATAATTATTGAGTATTTTTGGATGAACAAGAAAAGGCAAATGACCGTAGGACCCTTCATTTATAGGTCATGATGAAAATATGAAGACGACATACATTGGACCTACACATTACATTCCCTTCCTCAATAGTAATTGTTGCTTATCTCATCTCATATTTATATATTCAAACAAGCTCGTAACTACTTTCATTCTTAAATCAAACAAAGATGGAGCTTTTTCTTTCCCTCCCTTGCCGTTCTGACAATCTCATAAGGTATTGGTAAACAACTGTCCGATTTATTTTTTGTTGGTATACGATGGAATTTTTAAATTTTCTAGTGAGAGTTATTGAATTTTTTGCAGTAGTTCAGTATATTTAAACCATAAAGCTAGCGCAGAGCCATTAATTATTATACTTAAAATATTTATCGTCAGAACCACATATGACAGAATTAGTAGAAATTGAGAATGATGTCTGTTTACATGAAAAAATATTAAAGAACGGAGGGAACCGGTTTAAATCATAGAGAAGGTAATTATTGAAATGACTTCTTAGTTATGATAATATCAAAAAATTTAATTTCACAGTAATATCCGAGAGATACTTTAAAGACCAGAAAAATGTTAAAAAATCAAAAACTTTGCTAGATTTCAGTAGTTAGAATGATATAATATGCTTATTAATTCTTGAGTAAATAAGTGAGTCGTGCCACTTTATTTTCATTTAACCATTATTATCATCCCTGCCAAATTCTAATAGTATTTTTTAGGCTGTTTAACATTGCTGCTCTATCTATATTTTACAACAAATGGAAGCTATTGACAATTAATAAATAAGAGTTATAGCATTGACCGTTGGAAGTGAAGTACCAACAAAGGGTTAAAAAAGAAGCGTTTGAGGCATGGTTCGGAACTTCGGAAGCATTTGTGCCTTCCCCCTTTTTTATTTAGGCGTCTTGAAGCAACTGTGACTTGACCCATCATAAACGTGTGTATAGCTAAATGTCCAGCACTAAGCCCACTTGAGACCGTTGGCCCAAGAAAAGCCCAAACTTAACACTTCAACGCCGATTCATGACCCACAAATATAAAACAAGGAAACAACTTTTCGGTCTACAAAGGAAGAAATTTACCGAAGGCCCAAAAGAAGAGAACAATTTGAGTGTAATGCTGTATTCAATTGTTTTTGTTGTTTTGGTCAACGGTTGTATTCATTTGTAATGGCCAGGTTTCAAAGTAGATAACTCATGGGCTTTACCTCATAACTCTTTTAGTAAGAGCTGTCTTTTTATTTTATATTTTATATTTTATTTTTTATTTTTTTTATTTTTTTGGGGATAGGGTCTCAGACCCAGAGTCGAACTCGCGACTCCATATAATTCTGGATGCATTTTGGCAGAGGCCAACACTAACCACTTGAGCTACGCCTCGCATGCAGTAAGAGCTGTCTAAACAAATCAAGCTCAATGGGCTAGCTTGTCTTTTGCCATCAATGATAAACCAAAGAGCACGATTAATAAAATGGTACGGGCTAACAAAAATCAAGCTTAAACAAAGTAAGGTCCAGCCCGAACCAGCTACACAGCTGCGCAAAAAGCAAATCATGTACATATGTTTTTTATTCTTTTCAGGGTCTTCTTAAGAATAAAAGAAATTGTACTAGCTCTCTTGCTGCTGCTAGCGGGCCAAGCACTATTGCCCCAAACGCTACCCCAATGAATGGCAGTATGCCTTAAATGGGCCAAAATGACGATTCCCTGAAGTGGCAATATGCCATTCAGACTAAACCAGAATAACGACACAAATGAAGAGAAAAAAGACCCCGCCAGACTGATCGTTATAGAGATCGAGGAAATATCGGATACTGTGTTTCGCTCAACGGTTGTTTGGTATGTGGACTTCGTGTGAACTTTTTTCCTCAACGGGTTAGTTTTTGTATAGTTGGTATTTTGAAATAGATCTTTGTCTATTGACTAGCTAATCCAAAGTTATATAAGCAATTGGTTTTTTTTTTTTTTTTAATATATATAAGATAGTGCAGTGTGTATCCAATCCACGTAAAGGAAGATCATGGAAGCAGCCACATGCATATGGTTTATACTTTTTACAAGAAAATGCTAACTAGGCAACAGTACTATATTGCTTCTTACTTTATTAAACATTTTTAACGCTATAGGCGCAGTAGAAACTAGAAAGTGTTAGATGACACACAGTAACAACTTTCATTCACATTAAAAGTTTAAATATTGTCATACTGATAGAGTGCATAATTTTGTTTTCAGCCTTAGAAACATGGCCCCAGGTCGGGGTAGACAAGGCTGTGAAACCAGAAATGCACATACGAATTTATATGCCTCAGATCACATTCTTAATTCCGGGCAGGGCTTTGTCCAGTTCCAACTTATATACAGAGAAAGTTAAAAATAAATGGAAATGTAGCATAAGATAGCAGCAACTAGTAATGTTTGGATAGTTTAAGTGATTCTACAGTTATTCGGCTAAGAGGGCTTTATTCTGAGACGATCTGGCTCAAGATAGCTTATTTGGAGTCCAATAAACTTTGGATAGTGATGATTTATACCAAAATGTAGCATAAGACAGTGGTGCAACTCACAAGTCACAGTAGTGTCTGGGTACTTGTAACCGATACTTCCCAATATATGATTTCATCTAAGAGAAGCCTGTGAGGGCAGGCTCAGCGGTTCTATATGTTCACCCACTTCTTCCCATAAGAATAATAGATAGAGAGTGGGGATCCAATCAACGTAAAAACAAGACATAATTATGAAATTCCCTTTCAACTCTTCATGGGGGGTTCATTCGTAAGGGGACAAGATCACACCACTTCTTTCTCCTTTTAGTTGCATTTGCTAATGGGACCAACTTCCCCCAAGCACCTCTTAATTTTCAAACAACTTCATGTATTTGAATACGTGATGCATTGTTACATATGCACATTACTCAGCACCATCTAGACAAACCGGCATCTCCTCCAAACATTGATGGTCCACAAGGCTCTCTCTCTTATGTTAGAACTGTTTATAAGGGAAAATATGGTAGCTGCTAATCCTATTTAAAGCAAGAACACCCTGATGCAACCTACTAGCCTAGGAACATAATTTATATTCAACTGCTATATGAAAATGTCCCCCACCTTAAATTGTCTTAAGGACCCTCTTTCTCTATTAACCCAATATTTTTTTATTTGCGCCACTATTCCTTTTACCCCCAAAAACACCTGGATAAGAATGAAAGGGAACAGCAAAGATGGAACTCTGAAAGTGTTTAAAGCTTGCCCCCATTCCACATGACTGCAATCATCATCTAAAAGAGAAAAGACTTTTCTGGTACTTGAGATCAAGAATCAGGCATTGGAAAAATAGCTAATGAAACGTTGGGCTGAAAGGTTTTACCTAAGCTAGTTTAACTCTAGGATTGGACACAAAACTTCATGGTTTGAATCACTTTTAATGCATTTACTTTTAATTGGTGAGCAGAAAACAATTATTAAGAATCAATGCTTGTGCTTTAATTTGCAACAAAAATTGTTGCTTTTGAATCAAATGACCAACTACTACTAGCTTGTCGTCACTGATGCTTTGCTAATAACATTGTTTCTTTCTTTTGATCCATCTTTTCATGTACGCTTTCAACTTGAAAGCTTTCAACTTTTGGATTGAAGTTTATGATCGGCTAGATGCTAGACCATAATCAAGTTGTTTGTGCCTTGCTTACATAGTGTTATCAATAGACTTCCAATGCTGGAACATAAAGTAGCCGACAAACTCATTGCATGGGTTCTGCATTATGATATCATGTTCGGATATAGCTTATGTAAGGAGAAATAATTTTTTTTTAAATGCTCTTTCAGATAAATTTTATTTATGTTATTTGAAATACAAAATAAGCTAATACAAACGCACTTATAGATACACCATGGAGTAAAAGAATTTAGAGAACTTTGAGAAAGCACAAACGATGATTTTCTTAAATGCCCTTTAAAATAAATTACCCTAATTGGGAAGGATCCCTAATAGGCTGTTCACTGTTGTTTTCTTAGGCAATGCGATGACTAATCAAAAGCTGCAATTTCTGTTTCATATTATGCATAACATCACTTTTGGCATCGTGTAATATGCTTCAAAGACCTGACAAGAATGATTATAATTTAATCCCTCTGTTAACACAAATTTCCGGTGGTAATGATGGCTCAAAAAGCTTGGAGGGATTGTGTTTGATCAATGCCATAAGTTCACACCAAGTTCTAGAAAGCTGAATCCAGCTAGATTCTGTCTGCTCAATCGTTTCTTTTTTTTCTTTTTTTTTCATTTTTTCCCCCTGCATCAACGATTTAGAGTTTCTATATTTTATTCACCTTTTGCAGAGGTTGGTCTCACTCTCACTGAACATTTTTCGAAGACTATACTTATGATGCATCTTCCATGAACTTCAACTTCTGGCTAACTGAATGTTTTCTGGTGGCTTCATTAGATTTCTCTTTCTATGTCACACACACACATTTTTTTTCTCCTCCTATATATTTCTATTATCAGGTGAAGACACGTAATTTGAATTCTTATTTAAAATTATTGTCTAGGTTGCATGTAACATTCTCTGTTTTTTTTTTTCTTTTTGGTCATGTTGGCTATATGTTTTTTTTTTTTTAGAATTGTATTTTATTGAATGCAGATCTGATTTTGCGTGAAGCTAGTTACTTTATGCAATTTCGTTGACTAATGAGCATTATCCTTGTCTTTGCTCCCTGTTTTTTCATTTTCTTCCCCTTACTTATAAATTGATATCTAACTTGTGTGTCAATGCTTAGAAAAAGAAAAATAGAAAAGGAGTGATACTTCTTTAATCTTCTTCCATATTAGTGTTTTATTGTCATATCTTAGTCATCTTACTGTGACATTACAAAGGGTATATCTCCACTTCAAAACTATGCCCAATTAACACAATTCAAAAGTAACAAATATAGACAGAAGATAAGTAATGTAATTAAATATTTTCAAAAGAGAAAAGATATTTGGACATCTATTTTCAATATATCTATGCTTGCACTTTAACAATTTGGTGTTGAAAAAGTACACAATAATAATTATAAAATAGCGTGAACCCATCTTTTATTTGAGTATGTTAGCATATATATTTAGAATTATATGTCCAAATACAATAAATAAAAATGCATTACATACACTCTATTTCTTTTTCCAAGCAAAAGAAAAAGTGTAAACCATGGTGTGACAACGAGTAATGCAAATAACATAACCCTTTTTAACAACAATGTTTGTGAAGTGGTAAGCATGTTAAAACCAACATAAGGCTAGCTGTGTTAAATTGTGGATAAGATTACATAACCCTTTCCCAGCGGCGGCCGGATGAATTCAACCCAAAGAAGCATTGATGAACACAATCCTTATTCCAGTGACAACTAAGCGACAAAATGGCTTCAACAGTAAGTGAATAATGCCCTTTGCAAGCTCCATTACCACAAGCCATGAAAACAACGTTATTACACGGGTGAACTTGAAAGCGAAAGAAAGATGGTATATGAGACAGCAATAGGTAGCACAAAAGAGCGGGAAAAAAATAAAAAGAAAAAGAAAAAGACTAGTGTCTTCTAAAGTACCAAATTATTTGGCAAATGTCTTTTCAAATAGATACATGTTCTCTGATAAGGACTTTGATCACCTTCCCAATAATGGTGTGCATAAAAGTGCGATAGAACTAATGGTGTAAAGAGTCGTTTAGTGTCCGCTAGGAGTAGCTAGCTTTTGCAATTTTGTAAATGCTTTCTGCTAGTGGGTTTTAACTGGACAGTTCGTTGAAGGAATCATAATTTGACAATTGACAGCAAATTTCACTTTGTTGTAGTTGTGTACAGTGTTATCTATTTGATGCATGAAGTGGTGGACAAGGTATCACGAGACTAATCAAACCATATTGAGCTAGGTAAACTTTGCCTTTACACTGTTCCTTTTCTGTTTTTCGTTGTTCTTTTTAAATTTCTGTCCTTTGTAAGTTTTTTTCTTTTCTGATGAATATTTTTCTATTAAAATTTGAAGCAAGCAAGGGCACATCTTGATGGTGGCACAAGCATAGTACTGATCCCTTTGCCTGGATTGTAGATATACAAAGTCATGTATCATCATGTCAAATCCATCTTGCAGCATACGATGATGATCTTGTTGTCGGTCTAATGAGGTTCACAATGTGTTGGTGAGGAAGTTTCCACCATAGGAAATGGAGACCGTAGAGTAAGAGAAAGGAACAGTAATGGGAAATAATCAAGAACCATTTGGTCATCTTTGGTGCATATATTGTCTTGTACCAACATATATCAAGAAAATGATGTGCTTATGTACTTGGTTGAAGAACACGCTTTGTGGATAATTGTGGTGTTGATGTAACATCAATTTTCCCTACCTCAAACGTAACTGAAGTACAAAGTTAAACAGGTCATTTTCACTGGATATGGTAGTCAAATCCACCATCAATGCACTAGAAACTAAATGTTTCACTGGCTTCCCTTTTGAATAATTAACTATTATATAGCAATGTCTTCTATTTTAGCCTTATGAAAAACTGTGTGAACTGTGAACAGAAAAGAGAAAATTCTGAGTGCTAGGTTTTGTGTTAGGTTATACTTATAGCAATGTTACTTTTTTGACTAGATTCGACATTGAGAGTCTAAAATCACCACGTTCGAGCACTGTCAAAGTGACTTAGATCAATATGGACCACAAACTTGGACCACTTTATTTGATTGAGGTAAGAGTTTATGGGTTGCATAATAGAAGAAATCACCTCAAGAGTACTCATGTTGCTTAGGGTTCCACACTTTTCCAGCTTCCAAAATGTTTTCTTGACTCTCATGATTTTGTTACTTGATTAATTTTTCATCTGAAGAAGATAAAAAAGGTTCATGCAATTATTCAACAAGGTGGGGTAGGTGAACTGGTAAACAGTTCAGGACTCCTGAGACTATCATTACACGAATTTGTAGCAAATTAAGAAGCCCCTATGTGGGCAAAGCTTATTGCAGAATATACCAATTCAAAACCATGATCTTTTGTGTCCTATAAAGTAATCAAAGTTAATCACATCTTCAAAGCCTATTGATTTTTGTGCAATAAAAAAAATTGCATCACCTTTTACCATGACCATGCTATGCCATATCCTAAGCAAATATGTGGTCAACAAATAGTTAACAAATTTACTTCCATCTGGATCCCTATGAACCAATTAGCATTAATTGAGCTAGATAGGTGTATTTAATTATAGTAAATTTTATCTAAATATCACGTTTTTAGGCAAAATCCTAGCTTAACGATGGGGTCATGATGATTTCCCTCATGGATTCATTCAAATGTCCCTCCATGTTTGTGCTTCCACTGACAATTTTCGCCCCTGCTACCCCCAACGGGAAGCATGGTACGAAGGACCACATAATTGGTTGCATAATTTAACTTTTTCTTAAAAAGATGTTTACCTCTTTAATTATCAATTACCATTACCATTGTGCTATTTGCTGGATTTTGACTTTAACTACATCAATTTGCTGCCCATTCTTTTTAGTTCCTCGAGCCACAAGTTGTAGTATGAACATCCTTAAAAACTCGTATCCTAGTACTTCTATTATTCCGAGCCCAGATCTAGGAGAAAAGGAGTAGTTCTAAACGGTTTTGCACATATATAATTTCATGCATATTGTGTATGGGTACTTGACTTTCTATGTACGCATAGGTATGGAGCTTTTAAGCTGTAAAGTGGGAGACAAAAAGAAGAAGTGTTAATACATCATCTTAATTATGAATCTCATTATTTGAACATCACATAAGCACATTAAAAAGGACACTTAAAAGAAAAAATAGAAGTAACGAAAAAAAAATTGGGTTCCATAATAAGATGCATTTACCAATACTAATGAAACAAATCACTATATTCCTACTTATGGTACAAATCATTGTATTCTTATCGTGATATCTAAAAACTGGGTAAAAAAAAATTCTGTGAATTAATCTTGCCATCTAAGTATGTTGCAGTGATTAAACAACTGCTGCAGCCTGCAATATTTCTGTCCCCTCACTGGACCATACATAATTAATAACTTGGTGCGGATTAACAAAGCGCACATAATTTCTGCAGTAAGATTAAACGATAAAAAAATATATACAACTAGTGCAAAAGACAAAGAATAGTGAGAAATTCCATCTATACTTCGGTGTTTATAGTTAGAGCCAGGTGGCTATTTAGGAAATAATATATATTAGAATCAATTAGATCCTCCTCATAAGTAATTGAGATATACAAAATTATGACATTATCGTCACAATCCCTCGATTATAGGAGATTCTTATATGGTGGTGTGTTACCCGCTACGTGCCTTCATGAGGTTGGCAGACCCGTAATTCCACATTCAACCCAGAACAAATACATACACATGTATGTATATTGTATATAATCCATCTCTTAATTTACTTGAGAGTTGTGACCAATTTCCTGCTACCAAGTTAAATGCGTACTGAACTCATCTCCTTCAAAAATTTTCCTAGTTTCAGTACAAAAAAGATTTTGCGGTAAAGCAATATATTTACTAGTTACTACATATTCAGCAGGACAATTTGTTGTCAACCAATACAAGTATATGTCTGTTCTATATTGAGCATTGTGATTGTGCTTTTGGTGTTAGGGCTTTCTTCATTTATCTAACCAAATGTCTGACCTCTTAATTTATTCATTAGATTCTTATTCTCACTCGTGCTCATTTATAAGATCATTAGACAAATATATTTATCGTTCCCGTTCCCCCCCTTCTCTCTTTAAAGTCTCCCCATTTGAGTACCAATAATGGCACCTTTGTAACACAAGAAGACATGTGCTGTTGAAAATTTGAATGGGGATAGAAAGATTCCCTAGACCTTTCAAGAACCTATCTAGAACAATTATGTGCCTACTTATCTCCTAAATAATGCAATTATATTAAGGGTATGTTTGGATAATATTACTTCTTACTCTTTTTTTTTAACATTTTAGAAGTCAAAAGCCAATTTTTTTTTTTTACTTTTTGTTACATTTAATTATACAACTTATTACTTTTTAAAAAATCATTTGTAATACTTTTTAGAGAATTAAAATATCTAATTTATCAAAAAATATTTTTAAAACACTCAAAATAAGTATTTTTGTTACTACGTATCTAAATACAAAATAATTTGTTTATAAGTTACCTTTTAGAAATTCCTTTCATCTACAAGTTTAAATAAATTATATATCTAAATAGACCCTAAATAATATTCCATTGTATTGGCATATATTTTAATTGGATTAGGACTTCTTTCCAATTCAGTAGTCACTCTCTTCTTCCTCACAAATCCTTTCTCCTCACTGCTCAATAATATGTCTTTACGACTTCAAGCCTTGATAGTAACAATTGCCTAGCAAGAAGCATCAATAGGGGAAATAAATTAATTGTTTCTCTTCTATTTTCAAGTGAAGTCAACTAATGAAAAGATCTATGTTATAAAAAAATATTATTATAAGAAAATCTATTGTTATTTATTAATTGTGTGTTTGGTTAAGATTTTACACAATGCAACATGCACTACGAAATACTTTCGATGAAGGGGAAAAAAAGAACTTCCTTTAATTAAATGTGCCTAACAACATGTGTTTTGCTGTTTTTTTGTTCCTATGATTACAAGTCATAAATCCATGAATTTTGAGAATAGATCCTCTCAATTAAAAATCTCACATGACCTTATCATATATTAATTTTTATTATTAATTATATATTTTTTGTGGATCCCATACATAACTTCATCTTCTTAATCAATAATAAAAATTAATATATAATAAGATTATATAAAATTTTTAATTGAAAGGACCTATCTCCATTAATTTTATTTTAACATTCAAAGTCACGGTGACAAATTAGGTAATATGATTCACAAAGTGGAGACGGGGAGGCCATCATGGGCTAGTAGAAAAACATCACACGTATTCTAGTGGGACTTCTATTCATATTGACTTGTCGTTAATCCATGTTATAGATCTTGGTAGAATTTTCCTCGAGATGTTAAATGATGTATAGTATTAATAAATTGAAAATTTTGTTCTTCTTTTATAATCAATATCTTTGTCAAAAAGTCAACGGTCAAAGATTTGAACTACCGTTTCTGTCTCCCACACATGCACATACACATTCACATTGACACTAACATGACATTCCCCAAAACCCTCAGAAAGCAAAATAAGCGCAATTTCCCCCCTATGCAGGCCTACCTGCTGCCCTGGTGCAGCAGCCTCCCCAAAAGGCAGGGTAGGGTCACCCTCTTTCATGAGATTTTCGACAAATTTTTCTAGTTATTAATAGATTGATTGATATTGTTAAGTATTTTATTTTTTGTTAATTATATATAAAATTTTAAATATTTTATTAGAAAACTTAACAACCAAAAACATATTTCCATCGTAGTATACTTCCCGACTTTAGTTGTTAAATATATGATTGTAATTAAAAAAAAGAAATAGATGTAGTCGCAGGGAATGTGTGTAGATTAACTTACGATGGTTATCAAAATTTCTTAACAGGACTTTCGAAAAAGTAAAATAACTTTTCTTTAAAAATTACAAACCAAACACGCACTATATCGTATTATTGCATGCTTCCAATACTTGATTTTCAGAAGTGCCAAATAATTTTTTGAATAAATGCTTATCTCCAATAATGGATTCCGATATTCTAAATTGAGAATGGTTATAAAATAAAAAAATAAGGGATTGTTCACTCTTAAATTATTTTAATAGGATCAGCACATAATAAAAATTATTGATCTAAAAATAAATAATTCACTATTTTTTTATTTTACAATTATTCTTACTTTAGAGGATTTTAACTCGTAATGAAATATCTTACCATTCAAGCAAACTCTTTTTTTATCTCCTGATTATATTAACATTATGAAACATTATAATCTAAAATTAAGGGCTGAGGTTTCCTGAAATTTTAAAAAAGAATTCCACGGCAAAGCTGAGGCAGAATATGCCCCAAATAAGCCCGAACAGTTAAATCGAGAATGGGACCTACTTTTATGAGTAAGGTCCACTGTTGACTATTATGTAACCCACAAGGCCGCACTCAAGTTGGGAAAATTTCTTGAATTACTTAACTTTTTTCTTTCAAAATGAAAAACTATAGACAGGATAATATAACATATTTATTATTTTTAAAATAAATAAACTCTTCCTAACACTTTATTCTGTTTTACAATCATTTACAAATTTTATCAAAATTTTAGTTTCTTTTTATTTTTTTTGTTTTTTCCTATATAGTATTAATGCATGCTCTCATTAGGTTTGAAGTTTTACGTAGCACGGGGCACGTTTTGTTAGTTGTTACTGTGAGCAACCTAGAGAACGGAGATATATGGAGACAAGTGGCGTTGCAAGACTCTGTGGACACGTGGTCGGCCATGAGGGGCCCCCTGATGAAGATGAGGACAATGGGATGATGTGGAGATGACATCAGCAAGATGGTTACCCTTCCCCCTGGGACAGTTCTTCCTCTTCATTTTTTCGAGGTGCTGAGTTTCTCTTATCTTTAGTTAAGATGAGCGCTACCTTATATTAATATAAGCTCTGTTTGGTTTAATTTTTTAGAAAATATTTTTTGATATAAAATATTTAAAAAAAATTTTTTTAGGAAAATTATTTTTAAAAAAATAATTTTTATTTAATTTAAATATATTAAAAATAAATTTTATTTGAATAGAATAAAATAAAATTATTTTTAATTATTGATGTAAGTGTAATAATAAAAATTTTTTTCAAAAAATTTTTTTAAAATAAAAAATAATATCAAAAATATTTATTTTAAAAGACTTTTTAAAATTTTAAAAAATATTCTAAAAAATAAAAAATTAAACCAAATATTATTATTTATAATATAAAATTATTTTTTTTCCTAAAAAACCTTCTAATAAATACAAACTACAATCCAAACAAGCTACAGCAGTTTCACATCCTTGCCCATGCCCTGGAATCCACATAATTCAATTTAAAAAACATTATATATTCTTTAATTTTTTTATTAAAACACTTTTTCATATAACTTTTTAAAAAACATTACATATGTTGACAATAGATGTTCAGATAACTTTTTTCCTTAAAATTATGTAAAGATTAGAAATATATAATAATATAGCTAGCAATAGTAGATAGGATACTTTCGCGAATGAATAAACTTTTTTTTTTAAATTATTAATATTTATAATTTATTTAATTTTAATTAATTTGATTTAAACTAAATTAACCTATTATAAAAATAAAATTTTTTTGATACTAACTTTTTAATACACAAAATTTAAACTCAAAATCTTATTTTAAAAAATAAATATTAAATCACTTAAACTATTAAACATTGATATAAGTAAATAAATGATGATATTATCAAATTATGAGTATCTTGAGATCGCCTAACATTGACCCGGCAATTTTATCTCTTGCTTTGTACACTGACACCCTTTGACCAGTTTTGAAATTGATTTTTTGACACCAAAAATCAACATCTTTTATTGTTCACAATATTTTTTAATAAATTTAATTTTAATATATGGATAAGATAAAATATTTTTATATTATTATTTAATTATATCTTATTACATTAGTAGATATTATTAAGTCTCACATCTATTACTTGAATGGTCATATAAATAGAAAAATATAATTAATTGATTATATGAAAATTCTTTACACTTTTTGGGCATCAAAATTAAACTATTTTTTTTTATTTTTTTATTAGACTTTAATCTGCCCTTGGATCTATTGGAAAATTTCTGTTGTGAAAAACGTTTTGAAATGAGTTGATTCAAGCTTCAAAACTTACATCCCAACTATTAAAAATGACAATTCGGTTGCTTTGAAATAGGGAAACCGTATAAGTTGCTTTAATGCTTTGTTCGTTAACGTTATCTCAAGTACATTTATTGTATTCATTTAACGCACATTCATTTATAAATACTAATAATATTATTATAAGACTTGATTTGGTATTGCTGTAATCTTTTAAGAATTGTTGAGTTTTTTGAACTCTCAAAAAATCATAATAATACTATTTTGTAAAATAATATACAAATTTTTCTCAATAAATAGAAGTCACAAAAATAATGTTTGATAAAGTTTAAAATGATTATAATGGACAAATATTAATGAGAGTAATTTCTATTTTTAGAGAGTAAAATTAAAAATTAGAACTCTTAATTAATAAAAGGATAAAATTGGATTTTTATTAAAATTTAAGGTTATATTAGTTTTTTAAATTTTAAAGAGCATAAATTAGCTCTAAAAAGTATCTCATGAGGACTCCTAAGAGCATTCTTAGCTCTCAAAAGCTAAAAGCAAAAACAACCTAATTTTTTAGTTTATCAAATAAAAAAAATTGACTTATACTTTTCATAAGACAATATTTTTTCAGAAAATACTACTAAATTAGGCCTAATTACTTCTTGTTTTAAGCTGTTAAATATGGTTGTGTACATGCGTTGCAACTGACAAGTATTAGATTGAATGTGTTAGATGCGAATGTATTCTAGATATGGGAAATTCTACAGCGTTTATGTTAGTGATACTCTTAATTAATTGATGATATCATTTTTTTAAGAGGATAATATCATTTGTTGAATGGTACAATTTGTAGAGATTTTTAATAACTGATTTGATTTTTATTGATATTTGAAATATAAGACTGTTATATGACGTGTTATTACAAACCTAAGAGAAGTTGATTTCGATAGTAATTATATAAGAGGTCAAATTATTTTGATAATGTATCATCATATGATTTGATGATAATGCAAAAAAAAATATATACTAATAAATTAAAATTAAATTATTTAACTAACTATTAACTTTTAGTTAAGTTTTCAAATCTACATTTAATAGAAATTGTAGAATTATTTTGTTTATATATATTAATAAAAGATCCAGACTCAAAAAATAAAGGCAGGTTATAAATATTTACTAATTCGATCGTCGGTGAAAATTTTTTATGAGCGTTGTTATTCAGTACAAAGATGTCATGCTTGAAGATTGACGAATGATGTGATAGCAATATAAAAGTACATGAGATGGTTTGAGTTTTATCATGTGAAAATAGCTATTAAATAAATAAATTTAAGGCTTCAAATCTTTGGTAAATAATTTCGTCCAACGTATTTTTGTACCATTTAACATTTTTCTTATTTTTTATTGATTTAATTTTCTTAAATTATGTTCAATTGTCCAAACTAGAATATCTCTTAATTGGATGTGGATAAAAATTCAAAAGATAAGTAATATATACTTCAACTAGAGAAAAGTATTACCAAGTCGAGGCATTGGATTGGATCTAGCTAGTTTCCATTTTGAACTAAGAAATTCAGCAAGTGTGCTTCATGCAGTACTTATTCCAACAAAGAAACATATAGTCTAATTACTCCAATTATTGTGTAGTGAATGTGGTGCACTCAAGTTATGATTACTAATTTTGATTTCTCTCTTTCTTTAGCTTAGATATTTAAGAGGAAACGGCGAAACACGGTCGTTGTAGCATGAAAGACTAAAAGATCATGATGTTTCACCAACATATATATAGAAATTAGAAAGGAATGGTCCAATTAATTTATAATTTTTAGTCTACTAGGACTTCTGGTATGAAATGTGTTGTGCGCTTGCGCGTGCAGCACATGAACTGTGGTATGGTTGACTCCAAATAAAAAATTGAACTTAAAAGTATATGTTTGGTATCAAATTTCAAGATAAATGGAGATTCTTTCATTATTTTTTTCGTTTCAAAATAACTGTTAAATTAGGGTTGACACATAAATTTAAAAAAATAAAAAAAATAGTAAATGATCTTGGTAATAACATAAGATAAATTAAGTGGATAAAATTATCCCCCTTTGAAAAGAAACTACTCCATTAATGCAATTAATATTACAATGGTTTATTTGCAAAGATTGCATGTCGTTATTTAATATATGACCACAATTAAATTCAGGGCTACTTTGATATTTTTAAATTGATAGACATTTTAAAATCTTAAAATATAAAAAATCTGACAATTATTTTGAAACAAAGAGAGTACTTTCTTAGTCCTATGGATCGTCAGTTACATGTTAGGATCAAATCCAACACTATATGCTTCTATGTCTTTATCATGATGATTCTTGGAAATCCAAATTCTGGGCGAAGTTACATATATGTCATTTAAATTTTGAAGGAGAAGAAGAATTAATATATGTACTTCCTCTTGGATATTATTGTTATCATCATTAATTATTTATGATAATAGGAGGTTCATAATTAACTTTGGGGAAGGAATAATTCACCCTTTACGTGTTTCATCTTCAACTTGAAACTTGTCAAGTACAATTATTAACGGAGTTGCTTAATTATGATCTTTGTAGAAGATAAGTTGTGCTGCTTTTTTTTTTTTTCTTCTGTTCAATGTATCAGTGGGAGGATTTCGATTTTAGGATGATCTCTGATTGTAGGATGAGATTTGATCTTTATTGGTCAGTGGCATATCCACTAGCTGTTACTTATTTTTGACTTTTCGTATACATACAGCGAATTCAAGTATTGTACGACTTTTCGTATGAACAATATTTTTTACTTTAGTTTGAACATGCAACTAAAATCCAGCATATATAACAAAAGCTCAACCGAATAATTGGCACTTTCCTGGTAAACTTACTATTTCACGTGAAAAAAAAAAAAAGAAAAAGGTTTATAAATGCAAAAGCAGACAAAAACAAGGAGCTCCTTGTTGTGCTTCAGAACTAGCTTTCTACCATAAAAAAAAAAAAAAAAAAAGCCTAGTTTTTATTTATTGCACATTTGCAATGGTTCTAAACCAATGTTAGCCTTCACATTCATCTCCCTTTCCCTTTAACTCTCCTTACTCATTATCTTTTAGTCCACATTCAACTAAGAATAATAAGCTTGTTTAGGATACTGATAAAGACATAGAACGTAGTAGCATCATATTGTACGACAAATATTGGTGCAAATTTCACATGATCGTCCTTTTCCTCAACACTAAGCCATGTTAATTAGGTTAACTATGCGCACCCCCATTTATTTAATTTACAGCTCACATTTCATTAAATCCTCAGGAAAAACTTTTCCTCCTTCAGTTAAACACTCGCTCGTCCGTATACAGACTCACAAATGAGTTTGAATCATCGTCATTAATTCACCTCTCACATGATGACAAATTGTATTCAAATAAGTTTTGAGTAATAAATTTATCAAACTTAGGTATATGCAATGCTTACAAACATGAGATAAATATGTATAACAATATACAAATTCGTAACTTCAGTTTTTTTAGCAGTATATAGGCAAACACATGGCACCCTCGCGTACCCTAATTGGTATTCCATTCCTTTACGGGGCACTAATTTTGTTTGGCCATTAAAGGCCGCTGATATTTATACTATTTTATGAGTTCTGCTAAATGTTATTGCTCCAAATCGAATTATTACTCTGAATTCACTCTTAAGTTAAAAAACAAATCACCGGGACAAAAAATTATTAGATAGAAAAGTAAATATAAAAAAAATATTGTGCGAGAACTAATGTCACTCATACTAAAAATCTTGGCAAAGGATAAGGTCCCACGGGTACTTGTGTCAATCTAACAAATTTGACACATACAGTTGCCTTGTCCCATTTGGATACTTTCAACAAGAAAACCCAATTATTTACCGTACTCAACTCATATACTATTTCCCCCATCTATTGAAACTGAAAAATTTTTAAATGTTATAAAGTAAAATATTGCTATTCGATATGTATTATGAGTTTAATTGGTATGCACTGATAATATAAAATAGTTTTATATTGTCAATCAATAGAAATAGGAGAAAGTGATAGATCATGGTGGGTCCCTCATTATAATGGATGGTTATTTATATGAGTTGGTATTTTCCACTATTTTTATTGGCTGACAGTGTAAAATTGTTTTACACTGTCAATGTATTTAAATTAAATTTATATATTATTTGCAATTTAATATTTTAATTCTATGAATCATTATTTCTTATTTTCACTATACTTTTAATATAATAATTAAAATATTGAAATGCAATTAATAAAAGTAATATTTTTCCGGTAATACCAAGTAACTCACCAAAAATGGTTGCCGGTATTTTGTGGGACATCCGCAGTACAAGCGCGCAGGTCTTGAGCACCATATCCCCCCCCCCCCCCCCCCAAAACAAAAACAAAAACCCAAAACAAAAACAAGCTATTAGATATGAAACGTTAAAATTTATATGTTTAATCACATATTATCTCTCACTCTTTCAGTTTTTGTTATTTGATTATAATTATTTTTACACATTTGTATTCTAATTGTCATATATCTCAGGCAAGAACATAAATTCGCACACTGAATATATGTAAGAATTTTTATTTTGTTAACCATGAGACTAATTGTTATTAGTGAGAATAAAATTGTTACTTCTCATTAATATTTTTTGTGTCCTTAAAAGCTCAAACTTTGATATTTCAGCTGACTTTCATTGTTAAGCTGAAATTTATTTATTACTTATTATTTTTTATTATTTTAAAAATGGTATCGTTGTCCAGGTAGATAAGCACATATCGTACGCCAATTTGCGTTTTACACCACTCCCCAAAGCATTTAAGAAAGGGATATAATCATGTATGTTTGTCTTATTTCATTTTTTATATTAGGCTCCCACGGCAAGGCAATCTCAAAGTGACTACATCTGCATGCTATTTTTGTTCGAGTGATTTATTTGATTATTCCATTCTATCTTTTAAAAGCGGCGATTGTACAATGGTATGCAGGTTCAAATATTATATATGGTAGGCCATTTCTATCTTCTATGTTATGTGCATATTATCTTTATATTCTAAGGATTTATCTGAGGTAGTAAGTAATTTTTATTTTATTGAACAAGAATGTAAATTCAAAATTTTAAAATATATATATATATATAACCTCATGTATATTATTTCTTATTTATCTTTTTAGATAAAATGTAAGAAATAATGTGACGTTAATAGTCTGCATTTTCATTTGATGTTGTGTATATCTTCTGAGCTCTTCCTCTTTGTTTATTTTTTCCTTCCTATTTTCCTAACAAGCCAAATCCAAGTGATCTTGGCAGTTCTTTGATTTTGTCACCGTGAGTGGAGCTTCACAACATGACAATAAATGAAAGTTGCATGCTTTGGCGTGATATAAATACTCCTGTTATTGTTGCATCATAAAGGCTTACAATAAATATAAAATTTTGTACAAATATCAAATCTCATTTAGAAAAAAGAAAAAAAAAACTTGCACGTTAATTTTGCACTACATATTTATATCATTGATTTGGATGTAAACAGCGGATGATTATTATTATATAGTCTTTAAAGATGCTAATCAGTTATCACTATATGGTAATTGATGTATTATATGATGATCAATGAATACTATAGTATGGTTATTGTAAAATAATGAGTAAATGACAAAATTATAAAAATAAAAACATAACACTCAAAGAGTTAGTAGAATTAGTTGAGCTAATAAATCACTTTGATCTTATTGGATGATGGTGTGGGTGTAGGGAATGCTAATATTACTTAAATCTTAGGTAAACAATTTTTGTGTGAAATTTGCATAACCCAATCTCACTTTGAAATGAAGATTAATCTTATGTGATTTAGTATTTTTTTGTTTTTTTTTTGGTCTGGTTAATGCAAAAGAGACCTTCCTAACAAATAATTTCTTCAATATTTTAACTTTGATCCTTTTGTCTCATACCGAAAATATACCTTTTTTATCAGTTACTACCGCAACACTTGTTAACGAAATACCCTTTACTCAAAAAAAAAATATATATATATATCAAAAAGTTGTGGAAACCCCTAAAAAATAAGAAAGGGAAACCCAAGCGATCATAGAATGGTTATACATCCGATTCCACCCTCCATGGTCCCTACTCTCCAAGCGAACCAAGCTTGACATGTGCCTCTATATATACCCCCTTTTCTCCTTCTTTTCACCTCACACACACTAACACCAACCTCCTCCTCCCTTTCTAAACAATCTCGTGTTCTCTCATACACACACTCCAAATCCAAAGCTCTCTCTTCCTTTTTTCACGCTAAACACAAAAGCCACCACCACCATGCCTGAGGCTCCAAAAGAGTATGACCTGGCAGGGCAGAACAAGAGGATCCTCGAGTTCATCGAGGATGTCACTGCCAACGCCGATGAGGTGCAGAGGAACATCCTCGGCGAGATCCTGTCCCGCAATGCAAACGTTGAGTACTTGCGCCGACATGGCCTCGACGGTCGCACGGACCGTGAGACCTTCAAGAAGCTTCTCCCTGTCATAACCTACGAGGATATCCAACCTGACATTAACCGCATAGCCAATGGTGACACCTCCCCAATACTCACCTCAAAGCCCGTTTCCGAGTTTCTTACTAGGTGCTCACATAATTTCAAACACAAAACTCTTTCTCAACTCTTTGGTCTTGGTCTAGGAGAGAAGAGTGCATGGTTTTTTTTTTTTCCCTCTCCCCTTTTTTTTTTTTTTTGGTGATAGTGCTTGGTTGGTTTTAAAATTCTTATTAAAAATTCAGAAATTTGATTTCTTGAGGCACTTTTATTAAAAAGTAACTAAAGAGATATTTCTATTAAAAGTGTTTCAGAAAGTTAAATTTCTGCTTTTGATTTAAATCAAACAGACACTTATATAGTTAATTTTATTTCACATTGCTGTCCTTTGTACATTAAAAGAATTTAAGTCCAACTCCTTATCTTGCAATTTACTTTTCAAATCAAGTAATGATATATAAATATATTTTTAAGTTAGCATCTTTAATTAAGAGAATTTTGTTTCATATATCATAACGTAATTTGAGAATTAAACTACTAAAATATAAACAACTGTATTCAAGTTTGATACTTGTACATATGATTCGGCTAAATTAATGCGCTTGTTTTTGGCATTTTTTTTTTTTTTTATGGGTATTGTAGCTCTGGGACATCTGGGGGTGAGAGAAAGCTGATGCCAACAATTGAAGAGGAGCTTGGGAGAAGGTACTTGCTGTATAGCCTATTGATGCCAATAATGAGCCAGTTTGTGCCTGAACTAGAAAAGGGCAAAGGAATGTACCTAATGTTCATAAAGTCCGAGTCTATAACACCTGGAGGGATAGTGGCTCGCCCAGTCCTCACCAGCTACTACAAGAGCCCCTATTTTAAGGACAGGCCCTATGACCCATACACAAACTACACCAGCCCAAATGAGACCGTCCTCTGCCCTGATTCCTACCAAAGCATGTACTCTCAACTCCTTTGCGGCCTTTGCCAAAACAAAGAGGTGATGAGGGTTGGTGCCATCTTTGCCTCTGGCTTCATCCGTGCCATTAGGTTCCTTGAGAAACACTGGGCCCTACTTTGCAATGACATAAGGACAGGAACCATCAGCCCCAATATCATCACCGACCCTTCAGTGAGAGAGGCTGTGATGAAGATCCTCAACAAACCTGACCCAAACCTTGCGGATTTCATCCAAGGAGAGTGTGGCAAGGGTTCATGGCAGGGGATTATAACAAGGCTATGGCCCAACACAAAGTATGTGGATGTTATCGTCACTGGGACAATGTCACAATACATACCCACATTGGATTATTATAGCAATGGCCTCCCACTTGTGTGCACCATGTATGCCTCAAGTGAGTGCTACTTTGGGGTCAATCTCAACCCGCTATGCAAGCCTAGCGATGTGTCCTACACCCTCATCCCGACCATGTGCTACTATGAGTTCTTGCCGGTTAACAGGAGCAATGAGGCCACCGGCTCAATTGCTCCACCGAGATCTCTCAATGAGAAGGAGCAGAAGGAGTTGGTGGAGCTTGTTGATGTCGAGCTTGGCCAAGAATATGAGCTCGTGGTCACTACTTTTGCCGGTTAGTTTCTATTCTTGCCCAAGCCTCATCTCAATTATTATGATAGATATATTATATGGGATTTTTTTTTTTTTGGTACATGAATGTATTATGGTTTTAAATACACAAAATGGGAACTTTGGTTTACTAATGCAATTTGGTTCCTAAAGTATATAAAGACAAAAAATGTTAGTTAGTCATAATTTTTACCTAAATTTTGTTTGTCATAATAACATATATGACAAAAATATTTGTTAAGTCTTGTTAAACGAGTCATATCACTTTTTTATATTGAACAAACACACTTATTTTCTACCAAAAATTTTAGCAATTCATTCCACATTTATATATAGTAATTTTCTTTAGAGAGTGAAGTATATAATGACAATCTTTAATTAAAAAAATAATACTTTAAAATTTTGCGAGATGCATACAATTACCTGACAAATTCATATGCATACAATTTTGTTTGTCATAATAACATATATGACGAAAATATTTGTTGGTGACAATTTCAGGGCTTTATAGGTACAGAGTGGGTGATATCCTAAGGGTGTCAGGATTCAAGAACAAGGCCCCACAATTCAAGTTCGTTTGCAGGAAAAACGTTGTCCTAAGCATAGATTCCGACAAGACCGACGAAGTGGAGCTCCAGAACGCAATGAAGAATGCAGTGACACACTTGTTGCCATTCGATGCAACCGTGGCCGAGTACACTAGCCACGCCGACACCACAACAATCCCCGGTCACTATGTCTTGTATTGGGAGCTCAACCTCAACGGTTCAACACCTATCCCTCCTTGTGTGTACGAGGATTGTTGCCTAACCATTGAAGAATCACTCAACAGCGTGTACCGCCAGGGACGCGTCTCGGACAAGTCAATTGGGCCACTTGAGATCAAGATTGTGGAGCAAGGTACCTTTGACAAGCTCATGGACTATGCCATTAGCCTAGGTGCATCAATTAACCAGTACAAGACACCTAGGTGTGTTAAATTTGCACCTGTGGTGGAGCTGTTGAACTCAAGGGTGACATCAAGCTATTTTAGTCCAAAATGTCCAAAATGGGTTCCTGGACACAAGCAGTGGAATAATCAGAATTGAGGGATCTAATTAAAAAGATGGACATTATATTATGTGGTTGGTAGCTTTCATGGCGTGGTTCACATTTTAGGGAAAATTTAATTAATCTATTAGGTTAAATATATGTCTAAAGACTTCTTTAGCCCCCCCGCCCTCTTCTCTCTCTTTCTTCTTCTTCTTTTCTTTCTTTTTTTTTTTTTTTTTTAAAGTTCTAGATGCTGCTTTAACTTGCATAATGCTTAGTGATGTTGAACTTTAGCCGCTGTAAAAAGTAAATTCCCTTTGTCTTTCTTTTTATCCAGTTAAATAGCTCTTTTTTTTTTTTTTTTGGTTCTTTCCTTTTTTTTTACTTTTCTGGCAATATCATCATAACGTTCGGTTGGAAATGGCTTTCACAATTGTAGCCAGCAATCATGCATGCCCATTGCCCAGTTGCCCCCACCGAAGTGTCATGGAGCTTATTTCCTATTAAGGGAAACGAGAAAGGCTCCACTTCTGAAACTTTCTTTTTCTATAGTTTTCAGGAAAAAGCATGCCAACTTTTACTCCCCTATTCCACTACTCAAGTCCAGCTAACCAATCACACCGAAATAATAAATTATTGAAAATAACATGCAGAATTAACCTGTTTCACTTTAGTGCATTGATTGCCTGATGAACAGGCTATTCACTATTCAGGAAACAAATTTTGTAATTTGATTAAGACATGTATGCTACGATTTTGTCCATAATGCAACTTAGTGGGAGAGGAGAAAAAGGGATAAATCCAGCATTAAAAAAGGGGATAAACCATAGTATTAAAATTCCTGATAAGCTATACTCTCAGTCCTCGTGAATTATGATGACTAGAACCTAGAAATGAGTCCAAATTCCCCTTCTCCCTCACGTTGTCTCTTTTAACAACAACAATGTTATTTTCATATATTAAATTATATATAAAAACAATAATTTTTTTCCTTATTAGATAATAACAAGGAAAAAAATGTTTCTAGTGCTAGTGAGTGTCTCTCACATTTTTATATGTATTAAAATTTAAAGGTGAGTATATAAAAAATAAGATTAGGATCATCTTATTATTTTCTCTCTTTCCAAGCGTACATTGTAAACAGAAGGTATAAAAATAGTAATGTGTGGAAAACATTTCTCTTTTAACAAATACTTATTGTGTGACATTCTATAACAACATTAAAGAATCAAAACCAGATGAAAATTCTCGTTCTCATTATCTTTTTCCTTAAATTGAATGTTAATAACTTATTGAAAACATTAACGAATAGGAGAAAAATTATTACTAATTAAGAAAATGACATTTTTTAATTAAATCATAAACAAGACCCCCCCCAAAAAAAAAGAGACCAAGATTTTCTATTCAAAGTTGAAGCATTGTGTGCTTGTGACAAAATTCTACGGACTTTTTTTAAAAAAAAAATTTAGCAAAAGAAAAAAAAAATTATCTTCTCAAAATATTTTTATAAGAAGTAATATTTTTTTTTACTTTAATTAATGTACTTTTACATTTGTTCAAACAATAAACTAAACAGCCATCGAGTAGAAGCCATTAAATATGGTCTAATGATAATGGCTTACATAATATATATGAGATCTTAATTCGAACTTTATTATCTCTAATGTAAATTAAAAAAAATGAAAGGCCACCAAGTAGACGAGTGTTGGCAGTGGAAGCCCATGAGACCATCCCTGCTGTAGATGATCTCTTGGTGTCCCACTCTGCACCCACCACATCTATTCCGACCAGAAAACTCGCCGGGAAATCGCAGAAACAGTCAAAAGCAGAGGGAAGATTTTTTTTGGAGCGTAGTGGGCAATAGCAGATAAGAGAGGGAACAGAGGGGAACCAGATTGCTGTCTCCTGTTTGCTGCATTCTGTGAAAACAAACAAGAACAGTTTCTTGCCCTTTTTTTCAAGGGGTCTTGCTTGCGGACACAATCATGTAGCCCCTCCAGACAAACTCAGAAGAAAGAGACAAATTCTTTTTCAGGGACAGATTGTGTTCTGCTTACACCCATGAGGCAATAGAAATCCTGAGCTGCGGTAATGGAGATAAGGTTTTTGTGTACGTGCACATTCTTGTTTTTGGCCTCAACCTCCGTTTCAATTTCGCTACTCTTCAGTATGTTCAATTCTTTAATGAATTAAAGTTTAGGATGAGGTAAAGACATGTTTGAGTGTAATTAGAGAATGTTTTCAAACTCATGTTACATTTAATGAGATATTTATACATGATACTTCTATAGAATCTCAGAAATTAATTGAATTCAATCATTACGATATATAAACGAAAAGTTGATTGATTAGTCAAGCCAAGTCCCGTTGGCTTCAATATTTTCAATCTAATAAATTAAATCATACTAATCTAAACTATCAGGAATCTTCCTGTAAATTTTAAATATTATAATAGGTCTTTCAATTATTGTTCAATGCCAATTACGAGGTCATCTTTTTGTTAATATTTTGTTTGAATTAATCAATATTGGAAATTTATTAGATTTTTAGTCTGATTTGAGTACCCATGATAGGGGTCTTCTTTTGCTATTCAAATACTGCTTTACATTTGTTCAAGGTTTTCAGTGATTTTGTGCTTACTTAAGGGAAAGTTATATCGTAGATTTTTTTTTCTTCCCCACGAATTTAACGATGTGCATGCATGAATTGGGCGCCTCATCAGATTTGACGACTCGATCGTTTGGGATACAATTTGTAATCAGTCAGCGATCAGCATGTGTGCAAGTGCTTTTCAGTACTAGCTTTTAATGTGATGTTGAAATGGCTCCAATTTGTTCTTCACTAAAAGGAGGCAGTCCCACTCATATAAAAGACGTTAAAATTCAATAGTTATCCTGGGAATGAATTTAGTTTAAGTTAAAATATTATAAAAGAAACAAATTATTAGAGAGTTATTTTTGGTTAAATTTTTTTATTTAAATGAAAATATTTTATGATTATAGATATAATTATAAATAAATTAATTTTTTTTATTTTTGGTTTAAAATATTTTATAGTTATATCAGTCAAAATAACATTATACAGTATATTGTTATCACTAATCCCATAAAGACGTGGCTTAGTGATAGAAGTTGGAGTTACAGGACAAAAAACTTTACGTATAAAATGCTATAGAAATTCTAATTTTGTTGAAAATTATTTTACATGGAGGAAAATCTTTAATCGTAAACGAAGATAGCCTCATTATTGAATAGTGGAGGTCTATAAACTAATGGAAACAAGAAAAACAATAAACGTAAAAGCTAAGTATTATGTTTATAACTGTCAAAAATATATTACCAACAATTTTTTTAAAAAAAAATAAAATCAAGAAAATTAATTATTATACGCAAAATAATAATATCATTTGATTGGTTTAAATATTTTGATATTTATTTTTTAAAATAAATTTTTAATTTGAGTTTTGTGTAGAAAAAATTAATATTAGATTTTTTTAAAAAAAAATATTTCATAAGACACTGTTTTGACTCAAGTTATATTAATTTTTTTAATTGAAACTAAAAGGTATTCTTTTATGGAAATAATTCTATTCAAATCGAGTAAAATCACTTAAGTTAAATTCAAGATTTTTTATTAAGTTATAATAGCTCTCTATTAACTTATCTACATATTTGTTGGTATTTAAGTTACATGAATTGATTTATAATATACTTGACATATGATTTTTTTATAAAAAATTAATTTTGATATATTGATAATAATTTAATTTAAATGTACTGATAATATAAAATAATTTTATATTATCAATCAATAAAAATAATAGAAAATACCAACTTATACTAATAACAATTTATTATAATGAGAGATCCATCATAATTTTTTATTTTTTTTCTATTTTTATTGATTAATAGTATAAAACTATTTTATACTATCAATACATACTAATTAAATTTTATTAATAATATAAAAAAATTTATATTATTATCTAATTAAACCTTTTTATTTATATAATTATTTAAATTATGAATGTGAGAATTAATTATATTTATTAACTTATTAATATATAATTAAATAATAATGTAAAAGTTTTTAAGGTTATCTGTGCATAAAATTAAATTTAAAAAAAAAATATGAAGATATATGTGATATTGTTTTCACATATACAGTATACCAGCATTAGAGGGGACAAGTGCAGGTAAGAAATGAATGGCATGTCTGTGGGACCCATTTATGATAGATTAGCAGTCACGGTTCCCTAGGAGCGTGGAATCCGGAAATAAAGGATGATTGGGATTTCATGCTACGATTTCCGTGGCTCCCTGTCCGGATCGTTGCCACGTGGAACAGGAGCATCGTTGACCTGGCGTACGGGTACCACTGTTGAGCATTGACTAAAGAGGTCTCTTTCCATCTCTTTCTTCTCCTCGTTTACGATAACACAAGACAAAAGGGTGGGGCTGTGGGACCCTCACCACACAGAAACCCATGTGGGACTGTCATACTCATCTCTTTCTGAGGTTCGTTCACTCAAGTGGTCTGTGACCTGGTCCCTCGCTGGGGAATTTTTTTGTTTTTCATGAGATTAATTTTAATGTAATTTTTAATTTTTTGTTGAGATTATTTTTTTTTTAAGAAATTGTTAGTGTAGAATATTTTATAATATTAATCAACTTAATCTCATCTTTTATATGATTAACGAAATTGTTATGGTAAAAATTAAAGTTTTAATAATGTGACCATATAATGCAATCATATATTAAAAATATTATTAAATTATTATATAAATTTAATTTAAATATACTGATAATATATTATATTATCAATCAATATAAATATAAAAAAATATAAATTATACTAATAATTGTATAATAGAATAATTATTGATTATAATTTGATATTTTATTATATTTTTATGAATTAATAATATAAAATTATTTTATATGTATAGAAATTAATCTCTTATTTTTATGGTAAAAATTAACATACTTTTTCAATGTGATATTTTAAATAACTAAATTTAATCCGATTCAAGTTAAGTTATATTTTTAATTTAATTCAACAATATGCACGATTATAACATTTACGTGTAATGTTTTTAATAAAAATTGTGTTAAGAGTGCATAAAAGTTTCACCCTTGAACAAGTTCGAATCAGAAGACAGAATAGCACTGAAGCCTCGATGGCTACAGTGACCCGTGATTTCTCTCATACCAACCCGGTCTTGTCTGAATTAGTTGAATCAACTTGAAGTTACCTGTTGCTTTCTTGCTTATGCAGAAAAAAGAAATGGCAGACAAACTCAATAAATTAATAAAATAAATAATAATCATACAAAATAAACAAAATTAAAACAATAAAAACAAAAGAGAAGGAGTAGAGTAGGGATGCCGATGGCACTGGCGCCGGACCGGGCCGGGAGAGCCTCCCTACTATCCATCCTTGCCACCCCATTTCTTTCTTGTGCATGGCTCTTGATTTTTTATAGGTTCTCTCCGTTGTCCAAGCAATTAAAATAATAAGAAAAAAATATTAAATCATTTTTTATTGAGATTTTTCAACAAACAAGGTGTACGCAACGGCCAACACGTAACAATGAATTATTTAGTCATTGATTTTTTCATCAAATAAGATATAAACTGTCATCTAAAAGAGGAAAATGTATTACATTTTAACCTAATTTTATGTTTTTTTGTTAAATCTCTGTTATCTTAGGTTTATTACTTTATTTTTTGACCAAATTACCCTTTATTAACATCTATACATATTGAATTTTTTTTACAAAAAAAATGATATATATGTTATTGATAATAATATAAAAACATTATTGCATTTATATATGTAGTTAAAATTTTTAATTATTATTATATTAGAATAAATTATTAACAATAACAATAATTTGTAGTGATAATTTTAGAAAAAAAAGTAAGAATTATGTATTTTCTCAATTTTTTGCAATATTTTGAGACTATAATCTATGATAATTAATGTTAATATATAAATTTTGATAATTTTTTCGTATTAATTTGTTGAATAAAAAATAAAATGTCAATTTCATATTAAATTTTATAGTTTTCAAGATCTTTAAATAAGGGTTAAATAATCATATAGTGTCATTAATATTAGCATAGTAATTCTAAAGACATTACATAGAAGAAATAGTTTTAATATAGTTAAATAATGAATAATTAAAAAAATATTTTGAAGAAAATATTGTCACTAATATATAAAATACTAGTTTAATAAATTTAAATATATATTTTAATTAATAAAGTACTTTGAAGTAAAGTGTATATTTTGAAAATAAATAAAAGGCTGTATAATGAGAGTATTTTTCAAGAGATGAGTGTAATTTACTCTAATAAATTATTAAGTAATAATAAAATAAAAAATAAAATTAAGAAACAATATGAAATAAACTAAAGCTATTGTTATCATTAATTTATCATACATGTCAAAAGATTATTTTCTTCTTACTGGACATTCAAATTTTTATAACAAACAAAACGTGCAACAATGCTTGGGTGTCACCATTTCATTTCTGTCTCCTTGTCTATCCTTTTTTTTTTTTTTTTTCGTATTGGGGCGTAAAAGTAACCAGCAACTTGCCAACCAGCAGATGGACTTCCAAGCTATTTGCGTTAGAATCTCATGAACGAAAATGCTAATGAACAACGGATAAAAAAGAGACTCAGAATATGCATGAATAAATAAGGAAAAGAAAAAGGCTTCATATCGATCAACAGTGAGAACCTTACTTTATATGCTGGCCATGTTGCCAACAATGATGAAGATGGCCAAGCAATTATATACGGTTAGCTCGATGATTAATTTAAACTAAGGCAAGTATGATGTAAACTGAACGATAGTTGATAGGACATGAAATGAAAGTCAAAACAAATAGTTAACCACGAGATGCTTCACAGAATTGAAACTTGATGGTCACGGTTGTTTGGCTATTTCTGCGCACGAAAGAGAAAGATAGACGTGGCCATTATGACAACGATCCACTCTAACTCAATCACATTAATTAGAGGCCTTGATTATATAGTTCTTAGTTACATTTAAAAGAGATCTTTCATGTTTTGTATTCCGTATCATGAGCGGCACTTGACATTTACCGATAACCATAAAACACTATTTGAAATTAGGGACTGCATGATTGTACCTAACATGCTATACTTAAATCTAGAATGACGCGTAATGGCATACGATCAAATATCACCTCACTGATATCATTATATTTTGAATAAACCCTCAAATTAGTTCCAGGTAATATTCTCAATGGATAGATTAATTCTTGACAAAAATAAATCAATTCCAATGTTTCTAAAATTACAAAAATTAGACATTTTAATCCCTACTCACTTGCAACTAATGAATGTGATGTGTAGGTTACTAAAATAAAAGAAATCCCAACAAGGCAATAACTCACCATTGGCTACCATTAGCAAAAAAGTCAAACTCCATCTAAACCCATCTCCTCTCAAATTGTCAAAAATGAATGAGGTTTTTGAAACATTTAAACATGAGATTGAGAAGATAAACACATAGGATGGCGTTAGGATATTTTACTTAGCATATAATATATATATTATACTATTTATCAGTTACAAGTAAGTCAATGACTAAAATATATAATTTTTGCAATTATCAAGAACCTGGAAACCAATTTATTTTTGTCAAAAATCAATATGTTTACCAATAATATTGTCAGAAATTAATTTAAAAGTTTACTCTTATATCTTTATAGAATGAGGCAGGTTTTTTGGGTATGGGGAAGGGGGATTTTTTTTGGGGGGGGAGGGGAGGGGGTGTTCCAGGACTCAAACCCAGGTGTGCTGCTTCGAGGCTGTTGGAATTACTGCTAGTGCTCGGCCTTGGCCATGAATGAGTCAGTTTTAGTGATAGTAATTAAATAGATGATCATTTGTCACCAAATCATATCTTATTTCTTATTTTACTAAATCATATCTTATTTTTTATTTTACTAATCACTACTTGCCATGTGAAAGATAATTGCTTATAGATAATTACTTATCTTCCACGTGACAAGAGATCATTAGTAGGACAAGGAAGGGGGCATAATTTGGGAGAAGTAATTTCTATCCAATATGATAAGCTAATTACTTTAAAAAAAAAAAACATATTAATACATCAAATACTTCCAGAAAGAAGAATCTTATAAGCTAATAAAAAGTACCTATGTAAGTAATCAAATTTGATTGTATAAATGAAAACCATCATTCATTTAATAATTCGTTAATTTAAATAATTATTTTAATTAATGTAAACGAATTATTTTTAACAAGTTAGAAAATGTTATGATTTGTTGATTAAACGAATTAACTTTAGTTACAAAAATCAATGATATTGATATCACTATGTTTATGATAAACTCTACCCCAACCTTTTTAAATATCAAAGTTTTTTTGGAATCAAAGGAAGAGCATATTAATCAGATACGTGGAATTTATGGGGAGCTGAGGATTGCTAGACAAATTGCTTGCGATTCCTTGACCGACACCCATCTTACAAGTTATAAGCTCCCCTCCACCACACGTGAGCATATGAATTTCCCTTCCTTTCCTTTGTCGGGCCCATCACCTTCAATCAACAAATCCATTGCCTTCCAACCCTTTCCTTCGTATACACCGTTTTCCAATTATTGAAGAAACAAAGGATGTGCGCGCGCGCGTATTCAAATTAACTTCGACATATGTAAATATATTTTGTAGGAATAAGCATGTTTCTAACATGATTTATATAACTTTACATATACTAATTCTTACTTTTATACTTATATGATAGATCGTGATTAATTAAAAATTGTCCTTGCCTCCGAGAGAATGGCTGATATGCTGTCACATTTAACGATAGTATGGTATATTAAATATAAAACACTTATTTTGTATGAGTTTTATCTGTTTGATTTGATCCAATCATGATTGAGCATGGCTAGAATTTTGTATACAATGTTGCGGCATGCCATGAGTAGGTGAGACCGACAAATTAGTTCTTTTCATTTTTTGTTCAGGTTCTTGTGCTAATTGGGAGGTTTTATTCCTGCTAACTGCTAATCAAAACTTTCTAGAAGGTTTGCATTTTTATATAATCAATGGGGTTGGCAAGTTTCAACACTACATTGCACCAGTTCCACAGAATAACTTAATTCTATTGGTTATATTCTATTTCTTATTCTTCCCTATCAACCAATACATTTAATATTTTTTATATATGTTGGTGTGGTGCCAATGCCATTTTTTCATCATCACAACACACCAACCAGAGTCCTTGTCAGCGTGGTTTCCTCATTGCTGTGAAATAATTAGCAGTGGCAATAGTTATTATTATCTTCTTCAAAGATATTTAGAAAAGGGCATAAGAGTTCGTGCCTAATGTTTTCCTATCATCTAGCAGATAGACAGTGCTGCTTCCACTGTACTGATAGTAACAGAAATCCAATAGCAAATTAATATAATAAACTAGCTGTTTGTTTGCAAAATTGGAACCACTAAGATATTTATGGTCATGAGAAAGGAATAATTAATCAAGCAAAAGCATACGCATAGTTTTATATATAGGCGTACAAGCCATAATCACCACTACCACTACCATCACTCAGAACACATAAGCCTCATATCACTCGCTTTGTCTCCAATGTTTCTGGACCACATGACAACTGAAACATAACATTTGAAAAATTAGATTCATATCACCAGTAACAAGTTATAACTAATAGAGACAGGTATCTAACGTCTAAACTAATCTCAAAAGGCCCAGATGGTGATAATGATTCTGCTTTCTGCATTAAAAGGAGAGACTGTTCAGATAAAGACTATGTAATGTTTATGTTTTCTTCCATAGTGCTTATGTTCCTGTCAAGTGATCAACACAGATTATAGTAGTTAATGAGTAATGACAACGGGATAAGCAGTATGCTGAAAGCGATGCAAGCATAATCTCTCTGAGTTTGATGCAATCTTCTATTCTATTGGAACCTTCAGGGTTCCACCTACCCTAACCCCAGTTTTTTATCTGTTGAGGGCCAAAGAGAAAGCTAAGAATATAAAGCCATGACACCAATTACCAGCCCCGTGTCACTTCTTTGCTTCATCTGAAATGGTAGCTTTTAGGACCAGCAGACTCAAAAAGGTTTATTGAATATGTAAAAGGCTTAAAGATATTATTAATCGCATAAGATCATTTGGTCGTGTTTACTTAAAATATTATTGATTACATTTACCTTGATTTCTGTGACACCCTAGAGCACAACCTCACATTATAAGCAAATATTTTCAGGTGACAATGTCTTAGAAATCTCTGCCATTGTTTTAGTCTCCTTTTAAAAAATAAAAATAAAATTGCGAAACATTTAGCCATTCTTTCAATTTTTGGTCTTGTCACTGATTCTTAATTAGGAGAGTAGAACAATTACATTCTTAGGCATGTACTAATTGAAAATAGGCGTTCAGTGGGTGACAGATTTCTATGATTTATGCTCCTTCCTCCCTCGGATTTCATTCAAAATGTTTCCATTTTTCAAAGTTTATGGTGTTTTGCATGTGTCATACTCATTGACGATTGCAGAAAATTTGTGACTCAGTTCCTGTTATGCTAGATTGGATTATTAAGCTAAATCGCATTTAAAATTTGATTTTCAAATTTTTAAAGTGGATTTCGCTTAATACAAAGCAAAAAAAAAAAAAAGATATAATTCTGCTTATAATTGTTGTGTTTGTTGCTGTTGGAAAGTTTACATCAATCCTCAGCAAATTGAGGGAAAGTTTCATTCAGAGTACAAACCAATTCCTCTCCTCCACGCTAACAGTTGCGTCTTCAAAAGGATAAGACAAATCATTAACAAAATTACCAGATACATAGATGCTATTGGGATAGAGAATCATAAATTTGAACTACTTACAAAAATGTTGTCAACTGAGACATAAAAATCTTTCATTACGTATACCTAACAAAACGGCCCGTTGGAATCAGGATGCCTTACGTAATCGAACTTCACTGCCAACCATAATCATCCAAATGTTTTTCTAAAACGGGATTGGACTGTGGATTATGGAGACATCATTAATTGTAGCTCAATAATTTTTCCCACTGTATCTTTCATTCTGTCTGAAAAGCATTTAGGCCTGTTTGTTCGCTTACCCACCTTTCCCTGCATCGAAACAAGTATTGTTTGGTATAAGCTATGATTGTATAAATCACTGGTTGTTAGATGTTGACAAGTAGGTTCATATGGTTGTAGTGTACAAATGGACTTTGCACGTTTGGGTGTTCGAAATACAAGCAAGGGGTTAACTTAGAGCCAAATACATGCTTTGAAATACCCCTCAAAAAAAAAAAAGAAAAAAGAATTACATACATTGAAATGGTTTGCGATTATATTGTACGCATAAATAGATGACTCCGAGGATAAATATATAGACACTGTTAGTATAAAATTTTTTATTATAAATATTTGATTATGTATTATTATATTAATAAAAATATTTAATTTTTATATTGATTATCTCAAAAACTTTATAAATAATAACATATTACTAAATAATCATATAAAGACTCTTTTATATTAACAGTATATCAAAATTAATATTATATATACCCAAATATGACTTATTGTATTAGAAATAGACTGCAACTTCAGATGAATTTTAATCCAACGGCGCTATATGTTACGGATGTTTCTCGTAAAAACTACAATTATCTTGAGTGGTTTTATATATATATATATATATATATATATATATATATATATATATATATATATATATATATATATATATATATATATATTAACAAATGAAAGATTAAAAAATAAAAGGATCAAAGGAATTCAACGGTTGTAATATTTCATAATCGAATTTGTACCAAACAAATTCATACCAAAAAGCAATTTTAATTTTAATTACAATATTAAAGGTTTGAGTTTTAAAGTCATCAATTTGAGAATGAGTTCATTAACCACTACTTCCGACTTAAAATTGCATGAATAATTTTAATGGAAAATGATATGTGGATGCAAAAATTATGATGCACACGCGACACGTACAACCAAAAAGTAAGGAGAAGGATACAAAATCGTATGTCATACTCCACATACAGCGAAAAAAATAAAATAAATTTACAAAAAAAAAAGGGAATAATTTCAATTCCCGCATGTAGCTATCATTCCCTCCTATGCTCTGAAACACAGCTTCTCCCTTACCCATCATCTCCCTTAATCTAAAACTATAGCTATCATTTCCTCCCCAAACACATCTTCTCCCTCACTCTAAAACTCTAAACAGAAGTAGAAGTGATAGCGACACTAGCAAGTATAGCGGGTAGTATAAGTAATAAAATGTGAGTAGAGTATTATTCCCATAGGGATTGACTCAACCGACTACCCATTTCTAAACTTAGAAACTATTTAGGCATTCTAAATAAAGAAAGAGAGTATCACAATTAACAAAACAAAATTTAATAAGATTACAATAATAGAAAATCAAATAAAATGAAAATGCAAAACAAGTATAGAGGATAACAAAGGCAAGAGCACTAGGGGTCCAATTTTACCTAGTTATTCCTATGATTATTGAGCTCCTTTTTTAATGAATATCTATCTAATCAATTAATGGAGAGGGATTTCTAATCTAATTGGTACCTAATTCCTCTAGCCCGCCAATCCTCCCCAGATTTTAAAACTTAATTGATTCCTCAACTTGAATCCTAAAACTAAAAGTATTACTGATTTATTAATCTCTTTACAAAGCTCCACGAAATCCCTAATCTCTATCTATTAAGAATTAAGGTTTCTATTTCATTATCTCAATTATATACCTAGATACTTCTTAGTTTCCATAATTCTGATCAATCTATGTGTTGTGAATCTACAAATAACATTAAGAATGGATAATAGAAACTCAATTGAGTCAGAAAGAATTCATTAAAATAATATTAATTATATTATTTTCTTTTAGGTTTTGAAATTTTTTTGGGGGTTATGTAATAATCAAATATTATTATTTTTTTAATTATATATATAATTACTACTAATATAATAATTACTATAGAAAGTATATGTGTAAGACATAATCCATTAATTAATCTATTTCATTCACAAATAATATATCGTTTAGTCTTATAATTCCTCGGGTGCTAATAAAACTATTTTAGTGAAATTTAAATAAGGATTTTGGAGGATCTGATTGTATTTGACTTTTTTTTTTTAGTTTTAATAATTTATTAAATAATAATAATATTGATTATTATCTATAATTAATAGATATATTAATACTATAATACTTATTTTTAGTATTATATTAATTATTTTGTTTCAAATATATATATATATATATATATATATATATTATTCTATATTTTAGTAGAATATATATTTTTAATTCTAATATTATACTCTATATTAATTATGTGTGTGTGTGTATATATATATAATTCTTAATATGTTCTAATATAGGTTAGACATATATATACAACAATATACAATAAAGATTGTAATAATATAAAAAAAATTCTTTTCTTAAAGAACAAAATGTTTGTTATGCTCAATGTAAAATTGAAAATCTCAAATAGTTTTATTCATAACATAAGTTAGATCATCATCTTAGTACAAGGTATTTAGCAAATTAACATATTTAACAAATATAAATCCATAGACATAGTGTATATACTAAACATAAATCAAAGAGAGAAAAGAAAAGAAGAATAAATCCCAATCATGCGACTCTTCCTCCTTGATGTAGCCAGCAAAGCCAAACTCCTCCTCGATGCCTCCCAAGAGAATTAAATGAGAAGAGAATATAACATAGCCAAAAGATAGCAAAAGATGGCCAAGAGAGGCCAAGAGGCCAACCAAAGACCAAGACCCCCAAGACTCCCCCCTTCAACCCCTTTGAAAAATTGCTTTTATTCTTTCCTTTATTCTAGAATTTGTTAGATGAGAAAAAATAAGATAAGATCTTAAATTATCTCTCCAAGATTTTGTTTTTATCCTCTCTTAATAAATGCTTAGGGCTAAAATAATTATTTTTTCATCTAATTTGATCCAAGTCGTAGCTTTAGTATAGAGGTTGTGTCAAAATGGTTCTAAGTTGTATCCCAATTGGGCCCAAATGGCTCATAATAGCCCAATTCGCATTTGGTACTTGAATGATATTAGACTATTGACTTCTAAGTTCTTTAACTCTTAAACGATTTGGAATTTGCTCTTGGCCCAGAAACATAAAGTTGTATAAAATTGAATTAACTTTCCAACATCGCAAAGAGCACCTCAATTAGACTTCTATAGCTCAAGATATTTGCAAAATACTAGGCAGATGTTAAGCTAAACAACATCAGGACAACAGCAAGCTTTAGGGTGCAGCAATGTGTAAGAACTAGGTTTTGGGCTGAACATCAGAGTTGTAGAGCACTTTATAAGCTTTCTAGAGAATCCTCACTTGTCTCAATTTGATCGCTATAAGAGAGATATGAATTTTTTGACTGTAGTGCTTCCAAAAATAAATTCAAATAAGCTTCAAAACTCTTTTATTTAGCTCAAAAAATGCTTCTCTTGCAAAACTGAAAAAAATAAACTTCCAAGCCATCAAATTCACATAAAAATTACCAATTTAACATTAGTATCGATAATTTCACAAAAGTCCAAATACGATATGCAGATTGCCTAATTTCTTTAAAATTAAAGTATGCAAAACCATGTCAAATTAAGTACTAAATGAGTATATATTATACACTTATCAAGAATGACAATAAATCAGCCAACAAGTGCATTTGGATGAAAATTAAGCTAAATGAAAAGTTACCAATATTTCCAATCAATTATAAAAATTTTGTAAACCGATTACCAACAAATTGTCCTTGGTTTCCAACACATGCAAACATGGTGGATTAACTTTTTCTTCAAATCTTGGTTAATAGGAAGAACAATTAAACTTCTCAAACACACAAATCAACCTACAAGTGAATTTAGTTTAAATTTAACAAACTAAAAGTTACCATCATATTCGATAAGTTACCAACATACTATGGACAAGTTATCAACAATTTTTCCTAGGTTACCACATATCCAGGTATAATAGATTTACTTTTTTATTCAAATATTTGTTGTTGGGGAAAATTATTAGAGTTCTCAAACCCACAAATCAGCTCACAAGGGTATTTAGTTAAAAATGAAGCCATATGAAAGTTACCAACATTTTCAGTCAGTTACCAATATATTGTGAGCAAGTTATCAACAATTTGGCAAAGGTTACATTATATCAGGTATAGTAGACTTGTTTTCTTCCTCAAATCTTTGTTATTGGGAGGAAATATTAGAGTTCTCAAACTCATAAATCAACCGACAAGTGCATTTGGTTGAAAACTAAGCCAAGTGAAAAGTTACCAATATTTTTGGACAGTTACCAACATATTGTGAACAATTTTCTTTTTTTAGTTGAAACCACAGGTATCCTCTTACCGGAGGCAATCATGCTCGAGTCAAGTAGACCTTCCGAGTTTTAATGCAGCTGTATACTCAAACCTCGAACTCGAGACCTTTGGTTAAGCTAACACAGCCCACCGCCAGTTGAGCTACATGCTCATTGGTACATGTTGTGAGCAAATTACCAACAATTTTGCTCAGGTTACCACACCACACATCCATGTATGGTAGATTTGTTTTTTTATTCAAATCTTTGTTATTTGGAGGAATTATTAGAGCTCTCAAATCCACAAATCAGCCCATAAGTGTACTTGATTGAAAATTAAGCCAACTAAAATATTACCAATATATTATAAACAAGTTACCAATAATTTGGTCCAGGTTATCAACACATCCAACTACAGTAGATTTACTTTCTTCTTTAAATCTTTGTTATTCGAAGGAATTATTAAAGTTTTCAAACCTACAAATCAGACCACAAGTGCTTTCGGTTGAAAATTAAACCATATGAAAAATTACTAACATTTCCAATCAGTTACCAATATATTGTGAACAAGTTATTAATAATTTGACCCAGGTTACCAATACATCTAAGTATAGTAGAATTGTTTTCTTATTCAAATCTTTATTATTAGGAAGAACTATTAGAGTTCTCAAACTAATAAATCAACCCATAAGTACATTTAGTTAAAACCTAAGCCAAATAAAAAGTTATCAATATTTTCGGTAAGTTACCAATATATAGTGAATAAGTTACTGACAATTTGGCCTAGGTCATCAACATATTCAATCATGATAAATTTGCTTTATTATTTAAATATTTGTTATTAGGAGGAATTATTAAAGTTTTCAAAACTAGAAATCAACCGACAACTACATTTGGACGAAAATTAAGCCAATTAAAAAGTTACAAATATTTTCGATCAGTTACCTATATTTTGTAAATCAGTTACCAACAAATTTATCTTGATTTTCGACATGTGCAAATATGGTGGATTAACTTTTTCTTCAAATCTTGGTTTCTAGGAAGAATTATTAAAGTTTTCAAACACTCCAATCAGCCTACAAATGAATTTGGATGAAAATTTAACAAATTTAAAAAGTTACCAATATATTCAATCAATTTCCAACATATTATGGATAAGTTACCAACAATTCTACCTAGATTATCACACATTAAAGTATAGTATATTTGTTTTTTATTCAAATCTTTGTTGTTGGAAAGAATTATCAAAGTTCTCAAACTCACAAATTTGCCTATAAGCGCATTTGGTTAAAAATTAAGTCAATTGAAAAGTTACTAATATGTTGTGAACAAGTTAATAATAATTCAGCCTAAGTTACATCCAAATATACTAGACTTGCTTTCTTCTTCAAATATTTGTTATTAGGAGGACTTTTTAGAGTTTTCAAATACACAAATTAGTCCACAAGTATATTTCAATGAAAATTAAGTTAATTGAAAAGTTACCAACACATTTGGTCAATTACCAACACGTAGTGAACAGGTTACCAACAATTTGACCTAAGTTACCAATATATTCAAGCATAGTATATTTGCTTTCTTCTCCAAATCTTTGTTACTGAGAGGAATTATTAGATTTTCAAACCAAAAAATAAGCCCACTAGTACATGTGGATGAAAATTAAGCCAACTGAAATGTTACTAACAACTCTGGTCAGTTACAAATATTTTCTAAACTAATTACCAATACTAGTAGATATAGTAGATTAACTTTTTCTACAAATCTTGGTTACTAAAAAGAATTACTAAAGTTTCCAAATACACAAATTAGCCCACAAGTGAATTTAGATGAAAATTTAACAAATTAAGAAGTTACCAACATATTTGTGTAATTACCAATATATTGTGAACAAGTTACCAACAATTTGGCCAAATTACGAACATATACAGATCAAGTAGATTTGCTTTCCTCGAATATTTATTATTGGGAGCAAATATTAGAGTTCTAAACCTACAAATCAACCCACAAAACATTTGGTTGAAAATTAAGTCAAATTAACTTACTCAGAATAAGTTGTCAATGATTTGGCCAATGTTACCAACACATATAGGTACAGTAGATTTGTTTTCTTCTTTAAATTTTTGTTATTGAGAGGAGTTATTAAAGTTCTCAAATACACAAATTAGACTACAAGTGTATTTAGTTAAAAATTAAGCCACCTTAAAAGCTACTTGCCTTTTCATTCAGTTACCAATATGCTATAAACAAATTATCAACAATTTGACCAAGGTTACCAACATATTCAGGTATAGTATATTTGCTTTCATCTTCAAATCTTTGTTATTAGGAGGAATTATTAAAGTTTTCAAGCCCACAAATCAACCCACAAGTGCATTTGGATGAAAATTAAGCAATTGAAACGTTACTAACATTTTTAGTCAGTTACCAACATACTGTGAACAAGTTAACAATTTGACCGACATTGTCAACATATCCAAGTATAATAAATTTGTTTTCTCCTTTAAATCTTTGTTGTTACAGGGAACTATTACAGTTTTCAAATCCATAAATCAGCCACAAATTTGTTTTGATAAAAATTAAGTTAACTAAAAAGTTACCAATATTTCCTACAAGTTATCAACATTTTGCAAACCTGTTATTGAAAAATTGGTCAAGGTTAACAGTGCCTATCAATACAGTGGATTAACTTTATCTTCAAAACTTGGTTACTAGGAAAAGTATTAAAGTTCTCAAATATACAAATTAGCCTATAAATAAATTTGGATGAAAATTCAACAAACTAAAAAGTTAGCAATATATTTGGTTAGTTACCAATATATTGTGAACAAGTTACTTACAATTCGGTCCAAGTTACTAATTCATCTAGGTATAATATGTTTGCTTTCTTCTTTAATTCTTTGTTATTAGGAGGAATTGTTATAGTTTTCAAACCCACATTTCAACCCACAAGTGCATTTGTTAAAAATTAAATCAACTGAAAAGTTACCAATATTTTTTGTCTGTTTCCAACATATTGTAAACAAGTTACCAATAATTTGGCTTAGGTTTCCAATACATTCAAGTATATTAGATTTGATTTCTTTTTCAAATTTTTGTTATTGAGAGGAATTATTAGAGTTCTCAAACCAACAAATTAGCCCGCAAGCACATTTAGTTGAAAATTAAGCCAATTAAAAAATTACCAATATATTGTGAATAAGTTACCAACAATTTATACTAGGTTACGAACATATGTAGGTGCAAAACATTTGCTTTATTCGTCAAACCTGTTTTATTACTAGGAATTAGTAGAGTTTTCAAATCCACAAATCAGACAACAAGTACATTTGATTAAAAATTAAGCAAACTAGTTTCAAAAATTTCTAGTTACTAGCATGCTGTGAGCAATTTCCTAATAATTTGACTCTGTTATCAACATATCTAGCTATAGTAGATTTGCTTTCTTTATCGAATCTTTGTTATTGGGAGGAATTATTAGAATTTTCAAACTAACAAATTAGCCCACAAATACATTTGGATTAAAATTAAGCCAACTAAAAAGTTATCAATATTTCTGGTCAATTGCTAACATTTTGTAAATTAGTTACCAACAAATTAGCAATATATGCAAGTATAGTAAATTACCTTCTTTTTTTTTTTTTGTCAAATCTTAGTTACTAAGAGGAATTATTAATGTCTCAAATACAAAAATAAGATCATGAGTGAATTTGGATGAAATTTAACAAACTGAAAAGGAACCAACATATCTGGTTAGTTACTAATACATTGTGAACAAGTTATCAATAATTTTGCCCAGGTTACCAACACATCCAAGTATAATAGATTTGTTTTCTTTTTCAAATATTTGCTATTAATATAAATTATTAGAGTTCTCAAATCCAAAGATCAGTTCAGAAATGCATTTGTTGAAAATTAAGCTAATTAAAAACTGATCAATATTTTAGTCAATTACCAATATATTGTGACCAAATTACCAACAACATGGCCAAGGTTACAAACACATTTAGGTATAGTAGAATTGCTTTCTTTTTCAAATTTTTGTTATTGGAAAGAATTATTAGTGTTTTCAAACCAACACATTAGACGACAAATGTATTTAGTTAAAAATTAAACCAATTAAAAAATTATCAATATTTCTAAATAGTTACTAACATATTATAAATAAGTTACCAACAATTTGGCTTAAGTTACCAACGCATCTACATATAGTGGATTTGCTTTCTTATTCAAATTTTTGTTATTAGGAGGAATTATTAGAGTTTTTGAACCCATAAATCAGCCACAAGTGCATTTGGATGAAAATAAGCCAAATGAAAAGTTATTGAAATTTCCGGTCATTAACCAACTTTTTGTAAGCTAATTATCAACAAATTGGCCAATGTTACTAATATGTGCTGATATAGTAGATTAATTTTTTCTTCAAATCTTCATTACTATAAGGAATTATTAAGGTTTTCAAATACACAAATCAACTTACAAGTGAATTTGGATGAAAATTTAACAAATTAAAAAGTTACCAATATTTTCGATTAGTTACCAATATGTTGTGAATAAATTATCATCAATTTGCCCAAGTTACAACACATCTAGGTATAGTAGATTTGCTTTATTTTTCAACTCTTTATTATTTGGAGAAATTATTAGAGTTCTCAAATCTACAAATTAGCCTAGAAGAGTATTTAGTTGAAAGTTAAACCAATTGAAAAGTTACCAAAATATTTTCGGTCAATTACTAACATATTGTAAATAAGTTACGACTAATTTAGCTCAAGTTTCCAATACATTCATGTATTTGTTTTATTCTTCAAATTCTTGTTATTGAGAAGCATTATTAGAGTTCTCAAACTCACAAATCAGTCCCACAAGTGAATTTGGTTGAAAACTAAATCAATTTAAAAGTTACCAATATTTTCGGTCGGTTACTAACATGATGTGAACAAGTTATCAATAATTTGATTAAGATTATCAACACATTTAGGTATAGTAGATTTGTGTTCTTCTTCAAATCTTTGTTATTGGAAGGAATTATTAAAATTTTAAAGCCCAAAAGTGCATTTGGATGAAAATAAGCCAAATGAATTGTTACTGATATTTTCGGCCTGTTACTAACTTTTGTAGGCCAGTTATTAACAAATTAGCCAACATTACCAATACATCATAATATAGTATATTAACTTTTTCTTTAAATATTGGTTACTGGAAGGAATTATTAAAGTTCTCAAATACATAAATCAGTCTATCAGTAAATTTGAATGAAAATTTAACAAACTTAAAAGTTACCAAATTTCGGTCTATTGTCAATATATTGTAAATAAGTTATCAACAATTTGCCTAGATCACCAACATATCTACATATAGTACATTTGCTTTCTTCTTCAAAATTTTTGTTATTGGAAAGAATTATTAAAGTTATCACACTCACAAATCTATCCAAAAGAGTATTTGATTAAAAGTTATGCCAACTAACATGTTACCAACATTTTGATAAGTTACCGATACATTATAAACAAGTTAATAACAATTTGGTTCAAGTTTCCAATACATCTAGTTATCTTAGATTTGTATTCTTCTTCAAATCCTTATTATTGAAAGGCATTATTAGAGTTTTCAAATTCATAAATAAGCTTACTGTTGCATTTAGTTGGAAATTGAACCAACTAGACAGTAATCAATATTTTTTATCAATTACCAACATGCTGTGAACAATTCACCAACACATTCAAGTATGGTAAATTTGCTTTCTTCTTTATATTTTTATTATCAAGAAGAATTTTTAGAATTCTCAAATTCACAAATTAGCCACAGGTGTATTTCAATATAAATTAAGTCAACTGAAAAGTTGCCAACATTTACGGTTAGTTTTCAACATTTAGTAAACTAGTTATCAATAAATTGACCAAGGTTACTAGTAAGTGCAGATATGGTATATTTTCAAATCTATATAACTCCAAGTGGTTGGCCAAGTAGAGCAAGATAGGGTCTTATATTTGACAGGTCGCAGGCTCGAGCCCCCACTCGACTTCTTGGGATGAGGTAAATGTAAGTTTTTCTGTAAGTGCTCTTTGATCCCGGAGACTTTTCTTGCCTTGGATTCGGGCATCATCCCCTTATCCTAAATTTATGTTCACAAAAAAAAAAAAACTTCAAATATGTGTTTCTAGGAATAATTATAAAATATCCAAATCACACAAATCAACCCATAAATAAATTTGGATGAAAATTTAACAAATTTAAAAGTCACTAATATGTTGTGAATAAGTTATCAATAATTTGGCCAAGTAGATTTATTTTCTTCTTCAAATCTTTGTTATATGGAGAAATTATTAAAGTTGTCAAATCCACAAATTAGCCCACAGGTACATGTGGTTAAAAATTAAACCATCTAAAATGTTACAAATATTTCTAGTTAGTTACTAATTTTTTGTGAATTAGCTACCACGAAATTGGCTAATGTTACAAACACGCGTAGGCATAGTAGATTAACTTTTTCTTTAAATGTTGGTTAATAGGAGGAATTATTAAGATTATCAAATACACAAATTAGCTTAGAAGTAAATTTCGATAGAAATTTAACAAACTTAAAAGTTACCAATATTTCCAGTTAATTACTAATATGTTATGAATAAGGTACCAATAATTTGCCCAGGTTATCAACATATTGGGGAAAAGTAGATTTACTTTCTTTTTCAAATCTTTGTTATTGGAAAGAATTATTAAAGTTCTCAAACCAACTGATAAGTTATCAATATATCCTGCCAGTTATCAATATGTTGTGAACAAATTATCAACAATTTTTCCTAGCTTCTTGTAAATCCAGTTATAGCATATTCGTTTTCTTCTTCAAATATTTGTTATTAGGAGTAACTATTAGAGTTCTAAAACCGCAAATCAGTGCACACAAGTGTATTTGGTTGAAAATTAAGCTAACTAAAAAATTAACAATATTTTCAGTTAGTTACCAACATATTATGAATAAGTTACAGATAATTTAATAATTTGGCCTAGGTTACCAATATATCTAGGAATAGCAAATTTGGTTTTTTCAAATATTAGTTATTGGAAGGAATTATTAGAGTTTTTTAACCCACAAATCAGCTCATAAGTATATTTGGTCAAAAAATAAGACAACTAATATGTTGTGAACAAAGTTATAAACAATTTGTGTCGGGTTACCAATACATCCAGATATAGTAGATTTGATTTCTTCAAATATTAGTTATTAGGATAAATTATTAGAGTTTTGAAATCTAAAAATCAGTTCACAAGTGCATTTGGTTGAAAATTAAGCCAACTAAAAAGTTTTCAATATTTCTTATCAATTACCAAAATATTGTGAACAAGTTATTAACATTTTCGGGTATAGTAAATTTGTTTTCTTCTTCAAATCATTATTATTAGGGGAATTATTAGAGTTCTTAAACCTACAAATTAACCCACAAGTACACTTGAATAAAAATTATACCAACTGAAAAGTTATTAATATTTTCGGTCAGTTACCAATATTTTGTAAACTAGTTACCAATAAATTAGTCAATGTTACCAACACATGCAGATATAATAGATTAGCATTCAAATATGGATAAATTATAAAAGTTCTCAAACTCACAAATCACTAACAAATGAAGTTGCATGAAAATTTTAAAACTAAAAACTTATCAATATATCCGGTCAGTTACCAACATATTACGAATAAGTGACCAACAGTTACCATGTCAAGTAGAATTATTTACTTCTTCAAATCCTTGTTATTGGAAGACATTATTAGAGTTCTTAAACCCCACAAATCAGCAGACAATTGCATTTCATTGAAAATTAAATTAACTAAAAATTTACCAATATTTTTTATCAGTTACCAACATATCTAGGCATAATAGATGTGCTTTCTTCTTCATATCTTTATTATTGGGAGGAACTTTTAGAATTCTCAAACCCACAAATCAGCTCACAAGTGCATTTGAATAAAAATTAAGCTACTTGAAAAGTTATTAATATTTTTTGTCAGTTACCAACATTTTATAAACTATTTATTAACAATTTGGACAAAGTTACCAATAACAGTAAATATAGTATATTAACTTTTCCTTCAAATCTTTGTTGCTATGAATAATTACTAAAGTTTTCAAACACACAAATCATCTTACAAGTGAATTTAGATGAAAATTTAACTTAATGAAAAGTTACCAATGTATCTCGGTAGTTACCAACATATTATGAAAAAGTTACTAATAATTTAGCCCAAGTTACCAACATATCCCAAGATAGTAGATTTGGTTTCTGTTTCAATATTTTTGTTATTGAAAGAAATTATTAAAATTCTTCAAGTCGCAAACCCATCCATAAGTGCAATTACCAATATTTTGTAAACTAGTTACCAATAAATTAGTCAATGTTACCAACACATGCAGATATAATAGATTAGCATTCAAATATGGATAAATTATAAAAGTTCTCAAACTCACAAATCACTAACAAATGAAGTTGCATGAAAATTTTAAAACTAAAAACTTATCAATATATCCGGTCAGTTACCAACATATTACGAATAAGTGACCAACAGTTACCGTGTCAAGTAGAATTATTTACTTCTTCAAATCCTTGTTATTGGAAGACATTATTAGAGTTCTTAAACCCCACAAATCAGCAGACAATTGCATTTCATTGAAAATTAAATTAACTAAAAATTTACCAATATTTTTTATCAGTTACCAACATATCTAGGCATAATAGATGTGCTTTCTTCTTCATATCTTTATTATTGGGAGGAACTTTTAGAATTCTCAAACCCACAAATCAGCTCACAAGTGCATTTGAATAAAAATTAAGCTACTTGAAAAGTTATTAATATTTTTTGTCAGTTACCAACATTTTATAAACTATTTATTAACAATTTGTACAAAGTTACCAATATCAGTAAATATAGTATATTAACTTTTCCTTCAAATCTTTGTTGCTATGAATAATTACTAAAGTTTTCAAACACACAAATCATCTTACAAGTGAATTTAGATGAAAATTTAACTTAATGAAAAGTTACCAATGTATCTCGATAGTTACCAACATATTATGAAAAAGTTACTAATAATTTAGCCCAAGTTACCAACATATCCCAAGATAGTAGATTTGGTTTCTTTTTCAAAATTTTTGTTATTGAAAGAAATTATTAAAATTCTTCAAGTCGCAAACCCATCCATAAGTGCATTTGGTTAAAAACTAAGTCAACTAAAAAGTTATCAATAATTTTAATCAATTACCAATATATTGCAAATAAATTACCAACAATTTTGCCCAAACCTATGCAGGTATAACAAATTTGCTTTCTTCTTCAAGTCTTTGTGGTTGGGAGAAAATATTAGAACTCTCAAACCTGCAAATCTACCCATAAGTGCATTGAATTGAAATTAAGTTAACGAAAAAGTTATCAAAATATTATGAACAAGTTACAAATAATTTGGCGAAGCATACCAAATCTTCAGAATAGTAGATTTGCTTTCTTCTTTAAATTTTTGTTATTAAGAGGAACTATTAAAGTTTTCAAAACTATAAATCAAACTACAAGTGCATTTGGTTGAAAATTAAGCTAACTTAAAAATTACCGACATTTTAATTAAGTTACCAACATGATGTGAATAAGTTATCAAAAATTTGACCCAGTTACCAACACATTTAGGCATGGTAGATTTGTTTTCTTCTTTAAATCTTTATTATTGGGAGGAATTATTAGAATTTTCAAATTCATAAATCAGCCCACAAGTGCATTTGAATGAAATTAAGTCAATTGAAAAGTTACCAAAATTTTTGATCAATTTCCAACATGTTGTGACCAAGTTACCAACAATTTGGTTGAGGTTACTAGTTCATCCAAATATAGTAGATTCGCTTTCTTCGTCAAATCTTTGTTATTGAAAAGAATTATTATAGTTTTTAAACTCACAAATTAGCCCATAAGGGCATTTTGATGAGAATTAAGCTAACTGAAAAGTTATCAATATTTTTTATTAGTTGCTAACATTTTGTAAATTAATTACCAACAAATTAGCAAAACATGCAAGTATAGTAGATTACCTATTTTATCAAATCTTGGTTATTAGGGGGAATTATTAAAGTTCTCAAACACATAAATCAGCCCATGATTGAATTTGGATGAAAATTTAACAAACTGAAAAGTAACCGACATATTCGATTAGTTACCAACATCTTGCGAATAAGTTATGAACAATTTTGCCAAGGCTAATGCACATCCAAGTATAGTAAATTTATTTTCTTCTTCAAATATTTGTTATTTGGAGGAATTATTAGAGTTATCAAACTCACAAATCAGCTCACAAGTGCATTTATAGAAAATTAAACCAACTAAAAAGTTACCAATATATTGTGAACAAGTTACCAACAATTTGGCTTAGTTTAACAACATGTCCAGGTATAGTAGAATCACTTTCTTCTTCAAATGTTTTTAGGAAAAATTATTTAAGTTCTCAAATCCACAAATCAGCCCACAAATGCATTTAGATGAAAAATAAGCCAACTAAAAAGTTATCAATATTTTTAGTCAGTTTTTAACATATTGTTAACAAATTACCAATAAATTAGCCCAAGTTACCAATATATCAAAGTATAGTATATTTATTTTCTTTTTCAAATCTTTGTTATTGGGAGGAATTATTAGAGTTTTCATATGCACAAATTAACCCACAAGTGAATTGGAAGAAAATAAGCCAAATAAAAAGTTATCAATATTTTCGATTCAGTTGGTTACCCATTTTTTGCAAACTAGTTTCTAACAAATTGGCTAACATTACCGGCACGTTCTGATATAGTAGATTAACTTTTTCTTCAAATCATGGTTGATAGGAGGAATTATTAAAGTTCTCAAACACATAAATTAGGTCACAAGTGAATTTGGATAAAAATTTAACAAATTGAAAAGTAACCGACATTTTCGGTCAGTTACCAACATGTTGTGAATAATTTACTAACAATTTGCCCAGGTTACCAACACATTCAAGTATAATAGATTTGGTTTCTTCTTCAAATTTTTATTATTGGGAGGATTTATTAGAGTTCTCAAATCCACAAATCAGCCTAGAAGAGCATTTGGTTGAAAATTGAGCCAACTGAAAAATTATCAACATTTTCGATCAGTTACCAATATATTGTGAACAAATTACCAAAAATCTAGCCTTCCAATACATCCAAGTATATTATAGACTTGCTAGATCTTTTTCAAGTCTTTGTTGTTAGGAGGAATTATTAAAGTTCTCAAACTACAAATTGGCCCACGTGCATTTGGTTGAAAATTAAGCCATTTGAAAAGTTACCAATATTTCCAGTTAGTTATCAACTTTTTGTAAATTAGTTACCAACAAATTGACTAAAGTTACCAACACGTGTAGGTATAGTAGATTAATTTTTTCTTCAAATCTTGATTATTAGGAGGAATTATTAAAGTTCTCAAACAAGCAAATCAGTTCGCAAGTGAATTTGGATTAAAATTTAATAAACTGAAAAGTTACTAATATTTCTGGTTAGTTACTAACCTGTTGTGAGTAAGTTATGAATAATTTGGCCTAGGTTACCAGCATATCTAGGCATAGTAGATTTATTTTTTATTTTTTTCCAAATCTTTGTTATTAAAAGGAATTATTATAGTTTTTAAACCCGCAAATGCATTTGGATAAAAATTAAACCAAGTGAAAAGTTTTCAATATTTCCAGTTAGGTACTAATATTTTGCAAACTAGTTACCAATAATTTGGCTCTAGTAATCAAAACTTCTAGGTATAGTAGATTTGTTTTCTTTTTCAAATTTTTTTTATTAAGAGGAATTATTATAGTTTTTAAACCCACAAATGCATTTGGATAAAAATTAAGCTAACCGAGAAGTTTTTAATATTTCCTGTCAGTTACTAATATTTTGTAAACTAGTTACCACTTACCAACAAATTGGCCAACATTAATAGCACATGAATGTATAGTAGATTAACTTTTTCTTCAAATCTTTGTTATTTAGAAGAATTATTAAAGTTCTCAAACACATAAATCAGCTCATAAGTGAATTTGGATAAAAATTTAAAAAATTGAAAAATTACCAATATATCCAGTCAACTATCAACATGATATGAACAAGTTACTAACAATTTAGATCAGGTTTATCAACACATCTTGGTATAATAAATTTGCTTTCTTCTTCAAATATTTGTAATATATTGGAAAGAATTATTAAAGTTTTCAAAATCACAAATTAGCCCCCAAGTGCATTCAATTGAAAATTAAACCAACTGAAAAGTTACCAATATTTTCTATCAGTTACCAAAATTTTGTGAACTAATTACCAATAATTTGGTCAAGATTACCAATACACACAAGTATAGTAGACTTGTTTTCTTCTTTAAATCTTGGTGGTTACTAGGAGGAATTATTTGAGTTCTAAAACACACAAATCAACCGACAAATGTATTTGGTTAAAAATCAAAACAATTGGAAAGTTACCAACATATCCAGATAGTAACTAACATTTCAAGAAGAAATTATCAATAATTTAGCACAGATTACCAATAGATGCTGCTGTAAATCATGGTTATTATTAGAAATTATTAGAGTTCTTGAACACATAAATCAGCCCACAAGTGTATTTAGTTAAAAATTAAACCAATTGAAAGATTACCAATATATCCAGATAATTATTAATGTTTGAAAAAGAAATTACCAACAATCTTGCTTAGGCTACCAACACATGTAAGTGTAGTAGATCTATTTACTTCTTCAAATTCTTACGAAGAATTATTAGAGTTCTCAAATACACAAATCCGCTTACAAGTTCTCTAACAACAAATCACAGAGAAGTTATTATCAAGTTGACCCAGGTTACAAATTAAAATGTTGAATGAGTTACAAACACTGAGTTGAACATACTTGGCTCGGTACTCATTGCCAGGATTAAAAAATGCTAATCTCGTTCAATGATCACATGCATCGCATTAAATATATATATATATATATATGACATTCATATTCGGTAGTCCATCATAAACCAACTGTTCAGTTCATAGAAAATTAAGATAAACTAAACCAATAGTAAGAAACAACAAAATGCTTTCATATAAAATTGAAATCGAATTCAGTAGGCCTGTGATAAGGTGGCTCTAGCAGCACGCCTTTCTAGTGCCTTCAATTTATTTGCTTCGATACAAGTCCCCTGCTTTTTGGTACCTCAGCTTTGCTGGACAGGCTGACTCCCATATTTGGGACTTCATTTGATTTCTCTTCAATCACACTACTTTTGGAAACCATACTACTGCCAATCACATTGCGCATGGACTGACAAGGTTCCTCCAATAAAAAGGCAAGGTAATTCCTCAATTAAGACAATGACAGTAATTTATTGCTTAAAATTTTTAACCATTTGGTTCAATTTAACAATTACGCATAACTGGCTAACTGCAAATATTGATGTACTAATATACAATTTTCCGAAGAATTAATGGCATTATACGTCATAATAAAGGCATAAATACAAAAAAAAAAAAAAGAGACATAAAGAAAAGGAAGGATAAAATGAATATGAACCAGATGCCTGAGTAGATTCTGATGAAAGCATATGAGAGTATGAAGTTGTATATAGCAAGGGTTGTTAGTTGTTACTCTTGCATTCTAATATCACTCTTCTCGCTTTTTTCCTGTATGCTGCTGGACAAGAACAACAACACAACCCAACCTAAAATTTTTTCTAAACAATTTAAATTACTCATGATCTTCATGCAAATTTTTGAGAATCAGTATTCTTAAAGTATATGGTTTACATCTTTTTTCACCTCGATGGATTTAGATCAATTCTTGAAAGAGTTTATTTTGCCAAGCAAATCATTCAAACGTGTTTTTAGAATATACAAAACATATTACATGATGATAATAAGCAAACTTTTTTAAATCAAACTTCCTTTTGTAGCTTTGTCATATATATCATTAAGCATGTCTTCTTGAATGTCATCACCATTTTGGGGTTTTGAAAACAAATCTCTCTCTTGACGGTCTGTTTCCCTATCTTCTATACATACAGTAAAGCCCCAAATTAATGAATTAGCAGAGAAGGTTGAGCATATACATGAAAGTAATAAATAAAAGGCTTATATATGTTTTTAGTTTCTCTGAAAAAAATTTTGGATTTTGGTCCCTCTTTTTTCTAATATTATGATTTTAGTCCTTATTGTTCTAAATTTTGATCCGTATAAGTATTTAAAATACTTATTTAATCCTTACGATTGTTAAAAATTTTGTTTTTATCCTTATACATATTTTATGAATCTTATTCTAGTCCTTATAAACATCAACATGTAATAGTGTTAGTGACGGGGACCAAAAATATAATATTAGAAAAATGAGGGACCAATAGCCAAAAAAATTTTTAGAATGATTAAAATAAAAATAACTTATATTTATAAGGATAAAAAATATATTTAAATCTAAATAAAACTTAATAATTCTTCTAGTCAAATTATCACAGTACTCTTCTAGTGATACGAAATCTCTAAATATATTCCTTACACTTTTTTCATGATATGATTCAGTTAAGAACAACTTGCATCACAAAATTCATTCAGGGTCTCTGCCTTAATATCTATCATCTAAATAAGTATATAAACTCATCAATCACCCAAAACACGCAAAATAATTTGAACCACACACACACACAGAGCAACCAGAAATCTTAGTGAAGAACTTAAATATGAAGCAGCTATGGAGAGGACTCTCTCCTCTATCACAACCAACTGATTCAAACCATTAATTAAAGAGAAATTAAGCTAAATTAACTAAACCATAACCCTTCCTAAGATTTGTAAGACCATAATCTTATGCAATAGTCCCTACCACAAAAGTCAAAACTCTCTGTTGCACTCTTCCCTTTTTTATTCTTATTTCACTTGTTTTTTTGTATTGGTTTTTTTTTTTTTTTTTTGGTTCTAAGGAGCTCCTAATAGAGCTAAAGAGATAGAAAAAAGAATGGGCATGTAGGAGTCAAACTCTTGATGACCCAACACCAACATTCCCTTGGTACAATGACCAAAGAAAATGCCACTTGAGTTACAGCACATTGACTTTTTGTATTGGTTACATTAGAGGGTTGAAGCCTAAAATAGAAAGACAAAGAAAAAGAAAAAGAAAAAACTAAGAATGAAAAGAAATAACTCAGGAGTTGCTACTTCCAAAACATCTACATTCAAAGTGACCAAAAAAAAAAATCAAAATGGAGAAATATTTATTGGAAACATCATATTATTTTGATGTTATCATCCTTTAATCTATACACCCTAATATATCCTATTATGTTTTATATAACACTGGAGACAACCTTAACACAAATAGTTGAAGACTACTATTATCTTGGACATGTTGAGTTCAATATTAAAGCTTTGTATATTATATCTTCTCTTCCGGTCTCGCACTCCTCTTGCTAATAGGTGTTATAGGAACAATCTGCCTAAGAGTGCAATTTAATCTCTCTACTATTTTTTTTCTTTTCTCATTAAACAAAATAATGATTTGTATATGATATTATTTTTATATTTATTGTTAATATTATATACACATATCAAAGTAATTCTATGCATCATACAGGAACTATACTAGCATAAAGTATAGGTCATAGGTGATCAAATTCTTCGAGTTTTTTCAAGTTAAAAAAATAAAAAATAAAAAATAAAAAATAAAAAGATATGCAAATAGATAAAAGTTAATTTCAGTCAAAAGTGACTCAATTAGATATATTATAATAATTATGATCAACTCCAAAATTATTCAGGATCACAAATTAAGATTCAATAATTGATACATTTAAAAAAAAAAAACCCAATCGCTTCATCATAAACCTATAACCTAAAAACAAAAATCTTCCACGAATGGAGACTATGATAGTTCTTTGCTCTCTTAAAACAATGGTAAAAACCAATGCATCTGCTTTTTTCGAACCTTGGAGCTTGCAAAATTTCTTCCAACTAACTTGTTCTTCTTCCTTTCTCTTGAACGAACTTTGCTCCTTACCTCAATTTTGATCGGCCCTCTAAAAATTTGTTGGTTTTCAATACGAAGATGACTCGATACGAAATGCAATTGGAAAGGATTCAAATGAGTTATATATAATGACATTTCATACCAAAAAAAAGAAAAGAAAAGAAAAAAGAAGAAAACATCAATTAGAGGAAATTACAAGTTAACATGCATGAATGTTTTTGGTGTTGACATAACCAATATCTAATTTATAATATCTATTTTAAAATTTATAATTAAAAATATTTAATAAAATGTGATAGTAAATTTTTTGAAGAAATTAATTTTGATACACCGATGGTATAAAAATATTTTATATTACCATTAAATTAGATACTTATTTTTGTAAGAATTTTAAAATAATGAGTGATTGAGTTAAATATCATTAATATATAATTGGATATTTCTATAATTTTTTTTACATTAATAATGCATATAAATTAAATTTTTTAATATATATATATATATATATATTAAATGTATATTATATTTATATATTATAAATAATTTAAATTATACTATATTTATATTAAATTTATAATTAATAAAACCATGATATATATCCTTAATAAGGCCTATTCTAGTCTACAAGAATGCAACCCAATTATTTTTTAAATAAAAAAATTAAATTAATGGCAAAAAACATATATAAAAAAAAAAACTAAACAATGGCACTTAAAACAAGTTAGGGTTACCGACCAAAAAAGGACCCAAAAAAAAAACAAAAACCTACTTAGTGAAACAGCATCGCTTTTCTCTCTTCCTTTCTCGAACCGACTCGGCCTCCTCTCCCTCTTAGTCTCTTGTTGTCGCCGCCGCCGACACGATCTCTCTCCCGTCGTTCTACGACCACCGTTGTTCTCTGCCACGCTCCCTTAGGTTCTCATCTTATCCTATTCATTTGTTAGTTCATTTTTCTGAATCAAAGTGTCTTTTTTTTTTTAAAAAAAAATTTAAATAAGGGATGTGAATTGGTGGGAAAACATGTGCTTTGCTTTTATTGAATGTTGTTGTGGTGATGTGTTTTCTTCTTTCTTGAAGGGATGTTTTGTCCCATCAATTTTTTGTTTTGAGTATGCCTATGGGTACAATGCTCATCTGCTGTTTGTTAAAATGCTTCAAAGGCATTGGACAGTGTTTCTCCTCTAATGATTATTCTTGGAATGTATACATGTATTGGATGTTTGGATTAGGACATTCTTTTTAGCAAGCATGTATTAACTTCAAGATGATTGAGAAGGTTTTGAAGGTCATATGTTATTTGTTCTGCTTTCAGAAACAGGAAGTGTCTAACGCCTTGTACAGCACTGATTACTTAACTGCTGTTTATGTTTGGTTAAAGTAGATAGTGATTTGCATGCAATCTGTCTTGCAATTTTATCTTAGAATCAGCCGTTTCAGAAACTCCTACTGATTGTTTTTTCTATTGTTGGAGATGTAATTTTGAATTATTAAGTTTGAATTTGATTTTATGATGTAGTATGTACTCTGCCAACTTTGGGAAAGCATAGTATTTTTTTTTTCAAGAAAAAAAAAAAAAGCGCCGTGCCAACATATAGCAAGCACGTTAGTACCTACTATAGGGTTGGTGTTGCCTGTTTAGCTTGCTGGCCTAAATGGCCATACCTGCTTCTTCTGCATACTACTGCACCTGCATATGCTGAGGTAGCTGAAGTACAACATGAGGTTTAGCTGGTTTTGTGATTTTTACCAGCAGAGGTTTTTTGTTCTTAGGGTTTGGTTAGAGAGATGGGGACCAAGGCAAAGAAAGCTATGAAGAAGAATTTGAAGAAGGCTAATGCTACTAGGCCATCATCTGCTTCCACCAACAAAGCAGATGGTCCTGATTTTTTGGTATGAATGTGAATGCATGCTGATAATGCTTGTGTGCTCTTGAATTCCCGCTTTTTTATTCTTTATTTTTTTCCGGTCAATTGTTTGTTTCATTGGTTAATTTTTTTTCCTTGTTAATTGCTGAAGCCCTTGGAAGGGGGTCCTGCTCGCAAACTCCCTGAACAGAAGCTGCTGGAGAGTGCTGCCACGGTCTTGTATATCGGTCGGATTCCACATGGGTTCTATGAGAAAGAGATGGAAGGTGCAACTCTTGTTTTATCATTCTTCATATACACACACACACACACACACACATACATATTTTCTTAGCTGGGATATGTGTTTGTAAATAAACTTAATTGTAGGTTTTTTCGGACAATTTGGAACCATCAAGAGATTGAGAATTGCGAGAAATAAAAGGGTAAAGTTCCGTAAACTTGTTTTCCTGTGTATCTGTGTTTGTTTAAACTTGTGTCAACTTGATGATAATTTGTGGCTTGCTGAGTTTGAGTTTACATTTAACTATTGTGTTAGTCTTATTTGGTAAATGGTTATTATAGATTCATTGATTATTTTGTAGAATGATTCATTCTGATATGTATAAATATATATTTTTTTTAATTTGGAGAAATTCAAAATGCAGAATGTTCAAAATGATCTTAATAGTTAATAGTTGTATTTAGCCCTCATTTCCTGCAAGACAAAGCTAGTGTGGATCAATATTTTGATAATTTTTCTTTGGATTGGTTCTTGACCGTTGGAAGGGCATATATTTCTTGAGTGATCAAGCTACTCGTGTTGTTGAATACATGAATTCGATAATATCTATTTGTTGTTTAGTTACATTTTTCAATGATAATTGAAGTTTTTATAGTTGATTGATATTAAGCATATCTGTTTCGTGATGTTTAACAGACAGGAAAATCAAGACATTTTGGGTTCATTGAATTTGAATCTCCTGAGGTAGTAATTGTTTCAGCTGATCTGTGTTGTGACTCGAGTTTATAATCTGTTATAAACTTATATTTCTTTGTGCTAATATCGCCTTGCTTTGTAGGTAGCGAAAGTTGTAGCTGATACTATGCACAATTATCTGCTTTTTGAACACCTTCTCCAAGTCCACTTGATACCCCCTGAGGATGTCCATCCAAAGTTGTAAGTTATTGATTCTTTTTCCACATCTATTCTCTTTTAAGGTTTCACACATTTTATCTTAGCATTACTGTCTGTTTCCTTTCTTTTCTTTTTTAAAAAACAAAGTTTTATTAGGAGAAAAAAAACACTATAGGATCAGAAATCCCCTGAAATGAGAGGGAAAAATTCGCTAGAAACTTTGTGAGATTTTCATTTGTCTGTCGTCCTTCCTGACAATTGAAAAATAAAAAAAAGAATAAAATACAATTGAGAGACCTCTTGAGATGATGCCTTGAGCAGAAACCCACATAGTAGCTAGGAAACAGAGCAGAACTCCCAAGAATCTTCCCTCCTTTCTTGTAGTTGTACCAAAGCTGGTACATAGGCATATCTGGTCACTTTTGACTGAACTAATTGCATATAATATGCATTGACAAAAGTTTTAAAAAAAAGAAAAAACAGTTTCATATTTTGAATATCAAGAGGATAATATGATATGTAGACTTGGGATTTCACTTTGTAGATGGAGAGGTTTCAATTACCGGTACAAGCCGGTGGATGCAGTCCAAATTGAACGAGAGCGACATGACAAGGTATCTAGTTGAATGAGGGGAGAAGTATATCCTTTAGATTTTTTCAGTCTGATTCTTAGCATTAAAGAAAGTATGTTATATTCTTTGGTGTTGTCTGTTCAGGAAAGAACCCTGGAAGAGCACAAGAAGTTGGTGGAAAAGATTTTGAAACGTGACAAAAAACGACGAAAAAGGATGGAGGCTGCTGGCATTGATTATGAGTGCCCTGAGATTGTGAGCTTTTTCCCTGTCAACCTTTATCAATCTTTGGTTGCTTAGTCATTTATTCCCCCCAGAAATAGGAAGTTTTATGTGTGGAATTTTATTCATGTTGTTATGTGTAATTGCTGTTGCAGGTGGGTAACATCCAGCCTGCTCCAAAGAAAATAAAGTTTGAAGACTAAGTAGGTAACCTTTCTTGTCTTCTTTAAAGGAGGAGATGCACTTTGTCAGGATGTATTTTTGCTATACCATAAAACATGAAAATATATTATTTTGCGGAATATCCTGTGAGTACATAGAGAACACAGTTCAATGATGTGGTTTGGTTGCCATCTTTCTTCCCTTGGATGTGATAGAGGAAGACTGCTGATCTACCATGTAATGAGGGTTGAAAAGAGGGATTGCTGTTTTAGAATTTTGAGTATTGGCAGTGAATTGTTATCTTTTCTAGTACTAGAGCCTACAGTTTTGAGATTTCCTTAACCTTGTATTCTCAAAAGTCAGTACTTATCAAAGCATTATGCTTTGGACCTCCACATATATTTCTTAGCTTCTGTTGCAGTTGATCGCTTCACTGTTTCAAACAGTGCTTTCTTCAATATTTTTTCTGTAGCTGTAGATTGTTGGCAAATGCAAGATATGCCAGTTTATTGAAATTAACATCCTGAAGATCAAGAGTTGTGAGTGTTGAGTTTGGGTATATGATCGGTAGATTAGGCTCGCCTTCCATAAAATCCTTCTTTGATGATTAGAAATTTAACTATATTGTTCTAAAGTTTTTATTCGTTCAATTTTAGCAAACATATTGAAAGAAAAAAAGACATATTTCTCTCGTGAAGTACATCCTATTTATATGTGTAGATTTTAATTTTTAATGATAACATTAACAGGGCATTTGATTAGAAATACCTTAAAATAAAAGCAGCCCAAACTGCATCTTAATGTCCATTGTAGGGGGCGCCTTGCAAGTGTAGCCAAGATTTTCGGAACAATAAGATTAATGCCAGACCCTTGTGGCAAAATCAGTATATTTACTGTGTTATGGATTGGACAAAAATTTGCCAAGCCCCTCCCCCCCCCCCCCCCCCAAAAAAAAAAAACCCTAAACCAAAAAAAAAAAAAAAAGGGGAAACGATTAGACAAAAACTTACAAGTCAACAAAGAAAAAGCATCAAGCTATAAGGAGTGAATTAGTAATAAGAGATTGAGTAATCTGCATTAGATTATAAGTTCAATTTTTAGTGCTACTATTGTACCAAAAAGCAATGAAAAAGCGTTGCGTTTTTCTTTGTCTTTGTAATTTTACCCATAAAATTCAAGCGTTGGGTTTGCCCTAATGAACTTGCCTGTTATCTCTTTATGTGCGTTTTTAGAAAAATTGTAGAATTAAAATTATATTAATAATTATTTTTTATATAATCAATTATATGAGAATTAATTTATATTTAAATATTTTAATTAAAAAATAATTTTAAGATAATCAATTTTATTTAAAATTGTATGAAAAATGTCATTTTTAAGTGGTAAAATTATTTAAAAAGGTATAAAATTATTTATATTATATAATATTTAATATTTAGAATTAATTTAATAAAAATATAATAATTCTAAAATAATCAATTTTTGCTTATAATTATAAATTCTAAAATATTACTTATATTTATGAACTATTTTTTAGTTTAAAATTATTAATTTTTAATTATAATCTATTTTCAAAATTTTACCAAATATGTTAAATTATTTCAAAACAATTTTTTTGCTAAAAAAAAAAAAAACTGATTTTGAAGATTACCAAACATACACTATAATGTTCAACTCTGAAACAAATTAAGGAGTACTGCTAAACAGTACAAAATATTTTTAACGAATTCAGTACAAATGAAGATGTGGCGGGCGAAGAATGGAGAAAACCAACAAATTAAAGAGTACAGCTAAACAGTACAAAATATTTTTAGCCAATTCAATACAAATAAAGATGTGGCAGGTTTAGAATGAAGAAAACCAAGAAAAGTTAATACTGAAACTTCGTTTTTTTCTTTTGACGTGGTGAAACTCCGTTTTTGATGGAAAGCACAAGATTGAATGAATGATAACTGTTTCCATGGCGGTCGTCACAATTTGAATTCTTACTGTTCAGCAATTTTCATCATTAAACCGTTAGAAGAACTCTTCACCGAAAAAGAAGAAAACCACTAGAAGAACTTTGTGACAGTTTCCAATTGGTACTAAAGCTATATTTGAAAGATAATAAGGGAGGGAATGATCAATTTTATTAAAAGTTTGTTTAGAAATTATTTTAAAAAAAATAGTGGAATGGTAGGTATTACTTTATTGTTATTCTAATTTATTTGGTTTTTTGTCTCTCTAAATCAAAGAATCAAAAAGTGAATTATATATATTATTTCTCTTTTTATATTACATAATTAAATAAGGATAATAATTTTAATTTCATTTCATTCTTTACCTTTTATTCTACTTTATTATGAATCATTTCTTTTCATCAATTATAAAATTTCCTCCACTATGAAATTACCAAACATAGATTAAGACACGCAAGGGGTAAATAATTATCACTGATTGTTCCTCATCTTTGTCACATATGGAGGATAGCTACGTGTGGAAGGGTGGAGAACAAAAGTGGAAGATGCTTGCGAAATTTCGGATATAGGCAACACCGAAGCGGAAGATGAGGCACCGTTTCCTTATCCTCCTCAAACTTTGTGGGATCCACTCAAATGATTATTTAAATAAAACATTTTACATGATACAAATTTAATTCATTATATTTTAAGTGTTTAATTAATATATATTTACTATCATTTAATCAAATATTTATATTTGTAAAATTTTTTAAATAATGAGTGATTGAATCAAATATTTTTATTAATATGTTAATACATGATTGGATATTTATATAAAATTTTTTTACATTGACAATATATATAAAGAGTTTAATTAGTATACACTGACAATATAAAATAGTTTTACACTGTTAACCAATAAAAATATTAAAAAGTGAGAAATTATGGTGGATCTCTCATTATAATAGATAATTATTTGTATAAATTGATACTTTCTACTATTTCTATTGACTGACAGTTAGTGTATTTAAATTAAATTTATATACAAATTAAATTTATATTTTAATACATTTATTTATTCATAATAAAATTAGTGAAAATGTGAAATTCAGAACAAGTAAATGTATTTAAACAAAATCGATGAGACCACTCCCTTTGCTTCATGTTACTAGTTATTTTAGAATTTTAATAAAGAATTAATTATTTTATATAAATTTTATCTTATATCAATTAATTATAATTTTTTCTTTCTCTTATTACTTTCTTTATTACCTATTATATTTTTTAATTAATATAACTTAATTAATATAATTCTTTTAATTGTTTTAGTATTTTAATAAAGAATTAATTATTGTATATAAATTTGATCTAATATCGATTAATTATAATTTTTTCTTTCTCTTATTACTTCCTTTGTTACCTATTATATTTTTTTAATTAATATAACTTAATTAATACAATTCCTTAAAAAATATAATTCTTTTAGTTGTTTTATAATTCTAATAAAGAACTAACTAATAAAGAATTAATTATTTTATATAAATTTTATCTTATATCCATTAATTATAATTTTTTCTTTCTTTCATTATTTCCTTTGTTACCTATTATATTTTTTAATTAATATAACTTAATTAATATCATTCTCTAATTTCAAAACAAAAATATAATTCTTTAATAAGTTGAAAGCCAATTCAATTTTTTATAACAATTTTAAAAATAAATCAAGAGCAATAAATTATTTTCTTAATCTTGATATCATTAATTTAAACAACAATTAAATCAATATAAAATGAAGGGAAAAAAAAATCACTATAAATATGCTTAAAGATACAGTATTAGATTTGCATGCACGCTAGAATCTCCCAATTTAAATTCCCAAATTAACCTTTGCCTTTTCACGCTTAGCTTGACGCTCGTTGACGATCATGGGAGGCGGAGCAGCTATGAGGACGGCAGCGAAGCTCGTCGGCATCGGCACCGCCGCCGCCGGCGGGCTCAGGGGAGTGCCCGTGGGGCCGCCAGCCGAGCACTCGATCCGGAACGCGTCGCGACCCGTGTTGGCGGCTCTGTCGTCTCCGCCACCGCCGAGAGCGAAGGCTGCTGACGTGGCACCGCTGTACACGGCGGCGTCATGGGAGTTGGACGACTGGGAAGTCGCCTCCGACGGCGGTGGCGAGCTGATCTTGGAGGGTTGCGGAGAGGCCGTGCCGCCGAGGGTGGTGTTCGGCGGCGTTCCTAGCTTTCAGGAGGCCAAAGCTGCCACCTCCGAACTGAAAGATGCTATTGATAAGTACAGTGCTTCTCTCTCTCAAAATTTTCAGCTTGAGTGTTTGTTGATTATATTCATATACGATTTCAATTTTCAAGTGTCTCCGTTGTGATCATCCACTAAAAGCATAGATTTTTGTATTATATTATAGTTCGCTGTGCGTACAAATAACATGTTTGGCAAAAAGCATGGTTAACTTGTGTTTGGACTTTGAACGTGATTTTGGGTCGAGCAACAATCAAGCCTAAGTTCGATAAAATTGAAGTAGTGTCCTATAGTAAACTATAGAAAATTGAAGTTTTAGAACAAGTGAGAAGAAAAATCTTTTTGGCATATCATCCTTTACAAACTATGATCCGAACATGCTGTTAGGTCGGTTGGGTTCATATTAACATGGTCATTTTATTGAATTTATTAACCTGGTTATTTATTGGGAACTCACTTATTTACTGTCTGTCATTATGATGTCATTTCATTTTGAGTAGTTTGTTTTGTGTTTTATATGTCTTTTGAGCCTTACTGCATTTTTCTGGTGTGGGACGTGTTTCAACATATATTCATATGCTATGTATGTGTATGGTATATCTTATTGCACTTCTCTATATGCTAATAGTACGTTTATAATTTTTTTAGGATATACCTGTCTGCAAATTCTTCTGAATCCGAGGGTTCTTCTTCTCCTGGAAGTCAGGTTTCTGTTCTGTCTCCTTTTCATTCTGAGTTGGAGACCAACTCTCGTGTCATTGAGGCTTTTTCAATTCCATCAGTGCCAATTCATGCATTTCAGGCTTTTCAATTGCTTAATACAAGCAACGAGGCCCAGGTAATTGCTGATGTTTTATGACCAAATGAAAACTACTACATAGCTTAAGGATCTCTTGAAATCATGTTCTGTGAAAGATCTAAACAAGTTTAATTAAATCAACAAGGTTTTTCATTTAGTGAAATAATACAGTTCATTTGTCTTTGGCCTTAACCAGACTGTTGTAGCTTCTATTGCTTGTGACCCCAATGTGTGGAATGCAGTCATGCAAAATCCCTCGGTAAAGGATTTCTTCCAATCACAGAATATAGGTAATCATTATTTAATTGGCCCTCCCCTCCTTTCTGTTTTATGCTTACCATTACTATTCTAATCTCAGATACTGGATGTTAATGCAAATTATTGTGTTGTAGTTGCTGGTTTTGAAGTGGAGGAAACTCCTGAAGAAGTAGAAGAGTTATCTGATCCTGACTCAGAAACTGGTTTTTCTGATTATTTGGGTATCATGCTGAATAAAGCATCCCTTACAGTAGCTGAAATGGTAAGCAACATGTCAACTTACCTTCAGAGTATATTTGGGTTCTCAACAGCTGGGAAATCTTTTGCTGATGCTGATGCTAGTGGAATCACAAAAGCAAACTTCATGAATCATGTGGCTATGGGAGGAACTTTTATGGGATTGGCAGTGTTGGTGGTTATGGTTGTGCTGCTTAAGCGAGCTTAACTTATCTAGGCATAAATGACAATTTACTGAACTCTAATAAGCTATGATTTTATTTCATCTTTTTCCTAAATGCATTATGACAATGCAGTATTAATATATGAAATAAATTTTAAGTTGCAGCATATGAATTTTAATATATTAACGCTTTTGGCATGTTTCTGCACTTTGCCATCTCTAAATAGTTTTTCAAGGGCTTTCCCAATGCAGAGTAGGATGGTTATAAAGTGTTCATAAATTTAAATGTCAAGTACAAGAAAATAGTGATCTATGACTAGATTCACATCGCAAGCTCGGTTTTAATGTTATCCTACCGGTCAATTATTGCAATAAATTTATCATGTCCAGATGAGGGTAAAAGGTTAAAAACCAATGTCTATGGATTTTAGGGGATGATGCTACGGTGCTTCCAAATGATTTGGAAGCGTAGGATCCTTTTTTGGGCAAAAGTTTGATATGAACAGTATAATAGGAACTGGTGGATAACTTTTGGGGATTTTTAATTATTTAATGGGGATAAATTTTTTTTCTCTCTCCAACATTTTCTCTTTTTCAATTATGAAGAGAGATATAATTTTAAACTTGCATTCGAGTATGTAATGTTGAAATTTTTTGGGATTCATTATTATACAATAGAAACTTTTATAACCAAATTTATATTCAAATATGTTTGAATCTTGTTAAAAATTCTTACTCTTTAACCGAAAATTCTTCAAATTCTATTTATGAATCATCATCAAACAAATGGTATAATGAAAAAATTGGTGAGAAAATAAATCATTGGAGAATAATGTTTTTCCCCATTACAAACTAGAAGTACCACAAAATTTGTTCATTAATCCCCTTTATTTGTGATGTCGTGCAAAACAAGGTAACTTTAGTTTAAAGACTTTCAAGTATCATATGCTCCAATTTTTTGGGAGGACCATAGATAAACCCTCACTAATATAGTGCATATTTAATTTTATTTTTGTAAAATTAATTTTAGATAAAATTGATTTTATTGGAATTGATTTGGTTAGAATTGATTTTGAAATAAAGTGATTTATATTTGGTAGTTCTTCTAAAAATGATTATGAAAGAAAATAAAAAATTTTCACTTCTACCAAAATCAATTTTAGAAACAAGAATTGATTCTGAAAATATATAACCAAACAATACAAAAATTGGCCAAAATCGATTCTCACCCCTTAGAATCAATTTTGGAAGGTTGCAACATGCAACCAAATACACTAATAGTTGTCGTTATAACCATGGAGAAAAAAGTAGGTGTAAGAGTTTAAAATCTCCACTACTTCCATGGAATTAGTGTGTTTGAATTGGAGTTTGTAAAATTAATTTTGGAGCAACTTAATTTTTTTCAACATGATTTTGATCAAAATTAAGTTTAGTATAATATAATTTATGTTTTGGAATCTTTATTTATTTATTTATTTATTTGATCTTATGGAACCTCTAACGTAAAATAAGTTTAACAAAATGAATATTATTTAAATGATATTAATTAAAATCACTTTTGCTTATATTATTATTGAAAAGGATATATACTTTACACTATAATAAACTAACATCTGCTTTTTAAATAAAAAATATAAAGGATAGGGAAGTAAAAAAAATTGTCAACCCAGAGCAAATGTGATATGTCTAAACTGAAAAGCAACAAATTGTTGCTTTGATTCAAGCCTACGTTCAAACACAAATTCAGGGTGAAATATCACCAACAAAAAAATTGTCAAACATGTGCAAAACCCACCAAAATCCCATTTGCAGCACCAAAACCCCGTTTACTATTGTACAATGGCAATCCAACTATACTCTTAGAGTTTAAAATTGGAATTAGACTTCTCAATTTTAATTCTTATATTTAAAGAAACATATAGAATTGAAATCATAATTCCACAAAGTTCTATAAAATCGAAAAACAACTAAAATGAACTCTTTTTATTTCTTAACATATGCTCTAAGAATTACTGATTCCAAAACTTAAAAACGTCTCTCTCCTTACTAAAGTATATGATTCTCTCTTTCTCATTTATTTGCTAGATTTAATTACTAGTAATCATATTAGCTAAAATTTAATATTTTTATAGAAATATTGTAAATTAAAAATTTTAAATTCTAATTTATTAGTTTTTATATAAATAATTTTTGCAAAGATAATTTTTATAAGATATTGGTATTAGTGTTAGTATCTCTACCAAAAGAAAAGGTAGTACTTTTAGTATTATTATTATTAATTTTAAATTCTGAATCATGCCTTCAAATAATGAAATCAGAATTAAATTTAGAATTACAATACATGTTCTAGTTTTTTAACAAATCTCATCATATGGCGGGTCATTTGCAACATTTTTTAAGGGAACCTTAATTCTCTCTCTCTCTCTCTCTCTCATGATACGGTGACTTATTTGATATCCCAATCAGTGAATTTTTCTTGATGGCAGTGGTGTTTGGATCATGAGAGATAATGTGAGACTAGTTCTCATGATTGCTAACGCATTAGGTAACTTTAGAAGATTGTGTTTGGATCAAATGATAAATCGGTGATATTTATTGATGGTAGAAAGGTTAAAGATTTGTCTATTTTTCTCATGTATTTGTGGTAGCGCGTGTTTTTTACGCGGTCTCTTTCATAGAGGTGATGGAAAGGCGCCCTCCTTTTGGTAGTTTAACTATAATATGTTGTGTTAGTGTGTTGAAATGTATCTCGACATGTACTAGTGCTCCTTGATCGCTCTGGTTCTACAAATGAGATATTTAATCATAGGATTAACTTTTGAGCCAAGCACTTTCCTTAACTCGCCACATAACTAGTTATAAAAGCTCCATCTAAATCAAAATCAGACATTTGACAAGCTCATTTGTTGTTAATATGTTTATCTGTGATGTGATATAAAATCGTCTACTTTCTAATGTCATTTATCTAAAATTGTGTGGATTCATTGGTTTGTTATCATAGGTTCAACTTGAATGTTATAAGTTCTGTTGTATTGTCTGTTGTAATTAGGCTTACGCCTTTGGTTGCATATCACTGAGAATATATATTGATAAAAAAAAAAAAAAAAGATTCTATCTCAATTCTAATTCTAAAAGAATTGAAATTAAAATTAAAATTCTATATTACAATTCCAATTCTAGCATCCAAACATACTGTAAGAGAACACAAATTCCAAGGCAGAAAAATTGTTCCAACAATTTATTGTGAAGCTACAAATTTTATTGTGTACGCAACAAAATTTTGGGAGAGCTCAAGCTTGAGTTCAGTTGTATTGCACTTGACAAAAGCAGGCCATAAGGCCGGTCAAAGCGATCTACTATCTGAAGTTTGATTATCATTCTTGAAATCCATGCACTGGTTGTTATATTGAAGGACATGCATGTTGGTCACTGCTAATATACATTATGTCTTCCTTTGAAATATGCATCAGCCCTCGGTTTCTCCTGCTACTAGTACTCGCTGAAGTTCTATCTGATTGGCATCTCTGAAAAATTCACAAGAAAAAACCATTTCAACTTTTTTTCTTACAATTTTTCTATAACTAGTTGACATAATAACCAAGGTAGTATTATCGATATGAACAGGCTTATCAAGTGCTTTGCCACTGACCTTTCTCAACACAAATGCCATGTATAAATATGCTGCATCCCATTCATCAGGTGAGAGTGTACCTGATAATAAAAACATCACTTTTTATTATCAAGACCCTCCTTAACCAGCATACGGGTAAAAAGGGACATGCCAGGAAAAGAAAAGGAAAATAGGAGTTTGATGAATTTGAATGAAAACTGAAAAGCTAATAGCATGGACAGGAAGAGTTACTCTTATCTTGGTTGCCATTCCCTAATGCACCAAGTCTTCGCATGAGCTCCGCAAACTCCCATCTTTTCATATACTCGTGCACAAATTCATGCGAGTTCTTTGCAAAGACAAGCTCAAGATCATACTGTCAAGAATAAAGTTGAACTAGTTATCCAGAAGCACACGCCTCTATAATCTAATGCTTAGCTCAAAATAAATAGAAAATTTCATTTTAATAGTTGGGGGAGGATATGGCGGTGGATTAAGTCTCATTGAAGGTAGGCAATTTTTGCAGACAATGATACCTCTTTGGCTAATGACTTGAATATGTTAAAGGGGACTATCCATTCAGGACAATCTACAGCATCCTGCAACAATACAAGTATTAGAAGGTCTCCTAGAAGGACTTAACCTAAAAAAAAAAACAAAAACCAACACACACACACACACACACAAGTCATCAAATGGTAACACTGATGCAAAGGTTCCAAAAGAAAGAAGATTTAGTAGAAAACACTACCTCTAAATGGAACTTGTACCTTATTCCAAAGGGGCTGGAAGATTTAAATTTCTGAAACATGCAACAACATCTCAATTTAGAAATACTATGCAACAAAATGCCAAGTCAGGATCACAAGAAGGTAGCTTACGACCTTATCAGAAAATTCTTCATCAAATTGCACCCAGTAGACACTGTTACCAAAAGTCAATCCTTCAGCTGCATATTCACAGTGAAATGAAATCTCCAATAAAAAAATGACAAAAATGGCCTGTCACACTTATACGTGGCATATGAGGTAATTGTTTCCTTTCTTCACAAGAAGCGAGGATATAAAATAAACTACTTTAGTGAAGCATGGTATATGAAACTCTAAAGAAAGCAAGTCATTTATGAGGATCATAAATAATAAACACATGAAAAAGAGTAAAAAGCTATTTGCAGAGTATGTCATTTCTTTCCAAATATATAGAAACAACATGGGATAGTTCCATTACACGTCACACTAAAAGACAATGTGGATTAGCATATCAAAATTAGTCCTCTATTCACCTAGAAAAAATTTCACAAAAAGACCATATCCTTCATCTTTCTACATATACTGTTGTTTTGATGAAATTATTTCTTAAAAAATTTAAGCAAAACTTTGTGAACCAGAAGTCTAATTAAAAAATTAATTTCTATCAAATTGATTCTAAAACAATATAATTGCATGTGCACCACAAACCTTCTCTAAGCTTTTTGATGATCACATTGGCATCTGGCATAGTTCCAATGAAGATGCCCCCTGGACGAAGTAAAGCTGACACATTAGCCAAAGCTCGCCTAGCATGAGCCTCTGTAGACCAAGAGTAATGCAATGCAAACTGCAGCATTTAAGAAGTTTAATGGATCAAACATCTACATTTCAAGATGAAAAGAAATCCACAATTTGTATGAAGAGAGATAAAAGAATGTAAAAAGTATGTGATGTTGCTTAGGGAATATAAACAAGGAAATCATCCAAAATATAAATGGTAGACGTATCACTAAACAACAGTTTGTAAAAACATAATTTTGTACTCAGCCAACAATAATAGAACATGACTTTTCAAGAGCAAAGTTAGATGCCAAATAAATCAACATATTAAGTATATACTCAAATAGAAGCACATGAATTTTAACAAGGAAATAAGGAACAGTTGACACAAAATCAAGGTAATTACTAAGCAAGGCCACTACAAAAATTATTATATTTCAGTAGTAGTACACATCCATTATACTCTTCCTGCATGAACACGTAGATGATTTATAGTTAAGTGCATCACTCACCTGGCAACTACAAATATCAAAAGGGCCATCATCTGCTAGAACTTTGTCTAGATGGACCTGAAGTATCAATAATATGAAGAATTAGGCCTAAGTTCAACATTAATAAACAATGGATAAATTGGTATTGAATCTGAAGATCACAGGATCATTATCTCTGAAGGAAATTCAACTTCCAAATTTTTAATGCACTTGATCAAGAACTATTAGGTCAAGTTCCTCCTTAATGTATGCAATTTAATACAGCATTCTAATCAATTGATTTGGAGGCCAAGAACAACACACTGTTATATAATCTGAAGATCGGATAGCACAAAATTTAAAAGGAAAAAATTGAGCTATAAGTAATTGTATACTAAACTTTTGGTTCTTTTAGTTATGATACCAACAAGGGACTAAATTGAAGCAAACTAGTCCACTGCATATTAAGCCTTACAAATGATTCCAGTTTCAATTTTCATTCCCTCTATTTTCATTATATCTCTCCACTTTCATTCCTTACATTTGCATTCCCCTCTCAATTTTCCCAAAGAAAGCACTAATGTCTGTAAGAATAAACAGAGTTGAAATGTGATGCTAATTATACGTCAAAAACATTTAAGTAGCTAACTAAACTGTTACTTTTGGGACTTGACAAAGTTACCAAGCATAAACAAAGGGCAAATATTGTCAAAGGATGTCAATATTAATCACCTCATAACAATCTGCACAAATGAGGCAAGCAGGAAATGTAAACTTTCTACGTCGCTGATGATGATCAGCATCACCATTATAACGATTACGACAATCTTCGATCTGGACAAATATTGAATTCAGTGAGCTGTAGCTGGGGGCTACAAACATGAGATAATTGTAAATACAAAATAAGGTATATAATATTTCACCATGTAACACCAAGGACTTGAGGTATAACATATTAGAAATTCATGACCTGGAATGGGGGAAAACATAGAGTTATGATGGACTACCACCAGCAAGGGCAAGAAAATATTGATAAGGTTACTGATAAACTGAAACGCGAATAGCATAACTTGAGTTTTACTAGGAATAAAAGAAGCGACTCGTTGTTTTGAAAGACTTGTTGTTCAGGTTTGGTATCACACAAGCAAATAGCAGCCAAATGCAAAACTCTCCAAATGCACTTGTACAAAAAATGGAATTAACTTTAAGATATAACCAAAAACAGGGCTTTGTAATAAAATGTTATAGTGAAGAAATAATGTTAATGGTGAAAAGTGCACAAATAATTGCTAACTAAGGATGATTTTAATGATGAGATCAAAAAACCTTATTCAACTGCATGTCAGTGTGAGTTAATAGAACTGTTTATGGATCATAAGGCAAACTAGTGAACAGAATTCTAGCAAACTTTAACACTTACTGAGCCTTCAGCAATGTCAATACCAACATAATATCCAATGTTGACCTTGTCCCATTTGATAAGATCACCACCCTGTTGAAAATTCATGAAATAAGTAAAGCTGATTAGCTATATATATATTAGCTAAGAACTGGCAATGACTTAATACATCAATGAATGAATAATGACTGGAAACCATTAGTACCTTGCCACAAGCGATGTCAAGGACAGCATCTCCTCGACGCCCATAAAGGTGAATTAAGACACTTTTAATCTGTTTAGTAACATAATTAACACCCCAATTAACCAACCATCAATGTAACATTCCGATGATAACAAACTGTTCATCACAAAAATACAACACCTACCCAATTGTTGAGTTTCTTCAAATGAATTATTGGGCTGGCCTCGCGTTGTTCCAGAGTCTTGTTGGTCCTTGCACTGTAATGATCAGCAACTTTCCGAGCAAAAATCTTAGTGCTTTCCTCCTCCAGAAATTGGTCATCACCTTAGAAAAACACAATGCACTATTAAATGCAAAACAAAGAAAATAGCACAGGAACCACAATCCATGAGGTTTACACAAGAGAAAGCAAGCAAAAGTGAAAGACAAATGCAGAAGCTATTAACTGGGGCCCTTCATAACACAGTGAAGAACTAGAAAGGCTCAACCCTTACTCCCTATACTTGTTTCTCCACAACTGAATCATACACAACACAAGCTTTAAGAAGAGAATTGAGAAGCAAATACAAATGTTGGGTACAAATTAAAAAAAAAAAGAAAAAGTATTTAATAATGAAAGGCTCAACCTTTGCAACTTATAATAAAATATTTGTATTATGTTATTAGAACAAGCAAAATTTAGTTACCTTGAGGGTTATGTCTGGTTTTGGATTGAGGTGGGGGGAAGGAAGTTGAAGGAGGTTGCTGTTGCTGGTATCCTCGTTTCATGGTTATGGAAGTGTTTGTGTTTGTGTCTCTTATGTGGCTGATGATGCAAGCAGCATTGCCTTCACAACAACCCAAGTGTGTTGTGTTGTGTTGTGTTGTGTTGTGTTGTGTGATGGGGGTTCGATCAAGTATATATAGCATGGACTATGGAGAAGGGTGGGGGCGGTGATGACAAATAGAAAAGCGCAGGTAAGAGAGGGTACCTAACACCTCCTCATTGGTTTGAAACAACCAAAAAGAACGGTCGTGTGCACTAGCATCTCTAAAGGGGCTGCCTTTGACTCTCATTTATTTATTTATTTATTATTATTATTATAAACCGCCACTTTAAGGGGGCATATTATTTAATTAGATTAATTTTAATATATTAATAATATAAAAAAATTTATATTATCATTTAATTATATATTTTTATTTATAAAATTTTTAAAATAATAAATAATTAAGTTAAATAATTTTATTAATATAATAATATATAATTTAATATTTATATAAAAAAATTTTACATTTATGATATATTAAAATTAAATTTTTATTTAGAAGAGATAAGTGTTGGTCCACTTAAATCAATCAAATGTTAATTTATTTTTATTTATTTATTTTTATTAATACGACTAAAATCTCATACATTTAACTTATTTAATAAAAAATGTTAACTTTCACTTTTTGATAAAATTTTGCAGTCTTTACTTTTATTTTTGAATTTTACATATAATGATTTTTATTTTTTTTTAACTAAACTAAAAAATATTGTTATTGTCTTTTCTTAATCAAATTGTGATAACGTTTATTTTAATATTTGAATATACGATTAATTAGAAAAACAAGTTTTTCTCACTCTTAATAACTACTAACTTTATAAATCATTTTTTTAAAGACCAATCTCATAAAAATAAATTATTATATTACTATTTTTAAAATATAAATTAATAAAATATTATATTTGAAATAAAAAATTATTGCTTCCCAAATTAAATTACTATATTATTAATTTTTAAATAGAAATTAATAAATTATTATATAAAAATTAGTGTTTCTCTATTATGTTTTAAATAAGAAAACTATTGTATAGTTAAGTTTTACTCTCTCTCTCTTAATAATTCGTAACTAATCATTTTTTGAAAGACCACCTCATAAAAATAAATTATTATATACTATTGTTAAAATATAAATTAATAAAATATTATGTTTGAATTAAAAAAAACCAATGCTTCCCAAATTAAATTACTATATTATTAATTTTTAAATAGAAATTAATAAATTATTATATAAAAATTAGTGGTTCTCTATTATGTTTTAAATAAGTAAATTATTTTATAGTTAAGTTTTTCTCTCTCTTAATAATTAGTAACTTTATAAATCATTTTTTGAGAGACCACCTCGTAAAAATAAATTATTATATACTTAATGCTTCCCAAATTAAATTACTATATTATTAATTTTAAAATTGAAATTAATAAATTATCATATTCAAAAATAAAAAAATTAATGTTTCTCTATTATGTGTTTAATAAGTAAATTATTATATAGTTAAGTTTTTCTCTGTCTTAATAATTAGTAACTTAATATATCATTTTTTGAAACACAAATCTCATGAAAATAAATTATTATATACTATTTTTAAATGTAAATTAATAAAATATTATATTAAAACATAAAAAATAAATGATTCCCAAATCAAATTATTATATTATTAATTTTAAATAGAATTAATAAATTATTATATTAAAAAATAATTAATGTTTCTCTATTATGTTTTTGATAAGTAAATTATTATATACTTAATTTTATGAAAACATGATAATGAGATAAAATGTAATATTTTTTTTAGTTCTTTAAAACAGTAATAAACTCTATTTTCTTAGATTATTTTATTAAAAAATGAATTATAGTCTTATTAATTTAAAAAGGGTTAGAAAAAATATTTATGTTATTAGTATTTATTAGAAGAGGGGAAATTATTTCTTTAATTATCTATTTAATTCTAAAATAGATATAATCATTTAACTTAATTAAGAAAAGATAAAAGAGATATTTTTCCTAATTAAAAAAGTGAAGGTTGCTAACTTTAAATAGATGAAAGTAAGCATTCACCTTTGAATAATGTATAATACTATATTAATTGGGCTTAATTTTAATATGTTATTAGATGCTATGTGGTTCGAGAGTTGTGCACTCCATTATTTATCTAAAATATATTGTTATTGTAAAGTATTTTTTTACTAATAATTAACTATATCAAATTTTTTGTATGAATTTAAAAATAACTATATTGGTATTTAAATATTTTTTATAATGTGCTTACATTTGATTTTTTTATATTAATTTTAATATATTATTATTGTAAAAAAATTTTATACTATTGTTTAATTATATACTTCTATTTGTAAAATTTTTAAGTTAATAAATTATTGAATAGAATATTTTTGCTAATATAATAATATATAATTGAATATTTTTGTAAAATTTTTTTACATTAACAGATAATAATATATCAAAATAAAATTTTTATTTTTTTGTTTTATAAATATGGTTATATATAATTAAATAATTATTTTAAAAAATTCTAGACCGATAGCTATACACTTTTAATGTAAAAAACAAAAAATTTAACATATTTATCAAGTCATAACATATTTTTAGATATCATTAAAAATTTAATTCTTATATTGTGACGGCTCATCTAAGCCAAGACATTGGATTACATCTTCTGGAATCTCCTCTGCAGTAGTGTTTTAATTTCTCAGGAGGTCACTATATATACATATATATATTCCACATTTTATATGGAATTTGGTAACCTTTATATTTTATTTTGGGCATAAAACACTTTCCTCTCTTTTCTTAACCAATTTATAATTATGGATAAATCCATGATTTTATTCTATCAACACTAATGGATTTTTAACTTCTTCTTTCTCCTAATTAATATGAGATATGTTATTTGTACCACTACAAATGATGGACAGCCCAACACCCACTCACAAAGCTAAAAAAATATATATATATATAAAAAAAAGTAAAAAAGTGAAAAAGCAAGGGGGAGAGGAGAGAGATAGAGAGAGGATGTCAAAGTATATAAGGGAATGATATATACAAAAAACATTTCTCAATTAATATTCATCCACCATTATTTTTCTTTATTTGAATAATATTATTCTTTTTCTCTTTTCTTTTATCAAAAAAATTTATTAATGATTAAAAATTCAAGCAATATTATCATATATTTGGAAAATATGTTTAATATTTTAATAAAATATTTTTTATAAAATTTGCAAATATTAAATAATTATTAAAATAAAAGTAATATTTAACAATTTATGTAATATATCTAATACTAATTAAATTTCAAGTAATATATTTAATACTAATTTATATATTTAATGTTACTTGAAATAATATTATTTTTTATATTACACATTTCTTAAATGTCTCTCTAAAATATTATTGAATTCTAATGCACGCAAATAATATTTGAATTATAAAAAGATTATTAGAATTTATATTTTTTAATATTTCATGAATGTCTCTCTAAAATACGTGAACAATTACGCTAAACAATTCATATTTTTCTATTTACCTTTTTAATAATATTTTTATTATCTGAATACATTTTATTCAAATAAGAAAAAATATAAAAAGAATAATATTATTATTCAAATAACGAACAATAGTGGAGAGATAATATTAATTAAGAGAGAGAAGAACTTAACGGGGCAATTAATGTAAATAGAATAAAATTCCAGATTTATTCAGGTTTTTCAATTTTCCTGTCCAAATTCCATTAGCATTTCTTAATGATCCACTTGGCTAATTTTATTATTTATTATTTATTATTTATTTTGGTTTATAAATTAATCAGAAATTTCAGATGTATAATTGATTCCAATTTAAATATATAGTCAGTTGGTTAAAAAATATATGTTGCATGATATCTTTTTAGAATTATTTCTATATTTAAATCTACATGCACCAGCTATTCCAATTAATTAATTATAATGACCATTAATTGATTTGACATTGATGATGTAATTTCCATCTAAATCTATATTTCTATTTTATGTCCATTAATATATATCAATCAATTAATTAATTATAATGTCCATTAATTGATAATTGATTTCTATACTACGAAGCAATTGATTTTAATTTTGGTGTATAATTGATTTTATTGGTCAAATAAGTGCCATGTTATGTGTTGATTGGCTTTTTATATCTTTAACTTTTTACTTTTTGTTTTTGTCAAATTGTTGCACATGATCTTTATTTGTTCAAATAATTTCCATTTTCTTTTCTATTTATTTGATTATTTTAATTTCTTTGATTATTTGAATTTGAAGCCTATCTTGAGTATTTTGTGCTGCCTTCATTTGGACCATACACCTAGTCTATTGAGATGTGGTGGAAGGGTATTTCTAGGAGGGAAAGGCCTTTTCGTTTTTAGGCTACTTGGCTTACTCATGCTGATTATGGGAAGTTTATTACTGATTCCTAGGCCAATGGTAATGGTAATGTTGTTCGCAGTTTAAAGTGGATTAAGAAGGAATCTTCTATTTTTAACAAGGAGGTGTTTGGGAATATCCTTAGGAGGAAGAGGGTTTTGGAGGCCAGAATTAATGGTATTCAAATAAGTTTGGAGAGATGGGATTCTTTGGAATTGTTGCAACTTGATTTTGACCATCAAAAAGAATATGATGAGGTTTTGGCCCAAGAAGAATTATTCTAGTATTAGAAATCGCAAGAGAATTGGGTCCAGTTTGGGGATAGGAATACCAATTTCTTTCATACTCAAACATTGGTTTGTAGGAAAAGAAACAGAATTCATGGTTTGTTCATGGAAGGAGAGGCTTGGTGCACTAACCAAAATTTGTTAGAGGAGGAGGCTATTCAATTTTATAAGAAGTTATTTTCTTCATATGGAACTCCGGATATTGCTTCTTGATGTGAATATGCCCATGCTTCTTGATGAGGAGAGGATGTCTCTTATTGCTCCTATTGCCTTGGAAGAGGTTAGACTAGCAGTTATGTCTATGAAGCCTTTTAAAGCTTTGGGAAGTGAGGGCTTCCATGGTTTCTTCTATAAGCAATATTGGGATATTGTGAACATGGATGTGTGTTGTTTGGTTCAATCCGCTTTTATGTCTAGCACTTTTGACCCTTCTTTGGCTGATATGTTTTTGGTTTTAATTCCTCAGGTGGATAACCCCAATTATCTTAAGAATTTTAGACTAATAAGCCTGTACATTGTGATTTACAAAATTGTGACTAAGGTATTAGTGAATTGTCTTTGGCCTATTCTTCCCATAATTGTTAGCCCACTTCAAGCTAGGGTTATTTCGGGAAGAAAAACTTTTGATAATATTATAGTGGCTCGGGAGGTCATTCATTAGATGCATAAGTCTTCTTCTAAGAAAGGTGTGGTTGCTTTTAAGCTTGATCTTGAAAAAGCTTATGATAGAGTGGGGTGGAGCTTTCTTGAAGCTACTTTGCATGATTTTGGGTTTCTTTATATCATTATTAATCTGATCATGCATTGTGTGTGACATCTAAACTTTCTATTTTGTGGAATGGTGCTAAATTGGATGGGTTTGAGCCTTCAAGGGGATTAATATAGGGAGATCCTATGTCTCCTTATCTTTTTGTGTTGTGCATGGAGAAATTGTCGGCGATGATCCAGAAAATAGGATCTCATTAGCAAACAAAAGATGAGAAATACCTAGGCCACCTCTATTAAGACAGGGAGATCCTGTGACATATTACTTTTTTGTAATGGTAAGAAATCTCAAGTGCGAGTGGTTATAACAATGCAAAATTTTTGTAATATGTTTGGCTTGCACATTAATCTTCAAAAATCTAAAGCCATGGCTTCCAGATGCTTGTCTTCTCTCAAAAAGGCTTCTTTGGCAAATTTCACTTCTATTCATTTCACTAGTGATATTGGGAAGTATTTGGGAATTCCTCTCTTAAAAGGGAGAGTCACTAAAGCTGTTTTTAATCTAATCTTGGATCGTATCGGATCGAAGTTAGTGGCGTGGAAAAGGAATTTGTTGAATAAAGTAGGTAGAGTTTGTTTAGCCAAATCTGTTTTAACTTCTTTGCCCGTGTATATGATGCAAAGTCTGTGGCTTCCACAAGAGATTTGTCACAAGCTTGACTCTTGTATTAAAATTTTTTTATGGCGTAATAAGGATGAAAGCCGAAGTTGGAACTTGGTGAGTTGGAGGACGGTTACTAAATCCAAGAAATTTGGCGGGCTTGGTGTGAAGGAAGCCCCGACTTACTAATATCTCTTTTTTGGGAAAATTAGTGCGGGCTTTTGAGCACCAGAAAGATAAGTTCTAGGTGCAAGTGACTTCATCTAGATACATTAAAGACAATAATGTCTTGAGAGCTAAAACTTGTGTCAATTCCTCCTATGTTTGGCAAAGCCTTATTAAAGTCCTAAATGTTTTGAAAGATGGCTTTAAGTTCAACCTGGGTTCTGGTTACTTTTTGTTATAGTTTGCTAACTAGCACAAGGAGGTTCATGTTTGTCGTATGGTGGATTATGTCCACATATCTGAATCTGAGCTTAAACTTCGAGATTTGTGGTGGGATGATATGTGGCATTTTGATGGTTTGACAACCTCAATCAATCTCAAACCATATTCATGATTTTTTGAGAGAGTAGTGTTTGACTTCTTTTGCCCATAATGATATTTGTTGGACTTGGAATGAAGCTGAATCAGGTATTTATTCTGTAGCTAATGCATATAAGTGGCTCACTTCCTCTTTATATGAGACCGATAGCATGCAATCTTGGTCCTGGCTGTGGAAAATTGTTGGTCCAAAGAGGTATCGCATGTTCGTTTGGCTGATATTTTTACGTAAATATTTATTGATTATTTAAAAATTTTATAAAAATTAATAGCAGAATTTTATATAATTAGTGAAAATTTTAACAAAAGCTATTTATGTTTTTCAATTATTTATTAAAACATAAATATTTTTAATAAATTTTCTATTTTTTATTTTGTGAAATATTTTGTCATTTTTATTAATATTTTTATGTTTATTTTTATGAATTTAATTTAAATGTACTGACATAAAAAGTGCCAACTCATACAAATAACTATCAATTATAATGAGGGACCTATCATGATTTTTTACTTTATAGTATTTTTATTGGTTGACAGTATAAAACTATTTTACACTGTCAGTGCATACCAATTAAACTCTATTTTTATTTGATTTACATGTTTTCATATTTTCGTTCCTAATAATGTTTACATCAATACTTTCACGTTAAATATATAACAAATAAACATAAAAATGCCTTTTATTTTTATTACTTTTAAAAAATTATACATTTTTTTATTATTGTTATTTTTTATTTTTATGTTATTTAGCTTTTATAATTATTTTTAAAAAAATTTAACCTAAAGATATTTATGGTTTTTATATTTTTTAAAATAGTAAATATTTTTATTAAATTTTTTATTTTTTATTTTACTAACTCTTCCCTTATTTTCTTTATTATTTTATAATTATTAGCTTAAATAATTAAATTCTCTCTCTTTCTTAATTAATTATTAAATTTATTGTTTCTCTCTTTTCATTAAAACTATTATTCATTATTCTCTTTTTTCATTAAATTATAGAATAAGCCCCCCAAAATGGTCCTTATCAATTTTTATATCATACAAATTAGTCTGTAACAAAAACAAACTAATAAATTGGTTCTTAACCTTTTAAAGAATTAGACAAATTAGTAAAAACTAATAAATTGATCCTTAATCTTTTAAAACGTAAACAATTTAATTCCTCTGTCAAGTTTTATTATTAAATAATAAACATATAACGTGGCCTATTAAATGGTGTACATGACACCATTATCTTTCGATCTATCATCATAATCACTTCCATTTATTAAAATAACATCGTTTTGGCATGACCATTTTGGGGTTTAATCTAAATTATATCATTTTTTAGTTAACAGATTTTAATAATGTTGAGAATTAGGAGCAAGTTTTTAAACTTACATCTGGAGTTAACGGATCAACATTATAGAGGATCGACATTATATATATGAATTGATATATAGAGGATCAATATATATATAGAGGGAGGGGACCAACTTATACATATGAATTGATATAATTAATTCACGATATATATATCAAGAATCAACATTAAATTCAATATTTTATATTAACAATATGATTTAATTTTAATTTACTATTGATATAAAAATGTTAACATAAATATTTAATTATATATTATTATATTATTTTATTATTTCTTAGAATGTCCTCTTATCTGATAAGTGAGAGATTATTCTCACAATTATAGTCAATCACCTAAGCGGAGATTCCTCCTAACAGCATTTTTTCTATAGATTTAAATTATGAGATTGAGCCTCATATTTAAGGGACTTGAGTCGCTTCCATTTAAAATAACACCTTATTGGTGATATTAAAAATATTTAATCATTGCAATAATTATTCAAAAGTCATACCATATGATGCAAAAAGATTAATTGATTATGTAAAATATTTTATACTGAAAAGTAGAATATCAAAATTAATTTTTTTGATAATATACCAAAAATAATTATTTAATTTATTAATATACATTTAGTAACTAAAATCTCCATTTTTGTAATATTATTATTTTCATATAATTAAGCAATTTTTTATATAATATTAGAAAATCCATGTCAGCATCCGTGTTGTGTCTGGAGAAGTTGCCATCCTCTGACAAAACATAGCTTCGAGGGTTTAGCCTTAACCACCCCCCCCCCTCCTTTTCCCAACACAAAAAAACAAAACAACCAAAAAACAAAAAAGCAACAACCCCCTGCTCATGGCCATGAGAGCGGCGGCGGCGGCGGCACCGCGCAATTTAAGGCGGCTGTTCTGCAGTACTTCTAATTCTCCGCCGTCAGCGTTCACTCCGCCGTCGGCTTCTGCTCCACAGACGGCGGAGCCCAACTCCATCCTCTTCGTTTCCGGTATGTACTCCTTCCTCTTTGATTTCAGCTATGAAAAACGAAAAATTATAATTTTATTTACCAATTTTGTATTTTTATAATTTCTCATAACTTTCCTTTGTGAATATGTTTGTATATGCCATAGCATTATGATTTTGCACTATGTTTTGATTAGATTATGGGTTTAAAATTTTCAAGACTGATTTATGTATTTTAGACTAGTCAGGGATTAATAGTTGTAGATAGTCACCGTTTCCAACTATAATATGGTTAGCTGGCTGATAATATGATACATGATCGATGATTGTTGAGGATGAAGTACTGAGAAACTAACTAGTTACTGTGAAGTGATTCTCTATGTCATTAATTATGCAAGTGTTGGCATGGTTGTGCATATTTTGATTAACCGAAATTGCTAGGGTATGGGGTACTTGTTCTCAACTCATTTGATGTTGGAGAAGGATTGACTCTAAAGGAAATATAATCATATATAGGACGTTTAATCCACTCATTGGTTCTGTTACTCACATTTATGTTTCCAAATGCCAAAGAAAGAGCTTCACCAAGGTTCTCGTTTTGAATCTCTTATGATTCATACTTTAGTAGTTAAATTTTTTATGGGAGGCGATTTATTTTCTTCTATGTTCTTTTATTAGGATAAAACTATATTTCAGTTTTTGAAAACTTAATAGATGAGTCCCTCAAAGCAAAATCGTATACACATTAGTCCCCAAGAGGGACTAATATGTTAAAAACCGAAAGCTACTTTACGGACTAATGTGTATGTGATTCTTCTTTGAGGGACTAGTCTGTTAAAACCCAATACTTTCAAGGACTAAAATGTAGTCTTATTCATTCTTTTCCTACTGAAAATTGTTATTTGTTATACGCTCTGCCCCTTGATTTTGCTTTCTAGAAATGCCATTGGCGTTTCAATTGAGTGTTACAACTTTTATCCCCCTGGAAAAGAATTGAATTGTGTGTTGCAGTGCTAGATCTGGCCACTTCTTGCGTAGAATATGTCACCAGTGGAGCTAACTCCATTGTCACCCTAAGTATTCTATTCAAATATGTTGATTTTCAGTTATCTTAAACTTTCAGGGCTTAACAAACGTACGACCTCAGAAAGGCTACTCGAAGAATTTTCTAAGTTTGGTGAAGTTATTCATGGTTTGTTGTGCATCTCGAAGCAGATTTTAACTTTTGAAGTGTTCAGCTATTAACACTTTATCTCTCTGTTGTGTTTCAAGGATCTACATAATGGTTTCATCTTTCCCTTTTTCAGCTAGGGTGGTAACTGATAGATTATCAGGTTGCTCTAAAGGGTTTGGTTTTGTAAAATATGCTACTATAGAAGAGGCTGCAAGGGGCGTTGAAAGCATGGATGGAAAGGTAAGCTGGATTAAGCCTCTATGCTTACACCTATGAGGAGATGATAGAGATTTAGTGCTGAGAACATTGTTGTTTCGGTATCTCAGATGTGTCTCTGCATGTGTATTTCATACAAAATTAGGCTCCAATATGACAACATGTATTAATGATACTAAGTGCCAAGTGGCAACAACCACGTCTAGAAGATGGAAGTATTATTGCTTGAAAGTGTCAACTGTCAACAATGCTTACACCATTCTTGAAAGCACAGTTTTGCATACAGCTGTTAGAGTTTCGCAACAAATCTCATCTTTATTCTTTCGAAAAAAAAAGTTTCGTCATAATTTTTATTCTATCTTTTCATGGAATTTAATATAACATTGACGTATTGCATGTTATTTCCTGATTGCACCTGATTCTTAGCCACCCTGAACTCTCAGATCAGATCATTCCTAATATTCCTAGTTATCAATCACAAATGTGATGGATAATGAGTTTTTTTTCTGCCTAGTTCGTGTTAATGTGATCTAGGAACCTTAGATTCTGTTGTTATTCTACAAAGTTGATCCAGTACTTGCTTTTAATTTTGGCTTTTCTTCATAAGCTTATTTCTCTGGCTATTCCAGTAGTGCTGACTATTACTTCCCCATACTATACAGTTTCTGGATGGTTGGGTTATATTTGCAGAGTATGCAAGACCAAGACCAGTACCCGGATAGCCTGTAAATAATATGTCCCCTCATATGGCCGGCGATAGCAGTGCGTAATGGGCCGGCCAGATCCGCAATGGGTTGAAGATAAACGGGCCGGATCGGGTTGGTTTTGTGTTCATGTTGCGAATTCAAATCACATGTTTTATTATTTACAAGGGCATGGGTGCCTGGGTGATCTTCAATTACCTCTGTAGAAGTTCTAGATTGTTGTAATGCAAGGATTCTCTTTGGAAGTCTTGATGTTTCGTTAATTTGATATATCACATAGTTGAGATGTGAACTAGCATACTTTCATATTATGTTGCGGTAGTTTATATTTGTGTTCTTTGATCATCATACTATTTTTATGCTTGATGTGAAAAAGTATGTATACTTTGGAGTTTTTTTTAACAGAAAAGGGATTTGGATGGTTATTCAACCATACCGGCCATATTACCATCCCGGGATCTATATAGGTTTCATAAATTGTCATTTATGTACTTTCTTTAATAACTTTCACTTGTTATAACAAGCATGGGAATGAGATAATTGTTTGTCTAGAGATGAAAGATATTGATGTGCCAAATAATTCTCTAAAAGATAGAAAAAGCGCATAAGATTGACAGAAGATTAGCAATGTCTTTCCCCTTTTTTTTGTGTTCGGTACGTATCAGGTAAGAAATTTCATATCCATCTCAGGAATCATGGAGAGTACGAAAACAATTGCCAAAGATTACCGTTATAAAATGGCAGGGGTACATATTAATTATTGCTAGCACAGCTCCAAGAATTCTAAACACGTTTTAGTAAAGTCGGTTCCTAATCAGCACTTCAATTGTTGAGTTGATTGCCTGATTTTTCATCTCAAAGTAAAGCCTTCATGAACCAATAAATACACGACTTCAGCGGACAAGAAAAATAATAATAATAATTAGATTTTACGTAAACTTTTGTGAAAGAATAATTCATGCAATCTAACGCAGGTCTAGTGTTACAAACGAGAAAGCTACGGCAGAGAAGAAACCTTCAACTACAAGAATTAAGAAAATTATACTAACAAAGTGTTAGTCTAAGTGGAAGGGGTTCGAATCCCTTAAAAATAAGATCATTGATTCAATTCTAGGATCTATGTACTGGTAAGAGGAGTCTCTACTCAAACGCTTGATCATACCCGAAAAGATTAATTTCTCACTTATCAGATGAGAGAATAATCTGAGAAATAAAAAAGGGTTAAGAAAATTATAATCAGAACACTGACGTGGACACATAATCTCTATCATTACCGAAGGAGTTACTAATTAAATATAGTTAGAAGAGTTATAATAAATTACAATTCAGTTAGTTAGTTAAGCAAAAACTATACAACACTTGCAAGTGTGAATAATCGTAATTTGCATTTTAAAAGATTCAAGAAAGAACCTATCCAAAAAAGAATAAGGATTCAAGTAAGAAGTAATAAAAGTTGCGAGGAGCTTCTCTATGTGGACTTAGAATCAGGGATTTCGGAGTTGTATAGTGTGTTTTTGTGTGCCTTTCGCTAGCACTAAATTGGTATTTTCGACTTTTCATTGTTGGGTTACAGAAAAAAATTGTGCATAGACTGAATTAAGGTATAGTAGTGAAATTGAAATTGCCAAAGGAAAAGGAAAAATGTTACTACCGAAACAGTTTCAATGGAGGGAAACTGCCATGGATGTTAGTCCTTAAATAAAGCAAATAAGTTAGTCTTTGAATTGAGCTTTTCTAGCTAAGTTTGAGTTATAACATCTAAAAATAAGCTTCTATATGTCTTAAATGTTGGCATACTCACTCTACCCGAAAATCAAGCAACCTAACAAGCTTATCTTTTCTGTTATCGTAGGATAAGCCATAAGCCATGTAACAAATTTCTGTTAACATAGATATAGATTAGGTGCCGTGTATCAAGTTCACGTAACAAAGCTCTCAATGCTGTTTGTACTGTAACTTTGAGTTGAAATGCAAATTCACTTTTCTAACATTACATATAATGTTACCGTGTTATACTTGCATGAGACAATGTAATGCAAATTTTCGGGTGATCCTATTCTTAGATAATACATGGAAACTAGCAATTCTACCATTTTATTTAATAATTTATGGTGCTAGAGAAATAGCAGCTGCCAAGAAGTGGTTAGTGGAAGAGAAAAAATTTCGGGTGCCAGCACATAAGGCAAATTCAATTCTAAACACATCAAATATTCATGATCCAGGTGCATCGTTGGATTAAGTGATCATTGAGACGCTCTCTTTCCATTCAGCTGGGTGCCAGCGCTATCGTTGTTGCTTTCATATGTTAGCTACTTTGATTCCGGACTATTCCTGCAGTTGAATTGAAACGGCTACATGAAGTCGTTAAGAGCTCTTGATTTAACCCAAGTGAAAACAATGTAAAGCGACTCAAAGATTAATGGATATTCTCACATGAAAATTTTACATGAAATGGTTTAAATATACTATGCATCAAGAAGGTGGGTCAAGTTTATAGTTTATAAAAGAATGTAATCAATAATAAAAAATTACACATATAATTAAATGATATCATATAAAATTTTCATATGAAAATATTCACCTCAAAATCGACCACATGCAATTTCAAACTCTTGACAAGCGACAAGGCTAGACACAAACAATTAATACTAAATGCACACATGGACCAAAATGAACAAAGCCCCATGAAATCAATTCTGCAATGGACCAATGGTGTGAGACCAATGCCCTCTTGTCATGGGCAACTCGAGAAAAAGTTTAAGTCACTGAGAGCTACCAAACGGTGGATATTTTCCACTCCAAGCGTTTCGTCACCATATTTGGACAAAGAGATCGTTACATATGGTGAAGTGGAGCCAAACGCAGGCTAACGGGAAGCCATGAAATTGAATGCGGTTTCGTTTCTCAGCGGCTTCAAATTGTGAGACGCAATTTCGCCTGCAATTTTGTGCGGGCCTAGTGGACCCACACTAGTCAATTTTCTTCTGTAACACAAGGAAACAATCGAGTTTTCTAGAATGAAAATTGTTAGCGACAAATGGCAGCAACAAGTGTACCTGATATTGTGGTGGAAAATGGATTCTGAATGTGCAACTAGTTAGTAGTAGCTAGCAGAGGGGAACCGAAAAAAAAAAAAAAAAAACTCTTGTTGTATATCATTAAATGAATATTATTTCATAATTATGTTAATTATTGTTATATTTTATTTAATAACATTTTTCATCTTATAATCGAAGTAATAAAACTTTTTCTTAATCTATGATCTCCTATATGAATTTTTATAATTATTACAACCTTTGTGTTAGGATCGTCAAATGTTCACATCGAATGAGGGTGGAACAAAAAGGAAGTCTTACACGGAATAAGTAGAGAATTTCATTCACATATTTATTTATTTATTTATTTATTTGAATTCCTATATTATTATTATTATTATTATTATCTACTTTTTTTTTAGTGTAAATTTTTAAAAAAATTATTTTTATTCATCCTTTAAAATTAACTAAAATTGAAGTTGAAGTGAGTAAATTTATTTTTATTTTTTTGTTCATTTATCATATTTTCCTTCAAATTTATTTTATACTTTTTCTCTTTTATCCCTTTATCATAAACCATATTTTTCTTAAATTATTGAATAAGGGTACATAAATGATTTTGTATCTTAATAGTAACATGACCTCTCTTATAAAAGTCTCTTTGGATTTGAAACGTGAACAATGCATAATCTCACCTTATCTTGTGGTGAAATTCAACATTTATTTAGAAGAATTAAGGCAAATAAAGATCACAATATAGACTTTTTAGTTATAGAAACTTTGATATCATATCATCAATTATCTTTTCAAAAAGTTTAAATTTTTGAATAGAAATATATGAATAATCTTATACTTTAACACTCTTAATTTCCCTTAACTCGTGGGTATTTTAGAAATGACATAATTTAGACATCAAGAACAGTTAAAACGAGGAATCCCTTTATTAAAGGTGTATTTGTTTGTAATTTTTTTGATAAAAAATTACTTTTTTAAAAAAAAATCAGTGTTTGTATATTTAAATAATTTTTTTAAAATAATTAAAATTTCAAAAAAATTTATTTTTAATTTTTTTTATAGAAACTAAAAAGAGTAAAAATTAATTTTTAATTTTTTTAATTATATATAAAATTTTAATTTTGTAATTACTTTTTTCAAAATTAAAACATACGCATTTTAAAAGTATAGATTATTATTATTATTATTATTATTATAGTAGGGCTGTTATCATTTTAGCTGAAAGAACTTCCGTGTGCTCTCCACCTTGACGGGCAACATGGTCATTGAATTGACACACATAAAAGGTTAGGTCAATTTTCCAATGGAGTTTTCCGTCCGTTGCATCCTTTTCTCCTTTTTAATGACCAAACAAAAGCATAATAATATGATATTTTAAATTAGTTTCTAAAAAGCATTTTCTTATTGGCTAAAATTTTTTAATAGTTTACATCAACTTAGAGATACGTCGGATATTAAGTATTAATTACTGTTTTTAGAGATTTGTTTTTTTTAGCTAGTATTCTTGTAATTTTAAGTTAAAAGTAATTGTTAAATAATTTCACACGCTATTTTTTTATTACTCACATGCTTTTATATCATTGTTATTTTTTTTTTCTTTCTCTCTATAATGGTTTCTAAAATAATTTGCACAAACAGTATTATATCCTTTGTGGAGAAGATCGAAATATGGCGACTAGTGTTTTTTTTTTTTTTTTCAAATAAAAAGTATGGCAACCATTCATGTTGTAAACTCGCAGAATATAGGAGGTACGTACTCCACTATAATACCTTTAATAAAATTTAGTTTATTTCATCAGCAATACTAGCTCTATATTACCCCAGATTCAATCAAAGGTCATATTCTGTATACTCCAACAATATCCATTAATATAGCATCCAATAATGCTTGTGTTGTTTCCATTAAGTATATTAAAGTGAATAGGATAAATAACAAAATGAAGCCAATTGCTGGTCACCTCATTGAGTCTAATATATATTTAGATTTAGATTGAAGCGAAAATGGCTCGGTTATTAAATAATTGGAGGCAAACAAAGCTTTCTAGATGAGTAATGATTTTTTAAGTACATTTATATTTAAAATACATATCTTAGAAATACTTGCTTTTAGGGTCAATGGGGCTGCGATGAAGACCTTTGTAATTGAGAATTAGACATTATTGATGGACAAATTAATAACAACAAAGCGATTTTTATGGTTGGTTTGCTCGGGATGAGGCCACGACAACGCACCTCGTGGAGATTTATTTTATTGCATAATTTTCCAACTTTAAAATCCACTTGTAGGTATTGATATTAAGTAACAGATATTGAAATGAATGATTTGCACTTTCATTACTTAATGATCATGAAATGGATTTGCTGAACCTTTTTTTAATAGATATATAAGGTTGTGGTTTTGCTACTTTTAAGAATGACGTTAGAGTAAAAAGTGGGACCTAAGCATAACACAAGTATGGGCTGTAATATAGTAACACTGCAAGGGAGACTCAACAAGACAACAACTAAGATCAAGGCTCAAGAAACCTATTAAGTATAAACTCACATTTCGTAAAGAATAAACATTCAACACAGTTGATCAATATTTTCACTGTTATTCAACGAATAAACATTCGTAAATAGATATATCCAAAAAATATCCACCGAAATACCTAATTTGCTTTACTGAATTTATAACACAAAATACAAAATAAATAAGCTTGAAGCCTTGAACATTCTACGCATTCAACCCATGTGCCTTGGGAGAGAGTAGTGACAAATATTTAAGCAAAAATGCCAAAATAACAATCCCTCAGCATATCGGATATTTTACGTACAGCAAAGTCAAAAGCCAAAAGAAAGGGACCCAAAACTAGACAAGGGCGGCTCCCCAAATGAAATTCTTTTATGTGTGTAAACATCCAAAGCAAAATAAGATTTCTAAATAAATTATTTTTTATTTCATAGATTTTTTAAACAAATTTTTGTCTAAATATAAAATTAACTCTTAAAAATTTACCACCATATAATCGATTAAAGTGACAAATACTTCTTTCTCTTAATCAGTGATTTTGACTTCAAATCCCAAATACGAAGTAACTAATGTCGAGAGAGTCATGCCCCCATAAAATCTCAAATGATATCGTAATTCTTTGAAATTATTTTGAATAATAATATAAAATTATTTTATATTTTTTTATGTAGTTGATTTATATTTGACTTAAATATATTTTTAGTTCATATAAATATGAGTTATTTTGATTTGAATCCCTCTAAATTTTTTTTTTTGGCTTTTAGTTCTTATCGTTAGTCAGCACTATTAAGTAATGATACTTATAAGGACTAAAAGAGGATTATTAAAATCTATATAAGAATAAAACAAAATTTTTAATATTTATAAAAGTTAAACATATGTTTTAAAATAATTTTTCGGATTTAAATTTAGAATGATAAGAACTAAAAATATAATATTAAAAAAATAAGAGACCAAAAACAAATTTTTTTTACAAGAACTAAAATTAAAAGAATTTAATTTGAATGTATTATTAGTATAAATAATTTTTACACAGACATATAATCATATATTATTATATCAGTAAAAATTTTTGATATAACCACCCACTACTTGAATGGTCATACAAATAGAAAATTTTAATTAAATGATAGTGTTAATATATTTTAATTAAACTCATACTAAAATAATCTATATTTATAAAGACTAAAAATTTATTTAAGTCTTTATATTATTAGTATATAAAAATTGACCCATTTAAAAGATACAACTATCTGTTAGTGACCAATTACTTAAAAATATTAATATATATCGCTAGAAAAATGAAAAATACGAAAACAACCACCGTTCAATATTTCATGGAAGGTAATGGCAAATCAGTGATCAGTCTCAGCACGTGGACTCAATGGCCCACACAAAACCCCACTTTCAACCCAGTCGAACCGGCGCGGGACCCGGTTCAATGCTCAACATCAACGCAACAACACAACACAGGCCAAACACGCATCAATCACCACGACACGAGAGAGTGCCGGCATTCTCAAGCAATGGCACCACCCGTAAATAGAACCAAAATCAACGGGCAAAGAAATTTCCGACAAGGGATAACGACGAATCTTAGGCCCCCGACAGTTATGTTCATTAGGCGTGGCGTCTTATTATAAAGTCGCAGATTCACTCCCCACACACAGCACGGAAACACAACACAACATAACACCGTTGTACATACTTACATACATAGCGATATGCTAATGGAATAAATTGGAATCTGTTCTCTCCGATTCTAGCATTAGGAACTTTCCCTTTGCATTGTTAGTTCCTATTGCTACTTTTGTTCTTTTGTTTTGTTTTGGTTTGGTCAATGAGGTTCTTGTTGGACTTCGTTTATTGCTGCGGCACCTCGAACCTGCGATCCGAGGACTCCACGTGCTCCACCAAGCCGCTGGTTCCGCCGCCTTCGCGGAATCTCCGCCGCAAAAAGCGGGGCGCGCCGGACTGGCGGCCGTCGCTGGGATCGATTTCCGAGGACGGCGCTGCACCGCCGCGTGAGAGAGGCGCGGTGGGGGCCGGAAGGGACGTCAGGAGGAGGAGCAGCAGCGGCGCCGCCGTGGCTTCTTCAACTGCGAGGGTTCACCACCGTAATTACAGCGACGATAGCGATTATGATTACGGGTAAGTAATAGAAACTAAAACCTTTTTTAACTCCTTCCAATTAACTTTTTTTTTTCCCCCTCATTTATTTGCAGTTTGTCTATTTGCTGAGTGTTCATTTAACAAAAAATGGGAACATTGAAAAAAAAATTAAAATTTTTAATTTTTTTTCAAATTATACTATTTAATACGAAATTTTTATAATATAAATTTAATTGACACTTATATAGATGGGTTGATATGGAGTAAAAATGGAAGTTGAAAATTTTATGAACTCTATTTCACCTTAAAAATTTGAAAGAAACCATTATGGATAAGAAGTTAAAATAAAATAAGAAAAACTGATTTTATAATATAATTACAAAAAGATTCAGTACCAAGCATCATTTCTTACAATTTTTTTTTAAGAAAAATGAAAATTGGAGTTGGAAGAAGAGTTTACGTGTTTTGGTCCGGCCTTTTTGAATTGTTAGGCAATAGGGTATGGGGACTAGATTAGATTGCTTGTAAGTTTAGCATTGTGGAATTTCGGGCTGGTTGCAATGAGTGTTATTGGACAAGTGGCTCTAATCCATATGTAAGGCACAATCAATCAATGTACGACGCATAAAAATCAATCATTCCTCCATGTCCGTTTTTTTGGGTTAAAGCTTAATTATCGTTTTTGAATATGTAAATCAACTTCTAATAAGAATAAAATTATATACTTTTGACATAAATTATAAAATTTTATATATATAAATTTAATTTTAGACACTTGAAATATGTTTGATATAAGAGTAAAAAAAAATATTATGAAAAAATTTTATGTATAATTTTATAAATAAAATTTATCTATCAATTTTTTTTTAATTTTTATATTCATATTAGATACACTCTTAAAATAAAAAATTTCTACCAATTGAAATTTGATTTAATAATAAATAGCTAATTCATTATAACATAATGAATTATAATTTGAATTCCGATTAAAAGAATCTTCTATAATTAAATGTTTCAGAATATTACATTTAAAAATAAGATATATGTGAGAAACAAATAAAAGTAAAAAATTCTTAACTAATAATTTCTCTTCATGTTTACTTTTTTGGCTTGCCTTTTACATCATACTTTACTTGTAACTGGTACTATTTTTCAGTTAATGCCAACTTGTCAATTTCTCAGGTAACAGTTTTCTTTCCAAATAAGCACTTGTAATAGGGCTATCAAACCATTGTGTCCAATTAAAGTCACAAAGATTTTCATTAAAATAAAAGGGTTTTTTGTTTTTATGAGAATAATTTTTATCTACTTGGTGTCATCTAATAGAATCAAGGAAACTGCTATCCCATGTTAAGTGATTTCATAAACTTAAGATGCTACGACGTGACAGTGTTCTCGATTTTTATTGAAAGATATCATAAAATTATTTTATAATACCCGTATATGAAAATTATTTTTTTATTTAATTAATTTATGCATCGCTCCACTTGCTTTGTGGCCATCTCTACGATTTACAAAGCTTTGGCAATTGAAAATCTTGCAATCATATGTGTACTTGTCTGTTATTTGACTTTGGTTATCTTGGCATATAGCTTATAATTCAACTGTACGATCTTTTGTGTATTTTGCAGGCTAGCTGCAATGCCTACGATTATGCCAGCATTCTCTCCGACGCCATTCATGTTCTGAACATTACAATTGTATTTGTTTTATAGAAAAATGTTGTATATATTGATATATATGGTTTAGGACTACATAAAAAAAAATATTGTGAATGAAAAATGCTGTATTTATTATGAGTGGCTGTTGCCTGTTGTGAATGAAAGTAGCTTTCTATCGCAATATTGTTCTATTCCTTTACATTTCCTCCCTTCAATAGCTTTGAAATTAAAAGTGCCAAGCCCTGATTCTTCCTGATCGTTGGTTTTTGTTTCCACGATGAGATAATTTGGGTATTTTTTATGCAAATTACGCTGGTTTAACCTTTTTTCACCAGAAAAAAAAATTCCTTGCTTCATATCTAAAGTATGGAGGGACAAAACTAATTAATTTTCTGGATCCGAACTAATTAATTTATTTCTAGGATTTAATTTCTATGCATCAATTGGAACTAGTCTTTACTAAGAGATATGAATCATGTCTAGAACAAGTTTCTCAATTGTTGCGAAGTTGTGCTGTAAAATGTAATGTCAAAGCATATATAGTAGTATATACTAATGTGTGATATTCATAATTAAGGAAGTTATGCTTCTCATTTATTCCTCTCACTGGGACAATTTAAGCCCTCTTGCATCTATCTTTCTCATAATCCTTTTCCCCCGTATGTTACAAATCCAGAAAAATATTTCAGAATCTGTACTTCAACTTCTGTATTTCTTAACTTCTCAATGATTATCATATAGAGAAATGCTGGTTTGTATGAATTTAGGGTGCGTTCATTCACAAATATATTTCATGTTTTCGTTTTCTGAAACTAGTTTTCATTTTCAGAGTTTCAAACTTTAGAGGATGTATTTGATTTATAAAAATAGATTCTATTTTCAAATAGAATAATAAATAGAATAATAGTAAAAATATGTTTGGTTTATTGATGCAATTCTCAAAATCAAATTTAAAATAATAAAATTATATTTGCTATTAAACAATAAAAATTATATATATATATATATATATATATATATATATATATATATATATATATATAGTTGATCCACCAAAAATATATTTTTATGGATATCCACAAGAATTATTTATTAATATAATAAATAATTCTATAAAATAAAGTGTTTTTAATGAGGCTGGGTATGAGTTACAAATAATTTTAACATTCTATGATTCCAATTTAATCATGTTTCTCATTAAATCCTAAATCTACGGTGATAATATGAAGAATTTCTTTATGTGATTATTATGAATAGTGAAAAAGAATGATCCAATAACAAGTTTTTAATCACCCATGTTTAGCAATAACAATTTATGTATTTAAATATGTAATGCAAAAATTAGATAGTAACTAATTTCATGCTCTAGTGGTAATTTGTCTTGAAGTTGAAAATGTTTCCTGCAGCAGGTTCGATCACGGCAGACCGTGGTAAAAAGAGAGACATTTCCTCTTACATGCCATTGTGGCACGGCATTTGTTTTCAGTTGAAAATGTTTCCAACAGATATACAAAGAATACTGAAACATGAAAATGATGTTTCAAATTTTTGAAGATTTCTAAAAATATTTTCATGAAATATTTTCAATAAAATTCAACCAAACATATTTTAATGGTCACTTTCTATTTTTACTGAAAATAAAAACAAATATGCAAACCAAACACTCCTTTAGTTTCATAACTACTGTACGAATGGATTTGATTGGCTAACTTCTTTAATTTAACTGTTTTTTTTCTCTCTCCTATTCTTTTCTTACTGTGATTTCTGTTCCTTCTCTCATTACACATTCGTACTATTTTGTATCAAATCCATTCGTGCTATTTAGCGCAACTCTATCCTATAATACTTTAAAGATAGTTCGTCTCAAGATTTCGTTAACATCTGCCCATTCCCAACAACTCAAATCGAATATTTATGTCTTTTAATTTTAGGAACTTACTGATCTATTTCTAATCAAGTTCTTGAGCTGAAAAACCAAAAGAGAATACGATGATCAAAATACAACGCTTTGCATAAAACTTGTGTTGATACAAAATTGTGAAATCCAGCCATAAAATCATGGTGAAGATATTTGTGCATATGGGAAAAATGACTCTGGATGAGCAATAGCTCAAGTGATTAACCGCACATCGAAGTTCCCGCGAGCGTGTTCAACTCCCAGAGGCAATGTCACCCTCCGACCCCCCCCCCCCCCAAAAAAAAATAAAAAAAACAGTGTATGACCAAAAAATAGAAAAGATGACCAGAATATTGTGATTCCAGTTTCACCAACCAAATTTTTTATTATCCAGTTGAAGAAGTACTATTTTGGTCCTGAAAAGATCATAATGCATCGCATTGTTGTACAGGGACTTGACATAAGATCATAATGCAGAGCACTGTTACATGACAGAGACCAAATTTTTTATTATCTGGTTGAAGAATTACCACGTAGGCACTTTCGTGAACAGAAATGTTACCTAGTTGATAGTTGGATGGATTTGACAAATAAAAGCAATCTTTGGTGGATTATGGGGCAATAAAATGTCTTTCAAGAACTAATTAATCAGCTTTATGATCTTTCGAAATAATGGTTCTTCCTTTTCTAGTCCTCAATAGAGATAGCTGCATATTTTTGTATGATGTTTATGCCTTAGCTGTAAGAAGGATAGTGACTTTGAATGCGCTGAAGTTTTAAAAATATTTAAAATCAGGAGAAACTTGAAATTTTGGGGGCGTTTGGTTTGTTTTAATTTTTTTATTTTTCAGATAACGTGATATTATTATTAATTGCAAATAATATTATCTTATTTACATTAGTTCATTTGTTTAAACTTTTCTGAAAGAAATGATAAAAACGAAAGTTAGAAAAATTGTTTAAACTATCTCCTTTGCAAAAGTTAAAAACTAAAAAGAAAAAAAAAGTAGAAATAAGGTATCATTTTTGTCCTTACAAAAAACAAATTAGTTACAAATAAAAATAAGAAAGGAACCAAACATATCACTTTAAGTTTTACAGTTTTTTTTTTAAAAAATTATGTGAGTTTTTTTAATTATTTTTCGTAATTTTGCAAATTAGAATTTTCAAATAAGAAATCTGGATTGTTTATGTCATTTATTATTCTAATTTTCGTGAACTTCGTACGAATTTAATAACAAGTGAAAATTTAGGAAAAAAAAAAAAGGCTTGGTGGACAGAGCTAAGCAGAGCAGTTTCAAGACTAATAGGTTCTAAGGGAGAGTGCTGTTTCACCTTTGCATTACCTTTATTGGTGGGGTGATTAATCCTAATGAAGAATTTTATAAATCGATTATTATGCTCTTATCTTTTTATTTTTTTATTTTTGGTCAAAATCACATCTATCATCTTACTAGAAACAATTCTACTCACACTGACTAGGACCTCTATATGCTACCAAAACTCTTCCTAGTTTTAACGCTGTTACATACACAGATGAAACCCAAAACCTTTGAAGTAGAATACTCTTATCTTTCTTATATTTTACTCTAATTGAACTACATCTCCACCATTTTTAAATCTATCAACCTCTTTTTTTCAATCCCTCGAAAAACCTCTCTTAAATTGTGAAGTCGACCCGATAGTCGGAGGAAGCCAAATTCATCAGCAGTTGGACTCCAAAATAGTGTGCAGGGCTGCATTACATTATTCATTCCTACCACTATTGAAACATTTGGGCCTTCGGACCAAAAAAAAAAAGGACTTAGGAAGCCTAAAATACAGTTGAGCTTAGTTTATTACGAAAAATATATAAAAAACGAATATCTCCTTCATTAATTTATTTTGTTTTCCATTCTTCAGAAAGCAGAAACTGAAACGAACACACGATCAGGTGGAAAGGTATTATTTTCTATTCTCCCAATTTTTTTTTTTTTTGGAATTGGATAATAGTTTTATTACTAATCAAAGAGAGGAATCCAACAAGAGATAAGGTGGGTCAAGAACCCGGTCAGGTGGCTCACCCACGTTGCTATCGCACTGTCTTTATCTTGATTAGCTGATAAATTTGCAGCTCTATTACAATGCCTAGGTGTGTAATAATTAAAGCATTCAGACCATCATGCATAAAGGTAAATGTCTCAAACCATATTGCCACTATAGGAACGGTATCCTTCATGCCATGTGATGCTCCTCCATACATTCGAAGCAAGATGCATGCATAAAGGTATTTGTATTGCCTGTGTCATGTAGGGGCAGTCAATACGACAGGTTGATTACTGATTCTTCTTCGTTCTGCCATAAATGGCATCCTGACCCCACGACTATACCTTGTTCATTAAATGCTCTTCTAATAATAAATATCGAAAAAAAAAAAAAGAATACTCTCCTAGTAAGATTTCATCTCTCTTGTGTTATCTTCTAGCCTTGTGAGCTGACAGACTCTATCTAATGTGTGGTTTTGAATTCTTACTCTCCCAACGACCAACCAAGTTTGGTGTCGTAGGAACCCACGGATCTGCCCAGATGTTGATAAAAGTACTCTCCTAAATCTTGAAAAATCAAAATAGAGAAGAATGTTATTATACAATAAAAACAATAGTCAAAATTTTCAACATAATACATGGATAGATATTAGATGAAAGAGTTTGATCTTCTCCCATATATTTTTTTTAAATCAATCTCATTTTTTATACATTAGGATTAGATATCAAATACATCTCTTTAACGTCAATATATGATATGTATTCTATCTCGATATAAATAACATCTCAGAATTCATTCACTCTTACGTAAGCATATAATGTTTAACGTTTATATGGTGTTTATATTATTCGTATTCCCTATGCTCCATTATGGCAAAATGTAATATATTGTGAAAAAATAAAGTCACAAATCAAAACCAAAAAAGTTATACTTCTTCAACAATCAACACTTTTTGTTACATCACAACTAAAGAAACCCGACCTTAATAAGAGAATGAGGATGAAAAATCGCAAACACCAAACATCCTCATATGAAACAAGCCATGTTTCGTCATGACACCCACTTGTTGGTAAGCAGCAATGTTTATTCTACGGCCAAACACTTTCGTGTAATAAGTAACAATTTGCAATCACACACTTGCAGCCACCAATCCAGCAAACGTATCATACAAGGGCTGGTTCTGAGTCTCTGGTAGAAAAAATGCAAACACTCCACCCACTATCCCGGACACTGCAAACACCGCAAAGGGAAACCACCCTCCCAAAACCACCACAATTGGCGCCAATATTGCCCCCATTTGCGCCGCCTGAGAAGTACACCCTAATGCGGCGTTCCTCACCACCGTGGGGAACAGCTCCGCCGCGTAAATAAATAGCAAGTTATAAGTTCCTGCCATACCAAATATCCCCAAAATACCACACACCATTCTCACCACCTTCCACACCCCAACGTTTCTTATCAAACTCGCCAACAAACAAAAGAACCCGCTGAACCACATTGTCCCTATTGTCAATGGCTTCCTCCCATACCTTTCCAATAGCACTGCCGTTATACCAAAAGCCGGCATCTCCGCCACCGCATTCAGCGCCACGTTCACATAAAGGTTGGTTTCCAAGTTCACCACGTTTAAGCTTAAACCATAGTACACCAAAGACCCTACAAAGTAAAGGACCATTGCAACAAGTAACCTTATACGCGTGACTGGGAAGCGAATCACGTCCATGATGGATCCAACGAGTGCAACCTTGTCTTCCATGCATTGTTCATTATTAGTGTTGGATTGGTTGCATGTTGAGCCATCGTTTTCTTCTTTTGTTGATACTTCTTCGTCGAGTGCGAGGAGAACCCCATTGGGGAGGTCCTTCCCGTTTGAGGAAGCAATGGTGGACATGAGCTTCGTGGCCTCAGTTACTTTGCCGTGAACAAGGTACCATCTTGGGGACTCGGAAATGAAAGGAATGACGATGATAACATAGAGGATGGAGGGGATGGAGGAGGCGATGTAGAGGTGGCGCCATGTTTGGAAGATGTAGGCAACAGCGGAGACAAATGCAATGCCGGATGAGAAGAAGTAGAAGGTGGACATGCCGGCAGTGCCGCGCCTGGTGGGGCCAATGGGCTCGGTGGCAAGGACGAAGGCACAGAGGCCAACACCGCCGGAGCTGAAGCCAGTGACGAGGCGGAGGAGGACGTAGGTCCAATAGTTAGGAGAGAATGCCGTTATGCAGCCAAAGATGCCATTTAGGGCGCATGCAATTGTGAGTGAGCCTTTCCTTCCAAGAAAGGAGTCTGAGAGGTGACCAAATATTCCAGCACCTGCAATTACAAATATCAATATAGTTGTATTATTTTTACTTACGGTTAAAATTTATTTTATGGGACTCACTAAGATGTTTGTTGATTATTGGTTAAGAGTTGATCTCATTCTTTTTTTCCCAACCAATAATTAAGAGACATTTTAATAAATCCTATAAAATAAGTTCCAACCATAAGCACAAATAATATTTTTTTCGTTGAAATTAAAATTATACACTCAAATAGTTTGCCTACGTAATTGATCTTTTCCATCCTAAATGCCACTATATGACAAGAAGTACATGCACAACACAATATGAAAATATTATGTGTATTTAAACTCTTTTCTCTACCATGAAAGTGCAAGAAGTTTATATATATTGTGTTGAGAATCACCATATATAATATCTGATGCAATTAATTCTATATTTCTGATATTTTGATTAGATTATTTGTAAAGCAAGAACACAGCCATATATACCATTTTTTAAAAAATATATTGTATAAAATTAAAAATTAATAAGTATTTGATTAGCAATATTTAATTTCCTCATGCCCATTGCTATAGCAACGGCTCTTACTCATAAACAACAAAGGGTTTTGCTATATATTTCATACTATAAATATTACAACATTTTTATTCTGTCAATTTCTTGTTTAAAACACAAAGAATGTGTGTGAACATAATGTGAAGACAAATGACCATTCACTATTAAAAGCTGTCATCCACTCGTTCTTTGAGCTCCACCAAAACGATAAAACGACAAAGGAAAATAGCTAAATATGCTTTGGCGGGTCGTTCTTACATGTGGATTGTTGTTTAAGCACCATCATGGACCGGGCAACCGAACGGTAGATGAAACAGGTGTATTCATACATCCTTTTGTATATGGTGTATTATAGTATTTTTTGGTTTAACTAAATTGAAATAATTATATTTTAATATATTTTAGAAATGATCAAATTTTTTTGAATGATCTTGAAATTAATTAAAATTTTTTAGATATTATATAAATAAAATTTAATCACTATTAAAATATAAAATATATCATATAAATAAAATTTGATACTTTTAAAATAATTAATTTTTATCTATATAATCTTAAAAATAAATAAAATTTTTTAGAATATTATAAAAAAAATTGATCAATTCTAAAATATATTTAACTATAATTTTCAATTTGACAAAATTTAAAATTTATTATAATATATTATATAAAAAAAAATGTATCAATATTCCTTTCTTTTATCATTAGATTACTTGAACCACCAACATCGTCAAGAAGCCTCCATGGTTTGGCCCCATTTCTCGCTCTTTCGTACAAATTCCACTTTACACCATCATTTCGAGTAAAATTATTTTAAGTTTTCTTCAACCCTGTCACGCCAATCTCGTGGCTCACTGAACAATTTATTCTTCATATATTTATATATAGTCTTGTCATCGTCCAAACTATCCTTTTTTAAACAACTTGCTTAAAACAAGAATCACCATCAAAATCCTAATATGGGCTCATCAAAAGCTAAACTACCTAATCTTCACAATTATACAACCAAACACCACCCACTCGTTATATATTATATAATCTTCAGAATTATATAACCAAACACCACTTACTCGTTTATTGGTGCAAAATGTTAAGTCACAATGACCATTCTTAGTTTTTGAAGTTTTCTATAAACAAATAAATAAGTTCATTGTTAAGCAAAGAATTGTCTTTTCCAAAATTATCGAACTATTATCATTATATATAACCTACCTTAATAACATTCCTTAATTACTTCCTTCAAACTTAAACAACCTGATTATAACTCACCAAAAAATAAAACAACCTCATTATAATAATTTCTTTCTCATTAATTGAGTTTTTTTTTTTCAAATTATCACATAAATTAATATGTAGAGATAAAAATAATTTATTTATTCTTTAACTTTTTTATTGATTTTAAATTTGTCATATAATTAATAAACATTCCAGAATTGTCGTCTTAATAATAAATATTTTGAATTTGTTTCCTAATATTTTAAAAAGTAAAACACATTTATCTTTTTTGTGATCTTTTCATAAAAGTTATTTATTTTATTAGAAGATAAATTTATAAATATAACTTAATATATAAAATATTATATATATTATTTTTATTAATTTAAATATCAAATAAAAGTTCTTTATTAATATAAATAATATCATCTAGGAAAAATCATATTCAACTTTTGAAAATTAGAATTAGAAAATAAATTTAAAAATAAAAAATAAATTAAAGGAGGAATCAATTATTTTTGCCTCGTGCATATCAAAACAACGGCTAAGCAAATCGATGAATCTAGAAAAACCACTTCCAACAAAAGAAAAAGACAATGTGTGTGTGTGTGTGTGTGTGTGTGTGTGTGTGAGAGAGAGAGAGAGAGAGAACAAACCGATCATACAGCCGCCGAAAAACACAGACTGGACAAGCCCCACCTTAAACTTTTCGCCGCAAATCAGGTCCCACTCCGACACGGTGGAGCCGCCACGTCCACCGACCCACTCCCACTCCTCCCGCCGCAGCCCGCACACGCTCCCGCCGCTGGCGGCATCGCATGCAGCGGAGGCGCCGGCGGCGCACCGCCACTGCGGCTGGCGGTCGGCGAAGGGCATGACCATCGCGTGGAAGGCGTAGACGGTCCAAGCAAGATTGGTGAGGACGAAGTGCTTCAGCTGCCACTTCCCAAACTCCCCGCAGTGCTTCCGAAGCATCTCGTCGATGCCCAGCTTCTCCGCCTCCGCCGGCGGCGCCGCCACCAGTGGCGACCGGAGGTCAGTGGAATCTGAGGACCACGCGGCCGGCATTTTCGGAGGAGTACCAGTGTTTTCGGTGCTCTCTCTTTTTCTCTGGATTTCTTCTTCTTCTCTGTCTCTGTTTCCTCAATTATTGTACTTGTTATGTACAGTTCCGAATCTACCCTGCTTCTAACATTTAAAACAAGGTGAATGCTCTGGTGATGCATATTTGTGGTGGCTGAAAGCGAGAGTGACATGTGGAGTTGATGTGTTGGTGGGCCCTATGATGGCTTTGATTAATAATGGTTTTAAATGATTTGAATTATCTATTAATTAGAACGTTAACTTTACATTTTAAAAATGATTAAAAGCCAAAATATATATATATATATATATATATATATATAAGCAATTTTGGACCAGAAAGACCAGAAAGAGGGATTTTGAACGTTAAACAATGCATAATCCCCTTGTGCTTGGTAGCAACATCACATCCCTCCTCCGATCACCACTGGCCTTTTCTCTCTCTCTCTCTCTCTATTAACGATGCGTGTTGTTACAGAGACAACAACAATAGTAGCAGAGCACAAAAAATCCCTTCTATAATCCAGATCCAAACTCACAAATCCCTACTGTAATCCAATCCATTTGCTACAAGTGCACCATTTTTTACTTTTGTATTTTAACCCCATAATCCAGATTCAAACCCACAAATCCCTTTCATTGGTTACAAGTCCACCATTTCCTGTAGCGGTAAGGACTCCACTACACCACCAGCACGCTGCAGCAGATGTCGGTGCCGGCGGTGATCAGCACCTCCGCCTACTGGCAGGGGAAGAAGGCCGGAAAAAAGAAGCACAAGAGGAGGAGCCAAAAAACCGTTGTGTCATTGGACTGACCTCACCGCTGGCCAATTGTAGTCTTCGCCGCGTTTTGTGGTTGTCATTGGTGGTAGTAGCGGCGCCGGCGGCGCGTGTGGACCAGTGGTTATCGTGGGAAATGAATGGAAAGGTGGTTGAGAGTGTGGGTTTATACATTTGGATGTTTAAGTTGTTAATTTGAAGATGAATTTGATAGAAGAAAGAATTTTTAGGCTTCAATTTGGGGACGAAAATAATAGTTTATATTTTTAATTTTTTAAAAAAATGTTTATATTTTTTAAATGAGATAATTGATATATATTGATAATATAAAATTATTTTATATTATTAATTAATAAAAATAAAAAAAATAAAAAATTATAATAAAATTTATATTATAATAAATAATTATTTATATGAGTTGGTATTTTTTATTGATTAATAATATAAAATTATTTTATATTATTAATATATTTAAATTAAATTTTTTTAAATAAATAAATCATTAAAATTTACTGAAATCAATATCATCAACTAATTAAATCATTAACTTTGTAATTACTTTAAATGAGTTACCGGAGAGTTGAAGCATGCGGGCCCATATAACTGACATGTCGTGGGCCATTTGGTAATCAACAAATTTGTACTATCTACATTAGTATTGGTATGCACATGAGAACTGGCCTTCACCTAAGACAATTTAATTTAATATACAAAAAACAAAAACAAAAGGACAATTTATTCGTCTTAATTTTTTCAAAAAATAATTATAAAAACTTAAATTTCTTTTATCAATTAAAAATTAAAAAAATAAATATAGATGTGATCATATCAGCACTAATTAATCACTTAATTCTATCAAAACTTCATTGTTAAGCATATTTGATCGAGCGTAGTACTAGGATTGAAGTCACTAGAAGTTGACAGTGTTGAATGATTTGGATAATATGCATTAGGTCTTAGATTCAAATCTTATTACCATCAACATATAAAAAAAAAAAATGAATATAAACTAATAAAATAAGAATTTAATTTTAAAATATTATCAATATAAAATTTTTTTATACAGATATTTAATTATATATTATTATTTAAGTAAAAATATTTATTTTAACTACTAATTATTTTAAAAGTCTTTAAATAAAAACATGCGATTAAATAATAATATAAAAAATTTTACATTAAAAGTTCATTAAAATTATTCTCTTAAAATAAAGGATTTTGTTAACCAACATTCTTATCAAGAAAAGGAAATTTTGAAGTTTACAATGAATGCATTAAAAACTTAAAAGCTTTATTTTTTTAATGAAAATTTTCCTTTATTAATTCCTTAACTAGTGTGTTTAGTGTGCTGATTAGATAAACCCTAAAGTAAATAATAAAAAAAGAAAAAGTTACATTTAAGGAAGGTAATGATAAAATTAGTATAAAATAATTGATTTTACATTAGAATTTTAAAATGATAAAAGGATAATTATTTTTAAATAGAGGAAGTATTTAAGAAGGGAAGTAATTTTAGTATACCATTTTTAAACATCTTGTTAAACAATTTATAATTTACATGAGAAATAAATATAATAAAAAATGAAAAAAAGTATGAAAATTCTACATATAACTTATATAGTGTCTATGATTAATGGATATTAGTTATATTCAAAAAGCATACTTTGTTCAAAAATATTCTTAAGATCAAGGTAGATTTGGTTTATAATGTTCACGACATAGCTTATCTAACAGAAAAGTAATATTTTTATTTTTGTTTGAGCTATAATTTGAGACTAAAAATTATGGTAAGATATAATTAAATGTAAGTTTATTAAATACATTAAAATAAGTTAAAATGATTGATTTTAAAATAATTGATTTATGATAAAAAAAATATTGAATTTAAAAGAATTATTTTTGTTTTAAAAGATAAAATAAAGTTATTTTTAAAGATATAATTACCAAAAAAAGGATATTATCTTTTGTTAAAGAGAAAATATTTTAAAAATTAATTTTAATACACTGTTAATATAAAAAAATTTATATTATTATGTAATTATATATTATATGTGAAACTTTTAAAATAATAAACTTAAAAGTCATATAATTTTACTAAAATGATATTACATAATGAAATAATTATATAAAATATTTTTATATCGGTAGTGCATTAAAATTAAATTCACCTCTTTATTAGTAAATGAGGATTTCAAAGTTCTTAAATGTTGAATGGGACAAACTGTGTTTAAGAATGAATAAAAAAATTGACCAAAAAATATGCTCAGGTATTTTGCGGCAAAATAAGAACATTTAAATTTAAAATATTTTAAAAAATAACACCATCTTTGTATAAGCTAAAACCCTAGAAACATTATATGCTGAAAGGTTAGAGTTGGATATGATGGATTAAAATAATATGTTATTTTTTTTAAGTTATACAAATTGAATGTTTAGAGGGTGTCATATGGGATGAAATTAGAAAGTTTTAGTCATTATTTTATCTCTACATCAAACACATTATCGGTTGCAAATGAGTAAAAGATCACAAGTGTCCAATTTTTATAATTATTAGGGACCAAAGGATTAATTATTTTTTATAAGGGACTAATATATCCATCGAAAAATATTGTTAGTGATTGATTTAAGGATTTATTCTTGTTTTTAACCAATGCATATCACTTTTTTTAAAAGTCAAAAAGTAGTCAAAAAAAGTTAATATGGAAAAATTGTTTTTAAATAATTAGAAATAAAAATTTTTTGTTAATAAATAATTATCTTTTATTAAATGTAATTTAAGTTTATATATATATATGTATGTATGTTGTACCCAAAAAAAAAAAGAAATATATATTGAATATTGTTATGTTTGTAATATACAAATGTTTTTTTACTTTCAATTCTTTTAATGTTTTGTTGACATGTATGTTCAAGGTATAGGTTAAAAAGTTAAAAATAAAAATTATTAAATGAAAATATAAATATTTAATATTTTGAAAATATAAGGATTTTTAACTATTAAAAATAATTAAATAAAAATATTTAGGAGACATATCTTTTGTGATGCAATACACAACGCATATGGAAAAAGTGAGCAAAATGATAAAAATATTTGAATGATGAGTTCCACATAATTATTGTCACTTTTATTTAGTTTTTTTTTTATCGAAAAATTTACTAACGTATTATTGAAAAATGCTGATAAGTTTTGTATATATATTGGTAATTTTTTGGATAAAAAAATTGAATAAAAATAATAATAATTATGTGAGACCTATTATCTAAATATTTTTATTATTTTGCTTGCTTTTTTATATGTCCCCCTATCACCACTCATAATTAAAATAATCATTGAAAGTCTTTTAATTTTTTAATATATGTTTTTAGGACAAGTCACAATTTTTTTAAAACAGTGACTGATCAAAATAAAAAATTTTAATTAATTATTATTCTTTGGAGGGCCCTGAAAGGTGCTGAATGTTTGCAGTTCATGTGCTGGTAGCAAAGATGTGAGATTGGGAAGTGGGGACCGTGATGCACATGTTTAACCATTCCCAAAATATATAATAATAAATGATTTAGATTATAAAAGTGTATTATAAGTTTTGATTTTGGAGGAAGAGAGAGGAAAAGAAAGGGACTTAAGTAAACCAAATCCTGAAGAGGAATTGAAATGTGGTAATGAATTGTATGGGAGGAAGAGAGAGGGAAGAGAGTACACAGATGGAATCAAGTGACAAATAATATATACGAATTTTGTCTTTAAACTCTAAAATTATGGTTTAGGCAAAAAATTTATTCAAATTATGGTTAAAAAATTTCAAAACAAAAAATCAAACATGCTAGGAATAATTAAACTCCAATCATTAATGAATTAATTGTGGACATGCAAGTCAAGCAACAAGGATATGGGGAATCAAGTTGACTGAGCTAAACGGAATCTGGTAAGTAATGAGTTGTATTAAAATGCTCATCAAATCAATTAGGGTCCATTTTTAATAAGCATAATAAGACAGGTTTAATAATATAAGATTTAATTATATAAAATCTATTAAAATTTTAGTATTATACAGCTCCAAATATGTGCATCTTGGATTGGAAGAAACATATAGTTGTATATTTGACGTTCAAATTAAATTCGCCACCATGTTTTTTGTATAGGCTAAAGGAGTAAATGTGTCCTGCACTCCAAAGCGCTTAGTATAATCAAGGTTTGTCAAATTGGTGAGTTCATATAAACTTGTGAAGCTTAGGCAAATTCAAATCATAAACTCTCCAAAGCGCTTATATCTTTTTTCTTTTTGGATAAATATTATTCAAAAGGCTTAAACTCAACCAGAACAGTTGAGGAGCGAGAAGTACAAGACAGAACATAGGAGCAAAATCAATCCTAAGACTATATGAAACACCCATGAACAACAGCCCCCCTAAAACCAGCAACATTTAGCAGGTTACAAATCACCAAAGTATCATAATATCAGAAAAAACAGCCACCACAGATCCACCTGGAGCTGATGGAGTCAACAAGATATAAACACTGGACACAGGAAATAGCAATTCCACCTGAAATCACTGCAGCAACTCACTATAATTGTGACCATAGTATCACATCATTGAGCAGACCTCTGTAACCTCCTCTATATCAGCAAACACAGCCTCGATAAACCGCATCAGCATCAATGTTGAAACAGAGAAAAACTCAGCAACAATGATACAACATTCCACCACTTCCAAGGACGTCATGATAGCAACCTTTAGTCTAGAGTTGCCAATGATCCGAGAGTAACCATGCCACACACCAATCTGACCAAAATAAATCCAGATCCAGCACTGCTGGATAAAACCTGTTATGAAGATATGAGTCACACCATGCCACGAACATAATCAACCTCTCCATCTCCTTAGTTGATCGATGTTGAGAGCCAGAAAGTCTTGGGAAAAAGGGAATTTGTCATTCCAGCCCTTAATCCAGAACCCAAGTCTGAGTTTCATGTTTTGGGTTTAATGAATTTGTCATTCCAAAGCGCTTATATCTCTTTTGATGATGATTAATTTGTGAGATCTTTGCAAAAAGGGAATTGATTTACTACCAGAAGTTGACCAGCAAGCCAAGTAAATAGCAAGACAGAATGTGAGTTTAATGTATAAAAGTGTGAGTACTTTATAAATTATGAATTTAATTCTATGTAAAAGTTTTATATATTCAATTATGTATTGTCACATCAATAAGAATTATTGACTCTCATACATATTATCTCAAAAGTCATATAAATAATAGTATATGATTAAATAATTATATAAAATTATTTTATATTATCAATATATCAAAATTAAACTTATATATTATTAATTTTTTTGGAAGAAGGGGGGGGGGGGTTCTAAACTATGGACTTGACAACCATAGGCTTTGAGGAGGTGTTTGATCTGCCTTGGCAATTGGTATTGAGTTCCGTCGGTTTAAGTGTTCAACTGTTATGTGTATACATGTTCGACAGGGCATTACGGCAAGGGCAAGAAAAAGTTAAAAAATACACGAGGCAAATTAACACCTATAGTGTCTTGCCGATGAAGAAAACCGATAGGGAATGTAATACAATCAATCCAGAAACTCCTAATTAAGGCCATACTCCCAACAGATTTGGAGTTGGTATTTGTTTCCCTCCCAAGCTATTAACTCTAATCCCTTGCAACTGTTGTGATTGATGAAGGCACATTTGTTTTCGCTCATCCACTTAACAAGAGAAACAACTTGCACATGGGGAAGTAGTAGGTTTAGCGAGCAGTAACGCATATTTCAGTATTCATGTAATCGGACCAAAAAAAAAAATATGCAATTAGTCATGACTCTATAAGTTCTATTACCTAATTGGACAAGTTCTCAAATTGTGCTTGGTATTCTGATATAGTATCGGTTTATTTAATCTCGTTTAATATTGCAGCCCTTGGATTATGAAAAATATTGCTCTCAAACCTCACTTATAACTCTTGCAAGAACCTCTCCCAACTGAGTACTATTTGGTTATTCACCAACCACCGATACCAAGCATAAGCAACCCTTGTTCGATGGAATGAAACGACCCTAATTCTTTGATTCTTGGGCACCTCATAAATCTCAAAAAATTGTCTCACATTGAAAAACCCACTTCTACCCCTTCACCATCAAAATTGGGAATTTCCATTCTAATACTATAGTGGAGCCTGAAATGATTATCCCTAGTGTCATCAAATTGTGTTTCAGTTTTACATCCTGTTTCTTGATCCATTTCTAGATTTAAGGTGTTATTGTAGATTCAAGATATTTTCTAGTGATACATATCGGGTTTCATTATACTTCGGTGCAAACTTAAAAAAATTTGCACCAGTGCTAAGTTAAAATACACCACAGACTTCTTCCTATTGGCCATGCCATGTTAGCAACGGTGCAAAATTTTAAGTTTGCACCGAAGTATGACCATTCATTCACACTCTTTATTGTATCTTGCGTGGCCCACATCCTATTATGAGTTTTAAACTGGTTTGCTTGTAACCCCTGAATAAAAAGGGTCACACTAGAAAACAAGAACAAAAACTTCTTCAATTTTTTTTTATTACATAAAAACTAGAAAGCCCCATCTGAAAAAAAAAATGAAGATAGAAAATTGCAACACCAAATACCCATAGATTTAAAGTGCCATGACTCGTAAGTACTATTGCTGATTAGCACTGTACCAGTATTTTTGTTCTATGACTAAATGTTCATTCAACGAGATATCATAAATTCTATGAATATCTTAATATTATATAAAATATAAAAATAGGTTTAATTTATATGCACTAATCATATAAAATTTTTTACAATATCATCCAATTATATACTATTATATAAGCAAATATATATGATTCTTATCCTCATTATTTTAAAAATTATACAAATAAAAAAAATATAATTGAACAATAATAAAAAATAATTTGGCACTTTTAATGCATATAAATTAAATCTATAAATAATATTTTTAAACAATACATTTACAAGGTCATTTCGTCTTCACCTTGTCTGGCTGTAAACCAACAAAATATCACCTAACATTGTCAAAAGCATCTGATACCATTCGTTGATATCATTTTTCTATTGAAAACGTGTATTAGTTTTACGTGCTGCGCCAAAATTTGACCAAAACACAAAGCCGAAGAAAGAGAAAGTAAAGGTTAAAAAAATATCAGAAGACACAAGATATCTTTACACATTTACAATGAAATTACCAATTTTATATGATATACTCAGGATTTAAATTTTGTATTTATTCAAGAATTTTTCCAAAACGCAGAGCATGGCATTACATTAAAAGGGTTAAAAAAAAACGTAGCTAAAATGAATAAAAACAGTGTCTATAGCATCATACACTTCCAGCCTCCAATCCAGCAAATGTATCATATAGAGGTTGGTTTAAAGTCTCTGGCAAAAAAAATGCAAACACTCCACCCGCTATTCCACACCCTGCAAACACCGCAAATGGCAATCGCTCGCCCAAAACCACCACAATCGGCGCCAATATCGCCCCCACCTGTGCCGCCTGAGAAGTACATCCTAATGCAGCGCTTCTCACCACCGTGGGGAACAGCTCAGCTGTGTATATAAACAGCAAATTATAATTTCCGGCCATCCCAAATATCCCCAAAATACCACACACCATTCTCACCACCTTCCACCCCTCAACGTTCCTCATCAAACCTCCTATCAAGCAAAACAACCCGCTAAACCACATTGTCCCTATTGTCAATGGCTTCCTCCCAAACTTGTCCAACAACACCGCCGTTATCGCGAACGCCGGCATCTCTGCCACTGCATTCAACGCCACGTTCATGTAAAGGTTGGTTTTTAGGTTTGCCACATTTAAGCTCAAACCGTAGTACACCAAACACCCAAAGAAGTTAAGGGCCACAGCTACAAATAACCTTATACGCGTTATTGGGGTGCTGATTATGTCCAAAATGGATCCAACAAGTGCGGCTTTATTCTCCAAGGATTGTTTAGTGTTGGTTTGGTCGTTGCTTGAGCCATCTTTTGCTGCTTCTTCATCGAGGGCAAGGAGAACCCCATTAGGGAGGTGCTTCCCGTTGGTGGAAGCAATGGTGGACATGAGCTTCATGGCCTCGGTTACTCTCCCACGAACGAGGTACCATCTTGGGGACTCGGATACGAAGAGAAGGACAACAATGACATAGAGGATGGATGGGATGGAGGAGGCGATGTAGAGGCGGCGCCACATTTGGAAGATGTAAGCAATGGCGGAGAGAATCGCAATGCCGAATGAGAAGAAGTAGAAAGTAGACATACCGGCGGCGCCCCGCTTCTTGGGGCCGATGGGTTCGGTGGCAAGGACGAAGGCGCAGAGGCCGGTGCCACCGTTGCCGATGCCAGTGAGGAGGCGAAGGAGCACGTAGGTCCAGTAGTTAGGGGAGAGTGCTGTTAAGCAGCCACATATGCCATTAAGGGTGGAAGCCACCACGATAGAGCCTTTCCTTCCTAGAAAGGAGTCTGAAATGTGACCAAATATTCCCGCTCCTGAAATCACAATATTATTAGTATTGCATTTTTGAGATGTGTCGTTTATAGGAGATGTTGATAAGGGAAAATATGTTGGGATACAGTGAGCAAGAAACCCAAAGTACCAAAAGATATTGAATTCCAGTTAAAATAAATGTGAATTTAAGCTATTTAAAGATTGAAAGTAATATTAACTGATAATAGAATGTATATTATTTATAAAGATAATATGTTAGACTTAATATTTAAATAATTAAATTTATATTTATTTAAACTGCAATCACCTTATATCTATTATTAAAAATTATATATTGATTCAATATTTATATAATTAGAATTCATACTTATTTGAATTACAGTAAAAATGTTTAACTCATTATATACGAATAATATAACTTTGTTTATAATTGTCTATATTTATATAGCAAACAAGAATACATTTTAGAAAGAAGAGATATTATATTTTGAATAATATGCATAAATAAGTAATAATAATTATGTGTTTTATGATAGTTATAATTAATTATAATTGATAACTAATTAATATAATTAATATAAAAGTATTTTTATATAGTACAAAATTTATCATACAATCCATACTGGTTGGTGGAAATCGACGAGTGTGACGAAAATCATCGAAGGATACAAAGACACGAGAGGCTTTGCTAGAAATCCATGATGCCAAATAACTAATTAAGTGTTTTGTTTCCTACTATTCATCTTAACTGTTAATACAATAACTGACATATATTATGTAGTGACTAAGGTGCATTATGTATTATAATCTATATTCTATATAATTCTATAAATCAGTAAACATTTCATGCAGGTTTTCCCCCTCTCAAAAATGTCAAACTCAATATTTTATTAACAAATGTCAAATCAATAACTAATATATAATATATAATAATCTATATGATTCTATTAACTTTTATTCTCTAAAACTGTAATTTATATTAAATTTATTTATTATTTATTGCAATATTTTTAATAAATATTTTTTAGTTTAATAAAATATAAAATTTAATAAATATATAAAACTCTCTTTCTTCTATATATTTTAATATTTTTTTGCTCATGCTTTATTCGCAATATGGATAATGATGTATGGTACGAAAGGAAATTCGCACATTGTATACGAATAGTTGTCTCTTCAGAGTACAATTGCTTTATGCACCAGTTTCCATATTTTTCGCTGTCATTCATTGATTTTCTTGCCAATGATATGTTGCAGCTATTTCGTAGTTTGTTCGTGCATATTGCTTTCGTGCTATGTAGCAGCGCTCTTCGTAATATATAAAATAAGATAATTATATTAAGATAATATTTTATTAATTATTTACATTTAATTTAAAAAGTACAGTATAATTGAAATATTCATTTATTGTTTATAACTATTTTAAAATTGTTTGTATTTATTATCTATTATTAAATTTACATTAAATGTTATTTATTACAAAGTATTATTCATTTAAAATTTTGTTTATTAATAAATATTTTTCTTAAAAAATTACTTTTTATTTATTCATATAATTTTTTACTTTTTATTATTTATTTAATAATTATTTTATTTTAATAAAATATATTAAAAAATAGTGAAAAAAAGCTTATACATCAAAAACTAATTAGGCTTAATCCTATCTCCTTAGACTTGTTTAAATTATTCATTATTTTCATATATAAAAGGGTTTGATTGATAAGATAATACAATTTATTGCTCACGTATTATATTAATTTATCATATCATATCTAATACATCATGTCAAGCATATCTTTAAACGATAGGCAACCTGATCAAGTATGGGGATATGGAATTAAGTCTAATTAGCTTTTAATGTAGAAGATATCTTTTTTAATTTTTTTATATTTTATGCTAATAAAAAATATTTATTAAAAATATGAAATAATATAAAATAATTGATTAAATATAAAAAACATGAAGATAATTATAATTAAAATACTATAATATTTAAATAATAATATTTATTTTAAATTTATAATAAAATAATTAATAAAAATATTTTTATTAATTATATATTAGTTGGCTTTCATATAACTAAAAAAAAATTAATAAGAATATAAATAAATAATAAGTTAATTTTAAATATAAATTATAATTTTATGCAATTAAAATGATCATAAGTTTAGTTTTTTGTCACATTATTGCTTGTGATTAAAATTATATGTGATAATAAAAAGATAATATATATTATTATCTTATATAATATAATATCTTATACAATATTGCATCAAATATTATATAATATTAAATTTTATTAAATCTTATATAATCAGGGCATATATTATCATATTTTATACATGTGAAACTTTATCCTATTATGTTTTGGTGGTATAGGTGTTGAAATGATCTTTGATGGGATGATTATTTTTTCGGTTGCTTTATCAGATGCAAGTAATTGAGTTTCATTTTGCTCTCTAGCTTCTCTCTGTTTTAGATCCTGTGGAGCTGTTTGGATGTATCACAGTCATAAAATAAAATAAAAATTCATTATATTTTATTAGTTATTTGTTATACACAATATTGTATAAATTTATCTATTAAATCACTTTTATATATAAAAATGATGAATAATTTAATCAATTTTAGAAAAATATGATTACACATTATTAGCTTTATTTACTCTTTGGTTTTTAAGTAACTCAGAATTAATAAATAAATTATATACGTAAGAATATTTTTATTAAAAAATATTTAATAATAAGTAAATAATATTTAGCAACAAATAATGTTTAATATAAATTATAATTAAATATAATATGAATAAAAAATAGTTAAAATAATTATAATTTAGAAATAAATATATAACTTAATTTTGCTTTTTATATATTATGATAAAATATACTGGTAAAAAAATGTTAAATTCATTATTTCAAGATATACATTTTTTTATTATTTATTGTTATATATTCTTTGTTAAATTTATACAATAACTAATAAATTTAATTACTATGTATTGATAATCATCCAATCAAATACTTGAATTTGTAAGATTTTTAAAGTAGTAAATAGTTAAATCAAATATTTTTATTATTGTGATAATATATAATTAGATGTATGTATAAAAAAATTTTATACATACAAATAAAATCAATAACTAATATGTAATAAAAGATAAATTTAAAAAAATTATATTTTAAGATGTTTTATTTTCTTTTGCATATAACTCGTGCAAAAGTGACGTGGAGCTATAACGCACCAAAGAAAATCATGATGTGGGGCTAACTAGAAAGTTGGTCATCCACGGCATATCGGGATTGATCTATCTGTACTTGTCACTATTCGATCTTCTGAATCAGGCCATTCTACTGCTACTTTCCACAAATTTTCTATTTTATGTATACCAGAACAATTTTGTCATGAAAAATTATATGATTATGATAATTATAGTTCCAAGTTCTCAAAAGTCACATACAATAGATTACACGAGAAGCGAAAAAAAAAAAAATCATTTGTAAATTGCAACAGCTTAAAAATCATTAGACAAAATATTTATCGCATGTGAAACTTCTGTTTCGTTGTTTTTCAGTCCGTCTAACATTTATGATTATCATGATAAATTATATATGTATATGTATGATAATATGTGTATGACAAATTGTAGATGCTGCCAATAGTTTTGATCTAATCAATGGTTGAGGTAAAGCGCTCTACATAGCCAAATTCATATGCATGTATTTAACGCTATTCATGCAATCTGTGCTGGTCCATGAAACTGCAAAACATTAATTAATCATAGAAGCAACGATAAGATGGAAAAGAAGATGAATATGAAAACTATTTCTGCAAAAATTTATAAGAAACATAGATATAATAGAAGAGAAATTTTTAAATACTCCCCAATAACAATTTTTTTTTTTATCATAAAATATCTAATAATTCTTCATAACATATCCACTTTGATATACTAATAACGTAAAATAATTTTATACTATCATCTAATCATATATTAATACATAAATAAAAATAATTAATTTTCACCTCCACTATTTCAAAAATCTTACAAGTAAAAATTGATTGACAGTACTTTTTACCGTAATTAAAATTAAATTCTTGTCATAATAAAGAGGGCACAAACCTATCATACAGCCGCCGAAGAACAAGGCCTGGACAAGCCCAACCTTAAACCTGTGACCGCAAATCAGCTCCCACTCCGACACGGTGGAGCCGTGGCGGCCCCCAACCCACTCCCACGACCCCGGCTGGAGCTTGCACATGCTACCACCGTCGCTGGCAGCGGCGTCACGGCAAGCCTCCCCTGCAGTGCCGGCGAGGCACCTCCAGCGGGGTTGGCGGTCCGCGAAGACCATGACCAATGAGTGGAAGGCGTAGAGGGTCCAGGCGAGGTTTGTGAGGATGAAGTGCTTCAGCTGCCACTTCCCGAACTCCCCGCAGTGCCTCTGTAGCATCTCATCGATGCACAGTTTCTTCCCCTCGGCTGTATTTGTCGGCGGCGCCCGCAGGTGCTGCTGGCCTTGCTCGCTGGAAAGAGAGGGCAAAGCCGTGGGGGGGGATTCGGGGGTTGTCATGTTTTTGTTTTTCGTGGTAATACTCTCGATCTGTTGGGTGCTTTTGCTTCTTTTCTTCACATATTATACTTGCTCAGTGGTGGACGTAAAAGTCCGCAGCCCCTAGATGCTTGTTGTGTCAACTGTTCTTTTTCTAGTGGGTTCAGCTTTTTCATTTTTTTGTGGGATTACGTGTAAAACTACGGCTCCTTTGTCCCATGTTGATAACGTCATTAATAATTAGAAAAGTACTCTAAGAGTGATTGTAGAAATCGTACGTAAATCTAAATATTCAGAAAAAATTCTCAGAAGTTTTAATAGAAAATAACGATAATTATAGAAAAAATAAAATAAAATAAAACTATTCTTTAGTCCTTAAAAAATTTATATTTTAATATTCTAATATTCAAAAGATCAACTGTATATATTTGAATTTTCTTAAAAATTTGATGTTATAATATTTCAGTCCATTGTTATCATTTTTTGTTGAATTAAAGCGTTTTATCACCAATTTTTTGAAAAAATCAAATATATGTAATTAATTTCTTAAAGATTAAAATGTTATAATGTCAAATTTTTGGAAGATTCAAAATATATACAATTAATCTTTTAAGAATTAAAATATTAAAATATAAATATTTTAAAGACCAAAGTATAGTTTTACTTAATAAAATAATATAGTTTATTTATTCATTTAAGATTTATAGATATATTATATCATTTTGATAAATTAAATTCTGATAAAAATTTTGACTATATAACATTTTTACTATAAACATATAAATTATATCATTATAACAAATTAAATTTTAATAAAAATTCTGACTATATATATAACATTTTTACTAATAATAACTATGAATGTAGTAGTCTCTTTTCAACCAAATTTTTTCGCTCTTATTTCTCATTTTCTCTCCCGTACCCGATTAAGAGTTACTTAAAAGGTTACATTAGATAATTCTCAAGCTAAGCTTTCAATATGAAATCTAATACTTAAAAACATTAAGGTTGTGTTAGTTAAGTTTGCTATCGATACCTGTATTACGGATGCACGTCAGAGTGTGATTAACTAAATAATTTTAATTGGATTGAAGTTTTAAGGGTTTTATGATTAATATTCTAAGTATATTTATTAAAAGATTAAAAATAAAAAAATTTATATAACTTTTTTAGTATTTATTGTATTAGATGTTTTATTTCTTATTTAATATATTTTATTTTTAATTTCTTAAATAAAAGCTCTCTTGTGTTTACTCACTTTGTCTCACTTGCTTTTACTTCAATTTTCTTGCTCATATATTCATATTTATTTTTTGTTTAAATTACTAGAATTTGAAATTTATTGAATTTCAATTGTTCTGTTTTGAGTCAGGTTAGCATACTATAAGAGTAAAACTCTTTCAACACTAATTTTTTGCATACACTATTATTGACTTTTTTATATATTACTTATTGTTATTTATTTTAATTATTGTTATTTTATATTTGTATATATTCTTTGTTTTAACTTATTTGCTCAATAGGTTTTCTCATATTTACTTTATATTTAGCAGCCTCTTATATAGTTATCTCTCAAATCTAGAATTAATTTAGAGTGTCAACTTTTTCTTTTTAAATAGACAATGTATTCATAAAAGAAGCATTGATCTTTCAATGCCTATGTCAAGTCTATGGATGTTCAATCGCTCCTGAGTCCTGACTAATTAATTAGGTGCAATTGCAAGAGAACTTTAGCGTTAGTTTATATCGTCATGACCTTTTTCTCTCTCAAAATTATATAGATTATCTTTATCGACCATTTTGTGTGAAAGCTTTTGCATGACATTGATGGGTTCTTATTTGCCAATCCAAAATTATTTTTAAAGTCATTGCTTTGAACTATAAAGTTATTTCCCAATTCAAAGTTATCTCTAAAGTTATTTGCCATCAGTGGAACCCATCTTTATTTTAGCTTCGGCCATGGCCCCCATGGACGGGTAGGGACCAATCCCATCGCACAATAATTTACAATTAGACACTTAACAAATTGATCTTGTGAACAGACTTAATTTTGCAACACATTTTATAAGCATGCCAGAAAGAAAAAGAAAAAAAATCTTATTTGTTCGTGAAAAAAAAAAAAACAAAGTTTGGTCATAAGTATCATTCATTGTGTTACTTGACTCCTTCTGTTGAATCCAAAGTTAATTTCTATAAAACAATTGGAACTAATAAATACTTACTAAACATATATGAATCTTGTTTGTGTTCCAGTTTGGTTCGGTTTTGGGAGAAAATCCAACCGAACCAAACCAATTTGTTCTTATACATTGACATCCAATTGGTTTTTGCTAGGCAACTAGACCAAATTGAATTTGGTTTGGTTTGACTTTCGATTTTTAAATAAATACATCCGAAAGAAGAGAAATACACAAATAGAGAGGAATGAACTTAAAAAAAATATGTGAATCAAGGCCAAATTACAAATATGCATTCACTGAAAAATGTTCATGTTTTTCAACTTATATTGTTTCGCTCTTCAACATAACAACAAAAACATCCTTCATCCATATCAAGACCCAAGAAACAATTCAAAATAAACAGAAAAAATCACCCAGCCTCATCCGCAACCTACACAAAATAGATCACCAATTTTTTTTTCTGAAAAAAAGAAAAGCAAACTACAAGCCACAAACCAAGACAAACCAATAACACATGCCCAAATTTTTTTCCAACATAGGAAGAAAATCCCAATTTTTTTTTCGTTTTGTAAAATAGAAAAACCCTAAACTCAAAAAAGAAATTGCATTCAATTTGCTTATATAGAGAGATAGTGCTCATTAAGAGAGAGAGAGAGAGAGAGCTCATTTGACAGGTTGTTAGGCTGAGATTAAGAGACAACGAGATTGCCATCGTAGATGGAGTGGCAAAGGGCAAACAATGGAGAGCATCGTTATAGTCACAAGGCTTTAAAAGGGATGTCATTGCATTGCTGTTGAGAAAGGAGGCGCCATTGTAACTACGAGCAATGAGAAAGGGGAAGGGCGAACTTATGGATGTGAGAGGGAACACTGGGTGTACCATTGTGTGAAGGTTAGTCGCAAGAGAGAGGCGATAAAGGAAGTATGTGAAGATAGTGATGTGGTTGTGGGTGCTACACAAGAGAGGATTGTGTGACTAGTGAGAAGCATCAATGTGTGAGTTAAGGTTAGGATAGGCATGCGTGGGCATTTTTGCCTATGCAATAAAATATAAGGGTATAATATATTTTTTATTTTTTTTCATATTACTTTGATTCAGTTTGGTTTGGATCGGTTATAAATTTTTCAATAAAAAATTAAACCGAACTAATCAATTTTTGAGTAAAAATCCAAATAACACCAATTTAATCGATTTTCTTCAGTTTTTGGTTATTTCGGTCAATTTCTTCAATTTTGTTTGATTCGGTTCGAATTTAAACACCCCTACTCGATATAGTGGACAAGTTAGTATTTGAAATCCAAGGTCAAAGCACGTATGTGTCATGTTTGCAAGGAAGGTATGCTTCTCATATATCCTTCTCTGGGATAATTTAATTTATACGCTTTCATCTATCTTCTCTCTAATACTTTGTCCCCCTATCTTTTGAATATGTAATCGCTCCAGAAGAATTTTTGAAAATCCCTACATCTGTTCTCACTTGTACTATTTCTTTTTAACATGCCAATGATTCTTGCAATATTTCACGATATATAGTTCATCTCATTATTTGGTTATAATCCGCCCGAACAACTTAAATCGACAATTAATGTCTTTCATTTTGCGGAACTTCTTTGCTTTCTCAAATCAACTAGTTTTTGATTGAAAAAGAACACAATGATTAAAATAACAAGCACTCTTTCGTAAAATTGGATTAGATATAAAATTAGGGAGTGGCTATTGTGATCACACTCTTTTTATTATTACTTTTATTTTGATATTCCTCAAATACCCTTAATTAAAAGTTGTTTTAAATTTTTGTTTATTATCGCTTCCATATTTTAAAATTATATTTAATTAATATTAAATAGAAAAAAATACTTTACTATTTTGAATTATAAATCATATCCACTTTATCCCTAGAATTTTAAAAATATGCAAATCAGTCATTGAATTTTAAGAATATGCACTCGAGCCCTTCTGACAAATTTTCATTCATTGTTAACAAAAAATAAGTACATTATACCCTCTAAACTTTGGGTCATATATATATTTTAATTCCCAGATTAAAAAATAATATACAACCTAATACTCTAAACTTTCTTAAATATGTACTATTTCCATTAATAATGGACGAAAAAATTAATAAAAAGGTTGATTTACATAGTTAGAAAATGTTAGGATATTGATTTGTACGTTTTCAAAATTCTAAGAGTAAAGTACATGGAGCCTATAATTTAAGGGGGTTAAAATATTTTTTTCCCCTTATTAAGGGTGTGTTGGTAAAAGGGTAGAGTGAAAAATTTATGGGTTAGATTTATGAGTATTTTTACTAATGAATCTAATCCATAAAATTTTCGCTCCATTTTTACCCTTTTACCACACACACACACAAAATATAAAAGTTAACTATAAGTAAACGTCTAAATCAACACAGAAAAACTCCTAACTTAAATATAATGATTAACTTGAATGAAAAAAATGTAGTACAATAAAATTTAAATAACTTGTTAAGGTTGATCAAATAAAAATGTAACACTCTCTTTACATCATATATATATATATAACTCACTAAAAGTTCTCAAGTAATATTTACTACTACATCAAAAAAAAAAAAAAAAAAGATGTAGCAAAAAGAGATTATGAGAAGCTTGGTTTAGTTAATTAGAAGACACAATAGATAATCTCATATAAATGTTTACCTTAATGGAGCCAATTTTCGAAGTATTAGTATGAAAGAGCATATAAGTCCACTATATTCATAAATCAATCATGGCTACAACTAAAAGGTGAATAAAAAACTATAGTAACAGCTAATAAGTTGTAGCTCAAGTGTGATAGAAGTATACACACCACGTGCAAATATTGAAAAGGAAAGTGGTTAAGTTAGTTGTTAGTTGTAACTGTTTGTTGAGCGGTCATATGAATTAGTTACTTTGGTTCATGTATCAACGTAGCCTATATAAGCTACACCACCTCTTTGTAATAACTTGAGTTTGTTAATCATAAATCATTACTTTATTCCCTAATCTCTGCCATGAATGCACAAGGCTTTAACCCTACATTTTCTCCCAAAACCTTTTCCAATCTAATTTTGTTCAAGCTTGATGATGAAAATTTCCTCACATGGATGCATCAAGCTCTAGCAATGATCAAGGCTCACAAAGCACCAACCGATTGCAGAGAAAATGCCGAAGTTGTTTTGCACTCTAGAAGATGAAGAAGATGACAACGAATTGGAGGAATTTTTGAATTGGGAACAACAAGATCATCATTTTGTTTCATGGCTCCTTGCATCCATGAGTCCATCATTTGTGAATCGAATGGTTGGTTGTGATTTCGCGTTTCAAATTTGGCCGAAAGTGACATTTTGGTTTTCAAATGAGAGCAAAAGTGCGTCAATTGAGAACTCAACTGAAAGATATGAAGAAAGATGCATCTGCATTTGAGTTCCTACTAATCAAAGTCAAGAAAGTCACTAATTCACTCAACCATTGGGGCTCCGGTGAGTGTTAAGGAGCACATTGAAATTATCCTAGATGGTTTAGGAAGAGAATATGCTACTTTCATCACCTTTGTTGTTTCTAGAAAAGATCCATACATCATTGATGAAATTGAAGCTTTGTTGTTAGCTCAAGAAGAAAGAATTGAAAGATTTGACAAAGAGGAATTTAGTCTAGTGTAAGCAAATTTGGCTCAAATTTCTCTTCAAGATGCTAAATGAAATGCAACAGAGAGTGGTGGAGAAAGACAAAGTGGAGGTGGTCACTAAGGGTGAGTCAAAGGAGGTTCCCAAGGTGGTATATCGCAATGGAACAATAACAAGCTTCAATGTCAAGTATGCAACAAGTGTGGTCACACTACCTGGTAGTGTTATCACCATTTTGATCAAAATTTCTCCAATCCTAATTGAGGCTTCAGTCAACAACCACCACTACCACAATCTTTCCACAATCTAAGTGCTCAACTAAGTGTGTATCTGGATACCACTTCCACACTCTCTAACTCTTCTTAGTATCCTGACACTGGAGCCATACATCACCTTACCTTTGAGCAAGATAATTTGTTGACATGCTTAGAGTTTGAGGGTTTTGATTAGATGCAAGTTGGAAATGGACAAGGTATGGTGATCAAACATTTGGGGCATTCTATTCTTCTTTCCAAATCCATACACATACACCTTTTCACCTCAAACACTTATTACATGTTCTAGGCATTAAAAAGAATCTTGTTAGTATCTCTCAATTTGCAAAAGATAATAAAGTATACTTTGAATTTTTTGCTAATCACTGTCTTGTTAAATGCCAGAATTCCAAAGAAATCCTTTTCCGTGGAATAATTAAAAATGGCCTTTATAGTTTTGATAATGTCGCTGTTGCTCATTCATTGCCTGTTCCTGTTTCCAAACCTATCGCAAATTTATCACATTGTACACACTCATTTGTTGCTACACATTGTACACCCTTACCTGTTGCTTTACTTTCCAGTTGTAATTCTTTAAATACTTTTCATTTTTGGCACCAAATATTAGGCCATGCTTTAGAAAAAGTTGTAAATATTGTTCTATCCAATTGTAATATTCCTTTTCATAGAAATAAAATGAGTTCTGTATGTTCCTCATGTTGCACAAAAAATTTTCATCAACTCCCTTATGTTAGCTCCAATCACTCTTAGGGGGTGTTTGGCATGCTGTATTAAGCATGATAAGATAAGGTAATATGATACGTTATGATCTTATCCGTTGTTTGGTGCAGTCAACATATTGTATAAATTTATCCATCAAATCTCCCTTATACGTTATAATGATGGATAACTTAATATGGCCTAGGGAGGCCGTATTAAGCCTAGGAAGGCCGTATTAGGCCTGATTAGCTTTTAATGTATAAGAATTTTTTTATTTTTTTTATTTTTTAATATATTTTATTAAAAGAAAATTAATTATTAAATAAATAATAAAAAATAAAAATATGTAATAAAAAATATTATTTAATAATAAATAAATATTTTTTAAAAATAATTGTAAAATAACTATTCAAACTAAAATAAAAATATATGAATAAAAATTTATTATTAAAATATATAAATAATAATATTTAATATAAATTTAATTGTATATAATAAAAAATATAATCAAATATAGGAATGTGATACTAAGCCTATTTAGATTTTGATGTATAAAAACTCCATATTTATTTCACTCACACTCTTTCTCTCTCTCTCTCTCTTATATTTTTTATATTTATAAAAAATATTAAAAATAAATAAATAAATAATTTTTAATATAAAATTATTTTTATATATAATAAAAAATAGCTTAAATAATTATAATAACTATTTAAAAATTATATTTATTATAATCTCTTCTTTTGATTATATTTTATATAATACAATATCTTATACAGTGACATACCAAACACTGTATAGTATTAAATTTTTATCAGATTTTATACAATCAGGCCTTATACTATCAACCCTTATCCTATTAGGTCTTATACTAACAGACATACCAAATGGGCCCTTACTATACACATCTTCAACTAGTAATCACTGACATATAATAAAAAATAGCTTAAATAATTATAATAACTATTTAAAAATTATATTTATTATAATCTCTTCTTTTTGTTATATTTTATATAATACAATATCTTATATAATGACATACCAAACACTGTATAGTATTAAATTTTTATCAGGCCTTATACAATCAGGCCTTATACTATCAGCCCTTATCCTATCAGGTCTTATACTAACAGACATATCAAACGGGCCCTTACTGTACACATCTTCAACCAGTACTCACTGACTTTTAGGGCCCTACACCCGTTGTCCCAAAAACTGGCTATAAGTATTACATTTTATTTATAGATGCAATTACTGGAAACACTTGCATATTTTTACTTAAAAATAAGTCCCAGGCTCTCCAAGTATTTCAGCAATACAAATCCTTCATTGAACTCCAAACCAATTGTCAGATATAAGCCTTGGAGTTAGATTATGGCGATGACTATGTCTCGCACATGTTTCAGCAATATTTGCACTTGGTGTATATACTTCTATCCAATTGGGCATCCTTGGCCCTTATACCAAGGGATTGTTGGTGTTGAGTCAGGGATTCGATACTCGTATACCCTCCTCTCCCTCATCTCCCTAATTCTATTAAGAGCTCTTTAGAGAAAAAAAAAAAAACTTAATAACAATCATTAAATATTATCAAAATAAATTAAAATATCAAATAAATTAATCGAAACACACAAGTCACTAAAGCAATGCATAATGGGAGCAATTTTTCATAGATAATAATATAAATACTATTTTTTTTTCGGTAGTTGATATGCGGCTTGACTCACGGAATATGAGGAGCAAGGTTGCAGACAACAAAAGAGAACAATGACTAAATAAAACAAGATACACAACACTAAAGAAAAGAAAATCGAATCTGCAGCAGGCCTGAAGCAAGAATAATTCATAGTTATAGATAATAATATAAATACTATAGATAGAGTATTTTTATTTACGGCTTAAACTAAATGTATTTTCATTCATAGTTCTAGGAAAATATTTTTTTAATACTTTCTTTGTTTTTTTTTTTTCTTATTTTTCATGAAAATATAAACAACCTAAAACAGTAATATAATAGAACTATGCCAACATCAGGTTGATTTTATTTAAAATTAATTAAATTAAAAATAGTTAACTTTTATATTTAATATTAATGAGTGTAATTATTAAATATAAATTTAGAATAAAGAGATGGTAATAAACAAAAGTTTAAAACAACTTTAAATTAAGGATATTTGAAGAATATCAAAATAAAAGTAAAAAAAAAGGGACTGCTAATAGAGAAGGGAAGCGGCAATATACGACTCCACAATGCATATAGGCAAGATGATTAAAACATTAACCATTGCCTGTCTAATTTCACCACTCATCAAATTCCGATTATCTGGTCTTCCATGGAGATCTTTGCATTTATAAACATTGACTTTTATCGATCAAATTGTTAAATTATGTTACATTATTTTGATAATTAAGTATATTAAATTTTTGAAAAATTAGTCATCAATAAATACGTATTCTAATAATCAACATTTATTTATACTTTTTAAAGCTATATAATATGTTGAAAAAAAGGTAAGATGACAACGAATCAAAATATCTTTAGATTGGATGAAATTTGATACACTTAATTTATATAATGGAAGCTCTCAATTCAACAATTAGATCAATGAAATTCAATATTAATTGATAATTCGTCAACTTGGGACTGATATATACATAGCTTAATGATGCAATCATTCCTGCATGTCAGGCTCTAGCAAAAACAAAGCCAATATATAATTTTGGGCCCCTTTTTGTCTTCAGAACAACAAACGTAATGGTCGCCAATCTGCCTTTCCGTACGGTCGGCCTAATTGCAGGTTAATCAAGCTTTGTTAGTGACCTCTTGGCTTTAATAAATGATATATACTTGAGTGCTTTAGTTAATGAAAATCTGACGAGGGACTGCCAAAATACCATTTTCTTTTTGTTTTTTGTTTTTTCTTTTATCACTTTTTTAAACCTTTTTGTCATTCTTGTATTCGACGTAATACTGTCCTTAGTTTGCTGGATTAATTCAAAAGGAAACAAAGGTTTGAATTTTAATTCATGCGATGATCAATAATGTTTCTTTAAATGTTTACAACTTTAGGGTGTCTTTAGTATATGGGTAAACATAGAGAAAAAATTTTCATGGATTAGATTTATATGTTAACATCTTTAGTTTTTTGTTTAAAAAAAAAGTTCCAAGATAATTTATTATACAGCATCATTGATACTTAATTAATTGTTACTTATATTACACCTCAATATTATTGTCATTTTTCAAAAATAATTTTTTTTAATATCCTATCATTAATTATGACTTGATTTATTATTTTTATTTTCTTACCGATATTACTTACACATTAAGATTAGCTTATTGTATTTCCCAATCTTATTATTCGATTCTTTTATTCTAAAAATGACATAATAAGGCTTATTTAATATTTATTTTTTATTAAAAAATATTTTTACATCATAATGCAATTTTACTACATGTTATCACTGGTTAATTTTTTTTTTCCATATATACTGTTGTCTTTTGTAATTTTTATTCTATTATTCTCTTTTAATAATTCATATAATGGTTATTTTTAATGCTATTTTTATTAAAAATAGATTTGTAGCTTTCAAGGGATATTTACTATATATACTATCATTATAACTTGATCAATATGTTCTTACCAACACTCATAATTATTATTTTTTAATTTATTTTATATTTTTAAGATAAACATGTATTGACGGATGTTATTGAATCCCTCTAAAGATAATTTTACTCTATGATAAAAATACTACAACATATAGGTAAACAATCACTACAACATGATTAATATTTTTCTTACTAACACTTACGCTTTGTCAATTTTTAATTTTTATTATATATATATATATATATATATATATATATATATATATATATATATATATATTGCTGCTGTTAAACACCTCTAATTAAGGTAACTTTTTTTTTTTTTCAATGTTCCCAATTAGGGAAATCAATTTTTATATGGGATTTTGATAAAAAAAAAATTTGAAAAATACAATATTTTTGACAAAATTATAAAAATGTGGTCTTTTTCTCTCTTTTTCTTTCTCTCTTTTCCTTTTTTTTATCTCATTTTTTTTAAATTTTTTTCTCTCATCTCTCTTCCTTTTTTTTCTCTTTCCTCTCTCTTCATTTCTTCTCTCTCCTCTCTCTCTCTCTAATACATACACACACAATAACACAAAAAAAATGGAATTGGCTGCATTTATCAGTGATTCATTCTTTTTATTTATTTTCTTTTGAAATTTGGTATATAATGTACTGGATTCCTGACTAGATCCTTTTTTTATTTTTTTTCTGAATCAACTACAAAATTTAGCAAATTTCTGATATATTATTATTGCTTTTTTTGAATCGGCTGAGAATTTTAATGGATTCTACAAAAATTCCATATTCTCCTAATTTTTCAAAAAATCCATACACCATTAATTATTTCACCAAAATCTTATATGTTAAAAAATCAGCCCCAACTAAAGTAACTTTATTATGTAATATAGATAAAAAACTTCATGAATAGAATTGCGTAAGTTACCAATGAGAGTAAGAGAAAGTGATAAATGCACACACAGCATACATACATGATTGTCTCTTTCCCCACCAATGGTGATAGATGAGTCATACTTTCTTCCTTCGTAAAGGAAGAGTGGAATTACTCTACATAGCACTCTAATTCTTTTTTTTTGGAAAAATGAGAAAGAGAAAAAAATCAAATGTTGAAATAATATTATGGAGGAAAAATCAATTTCCTCCATAAAAGATAAAAGAATTTTTCGTGACGGACATGATTTGATTTCCATTCCCATCCCGTACCCCCCCTACAACTTCAGTTGGCAAAAAGCTACTCACACAGTTTAAAAAATAAAAAAACGATTTATATTATTAATAATTCTAGAAAAAAAGTGATTAGAACAAAAATAAAGATTAATAAATATGAAAATTGTTTGTATTGTTGTTATTATTATTATTATTTGGGTCCCCAACGAAAAAACTTAAAAGCTAATAGACATTTCATTTTTTCAGGTCATCACAACCGATCATAGTTTTATTTTCTTGGTCAATAGCTGAGCGTAAATATTTTATTTTATTTTATTTGGAACTGTGCTGACGATAGATATTGATGCAGTCACTTTTGTTCCTGGGCAGACTCTCTAATGGATTAGGCCTTGCTCCGTTGTATTGGGCCAGGCCGTAATTGGTGCTGAGTGCTGCTGACTGTTCAACAGAGTTGACTTAGCCGCCAGCAAGGAAAGGGCAAAAAAAATAAAAAAAGACTTGACTTTACATATCACAAAACGTAAACCCCAAAAAAAATAAAAAAAAAAAGAGGCAAAACAAACTTTTTCGGCATAGAACAAAATTAACCATTTTTTATTAGAAAAAAATTTTAAAATGAAATATTTCATTCATATTTTTATTTTTCATTCTTCACACAGCAAAAATTCAAAACCGCTACCAAATTTTTTTGCGAAAAAAGTCTCGCGTATAATTTCGCAAAAAAATCATCGTTTCTATTTTTTTTTACTGCTTAAAATTGCTCATTTACTCTCCACTCGACCAAAATTTTTGGCCATAACAAAGACAGTAGAAGGATAGAAAATTGAAACAGAGGTTAGTCCAACTATACCAAAACTCAACCATCTATAAGGGCAACAAGCAACTAGCAAGCATCATACGATCCCAGCCTCTAATCCAGCAAATGTATCATACAAGGGCTTATTCAAAGTCTCTGGCAAATAAAACGCAAACACTCCACCTGCTATCCCACACGCTGCAAACGTTGCAAACGGCAACCACCCTCCCAAAACGACCACCACCGGCGCCAATATCGCGCCCATTTGTGCTGCCTGCGTGGCACACCCTAGCGCGGCGTTTCTCACCACCGTGGGGAACAGCTCCGCCGTGTAAATAAACAACAAGTTATAATTTCCCGCCATCCCAAATATCCCCAAAATACCACACACCATTCTCGCCACCTTCCACACCCCTACGCTCGTCGTCAAACTACCCAACAAACAAAAGACCCCGCTGAACCACATTGTCCCTATTGCCAACGACTTCCTCCCATACTTGTCCAACAACACCGCTGTTATCCCGAACGCTGGCATCTCCGCCACCGCATTCAGTGCCACGTTCATGTAAAGGTTGGTGTCGAGGTTCACCACATTCAAGCTCAAACCATAGTACACCACGGAGCACAAGAAGTTAATGGCTACCGCTAGAAACAACCTTACACGCGTGACTGGGGAGCGAACCACGTCCACAATGGACCCAGCAAGTGCATCTTTGTTTTCCAAGCGTTCGTTCTTATAGGTTAGGAGGTTGTAGTGTGAGCCATTAATAATTGCTTCTCCTTCTGTTTCTGTTTCTGCTTCTTCGTCGAGTGCAAGGAGAACACCACTAGGGAGGTGCTTCCCGTTGGTGGAAGCAATGGTGGACATGAGCTTCATGGCCTCGGTTACTCTCCCACGAACGAGGTACCACCTTGGAGACTCCGAAAGGAAAGGGACGATGAGGAGGACAAAGAGGATGGAGGGGATGGAGGAGGCGATGTAGAGGTAGCGCCATGTTTGGAAGATGTAGGCGATGGCGGAGAGAAGTGCAATGCCAGCAGAGAAGAAGTAGAAGGTGGACATGCCAGCGATGCCGCGCTTCGTGGGGCCAATGGGCTCGGTGGCGAGCACGAAAGCGCAAAGGCCGACGCCGCCGGTGCTAAAGCCGGTGAGGAAGCGGAGGAGGACATAGATCCAGTAGTTCGGGGAGAGCGCTGTTAGGCAGCCGAAGATGGCGTTCATGGCGCAAACCACCGTGAGTGAGCCTTTCCTTCCAAGAAAGGAGTCCGAGAGATGACCAAATATTCCTGCACCTGAAATTGCAAACATCAACATAAGGATGTTTATAAGCCAATGTTTATCGTGATATTTGTACATGAAAAGTTGTAGATTTAATTTTGATACATTGATAACAATGTGTAAATTTTTTTATATGATAGTTATTTAATTATATATTATTATATTATTAAAATAATTTAATTCTTGTTATAACTACAGAAATTATATAATAATATATAATTAATTAATAATATAAAATATAATATATTAAAATTAATCTCATAAATTCTATATTATTTATATAATTCTTTATTTGATATCCATAATAAGATGAAACTATTAAGTTTATTTTTGAGAAAAATAATGTTGAATACATTAATATTAATATTTTTAAAAAATTCCAACATTTATCTTAGGTATTATATTGCAATTTTAAATTTTTAAGGACTAATGTATTATTGCTAAATTTTCCAAAAAAGAAATTAACAATTTACTATTATAATTATCTAGGAAATGAAAAAGTGAGCTATATAATGTACGGAAAGACATGATAGAGTGTGTCTAACAATAATTTGCGCATAAAAATAGAAATATAAGTGGAAGGTATAAATTTAACCTTTACAAAAAATGATGATGACAAATTTAACCAAAAGAAACAGTTTCTCTTTGTTTCTGTTGCGAGTTGTTACCTAAACTCTGTGCCAAACTCTTTTTCCTTTTCTTTTTGATTTTTAGGTGGAGACCCCATCATTCTAGTCGTACGTGATTGATATTGTTGCTCCTTATATTTATCACACCTAAGTTACACACCCCAAATTGACTAAACTAAAGTCATACCATATGCGAAAATTCAAGATTCCACTCTTGGCAAAGCTATCACCTACAGCATTAGCATAGACAATAAATGACACACTGATAAACAAGAGGGAGGTACATATATTTTCATTGTCATATTGCTGGCACGCTACCACCTGTAAATGATTTTTACCATTGTTGGTCAAATTTTGTTTTTTTTTTTTTTCCTGCGGATTCTCCATTGATACAAAGTAATAATACTTGCAATTTTGCACATCTTACCCCCCCTCCCCCCAACAAAAAAATCTCTTTCCTTATGCATGTTACTGGATAATATTATCTAACAACAGCTCTATATAACTGATCAAAATTGTGCACACACCTAAGGGATCAAAATCTTATATATATATATATATAAAGTTTAGTGCAATTATTTATATCTGATATTTTGATTAGGTTATTTGATGAGAAACAACAACAGCATGCCATTTCTGTCCCTATTATCTATGAATTTCTTCCCCTAACTTAGATCTACTGTAGCTTTATTGCGTTTTTTATTTTTTGACGAATTATCTATAGCCACACAAGAAGTGATGACGGAACGTACACTTAAATAATTAATTAAAGAAGTTGTCATCCACTTGTTCTTCGAAATTCAACGACATTGAAAAAAGTCAAAACGACAAACTAGAAAACAACAGTCAAATAAATCTATCCGGAAAAACAACGTGCACATAAGGCTGCTTTGGTCCCTCTCGCTCTTTAAGACTTTTCCGTTTCAAGAGTCTCGTGTTCCTCGCATCATCATCCGTAACATACTATTTTATGTTTTCCAGAATCTGTCTGTCATGCCTATCTCGTGGTTCATCATCTTTACTTTTTCGCGTATTTGCAGGCCTAACTCGCGGTTCATCATCCTTAGTTTTTGCGTACTTATATTATCAAGAGTTTAATTTGAATGGGATGACAATATAATCTTTTGCTTGGACGAGGAAAAAAATTAAAAAAAAATTGGAAAAATTAAAGAGAAGAAAAAATTAAAAAAATATTTTCCTTTTTATTACATGAATGAAAAGAAAATAAAATTTTTTTGTTTGATTGAAAAAAGAAGAGAAAAAATATAATAATATTAAATAATTTAATTATCCTTAATTTAATATAATATAAAAGATATATAGGAATAAATTTTATATTATAAACAAACTCTCTCTCTTTCATACTAATTTTCTCTTCATTTTAGGAGATTTTTTTTTTTTTGAGCTCTACAGCCACTTTTTTCTTTTTAATTTTTTTTTTATATTCAAACAAAAAAAAAATCAAAATTATCCAATTTTTTTCTCCCATTTTTCTTCAACCAAATAAAGGGTAAAAGATTCTTACACAGCTAAATCTCATACTCAAAAATGTCCTCTTCTAGACAAGAATCATCACCAAAGTAGTCCCAACATACAGCATCCCCAAAGACCCAAGAAAGAATAAGCGCATCAATGTATACATAAATATATTATATTCTTCCGAAATTTCTAAACTATACTCAACTTCATGGCTTATGATTGTTATAATTTTATTTTTTTCTCAAGTTTTATTAATAAAATTTTATTAATAAAATAAAAAGTGCACCGCATAAAGTTTTCTTTCTTTATAATTTTTTAATAAAATAATTGTGTTTATTTTTAATGTATATAAATACAAAATTTTCAAAACACAACATTAATTAATTACAATAACAACATCAATTGCAATCACAACATTCCCTACTTTTGTTTTTTCAACAAATATCCTTTACCAGAGTAAAGGACAATAATTGTGAATACTTTTCCCAACTAAAATTCAAATCCTAATTTGTCATATTCGGATAGATTCAAACTCTATTGGTAATTACTTCTTTCAACATTGCCTAGCCTAAAATTACTTCCTTAATTCCTTAATCACATTGACAACATTCAATACAATTTTCTTTTGGGTTCACTATATCATCAAATTATTGTGCAAATCAAAATATACGGATAAGATGAATCTAGAAACTAGCAGTGAAAATTTTTTGCCACTATGAAAGATATGAAGAGATAAGTGAAAGTGAAATAAATTTACCAATCATACAGCCGGCAAAGAACAAGGCCTGCACAAGCCCAACCTTAAACTTGTCACCGCAAATCAGCCCCCACTCCGACACGGTGGCGCCGCCGCGTCCCCCAACCCACTCCCACTCACCCGGCCGCAGCCCACACACGCTCCCGCCTCCGCCGTCACAGCCGGCGGCGCCCCCGAGGCACCTCCAGTCGGGTTCCCGGTCGGCGAATATCATGATCATGGTGTGGAAGGCCTCGAGTGCCCACGCGAGGCTGGTGAGGACGAAGTGCCTCAGCTGCCACCGCCCGAACTCCCCGCAGTGCTTCCGGAGCATCTCATCGATGCACAGCCTCTCCGTCTCAGCCTCCTTCGCCGCCGCAGCCTCCACCAGCGGCGACCGGACGTCGTTGGAATCCGAGGACGGCGTTGGCAGCGGCATATTCAGGAGCTTGTTTTCTTTTCTTTTTTTTTTGTTTTTTGGGGGGGGGGGTCTCTCTCTCTCTCTCTCTCTCTCTCTTTGGTACTGTTGCTTTGCTTCTTCTGGCGTTACTTTTGTGGTGAGGGATAGGCTTATATAGACTCATATTCACTAGTTTAAAGAAGATTCCTGGGATTAGTTTTTGCGTTTGATTAAAATTAAGGTTTTTTTCTTTTTCTCCATAGCACATTTCTTATTTTTGATATTGTGTATTTAGAAAAGAATTCTTTTAATCAGGACATTAAGTAAAGAATAATTCCATTAAGATTTTAATATATTCAATGTATTTTGATCTTTAAATGGTTTGTTTTTATTTTGATGTTTTCCTTTTTATAATTAAATATAAAGTAAAATATATTTTTGACTTTGAGAATTATTTATATAATTTTAAATTAGAAGTAGTAGTTAAGTAAAGCATTTTTTTAAATATGTAATTTTAAAATTTGAACACTAATAAAAGTTAATTTATTTGATCCACATTCTACTTATACATTGTTATCATTTGAATTCAAATTTTAAGTTTTTTTTATTAATGGTTGAATTAGAATATATCTTCCCTTCAATCAAAATTTTTTTAAATAAAAAGATTTAATATTTGAATTGCTAATATTATAGATAAAATTTATCTAGATAACGGTCTATACTTTCACTGTCATCAGTCAATCTTGACTAGATGAAAATATTTGAATTAGATTAATTATGACGAAAACATAATTTTCTAATTATTGATCCGGACTTTTTGTGCCACTTTTGCTGGTATTATTTACTTAGCTTGGAAGTGTGATTAAACTGATTGATTTTGATCTTTTTAAAACTTTAACGTCTAGTTTTTTCCTTTTCTTTTTTTTTTTTTTTTTTTTGTTGGCTAAAATGGCTGGGTGATGAAGGAAGACGTGGTGGGTCGGTGAGGTTCATGTGGTGGTAGCGTTGTGTGACTTGGGGCATTGATGGACACGCGTTGTGGAATGCGATTCTGGCGTTGATCTGTTCGAGGTTTTTGGCCGGGAAGTAGGGGGTTCGGGTAATTTATTATTTGTAATGATGAAGCATGCCAGGAACGTGGGTAGAGGGAGGCTGGGATCAAACCTGCTTGAAGTGAACGAAACTACATGCGTGCTGTCTCTCTAATTTATACTTGGAATTTATTTTGAATTTGGCTGCCTTTCTTTCGTAGTGGTATTCTTTAGCAACTTGGAAACGGGCGGGGTTTGTGTGAGTTGTCTCCGAGTGGATCGTACCACGAGGAAAGCGGGAACTTAAATTGACAAGTGAGTAATATTATTTATATGAGATTAATTTTGATAAAGTTTTAATATAAAATTTTTTTATATTATTATTTAATTATATATTTTTATTTATGAAAATTTTAAAATAATAAATAATTGAATTAAATATATTTATTAATATAAAAATATATAATTAAATATCTATATAAAATTTTTTATAATAATAAAATATTAAAATTAAATCTATTTATATTTAAAAATAGATACTCAGAAGAAATTATTTTTTATGTATTAATAATATAAAAAATCTTATACTATTAATTAATAAAATTATAAAAAGATGGCAAATTATAATTGATAATTACTATCATGAATAATTATCCACCTGATCCAATATTTTTTTCCAATTTAATTAATTGGTAATATAAAATTCTTAATACTATTAGTATAAAGCTTTTTAATTTTATAATTTCGATGCATATTTATTTCCACTCAAAAGGCATATAAGACACAGATAAAACTTTGATTTCACTTATATTATTACTTTCCATTCTTTTCTTGATATTTATTTTTATATACGAATAATATTGCTCGTTGATAAAGGGACCTAAACTCACCCCGGCAGGAGCTAGCTGGAGTTTTCGTATGACGAGCGTATGACCTCATCATCCCATCAAACATAAGAATTTAGAACTATTAAAGCATCAAATCAAGAGTCGCCAAATCCTTGGGGACGTAATCAATTTGACTGTTTCAACATGAAGATTGAGATTAATGGAATTACTTATAAAATAAGCCCATCTTGGCAATTTAACCATGAGATATAAGATGTCATCTACCAAAAAAAAAAAAAAGCCCATGAGATATAAGATGTTTCACACTAACGAAAAGCTACCGCGGGATGTGGTCATAATTATTTGATCCATATGAATAATTCATTTATTATTGAGTTAGTTCCGTAGAGATATAATTTAGCTAAATTGATCTAATAGTAACAATCCGTTGAGACCTCTGAAATAAGTAACTCAATTTTCAAATATATACGCATATTCAAAGTTCGAACTTGAGTTAAATCTCTTTACTAGCTCAAACAATAATATATTGAAAATGAACGTTTTCTTTTATACTTGCTTTCGCCTAGTTAAAATATTATTTCATACAAAACAAATTGGAGCCATAATGATTACTTTGAAAAGGAATGAGTTTTCTTTTTTGGGTACATAAAAGGAATGAGGTTTAATTCATTAATATGCAATTTTAACAATTAAAATTAATTACATAAATTTATCTTTCAATTACGAAGCGAGATAATTAAGGATGATCAAATGGATTTTGCAGTGCAGATCTTTTACCCTTTGTTAGGATGATAAAAGAAAATTAGAAGAAAGAAAATAAAAAGAAAAAAAATAGAGAAAAAAATTAAGGATGATAAGAAAAAAAAAAGAAAAAAATTTTATTTCTGTTACTTGATTGAAAAAAAAAAGTAAAAAAAAATTTATTTATATTAAATTATTTTTTATCTTATATAATAAAATATAAATATATTTTTATATTTTATATATGAAATATAATAATAATTTTGTATAAAATATCACTCTCACTTTAATTTTTTCAACTTTTAGGAGGAAATTTTTTTTTTTTTTTATAAATCCCGCCACTAAAATTTTATTTCTCTCCCACTTTTTTCTTATACTCAAATAAAAAAAATATCAAAATCTTCTATTTTTTTTTCTTTTTATTTTTCTCTCTCCTTTTTCTCTTAAAACGAGCAAAGGTTTGTCTCGAGAATTCAAGTAAACTAAACGACAAGGAATTTAATATAGAATAGACAAATATGATAAAAATTGCACTTCGGTCTTGCATGCCAGATTGGAATTGTTTAAAGTCAAAGTATGAACAGTTGATAATAGAGGACGGCGGGATGTGCTCTATGTATGCTGGATCACAAAACGACGAAGAGATGCATCGGTTCTACAAAAGTGAACCGCTGCACTGTTACTGTAGCAGGACAGCTAGGGGACCGTTTCTTCGTCCAACTTTGCTTTGGCCATAATGGGGACCGATCCCACCACAGCAAATAGCTTTTACTTGATTTTTTATACACTCCTTTATATTGCATTCTTTTCATTTTTTCTTAAATTACTCCCTTCCTCTTATTTATAATATATGTTATTTTAGCTATTTACAAATATAAGTAAGAATCCCAAAATTAATGGTTAATTATAAATATATTTATCAAAATATTTTTATTTAATAGTTAATATATTATATTAATATTTTTATTATTTGTTATATTTAGAATGATGTGGAAGATATAATTGATAATTTATTAATAAATTTTTCATAAAAATATAAAAATAACAGATAAATTAAACCAAAAAAGTTTATGTAAAGTGATAAATATTATGAATTGAAAAAAATATGATTTAAAATGATTATGCAAGAATTAAAGAAATTATGTAATAAATCTATAAAAATATAATTTTTAATACTTTTCATTGGATCATCTTAATCAGTCAAAGAAAACAATTAAAAGTTGAAAAATTCGATTAGCCGCGTGTCTTTCCTCTTCTAACTCGAAAGCGTACAATCCCATCATGAAATTTAATAGCCACCTTAACGGGTGGTTGATGTCGGCTCAATATTCAACAAAGAAAGCAACTTTATAGAAGGCATTAGCATTAAAACGCCACCCAAGGGTGGTTGGTTACGTCGGCTCAATGTTCAACAAAGAAGGCAACTTGGAAAAGTGTGGCCCTAACTTTAGAGAAATGATTTTTGGAGTGGAAGACATCCTTTATTTTTAGAGGATAAAAAGTTAAAAAAGTGTGATTTTATAATAATAAAATTGGGGGATCTAATTTTTTTTATATAAATAATACAACTCTTATTTTTTAAAAAAATAATGTTAAGTGAATATATTTTTTATAAAATATTGTACCGATTTATACCTCATCTATTGATCACTATTGGATGAGATATAGACTAAATTTAAGTGGGGTTCACACCCCATCTAATGGTAAATAGGGTGTAAATCGATACGGTATCTCATAAAAAATATTTTCACATCTTTAAAAAGGTATTTAGGATATGATGACTTTTTTTTAACTCGTTAGCTTCAACAATTGGATAGAGTGTAAATCGATACAGTATCTTATAAAAAATATGTTCACATCTTTAAAAAGGTATTTAGGATATGATGATTTTTCTTTTTTTTTTTTTTAACTTATTGGCTTCCACAATTAGGAAACCTTTTAATTCTTTAAGTCATTGTAATGCTATAAATAGAAGTGCGCCTATGCATAACATGTGACAATCTTTTCCTGCCCATAACTTCGTTTCTTGATAGTCCCCCCCGCCCCCTCCTCTCTCTTTCCCTTCTTCCCTTCTTCGCCTCTCTCCTCTCTTTTCAAAAAGCTTTGTATTATCTACTAGTGAAACTTAAAAAGAAAAAAAAAATTAAGTTTGCAAGGTTTACATTCTCTTTCCATGATCATGTTAGTCATTTTTAAAGTTTTGATGCAAGATCATGAATCTAAATTCTACCTTTTTTGATATTTTCACTACATAAACCAATACTTAATCTTGGCAAAAAGCAAATAAAGGGAGTACTTGGATACTATAAAAGCAAGATTTTCACCCAAGTATCTTTGTATACAATCTTTGGGTTACTGCCTTGGTATCTCTCTAATTTGATTCAATTTTCTTGAAAGTTACAATAATAATAATAATAATAATAATAATAATAATAATAATTTATCCATAATTTATATTTTGAAATGTTTTTATGTAATCTAAGCTATTAAATAAGCAAAATTGTAATATTATTTTATTATGTGCCTTTTATATGCATAGCTTTTGCATTGATTCCGATAACTGAGGAGGCAATGGAGGTCTCGGAGTTTAGATCAATTTATATATGGTGGAGTGTAGATACAAAGTTATTGCAAAAGTTCTCTTGATAAGGCTGGCGGAGGTAATGTCAACTATCAAGTCTAGTGGGGGAGATGTGACTGGTTTTGGACAAGGGATACAGATTTTAGATTGAGCACTAATTGCAAATGAAGTTATTACTTGGATTAAAAAAAAAAAATAGAAAGACAAGCATTATTCTTATGAAGCTTGATTTTCATAAAGTAATGATTTTCATAGATCAAATAAAAAATAAATAAAAATAAAAATAAAAATTGTATAACAAAATGGCCATAACATCCTTAATTCAATAGCTCCTACTCTAAGTAATATTATTTGTACTATTTTTAGGAATATTTTTAAAGGGATGTCCTGAAATTTTTTTTAAATATTGACTAAGAGAAAAATTAAAATTTATTATCAACTGATATTTAAGGGATATATCAAGTGTCTCTTTAAAGATATTTAAAGAAAAGTGATATAATTAACATTTCTCTTACTTCATCAATAAAATAAATTAAGCTAAGGTCAATAAAATGAAGCAATAAATAAATAAATACAAATTGGTATAAATTTTGTTGTATGAGAAAATTACAGATATGTTATATCTAAATAGACGGGAAATTGTTTGCTTGCACAAAAGCAAATACATAGCTTTTATATTAGGATATAATATATACTATTTCTTTCTTGCAATTAATTATAATGGGAAAAAAAGACTTGGAAAAGGCTATATATATTTAAGAGGAACCTAAAAATGCGGTAAGATTTTTCCAAAAATGAACCTTGAACTATGAAGTAATATTTTTGGAACGAATTATGTACAACTTTTTTAAGATAGAATGATGTACATGCCATGTTAGTGTAATTAAGGAAACCAGTTTTGGCACCGTCTCATATTCCCATAGGAACTAACTTAGCAACACAAAGCATGGCAGGTTTTTTTTTCTGAGCGTACGAAATGCAACCCTAAATATCGTTTTTAATTAGTAAAGTAATGTTAGTTACTCATTTAGCGCTTGGGCCGACCAGCTAAGCTTAGTGGATATTATATAAGCCTGTGGGGCTTGCATGGCGTGTTTGTCATAATCTTTGTTTAGTTGCCTCCAACTTTATATGACTTTATTGGTTCCTGAAAGAATCTTCTGCGAATCTCTTTATGTTTTCCAAATTTTGCTTGCAAGCAGAAAGAAATATAGAATATGAGGAAACGAATGGCATCAAGAGAGGAAAATAACTAGAGCAACATGGCATCTCTTATGGTCCCTTTTTTTAATACAAGTGAAAGTGAAAACAGCCAATCATGGGAGGAACTTGCGCTGTATAACGTTTCATAGAGAAAATTGACGTTTTGAAAAGTTAAAAGAGTAATGCAAGTAGTAGAATCTGACTAAGCATAAATTCTACACAATTTGACTATTTTAGTGTTTGTGGGTTTTTTTTCTTTTAGGAGTAAAATAACAATTTTGCCCTTAAAACATTAGAAATGTAATAAATTAGTCTCTAAATTAGAAAATACATATAATTTGGTTCCTAAATTTACCTAGTTATAACAAATAGAGTAAAAATTTGGCCCCTAAATCATTTTGTTATGTATTTTTTATTTTATTTTATTTTATTTCTTTTTCACGACTTAAAAATAAAAAGAATTAGTTATTAAAAATTTAAAAATGTAAAAACAAAAAAAAAATTGAAATGAACCTTTTTGTTTGTCAGCCTAGGCCCAAAACTCAACAAAAAAAAAAAAAACAAAACTTCAGCCCAACAAAAGAGCAAAAATGATGAATTTAGATCCGTTTGGTTTAACTTTTGAGAGAAGACTTTTAGAAAGAATGTCTTTTAAAAAAAGAACTTTTAGAGGAATTACTTTTAAAAGCATGATTTTTGTTTAGTTTGAATATGTCAAAAGTAAGTTTAGAAGAATGAGTTTTGTTTAGATAGAATAAAATAAAATTATTTTTTGTTGTTGATATGAGAGTAATAGTAAGATTCCTTTTCAAAAGATCTTTTTTCTAGAATAAAAAGTAACCTCAAGGATACTTATCACAAAAGGTCTTTTGGAATTTTAAAAGGCCTTCTAAAAAAGGCCTTTACATATTCAAACATATTAATTATTGTGCATTTTCATTTTCATTCCAATAAAAAGCCTTTTGGTGGACCAAAACTACAATCCAGACGAGCTCAAAATAATTTGAAAAAAGAAAAGAAGAGAAATGATTTCACGAGTAACGCATTGAGCCTCTCTCAACAGAAAAAGCTAAGAAGCAAGATACAAATGTGGAAATAACTTGGAAAGGCGCAAACAAGCAAAACACATAAAAGAAATTTTAGAAAAGATTAAGAATTGACAATTCATGAGAAAAAGGGGTTATCATCATAACACAGCAAAAAGGTTTTCTTCTTGATCAAGTTAAAACTGTGAATAAAAGGGAGAAAAACACTACAGAGAGGGATGGGGGATCCATCACCATTATTTTCATCCCCCCATACCCACATCTTCTCCACGTCCTCAACCCCAAACCCAAACAATGCAGCTCCATAAACCTTCCTAGACCCTAGCCCCAGGGAACCCAAACCACCATTCATTCTTCTTCTAGCCACTGAAACCTGTAAACCCCTCAGAATTCATACCCACATTCTTTCAATTTTCTCAAGGGAAAAAAAAAAAGCACACAAAACCTTCACCCCCAATAGCCCATCTTCACCCAAAAATTTAGCTTTGAACAAAATTTCTTAATGATGGACCGGTTCCCCAACCTCGAATAAAAAAATCTTAAGCCAAACTAGAGCAACAACTTAAACAAAGAAAGTGAAGTCACACCCAAACCAAAAGCAGAACCTACCCCCAAATCACAAGCCAAAAATTAGATGATAGGAATAATTGGAAACAATAATGGTTGGGCTGCCATGTGATTGAATCCTTAAAGGTAATCAAGATCATCTTAAATGAGGAAAAGAGTATTCCTATCTCACGACAATTTGCTAATCTTGTGTTAGTGTTGGGATGACTACACACACTAGGATGATTAGAACTATGGATCCATTGTGTATAAATAGAAATAGAATAGATTAAATCTACCCGTCATGGTATGCTTTTACACAAAACTTAATAACATATCCATCAATGAGTAATACTTGGTAATAATAGGTCTAGTACCAATACTAATCACAATTTATGGCATTAAAGAATAGGATAAATTGCAGTGACTTTTCTTGATATTAGGCGATATTATACACAACACCCATCAATTTATTATGTTTATACTGATATCCTTTACAGGGTTACTCAATGTAATTTTATATGATGCTTAATGTTATATTCCACAAAATATAAAAGTAGTATTAGGTATAATATTAGCTAAAGTTCAGAAGAAGTTAGTGTATACTTTTATAAATTGTGGATTTCATGTCTAATATCACTAAGCTTCAGAAAAAAAGTTAGTATAATTTACCCTAAATAATATATTCTAATTATTTAGACATCCATTTAACCTAAAATTTTATAAATATAATATTGACTTATACTAATCTATATAAAATATTTCAAAAGAATAGATTATGGATTCAAATTTTGTAAATGAAAAGAACAAACACTTGAAGAGTTTGGCTTCCATAGTATGTCGAGTTGACTCAAGTTATATTAATTGAAGTCCAATGACTTCTAAATACCAGTGGTTCATATACACACACACACACACACACATATATATATATATATATATATATATATATATATAAATATGCACTATTTGAAAATACTAAAGGAAACAAGTAATGGATAATCAATATAGGATTAATAGCATGTCACCAACTTCTACAATAAGTATAGGATAAGTATAATTTCGCAACAAACTTTGCTCATCTTTCTGTATAAATTTGCTAGATGATAGTGGGATCCAAGAGTAGTGCAACAACATAATCTTTCAGCAGTTCACCATGTGTGTATTTATCCTCAAAGTTTGCGTACGTAAACTCAATTATACGTGCCAAATTAAGAATACAATCAAGCACGGGTTTTGGGATATCATTTGGCATGAGGCATGCTTCATTTATATCCTTCCAAAAATCTTCAATTTCCTTGTGGATGAGTTTATAGGCCTCTTGTTGTGAAATGCCATATTGCTTCATGCAACATTCAACTGCCGAAGCAACATGTTCCCTTTGCTGCTCAAACTATAAACAAAACAAATCCAAAAGCTCAATTAGATATGTAGTATAATTGTCAATATTTGCTGAACTAAACCCTAGCTAGCTCATGTCATATGGCTCATCATGGCTTTAATGAATTAATATTGGGTCAAAATATTTAGGAAAAAGGATGAAATCCTCTTAAACTTTTATTGTATTTTATTTTATTTTACAAATTATCACTATGAACTATAAAATCTTCTTAATTAGTCTCTAAACTTAAATCATAATAAATTAGTGACATTATGTTTCAGAAGTAGTCATAATATTACGAGAAAACATCCTATTCATATATTCACAGTAAGTCTAAATTATTGATTATTTATTTATTAAATTAAACTTTTAGGCAATTTTAAATATTTAAATTAATATACAAAAATCCATAAAACTAAAAATAATAAAAAAAGCATATTATGATAAAAATATTATAAGTATTGTATTCATTAATTAATGGATAAATTAACAAACACTCTAAACTAATACCCAAAAATGATATTCCTTTATCACGGTTAAGTTACGTAATTAATATCCGAATATCATTAAGTTATCAATTACACTTTATTAAATAATTAAAAAATTAAAATTTATGATAGTAATTTTCAAAAAAATATATATAGAAGTTCAAGAATATTCTCTTCACAAAAATTTATATCAAACTAATGAAACCAAACCAAAAAAAAATTCAAGAGAAGACTCTGTACCTTATGTGAGCCCATGTCATCCATAAGTCTGCCAGCAAGTGATACAGCTTTTACAATTTTTGCATCGCTGATTATCCAATCAAACACTTCTTTGGTTGTAAATCCTCCCAGACCAAGAAACGCTGTCATCTGAAGTGGCAATGTGGAAGATACAACTCCATTGACCTTGTACTCATCATATGTTGGAATATATCCCTCATGGCACCATTTTGCTTCAACCATGTAGGATTGTGCCAAGTTACAAAACTGCAAGTGGAATAACCAAATACTAATAATACTGATTAATTAACCGAGTGGATGTTGCAAGGCATAATTCAGCTTGAATACATAGGAATTAGAAGCCTACAGCTTGTTTAATATGTTGCAAAACCAAGCTCGTTTTTTCACCCTTTGCAGTCACCATCTCAATCTCATTCCACAGTTCTAGAATTGCATTAAATACTACTTTCATGCAATCTGGAAGAGATTCAATGGGACTAATATCCCATCTGAAAATAAGAAAAAATAGAAAAAAAGAGAGTGAGAGAGAGAATTATATAGGTAAAAATGGTAAAAGTGAAAGAATCATGTGGTTGAATTAAAAGAATTGCTATAATAAACTAAAATTCATCATGCAAAGATTTTTGAAGTCATTGTTCCATTGAGATAACATGATATAAAATTGGTTAATTCTTTGTTAATTAAATCAACCTCTTGATTGCCTCTGTGAAGAGCTCGAGTTCTTCAACTATGCCGTAAGCATCATAAGTATCATCTAGAAGCGACATACACCCCATTAATTTGCCCACCATCATTCTTGCTGTGCTATATTTAGGCTCATAGGATGTGGCTAATGGCCAAAAGTATGCCTCAACCACCCTATCTCTAGCATAAGGGACCTTTGTCACAAAGTCTGATTTTTTCCACCACCTGCAACACTAATCAAGTTGTATCATATTGATTATAAGTTAATCAACAATTCTTTAATAACTTAAGGAACAACTCCCATTTTTATGATCTAATAGAAGTTCTAAACTATTGGTATGAATGTCTATTATGATATGAATATCTTCATTGTAAAAAGAGAAAAAAAATTAATAAAGGGTTGAACGGGATTCGGCATGTTAGACTTCAACAAAGCCTTTCTTGCTAGTTAAAAGCCTTTTTACCCAAAAACAACTGAGAAATTAGACTTGAACATGGGCTTCAAATTTCTATTTTACCATTTTATTTCTACAAGGAGTACTCAGTTATAGAGTTATAGCGCTTACTTGGTAATACCGCCAACTTCTTTTTGATGTAGTTTCTGTAGCATATTAAAATCTAATTTTGCAAACGTTAAGAGAACTTTGCTATGAGAAGGATCTTCTTCGTAGAAAGACATGTAACGCCTTGCCTCTATCCTTGGAACTGCCTTGTGAAGGGGTTGCCTTAAGCTTCGATTGATTTGTGCAGCAAGAGATGGGCTCAATTGATTGATCATGGACATAAGATTAGTGTATGCGAAATCAACTGCTTCGTCTAGTGTATCTTCCCCATGAACCCTTAATTGTGCAGCTTCATGCAAGCTCCACATTCCTTGAACATCTTGGGCAATTGTTTCATTGAACTTTCCTTTGTTGTTCATGAATTTGTTGAATATATCTGTCAAAATTCACCCACATGTTAACTGTCATTAATCTATAACTTACTACTAGTTTTGCTTGGAGCTTGGTATTGTAAATAGAACATAGGGGCACAGTTCTACGTACCTGATGAAATGTGATATCCTTTTTGCCTGAGCAAACGAAAGAGTAATGTAAGATAGTGAAGGTCACCTTTTTCTGTGGTGAGGTTATTGTTGGTAAAACCACTGTGGATTTCTTCTAATGCTTCGTCAATTTCATGCTCAAAATGGTAAGAGACACCCAAACGTTGGATTGAGTCAATAAAGTTTAGTTTTTGTGAGATATTATTACTTGAAGATAGAAACATCTTCTTCACTTCCTCTTTATGTATTTGAACTTGTTGCTTCACATTGTCATTGACTTCCTGCAGATAGTTACATATGATGAAATGTTCATAGAGCATTGAATTTTTTAAATATACAACTGTTACGGGATTAAAAAGAAATTGTTTCTTCTTTTTTTGGGTAAAAGAGCTCCAACTCATCATAGGCGAGGAGCCAACGAAAGCAACCCAGGAAACAAAGATAACAGGATAAAACAAAAACCAACACCAAACTTGCAAATCAAACAAGGCCAGACACCACCCCTACGAACAATCCAAAAAAGACACCAGAAAAACAGCACAAAAAACACAGAACCAAAAGACGAAAGACCACCAAGAGAGCGGACAGAAAGCAAGGGCTAACAGAGGCAAGCCAAAGAACCAAACCAAAATACCACACGACCGCCGCTACACCAGCAAAGGCTAAAAAGCAGAACCAGCAAGTGCCTCCAAGAACAACCACAAGGACAAAGTCCACAAGCCTACTACTCCAATAACTCCCCACACGAGCAAACCAACACCATGAAACCCACAAAGTTAGGCACCTCCTTTGTTTTTCCTAAGGCAACCCTTTTTTTGTGGCAGGGAGAGGTCTTAATACTCTCTAACTTTAGATAAAACATCAATCATAGCTAGAGGTTTCTATGGGAAATGCATGATTAAATAGCTGTGTGTAAATTTTAGAGGTTTGAAATCCATATTTTACTAGAAATGGTTTTGGGGATCCTATTATTGAAAATTTGAAATTAATGAATTATAAAGTTAACTAAGTTATTGAACAATTCAATTGTTAAGCTTTTTTGGATATTTATATGCTCATCTTTTTTTTTTGAGCTGGGAATATTTATACTCATCTTGATTTTTAGATGATATGAAAGAAAAATAAACCAACTTTATAGGTTACACAAATAATTAATCATTAATTAGTTCCAATTTTTTTTGCTATTTGTTACGAATAGCATCGATACAAAATTGTACGAACAAGAGTTTAACCAATGAGATGAGGTTTTTTGCGGAAATCACGGTTTGGATTGGGATGGTCAAAGATAAAATAGCATTGTGAACACTGTTTGTTAAAAAAGTTCGAAAAACTCTTCGTACTATAGTATTAAGCTCCGCCTTAATGTCATGAGTAATGTTAATTATATTTAAGCAACTTCTAAACGATTACTATACCCCTGTAGGGTATGAGAAGGGTGTTGCTGGACACTTTTATACTTATGGAACCTTTTTTCTCTTTTTAATTACTTTAGGCTAAAAAAAAATACAACCGTATAAATGGAAGCAGAAAGTTGAGAACCAGAAAGAGGAAGGAGCTGAAGAAACGTAATAGTTTTTAATTTTATTTTATTTTTGGTTATATATACACACTTCCTATCTCCCAATTTTAGCCCCGGATGGTGCTTGTATCAAATAAGTAAAAGACTTCTTGACTCTTGAATATATTTCTGGCGAAGAAGAAGCGAAAAATATTTTATTAAAGAGAACATTTTGTGATACAAAAACTACGTATAATTTGATCTTTACATTTAAACTTGCCTCAATGGCTGAGCTTAACTTTTATAGTCTTTTGAACATATTTCTACTTATGGTGAATCTCTTGCATAAGAAATAATTAATTAGATACTAATCCAAAATCCAAATTATGGAATATGTGATAAAATTACTACGACATGTACGTAAAAATTTCATAATATAATTAAATACCATACCAATGATTCTGAATCATATTGAAGAAAAATATCCCCCCAAATGCTAGGACTAAAATTAGCACAAGGTCGGGTGAAGTCAGATCCTGCATCTTGGGTCGAAGTAACTGGATCAGAAGCAGCAAGAGACATCGCCTTTGGCTTGATACGGTAAAGGTAAGTCTTAATTATCAAAGGACGATGGTAAGGGCCAACGGTTGTTTTCTGGTGAGGGTGAACTATTTGCTATTGGGTCTATAAATATGATTCGTGGAATAGGAGAGGAATTAATGCATGTATTGTAGGAAGGTGATGAAGGATTCCATGTGAAATTGGAGGAGTTTCTTTGCATGTGTTCATGTGTTATGAGCATGCATGGGATGCGGCAATTATGTGATTGTTGTTGGGTCATGTGGTTTGTATGAGAGAGTGATGGTGAAATTTTGCACGGAAGTGGCATGTTGGAGATTGGAGGATATTATAAAGCACAAAAATGTTATTTGTACTCATGGTTGAGACTTATTTTATGGGATTTACTAAAGTGTCTCTTAATTATTGGTTAGGGAAAAAAATGGAAGATAATGTTAAAAAGTTAAAAAACAACAATTATATTTGCACACTATTTGTATCTCACAATCTGTAGCTTGTTAATGATCCACTTTAGTTTTCTTTTTATTTTTATGTTCTTTTAGAAAAAAAAAATTATTTTAAAAGGTTACACAAATAATGAATCATTAACTAGCTCCATCTTAATTTCATGAGTAATGTTCATTTTTTTAAGCAAATTTTCCAAATAATTACTGCCGCTGTAAAGTGTATGAGAAGAGTGTTGCTGAAATACTTGTAGATCTATAGAGCCCTTTTCTTTTAACTCCTTAGGCTAAGTCAAATGCAAGGAATAATTAGGAAATACAACCATTATATAAAAAAGACAAAAGCGGAAAGGTGAATGCATTATCAGACAAAACCATACATGAAAAGTTATAGAAAATTTTCCCAATCTATAAAGATAAAATTCTTATTGAATCTATGTTTACTCGTAAGCTAGAAATTATAACTAACGGTAATGGTGTAATTTTATTTTTTTAAAGTTTTTGTTTTTTAAGGTATATCTAGTGTAAGGAGTTACATCTATTACAAGTGCTATAAGTTGGAATATTAAATTCACTGAATCCTAAGGCTAGCACTGATTGTTAAATCCTCACTGTTTTACAATATAACTAAAATATTATTTATAAATATTTGGACATTCCTTTCTCTTGAACTAACTTTTGAGGTTAAATTAAATCTACTTAATTTTTAGCATTAGAGCCTATTTTGTAGTTATAATTAGGTCATTCATAGATGTCTAGTTAGAACTTCATGCTCAAGTTTCAAGTTATAAAATCTTAAAATTTAAGCAAAAACCATCAAAAGGTTAAAATTGAATTTTTATTAAAATTTAAAATTATATTAGTCTTTTAAATTTTAGATAGTATAAGCCAATTGCGAAAAGTATCTCATAAAGGCTTTCAAGAACATCCCTTGACTTTAAAAGCCAAGAGCAAATTAATGCACTTTAACTTTTTTGTTTACCAAAAAAAAATTCGATTTATATTTTTCATAAGCAGCAAGATCCTCTCAAAAAATACTACCAAATCAAGTATTAAGAATATAATCAAGATAACCTTATAAATATTTGGACATCTCTCTCTCCTTAAACTAATTTTTGGAGTTGAGTTAGTTCCACTGAATTCCAAGACTGATAAAATGAAGCTAACAAAACCATAAATTATAGCGTATCTCATGAATAAAAGTGTCTTCGCCAAAAATACATTCAAGAGTGTCTTTTGGCAGTCGAGCCTGTACTTGGTAGTAGAATTCAATTAATGTTGCCGCTACGTAGATTTTTAGCAAGGATTTTATCATTGAAGATAAAATTATGATCCAAGCCTTCTTAATTAAGATGATATATGGTCCAAATCTCACTTCAAGTACCTTCTAGTTGAACATGATAGTTGAAGTAAAACTTGGGTCCCTTGGCTGCCCAACTTCCAGCATTTATTTGACAAAGTCCATGTGCTGAGCAGGGGAGGATGTGTTTGGCAGTGGAGTTCAATGTTGTCGCTACGTAGATTGTTTGAGTATCAAGGATTTATTGTTGAAGATAAAATTATTCCAAGCATTCTTGAGATGGCTATGGTACAAATCTTTACGTCAACTTTTTTTGTGATGGGGGAATTTGATCTCACTTCAGGTACCTTGTTGTTGGAGTAATTAATTTCAAACATAAAAAATATAGAGGTATATACCTGATGATGTTATACAAAATATATAAATAAATAAATAAAAGAAAAAAATAAAAGCACTTCTTGGTTGTGTTCTTACATTGTACAAATAAAGTAGCACAACTGTGTTATCTATCCACTAACTAAAATTAACCTTTGGCAAGCCCAAAAGGGTATCCCAAAGTGATGCCGCAATCCACAAGAATATTGCAAAATGCTTCTCTAGTTAAACCTCGTCATTGGGTTTAGGCTCTATATGATCCACTCATTTCAAGAGAATAATATACATGATATCAATTTCTCTTCATCCATCCCTCTTGTATTGATAGCTTAGTTGATAAAAATCAGAATTGTGAACAAAAAGTAGCAATTTTCTGTCACTACACTAATTCTATCTTTACAACAACGCAGTTGTTAGGGATGGCAATGAAATAGGTAGGATTGGATTTTGACTTAATCTAACTCAAAATTTAAACATTGATCCTCTTTTATAAAAGTGCAGTTTATTTATTACTATACCTTATTGTGTTGATATTGACTATTCTTTTGCATCCCAAAAACAAAACTGATTTGACTATAAATTATTATGAAACTAAATTAAAATTAACAATTATTTGATACACAATTAAAGTGGTTCTAATATAGCAAGACTAACAGATGATCATCGATCAATACAAGACTAACAGCATGTCATAAACTTTATTTTTCACCCTTCTTTTGATAAATAAAAGAAGGTAATTGGCAAACAACAAGCCAGGCCCTTGCAATCCATACAAACTCGACAACAGGACATACAATACAAGCAATAAAAAAAGACACAACATACACAAAGACTAACGCCTAGAAGGGACACCCACAACAAAATCAACAGAGAGACCTGAAAACATTATATATCTAAGCTTTCAGCACATACGCAAAATTTCTCCTCTCCGTTTTGGTACCACATCACTGCATGTCTTGCCCTGCATGACTTCCACAAGATTAGGTGAAAATGGGAGTTCTGAGCACCACCAGTTAATCCATTAGCCCAATCTCAATTTTATTTGACACACTTCAAAATCCCAATCCAGGTTGAACCCTTCAAAGACTATTTGGTTTCGCAGCTGCCATAAAGACCATACAATAAGAAATAATAGAGAAAGCCAACTTGTGCACTAGACTTAGGACAACTATAATTATACACCAACTCTTCACACATCTTCCACATTTCTCTATAGATTGGCTAGAGGACAATGGGATCCAAAAGCAGTGCAACAATGCAATCTTTTGAAAGTTCACCATTCGTGTATTTATCCACAAAGTTTTCATACGTAAACTCAGTTATACGTGCCAAATTAAGAATACAATCAAGCACGGGCGTTGGGATATCATCTGACTTGAGGCACGCTTCATTTATATCCTTCCAACAATCACTGATTTCTTTTTTAATGAGTTTGTAGGCCTCCTCTAGTGAAATGCCATATTGCTTCATGCAACATTCAATTGCGGAAGCAACATGTTCCCTTTGCTGCTCAAACTACAAATAATTCAAATCTAAAAGATCAATTAGATAAGTCGTGTAATTGTCAATATTTATTGAATTGAGCCAAAGCTAGCTCATGTCATATGTCTAATCATGACTTTATTGAATTAATATTGGTTCAAAATATTTAGGGAAAAAATATGAACCATCTTAACTTTTTATCCTTCTCCAAGTTATCACCATAATTTATAAAACCTTCTTTACCCGTCTCTAAACTTTGATTAATAACTTAATCAATTATTTTATTTTAATTGTGTCAACTTACTAATCATAATATGAAGGGAAAATATCTTATTCATATATTTTAAAATAAATTCAACTATTGATTAATTTATTTGTTAGATTCACATTTTAAGAAATTTTAAATAGTTATATATATATATATATATATATATATATATATATATATATATATATATATATATATACAGACCATTTAATATAAAAATTACAACAATTAAACTAATATAAGGATAAGATATTCGAAAGAGTCATTAAAATTAACGAGTTATCAAAACTCTATTAGAATGATCTATTAGGTCATTAGTAAAAATTTGTAAACCAACTAATCTTTTAAAATTGTAATGATAGTTTGGAAAAGGATAAAAGTTCAATGATCTCTTCCCCAATATTTATGCCAAACTGAACAAAACAATGTTTGTCAGAAATGACTTGCCTTATGTGAACCCAGGTCATCCGCAAGTCTGCCAATAAGTGATACAGCTTTTACAATTGTTGGATAGTTGAAAATCCAATCAAACACCTCTTTGGTTACAAATTCTCCGAGACCAATAAATGCTGTCATCTGAAGTGGCAATGTAGAGGATACAACTCCATTAACCTTGTACTCATCATATGTTGGAATGTAGCCCTCATGGCACCATTTTGTTTCAACCAAATAAGATTGCGCCAAGTTAAAAAACTACAGGTAAAATAATCAAAATACTAATTAATTAACCAAGTCCAGATTGCAAAGCAGAATATTTTGTTTGAATATTAAGGAAATAGACGCATACAGCTTGTTTAACATGCTGCAACACCAAGCTCGAATTTCCACCTTTTGCACTCACCAACTCTATTTCATCCCACAATTCTACAATTGCATTAAATACCACCTTCATGCACTCTGGAAGAGATTCAATGGGACTAATATCCCATCTGAGAGAGAGAGAGAGAGAGAGAGAGAATTGTATATAGATTAAAACTATAAAGTTGAAAAAATCATGAGATTGAGTTAGAAGGGTGGCTATAATAAATTAAAGCTCATAATAATGTCAAGATCTTTGACTCGTTCTTCAATTGGGATAACATAATATAAAATGTCAATTCTTTTTAGTTGCTCAAATCAACCTTTGGATAATGTCAAAATAAATAAATAAATAAACCTTTGGATTGCCCTTGTGAAGAGCTCAAGTTCTTCAACTGTGCCATAGGCATCATAAGTGTCATCTAGAAGAGAAATGCATGCAACCAATTTGCCCACTATCCTTCTTGCAGTGCTATATTTAGGCTCAGAGGATGTAGCTAATGGCCAGAAGTATGCCTCAACTGCCCTATCTCTAGTATAAGGGACCTTTGTCGCAATGTCTAGTTTTTTCCACCACCTGTAATGTTAATACAATTTTTGCCATATTCATTATAATTAATAAACAAATATTGTTTAAGAATTTAAGGAACTACTCCCAATTTTAAGATCTAATCAAATTTTTATAGACTAGTTACGGAAGACTCTCTTTTTTCTTTGGATAGAAGAGGTATGGAAGACTTTTATGATATGAATACATTGAAAAAACATAATAATAAGGGTTGGGCTTGGGCCATTTTGCACGAAAGGAAATGAGAAAATTAGACTCTTGGGCTTGCGCTTCATATTTTCTATTTCACCATTTATATTCATAAGGAGTACTAGGTGTTCTTTTCACTTGGTTAGAGTTATGGTTGGTATTAGTGGGATCTCTTGGCTTTGTGTCATTCTATGTATGTAATCTCCTTCTGTGTAAGTTGGGCTTGCCCACTGCCTTTCTTTATCTTCGCACCAACGACCTAAAAAAATAAAAAGAAAGAAAAGAAAAACGAGTTATAGTACTTACTTGGTTATACTGCCAACTTCTTTTTGATGCAGTTTCTGTAGCATATTGTAATCCAATTTTGCAAAGGTTAGAAGAACTTTGCTATGGGAAGGATCTTCTTCGTAGAAAGACATGTAACACTTTGCCTCTATCCTTGGAATTGCCTTGTGAAAAGGTCGCCTTAAGCTTTGATTGATTTGCGCAGCAAGAGATGGGCTCAATTGATTAGTCATGGACTTGAGATTAGTGTATGTGAAATCAAGTGCTTCGTCTAATATATCTTCCCCATGAACCCTTAATTGTGCAGCTTCAAACAAGCTCCACATTCCTTGAACATCTTGGGCAATTCTTTCGCTGAACTTTCCTTTGTTGTTCTTGAATTTGTTAAATATATCTGTTTATACCCACATATTAATTATCGTGAATCATTAACATTTAATCTATATATAACTAATTGTTAGTCATTTCCTTGGTAATGTAAATAGTACACCAGCACAGTTTCACATACCTGATGGAATGTGATATCCTTTTTGCCTGAGCAAACGAAAGAGTAACGCAAGAAAGTGAAGGCCACATTCTTCTGTACTAAGGCTGTTATTGGTAAAAGCATTGTGGATTTGTTCTAATGCTTCATGAATTTCACGTTCAAAATGGTAGGATATACCCAAGCGTTGGATTGAGTCAATGAAGTTTAGTTCTTGTGACATATTATTACTTGAAGATAGATACATCTTCACTTCCTCTTTATGTATTTGAACTTTTTGCTTCATAATTTCATTGACTTCCTGCAAATAGTTTTATAGGGTATGAAATGTTCATAGAGTATTTAAATTCTTATGTACATAATTGTTACGACGAAAAAATCGTTTCTATTGGAATACTCTACTGATTAATTACCTGCATGTAAATTTTAACAGAAGTATAAGTCGATCGAATTGATCCAAATGAACCCAAAAATCCAAATCAATCAAATTGGTTCGGATCAGTTCAAAATTTCATTTTAAGGTGGAACTAAACTAAATTAATTATTATTGATTTATTTTGGATTTATAATTTTTTAATCTAATCACTCAAACACCTAATCCGATCACCTAATCAACTAATTATTTTTTAATTTATTTCTAATCTTTCAAAGATTTGTACTTAAGTTTTTAACAATAAAGTTACTTTTTATTTTATTTGTTAAAATTTATTTAAGAAATATATATATATATATATATATATATATATATATATATATATATATATATATATATATATATATATATATATATATATATATATATATATGTAATTCTTTATTTTTTTAATTCAACCCGATGAACCCCACCAAACCAACCCCGCTCTTGATTGGATTGGATTGGTTTGGTTTGATTTTGATAGAAAAAATTTTAAAATCAAATCAATTCAACCTAATTAAATTTAATCAATTTGGATTTATTTTTCATTCAATCCTGAACCAAATCAATCCATTTATACCCCAAAATCTTAGAGGTTTCAAATCAATATTTTACTATATAGGAATGGTTCGCGGGATCATATTGTTGAAATGCATTTATGAAGTTAAGTATGTTTTTGAACAATTCTGTTGTTGAGCATTTTCAACATTTCTGTCTGTTAACTTTAGTACTCATCTTGATTTTTAGATGAAATATGAAAGAAAAATGAACCACTGTTGCTTTCTTTTTATTTTTAAATTCTTTCAGAAAAAATGGAATCTAAAATATTACACGAATAATGACTCATTAATTTGCTCCATCTTAATGCCATGAGTAATCACTACTACATATTTAATTTTTATAAATAAAAAGTGCTGTTAGACTCTTTAATAACATTTAAAAATATTGTTGAAAATATAAAAGATGTTGCTAAAAATTCTTTAGTAGCATTTTTACAAGTGTAGTATATAAGCTATGTTACTATGGTATTTTAAGAACACTTTTCTATCTTTTAGTAACATTTTTTAAATATTACTAAATTTTAATAATATTTAAGTGAATGTGCATTATTTTTAAGCGACTTTTCCAAATAATTACAACCCTTATAGTGTATATGAGAAAGGTGTTGCTGGAATACCTTTTTATACCTGCAGAGCCCTCTTTTTATTTTTAAGTCCCCTAGGCTAAGTCAAACGAGGAAATACAACCATAAAAAAAGGAAGCAGAAACTTGAATACACCATCGCAACAAACGATACAAGAAAAATTACAAAATTTTTTTTTTTCTCAACGCAAGAAAGATTAAATTATTGTTGAATCAAGTGTGTCTACAAAGCCAAAAATTATAATTAACAGTAACAGTGTAATTTTATTTTCTGAAAATTTTTTAGAATTACAACTAGCATAATGATGTACCAAAAACAAAAAGCATAATGAATTACCCTCATTACATGCGCAATGAAGCAAACTGTTAAATTCGTCATAATCTATCCAAAAAAAATGTTAAATTCATCAAATTTCAAGAGTGATGTTCTTCAAATAAATCCAACAAAAAATCACAAACAAACATATAATATGTTGAGAACTAACAATAGGAAGGTTCTGAAGAAACACAATAATTTGGTTTTCTTATTATATATAAACACTTCCCATCTCCCAATTTTGACTCCAAGAGGTGTTTGTATGAAACAAGTAAAGACCGTTCTCGACTCTTCAATATAATTCTGGTGAAGAACAAGCACAATTATTTTGATTTCTCTCTTTTACAATTTATAAAAACATTTCATTAATTAAAAACATAATTTCATCGTATAAAAACTACCTATAATTTATTCACTATTTACTTTTACACTTTCCCCAATTGCTGAGCATTTATCCTCTTTTGTACATATTTCTACTTATGGTGAGTCTCTGGCATAAGATTAGATAATAATCCATGTTAAAAAAAAATTAGGTACTAATCCAAAATTTAAGTTACGTAATACTTCATAAAAATACTACGAAAATATCATATAAAAATCACCTGTCCTTAAATCTTGTTTAATTCCTTATCTTACCAATCACCTTTTGCCACATAGAGGATATGTAAATGAAAAAAATTTAAAAACTTAAAGCACATACCAAATTCGTATATATTATCTTCTGTGTAACAAAAAGTGATTATTGGAACATAAATGGAGACATGATTTGGAAAATGATGATTTCCATATAAAAAATAGCAATACTCTTCATATCCACGCAGGTAGAAAATTGCATTATATAATTAAATAGTAATACCATACCAGTGATTCTGATTCATATTGAAGGAAAATATCCCCCCAAATGCTAGGACGAAAATTTACACAAGGTCGCTTGAAGTCGGATGCTACATGTTGAGTCAAAGTAACTGGATCAGAAGCTGCAAGAGACATAGCTAGCTTTGAGTAAGTTAACGGTAGGTCTTAATTATCAATGGAGATAGTAATTAAGGGCCAATAGGTGTTTTTGGTGTGATGAAATCTTTGTTACTCGGGTCTATAAATAGGCAGTTTCTATGGTACTCGGCCGATTGGTTAAATAGTTATTTAGGGTGGATTACATTGACCTTTTTTGAGATTCAATATAATTACATTCGGCACCTCTCTGATTATAGATAATACACTGAGTAAAGTGCATTAGAAGAGTGCCAAGTGTAATTATATTGAATCTCAACGGAGGTCAGTGTAATTCACCCTATATTTAAATACTTAGTATAAAAATAATTTATGAATAAGTTATTTTGTATTTGATTATATGATAATAGAAATTGTTGTTTAAAGCATTTTAAAAGGTATTTTTTGAGGAGCCAAATATTTTAACTTCTCAAAAAATATTAAAAATGACTTTTTGGGAAGTTATAAGCTATATAGCTAAACAAGGTAAAAAGTTAAAAAAATATGAGTTTTGACTTCTAGAAAATTGAAAAGAAGTCATAAGTAATATTATTTAGACATACCCTCACTTTAAAATAAGGGATTCTAAATTCTTTCTAATTGGTCCAATAAAATTTAGTCATATATTTAATTTTAATCTACCTAAACACCCACTTGTCGCTACTTTTTAATTTATATTTAGACTTAGTTGATATTTTTTATATATTTTATATATCGAGTATTCGTAGGTATGGAGATAGTGATTCATGACCCTTGCACTATTTGGTAAATGAGATTTTAAAATATCCATCTCTATTACTCGAAGAGGGGTGGCTTACCATACCTGCCCCCATAACAGACAATACCAATGGGTACCAAAGAACAGATAAAATTGCCATCCCTATATCAAATATGACAAGGTGCTAAACACAATAGTACGATGGAATTGGAGGTGCTTAGATGGGTGCTAATTTGGAAATAGAGTGGTGATAGAGTGGAATTGGAAATACAAGTGGCACTCCTTGTGACTTGCACATCTATTTTCTAATTATTTTCAATTGAAAAATTCTTACATAATTATAGAGTACTTAAGTGAATTGTGGTTCATCTATTGATAAAGTTATATTTTTAAATAAAAATATAAATTTTATGATAATTAATGCTAATTTTATCTTTGAATGAAACACCATCCATCTAAATATTCTATCACCATATAATAATTTCTCCCCACAATCACCATCAAAGCAGCACAGCTAGAAAGAGAGGGTGACAAGTGGATGGCTAGGTGGACTAAAATTAAATATACAGACAAATTTCATTCACTACAAAATATGATTCATGTAACGGGGGAATAGTTGACATTGACACTTGTACCGGTGACGTGATTTTAAGTAAGCCTGCAACCCAGTGGCGAGGTAATTTCAACGATGGAATTGGAGGTGTTTGCTGTGCATGTGTTGAAATTATGAGCCTAGGTTAAACTCGAACTTGACTGATTGGTCCAACCAGTAAATTGGTGAACTGTTCAAGTAACTGATCCAAGTTGAACAAAAGATCGGACTTGTTTGGGAATCAGGGTGAACCGATTTGACTCGATCGGTTTTTGAAAGAACCGGTGACCCAATTGGGTTTAATCAAACTGGCGTTCATGCATATTTAAAAAAAAATGTTCAATTTTTTTTTTAATAAAAATAGATGATTTTAAAAAATTTTAACCTTTTCAAAAATAATAATAATAATAATAATAGATAACTTTCTTAAGTCATTATTTAACCACTTGGACATTGAAGTGAGAGACACGTGAAGGCTGCTGAAGCTCTTTCATTTAATAATTAAACATTTGGTTTTCAATACGTACATTATTTGATATCAGACAAAAATATGGGAAGCAAGCTACATATAGATTGTTTTTTATAGGAGCTTCCAATGCAAGTAACTGGTCTTTTATTTTATAATATATATATTTTTATATATTTATTTAATTATATCTGATTCAAACCAATAACCCAATACTTTGGCCAAATTGATTATTGGGTCAATTTTTATAAATATGTCTAAATAGGGGTGGTAATTATTACCCTACCTGTCGGTACCCACCCCACCCCAACCTGGTCGGTTCAGGTTTAAAATCCACCTCGCACCGGGGCGGGTTTGGATGCGGGTAGGGTCGGGTTCGGGTTCAAAGCAAACCGCCCTTACCCTACCTGCACCTTATATCTATATTTAATTTATATATATAAGATTATTTTTTTAAAATATTTCTATCATTCTAGGATTGTGTTTAGTTAAAAATAAAAATCAATATAAAAAAAATTTAATGTATAATTTTTTACATGAAACTAATATATAAAAATTTTCACTTTATTTTTAACTCTCATATCAAATATATCCCAAACACAAATTAAATTTTAAAATAATTTTTATCTCAAAAAATTTAAAATAATTTTTTTAATATTTAAAATGAGTAGTGGGTAGGGGTGGATAGAGTATGGGCTGTGATGGGTTGTCTGCGGGTAGGGTTCAGGTTTTAAAAATTAAAACCCACGAATAGGATAAAAATGGTTTAAGACTTATTTAATGAGGTGAAGGGCGGATTCAGATTTAGTTAAAATCGGCCCCATTGCCACCCCTATGTCTAAGAGTCTAGGACAAGGCAATTAGGTGATTGTTATCTTAATGTTTTTTGTTTTACATAATAAATAACACCAAATAATTAAGACACGTAAAAGAGAATAAACAGTTGAGCTTTGCTACTGGTTAAAGCTTTAATAGTGAAAATTTTTTAAATTTTCAATGTATTGAAAAAAATCTTAATTTTCACTATTGAAACCTTAGCAAAACTCAAAAAATTTGTGGATCTCCTACCATTAAATTTAACCACATTATTAAATCTCATATTACCTTTAAAAGTTGTGATACTCCGTTGATATATATATATATATATATATATATATATATATATATATATATATACACTAATAATAAACTCAAAATATGGAAACTTATGCTATATGTCAGCTTCACATCAATTATAATCTCCACCACTTTCTTAAACCTATAAACTTACTATTAAAGGAAACATTTTAAATTAAAATTATCAAAATGAAATATTTAATTTCAAAGTTTAATTTACAATAAATATAAACCCTTAATTCTCACCTATATTCGCTCTTCTTAAATGATCCACTACTTAAATATCTCTATGTGGTTTCATTTCACCTATAAAAAGTTGATTAAATTAATTTAAATACATATATTAAATTTTCTTTATAAAATTAAAATAATTTAAAATGAAAATTTTAAATTTATTGAACATTAATATAGCTGTTATTAACCCCACTATTCTTCCATTACTCAGTCAATTATTCCATATATTTTAAAAAAATAATGTAAAATTAAATTTAAAAATTAATGTTGATAATTGTTAGCAATAGTATTTTGCCCAATCAATTTTTATTACTCATCTTTTTGTTATCATTAGCTAATTTTTAGTCTCTCTAAAAGCCAATTACTTTTATTACTATTGTATTTTGGGTACTTTATTACATAATTAGTCAACAAGTCAAAATTCTTTCTTTCTATATATATATATATTATTTAAGAATTTATTACTCAACTATATTGTTTCTTTTCTATTTTTCCAAAACTAGAGTACTATCCATCTATGGAATAATATTTTCTTGCCTTTTGTTTTTGCAAAGTGATTTTGATTCTTGAGATGAGAACTCACACATGCATGCCTATGGAAAACATCATATATTTTTATTTTTTTCAAGTATTGTGACTAATGATAATTTATTGAGATACATCATAAAAAAATCAAAATGTAGTATTTTTATTTTTAAGCTTTCATATTTCCTATGTATATGTCCCTTCATATATTTATCTCTTCTACCAAATCTAAGAATATCCTTCTTTCTACAATAACTGCTTTGCATTTTCTATTTTCTACTAGATTTATCATCAAAATTATTCTCACATAGCCCATGGATAGAGCATTAGGAGCTCTTATTGTTAACAGCAAAGAAATAGAGATTTATTTCACTATTTGTTCCTATATTTGTTACCACAATCATGTAAAGTGAGTTTGTATCACAACTTTTATTCCTATTATTGAATTTATGTTTTTATTTATATGATTTCATGTTATTTTAGGGTTTAGGAATTTTAGTTTGGGGATTTTCATTTTTTTAATTTTTCTACAGGATGGATGTAGGTTTGATACTATGAAGAAGATTTTCTATTATGCTTTGCTATTCGGTTGTAACCTACACTCCAAACCTCTTAACTCTTTTTATATTGTTTTAAACTCTCTAATTCCTTCAAAAGGAGGTGATATATACATACATACATACATATATATATATATATTATTTTCTCCTGATTAGTAATGGAATGATATATGTATTTATTTATTCTCTTCTTTTAGTTTGAAACAAATTTATGTATGGTTTTTATTTTTATATCAAGCATTTTTTTATTCTGGAAATCAAGTTTTTGAAAAAATGAATCTTATAATATATATTCTTCAAATAATTCTTTCATTTTTTTTTTATATAACCAATTTTCTAAGAACTAACCAATGTTAATATATGGTTTATTCAAATTCCTAACTTTGAAACAAATGAAAATACTATGCTATAGTAAACATATAACTCAATATTTTCTATTTCTAGCAAAGTATATAGAAAAACTATATAAATTAAAATTTAATAAATTGATTATAAGTATTTTCAATTATCTCTTAAAAATTAGTATATATTTTTATAAAACAAAGTATGCTTTTAATAATTAATTGTTTGTTTTATGTGAGTAATTAATTGTTAAATGGAATAGTTTTATATAATTTTATCTTTGAAATTAATTTACTAGAATATTGAAAAATAAGGAAGGAGAAAAAATGAAATTTTTTTTGAGTTGTTTGATAATTATTTAAAATTTGAAAGTAGATAATTTTATTTGTTATTATTTAATAATTTATTATTATATAATTTGAAATTTTTATACTTATTTCAATTTAATATCTTACAAGAAATTTGAATTTTTAATGAAACATCAAACATGAATAATTTATTTTACTATTTTCTTATTTTTATTTTTTATTATCTTTCATATCGGAACTTATTTTTCTAGTTATTAAAGTTGTAATAAGATCGTATACTAAATTTTATGTTTATCAATTATTTTGTTAGTTTCAAAACAAATTATGTAATTTTTATATATAATCTATTTATTATAAATTTTTATATTTGTCAAAAGTTTTATATAAGATTTTTTATAATTGTTAAAAATTATTTAGCTCATGCAATGCATGGGTACAAAAACTCTAGTGTATATATATATATATATATATATATATATATATATATATATATATATATATATGACACGCCAGTTTGATTAAACCTGAATCAGTCACCGAATCTTTGAAAAATCGGTCGAGTCAATTAGTTCGCAGTGGTTCTCAGACAAGTGCAATCTTCTGTATAACTTTGATGGTGAGTGATAACTTGGTCCCAAAATGTTTGGGACTTATGTTATTCCTACTTAGGATTGAGGAGTTATTTTATATGACTGCCGTTGGATGATCATTTATTTTGATCGGACGGCTCTCATTGATCTGTGTGTTAATTTCATGGTAATTAGCTAAAAAAGGTATGATAGATGAATATTTGCAGATAAGTCCCATGTACCGATAGCACCATCCACCAACTCCTCCTCCTCTTCCTCCTCAATCACATCGTCATCCTGAAACTCCTCCTCCTCTGCAGATATATCCTTGTGTTTCTTGACCGAGGTGGGCTATTGCTACACCTCAAGGGCTCAACGTGTTACTAAGACTACTACTGGTGTATGCCACGTGTTGCAAAATTCAGAGAACAAGCACACCAAATATGATGCTGCTCTCTTGAAAGTGAATCTCTTGGCTTCTCGCGTTGAACGCTGTGACCACGGCGAGGACCGGCAAGGGTCGCAGGTGGAGGACCGCCAGCCACAAGAGGCAGCATCCAACTTCTTGAGCCACCCATAGTCACAACAACCTCAACGATCACAAACCAACAACAACATGGAAGAGAGTAAGCTAGCAAAGGTGAAGTATTTCCTGATTGTGATTGCTGACAAGGAATAGAGCAAGAAGCAGTAGCAGCTGGCTCGCGGGACAGTGTAAACAGTGGCTCCCATGGCATCGATGCGGATTTGCAATCTAATTGCTGGAGTTCCACAAGGAGGTCAACGACAGAGAACAAAATGACAGTCCAACGAATATGGCAAAGGGGAAAGTCTGTCTCTGCAAATAAAATACCAAGATACCTCTTTTGTAATAAATTTGTCAGATTATTTTATAATTTTTAACTAAGGACTAACATAACTCCCAAACTAGCTAGGACAAAGTTATAACTCAGCAACTTTAATTGGTTACTTGACGGGTTCTCTGATTTATCTGTTGGGCCAAGCAGTCCAGTTCGAGGTTAACCTGGACTCATAATTTCAATACATGCACAGCATACACCTCCAGTTCAATCCTTGAAATATCTTGCCACTCGGCTGCTTACAATCAATTTCCGAGGGAGATATTGCTAAAAGTTAAAACAATAGTTATATTTGCACAATATTTATACTACTTTCTTTTTCAATAATAAAATATATAATGGAACATTTGTTTCAAAATTTGAAATTATATTTTCGATACTTACATTTTTGGGAATATTGTACCCAAAAATATTATTTTTAAATATTTTATAAAATTGGTTTGTTTAGCATAAAAAAATTTTGGAAATATTTTTTAAGATTCATGAGAATAAATTAAAAATTTCTTTGATTTATAACACAAATTCATAGTAATATATGTAATAATTATCAAAATATCCCCAACATATTTAATTATATTATTTATTATTATTAATTGAAGGGTATACAAAATTAGTGTGAAAAAAGATCGATGTACAACATTATTATGCAACGATCATTAATAAAACGTTCTCTTTGAAATGCCCTTGGAAGGCAGTCGAATGTCCGAATGGACAACCAAAATTTAGAGTACTGAAATTAAGTTCAATTGACTTTAGTTTGAGGGGAAGACGATAAGTGAAACACTTGAAAAATTCAATTTGTTAATGATTATGGCTATAAAAAAAAAAAAATCGAATTATGCTGTGTAATCTCAAGCCCTGCGGAGAAAGGTACACAAAATATCTTATGTTTGCTAAGAGAGGAGAAAAATAAAAAAGATGATAAATGTCTTATAAGTGCTAGATTATAAGATAAAAGAGGTGGCCTGTGGCCATTGCAGCTAATAGCTTCGCTCCAGATAATATAACTAACTGAGCAAATTGATTTCATATTTCGTATATTTTATTCTAATCGTATTAGCTTATACTCTAGACAATCTCAAAGTTAAAGGTAAAATTGTATATGCAACAACTTGCATAAACTTCTCTTTTTTATTTTTTTTCTTCATAAGCTTTGCCAGTGAATTAGTTTGTGTAGATTTTCTGAATATCGAAGAATTTTACGTAATTAAAGTATATATATATATACGAGGTAAGAGTAATTCATTCTAATTTATAAGCATTTTGTTTCACCATGGCACGAACTTGAACATAATCTTAATTAATTAATATAATCACTGTCTTGAGAACCTATGAAAGTCTTTTATCTGGATGTATGACAGGAATTGCTTTTTGCTTTGGCTACTACATATGAAAGGTGTGAGGAAAATTTGCGTCTGTGGTGCTCTCCCATGGGCTGTTGCTCTTACTTGGATTGAATTAATGTACAGGATGTTAGGTGACGTATGTGACAGGTGGTGTGTTTAGTCTTTTAAATTTTTGATAGTGTTTTGGATTTATGTGATGATACCTATCAAAGTCACATTCGCGTGGGCTAGCTTCACTCTGTTTTCATCTCAAAATTGCAATATTGCTTGGATTAATCACTTCTCTTATCTCATGTCACATTAGGTCATTTAATTTAAATCTTTTGGTTAACTTAAATCTTTTGGATTAATCACTTACCTTTTGATATTGTTTTGATTTTTGTGATGACTCCTATCAAATTCACTTTCGCGAAGGTCACAAAGTGGATAGCTTCACTATTTTTTCACCTTAAAATTGCAATCTTGCTTGGATTAATCACTTCCCTTATGTCACATTAGGTCATTTAAATCTTTTGGTAAACTTATTAAAGAGTCATTTCTATTAATGGTCACCTATTAAACAATGTAAAGACATAATTTTTAAAAAGTACTTGATGAAAGTGTCTTATCATCTATCTACACATATAATAAAAGAGAGTCATTCATTAGAAACTTTTGACATGTGTCAATCAACTAGAGAGTTGTACAAAAATTATTTTTGTGACTTACTTATAACAAAAAATTTTCATTTACAATTATATAAAAACATTAAAATTCAAATTTCAATATGAAAATTTAATTCCAATCCACTATTCTACCACCGGTCAATCAAAAGTCCTTACCCCATATTTCAATACAAGTCATTTGTTTTTACTCATCTTTCCAATATACCACACTCTCACCTTCTTTGAACCTAACTATGAACCAAAATTAAAAAAATAAATTGATCAAATGCCAATTAGTGATAATAAGAATAATAAGAGCTTAATCCTTTTAATAACTAAGGTAGCTTTGATATGGGGTAATCCATCTAAATTACTAATAATATTTGATTAAATTACATGGGCCTACAACATTACATTATTTGATTAGACTATATTGTTGGCAATTTGGATTTCTTAGATAATCTACATTACCTCTCTACTGGTAATCTACATTAACCCCTTAAGAGGTGTCTATATGGAGGATTACCATTAAAGTGGCAATATATTATTTTTTATTTTTACAAAAATACCCACCCTCTCTCTAAACTTCAAATCCCTCTTCTCTCATGTCCAACTAAATCATCGCTTCTCTTTGGAGTATCCCTGCTGCACGCCGTCAATGAACTACCGCAACCCACTACCACCCATTATCGCCCATCACCGAAGTCCTCATTTGGGCTCTCTCTGTCTGTACTAGCACCTGAAGGTAAATGTTAGAGTCCTCGTGTATATTTGTTCCTTCCCCTTCAATTTTTTTGATATTTTATTGAAAACGCTTAACCCGCAAATCATGAGGGGCAGCCATTATAGTCGAAAAATAACATTGACAAAACAAAGCACCACATAATCACAGAAATAAAACAAAACACCCACTACCAAAATGATATGATCTATCTTAGCAAAACCAGTAATAATTGAGAAGGCTCCAAGCATAATAAATACTGCTATAGCAAAAGAAAAGTTCCTCAACTCATACCCCCAAATTTGCTAAATTTGCCTCCTTGTGTTGATCACGTCAGAATCAATTCCATCCTTGTTAATAATTATGTTTTTTTGGTTAAATTGTATTTATTATTACTACTACTTTTTATTTAGAGGGCATTATGATAAAAGATATATATTATTAACTGGTAATCTTTTTAATAAACCAAACAAAGTAATGTAAATTGCCAGTTAGTTCACCTGTGCATACCAAACACTATATTGTAACATTATCAAAAATTTAAAAAGTAAAAATCTTTCTAAGTGATAGTCTAGATTCCAGTAATTTTGTTAGGCAATATATCAAACACTACCTAAATGGCGTTTCATATTTGGTCCTTTTTTATCCTTTGTTAATTTCTTTATAACTTTTATTTATATTTATTACTAATTACATAAATACTTTTGATTTATGTTTATCTTAACTATTAACTATAATGAATTTTATAGTTTGTTTAGAACCATGAAAGTGGGCTAAATATCCTACAAACTATTTATCTTCCCCTGAAATGGATTTATACAATTCTCTTTAAGATAATTTATTTTTCAGTAATAATTTCATAATTAAGCTAATTGTACACATATAGATGTATTATATAATAATATTTTATAATAGTATTTTATTTTGTAATATTGACAATTATTTATATCTATACATGTAATAAAAGAGAGCCATTAATTGAAAACTTTTGACATGTGTCAATCAACTAGAGAGTTGTACAAAAATTATTTTTGGTGACTGTCTAATAATAGAACTTTTCATTTACAATTATATAAAAAAATTAAAATTCATTTTTCAATATGAAAATTTAATTTCTACCCAATATCCCACTACCGTTCAATCAATTTAAGTTCTTACCCTATATTCCAAAGCAGGTCATTTATTTCTACTAATTTTTTCAATACATTTTTCCACACTCCCACCTTCTTTGAACATAACTATGAACCAAAATTAAAAAATTAAATTGATCAAATGCCATTTAGTGATAATAAGGATAATAAGAGCTTAATCCTTTCACTAAATGGCATTTCATATTTGGTCCTTTTTTATCCTTTGTTAATTTCTTTATAACTTTTATTTATATTTATTACTAATTACGTAAATACCTTTGATTTATATTTATCTTAACTATTAACTGTAATGAATTTTATAATTTGTTTAGAATCATGAAAATGCGTTAAATATCCTAAAACTATTTATCATCCCCTGAAATGGATTTGTACAATTTTCTTTAAGAAAATTTATTTTTCAATAATAATTTCATAATTAAGCTAATTGTGCACATATAGATGTATTAGAAATAATATTTTATAAAAGTATTTTATTTTATAATATTGACAATTATTTATATTATTTTACATAAGAATGAAAAATTGAAAATTTTATATAACTATAATATAATAGGAAAACTTTTTGCCAAGTTTCATATTCTCATGAACAATTTTCCCTCCAGAACTTTTTTGACGTTACATAGATTTCTTTTACAAGAGGGAATGCATATTTTGATATACTTTGATTTACTTTACCTATAATTAATAAATTGCTATTGGTTTGTTTTCTAATTATACTCATAATCATCATAATGTAAAATACTGAGAATTATCATGATGGCTTATGTTAGTTACAGCCCTCCTTATAAGTAGGTATAGTTAGCTTTTTAATTTATTTTTTTAATGAAGTTATATATTTTAGTTTATTAAGTTTGTATGTGTTATACGTAATTCAGTTTTCTTTTAAGTAATTCAATTTGTTGCAAATAGTAAGATCAGGCACTAAAATATATAATCTATTATTTTTTACATTATTTTTTTTGACATTGGACAACAATTATTGCATAACATAGGGGGAGGGAATTCATAAATGATTAAGACAATTTCAAAAGATTCTTCTTTTATGTGTGTATTTTCAATTCTAAATCTAGTTAAATATGCCCATAGTTCATCCAAATGCTTTTGTTACCTCATTGTTGACCTATGGATAAATTCTATGTGATATATAAATTTTGATTATAAACCACTTATTTGTTTTCTCTAAATTAATTTTAATTATAATAATTAATTTTGCCCTCAATATTTGTTAATTACAATTTAATTTTAAAAATTATTTTATTATTCCATGCATTGCATGAGTTCAAAATGTTAGTATCTATATATATTTAAGTTGTGATCCTCTTCACCAACAATAAAAGTACATTATCTTCATCATTATTATTCTATCAAAGAAGGATTTGAGATAGAAAAATTATTATTCTTCTATATTCCAGATTGTTTCTTTCATTTGAGTTCATATAGAATAGTACATACTCTTATCTAAATTATATGAAAAGTAAAAATTTTTATTTTTTAGAGTTGATATATTTATAATATTCTATTCATACATAAATAAATTATTGCTTCCAGAAGGTTGATCACCTCCATTTTCATTTTTGTACCATACATATTAACATCAAAATCAATTAACTTCTCCATTTATTCGTTTTCTTTATCTTTTCCATTTTATTGGTTTTGAGATATGTTTTGAAAACGACAAATCCTGTTAACCCTCATTTATCTTCAAACTTCATAAACATTTTGTTCCCATTAGTTCACTTGAAAATATATATATATATATATATATATATTGTTGATACGACGAAAAAATTTTAATATCTAGGTGGCAATTGAATAATGCTATTCAATTTGGGTCTGGACCTACGTACGTAATATACCCCCGCCTTCTTTAGCCCATTTATATATAACCAGTATGTTGACTGCATTTTACTTATTTTTATGATATTATAACTATAAATAGACAAAGATATAGTTATAGATTTTTCATATAAATTAAATATTACTTTTTTATATTGCTAGTAACTATAATTATTTTATATTATTATAAAAAAAATACCAAATATAACTGTGGGATAGACGAGTCCAACATGCAACTAAGAATTTAGATGGCGCATTTGTTTACGGTAATTTGGATGCTGCATTGAGTTTGAGTTTAGCTCTGAACATTTGCTAAGAAGATTTGAGTCTAATTAATTATTATCCCAGCACGTCCATGACTATTTGAATCAGGATTAATCATCACAAACAAAATATAATGATAATAAAATATAATGACATTTACATAAACTCTTATACAAGATAATGAGTATAACTTGTGTAAGAGTATTATCTTAAGAAGTCACTAGAAGTGGCCCAACGATAAATGATTTAGATAGTATGCATGAGATTAGGGGTTCAAACCTTATTATCATGGATATATAAAAAAAGAAAAAGAATAAATTTAATCTATGAAAGATTTTTATTTTAACACTTTAATCCTTAAAAGATTAAATATACATACTTTAATCCCTTAAATATTTTCATTTTAACGTTTTAGTCCTTAAAAGAACAAAATGCATACACTTTAGTCCTCAAAAAATTAAATGCATATACTTTATTCTCTAAAATATTTTTATTTGAGTAAAGCCCTATTTATGTCCATTATATTTAGCGAAGATTTCAATTTTGTCCCTAAAATTTGTTTGTATCTTATTTATATCCCTAACGTTTCACAAACATTTCAAAGACAAAAAAAATTTTGTGAAATGTTAGAGATGTAAATATAACCAAAAAAAAAATAATAATAGGGGCAAAATCGAAATTTTTGCTAAATTTAAGGGATATAAATGAAGTTTTACCCTTTTTATTTTAACATTTTAATCCTTAAAAGATTAAATCTTTTGAGGACTAACTCCTTAAAAGATTAAATCTTTTGAGGACTAAAATGTATCTATTTTAATTATTTTAAGGACTAAAGTGTTAAAACTAAAATCTTTTTAGAACTAAAGTGTATATAATTAATCTTTTAAGAAATAAAGTGTTAGAATGAAAATCTTTAAGAGATTAAAGTTTATGCATTAATCTTTTAAAAGCTAAAGTGCTAAAACAAAAATTTTTTAAAGACTAAAGTATAGTTTTACTCAATATTACCATAAGAAAATACAACAACTAAAAAAAAAAATTACAAATACAAAAATTATGTCAATTTACAATTATTGTCACTTGGCCACTTGGTCAACTAAACAATTACATCCACATAACATAAACAAGAAAGACCAAATCAAAACTCTAGATTATGTCTACTGCAACCATACAATGTTCACTGTGCATAGCAGGAAGGTGATTTCAATAGAGTTGCAGTAGTTTGCTGTGCATGTGTTGAAATTATGAGAATGGGACCAGGCAATGACGTGATTGTGGTTGGTTAAAGTTTTTTTGTTTTACATAATAAACGATACCAAACAGGACAGAGATTGAAAAATTTTGTGGATCTCGTTCTATTGAATTTGATCATATTATTCAATCTCAGATTATCTTTAAGAATGTGATACTCTTTTCATATTTTAAAATATGGGTTTAAAACATTAGGACACGTGATATGTATGAAAGTCTAGAGAGCAGTGAATATGCGGAAGTTGTATTATTGAATTGGTGAAGATCACTATATATACATGATAATGAGTCTTGCTCAGAAAGCTATAGGAGTAAAAACTAACTAATTGAATTCAGCTGTCAATAGCATTGGAAGTAGGCTAGGTGACTCATTGGGGGCTTTCGGCCTAACCCATATTTGGAATTTGGTTTAGCCTTTTTAGTTAACAAATTAGATCTAAATTTTTTGAAAATTTTTTTTAATCAAATAGATTAAGCTACAGGCTATGACAAAAAGCTTATTAGACTTACCAGCCTAGTTTATTTATATTATATTATTGTTATTATTACAATTATTATTAGTTCATAAATTTTAAGGATAATTGAAGTCTTATAATCCATTTTGAATATACTTTTTGACCTATTTAGGAAGTTTTTTGGCCTATTTAGGAATATATTTTTGTAACACCCCAAAGTTACATATAACATAAGTTTTAAATTTCTTTGAATTATGGACCTTTGAATGATCTTTTAGATTAATACTCTTGAGTATTTTGAAGTTTTGGAGTGGAGATATGTTTAGAAGTATGATTAAGGTATAGAAATGCAAAAAGAAAAGGAAAGAAAAGATACCGGTGCTTAGGCGGTGGCAGTCTGGCGCCCAGGCGTTAGCTGCGTTGCAGGATTAGAGTTTCAAGTGTCTAGGCGCCCAAGCGCGCAAGTCATGGCGCCCAAGCACCTACTGGGTGGAAAATAAGAGAGGGTTCTCAACCCTTCTCTCTCATTTTCCCCCAAACCTCTCTTTCTCTTCTTTCTCTCTCATCCTTCTCTACCCCCACATAATCCCATCAATTCCTCACTATTTGTTACTCAAATATATCACCAAATCCATCTTTTTCATATCATCATCATCTTAGCTTGGTTCTTCTTCCCTTAGAGCTCTTTCTCCTTTTTTTAGTGAGAGAAAATAAAAGGTGGGAGGAGACCCACTGCTCTCCTCATGCTCCACCGCTTTCTTCCACTCTCTAAGGTGATCCTTGAGCCTAATCCTCTATATAATACCATGGATTAGCTAGGTAGTGTTTGGTTTGTGAAAATATTTCCTATTTTCATTTTCTAAAAAGCATTTTCATTTTCAGATTTCTGAATTTAGGAAATATGTTTGGTTTGTTTATTTTCAAAAAAGGAAAATAATGAAAATATGTTTAGTTTGTCTAGTTTCAAAATATATTTTCAAAATCAAATTTGAGATAATAAAATGATATTTACTATTAAATAATAAAAATGTTATATATTTTTTGAGATAACCTTAAAAATATTTATTAAAATAAAAATAATTCTATAAAATTTTAAAATTAACAATAAAATAAATTACTCACTTTTAAGTAATTTTGTTATCAATATCAATTATTATATAATTAGTAAATACTACAAAGAAAATTTTAACTACAAAAATTACTTGTAATGACAAAATATGTTTAAAATATATTTGATTTGTGATTAAATTATAGTCATATTAAAAAAAAAACACAATTAAACAAAATAACTAGTCCTATCTATAATTACAGTCTTTGTTATACTTCAACTTGTCAAGCAACTTAAACATACGAAAAAAAAAGAGAAAACATCATCCTCCAACGAAATAAAAAAGTGATAGTCATCAATCATGGATGATAATCATCCCACATTTTATTCACAATTGTCTCCTTAACTTATAACATTTGAGTTGCTTTAGTAGCATTAATATCAATACCCTCTTGATCTACCCTAAAGCTTTGTCCATCCATATTCATGTCTTTTCTAGAGTAATCACCAAATAATCTATTTGTGCCATTTCAGTGACAAATATAAATTGAAAAATATTAGTCAAATATGGTGAACATATAGCAATCAACATATCAAGATCCAACATACTAAAACAAGACTAGTCAGTACAGATCCCTTCCATCAACAAATCCAACAAAAGAATAAAGCACTTGGCATATGAATCAGGAAGGAAAACAAAACAAAACAAAATCAAAACAAGCCCCAATGCCAAGAATCTTGAATTGGTACTTTTCAAAAAAAGTTTCAACTTTCCAATGATCCAATCCAAAACATGCATAGATGCACATGAATAATAAACACTATTCTATCACTAGAAGGCTATCAAACAATAACCAGAACAATATTCCAACATCCAACATCCAACATGCCAAATACATAAATCAAACACATGAAGCAAAAACACCTCAATAAATAAAAAGGACTAAGCTTTTACTTGTTCCTCTCAAATAACTTGACCAAAACAATCACCACAAGACTATCAAACAATATTCCAAAGCGGTGAGCTATATATATATATATGCATGTTCGTGTGTATATATATTAGTGTAAAACGTAATCTGCACCGGAAAACAAATTGCACGTTTTGTCTTGTTGCTTATATATTCAAAATAATGCAGCAGACATTACAATGTTGTAAATTTTATGACCTTATAAGTTCAACCATAGTAGTATTTTTATAAAAATAAACTAAGGTAGGAGAGCAACAAAAAACCTCCATGATAACAGCAAAAATAGGGAAATTCAAGTACACATAGTTTATAGCAAATCGGGGGAAAAAAAAAATAATCATCCTCTGAGATTTCCAAAATATACAGCAAGTTTTAAAACTTCATTAAACTAACATTATTCCAACATTCCAAAAAAGAACATCAAACAGAAGCAAAAAAGAAGCCAACAATAAACACAGGGTTGAGGGAATGGAAGCAGCGACATGGGGCGAGCGGGAAGCAGCGGCGTGCGACATGCTGTGAGAGGGAAGCAGCGGTGAGTGGCGACGGCATCTTTGCGTGAGGAAGTGGCGAGGCGGCGGTGGTGTGTGTCTTGTAGCGGCGTCTTGGCGGTGAGGGGGAGCGGCACGAGACTGGTTCAGGGGAGGGATGGAGGCAAAATGGAACTGTTGAGGGAGAGGCTATTAGGGCATTTCTTAAAAGAAAGAAAAAAGTTGTGTTAAAAAAATACCCCCTTTGCATGATTCGAACAGGGGAGATGGAAATAAAAAAGGGAAGGAACTCTGTTTATTACCACAATGCCACCATATTTTGGATGGAAATATTTTCAACTCACAAATTGAAAACATTGAAAACGTTGATATGGTGTTTCAAATTTTCAGTTATTTTAAAAAATATTTTCTAAAAATATTTTCAAAAATCGAATACTAAACACATTTTGGCTTCTATTTTCTATTTTTGGTGAAAATAACAATGGAAAATAGCAAACCAAACACCACCCTAGTTTTTCTATGGATTCAAAGTTTAAGCATATGAGAGGGTGTTAGGGTTCAAGAATTGGGGTTTTTACGCTATGAGATTAATTCAAGTGAATTCTTACAATAATTAAGTTTTGTGTTAGATAATCCTAGGGATCCCTTGGTGGCTCCGAGACTACGTAGAGCTGAAGCTCCTTCCTTTTCGAACTTGATCTGTGAGTTGATAACATATATATATATATATATATATATATATATATATATATATATATATATATATATATATATATATATATATATATATATATATATATATATATATATATATGTATAGTTTGTTTTAAGTATATATATGATTTTATAAATGTTATGTTTATGGTTTGAGTTGTTAAAAGTCAAAAGTTGAAATAGCATTTTATTGAACTACCTCATTGAATCCTTGAAAGGCAAAAATATATTATTCCTCTATATATTCATGTATATGTGTGGGATAAGCTAATTTGGAAGTTGAGTTCTGATACTGTGAGTGAATTAAGATTTAGAAATAATTTCTTTATATATCTATGTTATTCCTTGTTTACTAGTATGTAACTTTTATCATATTTATGTCAAGCATTATGAGCATGAGATAAGAATTGATAGCTATACCTTTTGTTACTTGTGGAGTATATGGAAATTCTTTTGAACCTTATCATGTGCCTAAAGTTATAAGCAAGAATAAGGAAAATTTATGTTGCAAAATGATTTAGAAAGGAATAAAGGTTTCCAAGGGAAGGAAACTGTGACAGAAACTGTCCACTAACGGTAGTAAGCATTAGTCTTGGTGTATCTCGAATAGCCCAGCTAGTAGGGTGGTTGCTAGCCCGGCATGTTTGGCCAACATATTTGAAAGATTTAGGCACACTAAGGTCAGGTTGTTGAGGCCACTCAATCATGAGATTTATCAGATACTGCTGGGTTCAAGTTGTCGAGGCCACCTAGTCAGGAAGTTACTTCTGAAATAAAAACCTCCCCTAAAAGTTACAGTTATTATATTTTCATTACATATGATGTGTTCAGTTATTTTCAAATGTTTTATGTCTATGTTAAAAAGGGGCTTATGTCTAATTGAATTCAGAATGTGAGTTAATGTACTATGGATACTTTAGAGAGGTATTGTATACAAGGTATGCTTTTTTGGAAACTTATATGGCCCTTTCAATATGTATATCAATCTTCCTACTTGAGAAATGATTTATGGAGTTACATTAATATAGTGAAATTCTTATTTGTAGTTATGTTTCAAGTTTCACGGTCATAATTCCTTAAGAATGTATTCTTTTAAAAATAAATGTATATTTTATGAAAACGTATGTTTAAACTTATCCCACTTTTATTATAAGTACATTATCTTTCACTAAATCTGTATGACTCACTCCTTTTCTCTTTTCATATTTTTAGACAGGTATAGATTCATGCTTGGGTCCCTATCGCTAACTAAAGTTGTTGGATTTCTAGTAAATTCACACTCTTGTTTGTATGGTTTCCAAAGGTTGTCCATATCTAGGATTTGTATTTATTTGAGTATAATTGTATATAACCTTTAGTGTCGCTCCATTAGTTCATAGACAGGGTATGGCTTTCGATGTGTTATAAAATGTTAATTGGCTTCCTAGTGGATTAACTTGATATTATGTTAAAAATTTGATAAATAGTTGTAATTATGTTGTTATAATTGTAATTTACATGTTGTGGGGTGCATTCTGAGAATGTCAAGATCCCCAATGGATAAATGTGCTTGCTCTGTTATGCAAGAAGATGCTAAATACAGAGGGGACTCTTTCCGATTTTTATGAAAAATATGTGATGGAAGGCTTGCTAAGGGATTTGTCCTCTATGCATCGGTCATGACCTTGATTGAGTCATAACAAATTTTTTGGCATATTTAGAATCTTTTTAGCCTATTTAAGAGTAAATTTGGTTTATTTAAAAATTTTATGATCAAGTAGGCTTCTAATAGGCCTTCGGGTCAAGCCAAGCTTTGCTATTAAAAAGACCAAATTAAGACCCTAAAAAAAGCATATATTAGGTAATAGACATAGATTCGAGCTACATATTTATAATATAGGCCGGACTCGTTTAAGTTAAAGCTTAGCTTAACCTACTTTTATACTTCTACCCTTAGTTGTCAAAAATGATCAAACTAACATAATTAAACCTAACTAACTTAACCCCAACACTTCCCCTCAAGTTGGAAAGTACGGATAAATTATACCCATCTTGGAGATGATGTGCTTGAATTGAGTGGCAGCAAGAGATTTAGTCATGAGATCTGCATTCTGATGAAGTCTCCAAATATGAGACAACTTCGTAATACCAGCTGCAACCTTTTCACACACAAAATGACAATTGATTTCAATGTGCTTGGTACCTTCATGAAATTAAGTTGGTAGTTCTAAAATCAAGCTGCAACCTTAAAATTAAGCTTCAACAATAGAACTCGTGATATATATGATAGTGTTGGGACGTTGGAGTATAAGGCTGGTCGCAAGAGAGATATTGTTAAAAATTAAAGCAATAGCTATATTTGCACAATATTTATACTACTTTCTTTTTCAATAATAAAATAAGAGAAATACAATTCAAATTTCTCACACATTTTATGTATCGAAAAAAACAAACAATTTTTTTTCCTAAACAAAATAGTATAAAAAAATACAAAATTACTGTGAAAAAAGACCGATGTACAACATTAGTCAGCAACGATCATTTTCCACGTTGAAATTTTTTATATTGCTTCTAGGCAGAGTGATTTTGAACTGAGCCAGAGGCTTACACAACACAATGGAGAAATTTATCCAATATGCTATGAATATGCTTCCATTAATTTAATTTGATGACTGAAAGTAAAATTTGAGTGGCATAGCCGACAACTTACGACAATTATATATTACGTTAAGCAGAGGAGCTTTTACATTTGCAGCGTGTTTGTTTTAGGTACAAGACGTGAAAACATGATTTTTCCGATTCATTTTTCCACCACTTTAATTTCTTTTGTTAACTTTAGCTCAACGCAGTTTGGCGTTGATGAAAATCTAAAACAACCAGGGCATGCATTGGTAGTAGAGTTCAATGTTGTGTCCCTATGTAAATTGTTTTGAGTATCAAGGATTTTACTATTGAAGATTATAAGCCTTCTTAAGATGCCATATGGTCCAATTCTTTACGTAGACTTTATTTGAAATGCAAGAATTTGAATATCACTTCAAGTACCTTGTATTTAGGGTAATTAACTTCACACATAAAAATTTATAGAGCATATAATAATTAAACCATTTAATCAGCAGTTTTTTTTTAAAATTTTTTTATAGCTGAAATGGGCTCAAACACACTCAAATAAGAGAGAAGTCAAGGTTACATCATTACACAAAATCAAAACACTATCAAAAATCGAAAGGACTAAATACACCACGAGCCACATATATCACCTAACATCGTATTCAAGCCAATAACAGCAACAACGCATGGGAGTGAACCACAGATGCAAAATTAACCTGTCATATGATCAATGTGTCATAACCAAGAAGCTATAGGATATGTAGGTTGCAATCTTGCTGTAATACCCCAAGATTATAGATTTAAATTTCTTTGAATTATAGACCTTTGAATGATGTTTTAGATTAATATTCTTGAGTATTTGGAATTTTCGGAGTGGAGATATATTTAGAAGTATGATTAAGGCATAGAAATACAAAAAAAAAAAAAAAAAAAACACTAGAGCCTAGGCAGTGGCAGCCTGGCCCAGGTAATGGCTATGCTAATAGAAACTAGCTTCATGTAGTTGGGCTTGCAAGTGCCTGCTGTGAGGATAAAAATTGGGGTTACGACCTCTCTTTCGTTCTCCCTCAAATTTCTCTCCTTCATGTCTCTCTCTCTCACTAAGTTCTCTTCTCCTTCAACCAAACCCATAAGCTTATCTACTCTTTCCTCCAACACCTCTCTTCCACCCCCTCATCATCATCTTCATCTTCATATTCATGTCTCTTTCTCCTTTTAGTGAGAGAAAGTGAAGGTGGGAGGAGAATCACCATCCTTCACTTGCTTTATTCCCTTCCTCAACATTCTAATGTAAGTTCTTGAGTTTATGATCTTCTTCTTGTTATGGGTTAGCTAATTTTTCCATAGATTTAAAGTTTGAACAAACTAGAGGGGGTTAAGGTTCCAAGGGTCCCTAATTTGGGGGGTTTTTGCAATTAAAGATTGGTTTCAGTTAGATTTAGCTTCTAAAAGCTTACTAATGTTAGATTGATATCTTTTGTAGCTTCTGGCACATCTAAGGATCTTCCTATTGGTTTGGAGGCACCACTGAGTTGAATCCCCACCTTTGATTTTTGGTTGTGAGTGGACAATATGCTGATGGCTATTTATAGATATATATGTGCATATATAAATGCTTTTATTGATAATTGTTTTAAGGAATTGTATAAAATTTGTTTCTCCAAGCATTGTGAGTATGGGATAAAAATCTAATGGTTATGTTCGTGACTTATTTGAGAAAGAATCATGAAATCTTGGGAGATGTTTCCTAAATTGTTATGAGATTTTAGAAATTGATGTGGTTTTATCTGCATTTAGTACAAAAGAAATTGATTTCTATATGGAGGAAATCTTTGACAGAAACTACTTGCTAATAATAGTAAGCATTAGCCTTGGTGCACCTAATAGAGTCCAATTAGTATGGTGGTTGCTAGCCCAACATTTTGGCCGACATGTCTAGAAGAGTTAAAGCAAGCTAAGGTCAAGATGTTGGGGCCACTTAGTTGTGGGATTAATTTGATATTGCTTGAGTCAAGTTGTCGAGGTTGCCCAATTAGGAAGTTGATTCTGGACTAGAATGCTTTCTCAAGCTCTCATTACTACTTGAAACTCACAAATTTATTTGTGTATATTGAAAAAAGATAACATATGCAGTTACATACAATTATAAGTATGAATTGAGTTTGAAATTTATCCCATGTTAATGTTAATTGTAAGCATATTATTTCTCACTGAGTTATATAACTCACTCCATGGCTTTCTTTTCTGTTTCAGATTTAGCTCTGGAGATGGGTCCTATTTCCCTTACCTCATAGGGCTTGTATTGATCTCATGGTGAGCCCACTCTAAGGGGCTTGTTTATCCTTTTTGAAATGGTTGTGTACAGCTATAGATGGCTAGTATGTTATATAGAGCTCCATGAATCACAGGAAGGGTCCAGCTGTGTGTTATGGGTCATGTTTTGTTCTTTATTTTCCCTACTAGTTTGTACAGTGGACTGGACTTATATAGTCTATATGAACTTAGTTATTTGATAGAGTTTAATTGGTATGCACTGATAGTGTAAAACAGTTTTATACTATCAACCAATAGAAATAGAGGAAAGTGAGAAATCATGGTGGGTCCTTTATTATAATGGATAGTTATTTGTATGAGTTGACACTTTCCATTATTCCTATTGGCTAATAGTGTAAAACTATTTTATACTGTCAGTACATTTAAATTAACTTCTATTTGATATATGGTTCTAATAGATAGCCAGTAAACTTAATCAAATGTATTTTGAACTGTAATGGAATGTCTGGCTGAGGATTGGTAGGTTTGATTGTTTGGAAAATGTCCTACTTTCAAAGGAAATTTCATTCGCTTTTCTATAAAATTTGCATGATAGGCTTGCTAGGGAATAAGAAATATCTTATGCGTCGGTCACGACACGGCCGAGTAGGGTTCATGACACTTGCATTGCATGAGTAAATCAGAATAGCTGAATGTTCTTCTTTTAATTTGGGTAAATTAGACTAACATGATCTCCTGAGATTAGATAATATTAAACCCGACATCCACAATTTTAAAAAATATATACTAACATTTTATAAGATTTAGGTAATATTAAATCTAATACCCTTATATTTTGTGAGATATGAAATGGAGTACCTATGTAAAATTATACTTAGTATCTCTGTAAAAAAATATCGGTGTAGACATGACAAATCAAATAGTGTCGTGTATAATATCATCGAACGTCAAGGGAGATAAGTGTAATTTATTTTTTATTTTTTTAGCCATGACTATGCTGAATGCTGAACTAGCTAAAGGGCAAGAAAAGAATTAGCTTCTAACTACTGAAACAACCTTTAGCAAGCCCAAAGTGTATCCCGAAAGCAATGCCACAATCAACCAGAGAATAGCAAAAAGCTTCTTTAGTTAGACCTCAGCCTTGGACTGGATCTCTACAATTGCGACCATGAAACTAAACTAAAATTGACAAGTATTTGATTCACAATTAGTGCTGTCATAATATAAATGGTTAACAAAGAAAATGTCCGTAGTACTCTTCAAAATTAGGAGAAATTCAGCTATAAACTCACATTGACACAGGAGGAAATAACCGGATAATGTCTCTCCCTATATTTTACAATTAGTATAATTACACTTTAATTTAAGAGCAAAAAGACGTTGATAAAATTTTTTGGTCTAAGGTCCAAACCACCATTATTTGTCATCTTACTATTACATGTGTATAGGTTAGACCTGTTTAAGTTAAAGTCTAGCTTAGCCTAATCTTCTTCTATACTTCTACCCTTTGCTGTCAAAACTAATCTAACTAACATAATTAAACCTAACTAACTTAACCCCAATGCTGCCCCTCAAGATGGAAAGTATGGATAAATTATACCCATCTTGGAGATGATGTGCTTGAATTGAGTGGCAGCAAGAGATTTAGTCATGAGATCTGCATTCTGATGATGTCTCCAAATATAAGACAACTTCGTAATACCAGCTGCAACCTTTTCACACACAAAATGACAATTGATTTCAATGTGCTTGGATCCTCACGAAATAGTTGGTAGTTCTAAAATTAAGCTGCAACCTTAAAATTAATCTTCAACAATAGAACTCGTGATATATATGATAGTGTTGGGACGTTGGAGTATAAGGCTGGTCGCAAAGAGATATTGTTAAAAATTAAAACAATAGCTATATTTGCACAATATTTATACTACTTTCTTTTTCAATAATAAAATAAGAGAAATACAATTCAAATTACTCGCACATTTTATGTATCGAAAGGACTAAACATACCAACAGCCACATATATCACCTAACATCGTATTCAAGCCAATAACAGCAACAACGCATGGGAGAGAACCACAGATGCAAAATTAACCTATCATATGATCAATGTGTCATAACCAAGAAGTTATAGGATATGTAGGTTACAATCTTGCATTGCACGAGTAAATTAGAACAACCATGTTGAATGTTCTTCTTTTAATTTGGGTAAATTACACTTACCAAATCTCCGAGATTAGGCGATATTAAACCTTGACACCCACAATTTTCAAAAATATATGCTAACCTCCTTTGAAATTTAGGTAATATTATATCCAATATCCTTATATTTTGTGAGATATGAAACCGAGCACATATGTAAAAATATACTTAGTATCCCCGTAAAAAATATCAGTATTGATATGGTAAATCGAATAATATCGTGTATAATATTGTCTAACCTCAATAGAGGTAAGTATAATTTATTTTCTTATATTTATAGCCATGACTATGCTGAATGCTGAGCTTGCTAAAGGGTAAGGAAAGAATTAGCTTCTAACTATTGAAACAACCTTTAGCAAGCCCAAAGTGTATCCCAAAAGCGATGCCACAATCCACAATAGCGTAGCAAAATGCTTCTTAGTTAGACCTCAGCATTGGACTGGGTCTCTACAACATCCACCCATGTTGGTCTTGTACTGCCTTGACCCCCCAAAAAAAAAATATATTTCTATTCTTGGGAATAATATAACAACCGCAACAACCAAAGCCTTCTTCTGCTCAGTGGGATGAGTTACATAAATTAGGCAATGCTATAATTTCTTATCATAAATCATGCTTATAATCAAACTATTAAAATTTAAGTCATTCTTAATAGTTTTGTGCGTAATTTTTCTTGGTTTTTCTTTACCTCTAGTCATAACTATTCAATTACTTTCCATATGATGTGTTCTACGTATTAAAGTTTTTACACATCTTTTCCGCATACAATTAAATCACCTAAGAAAAGATTTTATATCTTTCATACAATAAATATTATCCCAACTTTCTCAATAACGACCGTGAAATAAATCTCTCCCCGTCCTATGTACCAAAGATACATCTCTATCGTGTGCTTGAGGCGAATAGTGAATACAGACTTCCATATTTTTTATATCACCATAAGCTTTAATTTTGCCCCGGCCATCCTCCATGTCCCTGATGACTATTTTCCCATAAGCACCAGTTCTGCAACAATGCAATTGCCAGTTGATAAAGCCCCCTATCCTGCAGTTTGCACGACACTATTCCAACACCAACAGCCTTAAGACACAAGTATCTTAGATCAAATGTAACATATACTTCTGAGTGTATTAAAGGTTCTTTTGCATTCCAAAAACCGAGGTGCTTTGACAACAAATGTGACCATGAAACTAAACTAAAATTGACAAGTATTTGATTCACAATTAGTGCTGTCATAATAGTAAATGGCTAACAAAGAAAATGTCCGTAGTACTTTTCAAAATTACGAGAAATTCAGCTATAAACTCACATTGACACAGGAGGAAATCGCCGGATAATGTCTCTTCCTTTATTTTACAATTAGTATAATTACACTTTAATTTAAGAGCAAAAAGACGTTGATAAAATTTTTTGGTCTACAGTCTAAACAACCATTATTTGTCGTCTTACTATCAAATGTGTACAAATATTAAATTTGTGTCTAAAAAAAGCTTTCTTTCAAGTAATTGTCTTCATACTTGTGCCCAAAAGTGAAGGGAGTTCAAGTTCTCTTTTGACCAATTATGGTGAATAACTATATATCTACTACATAGTAATTGTCTATAATGATTTATTACTCTTTTACAATTCTACGTTGGTTAGTGGTATAAAATTATACATAAAAATTGATCATATTTTTTTAATAATTAAACAGGTCTCAAAACACTCTCAAAAGGAGAGGAGCCAGAGATACACGGCCACTAGATTTCAAAAAGCAAAAACTAAGGCAAAAGACAACACCACCCCAAATACATACTCACACCCAAGATAACTAATCCCATATTACATATCATTAAACCCAAGAGAACACAGCAAAGCATAACACTTGGCTTCCCAGTAGATCAACGTGCCTAGTAAGGAAATCCCTACTTGTGCTCACCATTTCCAACCAAAAAAAAAAAACCGCAACACGCACACACAAAAGTAGCACACTATTTCCTCACGAGAAGCAATCCAGCAAATATAGTCTGCAACAGCCAACTTCCACCAAAGAGAAACACCAAAATCACCCTTGCACTACATACAACCCGATTCAGTGACTAACTGATAAAATCCTCTTTAACCACCTCCCATGGAGCCTAGCATTTTTTTTATCCTTTATCTTTTCCATCCATTTTCCATTAGCCTATGTCATTCATAGGACTTCGACTGAAAAATTAAAGAAGATAAACCACAAACCTTGACATTTTGGCACCTTGTTCTGTGTTAATTTGTCTGTTCCAAAGGTTTATTTGCACGGCCCACCTTCTATAACAGATCCCACTTCCCCATTATGAAGTGATTATGCACGCACAAGACTCACAAATATCTAAAGCCTGGGATTTCATCTCCCTGACCTACTTAACCACTCCTTCTTCCTTATCACCTCTCATGTGAGATACTGCACCCAACACTTGCTCAACCTCCTTGACTGTTGCATCTTATAGACTTTTCTCTCTTTCCCTTTCTCCTAGAGAATCTCTGCTTCTCCGTCTTGCCCCTTTTTTGCTCCACATTCTTCGACTTGGATAATGCTCTCAACACATCATCTTCATCGTTGGCCCAGAGACCCACTGTTTTTCCCAGGTCCCATGTCCTCCTCGCATATATTTAACCTTGCATGATCATTACCCGGCATTGGACACCAAGACTAGTTTATTTGCAGTAACTGCCCTAAACTGCACCACATTGAATTAATTAATTGAAGCACCACATTAGCATTGGATATAACCTGAATTTCGCGAGCACCAATTCGAAATACGTATGTGTCACAAAAGGAGAATTTATGTCTTATTGGAATAAAAATAAAATAAAATTAATATGCTATTATTTAATGTATCTCTCTTTAATCATATAAGACATTACGATATTTTATTTAAATAACTGATGCAAGAAGGTCTCTTCGAGCTGGACACTGCCGGTGGAGACTTGCAAAAGCGCTCTGACGCTTATGTCAGAAAGAATCACGATCACGACCCATTGGAGAACAACCACCACCATGCAACCTTCTCTGTAACAGAACCAACGCCACTGAACAACCGCCACCGCGTTCTGCCTCGCCTCCAAGCCAACGAGTAGCAGCCGGCCGCGCAACGTCAGGCTACCTGATGAGCCTCGACACTGCGCCACCTCTGGAGTTGTGTCGCAGGCGGACCTGCTTTTGGCCACCGCCGATGGGCAACATGTTCCCTTTGCTGCTCAAACTACAAATAATTCAAATCCAAAAGCTGATCTAGATAAGTTGTGTCATTGTCAATATTTAATGAATTGAACAAAAGCGAGCTCATGTCATATATATAATCCTGGCTTTGTTAAATTAATATTGGTTCGAAATATTTAAGGAAAAGAGTACGAGCCTTTATCCTTTTATAAAATCTTCTTTATTAATCCCTAAACATTAATTAATAACTCGATAAATTAATTTAATTTAAATGTGTCTACCGAATAATCATAATATTATGTGAAAATATCATATTCATATATTCTAAAATAAAATTGAGTATTGATTGTTAGATACTTAGATGTTAGATTCACCATTTAGGCAATTTTAAATAGTCAAATTAAGATGTAAAAATCCTTAAAATAAAAAAATTGATAAAAGATATTAATAATTCTATACCATTTTACTAATGTAAAAATTAAAAATAATTTAAACAAATATATAGATAAAATATTTTCAAGTGTCATTACAACTAACAAGGCATCAAATCTCCATAAAATTTATAAATTAATTAATTTTTTAAAGAAATTATAGTGATTGTTTAGAAAAAGGATAAAAATTGAGTTCTCTTCCCTAGTATTTATATCAAATTGAACAAAAACAAAAAAATTGTCAGAAATGATCTCTACCTTATGTTTTAACACTCTCTCAAATATAATATTATATTTAAGTTATAGTGTTATACTCAGAAGTTTGCTACTTATACTAATTTACTTTTATCCCTTTTATCCATAATACAACATAGCACTGAGCAGTTTGAATAAAATGCGGATCTGTCCATTTACTTATTCGTGGGATAAATGTGAGTTGTTAATGTCGTAAGATAAAAACACGATACTCTGGAAGGTAAGAAAATAAATGTGTGGAAATAAAATGTACAGTAAATAATTACAGAACATTTACTAAATATGTACAATCTCATGTAACTGTCATAGTTCTAAGTATAAAATAGTGAGCCATCAAAATAAGCACTTGGCTCATGCTACTAATCCAGGCTCAGTACAAGTCCTCAAAGGGACTATAGATAGTTCATCAAATGTACATGAGAGCAAAAAGGCAATAGAAACTACGCCTATGGCCCAAGGTCATACAAAAAGATACCAAAAGAGGGCTGTTCTGTACATACTACTGTCTCCAAAAGTTTGGTACTCTCCTCTAGACAGAATAGGCAGAAAGGAACCCATTCCCTATGATTCCCACAAACCCGAGGTCGCAAGGAGAGTATATTCCACTAGAGTCAGAGGAAGAAGAGGATGCACTCATATCTAAGGGGTCCCTCTTGGAAGGTGATGGTGGTGCAAGTTGATGCAGTGCAGCAATGTGCTGAGCCATGTAAGGTGGCATGGCAGCAGGATGGGCCATGTATAGATTGATCCCCTTGAAACAAGGCTGCGAGGTCGAAAAGTGGGCTAAAGATAGGTACAGCAAAGGTACACTAGAAAAATATATACAAGTATGCGTGGGAGATAGTTATCGAGTAAAAGGAATCCAGGGCAGGGTCATAGTGCCATTATCACTCAGGTATCCCAGTAAAGAATGCCGCTACTACCATATGAGAATAACACGGAAAGGTGAAATTTCGAAAATTCTCAGTAGGATTTCCGAGACTATCATATAGTGGCATCACAATCATTCTCAACTATTTCGGTTTATTTCAAAAAAATGTGAACAGGATAAATGATGGAGCATACATTCCAGTTTTATAGTTTTGAAACCATATCATCCAAAGCAGAATTCATATTATTCATACACTTAGTAAGCAGAGAAAGAATATAATCATAAACATATCAAGTTAAAGAATAGTTGAATAATATGCATAAATGCATGCCATTGGATTCTTGATACAAGTGCACTTGACTTTTCTCTTCTTAACTTTCATCATTTTTTCCATTCTTGATCCCCTAGGAGTATTTTGGCTATTTAATTTTTGGGTAATAATATATTTTTCAGGATCGAGTTCGTTCTTATACGAGATTGTTGGGTTTACTTTTCCCAACTCTCCTACTAATCTATTCCCCTTAACTCATTTTGGGGCTGGCCTAAGTAATATGGAATCATAATTATATCTTTGCTCATACTTTCATGAATGAACATGCTTGAGGAATTTATATTCATGATGCATGATTCATATAATTTTGCTGGAAATTTGGCAATATAACAGCTGAAATAAGGATTTTCCCATATATAGAAATATTATTCCGGTTAGCTAGTCACAATAAGTAGAAGCATCATGTTCATATATCAATATCACATTATTATGATAAAGAATTGTAGTAATAACTTAGCCATAGTCTCCTCATGGCTTATGGGGCTTTTAACTCTTGAAAACTGTTAAGTTATCCTAACTTCCCTTAAATTTATCCTGTTTTATGAATTTCACCAAAATTTCAATTTAACTCATTTTAATGAAAAAATTTAGTATGTTGTAGTCTTATTAGTTTACTTTTAAATCTCTTTAGTCCCACTAAATTTTGAGGTGTATAATTTGAGTTATTAAAATTTTACTCAAGGCTGCCCTATTTTAGGACAGTCTTGCATACCTAAATTTATAAAATCGCTAAAATTTCATCTTTTATCATTTTTATCCGAATTTTATATCAAATTGTAGCTAATTGAATTATATTTCAATCCCAATAAGTTTCATCTTAATTGGATAAGTAGAGCTCAGGTTATGAGCTCCCTTAAGTAAGCTGTCTTGTTTTAACCAGAATAGAGCATGGGTTAAATTTAGGGAATTACTGAGAATAACATACTTACGATATGAATCTGAAATTTTTAGGGCATGGTTATTATGTGTTAGCTTCCAAAAAAAATTGGCTTAACTTAATTTAAAGTTATATAGGGCCAATTATGCCCCTCACAACACACACTAGTCAGGACAGTGAGTTAAATTCAACAATCTACTTCTAAAAATCATAACTCTCTCATTTCAAGTACAATGGACTTATAATTTATATAGTTGGATTGCTATTGAAGTCTAGTTTAGTCTAAAATTTGTTTCACTCAAATTTAAGACCTATGGGATGAGAAACACCGTTTGTTGTATGGACGACCCTTGTAGGGTTTTCTTACAGCAGCTCTGTTTGTGTTTTCTCTTGATCTTGTGATCTAATCTCCAACCCAAACCAAGGTTTTCTATCTTAATTCACTATAAACAAGTCACATTATCATCAAACAATATCACATGAAGGATGACACAAGAAACCCTAGCAGTTACCTAAACCCTAGAAATCCATTAATCTAAGAAATCCTACCTTTAAACACAACTTTTAGTTTCTAATTTGAATTTTTTTGGTGGTTCTCCTTTACTAGAGCTCCAAGGTGATAAAGACTCCTCTTTTTGTCCTTGGTGACTGAAGCTAAATGATCCAAAGAAAGGAGGTTTATGAGGTTATCTTGAGTTTTCTTGAAGAATTGCAAAGAAAAAGTGTAAATCTTGAGTAAAAAGAGATAAAATCACTTGGAGGTTTGGGTGGAGATGGAGAGAATGATGAAGAGAAAGAAGCTAATGAAGAAAATGGAAGGTGAGGGTTTATGGGTGATTGCCAAATTCTTTAGGAGACAAGGAGGGAAAATTTTTTGTCCTTAAATCTTAAGTTGGACAACTTGCAAAAGAACATGATTGATGGATTCAAAAGAAATTTTGATTTTTGTTGAATCTTCTAATTGTGTGGCCATTATTTGGCCAACGAGCATAGGTTAGGGGGCTAATTTCTAGCCACATATTCTAGGGTTTTTAATTGATACTCGTGTCATCATACAGTATAGATTGCTATCAATTCGGTTCTTACATTATAAGACATCGAAATTGAGCTAATTTTCCTCAAACTAACAAAACATTGCTATTTGTCTTTATAAAATTTCCTCTACAAAGAAACTTGAATTCTCTAACCCTAATATTCACATTTTGATATTAACTACTTGTATATTTATAATGCATCGAAATAAAGCAGTTAATAGTATTAATTAGGTGCACTGTTCTTCGAGATGTTTCATATGTGAGGCCAGGTCATTCATGAATAATTGATACAACCTTTATGATTGTGGGATCATTGAAAATGTAGTCAAGCACCTCTTTGGTTGCAAATTCTCCTAGACCAATAAACACTGTGATGCATCCAAAAGATCCAACTCCATTAACCTTGTACTCATTATATGTTGGAATATAGCCCTCATGGTACCATTTGCTTCAACCAAGTAGGCTTGTGCCAAGTTAAAAAACTGCAAGTAGAATAACCAAAATACTGATTATTAACTCAGTGGAAGTTGCAAAGCAGAATTTTTTTTGAATTAAGGAATTAGAAGCCTACAGCTTGTTTAACATGTTGTAATACCAAGCACAATTTTCCACCCTTTGTCCAACTCTATTTCTACACACACAGTTCTACAATTGCATTAAACACCATTTCATGCACTCTGGAAGATATTCAATGCAACTAATATCCCATATGGGGAAAAAAGAAGAGAGATAATTATATAGATAAAAACTATAAAAGGGAAATAATCGTGAGATTGACTTAAGAGAATGGATAAAATAAATTTAAACTCATCATATAAAGATTTTTATTGTCACTCTTCGATTGAGATAACATAATATAAAATTGGTCAATTCTTTACTTAGATCAATTTTTCATTACTAGAAAATTGTCTAGTTGCGATAAAAAATTCGGTCTCAAAATGTACAAAATCGGTCGCAAATCTAGTTGCGACCAATTTTGCTAATCGTATTTGGGCAGGTTGCAAAATAATTTGCTATTGATTTTTTTGCGACCGATTTCAGGGACCATGAGCCAGTTATCGTGTTGGTCATTTGTTGACTTTTTTATCAGTCGCAAGTTTGCAACCAAAAAATTGGTCGCAAAACATTAGCATTAGCAACTGAAAATTCAGTCGCAATTCTTAAAAAATCGGTCAGAAAATCAGAATATTTGCGACATGGTTTCCCTTATTGAGTATATATTTGTTCGCAAAATTGTTTGCAAATAATTTCGGTCGCAAATTTTGAACTGTGCAAACAAAGGAAGCAAAATGTTATGATTATCATATTTCATACACCTGGATTCAACCAACAGCCCAAAAAAGCACATAGAACAATCCATAAGTTAAGCTTACATATAATTAAGTACTACTATCTAATACTATAGCATCCTAAAGCATAAAAATTCAATATCTAAATTTTAGGAAATAAATATACTAAGTAGCATATGATCCAAACAACAATCAACAAGAAATAGATGACAAGAGTTCATTCAGAGTCTTCTTCTTCGTCACTTGATCCCTCATGCTCAGCTTGGTCTGCAATGGTGGGCTACAAATCAGAAGGTTGGAAGTTCATTCGCTGCATCATTTGTTGTACAAGTTGATTGGTGGCCTGAAGCTGCTTCTCATTACTCTCCAATCTAGCTAAAAGTGCACTATTCTCCTCTGCCATTTTCTTTAGTAGTGCTTTAAGCTCTGTTCTTTGTACCCATGCATCGGATTGTGAACCAGAGCCATGATAATATGACCTTCCATCAATCACAGTAGACTCTAAACCAAGGCCATAAATTCTTCCTTTTTTTACTTCAACAGTTTCACGCCACACATCTAACTCACTAGGTTGAGGAGTTCCATCTTGAGAGGCCTTTTGGGTTGTCTCATCCATGGCACATGTACATTCAACCTGCCAATTACAATATTATGTCAATTAACACAATAATTTCTATTTAGGGGTACATATAAGATATAAGTAGAAGTTACACTATAATTTAACATAATTCAAAACAATTACTATATTCTAAATATATAATTTAACATAATTAAAAACTATAACTATATTCAAACATACAAACTAGATATGCAATAAATTTTAACTATTTATATCTACATGCTCTGATTTCCTATTTACCCATGATTTATCCTTATGCATGTGTGTGTGGCAAAATAACTCTGATGGAGTAAGAACTCTGCCATGCAATCTTGTCTGTGGATAAAACAACAATAGATTAAGTTAGGAATAATATAGAAATAGTTTGAAAAGTAACATATTTGTAGAAATAGCTTGCAAGTAATGTTAAGAGTTTGAGAACTTGACCAAATTGGCTTTATGTTGTGAAACAGTAATAGAGCCACTAGTATGAAGTGAGCCACCAAATCCTGATAAGTCAGAAGAGCGATTCAATTTTGCTTGTTTACTCTTCTTTTTGAAGCTTTCATCCTCCCACTGCTCACAAAGTGCATACCATACATTGTCTCCAAGAAAATTTGGTCTATTCATGGAGGAACGGGCTCTTTGAAGCATATTCTTTAGTAGTGCAGCTCCCCGACTTTCAAAATTCTTCTTGGCCCAACCATAATCAAGAGGAACATTAAATAAAACAATGAAGTATATAGATAAAATCACACATTATACCAAATTTTCGAAAACTTACCATAAATTCAGAAAATAACATCTCTTTGACTGTTGGTGGTATTTTTTTCCAAGAAAGCCATGGTTCAACATAATGGCCTTTGATAACTCCAGTAATCCCGCAAGCTGTGGTGCTTGAGGGCAGAAATCTATAAGAATTATAATTTATTGGTTATATCAAATCAAATATGACAAAATAATTAAAATACATTTTCTTCACATACCTAGCTCCATCAAGATGCAAAACCTTTTTGCTACTCCTTGTTTGGTTGTTGGAGGAATCATATGAGTTACTTGATCCAGGTGTAAGCTCAGCATTATTTTCAATGGTAGCTGAGTTTACACCTACAACTGATGCTGGGGGAGTAAGGTGTGGTGATGATGAAGAACCACCTGTCGGAGAAGATGAGGTAGTTGCAGGAGATGTGGAAATATTTTGCACAGTCTGAGCATGAGGCCGCAATATTGGAAGTTTTTCTGGCCATGTAGAACCCGAGCCTTTTCCTTTACCTTTACCTTTGTCATCATCTACAACAAAAATACAAAATTAGTAATAAAAAATTAATGTGACAAGTGAAAGTAATGTAAATATTATACTTTTTATAACAAGTAAATTAAAAAACACTAATCACCATCATTATTATCATCATTATCCTCATCATCATCCTCAAGTAATGTCTCCAATTGAGCATCATCATCATCATTTTCAGAATCAATGGCAAAATCAAATTCTGCCTCTTCATCATGATCTAGATTTCCTTCTATATCTTCAGCTTCTTCCTCGTCTTGATCATGTCGTACATTGACCTCTACTTCGTCAAATGCACCTTCTTCAACTCTCAATGGTTCAAGATGGTCATCAAGATTATATACAAATCCGACAAAATTTGACACATCTTGATATGCAAGCTCTAATGTAGATCGATCATCAACTATGCCACTTGGTTTTGTTTTGATAACAACCCACCAATCTCTTTTTTCTTTAATTTTTTCTGGATATGGAACAAAGTAGACTTGAATGGCATTCACCGCAAATATGAATGGATCATATTTAGAATACCATCTTGTGTGGCGAACCTCCACAATAACATATTCTTTGTGAATCTTCACACCACGATTAAGAACAACATCAAACCATTCACAGTTGAATAACACTATTTGTTTTGATGGTTCTCCAGGCTATTCTAATTGCACTATTTCTTTGATAATCCCATAATAATAATTCTCCTCATTTCCATGATCATCACCCTTAACACAAACTCCACAGTTTATAGTTTTTTGGCCTATGCTCCATTCTTCTATGTAGAACTTATAACCATTAACAAAATAGGCAACTTTCCTCTTTGGACCCCATGCTAAATGATGCAAATTTTAGTTTGACACCAAATTGTTTCTATCATGAACCTAACAATGACAATAATCATCTCAGATTAGTATTTGTAATGACTAAGTGCGTGCATAGAAACACTTTCAGAAGAAAACTGATATTCAAAAAACTTACGTAATTTCGAAACCAAATAGGAAATTCAGATGTTATTGTACTATCAATATCGGCACGAATGATGTTTGGGATAGCTACCTCCATATATTGTACAAAATATCTACAATACATGAAAAAAGATTATAAAAATACTAGTGAGTAAGAGGAAACATAACCTAGTAATGAAATTTGATGACATACCTAGTATATGGTTGAACTTTTTCACAATTAAGTAGAACATGTAAGTGTGCTGCAGCCAATTCTTTATCATTCAAGTACTGACTCTTGCAAGATCTAGCTTCTCTACCTCTAAACTTGAATATTGACAAATTTGGTTGGATTGTTTTATGTAACCCCCAGTCATCATTACGACTGACTTTATTTCTCATCGTTTGCATGTGAGACTCAAAATAATATGAGCAAAAATATGAGGTCTCTTGACATAAATATGCCTCACATATGAACCCTTCAACACGTGATTTATTTTTCACCATTTGTTTCAATCTATTTAGGTATCTATAGCATAATGATATAAGTAACTAATTATTCAAGAAATAAAAGTCTTAACAAATCCTCATTTTAAAAATTGGATATCATAATTTTTGTACCTTTCAAATGGATACATCCATCGGTATTGAATAGGACCTCCAACTCTTGCTTCATATGGCAAATGAATGGGTAAATACTCCATGGAGTTAAAAAATCCAGGTGGAAAAATTTGCTTCAATTGACAAGTGGTGATGATAATATTTTGCTCTAGCAATAGCAAATCATCTACTCGTAATATTGTTGAGCACAAATCCTTGAAGAATTTGCTCAACTCAGCTATTGGCTTCCACACTTGATCTGGAAATGCTGCAAAAGCAATCGGTAGCAAGTGCTCCATAAACACATGATAATCATGAGATTTCATCCCAAAGAGCTTCCCTTCTCTCATATTCACATATCTATGCAAATTGGAAGCATATCCATCAGGCATTTTTAGTTCACTAACCCATTCACAGACCGCCCTTTTTCTGATCCATAGACAAAGTAAACTTTGCTTTCGACTTGAGATACTTTCCATCAGACAATTGATGCAATTCTAGTTCCTTTCGCCGACAATACTCGTTCAAGTCCATTCTTGACTTAACATTGTCTTTAGTTTTATCCTTGATGTCCATCACCTTATTGAAGATATTATCAAAGACATTTTTCTCCATGTGCATTACATCAAGACTATGTCTTATCAAATTGGTTTTCCAATATGGTAACTCCCAGAATATGCTTTGTTTTGTCCAATTATGAGAATCACCAAAGCCAGGACATGTGCAAGATCCGACCTTAGTGACTTTTGGAAGATTCGAAACTTATTCCTATACATCCTCTCTAGACAATCTAACTGGAGGTTGAGATCTCTCAACTCAAGTTTTTAAAAATGCATCCTTATTCCTTCGATATGGATGATCCAAAGGTAAGAATTGACAGTGTGAATCAAACCAAGAACATTTGCCACCATATTTCAAACTGAAAGCCTTCGATTGGCTCATGCAACATGGACATACCAACCTCCCTACCGTGCTCTAATCAGACAACATTGCATATGCAGGAAAATCATGGATAGTTCACATTAATGCAACTCTCATAATAAAGTTTTGTTTTTCTGAAATGTCATATGTAAGGACACCTTCATTCCACAACAACTTCAACTCATCCATCAAAGGTTGCAAATACACATCTATTTTACCTTTTGGATCATGTGGATCAGGAATTATCAATGTTAGGAACATGTAAGGAGTGGTCATGCATAGTTCGAGTGGAAGACTGCAAGGAGTTATGGTAACTGGCCAGCAGGAATAAGCTGTTGCAGATTGGCTATATGGTGTGAAACCATCGGCACATAACCTTAATCTAACATTTCGTGGTTCAGCAGCAAAATCTGGATAAGTATTGTCAAAATGTTTCCAAGCTTCTCCATTTGATGGGTGTCATAATACTCTATGTTCTCGCCTATTTTCATAGTGCCACCTCATATATGGAGCAAACTCATCGAAGTATACAACCTCTTGAGTCTAGGAATGAGGGGTAAGTAATGCATTCTCTTCACAGGTACTTCTTTATATCTATTCTTACCAACCTTCTTTAATTTATAACGTGTTGCACCACAAAATGTGCATTCTTTTAAAGTCTTGCACTCTTCTGTGCAAAACAACATACAACCATTCATACAACAATCAATTTTTTTGGCAGTAAGGCCAAGTTTAGAAACTATTTTCTTTGCCTTATAATAATCTTTAGGGACAAGATTATCTGGAGGGAGTGTTTCACTCATTAGTTCAACTATTTGATTGAAAAATCATTGAAGAATGTTTCCTTCCGACTTGATCGTCAATAATCTAATAGCAACAGACAATTCAGTGTGGTCAACACATCCCGACCATAATGGCTTCTTTGCTACATCCAACAATTCATAGAAATTTTTTGCATCTGGATTCGGAGGCTCCTCAACCTCTTGATTATTATAGATTCCAAAGTCTGGACCAATAGCATCATACACCATAGCCTGAAACTGATTTAAGTGTTCATTATTTCTACTTTCTACCGTAGTTGAACTACTAGCTTGATTGACAAACCCCCTAGGCAAATTGGGATTATTTTCTCCATGGGTTGTCAAATACTAATAATCAGCAACAAACCCTTTTTTGTAAAGATGAACTTTGACATCATCAGGCATGATGTAGTTCATATTCTTACACTTAGAGCATAGGCATCTAATTTTCCCCTTTGCCAAATCCGCTTGTTGGCGTGCAAAAGTAACAAATTCTTCTACCCCATTTAAAAGTTCATTAGTATAACCCTTTTGACCCGGCATAAGCCTATTATACATCTAACTATGAAATTGACATACGTCCATATTTTGCACCATCATTATCAAACAATAGCTCAACATTATTTTATTTGCCTAAATTGAAAAAATCGAGGGATAGACAACTTAAAAAAGTAAAAACAAATAAAACAAATCCATAACGAAAACCATCGGCAGAATATAACAATTTAACAAATTTAGAATATTTTTCTAAACCATCAACTAAATTAACAAAAGCAAAGACTCTTAATCAACCAATAATATCAACAAACAATCTAACCAACATCAAGTGATGTTATAGTTATTGTGTTTACCTTTTTCTGGTTTACAGATATTAATACGATATTTTCATGGCAAATCTTAATACATCTCCAAAAACTAGTTGCATTGTATAAGCTTCAATTTATACATGATTAATTTGCAACTTATTGACAAAAAACATTAAGCTTTAGAAATATGCCCAATTGTAGCATATGAGTTAAATCTTATAATTCATCTATTGAAGTTCTCATTCATGTATTAATGTAATACCATAAGACTTAACCAGTTCCCAAGAAACAAGTGGACCCTCAAACTATCTTAAAGCATTTAAAGTTAATATGTTATAAGTATGACATAAGGTAGTATACATTGTCCTTTTTTGATTTCTACCTGGAAAGTGGCAGCAATATATAACTATTGGAACAACCTTAATCAATTTAAGATCAGAAACAAATCAACCCAATCAACTTACAATACCAAAACTTTCATTTACATAAAAAAATAAATAGATCTAAACATTCATAAAAATTAGAACAACTTCATACTCTTACTCTCACTTAACAATATAAATAAATCCAGTGTCAATTAAAATAAGTACACATTAATAATAATAATCTCTCTCAATCATCCATCCAACCAACCAATAATATACCAAAATCAATCACACAAATCTCAACTAACTTAACAACACAAACGATCAAATAATGTAAGTTAAAAAAACTAAATAAAACAAACAAACTAACAATCTATAAATACATAAATCCTCATTATTTCCAAAAAAAAAAAAAAGAACAGAAATAAAAAAAAAAAAGAACAAAAATCAAAAACAAAATAGAACAAAAATTTTTTAAAAATAAAACATAATAGAAAGTTAAAAAAAAAGAACAGAAGTAAAATTAAAAAAAAAACCAAAAATTAAAAAAAAAAGGATAGAAATTTCAAAAGAAAAAAACTAAAAGGAGTGAAAGCATCATAATGGAGGAGGTTGGTGGCAGATCTCAAACAATGGCGGCAGACAGCAGCACGGGCTGCAACGGTGTCCTGCAGTGGCCTCCTCTCCAGCATCTTCGCGAGCTTTACTAACGGTGGTGTTGGCTAGTTCCGGAGTGGTGGCCTTGGGGTGGAGGAGGGTTTAAAGTGCAGAAATTTGGGAAAGTAAAATGGGGAAGATGAAGTTTGATAGTTGTTTTTTAGTTTAAGTTTTTAAATTTGTGACCGATTTTTCGGTCGCAAAATTTACTACTACTTTAATGTATAGGTGTTAAATTTGCGATTGATATTTCAGTCGCAAAAGTATTTTTTGCGACCGAAAAATCAGTCGCAAACATAAAGTTCTTCTCTATTATATTTGCAACCGATTTTTCGGTCCCAAATTTCAATAATTCATTAACGTAGATGTTGGAGATTTGCGGCCAATTTTTCAGTTGCAAAATTTATTATTTGCGATTGAATTTTCGATCACAAAATTCAATAATTCTTCCATGTTTATATGTTAAAATTTGCAACCGATTTTTCGGTAGCAAAATTAATGTCTTTATTTCTTCGATTTGCAACCGATTTTTCAGTCGCAAAATTCATTATTTGCGACTGAATTTTCGGTCGCAAAATTCAATAATTCTTCCACGTTTATATGCTAAAATTTGCGACCAATTTTTTGGTCCCAAAATTAATGTCTTTATTTCTTCAATTTGCAACTGATTTTTCAATCGCAAAATTCATTATTTGCGACTGAATTTTCAGTCTCAAAGCTAATGTCTTCACTGACTATTGTTTGTTAATTTAATTATTTGCAATTGAATTTTCGATCGCAAAATTCAATAATTCTTCCACCCTTATTATGTCTAATTTTGCAATCGATTTTTCGGTCACAAAATTAATGAATTCTTTGACTTTTGTTCATTTTATGACTGATTTTTCAGTCGCAAAATTCCTCTTGTGCGACCGATTTTTCGATCACAAAATTTAATACGTCTTAACAGTATTGTTGTTTTTTTTGCGACTGATTTTTCAGTCACAAATTGCAATATTTGCGACTGAAATTTTTTCATCTAGTTTTTTTGTTGACTTTTACAAATCGGTCGACCAATTTTGCGACTGAAATAGAATTGTCTTGTTTTCTTATTCCTTTTTTATATCGGTCGTAAATTCCATCGCAAATTCTATAATTTATGACCGATTCTACAACTAATTTTATAGTCCATGTTTTACCTCTGTGTCCTAAATCGGTCGCAAATTTCAGTTTTTGCGACTGAAAAAATTCGGTCGCCATATCGATAGTTTCTTGTAGTGTTTGGATTGCTTCTGTGAAGAGCTCAAGCTCTTCAACTATGCCATAGACATCATAAGTATCATCTAAAAGAGAGAGACATGCAAGTAATTTACCCATTATCCTTCTCACAATGCAATATTTAAGCTCGAATGACATGGCTAATGGCCAAAAATATGCCTCAACGTGACTACCCTATCTCAAGTGTAAGGGACTTTTGTCGCAAAGTCTGATTTTTTCCACCACTTGCAATACTAATATAAGTTATATCATATTGATTATAAGTTAATAAACAAATATTGTTCAAGAATTTAAGGAACTACTCCCATTTTATGATCTAATAAAGATAAGATAGTCTTTTATGATATGAATACGTCATTGGGCCCAAAAAAATTCAAAAAATATTCGGCTCTTAGACTTGGGCTTCATATTTTCTACTTACCATCATTAACAAATACTACTTGGTTGTATGGTGCTTACTTGGTGATACTACCAACTTCTCTTTGATGCACTTTCTGCAGCATGTTGAAGTCTAATTTTGCAAAAGTTAGTAGAACTTTGCTATGAGAAGGTCTTCTTCGTAGAAAGACAAGTAACGCACCCTTGCCTCTATCCTTGGAACTGCCTTGTGAAGAGGTTGCCTTAAGCTTTGATTGATTTGAGCAGCAAGAGATGGGCTCAATTGATTGGTCATGGACTTAAGATTAGTATATCCAAATTCAAGTGCTTCATCTAGTATATCTTCCCCATCAACCCTTTATTGTGTAGCTTCATACAAGCGCCACATCCCTTGAACACCTTGGGCAATTATTTCGTTGAAATTTCCTTTCTTGTTCTTGAATTTGTTAAATAATATCTGTTACCCACACGCATATTAACTATCATGAATCTATAACATTTAATCTGCAACTAATTACTAGTGCAGTTTCTTGGTAATGTAAACAGTACACGGGCATAGTCCTAATACTTGATGAAATGTAATGTCCCTTTTGTTTGAGGAAAAAGAAGAGTAATGCTTGAAAGTAAAGGCCACCTTCTTTTGTGGTGAGGTTATTTGATGGGGACCACGGTGCAAGAGATCCAGTTGACTGGGCTATAAGGATCCAAGTTAGAGATATAGGCTAATTTGGAACACTCTAGTAATATTTGGATTGATTTGGAAGACATTATTATCATCTATGCTTTGGCTCATTAATTGGAGTTTACTTGTAAGATATTTTGATATTTAATTTTATTATTGTTGGGATTTTTAATTAAGATTTGTTTAGATCAAATCTTTTTAGTTATGATCAAATCTTTTGAGATGAGATCAAAATTTTCTAGAATGGATGAAATATTTTTAGGATTAAATAATTTTTGTTTTTATTAATTTTTAGGATTTTTGTTTAAATAGGCAAATTGGCCTATAGACAATTCAAAGTTTGCAATCAATACACTTGTGAGGTTTATTCGTTCTTACTCTCATACTTTGTGATTTCTTGATATTCTTGGTTCTTATTTCATCTATAAACAACGGGTCAAGAATTTTAATCCTTATCCTAAGGTTCTTCGTTACGAGTTGATTGAGGGTCATGGGTGCCATATCCCAAGGTTCTTATTCATGGGTTGAGTAAGGGTTGCGGGTGCCATATGGTTCCCAATCTCTTACGGGTGTCACATTTCTACACTGGGTTCGTATCAGTTTGGTAATCAGAGCTCTGGTTCTATCTATCCTTTATTTTATTTTCTTTTGCTAGATTTTTTTCATCTTGATTCAAAAAAAAAATCCATGAAAAAAAGAAAAAAAAATCGCATGAAAAAAAAATCACATAGAAACAAAAAAAAAAGGAAAGATGGTCATTGCATCACTCTTGTCTGGGGCTTTCTAGAAAGATATAATCTTTCTGATACCTGGATCAAAAGTTATGATTGTTTGAAGTTGGGCTAGCGAATTTGGAGATAGTTTTCATCCACGGTTTGGGTTTTCTTCATTGTTTGTTTGTGTAGTGTTATTCGGACCTTGGACATTGATTACTTACTTATTATCGAGAGTTTAAGGAATTTTTGAGTATTAAAAGGCAAGAGTGGTGAGATTATTACAGGGTAAAAGCCAGAAAAAGTTGAGTATAAATATGAATGGATTGAGTGATCTTCCTATGAGTGAGTGATTGGCAAGGCCTTTGTTTTATTTATTGGACTAATGATTTTCTACTGCTAAGAATGTCATATTCAGGAGTTGAAGAGGACAAAAAGTCTACCATCAAGGCAATACAGAAACAATTCGAATGCCTTATAATGACCTTGTAGGAGATGAATGAACGACTAGCAAGGCGTGAGGTGTCAATGACAAAACCTCATAGAAGATAGCCGATGAGAAGTATATTAGTTACTAGGCATACCCTAGATACACAAGTGAAAAAGGAGAATGGTGGGGAAGTGCAAAGAGAGAATATCTTTCATACGAGGTGTCTTATCCAAGATAGAATATGTAGCATGATTATTGATGGAGGGAGTTGTGCGAATGTGGCTAGCAGTGTCCTAGTGGAGAAGTTGAATTTACCTACTTTGAAACACCCTAGGCCATACAATTTGTAGCAGCTAAATGAGTGTAGAGTAGTTAAAGTGACTAAGCAGGTGCTAATTTCCTTCTCAATGAAGATATAAGGATGAGGTGTTGTGTGATGTGGTTCCAATGCAGGCTGGACACTTGTTATTGGGTAGGCCTTGGCAAGCATGTCTTCCATAATGGGTATAACAATAGGTATACTCTTGATAAGGATGGCAAGTGATTTACTCTTGCTCCTTTGACTCCACAGTAGTTACATGAGGACCAGTTGAGAATATAGAGAAACTGTGAGGAGGAAAATAAAAGTGAAAAATATAAGGAGAAAAATAAGAGTGAAAAAAATAGAGAGAAAAAGATAGCATGATTGAGAGAGAAAAAGAGAGAGAAAATGAAGGAAGAGAAAAAAAGAGTGAGTTTGTATGAGAAAGAATGAGATATGAGGTGTGCTTTTAAGCCAATGAATTTACTTATGTATAAGGAGGTTTACTTATATAAGAGTAATCACAACTCTTCTTTGCCTAGTATTGTTATTACTATTTCACAGGAGCCTAAGGATTATGCTACTCATATTGCCATGAGCAACGACAGAGCATACAAACTAGATCTGTGTGGTAAGTTTAATGTGAATGCTATATTTAATATTCCTGATCTTTTCTCTTTTGATGTAGGTGATGATTCGAGAACAAATTTTCCGATGAATGATGGAATGATAGGGACCATAGTGCAAGAGCTCTAGTTGATTAGGCTACAAAGATCTAAGTTAGAGATATGGGTTGATTTGAAACACTCTCATAATATTTGGATTGTTTTGGGAGACATTGTTATCATCTGTGTTTTGGTCCATTAGTTGGACTTTACTGATTAAGATATTTTGGGCTTTAATTTTATTGTTGTTTGGATTTTTAATTAGGATTAGTTCAAATTTTATCTTTTAGTTATGATCAAATCTTTTAAGATGAGATCAAATTTTTCTAGATTGGATCAAATATTTTTAGAATTAAATAATTTCTATTATTATTCATTTTTAGGATTTATGTTTAAATAGGTAAATTGACCTATAGATAATTCAAAGTTTACTATCAATACAATTATGAGGTTTATTTCTTTTTACTCTCATACTTTATGAGTTCTTCATATTCTTGGTTCTTATTTTATCTATAAACAATAGGTTAAAAATCTTAATCCTTATCTCAAAGTTCTCTGTTACGGGTTGATTGGAGGTCGCGGGCGGTATATCCAGGGTTCTAATTCATAGGATAAGTAAGGGTTGCGGGCACCATATAGTTCCAAATCTCTTACAGGTGTCGTATTTGTACACATGGTTTGTATCATTATTGTTGGTAAAACTATTGTAGATATGTTCTAATGCTTCGTCAATTTCACGTTCAAAATGAAAAGATACACCCAAACGTTAGACTGAGTCAATGATGTTTAGTTTTTGTGAGATATTATTACTTGAAGAAAGATACATCTTCTTCACTTCCTCTTTATGCATTAAGCTCGCTTCATATTGTCATCGACTTCCTGCAAAATAGTTACAGGGAATGAAATGTTCATAGAGCATTTAAATTTTTAAATAAATAATTGTTATGATATACATTAAAAAAAAAAAACTGTAAGCTATGAAAAGAGTGTTGCTGGAATATTTTCTTTTTAACTCCCTTAGTTTAAGTCAAATTAGAAAATACAACCATCAAAAAGGTGGCAGAAAGCTGAATATCCATTATTACACAAAACACATATAAGAAAAGTCGCCAAAAGTTTTCTCAATCTACAAAGAAAAATAAATCCTTTATTAGATCAGTGCTTATCATTGGAGCAAAAGTTATAACTAATGGCATGGATTCAACTTTACTTTCTTCAAGTTTCTCATAATTGTATCTAATATAAGAGATTGCACTAGTTATAAGTGTTATAGATTAGGATATTAAGACTATTGAATCTTAAGGATGATATTGACCAAATAAAGCCAACAATCTCCTTTCAAGTGTTACTTGGGGTTTTCGGACCTATAACATGGCTCTTATATCACTTGCTAGATCAAATGCTAAGCTAAAAGTAATAGTTATGGCAAAGATGGAATTTTATTTTCTTAATTAAAACTCAAAATCACGTCTAATATAAGAGGTTGCACCAATTACAAGTATCATGGGTTGAGATATTTAAACCTATCTTGAAGGTAGCTCTGCCCAAATGAAAGCAACAAAAATCATAAACAAAGTGATAATATATATATATTGAGAACCAATAATAGGAAGGATCAGCTGAATAAATGCAATAATTAGTTTTATTATATATAAACAGTTTCCATCTCCCAATTTTAGCACCGAAAGGTGTTTCTAATTAATAGGTGTTTCTAATTAATAAAGGTTGTTATTTACTGTTGAATATATTTTCCCCTGAAGAACAAGCACGAAGATCTTAATTTCAATCTTTTATATAAAAATATTTTTTTATGAAATATAAAAATATTTTATTAAAAAGATCATTTCAATGTAAAAATTACCTATAATTTATTCAATCTTTATTTTTACACTTACCTCAACAGCTGAGCTTTATATAGTCTTTTGTACATATTTCTACTTATGGTGAGTCTCTTGCAATGGAATTAGATACTAATCCAACATTTGAATTATGTAATATTTCACCAAAATACTAATTCAAATTACGTATGTGAAAACTGCATATAAATTTAAGTACCATACCAATGATTCTGAATCATATTGAAGGAAAGTATCCCCCAACATGCTAGGACGAAAATTTACACAAGGTCATGTGAAGTTAGATGCTGCATGTTGGGTCGAAAAAACTGGATCAGAAGCTGCAAGAGACATAGCCATTGGCTTTGAGATATGGTAATGGAAAGTCTTAATCATCGATACGGGCAATGGTAAGGGCCAAGGGATGTTTAGTAGTGGGGATGAACTTTGTTATTGGGTCTATAAATATGACTCTTGGAATGACGTGACTGTGGGTAGGCTAGCCTTAATGTAGGAAGGCGATGAAGGATCCAACGTGGAATTGGACGAGTTTTCTTTGCATGTGTTCAAATTTATGAGCATTGGATGTGGCAATGGCGTCATTGTGATTTGTGTGAGAGTGTGGTGGTTTTTGCACGAAGCTGTTGGATGCTCGAGATTGAAGAAAGGCAGGTTGCAGGGAAAAAGCCATTTTAAGGTAAGCTTAAATGTGTTGGGAGAAGTGAAGTACGATTGGTTGACAGTTAAATTGTAACTTCTATGCACCCATGAATGGTTATCTACAAATGATATGAATAGTTATCTGCAAATGTGATCGGTCAGTTATTGATTCGTGACTTTCTGTATTCAAACATTTTCGCACTATTTAGCATCGCTCATGCTAAAATTATTTAGTGGGTTATAACTATATAATCTACCCTTAAATTGTTTCATATATCCTAGGCAGAGTGATCTGAAATTGAGGCAGAGGCTTACACAATACAATGGAGAAATTTATCAACAAGCAAGGAGTTTGCTTCCATTAATTGAATTTGACAAACTTGGGTTCCATAGCTGCCCAACTTCCAACATTTATTTGACAAAGTCTATGTGCTAAGCAGAGAAGGATGTGTTTGGTAGCAGAGTTCAATGTTGTCACTAATTAAAAGTAGGTAACCAGTAAACATTAAGTCAGGTCCTTGCAGTGCATACAAACTAGACAACAGGACATACAATACAAGCAATCAATAGAGAAACAACATACATAAAGACTAACGCCTAGAAGGGACACCCACAACACAATCAATAGAGAGACCTTGGAAACATTATATATTTAAGCTTTTAGCACTTATGCAGAATTTCTCCTCTCCTTTTTGCACCCACACGACCGCATGTCTTGCCCTGTTCAAATATCAGATTCCACAAGATCAGGCAAAAATGGAAATTCTGAGCACCACCCGTTAATCCATTAACCCAATCTCACTTTACACACTTCAAAATCCTAATCCGGGTTGAACCCTTCAAAGACTATGTGGTTCTGCAGCTGCCATAAAGACCATACAACAACAAAGAGTAGAGAAAGCCAACTTTTACACTAGATTTAGGACAACTATAATTGCACACCAACTCTTTACATATCTTCCACATTTCTTTATAGAATGGCTACAGGACAATGGGATCCAAAAGCAGTGCAACAACATAATCTTTTAGAAGTTCAGAATTCGTGTATTTGTCCTCAAAGTTTGCATACAAAAACTCAGTTATACGTGCCAAATTAAGAATATAGCCAAACACAGGCTTTGGGATATCATCTAACTTGAGGCACGCTTTATTTATATCCTTCCAAAAATCACTGATTTCCATATGAATGAGTTTATAGGCCTCTTCTTGTAAAATGCCATATTGCTTCATGCAACATTCCACTGCGGAAGCAACATGTTCCCTTTGTTGCTCAAACTACAAATAATTCAAATACAAAAGCTGAACTAGATAAGTCGTGTCATTGTTAATATTTATTGAATTAAACCAAAGCGAGCTCATGTCATATGTATAATCACAACTTTGTTGAATTAATATTGGTCCGAAATGTTGAAGGAAAAGAGTATAAGCCTTTTATCCTCTTTCGAGTTATCACGATAATTTATAAAATCTTCTTTATTAATTCCTAATCATTAATTAATAACTCAATAAATTCGTTTAATTTAAATGTGTCAACTTAATAATCATAATATAATGTGAAAATATCATATCCATATGTTTTAATATGTTTTAAAGTAAAATTGAGTATTGATTATTAGTTGTTAGATTCACCATTTAGGCAATTTTAAATGGTAAAATTACGATGTAAAAATGCTTAAAATAAAAAAAATTGGCAAAAAATTATAATTAACTGTATACTATTTAACTAATATAAAAATTAAAAATAATTTAAACAAATATACGGATAAAATATTTTCAAATGTCATTACAACTAACGAGTTATTAAATCTCCATAAAATTTATAAACTTATTAATTTTTTAAAGAAATTATAGTGATTATTTAGAAAAGGACAAAAGTTGAGTTCTCTTCCCCAATATTTATATCAAATCGAACGAAAATAAAAGAAAAAAAAATTGTCAGAAATGATCTCTACCTTATGTGAGGCCAGGTCATTCATGAGTCTGCAAGCAATTGATACGGCTTTTATGATTGTCGGGTCATTGAAAATCCAATCAAGCACCTCTTTGCTTGCAAATTCTCCTAGACCAATAAACGTTGTCACCGTAATTAGGAACCCAGAAGTTGTGACTCCATTAACCTTGTACTCATCATATGTTGGAATATAGCCCTCCTGGCACCATTTTGATTCAACCAAGTAGGCTTGTGCAATGTCCAAAAACTGCAAGTAGAAAAATAAAAAAACTGGTTTTTAACATAGTGGAAGTTGCAAAGCAAATATTTTGTTTGAATTAAGGAATTAGGAGCCCACAGCTTGTTTAACATATTGTAACACCAAGCACAATTTTTCGCCCTTTGCAGCCATCAACTCTATTTCAGCACACAGCGCTACAATTGCATTAAACACCACTTTCATGCACTCCGGAAGATATTTAATGCAACTAATATCCCATCTGAAAAAAAATAAAAAGAGATAATCATATAAATGAAACTGTGAAAGTGAGATTATCGTGAGGCTGACATAATAGGAGAACATCTAATATAAATTGAAACTCATCATATAATGATTTTTATTGTCAATCTTCGATTGGGATAAATAATATAAAATTGGTCAATTCTTTTTTACTCAAGTCAACCTTTGGAATGCTTCTGTGAAGAGCTCAAGTTCTTCAACTGTGCCATAGGCATCATAAGTATCATCTAAAAGAGTGACACATGCAAGTAATTTGCCCACTATCCTTCTCGCAGTGCTATCTTTAGGCTCAAAGGACATTCCTAATGGCCAAAAATATGCCTCAACTACCCTATCTCTAGTGTAAGGGACCTTTGTCGCAAAGTCTGATTCTTTCCACCACCTGCAATACCAATAAAAGTTATAGCATGTTGATTATAAGTTAATAAATAAATATTGTTTAAGAATTAAAGAAATTACTCCCATTTTTATGATCTAATAAAAATTATGTATAGGTATGAAAGTCTTTTTTTTTGGGGGGTCTTACGGTATGAATGTCTAGTATAATATGAATACGTCATTGGGCCCGAATAAAATTTAAATACAAAAAATTATACTCTTGGACTTTGCCTTCCTATTTTCTACTTACCATTAACAAATAGTACTTGGTTATATAGTACTTACTTAGTGATACTGCCAACTTCTTGTTGATGCACTTTCTGTAGCATATTGAAGTCTAATTTTGCAAAGTTTAGAAGAACTTTGCTATGGGAAGGATCTTCTTCATAGAAAGACAAGTAACGCCTTGCCTCTATCCTTGGAACTTCCTTGTGAAGAGGTTGCCTTAAGCTTTGATTGATTTGCGCAGCAAGAGATGGGCTCAATTGATTGGTCATGGACTTAAGATTAGTGTATGTGAAATCAAGTGCTTCGTCTAGTATATCTTCCCCATGAATCCTTAATTGTGCAGCTTCATACAAGCTCCACATTCCTTGAACATCTTTGGCAATTATTTCATTGAACTTTCCTCTGTTGTTCTTGAATTTGTTAAATATATCTGTTATTCACATATTAACTGTCATGAATATATAACATTTCATCTATAACTAATCAGTGCATTTTCACGTAAAGCAAATAGTACACCGACACAATTCTACGTACCCGATGTAACGTGGTATCCTTTTTGCCTGAGCAAACGAAAGACTAATGCAAGAAAGTGAAGGCTACATTCTTCTGTGCTGAGCCTGCTATTGGTAAAATCATTGTGGATTTGTTCTAATGCTTCGTCAATCTCACGTTCAAAATGGTATGATATACCCAAACGTTGTATTGAGTCAATGAAGTTTAGCTTTTGTGAGATATTATTACTTGAAGATAGATACATCTTCTTCACTTCTTCTTTATGCAGTTGAACTTGTTGCATCATATTTTCATTGACTTCCTGTAAATAGTTACAGGGAATGAAATGTTCATAGAGCGTTTAAATTTTTAAATGTACATAATAGTTCTGATAAAAAAATGTTTCTATTGGAATTCTCCACTGACTAATTACTTGCGTGTATATTTTAGAGGTTTGAAATCAATATGGGAATAGTTGAGGGGATCATATTATTGAAATGCATTATGAAGTTATGCAAGTTTTTGAACAATCCAGTTGTTGAGCTTTTGGAATATTTCTAACTGTTTAGTTTAGTACTCATCTTGATTTTTAGATGAACTATGAAAGAAAAATGAACCACTTTTTCTTTCTTTTAATTTTTCAAGTCTTTCAGAAAAAATTGAATTTAAAAGGTTACACAAATAATGAATCGTTAATTAGCTCCATCTTAATGCCATGAGTAACGTTCACTATTTTTTATAAAGTCCCACATCAGTTAGAGGTATAGTCTTGATAGCTTTCATACATACTTGGGCAACTCTTTTCCTATAAGAACACTATTGTTGGGATATTATTAGAGCTCAGTTTTCTTTTTATCTACTTTTGGCTAAGTCAAATGTAAGGAGTAATGAATTAGGAAATACAACCATTAAAAAATAAATAAATAAATAAAGAAGAAAGCAAAAAGTTGAATCCATTATTAGACAAAATCGTACACGAATAGTAATGGAAAATTTTCCCAATCCACAAAGAAAGATAAAATTTTTATTGAATAATGTATACTACTAAGTTAAAAGTTATAACTAATGGCAATGATATAGTTTTATTTTCTTAAAATTTTTAGAATTGGACAACCATTATAAATACTATGAGCTAGAACGTTAAATTCGTTGAATATTAAAATATAGCGCTAGTTAAATAAAGTCAACAAAAGTTACAAACAAAGTGATGATATATTGAGAACCAACGATAGGAAGCATAGGGTTGGAAGTGAGTCAAACTAACTTATGAGCTATTTTTGACTCGGTTCATTTACAACTCAATAAGCCGAACTCATGAGCTCATAAGTCAAGCTTGAGTTAGAAATTTGATCTCATTTATTAAATAAGTCAAACTTCAGCTTTACTATATTCGACTCATTAATTCGTGAGTTGACTTGATATGTATATATTTGAATATATTTATATATATAAAATTATATTTTGTTATTATTTTTTGGCATATTTATTATTATATATTGAGTTGGCTCGATATGTATATATGTATTCTTCTTCTTTTTCCTCCTATTGAGACTATGTTCTTATGACTAAATATCCTCTTATTAAGTCAAAAAAATTTAATTTATATCTAATTTAAATTATCTCATTAAGTTTGAGCAACTCGTGAGCTAATTCGAACTCAATAAGTTTTTAACAAACTGAGCTCGATTCTAGAAATTAGCTCACTTTAAGCTCAAGCTTAAGCTGGAGCTTGAGCTTGAGTTCAACCTAATATTAATGAGCTGAGCTTGAGTTTTAACAAGCTCTGCTCAGCTCGGCCGGCTCACTTCCACCCCTAAGGAAAAAGCTGAAAATACACAATAATTTGGTTTTCTTGTTATATATAAATACTTCCCATCTCCTAATTTTAGGTCCGAGCAGTGTTTGTATGAAATAAGTACGGACTATTCTTGACTGTTGAATATAATAATTTCTAGTGAAGAACAAGCACAATGATCTTAGTTTCTCTCTTTTACAATTTATAAAAGAATTTTATTAATTGAAAAGATAATTTCATCATATAAAAACTATTTATAATTTATTCAATCTTTACTTTTACACTTTCCTCAATGGCTGAACATTTATACTCTTTTGTACATATTTCTACTTATATATAGTGAGTCTCCTGCATAAGATTAGATACTAATCCGATATTTAAATTATGCAATATTATATAAGAATACTACGAAAATAGCATGTAAAAATCATACGCATCCTGTTTAATATAATTTCGTATCTTATCGATTACCTTTTGCCACATGGAAGAGAAAAGCATTTAGAAAAAAGATCAAGAACTTAAAGCAGTTACAAATACGTATATATATTATTATCTTCTACGTGATCGAAAGTGATTATTGGAACAAAAAAGAGACTTCATTTGGGGAATGATAATTTCCATATGAAAATAGCAGTACTGATCATAGCTATGCATGTAAAAAACTGCGTATATAATTAAACACCATACCAACGTTTCTGAATCATACTGAATGAAGGTATCTCCCCAAATGCTAGGACGAAAACTAGGTCGCTTGAAATCAGGTGGTGCCCGTCGGGTCGAAGCCACCGGAATAGAAGCTGCGAGAGACATAGTCAGTGGCTTTGAGATAAAGAGTAATGGTACGTAGGTCTTAATTATCGATGTAGAGAGTAATTAAGGGTGTTTAGTGGTGGGATGAACTCTTTGTCATTGGGTCTATATATAAATATAATTCATGTAACGTACGGGAGAGGAGTTGAAGCTGACATGATTGTAGTAAGTAGGCAAGCCGCCAGCTAGGAACGTGATTTCACCGTGCGATTGGAGGAGTTTGCTGTGCATGTGATGTGTTGAAATTTATGAGCATGGGATGAGGCAATGGTTTTTTGACCCAAGAGTGCGTCATGGGCTAAAATAGGCTGAATTTTTGTAAATTAAATTTATGTATAATTTAGCTCACCTCTTATGGGTATTTGATATGGGGATAAAAATAAGAATGAAAGTTGCATGGATTAAAGACAAAAGGGTAAAAATTTCATAGATTAAATTAAATTCATGAGTAAAAGTATTCCTGAATTTAAACCTTGAAACTTTTATTTCCAATTTTACTTTCATACCAAACATATAGGCTACATAATAAAATTTTTTTTGGATTTCACACTAATGCGCAATATTTATAATAATAAAATATTATACTTCTAAAATTTTTTTATTTTTTCGTAAACAAATTTATAAAAAAAAGTTATAAAAAATTAGTGTGAAAAAGATCGATGTACAGCATTAGTCTGCAACGATCAATTACCATGTTGAAATTTTTTATATTGCTCTACGCAGAGTGATTCTGAATTGAAGCAGAGGCTTACACAATACAATTTCTCCATTGTGCGATGAGCATGATTCCATTAATTGAATTTGATGATTGAAAGTAAAATATGCATGGGTGGCATAGCCGCCGACTTAGAACAATTATTTGACAAAGTTTATGCTAGGCAGAGGAGTTGTATACCTAGTATACAAAATTGATGTGAAAAAAGATCGATGTACAACATTAGTCTGCAACGATCGCGTTCCATGTTGAAATCTTTTATACTGCTCCTAGGAGAGTGCTTTTGAACTGATGCTGAGGCTTACACAATACAATGGAAAAATTTCTCCAATGTGCGATGCGTATGATTCCATTAATTGAATTTGATGATTGAAAGTAAAATTTGGGTGGCATAGTGGCCGACTTAAAACAATTATACTTGACAAAGTTTATGTTAGGCAGAGGATAGCTGTTACATATTACAGTTAGATGTTGTGTCGCTATGTAAATTGTAGAGTATAAAAAATTTTATTATTGAAGATAAGAATATCCAAGCTTTCCTAAGATGGCATCTGGTCCAAATCTTTACGTCAACTTTATTTGTAATGTAGGAATTTCAATCTCACTTCAAGTACCTTGTAGTTAGGGTAATTAATTTAATTCGCACATAAAAAATTATAGAGCTAATAACTCCTCATGATGTTACAAAAGCGATGTTACAATCCACTAGGACATTGCAAAACGCATCTCGAGTTAGACCTCAGCATTGGACGGAGTCCCTACAAGACTTAGGGAATGAATCATCTCAATTGAAAATCTCACATAATTTTATCATATATTAATTTTCACTATTAATTAAGAAGGTGGAGCCAAATATGGAATCTACAAAAGTATCTAATCAATGGCAAAAATTAACACATGATAAGATCATATGAGATTTTCAATTAAGAGGATCTATTCTCACAAGACCTACCTATATAAATAATGTTATTTGTACTCATTTTATTTGGGATTTCATGCTGACTTATCCATCATTCACCATTAAAAATAATAAAAAAAATTAAAATAAGAAACCCATCATTTCTAATGATGGATGATGGATGAGTCAGTACGATGTCCTAGATAAAATAAGTACAAATAATATTTTTTGTAATTTCTTTTGTTTTCTAAGTAGTATAGATTAAATTATACTATCTCCGTCATAAAATAATTATCTAATTTTGAAATTTTGCTTGTCTACAAATAACTATCCATTTAGGAAATTTAGACAATATTAATTATATTTTTTTCAGTCATACCCCTATTAAATAAAGGAGAGGAAAAGTTAGTAGAAAGAGATAATTAAGAGAGAGAATTAAATAAAGATAATTTTGTAAAATATACATAAATTTATCCAATATTAAAATTTTTTCAATCATTTCCTTAATTCAATGTGTATTTACAATTGGACAATTATTTCGAAATGGAAGTAGTACAACATATAAATATTTTCTTGTCTCAAAAATGCTTCATTAAGAATTTCTTGTCACAAAATATAAGAAAATACCAAAGAAAACAATTAAACTAACATATTTATCCAATGCCAGACTAACATGTCACAAACTTTTTTTTTGATGAATAAAGAAGGTACCTAGCAGACACCAAGGCAAGTCCTTGCAGTGCATTCAAAATAGACAACAAGACAACCAAACAATCAATAGAGAAACAACATACATATATAAAGACAAACGCCTTGAAGGGACACCCATAACAAAAACAACACAGACCTGAAAACATGCATTACATATCTAAGCTTTCAGCACTTATACGGAGTTTCTCTTCTCCTTTTGGCACCACACCACTACATGCCTTGCCCTGCTCAAATACCAGCTTCCATAAGATCAAGTGAAAAAGGGAATTCTAATGAGCACCACTCATTAATCCAATATCCCAATCTCAATTTTATTTGACACACTCACAAAATCCCAATCCGGGTTGAACCCTTCAAAGACTATTCGGTTTCACAGCTACCATAAAGACAATACAACAACAAAAAATAAAGAAAGCCAACTTTTGCACTAGATTTTGAATAACTATAATTGCGCACCAACTATTTACACATCTTCCACATTTCTCTATAAAATTGCTAGACGACAATGGGATAGAAAAGCAGGGCAACAACGTAATCTCTAAAAAATTCGCAACTTGTTATTTATCCTCAAAGTTTGCATACATAAATTCAGTTATACGTGTCATATTAAGAATATTGCCAAGTACAGGCTTTGGGATATCATCTGACTTTAGGCATGCTTCATTTATATCCTTCCAAAAATCCCCGATTTCCTTTCAACTGCGAAAGCAACATGTTCCCTTTCTTTTTGATAATTGAATAAGGTTGAACTCTTACAAGAGAGAGAAGCAAATATAATATAGTCCAAAAAAAAGGCACAAAACACGAGACACAGTTCCTTAAAAATGCGAAATAAATGCACAAAACGCTCTACTCGAAACCTGATACAGCAGCGTGAGCTGCCTCGAGACCAATATTGTCAACATTTCTTGCACATGTTCATCTTCAGGGCACCACCAAGAAGACCTTTTGGCTTTCTTCGGCCATCGGTGTACCACCCAGAGACGTATGTGACAACCAATGCACCATTGTTGGAGACCACAAACAAAGCACCCATGGCAGAAATAGGAAAACCAACCGAACAAATAGGGAAAACCAATGAAACAACACCGCTTAGTCCTCAACGAAGGCCAAAACGAGTAAAATCAAACTGTAAAATCCACAACATCACAAACATGAAGCAAACCCAAAACACAAAAAGAAAATGAACATGGAACACCACTGAAACATGATCATGACCCACTGGAGAACAACCACCACCACGCAACCTTCTTTGTAACAGAATCAAAGCAGCTGAAAACCACCATCGCGCCTCCAAGCCAACAAGTCGCAGCCACCCGCAACGTCAGGCCACCTAACGAGCCTCGACACAACACCACCTCTGGAGTTGTGTCACATGTGGACCTGCTTTTGGCCTCCGCCGCTGAGCAACATGTTCCCTTTGCTGCTCAAACTACAAATAATTCAAATCCAAAAGCTGAATTAGATAAGTTGTGTCATTGTCAATATTTACTGAATTAAACCAAAGTGAGCTCATGTCATTTGTATAATCTTGACTTTGTTAAATCAATATTAGCTTAAAATATTTAAGGAAAAGAGTATGAGTCTTTTATCCTTCTACAAGTTATCACCATAATTTATAAAATCTTCTTTATTAATCCCTAAACATTAATTAATAACTGGATAAATTAATTTAATTTAAATGTGTCAACTTAATAATCATAATGTTATGTAAAAATATCATATTCATATATTGTGAAGTAAAATTGAGTATCGATTATTAGATGTTAGATTCATCACTTACGCAATTTTAAATAGTCAAATTAAGACGTAAAAATCCTTAAAATAAAAAATTGATAAAAGATATTAATAATTCTATACCATTTAACTAATGTAAAAATTAAAAATAATTTAAACAAATATTCGGATAAAATATTTTGAAGTGTCATTACAACTAACAAGTTATCAAATCTCCATAAATTTACAAACTAATTAATTTTTTAAAGAAATTACAGTGATTATTTAGAAAAGGATAAACGTTGAGTCTCTTCCCCAGTATTTATATCAAATTGAACAAAAAAAAAAAAAAATTTGTCAGAAATGATCCCTACCTTATGTGAGGTTAGGCCATTCATGAGTCTGCCAATAATTGATACAGCTTTTATGATTGTGGGATCATTGAAAATCCAGTCAAGCACCTCTTTGGTTGCAAATTCTCCCAAACCAATAAATGCCGTGATGATAAGTGGGTATCCAGAAGATCCAACTCCATTAACCTTGTACTCATCATATGTTGGAATATAGCCCTCATAGCACCACTTTGCTTCAACCAAGTAGGCTTGTGCCAAGTTAAAAAACTGCAAGTAGAGTAATCAAAATACTGATTATTAACTAAGTGGAAGTTGCAAAGTAGAATTTTGTTTGAATTAAGGAATTAGAAGCCTACAGCTTGTTTAACATGTTGTAATACCAAGCACAATTTTCCACCCTTTGTAACCACCAACTCTATTTCTACACACAATTCTACAATTGCATTAAACGCCATTTCACGCACTTTGGAAGAGATTCAATGCAACTAATATCCCATCTAGGAAAGAGAGAGAGAGAGAGAGAGAGAGAGAGAATATTATATAGACAAAAACTGTGAAAGGGAAATAATCATGAGATTGGCTTGAGAGAATGGCTAAAATAAATTTAAACTTATCATACAAAGACTTTTATTGTCGTTCTTCGATTGAGATAATATAATATAAAATTGGTCAATTCTTTTTTACTCAAATTAACCTTTGGATTGCCTCTATGAAGAGCTTAATGGTAGTGAATGCCACAATTCACCCAAATTATAATAACTAGTTGCACTAAAAAATTGTAACAAAGTGGTACAACTCAGGTCATCTCACGTAGATGTTAATGTTATTTGATTAGTAAGGAGGGGGGGTTTTGTGTTTCATGCAATAGTTAAAAGCTAAAATAAGAAACTATATATAATTCAGGCACTAGCTCAAGAAGTTCCTAGAGCATAAGATTTATCAATCATCAATGCGCAAATAATTAAACACATGATATATGGCTAATTGACCTATTAGAGAGACCTCTACCAATAACTCCACAAATCTACCTAGACACCTCTAGGTATTCAACCAACATAAAATCAATTAGAAAATTGAAACCTCAACTCTAATTAACCTATATTGATTTTTAGTTCCAATTATATTAGCTTAGGTTTGAACCCAAACCCAACTCCCAATTCCTTAGTTAATTGAGGCCTTACTAATTAACCAATTAACATAAACTCAATTAATGATCCCATTCAAACTAACATGTCAATACCATTCAATGGAAGCAATCAATGAAAGAAGAAGGCAAGGAATTAAATAAAACATATCACATTTCATAAATGTAGGATAGGGTTTCAAGATACAACCTATGAGCCTTTTGGAAGCCCCTTGAGCTAATTTGAGTCTACTCCTAAAAGTTACAAACAGTAACTACAAATTGATTCTTACAATATTTGATGAAAAGAGAAGAAAAACTTAGAAGATAAAGTGGGCCCAAGTGGCCCAAAACCCAAGTTTATATCTATTCTACTGTTCTACACTTTTTCGGTTGCACTATAGCACAACAAATAAATCAAGAGGTGTTTCAGCTGCAAGTTGTGCTATATCGCAGCCCCTTGCACTATAGCGCAAGCTCTTGACAGCAATTATATAGAATTTAACATTCTGGTCACTTCCAAGCCCCGTTTGAGCCCCAAAACCTCCAAATTAGCTCTTGATGTCTTTATAAAAGTTGTAGATATTTTTCTTGCCTTCAAAATGGATGCCTTATTTGCTTCATTTGGATTTGGAATGAGAGAGTTATGGCCTAATCTTTGCAGTGTGCTCTTGACAACAATTATGCAGAATTTGATACTCTGGTTACTTTCAAGCTCCGTTTGAGTCCCAAAACCTCAGAATTAGCTCTCAGTGTCTTCATAAAAGTTGTAGATATTTTTCTTGGCTTCAAAACGGATAGCTCAATTGCTTCATTTGAGTTGGGATGAGAGAGTTATGGTCCAATCTTTGCAGTACACTCAAGTTGAAATTTCAGCAACAATGAAGTTGGGTTTCCAATCACTCCTAAGCCTCAAATCCCTCCAAGTTAGGTTCCTACAAGTTAAAAACAACATATATAAGAATCCAAAACTCTTGGAACACATTAAAACACAAAATCAAGGAAAAAGGCATGTTCATGCAAGAATTGGTAAAAGAGGCAAATTGGTACCAATCTATGAAATTCATGTACTTGGAAAGCAAACATACAATAAAGAGGATTAAAACACTAAATATGAGAAATAAAATTAACATCTAAATTCAACTCATCACTTAAGCTCTTTAACTGTGCCATAGATATCATCAGTATCATCTAAAAGAGAGAGACTTGCAAGTAATTTGCCCATTATCCTTCTTGTAATGCAATATTTAGGCTCGAATGACATAGCTAATGGCTAAAAGTTTGCCTCAACTACCCTATCTCTAGTGTAAGGGATTTTGTCGCAAAGTCTGATTCTTTCCACCACTTGCAATACTAATATATATTAATTATAAGTTAATAAACAAATATTGTTTAAGAATTTAATGAACTACTTCCATTTTTGTGATCAAATAAAATTTTCAATGAATAGATATAAAAGTCTCTTATGATATGAATACATCGGTGGACCCAAAAAAAAAAAAGAATCGGCTCTCGGACTTGGACTTCATATTTTCTACTTACCATTAACAAATAGTACTTGGTTATGGCAGCTTTTACAATGCTCTTTGCAAGTCAAGGTGCATTATGCACCTTGTCATCTGGCTGCGAGGATGTCATGATCTATCGATGATACCAATGACAATGATGCATTTTAAAAATATCCTTAAACCTTTCTCCCCCCTCTATATGAAGCACTCTAAAACACAATTGCTTCTGCTGTCACTCCCCTTTCTCTCTCCACTAATTTTGGCCTCAGATCAAATCTCAACCATACTGGCTAGCATTGCAAGGGAGAGCTGGTCAATGAGACGGCCATGTCAGCCCCCTCCGCCCTAGGTGCCACCCTAGGTGCCGCCGTAGCAGGTCGCTCAGATGCAACACTGGCTTAGCCGCCAGTGCTGTGAGATCTGCACTGTGTGAATTAGTGACCTCTAATATTGGATGGATCAAAACTACCTCTACACCTACTTTGAATTGATGTGCAAAAAAATAAAAATAAAGCTCCTTTAGATGGATGTGAACAATGGTTTTTTTTTTTTTTCCTTTTGAATTGAGTTGTTGATGCCAAATGTTAGGTAGAGCTTTGGATTAAACGGGGCTACTTTTATTTTTTGAGGAATGGAAGATTGTGGGATGTTACTGGGGGCCAGGACGGTGGCGACCGTGGAGGTGAGGCTAGCGATGGCAAGGTAGAGGAGAGTTTGGAAAGCATTACAGTGTGTCGTATATGATTAGTCTCACCAATATACCATCACATCTTCACCATTGGATGGAAAGATGCAAAATGCATCTTGACCTGCAAAGAGCATCGTAGAAGCATGGTACTTTCTTGGTGATATTGCTAACTTCTTTTTAATGCACTTTCTATAGCACGATGAAGTCTAATTTTGTAAAGGTTAGAAGAACTTTGCTATAAGGAGGGTCTTCTTCATAGAAAGACAAGTAACGCCTTGCCTTTATCGTTGGAACTGCCTTGGGAAGAGTTTGCCTTAAGCTTTGATTGATTGGAGCAGCACGAGATGGGCTTAATTGATTGGTCATGGACTTAAGATTAGTATATGCGAAATCAAGTGCTTCATCTAGTACATCTTCCCCATGAACCCTTTATCGTGTAGCTTCATACAAGCTCCACATTCCTTGAACATCTTGGGCAATTATTTCGTTGAACTTTCCTTTCTTGTTCTTGAATTTGTTAAATATATCTATTACCCACATGCATATTAACTATCATGAATCTATAACATTTAATCTATAACTAATTACTAGTGCAGTTTCTTGGTAATGTAAATAGTACATAGGCATAGTCCTAATACCTAATGAAATGTAATGTCCTTTTTGTCTGAGCAAAAAGAAAGAGTAATGCTTCAAAGTGAAGGCCACCTTCTTTTGTGGTGAGGTTGTTTTTTTTTTCGATATTTATTGATCAAAAGCTCAATCTTATAGAGAGAGCAAGAAGTACAGGCTAGATAAAGAAGAATACAACAATACAATCTACCAACTAGTCATAATCAGCACAAGACAACTCCACTGGAATAGCCACTAAACAATTAAATAACACCTGCAGTATAACAATACCTGAACACCTTATGTTAATCTTTTCCAAACCAAGGAGATATCTAAGAAGTCCACATGTGAGATACTTCCACCAAGAATCTATCCCAATTCACGACTTTATTCTCAAAGATTACTTTGTTCTTCACCTCCCAAATAGACCACACAATAGTATAGAAATAAGAAATCCACAGATTTTTAGCTTCACCGAATAATCTAACACCAATCCAGGCTTCAAAAATAGTGATAGGGCAATCAGCAACCACCCAGGACAATCCCTATCTACTACAGCACAAATTCCATAGCTTCAGAGCAAATGAACAAGTAAAGAATGAATGTGATAGACTTTCAACATGAGAATTGCAAAGAGGACATGACAAATCAACATTTCTTAGCACATTAAGTCTATGCAACCTTTCTTTTGTATTAATCCTGCCATTAACAATAAACTACACTAGAAAATATGCTTTTGCTGGAACCAACCCATGCCAAACCTTACATGCAACCACAACACAACTACCTTCATTAACCTGTTGACTCAAAATTGGGCTAATAAAGGATTTCATTGAAAACTTCCCCTCTCTATTATGTTGCCATGACCAAATGTACTCTTTTTGCCTACTCAGCTGCAGCTGGTTCAATAAATTCTGTAGCTCCGAGAGTAACTCTACTTCCCACTGAAAAAGTGTTCTTTTCCAAACAAGGTTCCAGACCCAGATCTCACCATTCCATAAACCGAATTCTGAAATTGGCTTCCTTTGTTGAGATGAAATTGAATACAACCTCAGAAATACTTCCATCAAAGGTTTATCACCAAGCCAAACATCTTCCCAAAACCAAGTTGCTTTACCATCTCCTATTGTCTTACGCATTCCATGTAAGACTATAGGTTTAATTTTATCATCCCACTGCCAAACATTACTAATAATCCCCCATAGACCAACACCCTGCACCTAATTCTATTGTACAATCGATCTATCACTGTCAATGTTATAGCAAGAGCAAATCACCCTCTTCCACAAAGGGGAATTATGTTTTGATAGGGATCACGGTGCAAGAGATCAAGTTGATTAGGTTACAAAGATCCAAGTTAGACAGGTAAGCTGATTTGGAACACTCTCATAATATTTGGATTGATTTAGAAGACATTATTATAATATATGTTTTGGCTCATTAATTGGAGTATACTAATTAAGATATTTTGGGCTTAATTTTTAATTAGGATTAGTTAAGAGCAAATCTTCTAAGGTGAGAATTTTTTAGTTATGATCAAATCTTTTTTGATTCGATCAAATATTTTTAGAATTAAATAATTCTATTTTTATTAATTTTCAGGATTTATGCTTAAATAGGCAAATTGGCCTATTAACAATTCAGAGTTTACTATCAATACAATTGTGAGGTTTATGCCTTTTTACTCTCATTCTTTGTGAGTTCTTAATATTCTTGATTCTTATTTCATTTATAAATAATGGATCAAGAATCCTAATCCTCATCCCAAGATTCTCTATCACCGATTGATTGAGGGTTACAAGCGGCATATCCTAAGATTCTTATTCACAGGTTAAATAAGGGTTGCGGACACTATATGGTTCCCAATCTCTTACGGGTGCCGCATTTTTACACGAAGTTTGTATTAGTTTGGTAATCAGAGCTTCGGTTCTATTTATCCTTTATTTTATTTTCGTCTACTCTTTTGTTCTTGGGTTCTACCTATTTTTTTCATCTTGTTTAAAAACTTCATGAAAGAAAGAAAAAATTGTGTGAAAAAAAATCATGTAGAAAAAAAAAAGGAAAGATAGTTTGTTGCTTCGCTTTCATTTGGGGATTTACGGAAAGATATAACAATAGTCATTCTAGTACTTGGGTCAAAAGTTATGGTTGTTTGAAGTTGGGTTGGTGAATTTGGAGTTAGTTTTCATCCACGATTTGGTTTTTCTTGAATCTTTGTTTGTGTGGTATTATTTGAACCTCGGATATTGATTACTCACTTGTTATTGAGGGTTTAAGGAATTTCTGAGTGATAAAAGGCAAGAGTATTGAGAACATTAAAGGGTTAAAGCCAGGAAAAGTTGAGTGTAAACATGAGTGGATTGAGTGATCATCCTACGAGTGTAAACACATGAGGGAGTGACTGGTAAAGCCTTATTTTATTTATTGGACTAATGATTTTCTGCAGTTAAGAATGTCACATTCAGGAGTTAAAGACAAAAAGTCTACCATCAAGGCGATACAGAAACAGTTCGAATGCCTTAGTATAACCTTAGAGGTGATGAATGAGCGACTAGCAAGGCATGAGGTGTCAACGGCAGAACCTCATAGAAGGCAACCAATGAGAAGTATATTAGTCACTAGGCAAACCTCAGATACACAAGTGGAAGAGGAGAATGGTGATGACGTGCAAAGAGAGAATATCTTTCATACGAGGTGTCTAATCCAAGATAGAACATGCTGCATGATTACTGATGGAGGGACTTGTGCCAATGTGGCTAGCAATGTCCTCATGCAGAAGTTGAATTTTCCTACTTTGAAACACCCTAGGCCATAGAGTAGTTCAAGTGACTAAGTAGTTGCTAATTTCCTTTTCAATGAAGATATAAGAATGAGGTGTTATGTGAAATGGTTCTAATGCAAGCTAGACACTTGTTACTGTGTAGGCCTTAGCAATTTGATAGGCATGTCTTCCATGATGGGTATAAGAATAGGTATACTCTCAAGAAGGATGGCAAACGATTTACTCTTTCTCTTTTGACTTCACAACAGCTATATGAGGACCAGTTGAGAATACAGAGAAACTGTGAGGAGAGAGATCAAAATGAAGAAGATAAAGAGGAAAATACGAGTGAAAAAGAAAAGGAGAGAGAAAAAAATAGAGAAAAAGAAAGCATGAATGAGAGAGGAAATGAAGGAATAAAAAGAAAGAGATATGAGGTGTGCTCTTGAGCCGATGAATTTACTTATGTTCAAGGAGGCTTACTTACATGAGACAAACCACAACTCTTCTTTGCCTAGCATTGTTATTTCTATTTTACGAGAGCCTAAGAATTATGCTACTCATATTGGCACGGGCAACGACAGAGCATCCAAACTAGATCTGTGTGGTAAGTTTAATGTGAGTGCTATATTTAATATTTCCAATCTTTTCCTTTTTGATGTAGGTGATGATTTGAGAATAAATCTTTCCAAGTAAGGAGGAAATGATGGGGACCACGGTGCAAGAAATCCAGTTGATTAGGCTACAATGATCCAAGTTAGAGATACGAGCTGATTTAGAACACTTTTATAATATTTGGACTATTTTGGAAGACATTATTATCATCTGTGTTTTGGCCCATTAGTTGGAGTTTACTGATTAAGATATTTTGGGCTTTAATTTTATTATTGTTTGAATTTTTAATTACGATTAGTTAAGATTATATCTTTTAGATAGGATCAAATCTCTTTAATTATGATAAAATCTTTTGATATGAGATCAAATCTTTTAGTTACAACAAATCTTTCTAGATTGGATCAAATATTTTTAAGATTAAATAATTTCTATTTTTATTAATTTTTAGGATTTATGTTTAAATAAACAAATTGACCTATAGACAATTCAGAGTTTAATATCAATACGGTTGTGAAGTTTATTCCTTTTTACACTCATACTTTGTGAGTTCTTGATATTCTTAGTTCTTATTTTATCTATAAACAGTGGGTTAAGAATCTTAATCTTTATCCCAAGGTTCTCTATCATGGGTTGATTGAGGGTCACGGATGATATATCCCAAGGTTCTTATTCACGAGTTGAGTACGTTGCAAGATCCATATGGTTCCAAATCTCTTGCGGGAATCACATTTCTGCATGCACCCAAACATTGGACTAAGTCAACGATGTTTTAGTTTTCGTGAGATATTATTACTTGAAGAAAGATACATCTTCTTCACTTCCTCTTTATGCATTAGAGCTTCTTGTTTCATATTGTCATCGATTTCCTGCAAATAGTTACAAGGAATGAAATGTTCACAGAGCAGTTAAATTTTTAAATAAATAATTGTTAAATAAATAAATTTTATTGTTGTAATATCTTGTTTAAAATAAAATATTTGTTCAAAAATAAATAAATAATAAAATATCAGTAACGAGAAATTTTAAAATTTCATATTAAGTCATAATGATAGATGAACTAAATTAAGTTAGAGGGGATAAGTTTTAATTAAAGAGAGGTATTTAGAAGAAAAAAAAAGGGAAGGGGACGATGGTACACCATAAGTGATATGGTGCACCCTAGAACTCTCTTTTCATTCTTCCTTACGCTTGGAAGCTTCCTTCCATGGCTTCTTTTTTTCATTTTTCCTTTTGCCTGATACGCTTTCTCTCTCATTCTCTTCCTTTCAATCTCATTCCCCCCTCTCATAGCCTCTCTTGCTCATCCCCATCAACCACCACCCATGCTTTCCCTTTCTCCACCACCTCCACCATCGCAAAATCTCTTCCCTCAGCATTTCTTTCCCTTTGCATCTCTCTATCTCTCTCTCTCTCTCTACTGTGGGTGAGCTCCCTTCATCGCGTCCCTCTCTTCCTTACGGCCAGAAACTCCTTGGTAAGTATCTAGCTTTGTGGGTGTTCGTTTTAAGCTTCCATAATTGTTCAAGGAGGCTTGGAACCATGACAACTTATGCTTCTAAATTATTTCTTAGATGGGTTATCATGATTATTTGTTCTTGTTGCTAGTGTGGTATTGAACCTATGGTAGAAAGTTTGAGATGGAGAAATGAATTTGTTTAAAGGATATTTTCTGGTTGTTGTTATAATTTGATTAAGAGTTTCTACTTAAACAATTGTGGTTGGGAGATTATAAGAATTTAATTAAACAAAATCTGCATACTGTATATTTCGATGCCTTATAATGGTTATTATGGCATTCATGTTGGTAGCTTTTGATAAATTCTTAATTTTTTAGTACAATAGGTACCTATAAGTAAATTAATTTTATGAACTAATTTAGCACTACCCACAAGTGCAATATGTTTTATGTTATTATAGGATGAATAATTATTTGATTCATTAAATTGTAATTCAAGAAGTCCATGGTTTTCTGTCACAAATCACAATCGATGAACAAGGGTATATGTAATTGCCTTAGATTATTTCTTTTAGTCATCCTTTATTTATCCTTATGTCTTGGGCGGACCGAGATTTTCCTTGGCTTGAATGTGATGCAAACAAGGCAAATATAAGATTAAAGCAAGTTTTAATAATAGAAAGGGAGTTTAAATATTATTTCGTTAAGTTGAATAACGAAGATTAGGAATGGGCTCTAAGCCATAATTTGTGTTTAAAATTGGAGTAATTGCTCATATGTTGATTTCAGATCCTTCAAGAAATTGACCCTCAAGCTCAACAGCTCCTAAGACTGATAACTCTCCAATGAGAGTTATAATTATTAGTGTTTTTATATAGTTTTTAGGACTTGCATGCATATTAGGTAATAGTCTAGCATTAATTTAGCATTATATTAGGGATTTTGTTATGTGATAGCTTAATATTGAAATTTACATACCTTATGGAACATTTTCACTTATTATTGGTCATTTTTTATTGAAGTTATGAATATCCAGCTCAAAGAAAACGAAATGTCAAGTTTTAAGACCCACGCTCGAGCGCGCGACCCCATGCTCAAGCGTGGGTTAGTGTAAAGAGCTCAAGAAATTGGAAAAGGGCCACGCTCGAGCACAGACTTGCACGCTCGAGCGTGGCCTCGATAAACAAGGAAAATCTGTTATTTCGAACCAATTATTTGGAAGAAGATCTTTGGACATATTTAAACAATTGGAATGCCGTTTTGAAGATCGTCCAGAGCCACTTAGCAACCCTAATCCTTGTGAAGAACCTTGGAAGCTTTGCAGGTAAAGATTGAAGGTTCTTATAACCTAACGGAAGCTGGAGAGATTCGAGTCAACCTGTTTTCTACACTTCTTCTATTATCCATGGATTCTTCCTTGTGCTTTTCACTTTTCTTTTCATCCTTTGTCTTTATTTTCATCATGAACTTAGTCCCTCTTGTCAGGGCATTAATGTAGCCACTCATTAATAATGTTAAACTTGTTTTAATGTTATCCAAGTTTCTTTTCTTTATGATTTAGTGTTATGATTGTCTTGAATGCTTTTAAGTACTTGGTCACCACTTGAATGATCTAAGGCTTTGCAATTAATCGAGAGAGAAGTTGTGAAGAGAGCTCCAAGTCATAATCACCATAAGTTGAGTGAAAACAAGAGATAGATAAACACGACTTGTGTGGCCTTTAGGGGTAATCCACGGAGCTTATTCTCCTTTAATCTAGGTTGTGCTAAGAGATTAGGCAATCATATTAAGTAGGAGAGAATTACCTGATCTTGAGAGAGACTTGTAGTTAAAATAGAAAACCCAGCCATAAATCTATAGGAATAGAAAGTGGATAATTAATTTACAAGGATAAAAACGTTAAGAAGTAGGTGAAATCAATAGCCCTAACATCTTTGATTAATCAGATTCAACTTAAAACAGTTCTTCTATCTGGTTCTTGAATTGCTCATTTTGAGTTTCTTTTATTTACTAGTGTTCCTTATCCTCTCTACTCAACTTGACACTCAATTAGTTAACTTTGGTACTTGAGCTATCCTCTTGGGAATGATATCCTTTTCACTACTTTATTACTTGTATGACCCGGTATACTTGCTGGAACCGCATTAAGTTTTTGGCGCCGCTGCCAAGGATAGTTCAATATCACTTTTTGGCTAGTTGGGTTCTAGATTGAGCTAATTTTTCTTCCTAAATTTAGTTAATATTATTTTTATTTTATTTTATTTCTTTCTTTTATCACTCATTTCTTTTTCTCTTGGTTGCATAGTTAATGCAAAGGAGTTGCTCAGAGGGTGACTCATTTTCGATCCAGAAATTGAACGTACCTTGAGACAGCTGAGAAGAAAAAGAAGAGTGCACGAAGAAGATCAAGCAAGCAACATAGATGAAATGAAGGATTACTTGGCACCTTCTCTGGATGGGTGTGCTTCAAGCATAGTGAGACCTCTAGTTCAAGCCAACAATTTTGGGTTGAAGACCTTACTAATTCAGTTCATTTAGAACAACTGCCAATTCTCGGGCTTGCTAATCGAAGATCTCAATGAGCACATTAGTACATTCCTAGAGATTTGTGACCGGATTAAGATGAATGGAGCCACTGATGATGCTAACTGACTAAGGTTATTTCAATTTTCTTTGAAGGACAAGGCCAGAGCATGGTTAAAGGCTTTACCCCAAGGAACACTCACTACCTGGGACATGGTAGCTAGGAAATTTCTAAAGAAGTATTTCCCACCCGCCAAGTCAGCAAAAATAAGGAATAATATCACCTCCTTTGCTCAATCAGAAGGGGAGTTTTTCTATGAAGCATGGGAGAGATACAAGGACTTGTTGGCAAGATGTCCTTATCATGGCATCCCTCTGTGGATGCAGATTTAGACCTTTTATAACAGTTTGCTGATTTCCACACAGGTCATGGTAGATGCAGCTGCCAGTGGCTCATTGAATAATAAGTCACCAGAAGAATCTCAATAGCTGTTTGAATTGATAGCCAACAATAACTACCAGAAGCCTAGTGAGAGGGTTCAGAAGAGAGGAGTCCTGAAAGTTGATACCACCACAGCCCTCCTTGCTTAGATGCAAGCTCTTGCTGTTCAAAATGCTGCGATTCAAAAAAAGTTAAGTATACTTCCAAATCCAGCATTTGCTTAAGTGTTGAAGTGTAATTTTTGTCAGGGTGATCATCCTAATAGGGAGTGCCATGTGGAACCATCCTCAGAAGAGCAAGTGAATTACATGAATTCCCAGAGGCACAACTTCAATTCCCATCAATACACATCTGGACACAGAGAGCATAATAACTCAGGGTATTACCGTGGTAATCAAGGTCCTCCCAGAAACTCATACAACCAACCTGCCCAAGAGAAGAAATCAAACTTGGAAGATATGTTTTAGCAGTTCATGCAAACTCACTCCGACTTTGTCGATAGAACTGAAGCTCAGTTCAAGCAATAGGATGCACAGTTCAAGAACACAGAAGCTTCTATCAGAAATATAGAAAACCAACTTGGGCAGATATCTCAACGACTTACTAATAGACCACAAGGCTCTTTGCCAAGCAACATCATTGCCAACCTAAGAAATGAGCATGTAAAGGCAATCATCTTGAGGAGTGGTAAGGAATTAGCAGAGCCTGAGCAATTTGAGGAGGTACCATCTAGTGAAGTGGAGGTACAAAAGGGGGAAAAATATGAAATCCCTATGAGGTAGAATAGTGGTGAGAAAAATGAAGACAAGACTCTTGCATCAGTAGCACCCTCCACTTATGACCCTCCTATTCCCTACCCACAAAGAGTGAGGTAGTAGAAGAAAAAACAGCAAGACAAGCAATTTGCCAAGTTTCTGGAAGTCTTCAAAAAGCTGTACATCAATATACCTTTTGTGGAGGCTCTTAATCAAATGCCCAGCTATACAAGATTCATGAAAGAGATCCTCTCTCAAAAAAGGAAGATCAAAGATGATGAGATAGTCATGCTTATAGAGGAGTGTAGTGCCATATTATAGAACAAATTATCTCCTAAGCTAAAGGATCCGGGGAGTTTTACTATACCTTATGTTATTGGTGATGTTTATTTTAATAAAGCTCTCTGTGATTTAGGTGCTAGCATAAATCTAATGCCTCTTTCTATTTTCAGGAAACTTAGAGTTGGGGAAGCGAAACAAACCATGGTGTCACTACAGCTGGCAGATCAGTGTATCAAGCATCCTAGATGCATCATTGAGGACATTCTTGTGAAGGTAGACAAGCTGATTTTCCAGATAGATTTCATTGTGCTAGACATGGAAAAAGATAGAGAAGTCCCTCTTATTCTGGAAAGACCTTTCTTAGCCACTGGAGAGCCTTAATAGACGTCCAAGAAAGGAAACTTAAGCTACGGGTTCAAGACAAGAAGGTTAATTTTAATGTATTTGAGGCAACCAAGTTCCCCACAGAAGCTGATTCGTGTTTTAAAGTGGAGGCTATTCAGATTCCATAGCTACTGTATTCCAAGTCAATTCCCTCATTACTCCCTTGGAGGCTTTTTTGATGAATCCCAAGATAATGGAAGAATAGGACAATGATAGTATGGAGCTATGCCATCAGCTAATGGAAGCGCCCAATCTCCCAGGCTCAAGTCATACATTGAAGCCTTGGATGAAAAGGAGTTCAAACCACTAAAGGATGAACTACCAAAGTTGGAACTCAAGCAGCTACCATCTCAATTGAGGTATGCATTTTTGGGAGAAAAGAACACATACACCGTCATTGTCAATGCCTCATTGAGTGAAGTGGAAGAGGAGAAATTGCTCAAAGTCCTTAGAGACCACAAAAGGGCAATTAATTGGCAAATTTCTGATTTGAGGGGCATTAGCCCAATATTCTGCATGCACAAGATCTTTATGAAGAATGACTACAAACCCCTTGTGCAGCTACAAAGAAGGTTGAACCCTACAATGAAGGAAGTTATGAAGAAAGAGGTGGTGAAGCTCTTAGATGCTGGAATCATATATCCAATTTCTGATAGCCCTTGGGTGAGTCTGATCCAAGTAATGCCAAAGAAGGGAGGAATCACAGTGATGAAGAATGATAACAATGAACTAATTCCTACCTGCACAGTTACAGGATGGCGGATATGGATTGACTATAGAAAACTCAATGATGCCACCCGAAAGGACCACTTTCTACTCCTATTTATGGATCAAATGCTAGAAAGATTAGCAGGTCATGCCTACTACTGTTTCCTTGATGGTTACTTGAGTTATAATCAGATTCATATAGCCCTGGAGGACCAAGCGAAGGATACTTTTACCTGCCCATATGGGACCTTTGCTTATAAAAGGATGCCATTTGGGCTATGCAATGCACCTGCAACTTTTTAGAGGTACATGTTGGCAATTTTTCATGACATGGTGGAAAGGTTTATTGAGGTTTTTATGGATGATTTTTCTATTTTTGGCTCTAGTTTTGATGATTGTTTATCAAATTTATCTTTAGTTTTGAAAAGGTGTCAAGAAACTAACCTTATTTTAAATTAGGAGAAGTGTCACTTTATGGTGCAGGAAGGAATTGTGCTTGGGCACCAAATCTCAGCCAAAGGCATTGAAGTGGACAGAGCCAAGATAGAAGTCATTGCAAATCTGCCTCCACCAACCAATATTAAAGGAGTTAGAAGTTTCTTAGGGCATGGTGGGTTTTATAGGAGATTTACTAGGGATTTCTCTAAAATTTCTAAACCTTTGAGTGCTTTGTTGATTAGAGACGTTCCTTTTAATTTCAATGATGAATGTTTGCATGCCTTTGAACTTCTGAAAAATAAATTGATTTCAGCCCTTATTCTTATTGCACCTTATTAGAATTTACCTTTTGAACTTATGTGTGATGCTAGTAATTATGCCATAGGTGTTGTTTTGTGGCAAAGGAAAGATAAACTATTGCATGTGATTTATTATACTAGTAGAACCTTAAATGAAGCATAGCTAAATTATACTACAATTGAAAAAGAACTTTTGGCTGTTGTGTTTGCTTTTGACAAGTTTCGTTCTTATTTGATAAGTGCGAAGGTCATTGTCTATAGGATCATGCGGCTTTCAAGTTCTTGTTGGAGAAAAAAGATGCCAAGCCCAGGCTCCTCAAATGGATTTTGCTTTTTCAAGAATTTGATTTAGAGATTAAAGACAAGAAAGGAGCAGAGAATCTAGTAGCAGACCACCTCTCTTGACTACCCATTACTAACCCCAAGGAAAAAGAAGAAATAAGGGAGACCTTTCCTGATGAACAATTCTTTGCGGTCCATGCAACAGCATGGTTTGCCGATTTTACCAACTACTTGGTGAAGAAAATCCTATCAGAAGGTCTATGCTACTCCTGGAAGAAGAAGTTTTTCTCTGATCTTAAGTATTACTTTTGGGAGGAACCTTTTCTCTATAAACATTGTGCTGATTGGATCATCAGAAGATGTGTCCCTTCCCTTAAGAGGAAGTGACCAATATTCTTTATCATTGTAATGCATCACCAGTTGGGGGACATTTCGGAGCTACTCGCACAATAGCCAAGGTCCTTCAATGTGGTTTCTATTAGCCAACAATCTTCAAGGATGCTAATCGCCATGTACAAAGTTGCAACGAATGCCAAAGAGTAGGAAATATCTCAAGGAAACATGAGATGCTACTAAACAACATTCTAATATGTAAAATATTTGATGTTTGGGGCATTGATTTCATGAGACCTTTTCCTATATCTTTTGGTAACAAGTATATCTTGGTCGTAGTGGATTATGTATCCAAATGGGTAGAAGCTGCAACCTCACCTACTAATGATGCTAGAGTGGTTAACAAGTTTCTCAAGAAGAATATCTTTTCAAGATTTGGTACCCCAAGAGCAATCATTAGTGACGGAGGAACAAATTTTTGCAATAGGCAATTTGAAGCTCTTCTTACAAAGTATGCAGTCACTTACAAGGTTGCCACTCCCTATCATCCATAAACAAGTGGCCAAGTAGAAGTCTCTAATAGGGAACTAAAGAGAATACTTGAGAAGACAGTAAATACCTAAAGAAAGGATTAGTTAACAAAGTTTGACGATGCTCTTTGGGCCTATCGGACAGCCTTCAAAACCCCTATTGGGATGTCCCCTTATAGGCTAATTTTTGGAAAGACATGTCATTTATCGATTAAGCTAGAGCATAGGGCATATTAGGCCACCAAGTTGTTGAATTTCGATTTGAAAGAAGCTGGGGAAAGAGGATACTGCAACTCAATGAGTTAGATGAATTCAGACAAGAGGCCTATGAGAATGCCAAGCTATACAAAGAGAGAACCAAGCAGTGGCATGATATGCATATTATGAGGAGAGAGTTTCATGTGGGTCAAAAAGTGCTTTTATTCAACTCCAAGTTGAGACTTTTCCTCGAAAAGCTAAGGTCAAGGTGGTCTGGACTATTTGAAGTCACTAAGGTGCTACTCTTTGGGGCTATAGAAGTCACACATCCAACCAAGGGGACTTTCAAGGTCAATGACCAAAGATTGAAACCTTACATTGATGAGAACTTTGACAAGCTCAAGGCTTCAATCCCACTCCAAAATCCTTAGTAACTTATGAGTCTTGTCCAACTTAGGGATATTAAATCAAAGTACTGGTTGGAGACAACCTAACATTCTTTCTTTTAGTTCTTTTTGTTAAAATTTATTCAAATCATTAATTAGGATGTATTTAGGGTAGTTTCATTCATTTCCATATTCTGACATTATTTTTAATTTTATTTTAACTTTATAGATGAAAAGGAGCAATGCAAGCAAAAAGATCAAAAGGGGAATGGAGTAACTTCACATTATGCAAGAAAAACAGAAGATGTAGACTCAGGGATACACGCTTGAGCGTAGCTTCACATGCTCGAGCGTGGCCTTCAAATGTTACAGGGAGTGTTTCTTTTATTTCTACGCTCGAGCGCGCGACCCCATGCTCAAGCGTGGGTTGGTACAGAGGGCACTGAATCTCAATTGTGGATTTAAGATGTACATGCTCGAGCGCACGACCCCGTGCTCGAGCGTGGGTTAATTATGAACAAAGATTTTAACTTTAGTGGAGCGCGCTCAAGCGCAACCTCGCATGCTCGAGCATGGCACCACGAGTGGCTCGAAAATGTTTTAAAAGGGCCTCGCACGCTCGAGCCCTCCTCACTCTCCCTCTCATACTCGCTCACTCCTTCCTTCCTTACTTGAAAAAATCGACCCTCTCACCACACTTTCTCCCTCTCACAGTCACTTTTCATCACCCCACCATCTCTCGCCTTGCATTCACCCTTATTTCACTCGAACAAAACCCTAATTCGCCATTTAGGAAGGGGAGGCTCTTATGAGCCGAATTTTCTTGAACTAAAAGGGGGGGTTTTCGTCGCTCATACTTTTTCAGGGGGCAAGCAAGATGGGGCCAAAACGTGCACAACAAGGTGTTGTTTCAACAACACGTCGTGGTACTGGAAGGGGTGAATCGTCATCCCATTGCCAATGTGGAACCGGAAGGGGTGAATCATCATCTCGCCAAAGAACCTCATCGCTCAGTCTCTAATCAAGAACCTCAGACAAAGAAAGCGAGGACTTTGACCAGCATTATTTCACCAATGCTGAAGCCCACAGTTAGTACGGGACATCATTCAACTCCCGTAATATAGTGATGGAGAGAGCCATAAAGTTCATTGCCCCAAATTATGAGCACTTTGAAGACGAACTTGAGAGGAGGCAATGGCTTAGATTGGCTGCTAATCCAGCACCAGCCTACACCCGCCTTGTGGAAGAATTCTACTCCAACCTCTGCTACACCACAAGCAGCAGAGTCTTCCTTAAAGGGCATCAAATAGATTTTAGTTCTACAACCATCAACCGTTTCTACCAAGCCCCTGAGGTAGAAAATGATGCTTTCACCAGGATGCTGGATGGCGAAGTAAATTGGGAGGAGGTACTGGAGACTATTGGACATCTTGGGAGCCATTGGACATATCATGCTCAGCCTTCAACCAAACCTCGACATCTAGAAAACAGATTTCTGAACAGAGATGCATGGGTTTGGTTGCAGGTTATACTCAGTAGGCTTAGACCGGTGACCCATACCCATTCCATCACTCCTAAGCGGTGCATTCTCCTTTACTGCCTAGTAACCAGACAGGATATTGATTTGGGAAAGGCCATCAGGCGGCATATGCTGCACGTAGCAAACTCTACAGCTACCTTAGCTTTCCTGTGCACCATTACAGCCATGGCACTGCAAGCCAAAGTTCAAGTTAATGATGACGAGGACCTAGTACACTCGGATGATCCATTGAACAATGCAGTCTTTCAATATGTGTTTAGGCGAGCTCCACAACCTCCTCAGATCCCAGTAGCTGAAGAAAGCACCACCTCCACCAACACTTGAACCTATACCCGTTACTATTGAACCACAATAGCAGAATGTGTAGCCTATTTTCCATGAGCTCCGAATATTGAGGCAGGAGCTGCGCCGAATAAAGTTAGCTCAAAATCGCGATCAGAATCGCAATAACCGAGAATTTTGGGCCCTTTCTAGGCAACTAACTTTGGTTGCCACTGATATGTAGACTCTGGAGGAAATCATGCGAATGGAAGCACCTCTAGATTTACTACAGCAGCTACCTCGTTTACCACCAATGCCACTAGCCGATGATGATAAGGAGATGGAACCCCAGGACCCCGAGGAGGAAGATAGTGACTAAGGGAGTCTTCTCACACCTTCTCTTTATAATTTATGTTAGTGCATTGGGAACAATGCTACATTTTAAGTTGGGGGTGTGATGAAAGAACATGCATATGCTTTCCTTTGTTTTATTTTTGTCTTGTTTGAGTTTTTGAATCCCTTGATGTTAGGTTTGAGTTTTTGAATCCCTTTATGTTAAGTCGTTTGTGTTTTATGTCTTGTTAATTCTCTAATATATAAAAAAAAAAAACCAAAAAGATTGTTTGTTTTAGGCATGTTAGAGTAGTAGTTCGTAGTGTGTATTGGTGCCTGAATAATATCTCCTAGGGTTTTGATCTTATTCCTATGATATGATGAGTTGCTCTTATCTCTAACCTATTATTGACTACCAATCTTGTTTTAGACATGTTAAAATTCTTTTGTGCTCTTATCATTATTGGGAAGGAATCACATGTTTTGCACTTTTGTGGATAAGTGACTTAGGGATAATGATCACCATGCTTTAATGCTTTAATTAAGATTGAGACATGCACCTTTTGCACCTAAAATTCTTTTGAGAGAAATACGAGTGAATTCTATCTTTGGAAAGGATTCAAGGCCATGATTGTGAACCCACACTGAGACTTATAGCCTACCATACTTCATTTAACCCTTGTTACCCCTTTTGAGCCTAATAGTCTTTGTTCTTGATTGAACCACATTTTAATCCTAATATCTTATTCTTCTTATTCCACCTTGATCCCTTAATTACCCTCAAGCCTAAACTTTTTATCCATTTGAACAGGGTATTATCTTCATCACTCAAAACCTCATGTTTCTCAAAAAAATTATAAAAAAAAAGGGAAAAGAGAAGGGAAAAAAAAAGAAAGAAAAAGAGAAAAGTTGGCAATACAAGAAAAATATAATGCCAAGGTTCAACAAGAAAAACATCATGATTGCCAAGCAACTAAGTTGGGGTTAACCCAAGGAAAGTGGATAGAAGTAAGGGGTTCCTTAAGTTGAGGGTAAAATTCGAGCTTAAAAGACTTTTCATCACACCCCAACCTTGGCCTTACATTACAAGCTTAAAGAAAGACCTATTGATCCTTAGTTAGTGAAGACTTGTATGGATGTAGAAAGGATGAATGGCGCATTATGGTTGATTGTTGTCCCCTTCTTAATCATGGGATTGGCATGGGGTGAATTAACTCTTTGTTACTTAGCACCCACACACACACTTGATTACTTCCCTTTGATAATAAGAATTGCACAATTGAATGGTTTCTAGTTTGAACCTTGATTGAGTTGTCACTTCTGGGTTAGAGTGAGAGAGAGCAATGATAAGGATTACATGAGTCAAAGGTTTGAGAGTGTAATATTTTGGGTGTCTTTTGTTGTTGTCTTGTTTCGTAGTTTAGTTTAAATTCTTGCTTGGGGACAAGCAAGAGGTCAAGTTGGGGGTATTTGATAACTATCCAATGAGAGTTATAATTGTTAGTGTTTTTATATAGTTTTTAGGACTTGCATGCATATTAGGTAATAGTCTAGCATTAATTTAAAATTATATTAGGGATTTTGTTATTTGATAGCTTAATATTGAAATTTACATACCTTCTAGAACATTTTCACTTATTATTGGTCATTTTTTATTGAAGGTATGAAGATTCAGCTCAAAGAAAACGAAATGTCAAGTTTTAAGACCTATGCTCAAGCGCGCGACCCCATGCTCGAGCGTGGGTTAGTACAGGGAGCTTAAGAAATTGGACAAGGGCCATGCTCAAGTGCAGACCTGCATGCTCTAACGCAACCCATAAAAGGAGGATACTATGAAGTTCATGAAGGCACGCTCAAACGTAGACCTACACGCTCGAGCGTGGCCTCGATAAACAACGAAAATCTATTATTTCGAACCAATCGTTTGGGAGAAGATCTTGGGACATATTTAAACGATTAGAGCACCGTTTTGAAGGTTGTCCAGAGCCACTCAGCAACCCTAATCCTTGTGAAGAACCTTGGAAGCATTAGAGGTGAAGATTGAAGGTTCCTATAACCTAACGGAAGCCGGAGAGATCCGAGTCAACCTATTTTCTACACTTCTTCTGTTATCCATGGATTCTTCATTGTGCTTTTCACTTTCCTTTTCATCTTTTGTCTTTATTTTCATCATGAATTAAGTCCCTCTTGTCAGGGCATTGATGTAGCCACTCATTAACAATTTTAAACTTGTTTTAATGTTATCCAAGTTTCTTTTCTTTGTGATTTAGTGTTATGACTATATTGAATGCTTTTAAGTGCTTGATCACCACTTGAATGATCTGAGGCTTTGCAATTAATCGAGAGAGAAGTTGTGAAGAGAGCTCCAAGTCATAATCACCATAAGTTGAGCGAAAACTAGAGATAGATAAATGCGACTTGTGTGGCCTTTAGGGGTAATCCACGGAGCTTATCTCCCTTAATCTAGGTTGTGCTAAGAGATTAGGCAATCATATTAAGGAGGAGAGAATTACCTAATCTTGAGAGAGACTTGTAGTTAAAATAGGGAGCCCAGCCATAAATCTATAGGAATAGAAAGTGGATAACTGATTTACAAGGATAACAACGTTAAGGAGTAGGTGAAATCAATAGCCCTAACATCTTTGATTAATCAGATTCAACTTAAAACAATTCTTCTGTCTGGTTCTTGAATTGCTCATTTTGAGTTTCTTTTGTTTACTATTGTTCCTCATCCTCTCTACTCAACTTGACACTCAATTAGTTAACTTCGGTACTTGAGCTATCCTCATGGGAATGATATCCTTTTCACTATTTTATTACTTGTACAACCCAATATACTTGCCGGAGCCGCATCAAGGACATAGATTGAACCTCCTCGATTGTTTGTGAATGGACAATGTCTCTATGACATATGGTTTTCTTTATGCAATTAGTATTGGTTTGATTTTAGTATATATTGACAATTTATTTTATATATTTAGTTAATTATGAATACTTTGTTTATAGTTTGATATATCTATCTATTCATGGACGTTTGTTTTGAATTTGAGGAAATTTTTAGTATGCAATTGTTAAATGTTCCGAAACTTTTTTTTTATTTTGAAAAAGATTACGGATTTTATAAATGTTAGGACAAGCTCCGGAACAGTGTTTAAATTATTAGACTGAGTTGTTGAGAAATCTTATTTTGAGTTTGGAAACTTTATTTGATATTTCACTTTTGGAAACTTTATTTGATATTTCACTTTTAAAAACTTTGTGTAACATTTATATTTTTGAAATTTTATTAATATTTATTATTTTAATTTCTATATACTTTGTGGAAGGATTCTCAGTTAATCGGTAGTTAAAGGTTACTGACGCTAGCCTTGGTGCACCTTGGTTTGAATCCAACTAGCAGGGGTGTTGTTAGCTCGATGTGTGTGTGTGTGTGTGTGTGTTAGGCCTACGTACACCGCCAACTTAGTCAGATATAAAAGGGCTAACCCTTAATTGAAAGTTTCTCAAAATTGGAAGCCTTCGTACCTAAATTTTGTATTTGAGAATTCTGTTTTCAAGTTTCTGAAACAATGTTAATTCTTTATATATATGAATATTGTATAGTTATAATGTTGATTATTTATTTATACATTAGTTAAAATGATGATTCCTTATGTATACTTAGCTCAAAATAATGATTCCTTATATATGCATAATTTGCTTTACTTCTAGAGCTTGTCCTCATATGTTATAGATTCATTGTCCCTCATTATGTCGGTTGAACTCACCCCCTTTCCTTTCCTATTTCAGAAATTGGTGTAGCACATGATTCGGTTTCTCCAACTTCTTAGAGTTGCTCCACCCATCCATACGTAGGATCTTGCAACCTAATGAAGTATTTTTTTTTTTTAGGATATTTATAAATATAGACCTCATGGTATTTTTGGGAATTTGCTTCCTTAATGAATAGGTAGTAAATAAAGAGTATAATTGGGAAATATGTAAATGGATGTTGTATACATACAAATATGAATCACACTAGAGTGCTCTAAGAGCCTCAATCTTATATTTGTTGATTAGGTGTCTGATATAGGTTTGGCTAATTTGGAAAAGCTCAAAAAAGAGGGGAAACTCTACCCAAATTTCGGTGAAAATAATTAGGATAGGCTTGCTAGAGGTTGTTACCTCTACGCGCCGGTCACAGCTCTAGACTGGATCGTGACAAATATATATATATATATGAAAAGAGTGTGTTGTTGGAATATTTTTATACCTATATATAAAACCCATTTTTCTTCCTTGGACTAAGTCAAATTAGAAAATACAACCATCAGAAAGGTGGCAAAAAGCTAAATATCAATTATTACACAAAACATATATAAGAAAAGTCACCAAAAATTTTCTCAATCTACGAAGAAAAGTAAATCCTTCATTAGATCAGTGCTTATCACTAGAATAAAAGTAATAATTAATGATATTTAATTTTACTTTCTTCAAGTTTCTTATAATTGTATCTAATATAAGAAGTTGAGCTCATTACAAGTGTTATAGACTACAAATAAAGCCAACAATCTCGTCTCAAGTGTTGCTTGGGGTCTTCAGACCTATAACCTTGCACTTGTATCACTTGCTACATCAAATGCTAAGCCAAAAGTACTAGTTATCAAAATCAGTCTGATATAAGGGGTTGCACCCATGACCAATGTCATCGATTGAGATATTTAAACCTATCTTGAGGGTAGCTCGGGCCAAATGAAAGCAACAAGAATCATAAACAAAGTGATAATATATATATTAAGAACCAGTAATAGGAAGGATCAACTGAATAAACGCTAATAATTAGTTTTATTATATATAAACACTTCCCATCTCCCACTTTTAGCACCGAAAGGTGTTTCTAATTAATAAAGCTTATTATTTACTCTTGAATATATTTCCGGTGAAGAACAAACACGATGATCTTAATTTCAATCTTTTGTATGAAAATATTTATTTTATGAAATATAAAAATATTTTATTAAAAAGATCATTTCAATATAAAAATTACCTATAATTAATTCAATCTTTACTTTTGCACTTACCTCAACGGCTGAGCTTTATATAGTCTTTTGTACATATTTCTACTTATGGTGAGTCTCTTGCAATGGAATTAGGTACTAATCCAACATTTGAATTATGTAATATTTCACCGAAATACTAATTCAAATTACGTATGTGAAAACTGCATATAAATTTAAGTACCATACCAATGATTCTGAATCATATCGAAGGAAAGTAGTCCCCCACATGCTAGGATGAAAATTTACACAAAGGTCATGTGAAGTTAGATGCTGCATGTTGGGTCGAAAAAACTGGATCAGAAGCAGCAAGAGACATAGCCATTGGCTTTTAGATATAGTAATGGAAGGTCTTAATTATCAATACGGGCAATGGTAAGGGCCAAGGGATGTTTAGTGGTGGGGATGAACTCTTTGTCATTGGGTCTATAAATATGACTCTTGGAATGACGTGACTGTGGGTAGGCTGGCCTTAATGTAAGAAGGCGATGAAGGATCCAACGTGGAATTGGACGAGTTTTCTTTGCATGTGTTCAAATTTATGAGCATTGGATGTGGCAATGGCATCATTGTGGTTTGTCTGAGAGTGTGGTGGTTTTTGCACGAAGCTGTTGGATGCTTGAGATTGTAGATAAGGCAGGTTGCAGGGAAAAGGCCACTCTAAGGTGAGCTTAAATGTGTCGGGAATGATTAGTGATACGAAAAAAGTGAAGTACGATTGGTTGACAAACTATATCAACAGTTCGATTGCAACTTTTACGTACCCATGAATAGTTATCTACAAATGTGATTGGTCAGTTATTGATCCGTAACTTTTTGTATTCAACATTTTCGCACTATTTATTAGCATCGCTCATCCTTAAATTATTTAGTGGGTTATAATTATATAATCTAGCCTTAAATTGTTTCATATATCCTCGGCAGAGTGATTTGAAATTGAGGCAGAGGCTTGCTCAATACAATGGAGAAATTTATCAACATGCCATGAGTTTGCTCCCATTAATTGAATTTGACTATTGAAGTAAAACTTGGGTTACATAGCTGCCCAACTTCCAACATTTATTTGACAAAGTCTATGGGCTGAGCAGAGGCGGATCTGTCTGGTAGCAGAGGTCAATGTTGTCACTACGTAACTTGCTTGAGTATCAAGGATTTATTGTTGAAGATAAAATTACTCCAAGCTTTCTTGAGATGGCTATGGTCCAAATCTTTACTTCAACCTTTCTTTTTTTTTTTGTAATCGAGGAATTTGATCTCACTTTACGTACCTTGCAGTCGGAGTATATACCTCATGATGTTATAGAGGTATATTCCTCATGTTGTTATATAAAAATAAATAAATAAATAAAGAAAAAATAAAAACACTTCTTAGTTGTGTTCTTACATTATACGAATAAATCAGCACGACTGTTGTCTATTTACTTACTAAAATTAACTTTTGGCAAGTCCAAAAGGATATCCCAAAGCGATGCCACAATCCACAAGAGTATTGCAAAATGCTTCTCCAATTAAACCTCGTCATCGGGTTTAAGCTCTACATGATCCACTCATTTCAAGAGAACAATATACATGATATCAGTGTCTCCCCATCCATCCCTCCTGTGTTGATAGCTTAGTTGATTAGAATCAGAATCGTAAACAAAAAGTAGCGATTTTCTGCCACTACACCAACTCTATCTTACAACAATGCAATTGTTAGGGATGGCAATGAAACAGATGAGACTGGGTTTTGGTTTAATCTGACTCGGAATTAAAACAATGATCCTCTTTTTTAAGAATGCGATTTATTTATTACTACATCCAATCTCGTTGACATGTTGACTTTTGCATTCCAAAAGCAGAACTGATTTGACTATAAATTGTTACGAAACTAAATTAAAATTCACAATTATTTGATTCACAATTAAAGCGGTTCAAATATATCAAGACTAATAGATAATCATTAATCAATACAAGACTAAAAACATGTCACAAACCTTTTTTTTTTTTTTTTTGATAATTAAAAGAAGGTAACCAGCAAACACCAAGCCAAGTCCTTGCAGTGCATACAAACTAGACAACAGGACATACAATACAAGCAATCAATAGAGAAACAACATACATAAAGACTAACGCCTAGAAGGGACACCCACAACACAATCAATAGAGAGACCTTGGAAACATTATATATCTAAGCATTTAGCACTCATGCAGAATTTCTCCTCTCCTTCTTGCACCCACACGACTGCATGTCTTGCCCTGCTCAAATATCAGATTCCACAAGATCCAGAGAAAAAGGAAATTTTGAGCACCACCCGTTAATCCATTAACCCAATCTCACTTTACACACTTCAAAATCCCAATCCGAGTTGAACCCTCCAAAGACTGCACAGCTGCCATAAAGTCCATACAACAATAAAGAGTAGAGTAAGCCAACTCTTGCACTAGATTTCTTACAACTATAATTGCACACCAACTCTTTACACATTTCCACATTTCTGTATAGAATGGCTAGAGGACAAGGGGATCCAAAAGCAGCGCAGCAACATAATCTTTTAGAAGTTCAAAATTCGTGTATTTATCCTTAAAGTCTACATACAAAAACTCAGTTATACGTGCCAAATTAAGAATACAGCCAAGCACGGGCTTTGGAATATCATCTGACTTGAGACATGCTTCATTTATATCCTTCCAAACATCACTGATATCCTTAAGAATGAGTTTATAGGCCTCCTCTTGTGAAATGCCATATTGCTTCATGCAACATTCCACTGCGGAAGCAACATGTCCCCTTTGCTGCTCAAACTACAAATAATTCAAATCCAAAAGCTGAAATAGATAAGTCGTGTCATTGTCAATATTTATTGAATTAAACCAAAGCAAGCTCATGTCATATGTATAATCACGGCTTTGTTGAATACTTGAATTAATATTGGTTCGAAATGTTTAAGGAAAAGAGTATGAGCCTTTTTATCCTTCTACGAGTTATCACGATAATTTATAAAATCTTCTTTATTAATCGCTAAACATTAAATAATAACTCAATAAATTAATTTAATTTAAATGTGTCAACTTAGTATTCATAATATAATGTGAAAATATCATATCCATATATTTTAAACTAAAATTGAGTATTCATTATTAGTTGTTAGATTCGCCATTGAGGCAATTTTAAGTAGTCAAATTAAGATGTAAAAATCCTTAAAATAAAAAAATTGACAAAAATATTAATAATTCCAAACTATTTAACTAATGTAAAAATTAAAAATAATTTGAAAAAATATTCGGATAAAATATTTTCAAGTGTCATTACAACTAACGAGTTATCAAATCTCCATAAAATTTATAAACTAATTAATTTTTTAAAGAAATTATAGTGATTATTTAGAAAAGGATAAAAGTTGAGTTCTCTTCCCCGGTATTTATATCAAATTGAACAAAAAAAATGTCAGAAATGATCTCAACCTTATGTGAAGCCAAGTCATTCACGACTCTGCCAATAATTGTTACAGCTTTTAGGATTGCGGGATCATTGAAAATCCAGTCAAGCACCTCTTTGGTTGCAAATTCTCCCAGACCAACAAACACTGTGATGATAGGCAGGCATCCAGAAGTTACAACTCCATTAACCTTGTACTCATCATATGTTGGAATATAGCCCTCATGGCACCATTTTGCTTCAACCAAGTAGCCTTGTACCAAGTTCAAAATCTGCAAGTAGAATAATCGAAATACTGATTATTAACTACGTGGAAGTTGCAAAGCAGATATTTTGTTTGAATTAAGGAATTAGGAGCCTACAGCTTGTTTAACATGTTGTAACACCATGCTCAATTTTCCATCCTTTGCAGCCATCAACTCTATTTCAGCACACAGTGCTACAATTGCATTAAACACAACTTTCATGCACTCCGGAAGAGATTTAATGCAACTAATATCCCATCTGAAAAAAGAAGAGATAATCATATAGATGAAACTGTGAAAGTGTGATTATCGTGAGATTGACTTAATAGAAGAATAGCCAAAATAAATTTAAACTCATCATATAAAGACTTTTATTGTCAATCTTCGATTGAGATAACATAATATAAAATTGGTCAATTCTTTTTTACTCAAGTCAACCTTCGGAATGCTTCTGTCAAGAGCTCAAGTTCTTCAACTGTGCCATAGTTATCATAAGTATCATCTAGAAGAGTGAGACATGCAAGTAATTTGCCCACCATCCTTCGCGCAGTGCTATCTTTTGGCTCAAAGGACATTGCTAACGGCCAAAAATATGCCTCAACTACCCTATCTCTAGCATAAGGGACCTTTGTCGCAAAGTCTGATTCTTTCCACCACCTGCAATACCAATAAAAGTTATATCATGTTGATTATAAGTTGATATATAAATATTGTTTAAGAATTAAAGAAACTACTCCCATTTTCATGATCTAATAAAATTTTTAATGTATAGGTATGAAAGTCTTTTTTTTTGGGGGTCTTGCGGTATGAATGTCTATTATGATATGCATACGTCATTGGGCCCCGAATACAATTTAAATAGAAAAAATTAGACTCTTGGACTTGGCCTTCATATTTTCTACTTACCATTAACAAATAGTACTCGGTTATATAGTACTTACTTAGCGATACTGCCAACTTCTTGTTGATGCACTTTCTGTACCATATTGAAGTCTAATTTTGCAAAGGTTAGAAGAACTTTGCTATGGGAAGGATCTTCTTCATAGAAAGTCAAGTAACTCCTTGCCTCTATCCTTGGAACTTCCTTGTGAAGAGGTAAGCTTAAGCTTTGATTGATTTGCGCAGCAAGAGATGGGCTCAATTGATTGGTCATGGACTTAAGATTAGTGTATGTGAAATCAAGTGCTTCGTCTAGTATATCTTCCCCATGAATCCTTAATTGTGCAGCTTCATACAAGCTCCACATTCCTTGAACATCTTTGGCAATTATTTCATTGAACTTTCCTTTGTTGTTCTTGAATTTGTTAAATATATCTGTTATTCACATATTAACTGTCATTAATATATAACATTTCATCTACAACTAATCAGTGCATTTTCACGGTAATGTAAATAGTACACGGACACAATTCTACGTACCTGAAGTAACGTGATATCCTTTTTGCCTGAGCAAACGAAAGACTAATGCAAGAAAGTGAAGGCTACATTCTTCGGTGCTGAGGCTGCTATTGGTAAAATCATTGTGGATTTGTTCTAATGCTTCGTCAATTTCACGTTCAAAATGGTAAGATATTCCCAAACGTTGGATTGAGTCAATGAAGTTTAGCTTTTGTGAGATATTATTACTCGAAGATAGATACATCTTCTTCACTTCTTCTTTATGTATTTGAACTTGCTGCATCATATTTTCATTGACTTCCTGTAAATAGTTACAGGAATGAAATGTTCATAGAGCATTTAAATTTTTAAATGTATATAATAGTTATGATAAAAAAATGTTTCTATTGGAATTCTCTATTGACTAATTACTTGCGTGTATATTTTAGAGGTTTGAAATCAATATGGGAATAGTTGAGGGGATCATATTATTGAAATGCATTATGAAGTTATGTAAGTTTTTGAACAATCCAGTTATTGAGCTTTTTGAATATTTCTAACTGTTTAGTTTTGTACTCATCTTGATTTTTAGATGAACTATGAAAGAAAAATGAACCACTTTTTCTTTCTTTTTATTTTTCAATTCTTTTAGAAAAAAATGAATGCCATGAGTAATGTTCACTATTTTTTATAAAGTCCCACGTAAGTTAAAAGTATAGTCTTGATAGCTTTTATACATACTTAGACAACTCTCTTCTTATGAGAAGATTGTTGTTGGGATACTATTAGAGCCTTAGGCTAAGTCAAATGTAAGGAGTAAGGAGTAATGAATTAGGAAATACAACCATTAAAAAATAAATAAATAAATAAATAAAAAAACAGAAAGTTGAATCCATTATTAGACAAAATCATACATGAATAGTTATGGGAAATTTTCCCAATCCACAAAGAAAGATAAAATTCTTATCGAATAATGCGTACTATTAAGTCAAAAGTTATAACTAATAGCAATGGTATAATTTTATTTTCTTAAAATTCTTAGAATAGGACAACCATTACAAATACTATGAGCCAAAATGTTAAATTCATTGAATATTAAAAGATAGCGCTGGTCAACTAAAATCAACAAATGTCATAAACAAAGTGATGATATATTGAGAACCAGCAATAGGAAGAGCAGGGTTGGAAATGAGTTAAACTAACTCATGAGCTATTTTTGACTCGGTTCCTTAATAGCTTAATAAGCCAAACTCATGAGCTCATAAGTCAAGCTTGAGCTAGAGATTTGATCTCATTTATTAAATAAGCCAAATTTGAGCTTTATTATACTTGACTCATTAGTTCATAGGCTGACTTGATATATATATATATATAATCATATTTTGTTATTATTTTTTGGTGTGTGTATATATATATATATATATATGTGTGTGTGTGTGTGTGTGTGTATTTTTCTTCTTCTTCTTTTTCTTCTTATTGAGACTATGTTCTTATAACTAAATATTTTCTTATTAAGCCAAAAAATACTTAATTTATATCTAATTTGAACTATCTTATTAAATTTGAGCAGTTTGTAAGTTAATTCGAGTTCAATAAGCTTCTAGTAAATTGAGCTCGAGTCTGGAAATTAGCTCACTTTAAGCTGGAGCTTGAGCTTAAGTTCGACCTAATATTAATAAACCGTGAGTTTTAACAAGCTCGGCTCATTTCCACCCCTAAAAAAGAAGCTAAAGGAACACAATAATTTGGTTTTCTTGTTATATATAAATACTTCCCATCTCCTAATTTTAGCTCCGAATGGTGTTTGTATGAAATTAGTACAGACTTTTCTCGACTCTTGAATATATTAATTTCTAGTGAAGAACAAGCACAATGATCTTAGTTTCTCTCTTTTACAATTTATAAAAGAATTTTATTAATTGAAAAGATAATTTCATCATATAAAAACTATTTATAATTTATTCAATCTTTACTTTTACACTTTCCTCAATGGCTGAGCATTTATAGTCTTTTGTACATATTTCTAATTATGTATAGTGAGTCTCCGGCATAAGATTAGATACTAATCCGATATTTAAATTATGCAATATTATATAAGAATAGTACGAAAATAGCATATAAAAATCATACGTATCCTGTTTAATATAATTTCCTATCTTATCGATTACCTTTTGCCACATGGAAGAGAAAAACATTTAAAAAAACGATCAAGAACTTGAAGCAGTTACAAATACGTATATATATTATTATCTTCAACGTGATTGAAAGTGATTACTGGAACGAAAAAGAGACTTCATTTGGAGAGTGATAATTTCCGAAAATAGCAATACTGATCATAGCAATGCATGTCAAAAACTGCGTATATAATTAAACACCATACCAATGTTTCTGAAGCATACTGAATGAAGGTGTCTCCCCAAATGCTAGGACGAAAACTAGGTCGCTTGAAATGAGGTGGTGCCCGTTGGGTCGAAGCCACTGGAATAGAAGCTGCGAGAGACATAGTCAGTGGCTTGGCTTTGAGATAAAGAGTAATGGTACGTAGGTCTTAATTATCGATGGAGAGAGTAATTAAGGGTGTTTAGTGGTGGGATGAAATCTTTGTTATTGGGTCTATATATAAATATAATTCATGTACGGGAGAGGAGTTCAAGCTGACATGATTGTAGTAAGTAGTCAAGCCGCCTGCTAGGAACTTGATTTCACCGTGTGGTTGGAGGAGTTTGCTGTGCATGTGATGTGTTGAAATTTATGAGCATGGGATGAGGCAATGGTTTTTTGACCCAAGAGTGCGTCATGGTGCAAAATAGGCTAAATTTTATAAACTAAGTTATTTATAATTTAGCTTACCTCTTATGGGCATTTGATATGAGAATAAAAATAAGAATGAAAGTTTTATGGATTAAATACATAAGGGTAAAAATTCCATAGATTAAATTAAATTCATGAGTAAAATTATTCATGAATTTAAATCATGAAACTTTTATCTCCATTTTTACTCTCATACCCAATATATAGGCTACATAACAAAAAAAAATTTGTGGATTTCAAACCAATGCGCAATATTTATACTATCTTCTTTTTCAATAATAAAATATTTTACTTCTAATTTTTTTTTTTTCGTAAACAAATATTATAAAAAAAAAAAAGATATAAAAAATTAGTGTGAAAAAGATCGATGTACAACATTAGTCTGCAACGATCAATTTCCATGTTGAAATTTTTTATATTGCTCTACGCAGAGTGATTTTGAATTGAAGCAGAGGCTCACACAATACAACGGAGAAATTTCTTCAATGTGCGATGAGCATGATTCCATTAATTGAATTTAATGATTGAAAGTAAAATATGCATGGGTGGCATAGCCGCCGGCTTAGAACAATTATTTGACAAAGTTTATGTTAGGCAGAGGAGTTGTATACCTATTTAGTATGGAAAATTGATGGGAAAAAAGATCGATGTACAACATTAGTCTGCAACAATCGCTTTCCATGTTGATTTCTTTTATACTGCTCCTGGGCAGAGTGCCTTTGAACTGATGCAGAGGCTTACACAATACAATGGAAAAATTTCTCCAATGTGCGATGAGTATGATTCCATTAATTGAATTTGATGATTGAAAGTAAAATTTGGGTGGCATCGTAGCCAACTTAAAACAATTATATTTGACAAAGTTTATGTTAGGCAGAGGATAGCTGTTACCTGTTAGAGTTAGATGTTGTGTCGCTATGTAAATTGTAGAGTATAAAAAATTTTATTATTGAAGATAAGAATATCCGAGCTTTCCTAAGATGGCATCTGGTCCAAATCTTTACGTCAACATTATTTGTAATGTAGGAATTTCAATCTCAGTTCAAGTACGTTGTAGTTAGGGTAATTAATCTGATTCGCACATAAAAAATTATAGACCAAATAACTCATGATGTTACAGAAGCGATGTCACAATCCACAAGGACGTTGCAAAACGCTTCTTGAGTTAGACCCCAACATTGGACGGAGTCCCTACAAGACCAAGTAAATCGATCATCTCAATTGAAAATTTTACATGATATTATCATGTGTTAATTTTTATCATTGATTAAGAAGATAGGGCTAAATATATGACCTACAAAAATATCTATCAATGATAAAAATCAACACATGATAAGATTATATGAGATTTTCAATTGAGAGATTCATTCTCATGAGATCTACCCATGTAAGTAATATTATTTATACTTCTTTTTTTTTGGGATTTTATGCTAACTCATTCATCATTCATCATTAAAAAAAAATTAAAATAAGAAAGCCATCATTTTTAATGGTGGACGATGGATGAGTTGGTATGATGTCCTAGATAAGAGAAGTACAAATAACATTTCTTGTAATTTCTATTGTTTTATAAGTAGCATAGATTAAGTCATATTACCTCCGTCTTGAAATAATTGTTTACTTTTGAAATTTTGCTTATTTACATACAACTGTCCATTTAGAAAATCTAGACAATATTCATTATTATTTTTTTTAGTCATACCCCTATTAAATAAAGGAGAGAGATAGTAGAAAGAGATAATTAAGAAAGAGAGAGAATTAAGTAAGGACAATTTTGTAAAATGCACATAAATTTTTCTAATATTGAAATTATTTCAATCATTTCATTAATTCATGTGCGTATTTTCAGCTGGATAGTTATTTCCAAATGGAGGTAGTACAACATATAAATATTTTCTTGTCTCGAAAACATTTCATTAAGAATTTCTTGTCACAAAATATAAGAAAATAGCAAAGAAAACAATTAAACTAACTGATTTATCCAATGCAAGATTGACAACATGTCACAAACTTTTTTTTTTTTTTTTGATGAATAAAGAAGGTACCTGGCAAACACCAAGCCAGGTCCTTGCAGTGCATTCGAATTAGACAACAAGACAACCAAACAATCAACAAAGAAACAACATACATATATAAAGACAAACGCCTAGAAAGGACACCAACAACAAAATCAACACAGAGACCTAAAAACATGCATTATATATCTACGCTTTCAGCACTTATGCAAAGTTTCTCTTCTTCTTTTGGCACCACACCATTGCATGTCTTGCCCTGCTCAAATACGAGCTTCCATAAGATCAAGCAAAAAGGGAAATTCTGATGAGCACCACTCACTAATCCAATAACCCTATCTCAATTTTATTTGACACACTCACAAAATACCAATCTGGGTTAAACCCTTCAAAGGCTATTTGGTTTCACAGCTGCCATAAAGACCATACAACAACGAAGAATAAAGAAAGCCAACTATGGCACTAGATTTTGAATAACTATAATTGCACATCAACTCTTTACACATCTTCCACATTTCTCTATAAAATTGCTAGACGACAATGGGATCGAAAAGCAATGCAACAACGTAATCTTTTAAAAATTTGCAATTTGTTATTTATCCTCAAAGTTTGCATACATAAATTCGGTTATACATGTCATATTAAGAATATAGCCAAGCATGGGCTTTGGGATATCATTTGACTAAAGGCGTGGTTCATTTATATCCTTCCAAAAATCGCTGATTTCCTTTCAACTACGAAAGCAACATGTTCCCTTTCTTTTTGATAATTGGATAAGGCTCAACTCTCACAAGAGAGAGGAGCAAATGTAATATAATCCAAAAAGAAAAGCACAAAACACGAGACACAGTTCCTTAAAAATGCAACACAAATGCACAAACCACTGTACTTGAAACTCGATACAGTCGCCTGAGCTACCTCGAGACCAAAACTGTCAACATTTCTTGCACATGTTCATCTTCAAGGAACCACCTAAAGGACCCTCTGCCTTTCTCCGGCCGCCAGTGTACCACCCAGGTAGGTCTGTGACAACCAATGCACCATTGTTGGAGACCACAAACAAAACACCCATGACAGAACCATGAAAACCAACCCAACAAATAGGGAAAACCAATGAAACAACACTGCTCAGTCCTCCGCGACAGCCAAAACGTGAAAAATCAAACTGTAAAATCCACAACATCACAAACATGAAGCAAACCCAAAACACAAAAAGAGAATGAACATGGAACGCCACTGAAACATGATCACAACCCACTGGAGAACAACCACCACCACGCAACCTTCTTTGTAACAGAATCAAAGCTGCTAAAAAACATCCATCGCGCTCTGCCTAGCCTCCAAGCCAATGAGTCGTAGCCACCCGCAACATCAGGCCACCTAATGAGCCTCGACACAGCGCCACCTCTGGAGTTGTGTCGCAGGCGGACCTGCTGTTGGCCATTGTCGCTAAGCAACATGTTCCCTCTACTACTCAAACTACAAATAATTCAAATCCAAAGCTGAACTAGATAAGTTGTGTCATTGTCAATATTTATTGAATTAAACCAAAGGGAGCTCGTGTCATATGTATAATCCTGGCTTTGATAAATTAATATTGGTTCGAAATATTTAAGGAAAAGAGTATGAGTCTTTTATCCTTCTACAAGTTATCACCATAATTTATAAAATCTTCTTTATGAATCCGTAAACATTAATTAATAACTCGATAAATTAATTTAATTTAAATGTGTCAACTTAATAATCATAATGTTATGTGAAAATATCATATTCATATATTCTGAAGTAAAATTGAGTGTTGATTATTAGATGTTAGATTCATCATTCAGGCAATTTTAAATAGTCAAATTAAGATGTAAAAATCCTTAAAATAAAAAATTGGTAAAATATATTAGTAATTCTATACCGTTTAACTAATGTAAAACTTAAAAGTAATTTAAACAAATATTCGGATAAAATATTTTGAAGTGTCATTACAACTAACAAGTTATCAAATCTCCATAAAATTTATAAACTAATTAATTTTTTAAAGAAATTATAGTGATTATTTAGAAATGGATAAAAGTTGAGTTCTCTTCGCCAGTATTTATATCAAATTGAACCAAAAAAAAAAAAAAATTGTCAGAAATGATATCTACCTTATGTGAGGCCAGGGCATTCAGGAGTCTGCCAATAATTGATACAGCTTTTATGATTGTGGGATCATTGAAAATCCAGTCAAGCACCTCTTTGGTTGCAAATTTTCCCAGACCAATAAACGCTGTGATGAAAAGTGGGTATCCAGAAGATCCAACTCCATTAACCTTGTACTCATCATATGTTGGAATATATATATCCCTCATGGCACCACATTGCTTCAACCAAGTAGGCTTGTGCCAAGTTCAAAATCTGCAAGTAGAATAATCGAAATACTGATTATTAACTACGTGGAAGTTGCAAAGCAGATATTTTGTTTGAATTAAGGAATTAGGAGCCTACAGCTTGTTTAACATGTTGTAATACCAAGCACAATTTTCCACCCTTTGTCAACTCTATTTCTACACACAGTTCTACAATTGCATTAAACACCATTTCAAGCACTTTGGAAGAGATTCAATGCAACTAATATCCCATCTAGGAGAGAGAGAGAGAGAGAGATAATTATATAGATAAAAACTGTGAAAGGGAAATAATCGTGAGATTGATTTAAGAGAATGGCTAAAATAAATTTAAACTTATCATACAAGGAAGTGAAGACCACCTTCTTTTGTGATGAGGTTATTGTTGGTAAAGCTATTGTGGATTTGTTCTAATGCTTCGTCAATTTCATTTTCAAAATGATAAGATATACCCAAACGTTGGGTTGAGTCAATGATGTTTAGATTTTGTGACATATTATTACTTGAAGATAGGTACATCCTCCTCGCATCCTCTTTATGTATTTGAGCTTGTTGCTTCATATTGTCATCGACGACTTCCTGCAAATAGTTACAAGGAACGAAATGTTCATAGAGCATTTAAATCTTTAAATATATAATTGTTATGATTGAAAAAAAAAAATCACTAATGTATGAGAAGAGTGCTGCTAGAATATTTTTATACCTCTATATAGAATCCTTTTTGTCATTTTAAAACCATGAAAAAGGTGGCAGAAAACTTGATATCCATTATTAGACAAAAGCAAATAAGAAAAGTTACCAAGAATTTTCTCAATCTATGAAGAAAAATAAAATCCTTTATTGGATCAATATTGATCACTAAGGGCAAAAGTTATAACTAATAGTAAGAATATTTTTTATTTCTTTTAAGTTTCTCACCGTATCTAATATAAGAAGTCTATTGAATTTTAATGATAATATCGGCTTAATAACGTCAACAATCTCTCCTCAAGTGTTACTTGGCAGTTTCGAACCTATAATCTTACACTTATACCACTTGCTAGATTGAATACTTATTATTGGGCAAAAAATAATAGTTTTGGCAAAGATGTCATTTTATTTCCTTAATTGGATCGAGTTTCTCGAAATTACATCTAATAGAAAGGGTTGTATCTATTTCAGGTACCATGGGTTTAGATATGAAACCTATCCTGAGAGTAGTGCTAGTCAAATAAGAGCAACAAATATCACAAAAGTGATAATATTATGAGAACCAGTAATAGGAAGGATCAGCTGAATAAATGCAAAAGTTTAGTTTTATTATATATTAACTTCCCATCTCCCAATTTTGGCACTAAAAGGTGTTTCTAATCAACAAGTAAAGGTTGTTCTATACTCTTGAATATATTTCGGGCAAAGAACAAGCAGCACTGATCTTAATTTCTTTCTTTTATATATAAAAAAATTATACTAAAAAGATCATTTCAACATATGAAAATTAACTATAATTTATTCAATCTTTACTTTTACACTTACCTCATCGGCTGAGCTTTATATAGGCTTTTGTGCATATTTCTACTTATGGTGAGTCTCTTGCATTGGAATTGGATACTAATCCAACACTTGATTTATGTAATATTTCACAAAAATTATGTGAAAACTGCATATATAATTATCTACCGTACCAATGATTCTGAATCATATTGAAGGAAAATATCCCCCCAAATGCTAGGACGAAAATTTACACAAGGTCGTGTGAAGTCGATGCTGCATGTTGGGTCAAAGAAACTGGATCAGAAGCTGCAAGAGACATCGTCATTGGCTTTGAGATATGGTAATGGAAGGTCTTAATTATCAATATGGACTATGGTAAGGGCCACGGGGTGTTTAGCGGTGACCGGTGAGGGTGAACCCTGTTATTGGGTCTGTAAGTATGATTTCATCTCATGGAATGCGAGAGGAGTTGATGCACGTTCTGCTGACGTGCTTGTGGGCAAGCCAGCCACAATGTAGGAAGGTGATGAAGGATTCAACGTGGAATTGGACGAGTTTTCTTTGCATGTATTCAAATTTATGAGCATCGGATGTGGCGATGGCGTGATTGTGGCTTGTACGAGAGTGATGCAGAATTTTTGCCCGGAAGTGGAATGCTGGAGATCGGAAGATGAGTACCGTTATTTGTACATGTGGTTGAGAAATCCAAATACTATACATTCTCAAATAAAAATAATATATATTATCTTATTTTGGTACATTAGTATCTCAATACTCAAGTGTGAAAGATGACATTGGAAAATAAGGCATGTGACATAGATGTTTGAAAAACATTTTCCTTGGAAGATAAAGCAAGTGACATGTGAGAGATTTTTAGATGGTCGAGCAAGAAAAGAATTTTGCTATATACCATTCATGATTTAACACATTAATTTTATATAATTATTATCTCCCATTTTTTATATATTTTTAATATAATATCTGATATCTATGTCAAGTGATAAATGATACAGAACAAATGAAAAATTTTTGTTTTATACTATTTATAATTTAACATATTAGCTAGTAAAAAAAATGATTTAATATACTGGTTTTTGTATACCATCAATGTCTCTCATTGCTTACATTTTTACTGTAATAATTGATATGTCAAGTAATGAATAATACAGAGCAAAATTTTTCTCTTACTCTAAGAATATCTAAAAATTTCTTATAAGAAAAACCTACTCTATTGTAAAATTGAAAGTGATGGATATCCACCTTAAATTATTTAGTGGCTTGTAATTACAATCTACCCTTAAATTGTTTCATGTATCCTAGGTTGAGTGATTTGGAAATTGAGGCAAAGGCTTACACATTACAACGGAGAAATTTCTCAACATGCAACTATGTAGCATCGATTCAGTAACTTTCCACCATTTCTAGTATCTAGGATGGATCCTGTCCAATACGGACACGGATACGGATATGCCCAAATCCGTCCTAGTGGAGTATTTTCATTTTAAACTTTCTTTAATACAAATTTTGTGTATTAGGCTGGACACTGCAAAAAAATAGCTACAACTAAAAAAGACACAACACAATAGATCTAACTGATGTCTGCAACTTCCGATGAGCACCAAGTATATTGAGTTGAGCTTGTATGGGAATGATTGTGAGTTTTATCCAAAGCTTCATAATACTGATGCCAAAAGGACAGAGGTTTGTGATGTAACTGCCAAAAAGATTGAGTTTTAACGAAGGTGGTAAAAGACACACGAACAACGGCGGTGGTTTCTGGGCAAAGAAGACTACACGGAATTCAAAAAGGAGGAAACTGTATTTATATTTATTATACTTAACTAAGGGAAAGTTTTTTTTTGGCCCAGTAGAAGTGATACAAGGACAAGGTGATTAGAGATTCAATAAAAAAAAAAAAAAATTGGCATTTTTGAATATATATATAAACATATCCTGTATCTTTCAATTTAGAACTTTAACGTATAACGTATCAGTATCGAATCATATCGTATCATATTTTATCTTGGTGCTTCATAGACATGCCATGAGTTTGCTTCCATTAATCAAATTTGACTATTGAAGTAAAACTTGGGTCCCGCGGCTGCCCACAACATTTATTTGACAAAGTCTATGTTGGGCAGAGGAGGATGTATATGGCATAGCAGAGTTCAATGTTGTCGCTATGTATATTGTTTGAGTATCAAGAACTTTGTTGTTGAAGATAAAATTATTCCAAGCTTTCTTAAGATGGCTGTGATCCAAATCTTTATAGTCGACTTTATTTGTAATGCAGGAATTTTATCTCACTCAAGTACCTTGTAGTTAGGATAATTAATTTCACACATAAATGATAAAGGTATATACCTGATGATGTTGAGAGAGAGGGAAAAAAATAAAAATAAAAGCACCACCCCATGGTTGCGATCTCACATTGAGTTCTCCATTATTTTTTTTTTAAAAAAAAATTCAACAAAAAATTCCGCACTAGTGCCGAATTTTCTACCACTAATAAAAAAGACCAATCTTTTTTTCAAAAAAATTTATTTCATATTTAGCGGCGGAAAATGATGTGAACAGTTTTGTTGTTGTTCATTTTAGCGGCAAAAAAATCTTCCACTAAATTTAAAGTATTTTTTTTCTTTTTAAAATTTGACAAAATATTCATCGTTAATTAAAAAGATCGTTTTAAATTTTTTTCTTTCACATTTACCAGCAAAAAATCTGCTGTTAATAAACATTTTTTTTGTAGTGATAAAATTTTAAAATCTAAACAGAAGCTATCAAATGATTAGAATTAAATTTTTATTAGAATTTAAGGCTATAGTAGTCTTTTAAGTTTTAAGTTTTATAAAATTATTTTATTAAAAAGATCATTTTTTTCATATTAACTTATAATTCATTCAATCAATACTTTTACATTTAGCTTTTTATAGTCCTTTGTACATATTCTTTCTATGGTGCGTCTGTTGCATAGGAATAAGATACTAATCCAAATTTGATATTATGTAATACTTCATAAATGCTACGAGAATATACGGCAATAAGACTCAAATCTATGCATATACGTAAAAACTTCATATGTAAATAAACACCATACCAATGATTCTGAATCATATTGAAGGAAAATATCCCCCCAAATGCTAGGACGAAAATTTACACAAGGTCGCTTGAAATCAGGTGGTGCACGCTGGGTCGAAGCAACTGGAACAGAAGCTGCGAGAGACATAGTCAGTGGCTTTGAGTTTCAGGAATGGTAATGGAAATGGTTGGTCTTAATTATGAATGAAGATAGTAAGGGCCAAATGCCAATGGGTGTTTAGCGGTGGGATGAAATCTTTGTTATTGGGTCTATATATATAGGATTCATGTAACTGGAGATTGATGCGGGTACTGGTGATGTGATTGTAAGCAGGTCCGCAGCCAAGTGGCAACTAAGGTGATCTCAACGATGGAATTGGAGGTGTATAATTGCTGTGCATGTGAGGCAATTAGGTGACTGCTGTCTTAATGTTTGATGTAATCTGTCCGTTTGCTCCCCACTTTGATGGATGTTGAGCTTGTTACCAATTTAAAAATTTTGTGGATCTCATATTATTAACTGTAAGTACATCACTTAATTACTTGTTATACAATATATTTTTTATCAATCTAACTACTGAATTATAATTACCTATTATAAAGATTATTCGGACTAACTTTTATAAAAATTAAACATCAATAAAAATATAATATAAAAAATATATATTAAACAATTTTAGAATGATATAAAATTTTATAGTTATGATCAATATATAAGATATGAACTTTTAATTTGATGGTGGGTTTGGTAAAAATTTATCCTAACAAAAAGTTATTGAATTAGTGTAAAAACAGATCGATGTACAACATTACTCTGGAATGATCATTTTCCATGTTGAAATATATATATATATACATACATACACATATATATATATACATATATATATATATATATATATATATATATATATATATATATATATATATTGCCTAACATGCCTAACTGTCACTATGACTCTTGATAATGTTAAATTGGTAAGTTGATGGCATAAATTATAGACTTATATGGTGTAACAAGTGAATTAATCTTACTCAACTAATTTAATACTACTTACTGGACCATATGTTTTGGTTAGTTAATTGTTTTCCATAGATTTTGATTTTTGGGTAAATTGGTGAAACCTCAGGATAAGGAATTTGGGGATTTTTATGTTTTGAGGTATCTTGGGTTAATTCCTGACTCTACAGGTTAATGGATATATGAATGGGTTTTGGTGCTGGATTCCCCTAAGTAGCAATTGAGGCTCCGGGACACCATAATCTCCAACCATTATTTCTTAGTTTAGTCCATGAGTGATAGTATATTTATAACTTATTACATGCTCTTATTTCCCCAAATATATGTTTTGACTACTACTCGTTTTCTAACTGAACTTTTAAAGCCACTTATATTATTATTATGTTATCTAGTTCAATATATCTGTAGATGGGACAAGTATTTTGAGAATTTGCTCTCCAATGCTCCAATTTAGTTTAAGAATTTCCTATATTGTTATCAATTGATGTTTGAAATTTGATTATCTAAATGCTTTGAAACTGACATTAGGGGTGTTTATAACCCGGCCCGGCCCGAAGCTTGTTGGGCCGGATTCGGGTTATGAAAATTGACCCGGTATGTTTTTCAGGCCGGGTTCGGGTCATGTTTCGGGTTGGCCCAACCCGGCCTGAGTTAAATAGTTATTTAAAAGTTTTATTTTTTAAAAAAAATTAGTGATAAATTATAATATTTTTGTATTTTAATCAATACATTTTATATAACATGATACTATTTTTATCTTGATATAATTTGTTTTGAAATATATATTGTAAAATATTTTTTGAATTTATTTTTTACTTCTAGAATTTTATTATTTCACTATATATAATGTCTAAATCTTTATATGTTATATAAATACCGGGTTGATCCGGTATAACCCGGTCATTAATCGGGTTGTTATTGGGTCAGGTTCGGGTTCAAAGAAATGACCCGGTCTTAAAATAGGGTCGGGTTCGGGTCTAACTTAACCTGGCCCGACCCGTCCTTTGTATACCCCTAATTGACATGATGTTTCAAATTGATATTATAAACTTGAATGATAGAAATTATAGATTTTGTTATAGTAAGTTTAGAAATTGATTTCCATACACTATTTCTAACTTTAATATTATTGGCATGATTGATAAAGTTTTGATTTGGTATTTTAGATTCTAAAATTTGATATGTTTGAGAACTCTATCGTATTCTAATATTATAGGAGTTTCAGAATCTGATGAATTTGATTTCTGAAATAAAGTTGTTTAATAACTCTATTCGAGTTTTGGATAAATGGTTTTCTTTATGGGAGGGATCTTTAATAGAACTACACGCTAATGACAGTAGATGTTAGTCCTGGATGCACTTTGGTTTGGCAAACCCAACTAACAAGGGTGTTGTTGGCCCGACATAACGGCCACACGTCCGACTTTGTTTGTCGATCCTTCAGCATAGGACCATTGGTGAGATATCTATTCTCGTTGATTCTCTAGGGACGTCCATTGGTGAGATGTATCTGTTCTGTTCTATTCTGTTCTGACTCTGTAATTGAGACCTCTATCTCTAAACATTAGATATTTTGAACCTAGTTTTAGCCCCGTCTTTACAATGGGTTTCGGTGCCTATGTACTTAAATTACCAATCTTTGGAAGTACTAATTTATTAACGATGAATTTTTGTCACAAATTTTGTTTTAATTTTCATCTTATCTTGTTCCGGTTTAATGCATCATGTTTGATTTGAAATATATATATATATATATATATATATAAGATGAGAATATTGTTCTATTGAATATATTTATTTTATGAAAAACTCGTGCTTGCACTTATCCCACTTCTCGTTATAAGTATATTATCTCTCATTAAGTCTGTTTGACTTATTCCTCACTTTTTCTCTATTTCAGAGCTAGGTATACGCTCTGAGTGGTTCGTCTCAATATTTAAAAGTATAGAAGCTCCACGAGCTCGATACACTAATCTTTGTGGGCCTCCAGGTTGTCATTGTATGTTGAACTATGCATAGCTGTGTAATTATTTGTAAATATCTTTAGTTATACTCCATAAACCATCGGCAAGGTCTAGCTTCTGTTGTAATATATATAGTCGTAATAGACTTTGTCTTGAAAAAGTGTATCCACACCTGTCCATGTATGTTTTGCATGTTCCAAACTTTGGCAGCATTTTGAGAATACTTGTTGTTCTTGAGTTTGTATTCTAAGTATTGTTGATACTTTGGTTCTGTAGTTGGTCTATATTAGGGACTTTTTGTATTTTGGGAATGCCTAGTTTTTAGGGGAAACTCTGCCTATTTTGCAAGAAATTCTTGAGTTGGCTTGCTAGGGAGTCGTGCTTCCTAAGCGTCGGTCACGGCCTAGTTGGGTCGTGATATCAACTTTCTTTAATGAGTTTTGAACAACTTTCTCTGACTATTCAAGATCTTTTATTGAATCTTTAAGAATTTCTACTGAGTCTTCAACATATTCATATCCCTCCTCCAATGAGTTTTCCACTACCTCTATTTATTCAAATATGTCCATTAAATCTTTACCAAAGAAATGTACAACAATCATTAACAATATCAACAACAATAGAATTAGTAATATTGTTATGGAAAAATTAAAATTAGTAAAATAGCTTTTTGAAAAAATAAACCTAGTGGTGGCACAGTGATAGGTCAGTAACAACAGTGCATAGTCGATGGTAGTGGCTAAAGGTGGTTTGGGAAGTGTGGAAGAAAGAGAAAAGGTGCAAAAAAAAAAAAAGTGAAGAGAGAGAAGGAACAAGTGAGGGAAGAGGATGAAGAAGGTGGTGGATGGAGGAGGTTGTGAGAGGTGTGGGAAGAGGAGGAAAGGAGAAGAGAAGAAGGACAAAAAAGAGGAAAAGTGTTAATAACGTAAAAGTTACTTTGTGGTTCAGATCAATTATAAATTTGGTTGCGGCAGATTTTTTAATTTTTGCAGCAGCTACAAGATCCTTTTTTGGTTTTTTTAATTTTTGTTTCTTAAAATCATCTGACATAATTAACGACAGAGCCAGTGCAAACATTATGAATTTTTTTTCTCTTTTTTTTTAAAAAAAATTGGTTATGTGAGCCGCTGCAAATATTTTTTTGAATCGACAGCGGCAATTGCCCTCGCAAACTAGTTGACATATCTTTATTTATTTTTTTTACCTTTAGAAATACATGTAATCATTAATAGTAGCAAACATTTTTTCAATTAACAACTGGTAAACAAATCTTTTTTTATTTTGAAGCTCACTAATAATTAGCAGTGACAACTCAGTAAATCTTTTGAAAAATTAGCAGTGGCAAGAAGACACTCTCAAAAAGAGAGGAGGGAAAGATACATGATCACTATATCTCAAAAAACAAAAACTAAGGCAAAAGACAACACCACCCCAAATACATACTCACACCCAAGATCTAACCCCATATTACATATCATCAAACAAAACAGAACGCAGCAAAGAGTAACACTTGGCTTCCCGATAAATCAACGTCCCTAGTAAGGAAATCCCTACTTGTGCTCACCATTTCCAACCAACAAAAAAACACGAGTAACACACTATTTCCTCATGAGAAGCAATCCAACAACCATAGTCTGCTATGGCCAACTTCCACCAAAGAGAAGCACCAAAATCACCCCTGCGGTACATACAGCCCGATTCAATGACTTAACTAATAAAATCCTCTTTAACCACCTCCCATGGAACCTTGCACTTTTCCAATCCTTTATCTTTTCCATCCATTTTCCGTTAGCCTGTCTCATTTTTAGGACTTCAACTGAAAAATTAAAGTAGGTAAACAACAAACCTTGACATTTTGGCACCATGTTCTGTGTTAGTTTGTCTGTTCCAAAGGTTTACTTGCGTGGCCCACGTTCTATAACAGATCCCACTTCCCCATCATGAAGTGATTATGCACACAAGGCTCACCAAATATCTAAAGCTTGAGATTTCATCTCCCTGACCTACTTAACTACTCCTTCTTCCTTATCAACTCTCATGAGATAATGCACCCAGCACTTGCTCAACCGTTACCGCCAACCACCCAATTGTTTCCCAAAACCTCCTTGACTATTGCGTCTTATAGAGTTTTCTCCCTTTCCCTTTCTCCTAAGGAATCTCTGCTTCACCGTTTTGCCCCCCTTTTTTTGCTCCACATTCAACTTGGATTATGCTCTCAGCACAGCATCTTCATCATTAGCCCCCAGACACCCACTGATTTTCCTAGGTCCCATGTCCTCCTCGCATATATTTTACCTTGCATGATCATTAGCCGGCATTCGAGGATGTTGGGGATCTTCATGATTGTTTCCTTTAATATGGGGATCATGATTCATGAGGTGTGTTACAGATTTTGTACTAGGAACCGTTCCCCCCTTAATGAGATCCAGTATCAACCAAGAGATTTTCAGGGGATCTTTCCTATATAACGGGAGATTTGGAGGTATCTCTGGATAGGTCCCGGTCATTAATGTCAAGATTAACCCCAAGTCTATGGAACAACCATAGATTCGGCCTCATCCGTTTTTGGGTCGAGTTTAAAAAGTCCATGGAACTAGTTCAGTAATTAATATATATATATATATATATATATATATTATTTTATGTCTCAAAAACACTTTATTAAGAATTTCTAGTAAATATAAGAAAATACTAATGGAAACAATTAAAGTAACGGACAATTACACATCTTCCGCATTTCTGTATAAATTGCTAGATGACAATGGGATTTAAAAGCAGTGCAACAACGTAATCTTTTAAAAGTTCTCCGTTCGTGTATTTATCCTCAAGGTTTTCGTATGTAAACTCAGTTATACGTGCCAAATTAAGGAAACAATCAAGCACGGGCTTTGGGATGTCATCTGACTTGAGACATGCTTGATTTATATCCTTCCAATAATCTTTGATTTCCTTGTGAATGTGTTTATAGGCCTCCACTTGTGAAATGCCATATTGCTTCATGCAACATTCAACTGCAAAGGCAACATGTTCCCTTTGCTGCTCAAGCTACAAATAATTCAAATCCAAAAGCTCAATTCATGTCGTTGTCAATATTTATTGAATTAAACCAAAGCTAGATCATGTCACACATTGTCAATATTTATTGAATTAAACCAAAGCTAGATCATGTCACATAGATAATCATGGCTGTATTGAATTAATATTCGTTCAAAATATTTAGGGAAAATAGTATGAACCAACTTAAAGTTTTATCCTTCTACAAGTTATCACCATAATTTATAAAATCTTCTTTATTAATCCCTAAACTTCAATTAATAATTCAATAAGTTAATTTAATTTAAACGTGTCAACTTACTAATCATAATATCAGGTGGAAATATATTATGCATATATTTTAAAGTGAGATTGAGTATTGATTAATTTATTTGTTAGATTCACATTTTAAGCAATTTTAAACAGTTAAATTAATATCTGAAATCTTTTTTAAAAAAACAAATTTGTTTTTAAATTTATATTAACAAAATATTAATAATGCTATACCATTTAACTGATGTAAAAATTAAAAAAATAATTTCAACAAATACATAGATACAGTATTCACAAGAGTCATTACAACTAATGAGTTAAATCTAATCTCCATAAAATTTATAAACTAATTAATTTTTTAAAGAAATTATAGTGATTATTTATAAAAGGATAAATTTCAGCTCTCTTTCCCTTTTTTTTTTTTTTTTTGACATGGCTGTCTTTCTCAATATTTTTATCAAAATCAACGGAAAAAAATATTAGAAATGACTGTCTACCATGCGTGAGGCTAGGTCATCCGTGAGTCTGCCAACAATTGATACAGCTTGTACAATTTTTGGATCGTTGAAAATCCAATCAAACACTTCTTTGGTTGCAAATTCTCCAAGACCAATAAACGCCGTAATTTGAAGCGGGAATGTAGAAGATACAACTCCATTAACCTTGTACTCATGATATGTTGGAATGTAGCCCTCGTTGCCCCATTTTGCTTCAACCAAGTAAGCTTGTGCCAAGTTAAAAAACTGCAAGTAGAATAATCAAAATACTAATTAATTAACTAAGTGGAGGTTGCAAAGCAGAATATTTTGTTTGAATATTAAGGAATTAGAAGCCTACAGCTTGTTTAACATGTTGCAACACCAAGCTCGATTTTCCACCCTTTGCAGTCACCAACTCTATTTCATCCCATAGTTCTACAATTGCATTAAATACCACTTTCATGCACTCCGGAAGAGATTCAATGAGAATTATATAGATAAAGACTGTAAAGGTGAAAGAATTGTGATATTGAATTAGGAGAATGGCTATAATAAATTAAAACTCATCATGTAAAGATTTTTTAAGTCACTTTTTTTTTTTTGAACTTTCTTTTGAAGTCTTTCTTTGATTAAGATAGCATAATATAAAATTGATCAATTCTTTTTTACTGAAATCAACCTTTGGATTGCCTCTGTGAAGAGCTCAAGTTCTTCAACTGTGCCATAGGCATCATAAGTATCGTCCAGAAGAGAGATACATGCTATCAATTTGCCCATAATCCTTCTCGCAATGCTATATTCAGGCTCAAAAGACATGGCTAATGGCCAAAAGTATGCCTCAACCACCCTATCTCTAGCGTACGGGACCTTTGTCGCAAAGTCTATTTTTTTCCACCACCTGTAATACTACTACAAGTTATATCATATTGATTATAAATTAATAAACAAATATTGTTTAAGAATTTAAGGAACTACTTCCATTTTTATGATCTAATAAAACTTTTAAAGCATAGGTATGAAAGTCTGTTATGATTTTTTTAGCTTTTTTGGTGTTTTTTTTTGGGTCAGCAAAGTCTATTTTGATATGAATACTTCATTGGGAAACAAATAATAAGAGTTGGGCTTGGCCTTTTTAAGCCGAAAGCAACTAAGAAATTTAAACTCTTGGACTTGGGCTTCATATTTTCTACTTTCCATTAACAACGAATATAGAGTTTAGTACATGGTTATAGACCTATAGTACTTGTATTGACCCAAAAAAAAGAAAAAAGAGTTATAATACTTGTTGACCAAAAGAAGAAGTCATAGCACTCACTTGGTGATATTGCCAACTTCTTTTTGATGCTGTTTCTGTAGCATATTAAAATCTAATTTTGCAAAGGTTAGAAGAACTTTGCTATGGAAAGGATCTTCTTCGTAGAAAGACAAGTAACGCCTTGTCCCTATCCTTGGAAATTCCTTGTGAAGAGGTTGCCCTAAGCTTTGATTGACTTGAGCAGCAAGAGGTGGGCTCAATTGATTGGTCATGGACTCGAGATTTGTGTATGTGAAATCAAGTGCTTCGTCTAGTATATCTTCCCCATGAACCCTTAATTGTGCAGCTTCATACAAGCTCCACATTCCTTGAACATCCTGGGCAATTATTTCATCGAACTTTCCTTCGTTGTTTTTGAATTTGTCAAATGTATCTGCTACCCACACATATTAACTATCATGAATCTGTAACTAATTGCTAGTGCAGTTTCTTGGTAATGTAATTAGTACACGGGCATAGTACTACATACCTGATGACATGTAATGTCCTTTTTGTCTGAGCAAACGAAAGAGTAATGCAAGAAAGTGAAGGCCACCTTCTTTTGTGATGAGGTTGTTGCTGGTAAAGCTATTGTGGATTTGTTCTAATGCTTCGTCAATTTCACGTTCAAAATGATAAGATACACCCAAACGTTGGATTGAGTCAATGGTGTTTAGTTTTTGTGAAATATTATTAATTGTAGACAGATACATTTTCTTCACTTCCTCTTTATATATTTCAGCTTGTTGCTTCATATTGTCATCGACCTCCTGCAAATAGTTACAGGGAATGAAATGTTCACACAGCATTTAAACTTTTTTATATGAAATTGTTACGATATAATATTGTTTTTATAGGACTCCAATATTAATTAGTTGTGTGTGGTTCGAAATCCAAATTGCTCTAGGAATAGTTGAGAGATCATGTTATTGAAGACCGCAACTTATGTGCTCTTCGCCGGTAGTGTGATATAACTTGCAATCAAACAGTAAAGATTATTAGTGTATTGATATATCAATCATATGTGATGTATTGTAATAATTTTTTAATTTTAATCAAACTTTAAAGATGTAGTTGGATGCATTTTGAAACTTTCCAAATTTATCACCGTGATGCTAGAATTATGGTGAATATCTCATAAAAAAATTGTGTAATTTTAAAATAATTTTGTTTAATTTTAGGATGACACTAAGGGTGTACAAGGGTTATGTTGGACCAGGTTAAACTGGACTTTGATCTAGACCCGACCCGATTTGTTGATCGAGTCATTTATTAGACCTCAAATCCGACCCGATAATAACCTAATAACCGAATCAACCCAGTATTTAAATAACATATAAAGACTTAAACATTATATATAGTAAAGGCATAAAATTTTGGAAGTGAAAAACAATATTCAAACAAAATTTTACAATATACATTTTAAAACAAATCATATCAATAACAAAATAACATCATATGTAAATTATGTTAAGTGTAAAAATTTTATAATTCAACGCTATATATATATCGGTCCAAAAAGCTTTAAGTCGGGATGGGTTATCAAGTCTGGTAGTGTTATGAGCACCCCTAGATGACGTAGATAAATTAGAAAAATATTTTATAATACTCTAAACTTATTGCAAATATTGTCAAATTATTTTTAATTTTAGAATCGTGCAGAAAAATTTTAGTTATTTTTTAAATGCATCTAATTATATTTTTAAAATCTAATTAAAATTAAAGACTTACTACGATATATCATAGATAATTAGTACATCAATACGCTTAACAAATTTCACTGTCAAATTGCAAGGTGCACCAGTGAATCGCATGATGGCACTCGCCATTGTTGAAATGCATTATGAAGTCAAGTTATTGAACAATTTAACTGTTAAGCGTTTTGAATATTCCTGACTGTTAACTTTTAATACATTATCTTGATTTTTAGCTGAATTATATAAAAGAAAAAAATGAACCACCTTTACTTTCCGCTTATTTTTAAAGGGCGGTTACTCTGGTGCTAATTTAAAAAAATCAGCATCGTGAAAATAGTAGTTATATAAATGACATGTGGATGGTCTATGATGCAGTTAATCTCACATGATCCATCAAAGGCACTCTCTTGAAGACTCCATCAAGCACCATGAGTTCCGACCTCTGATTTCTTAGTTCAAAGTTAGGTCTTGCACTACCAAATATCAATGTATGGACATTTGGTTCCGAATTTCGAGTCAGGTATCACATTGACAAAAATATATAAAGGGGTTTATGATATATCATATTTCATCAGTTATACGGTATACCTACTATACCAGTCATCCACTCATTTGATAGAACAATATCTTCACAATACTAATTTTTTTAAAATCAGCACCAGAGCAATCGCCTTTTTAAAGATCTTTTAGGCAAAGCTGAATCTAAAAGGTTACACAAATAATGAACCATTAATTAGCTCCACCTTAATGTCATGAGTAGTGTGCATTATTTTTAAGCAACTTTTCCAAATAATCACTAAGGTATGAGAAAAGTGTTACTCGAATATTGGTATACCTACATATTTTTTTGGTTTAACTCCTTTAGGCAAAGTCAAATTAGAAAATTCAACCATCAAAAAGGTGGCAGAAAGCTGAATATCAATTATTAGACAAAACCATACAAGAAAAGTTACGGAAAATTTTTTCAATCGACGAAATAAAATAAAATTCTTTATTAGATCAATGCTTATTATTAGGACAAAATTTATAATTAATGATAAGAATATAATTTTATTTTCTTTAAATTTCTCATAATCGTATCTAATATAGAGAGTTGCACCAATTATAAACATCATAGGTTGGGATGTTAAGTTCATTGAATCATAAGGATAACACTAACCAAAATTTTCCCCCAAGTGTCACTTGAGAGTTTCAAACAATAAACCTGCTCTTATACCACTTGTTGGATCAAATGCTATTACTAGGCCAAGATAATAATTATATCAAAGACATAATTTCATTTCCTTGATTAAAGGTTTTCAAAATTGCATCTAATATAAAGGATTGCACTTATTACATGTGCCATGAATTAAAATATTAAGTGTATCCTAAAAGTAGCACTGAACAAATAAAAGCAACAAAAATTATAAACAAAATGATAATATATACAGAACCAATAATAGGAAGGATCAGCTGAATAAACTCAACAGTTTAATTTTATAATATTAAAACTTCCCATCGCCCAGTTTTAGCCCCAAAAGTTGTTTTCTAAACAACAATTATAGTTTGTTCTATACTCCTGAATATATTTCCGGTGAAGAACAAGCACAATGATCTTAATTTCTCTCTTTTATATATTAAAAAAACAACTATTAAAAAGAGCATTTCATCATGTTAAAATTACCTAGTCGGCTAAGCTGTATATAGTCTATTGTACATGTTTCTCTTGCATTAGAATTAGATCCTAATCCAACATTTGAATTATGTAATATTTCACAAAAATACTAATTAAATTTATATACATGAAAAACTGCATATATAATTAAATACCATGCCAATGATTCTGAATCATATTGAAGGAAAGTATCCCCCCACATGCTAGGATGAAAATTTACACAAGGTCGTGTGAAGTTAGACGCTGCATGTTGGGTTGAAGAAACTGGATCAGAAGCAGCAAGAGACATAGCCAATGGCTTTGAGATATGGTAATGGAAGGTCTTAATTATCAATATGGGCGATGATAAGGGCCAAGGGGTGTTTAGAGGTGGGGATGAACTCTTTGTTATTGGGTCTATATATAAACATGATTCATGGAATGACGTAGTTGTGGGTAGACCACCCGCAATGTTTTCAACGTGGAATTGGACAAGTTTTCTTTGCATGTGTTCAAATTTATGAGCATTGGATGTGGCAATGGCATCATTGGGGTTTGTACGAGAGTGATAGAGAAGTTATGCACGGAAGTGGGATGTTGGAGATCGGGAGATGAATTCCCCTATCCGTATGTGAGGTTTGAATGTTCAAATACAACACATATATTATTTTGTCTCGGAACGCATATACCTCAATACTCCCTTACACTTATATAAATATATTATATCTCATATTATGTTTATACAAAATATATTCCAAAAAAATTTCCTTTGGAAGATAAAACAGGTAATAAGAGAAAAAAAGATTCTTAGATACTCCTAAAATAAGAGAAAATTTTTTTCTATATCATTTATGATTCAACATATGTTTTATGGTAATTATTATCTCCCTTTTTCTTTATATTTTTAATGTAATAACAGATATTATATGTTAATTGAAAAGTAAAACTTTTCTTTTATCCGAAAAACATCTAAGAATTTCTTAAATAATAATAAAAAAAAACTACTCTACTTTAAAGTGACTGGACATCTAACCTTAAATTATTCAATGGATGCTTACACAATGCATTGGAAAAATTTCTCAACTTGCGATGAGTTTGCTTCCATTAATTGAATTTGACTATTGAAGTAAAACTTAGGTCCCATCGCTGCCCAACTTCCGTCATTTATTTGACAAAGTCTATGTTGGCCAGAGGAGGATGTATTTGACAAAGTCCACCACTAACCACCGCCGGCGGTAACCATAAGACAGCCGGTGGTGGCACGAAACATGGGAGTGAGGTGTGTCTACGTCCTGTTGTCAGAACTTGTTCGGAGATGGAGCTACACTTGCTCACTGACAGTTGAGTTGAGCAATATACTGCTTGTCACTTAAGAGAAAAAAAAAAAAGCAAAAAAATTGACGTACTCGTTGAATGAAGCTTAATTAGTAGTTTACCAGCTCCTGTATCCTTGCAAAGTTCATATTCCCGCAATGGTTGCTTAAATAATATTTATACTTAATGAATATTTGTGTATCGTGAAGGACGAAGAGGTTAGTACTGATACTTGGCAATAACCTTTTTTTTTTTTTAAGTTTATTAATTACAATAAAAAATGATATGAAAATAACGTCAAATAATAAAAATAAATCTAATATCAAAATATAAGAATAGTATGTAGAGCAAGAGTTCAACTATTATTTTTAAACAAAAACGAAATAAAATGTAGCAAACGAGGCAAAATAAATAAGTGTAATTACTTAAAAAAATTTTAAAAATATATATATGACTATAAGGGGGTGACACATGGATTAAGGTGGCGTGGAGTGGTATAATGTGCTGCTGAAGCTGTGGGACATGGCACTGGCTTTCAGGCCGCGAGTCGAATGCTTGGCGTTGGCAGATGTAAGGCTACCTGGGTATTTTTGTTGGCAGTAAATTTCTTCTTGTTAAAAATTTTTAGGTTTAAATGTTTCTAATTTTTGTAAAATTGATAAATTTTGGCTATAATTTTTAAGAAACTAGCATGTGTACCCGTGCATTAGGAGAAAATTAAATTAATTAAAAAATAAACAATAGTGCATTAACTATTCTCATAAAATTAAAATATATATATATACTACATATCTTTTTTTTTTTTTATAAAAATGTACTACACATCTAACACTTTAAAGAAAAATAATAAAAATAAACAATAACGCTTTATGTCTCCCGATGGAAAATTTTCCATCCTCAGATCTCAAACACGAGATACCTAATTAAGGGGCTGAAGCGCAGAGCGACTTCAACCAACCCTCTTCGCATTGAAATAGAATTTATCAATACAACTTCAATTTTCAAATAGAACTTAAGACGTAAATCTAGTGTTCACATTTTTAAGAGCTTAAACTGTTAGGCATTGAAAAATCAAAGATAACATTTCTAAATTAAATATGCAAAGATTGAATTGATAAACAAACATCATAACCATGTCTTTGACACTAACTTCAACTAACACATCCAATATACGCTTGCAGGAAATCAAATAACACAGTTTAACGCTTCAGCAACACTTAAAGTCCATTTGGATAAACTGTTAAAAAAATAACTTTTTTTCTCTCAATTTTTTCTAATAAAGCTTTAATTTTTAAAAAAAATTATTTTATATTTGAATAGACATATAAAAAATACTTTTAAATATTAAAAATATTTATAAATCTATTTGAATACAAAAAAATAAAAATATTTTTTTATGGTTAAATTACAAAATAAAATTCAAAAAAAGAAAAGAGAAGTATAATTTGATAAGAAATAAGAAAAAATAGATATATATTATAATTTTAATTAAAAATAAATGATTTTTTGAAAAATAATTTTATTAAAAATTATTTTTGCTTCTGCTTTTTTAGAAGTTAGGTATTCCTAACTTTTAAAAAAAGTGATAAATTAATTTTTTTAATTGAAGCACTTTCTTTTAAAAGTTGCATCCAAACATCTATAAAAATTTTTAGAAGTATTTTTTTAAAAAAGATAAGTACTTTTCTCTTGAAAAAAGCCAATCCAAATGGGCTGTGCACACATACACCAAACCTGACAGAAAAAAGCTTAACCATAAGAAAAGCTAACAAATTATAACAATTCAAAAACCTGTTCATAAAAACACAGTTTAACAAAAATTAACAATTCAAAATCTCCGAAAAGACCTAAACACCAAACTACATCCTATGGCAACATACAAAGTCTGCTAAGATAGAAAAATCTTCAATCCTTCTCAACCTTCACAATCCCAAGCTTTGTGGTGGACATACCTCCTTTAGTAGGATATTCAAATTCATCAAACAGATCAAAGAAGCCAAAACCTCATTTAAAAAGTCAATGGGTATATAAAGTCCAATTAAAAAGTATTGGAAATAAAACATTACAAAAGCCAGCACCAAAACTAATAAAAGAAGCAAATTCGTATAAAAATCTCAAATAAAAAGAAGTGTAAAAAAACTTAGAACAGCGGACATTCTATTTTTAAAAAATTTAAAAATATACAAAATAATGATCATTGAAAAAGTACATGTTCTATCAATATAAATTAGAAACGTGAGAACTAAAACAATACCACTGGTAAAATTAATTAGGAAGACAAACATAGTAAAAGCAGTACGGACTAAGTTGGAATTAAAAAGAGTAATAGATAAATTAGGCTATTCATAAACAAAACTGCAATGGAATAAATCATAATCATTACTACTATATTGCACTTGCAGGTGAACATTTCTCAATAGAAGCACAATGAAAAGCTCGATTATTCTCTGAGTCAATATTTCTCATAGTAATAAAGGGCCAGGGGCAGCTCAGTTGAAGAATCAAATCAGAATTAAAACAACACAATTTACATAGAAATCAAAGATGTAAAAATCACATGTAAATAGTTCGTTGGTTATATATTTAACATTACAAAGAATCAGAACAAAAACATTAGATTTATAGTACAAATCAAAAGGGCAAAATAAACTACACTTGAAAGATCCATTGTTATATAAATCACAGTTACAGTATATCAGAACTCAAACTAAAACTTACTGAAATAATCAAGGGCATGTCAATGGAAGAAGCAATCAAAACTAAAACAACAAATTTTGTTATATAGATCAAATAAGTAATCAAAGAACAAATTTCAGTATCAGAACTAATAAAAGAAGAAATTGGCACATAACTCTCAATTAATATCAGAACTAAAATATTAAAAAGAAAATTAGTATGTGAACAAATCAAAGAAGCATTACTCTTTGCTTATGGTTGTGCGCAATTTGCTTGCCACAGAGCATTACTCTTTGTTTGTTACATGAACAATGTTACAAATATGAGAAATATGCCAAGTAACAAACTCTAAGCTCCAGTGAATAGGTCTTATATCAAAACAGGAATTGAAACTAAAAAAAAAAGACAATTTAAACAATAGACACTGAGAATAAGAACAGCATAATCAAAATTATGCAATAGAACAGACCAATAAAAACAGCATCATAGAAACTGAGTGTAAGAGAGCATAACCAAAATTGCAATCATATATGCAGGGACTTAAGTCCTAGACTATAAATTATAGAATCAAACATCGTTAGTTAATTTTTTCTATGTTAGTATTCAATTTACATATTTATCAAAGACAAAAGTTCCCAATCAATATAAGATTATTAGGTTAGATCACGAAGTAGTCTTGGAATAGCAAAATGAAAGAAAGTGCTAAATAACAATCAAATGGGCATGACCATAACAAATAAGATTTTAAAATAGAAGTTAAGAATATTAACCAAAAAAAAAATAGAAAACAAAAGGAGAGGAGCAAAGCATCAATAGCAAGTGGAATAGCGCTCTCTCAGGCTCACAATTCTGCTGCAGCCTGTGCCTGTGCCTGTGCCTGTGCAATTGTCCCAGCGATTCACACCGGCACTGTAAAAATGATGAAGATTCAGCGTAAGAGATAATTTTAAATAAAAGAGATGGAAAAGAGAAGTGAATAGAGAAATTAACAGGTAACCGAAGAGAACAAACTCATAAAATACAATCATCCATTTATACATAAAGGATAGAGAAGAGAAGTAAGGGCACATCAGCCGCTGGAAAAATAACTAATAGAATGGGCAAACGATATCGATTGCAAAGGTGTAGAGGAAACGATAAGAGCAAGTGTCAGTAAAAGAAAGAAATCAAGTAAGAGAAGAAAATACATAGCAAAAATCACACCTATATAGAAGAGAAATGGAATCAAAAGGGTGAGGAACTCTCATCGATTAACACCCTCGGTTGAAGAACCGAAACCCTAACCAATCAGATTCTACATCGATTGCCTAATCCCACAAGCCATTCACCAATTTCGAACTCATCATTCAATGATTCAAAGCCAAGAGTGGCAATATCAATGTAGAAAGGGATTAGGTTGGAAGTACAGATTCAATGCTTAAGACTTCTTATTTACTCTTAAGAAGAAGAAGAAGAAGACTCGTGAGAGAGAAAAGATGTGGGTCGGAAAAATAAAGCAATGAGAGTCCACCGTCCATAAAACAAAACTCTATGCAAAAACTAGAAGCACGGAAAAATGGCGTAGAAATGATGTAGGGAGAATATTGTAAATTTACTCAAAAAAGAGAATTAAATAGCTTTAGATTACCGACATAACGGTGTAGATGTATAGTAATGGTGGCAGATTGGTTCAATAATGAGTATTATGTCTAATAACATAAATAAAAAAATTATATCTAATAACTTTCTCATTTTAGTAAGTTTTTCAAAATAGGGTGGAGAGAGAATTTATTGGAAACTGCCAAGTGGCAAGGCTTTCCAGATTCTCAAATATTATATTTATAGATTATACATTATTCGTTTGATTTTGATTCAAATATTTTTTTAAAATTTTTGTTTTAATTCCTAATTTTTTTTATTTTAATCCAAATATTCCTCAAAATTCTAGTTGGTTCAATTTCATGCATAATCATGTTAAATGTATCTTATTTATATTTCACCCTTATATGTTTGCTTTTATTTGGGGTTTTTTTTTTAGATTTAATTTGAATATATTATTAGTATAAAAAAAATTTTATACAGATATCCAATCATATATTATCATATCAACAAAAGTCTTTGATATAATCATCTATTATTTAAATAATCATACAAAGAGAAAGTTTTGATTAGATGATAATATAAAAAAATTTTACACTATTAATACAATCTAATTAAACTCTTTTTTTCCTTTGTCAAATGTTTATAATTAGGTGAACATTTTTTTTTGTCGTTGTCCCCTGGGGGGCTAGGGGAGGGTCAGGATCTCTAGCCCTAGGAATCGAACCCATGATTCGTAACTTACTCTCGGATGTGCTGTTTCAAACGCAATATGCACAATGCCATTTGAGCTACGCGTCTTGTGCATAATTAGATGAACATTAAATGTTCACTTGTAGTATATGAACATTTTAAGCATCTCAGGAAGAAGTGAGTTCTAACTAAAATAACTTTTGCCAAGCCAAAAGGTATCTTAAAGCGATGGCATAACACAAGAGTATTGCAATACACTTCCCCAGTTAAACCTCATCATTGGGCTTAGGCTCGACATGATCCACCCACATTAATCATGTACTGGCCACTCATTTCTAGGGAAGACAATACAAGGCCCATTCATCTCGTGTTGATTATTCAGTTGATAAAAGCGAAGAACAGGTATGAGAGAGGGCACAAACTGCAATGCCTTTCGCAGTCAAAGGTGCACTATATACATGGTGATTGTAACATATCTAATGGATTAAATTTATGAGGTATATCGATATATCAATCACCTATAATATATTATAGTAATATATTAATTTTAAGAAAATTAAAAAATATGATTAAATATATTTTAAAAATTATTTTTCATATATTAATAGTATAAAATTATACTAATAATATAAAATAATTTTACATTATCAATGTAAAATTATATTGATAGTATAAAATACCCTAAAATTATAGATAGAATAAAATTATACTGATAAAATTTTTCTAATTTTTAGAAATTAATTTTTATATATTGATAGTATAAAATTACACTGACAAAGTAAAATTACGAAAAATTACACTGACAGAGTAAAATTACGAGTAAAATTACACAGATGGAATTTTTCTGATTATACTAAGTGTAAAATTATTTTATACTAACAGTATAATTTTATACTATTAATATATAACAATTAATTTTTAATTGTATTTTTAAATTTTTTTAAAATTAGATATTACTGTAATATATCATAGGTAATTAGTAAATTAATATACTTCATAATCTCACCATCAGATTGCAAGATATACCACACTCTTTGATCATCGAAGCATACCGTAGAATGTGCTGAGAGAGAATAGTGACTTTCGATCACTGGACCAATTCTATTTGCAACGAGGCAAATGTAAGGATGGCAATGGAACAGGTAGGATAGGATTCTGGCCCAACCTGAATTCATCTTGCACCCTTTTAAACAAATCTCAAAATAATTAAAAAAAATCTCCCCTAAACTACGATATGGATTTTGTAAACAAATATCTGCAACCTACTCGCAAGAAAATGTTAAGACTCATACCCTACCTACTAACATGAATATTTGGTTAATGCCTTCATGAAATTTTTAAATTTATTTAACAATCACTTAACATTGGTAATTTAACACTATAATTTATAAACATAACAATATTATATAATTTAAACCGATAGAGCGAGAGATGAGATAGTCACATAGTAAAGGGATAATTGTGTGAGATTGGCGAAAGTGAGTTTATCTTAAATCCAAACCTACTTATATCCCTAAAAGGTCCCTATCAATTGTCATCTCCTACAATTGCAAGTTGACCAAATTTTGAGTATCATAGGACTAAAAAGTTATTCTAACAATTATCTTTTTTAAGGTTTGAACATTAATTCTTTTTTTAAGAGTATAACTCATTTTTTATTACACCCAACCCTTAATATATAAACTATTTTGAATCCCAAAAATCGAAATGGTTTAGCTTAAAATTGTTATGAAAATAAATTAACAAATATCTCATTCTCAATTAGAGCGATTGTATTAGCAAATGGCCACTACTCTTCAATATTAGGAGAAATTCAACTATAAACTCATTTTGAAGTTTGATGCCGAAAGAAATCATCAGATAATGGCTCTTCCTTTTTTCAATTTGTCTAATTATACTTTTATTTCAAAAGCAAAAATTTAGATAAAGTTTAAACATAGAGTTTTTTTTCACTGGTTAGGTTAATTTGTAAGACGCAATTTGAATGAGTTACTTTACTATTAGGTGTGTACAAATGTTGTGTCAAAATGACGTCTAAACAAAAATTTCTTTTGAGCCATTGTCTATAAATATATGGCAAAAAGTGAAGGGGGGGTCAAGTTCCCTTCATACAATCATGATTATACATAATGAATTTCTTGCAGCTATCCCCTGACATTAAATTTTGCTCAACCAAATAAAGAAAAGTGAATTTTTGTGTACAGCATTACTAGTAATACCCTGAGAGAAAAACACAGAACAGAATCGATTTGAGGTTGGGAATCATTAGTATGGTATATTAATGTTAGACCTCTTGTAGCGAACACTTTCAACTTCTTCCATCTTTAACCAATAAGACATTACAAACTATAGACAAGATACAACCACGAATAGCCACTAGTTGAACATATTAAAGAACCAGCAAGGAAAGCTAACGATGAAACAGCCACATGGAAACTCTATCATGCCTGAAAGGGCGACATGATCATCCTTTTTAAGTTCATAAAAGAACCACATCAGATTGACGGATCTTGGAACAAAGAGTCTGGCATAATAGTGCAGTTAGCCGGTCAGATCAAAACTTCGTTTTTTCACATAATTTATATACTGGAAGCAATGTAAACCATTTTAAGACACAAGTACTAACATCTATTAGAAGAAAACAATGATGATATCTAACATTTTATAAAAGAATCAGTATACAGCGTCACTAGTACATGAGACACTTTATGGACAAAATATAAGGAGCTAAGAAGGTTACATGGCATTGGAAATCAACATAAACCTCAGTCACCTCGATGTTTGACCCTCCCAAATTTACCACCTCCAACCAAATATGGATTCCATCATCATGATATTTCTACCACTACACATTATTTCCTAAATATACTTTTTATCAATGCCATGCTGAAGCTGATATCAAATTTCTGTTCTTCCACCCCAATAACATGGCCCCATCCTTCTCCACAAGTGTATAATGTTCAGAATAGCACCTCAGAAGGCTTCTGATAACAGAATTCACATAAGAGCTCAAAGGACTTTGGCGGAAGCCAGCCATTGTCAACCTTGACTTCCACTTGCCAAATAGTTCATGCCTCTCTACCCTTTCCTTCCCTTCACAAGCAATGATATTCACCATATCCCTGGCCAGACAATGTTGCTCCACATTAATCCTCTCCTTGCTATTCCTTGGGAGGGTGACATCAATGGACTCAAAGATTGCCAAGTAGTAATCTAGGGTCTCCATGAACCTGTTGAGGAAAGGAGTTGTGTTTGTGTTTGATTCCTGCTCCACCAATGTGGTCACCTTGGGAGAAAGTGACTTCACCAATCTCAGAAGTCCATCCCTTGGGTTATTCACATCAACACTCTCATCAGCTGTATGGTGGAGTTGCAAGGGGAAGTTCACAGCCAAAGCCTCTCCAGGCCTGATATCTAGCATATCTCTTGTCACATCCGGAGCATAAACAGGCACTCCATGAAACTCAACTCGTATGTTAAATTTCTCAGACATCATGGCCAACCTTTTCCCAACTACCTCCAGTCCATCACCGCGAGCGTATCTAGAAACGGGGTCATCGATCCCAGTGATCCTCACATGGGGAGCTCCACCAGGTCTTGCTGCAAGAGCTTGAAGGAGAGTCATCCATTGAGATCCCTGGGCAATCTGAAAGTCTATGATGTGAATGTGATCCTCATTTCTGCATGCTTCAGCAATGGCTCCATTGGCAGCCATGTAACCAAACTTTAGGTAGGGGCAGATTTCAAACAGCATTTGCATGTAAGAGAGTAAGTCTTTGCCTTCCGGCTCTCTGCACTTAAGGGCATGATAGATGCTAGTCCCTGATTCTTCCTTCCTTGCAACAAGCCCTTCTACCATGTAAGCACCAAGCCGCTGGATTGGATCCCCACTAATAGATACAGCACCTTTAGCCTTTGCTATCAATTGATCAAAATCTTTCATGCTGCCTTCAGAGAGGGCTTTGGCACAAGCAATCAGCAATTGTTTCAAATTGCCTGACGGGAACCCTTGCAGCGATGCTTCCTCCGTTGATCTTTGCCGTTTCACAACATGTTCAAATTCACTTGACTGCCTACTGCTAGCAACATATGGTGGCTGACTTTGAACAAACTGTGACCCCTGGTGCTCATGACTCCAGGGTCCATATCTTTCGCCAGATGTCATTGGCCTGCTGCTCTCAGCCAAAGAAGTATTTGATGCGGTACCTTCATCGTCATCAGGGGCCATCAGAGCAGTTTCTAGTTCCAGCAATACGTTTCTGATTTTCTGGTTGCAATTTGCATTCTGCAGAAGAGAGCTCCTGGCAGAATATAGTTGCAAACTGTCTCTGAGACTGTCCGCAGATGAGATCGATCTATTCAAATAATGATTGGTTTCCAGTGAAGAGTTACAAGAGGGGCTGACACCAGAGAGGATTTCCCCAGGGCTGTGCTGCTCCTGGCTTTCACTCAAGGCAGAAAGAGTATCAGAATCAAAATGTGTGGAAAAGGGCGAATTAGGCGAGTTTCCACTGTCAAATTTCAAGGATCCAAGCAGCCTGTTGGGTAGCGATGGAATCGTGGGGAAAGATGACATGTAAGGTAATCCTGCACTAGTCACACTGAAACTGAAAAGCTGTTGGGAGTCCATGCTATGATAATGGCATCAGATGCTTTTTGTGAAACGAGATCTTAGTAATCCAGCTAGCAAATCAGAAAAGCACCAGCCCCAGCAAACTTCTGATTAATATTTTGCTTGGAAATCAAACCCCAACACTTTCAATAGCAGCACATAAGCCTGCAATGATAATATAGAGAGGCACTTTTTATCAGTACTTTAAGCGTAGCACAATCACAAGTGCACAACAACAATATTTTAACCCAACTGCAACCAATGGAAAGGCATAAATATGGAGGAATTAGGATACACAGACACAAGGAATAACGGAACTGCCCACACACTAGAAAATCCAAGCTGACTCAATACACTACACTTCTGGTACTTTAGAGAAAAATAAAAAACAAAAAGACTCATCCTTTCTCTTTTGCCCCACTATAATGTGCAGGGCGTACGGATTCAACAGGCGGAAGAAGGCAATTAATGCCTTATAGCATATATATATATGTATATATAACTTCCTGGTGTTAAACATGTGTCAGTCAACTAAAGCATGCAGTCTATGCTGAACTGAAAATTGTATTTGTACCATTTTCATAAGTTTATTCAAAAGGAAGCAGATTCAACAGCCCATGTGATTTCAGAAACAAATAAGAAATACGTTTCATCTTAAATGTTAAAACAGTAAGTGAAAATCTTCTTAAGCAGTAGCACCCTTCCCAAAAAAAAAAAAAAAACAAAAAAACAAAAAAACAAAATCTGTTTACAATACTAATTGACCCTTATGGAGTAGGACAAAAACACAGGCCCGCATTTCTAACAGATTGTGATGTGGAAGAATAAGAGAGCAAAGAAATTCAGCAGAAGAAAAGATTAACCCAAAACAACAAAAAAAAAAAAGGTCATAGTTCCTCATTGCATCCCCAATTCATTTGCTCAAAAATCAAAGGGCCGTAGCTGAACCACGCACTCAAAGTTAACCTCTACATCCCAATTAGTCAACTAATATCATTTGCCTTAGTTTTTCCTGTAGGTGAATTTCGTATTTTTCATATGGAAACAGAATATAAACTATTTTCTACCAATCAAAGCAGAAAAAAAGAGCTTACTTTCAGACCAATCAATCATATCCAAACCAAATTGTTAAGAGAAGAATTTCATATTTTTCATACGGAAGCAGAATATGAACTATTTTCCACTAATCAAAGCAAAAAAAAAAAAAAGAGCTTACTTTCAGACCAATCAATCATATCCAAACCAAGTTGTTAAGAGAAAAAATAAAATTGCTTACTTCATACCCAGACAGCTTTTGCAAGCAGAAACAATTGTAATTGAAAATTTATTGACAATAAAAACAGGCAAACCAATCAAAGCAGAACAAGAAGAATCTATACATAAACTGAAACATTGAGAATCTAGACTTTGCCATGTTTGTTTCAGACAATCACCGACTTTGCACCGTTACGAATGAGAGAAGGAGAAATTACCTCAATCTACTTGAAAGCCCACAGCTCGAAAACTTGTAGGCAAGAGTCTCTCGGGATTCGTGAAGAGTACGGAATTGTTTTTTCTCGGGGTTTTGATTTTATTAACGTTTGTGTTCTTGTGTTCTGATCCTTTGGCTTCGAAATGTGCGAGTTGGAGAAGGGTGTTTCGAAGTCTGGATGGTATATATAGGGAACGAACAAGCCGTTCTTCGTTTGTAGTGCGGATATTGATATTGACATTGACGACAACATTAACGGTAACGGTAACGGAGACGGAGGGCGTGTGTAATAATCCTATTACAAAGGTGTTATTGACTGAAATGCGATGCGTGGAATATCTTAACGGAGCCGACCACACGTTGGGGAGTGGACTCAACTCGCCGTAGAACGAACATTCCTGGCTTTCTTCTCGTCTATAGCCTCTAGGCTCAACGCGGGGGTTTTAACTCCTGCTCCTCCTCTCGCTTTCGACCGTATGAAAAGCACGGGATAATTTGAATTTTCTTTGATCGGTCATGTGTTGATATATTGTCATACTTTTAAATTTTTCCCTTTATTATGGGAAGCATAATTTGAATTTAATTAGTGGGTTTTACATTAATAAATCACTTGTAAATATATCTGTAAACATTTGTTGAGCAAAGACATTTCTTAAACTTATGCTGAGATTGGTATGAGAATAGTAATGAGGGTAAAAATTTAAGAATAAGGTTTGTATGTAATTTTATTTATAAATTTAATTTATAAAAGTTTTTATCCTTTTGAACCCTTATTCAAAATGGTAAAGTCTTTTTCTTGACCTAACTTTTACTTAATTGAAAAATATAAATTGTTTTATAGTAAAATTTATAATTATTTATATTAACTTATTAATTTTATTTTATATATTTTATAATATTACCTCTGAGATTATAATAAGTAGTATAAAAAACTCGGACTCACTATCATCCACATAATTAGAAGTTCCGAATATAATAATAAATTAATAACACATTTTAAATTGAAAACATGATTTAGTTTTCGCAAAAGTGTGTACAGAATTTTTTTTAAAAGATTTATATTTTATTAATATAAAATAATTTTAGCATACTATTCTGTTAAAATAAATTTTCAATCGTTGCATGTAATATTTATTTTTAGTTTCATCTATATTAAAACAAAAAGTTAATGCAACCATTGTGCGTACAAATATTTCTAATGACGTTCTTATCATTTGTTGTTATAACATCATCGATCAATTAAAATAAGAGAGTAATTTTTATGTTCTGATAATATAAAATAATTTTTTATTTTTAACCAATAAAAATTTAAAAAAGTGAAAAATAATAGTAAATAATTATCATATTAAATAATAACTCATTATAATTTGATATTTTTTTAATTTTTATTTATTGATAATATAAAATTATTTTATACTGTATAAAATTAAACCCTTAAGATGATAGATTAAGTAAACATTTATGTCAAAATATTTCTTACTGTCAATATAATTTATTTAAGAATTTAATTTTAATATATAATTAATATAAAAATATTTTACATAAATATTTAATTTTATATTAATGTATTAACAAAAAATATTTGATTTTCATAATCATTACATCAAAAACCTCACATTCAGTAACATATAATTAAACAATGATAGAAAATTCTTTTGCATAATATTAAAATTAATCTCTTTATTTAATGAATTTAATTTATATATACTAACTTTCAATCAATAAATTTGTAAGAAATTAATAAATTATAATAAATAATTATTATAATAGATAATTATTTATCATAATTTGATAATTTTTTATAATTTTATTAGTTGATAGTATAAAATTATTTTTATATTAAAATTAAATTCTTATTTAATTCCGTATATTAACATTTCTGATCATTGGTCAACATCGTTTATTCAATGTATCCCTTAAATTAATTTTCATTAATTGTTCTATTGTTAGTTCATTTTTCATTAGTAATACTCTAAGCGAAGACCAGGTCCGAGGAGTGAAGGATCCAGCTAAGGCATTAATGATGATGAGTTCACACGCGCCTCCGGGGGGGTTGAACTTGGTTGACATCGTTCGGGCATTTGACGGGGCATGAGGGTCACGTGACTCGTGGTCATGGATGACGTTTGATTACATTATCACTGACGAAATATAACTGCGGTTACGGTTCAAAAAGCGCGTGAGGGCAAGTGCCAGCGCCGCAACACAACAGCTCCAGCAGTAACACTAATCTTTCCGAGCGCCGCACACGTGTCCCTCGTACAACCCACATTTGACTCCGTTGACCCTGACGTGGCAAGCGTTCACACGCTGTCTCTATCGGTTTTGCTTTTCTATGGCCCGTGGACCCATTATTAATCTCTCTGCTCTGTGGACTGTGGGTAACTGGGTCTAGCTAGCCCACCGTTTAACTATATCCGGATCCCAAAGTAACCCGGGCCCACTTGTTCAATTTTCATGTAGTCAAACATGTGGCTATTAGTTAATATTATCCACTACATCTTATTTTCGTAACACAATCACATGCTTAATACGATTTATAATTGATTATAGTGAGCTGACAATATGCAAATTAAATTAGTTAAAGTCTAGTCGATCTTTTATAGGATTTAATTTATATATATTATCAATATAAAAAAAATTATACAGATATCTAATTATATATTATTATATCAATAAAAATATTTTGATTTAATCATTCATTATTTTCAAAATTTTACAAATATAAATATTTAATTAGATGATAGCAATACATAATAATTAAACTCATTTTTATATTGATAATTTTGAAAAGAGTACATGATTTATAGTTAATCTTTAGTTAATTATGTAAGAAAAGCATGTTTTGGAGCGTTCATATGAGATCTATTTTCGTATTTAATAAAACCTAATTTAAACGGTGGAGTTTTGTCTGTACACACTTTCATGATGTCATTATATACATCGTAATATTAATTAACATTAATTGACATACAAGTACTCTTTTTATTTTAATATATTTATTAGTTTTGATTAAATTGATATATTTTTAAATGAATATATTGATAAATATACTAAAATGGAAGAAATATCAATTAATGATTTAAAAAGTAGATTAGACTGTCATGAGCTAGTTATATTTAGGATCCATTTATTTTTTATTATATTATTGATTAGACCCATGCTAGAAATATAAAACTTCATCAGAATTTAGTTACTAAATGATGTGATATAACTTCATTTATGTTAAAATATTTGTTAACTCTTAATTAAATAAATAAATTATATTACTTTATTTCATCTGATAACTGCAATATTTTATATCAAAAATTCTAACAATATTTTTTTAATATGTAGCATTGGTCTGTTATTAGTTTAGCCAATTGATATATTCAAATCATGATGTAAAAACCTCATTGATTTAAGCTCTGATTTAGTTTTAAATATAATAGTATTGTGTACCCCAAAAACAATAATAATAGTATGAGCACACCAAATAATTCGAATGTGACATCCGTTATTAATTAAACTCGATAAACCCTACATCTATGCTGTGCAGAAGAGAAAATGCCAACGAATCGAGAAAGGAACTCTTTTCCATTTTTGTTTTTATGGTTAACAGAGTAATTCTGGTAAATTTATCATCGAGCTTCTTTACAGTAGACGCTGGACGTTGGGGACACAATTGGTTTGGTATTTGAGATTTATAGTTAAGAGAGGGAGCTCTGGCCTACGTTGTATATGTTGTTTAAGCTTAATTATGTCAATCATCCTCTGTCTCTCTACCATTGGAAACGTTAATATCCACACCTTGCCCATTTGTTCTCAGTTTTTTTCCCCCTTTTTGGGGTCAAAATTTGTTCTCAGCTTCAACATTCCAGATTTGCCTTGCAACCGGTTCGAGCTACCGCTTTAGTATTTATTTAAAGTTAAAAAAAAGCATAAACCAGGAAAAGGTCGAGGAATAGTTTCACACTTCCCCTTCAACAACCATTCTTTTTTTAACTTTAGGAATAGTAGATGGCGGCTAATTCACACTCTGCTTTTTTTCGTACCATTGAGCATAGTTTTCCGTTTTTGTATCATAGCGGCTGTCACACAAGCGAAAGTGTCTTTTCTTTTTGAATGCTTACTTATCTAAAGCAAGTGATTTTTTATATGTATCATTTAAAGCATGCGGATATGGATTGAAACGGGATTTTTTCAAAAAATCTGAAATTCCCACAAGTATTATTATTTGAATGAATAATTATATGGAGATTAATTTTACTATATTATCTATATAATATATTTTATATTATTAATTAATTTAAATTATTTTATATATAATTTTTGAGATAATTATTATAAAAATCAAATATTTTTTATGATAGGGTAATATAATTAGATGAATATGTAATTAAATCTAATATTATTTATATTTTTTATATAAATTAAACGTTTAGATTACAATAAAGAATTGTCTCAATTCAAGGTCAAAATAGGTTTTTGAGCTCTATAAGCGATTATAAAAATATTTACAGATTATCGACTAATTAAAAACATAGAAATTGAATTCATATCATAATGATATATGAACAAACATCAACTAAATAAATCAACATCTATTTATATAATTTATAGATGTTTATGTCTATATTCTTTTATATTTATAGATTTGACAAGAAAGCCAAGCACTGCACCTTTGCTTGGAGGATAAAAGAAAATTGGAAGAAAGAAAATAAAAAGAAAGAAAATAGAGAGAAGAGAAAAATTCATTCTTTCTCCTATTACTTGGATAAAGAGAAAATGAAGAGAAAGAAAATGAGAAAATTTTCTTTCACTTACTTAATTAGAGAGAAAAGTAAGAAGAAAGAAAATGTATTTATATTAAATTATTTTTTTATCCTATATAATATAATATAAATATTTTTTTACATTTATATATGGGGTATAATAGTAATTTTATATAAAATTTCTATCTCTCTCTTTAATTTTCTCACCTATTGTGGGGAGAAAAGTTTTTTTGTGAGTCCCATCACTAATATTTTATTTCTCTCCTATTTTTTTCTCACATCCAAGTAAAAGAAAACCTCAAAATCTCCTCATTTTCTTTTCTCCCTACTTTTTTCTCTCTCTTTTCTCTTGAAACAAGCAAAGGGGTACATCTAAGAAACCATGGACAAAAATTTCAAACTAGATTTCTTAGTTTGTGCCACTAGCTTAGGCTTAATTCTCTCCATGAATGTTCTCCCTGTCATTCTCCATGATTTGGAAGATTTTTTTACCCCCATGACTTTACAATTAAATAAAGAAAAATGGTATATTCTCCTAAAATATCCTACTAACAATTCTCTTATTTACTAAACATAGAAAATATTAAATATTTTACAAATATATTTATTATTTTAAAAACATAAAAAAATAATTATATTCCTTATTTGAAAATTAAGAGGATGTTTTAGGAGAATATATCGTTTCTCTTAAAAGAAAATATCACTATATAAAGCCGTAATGCTAGACATGCACCTTTTTTACCATTATTGTATAATGTTATTACAGAAATCGACTTGAGTGTTAAAGTGTCTTATAATTATCATCGTAGACCCTCTCATTGCTCATCACTAGTGCATGCAAAGGATTCTGAGATCATATATCTTCATCTTTTTTTTAATGTACAATCTTCTAATATTTGAACATGATAGTATAAACATGTTACCCGATACATAACTATGAGCATGTATTTAAAGAAGTTACAGATAATCTTTTTTATATAATGTTTTGATGTATTCTAGAGATGCATATTACCTACAAACACTTGGTTGGTTGTTTTCTATGATTTTTGTCAAGCAAACAAATAAAGTCGACAAAGCTTTGCTTTGCGATCTCAATTCAGAAAGTGGAAGTAATTCATGTTGTGAGTTCTCAAGGCAAAAGTGTAAGTGTCGAATTTAACAATAATTGAACAATGCTCAAGCAAATAACTGAAATGAATAACACAATTGTATTGTAATGTAAATAAAAGTACAAGTAGATATGTAAAAGTACTTGAATATAATAGAACACTGATCCTAAAGAAATAAGGTGAAGAAAAGGTATAGAAGAATAACTCAATGAACTCTAAACTCTCAATTGTCATGGTGACTTGTAAAGAGTATGTGAGTATATATGAGTAAAAGCTCTAACCCTTTTTACGTTGAGCCAACTAATATTTATAGGCAACTAAATTCTTCGAATGATGAACATGTGTCTTCGACAATTATTCTTCAGACTTTGCCACGTGTCTTCGATGATTACTCTCACAACTTGCCTTCTTGTAATAATCGTCGCATGTATGCAAGTAATCCTCATTCTTGACTCTCCACATAACTTTTCGCGACCGTCCAAATGGTCGCTTTACACACCTCCTAACACCTCTTGTGAATTCAGCAATACTATATAGGATTGTAATTCTCTAAGTGTTCTATGTGGCAACAATACCCTCGATTTTTGAGTGAAGGCTTGAAGTCAGTCTCTCAACAAACGCTGTCAATCACAAATGGATTAAATCTACATATTCCGACATAGAACTTGCTTCTAGTTGATATCACTTGGGCCAACATTCCAATTAATACTTTAAAAGTTCTAAGTATCCTCTGTCTACAAAAATACCTTTTCAAGTGACCAATTCCTCACTCAAAATATAGATCTCATATGATCTCTGTCAACCTTTATCAAATTGAAATGATGAAACTTAATGCCTAATTCTTTTCTATTGACAAAGCTTTTGAGAATGCTGTTCATCGTTGATGTTTCTAAGTGTTTATGAAAATAATGACGGAAACCCCCTCGATTCTGAGCATTGCTCATTTGAATGTATCTCCCATCAATCGATTACCATCCAACATGGCATTTTTATCATGTGTCCCCCACATCAACCTTCGTCATTGTCGACACAAAATTTATACAAAGTTGAATTATTTTGACTACAATCATTCGTCCAATCACAACTTGGTTGATATTAGGGCATCGACAAAATACTCCAACATAGCTTAATTAAGTGGTTTTGCACTTGTTCTTTTAAATAAGAGTTTATAGTTGAGTGTTATGAATGAAAAAAAATTAACATTGAAAAACTTTATTCTTATATTGAGCTAGTCTGGACTGAGTTAGATTAGTTAAATTAGTTAAATTTTAAGGGTAAATTATACTGATCTTCCTGAGATTTGGTGAAATTCATCCCGATTTCCTTATATATTTGTCTAGACTACATTAATCTCCCTTTAGAGGAGATTAAGGGAGGTGAATGTTATATTTACGGAGGTATTTAGTGTCACATTTTATAAAATACAGGAGAATTAGGTATAATATTATTTAAAACTCATGGGAGGTCAATGTATATTTTTGTAAATAAAGGGGAGTCGAGATAGACTTCACCAAATATCAGAAGAGGTCAGTGTAATTTACCTAAATTTTAAATATTGATAGTCTGAAAAAAAAAAATCCACATTATCTTGCTTTCTATACGGATGAATGAGCATATAAAAGACCCCAAAAAAAAACTCTATAAATAAATGATAAAATTTTAACTAAAAAAGAAGTAAATGATAAAATTAAAATTTATAGTACAAAGTAATATGGGTGATAATTTTTGCAGGTAGACGTACTCTATCCTTTTCTCTTTTTCAATTAAGGGCTCGTTTGGCACGCTTAATAGTATAAGATCTGATAGAATAAGGTTTAATTGTATAAGATTTGATAAAAATTTAATACTATACAGTGTTTGATATGTCATTATATAACATATTGTGTTATATATAATATAACCAGAAAAAGATATTATAATAAATATAATTTTTAAATATTAAATTTAAAATTTAAAATTTAATATAATTGTTTAAATATTTATTATAATTATTTTAGATATTTTTTATTATATATAAATATAATTTTATATTAAAAATTATTTATTTATTTATAATATTTTTTCAATATAAAAAATATAAGTGAGCGAGAAAGAGAAATAGAAAGGAAGTTTTTATACATCAAAATTCAAGTAAGCCTAATATCATATTCCTATTTTTGATTGTATTTTTTATTATATATAATTAAATTTAGGGTAAATTACACTAACCTTTCCTAAGGTTCAATGTAATTATTTAAGACTCTCTATTTATTTATATTACATCCTCATCATTCTTAATGGGTGATCAAGTTTCAAGTTCTAAATTATCAAGTTTCGATCTAAAAATATCTTTTAATGTGATAATTAACTTCCAAGTTCCAAGTTACGAGATAATTACACCTACTGAGAGGGTGAATTATCACTAAATAATCTCGAAACTCGAAATTCGAAAGTGAATTATCACGTTAAAATACATTTTTAACTTGAAACTTAGTAACTTAGAACTCGAAACTCGATCACCCATTAGTAATAAGTAAGGTTAGTGTAATATAGTTAAATAGAGGAGTGTCAAGTGTAATTATATTGAACTTCAAGAGAGGTCAATGTAATACATCCTTAAATTTATATTAAATATTATTTATATATTTTATTAATAAATTTTTATTCTTATATTTTTATATTAGTTTGAATAGTTATTTTATAATTATTATTTTTTAAGAATATTTATTTATTATTAATATTTTTATTAAATAATATTATTTTTTTGTTTATATGATTTTTATTTTTTATTTTTTATTTTTTATTTGATAATTATTTTTTTAATAAATATATTAAAAATAAAAAAATGAAAGAGCCCTTATATATCAATAATTAATCAGGTCTAATACGATTTCATTAAATTAGATTAAGTTATCCATTATTTTGATATATAAAAAAAATTTAATAAATAAATTTATATAATATATTAATTATATTAAATAACAAATAAAATTATAATATATTATATTATTTTCTCCTACCATATTTAATACAATATCCCAAACGCAACCTACGAATCTTTCGAAGTGACGGGCACGGACGAGATCTTGGCATGCCATCAACGATCTGATTTGATAGTGACCTCGTGCGAAGAGAAAAACTGAAAAAAAAAAAAAAAAAAAAAACTATATCGGAAATACTGTGGTCAAAGACTCGCAGAGGCTCCTCTTTTTATATTTATCCGGATAATTAAATTCTCAAATGAAACAGGAAGGACCCATTGTAGGGCAGCTATTTTGGCCCCCAAAAAAGTTAGAGTGCACACAACACATGGAGCTCCCTTTGAATTATCCACAGAATTTTATAATTTAGATAAATTACATTCATCTTGTTCTAAGTTAAATGATATTAAACATAATATCCTTTGACACCGGCACTCTTCTGTAGAGATATCTAATTTTATATTTATATAAATATCTAGTATTATATTTTATAAAATATAATGATAACAACCTAACATATATAATACAATGTAAATTTTAAAGAAAATTGGTGTATAGTTCCATAAATCAAGGGTATTGTATATAATATAGACTAATACTAAGAGAAATTAATGTAATTTATTTTTATAATTGTGTAATAAACTTGTGTAGCTTTATGCACTCAAAACAAATCACACTAAAATATAATTAAATATAAATCTATTCAATCACCTTACTAATGTCGGCAGAATTTCTTTTGTGATAAGGAAGGGAGAAAATTTTAGATTAATCCATAGGTGTAATATAGAAAGAAATTAACGTCCTCTTTTCTAAATGGAATGATCTACGAATTCACCGCAAGTTAAACTTTCTTCTTGAAAAGGTAACTTGATTCAACTTTTATGTACTGGTTTTGAGGATAAGGCCGTTGTCCTTTCGAGCTTACCAAATACCAATCGATCACTACTCCAAGTCCAAACATCAAACACGGTAACGAACCTTATCTTCGGCGTAGTAAATTGCGTGAACCTGATTCTCCCCTTGTCCTTTCCTTGATTAATCCACAATATAATATGCTCTCGATTCTTTGATTTATTAAACAACACAATTTTTAACCAAATAACTTTACGTTCGAATAATACAACACCGCTGAACAGAGTTCAATTACGTGTAAAGCTTCACTCAGATTAATCTTGCAAGCCAGATGCTATGTTCTCATCCAAATATTTTCAAACGTTTATTTTTAGCATTTTCCCTTGTGTTGTTCCTTAATATAAAAGAAATTAAGATTCCCGCGTTTTTTTTGGCCTTTTCATCAAAACATGATGTATTTTGGTCTGAAATTAACGATGAAGCATACTTAGTATGGCATTGACATATATTATTTCTGTTTTGGAATAATTGTTTATTTTAAAATTTTATTTGTTTATAAATAATTGTTTGTTTAAAATATTTAAATAATATTAATTGTTTTTAATTATATCTTTATTAAATAAAAAAGTAAAAAGAGATGATTAATAAAAAATTAAATAAAGATAATTATATAAAATATATTTGAATTTTTTAATATTAAAATTTTTTTAAGAGTTTAATTATATATACTGATAGTATAAAACAGTTTTATATTATCAACTAATAGAAATAGAAAAAAGTAAAAAATTATGATGGATCCCTCATTATAATGGATAATTATTTATATAAATTGATACTTTTTATTATTTCTATTAATTGATGATGTAAAAAAATTTTATATTGTTAGTATATTTAAATTAAATTTTTTTTTAATTCATATATGTATTTAAAATTAAACAATTATTTAAAATGGAGATAGTATGAGATGTCATTCTTACACGAAAAATCGTGCATCAACCTCAAGAGATGCATGCATAAAATAAAATCATTACTGAATGAGGACATTAATTAGCGTCATGATTTGGCATCAGTATCAAAGAAATTAGTGGTGTCATAGTCAGATTAATAAAGGAAAAAAGACAAGGATTTTGATGCTTGAGTCATGAACAATTCTGCATTTACATAAGTGGAGAGGAATCACACGCATTTGATAACAATGATGGCGTTTAATTACGATCCAAATTAAATGGATTCGTCCCGATCAATGGCTTTATCGAGTGACGAGTGATTTCATAATTGAAGGCTGCATTGCCTTGCTTGTCACAATTATTATCTATATACATTGATTTAAGTGAATATTTTTTAATAATTTTCTTAATATTTAATTGAAAATATTAAATAAAAAATATATTCAATATTTTGTGAACATAAAAATATTTAATACTTTACTTTCTTAGCAATTATAAAGATTATTAAGAAAACTTTTAGGAGGATTTAATATTTTTGTTTATTAAGTAATTATAGATTTGCATATTTAATTAATAATTATATACACATTGACATCTCCCAGAGAACACATTCCTAATTCGTACTTACACACTCTGATTGCCACTATCATCAGTCTATCACATGGATACCGACCTTGCATGTTGTTGTCATACTTGACATTTTCAAGATTTTTGCACATTTTGGGGGTAATAATCAGAGTTTTACTAATTGAACATTGACAAATAGTGGACTTTATTTTTGGGCAAAAGAATGCTCTTTTGCTCGATTAACGTAACCTATAAGGTATTATACCCATTAGTAAGCACACGTTTTTCCCTTGAATTCTTGGTTGATATAATAACTACAATCATGCACCTCATAATGATTCCTTTTACCCCTTTTCCAGTATGTTCCACTAGCAACTCTGCGCCTATCTTTTCTTCTTTGTCCACTTGAGTACTTTAGTTTAAAGGTAAATTTTGACCTAGTTATAAATCTATCGATGAAAGATGTTGTGAACAATTATTCATCTTCTCAACACTCGCCCAAGCATTTATAAAAATAAAATTAATAATAAGATTGATTTTAACAGCACTTGTTGTGAGAGTACTTGACTATATGCCAAATATTATTAACTAATAGTAACAGTCATTTTGTAACATCTTTTTGTTATTTAAGTACGTCAATTGCAATCGTTATAAATTTTGATTGATTTTATTCAGAATTATCAACGCTTTGCTAAGATGGGCCAATAAATAAACTTCATTAGGTTCAGTTCATTATGAAGGTAAAAATATGAGAGTGTCATGAAATATTATTTAAATTTAAATATAGATATCCATATCTTTATCCTGATTCAATTAAAATTTGATTAGATTGAATCAGTTATTTGATCAAATATTATATCTCTCACCCTTTAGCTATAAATAGCCCTTTGAGTGCTCCATGTATATGAACTCCATTGAGAATATCAATAATAGAATTCTCTTCCTCCTCTTTCTCTATTCTCTTTTGCTATTATTTTCATAACACGTTATCAGCACGAGACTCTACCATCTGTGTGAAAGCCTGAGATAAGACACTTTAACAAAAGTGATGTCTTAAAGTAAGACACTCTAACTATGTCAAGCTCTTTCAATCATAAATTTGTGATTCTTGTTGTTTAGTAAAAGACATATTTATCTTGAATTATAGATGTTAAAATTTATATTGACTCAATAGGTCCTGAAGACACCATTAAACAATGAATATTGCATCCGAACAGGATCGCATAAAATTTGTCTTAATGTAATGGGCCTTAAAGGCACCATTAGACAATAAAACGTCGCATCCTAGAAAGATAGCGCAAAATCAATCTTGATTTAATGGGTCTTGGAGACACCATTAAAGAAGAAAATATTGCATCCCAACAGGATTGTATAAAATCTATTTTGATTCAATGGGTCATGGAGACACCATTAAACAAGAAAATGTTATAGCATCCCGGTAAGGATTGCGCAAAATCTATCTTGATTCAATGGATCTTAAAGATACTATTAAAATAAGGAAACGTTGCATCCTAGAAGAATTGTACAAAATTATTGGTTTTCCTTCGTTGCCACTTTCACGAAGGATTAATATTTTTATATCTTATTCTAAAAGATTTTGTTGATCTTTAGAGCTGTCTGAAACAGATATATGAATTAGATTTATTTGTGGGTTGTAAGATTTTAAATCTATTAGTAAATACAACACCGTAATATTATAGAATTATCTCTCAATTTAACTTATAGGAGATATTACTAATAGAGATATGTTAGAAAAAAAGACATTCTCTAACTTTTATGCCTTGAATATGCTTCAGCAGTAGCAATATCAAGTAAAGGGCTTTACAAAATATTTTAAATTAATTTCATGCTTTATTGTAGCTGAATGAAATAATGAATTGCCCATAAAAAAAAATATATAAAATCCGCCCAGTTGGCTTTACTCCATTCCCCGAAGTGAATGTAACAAATTATAGTCTCAACAGTAACAAAGGTTATGATTCCAATCAAAATCATAATTGAGTCAAAAGAAAATAAATATTATTATTATGGCATCAAAGTACATTGCTCACGTACCTATCATACTTGGAGACATTTGCTTGATCTTTATCAAGTATCAATTAGAGTTATTATATTTAAATTTTTAAATTGTCAATATTTTTTAAATTCAATTTTATATTTTTACGAATTTCAAATTGTTACTTTTCTTTTTTAATCTAAATCATTGATAACCTCATATTGTTGATAAGTGTTTTTAAATCCAAGTTTTAAAATTTCAAGGATTTTAAGATATGGAGGAACAAAGATCGTTGATTTACATGAATATAACTTGAGATTTAAATTTACGTCAATTAACGTAAATTGATAATGTTGATAGTGCTATTGCATATAAGTATATATATTTTGTTATTATTCAATGTTATGTGAATACTCATGTACAAGTGTACTCAATATTTATTTATTCTTTTTTATTATAATTATTTGTACAAATTTTCATTTTGATATATTTCTTTAAAGAAATAGTCAAGATAAATAGTATAAATATCTGTCTTGTAGATAGTGTAAGTATGCACACTATTTTTAAAAATAAGATATATTTTAATACCATTATTAGATGATTGAAGGTTTCAAAAGAGCTATTATTTTATTTCTTAAATAAACTTTTATTGAGTTTTAATATATTCGTAAGCTCCCAAAGAGCTACTATTTTGTTTCCTGAAGAAATTTATTGAGTTTTAATATGTTTATAAGCCCTAGAAGAGCTACTATTTTGTTTCCTAAAGAAACTTATTGAATTTAATATATTAGTAATCTCTGGAAGAGCTACAATCTTGTTTCTTGAAGAAATTTATTGAGTTTTAAAGATATTTGCCGAAATGAATATCATATTGAGATAAAGAGTAAGGGAACTAATGAGTACCTCCATATTATAATTGGTGCCCCAAGAAAGAAAGTTATAGTAAAAAGATTACTTATACTTTCTTTTGATCTATATTGCACTAATATTACTACAATTGAGTACATATTATAGTAAATAAGAAGTTTACTAATCCAAATGATTTAATTTATCATTTGGCATGATTGGTTAGGATATTTGCGAGCAATAATGATATAAAAAATTATTGAAAACTCATGTTGACACTCATTGAAGAACTAGAAGATTCTTCAATCTTATAAGTTTTCTTGTTCTGCATGTTCTCAAATTAAACTACTTATAAGGCCATCACTAACAAAGATTAGATTTGAATCTCCTAAATTCCTAGAAGAAATTTAAGATGATATATGTGGACTAATTCATCCACCATGTAGACTTTTCAAATATTTTATGATTTTAATATATGTATCTATGAAATAGTCACATGTGTACTCATTATTATCTCGCAACCTAGAGTTTGTGAGATTACTTGCGCAAGTTATTCAACTAAGAGCACAGTTTCTGGATAATCCAATCAAAATAATTCATCTTGATGATGCTAGTGAATTTATTTTTCAAGCTTTTAATGCTTATTATATAGTCGATGATATAAATATTGAATATCTTGTTGCTTATGTTCATATACATAATAAGTTGCTAGAATCATTTATAAAATGCCTCTAATTAGTTGCTAGACCAATGCTTATGAGAACTAATCTCCCAAATTTTACTTGAGTGCATGTTATTTTACATACTGCAGCACTTATTTATATAAGGCGAATAAGTTGCCATCAATTCTTTCCCCTATAATTAACTTTTGGCCGGCAGCCAAATATTTCCCCATTTAAGAATTTTTGGATGTGCAATATATGTTTGCCCCATATTATTGCACCAAAATGGGACCCTAAAAAAAATTGTGAATATATATTGGATATGACTTTCTCTCTTTATAATCTAGTTTCTTGAGATACAAATAAGAAATGTCTTTAAGGCTCAGTTTGTAAAATGCTAATTTGATAATATTTCCTACATTAGGGGGAGGAAATAAATAGCTGAAAAAGGAAGTACATTGGAATACATCATTTTTATTCTATATAGATCCTCGAACAAGACAAAGTGAACTAGAAGTTCAAAGTATTATACATTTGCAAAGAATGGCATAAGTTACCAGATGTATTTCCTGATATGAAAAGGATAAATCCTATAAGCCAGAAGCGTGGTAGACCAATCGGTTCCATAAATAAAAATCCTTGAAAAAGAAATGGGGCAAGTGATTTTATGAAGGCAAATGATTCCAATAGTGGTACTTTTCCTGTAGAAGATGACAGAGATATAGTAAGGACTCCTCCTGTAGTCCAAATTTCTGACATAATTGAAACGCCAGAAGTAGTTTAGGTACCCGAAAGTAGTTAAAATGATGAGATCTCAATAAATTATATCTCTACAGGAAAAATATGGAACCGACAAAACATTATTGTCGACAATATATTTGCATATAATACCGCTAAATATTATGCAGGAAAATAAGGATCTTGGGCCAAGAATCGTCGTAGAAATGATTGGCCAAAATAGAAAAAAGCCCTGTAGGCTGAATTAGACTCACTTATAAAATGTGAAGTCTTTGGACCTATAGTCCAAACACCAGAAGGTGTAAAATCTATGGGATACAAATGGATATTTGTGAGAAAACGAAATGAGAAAAATGAGATTGAACGCTGTAAAGCTCAACTTGTAGCATAATGTTTGTCACAAAGACCTGATATAGATTATGGTGAAACATATTTCTCAGTAATGGATGCAATTATATTTCGATATTTGATAAGCTTATTGGCACATAATAAGCTAAATTGGATGTTGTCACGGCCTATCTACATGGGTCATTAGATGCTTATATTTATATGAAAATCCCTGAAGGATTAAAGATATCAACGTCTAATGAACGTTCCCAAGGAATCTATTTAATCAAGTTACAAAGATCTTTATATGGTCTAAAGCAATCTGGACGGATGTGATATAACCGTCTCAATGAATATTTGATTAAGAAGGGGTTTAAGAATGATACTATTTGCCCCTGTATTTATATAATGAAATCTGCATTTGGATTGATTATAATTGCTGTGTATATTGATGAGTTAAATATTATTGAAACTCCTGAAGAAGTTCCCATAGTCATAGAAATCTATAAGAAGAGTTTGTGATAAAAAGTCCTCGAAGGACAAAATTTTGTCTCGACCTGTAGATCAAACATTTGACAAATAAAATGTTTGTTTATCAATCAATTTACACAGAGAAAATCTTTATGAGATTTTATATGGATAAATCACATCCATTAAATATCCCAATGATTATAAGATCGTTGGATGTAAAAAGGGGCTCATTTCATCCTTAGGAAGGTAATGAAGTTCTTGGTCCTGAAGTACCATATCTTAGTGCCATAGGAGCATTTATATATCTTGCTAATAATATATGACTTGATATAATAATCATTATAAGTGTATTAGCATGTATATTTCCTTTCCAAACTAGCTAGAGAGCCATTGGAATAGAGTTAAACATATACCTCTGTGGAACAATTGATATGTGGTTATTCATATGAATCAAAGTTACAATTTATGCAGATGCAAGATATTTGTTAGATCCACATTAATGCAGGTCTCAAATAACTTATTTACATATGGAAGGTAATGGATCAATATATTCAAGTGTTATGTGGATAATCTTATAAGGAAAAAACTCCTACTTATACAAGGATAATGCATCATGCATAGACTTATTTATTAAGTCACTACCTACTTCTTCCTTTGAGAAACTAATACATAAAATCTGAATGCGTCAATTCTAAGACCTTAAATGATACTCTGAAGAGGGGGAGAAATACTGTACTTTTTTTTTCTTAATCAAGGTTTTTGTCCCACTGGATTTTTCTTGATAAGGTTTTTAACGAGGCAGTTCCCATTGTGAGGATATTGTACTATTTTTCCTTCACTAAGATTTTTTTCCTAAAGGGTTTTTTCTTAGTAAGATTTAAATGAGGCATATACCTAATGGAAATCCAAGGAGGAGTGTTATGAAATATTATTTGAACCTAAATGTGAATGTCCATATCTTTATCCTAATTTGATTAAGATTTGATTAGATAGAATCAGTTATTTAATCATATATTGTATCTCTCATCCTTTGGCTATAAATAGCCCTTTGGGTGCTCTATGTATATAAACTCCCTTGAGAATATCAATAATAGAATTTTCTCTTCCTCCTCTTTCTCTATTCTCTTTTACTATTACTTTCATAATAGAGAGCAAATTTTATAGATTAGATTCATGAATAGAATTACATGAAAATTTAATCCCTAAAATTTTCACCTCTATTTTGCTGTCCATATCAAAGTTGTCCTTAGGGTGTGTTTGGTATAAAGGTGAAAAACTTCATAAATTTATTTCATATGTAATTTTACATATAAAGCTAATTAATAAAAATTTTCATCCATTTTTTTATCTTTATACAAAACACACCCTAAAGGTGAAATTTGCACTATCTATATAAATTGACAGATGCAAAAACAACATCCACAAGTGAATATGTTATATTTTCTCAAAACAAAAAAATGTATATATGATTTCTAAATATCTTGTACGTAGAGATTCGTGAGAATTTAAGAAAAATAATAAATATGAATCCGGAAACGGCTTCGAAAATAATGAGCAAGAAAACTTACACTCATTATCACCTATAATCTATAATCTATAATATTTAAAATTGCAACAATAGTTCTTTAAAATTATCTTTCTATTAGTGTTGGACCAAACCAATGTTGGCTCAAGAAGATTAGATCTACACCTATCCTAAGAAGATCGGATCTAGGGATGGCAATAGGTCTTCGTCCCCATCTCTATCACGAGTTTCTATAAAAAAAACTCAAAAAAAAAAGAGACTAGCAAAAATTAAAATTAAGACTAGTAAAACTGACAAGTGACGATAACAAAAACATATGGATTATAGAAACTGCAATGAAAGAAATAGTAAATAGAACTAGAAACTGTAGCAATAATATTAAGAGAACAACAATAACAATGGAAGAAGAAAGAACCAGTAAAACACCATCATAATACAAAAATAACAACAATGAAAGAATGAAGAACTAGTAAATAGAAATTGCAAGAACATTATCACAACAACAACATATACTCAAAACAAGTGTAGAACAATAACATATACACAGAACTCAGAAATGAAGAAGCAGAACAATGATGGTCGACCTGGCGGTGGGAGCCACGGAGCTGTGAACTGTGTTCACGACGTGGTTAAGGGTGGTTGCACAAACACAATGGGACTCGAAGGGACACGGTGGCTAATCGGTGATGAGAATGACAGTGGCTAAGGTTGGAAAAGAAGAATGATGCTAGAGGATTAGAGAATAAGTGAAGAACGACACATAGGGTGAAGAAATCAAAGAAGAAAATGATTAGGATTTTTTACTTGTGTATATATAAATAAGAGGATATTTAAGTAATTTTATTTTATCGGGGATTTTATGAGTCCCCATAGTGATGGGGATGCCCTTATTTAGTAATCGGAGACTTCTTCTCATCCCCATTGCAGGTATTCTCCGCGAGCATCCGCTTTTGTAGGTATTTTTGCCATCCTTAGTCGGATCTATGGGGGTGTACTATTATGAATTTAAGCTTAAGTGAGAACTAAATTCAAAAGGCTAATATATTAGACGGAAGAGCTCCCTAAACTTAAGTATCATACTTAAGTGGCATTGTTCCCTGATGTGGGAATTATAAAATTGCCACCCTTATTTTAAGGCCTACAACCATGATAGCCAAACAGAGGTGGAGCTTTATAGGGACAATAGGGGGCCATGGTCCCCCTCCCAAAGTTTTTATAAAATTTGTAGTAGTACATATATAATTAAGAAGATTTGGATAGCTCAGATGGTAGTATGCGCTCCCTATAGTTGTGCTTCAATGAGAAGCGCTGTGTTCAAATCCCAACAACAACAATTTTTAACTTTCAACAAACTAAAAGCAAAATTAACGTGGACTATCAAATATGTTGCCCACGGTGGACTGCCCACTAGTGCCCAAATCAAGTGAAAAAACAATAAAACCGTCCCGCGTAGTCGGCTAGCTGCCATTTGTGCATCTTTATCTTTTTCCTTTTTTTTCAAAATCGTCAAATCCATCTCTGCAACACAAAATGAAGGAGGGCATACATCATATACATGGCATAGGTGACAAGCAAATGACAACATAATAATAATACAACTGACTCTATTCTATTTTTTGGTACTAGTTTCACTGTCTTATGTCCTCTTATTTTTCTTCAATTTTTGGAACTTTTTTTGGGAAAAAATTTAGCTCTTATTATATTATTTGTTGTACTTTCATCTACATAAAAATGTCTAAGAGGGTTTCTTAATGTCAATGTTAAAAAGTAGTTTTTTTTATTTTAAGTATTTAATTGGATACCTCGCTCTAATCTCTTATCATCTTTTTGACTCTTTCAATCTTTCCCTTACTTTTTTGCAATTTCTATAATTCCAAGTTTCTAATGATGAAAAATCAAAGAATTGATCCATTTTTTAAGAGAAAAGCCAATGTACAAGAGGGGGAAATATAGCTTCAACACCGTCACTGGTTGTTGATTGTTCTACAGCTCCAATCATCAATGAAGAAAGTGAGAAACAACCTTCTAAGATTCAAAGAGTCACATCTAATGAATTCGATCTTAAATCTCTGGAACGAGATCCAGGAAAACGACTTCAAATTTGGCAATATCCACCAAATCAAATGGATGAGGTTAGACGAGCTTATCTAAAATGGGGTCCGTATCAAAAGCATCTTAAAAGTAATCATTTGTCTGATAAAAAGCATCCAAGGTGATTTCAATATGCTTGGTTTGGTATTTTTCCTTCATGGTTGGAGTATTCACCTTCCGAAGATGCTACTTCTTGTTTACTTTGTTATTTGTTTAGCAAGAAACCTAGTGGGCGTCTTGGATCTGACGTTTTTATTTCTACAGGATTTAGAAGTTGGAAAAAGGTTAATGATAGAAAGAATTGTGCTTTTCTCAAGCATATTGGGAATGATCCTTGCTCACCACATAATAATGTAGTTGGAGCTTGTCAAGACTTGTTGAATTAGGCTGGCCATATCCAAAATGTTATTCATGTCCGAAGCTCTGAGCAAATTCAAAAGAATCGATTACGTCTTAAGTGCTCTATTGATGCAGTTCATTGGCTAACATTTCAAGGTTGTGGTTTTAGAGGCCATGATAAGACTTTGGAGTCAGAAAATCGAGGTAATTTTCTTGAAATGATAAAACTCTTGGCATCTTATAATGATGAAATTGCAAAAGTTGTGTTAGAAAATGTTCCATATAATTCTAAGTATACTTCACATCAAATTCAAAAGGAGATCTTATATATCATCTCAAGTAAGGTGAGAAAGCATATTAGTGAAGAGATTGGGGATTCAAAGTTTTGCGTTCTAGTTGATAAAGCTCGCGATGAATCCAAAAGAGAGCAGATGGCACTTGTTTTCAGATTTGTTGATACAAATGGTTTTATACAATAGCATTTCTTTGATCTTGTGCATGTTAGAGACATTACATCATTGACTCTTAAAAAAGAATTATGTGCTATTCTTTCTCGACATGTTCTTGATGTTTCTAATATTCGTGGTCAAGGACATGATAGTGCTAGCAACATGAGAGGAGAATGGAATGGATTATAAGCATTATTTTTAAATGATTGTCTATATGCATATTATATCCATTGCTTTGCCCATCAAGTACAACTTGCATTGGTTGCTGCATCTAGCAAAATTATTCTAGTTCATCATTTTTTTTTCAAAATTGACTTTTATTGTCAATATTATTTGTTCCTCTAGTAAGTGCCATGATGAGTTACAAGTTGCCATGAGAGATGAAATTACTCATTTGCTAGAGATTGATGAACTTGAAACTGGTAAAAGGGCAAATCAAGTTGGCACTTTGAAACGAGCTAGGGATACTCGTTAGAGTTCTCATTTTTCTTCTGTTTGTAGTTTGATAAATATGTATGGTGCAACTTGCTATGTTCTATAAAAAATTATTGGGTATGGATCAACTTATTCTCAACGTGGGGATGCCGATAGTGCTTATAATACTTTGACTTCATTTGAGTTTATATTGATCTTGCACCTGATCAAAGAAATCATGGGAATAACGAATGTTCTTTGCCAAGCTTTGTAGAAACAATCTCAAGATATAGTTAATGTTGTGCAACTAGTTCAATATATAAAAATACTTATTCAAAACTTGAGAGATGATGGTTAGGAGAATTTGTTGAAAAATGTGAAATCATTTTGTGAACAACATGATATTCTAGTTCCTGATTTTATTGCTTCCTATATAAAAAGACAAGGACACTCTCCTCATCAAAAGGATCAAATTACAGTTGAGCATCACTTCAAAATGGAAATATTTTTTGTTACAATTGATAAGTAATTACAAGAGTTGAATATTAGGTTCAATGATCAAGCAATGGATTTGTTAAGTCTAAGCTTTGCTTTGATTCCTAAGGATAATTACAAAAATTTTGATGTTGATAGCATTTATACTCTTATTGACAAATATTATCCTATGGACTTTACTGAGCAAGAGAAGGTTAATTTGCCTTTCCAACTTCGGCATTATATTCGTGATGCTTGTCAATAGTCAGAATTGAAAAATTTATCAAGTATTCTTGAATTGTGTAGATGTTTGGCAGAAAAAAAGAAATCAGAAGTTTAATACTTGATTGGTAGATTGATTCATCTTATTTTAACTTTTCCAATTTCTACAGCTACCACGGAATAATTATTTTCAATAATAAAAATAATGAAGACAAGATTGAGGAATAAAATGGAAGATGAGTTTCTTGCAAATAATATGGTTATTTACATTGAAAGAGAAATTGTTGAAAGCTTCAGTTCTGATTTAATTATTGATGATCATTTCAAGTTATTGAAAGAGTGAAAAGCAGCACTATAAGGTATTTTATAGTCCTTATCTTTAAAATTATTTTATCGTATTAGCAACTTACTTCAAAGCTTAAATATGTAATGTATAGTTAGTTTTAATTTAATTGTCATAATATATTTTACATATTAATTTTAATTTAGTTGTCATCATATATTTTATATACTAAAGTCTTTGGCCCCCTAAGATTTTTCTTCAAGTTTCGCCACTGTAGCCAAAGACCATGACAGCCCACTCTAAGTTATTTACTTTGAGCAATTTCACTCTGACCTTTTCTAGATAATATTTTCTCATGTCACTAAAACAAGTGTAAAGTTTATACACTATCAATTAAATATAAATTTAATTGGGGTGCACTGACAGTGTAAAATTTTTTTACATTGTCATCCTTCCATTTGCATGACCATTCAAGTAGCGGGTGGTTATATAAAATTTTTTTGCTGATGTGGCAATATATGATTAGATGTCTGTGTAAAAATTTTTTACACTGATAATATATTCGAATTAAATCTATTAAATATTTAGAAAATTTTTAATAAATAATATTGTAAATTTTTTAATAATATAAAATTTCTTTATACTAAAATTAAAATATTAAATTATTAAGAATTTTTTTAATAAGTGATCTAAGGGCAGGGCGCTGGTTAAAAAAATTTAAAAATCTTACTTTTTCAATGTAATTTTCTTTTATTGATTCTTTAACCAATGCGGTAAGAATTAGATGAACCCAATTATCAAAACCAAAGTTACATTTCACATCCAATTTTTCCTAGTTTGTGATGTGGAGCACTGCTATTTGTATGTATAGCAGTTGACGATTCATCAACTCCCATAAAAAGTATACGGTGAAGAAATTACAAGAAAAAGAGAAAAAATTAAAAAAAAAGAAAAAGCGATATGTGATAGAGTCGTAGGGATATTCAATTTCGAGTTTGAAGTGACCCCTTTTGCATTTATTTTGAACTGCACACACCAACCATCACCAGTCAACCATGGGTGAGGACAGAAAATCCAGTACAATAAATAGAGTCAAACAAAATGCCAAAAATTTTCTCCTAGTCCTTTCAATAAATCGAATATGTTTATCCATTTCGTGCTTTGATTGTTCTTCCCGGATGCCCATAACCATAAAAGCCTAGTCTCAGTTTTATTAGCGCATGGATAATGTGACCAGTCCATTCACGTGCTTTCTTAGGTATATCATAATTTTGCTCTTACTGTTTCACTGTTGAGTCGGTTCAAGAAGACGGTATGTGCCTTTGTACCTTTGGGGAAGATGAGATGCTTTTTGTTTTTATTTTTGCTTTTTGTTTTTATTCCTAAGCACCTTCAAACCGTGAATTAAGTTAAGGGTGTAAAATATAAGATTAATATTGATATATTATAGTGTAAAAAATGTTATAATATTTTTTGATCATAAATTTTTATGTATGTAGAGATAAAGGCCAAGCGCCTATCTTAAGAAGGCCGCATGAGCGCCTATTCTATTAAGATCGGACCGATCCCAGCAATTAAGTAATTGAAAAAATTTTATATTGAGAATATCAAAATTAAATTATAAAAGTGTATAAATATACTATCTAAACGAGTTACTTCATTTATCATTTTTTATCCTAGCCGAACGTTTGTGTATTTAATGTTACAAAGAGTAATTATATCTTTGCTCAACTTAGGAATATATTCTGTGAAACCATGATACAGGAATTAAATTATCAATTATTTTTAAAACTAAGCTTTATGGTAGAGTAAAGATTAATTTTGATTCCTAAAGTTGTATATGTGTTTTATTTTAGGGTGAGTTTGTTTTAAATTTCGAAAAAAATTATTTTGAAATTAAAATTTTATATATAATTGAAAAAAAATTAATTTTTTTTATAAGTTATTCTTTTCAATTTCTATAAAAATATTGAAGACATATTTTTTTGAGATTTTGATTATTTTTAATAATTTATCCAAATATATAAAAAGTATTTTTTTTAGTGAAAAAAATAATTTTTTGAATAAATAATATCTTATCCAAATACATTTTTAATTTTTAAAATTAAGAAATTAATAATTTAATTTATAAAATTATAAATATTGATTTAAATTAATTTTTAAAAAAATATTCATAAAAATAAATTAAATTATTAAAAAATTAAATTAAATTATTTTTATACTTTTAAAAATTAAATTATTAATTTTTTAATTTTAAAAATAATAATAAAATGCATATATAATTTTGAGGATTAAAACGAGTCTGCCCGTACTTTTGGTGGGTAGGAAAATCTGGATTCGAGAATGTTTTGGGGGTGATGATGATAATATTACAGGTGGCAGCGTGGTCGACGTTTGACATGATCAGAGGAGACGATGGTATCGCCGAAATGATAAATATCACGTGGGAAATTGGGAGAGACGAGATTTGAGATTGTGTTCCCATTTCTCACCTGTGTCCGATTCCTAGGTAGCGACGTGGAACACTACATACCGCACCTGTCTGTGCCCCACGTAATCAATGGGGCCCCGTGGATGCTACGGTCTGGTTGGGTCTTTTAAAATGATTTTGTTAGAAAATAATAAATTTTTATTTTTTTAAATTAATTTTAAATATGAGAATTAATTTTGAGCAATAAAAATTAAATATTATCAAAATTTAAAAAATTCAATTATGAGGGATTCAAATTGATTCTAGAAATTATAAATGGATTTTTAAATATATCATTAGTGGTTAACTTGAATGTGATATCACCTTAATTATAGAAAGATTTTCAAACTCTAAAAATAGCAATATTAATACAACGACACGGATAATTGTATTGTTCACATAATATATCTTAGAATTTAATTTGGATGTTTTGAGAGTACAAATTTTTTTAATATTATCATTAATGACTTAAATATATTTTTAGTCTATATAAAATTAGCATATTTTAATTTCAGTTCCTAAAAAATTATTATTTTTATCTTAATCTAGATATTTTCAAAAATTTTAGTTTTAGTCCATAATTTATTTTTTTTATTTTAATTCAAATATTTCAAAAAAAATTTATTTTAATCCCTACTTAAATATAAGAAGAATGACATAAATATCTATTATTTATGTTATTACTTAATGAAAGCAGATTAACAGTAAAAATTAAAATCAAAATTTTTTAAAATATTTGGATCAAAATAAAAAAAAATTAAGGACTAAAACCAAAAATTACTAATATTATGAAAACTAAAAATATAGTTAAGTCTTTAATTATATTTTATCACATCAATATATATAATTAAATCTCATATTTATTATTTAAATAGTTATATAAATAAAAAGATATAATTAATTAATTATATAAAAAAATTTTATATTATTAATACATTTAAATTGAATTTTATATTTTAATAATTTTTGTGTAATATTTTTATAGAAGTTATGAATTTCTTCAAGCTAGGAGGGTCATTGAACAAGTCAAAGTTATAAATGGCACTCTGATTTTGATGTTCCTCCCCATTCGTTTCAGTATCAATTCTTTCAACTCAATTCTATGTTTCTTTAACTAAATTAGCGTGTAAAAGTATTTTTGATTTTATTTAATGGTATAATTCATTTCTTAAATATTAAGTTGTCATTAATACTAATTTCAGCAATATTATCATGATAGGAAAGGAAGGGAAAAAAGGGGAAGGTGGAGGTGTGATGAAAAACAGGTAATTTGGTCTTACAAAAAATTAACAGAAAGATTAATGTACATGTTTATGAAAATTCAGGAAGCACATTGTATTTATTTTAATTTAGAGATTTAAGTGTATATAATTAATAATTCAAGAAATAAAATGTATTTTTAAAAAAATGGTATAATTCATTTTTTTACTGATTGATGGTATAATTAATTTCTTAAATGTTATATTGTTATTAATATTAATTACAATATTATTATAATATTTTTATGTTGAAAGAAGACACGTTATAATTGAATTAAACACACAATAAGAAGCAAGTATTTATTTATTTTTTTTGTCAATGTCTAGAAAGCTTCTTCTTTTTTTTCTTTTTCTTTTTATGCCAAACAAGAAGCTTGAACGAATATATGGCACAGACTTAGTGATGTCCCCTTTTCTATCTCTCTTTCTCTCTCTCATTTTCACAGCACCACGCCACCACCCTAATAGCTTTCCTTTCTCAGTTCAGTTTAAGTGGAGGAGCCGCCCCATGGAGGTGGTTTATCCTCTCCATAGTGATTAGTCGCTTTATCCCCTTTTAGTTTTAGGGTTTTTTTTTCTTTTGTTTTTTTTTTCTACTCTTTTGTTGTGCATCCTTCTTCTAGCTGATGGTGTGTTTGATCTTCATATTCAGTAAGTTTCTTAATAGCAAGATGTCTAAATCGAGGACTTGTGTTCTGAATCTTGCAGTTACAACTATCTCTTGGATTAAAAGATTGCATTTGTGACAATAAAAGACTAACAACTTCTATTGGTGGATATTGGTTGGGACTTTTATGAGACAATAGGCCTCTTTCTATAATATATGGTCATCTTCAAAGGCTTTGGTGATTTGATGTGTATCATAGAGCAAGCTACTGATATATAGACTTGGTTACTACCGTATTTGTAAAGCTAAATGTCGCCGTATTCAACACTTTAACTTTAAGAAGTTAGAATTGCAATATTTTGTTTCTATATAGCCTAGGTATATTGATTTTATGATACCTTAGATAGATCTGATATCTGACGTATTCACCTTTACATTCATGGGTATCTGTGGTGATACGATTGCATTTTTTATCTAAGATGTTTACTAAAGCTGTAGTGCTTATTGATTAATTTTCTAGTCTTATTTTTTTTTATATCAATAGATTCTATTGTACCAGTTTCTTTGTTCTAATCAGGCTTTGCCTTAGTTTAATCAATAAAGCTTTTCTAATTAAAAAAAAAAAAAGAGAATGAATGTATGGTACATTGATAGAGATAGGAGCGGATTTGGGCTCTACTAAGCCCAACAGAAGCGGAGGATAGAACGTGAGGCCCAATATAGTTTAGTAGAAGCCCAGCAACGAGCTTTTGGCCTGTGTGAAGGACCAAAAATAAAAATTGGCCTGTGTGTAATAATTATACGAGATGATTTTCTGACCGAAAAATAAAAGTTGGGTTTTTTTATTATTTTTTCCTGCAAGAGGTGATCGATTTCAAAAGTTGAATTGAACGTATTTAAAGATAAAAATCCAACATCTTATGCTAATTAGACGAAACAGATAATTTATACATAGAAATTAAGGACTACAAAGGAACCAAAAAAAAAAAAATCCTGACTTAGATTAATAAACAGCAAATGGTAAGGACCAATTAAAGAGTTTAATCATCGAATATTTGATATTTTTGTTTTAAAAAACTCAATTCATAATAAAAACAGATAGGGTATGATTCATTACTGCTATTATATATTAAGAAGTGTTTACATTGGTCCATGGACCATTAATTTAGGAGAAAATTCTATGGTACATCGTTGAAAGAAAAAAAATTTGGACCAGGAGAAAATTCTATGGTACATCGTTGAAAGAAAAAAAATTTGGAGCATCACTGGTCCATGGACCAATGTAAACACTTCCTATATATTATATGGCCTGCAAAAGAAGACCAAATTTATCTTCAACTAAGTAAACCTATGATTTATGAAGATGGAACTGGACCAGGAGTTGTGGAGCCAGAGAACAAAAGCACATGCCCCCAGATGTACGAATCACATGCCCCATATATAGACCCTGCCCAAAGGGCTTTTTTACTGAATTAAATTAAAAAAAAATATTATTTACCTATACATTATTTTAATATTATTTTTTAAAATGTCCTCTTTTTTAGAATAATTGATAATTTGATTCAAGTTGCATTGAATTTATAACAGACAAATTTTGACGTTGAAACCATTAAATGCGATTGAGTTAAATTGAATTATACATTGTACAAGTGAATAGTATATAATTCGATTGAGCATGGATTGAATTCAATATTTTGAGTAGAGTTTAGGGTGAGCTCTAACATTTTGGGTGCCTAATGGATCTAATGTGGTTAAATAATCAAAAAATATGGTTAATTATTATGTAAGTGTGACAAAACGTCGAGTCTATGATGGATGAGACCCATCATAAAATATGGCGACGATTATATCATACTCACTATTAAGGCTGTAAAGAAACGGATGAGAATGGTGTCTAGATTAGTCACCAGAGGTTTAAAAGCCATAATATTTAATATTTGAAAAATCTATATTTATTGTTGTTATGTATGTAACTATGGGTGTATATATATCCACTCGTTATATCTAAAATCAATATTTTTTTAATATTTATATTGCACCAGTGATGAATTTGATCCAACTTGGATTGAATTTATCACTATTCACCAGAAAAAAATATAAATTTGTGATAGTTCTTAATTAATTATCATTACAATAAATTAACCAACTTAAATCGAATTCATCGTTGGTACAATATAAATATAAAAAAAAATATTTACTTTAGATATAGCAAGAGAATATATATGTATACACAATCGCATACATAATAATAATAAATATGGATTGTTTTAAATATTAAATATTATGGCTCTTAATCCTTCAATAACTAATCCAAATATCATCCTCATCCGTTTCTTTATAGCCTTAACAAAGAGTATGGTCTAATTATTGCCATATTTTAGAATGGACTTTGATCCATTATGAACCCAGCATTTTACCACATCTTTATGATAATTAGCCACGCTTGTATGATAATTAATCATACATTTTGGTTATTTAACCACATTAGATCCATCAGGTACTCAAAATATTAGAGCCACCCTAAACTCTACCCAAAATATTGAATTCGATCCATGCTCAATCGAATTATGTACTATTCACATATATAATGCACAATTTGATCTAACTCAAATCGAATTCCATGATTTCGGTGTTAAAATTTGTCGATTATGAATTTGATATAACTTAAAACAAATTATCAACTATCTTAAAAAAGAGAATATTTTGAAAAATAACATTAAAATGGTGTATATAGATAAATAATGCTTTTTTTTTTAAATTTAAATCAATAAAAAAGCCCTAGCCAAAGATATGTGCAATCTAAAGTCCAGCATTCAGGCTTTCCTTCAACCTCATGCAGCCATAAATGGGTATTGAAATCTTTGCCTTCAAGTTATACAATACATGCCTACAAACACAATCGATAGCCATCTCCCTCTCTCTCTCTCTCTCAAAAAATAAACAATTAATAAAAGAGAAAGAGATGATTGTATGCTTCATCTGGTTTGTGCATTTCTGACAAGTAACTAGCTACTACTATATAATTAATGTGACCAAAAAGTTCTTATCTGGTTATCCACTTCCTGTCAGAACATAATGCAGGACTTCATCATTAATAAAAGAAAATTAAACAAAGATTAAATTATCCTTTTCTTAAGGGTTCATAAAAGCCGATGATGATAAAATCTTTGATGAACAACGAGAAGCGCTTGAAGGGTTTTGCTTTTGGAGTTGTGAGATGCAGACAAATCACTGCCGTTTACCTACACAAGAAAAAGGCTGTTTAGTGCTTTTGTGTCATCTCACTTGACCGATCTAGCAATGATTATATCATTGAACCCTTTTTTGTCTTCTTGGTTCTCTAGATCATATAAATGGAAGAGTAGGTAAAGTGAAAAAAGCAATAGCTGAACTGATTGAATATTTTCTCATTTCAAAATAATCACTACCAAACATTGCATCAACCCTTGGTTTTTTAGTCTACACCAATCTAATTATAAAATGATGTTTGTACTAGTAGTGGCCGAAAGCTTTCTTCCTAGTTCTTATCCAAGTCATTTCTTCTATAAGGAGCACCTTGATATCCTCGTCCTAATTATATAAAATAAACTATTCGCCGGTACATTTCCTTGGCAACATCACGATAATTATTACAAAAAAAAATAGTATTATTTATACAAAAAAAGTAAATATCATGAGATATATGTTAAAAAAAAATGAAGAAGATATATTGACTTCAATAATTATCTGTTTCTCTTCATCACCTTTGTATTTTCTTCATATATGTTTTTATGTTGTCTATTTTTTTATGTTAAAATATTATTTCTCTTATTACAAAAAGAAGATAAATTATGAGAAAAAAGTGTATTGCTTGGGATTTTACTGGCAAAATGATTGATTCGCTCTATCAAACTTCGACTACTTTTTAGTCTGAACAATCTAATATTGTTATATTTTTATTTCATTTTTGGTGCCAATAATAATTTGTCCAATGAGACGTGTGCACTGCCAAGAACTATAACGACTTGGCGAGGAGTAGTGATTGGGTACTTGGGTGTGATACTCAATATATGTTCTGAGGCCAAAAATCGTTGTTCTAAGCAAAAGAGATTATTACTAAGTAGGTTTGTTTGAAATGCCCTTTCAAGGCAGTGGAATAATGGACAACCAAAAATTAAGATGAAATTAAGTCCAATTGACTTTATTAGTTCGAGGGGAAGACGACAGTGAAACACTTGAAAAATTCAGTTTTTTAATGATGATTATGACTTGAAAAACCATATTCTAATTACGGTGTAATCTCTAACCCTGCGGAGAAAGGTACACAAAAAATATTTTATGTCTGCTGAGAGATGAGAAAAAATTTTTTAAAAAAAGAGGATGATAAAGGTCAAAGTGCTAGACTATAAGATAAAAGAGTTGGCCTTTGCAGCTAATAGATTCATTCCAGAGAACATAACTAATTGACCAAATTGATTTCATCTTTCGTATATTTTATTCTAATCATATTAGCTTGTTCTCTATGCAATCTTAAAACTAAAAGTAAAATCGTATCTAGAAGAACTTACATAAACTTCTCATATACCTTTTTTTTTTTTCCCCTTCATACGCTTTTCCCATGAAGTTTGCATAGATTTTCTAAATATCGAAGAAGTTTGCGTAATAGAAAACAATACTTAAAGGAGGTAAGAGTAATTCATTCTAGCATTTTGTTCTTCACCATGGCATAAACTTGAACATAATCTTAATTAATTACAGTCATGAGAACCTATCAAAGTCACTTTAGCGAAGGTCACAAGTGGGCTTCACTTTGTTTTCAACCCAAAATTGCAGTCTTGCTTGGATTAATCACTTCCCTTATCCTCATGTCACATTAGGTCATTTAGGTGTGTTAGGTTGACAGCTGATCACTTCCATTCTCATTTTTTCCATACCTATTAACACCAAATTCAACCAACTTCTCCATTTATCCCTTTTCTTTATTTTTGCATTTTATCGGTTTTGAAAACGAAAAATCATGTTAACCCTCATTTATCTTCAAACTTTATAAACATTTTTTCCCTATAAGTTCACGCAAAAAAAAAAAAAAATGTTGATATCTAGATAGCAATTGAATAATACTATTTAAAAAGAAATGCTATTCAATTTGGGTCTGGACCTACGTAGTATACCCCGGCTTTCTTTAATCGATTTATATATAACTAATATATGGATTGCATTTTACTTACTCTTATGATAGTATAAATATAAATAGATATACATAGATATAGATTTTTCATATAAATTAAATATTATTTTTGTATTATAGATTAATTGCTAGTAACTATAATTGTTTTATATTATAAAAAAATCTCAAATATATATAACAATGGGATGAGTGAGTCCAACATCCAGATAAGAATTCGTATGCCGCAATTTTTTATTCACGTTAATTTAGATGCTGCACTGAGTTTGTGTTCTAGCTTTAGACATTTTTGCCAAGAAGATTTGAGTTTGACTAATTATTAGCCCAAACACGTCCAGGACTATTTGAATTACTAGGATCAATCATCACAAACGAAAAAATAATAATAATAACAAGATTATGATATTTACATAAACTAAGAGTTCACATACTTCTCATAAACTCTGATGCAATTATCGAATACATAACTTGTAAAAGAGCATCTACTTTAAAAAAATATACAACTAAAATTTTAAAAAATTACAAGTACAGAAATTATGTTAATTACAATTATTATCAGTTGACCACTTGGTCAAGAAAACAATTACATCCACATAGACAAGAAAGACCAAATCAAAACTCAAAATTTATGGTACATTTGTTTTAACTTAAAAAAAAATATAAAATTTAAATTTTATATATAATTAAATATGTTAAATTTTTTTTTTGAAAGTTACTCTTTTTGTAACACTTGTTTATAATAAAGTTAATGGATAAAATATTACATAGAAAATTCTATGTTGAATATTAATATATATAAATACATTGAAGTATTCATAAGGTAAAATAAGGCTTTGCTAGCCATAGGCTACACATTTCTAAGCTAAATAAAGAAACTACAGTTTATTTAATTATAACTCTGTATATTCCTCACAGCTAGAGAAATCTGCCTTCCTCTAGGGAGTTACTTGACTAATTTAAAATTATTAGAAATAGAGTGAGAATTTAAAATTTTTAGTATGAAATTTACACGGCTACTGTATTATAATCAAATCACATCACATTACATATAAACAAATAATACTTCATAATGTCATGCGCAATCAAAGCTAAAACAAAATGTTGTGAAATTCCAAAATGTAGTAAGCCTTATTGAGGGTACATATAATTTTTTTACTTTAGTTTCTACTTTCTTTTGTCTGTTTATATCAGATATATTCAAAGGCCTTCTCTTAGGGAATTACCAATCTCTAGTGTTACTTATAACATCGTGACGACAAAGTAAGACTTTTACTCCATACTAACCAAGATAGGTAACATAAAAGGATCTTACATATCCCTCTGCCTTCTTGGCGATTAATGGCAAATCTTAAAAGTCCTTTTTTTTTTATAATTACTTGCTTGCCATGATACATAATTCATAATAAATATGGAGATGCATAAACTTAAGTAAGAAAACTCAACTAACGTAAAATAACCAATAAACTTGAAAAATGTAAATAAATTCATCACATAATAAAATTAAATAATGGAACAAGTTTGAATAAAATAATATACTTTCTCAAAATATAGAGTTATCAATTCTAAATATTAATTTTTAAAAGGACCAAATTTTAAAATTATTTTTATTTAATTTCTTTTAAACTTTTTCATTATGGTCCATGAATCTATCTTTTTTATCGTGGTGCATTCAGTGCATAACACTAATATTCTTGCAAGAGTTACTATAAAATCACAGTAATGTGTCTATAATTCAAGAGTCATTATATAGTCTATAAGTCAAGGTATAATATTCCCAACAAAGGTATCAATAATTTAATAGTCCATATTCATATATAATAAATTGTACTTATTCTAAGTGTTAATTACAATATTTTATTTTTAATATTGATCCCTTAAAGAAATTACCATAAAATTAACAACTCAAAATAATATATCATTATATAAACAATATCTTAATAATAATAATAATAATAATGATAAGCAATGGTGTAAAAGAATATCAAATAAAATAACTTTAAGAGATAAAATAAACTACAATAATAATGAGTAATAATATAAATTAATGTTAAATAAAATAACTTGAAAGGGTAAATAAAATAAATTGCAATAATAAATAATAATGAGTAATAATATAATGGAATATGAAATAAATTGCCATGATAAATATTAAAGAGTAACTTTAATATAAAGGAATAGTAAATAAAATACTTGCAATAAGTACATATAGCCATGACTTTATTTGGTAAATAATTTCATTATCTATCTCAAAATTATATATCGACCAAACTTCTTGCGAGTCTCTAACTCTTCTCTTTTTTGTTTCTTTCTTCTCTCTCTCTCTCTCTCTCTCTCACATGTATGGCAAAACGACTCTATCCGCTTCTTTGTTTTTGTTTGTGCAAGGAATTTCTCGTGTCTATATGCCTATTTATAGGTATTAGATGAAGTGCTCGTTGTGAAAAAAAAATTGGACGAAGGTGTAGTGCTTCTATTGCTACCATATTTTCCATAAGACTTTTATGGCCATGGTTAAAATTTCTTACAGCTATCGTCATGCTCCATTTTTTTCAACAAAAACTTGGCCAAACAAGTCTTCATGTCATTGACATGAACTCTCCTTTTTCTTTTTCATTTCTTTTTATGTTTTTGTTTTTCAATGTCCTTGCAACAATAAAATCAAAAATTGGAAACTATGAAATCAGGAATTTCAATTTCTGCATTTCGTTGCATGTGCTCTGTTGCCGCATGAGGAGCACTAGTGCAACGCTTAAATCAGAAATTAAGGAGCAACAATACAACACTTAAATCGAAAATCAGAAACAATGAAACCGAAAATTAGAGGAAATGAGCTCCTTCAATGCTCCATGTTAATTAGCATCACAAGTTCCCTTTCCTTTCATTTAATCCATTCCAAAGATATGATGCCATTTCTACTACCATCACTTATTACATTTGACTTTATGATCGCCTTAGTTAAAAATTTCCACAATTGCATGACTTTATGGTTATTTGAAAGCATACTATCTACAGTACTTATATATCCCTTATCTTTTACTTTCTTATTTACTTGTACTAATAGTTTACATGATGTTTGTCCACGGAAGACTCGACTTTAAGTCTTCATCAACGTAATCAATTATTATTATTATTATAATTGTTATTATACAGAGTAATATATTTTGAATTTTATGATCTTACATTAGAAAGTAAATGTATGTGATTTAACTATTTGATCCATTAATTATTGTTGCAAAAATTAACTTAAATAAATCAACTAAAATACTTCAATAAATTAGATTAATTAGATATACAAAATATTTTATGAAAAAGGAGGATATTAGACTTTTTAACTTTTACAAAAAAAGATAAAAATATTTTTTTTTATATTCTGATTATTTTTTTAAAATGATCTAAATATACCAAAATTGATTTTTCCAATGAAAAAAGTGATTTTTTACCTAAAAATTCACAAACAAACACATTATTAATCTACCATGTACAACCACACAATATGTTACTTCTCCAAATGTATATACATATATTTATTTATTTTTATTTAAATCATTGGCATTTCGAGTTTACTAAATTTTAACTAATCTTGTTAGAGATAGGTCAACTTTAAAAGTAAAGCTCTCCTAAATATGTTTACATTGTTTAGATATTAGACTAGTTTTACGTAAATTATAATAAAATTTATATAAAGAACATTTTTTATAATATTTCTATAGACATAATTTAAAGAGCTTAACTTTGATATAACATTAATGCAAAGAGTTTTATAGTATTATCCAATTATATGTTAGTATATGTGTGATATTTGAAATAATAATTATAAAAGTCAAATATATATATATATATATATATATATATATATATATATATATATTTTTTTTTTTTTTTTTTTTGGTTCACGACCAGGGTATCTATCGTCGAGCACAGTGACTAATCCCTCCACTGGCTTGTAGGCATCTCAAAGGATGGGACAGCTGGCCCGGAGATTTAAAGCTGCTCCATATCCGAAGTCGGGGATTGAACCCCTGATATTTGGTTAAGGGTGAATGAGTCCCTTTCATTCAACCACACCCCTGGGTTTCAAATATATTTATTGATATAGTAAAGTATAATTTGATGGTTACATAAAAGAATTTGACAATAATAATTTATTAAAATAAAGACAAAATATCCATTTTGATTTATGATGAAAATTTTGGAGGGACAAATTAGTCTCTCAAAATTTGAAAGTTCACAAATAGTCTCTCACCATTTAAAAAAGGGGATATATTAATCACTCCATACAAATCCATATCATCAAAAAATTCTTAAAAATTATATATGGAGGAATTAATATATACCCTTTTTGAATGATAAGAGATTATTTATGAACTTTTAAATTTTAAAAAAATAATTTACCCCTTTTAATTTTTATCTAGGATCAAAATAGGTATTTTATTTAAAATTAAATTCTAATTTAGATTCAAAATAAGATACTTATAAGAAATATATAATTTACTCATATATCATCGTGATTTAGAGTCAAATATTAAGTTCTCAATATTAACGAATAATTTGTAAGTATTTTTGCAAATGCTGAATAAATTGGGAGAAATGTTCTAACCCTAAATTATGGCATGTCTTCCCCAACCGATTTTTTTTTTTTTTTGTGATAAAAAAATTGATACTTAGGAGACTCAAATTTATTATATCCAGTAACAACCAAAGTTATTTGTATTGTATTTACACACATGGCACACAATTATAGGGGTGGCGCTATTTATTGCTCTCAACAAGGTAGAAGAAAAGCAATCAAGTGGTCCTTTAACAATAGTCAAGAATTGAATGTACGGGGCACTCAAGGAACGACGTGTCCAGCTTATTCTGGGCCCTCTCAGCATTTGATCCCTCCAACCACAGTTCCACGTTCCCCAGACATCCCCTTCAATGAGAATAATTGCCACATCACCCGCAAAAAACAGAAATAATAATAATAATAATAATTTAATTTAAATATATTATAAATGTAAACAAATTATATATATATTAATTATATATTATTATATTAATAAAATTTTTTGATATAATTATTTATTATTTAAATAATCATTTAAATAAAAAATTTTAATTAAATAATTGTTAATATATTTAAATTAAATTTTAATAATAATAATAATAATATGAATTTAATTGATATATATTAATAATATAAAATAATTTTTCTTATTATAATAGATAATTATTTATATAGATTGATATTTTTTATTATTTTTAGAATTTAATTTAAATATACTGTTGATATAAAATTTTTTTTATATAGACATCTAATTATATATTATCACATCAATAAAATTTTTTGATATAATTGCCTACTACTTGAATGATCATATAAATAGAAGGTTTTGATTGAATAATAATAAAAAAATTTTATATTATCAATACATCTCAATTAAACTCTTATTTTTATTGACCGATGATATAATGGATTTAAATTAAATTTTAATAATATTAAAGAAAAAAAAAAAAGTTCATTTTGGGAACACAAAAAAAAAAATTGAAAAGCCTAAATTATCTCCCCCTCTCCACCTTAGGCGCTTATTTTAATACAAATTCTAATTATTTTAGCAGCGACTTTGCTATATTCTTGTAGTCTCCTGTGTTTGCAGTAAACCATATGCAGCTTTTACTTTTGTTTGTCTTCTGAGACTTAAGTCTCTGCAACTCTAACTCTCTTCTCTTCAGATTCTTTTCTCTCACCTTTGTTCTTGGGATCTCATTCACTACCCTTTATCATCTTTGTTCCTTCTCACTTGTACTACAGTTACCCTTCTTTTTCGCAACGGTTCCACATAACACGTAACTGCTTTCAGTTCGGCATTTTTTTTTCTTTTGTTTGCTTTTGAAGCGGTGAGTTTCTGTTCTCACAAGGGTCTTGTATACGTTGCGTGGTTTCCTCAGAACACGTTTTGCTTTTCGGGTCAACCATCTTTGCTGTCAGTGTTTTGATCTGTCTGCCACTGTTCCAGGAACGTGTTGTTTTGCGTCCTTTTGTGGCTGCTTAAGTGCATAGGTACTTGTTTATTCCCTTTTTTTTTATATACCCTTGTTTGGTTGCTGAGAAAACAAGCTGAGTGGAAAGAAAGAAAAGGGGTGTGAAAAAAAAAATGTTCTTTGCATTTGGTCAAATGCCTATATTAATCTAAGTTGGGATTTCATGAATGAGGTTGAGCCTTTTTTCATCATTCTGATCTTGCTCTCCTTCTCCCTAGTCTTTTTTTCCCTGTAAGATTGGAATTGGATGAATAGAAAAAGCAGATCAAGTTGGAAGATTTATACATTTCTGCTTGGTATGAAGGATTGAACTGCATTTGCATCAGTTTTGGATTCTTTTGCTGCCTTGCTCTTTTGGGGTCTTTGCAGAGAAGTGCATTCCTTTTTCTGTGTGATAGTGATTTTTCGTGGATTTGACTGTTGGATGTACATGATGTATTGATGGGTGGTAAATTGTAATGGTAAATTATTCTTATCTTATGTGCTTGGTTGTTCAATTCAACAAACTAATGCCCAGGTCAAGCTTTGATTTTCAAGTTTCAACCGTAGACTTTTTTCTTTGGGCTGTTGTATATTTCTGAAGACTTTGGTTTTTGTGAATGACTTTGAAATTTAAGAGTATTTGCCTACAATTGACCGCTTCAAATTCAAAAATAATGAACCAAGCACCACGTATAATCTATTACTAGTGGCATGTGTTTTGATACAATTTGTTGTGTGGCTAATGCACCCTTTTGGCAGGTTTATCCATGGATTGGATGATCGATAGCAATAGGAAGTAGCAGAAGAGGGAAGGAGGAAGGAGAGATGAGAGAGGAGTCAACAGGACTAATCATTGGGATCTCCATAGGTGTGGTTATTGGAGTTGTTCTTGCAATCTCTGCACTGTTTTGCTTTAGATACCATAGGAAGCGTTCACAGATAGGGAATAGCAGTTCAAGGAGGGCAGCTACCATACCTATCCGTGCAAATGGTGCTGATTCATGTACTATTCTGTCAGACTCAACCTTAGGTCCAGAATCACCTGTGAAGTCTGGGGGGCGTAATGGCATGTCCTTCTGGCTTGATGGGTTTAAGAAGAGTAGCATGGTTTCAGCATCTGGTATACCAGAATATTCATACAAGTATGTTTTTCTTATGTGGAATTGTCTTCATGTGCCATTTTTCTTGTTTTTGGATGAACCTACTCTGAGTTCTTGTACCTTCAGATGCCTTGAGACTATGAAATGAGAATTAGCTGTCTATTTTTTCATATATGGAATGCGAGTAAAGGATGGCTTTAAACCACCGTAATGCCATTTTATTTGTTAAGATAGATGCTTGATTGCCTCTAGGCATTTGACTTATCATATATACTCTTTCCATATCGAACCAAAAATTATATACTTTGTTTGAAAATTTGCAAATTTTAGTGACCACTAATTGTTTCTAAAAGTGGGGTGAAGTTTTCACAGTTGTTTGAACTTGACAGGGCAACCTTTTTTTTTTTTTTCCCCTAATATCATTTATTTCTTTCAATTATGACATGGTTTACCATAGGATACTATGGCATCATCTAATTCATGTAGCCAACTCCATCTAGTAGGACAAGGCTTGGTTGTTGTATTTATCTCTTTCTTCTTTCTTTCTGTTTAATGCTTTTATTTACACTTCAGGGATTTGCAGAAGGCAACCTATAATTTTACGACACTCATAGGACAAGGTGCATTTGGTCCTGTTTATAAAGCTCAGATGTCTACTGGTGAGACTGTTGCAGTTAAAGTTCTTGCAACAAACTCTAAGCAAGGGGAGAAAGAATTTCACACAGAGGTAGAGATGGTTATCAATAATCATTTCTCATTACTTTGGCACCCCTATTGATAGAATTAATCTGTGTTTCATGACATAACTTTCTGATTGAAGTGTATGCTTAATGTGTTAACTTGATAAATTTATGGAGAAAGTAAGACTACTGAATAAAATATAGGAGGGATGTGAACGAGTACTAATGTATAAACATCCTTTTGGGAAATTGAAATACTAGAAACATGTTTATTACTATACCCTGAATTATATATATAAATTAGAAACATGTTTATTACTAGAAAAACATCTGTACCGATTTGATTTGTTGTTGTGAATAGTAGTGATGTAAATAGTTGAGAACTTGGCATGTTTCCATTTGGTTAAAGTGATTCTTAGGGCAATTGATGATTTAGAAGTTTTACAGTCTTTAGGTATCTTCTAGTAATTCTGTGTATGATTGTTCTTTTCACTTCAGACCAGAGTAATTTGTCAACTTTAACTTTCTATATTCTTTGAATTTTGTGTCAGGTTATGTTGTTGGGAAGGTTGCACCACAGAAACCTGGTCAATTTGGTGGGATATTGTGCAGAAAAGGGGCAACATATGCTTATATATGTCTACATGAGTAAAGGCAGCCTGGCTTCCCACTTGTATAGTAAGTTAGCTTATCTATTTTTTTTTGCTTGAGATACTTCAAGTCCTAAATTCTTCCTTGTACCACTCATACCACTTGGGGCAGCCCAGTGGATTGCATTAAGTACTCATTTTGGTTGGCAACTATCAAAGTTTGTTTAATTAGCTTCTTGCATGTTTTAAATCAAATGATTCAAGTAGTCAAGGCTTTGCCTTACCACTATCCGACTGGTTGAGACTCTACACATGTGATCATCGATGTTATTATAGCTTTTATAGTATGGTCTTCAAGGATAACGAAAGCAGCATCCCCTGAAATAATACATGAACACCTGCCCCTCATTTTTTAATTTGTTATGGGAAAAAAGATAAAAGCTGTGGTGTAGATTCGTGCATATACTATGTGGCTGAATTTAGTTCATCGAAATATGTATATCCTGACACAAGTTGAGAAGTTTTGACTTCTAGACCTCAAAAAAAATTTATCAAGTCATGTTTACAAGATATAAAATAGTACTTTGATGTGTTTGCCTTTTACTTGTTCTTTCTCTTTAGCAATTTCAAGTTTGACTGTTGTATTGCATTTGCAATAATAAATGAAACAAATACTTTTCTCATCTATATATTTAGGTGAAGAGAATGGGACCCTGGGCTGGGATTTGAGGGTTCATATAGCTTTAGATGTAGCAAGAGGCTTGGAGTATCTTCATGATGGAGTAAGTATCCATGTGATAAGCACTAACATAATTCAGCTTTGTATAGTGAGTTATAATTGTTCTTGTTGTCACTTCAGGCAGTTCCTCCTGTAATCCATCGAGATATAAAGTCTTCCAATATTCTCTTGGACCAGTCCATGCGAGCCAGGGTATGTCCTTTTTTAATCACCACCTTTATCACACAAAGACACTTCTTATGACTCATTTTTTCCCCTCTCCCTCTATATATTTAGTCTATATAATCTAAGATAATGCAGAATGACTAAGTGTATATATATTTTATTTAGTCATTTATTGTTTGTTAGGATGCTTCTTACTTTGTTGTTGTTAATTCTGAATCAAACAGGTTGCTGATTTTGGACTTTCAAGAGAAGAGGTGGTGGATAAACAGGCGGCTATTCGGGGTACCTTTGGTTACCTTGACCCTGAGTATATATCTTCGGGGACATTCACTAAGAAAAGTGATGTTTACAGTTTTGGGGTGTTGCTCTTCGAACTTATAGCTGGTAGAAATCCTCAGCAGGGTCTTATGGAATATGTTGAGCTTGTAAGATCTCTCTCTCTCTTTTGGTGGTTTTGGGTTATATATAACGCATATAACGCATATAAAAACAAGTCATTGCCAAGAATTACAAGTTAGAGTAAATGCTCAAATTGGTACTTAAAAGATATGCAAAACATTAAGATAGTCCTTAAAGATTCTATACATTAATTTGGTCCTTTACAGTATACAAGACTCATCAACTTAAGGACTAAATTAATGTCGAAGTATATATTGGATGACGAAATTGATATCTATTTTAAACATTGAGAGACCGAATTGGTGTGTAATATCTTTAGAGGATTAACATGATATTGAGAAAATCTTTAAAGGACTAATTTTAGTGTTTATTCCATTATTTGATGATGACTCTATCTGCTGATGAATTGTCCCGTCTGTGTTGTGTGATCGCTTTTTCATGATCAAGGAAGCGAACAATGTCAAATTCATAATAGTTTTTGCATTACCACATTATGCACAATTCATTTCTTATCTTAATGAATACTCTTGATGGATGATTAGGCAGCAATGAACACCGAGGGAAATGTTGGTTGGGAGGAGATTGTTGATTCCAGGCTAGAGGGGAAGTGTGATTTCCAAGAGCTCAATGAAGTTGCAGCCCTTGCCTACAAATGCATCAACCGCGCCCCGAGGAAGCGCCCTTCCATGAGGGACATAGTGCAAGTGTTGACAAGGATCCTCAAGTCAAGGCACCATAGAAATCACCATCACAAGAAGTCCTTGTCAGCCACAGCAGAGGAAGTTTCCATTGATGTTGATCATCCAGACACCAAGAATCTTGTTGCTGACCACAGGAGAGAGGAGTCTATAGATAGTGCAGCTGACATGTATGATGTGTAGAGTGTGGTTTTATTACATTTGGCTCATTCTGTTTTTGTTACATTTTCATTTTTGGTTTTTACCTGTGGATATATGATTATGGTCTTAACTAGACATGAGTCCTGAGTGATTTAATGATGCCCGGCATCATCTTCTGTAATTTTGTGTCACATTTTTTTTAGCTTCCTTTCTTTTTTGGTTCCTTCTCTTAACTAAGTTCTGTTGTCTCGCAGAAATGAAACTCCAAAATTTGTACATTAATACTTTCACGAATTAAATTGAAGTGCTCCCCACTCCCTTTTTTTTTTTTTTTTTTTTCCAGTTTTTTACACTACATATAACAATCTATATGTTAGGATTATTTTTAATACAACTCAGCTCAATTGATTCACAAATGATTCCTTCAATTCTCATTGACAAAGACAACAACATCTCGATTCTTCAACAAGTACGGTGCAAGCAAGAAAGAGAAGGTCAATTTCTACTTAAGGTGTGACATTCTGGATGATTGAATTAATATAATACTCATGTCTGATGGTTGTTAAACCATACCAGCTTACTAGTTTAGGTCCTTAAATTGAACCAACTCGCATTAAAATTTGGACCTAATTAAACTTAAATAAACTCAGATAAATTTCGATATATACGGGTACTCATAAGTTCACTGTTTTAATTAAAATTTGGTCTTCTAAGTATCAAGATGCAGTATTTCGTGAGTAATGCTTTAATTTAGGGCTCCCACAATGAAAAAACTTGATGTCTTGAGTTATTTTAATTTTTATCATTATAAAAGATTTTTTTTTTTTTTTTTGGTTTTAATTCATACTTCATACTTTATGAATTATGTTTACTTTATTATGATACTGCAAATAAGATTTTTAACTCATACTTTATTATGTATTTATTTTATTATGTTTAAATATTATAATTTTGGTTTAAATTTATTTTTAGTCTTTATAAATATTGGTTATTTTTATTTTAGTTCCTCTATTTTCTTTTTTCGGCTTTTAGTCCTTTTTTTTAATATTATATTTTTGGTCTCTATCGTTGGCCAGCACTATTAAATGATGATATTTATAAGGATAAAAAAATTATTAAAATATTTATAGAATAAAACAAATTTTCAATATTTATAAAGGTTAAACTATATTTTAAAATAATTTTTTGGATTAAAATTTAAAACAATAAAGATGACTATAAATATAATATTAAAAAAAAGAGCAACCAAAAATGAAAGAAAAAATTTTATAGGGACTAAAAACTAAAACATATTTAACCTATAATTTTTTAATAACTGAACTCTTATAAAATTTTCAACTTGAGTTTACCCAAGCACAAGTTGGGCCCTCATCCGAATGGGGTCAGAATTTGGGCGTCACAAAAGAGTAAAGGTACCCCTTCAAATGCCCACGACCCGTTTTCGGACCACGTGATGCGACGTCGTTTGTTGGTTCTTTCGCTTATTCTCTGCTATTCACTTCTCACCTTGTCCCCGCTTTATCCATTATCGTTATCAGAAGCAGAACAAAGAAGAAGAAGAAGAAGAAGAAGAAGAGGCAGAGGGTAACAGCAGCAAAAACAGTAACAGTGTAGCAGCAATGGCATCAGCAGCAGCTATGGCTGCTCTTCACAGCTCCATGACCTCTCTTTCTCTCTCATCCTCTAACTCCTTCTTCGGACAGCGTCTCTCTCCCATCACTCTCTCCCCTCCTCTGGTACGCTACCCCCATTCATCTTCTCTTCGCAATTTCTCTCCTAAATTTGTTAATATTCAATCCAAGTTTCAATTTTGAGCATTCCATGCGCTTCCTTTATCCTCATTACGAAATGGGTCTTTAGCAGATTCTCTTGTTTCCCATTAGATTCCAACATCATGGATACTAGCTATCGCATATATATATTTCGGGTGAAAATGTTAAAATGTTTCTTAAAAAATGGACAACGTTTACTTTGTATAACTAGTAGATTGCAAGAGTAAAGTTGTGTGCTTTGAATTCATACTTGTGTTTCTATGCAAATTGACGTGTGTGGCTGCCTTGGTTTAGTACAGAACCCTCATTTATGGTTCGAATTTATGTCATGTTCAAATGCATATGTTGTTTTTAGGGGGAAAATGAATATCTTTATCCATTAAATGGCTATGTATTTGACGTGAATCTGGTGTTTTGGGCCTCTTTAGGATAATTGGTAATACTTACTTAGAATGAGTGTGAAATAAGCCTTTATGGAAAACAGAAGTTTGATTGGTATTGCAATATATGTTTTCTGGTTCAAGCTATTTGATGTGGGGAATGCTGCCTATGAGAAAAGGATTAGGATTGTTGATTGATGCTTATATCTGTTGCAATTTGTTGTCACCGAATGATTTGTGATTAGGCTTGTCTATGTATAACCCACCAATTCTGCTAGTATATGATGGAAGATCTAGTAATTCTTAATATACTATGTTCATTTTCTCGGCGCCTGGCTATGCGGTACTTTTCCAGTTAGGAATTGGCTCACCCAACTTTCTGTTGCCGTGGTACACTGAAGAAATACTTTATACTTGTGGAATAAAACTTTGAACTTGCAGATCTTTCCAATTTGGATGAATTGTTTTACAATTTTATTATCTTCCTTTGTCCATTATATTAGTTCCCACTTCCTATAAACTTTTGCATTGTCTAAATTAATTTCTTGCCATTTTATTTTCAATAAAAATATTATTAATTCATGCTGCAGCTGTGGTTCATTTTATTTTAGCTCCATGTCTCCAAGAGATGGAATTTTGAAGATTCTTTTTTTTTTTTTCAAACAAAATTAACGCTGAGAAACCTTTTTGATCAGCCTGCAAATTTCTAGATTCTTGTTATTTCTATTGCTCATCATTCTGTTCTGAGTTGCAAGAATACTTAATGTTTCATTAAAATTAACAACTAAATTAATATTTTGTCAGACTGTATCGTCCAAATTTCATCATTGACATCCATACTAGCCCAGAAACATCTTTATGTCATCAAGATTGTAACAAAATTCACCATAGATGCTGTAGTGAAAAGTTTAGTTGACTAACTTGATATTGTTTTACGGTGTGACATGCAGAGTAAGTCAACAGGGAAGCCATGTCTTATTGTAATGAGGGTAAGTATCAGATTCTTGCCTCATCCAGGCTTAATTTGATTTTTTTTTCTGATTTTCTTATATCAAAATCAAAATGGACCGAAATATTAAGGATAGTGAGATGAAGTAGGGCATGTATTGTTGCAGTCATTAGCAGTTCATTATTTGTTTGTACTTGATACTTGGTAGCACCTAAAATGATCCAATTTGATTAAAAATATTTTTCTACCACCTGAGAACAAAATGTGACTTGGCGCAGTCAGTGCAAGAAGAAAGTATATATTTCTTTTTCATATAATGTTGATCCATAGTTCATATAGTTTTAATGAATTTGTGAGCTATGTTTTGCTTCGTGTTAAGAAGCCTGTTCAACACATAAGCGTAAACCTTAGCTATTTCAGCAATGTGGAACTTTCTCATTTATTAATGCTGTATACTATATAGAACTTAGCACTGACTCTGAATCCATTTTAAACTCTATATTCTTGAACTACAATAATACAATCAGTCATAAAGCTGAAAACAGAACAACCCTTAAAGCTTCTCTAATAAATTATTTAAAACAGCATAAAAGGACAAGGTTATGGGTCAACTTAAATATATTGTCTAGCCACCCTTAATAATTGTCTTGTGTAATATTTTTTTCTGTTTCTCATCTGGCAGCTTAAGCGATGGGAGCGAAAGAAATGTAAACCAAACAGCCTTCCTATCTTGCACAAAATGCATGTTAAAGTTGGAGATACAGTGAAAGTCATATCTGGACATGAAAAGGGCAAAACTGGGGAGATTACCAGGGTCTTCAAGCATAACAGCACTGTCATAGTGAAAGACATAAATCTGAAGACAAAGCATATGAAGAGTAGAGAAGAGGGGGAACCAGGGCAAATTATTAAGGTTGTTTTCATTTCCCTTACTAGAACGCATAATTATAAATTCTCTTCTACTTTTGCATGTACTTCAAGAAATGAAATTATAAAAGTTTTAAGGCGAACTTCATTAAGGTGTTTCCTAGGGATACATAATAACACTTACCTGAAAATGCTTAGAACCTGTAGCTTTGTTTCAAGGTTTAATTATGCTTTCACATATCAACTAGAAACATGTGCATGTAATTTGTTGGTGTATATCTTCATCTTCTGTTACTTACGAGAAATGTTTTTCTTCAATTCCAGATCGAAGGTCCTATCCACAGCTCAAATGTGATGCTGTACTCCAAAGAGCAGAATGTCGCGAGCCGCGTGGGTCATCAAGTCCTTGATGATGGTAAAAGGGTCCGCTACCTTATAAAAACTGGAGAGATAATTGACGGTGCAGAGAATTGGAAGAAACTGAAGGAAGAAAATAAAAAAACTGAAGAAGTTGCTGCTACCTAGTTTTGTTGGTTGAATTCACGCCTTCACCAGTGATGTAACAATTGGTGTACTTGTGATCACTTCTTCTTTTCATTATTTAATGTATATTTCACATAAAACGTGAGTGATTAAATTTGCTGCATAACTGTTGGTTTTTGACTTTGTGCAATGACTTTCATGAAGAGAACAATTTTATTTTATTTATTTTATTTTTTAATTATTTTTTAATATAAAGAATGGTTGCTACCATTTTGAAAGTGACTCTGCTCAATCAATCAGGAATGTTGCTTTTTGTTTGCTGCAATGAAATGGGAGGCAGTATATCCATCCCATTTGGTTCTGCTTACAAATGTACTAATAACTTGTTTCATACTGAAGTGGAAAAATGCTAGATGCCCTCTTATGTAAGCAGGCTCAGTTCGATTGCCATCTAGTCTGATAAAATATATATTATTAATGGTATATTGTAACTTCGCTCTACAAATTGTGTCATTAGCATGAAAATTGGAAATTATATCGGCAAAACCTTAGGATCATGGTTTTATTGGCTCAAATAATCAAATTCGTCATTGTCAATATAAGGGATAATCAGACCAAAAACACATTCGGTCTTTTATCAAATTATTTAAACTGACTGAATCAGTTTGTTTTTTAAAACATTACGAGAAAGTAAATTAGTTAATATTCACCATTCATCAAGTGATGATAAGAAAATCAAATATTTTTGTCTAACTTTTTATCTCTTCTATTTTCTACCTTTTATGTCTTTTAGATCTATATCATCTGTGTCCAAAATTTATTGACTTTAACTAATTTGCGTTGAGTTAAATTGGTTGGGATAGAACTCCCTTAGTATTAATTTTTTTAATTATTATTATTAACAAAACTTGAATTCGAGGCTTATTTAAGATAATAATTAATAAGTACGGAATTATTTGATCTAGTCGAGCATTAATTTACCTTCTATACCCTCAACATTATCAAAGACATGCAGTGCGGACCTTCTAAATGAGGTGAATCTACCTTCCTTCTATGCTTGCCAGTGACTGATTAGGTATAATGTTATTTTGGTAATCTCTTTTAACAAGTTGTGCACAATCTGTTGATTTGGCTACATCCAAGGTGTTAGAAAATTTATATTAGTACCATTAATCTGAGTTCTGAAAATTACAGTCTCTCCTTGGGGCTTTGGCCAACCAACTAGGCTTTATATTACCATGTATATTAGTACCATTAATCTGTGATGGCATTGAGCCATGGAATGATGCTGATGCTAACATAATATCAATGAAATGCTGATTGGTGAGCACCTAGCTGGGTTACACTCACAAATTCACCGTTGTTATTACACGTTCTTCTTTCCAGTGGCTTAGACTCGCCTCATCATATCATTAGGTATTGTCAATAGATTTGGATTTCTGTCAATTCAAATTGTCAGATGGGAAAGATAAGTATGAAAGACTAATGGGGTATAACATTCCTATATAAGCTTATCACTATGTACCATGAACAGTTCGACAATACTAAAAAATCCCTGCGCATGCTCAAGCTTCAGCATTCTTGCCTAATATCTTAATTAAGCCGTTGCTGTCTAGAAAGCAAATTGGAAATTGTATTGGCAAAACTTCAGGATTATGGTTTTATTGCCTCAAATAATTAAATTCGTCACTGTCAAAATAAAGGATAATCAGACCAAAAACATATTCGATATTTTAGTATATTGTATGAACTGACTATATCAGTTTGGTTTTAAAAACGTTACAAGAATGTAAATTAGTTCATATTCACCATTCATCAAGTGATGATAAGAAAAATAAAATCTTTTTATCTAACTTTTTATCCTTTTTATTTTCTATCTTCTATAACTTTAGGTAGCATTTGAAATATTGCCTACTACGATTGCCAATAATATAAATTATTACTTAGAAAAATTGTTATTTTTTAAATTACTAGTAATGTTACAATACACTATTTGATATATACTGATAATCTAACTGACAATTCATATTGCTCTATTTGGTATATCAAAAAAATTATTAGGTAATACATACCTTTTATCAATATAATAATAATATTTAATTATTAATTATGATTATAGTAATTAATGTTATTAATAATAATTAATAATTACTAATAATATTAATTTTTAAAAATAATTAATATTACTTTTAATAATGATGATGATGATGATGCGAGGATTGACATATTGGTGATAATCTACATAGCCACCCCCATAGGAGCAATCTACATTACTATATTGGTCTAATTCATATTACCTTACAAATTTCGATAGCCAACAATGTTTCTCAACCAAATAAGATAATATTGTGGGTTTATATAATTTAATCAAATATTACTAATAATCTAGATATATTATCCTGTACCAAATGCTACCTTAAGTCTATTTCATTACTGCTCCATATTTATTAAATTCTAACTAATTTAGTTTAAATTGAGTTGGTTCACTATATAAAACTCTCAGACATTTTTTTGTTATTATTATTATTATTATTATTTATAAGGCTCAAACTCAAAACTTTACTTAAGATAACAAGTATCAAATCACTTAGTCTAATTGAGCATTGTTCTACCTTCTATTCACTTCGAAAATAAAAAAACCTTCTATACTTTTAACATTAACAAGGACTGTGGACCTTCTAAATGAGGTGATCCACCTTCCTTCCATGGCTGCCAATGACTGATTAGGTACAATGTTATTTTCATAATCTCTTTTAACAAATTCTGCACAAACCGTTGATTTGGCTACATCCGAGGTGTTAGAAAATTTATATTAGTACCATTACTCTGGTTCTGAAACTTATAGTCTCCCCATAGGGCTTTGGCAACCAACCAGGCTTGAGTGATGGAATGAAGCCATGGACTGATGCTAACATAATACTAATGACAAGATGATTGGCGAGTGCCTATGTGAGGCCTAGTTGCGTGGTATTCTTTAAGGAACTCTGGCTTATGAAAAGTATAAACTAATTTTTTTTTTTGTTTGATAAATAAAAAAGTTGGAGTACTTTTATTCTTGGCAATTAAAAATCAGTGGGTATTCTTGGAAACCCTCATAAGATGCTTTGTAGAGCTAGCTGCCCTCTCTAAAATTTAAAAAATTAATATAATTTTATTATCTTTAATAATATTAAAAATAAAAATTATTTTTTTAATTATATTTATTATAATTATTTTAAATTTTAAAAACTAATTTTATCAAATATTATTTTTATAATTTATGCTTATTGATATTATTTTACTAAATGATACTATATGACCTTTTGAGAGTAATTTTTGGAGAACTTAGCAGTTCTCAAAAACTCACAATAATACCAAACTAAGCCCGAGTTGCACTCACTGATTCACTCTTGTTACACTTGGTCCTTTCCAGCGGCTACGACTCAGCTCATATGTATCATTAGGTATTGTCAATGGATTTGGATTTCTCTCAATTCAAGTTGTCAGATGAGAAAGATAAGTATGAAAGATTAATGGGGTATAATATTCCTATAATCACTATGTACCATGAACAGTTCAACACTATTAAAAAATCCCTGCGCATGCTCAAGCTTCAGTATTCTCATCTAATATCTTAATTAAGGCGTTGCTATCTATAAAGCAAACTGTTCATTTTGCGTTTTCAAAACCAACTTGAATGTATATATATATAACAATTCAGTTTTCTTTTCATGTTTCCTTCCCACTAAATATCAGTTAGATACGCAAATGTGTCCTGCAAATATTATTTATTGGCCACATCATTATCTGAAATCCAAATTCGAGATGCCAAATCTCAATGTACTTTCCTTCCAAATTTTCAGTCTTTTTCGTATAGAAATTCACCTAACATCTGCATGACTGGGTACCCACAAATGCTGTGTCAAAGATCCCATATATTTTTCCAAATCAGTTTATAATACTATCATTTTCAGATAAAAATATATATAAGTTATCGTATCAAATAATTTATCATTTCTTTTGCATCAATTTGGATTTGAACTTTTCAGTCAGTAACAAAAAAGGGCTTGAATTCCATTGGACCCCGAGGATTTAAGATTCCAGTAAGACTATTCATTTGAAGAGATATACACAAAGGACCCTGTTAATTGTTATTCCAGCTTTTGCAGCGACAAGTTGGTTCTTTAATTCTTTTTTTTTTTTTTTTTAAATTTATAAACCATAAGGTCTTTTGTTTTAAAGTTTCATCTGACGGTAGTTCCAGCATTTTTAGGCTCAAGCCTGAAATAGTATCTCCCATAGACAAATTTAATCTAAAGGTTGTAATATCTTATACACGAAAATTGAGTTATGTACCAACTATGGTCAGTTAGAGTAGTAGATACTCTTTCCTTTAATAGTAATCTTATGTTTGAGCCTTAGGTATAGAGTAATTAATATTAAAAAAAGTCATATTCTCTATGGTGATCCAAATGCTTAAACTAAATTACCTCAAATAAGAGATGCATGCGGGAAAAAGCAATAAAAGAAACGAGTTATGTAAATGAACTCTTCTTGTCTTTGTCTTGTTTCCTAGATAGAGAAATACTTCTCGGTATGAAAAACTACTGTCCGAAAAATTTGATGAACAAAAGAGTTTCACTTTTTACTGTTTCGCCCTCCTGATCTCCGATAATCTCGCACTCCACATCCAATAGTATTGTATTATAACTATTTGTCAAATTTTATACTGATTTCCTTCATGCTATATTGCTACGTAACTCCCTTTGAATCCAATTAAATTAGTTAGAATTTAATAAATTTAAGGTATTGATAGTTTAGATCATATATATATAAAAGTCAGATCAAATTATATTGGTATAACTTTAATTATAGTTAAATCACTTATAACTCTATTAAAAATATATTTTTATCAATTCAATCATTGAATTACAATTATTTATCATAAAGATCACTTATGCCAAATTTTATAAAAATTGAATATCAATAAAAATGTAATCAAATAGCTCCTTTTTATGTATATTTTAAATATATAAATTACGTTGATTTTAATGTGTATAAAGAGTATATCAAATGATTTTAGATTGATAGAAAATTTTATAGAGATGATCTCCAGGATATAACTCTTATTTATATAGATTTTAAATATATATATTACACTGATTTTGAAGTGTATAAAAAATATATCAAATGATTTTTTATTAATATAAAATTTTGTAATGATGAGCTATAAGATATAAATTTCTAATCCAATAGTGGTGGGTTTTGTCAAAAATTATAACAACAAAAAGTTATTCAATAGTGTAACAATTACATAAAGTTACACTGATATAACTTAATCATGACCCTATATATATATATATAAAATAATTTATAATCTATTATTGGGTTTTTTTCAAATAAAGAAATAAATACATGTCATATTTATAAAGAAAGCAATACGAATCAAATTTGCGAATTTGGGATATCATATTTCAATCATAATCCGGAATTGTGTAGCTGAATTTGCTAAGAAATCCGGGATACCATATATGTGCCACCAGTTACAATCCTGTGAGTGGGGACGCATGTGGTCAACTCACAACATTTGGATGTACCAAAAACACTCACAACATTTGGCAACCTTGCATGGAATCAAAATCAGCAATGGCACAATTCCTTTCGTGTCATTATATCAGTTACCATAAAAAGTCTAAGCACGGAACAACTGTTTCAAAGTCATTCATGTCTATAATAACTTTATAGCACATGCCTTGCTTTTTTTTAATCTTAGCCTAACTATGTACGAAAAAAAAAATATAGCACATTCCTACGTGCGTGCTCGATGCACGCCAACCACTATAATAATACAAGTATTATTATACTTTACCAAAGAGAGAATCCATTGTTGAAAAAACACTCAGCCACATCTAATAGGCCCTTCATAAAAGGCTCCATCATAGTGGTTTTAGTTTATTGGCTTTTGCTTTGCTAGAGACTTGGAGTTGAGAGTAAAGGAGGAAATGGAGGAAGCACATAAGATGATGAAGAGCAAAGGGCAAGTTGCTCCTTCTGCAAGAACATACTGTGTTACCGGATCCACAGGGTATATTGGTTCATGGCTGGTGGAAGCTCTTCTTGAGAGAGGGTACAAAGTTCATGCCACTGTCAGAGATCCTGGTCAGTAACCTTTTTCTTCAACACCCTTTCCCTTTGTTGTTATTTGGAGACTCAAGTTATTACAAGTTAGAGAGGATTGGAATCAAAGAAATTATTAAACCATGTAGAAAAGTTATGTGATGGCATTGATTTTGTAGCCAGGAAATGATTTTGTACATATTCTTAGACATTTTACTGAATAAGTGAGAAATATATACAATAAAAAAAATAAAAAATGAGTATTTTTAACATATATTTCACATGATGTTTATAATTGGTGTCTAATAATTATGTCCAAATGGCATACTTCTTTATTATTAAAAAAAATGAGACATACCTCTTTGTAGCCTGTTAGTTCCTTGAAGTCACAGAGATTTGACTTGGTGTCCTAGTTAATTTTTGTAGCTGTTTTCTTAGTAATTTTCTTATTAATGAAAACTGGAATGCACCTAAAAAATAAATAAATAAATTGTACACATGCGCTGGTTGTGATAGTTGCCTTTGTCGCACTAGGGATGCATCTTGTATCGTAAGATAATTTAATAAATATATGATACGGTTTATTAAAAAGAGACAATTTAAGTTCAAAATATTCAACATATTGCATAAAGAAACATGTCATATTATTTGTATCTTATATTTATTTAATTTGTCCGACACAAATATAACTGCTCATTTAAATGTTGATGCTAGATAGAGGAAAGAACACCCTTTTAACAATTAAATGAGGGAAATTAAAACAGCACAGGAATGAATAAAATACTATGAGATAAATTTAAAATCATGAAACGATCATTCGTGTTGTAGCGTTTGAGATAAAACAATTTTTTTGTCTATGTAAAACAGTAAAACTGGGGTCCGGAAAAAAAATTTGCGGTCCCATGCTTTGGGCCTATGGCAGTTTCTAGTTTCGCTTTACTAAAAAGCCCATAACAGCTTCTTTCCCCAAAACACGGAATATACTCGTTGACCAAACAGAAAAAAAATGAAAATGCCCATAATGGTATTTCTTTCATTTTCTTTTCCTCTTAATACAAATGAAATAAAACAATAGAGCCCACTTATTCATTGAAGAAATGTTACCTAATCAAAAAAAATTTGCCAGAATTCCTTACAGAAGTCATAGAAATTGTTGGATGAAATAAAATAATAGAGCCCACTTATTAATTAAAAAATAAATAATATATCATATCATTTCAACAATTTAATTCTGGCAAATATTTCTTACTTTCAAGCAATTTATAGTTGAAAACTGTTGTAAAATAATAATGAAGAGAATAAAAAAAGAGAGACAATAATTCTATTCCTGATACTTTTAATGGTGTGACATATTCATACATGGAACATCAAAATGATTATTTATAGCAAAAAGATGAGAGATATAGGATAAGATGATAAATTCTATCAAACCAAATCTTAATTGAATTAGAATAAAAATAAGGATATCCATAATTAAATAATATTTCGTAACAAAAAGATAATAATACCATAGTTGAAAGTGAATAAATATTGAGGAGTTAATATTTCTAATTTGAATAGGGAGCATCAGAATCTTTCTCTCTTTCTTTAAGAGGGAGGTCTTATCAGCTCCCACATGTTAAAGTAATATAATGGAAATAGTTTAGTTCATGTTGTGATTGACATAATTCACAGCACCATTGAATATAATTTGTAATGCTTTAAACTAATGAGGACGCAGATGTATCCTTCTTTTGAATACTAAACTTACTTGTAGCCTTGATATTTATATATGGATAAAATTTAATTTCTTCTAACAACAGGGTGATTTGCCTTAGTTTGATAGAATTTTGGAAAGCTATTTCAACACAATTAAGGGTGATAACAGAAACTGATTGTCATTCATGATCGAGTTGTATCTGATGGACTAATGAAATTCAACTCAATTTCTTCCCTCTATGAACTATTGAAATGGTAATATAATGTCTGTTGAATTTGGTCTGATATAAGATTGCATTAATTAATGATTATCAATAAATGTTTCTGGTTTTAATGTAACAGAAAAGTCATTACACCTAATGTCACTGTGGTCGGGAGGTGACCGATTGAGATTTTTCAAAGCAGATTTGCTTGAAGAAGGAAGCTTTGATGAGGCAGTAAAAGCCTGTGATGGTGTTTTCCATGTTGCAGCTTCAATGGAATTCAATGTTGATGTCAAAGAAAACATTGGTAATACCATATGACCAATGCTTTGAATGAAGCTTGATACACACAGATAAAGCTTTTGACATTTTGTTGTGGAAATGGTTAATGAGAATTTATGCCCTTTATTGAACTTGCAGAATCCTATGTTCAAGCAAATATAATTGACCCTGCAATCAAAGGAACCTTAAACCTTCTCAAGTCATGCTTGAAGTCCAATTCTGTGAAAAGAGTTGTCTTCACATCTTCCATAAGTACCATAACTGCCAAGGACAGTGATGGGAAGTGGAAACCTATTGTTGATGAATCTTGCCAAGTACAAGCTGAACATGTATGGAACACACAAGCAAGTGGATGGGTAAGTAATAATGCTTTCAGTGGCTTTGCTTGCATTGTGCCAAACATCCATGTCATTGAGTGTTTCTCCCATGTGGCAGGTTTATGCACTTTCAAAGCTTCTAACTGAAGAAGCAGCATTTAAATTTGCAAAAGAGAATGGCATTGATCTTGTGTCGGTCATAACTACCACTGTTGGAGGCCCATTCTTCACGGCTAATGTACCATCAAGTGTTAAAGTTCTACTGTCACCGATAACAGGTTATTTTGCCATCCGAGTACATGTTTTTATTCATGCAGAGACATTGAAAAAGCATCTACATGTGAAGAAACTACTTGCTTGTTAGATCATTTGTGCAAGAAAATAAATTGCAACGATCTATAACAATGTTACTTAGAACTCGATTGACCTTTTTGTCTGTCTAAAAGTGAAAGCCATGTTGAAAAATTGGCATGCATTAAATATGACAAATGTTTTCGAACCCATGATGTAGAGACAATTAGGACATATGGGAATAAGTCGAATCACCGATAAATAATTAGAAATTTCAATTGCATTATTCGTAAATGTAATGAGTATGGTAAGATAACTAATAAAGAATGTGATATCTTTTCATAGGATTCACAAGTAAAATAACTGAATTCTCCAATTATTAACACATAATTTCTTATATTTTTCTGATTCACTAGTAAAACAACTGAAATTCCAATTATTTGCACGTAATTCCCCAGCTGTTCTAATGGTGTCTAGAAAATTAGTGCCCAAATAACAATAGTGACTAAATATTTATCTCAAGAACCTACTTTTGTTTAATTCCAGAAACTTGGTCTTATGAGTCGTCATCCATGCGCACGAACTTTTTGAATTTTCTTGCTGCAAATTGCCTGTGTAAAGTATCTTTCATACCACCAACTACTCCAAAAAAGCATTGAATTTCTATGCTTCGTTGTGCATCATAAAATATACAGCATGAAACTTGTACACTTGAATTTACTTCAGTTTATATAAGTTAGTTGACTTGTGAAAATGTTTGACCATATTGATCTTTATATGTAGGTGAACCTGAGTTTTTCAAGATCTTATCTGCTGTGAATTCAAGAATGGGGTCCATTGCTTTAGTTCACATTGAAGATATATGCAGTGCCCACATATTGCTAATGGAGAATTCTAAAGCAGAAGGTCGATTCATATGCAGCAGCCAAAGTTGTCCATTGTCTAAGTTGGCTAATCTTCTTGGCAATGAGTATTCCTACTCAAATATGAAAAGGTAATGTTCTTCCCTTGTATAGGTAGACTCAATTTCCTTATTTTTTTTTCATGTGCTTATGTTATGCTTATATACATATGCAGGACTGCTGAGAAAAATTATGATAAAGTTCCTTCTGAGATTTCCTCAAAGAAGTTAAAAGATCTGGGTTTTAGCTACAAGCATGACCTTGAAGATATAATTCATCAGACAATTATGTGTTGCCTAGACTATGGTTATTTACCTCCTATTAGCCAATAGTCTTTCAATCAATGCTATTGTACATGATTTTAAGTAGTGAACTTCTGTATTTTTTTTCATAAATAAAAAATTACTCATCTCTTTAAACACTAAGTTCGACCAATCTTGAACGTTAGGCTATGAAGTTTTCTTTCTTGTCAACAAAAAAAAGGTTCCGTGTTGAATGTGTGGTATATCTTATTTGCCCTTAACCTTATTACAAGAACTCAGAGCCATCATTAATGTCAATTATAGAGGCCATGGTCCCAAAATTTTCAAGCGTGATCTGCGGCAATTCCATCAACTAGAAGGTATTGATGAGTTCAAGAACACCAGGAACTTATAATTGCATCTTACTGACTCAACAAACTTAAATGTTGGTCGGTCCATGTTGAGTTTGTGTAGAGTAAATGAAGGGTATCCAAGAGGCTACTAGAGGTGAACCTCTTGATCCTGAAATAATATGACCTAATTGTACTTCCAAAAAATAGAATTTTGAGTCTACAATGGGATCCAAAACTATATACACCTGAGGCTAATTAAATTTTGAAAACAATTCCATAAAATTTTTCAATACACCAAGCTTAAATTTCACTTTGAGAGATACATATAACTAAGTGTTGATGACTTATAATTGTCACAACTAACTCCCTGCATAATTTTCTTTTTGCAGTTTCATTGTAGGCTGCTGTGAATCATCTCCCCGCTTCTAACATGCTGATTTTGGTATTGAAATTCAAGCTGAGTATGAAAAGTCAAGGATGTAATTCAGAGTATTCAGCAATGCTTTAAAATTGGCCACGTTTCCTGCTTAAGTATTTCTTGGTTCAACTACGGTTTAATTACTCATTTGACCATTTGACCAATTAAATCATGAACCGGAATTCTAGCTGGTTCACCCTTCAATTTGATTGTTAAAACATTACTATTCATTCAGTAGTAGTCTGGTTTGAAGTGCATTTTGACCAAATGTCAAGTAGCAAATTATTATAAACATGACTACATAAATGAAATCCTAAATATAGAGCTAAGAGCGGTCCAGTACATGAGACTCTGACTTTATGGGATTTGTGAAAGGTAGATATATACAATCTTTCCCCCATAAAAATCTATTTGAAGATTTGAATCCGTGACATAGAGCTAAGAATAATTCGTTAAAAAATAGTTAGGGGGGGGGGAACACAAGGGAAAGGGTAAATTTGGCAAAGTCATATTATAGCAGGAGTAATCCATTTTTTGCGAAGGTTTAGCCATTGGGGTGCCTTTGACGTGTTACCCCTTCACTACTTTTTCTAATTGCCTTAAATACTGCATTGCCATCAGCAACTGGCTAGTCTGCATCAAACATTTAATAGAGAAGCCACAAATGGTTCATAAAAACTGTAAGGACTCAGAAAATTGATGTAAGGCTTCTCCACATGGCTGTGCTTGTTGCAGTCTAATTATGAGTCTCATGCCAACTGCACCTAGTTCTGATTTTTTGCAAAATACTTGACATCAAAATTTGAAAAATCCAATGGAGATTTCATTCAATGATATCCATCCCCAAACGAGAGAGGTGATGTAGTGAGGGGTTAGTACACATTTATGAGATGCATGTGCCACATGAGAAGTTGAAAGCTGAACAGATGTTACAGTAATGAAATGTCATTACCATACCAACCCACACTCAGGTACATGCCATTAGGAGTTAAGACCAACTAAAGTGGCCAATAAACTTGCCATATTCATACTCGTACACTTTTCTGTGATCACATATGAAATATATAGAACAAGCTCTTTCAAAGTTTGTCCTTAAAGTGATTAAGAATGCATCTACCTTTAAATTATTTAGTGAACTAAGCTTAGGATGCATTTAAATCGAAGATAAATATACGCTTATTTTCTTACTTTAAAAAGTTTTTTTTTTTTTCCAGAATATATGTTGGTTAATAGGAATGAGACATGGGTCCCGGATCTTATCTTAAACCGGTGCTGTTCTTACCTCAGGATGATCCATAAGATCCAATGAAAGAAAACTGGCAAATTAAATATTATCAAAGCATTGACAGCACGATGGCAAAGAAGAGAAGGGACAAGGAATATATGCCTCAACTGTGAACATATACCTCTAATCCTTCCTCATACCTGTCCTCATGTTTGGAATAATCTATGTCCGAACTTGATCCATAGTTATTCAAGAAGGACCACATCACATGCCTTTATTTATTTATTGGTTTGTTGGTTTTCTTTACTCAAATAAACGATGGGGCATTTTTGCATTATTTGCTCAAGGTCACTGGTAGGGGCTGTCACACTTTATGGCGTAGTATATGTCCATTAATTTATATAAGGCTAAGGTCAAACACATTGCCTGATTTCACACGATAATTGTAGATATACCGATTAAGATGGAACTGATTATAGTATAACCCACCGATCATCATAAATGGCGGGCAGTCAATTAAAGTGTTATTAAATGAGCACTTAAAATGGAATCAAATAATGGATTGCATTAAACTACATCAATTAATTTTCATATTTGGTCCTAGCCTCCTAGGCTGTACCCCTTAATTAAATGCATACACAACTAGGATTCTTCCTACCATCATGCAATTAGACAGTGTAAGCAAACTTTAATCAGGCTAGTTGGTTATGACTCTTTCCAAAGAGACAATATTGTTTAGACTAACTATTGTAACATGGACACAAATATCATAATCTGCAAGCAACTGCAATGACCAATATCTCTAAAATCAAGTGGAACTGGAATTGTCTAGACCAATTACTTAAGCTGATTTAGTTTGATTTCATTATCTTACAATATTTACTTTCGTGCACTCCATTGTACAGATGACAATTTTCAGTGTAGTTAAAAAATACGAATGTATGAATAAGAAGTTAATACAATTAACAAAGAAACACGCTGACTTGGAAATGGAATCAAAATTCTTCAATAGATGAACAAAAGAACCTCCATTCTATCGGAAGGCCAGAATAGGGGATCCACGAAAACCACTAAATAATTAATATTCTTTGATTCTTTTGCTTCAGGGTTTGCAAATTACCACAAAGCAAGGAAGAAGAGCTCTAGGATTGAGCAAATAAAGCTCCTCAATATTTGAATAAAGACCAACTTTCCCTGCCAGTGAATCAAATCCTGTTTGACCTGCCATCTCCTGAATTTTCTCTAGAGGCCTGTGGACCCTGCCAGCAATAACTCTACACACTATCAATGCTTTTCTTAGTGAAGGGTCATGGTCAAAAATCTCAATGGATTCAAAAGCCCTTCCACTTGTGGAAGTGGTGAAAACACCTATTCCACCCTTGAGCTCCTTCTTGGCAGAAAAACCATTTCTGATGATCCTACAAACACAGCATTTTTCAGATAAACACAGGCTTGAAGAGCCATTGAGGGCAAGAGAGCATGCAACAGTGGTTCCATAGAACCTCAAAAGCTCATTCCCATCAGCAAGGCACCTTGGATGCTTCTTGGGGAGCTTGCTGGCTTTGATTTTCACCATCTCCCTGTACTCCTCAAACCTTGCCAAAGTCTTCTGCATGTTGTGGACTTTCAAAACTCTCTCAATTCTCCCACATTGGTTCTCAGACTTCAACCAGCTCGTCCTGCATATTATCTCCACTATTTTTCTTGATGAATCACCTTCCACAAGTTCAGTAACTGCCAAATACAAGCTTGCCCTTTAGTTTGAAATGGTCAAAATCAAATAGATTAAACTTAAAAATATGTGAAAACAATACAAAATTAGCAACATCCTTGAAGTCACCAAGCACTCATTCAATTTTGATTACGTTCAATAAATAAGGGAAAACGGGGAATTGACAGTTGCACAGGAAACACAATATAAAACTTCAAATAGTGGAGAATCCCAAGAGAAGTTCTAAACAAAAGGTAATTGAAAAGGGTTTTGGTTCCCAATCTGAAGAAGTAAAGCTAATTTAAAAGGTTCCTCATCAAAAAATAAAAAAAACTTAATAGCATATCTTATATACATGTGGCCACAACACCTAGTGTGAGGTTATAATGTGGACATTATCCACTTAAAGATGGAAACCATGAATATCAGATAAGATTACAATAGACATCTATGAAGAAAAACGAAATGGTTACCTACCAGCATGCTTGGAGAGATGATGAGCTTCAGCAGCATCCCACTTGCTAAACTGCTCTCCACATTTGTGGCAAGTCAAAGTGCAAGACCCATTGGAATCTGTCTCAAGGTACAACCTATTGCTTGAATGAGGTCCAACACCATGCAAGCCAGACCCTTCTTTATCTGCTAAGAGGAAAGGAGATTTCCTTGGTGGAGTGGTTGAAGTCCGAAAAGAAGGGTTAAAGTAGTGCATTGTAGGATGCCCTCCAGGGCCAGGAGTCCCAGGCCTTAAAGTCCCCACAAAGGTTGAATCACCACAAACACCACCATTACTACCATTACCACCACCACCACTTCCAACCCCTTCTTGGAACCCTCCATAGCCAGTGATTTTCAGCTCACACCTTGAGTTACTCAAGATCACTTCATGTGTTATTGGGTTAAGGAATTCACTGCTCCCTATGGATCTTGGGCTGCAAGTTGGTGGCTTCTCTATGTGCCTCTTGCTCCCATGGATGACATCTTTGAGGTTTGCTATGGACCTTGAACACCCCGACCTCCCTGCCCTCTTGGTCAAGATTGTGCTCAAGTGCTTCCTTGATTTTGGGTCATGAACATCTGTTGGCTCTGATTTGCAGTGTAGAGACCTCTTCAGAGAGAACCACACTGTTGGCATATTTATCCTCTTTCTGTTGTTTCCTCCTTTTGGAACCTTTTTTCTTTCCTCCTTGGTACAACAACTACACTCTTCAAGTTCCAAGCCTTTTTAATAACTCTTCAACTTTACTCTCTTGGAATGTTCATTCCCAAAAGGCTCCACATACCACCTTTCTCCTCGCTTTTTCCTACTACAAAGAGACAAGATATCATTCCAATGTAAAACTACCAACCCCTGTTACTTTTCTGCTTTAAGCAAACAAAAACAACCCTTATTCTTCTTTTTCTTTCTTTCTTTTTTTCCTGAAACAACTATGGATCAAAGTGCTAAGAGGAAAACATGTTTCAGAAGAGATATGAACTCAAAGTGTCTCCAACAAAAAGGAAAATTCAAAAGGTTCTTTCTTCAGGTAGCCTGAAAATTATCGAGTACGAAATGTCAGCATGAAGAGTTCTCTCTTGTGAAGGCACTTTCCTGCTGCTGCTGCATCATCACAGAGAAGGATTTTGGCAATTAGCATAGGGTGGTGTCGGCGAGCACATTATAGAGAGGGAGTGAGACAAAGGAAAGGAACTCAAATCCATAGAACATGGATGACAATTTAATAAAGAGAAATATTTGATCAACTCATTTTATAATGGAATAACATGTTGACTCACACTCTATCCGGGATACAGACCTCACTTGAATTGGGCTCATATCCCATCCAATGATGGATAGGATGTAAGTCGGCACAGTATTCCATACAAAATGAATTCATCTATCATACTTCTTTAATAAAAGAGGTGTTTGGAGAAAATAAAGAATCTTTGGCTCTTATAGGACTTCGACAACATGACAACCAACTTGGACAAACCGTGTTCAGTGGCGCTAGTTAGTGAGATTAATAGGGAAAATTAGAAGGCTATTTTGTTCGGATTAATTTTCATTGGTTCTCAGTGTAAAATTGCATGATCATGTTTGTATGGTTGCATTATTTTATACTAGTTTGATTATGATAATAATTAATTAAAGAGTCAACATATTTTAATCCCCTTTGGAATATGGGCACCTCCCTCTAAAGGTCGTATATGATTGAGACGAAAAGTGATTAATGTTGAAGACACAGATCGAAGTTAAATACAATTAGACTTTGATTTCTTTTTTCAAAATCGGTTTTAGTAATTTCACTTTTTGATAAGATGTAATGCAGTTATTTCATGTTTAGAGAAATTAATGTTCAAATTTTATGAATAAAAAAATTAATATTAGTAAAATTTTAGTTTTATAGTAAAGTTGATGTGACTTAAGTTAAATTAGTTGTAGTATGATAGAATTTGAATACATATTGATTTAGAGAGAGGGAAAAATCGGTTGATTATGGGGCAGTTATATGGCATGGGTGAAGGCAGAAGGCTGAGGCCTCTTCTCTTTCTCTAGTCACTAGCAGTTGGTCACGTAAGCACCCTTTCCCTTTCACATCTCCATGTGTTGTGTCTATGAGACAAACGAAATCATCCGGGATAACACTTCCTTATCAAAACTAGTCACATGATCTGTAGTATTTAATACTAGACATAGATTAATCATACTCCAATATCAAAGTCACATTCAAGTTTTCTTTGTGAATATTTGCTACGGTATTTCTGTTTCTTTTGGATATTCATATGTGGAGTAAACGCTTTCTTGCCCAGTTTGCAAATTAAGGCATTTGATTATCAAAAGAGATTTTCTTTAGGTCAAAGTGTGACTACTTTATACGTAAAAGAAACAAATGAGCAATAAAATAAACTAGTCGAGTACCTGAAATAATGGATACTCCAGCAACATAATAAGAAGCAGGCCTCCCTGAGGAAGAGTTTGGGTATAGGATGAAAATAGAAAGTAAAATTTTATAAATAAGTTTTATGTGTAATTTTATGAATGAAAATTATTTATAAAAGTTTTTATCTCATTTTTATCCCATGTCAAGCACACCTTAAATATTTTATTTTTAAGATACAAGTACTGCTCACTTCAAGCATTGTTTATTACCATGAAGGAAAAAAAAAAGCAGAAATTAAAATATAAGAGGAAGAGTCGTTACACTAAATTTAAAGTTATAATGATATATAAATAGAAAGCAAATCAAAAGAACTCGATCCCAACTCAATTGTATATTTTTTTTCACCCTAATTGTAATATACGAGATAATTAACCGATACACATGTCATTTTTTTCTTTTTATTTTTATGATAGAGGATGCTACCTCAAAGTAAGGCCATATGCAATTATGTTCAGACATAATTAATATCGTGGAATTATTATAATGATCCAATAAATAAATAAAGCGTGTCATCAGCAGAGCTAAGAATATAAATTTTGTCTCCAGCTGAGAATTTTTAACCATATGACAGACAGCACATTACATTATTAAGCTGTGTTAGTTATATAGAAACAACTTCAAGAACTTCACAAATCATGTTTGGTTTAGTTTTTAAAATGTTTAAAATCAGTAAAAAGTCTGTCTGATAACTTTTGTTTAAACCATAATTTTAATTTAAAGTTTTAGAAGTTAAGTCAATCTTGCTAACCATTACATGGAAGGCCCATCTACAGTATTCTTCAAGGAGCATGATGCATCTTATAATCTTCTAATGAGATTGTGAGGTGTATCGATATATTATACTATAATGTATTATAATAATATATTAATTTAAAATAAATTAAATATATAATTAAATACATTTTAAAAATTAATTTTTATATATTAATAGTATAAAATTATATTGATAATATAAAATAATTTCATATTATCAATATAATATTATATTGATAGATAGTATAATTTTACTCTATGATAAAATATTTTTTATTATACTGATAGTATAAAATTATTTTATACTACCAATATAATTTTACATTATTAGTATATAAAAATTAATTTCTAAAAATTATAAAAATTTTATCAGTATAATTTTATTCTGTCAATATAATTTTACACTATCTATCAATATAATATTATACTGATAATATAAAATTATTTTATATTATCAATATAATTTTATACTATTAATATATAAAAATTAATTTTTAAAATATATTTAATTTATTTTAAATTAATATATTATTATAATACATCATAGATGATTGATATATCGATACACCTCACAATCTCATTAAAAGATTATAAGATGCACCATGCTCCTTGAAGAATACTGTAGATGGGCCTTCCATGTAATGGTTAGCAAGATTGACTTAACTTCTAAAACTTTAAATTAAAATTATGGTTTAAACAAAAGTTATCAGACAGACTTTTTACTGATTTTAAACATTTTAAAAACTAAACCAAACATGATTTGTGAAGTTCTTGAAGTTGTTAAAAAGCATTTCCCGTTAAACAAACATGTGCCAGTACCCCTTTGACCTGTACAACACAACCTTCGTCAGAATAATATTTATATTCACTTTATAGTAATTCACAAACTTAAATATCTGTTACCAGTGCTTTTAGTTATTAGTCTGAATCAAATATATAGACCATAATGCCCCGACAGCCAGACACACTGATTTATTTGATCCGTGACAAATGTTTTAGTGAACTTATTTAAATGTAGCCACAAGCCTGAACTTTCCCTCTTTCATGTCTCCAACTTCTACATGTTAACTAAGTGCTTCAGATATCAGAAACACTTCAAGCACATTCACGTATATGAAGGAGCAATTTATGTGCATCCAAAGGCAACTTTAAGGTTAGTTTCAGCAAAATTGCTTTAATGGCACAATTCCTCAATTAGCTTCTGTTTGAAAGTACTAGCCCATCTCAAAGCATTATCATATATAGGGTCTTATCTTTGCATATTTTTTGTGCTTATATGCAAACGTTTCGTGTGTCATGTTTGCAGGTAGCTCACATAATAGGAAAGCGTATAAAATTGTCATAGAGTCGCATTATTTGAAACTGAAAAGACATCAAACGAAAATTACTCTCAAAACAGACGTGGAATTCAATAATGTGCACGGTGATTAATAGTATGTTTGATTTAGTTGACATAAATTTATCTCCTGTAAATTTTGTTTAATCTATAGTTTTGAACTGTTTAAAAAGTAAACTAAACCTGTTTTAAAACATTATATATTTAAAAAGCCTTTAATTCTCTCTGTGCATCTCATTTATTTCGTCTTTTTTATGAAAAAAAAACGTATGAAAAATATTAGATAATCAAACTTTTTATCAAAAATCATATATTAAAATGACATGATATTATTAATTATTTTTAAATAAATAAATAGATTTTACTATTATATTTAATCTAATTACTATCATATATTCTGTCAAATATTTTGCTTGTGTAGCATTATTTCGAAACATATTTTATACTTTTTACACGCCCAAAAAAAAAAAAAACACTGTGTAACTTGACTGACTCCATGCACGGTGAAAACTTGATTAGACCTTGTTGTGGTCTCATCCAAAATATGAAACGGTAAGCCATGCATATAAGGATCTCGCTCTAGCCCCACCATATTTTGGTCTTTTGTAGACATCAAGTTAACTTTCCCCCACCCTTAATTTGGGGATTAGATGGGGGGTAATTATGAGCTCAAACTTCAAAATGAACAAGTGGGCTCTAGGAAAAAGAAAATAATGAGAGCTCACGATTGCATTACAATGATTATATATTGTGCGGGTACTAGAGGTCCAATAAAATCAGTTCATGCACTTGATCCGACATGTAGCTTTTATATACAACTTTAGTTACGTTCTTATCAAATAAGAGTAATTACATTAGCATCAAATCGAAACACAATCCAACTCCAATCAGAGAATTATAGTAAAATTACTACTAATAATCACAATCACGCCAACGTGGCTTGACTTTGGTCTCTGACTAATTTCGTGAGTCTTCATTCCATAGCTTGAGAGGAGGGGTAAGGGGTGGAGTTTCTCTTCTCCTTATGCTGCCTATAATGCATTGGAGACAAAACATGTCAAAGTGGCTACTGGTTACAAGAAAATCAGAGAGCGCAAAGACAAAGCTAACAGTTTAGGTTTTGAGGCCATAATTAAATAAATGTGAATTCAAAAACTATGCCGAGAGTGGAACCGGGAGCAGTCTCTTACAGTGTGTCAGGTGATGTTTCTGACGTGTGCTACTGCCATCATTTATTCAATTCATAGTAAAAATAGAAATTTTAAAAAAATTCTATGCATTTAATGTAATGAAAATATCCAAAAAAAAAAAAAATTCAATGAAAAGTTTTCTTTTAGCAAAACCCTTGATTAAATGCGACCATTTGCTACTTGCTAGCCTTTTCAAATTGATTTCTGTTGTTTACAATACGATTATTCGAGAGAATTTTTCTTTTTAAAAGATAAAAATTTAGATCAAGAAAAAAACTTATTTTTAAATTAGTTTAATAATTAATTTTTTTGGTACATTGATAATAATAAAATTAGAGCCTAAAACCTCATATAAATTATCCAAATTTCTCACCGTTCGACTATTCCTAATGGTTTAGTTTAATAATTAATTAATTACACATTATTAGTAGTTTGTGTAAAAAGTTATCTATAAAACTATATTTTTCCTTTATAATTTTTTTCTGTACATCAGTCACGTCATTTGTTTTTGGGAAAAAAAAAAAAGTCATGCAGACATATTCAAGCTACTCTTAACTTAAATCTCCTTGTGTCTTATGCACTTCGCCCCAGCTTCAGTTTAAGAAATAAGGACATCTCAATTTATGAAGAGAGGTGGACGTTTCAGATAATTAATGTATAAACAACGTTTTGAAATTCTTGTCTGCATCTACTGTAACATCCATGCCCTCCAGGTCTCAAGAGTGAAGAATCAAAATCGATGTTAAGGAACGAGAGTTTGAGAATGATGAACACGTGATGTGAGTCGTGACATTCAGATTCAGTTCCTCTTTCGGTCTCAAATATCTGTCATTGTTTGTCTTGCCCTTGAAAGAGTCATGTTACATTTTTTTTTTTTAAAGAAAAAAAGTATTGTTATTAAAAAAAAAAATGTAAGGTGCAAATATCAGAGTCATATAAGCGTTTGCTTTTTAAGTTTGATGAAGAAGAAAATAAATGAGACGATTTACCCAGCCTATTCTATTTAAAAGCCTCGTACAATGTAGAATGTTGACAACAAAATTAGTATTTAGTTTAAAAATCATAATTAAATTTAATCCAATAAAAATCATAAATAGTGTAGAATATTCGATTTTATTTTTATTATTTTATCATGATTTGATTTTTTGGTCCGAAATTTTTTTGTCATGATTTGATTTTATATTTCAAAATAAAACATGAAATGGACCAGCCCAACAAAATTTTTTATATAAAGTTCGATCCAGCCCGAATTTTTAATTTTGCCAAATGGACAAGTTCGAGCCCAAATTGCAATTTAAGTTGAAATAAGATCGATCCGGGCCATGTTTGGTCATCGCTGCTTGATGCTCGTTCTTGCTGACACCATGCCGTGGGTGTCAGGACTTCAAACGCCACATAAAAAAACCTTACATTAAAATTTTGGGAAAAATACTGACTATATACTTGAAATTTGGGTTGTTTTCATGCTTAGACAATTAAATTTGTTTCGTGACATATAATTTTACTCAAACTATAATAAGCTGTGAAACTATCAAACGTGGTGTTAGATTTAACGAAAAAAAACTATAAACCTGTGTGCAGATAACTCCTTTGAAGTTTATCCAATTTTAATGTTTGGTGTATTAATTAGATGCATTTTTACCATGTTCACATGTTGTATGTGGGCAAGTACTCATCGTTCAATCTAACACTTCATTTAAAAGCATTTTTGGTTCAACAAAATTTTAAAAAGTTGCGTACTACAAAACAAACTTTATACACCGAACGTGAAAAATGAGCCAAATACCAAGTGGTTATTTTGTAATTTATCCTAATATATCTTAAAGTAAAAAAGAAAGAAAGGAGTTCGTTAAATTATATTTTATATATGCAACTCATTCTCAATCTATGATTCTGGCACGCCATGTATTTAGGATCATTGAGCACAATACCATGGGAAAAACCACTGTCTTGGTACCACTTGAAAACTTTAAAATCACTACTTCCAATCTATAGAGTTCTTCAGACGCAAAACTGTGAATATTTTGTACAACATCACCGCGAAGGAGCTTCAATACCAGATTTTGACACTATTCACAATACATTATTGAAAACAATAATGTAGTTTGCATGCTATTTTTTTTTTTTTTATAGGAGTTAAAAATAGTGTGCAAAAATAATTACTTTATTAAAAAACCAAGTATCAATAGTACCAAACAAAGGTTTCTCCGTCAATCTTTGGTCTACATTTTGATAGAAATTTGCAAAGGGAAAACACACCTCACAATCTCCATTTTCCATAAACGGGTTCTAGTGATATTGAGATTCACACGTGCTAATAATTCAGATGGAGGAGAATATAATCATGCACGGATAAGAGCAAGAATGTATTCCTTTTATCACATCTCAAGAGCCTCTTTCAACATGTCACTTTATTATCCTAGTACAAAAAATCACTAATCAACCATGCACAACATTACGCATCATCATCCCCAAAGCCAAAAAACAATTCACTTTTTGTGTGTCACCTCTAGAAAATGCAAATGTCTCTGACTCCTGCTGAAAGTGAAGAGTACGTAGCAGAACAACGAAATCAACCTAATTTTAAGCCTGGACCCCATGGCTGTGAAAACTTCAAAATTGAACCCATTGGAAAAAGACAAAGAAAAAAAAAAAAGAAAGATGAAAGTAAGAAACGTACGTGCACCATATATACATGCAAGATTGCAAACGCTAACTTGCTACTCCATTTTGAAGCTCATCCAACAAAGTCATTGTCTGGTGCCTGACCAAGTTGACCTGAGCCAAGAAATTCTTCATATCCTCAATCTGCAACTTCTTCCACCTCTCATCCCATTTCTTTACCCTATCTTCCCCCAACGAAGCAAGCCCCTCCTTAACATCATCTTCCGAAACCACGGGTATCTGAAGCCCACTCCCGAACCTAAACATCCCCTTCAAGAACGGATACCTAATCAAAACACCCTCTTCGTCATCACGGCTACCACCATTACCATTACCACCACCATTATCTTCATCTTTTTCAGCTGAAAGCATGGTCATCTCTTCTTGATCTTCTAGTTCTTGCACCATTTTCTCCACGCTTCTGCTACCCCATATCCTGTTCCCGAGATCGAAAGCATCTTGCTCGCGTGGCTCATGCAAGAGCTCAAAGTCCTGGCATATCTTGCGCACCCTCTTCCTGTACCTCTTCCTAAGCCTCTCGTTCTCTACAACATATTCGTATTGGGACATCACGAGGTATTTCTTGCAGAACTCTTCTCTGTCGTTCGGGGTGGCAAAAGGGTAGGCCTTGTTTGCGTAGAAGTACTCGAGGGAAGAGCGTAGGAACAGAATCTCGCGTTCCAAGCGTTCGTTGTTGTTGTTGTCGTCGCCGTCCTTGTTGTTGTTGTCATGTTCTTCTTCTTCGTCGGAGGAGGAGTAAGTGAAGATGCTTAGCTCTTCATTGACGGTTTGTGCTGCTTGGGTGATGAGATTGTAGCGTGGATTGTGGGTTGGCGTTGGTATTGTTGGGTTCATGATGGTGGCAGAAGAGGCGAGAAAAAAAGAGAAAGAGAGATTGTGAAAGAAAGTTGAAGAACAGGTTCTTGAAAATGCAAGCTTCTAACAGAGCCTCCCCCTCTCCTTTTTCTCAAGAATGTGTGTGATAGAGTCCTGTGGGGCTTTTGAGCGAGGGTGATGACCGATCAGCTGCGTGGAATTTATTTGTTTGTACCACTCATTATTATAAGTATCAAAAAATAAGATTAAAAAAAAATTATAAAAAAAATAAAAAAATAAAAGAAGAAAGAAGATAAATAAATATAGGATATCAAAATATATCAATTAACAGAATATACAAAAAAATAAAAAATAAAAAAAATACAGAATCACACGCCGGATAACCGAAAGCTCAAGAGCCAAGAAGCTCAGTAGCAAGGGAATGATGAGCGATTCTGCAGAAAATTGAATAAAAAAAAAGAGGGAATTAAAAAAAAAGAGAGAGAGGATAACAGCGATTGTGGGTATTGACGGAAACAAAGTGATATGACTAATTATTAATAAAGCAAACAGGTATATTGTATAACTAATATTTAATTAATTTAAATGAGTTTGTTATTTAATCTTTTAAGTAATGTTTTAAATTTAAATTTTGTATGTATAAAAAAATAGCATTGTAAAAGTTTTTTTTTTTTTAATAATAATTGATTTGATTTGAGTGTAATTATACTAATTGTTAAATCAAAAAGAAAAATGTAAAAATGTACATCATATTATTCTAATAAGTAAAATTGAGCAAATATTTTGATTCTTTAACATATTAAATTCAAGTAATATATGTCTTATTGAATCGATATGTCATGCATATTAATCTTTAAATAAGTAAGCTATATTATTTTTTTATTTAATAATTATCTTTATTTTTTATAAGAAAATTTGATAATTATTTTTTGGGCTTCATAGCATTGATTTTTTTTTTATAGGAATTCATGTTATAATACTTCAATTTTTACATACATTTTTATTTTAAATAATTTTTACATACATTAAATTAATGGGGCATGATACTGTGATATTTTATAAGGAAAATGTACATAATCAACCATGAAATATGTTTTTTTTTTTCAACAATTACGCCAGAGAAAAATCAGCCTAGTAGGAAACGACCTAATAATAATATTTTTGGTATGAAAGCATCAACTTTATAATGTCTTGTGAGTCAGAAAACTCCACTCAAAAATAGATCCACACACTTTAGCCTTGGGCACCTTTTTAATTTCCTATCAAGCTATGTTAATTGTATGTAGCTATGGGCACAATTATAGACGTAACATTAATGTTTAAAAACACTCAAAAGTTTTATTTTAAAATTTTTACTTTATGTTTTCACCAATCAACAAGGGGGCGTCCAAGATGTTTACATGAAAATATGTATAAAAGTTATTTCCCTTTCCTATTTGTTTTTTAGTATCTGTATACAATTGTTATATTCAAAGTGATTTTAGGTTGGTTTCTTTCTGGTCTACTTTGTAGTTTTCTCAGCTCTTTATATGTAACTAATTTTAAGATTTGAGAAAAATAGTTAATAACTATTTTTTTATTTGTAATAATTGTGTATTTAAGAGTGTAATCTGGGTACCAATGAATAATTTAGAAAAGACCCAAGAAATGCAAAAATTATGTTACATTGAAATTCTTATAATAATCCACAATATAATGCCAACACATAGAATTGTTTGTGGGAATCCTAAGTAGACTTCCGTGCCTTAATGCGTGGATCAACGCAAACAAACATGATCCTCATTCCCCCATTATCTTAATTTAAGTAATGGAGCAATCACAGTTTAGTTTTTTATAAGCACATTTCAGTTGATTGATTTACCTTCTTTATAGCTCTCATTGACACCTCTATACATCTAACTGAATCCAAATGCCACTCTTTTTTTTTTAAAAAAAAAAAATAGAAATTTCTTAAAGTTATATAGAAGGTGGAAATATGTAGGGAGGCAGAAAGGAAAAATGTAAGGTCTACTTGATTTGTGTTTTCATTTTTTTTTTTGTTGTTGTCATTATCTGAATTTCCTATTTTCACAATTTTATGAAGAAAATAATAAAAATAAGATAATTCTATTTTTAAATTTCATTTTCTATTTTTACTATTTCTTCACAAAATCCAAAAAATAGAAACATAAAAAATGGAAATAGAAATCAAGCACACCCGTGATTTCATAAAAGACATCACACTCAAGTCTTAAAAGAATTGTGCTTGTGCCAATTGACTTGTGACTAAAACCCAGTTTTCTCAAGGAAAGAAATGAAACTTTTGAAAAATTCTAAATTCATAAAAAAAAATATATATCATGCTACACCCTGCCCCTTTCAAGAAAAAAATATATTAAATTGAATAAAGAAATGTGAAAATAAACAATCAAGACCCTACATCACTACTGATCCAGAAGTGGCTTTTTTCTCTGGTTAACTATGAACTAATCCCAATGGGGTCAACAATGATGATATTAACAATTGCACTGCCTGGTGTTTACTCCAGCCAGGTCTGTACATGTGATAATTTAGTTTGAGTTGAGAAGCATTAACACCATGGCGCTTCCACCATTCAAGAAGAGACATGTCTAACCATCCCTCTGCAAAAACAGGAAAGCAACAAAGCCATGACTCTAAATCAAAATTATACATGATTAAGACAAATTATTACATGCTCTCACTATATGAGAAAAGTTTTGCTTTGTACTATTCATCAGTCAATATATCAACTATTATATTAAAAATGTAGGGAAAATAGGAGATAATAATAACCTACAAAATTGATGATGTGTTGATACATAAATAGTACAAAGCAAAATTTTTCTCTTGCTTCGCTAAGAATTTCTCCATGATCAACAACACAAACCCCATAAAAAAAAAAAAAATCAGATAAGAAAATAAAGCCATGTCTAACAATTTGCATATGACATACTAGCTAGTAAATGATATGGCCAAAGAAAGCAACACTTGCAAATACCACTTTCAAACTTGAATCTATGGATCCTCATCATCTGAACTAAAGTCATCCATCCTCCTATCCGCGACTGCCGGAAAAAGCCGCTGGCGGAAATCAGGAGGCGGAGGACGTGTCTCTGAGGAAGATGACCCTCTAGAACTAGAAGTCTCTTGTCTCACATTCTTTGCTGCTGCTGCTGCTGCAGGTGCTGGCTTCTTTGGTGCATTTCTTAACTCCTTGCACACCTTGTCCAACATTATCAAGAAGTCACGCACTATCAGAAACAACCTCAAGCCTTCATCCCTCCCAGCATTCCCATGAAAGTAGTCACCGGTGCTCTTGATCAATGCCATGATCCTCTTCTCTTCTTCCAGCAAACTAGCAACACCAACCTCAGCACTCTCCACAAAGCTCTTTGCTGCTTCATGAAACCCTTTATCACCCTCTAAGTCCTTAAGGTCCTTGTTTACAAACTCTCTGGCCTTTATGAGACCTTGTCCAAGTCTTGCAGTGGTTCCTGTTAAGCCATCAGCATCTAGTGCTGCTGCTTTCTTCACATTCTCAAGCTCACTGCTCAAACGTGACACAACCTGAAGGCCAAGCTCACGGTAATGGTCTTCTGATTCATAGGTGACATCCTCAAGAAGGTCATCTGTTTTGATGCTTGAGAAACTGCGGTTCTCCTTTGCCATACGTGCAGCTCTTATGCCCTCTGTGCGGATTATCTCTTGGACAACAAAGTGTAGGAGAGTTGTCTTGCCATCTACTCCTTTTACATCAGACAATTTCAGCAGTGTGTCAAGTTTGAAGGCTTGTGCACCGCCTCGGAATGTGCCATCATTCATGCGGTTGCCCGTTTTGAGAACTGCTTCAAGAAGCTTGAGGAACAGCCGGCTGCTTCTTAGTTCCTTGCAAGCAACCTGGCATTGTTTGAAGGTGCAAGAAGAGTCAGATTTGTTTCTTGAGAAATGATTTTTGTACATCATCTTTAGACATATTCTTAGACAATTTATAGGTCGGGCAAGAAATAGATACAATGAAAAATTTTTTGAAAAGAAAAATTATTAGTGTTTTTTAACATATATCCCACCTGATGTCCTTGATTGGTGTCTAATAGGTATGTTCAAATAACATATCTCTTGTTTTTCCAGGGGCCAGATGTTAAGTGTGAAATCCCCAAGGAAAAAAAGGGATTGTAACAAGAGGGTGCTAATTGCAAAACATAATGTGTTTATGTCTGTGTATTTAATGGGTTGAAATTAATTGACACCAGCATAATAATAAATTGCACTTACAACATGAAATAATTTGATGCAACAGCAACCAGGGTCAAATTCCTCTAAAAGAGATTAATAATCTTTTGGTTCAAAGGTAAATGAAGCCTTGAAGTAAGTTGAAATGCATTATGATCAAGTTTAGCCTAGCAATTTGTTTGCAAATTACTTACAGCATAAACTTAGACTTTACATGTGTAACAAATGTCTTACTCTGCCACTGTCCTGACAGTTTATTGTGTAACCTTTGCAATCCTAACATTGGCAATATATTGAGATGATATGGCACATTCAATTTACTTCATGGTCCTGTTATGCTTTAACCGAACGACAAATCTTTGATGTCATGATCTTCATGTGATATAAAGAGCATAAGCAAAGCAACACATAGGATAAAAAGTACTGCAATTTACAAATATTACCTCTAAAATTGCAAAAGACTCCTTAGTGGCAATGAGCTCCTCTGAAAGAGTGCACATGTAATGCAGTGTTTCTATTCGTTTAAAAGCAAATGGAATCTCAACCAAGGTTTTCAGGAACCGATCAGCAGGCCCAAGTTGGGATAGGTCCCCACTGAAGAGTCTAAGCTTAAGTTCTTCCTCAGAAGTTGGTGCCATCTTCAGCAAGGTTTGAAGGAATTCTGCGGGTAGCTCATTTCCTAACCATCCAAAGACAACTTCAAAGCTATCATACAAGTGGAAGTAAAGCCAACATATTTTGTGTTGCTTTTCTATATATTACTATCCTTGATAATTAAATGTCCAATGATTTAGCAGTCAAGAAAGCTCCAAAGGAAATAATGAACTAATTTAGGAAATATTGGTTTCAGTAACATGGCTAGCACAATTAGCCCCTTTCATTTTCCATTTTGTCATTTGTTCATCATTTGAGTCTTTCTTTAGCTTGTCTATTCGATTGTATTTAGAATATATTGCCCATGGAAAAGCCAATACGATAAGGAACACTTGTGACTTATGCTTAAGATGTCCATTCAGGGTTATAACTGTGGCTCCCAAGCTAACACATAGTTCAACTTTTCCATTAAGATTTAATATTAATCTCGAAAAAAAAAATTGCTAATCATGCCTTTTTTTCTCACCCCTCCCCTCACCCAAAAAAAAAAAAAAAAAGATATCTACTCATGTTTTGCCCCTAAACAATTTAGTTTACTTCCATAAGAACCTCAAAAATGTTTTGTGCAGCACTTGGCACATCCTGATAACACAAATCAAATAGAATAATATTCAAAGCCTAACAGTACTATTATATTATATCCTACTCAACGGCAAGAAAATGATGCTAGTTGCCAAGAGTCTACATGATACCGTGTAGCTCTAGGAGAGTCTAAGACTCTAAGAATCTATTGGTGCATAAGTGTGTCTACTAAATCAGTAATTTGCGCTTCTCCAGAAGAATAGTATCAATATTTAGCTAACAGTAATTCTTGCAGAAAAACTGAAGGAACAAAAGAACCACCTTCAAGGAGTGCATCACAAACTTCTTCCAGTGTCACATTCAATGCTCGCAGCAGAATTGATAAATTTTGTGCTTTCTTTGATTCAATGATCTGAATATACTGAGGTGACTGATCATGGAAGGAAGAATCTTTCTTCTGTGCAGTTTTATTTTTTTCCACAACAGTATAGCCAAAGAGTGACTCCATCATTTCTTCATTGAACCTGTCAAATACTCACCATCAAGAATAATGATAAATCATTACTTACAAGCAACAAAAGAAGCTTGAGATTTATTCCTTACTGGAATGATCCTGCTTTGAGCTGATTCCAAACCATTGTTTGATCTGAGTTGGCCTGAACCTTATCCCAGAAGAAAGGCTTTAGTTTGGCTTTAGGGGCATCAGCTCCACCTTCTAAACCAGCTCCAGCATTCCCTTGAGCCTTTGCCCCACCAGCTAAAGGTCTAGCCTTTGAGCCAATTGGTGGAGGGGCTCTAGGAGGAGCGCGTGGAGGGCCTACCCCACTCTTAGGAGGCGGCGGTGGACGAGGACCACCTTTGGCAGCAGGTGGTGGAGGAGGTGGAGGGCCACCCCTTCCAGGTGGTGGAGGTGCAGGAGGAGGTGGAGATCCACTACTACTAGGCCTCGGTGGCACAGGAGGAGCCGGAGGAGGAGCAGTAGCAGCATTGGCATTACCAGAAGGCTCAAATGAAGGTGGCTCAGGTGGAAGAGGATTAGGTCTTCCAGGAGGAGGTTTCAAAGGTGTGGTTCCAACCCTGCCAGGAGGAGGCCTCAACTCAAATGATGGTCTTGCAGCTGCACTAGCTACCCCTGCTGATTGCATTTCCTGCACTGAGTTCCTTTTGTCATCAAGCAAATTTTTACTTGATGATTGAGACTCAAGTTTCTCATCTTTCGTTGAGCTCTTACAAGGATTGTTATTGGAAGAAGAACCTGTGTAAGATTGACGCAACTTTTGTCAAGACTAGTATACTACATCAAATTAACAAGGTGTGAGAGAATGGAAATATTGATATGTATGTACCAACTGAGTAGTCACTCATGCTCAAGCTGAGAAGGGGTCTCTCATCATTTTGTCTAACTCGGCCACTCCCACATCTACAACAACATAGAAAGCACAATGCTGCAATTCCAAATGTCACCAATGCAGTTATAGCTATGGCAATAGCAACTGTTTTTTGGTGATCAATATGCTTGGAATTAGAAGACTTTGATTTTGTCTTTTTTTCATTTTTAGATTTGGGTGGCGGAGGTGATCCATCTGCATTGTCTTGTGCTTTTGAAACATGCTGAGGCAAAACATGACCCAAATTTCTTCTGGAAGAAAGTGATCCCACATAAGTAGCATGCCAATTCTTGGAGTCATCCCCTTCTCTTGAGATATGGAATGGAAGATTATGTTTTCTCAAACAATGAAGAAAATTTTCCGTCAGCTGAGGGTGGCAAGTGTTAATCAAATTTTGGATGTTTTCTCGGGCTATTGATCCACTTTTTGAAGTAATTTCATTGGTGCTACTAGGTGTTTCCTGTGGGAGGCAGAGGTCAAGATCTCCAATTTCTGTCTTTGAATGAATCAAGTCTTCCCAGCAAGTTGTCCATAGTACCTCTGCCTGCAGTCATGAAACTATAACCAGTTTTAGCGTCCATCTGGCAGTTCTTAGCTACAATAGAGCACACAATGTTAACCTTTGTGTGTCCACAAATCTAATCTAACTCATGATTGTAAAATACTCAAAGCACTTGGCACATGGCCATAGCAATAATTACATAAGAAAAATGAAGAAACTTATCTTTATAAATGAGAATGTAGGCTCATTCAAATCCTGTGAAAGCTTATTGAACTTTGGATTAAAATCTGGTCCAAGTGGAAGTCTTGTTACATCATAAAATTATACCATCTTTCCAATCAAATTAGTGTTCCCCTCAATTGACACAAAAACACATTTGAGGAAAAAAAAAGGTATTTACTTGAAAACTATTTCACAAAATTCATATATAACTCAGGTAGTCATGTCACAGAAGAAAACTTTGTAATTGAACAATCTCTGGTGATATTTAAGACACTTGGAAGACTAGATATCAAGTAACTAGTGAAGCGAGTCTCACCGTATCCTCATCCAAAAGTCCAGAAGTGGGATCAAATATTTGGCTAAGGAATTCTTCTTGTGCTTCCTTCTTTTCTTCGATGCTGATTGCTGCCACAAGGTTAAGAACCAAAACAATGCAAAAGCTAGCCTTTATGACACCCATATATATATATTGACGAATTGTCATTCCAAAGTGCTTGTTATCTCATCAAGGCCTAAACCCAACAAGCACATAGGTCTACATTGCCTTCATCAACCCCAAACAAAAATATTCTTTTTTCATCATCCACCGCCAACCCAATTCTATTCCTCTGCAGAACAGTATTATCACCGGCTTGCTGGCACAAATTCCACAATACCCACCAAGGATGTAGCATGAAAAATCAAAATTCTGGGATCACATACAATAGACCAAAGCAAAAAACCCAAAAAAAAAAAAAACCCCTCTCCAAAATTGTCAATTATTATTGAATTTGATCACATTCAAAAGTTGTTCAACCATGAGAGTCACGCCCCCTAACAGGCCCTGGCACATGGGATATTGAGATTCAAATGTAGATGCATATAAAAGCTTCTAGAACGGATTCAATAAAGGATCTTTTATTTTGCATGTGACCGGATCCAAGGAAATCAGCTAGAAAAACACGTGATGTTGGATCAATGCAAATAGGGCCATGCATGTGTTAAACGTTGATCATGCAACCCGGGACATGCAGCAACGTTGTTATAGTAACAAAGTTGGTGAATGGCATTTTTGTGTGTGTTTTGGATTATGATTATGATGATGATGATGACGTGATGATGGAAATTAAGTTTCTTGGCGCGAGAACCCCTACGCGCAAAGGGCCGTCCTATCAATGGTTCTGGGTTAGGACATTGGCGCCTACTTTGGAACACAACTTCTCTCTTTAAGGATGTTTTTCTCTCTCTTTTCTATCTTCTTTTAATTTCTTATTTTTAATTTTTATAATTTTTTGGCCTCTTCACTTTCTTTCTTTTTTCTGCATATATATATATATATATATTAAACTTAAAATTTTCTAATTTTGTCGAGGTTACATAAAACCTGATGAGCCATAGCATTGTAAAATCAGATATTAATTATTTCTCTATCTTTGGCGACATAACTTAATAATAAATAACAAAGGCATTGACCGTTTAACATTGTTCCGTTGATGTGTAGATGCCCCCACACAGGTGAGTTTTTGTACAATAGTGATCGGTTTTTTGTTTATCTGTTTCATTCAAACCAATAGAGTTCTCTTAAACACCGCCAAAAGTTTGCTACCCCACATTTAGATGACACAAAATATAATAAAGAAGAAAGTAATTACCTAAAAATGATAATCGCAAAGTTTTTGTGTATTTTGTTGGGCTTCAACATTCAATCTTGTATGCAAACAAAGAGGCTAGGGCCTGCAATGTAAAATGGGCCTCAGTGGGTGATGCATTTTTGGGTGACAGCCTATAGGTAATTCTTACAGAAAAACTAGAATTCTTATTCACAATATAGGCCCAAATAACTTGCTCTGGAGGGTGGAGATTCATAGCAAACTGACAACGGCCTTAAACACAGAGCAAACCAATTTTTTAGGAATCCAACGCTTTTGTTTAATGCTATGTTTACACATAGTTTATAGAAAATATATCTAATTAATTCATATGCTTATTATGATAATTACATCTATCATTAAACAATCACATGTTAGCATCCTTCAACTGAGAAAACCATCCACCAACCTTAAATTTGTATTTACACCCCCCCCCCAAAAGAAAAAGTAAAAAAGAAAAGAAAAAACAAAGATGTATGATTGAAGAAATTATTGTTGTGCATAACAAATACTAGTATTGTGCTACTGACATCAATGAATTGAGCACCTTTATTCCCCATCTGCTGCATTTTTGAGGCAGCTGGTGGAACATGGCTTATCCTAATTTAAAGACAATAATAATTAATGCAAAAATATTATCATCACCGCCCTGCTGGTAAAGGCCCCACCATCCAAAGTGGCCTTACTATTCCATTGGTTTGGAATTCTAACGTCCATCAAGTAGATACCAAACCTGCTTTTGCCAAAAAAGCTAGTCCTTTAGATGCCCCCATGCAATGACCAACAATAATGCTTTAGGCTTCGTTGCCAGCAAGTCAAAAGCTCAATGTCCTTACCAAAAAAGATATGTATTGGAAATATTCTCATTTAGATTGAGAATGTGCATCAAAGACAATGGACATCCATTACTTGCAAGGCATGCAAGATTCCTTTCACACAGCCTTTGCTTTTGTGGTGAGGCACATCATGAAGAATCTGGAGGTTAATGGATTTTTGGGTCAATGAAAAGCCAACTACAGAATTATTTTAAAGGATGGAAGTTTCTCCAGAGAAGAGTGAAAAATGAATTACTGTTCAATAGTTTTTATCACTTGGGAGGCTGAAATTTATAATGGCATTGGCAACTATTTACTTCTCCTTAGAAAATTTACACTATTCGAATCTGACTTGAGCAATGTGATGACCTTCCCAAAACATATCTCCATGGCAAAGTCCTTATCTTCATTTATCGTACACAAGCAATCTAGAACAGGAAACCATTGATTCTCCATGCCTGGCATTTGATAAACAGTTAAATATGTCAGCTGAAAATATCTTAGCAGAGAAAAAAGAACAAGAAAATTGATGCTTGTCGGTGCTCAATGTGTGGAAACAGTAATCTTCAACTAAAATTTCTACTAGACAGCAAATACACATAAATATACATTGGACTATATCAAAGCCTACTCCACTTAATTAATCCATTGATTGACAAACTCTTGCTAAAATATGATTTATAGTTGAGGATATAAAATGAGGGTCCAATTCCTTATAGTCATCCATCTAATTTGCATGAGGGTCCAATAACTGAAGTGTCATGACTAAATTTTCTGGCTCATCAGGTCTGAGTGGACAGTAAGTAAATAATTAGTGACTATTAAAAAATTACTATAATTGCACAAGTATTGTTAATTACAATACACATAATGAGGCCATAGCATTACTAAGAGGATTCCCCAATTCTGCTAGAGCATTCATCACTTGTCACAAGATATTGACTTGATTAGTATCCCTTTCCATTTTTTCCACATCTTGTGCTAGACAACCAAATTGCAATGAGCTACCACATTCCACATAGCCTTTAGCTATACGTAAAACGCCTGACATAGTTTCTCTTTAGAAAGGGAGAAAGGTCTAGAAAAGAAAATATTCCCTTTTAGCTTTACAGCCCTCCAAATATGCCAAAGGAATTTGTTCTGTGTTTTATCACCAGATGGCTTCTTTCACACTATAAGAGAAAGGCCACAAAACTCTCTCCATCAGAGCCTCCTCTATAGCTCATTCTTTTCTAACCAACAATGGCTAGTTCTAAGAAGCTAATTGAGGTTCAAACAGAAGATCAAACTCCACATAAATGGTGCATCTCATTGGGAGAAGAGGTTTTCAAAAGATTTTTCAGCCAGGCTAATCCAACAGTGCACAAGATTTTTGGTGATGGGTCACTTTTTAGTCCCATGTTGTTTGGGAAGTTCTTTGATCCTTCTGATGCCTTCCCTCTATGGGAGTTTGAGTCAGATGTGTTGTTATCTCATCTAAGGAGCTCCAACCAAAGCACAGTGGATTGGTCTGTGACAGATGAAGGCTACATATTAAAGGCAGAAACACCAGGTAAGACAAATTGCTTTCAACTATCACCATTCTTGTACAGTTCTACTGTTATATTTAAACTGAACCTTTGTTAAACAAATTATGAAACAATGAAACTGCCTCATCATTTTGAAGACCTGCCAAAAAAAAAAAGGTAAGAAAGGCTCTCAGAACTGGAGGAACTATTCCTTAAAGTTGTGGGAACCATTATTCGAAACAAGGGGAGCCTTCATCTTGCATCAAAACTTTCTTTACCAAGTTATAGTAACATCACTAGTAGCAGGTAACCTATTAATCAGTGGACCCTTCCATCAAATAACCAATTAAATGAACTTTGTGCTTGTTTGTTTTGGCGTTGAAAAAGTACAAACTATGGTTTGAAGGGTACAAATTGGGCTTTACCTCATTTCAACATGTTCGGCAAAATCACATTTAAGTTACATTTGAACAGGGTTTTTTTGTCTCAAACTATGGTTTGGACAAAAGTGAAATAAAGCTGCTTTTGTTAGACCAAACTATGATTTGCAAACTATAAACCAAACACACCAAGTAGGAGTTGTGGATGAGGCCAAGTTTCCTTATTACTACTCAGAATTTCTGTGACACAAGTGGTTTGTCAAAACAGGAACTGGGAAAGGTAACATTCAAGTCCATGTTGATAATGGGAAGGTTGTGGACATTAGTGGACAGTGGAAGCAGCAAAGAGAATCAAAGGCACATGACTGGAGGTGTGGCCATTGGTGGGAACATGGATATGTAAGAAGGCTTGAAATGCCAGAGGATGCAGATTGGAAGAATATAGAAGCGCATCTATACAGTGACACATTTTTAGAGATACGAATTCCAAAGAGCCAAAAGGGTAGTGATCATCCTCAGGGTAAGGATGTGGCTTGACCAAATGCAGAAGCAGTGTAAATTTATGAGAATAACAGGTAGAGCTACTAGAGTTTGTTGCAATATAGTAGCAACTTTTATGCAAATTGATACTTTGACATTTTAACCAACTTACTAATTACTATAACTATCAAATCTCAATCTAATATCAGCAAGCAGAAGTAGGCCTTCTGATGATGTAAAATATATATACACAAAAGGAAGGGAATAAAGAGAAAATTATGGTGTATAAGAACACTGCATGTTTTAAAAATATTAGAGCTGTTTATTGATTTTTATTTGGTTGCCAGTGATCAGCAAAAGAACAAAGCAAAGGGCTATTTATGTAACTAGGGAGGAGTATGAGGAATAACCAATGCAATACCATGTCTAAAATCTTGATAGTTTCAAAAACTCAATCCTCGGATAAACCTCTCATCAAGTGACAATCCTTTGAGTTGAACATGTACCTGCTAATACAATACCGTTTCAGTGCTAGATCTAAAAATTCACAAGGAAAGTGGGTGTTGTTATCTTTCTGTAGAGCAGATAAAACAGAAATTTATGAGGGTCATCTGAAAACCAACATAGAAGACAGTATACTGTATCTCGGTCAAGGCCAATCTCCAATTTCAGCAGAACAAGTAACAAAATTATATTTAATAATACTGTTGTAACTTCAGGTAAATGTTGCAGACATGATAGGGTCCCATCATTGGGCAAAAAATTCTATGCTGCAATAGAAGTTATACATAACTTCTGTTTCATGCTGAAAACAAGTTGCAATGGTTAAAGTGGGTACTTTCTCATTCTTAAGTTCAATAATATGTTAAAGTTATGAAAACTCAATTGCATATGCATGTTTCAAAAGACATTCATATCTGAATTAATAAGTTGCTGTAGATAGTTATTGTTTATATTTGAGTGTGAGGCTCATGAGTCATGACATTTGAAGGAATTATAATCACAAAGCTGTGTTACCGGTGAAGATAAAACAAGATTGTGCACCACAGGACAGATCTATTTAATTCCCCTAGTCTCTTCTTTGGCTTCAGAGAAAATGGGACATTGCCATCCAACCCATCAACTCTTGTCCTGTATCCAAGTTGTATGTTCACATGCAATTCCATACTCCCAATTAAAGAAAGCATTGTCTTGTATGATTATTCCAAAAATTTATAACTTTTATAGTTGATACTGAATATTCCTTAGTTAGTTAACAAAATATGTTACCAAAAATCTTGTACTCTGCCATGCAAATTTCTCAACCTTACCATGGCAAACTCTCATCCATTATACCTGATTCACATGTTATATATGATAAAGATTCATGGACCAAGTTGCCATGAAAGTTCTTGCCAGGCTCAAATGAGGCCAAAAAACAACATGACAAAATTTACCAAAGTCAACTTCAAGTAATTACAAGAAGCACAACTGCATATATTAACTAGAAAATGTTATTAAAATGGCACTTCACTAAAGCATGAGAAATTATATACAAGGTGTGAAAGGAAATGGGGATGGCACAAATGGACCTGTAGCACTGCTGATTAGTTAAAACCTGATCCATATACTACACATAAGCCAAAAGGATTCAGCTCTTATATAGGTACTTGTTCAGCAAGTAGAAGGGCATTAGAGTAGATGCAATCTAGGAATTCTCGAGCAACAGAACAAGTTAAGCTTTTATGACATGAGTCCAAGGTTACCAGTTAAAAGAGCCGAATAAACAGGTTGGTTACGTATGATGCACGAAACATATATCTGTCCTAGAGTCAGAGTCATTTTTTTTGTAAATGACATTAATTGAGTATAGTTTCGTGTGAGCCTTAAACTTTCTAGGATGCATTACATTACATGATGGTTTGTCAACCGTAGAGACTGAGACAACTCAACTGCTGTGTTAAAAAGAATCAACATATCAAAAAGAAACATTACATCGAGCGCTCTACCATCTGAGCTACATCCCCGCCATGCTATCTTCTCGACACAAATACAATATCAATATGAAAGTTGGTTTCGCTACAGAGAAGTAAAAGCAAAAAGGGAAATTTGACTTGATAATTTTTAATTTTTGAAATTGAATATGAATTTAAAATTTTGATAATATAGAAAACGATAGTTGAAGAAATTCTTTGTCCTGTTTTAGGCCCAAAATCTTCACTGTTTTTATTTATTCTCACAAACGATGTTATGAATTAGGAACTACCCCACCCCCCCCCCCCCCAAAAAAAAAAGACTTCATTTACTACTTGTCGAATAAGTTTAATGGCTCAGAGCTGGTTTGTTTTGGTGGTCAAACACACACTTAATGGAAGGAGAAATATGTCCTTTTTTCTTTTAAAAAAACAAAATTTGCATCAAAAAGTCAAATTTATGAAGTTTACAGTGACTAAAATCTAAATCAAACCGGTACTTAGGCATTGTCTTAACTTAATTTTGAACGTGTCCAAAGATGGATCCATGTATTATGTGCCTCCACCAAAATTTGATATTTTGTTCATAAGTATATATGTATATATGTATAATTTTTTCCCCGTTATTTAGTAAGTTTGGCCACACACAATGATAAAATAATGTAATTAGAATAAATTAACTCACTTTTCTATTATTGCCCTATTACCTAAATTTTCTAGATTTGTCACTAAATGTGTCTATCCAAGAGAGAGAGAGAGAAAGAGAGTAAGGTGAAATATAGTATGCTACATAATATTTTTTGTGTCTCTAATTTTATTTTGCAAGTGATATTTATGGAACAATAGAATAAAAATATACAAATTAATGAATGAATGAACGCAATTGTCCTTTGATAAAGCTATCATAAGGATAAATATGTCTATTAAACTGATTAATCTATGTATTAATGTAATTAGCAATATTTCCAAATGTAATTAATATCAAATACCAAATTTAGTCTTTAAAACGTAATCTATACTAATAATTCATTTAGATGGTTGAGCAAAAATTATCACAGTCCAAATATATCAAGTTGTGACATACTATTTTAATTAAAAAATATGATTAAGCCCAAAAATAAAAGTGGTAAAGTGTATTAAGTAGCAGCAAGCTTTCGAAGGCAGAATAAAAGTTAAAACCGCTCTAGTAAGCAGAGAATTACATGTTGGTAATATGTTGCAGGTTTTCTAGGCCCTTCCGACAACCTAGCAGGCCGAAAACATTCAAGCAGTACCAAAATGCTTCCAAGACTCAATTAGGTTAACCAATGTTCATCCAACTTTAGTTGTAAAAATCACCAGACTATAGAATAATTCTCCATACATGACATTTGGAGAAGCCACTAAATCTGCACCTGTTCCCAGGCCTGCAAGTGCAACCAAAATTATGTACCTGAGCATATTTAATTAGTCTACTCACCTTGTCTCACACTACATTGGCTTAGAGTTGTTAAACCAAACCCAGTTTATTTTATGAAGTCAACATGCCACAACAAGAAAATAATGCTCTATCATTTATAAACCGACAAATTGAAAGGTACCCTTTGTTATATATGGCAATTTCTTAAGTCTAAGGGCTTTGTATTATACACCGAAATGATAATTACAATGTCGAAATGGAAGTGATATTGGTAGATGCAATAACTGTACTGAGCAACGGTATGCAATACTTACCGAGCCACCCGTCAGTTATTATTTATCACACCTAACTGATATTGTTTCCTCATCTGAAGGGGGCTTGGTAATTATATTTGAGAAGTGAACCCATATTTTGCATACTTAAGCAACAAGAACTGCATTGCTTAACAATCTAGCAAAGCAAATTACTCAGGCTGCTTCTTCTTATTACCATTTCTGGTTAATACAACATTACCATTTTCCACATCTTACATAGCAAGGTGTATTACATTTGATAAACGAGAAATTCTTGTACGTTATGAGAGAAAGAAATTTATCTTGCTCTATCGTATTTATTGTTTGACAAATTAGTTTTGTAGGTTATTTTTATTTTCTTAACATGAAAAATGATAAAGAATTTTTGTGTGCTCTAAGAGCAAGCTATTATTATTACTTCGATTTATTAGTTACATGTTGCTTCAATATAAAATTTCTCATTCACTCATTTTTATACGTCATTTGTATTTTCTTAACCACTACAAAACTAATATGGCATGCAATCAGTAGATCAAATTAAAAATAATGACCTATTCTTAGTACACATAAGAATTTCTCAAAAAATGGTTTGTCATGCAATAAATACAACCTAGCAAGTAAGTTTCTTGCTCCAGCGCATACGAGAATTTCTTCCTACTAGACTTTGTGTATAGCAAAGACCAATTGGTGTATGATTTATCCCTCGGAACTTTTGCCGACATCACATTGGTGCCTAAGGGCAAGATCCGAACATCTAGAGTAAGATTGTGACACAAAAGAATTTTGATCTTTATTCTACTTAACATGGAAAATGATGTCCACTGTTAGTGTAGCAATGCAGCACGCATAGGACAAACTTTTTCTGGTGCATATGGAGGACCATAAGTCAATTCCGTGGAGAATGGTTGAGGAAGAAGCCTGAGAAAAAGGGGTTCATGGGAAAAGGACAAGGAATGCAGCTGAGTACCAAGAAGTGAATGGAACCACCAACTACTAACCTGTGATGGTATGCTATGTGCTTTCACTTTTTCCATTGTGCTAAGTTGGCACTTGGCAAAGAAAGTTGGGTAATTAACTTTTCTGGGGAATGAAAGGGAAAATTCTTAACTCACATCTGACGCAACAGAATACATGTAATTGTTTTTATTTCCAAGCAGTTTGGCAAAGTTTGGAGTGGGGGTAAGTACTGTTAGTAGGAGGAGTATAATTGTAACTAATTTATTCCTATATTTTAGTTAAGGAACATTAAAGTGGACTTGTTTTATTTGTACAATGTGTCACCAATGATGTTCCGTTGTTCCTGCAGATTTGGGGATAAAATTAAATCTGGGATCTAACTAGTGTTACCATTAACATTTTCCTAAGAAAATGGTTACATGCCCCCATTATACGGTACAGAGATATGTGACTAGATGCAATGATTAATAAGACTATGTTTGCAACATAATTATTGTCTTGTTTATACTCATAGTAATCGTGTTGCACTTAACAACTGTTGATTTTCAATAATTTATACAGCACTTTTTTTTTGGGTATGAATTCATGCAGCACTTTATTCTGTATCATTGCTATCTTTTTAAAATCACCCCCCCCCCAAAAAAAAAAAATTGAAATCACTAGAGGGCTTAAAGTAGTTTGGCAAATACTAACAGTAACTACATCAAACTTTGTAAAAGTCAATGGAATCACCTCAGCCTTCCGTGACATTTCATTCATATATAAAGATGCATTTCTTAGTCTTAAAGAATTTTGTGTACCAAACTATCATTATTATATAATTTACCTCGCCCCTATTACATAAACTAGTCAATTCCTTGACGACCTAATCAATAGGTACATAGCTTTGCTCAGTCTATTCCACATTAGGGTTGGTTTTAAACGTACCTACAAGTTTGTTTTTTTGTTCTGGTAAGATCTATAAATAGCTAAAAGAATTAAAGAAAGTATTATTTGGACAAAAAGTTTAGATATTTCTTCAAATCTTTGAAATTAATAATGTTTTTTGGCAAATTTAGTGAATATGTTAATGAGAGTAAAGTTAAATTTATGTTCTGTTTTCTTCAAGTCAAAAGTAGATTAATTCATAGTGACGAATAGATATTATACAAAAATAGTACTAAAATACTAAAATTTATTATCTGGTATGCATAAAATATTATAAAAATCAATATGATTTTTATAAAACAAAAAACATGATGTAATAAATGAAATGCATGGAAGACCGAATGATACACGTGATGAGCACAGGGTTGATTCTTCAAAAGTTCAAAGAATTGAACGGCAGTAAAATCTAAACTAAACTGAGCTCCAACTGACACACAGTACCAAACACAACACAACACAGATCTGTAGCATCTATTGGAAGTCCAGTGACCAAGATTTTGAGGAGATAACATAACATAAAAACCCTTCACCGTTTCCCATTTTCACCTCTTTCCCTTCATCTTAAGTAAGTATTCTCTCTCTCTCTCTCTCTCTCTCTCTCCTTTATGTTCTTGTGTGTGTGTTTGTGTGTGGAACATCCACCAATCTCTTCTTGCTAAAGCAATGGCTTTGATATCTTGTTAGCTTCCAACACAATCCATGGCCCCACAGTACTAGTGTCTCTCTCACACACACTCTCTCTTTATTGTGCCTTTGAAGTTGAGTGGTGACCTTCAAAAGGGTCACCATGAACTAGAACTGACCTCCTACAACATCACTCGCATCCACAGTTTCAAGCCCTTCAAAGCTCAAAGGTACCATTTTTTCTCATTTCCCATGTTTTGTTTTCCATTTTCACCTTATTTCCAGTCATGGGTAGTTTTCATTTTTGCTTAGTGAAAGTAAAACATTCTATGCTTAAAAAATGTGACATTTTTTTGGTGTAGTTTTCCCGAGTTTGTGGGTGATGAGGTCCTCATAGACAAAGACCAACACAAGTTAGAGCTGAAAATAAATAAATAAATAAAAAATGGTGGGGACTCCTATTAACGGAAGAACAAGGCCAGCTTTTGCAGTTGTAAATGGTGGACATGATCATCATGGCCCTAGTAGTGATCCGCCTAGCAATGCTGGGTCAGATTATGTTGTTATTGAGTTCACAAGAGAGGATGTGGAAGCCTTGCTAAATGAGAAATCCAAAAGGAAAGACAGATTTAATTATAAGGTCAGTCATTTTTGTTGTTTTAAGGTCATTGAGTTGATATGCTTGATATGCTTTATGTTGCATCATTACTTGTTTTGATTATTTGAGTTTGAGATCAAAGGGGGTACCAAGTTCTATGTGCAAGGTTGATGGTTTTAGACCTTAGTTGACTTTACATGGCACATGGTTTGAATCACTTGTTGATAACCATTAACATATATATTAACACCAGACCTTGTATTTTCAATTTTTCAGGAAAGATGTGAAAATATGGCAGATTATATAAAGAGGCTTAAGGTTTGCATCAGATGGTTCCAAGACCTTGAGATAAGCTACTCACTAGAGCAAGAAAAGTTGAAGAATTCTTTGGAATTAGCCCAGCAAAAATGCATGGAAATAGGTAAAGATTATTTTTCAACTTTTTTCCCTTTCCTTTTTTTTTTTTCTGAAAATTCCTCACTGAGTTTGGGTACTGATATGGTTAGATTCGTTTAATTACAGAGTTGCTGCTCAAAATCAAGGAAGAAGAACTAAATTCAATTATTGTGGAAATGAGAAGGAATTGCACTTCCTTGCAAGAGAAATTAATAAAGGAAGAAACAGATAAATCGGTAAGTGAGATTTTCAAGTCAGTGGAATTTCATGAGTGAATTTTTTGGTGCAAATTGCAAGGGAAAGGTTAATCATAAACTTATGCTTTTTATTATCTTTGAAAACACAAGGTGGCAATGGAATCTCTTGTTAAAGAGAAAGAGGCTCGGCTTAACCTTGAGAGGTCACAGACTACACTAACAGAGGACCTTGGGAGAGCTCAACGAGAGCTCCAAAGTGCAAATCAGAAGGTAAAAAAACAGTGCAATCCCAGTCAAATAAGCTCTTCACACATTTTTATCAGTTTTTGTTAGTAATGTCAGGAAGTATTCATATAACTAAATGTCTTCATCAATGGATTTCTGTAGATATCATCACTCAATGACATGTATAAGCGGTTACAAGATTACATAACAAGCTTACAGCAGTACAATGGAAAACTTCATTCAGAGCTTTCTGCAGTTGAAGATGAACTTAAGCGTGTAGAGAAAGAGAGGGCTACTGTCGTAGAGAGCCTTACCATGTTAAAGGGCCAACTTACTTTGTCTATGGTGAGTTTGCTTTGGTGTGTGAATTGTTTCAATTCGGAATTCAAGTAGATTATGGGTAAAAGGGAAGTACTTGGAATCTTAGCAGATACCAATTACTCTTTTAATAATAAGCACAGAAATGTGTAAAGTGCAATTTTTGTTGATGAGAAAGATGCTAAGGAAGAACCTTATGATGTATCCATTCTTGATTTTGGCTAGCGGATAGTTTAGATGAAAATGATACCTCTACAATAGAATGAGTGCGATTTTTTCAATATCTTTTATGTTTTTGAATGACTGGACCATATCTTCATTGTTGGCCGTGCGTTTTCATTCCTCATTGTAAATAAACACATTCACAACCATTCAAAAATGTCCCTTACATGCATAACCTAGCAGCATTATGTTGATCATTTAGGTGGAAGGCTAATCTCGACAAGTTTTGTAGATCTATTTAAAAATTTGTAGAGTTTTATCTTTTAAAACCAGAGGTGTTATGCATTTTTTTTTTTTTTTTGTGCAGGTTTTTTTTTTTAAAATAAATTTTAACCATAAGTAAATGTGGGTGTGTTCAGGATTCACTATTAGTATCCTTCATGAAATTTCAGAAAACTGTTTTACTTAACATGCAATTGGTACCTTACATAGTTCCATTTTTTTTTATTAGTCTTCTCAAGAAGAGGCCACAAAACAGAAGGATGCTTTGACTAGTGAAGTTGGATCTCTTCGAGGAGAGTTGCAACAAGTAAGGGATGATCGGGACCGCCAATTATCTCAAGTGCAAACTTTAACTTCTGAATTAGCAAAATTTAAAGATTCTTCAGAAAAGTCCTGCTCTGAACTGGAGATCTTGACTCTAAAAACAAGTGAACTGGAGGTTGGTTTATTACCTATTTCTGTTTTAGTAAATATGACATCCTCTTGTTGCTACATAGACATGAGATGTTGACTTTGCTGCACAGTCAAAATGTACCTTGCAAGATAACCAGATAAAGGCATTACAAGAGCAGCTAGAAACTGCAGAGAAGAAACTGCAGGTAATGAGGCATAGCATAAATTTAGAAGAAAAGAAAGTCTCATTGTACTTGTGATATGATGGTTTTTGGTCCTTGTCAGGTTTCTGATATATCTGCAATTGAGACGAGAACAGAATTTGAAGGGCAACAAAAACTTCTAAATGAGTTACAAAGACGCTTGGCAGATGCAGAATATAAAGTTATAGAAGGGGAGAAGCTGCGGAAAGAATTACATAATACTATTTTGGTAATTCCCTGAGCCATATTTTGTTGAAAACAATAATAAAAAAGTCCACACCTTACCCTTACTAATCACCCATTTTAACAGGAACTAAAAGGGAACATCCGCGTCTTCTGTAGAGTGCGGCCTTTGTTACCTGATGAAGGTTGTAGCACAGAAGGCAAGATTATATCTTATCCCACATCAATGGAGGCTGCTGGGCGAGGCATTGAATTGACGCAAAGTGGTATGTGATGCTGTCATTTAACTTGTTCTTTTTCTTTTTGATGTCTGCTTGTTTTAGTTTATCGTTTAATTATGTTGTAACTTATATTGCTATTTTTTTCCTAGGCCAAAAACATTCTTTCACATTTGATAAAGTTTTTGCACCTGATGCATCACAAGAAGAAGTTTTTATTGAAATTTCACAGCTTGTGCAAAGTGCTCTTGATGGTTATAAGGTAATTTCTATATTCTTGTTTCATCCCCTCTATATCATTTCAAATTACACTATACACTATACACTATACACATATGTGCAAGCCATTGTGTGATTGCTAGTCAATTTGTAATATGCACACTTATAATTTGTATGCATACATGTTTCGCACAATGGATTCTTTGAAATATAATGGACATTTCCTTGTCCAGGTTTGCATCTTTGCCTATGGTCAGACAGGGTCGGGGAAAACCCATACAATGATGGGCAGGCCCGGACAACCGGAGGAAAAGGGCTTGATACCTCGTTCACTAGAACAAATATTTCAAACAAGAGAGTCTCTGCAAAACCAAGGCTGGATATATGAACTGCAGGTGATATAGACAATAGAGTATTTTCTTAATTTCACCCTTCATAAATTCTTATATATGATTGAGATCTAAGGTGCTTTTTCCTTCGAAAAATTTTTTACAGGTGTCCATGTTGGAAATATACAATGAAACCATTCGTGATCTGTTATCTACAAGTAGATCGTCGGATGCTGCTCGCACAGAAAATGGTACTCCTGGAAAGCAATATGCAATCAAACATGATGCAAATGGGAACACACACGTTTCTGATCTTACAGTAGTCGATGTTCAAAGTGTAAAAGAGGTCGCATTTCTTTTAAACCAAGCTGCAAATAGCAGGTAATTAGTTCATGAGGTTCCTTTCTAATCTTTTAGTGCTTATCAATGAACGAACTTGCCATTTCTTGGCTATACTATATGATTAACTTCCTAATGTATTTAGACTATATCTTTTTTGCTTTGTGTGGGATCAAGAGAAATAGGCTACTGATTTCACAATTTTGGTAAGAAAAATAATAAATGACGAGAATTTTATTGCCAAAATTTTGCCAGAATGGTGTAGCATTATTTCTAACCTTTGGATGGATGAATGACCTTCACTCTTTTGACTTATCCAACCACTCTTCTGACAACAATTTGGCAAATAATTCTTGCTATGCATCACTGGGGAAACAAAATTTAACATGATTCCAACGCAACAAACTATTTTGATTTATTTACTTGTGGAAGTTAAAAACTCTTTGCTGTTGGATTGCACATTAACTATATTAATTTTTCCTTTTCATTTCCTTGTAGATCTGTGGGAAAAACACAGATGAATGAACAATCTTCAAGAAGTCATTTTGTATTCACACTTCGGATATATGGTGTAAATGAGGTATGGATGCTTCTCTGGTAATAATTTGAGCTATGTTTCATATTCCAGTCTCAATTTCTGTCTCACTCTTCCATGCAAACAATAATATGCACCAATTACAACCTATCTCTTCATTGGGCCAGAGCACTGACCAACAAGTACAAGGTATTTTGAATCTGATTGATCTAGCTGGGAGTGAGCGTCTTTCAAAGAGTGGATCAACGGGGGATCGATTGAAAGAAACTCAAGTATGAAAATAAGGCCATGATTTTTCTTTTCTATTTTGTAAACTTTTGCTTATTTGATTTCTAATCATTTTAATTTTCTTTCATTTGTACCTAGGCAATCAATAAAAGTCTGTCATCATTAAGTGATGTTATATTTGCATTGGCCAAGAAGGAGGACCATATTCCATTTAGGAACTCAAAGCTGACATATCTACTTCAGGTACTTTTATCCTACACTCTCTAAGTAATGACTTTCCATAAGTAAATTATTGTGATGGAGATTGGAGACCATATACCATGGATAATTCATGCAGTGGGATATTAAATGAATTTAATTGACATGAAAATACATGATATGTCAAACTCATTAAACTCATTAAATTGCAATGCAGCAATAGATTTTTTTTTTTTTTTTTTGGGTACATTTGCAGCAGATAGAATGTTATAAATATTTATGATATATTATTTTTTTTGTACGAAACTTCTGTGTATACTCTTTTTGACACCCTGGGAATCATGCATCTATAATTAGGGTTTGCAGTTACATTACTAGTGAATCTACATATGGAAACTTATATGTTAATAATTGAGTATTTTAATTGTCTTACTGATAAATGTAATCAGAAGATTTTACATTCATTATTAGTGAATATGGTTTATCTAGTGATTCGCCGAAAACATAATTGAAGTCCTCAATTATAATCATGTATGCAAAATTGATGTACAAAAGACAATATTCATATGCTTGCTGCTAACTTTTAATCATTTGAGGTGATCTAATAATTTCTTCAATGCAATGTTGAAACAGCCATGTCTTGGTGGGGACTCAAAGACATTAATGTTTGTGAACATCTCTCCTGATCATTCTTCAGCGGGTGAGTCACTATGCTCACTCCGGTTCGCATCAAGGGTCAATGCATGTGAGATTGGGACACCTCGGCGTCACACCAATGGACGCACCACAGAGTCACGCTTGAGCTATTTCTAATCTTTAGATGGATAGGATCAATATATATATATTGTTTAACCTATTTGTGGTATCCAATTGCCACGTCTATGTGATTTCTATAATAAAACCAAAATAACTCTGATTCTAACATCGGCATATAGCTTGTATAGGGAAGTCACTAGGTATGCATTTAGTTGTAAAATCAACCATTCTAGAAGTTCCATTTGCATTTCTGATGAAAATGCACCGTATACACTTAGACATTCTCTCAGAAATTCAGGGTATTATGGTATTATAGTTTTGGCTAACATGTTTGCAACGTTAATCTTAAGAGCCAAAGTGATGGTTATGGCCATTATCTCGAGGGTGTTTTAGAAAGAGCAATGTTATACAATCATATGAAAATAAAATAGTCAGTTTTACTAGAGCATATAGATGGTGATTAGATAAACAAAAATTGGTAGAAACAAATTATTTATTTATATAGGTCACATTTCTTAAAAAATAAAGCATCATAATTAATATCGCCCTTTGAAGATGACTGCGTTTTTAAACTTTTGTTATCTTACCTGAGTTGTTAATTATTTTTTAACTTCATTCTTGATATTAATAAGTGAAAGAAAAATTAGTAAAATGACGATAATATTTGAAGTATTTCAATAAAAGAAAATTAATTAAATATAATTATTTTTATTTATAAGTAAAGCCACTTAGTATCTTTTAAAATTGTTCGGTAACATTAATTGAAAAACAGATTAAAGATTTAAAATAAATGAAAAAAGTACAAATTTGGAGGGTCTAAGGCCAAATTTGTGCGACTTCCTAACCGGTCCAAACCCCATAGTATATGCAAATGTAGTATGCAAGCATAGCAGGCTTGGCAGCTAGTTTGTCTTCAGAGGATTTGAAACGAAACATTTGTATCGCTCTAAAATTGGGATGATTGTACTTGACAACAAAATGAAATAAAATAACTGAAATATGGAGCACATCATACCATTGTGAAAATACTTCATGCTGCATATTAGATGTTATTCGCTGTAGTGTAAAATTTTTCCCCTAAATTACTAATATTTAGAGTTTACTAGATTTTAACTAGTTTGATTTGAGCTAGAACGGCTCACAATAGAGTAAAGCTCTCTAGCTTTAGTTATTTTTTTATTCATAAAACTTAAACCTAAAAAATTAACAAATATTAAATCACTTGAATCAATCAAGTATCGGTTGACTATGATTTAATATGCCTATGCAATCTTACATAAAGTCATCTATTCATTACATCTCTCTATCTTTTCTGTGGGCATCCTTCTCTTAGAATTAATACAGTGAATCAGAAACAAAAAATTGTTTCTGATAAGAGAAATAGTAACACAACTTGATTAAAGTCATATCAAATTGTTTTATACATTACAGTCATCCGGTCCATGACCTCATGGAGCATAACTTCGGTTTCCTGATATATTGATTTTGTATCAGGCAGACTTTTCTTCCTTGCAGCTTCCTCAAGCTGCCAATGCATCAGAAAATTTCAATTTGTCAATCATGCATCTAATTTTAACATACTCCATTTTGGAGGAAAAAAAAAGAAGTGTGTTACCTTTTCAAAATTGTCAAACAATTTGTTAGCCATATCAGTTAGTTGCTGCTTGTCATCCACTGGCATTGCAGAGATAACTTTGTCAAAATCAAAGTACATGAAGGTAGACTTGAGCCTCAGGTACCTCCTCACATAGTTGAGTGTGTCTTCTGCAATCAAATCCGCCATTGCCAGAAGATCAAATGCATATTTCTTGATCCTATACACACTCCCTTTAACTCCAATATTTGCCATATAGAGTCCCTTCTTAATAAAAGAACGAGTCCCCGTTTTCTCATTTGCAATGTCTAACCAAAAATTCAAGTAAGCCACATTAAAATACAAACAAATACAAATCACAATTGTCCCAGTCACTTGTGAAACATCAATCAATTATGAGATCAATGAAAGCCAAATCTCAATTCATTTTATTTTCAATGCATGTAAATATACACTGATGCTACACAACTAGAATTGGTTGCCAGAAAAACCATTGCCAGACATACGTGACAAATTCTGAGCAGAAGTACAAAAATCATGAGCAGAAAAAATAAAAATATATGAGGTGTCCATCCCACATGTTGCCACACAATTCGGGCATCTAGATTTCCGACAAATTTTCTAACTGGGGAGTATTTTCCATAACTGTACGTATGCAAGAATTACTATAGTTTTGCGCTGAGTGAATAAATTAGTAACAAGAAATGCTTACTATTAGTGACAGTTGGTGATGGCAAAGGCTCATCATACCACCATCCATTATCTTTAGCGAGTGAAATCTTGTCATTGAATTGCCCTGTGAGGACTATAGAGGCAAGGCCAATTGCTGCTCTTCTTGTTGTCGGAACAGGACATTCTGAAGATGATTCATGTGTTTTGCTTCCAAGAAATCCAACTATTTGCACTCTCTTATGATGGGTCATATGTGCATTTGGAAGGCATGTAATAGGAGCCAAAGTTTTGGAGACTCCATGCAAGTTTGTGAGAGGAGCCATCATGGTGAAGGAACTCAAATGACTGAGAGTTGAGATATATAGTTCATCAAAGCTTGGGTGTAAATTTGTGTCATATCTATATTGGAAAAGTGCTATCCATTGATGACCACCGGAAGGATATCCTTATTAAGGACGAAGTGGTAATTTCAATTGGTATATATGGGCTTTTGGTGGGATGGTAGAATGTGGGTTGAGTCTGACTCCTTTGGGCCACTGCTGCCACTGCACCAAATTTATCACATGGGTGGCAAATGAAACCCTCATTTGTTAACTTTAAGTTGACTATTGGCGTTGACCCAAAGAAAAAAAAAAAGAAAATTATTATATGAACAACGAGCAAATTTTCAATTAGATTTCCCAAATATTTTTTTGGATATTACTTCTCAAAACACTAATGAATTCAAATTAACCTTCAAATAGTCATTTTTAACCATCACATGACATAGTTTAGTCTTAGAAAAATGTAAATTTTGAATAGTTTAATGCAATAATTTTTTTAGAAGAATTGAATTAATATTATGAAAAAAAAATTATAAGTACCAAAACTGAATATTATTTGCAAAGAGAGTTAGCTCTGGTAATCAACTTTTTACTCATATATTCTTATGATTTCAATTTTTAGGTTTTTTTATTGATAGACCATTTATAAGTATTTCTATAAATATTCGATAAATTTAAAAGTATATCTTAACTTTAGATTAAGGAAATCTTTCCCATATGTAACTTTTGTTTGGGTGTTGGATAAACAATAAAAAGAAAAGTACAAGCTGGAGGAGATGGAATGCGTATAGCATCTATTTAATGAGCTATTTGTAGGCCTTCTCAAAACTAGTTTGAAACTTGATTTAGTAGTATTTTTTTAGGGGAGTTATAAAAAATATAAGTTAATTATTTTTTATTTAATAAACAACGAAATTGGGGTGATTTTACTCTAACTTTAAAAAGTTAAGAGATGCTCTTAAGAGTTCTCATAGATTGTATTTTAAAGTTGACTTATATTTTTTAAAATTTAAAAGACTAATATAAATTTAAATTTTAATAAAAATTCAATTTTAATTTTTTTTATGATTTTTGCTTAGATTTTAAGATTTTATGTCTATGATCATCATTTTAGATTTTAAAATTAATTTTACCAAATATTATTATTGTGACTTCTCCTTATTAAAAGTAATTTTTATATTATTTTATCGAAGAAGATCTTAATATGGCTTTTTAAAAATATTCCAGGCAATTTGATATACTCTTCGAAAGGTGTTAGAACATGAAAAGTATAAGCCAATTTTTTCTGTTTGGTAAATCGAAAAGCTGAAGTGCTTTTGCTTCTAGTTTTTGAGAGCCAGGGGATGCTCTCGGGAGCTCTCATGGGATGCTTTTCGGAGTTGGCTTATGCTCTTCAAAATTTAAAAGACTAATATAACTTTACTTTATTTAATAACATTAAAAATAGAAATTATTCTCTTTAGTATTTATAGCCATTGTAGTTATTTTAGATATTAAGAGCAATTTTACCAAACACTACTTTTCTAACTTCTGCTTATTGAAAGCAATTTTTACATTATTTTATCAAACGATCTGAATTTGGCCTTTGAGAAGCTTTTTTAGAAGTCGAGAAGGCTGTGAACTTTTAAAAAGCTACAACAATATCAAACCAAACCTTAGAGAGCTTTGTAACTCTAAAAAAGTTACAATATTATCAAACCAAGTATACACAAACAAAAATACCAATACTAGAATTCAGAATTAGCTAAGCTCAGCCGAAAAATCTGCTTTTGTCTTGTTGTGAAGCAAGGTGATCTTCCAACCTCTCCAGAAAAGATATGATATCTTAACATGAAGTCCATATAGTAAATGTAATTACCTTACGCCAATAAGGTATTTCACTCATACATGATATTAAAAGAATTTTTTTTTCATTTTTTGGGGGGATTTTTATGATTTTAATACTAATATTGTATTAAGCATCCTGACAAGTTTCAACAGGAAGGAGCAGGGAAAAAGGATTACTCTATCTATCTTTTCTTTTTTATGCATGGGTGTCAGTATTGTGAATACATGATTAAACATTTATCTATATTTGGTGAAATTTTGGCCACAAATTATGAAATCAATAATCAAAATTATTAATCATTTACTCTGATTGCGGTAACCAAGGTAACCAAAGGTAACCAATCACTTCGTAGTAGGGATAAGGTTTATTCACAATAATCTTGACATATAGGGCTATATAATTTTAATTTTTCAAAAAAATAAAAAAAAGAAAGAAAAAGGATGGCCCCAAAACAATACAAGCTAACGTTGACATGTGTGTCTTGTATAATATATCGGCGTTCATCTCCTATCATATATATTATTCTAAAAGAGGGCTCATGGGTAATGGAATTGATAAGGTAATATAATGAGATTGATTTGATTTTCCTCCCAATTCCATCACCTATAATGGTCGATTTGGATTTATGTGTTTATTTCCTTTTTTTTATTTCTTAAATGTTAATGACTTTTTGTATGTTTTTTTGAGTTTTCTAAAAATGCATAAAATATATTTAATAAATCTATCCAATCAATGTCAATAACTTTTTTTTCTACAATAACTCTTAATTCTTACTTGAGAAGATTCATCAAAGCTTTCATGAGAAGTTTTTATCCATTTATCTTCCAATATCTCTTTATCTACCCTTTTGTTATTGGATTATCACTTAAAAATTAAAAATAAATATCCTCATAAAATATATTATATTTTATATAATAAATTGTTATATAAAATAAATTATTGATTTTTTAGATCACCTATTTGGTGTTCATTAATTATTTTAAATTGTATTTTTTATTATTATAATTATTTTATTCTAAATATTTTTCATGTGTATAATTAGTCTTTAAATTATTTTATATAATTGTATCTTAATATGAAATTTATAATTTTTTGTTATACATATATTTTATATTAAAATGTCAATAATAAATTATTACATTAAATTATATTAAATATATTATATAGCACACAATTTTATAACCTCATATTACATGGGCAATGACAAGGAAAGGTATTTTATGTTATTTCTTCAAATGTAATGCTAACTACTAATGATTGCTTTTGTTATATATTCGAATTAAAATCTTTTTTAAGAAATTAATACTTGCATGGCAAAAGAAATTAGTTATAAAACAAATTTCTTATTAATAGTGATACTTTAAATAGATGATACGAAACATGTAAATTGCACGAGTGATACAAAACAATTATATTGCATGAGTATGATTTATCTACCTAACAATTATTATAAATTCATATTAAGTTCAAATCAATAAATTATATAAATTCAATTTTTAAACTCTTAAACTTATAGCACATTATAAATTATCTCAATTTGGTTTTTTAATTAGCGATTTAAATTACTATTAATTAATTTTTTTGATCTTACAACACTCAACTTGTAGATCTATATCATATAATATCTATAAGATTAGATATTTGAAGCTTTAATATACAATATTATTAATTTTTTTATCAATAAAAATGCCATTAATTTAATGACTTGAAAAGTAAGGAATCAAGAATTTTATAAATTGTTTAAGACTTACACACATAAATTGAAATTTTATAAGATCCTTAGATAACTTATGCAATTTTAATGACAAAAATAAAATTAGACATAGATTGGTTTTCTAACTAATATTTATACATCAAATAAGTGATACTAAACATATAAATTACGTGGATAATAATTAATATACAATATAATTATTAGAACCTAAAATTAAATTTAAAATTAAATATTTGAACTTTAAAACTTATAGTCCATTCTAAAGTTATATCAATTCTGTTTCTTTAATTAGCCACTTACATTACTATTTATTAATTTTTCTAATCTTACAACACTTAAATTATAGATTTAACATCATGTATTTATATTTATAATCTATAAGACTAGAAATTTGAAGTTTTAATATGAAATATTATTTGCTTTTTTTTATTAATAAAAGCACCATAGATTTAATGGTTTGGAATTTAAAGGATGAAGAATTTTATAAGTTATTTAAAATTTACGCATAGATTGAAATTTTATAATATCCTTAAATAACCTAAAGAGTTTTAATGACAAAAAAAATGATCTGTAAATTAGTTTTTTAACTAATATTGGTACCTCAAATAGATTATACTAAACATATATTATACAAGTGATGCAAACATAAAAATTTCACTTTAAAGTGATACTAAACTCTATCATAGGTGATGCAAACATATAAATCGCATAAATAATGATTAATATACATTATAATTATTAGTCATTAAAACCAAATTTAAAAATATTTGAACTCTAAAGCTTATAATACCCTCTAAACTTATATCAATTCAGTTTTTTATTTAGCGATTTAAATTAATGTTAATTAATTTTTTTAATCTATTCATCATATGAACTAAATTTTCTTAATAGAGTCTCAATGAAGTTACTTTTATAATAAAATAGTTTCTTCCTTAAATTTTTTATTGAACATAGTATCTTTTATTAATTAATGATAGAAAATTTAATTTTAAGATTTCTATAACTTTAATAATTTATGAAAAAAAAAATATTAATCAAATTTATTTGCGATATCTAATTATGATTACAATAATCATATTATTTTAAACATATATAATTCTATTCAAAACTTAAATTATATAAAACAAATACAAATAATGGTTATATGTATAAATTAATCCAGTATTTTAATCATTTAAATTTTTATATATTGAAATTGTATAACTTTCCCCTTGCATCCACCGGTAATTCGCTAGTTGGAAATAAATCAAAAGGTTTTGGAGATAAGGTCCTTCTGCAATACACCATGCTTATTTATGGTGCATCACACACTTTATAGATGTGTGGCTAAGATCACTTGGTGCATCCATAGATTGATTAATGCTGATACACTATAGAGAGCACACTTTTACTCTCTCCCCCCACCCCGAAGCATGCCTTACCCACTGCAGCTCATCCCCTTCTCTCCTCGCCACCGGCGCTTTGTTCACGGCTAGTCATGCTCCACCACAAACAGCGGCGGACATTTGTGCAAGGCAATGGATCTGGCTTGATGTGGTGATGGTGACGGTATGTGGTGGTATGCGGTGTTGGTCGGTGGTCAAAGGCCATGGTGGTTGGATCTCGTCACCCGTGCCTCCTTCGTAGCCAAGCAGTGGTGTGGCTGATGAAACCAGCGCCTCCTTCGCCTCCTTCGTGAAACCATGGTGGGTTGATGAAACCGGCTCCTCCTTTGCCTCCTTCATGAAACTGCGATGGTGAAGATCGAAGTTGCTGATAGCGTGGCTAAGCTGTTGGTGGTTGTGTGGAGTAGCTCAAGCATGAGTCGAGGTGTCTAGGAGCGGTCAAGCCATGGGGGCTACGATGGCGGTGGCTCTGTGCATGCAATGGTAATGGCTCCTCGGAGGCCATGATAGCGGTAGCCACAGTCAAAGGATGGCGGGTGGGGAGGGGGACGAGGTTGCTGTACAATCCACAAGCAGTAATGGGAAACCGAAAATTGAACTTCCTACAATATTTCAGCAGTAGTTGGTGCATAAGTGTACTATCAGATCTTAATTATTGATCTTTCATGACGTTTGAAGTACCATTTATAATTTGGTACATTAAAGACAAACCTTTGGAGATAATAGCTTTGAGGGCGACATGGTAAGCTCTATCTCAAATTGCAAGTTCCCCAGATGAATAAGATACCACAACATTCAAGTTGTTGTTGGCTGTTTATACCCTACCACCTTCCAAGTAGGAGACCAAATTCCTTTTTCTTATTATGCTTTTTGGAGCAGCTGTTTCTTGAGTATTTTTCGTCATAAAAAGAGAAAGAAAAAAAAAAGGTGGGGGGAGGGGGGACCCAAAATGTAAACTATGATAAGAATTTCCCATCAGATATTATTCACAACAATACTATACAACTGTATTAATGCAATGGCCATTGTCCAGTTATCCACAAAAAGGAACGGTCCCACCCCCAAGAGATTTAATGCAGATCACAAATGTGGCATTTTTTTCGTGTTTTTGAATTATGCATGTCTACCTGCCACGAGTCATTGACCAAAGCTGACAACTAGCAAGCAATCCATATATATATATAGAGAGAGAGAGAGAGAGTTTAATTTGGATGTATTTTTTTATATTTGATATATATATATATATATACACGACTTTTTGAACCTGTACAGCGTATAGGATAAAAAACTTTTGACAAATATTAAAAAACTTTTTTTGACAAATATAAAAGCTTTATAATAAATAGATTATATATAAAAATTACATAATTTGATCTGAAATTAACAAAATAATTGATAAATATAAATTTTAATATATAATTTCATTGCAACTTTAATAATTCGAAAAAATAAAATTTAATATGAAAAAATAATAAAAATTAAAAGAAAAAATAGTAAAATAAATTTTTTATATTTGATATTCTGTTAAAAATTCAAATTTCTTGTAAGATATTAAATTGATATAAGTATAAAAATTACAAATTATATAATAATAGTAACACTTTCAATTTTTATCAAACAACTGAAAAAAAAAATTCATTTTTTCTCCTTTCCTATTTTTCAACATTCCAATAAATTAATTTTAGAGATAAAATTATATAAAAGTATTCTATATAACAGTAAATTATTCAAATAAACAAACAATTAATTATTAGAAGTATAATTTATTTTATTTTATATATATAAAATTCAAGGCATGAATCGCATGACGTGACTACTGAATTGGCTAAAGCCTAAAGCATTGATCCTATATAGATTATTATTATTATTATTATTTTATGTGCATTGTATTTCTACCAAGCCAGCTCCTTCTATTATGAAGTAAATCTCTTCCAGCTAGATTAGGTTTGTATACCCCATACAATCCAATTAATGACTTATTCAAAAAGGACAAAAATAAAATAAAATAAAAATAAGCAATTCTTTCTCAGATGGTTATATTTCCTCCAAAAGCATTTTTATGTATATATAATAGCACCCTTTTGAAGAAGCAGCAACAGAAAGAAATGAAGGGCCAAGAGCAGCTCAATAAGTCCAAGGTTGTCAAAATAGAGTCTCGGGAATCATGGCAACATCGAATCCTTCATGCTACCAATCAAGGCTACCCTGTGAGTGTCCTTTGCTTTCTGGGAATTCATTTAATATAAATCAGTTTGCATTCATTTATTATTACAACTGATTAAGGAACCAGATTCATAGAACAGTAAGGATGGTATATTTAGTACAGGTTTGTTCTAAACTATATATTATGCCTTTTGGTTAATGAAATTTGCAGGTTGTGGTTCATTTCTCTGCCTTCTGGTGCGTGCCTTCTATAGTTATGAACCCGCTCTTTGAAGAACTGGCCTCCGCCTATCAAGATGCTGTGTTTCTGACATTGGATGTGGATGAGGTTAAGGTAATTTAATTTCCCTCATAAACCCCACATTTCTTTTGTGAAAATTATGCTTGGTTTGGTGTAATATTTGACTATTTAGTTCATATACTAGTATACTACATCCCTGTAGTTTTCAATTCATCTATTTCTTTGTCTTATCTCTAATTTGCAGAAACATGCAATTTGCATTATCCAGAGGGAATCACATAAAGTATATCCACACAAATCCTAAATTGTTTATTTTCGGATTCCAAATCCCACTTTGAGGTCACATGGGACCTGTTTATCATCTTATCATAGTATAACTAAAGCTTATCTCTAATCTAATCTTCGATAAAAATATTCATATGGGCTTTAAACTGCTTGAATGAAACTGTAGATTATATCATATATTAAATGTAACTTTTTTTTGGAGATCTTCTTTATTTAATACATTGTGAAAAAGTTTGCAATTGCGCAGTATCTAATTCTCTGATCCCCATTTTCTTTATCCCTCCAAAATAAAATATGGGTTGCTGCTTCTAGTTATTGGCACATTGCAAGTAGTTGTAACTATTAAAGAATAATATGATATCAGAGAACATAGACAATAATAGTACCTTTTGTGATCCTTTTTGGGTGGTTTGAAGGAAAGAATCCTATGATTGATTTCTAACTGACAGTGGAATTTCTAGTAGTATTAACTCCCTTTTTTTTTTTTATCTACTGCCATGTGTATTATATATGGCTCTATTCAGGAAATTGCCTCCAAGTTTGAAATTAAGGCCATGCCTACCTTTCTGTTGCTGAGTGGAGGAACTCCAGTGGAGAAAATTGTGGGTGCAAATCCTGATGAGATAAAGAAAAGGGTTGATCATTTTGTTCACTCAGCTCGTTCCCAGAAAGCCATTTGAACCATGGACATGATGAACAAGGAGTTTACCAAAGTTGTACACGAGACTTAGAACTGTTTTCGATTGTAAATTGGAATCATTTCATGAATGTACGTTTCCAATTTCAAGTAATCGTTTTGGTTGTTCTGTGCTTGTTTGAAAAAATGTTGGGTGTGGCTGTGATAGTGTGAATGTAGAAAGTTGCTGGAGTGTCGGTGCCAATGGTTATTTTAGTGTATTGTTAAATTTCTTCCTAATGAAAATTTCTCTGCTATCCAATGCTGCACACACAGCAAAAATGTTCAGAATGTATGACAAAAAAAAAAGAAGAAATTAATTTTAATATATTATAAGTATAAAAATATTTTATATTATTAATCAATTTAACTCATTATATGTGTTACTTTCAAGAAAAATATTTTAAGACTCAAGTAGTTATGATGATGTGATAATACATTATTAGATAATTATATAAAAAAAATTTATACTGATAATATATTAAAATTAAATTTAAAAAAATAACTATTAAATAAAAATAAAATAGTATAAATTATTTATTCATCTAAAAATTAATATATCATATTATTCTAACAAATAAACTTTAATAAAGTAGTATAAATTATTTCTCCTTAAGTATTCTTTCTGGCCTTATCATTTCAAGCATGTCAATTGATTGGATCCTTCTATAGACCCAAGTAATAAATGACCCCCGAAAAAAAAAATCACCTAAGTAATCAGCACAAATGTTTACTCGTGATTTATTGGTCTGCTTTTTGGGGGGATCAAGTTTCCCCATTTGCAAAATATATGAATGAAAAGTGGTTCCATATCCAATTGCTCTATCAATTATGGCTTTCATCGTTTGAGGACAACTACTCAAAAACAAAACAATATCAATAGGTAGGCCAACATATTATTTCAAAACTTAAAGCCTAACAAACAACCTGTCCCAAAATTTCAAAACTATAAAAGCCTAGCAAACAAGTTGTCTCTTTCTCTCCCTACCCTACTATAGCCACATGAAACAACAGAGTAACACGTTTTCTTTACATTTTTGGATTAGGTTTGCACAGTAATCAATATTCACATCAATGGAGATTAGAGCTAGTGAAAAAAGTTAGTCTTCCTACAACGTCGCGTATCATGGTTTAAATATTAGTTGAAAGATGTTTTCACATTTAGTGTCCATCATGTCTTGAATATAATTGCTCCAGTGAAAAATACCAATAGAAATCCAAGTTATCAATGTTCACAATTTTTACGTTGTTTGTTTCGGCAAAGATATCAGCACAACTTATCTGACAATTTCCATAATTTAGACTATTCTAAAAAGTTTGTAAGATTAAACCATCATCAAAAAGTTTGTTTCCAGGTTTGCCAGAAGAATAAGGGTATAAATACGCAAAAAATATAATTTTCCATTTTTTTTTTAACCAAAGTGACAACAATCATATTATGTGAAAGAAAGATGAAATTCTTTTAAAACAAACATCCATTATTATTTATGTTGGAATTTGTTAAATGTATCTTTTTCTCTCACAAGTTAACCCTTTGCGTGTCTAGAAGACAGCAATGTATCTTTTTTTCTTTTTTAAAACAAATGTTGAACGGCGATGTTATTTTGTATGAATTACTTTTAACCAAAATAATTACAGAATAGGAAAAACATATAATACATGAATGATGTCAAGAAATGGTTTTGAAAATAACGTTACACACGCATTGCATGTTTTTATAGTTTATCACGTCAGTTTGATATTGAATTTCTTCAAAGGTTAGGGAAGTTTATATAGCACTATTCTTATAAGAAAAATTAAATCCATCTTCATATCTTAGCAGAGCTACGCCACCGCGTTTCCATTTTAAAATAGTTTACACTTTACACCAATAATAATATTATTCGTACTAAAATATTATTGTTAAGCACTCAATGTGACCATTAACAATAAGGACAGGCGTCTCAGGATGCTTCAATATTAATTGTGTGCTGACCAAAATTAATGATCCAAAAAACTAAGGAAAAAAAATTCAATTTCAATTATGCCTTTATTCATTACAAAACTTTATTTCTAGTATTTCTAACTTTAAATATAACAACATTTTTTCCAATTTTTTTCTTAAATTGATGAAAATTGTATTTGAAAACAGGGCGTCACGCTTTTTGATTAAACGAAGATAATGTAAAATAAATTCACGTGAACAAAGTGAAAAAAGAAAAGAAAAGATCACCCGTAAAAATATTTTGAAAGAATACAAAAGTCATTAGCCGAAATATAGTGTCGCCATCACATCATTATATTTAGTGCTTTTTCTTAGAAAAATGTATTAAATAAAATTTTTTCCATTGTTTGTTCTACGCTTTTCGGGCAATTTATAGACTTTCTTTCTTTCACGTTAAAGATGTGAATAAACAAACACTCCCCTATCTAGACATATTACCAAACATATTAATATTATACAGTTAACATGGAACATGTGAAAATAACCAAAAACGCCTTTTGATTTCTTTTAACCAAGCAATTTGAGACACATTACTTCATTATTAATATATAAAGGCACGCGGGAGTTATGATAAAACAAAGAGGGGGAAAAAAAGAAGAGAGAAAAATGATATATTTTAATATTTTTTTAGTTTGTTGTGGAAAAAAAATAGAGTATATGAGAAATAAAATAGTATTAAGAGAGTTTTATCTTTATAATAAGTGGATCTGCTCAAGTTATATTATTTAAAAAGACAAATTAAATTGATCTTTCTTAGAGATTGGTGAAATTTATTATGATCTCCCTTGAATTACAAAAATATATATTGACCTCCCTTGAGATTTATGTAGTATTACATATCATATCGTTATATTTTGTAAAATGTGATATTAAACACTTTTATAAACATAATACTAACCTCCCGTAACAGGATAATAAGGTAGCCTAGAAAAATAGAGGTTTTTGTAAATTTTACCAAACTTTAGGGAAAATTAATATAATTTATCTTTATTTGAAATACAATAAACTCCTTATAGAAGTGGTTTATAAAGTTATTTAATATGATTATATCATTTCTTCTTATTTTGATCTCCAAATCAAACAAGAAAAATAAATATTTTTATTATTATTTTCTCTTCATCCAAGTGAGATAAAATGATTTCATCACTTTATTTTTCTTTCTATTTTCTTTTCTTCTATTTTCTTTTTCTTTTTTATTTTTTCTTCTTATCCACGCAAAAAAATTATGAGGAGATAAAATGAGAAAAGAGAAAAAAAATGAAAGAAAATAGAAAGAAAATAAAATAAAAAAATATCTATTTTCTCTTCTATTGTTTGAAAGAAGAGAAGAATAAAGAGAAAGAAAAATGAGAAATGTCTTTTTCTTTTGTTTGGTTAAAGAGAAAAGTGAAAAGAAAAAAAACATAATCATATTAAATGATTTTTTTTTATCCTTGATACAATAAAACATAGAAAAATAAATGGAGCCAAAATTGACATTTTGAATAAAATTTGTCTTTCCCTCTAATTTTCTCTCCAATAGTGGGGAGAAAATATTTTTTTCAATCCCACATCTATTTTTTTTCTCCTTATTTTCCCCCTATATCTGAAATAAGAGAAAACGTTAAAATCTTTTCATTTTCTCTTCTAGGATTTTCTTTTTCTAGGTTTTCTTTCAAATTCAGCAATTTTTGAGTTATGACTACAATGTATAACATGATTTAAAAATAAATATTCCTTCACTTTGTTACTCCCTATTTTAGTGACAAGTTCACTTTAGACTAGTTGATGATAAAGGTGAGCTTGTCAAATATTTGATATTGGTTTTGAAGCAACTTTGAAATTAACTATAAATCAGTTGTATGTCCGGAGGAAATAGTGTCTAAAACAAGATTTAAGAAACAAATTAAAGTATCCTACTCATATAATCTAAGGAACCAAAGTGCTAAATATGTGGGCACTTAGATAACTTTATATGGGGCATCTATGCTAATTCCATGATACACATAAGCTCATCAATAGCATATTCTATGATACTTATCAACACATTAGCTACTTGAGAGTATAATTTAAAGCTGAAATTAGAGGTCTTCTGTCTCTAGACATCGCAAAACAAAAACAAATTCCAACCAATAACCATCAACAAAAGCTACCAATTATTACGTGCTGTAAGCATAATCGTTTGATTTAGCTACCCTAGCCTCATGCTTTCTATCATGATTGCTTCGGAGACTGCTACCTACAACCACAAAAACTTCGTTGGACTATCCTCATACTTGGCAAAGAGACCAGACTTAAAAGCCCAAGGCCCAGGAACCGTTTACAGGTTGAAAATGCGGAGGAATCAGAATCTGATGACCACTTACCATCATCAATTTTTTTCCCCTCTGATTTTATTTTATTTTTTTTTATTGATACATTCACATTCCATTGCACATATCACAATCACACAGGTCACATCACATCACTCTCACGCACAGATTCCCCCTTTTCGCAGAAAAGGAAAATCAATCCCCTCCCCTCTTTTTTTCACAACCCTCAAACGTGCACGCTTTCATTCACTCACCACACCACCCCGTTTATTTCCCGAGAAAATTAAAATCCAGCAATTTTCCGGGAGAGTCCCCACCGCGCCATCAATGGTTTCCCCGGAAAACACCAATTGGCTTTTTGATTATGGCTTGATCGACGATATTCCCGTCCCCGATGGCACCTTCACCGTCTCCGCTTCCGCATTCAGCTGGCCTTCTCAGCCCCTGAATGGCACCTCCAATGTCGGGTACTCACATCATTTCATCCAATTCCCCCCCCCCCACCCACACGCTCTCTGATTTTGCCCTTTGTTTGTCACTGATTCATAATTAGGGTTTTGATTTGAGTTCAGTTCATGGTGTATGTTGTGCCTGAGTGGGCGTCTCTCTTGAAGTTTTTGATTTTTTTTAGTGTTCGGTATTTCATTTTTCTAGCTCAAAAGTGGAATATGTTTGCAAATTTTGTGTGTTGATGGATGAAGTCTGCTATTATGTTTAATTAGGTTTAAAATAATCACAAATAGTTGCAGTTTTCACTAGTATTGCAGAATTTATTCAGTTTAGGTTTATGATTGTCTGTGAAACACGTGCAATTTTAGTGGTTATGTTGAAAACGCAATTTTCCATGGATAGTAGGTTTTGGTATGAGAGTGGGAAATAATTATGCCAGTGTGTTGCAATAATGTGTATTCCCACACCATAATATATGTTTACTAAGTTGCACTTCTGTTCTGATGATGTTATCTGATCTGCTCCTAGTGTTGAAATTGATGGCTCGTTGGGGGATTCTGATGGTCTCAAAGAGCCTGCTTCGAAGAAGAGGTACACAATTCTATTCCCCTTTCCTTTCCATTGAATGAATGATTTATTATTTAATTAAGGTAAAGAACAAATAATCAACATGTGTACTGTTGCCTCTCAGCTCTATATTACTTTCACTTCCCACTATCTGTTGTTTGGCCTGTTAACCTGCTAGTTTAATGTTTAGACTTTAGATTATTTACCGTACTGTTTTGTTGTCTTTCCTTTTATGCTGCAGTAGCAATTACAGACTGAAATTGAAAGGCACTGTAAATTGTTTGAATAATTAAAATAGACTTTCTAGTTGCTACATAGGTTGTAATCAATTAAATGACAGGTGTCAAGTAATATAATCAAGTCAAATGGCAGTACAACATGGTTTCTAAATTGATACTGCTAAGTGCTACTGGTGTTAGTTCAGCAGGATCAATAAAGAAACTGCCTTGGCAAATACTATTGCATATATGCCAACTCCCTTTTGGCTTGACTTTGTTTGGCCCTGTTTTCTATAGTTAGTTTTCCACCATCTTCTTTCCCTGTCTAAAAGCTTTGATTGCTTTTTTTATACCAACACTTAAACCTTAAAGACGAGTGGGTCCAATTAAAATAGCTTATTGATGGAAAAAGTTATCTCATATCTCTTGTTCATTCCTATTACAGGGGTAGATCTGATTCATGTGCTTCTCCTAGCTCTAAGGCTTGTCGGGAGAAGTTGCGGAGGGATAGGCTGAATGACAAGTAAACCTTTTTTAATCCCTGCCATCTTCCCCCTATTTATTTCTGTTCTACTCGTAGATTCATTTGTAATTGTGTTGCTGGGGCATGTACCTGATGATTGATATGTATAGGTTTGTTGAATTAGGCTCCATCTTGGAGCCTGGAAGGCCTCCCAAAACAGACAAGGCTGCTATTCTGATTGATGCCGTCCGAATGGTGACACAGTTGCGTGGTGAAGCCCAGAAGTTGAAAGACTCAAATATGAGTCTTCAAGAGAAGATTAAGGAATTAAAGGTGAGGCCTCAATTTGTATTCAATATATATGCGTATTTCTGTTTTTAAGATGGAAGGATTTCTTGGGAGGTCTGTAATCTAGATCATTTCATCTCCCAAGTTTTATGCTTTAATAGTAGTACCTTGTCGTAGCTCTGAATGAAAAATAATGTAAGCTTATATAATACTTAATCTAGACTTCATATCCACTATGTAGGCTGAGAAGAACGAACTTCGTGATGAGAAACAGAGGCTCAAGGCAGAGAAAGAGAAGTTGGAGCAGCAGGTGAAATCTATGAATGCGCAACCCAGTTTCTTGCCACCCCCTCCTGCAATCCCTGCTGCTGCATTTGCTCCACAAGGCCAGGCCCCCGGCAACAAGTTGGTGCCTTTCATCAGTTACCCAGGAGTTGCCATGTGGCAATTTATGCCACCGGCTGCTGTGGATACCTCACAGGATCATGTACTCCGTCCACCAGTTGCCTAAGCTGGCACTGTACAATTATTTGGGCTACCATTTTTGACCCAAAAGTTGTATTCATTTTCTCATACCTCAGCTATTAGTTATCTACTAAGTGTTCTAACTGTATTCAGTGGTGGCTTTGACTGTATTTGGCATCTGATACTATTATGAAGTAATGCTGGTATTTGCATGTAAATGTTAATAAGTTTGTCTGGCTATATTCACCTCCGCTTTAACGTTTGTTACTGCGTTCTGATATAATCTGACATAATCTAATGTCACGTACAGCAACATGTTATTTTGGTTTTGTCCCACAAAATAGGCAAGAATATATTCATGCAAGTTGAACTGGTTTGATTTGACCATCCAAGAAGCAAAGATATTGCATCTATCTATCTATTTATAGTATATTAATTCTAAGAGCTAAGTTGTGGTATATTAAGAGATTGATATTTAAATATTTTATAATATTGTCACATCAATTTTTTATTAAAAATATTATATTCTTATGTATTTTGTTTAATTTTATAAAATCATATTTTTTTTATGGTAAATTAAATTGGATCAAATTAAATCGAATCAAATTAAACCAAACTGGACTGGACTAAATTGGATCAAACCAAATTAGACCGAATCGAGTCAAATCGGATTGGATCGGATCAAATTAAATAAGATCAAATTGAACCAAATAAGATCGAATCAAATCAAACTAGATCAAACCAGACCGGACCAAATTAAACTAGACTAGATTGGACTAGATCAAATTGAACAAAACCAAATCAGACCGAACAAGACTGAATCTAACTAGACTGGACTGGACTGAACCAACCAAATTGAACCAAACTATATTAGATTGAACCAAGCCGAACAGGATTGGACCAGGCCGAATCGGACCGGACCAAATCGGACTGGACCAAACAAAACTGAATCGGATCGAGCCAAACTAGAGGGGATCGGACCAAACCAAACCAAATCGAACTGGACCAGATCGAACCAAATCGGATCGAACTTAGCCAAATCAAACCAAACCAGACTGGATCGAGCCAAACCAAACCAAACCAAATCAAACCACACTAAACTAAACCAAACCATACCAAGTCAAACTAAACTGGACTAGACCGAGCCAAACCAAATCAGACTGGACCATACCAAACCGAACACAAACCCAAAAAAAAAAAAAAAAACAGCAGCTTAGCATCATTTTTTACATTATTATTATCTAATTCTTAAGTTTCATACTTTAATTAAAGAATTGAGGTGCAAGTTGTAGTGTTGGCATTTCATTTATTTCTCATCTTACAATATTATCACACCATCCTATTATACAAGTTCGTGCTTAATCATGGCAATATTAAGCTCTCATTAGTTAATCATAACAAAATACACTAAGCTACCAATATAGATAAAATTAATTATATACACTTTAAACTAATTATGGATCTGTTTGCGAAAAATTGAGAGGCAGGTCATGAAAACAAAAAACTACCGACGTTCGGACTTCGGACTTTGGACTAAATTCATCAATTGATTTTCTTGACATTTCGCTATAGTTGTAATACTCCTCCTTTTTTTTTTGTCTCCTTTTCCTTTGAAAGCTCTTAGTGGGTTGACGAAAAAAAGCTCTTAGTGGGACTAGTGGAAAAAGAGGGAGAAATGGTCAATTGAAATATCCAATTCCTCTACCAAAATCGATTCCTTGACCACAAAAGGGGATGATCACAAAGTTTCAGAGAAGGTGTCATTTGAGCTACGTTGATTGGCACCACTTGTCTCTATGTTGTCTTGACTCTGAACTATTGTGAGGTTGTGAGCTGACGGAACATCTTATCTGGATAGAGCTTTGAGACAACCTTTTCATTTCAAAACCATAAGGCATAAGACCTTAGTACAGTGTTTTAAAAACAGAAATGGCATCATCCTATCTTCGCACAACTCATTTCCAATCTATCCAAATCTCCAAGCCATCATCCCTGCCTCCACACCCCAATGCCCAATTCGCCTCAATCTCAATCCCATTCCCCTCTCATCCTCAGTATCTGCACAAACACTACCATGTATCATGCTTCCCCCTCAAAGCAGCTGCACCATCATCCACAGCCATCCACTCCTCAATCTCTTCCCCTAACCCGCCCATCTCAAAGGATAAGGCCATTCTTCAGGCAAAAACTTCCCTTTCAACAACCTTGGAGAAGCCCCTCAACAACCCAAAACTAATAGGCAAAATCAAGAAACTAAGGCAACCCAAGTTCAGGGTTGAAATTCCAGTCATTGATGACTCACCAGATTCCCTGTCCCAACTTGCCCTTGATATTTTTGGTGACATGCCCATCAAAAGAAAAGGTTCCCCCATTAAGGTTTTAATCCTGTGGCCTGATCCTAGCTTAAGAGAAGTTGCAACTGTTGCCTTTCAGTCCCATGCAGATGGCCAAGTTGAACACTTTGACATTCCTTCAGTTGCAAACAGTGACCCCAGAATCTTGAATTCTGCAGATGTGGCAGTGTTTTTTGTGCCAGAGAGTTCACAGTTGGACCTGATGAAAACAGTGAGTGATGCCTTTTATCCAAGGCCAGTGGTTATGTTCAACCCAAAATGGGCATTTGAGGATGAGATCAACTTTGGTGATCTTGGTGGCTTTGTGAGTTCCTTTGAAGTGGTTTATTGTTTCATGGGGTTGGAGGTGAGAGGGGTGTTGAGCAAAAGAAAAGGTGTGATTTTTAGGTGTGTGAGAGATGGGGCTGTGAGTGGGGAGAGGTGGAATGTTTTTGTGGAAGAAGGAGATGAACTGAAAGTGGTTTCCACATTCAAGACCAGGCCAACCATTGTTGAAGTTGAGAATGTATTGTACAGTCTGATGGCAATGAATTCCCCTATAACCAAGTCTGCAAAGTTCATTAGGGGATTGGTATCCAGTGTGACAGGGAGAAAGTGAGTGGAGCATAAGGATTGGTCTTCAAATTGGACACCCTTATCAGGTCTTTGATTGACGTGATGAACTATAAGTGGAACGTGTTTTTTGAATGTGTCTCAAGTGAATGTAGGTACACTAATGTGACTATTGTATGAAGTGAGCATGTAATAGTACTCAACAATTTTGAATGAGAATTCAGATTACTTTCAAGGACTATGCCTTAAGTTCTTAATATTCTGCATACAGTAAAGTTAATTATCCGTGTACTTATGGATATTTGATGTCATATGATTGCAAGATAGTGAGATACCACTGCCTGAATATGAAATACATGATAAGAAGATCTTCTGTTAGCTTCATATATTATTATAATCTATTAGATTGAAACTGAATCGGATTAAATGGCCTTTTATCTCTCTCGTTCACCTTGATTCTTTATTTCTTTATCTTACACAAGCTTATTGTTAAACCATGAGCTCGGATGTTTGTTTTCTCAAGAAACTGTGTTGTCTTTATACATGCATATATGATCTATAGATACTCATACTTACAACATGGATTTAAGAGAAAAAGAATCTGAGAATTTTGAACTGAAGAAAGAGAGTTAAAAAGAAAATCTTAAAACAAGAAAGGAGCATCATGTCGTATTGCTGTTGTCTTGTCTTTGTCATGGAAGGCCTTGTGCTTGGAAGAATTCTTTCATTATCTTTTTTCCCTTGAATGCAAATACCACTTCTTCAACTCATGAACAAGGTCACATTTTCTTAAGATATAAGCTACGATGCCTTAATGTGACAGCTCTTGATGAACTTATCTGAAAAGTCAACATACTTGGTCCACAATGGCCTCAGTTGTGGAAAAGCTATGTCTAGCCATGGCTTTGCCCTGCCATTGAAATGGATGACACCAGCACTCTCAGCATCAGCAAAACTTGTATTTTCCTGATATCCCAATCCCAGCATATGCCAGAAAGGATCAATAATGTGGACATGACCATGAAATGCTATCAATCCAGGAGGTAATGTCCCTAGCTGCCACAAACTCAGGTCTGATTTTATATTCTGCATAGAGCATAACGAAATATCAATGCTTTGTTGTATCACCTATCTCTTCTATAAGAGCTCAAATTTTAATGACAAATTTGAAGTAATCAAAAGTAATTTGACTATTCTTTTTTATTTTTATCTATAGTAATAAGATTACATATACCTGCTCAACCCAATAGTGGTATGTGAGGCTTATATTGGTCTTCCTCCAAGCCTCCAAATCAAAAATGTTCATTCCATAAGCCCAAGCACATTCATTGGGATTGAAATTTTTGGATATTAGAGGGTGAGAGAAGTTCAAATAGCTTTTCAACCTCTTTGACATTACAAACTTATCTTCTCCAGTACATGTTTCTACTGCTCCATTGACTTTTCCATTCATGTCAATGTCCCACAGAGGTGTAAGATCAGTTTGTATCACAATGTCGTCATCGAGGAAGACCACCTTGTTAAGACTTGGAAACAACTGTCATGAAAAATGTATTATGACAATAGTAAGCATCATAGGCACCAAAATGAAATAGGCCAATTGGTTATAAGCTACTAAACAAAAGATTTACTTCCTATTCTATCCTTTTTACCTCTGGAAGATGTATCCGGATGTGGTTCATCACTGAATTATACTTGGGACTAAGTGCTTGTAGCTTTGCTGCAATAATCTGCGGCTTCTCAGTGGTATTTGCAACTATAGCCGATGAGCCCCCTCTAAACTGTGACCGCACCTTCTGGTCTTTCTCCATTGCTTCCAGAACAGGCACCTTTCCCTTTGTAAACCAATCAAAATGGTGCAATGCCTTGACCTCAATTATAGCAGGTGATAAAGGGTGCAATGAGAACCAAGCCTGCATGGGATAATAGGTCTTTCTATCTGTAATTATGTGCAGAACAACTTTCTGATGCCGCAAACAGTTGCGGACAAGTGATGCTGCAACCACAGAAGCAGCCAGCACATTGTCTGAGGCAAGGACAAAGTGGAAATAGGAATTGTCAACCAGGGCAGGGACTAGTTCTGCAGAGGGTAGCTGAAGGCGTGCTGCTGCATTGTTGGTGTGCTCATTGGCCAGCCTCAAGGCAAGGCAGTGAAGTTGTTTTGGTATGCTGCTTGATGCTACATGACGATATAGATATTCTTGTACTTTGGCCATCCTGGTCCTTTGTTCCATAAGGGTCACCTAAGAAATGTTCAGCTTTAATTAATGAAGACTTCCACCATGTTTGGATTTCAGTTTGTGCACCTCATACTATGATTTGAAGGGTGCAAAGTGAATTTCAATTTATTTCAACATATTTAGCAAAATCAAATTGAATTATATTTCAACATGATTTTTAGTCTCAAATTATGGTTTGAGCAGAAATTAAAAAAAACTTACATTTTCGTTCGACCAAACCATGGTTTGTAAATTACAAACCAAAAGCATTTGGCAAACTGTAAGAAATGCAGCAAATTCATTTTGTTCTAATTTCCCCGAGTTGGAAAGAGTAGGAGAATGATACCATTTCTCGAAGTTTAACTGCAAATGTCTTGGCATCATATCCACCTTTCTTCACTTCAGTCATGAACTCTTCTAAAGTCTGTGGAATATCAGATCTTCCCTGTAGTTCATTTTTGCCAAGGGGTTCATCTAACGTTTGGTATATCACTTCTGGGACCTATCAGAAACCAATGTAATTTTCAGCCTCCAAACAAAAATTCAGATTAAATAATTTCCAAATTGATTCAGGGGGTGACAAGTAAAACTGGAAAGAGTTCAGGAGATTACAGTTGATTCAGGCCTTTTTCCCAATATCCTTGGCCCCAGCTTTTTCCCCAGGCAACCTGCAAATATGATTTGGAGTAAATCAAATGGTCATATGTAATGATATAATAAACATATTTACTGGAATTATGATTTCTTGCTGTAATACATAAAAAGGTCATGCACTTGCTTGAAAAGGTCAGAGATTATATATATAATTATTTTTTTTATAGAATATAAAGTCCACTAATTCTGGAGTTCACTTTTAGTCCTTGTATTTTTTAGAACATAAAGTCTATCAAGTAGTGTACATATGAATTTGCAATGTAATATACCTTGTCTACTTTAAAAAAATGAAATTGGATGGTCAAGTTTACACCAACGTTAACTATTGACGAATCCTATTCCATTTATAAGGTGCAAACTACATAAAGTCCAGTTCTGACAAAAGGGATAATATAAATAAACTCTAAGTTGATTTTTATGATCTTGTGTGATGCATCTCATACTGCTACAGATTTTCAGTTCTCACATGGGAGGTTGAGGTGTAAATTAATACATAACTGATCAAATAGGCAAACTTAGTATGCAAGTACATCAGCCAAAATTTAATAAAAGAACACACTATACTGTATGTGCTACATTTTCTTTGTTACAAGTTCCCTTAATTTATCAGAAGTACCATTAATCATAAATATTTTAAATCAAAAGTCGGTAACGATTTGGTCGAGGAGGAGGAATGCAGCCAAATAAATAATTATAAATATCATCAAAAGGTTCAAAGCTTTGTAAAATACTATGCTTTTGATACATTTAATATTGCAGCCTTATCCAACCTCAAATTCTTGTTGCACACCCTCTGATGCACCCTTTTATGTCTTTCTGTCCATGACTGCATGTGTTCATCTCTGTAATTGTGTGTATCAATGTGTGTGTGTGTGAGAGAGAGAGAGAGGGAGGAAGATGATAATGTACCTATGGTGGAGCACTTGTTTTCTCCATCAATGCCATCCACTGATGTCAAAACAAACACAAACCGGAGAAGGAAAGTGAAGAACAAGAGTGAATAGAAGAGCATCCTATAAGAAACACGCCTTGATGCAACCTTCACCTTGATGAACTCCTTGAACCCTTTGCCTGGAAGCACAGTTACATGCCTCAAACTAGGTGATATTTGCAGCTGCATTTTTGTCCAAAATGGAAAAAAAACACCAACACAATATTGAGGCTATAGCAACACACCAAAAAATGCAGAAAGAAGAACTAGGCTATGAGTCCCTCCTCTTCAACTTTTTGGTCCTTATTTCATTTGACAATTCACCACCTGATCAATAATACCAGATGAGAACTGCAATAACCATTGTCAGGTTATGCTGTAAAAGGAAGGCTTTGATGGTGTTTTAAGATTGTTGTCTTTCACCTAACCTTGCTTAGCACTTGGGCCAGGCATGTCAATGGTGTTGAGGCCTTTATAATATTTATTTTTGAGGTGAACTTGGGGTTGTTAAGGAGAAAGAGACATGGGACTAAGAGGGGGGGAAATGTTGTTGTTTGGTTCAAGTTTTGTGCATTGGCTTGGTTTTGAAGGAGGGAAGTTGTGAACAGGAGAAAAATTAAATATATGTAACTTTGGTTTTTTGTTTGGTGTGTGTGCTTGCTTGGCTTTGCCATCACATGAAGCTTTTTTAGCATATAGAGTTTGGAGTTTGGAATGCGACAGAAAAAAGCACTAATATATGGAAAATGACTAGCGCTCTCTCTCAGTTTGTGGGGTTGAGTATGTGGCTGTTGGAGTGAAAATTCAGGAAACGTTTTCTATTTCTTTTGGAAGCATATTGAAATTTTGAAGTAGTTAGAACCCTGTATGGCTTTTTATTAGTAATGGGGACTTTAGGGGAAATGATATATTGCCATATTGGTAGGGTTAATTAGCAATAAGGAAAAGTTGCTTTGACTAGATTCATATAGTTCTTGATTTGTCTCTATTAATGTGCATCATTAGGTGGAAGGAATTCTGTCTTATCATTATCAAGTTCATTATCACCAATTCAAAGGAAAATGGTATGACCATTGTCCTTAGTATTTTGCCACAATTTCTGTGACAAAAGAAGAGCCACATTATATTACTTGAAGTGTTTAATAGAGCATAAATAAAAATGTTACTAATTTCATTACAATGTAAGAACCTTGTTTTTAGGGGGAAAAAAAGTATAAACCTGGTCTTGTTCTGCAGCCATGGCTTAAAAGAACAATATTGACAAGGATTTGAAGCAAAATTTTTTATGGGAGCACAGTGCACATTAATTTTAGGTTTAATTTTTATGTAAACTTAATGTCTAATATTTAAAGAAGGATTAATGTAATTTGACAGATCTATAATATTATCAGGGTATCAGGCATTAATTAGTGTTGAACAAAAAATGTTTGGAAAAAAATATTGACGTCATTGGTACTCATGAACATGATTTCTTATGGTAGACAGACAAAGACACATAGTCCAAAATTGGTAGCTGTTCTATGAAGACATAATACTTTCTTTGAAGTGAAAGGTAGGAAACGGTTGTTTTTTCTAAGGTCAAGAAGTGCAAAAGCCCTACCATTTCCAATTCAAGAAACTGGCTTGTAGATGTTTTAATTTTGGTTTAAACAAGATTTTGTTCTCAACAGTTTTTACTAATTTTGATTTTAGTTTCAATACTTTTTTTTAGATTTTAGTCCTATTGTATTAAAAATTTTATTTTTTTAATCCTTGTAATTAAGTATTAATCTTCATATTTTTATCTTTTTAAATTTTAGTCGTTATAATTGTTATTTTTTAATAAAGAATTGGTTCTTATAATTTAATTTATTTTAATTTTTGTCTCTCAATAATCAACACCCAAATAGTAAGAAATTATAGGAACTTATATATATATATATATATATATATATATATATATATAGGCTTTTTTATCTATTTAAAATAAAAATAATAATATTTACAGATATACGTCATTTCAACTTTTTTTTACTAAAATGTCCTGTTTTGTGAGATGTGATGAATTTGATCGATGCTGGATCAGATTTATAACTGTTCAATTTTTTTCTAGACACATAGAATTTGATCTAGGATAGGTAGAATTCAATACTATTCACTTCAATAGTATTGAATTCTACCCACCCTAGATTGAATTCAACACTATTTAAGTGAATAAATACATAAATATAAGAACAGTAATAAAATTTACTAATAAGCTAAATTACTAATTATGTACAATAAATTAAACTAATTTAATGACAATTCAAATATCTAAATTTATTTTATTACATAAATAAAGTATTCACTAAATTACATAAAATAAACAAAACCTTGAATTATAATCAACAAAAATTTAAACCTGCAATATTTCTTAATTAATAATTATTACAATAAATTAATCAAATTAAATTGTAACTAAATTAACATCTTCTAAACTAATCTAATACTAAATTTTAAACTATAATTTAAAATTATCTACATATTGAGATTTGCTTAAATATGATAAAGCTGATCATATTGACATAAATAATTACCCTCTATCTGCCTTCCTTTTGGCACTGAGTACGAGTAAAATATTTCTCTTAATATCACTACAACCCCTCTCACTCTAACTTTTCAGCTCTATCTTGCACATTCGATGAGCTCTGGGTTAGAATATTTCTATGGATTTAATTTGAATACACTGTCAGTGTAAAAAACTTTTACACATACATCCAATCATATATTGCCATATCAGCAAAAGTCTTTAATATAACCACCCACTACTTGAATGGTCATGCAAATGAAATGTTTTGATTAGATGACAGTGTAAAAAAATTTTACACTATTAGTGCACTCCAATTAAATTCTATTTCTATTAATATTTCTGCATAACAATGTTGAATTCGATCCAAAGTGGATAGAATTCAACACTGTTGAAGTGAATATTATTGAATTCTACGCAATCTGGATCGAATTCTGTGTGTCTAAGAAAAATTTGAATAGTTATAAATTTGATCCAACCTCGATCAAATTCACCACATCTCACAAGACATTTTGGTAAAAAAAATTGAAATAATATACATCTGTAATTTTTTTTATTTTAAATAGGTAAAAATGGCTCTATATATATATAGAGAGAGAGAGAGAGAGAGATCAAAACTAAAATTTCATGCATCTATAACGATCAAACTGATATTTAAACTTTTAATTTTTATTGAACAATGCTATACATTTTTTTGAAAAAAAAGAGTCAAAATTTTTAGAGAAAACAAGGATGGTAATTAACTGAAATAGAATGGTATAACTCAATTACTCATCTAATGATCAATAAATACATTATAATACTTTTATAAATAATTTTCAAAAAAAGAAAATCCTGACCAGGCATATTTTATTATTATGTTATTTTCATACCAATCAAGGGAGTTTCTGAGAAATAACGAAAGAATAAGAAAGAAGAAAGAGAGCTACGACATTCCCTCACCTACAGGCAAATTCTGCGCGGTATCAGAATTGGCCATGCACAGCATGGTTTTGAGGGAAGATCTGATCAAGTTTCAAAACTCATCAGTGTCATTATAGCTAGGCATCAATGTGTCTAAAATCCTCATAATTGTATTTAGCTATACATATATCTAGATATATTAATTTAAGAATATACCAAATTGTCCAAATTGACAAAAAAATTGAAATGAAAAAAATAATTTATTGCAATGCAACTAGCTTAAAGTACTTGAAATATATATTTTTGGTTGATGATAATTGAAAATTTATGAGGTTTTGGGAACTTGGGAATTTCGGCCATCGCTTATTATATAATTTGGGAAAAAGTTTACTTAACTATCTTAAACTTTATATCTTTTGTTAATAGATATCATAAACTTTAATTTTGTCCTAATTCATCCTTAAAGTTCTATTATTATTGTAATAGATCATTTGTTAAATATTCGTTAAAATTAACAGTGAGTTGATTATAATTATTCTTCTTTTTTAAATCATAATACTGTATATCTGGCTAATATAAGTTAAATTTTAGTGTTAATGATTTTAAAAAAAATGAACGACTATGATCAATCACTGTGTATTCTAACAAATCTTTAATAGAAGGATTTATTATAACAATAGTAAAACTTTAAGGATTAATCGGACAAAATTAATATTCAAGGTGCCTATTGCAACAAGCATGAAGTTTAGGGTGGTTGAAAACACTTTTCCCAACAATTTGATTTGTATTTACATTTGGTATTTTGAAGTCTTCATAATTAGCCAGCACACTTAAGATAATTTCTTTCATTTATCATATATAATGGGGCTTTAATATAGGAATATTTCAATGACTGATTTTTTTTTTTTTTCCTTACTGGGAAAAACTTCAAGTTTATCAGTGCTTCATAATTTAATATTTTTCTCATTTTTTAATTTAAGATTTTACAAACTAAATCTAAATGCAGCATCTAGATAAAAAGAAAAATGATAACAATTGATCTCAAAATGATGTGACAATGTGCCTTTACGTTTTAAGAGAAATTTAATTTCGGTTGATCCAAAAATTAGCAGACAGATATAATTAGTTATATCTAAAGCTCAAATACTTTCTTGATGTAACTATCGAATGTAACACTGACTACTCCAGCTTTGTACATGTCAATATCTTGAAAGTAGTCGTAATCTATATTACTTTTCTCGATTTATATTTATAAACTTGCGCAAACTACATGGAACTGAAGCACAAGTTGAAATGAAATTTTAAGGAAAAAGCTACAAAATATCACTGTTTAGGTAAAAAGAAAAGGGCATTGATATGGCAGATACGTAACAAAAGCTCTATAAACGGGTTCGAGTACCCTTTCAATACTGATAGATGGTGTGAATACTTATGTAGATACATAAAACTAAAGGCGGCTTGACATCATTTCAACTTCAATGTTGATGTACTAACTGATAAGTGACAATAACTTATAAGATGGATTGCCACTAATAATAATAATAATAATGAATTACGTGGAGAAAATGAAAAATCTAATTTACAAGATTCAGCATCATGAATCATGATTAGTGCTTACTTATATATTAGCTTACTATCTTTGGGATGTGATAAATATCCATGTATCATAACACAATCAAATTTTCTTTTTTATAGGCTTTGTATATTCTATAATTTAAAGAGTTAAATGAAAAAAAAAAAAAATTAATGGCCTTGCATTCTAAGATTCAATAGCCAACCTCTCAAACCTTTGAAGACACTCTTGTTGACACCTGTAGGGGGAGCCAAGACTGACGATTTTGTGCTGATTTTGCACTCCAGACTATGCTAGAGAAGGTAACATGTCCAAAATAGAGTAGTTCTTAGAACTTGTTGACCATGTGTGGATCAAAAATTTTCTAGAAGCACACATTGTTATGATTCCAAATACTCTTTTTTGCACGGCAACTAAGCCTTAAGTACCAGCCCTTCAAATTCGTTTTTTGCTCAACTAACGCAGGTATGGCTCTGTGTAGAACACGGAATATCTTTGAAGCATTTCCAATAGGGCTTTGGGCCCTATATTGTTGTCGGTTACCTAAACAAGCAATATTATGGCCTCATTAGACATAACAAATTATATTTTTTGGGGGCTATAATCATTAGACATAACATAAATGGGTGCAATTGAACCTGGGGGGCTGGCCTTGTGTCAGTACGATTATTAGATAAACAAGACCCTTGATGGTGGATAATTAGGCCTAATATAATGTGAAACTCAATAAAGGAAACAGGCTTGGCCTTTTAGCTATTTGTTAAACTCAAGAAATCATTTACTAGTTCACGACACAATAAAAATGAAATCATTACTAGTTGACCAAAAAAGTTAAAAAGGAAAGAGAGAAAGAAACAAGGAAAGAAAGAAATCATTACTACCACTCTTACTTGGATTATCATTTTAGCAGGTAAGGCACAGCTTAAGTGATGATGATTTTTGGCCTTGGAGATTGCATCCGGCAGAAGCACGGTTCGATCCCTGGGGTTGATCCCCGTGCGTGCCCACTATGACCGAAAAAAAAAATCAATTTAAATTCTTTTATCACTCTATAAACACTATACGAAAAAAGTAATCACTTTGTGATCAAGTTTTGGAAATTAATTATAATAATTAAATGTTTTTTTTACAGTAAATAAGGCGTAACAGTAAACTTGAGTAACGTCTTAACATGAGATGAACTAAGATATAAGACTAGGTTGGAGGGGCAATTGGGCATGCAAGGAAAGGTTGAATGGGCAGATCCCAGGAGAATGACTTGCATTGGAGGAAATACCAAAGTATCAAGACCTTTGACTGCGTGAGCTGTGTCTATTGCCTAAGAAGGCTATATGGGACATGGCCAACAAGGTAGATAGATTCCTTGGAAACTTACAGCAGACATGGATTCAGAACTCTACTTTGTGTCTTTCTTTTAGTTGTTTTCGTTGGGAAAACAATTAGGGAATAAAAAGATTTCCTCGTTTCAAGATTAACGGAATAATTCTCAGCGATGGCTTAGACATTTTAACTGAGCATCTCTCGTATATTCAGATTACCGAGTGAAGGCAGTAGCAGTACACATTTAAGATGAACTTATTGGATGTGGAAGTGTACAAATTACAAGCATTTAGCATCTGTATTTATCTCTATTTTATTAATATACATGTTTTTTTTTTTTTTTTTGTCTTCTTACAAATTACATAATCCAATCCACGCAGAAAAACATAATGCAGGATAGATGATAGGGAAATCAATGTAATTAATAGAATAAAAAGAAAAAGTTACAAGGTGATTCTATTATTTACACATTACAACTAATTATTGATATACATCTGTCTGTTATTTACAATGTAAACAGGAAAAGAAAGCCAACATAGTATCCACAATTTTTGCACCGTAGTCAAGCCCCTACTCAAGCTTCTCTAACTCTCCGAGCATTATTATATCAACGGCGTTAATTAAGCCTCCAGTGCGAAATGAAAGAATATTTCCAAGCCTGAGAACAAAATATAACTACAAACATTAGCCAATAAGAAATGTACAAACATGAAAAATATTGATCAGTTCAATAGACATGATTGATTGAGTAAAGCGGCTTAAATATCTAATGAAACTTAACATATGACAGTTTCTAAATCAGAAACGAAAATTTTACCTTGAATCAAATTCATCTTCTTTTTCAAAATGATTCTTCATTTTCAGGCCTTCAGTCACTATTTACATACATGAGCTGAGCCTCCATGTTTAAGCGCTCCTTTGTATTATTTACAATCTCATGCTGAGTATTTGGTTTAAGAGTGTCATTGTTATTTACAGAGGCCATCGTAACAGATGGCGCGAAATGACCATCCCACTCAGTTCCTTCAATCCCACTTTTAAATTCATCAACATCACCACCAGAATCATTGATATATTCCGGAGATCCCAAAACACTACCGGGTGAAATCCTGCCATTTCCAGACAGCTGGGAACTCTGATGCGACAGTTGTTCGTTTGTCTTGCTATCCGTAGCAGGAGTCCTGCAAAGACAACCATAATTTTTCGTTACCATAAATAAGCTATCTCCATGCATAGGGAAAAATGCAAGAATGGGAAGCAGGAATCAAACCAAAGAAATTCCTTCATCAGACTAGGTAACAAAAACCATTAGTTTTGGCATTGTCCAACCTTATAAAATTGAGGCATAGCTAGTAATATAATCTGAAGCACAATGCCTAATACCTAAATCTTTTGACCTGTCCAATCCAATTATTGAATTAATTTGCCACCAAACCTTGTTTGTTGTACTTTTGGGGTCTGAATATAGTCAAAAATTGGAACCAAGTCTTTTGACCTAGCTTCAATCATGCGAGTTGGAATCTTTTCAATCTCAAATTCGCCTCCCGAAGCAGCTTCTTCATTCATTCTGGTAGACTCTTTCAACATTGAATGAAAATATATCTGGTTGACAACAGAATTATGCATTTAAAATTTTAAACATCAAACTGAAGGGAACAATTAAACATTAAAAACACAGTTTCGAATTTTAAGATAATATACCTCTGGCTTTGCCCACAATGGTTTCTGAGCTAGATGCATTTGCAGTTCAGCTTCTGAAATATACAAATGATGCTCTTCCTCAAGAGAGAGATTCATCTTCATGGCTCCATTCTTGATTCTAGGGTTGATGAGCTTCTCCTCCTTCACTTCCTCTGGATATATTTTGTTGCTGTCCGAAATTCCACTCTCGCCATATATGTCAGCATTATCTTCTCTCCGACTATGCCTCTGACATATATTCCATTTATGGATAGCTTCAACTACTAATCTTGCCTCAGCTTGTGGAATGGATTCATGAACAGGTGTTAATCCAGAAACAATGGCTGAATCTTGACCATTTATTGTCCGCAAAGCATATTGTATCATGGACCCAGTGGGTGAAAAGACCAATAGATGATACTTCGCCTTCGAATAGTTCCCTTCAACATACAAGGCATTACGGAAAGATGAAGCAATAGCCCCAGAAAGCAAACTCTTCCTACCAGCTGCAGCTGCAGCAGCACCACTTACAGCACCACGCCAGCCATTAGCTCCATTCCTTATTCTGCTTACCACAGAAAGCGTGATTGGAGGGCCAGCAGCAAACAGGCTCTGCTGCTGAGGCATTTGTGAGGCTAAACTATGAGACCTGCGCATTGCTTGATTAGTTGTAACACTCAATCCATTATTTTTTGGTGTAAAATTATCATCATAAGATTGAATATTTACATATCCTCCTTGGGGATTTATGGCAAATAGATGGCTAGTGCCCCTTGAGGAACTAATCATAATCCACTTGCTGTCATCGCTGAAACTGATATCTTGTATAACCTGAAAAGCCAATACATTGTGAAAAGGAGAGCGATTGTGTTTTATAATTTAAACCAACAGGCAAGTAGGAACAAACATGCACTCACTGCATTTGTAAAGCCACGTTGTAGCCTGTAGAGATGAACATAGTAAAGACCAGCATCAGATGCTGATGAATTCTCATGTCCAGGCACTATCTTAAAGACATTTATATTATGCCCCTGAACTGAAGCAGTCACTAAAATGGTGCCGCTAGGATCGAAACATAAAGCAGAAATGGGACTCTTGTGGGCCCGGAATTGGGCAACAACATTTTTTGTGACAATATCTCTAACAATGACCTGAAAGAGAAAAACAACAAAGTTATCCCTGGTGAAACCATAGTATCAAATGCAACAATACCAGTTCCCTCATTGCAGAAATGGGGCTGCAAAGACAAAAATGATGATGCTCACATCTGACATAAAACAACATGTAAGCCTCATAAACAATTGCAAAATTGCAAGACTTGATGTCCAGAAAGATATTTGTCTGTTCAAAGCAATATTTGAACCAACAATGCAGGAAGACACTGGATACAATTTCAATAACAATATAATATTAAGTACTATCTCAAGCCAACCAAATACAATCTATTACGGGAAATATGTTATAATATACAAGTGAATACAATATCAACAAGAACAATACTCACCATTCCAATGTTATCTGCATCTGTTGAATGGCCATTAACGGTTACATTGCCCTTCAAGCCAGAATTTACAGATTGTAATGAACCATTGTTATCGGAACAGTATTTGGAAAGTTTCTTGTACCCCATATCTCCAAGGGTCACAATTCCAGAAGCAAGCTGCTTGCTGGACTCCTTGGCATAGTGCGCAATCAAGCTCCCATTTGAAGAAAAACCAGGAAGGCTTCCAGAAGGTGTCAAATGTTGTGGGCTGACATGCCCAGAAGCAGAGACTACAACTGGGCTTCCACTATAAGCCAGCCATCTTGGACCGACCGCAAGTGGTCCATAGCCTATGCCACCAGAACCCGGACAGCTCATGATTATAGGATTGGTAAGTAAAGTATATTCCCTTTCTAATGTTGTAGCATCAAAACAGTGTATCTGCAAAACAATGACTCCATTAGCCATTTCAAGAAAGCAGGTATCAAAGGCGATTGATAAATATATATTAGAAAGTATACCTGAGTGGATTGAGAAACAGCAACTACTCGAGAACTACACCTTACAGAATAAACAACTGATCTAAACTTCAGTACATGAACATATGATTGGGATTTCATAGAATAAAACTGAACAGTAGTTGGTAGAAAGTTGCCATTCAATTGGTCATGTGAGTTTGAAGTGCTTCCATTGTAAGGGACAGTCAACCCATCCTGAACATTGGTACCTCCAGCAAAGAACCCATCAGCACAAACTACCAGCAGCGGGCGGCTATTTGCAAACTTGTCTTCTGATCTCTTTGATGCAATTGGATTTGGCACCATTTGCATAAAAGAAACAGGACCATCATGTCTGGAAACTAGGTCCCGGACATTATTTGATTCATCAACATGCCAAACCTGGAAGCCAGACCGATAGCCTAGAAGAAGTACTTGCTGCATGATTCCACCCTCTCCCTCTAACTTGTCAAACCCAGCCCAGATAACCTACGCAAATTTAGAATTGAAATGAGATACCATTCTTAATGACAAATTGGTAGAATAAAGTATCGATTATTATTCACTGAGAAGAAAGGAAGCAACAAGAACCCTCAGATGCTAAACAAGAAGTCAGATCCAGCTTTGCTAAGAAAAATGTTACATCAAGAACTTGATTTCTATGTGAGCAATGATAGCAATTCTCCAGACACTGACTTGATGGCTCAAACCATTGAAATTTACACTCCCTTTCCAACAAATAAACCACTGCTTGATATGCAGATTCATCAAACAACTTGACTAACTCCAATAGCAGAGTGAATTTGATTGCCTAAACCTAATTTATAATTACAAGTTAACACAAAAATTTTGGAATGTAATTTTATTATACCATACAAATGCACAAGAAAACACCAAGACGACATCACACTCAATTTAACTAAACCAATCCAATATAAAGAAAAGGAAATATATCACCTTTTCACATTCGGAACTCCATTAATTCCATTATCATGAAAAAGGAACAGAAAAGGACTCCAGCTTTCCAAATGGTTGTGAAATTCAATGTTTAGGTTCATATCAATTACATGTAACCATCAAAATCACACATGAAAATCTCTTCATCCCTCATTGTTCATATGAATTTCTAATATATGCATGTTACACAACCTCTACCAACCATGCAACACATAAGATGTTAACCACTGAAATATAGAAAAACATTTGTTTCCATAACAGACTTCCTATACTTCTTTGGCTACTTAATAAACACAAGATTGATATATAATTGCCAATAAACAGATAGAGTTCAGTTCAACCAAATTAAGTTGATCAATACTAATGTGGATATCCATAACAGGTACAACAATTTGGTGAGCTATAAGATATTTCAAATCTCATAAAACCCTAAATTCTAGTCTTTCTGAGATCATGCAAGCTCCAGGTCCAGGTCCAACAAAATAGGCAAGCTGTTCAACCAACAGAAGGATACCTTACTAACACACTAACAGCTCAGCTGACAAAAAAGTAAATATAAAAATAAAAAACTTTTGTACAGAAAAAACATATAAAATTTGTGTACCCAACAAAAATTGTTATTGCTTAACACATGGGATGGTCAACCACAAATATACCCCCATATCTACCCCCCCCCCCCCCCAAAAAAAAAAACCAAAAAAAAACAGGGAAAAAAAAGTAACAAACACTGACAGGTAAGATACGCATAACATCAAACCATCAAAGAGAACTAGACAAGTGACAAAGAGATTATCTCATTAATTAGGAATTAAATCAACCAAAACCACCAAATGGTCAAGACACCTGTACATCCAAATTGCAAAAACCCATTGCACTACCTTCTTAAATAGTCCCTGCATCAAAATGTTAGCACATTCAAAACATTGTCTTCTACAAAGCACCGTTGCAGAATAAACAAGACGTGCATGCTCAGCAGCTTCACAAAATAGCAACAGCAAACTTCACCAACAAGTGCACTCTGGTGGCATACTTAGCCATTTAATAACATTCTCACCCCCAAAGGCCCAAAAGGAGTTGCACACAATATACTACAAACTTAACTGGAAAATAAAAAAAAAAAAGCACCAAACCTCCTTAACAATTGCATGCAACAAATTCAAGCACAAAAATCAGTACTAAATTACCAATTACTTAAAGAACTGAAAAGCTAACCAAGTAATCGCAACTATATCGAATTTGACTTCTACAAAATATCCATACTGTCAAACTAGAAGAAACATAAACTCTTCAGTGGATGTGTAATCAACCATTAAACCAGACAATTAATAGCACTTACCATAAATGAATAGCCAATAAATGCAAACCAATTAACATCTTCAAAATCTAAATCAACATATCACCAATTTATCATTATGACCAAGATAGTTACTATCTCCAAAATCTACAAAACTATTCCAACACATACCTGATCATGGTCAGCATCATCATCCCTATCCACAATGGATGAAGCAACCGATGCAGCAGAGCGTGCAACGGTGGAAGCACCAGATGAAACAATCCTTAGGTAGCTGGAGATAGCACGAAAGGAGCTTGGAATAAGGCCATTGGTTCTTCCAACACCACCACCACCACCACCAACACCCTGATGAAGCATCTGTTGTTTCTGTGAATCACTCCTCATCCCCATAATCAAAGAGCACAAAATAGCCACTACCCACAACACAACAATCACAGATTCCTCAAATTCACCCTCAATCATTCATAACCCTCCAACTTGTCCCCCCTTTCAATCCACCACCACCTAGATCTTATTCACCCTCTTCCATCATTGACAAACCACAAAAAATTCACACAAGCGCCTCCATCTTCTTCACTTTTCTAAAAGCTTCCAAATTTCAATTGCAATTTGCACCCACCAAAATCACAACTACCCCAAATCAAAACTCGCTTCGAATCCTCCAAAATTGTCCTCCTTTTTTCCAATTTTGGTATGAACACACAAAAAAACAAAGAGAAAACAACAAAAGACAAGGAAGGAACCGTTTTGGGGGAAAAACAATGTTTCGGGTATTTCCTTCAAACTACAATCAATTTACTCTAATAATCACAATGATTTCGCTACTAATCACAAATTGAACAATACAATTCAACAAATTACCAAAAAAATTTCAGAAAAAAAAAACAAAGAAACTTTTTTTGGTTTGAAAATTATTTTTTTTTTAAAGTATACACATATACATGTTATATTATGTACGATGAAGAACCGAAGGATGAGAGAGGAAAGAGAATTGGTGTTAGGGCTGACGGAAGCAGAAACCGCAGAGGAATCGCCGTAGAACCGATCTGAGGAGAGAGAGAGAAAAAAGCTAGAGAGAGAAAGAGAGAGAAATTTTGGAATTGGCGAATTCGATAACGAAGAAGGAAGGAAGGGGAAAATGAGAAAAAAAAAGCGTCTTGGTTCACGTTTCTTCTCTTCTCTGTGTAAAGAGAAAGATTTTTAATTTTCTTTTTTGTTTTTTTGTTGAAAGGGTTTTTTTTGGTTTGAGGTTAGGTTGTGCTGTTGGTAATGGTGTATGTGGGTTTTGACGTTGTTGTTGTGTCTTGTTTGTTTTTCTTTTTTTTTTTTTTTTCAGCTCAATTTCTCAACCAAAAAACTAACTGAGGTGGTTTGCTTACTTGTCTGGCTTTTCTCTGTTTCTTTCTCTCTCCATGACTACACGTCTTTGCATTGTCATAACACTGTCAAACAGTTTTTCACCCCTTCTCCATCCTCAACTCTCTCCCTTTTCCTCCTAAGAACACTTTTTTTATTTTTTATTTTTTAACATGAATCCTCTGCAAGTAAGATTGAAACAGACACTCGCCATGCAATAACAAATTGAATTTGGATTTTCTAAAGGGAAAGCGATTATGAAAGTATCTCTAATAGCAAGTCTCATTTTAAATTTTATTTTTTATCTAACTACTTACGATATCAGTAATATGCTATAAAAGATAAAAATTGAGATTTTCTTTTTCAATGAAAGATCCGAATTTTAGTCCCAATTTTGATTTCACTTATTTTTTAAATTAAAAAAATCAATATATTTATCAAATATTTTGTTATAAATATCAAATTTTAAGTTTAGACCGGATAAAATTATAAAATTTGATTTTTAAATAGTTTTTATTAAGAATTAAAATTAAAAAAATAAGTTATAGATAAAAGTTTTGCACATTTATTTTTTAAGAGGGAGAAGGAAAGATAATAAATGCATATAAGATTTAACATTTTTAACAAAAAAGAGGAGGATAGATACTGTGAGCAAATATAAAAGAGTGATGCTTCATATTTATAATCTAATTTTGAAATGGCTAGTTTTATAATCGAATATTTACTCAAGTACTTGTTTCACAATGATGTACTTGACTACAGGTAACTCATACTCAAGTACGTGGTATCATGTACTCAAGTATGCATTTCATAATCTCTAATGTATTCAAATATGGAGAATCTACACTCAAGTATATGATATCATGTATTGGAATATATACTTGAGTATTAGAAGGAACTTAAAAATTAGAAAGAACTTGAGCATTGGAATTTTGAATGTTCGGATTTAAGAAGACGTTTGAAATTTGAAATTAGGATTTATATTTGGATTTTGAGGATTTTAAGATTGAGAATTTTGGATATTTGAATTTTGAGGGAAGTTGAAATTTTGTAAGTAATTGAAAAAAGAATTTAAATTAAATTGATTTGGATTCATTTTTTGTGAAAGAAGAAATGAGTAAAATTGGTAAAGAAAGAATGGAGAAGTGTTGAGAATGATTGAAAAGAAAAGCGTTAAAAAAAGTTGAAGAAAATTGATATTTATAAAGTAAAAAAATTAGAAAAAAAATCTAACCGTTTTGAAAATAAATGTTTGGCAACCATTAAAAAAAAAATGTACAATGATATAACTTTGCCACTTGTCACATATTAAATGGGTCTAGCAAAAATGGGATCGGTCTCTACTTAGTGGAACGCGTCCCACTTTCTCTTCTCCCTCTAACTCAAAAGAAAAATTGGGATGTCTCTTCCACTCTACGTGTGTCAGAAGAACTGGGATCACAATTCCTTGCATTGGAGTTGCTCTAAAGTGAAAAAAAAATGAGGAGTTATTTACCTTTAAATTATTTTGGTAAGATCCATATATAATAAAATTTATTGATTCAAGGATAAATAACTTTATATTTTCTCACTTTACAACTACTCTCACTTTAGATGATCTTAATCCTAAGAAATTACCCCTTCCTGCTAGATTTATAGTGTATTTAGTTTTGTATTTGTAGAATTAATTCTGGATAGAATTAATTTGGTTAAAATTAATTTTGAAATAAAATTATTTATGTTTAGTAGTTTAATTTGAGAAATACTTTTGACAATAATTAAAAGAGTAAAAACCTAGAAGTGATAATTTATCACTTTCACCAAAATTGATTTTAGAAGGATAGAATTAATTTTGGCATTGATTACAATTGAAACTACACAAGATGCAAAAATACCAAAATTAATTCTTAAGTCATAAAATTAATTTTGAGGTTTGTAAAGGTGCAACCAAACATGCACTCAATCTTTGTTGGAATCCTCTCAAAAACATTGCACCACTTTATATCTTATTACTTGTAAATTGTTTAATTAACATGATTCATCAATTTTTTCTTTAAAATATTAGTATTTAAAATTTATTAATTTGACTAATCTAATTCAATTAAATCAGTTTATTATAAGAATAATTGTTTTAGTATTAATTTTTTTATTCACGATATTAAAATTTAAAATCTTATTTAAAAAATTACTTGAATAAATTACTTTTTCTATCTTTTCAATAAACTAAATGTGAATAATTCATCAATCAAATGTTAGATATAACTAAGTTTTTACATTTATTATTATTGATCAATGAGAAATAACTATTACAAACATTTTTTAGACGTAAATACAAAGGTAAAAAAATACATCTTTATAGGATATTCAGGTCAAAAATAGAATAATTAAACTTTTATACTTGTTTATGCAATAAAATTAATTTTTAAGTGTGTAAAAACAAAATAGTTTTAATTATAATTAAATATTCAAAGTCATAAAAATATGAGATAATGTAAATAAAAGTACGTGTAGATTAATAATTTTTTTGCTATTTGTTGATTAAATTTAAATCGTATTTGACCCCATGTGCTGTTATGCCTTGACTTTTTAAGCGAATTCATCAATTGATGAAATTTGCTAGCCCGAGTGAGATTGATACGAAATGTTACATAAAAATTATTAAAAATATAAAAAATAATTATATTTAAATAAAGGATCAATTTTTATTTGTTTAAATATAATAGTTTATTATAAAGCACTCATTATACATAATAGTTTAATTAAAAAAAATTCATTGAATTGAATGAAATGTGAGGCATTTAATTATTGGAAACCTCACTTACACGTATATTTTTATTCTTCAACATTAATTACGAGCATTTTTTGTTTATCATGTTGCGCTAACAAGAAGAAGGCAGTTCAATTAAATCCTCTTTGAATAATAAATAAGTTATAAAACAACTAACATTTCACCTTCTGATTTGTTTTTATGGATTACATATATTACTTTCTATTTTTATCTCCAAACCAAACACACCTTAAAGTTAATGAATAAACTACACGGTTGAAATTGGCCAATTATGGGTGTTTTAATTGTATAGACCCGAAAGAAGCACGTGATTAGGGGCACGGGTCAAATGTTGGAGGCTGAGTATGACTTTGCAATGTTAATCTCCACAAAGTAATAAATCTTCAACTAAGCTATTGAAAATTTTCACCTGTCCAACTACCTTAGTCCCCCTTCACGCACTTTTCTTCTTTTTAAGTATTGAAACACGCAAGCCAAGAACAAAGAAGGAGATAAAAGGAATTTAAGATACCCAAACTAGCACATAAAATCTTTCATATTATCATGGCATATAAGTTATATTGCTTTATTATGAATGTGTTAGTATTAGCATGCATGTTTTCCTTCCATATTGATTATCCGAACTTAGTTGTTTCTTAATAAATATGTTTTGCTACGTAATTAATTATTAATTATCAAAAGTTTCATTTCCTCCTCCACAAGAAAGGTTGGGGGGACCAAAAATTTTAGGCCACCCAATTAAGGGGATTGGCCCATCACTTATCAATGATTGGATATTCTATAAGTATCAATCCGCTGTGATCCATTTCGCAGCTCATGCATGTTATGTGAAGCTCCAAGCAATAATCAGACCTCCCAAATTTTCCCATTCCTAGTGCTTTAAACTTTTTCATATATAAATATAATATGTGGACTTTCATCATTTGTCATACTGGCAGAACAAACGAAACCAAAACATGCATGCTATCATTCCATGGCTCATTTCTTTGTAATGCAGTTTCAAATCCATGGACATGCTTATCTGAAAAAGTTTATATAAAATAAAAAAGTGAGGCATCATTTACTTTTATATTGTGTTTGGTTTAACTGAAAAACGAGAGGAGAAAACTTTGAGGAGAGAAAATATATTGGGAATAAAATTTCTCTGTTTGAATGAGCACAGAAAATTGAGGAAAAAGAAGAAAAGTATGTGGATCCCAACTTAAACTTTTCTCCTCCTGTATGAGCAGAAAACTACCGATGGAACAGAAAGACAATTATACCCATTTTGTAAAACGTGTTTGTAGCCTGTGTATAAGAATTTATCACATTTAATTTTATTTAAACAGACAATTTTAAAATAATTTTTATAACTTAAGTGTTAATAAATAAATTTTTATTAACATTAGTCTAAATTTGTTAATTTATTTAATTTGTAAAAAGTGTTTAAAAATTAAATTAAAATAACATTTTTTTTGTTATTATTATAATAAGGACATATATATTATTTATATATAACTCTCATTTTCTTTTTTTTATTTCTTTTTCTTTCATTTTCTTTCATCTCATATTCTCTTCATTTTCTTTCTTCTAATTTTCTCTTCTCATTCAAACAAAGCATTAGATTATTTAGTGAAATCCATACATAATGCACTCTATTGATCTAAAAGTAGATAATATATCACTTTCTCTCTTTTAGTTTAAATTATCAGTATTCAAAATCTAATTTACTTTCAACTAATTTAGTTCAAGTCAAGTCGGCCTATTATGAGAATAAAATTTCCTCACAAACTAGTTTTTTATCTATTAGACTCAAAATAAATATCCTACTTAAGAAAAAGAAATATCAAATTACTTCAATTAACTAAAAATTAGTTGCATATCATCTCTTTTACAAATTACAATCAACATAGTAGAAAATAGTGTTATTGAAATAGCAAGCGTAAGATGAGCTTTATAGGATTAAAACTTAAAAGGAATATCTACTCCTTGAACGCAAAGCATTGAATTAATGGTTTGTTTCATAAGGCCCGCCAGTGCTAACCTAAAGAAACAAGAAACCTCAAAGCCAAACTCACTTCTTCTTCAAGTCAATGGAACACAAAATATGCACACAACTTATGGCGAGTCAAGAAAAAGGGAAAGAAAAAGGGCAGAAGTGTCTACGACAAACAAAGTTTGTTAATTAGGAGTAAGGGATTAATTGCTTGTGAAGAAATGCTTATTAAGGATGAAGGCATGCAAAGCATTATTATAAGGAGCAAAAAAAAAAAAAAAACATTAATACCGTACCGTAAAGTTTTCCAAATTCAATATTTAATATTTTTAATATCAACTACGATGATAACATAAAACAATGGTTAAAATTTGGTGGACGGAAAAATGCTAGAGCTAAACACAAATGAAATACCAAATCATCATAATGATTAAAGTTTAAAATTTATATTAGCATAGTAATAAATCTTAAGCATATAGGTTATCAGCTGATTATATAAAATTACGTACATTATCCGTATAAGTTTTTTATGTGTACAAGTGTATAATATTTCAAATATTTTTTTTCGTACTCATTTAAGACAAAATAAAATAAGACATGTTGGTTTGGAATACAAGAAACGAGGAGTTTGGAGTTTTAATTTTAGAAAATTTTATGTACTCTCATTTAAAAATAGTATTTTGTTTTAGTCATAGTTGAACCTCAATTATTAAATTAAAAATGTAGTAAAAATGATAAAATAAATATGGCCCACAAAATGAAGAGTTGAATTATAAATAAAATAAAGCATAACATTTTCTTGATTCTTGGTTTAAGAATTTTCGAACGAGATGCAAACAACATGTTGACGTTATAGACTTCGCAGCCATTAATTCAACCTGCAATTTAAAAGTTTCCAAGAAATGCACTTCTTCATTTTCGCCCTAAAGAAGGATTAATTTTCAGGTGTTTTTGTCCTCATTAACTAGTTCTTTAATGATGCACTTTATCCTTTGATTCACTTAAAAACATGAAAAAAAATTTACGCACCGAAATGTGAGTCCGAAATTAGCGGAAACGAGTCGGCGCCATCGTTGAACAATTGTGGCTTGCCTTATATGCCAATTGCCATCTTCCAGAATTTGGTCAGCGCCAACTGTCTCTTCACGGATCAAAACAATAAATGTTATTCAAAGCAAAACTTTGTCTCCTAAATCCTCTCTTTTTCATTTTCTTAATTACACTATGGCCCATGGGCACGATAACACATACTACCAGAATATAAAAATTTGTATATATTTACAAAAATAATATGGTATTTTTTAGGATCCAACCAATATATTAGATTGATTCCATTTCTTATAAAAAAAAATTAATAAGAAAACGTTATTGCTTTTGGCCAGTTCTATTTTTTTATAATAAAAAAATAGATTTAATTTAAATATATTGTCAGTATAAAAATTTTTTACACAGATATTAAATCATATATTATCACATCAATAGTCATACAAATGGAATATTTTGATTGGATGACAGTGTAAAATTTGGATGATAATATAAAAAAATTTTACTATTAATGCACTCCAATTAAACTCTAAAAAAATATCATTACATGTATTGCCCTTTTTCTCCTCTTCAGCGCACAAATAGCAATTCTTTTACTTTGTCTCTAATTTTGAGTGTTTGTATTTTTAAAAGAGCATAAAGTCAATAATTTACCAACAAAAAAGTGGGAAAAAAAATCTAGAGAGTAATACAGATATTATAGTTATTATCTACTTTAGTGGTTTTATTATTAGAACAGTAGATAGTGTGTGAGAGAGAAGAGAATAGAGAAAAATGTAAGAGAAAAAAGGGGGAAGAGAACAGAGGAGAGAGAAAAGAAAATGATGGAAGAAAAAAAGTAAGAGATAGAAAAGAGGGGAGAGAAAAAATTATATTATGGTAAATATTTCAAGAATTCTATACATTGGTAATTATATCACTAAGATACCATTAAAAAAAAACACTATCTGTCGTGGCTCTATTTAAGTCTTAAGATGCCATTGTTAAAGTAACAAAATTGATAGCATGGACTTTTAATTTAATAATATTTCTTTTATATCAATTCATTTATTTATTTGAATAATTTGATTTATTCTTAAATATTTAAATATATTGATTTAAAAATGAATTAAATTATTCAAATAGATAAATAAATTGAAATAGAGGAAGTACAAACCCAATATATCAATAATTCATTGGTAAATAATAATTTGAGTTAATATACATTTTGATTTATTGAAGAATTGGAATTTAATATATCAGTTCCTCAAATAAATATGCACATAAATTTAATTTGTGAAAATTTTTTCTATCTTTTTACTTGCATACCAGATACACCCTAAAATAAAACATATTATAACAAGTTAGTCCTTTTATTTGGTTATTTGAGTTTTTACTGTATGTATTATTGAATTGCGATATTTGAGTTAATTTTGGGTTAGACACAATATGATGTTTAACAGATAAAAGTTGATAAAAGAACTAAATTTTTATAATATATTTTAACTTTAAGGATGAAAATATTAGCAAAATTTCTTTAAAAAATTAATATATTTATTCGGACGTGGGTTACTTGAGAAATCTCCGAACCGAGAATGAGATCTTAAGCTGCTTTGAAGGAGTGTTTCCACGGCGGTGGAGGGTGTACCTGCAAGGACTCCGACGCTCAAGTCAGTGAGTGCAAAAATATGTGAGAGGTAGGTCAAAAAAGATACCTGTAGCTCGAAATTAGACCCATTTTATACTGGAGTAGTTGAGAAGAAAGGGGGATTTGATCCCGCCTTTGTAGGGGATAACCCTAGACGTCCGTTATCTTGGGGATATCGGATGGGTCCGAGTTTTCCGGCCGTACGAGGGAAAGTCGTTCCGCGATGCTGAGCAGGGTTCATTCAAGTTTGGGCCTCAACTCGGATGAACGGTCAGGGTTAATCTCGGATTATAAATCCGTTACGTATTTGGGCCTAGCCATTGAGCCGAGTTGGGCTCCTACGTTGTAACCCGGAACAATATTAAATCTCAAATTTTTTTAAAAATAAAAAGTATATTAACTCTAATAATTTTTTCAGACCATTAACATTTAAAATTTATTAGATTTAAAATAATTTAACACAAATTAAGTAAATTTACCATAAAAATGAAATTATTTTTGCATTTTTTTATGAACAAGACTCAAATAAAAATTTGCTTAAAAAAAGCAAATATCCAATTACTTGAATTAGTTAGGTATTTAGATTGAAATAAAACATTAAAAATATTAGTTTTTTAATTAACCAAGTTAACATAAATCATATATAATAAACTTATAAAGGAATTTATCCGACGGTTGATAAAAGTCATGTGGGGTCATGGCATATATATGAAGATTCAGCATCTTTTTTATGCATGTGAGTTAAATATTAATCGTATTATAGCTTGCGGTGATTTATGAAGATTATTAAGATTGATATGACGTATGGAAAATGACTTATGGTTGAAAAGACTTGAGTTGTTCATCCATTCACAGCGATAATATTTTTTAAGTTAACTTACAGTAATTGACATTCCTTATACTATAGCCTGTTGAAATGATATAGTACATTAATACACTTATATACTGGCTAGTTCCTGAACTTTGGTTAACTTACAAAAATTCATAATTTGAAAGAGATTTTTTCATTTGAATGTAATTTTGATTTAGTACACGTAAAAAGAAGTATGAAACTTTTAAATTATTGAATAATATAAAAATATATCATTAAAAACAAACATGATATGTCCTTAACAACAAAAGCTTCTTGTTATGGTTTGGCGTGTGATGTATTGGATCAGTTTCTTCATGATTTTTTTGTTAACCTTGGTATTTGTTCTATTAAAGTTGTTGAAATTTGCGATGCCTTCTATGCTCTTGATATGGCTTGAAGAAAGGGGTGTAGCAGAATTGTCTTGGAGTTAGACTGTACTTTAACTGTCTCTCTTATTTGGAAGGGTGTGAACAGAAAGTACTCTTATACTTTGATAATTGCCAAAGTTCAAGAGTTATTTCATAGAGATTAGTTGATTCATATGAGTTACATCTTTAAGAGAGGAATTGTGTTGTTGATTACATGGCAAACTTGGGCCATTTTTTACAAATTGGACCTTAATTTTATTTTACTCCTCCCATTTGTGTTTGTTTTATTTTGCTTGAGGACTTGGTATGTGTTAACCTACTTAGATCGATTATTTAGCTTATTTTATATGAGTTTTTGCCTCATTTACCCAAAAAAAAAAAAAAAAACAAACATGATACTTTAACATACTGGGTTTTTGTTAAAATTAAAATCCATTTTAATAGTTTTGTTTAAATCTTATATTTTTTTGTGAAAAAATATGAGAGTTGGTTTTTTTTTTTTTTGGTGTATGTGTGTGTTGCCGCCCCGCCGCGGCGGGTGGTTGGTGGTCGGCATGAGAGTTGTTTGCTTGGTGAACGTATCTTCCCCAACAAAGCTTGCAGAAGAAAAGAGAAGCTCAAGAACTGACATTTTGGGAGCAAAATTGAAACTTCCATATTTCCGCATTAAAGTCAGGAATTGTGCAGAAAGCTCGCCAGTACTAGCATTAATTATAGATTATTTCATATTTGTCTTATCAGTCTATCTATCATCCATCAATTTTCACTTCTCACCTCGTCCCATTTAGCTGTATATCATTTGGAAAGGGAATAAAGCGGCAAAGTTGGCTGGCTGGGACAAGGATAAAAGGAAAAAATAAAAGAGAGAAAGAAAACCATTGTGGGCCAACAACCTAGAAAAGATTGGTTATTTATAATCACATCATAATTAACTCGCCAACCCCACTTTCTTCCTTTACATATAAATATTATGACAATTTTGGAAATTTAAAAAAAAAAGTTACCCCATTAAAAAATAAAAAAATTGTAGAGTTTTTGTACTTTTATAAGTAAATGAAAATTAATTTTATTAACAATTGAAATAAATAAGCTTATAAAAAAATTTGTAATCTAAAAATAAAGATTCATTTCTATCCTTAAAATTATAAAAATATGTTTCATTTTAATTCTTAAAATTAAAAAATTAATAATTTTATCTCTAAATTTATAAAAATTAATTCAAATTTATCCCTAAAATAATATTTAAAAAAATTAACTTGAATCATAAAAAAATTAATATAAATTATTTTTCACAATTTTAGAGATTAAAATAAAATATACTTACACCTTTAAATACCAAAATCAACCTTTATAAAAAAAATGGACCATATTAGATGACCTAGGGGCCGTAGGCTGGCAACACGTTTAACGTGCAAGCCCCTCTGGTCTGAACGCTTACAGCAAATTGTAGGGCTACATTATCTTTTTGAGCATGTTGTGTCATGTTACATTATACAATAATGATTAAGGAGAAAAAGCATGTTATATACTTTACGATACTACGATCTGCCTAACAAAGTATGACAGTGACACTTATTCCTGTATCATGAAAACCAATCCGGAGGCACATGTACCGCGCTGAGTTTTTTATTTAATTTGATTATATTTTCGTGTCAGGTTACATTTTTTTTTTTTTTTTGCTCTTTATGCAATTTATTTATTTTTCTTTTGTGAGCATGGGCATGGGATTTAAACTATTTTAAGACAGTTACAGAGAATATTACAGTCTCTACCATAGCTTACAAAAGTGCGGGAAGTGTACGCGAGAAAAAAGAAGTAAGGTGAACTATGTTAATACCTTTTCAAGACTTGTGCTATTCGTCCCTTAATTCTAAAAATTACAATAATAATTTGGGTTAATTGTAATTTATTCTCCGTATTATAGATCATATGCACTTTATCTCCAATATTTTAAAATGTATAATCTGACACATTATATTTTCACAACATGCACTTTGACCTTTTCTATCGATTTTTTCATAAATATATATGTATGGTGTTAGGTTGCATATTTTGAAATGTTTAGGGGATTAATTCACATATGATTTAAAAATTCAGGGAATATAGTATACTTATTTGGAGTCAAAGTACATATTATAAAAATATAAGATTTCGGATTGCATATTTTTAAAATATTGAGGGTAAAGTATAAATGACCTATAATATATGGACTAAATTGTAACTAACTCTGATAATCTCTTACATACATTCATTCCCAAAAGTTATTAAAAATCTAAATCATGCCCCATATTATCATTTTGGATAACATGATCAATCAAAATTTATTTTGACAAATTATAAAACATAGCAAAATAATTAAAAGTATAATAGAAGGGTAATGTAACCTAATTTATAACAATAATTTTATTACCTTTCCATCTCACTAGCAATAATTACACTTTGCAAAGTAAACATGCTAATTCATCTTTTGAGAGGTTTCCAAAAATAAAAATATATATACCATGAGCATGTTTGGTTGAGATTGATTCCAACATTAATTGATGTTTATTAAAAGAAAAGTTTCACTCTCTTTTATTAAAATTACAATGAGAAACGTATTTTTCAGTTAACGTTATCAAAATAGACATATGTTATAAGTTCACTGTGAGAAAAAAAAATGTCATAACTTTTATTTTTAAAAAAATTATGAATATTTAAAATTTATTCGACTTTAAATAATTTCATGCAAATAAGATCAATCTAATATAAGAGTAAAATTATTAAGATGTAAAATTATTAAGATCAACTTGTAAAAAAAAATGATTATAAAATTAAAATATTTTATATAATTAAAAGAATTGGAAATATAATTTTTTTTAAAACTATTCTTTTAACTTTATTTAAAAGTTGGAAATATTTTTTTAAAAAGTTTTATATAAACATGTCAAAAATGATTTTTTACGAAAAAGATAACCCTCAGACAAACGCACCCTAAATACTCTCACTAAATCACTTAAAACATTCTTACACCAAAGTTGTTGGTAATTTTCTCTGATTGAGCAGCATGACACACAGAAAGCAGAGGAGAAGAGAACAAAAGAAAAAGACAGAGGCAGTTGCAATTTCAGACAGACAGACAGACAGACAGGGGTCCTCCCTCCCTCCATTCCTTCTCTCATCTCCTGACAACCACCTCGTTCGCCGTCCTCATTCCTCCCTCCCGCTAAAACTCCCCAACACAATACCACCACCCCCCTCTCACGTGCGGCACGTGATCTCAATCCAGTTCCCTCTCTCTCTCTCTCTCTCTCTCCGTGCACTCAGCACTGTATAGTGTAGTGCACAGCACACCAACAGAGTGAAAAAAAAACAAAGAGAAGCTTCACATCACACTCACACTATTCACACTCCCAATTCCATGATCTGAATCTGAATCTGAATCTGAATCTGAACTCTCTCATCTCTTCCAACACACCAAAAACAGGAGAAGGAAAAGCTTCGATTTTGGAGAAAGGTTAATTAATGTAATGGAGTCGATACTGGCTCGGGCACTAGAGTACACCTTGAAGTACTGGCTCAAATCCTTCTGCAGAGACCAGTTCAAGCTTCAAGGCCGCACCCTCAGCCTCTCCAATTTAGGTACTGAATACCTCTATTCCATTTTCCATTTTCCAATTTCCAAATTCCAATCATTTTTTTTTTTTACCCCATGTTTCTTCATTTCATTATAACTTTCTTTTTTTTTTTTTTTTATTAGGGTTCAATTCAATTCACTAAACTGAGTTTGATCATTTTTGAACTTTGGCTTTTCAGATATCGACGGGGATGCGCTGCATTCCAGCTTGGGATTGCCGCCGGCGCTTCATGTCGCCACTGCCAAAGTTGGCATATTGGAGATCATGGTTGCTCGTTACTCGCTGCCTAACTTTGTTTGCTTCTTCATTGGTGTTGTGTTTATGTGTTGTAATTTGTTATGTCTTCTTCTACTTTTCCTCTATTAATTTTGATATATTGTCGGTATAATATATTTTTACACTATTAATCAATCACATACTATTATATATGTGACTCTTTGAAGTAGTGACTGTAAGCGTCGAAGACTTTTGCCGATGCCGGTGTGATAATATATAATTGAATGACTGTTAATTTAATTATTACTTTTTTTGTGTCTTTCTAGCTTCCTTCAGTGAGCAATGTGCAAGTAGAGCCAATAACTGTGCAAATCGATAGGCTTGATGTGGTTCTTGAGGAGAATTCTGATTTTGATGCATCTGTTAGTCCTAAGAGGTGATTGGAGCTAGTTTCTAGTCTTTTGTGCAGTGATGGATGCTTTTGCTGCTGTTGGTTATTTACTAAGTACTGTTTGTTTTGCTTGTTATACGGTTTATTTGCAGTACCACGCCATCAGCTGCCTCCCCAAAGGGTAGCGGTTATGGTTTTGCTGACAAGGTTTGACTCTTATCTCTTTTCTAAGCATGAGTCAGTTGAAATACAAGATGAAATGATATTCTGCTAACTTGCAAGATTGGAAGAGGTGAAAATAAAAGCAAAACTCTTCTTTAACATGGTTGGGGGATTTGAACAGTTCGCTTCACCTGCCGGGATTTCTCATTTATTTTCTATTTTCTACATTTCCTTTGTTTGCAGTTATTGCCAATGGTTATGGGGAGAATTTATCATAATGTAAATAACGATGTAGGCAACAATAATTGGTTGAGTATAGGGAAGGTTATTATATGAGTATAGAGATGAATAGGATAAGGATTTTGTGGAAGGTTCATCACAATGCCATTCAGCATCAAGCAATCCTTTCTGTAGGTTTGGTAGTTCCTAGCAAATACCATTCAGTTGTCCACACAGACATATTCTTTGTTTGAATGTTACTTATTGATACTGACTGAGTAATCATCAGATTGCAGATGGCATGACTATAAAAGTCCATACAGTTAATCTATTACTTGAAACTCGTGGGGGTGCTCGTCAAAAAGGGGGAGCAACATGGTGAGTTCTTGTTACTAGTTCTCTGAATTGAATATCTTTGTCAGTTATTTATGCTGTACCCACGCTGTCGAGCATTATGGATCTTAATCAATTGAAATTGTTACTAGTATCTTGCTCTCTGCTGGGGTTGATGCAGTATTTAACCTACGTTTCTTGTAATGGAGTTAAAATATAGCAGGTAGTTCTGTCGGGTAGTTTAAGCATAAACCTAATGAGTTTGACTTTATGTTTGGCTCAAATACTATGTTAAGTTTTCCCTGAAATCTATTTATAAGCGCTCCCTGTTGTTGTCTCTGGTTGTAGGGCACCGCCTATGGCATCTATCACAATACGCAACCTTTTGCTGTATACCACAAATGAAAGCTGGCAGGTAATTACTTTTAAACTCAGGCTTACAAAAATTTCTGACTCCTCTTGCTTGCGGCATTTTATTGAAATATTTTCCTTTCCAGGTTGTAAATCTTAAGGAAGCACGGGAATTTTCCAGTAACAAGAAGTACATATATGTCTTCAAAGTAATATATCCCCCTTCACTCATTTGAATATGTTTGTATGTGTAATCTGTATCGGTATGCTTTTGTTTCCTTCATATTTCTTTTCTATTTTATGGCTCTCATTTAGTCATATGATTAGAATGCATCCTTTCATAAAAAAATATATCTTTACTATATACTTTCAATGTTGAAGACATTATATTGCTTATATTTGTATTACCATCTAATAATTCTTAAAAAAAATTTATGTCCAGAAACTGGAATGGGAATCTTTGTCTATTGATCTTTTGCCTCATCCTGACATGTTCACGGATGCTACGTTAGGCCGCTCTCAAGAAGGATCAAACCTGAGAGATGATGATGGTGCAAAGCGAGTATTCTTTGGAGGAGAGCGTTTTATAGATGGAATATCGGGGGAAGCATATGTAATGAATACAGTTCCTACAATTATTTTATATACATTCTGTTCTGTGCTTGAATGTTTTGGGTCATGAAATATAGCTGGAATTAATGATTGCCAGATCACAGTTCAGAGAACTGAGTTGAACAGTCCACTTGGGCTTGAGGTTCAGTTGCACATCAATGAAGCTGTTTGCCCTGCATTAAGTGAACCAGGTAAGTAAAATGGCACATGTTAGGTTTCATGTATCCACATTGAATTGATATACATGGCATCATTCTGACAAGAGGTTAATACAACATATATGAGCAGGGCTACGAGCACTTCTTCGCTTTATGACAGGACTATATGTTTGTCTAAACAGGGGTGATGTTGATTTAAAGGCTCAGCAGGTTTCATACTGTCTTTACTTTTCCAACCTTTGAGCACACCAATTCTCAGTAGTTTGCTTTGCATAAAAATCTTTTTTCATTTTGGCTACCTCTGAGTCTGTCTGTAATTGAATCATGACAGCGATCTACTGAAGCAGCTGGGCGTTCTCTTGTCTCAATTGTTGTAGATCATATATTTCTTTGCATTAAAGATACCGGTTTGTCATTAGCCTGCATATTTTTCTTTTTAAATATATTTAAGTCTCCTTTAATTATTATTAAATACCCTAGGGTTAATAGTTTATTTATAACAACATAGCATGCAAAATGATCCAACAATTGACATTAACTTGCAGAATTCCAGCTTGAGCTTTTGATGCAGTCCCTCATTTTCTCTCGGGTAATTTTTTCAATGATTAGATTCTTTTTATTTTTATTGACATCATCTCACCTTCTTGCCCTCATTCTTTCTTTCTTGGGCACTTGTCCATATTACTCTTCAATATCGGTGTTGGTGACAATACCTTAGTCTTACCTAGAAGGTAGAATAGAACCGACTAAAGCAAAGATCAAAACGTAGGACAGAATCTTACATTTGCCTTTGAGATTTTGCTTTTCTTTTTTAAACTTTAAGATGCCATTTATACGCAGTTTTTCTTTTTTGGGTTCATTGGAGGCCCCTTGTGTAACAAGATGGGAGGTCATCCACTCTAATACCTGTGTGCTTAAAGTGCTACATGTTGCTATGGTTGATATGAATGATGCTGAAATAAGAGGAAAGTAAAGGGGAAAAAAAAAATTGTAACCACTACATTTATTTAGCCTATATGATTTTGGCATGATAAGTTTATTTCTTTAACTATCAGCTAATTATTCATAGAAAAAGGCAAGCGATGGAAAGCTCCTTCCTTTTATTCCCTGGATGATTCATGCTATGGGTGTATGTATGCTTCAATTGCTAAATTAAAATGTCATATGCTGTTGACAAATATGCACATCTTGCCATGTCATCTTCAATGTCATATTGCCATGTTGGTTGTCCCCCTGCTGTGCAATGTTATCAGGCTTTCAGGAGCAGAAAAGTAATACTGTTTCATAGACTTTTGCAGACAAGTCTTTCTGAAGGAGATAATGACAATAACTTGACCAGGATTACAATTGGTGGACTATTTTTGAGGTTTGTGTCTTTCTTCTCTGCCTGAATAACAACTATAAAGAATTAAGTGAGCTCTGTGTGTGTGTGCAGGTGTGAGTGTCTGTGTCAATGTATATTTGTAATCATAGGACTTGAGTGGAAAATGGAAACCAACTAATCTGAATATATTGGCAATGGTTGGTGGCCTTTATAGACTACCCATTACTTTTGTGGTTAGATACCCTATGTTGAATCCTGAGCAGTTAATGCAATTGAGAAGGGGAAAAGGAAAACAATAAGAGTTTCTTATATGCCCTAGTTGATTAATCATTTTGGTGGCTTTTGATAGTTGTTATGACACAATCATCTCTTTTTCTTCCCAACTTGACGGTAATAATTGTTACAACTTAACAATTTAACTAAATAGTAGTTTGTGTTCATTGGAATGCAGGGACACCTTTTCATCTTCTCCATGTACCCTAGTGCAACCATCAATGCAGGCTGTCACAAAAGATGCTTTGCACGTGCCTGAATTTGGTATTAAGTTATTATCACATATTCTTGAAAAGAATATATCACTTTACCAATTCACATATTTTTTTAAATTGGTTTTTCCATCCTTTCTTTTGGCAGCTAGAAGTTTCTGCCCTCCAATATATCCTCTAGGAGAACAGCAGTGGCAGTTGATTGAGGGAACCCCTTTAATATGCCTCCATGCGCTTCAGATCATGCCTTCTCCACTTCCACCATCCTTTGCTTCTCAAACAGTTATTGACTGTCAGCCTCTTATGGTATGTGCATCTTCTTTCAATAAATGGCTTGTTGCAGACATATAGTGCATCTATTTTTATTTGTTGTTGTCAATTATATTCTTTGATGATCTTTGTATATTTGTCAGATTCAACTTCAGGAAGAAACATGCCTGAGGATATCCTCATTCTTAGCTGACGGTGTTGTTGTCAATCCTGGTGACATTTTACCGGATTTCTCAATAAAATCTTTTATTTTCACTCTCAAGGGACTGGACCTTACAGTTCCTTTGGACAAGGTCGAATTGGATATTTCTAAAAGCAATATCGACAATAAACCAGTCCAGACCTCCTTTACTGGAGCAAGGCTCCATATTGAAAAACTTTTCTTTTTAGAGTCACCCTCATTGAAACTAAGAATGCTGAACCTGGAAAAGGATCCTGCCTGCTTTAGTCTTTGGGAAGGTCAACCAATCGATGCTAGCCAGAAGAAGTGGACTGCTAGAGCATTGCAGCTTACTTTGTCTCTAGAAGCATGCAATGGCACAACTGGACATCAAAATTCCGTTGGAAAAACTGCAGGATCGTGGAGATGTGTTGATCTCAAAGATGCTTGCATTGAAGTAGCTATGGCAACTGCTGATGGCAGTCCATTGTTAAAAGTTCCTCCCCCAGGGGGTATTGTCAGGGTTGGAGTTGCTTTTGAACAGTATCTATCCAACACTTCCGTTGGACAATTATTTTTTGTGCTGGACCTCTATGGTTATTTCGGGAGAGTTAGTGAAAAAATAGCAATGGCTGGAAAGAGGAAACAATTGGAGGACATTAGGGACATGTCTTTTAGTGGAAAGCTGATGGACAAGGTTCCTAGTGACACTGCTGTGAGTTTAAAAGTGAAAGACCTCCAACTTCGATTTCTCGAGTCTTCTTCAGTGAATGTTGAGGGAATGCCTTTAGTACAGTTTATTGGAGATGATCTGTTCATTAGTGCTACCCACAGAACCCTTGGTGGTGCTATTGTCGTTTCATCTAGTGTACGTTGGGAGAGCATTGAGATAGATTGTGTGGATGCTGAGGGGCACTTACCATGCGAAAAGGGCTCATTCTTGAGTCCTAGTGAAAATGTTCCCTCACCAAGTGATAATGGATATCCTCAACTTAGAGCTGTTTTCTGGGTGCATAAGAACAAGAAATATACCATGAATGGAAATGCTCATTCAGTCCCTTTTCTTGACATAAGCATGGTTCATGTCATTCCATTATGTGAACAAGACATGGAGTCTCATAGTTTAAATGTCTCAGCTTCTGTGTCTGGTGTTCGTCTTGGCGGAGGAATGAACTATGCTGAAGCCCTCCTGCATAGATTTGGAATACTTGGGCCTGATGGTGGCCCTGGGTCGGGCCTTTGTAAAGGGTTGGAAAACTTACAAAAAGGACCATTGTCAAAACTTTTTAAGGCGACACCTCTCATTGCTGATAATTCAGAAGATGGTATGAAGCAATGTCATCTGATTTTTTGTAGTTGGCTTATTTGCTTAATACATAAAATACATTGTTCTGTGCTCATCTTTCTTATTTAAATTTGTCATGTACCCTTTTCTTACTTACCTATTTTTTCACCAGTTGAAAGTATGAAAGAAGGGAAAGAAACCAGTTTTCCACACTTGAAGAAGCCAGATGATGTGGATGTAACTATAGAATTGAGAGACTGGTTATTTGCTCTTGAAGGTGCAGAACAGATGGCTGAACGGTGGTGGTTCTCCAGCCTTGAGGATGTAGACAGAGAAGAGAGGTGTTGGCACACAAATTTCCGTAGTTTACGTGTAAATGCAAAATCTAGCCCAAAGAATGTTCTGGATGGCAAAGTGCAATTGCGTAGAATAAAACAAAATCCAGTCGAGCTGGTTACGGTAAAGAGAAGCTTCTTTCTCATTTTTCAAGATTATATGCAGTTTGTTTGTGTAATTTTCCGCTCCAAACTACTGCAGAATTAAGGATTTTCTTTCTGCATTTGAGAATGAAGTTATGTTTATTGGTTGATAATAGAAAATATGGCGAGAAAACAAGATTAGAACTTAATTTAAAAAATAGCTTGCCAGTCTGTCAGGGATTAATATTCGGAAGGAATTGCAAAACATGAAATGGCACTTCTGTAGTTCATTCTATCATCCATGATTTGATTAGTCCAGCATATATCTGAAAACCTAGGAAACTAATTTGCAATCTAAGGCCTTAACCTGTCAAAAACTACTAAAATTAGGCCAAAAAGGATATAGGTCCTCTCTCTCTCTCTCTTGCTGAAATGGATCATTAGACCTGCTATATATTTTTCTCTTGAACCAAACATCTGTTTGAAGACATACATAGACTCTTTTATATAATAAAATATCATGTAAAACTTTTAGTTTATCATGCTTACATTAGATCATATTTCAACATGTAATTTATTTTTGTTCTTTTTTCTGAGCTCTCCCTCCAGGTTCATTTTTCTCCAGTTAATAGGACTTCTATGGTAGTTTTTAGTATCTGATAATTATGATTTGTAAGAAATACATACACACTGACTATAACTCTATGATTTGTCCTGCATGAATGAACTAATTGGTCAAATAATAATGTTGCCATTTTGCATTGGGCCTTTGGTGAATGATCCAAAAGTCTGCAGTAACCTCTCTTTTCAGCTCAACTAGCATTCCAATTTGATTTTTAAGGTGATCTATTATCTCGATAAAGTGTCTGATAGCATACCCTTAAACATTATTTGATTGATGGAATTTGCAGTTGGCTGGTGCTATATTTGTTCATTCAGTGTTGTCAAAGTCAAAAGATAAACTTGGGTAGTTTGCATGTAGCATATGTTCAAACTTCAATTACACCATTGCACCAAAGAGAAAGTCAGTAGAGAAAATGGCTTGTTTATAGACCTAGTTTACAATAAGACACAATAGCATTGTAGAGTATAGATGAAACCATTGAGACAGACTTAGATTTAAATGGCTTGTTTATAGACCTAGTTTATGAGAAGATACAATAGCATCGTTTGATCTGTATAGCTGACTCCTCCAAGTAGGAAAAGATTTAGTTGTTGTTGTTATATTAAATGGACAAATGTGAAGCTAGAAGGCTTTCTTATGGAATTTGTTGTGATGGTTATGCTTAAAGGATATACGCATAATGAATGAAACACAGTTAGTGTATACTTATCCTGGAAATGTTAAATATTATCTATCCTAGGTTATTTCTGATTTATCTACTTATTGGTATAAACATGATAAAACTTGATATCCTTATTAGTTGGTTTTATTTGTGTATCTTCTCATTTCTGTTTCTTGTCCATTATTCTGACATATCACTCCTATCATAGCCCTTACCTTATTGAGCTTGCACTTACAGGTTGGAGTTGAAGGGTTGCGAATCTTGAAACCTTATACCCAGAAAGACATTCCTTCATCAATGTTAATTGCAAATGGTGATAAAGAATATACTAACACAGCTGAGGGAGTTGGTCTTGAAATTCGCTTGATATTATGTGAGGATAATGTTGATGATGAAATGGTTAATTGGGAAGTGGAAGACCTAAAATTCTCTGTTAAACAACCGGTAATGGGAATTTCATATTTAAGTATGGGTCATTGTCTCTCTTGTATGTTGTGTGATGAAGATTTTGCCATGCAGATTGAGGCAGCCGTAACCAAGGATGAGCTTCAGCACCTCACTTTTCTGTGCAAATCTGAAATTGACTCAGTCGGCCGAATAACTGCTGGAATTTTACGGCTGCTTAAGCTAGAAGGTTCTGTTGGTCAGTCTGTAATAGACCAACTTGGCAACCTAGGTATGCTATCCAATTTCTTATGTTTTGAATTAATTTTTGTTGGACATAAACTTTAGTTCTTCTAAGTTCTATTAGTGGAATAGTGGAAGCTTTATCCTTACATAAGTTTCTGGAAGTGATGTGATTGTTTTATCTTTAGAAAACTACATTCAGGCGCAAAAATAGATTTAATATTCCAGGTCTAGTATCACTAACTGGTGGTGGCATAATGCATAACACTAGTAGCCAAAAGGATTCTATTAGTGTTATATTTTTCAAAAACTAAAGTTATAGGTAATGCATAATGATTCAAACAAGGTTTCTCTAACCCAAGTGGTTGGAAATTGATGACAACCTCAGCTAGCAGTCATGTCATATATGATACTTACAATAGTCTTTATCAATCAATTGAAAACTAATAGTGCAATATTAGCCCTCCTTAGGACTCGTAGCTTTGGTTGATTTTATTGCTGCTGATCCTTTGCCTGTATGGATTCAAGCTTATTTTTCCTAGTAGTTTTCAAAAGCACTCTTATTTGTTCCTTCTATCATCATGTTCTAATAATGGTATGATGACTTGCAGGAAGCGAAGGCATTGACAAGATTTTCTCTTCTGAAAAGGTTAGCAGAGACAGTAGTGTTGGTAGTAGAGAACTTTCTCCTTTGCCAAACCAGATAAACGAAGGACCACACAAAACTATGGAACAGACATTAAGTTTGCTTGAGGAAGCGGTTGTGGATTCACAGGCTAAACTCAATGATTTAATCACTGATATTGGTACTTCGGATCCTTCTTCCTCTCAGTACCTTACCATTATCAAACTGAGTCAAAAGATTGAGACCATGCAGGGCTTATTGATGCAATTGCGAAATCAACTTTAAGGGCCTCGTACTATTGTTGCTGTATAATCAAAATTAAAGGTTTTCATTCATATAGGCTACAGTTCTTATGTATATAGCATACGAGTCCTTGTTGAGTGTTGTACAAGTGAGGCAGAACTTAAGGCTCCTCATTGGTGTAACAAAATTTTGTTCCCTCAAGCAAAAATTGCAATATGAAGAGTTGAGTTCGCAAAGTCCTTGGCTGTTTAATTATGGAAGAGGGGAAAATCCAGACTTGAAGAAAATCCAGATTTGAACCTTTTTGGGTGCCGAACCATTTTCAAACCACGTACTACACTGTCGGCGATAGTTAATGGCACGAGAATAACCTCAGTATACTTTTGTAAACAATAGAAACACTGAACACATGTTGTTTTTTTTATTTTTTGGTGGTCTCCCAAAATAGCTGAGCCAAAAAGTACTCATTTTAACATTTTCTTTTTTCGGTACAGCATTTTAACATTTTCAGTTAAACTTCTTCAACACAAGATAAACCAATACGAATAAAAACAATGTTTCCTCAAGTTCATGACTAGTTAAATCAATAAACCAGAACTGCCTAATGTTGGACTGCATATTGTGCACATCACATTGGTATTTCATGGACGCAAGTTATGCAGAGGAGTTTGTAACATCATCCCAGCGCCATATTGTCCCATCCTCACAGCAACTCAAAATAATACTACAACATAAGAAAAGAAAGGAACTACAGTTACCAAAAGGAAAAAGAAAATATAGCAACAAATTATGAGCAGCTAAAAAAAAAAATGAAGAAGAAGGAGAAATTACCTTCCATCGAAAGAAACAGCAGTCTGCCGGATTGGAGATTTCGATTGAGCATGCGACAACCTGAACAAGGTGATTGAGCATAAGAACTTTGATAAAACACAAATTTCATCAAAATAACATGATCAACAAACCTTGCAATAAGAACAGGGGGACTTGACTGCAATTCCCAAACAAAAATCTTCCCTTCCCTATTACCTGGTAGGCCCAGAAATAAGGAAATGAAAAATGAGAAATATATATATATATATATATATATATATATATATATATATATATGGTTAACAAACGTTCTATCAAAAGATAAGCTGGCTAATATTGTGCCTGCAATCTGTAATAAATAAAATGTGTTGTATTAATAGTTCCTGTCACTGTATGCCAGAAGTTTCACATTACAAAAAAAAAAATGCAACTGAAGAAATTGCCATTAGTTATTGTTACCTATTGCAGCTTGATTGTAATGGAAATCACAAGAAAACTTGATGAACCAGATATCACACTCAGGAACAGGATATTTCTGAAGAATGTCAACTACACCCTAAATGCCAAAACAAATGCTTTTAGCTTCACAAAATAGCAACTGTATCCCTGAAATTTACTGAATCTGATACCAACTTCACACATTAAAATTAAATAATCCAACAGACAAGGATTCTAACAAACCTCCCCTGGAGTCTGTTCCTTCACTTTAGGTTCCCACAAGACAATTTCGTTGTCAACACTCTGGAAATGGGACACAATCCATTACCTTCAGAACTAGTAAATGAGTTTATGAAATATGAAAAAAATCACATTAAACTGTGGTTTCCCAACTTTAAATTAAAAGAACAAATTTTATTAGAAGGAAACAAAGATTACAAAGAAAAGAAAGATATGATATCTCATTAAACAAAGCAACAAGGAAAAATAGAGAGACATCAATACAAAACAGCTAACCCTGCATGTCTACCAAAGAAACTCCTTAAATTCCCATGCACTGAACACCAAAGTGATACCATATTTCAATAAGTAAATTTACTGCTCTACTACTAGCATTAGAAATGCAGGTTTACATCCAATCCACGAGGTCAATACTATAGAAGCAGAACATTACAAAACTCTCAAGCAGTGTGGTTCCAATTGCAAACCCAGGTTTCTAAGAAAGGGTGAGGACTGAGGAGCTCTTGTTCAGAAATATTGTTTAACATTTTCTTAACATTCCATTTTTCTTCTCTCCTTTCACTGTTGGCATTTGGTTTATGTTATAAGTGGAAGTCACACAATTTCAGCTAGGCAAAAACTTTTCCCCACAACAAACAACTCTCAATTTCTACAAGGAAGTAGAATGACTCTGGAAAGTATAATCACTCACCTTTGAGAGGATGAAATCGCCCAGCCACCTATTACAGTCAACGTAATTTGAATGAACCGAAGCATTGAATACCTGAAAGTAGGTAATATTAGAAAAGATCCTTGATATGTACCTAAAAATAAACTTTTACTTACAGGAAACTGCACATATTTTGTGGGAAACTTAGAAGGAAGATCTGTCCACGTGAATGATTTTTCTACATAGGTCCAGAACTCTGCAGCAACATAAAGGATGTGATGGATTAAAATGAGAAGGAGAATAATACAATTGGTACACAACGATTTTTGTTGACATGCATAGATGAAAGATTTTTTTTACACACATCATGTACATTCAGGTTTGTGTACAAAATAATAGCAGCACATATAAAATTAAATATCTTACCCCTCATAGACCATATCTTTACAGTATTATCCATGCCACAACTGGCAATTCTAAATATATCTGATGGATGAAAGTCCTACAATAAGCAACAAAAGGTCAGTCAGGAAAATGTCCAAAACCTTAAACTTCTATTATCACTAAGATAAAGATTTGATAATTAAACAAGAAAGTAACGACAGACACATTGGACACACAACACACTTACAACACTTAAGACTTCATTACGATGTCCTCCAGCTCCAGCAAATATCAAAATGCATATTCCCGTATGAACATTCCATAACCGGACAGACTCATCCTGGTCAACTTTAGATGTCATTGAATGAAAAACACATGATACTTTAGCCATTAAAATTACATACCAAAGACACTATTTACTTTGCTTGCAGAGACCACAAGTGATGGCTTTAATACTTGAGTCCTGATTTCATTTATGGAGTCCCCATGCCCAACAAAGCTCTGCCCAGATAAAACAGCACCATATCCAGAATCAAAAGCAAATATATAACATTTTCAACATTAGTGAATAAAGGAAATAACTTTTTACGACATTCAGCATGCCAATGCTTCCAACATAACTGTGAACTAACAACAACCAGCTCTATACATAAAAATATATAGTCATCTGGTTACTCTGATTCAAGTAGACTCAATAATTAACAACCACCATTGTTGTTACAATTATTAGTTCATTTTGTAAAAAGGAGCAATCAATCCTTGAATGGTGTGAAATACCTTGTATATCCTCTCAGTGCCAGTATCAATGACTCGGATTATACCATTGATTCCTCCAGCAACCACAAACGGGGTCCCATCAACATTGCATGCCCAGCTCACTGTGTAAAAAGATTCATCCTTCTGGTCTACAGAACAGATGAAAATTGAAGCATTTTTCCAATAATAATTTTAAACATTTTTTCTTTTTACCAAAAAGCTCAAAGCTAAGAAACAACAAATTCTTAAAAAATAAAAATTAAAAAAAAATGTTAGAAAGACGACAGTGCTGACTTACATCCTCGTCAACATAAGATTGCAAAACAGCAATGACTCCTCCTTCAAGGCAGTGGTAAACCGTAATCTAACCAATTAAGAAGGGAAAACAAAAAACAATTAAACCAAACAAAGATTGAAACAACAAGACTTATGCTATGGTTTCAATCATAATTGGAGGGAAAAAAAATGGAAAGTTTCAAACTTTGAGAACCCAACAGCAGTAACAAGAAGAAAAATGAAAAGGGGTAAGAGAGAGAGAGAGAGAGAGAGAGAGAGAGAAGAAAACCGTACCCTATTGCCACCAACAGTGGCGAAAACGTTGAGGTAGCGGGAGTCGATGAAGTTGAAAACGACGGCGTATAGAGGGCGCTTTCCTTCCTGGAGGCGATTGGTGACCCTGTAGTCCCTCTTCTTCGATGGGGTCAACGTACCCACCACTGGTTCGCAACCCAAACCGAAAACCTTCGCCATTTGTGTTGTAGCAGCTTTCTTTAACTTCTAAACCCTCCCTTTACTCTTCTCTTCTGCTCTTGTACAAAGCTCAAAAATCGCTTCTTTGTTCCTCTCTCTCTCTCTCTCTCTCTCTCTCCGTAAAGAGATTTTTTTTTTGGGGGCTCCGTTGGACGAGTGTTTTTTTTATAAAAAAAAAATAGGTCAATGATTTTTTTAATAAAAATCGTTTGAAAAAAATTAGGAGCTTTCGACCCCCCAAAAAAAAAATGCAAAGGTACAAATAAATGTAAAATTAATTTTTAATATAACATTAAAATAATTTTTTAAATATTTTTCATAATATAAAAAATTAGGTAATAATAATATAACTTCTCAAAAAAAATTATTTTTTCTAGTAGTTCTATTTTTTTTACAATTTTTTATCTAAACATTAAAAAAAATATAAAAACTAATTTTTTAAAAAATTATTAAAATAATAGTTCCAAAACAAGCTTTTTGTCTACGTAATTTCATCCTAACATATTTTATTTTTATGTTTAAGTACTTATTTTCTTTATGTAAGGTATTAGATTCGAGCATTATAAATAAAAGAAAGATAGCTTTTTTGGGGGGAAGAGGGGACCAAAGTCTCCGATCCCGAGAATTGAACTTGCAATTCCTCACTTATTCAAGCGTAATTGAAGAGATTATTGGTGCTTTGCCATTTGAGTTGTGCCTCGCTTGCCAAAAACAAATAGATTTTGGTAGATTTTGAATATTAGTAATTTAGATAAAAAAAATTTAAAAAAAAAAAACAAAAATTATATGAAAAGCTATTAGAAAAATAAAAGCAATCAGGAAAATAAAAGCAACTAATGTAAATTATTAATTTATAACAGGTTACCATCCTGATTAAATAAATCCAACCTGAATTAAGTGAAGTCCTCCTAATTAGATATTTTAAGATATCATTTGCTTATCGGACTGTTATTTAACTGTATTATTTTCTAAGAAGTGAGAGCTACACTAACACTCGCACATATAGCAAGCCAACCATAAAAAGCCAAGACCCTTATCCTTATTCACTTTGCTTCCAAACTGGCATGGCTTCCACAATCCTGCCATTCCTCTCATGTCCCACCCCTCATCATCCACACCATGTTATACATAGAACATCAACCAACCCATCAGCACTTTCCATTCAAAGCCAACCCAAAAAGCACTTACCCATAAGATGCACCAATAATGCCATAAATTCCACTCCTAATGATGATCCCGAATTTCCAACCCCGGACCCTACTTCAAGCACAGTCAACAGTCCAGAAACCTTTCCCATTGAGAAGAGAAGAAGATCAGAGATAGTGAGACAAAGAAGGCCTAGAACTGACATAGCAAAGCCTCAGCCACCAAACTTCGAAGTTGGTTGGAAGAGGACAAAAGAGATCAACCTAGAGCTGCCAATAGGGCATGTCATAGCTGATTTCTTGGAGAAGCTGGAGGGACTAATGGGGAGGGAATTTGGGTCAACAGATTTGTTGGCAAAGGTTGGAGAGATTGTTGCTGAGAGGGCAAGAGAGGAGGCTGAGATACTAAGGGATGAAGGGAAAGTTGAAGAGAGGATGGTGACTGAGCTGTTTAGGGTGTTGAGGCTGATGGAGATGGATTTGGCAATGGTGAAGGCTGCTGTGAAGGAAGAGACTTTGGGGGAGAGGCTTCAGCAGGCCAAGGCAAGGTGCAGGCAAGCCATACTTGTTGCTTACTCCTTTTGAAAACTCTTTCATGGGAATGAGACATTGGGAATGTAATGTTGGTGTAACAAGAATTGGAAGTACCTGGTAAAAATTATGTTGAAACACCTCATTGACATTTTAATAATCATCGGTTTTTTTTTAATTAGATAAAAACAAAAAGGTCATATTTAAAACCCCAGATAAGAGATTAATTTGTCTTACATTTTTTTTTTTCAAATTTGTCCAGAAAAACTTCTGATTATCTGATGGTACTTTTTTGAACATACGAAAAAGAAGAAGTGTGGTAGACTCCTCTATGGCATATTATGAGCATTTTGCTTCCAATGTTTAATGACCAAAAAGAGAACATCAATGCTCCACAATTGGGTTCAACTTTATAGTTTAGAGCCAACTAATCCATTTGTTGTCGTTTCAATGGAATTTCATTACTGGGTCTGGCGTTTATTCGGAGCTCAATTGCTGCTCTAATTCACCCGAGCATAATAAAATACAGGAAAGAATTAGGGACAAAAATCTTGACAAACATGTCATTTTTGTTATGGAATCTTCACAATTCTAACACCTCCAAACATCAAAAGGCTCCATACTAACGTTTTAGAAAACAGATCAAACTAGTTCGCTTAATTAGACAGTGATCCGACCGTGTCTCTATTTTAAACATTTTTTAATTAAATCATAATTCAATCACAAATTGAATCAATTAAATAAATAGAAACATGAATTCAAAACCTTCCTGGTTCAACTTCCAGTTAAAATAAAACAACATTTGGTTATGGGCATCGAGAAATTTATATTAGATCGCCAAATCTTTCTACTCTACTGCTCAATTCGGGTATTAACGTGGTGATCCCCCCAAGATTTATAGCCATACCATTTGAGTGGCAATAAAACTGGTCGAGCCAGTTGAGTTGTGAACTGGTAGCCTCTTCAACTTATATATCCAATCTAATTTTTTAAATATTATTAACGAGTACATCATCATAAGCTATAGATTTAAAAAAAAATGTTTCATTAATATTTAATATTTTTCCGAGAATATATTAAAATTATAGCCATTGAGCTAAAATATCATAATATTTTTTCTTGTTAACAAAACATTGTGGCTGCAATTAAACCTGTAGCTTAATGATTGTCTCCTGTATATCTTTTTTGAATTTAGGGTATCCAATATTTAACTTCCATCCCTCCCCCAAAAATACCCTCCAAAAGTAATTTCTAATCTCATTATCTTCGATAGTAATAAAAAAAAATTGTGCCTACAATACTAAAGAAAGTTGTGACGGTAAAAAAGGACTGTAATATAATTCATAAAAATTTGTCAGTGGGGCCAATTTGTATGTACTATCTATCTATCCAAAACTGGTTAGTTGGTTGGTTGATTGCAATAGAAATGAACACTCCAAGCGAACATTTGAATCCTGGAATCACCTTTTTGGGGAGGACTTTACTTATAGTGTGTTTAGTTCTACTTCTGTAGCATTGATTTTGAGGTAAAATAATTTATATTTGATAGTACCTCTAAAAATAATTCTGATAAAAAGTAAAAAATTTTCACTTCTTCTAAAATCAATTCTAGAGGCAAAAATTGATTCTAAAAACATGTAACCAAACATCACAAAATTGGCCAGAATCAATTTTGGTCTACCAAAATCAATTCCAGCCCTGCTGAACGTGTTTCCAAACATACTATTAATCATCATCCCAATCCGAAATTGCGCGAACAATTCCTAAAGCAATATATATATATATATATTGCCCCTATTCATCGGGAACTCAAGTGAAGAGCACTTCACCCCACACCTCTTATTAAGCCTCATTCAGTAGCATTATGTAAATCAGAGGTTTTGGTACAAGCACTTAGCAGAGAGTCATGACATTTCTTTGGGGGCAGAAGGCCAAGCTTATCCTTGATCTCCGAAAGCAACTCGAGGCTAGTGTGCAAATGATTGGACTCTGCTGACTCTTCAATTTGAGAAAATACCTATACACATACAAACAAAATTGTTGTAAATACAATAATAACACAACATATTCATGCTTCTTACAACATCGAATTGTGAGTTTATACAAATTAAGGAAAAGGAAGCCAAAGCCAACCTTATCAAAGAGAACTTCCATAACTTGTTCATCACTTTGGAACTTATCCTTGAGGAGCTTACACAAGTCAACAGCAGAACTGAAGAAATACAGTGAACATATAAGTACATTGCAGAATACATTTCTAGTGCAAAGAAGTTCAGTAAAGTTGAAAATTAAATTAAATTAAATTAAAAAAATCAAACCTTATGTGCTGGTTCCAAATACAATACAAGATGATTCTGCAACAAGCTCCATTCCAATAGTCTGTATCATTCAATTCCTCAAGTAGCAGAAGCAACCTATCCAACTCTCCGTCAGAATGAGTCTTCTCCTATGAACATGCAATCAGTTGATTATCAATGCTGGTTAGTTAAAAATTACAAGAATTAATGATATGTTCAAAACCTTACAATGAGACTCATAACATCTTTTGGCTCCAGATTATGTCCAGCTTGCTTGATTTCATCATAAATACGAAGAGCCTCAGACAGTTGCCCATGTGCTGCAAGAACTGAAACAAGAACACTCTTGATTTGGTTCAAGCTCCTCTCTGGTATCAGTGGATCTAAGACCACCTGCAATGAAGGATGAATGAGATCAATATAAAGGTTACTTGTGCTTCAAGCAAATAATAGATGGCTCGAGCAGCAGCATTTGCTGCTTGCATCCATACCTGTTTTGCTTTCTCCAACTGTCCACAAGCAGCATAAGCATTTATAAGGGCCATGAAAATTTGCTTTGTAGCTTTGATTCCAGATTGCTTCAGTTCTTCATAATACTACAAGCATAATGTTGGAAATAAATTATTAACTACACATCCATTGACAGCATATCTTAATTACATACTTAAGTTTATCAAAATTATTATTATGTAGCTACTAGAATGTAGGCACATATGAACACAACATCATTAGTTTTTGCAGTGCCAATGTTTCAATTTAGAAATCAAACTGAACCCTTATGAAAATAGAAGGTAGTAAATTTTTTAAATAAAACAAATTCAAGCACATGATCTTAAAGTCTGTGTTAACATTAGTAGACAGAATATTACAAACCTTTGAACACGAACACAGGATTAAAGATCACAAAATGACTGACATGGAAAAGATGAGTTTATCAGGCTATTAATCCCAACTTACCCTGACTATATCTTCTTCAGTTTCAGAGTTGCCAATCAGGTAGCTAAAAGTCTCTGAATCAGGTTTTACATCAGCACTTTGCATGTGCTCAAGGACCCTCACCCCATCACTAACATTTTTCTGCAAAATTTCAGCAAAAGGGTGAGAAAAGGAATGCATTAATGCTGAAGTAGGTGACATGTCGATTCAAATGCATCTTAAAAGGTCTGCTCAGCAGGTTCAAGACTTGTTCTATAACCATTATGACAATCAAAACTATCTCCATTATCAGCAACCATATTCCAACCAATACAACATTATCAAGAGAAACCATTCGCATGTTCTTGCATCACCTCTCGAAAACATTCTGCCATTATGTTATTGTACATGCCGACCGATGGTTTCAAATTTAGTTCCTCCAAATCATCAAGCATCTCGTATGCACCTTCAAGCTGCATTATGAAATCAAACAAATTTGATGAAGGGTTAACCTTCACAGTAACTCACCAATTTACAACCATAATTGATATTTAGCAATATGATGTTAAAATTGGTATAAGACTGGTGAACACAAGCATGTAAATGAAATTGGTACAACTTACATCTTTCATCTTCAAGAACAAGTCGATCATACTCCTGAATGTTTTATCATTTGTCTCCAGATTGTAGTGTCGTATGGTAGAGAAGATCCGATGGACCTTTATTTCAGAATACACCAAAGAATAAAACGAACACTAAATATCAGAACAGTAAACTATGCAAGATGTTACGGAAGACTTCAAACAATTAGCAGAGAATTCATTTCAGCATAAACTCTCATGAAATTTTTAATTCAAGCTCTGCCCGTATTACTTGCCTTTCATTTTTTTTTTTTTATAAAAAAAAAATTATTAATAAGAAGAGAAGAAGAATAAAAAGAGAATGGAGGTGCAATATAATTGCAAATTGAAACACATACGTAAAAGGGAAACATAAATCTCATTATGTAAAGGCGGGTATAACTAGCAATGTCATCCAAAAGATGAGTTGGTCAATTCTAAGCAACCTCACTGCATTAGAAAATTGCAACCAAGAAAGATCAAATTTATGAAATAGGGCACTAAATAATGCCTTAGAAGAAACCATATATTCCTTTCCTTTTAACTGATCGTTTAGCTAGTTACAGACAAAACTATTCTTGGACCTTCACCTAATATCCTAAGCTTTAATTGATCCCTCGACATGGTATCAGAATTTCAGGGCCAAGAGGTAGAGAACTCACTTAATGGCAATACAAATTTTCGGACAAGGTAATGAAGAGCCTATACTTCACCTTTCCTTCAAGCCAAAAGAGCTTTCATTTGAGGGGTGTGTAGGAGATAAAGTCATTCTTTTCTATTTTTATTTTTATTTTTATTTTTTAAAGTTAAGATCATTCCTGGATCTTCACTTTACAATAACACCAAAAACTTTTTAAATCAAACAGTACATTGACATAACACAAACAATAACTACTTCAAGATTATAAGCTTAAAGGTCAAAAGTTTATGATCAGAGGTTGATACATCACGAGAAAAGAGAGGGATTGCATTAACATGCAACTTATGATCCAATGAAGAAAGAAGGGAGTGATTATATGGATGATTGGTAATACCAAATTATATTCAGATGTTTCCTCACAAATTTGTAATATGGAGTGTAACACCCCATTTGATAAAGCCAAGCCTGCTTCACACAGTTCATCAACAATATCAAGAGCTACATGCACCTGCATTACAAGCAAAAAAGAATTCACCTTACATGCAATGTCCATGCTTTTCAGGATTATATATGCAAATGACAGAAGTTCACTTTGGGGAGTAATTGACACATCATGGGTCTTCATTGTTTATTGACATATTGGATAGGGTCGTGAAGTTTTTTTCCATCAATGAGAAGAGCAACAAAGCCAATTACAGAAGAGGAAGGAACCAGCAATGTCATTACGGTCGCTAAAAAGGAAAAAGAGCTTAAGAAATTGTGTCTGTGAATATATGATTTTTTCTATTAACTAAAAATATATAACTAACAAAATACAGAAAGTAATATGCCCACACTAGATCTGTCAATAATAGTTAAAACTCTATTCTTCAGTAAATGGTAAGGATATTGATCGGTGCACTTTCAATTTCTTCTTGTGTTTCTGGAGATGACACACTGACAATCTTGTTTTTATTCTCCTTCTAGCCTTCTAATTTCTTCTTATGCACAAGGTACCGGCAGTCACTTAGCAAGTAATGATGAAAATGCAAAGAAGATATGGTCATACCTTGTGCAAGTCACAGCTATGTAAAATGAGCTTCTCATATGATGAGGATGAAGGTGTGACTTCCAGTCTTTGGTGCAAATCCTTGAATTTTGTAATGACATCCTCAACCTTCCAGAATACCAGCAATAAATATGAGGAAACACACACAAACACACAAAAAGAACTTTTCCAAATGTTCACACAAAAACACCTACTGGCATCTCTTGATTGTGTTCAAATGTTCACATGCAATTATGCATTGTTTAAGATACAAGCACAGTGAAGTAAAACCTCACTGCTGTTAAAAAGAAATTGTCGCTAAAGTATGCCAATAGAAACTAAACTGGATTTCGTACAACTTCTGTCATGACTGAAGTCTGAAAGCACAATGAAAATGTAAAACTGGTGACATAGTTTTAGGGTGAAGCAACTGCACAAAGCAGAAATGCTTAATAGTACCATGGATTTAAGGAAATCATCAATGCCATTTGTGAGAATATTCTTACCGATAAATTTGGAATGCTAACAGCATAACTAGCAATGAAGTTTGTAATATTATTTGCTTCATGATCTGCAATATGTAAGAAATCTCAGTAAAATGTACACAATGGACAACTTTATAGAGGAATGCAATACTCAATCCTTCTGTAGAATAACAATACTACTTTAGATCCTTGTTGATAGAATGTTAAAAACATACTAAATTCGACACATTTATAATTACCAACCAAAAAAAAAAAAAAAAGAAAAAAGAAAACCTTGCAATCCTAACTTTTGCCAGTTAATACATATAAGACTTAGGATTTTGCTCCTCTAAAATAGCGGGTGTACTCTCAAGGGTAAAGTGCAGAATGTTAATTGTTAATGAAAAAAAAAAAGGGGGTGATAAATTATTGCACATGTATGATCTGTTATGCAGGTGATTATATCTTGTAAAATCTTAGAACATTGATTTTCTCATCATTGTACAGTTTATCCCTACACTTTAGAGGAGTCTAATCCTAAAACTTGAGAGTAACATAACTCAAGATACAAAGGCTATATCATATGCAAGTGGTTTTTCTTCTTTTCCAAACAGAACTTAGTCCGATGTAATAATATCCACACAGATGATAAGAAGATAAATATCATAATCATACCACTTGTTTTGAAGTCCAAAAGGAACTTCTCTGCAACAGGTTCCAATAGTAGCCTTCCTAATGCCTGAAATATCTTTGCAACAGATTCCGCAGATGAAAGCCTTTTTATGTCTATGATTTCCAACAGCTCCAAAATCTCCTTCTTCCGATCACTCTCACAAAGAGCCATTAAATAACTTTCTGCAACATAAGTTGAATCAAGTAAGTTTGTAAAGTGCTACATGAAAGAAAATTTTCTGTTATTATTGGACAACAATGTGCACAAAGAACAGCAACATTTTGACAGTTATGTTCGCTTACTAGATCTACTGACTTTCAAACATGCATGTTTGGCATGAAAACTTCTGGGATTTGGATCCTCTAAAGTGAGTATCCTTGTAAAGTGAGAAAGTGAAGGGTTAATTACCCTTGAATTAATAACTTTCATTGAGTGTGAGTATCACCAAATGATTTAAGAGTGGTTAACCCCTCATTTTATCACTTGACAAAGATACTCACTTTAGAGGATTTAAATCCAAACTTCTAATAATGAGCTGCACAATGGCAATGTACTTGGAAGTTGGAATATAATCTAAAATGAATTCTGTTCTCTCAGCATATTTCTGATAGAGAACAGATGTGAATTCAAATAAATATGTTAATTGCAATACACCAGCATAAAACATTTGGATATGATGCAATTAACCTTAGACCATGTCACTTAGAATTCACACTCACATTAAATGACACAGCAAATGTCATAAAATACATCATTTATGCCTCTGTGTAATGCAAAAACACTGAGACCTTCTCAACATCTGTTGCAGTTAAAATCCGAAGCTAGATGCTTGAACATAGCTCCAGTGAAACGAATTATGACAAAACAATGCATGTGAGGGGAAAAAACAGATTCACCTACCTCGTAAATCAGTAGTTTCCTCACCATCATTCTCGGCAATATAGTTACAAAGACCCTGAATCTTTTCTTCGTTATTTACTCTTAGCCACAGCATCATTTCATAGTAACCCAGTCTGGTAATTGAACTGGGATTTGCGTCTTTGACAACATCACAGAAAAAATGAAACTCTTCAACCATACACATGTCAATTATATACAAAAGAAGTGGGCAATATGTTTGCTCTTCCAGCTGTAAGCCTCGTTCGCTCATCGATTTAAAAAGGTGAAAAACCTTCCCCATTTCTTCTATTGCAATGTCTTCATCATTACTTTCCCTAGCCTTATCTATGCACATTTCTATCAGTGCATTGTACCCTTTCACACCCGGTTCTCGTCCAACTTTACCAAACAACTCAATGGTAGCCTCTGTTCCAAGTATCTTCGCACAGATTCCAATCAACTTGCCAAAACGGTTTTCTTGGGAAAGTTCAAACAAGCATTTTTGCTTCTTTACACGAGAATGCCCTTTCCGCTGTAGTAATAAACTGTTGTTAGATACGCTTGACAACCATGATATACTTGGCTCTCTTTCAAGCTCTTTTGCACTATCAATTTCCTCAGAATCAGGTCTCTTGACTGACTGACCACCTGCAATACAAAATAATACACCAATTAACCCTGGGGGAAGAGAGAGAGAGAGAGAGAGAGAGAGAGAGAGAGAACAAGCTAAAAAATTAAAGATAATTCACTCAGAGGAGATGATGCTGTAGTTCACCCAATGATGAATTTCCCTTTTTTTTCCCCAAAAAAAAAGGTAATCCGCATAAATTAAGATTCTTGGCACACTAGTGAAGAGTGATTTCTTTGTATTACCACAAAAGTAAAAATAAGAATAAAAAAATGAATACAATTCTGAATGAAAGTAGAAAATGGAAATGATGAGTTAAGCTTAAACTACACTAATTTGACCTACTTTCAGCTTCCACAGTTTACTTCGTTTTATCCTAGACAGAAAGCCAATGACCTATATTCTCACAGAAATTTTAACAAACACTTACCGTAGAAAATAGAAGAAATCCGCTTAAACACCGCACTAGACGAATCACCTGCACCAACATATTCAAAAATTAAAAAACGATAAAAACGAAAATTTGACACTCAGAAAACAATACCCATTGACAAAATTTCCAACAAACCTCTACATTTAGCTCATTGAGCTTCAAAAAACACAACACCCAATAACCAAAACGATTCTAAAATACCCAGAAACCAAATTAGGTTGTTTACACAACAAAATGGGTCATTGTTGTTATGTTTGAGTACCTGAAGTAGAGGGTCGCTTAAGCTTGAGGCTGGAGAGGGTGGAATCTTCATCGAACCCCGAAAGGAAAGAAGAGGTTGAAGGAGAAGGAGATTGAGGATTGCTGGAGTTGTTGTTGATTTTGGTGGTGGCAGAACGTGAACGGAACCCAGCGCTTAGGTTTCTAACGTAGGAGGAGTACGAGTGGCGCATTTACGATGATCAACACTTCGAACACACCCAATCCAAAACGGTGCTTGCTGCAAAAAACGCAACAATTTCTATAGCCTTGTACAATACAATATATTACACGAATTTGCTTCTTTTTTATTTATTTGATTATTATTTCTTTTCGTGTTATTCGGTATCTTTCATTCTTTTCACTTCATGCAAGAAGAGGAATCTATGCCTGTAGTTCCATAATTCAATGTCATACGTTGCCCGAATGATACACCTGTACAAAAAGGGTTGGGGTGTACGCACTTCACAGTTCACACTGTAGAGGTACTCATTCCAATCAACAACTTGCCCTCTAAAATTTAGGGTTCGTTTGTTTGGGTTTAATTGAAAAAAAAAAAAAAATTTTACTGAAAATATTTATTTTTTGTATATTTAGATAATTTTTAAAAATAATTAAATTTTAAAAAATTATTTTCTATTTTTTAATAGCTGAAAAAAAAGAATAATTTCTTAAAAAATTCAATTTTTAACTCTTTTAATTATATATAAAATTTAAATTTTATAATCACTTTTTAAAAAAAAAATTGAACCAAACACATCTTTACTATTACTTCTAGATTTTAGTATAGCTTTTGTAATTCCAAACTTATATAATTTGAAGAAAATGTTATGAGGAACAACATTTTATCTAACCTATAATTTGTAATTTTTTAATCAGATATGTTCTTGGTTTTTTTTTTTTTCGTGGCAAGTTCTTTCGTAAAATTCTCAAATTAAAAAATATTGCATCATGCAATTTTTTTTGTATATAACTAATGGAAGGCCCCTTTAAAAAAAACAAATAAACTAGTGGAAGGCCGTACTACACACAGTACACTATAATTTTAAATAAGATTTAAATAATATAACATACAAAATTTTTCCACTATAATTAATAGAACACAATCAACCTTTCACTATAAATATCAAAACATAATATTAAAATTATTTCAAACACTATTTCAATATCAATTATATTAACACCTAGTTCCACAATAATAAATTGAGTGCTATTATAAAAACCAATTATTTGATCAATATTTCTTAATAACATCATGGGTACTCTCTTCTTTAGGCCTCAACATATAATTCGAAAGCCCCACACATTTAATTAATAAACACACAAGAATAATTAATACATAACAAATTAATAGATAATAAAAAGTAAAAAAGTAAGTTGATTTATCCTATGACATCAAACACTTTTATATTAATTGAATTTGCTTCCATGAAATAATTAATATATAATTTCATTTAAACAAAATACAAGTAAGATGCATAAGAAGATATACATCAAAGAGTATCAGAAAAATAATTAGTATTATGAAGTGATTATTTAATAGAAGAATAACTTGATTATCACTTTATTAATCATGAAAAGAGCTACAAAAACAATAATATATGTATGATAAAAGAAAAATCACAACCATAAAAAAGCTACAACGAATGAAAAGTATAACAACTTGATGAAGAATGAATGAATATATAGAAGCAAATTGTGGCAATTTTGAAATAATCAACATCTGTTGACAATGACAATCATAGCACCAATCTAAGAACATAATACTAAGCTAACCTCCCCTAGTGCTAATATGGGTAGAGTAGAAGTATTTAAAAATAAAACATCACTCTATAAAAAGTGGAGCTAAGTACAAATAATGCCAATAATAAAAAAAAAGGCTATAAAATATAATCTTCAAAAGAGCTTGCCATAATTATATGGTAATATCTAGTAAGCTATATCTCATTAATAGCTAATAAGTTAGATCTTATCAAAACTAAAATCATCTTATGGGCTATAATTTGGTGCCCAAGCATCAAATAGTAAAGATAATTTAATATGAGTAATCAAACCAATTATCATCGTCTTATTTTGTGAATTTGTATTTTTATTTTGAATTTTATATTTAAAAAAATGTGAGGTTGATATGTGATTAATGGACTCAATGAAATTATATGTATTAACGATAAAAAAAGGCTATAAACCATAGACTTTAAAAGAGTTTGCCATAACTATATGGTAATAGATAATAAGGTAAATGTCATCAACAAATAATCTTTTAATAAAGTAGCTTAATATTATATTATTTTATAGGCTATAACTTAGTGCCTAAGCTTCAAATAATGGATATGATTTAATATGAGTTGTCAAATCGGTTGTCATCTTTTTACTTTATGAATTGTTTTAATTTTTCATCACAAAAAATATGAGATTGACATGTGACTAATAAAGTCAATGAGACTTAGATTAATTCGATTTAATTTTTATTTTTATTTTGATTTTATTGAATTTTGATTTGATTTCATTTCATTTTATGCAATATTTTATAAAAATTTATTTGATATGATTTTAATATCTAAATATAATGATTTTACTTTATGATCTACCACTTATAATTTTATCTAAAATATCACTATATTATTGGGTAGAATACAATTTAATCAGTGCTCCAAAAACATCAAATAATAATTTTTCTAAAAAGAGGGTATAAGCTAGCAATATTTTGTATCAATTTTTTATAAAAATTTTTAATCACATGTTCACGAAACATTGGTTGAAAACACTATGTGGCGATTCCACTCTTTTCTTTTATTAGAGATTTAGATTTAATTGATTTGATTTTAATTTTGATTTTCATATGTATATTGATTTGATTTGATTTTGCCACAACTATATGGTAATATCTAGTAAGTTAGATCTCATCAATAGCTAGTATGTTAAGCCTTATAAAAAATCAAGATCACCTATGATAACTAATCTTTCAATAGAGTAGCTTAATATTATATTATTTTATGAGCTATAATTTGGTGTCGGAACTTCGGATAATGGAGATAATTTGATATGAGTGGTCAAATTAGTTATCATTATTTTACTTTATCAAAATTTTCAAATTTTTTTATTTAAAAAAATGTGATATTGACATATGGCTAATTAATTCAATGAGATTTAAGATGTGTGTATTTGTGATTTTTTAGGTAAAAAAATCACTTTTTTTTACTAAAAAAATTAATTTTTATATATTTAGATAACTTTTTAAAAATAATTAGATTTAAAAAAAAAATATGTTTTCAACTTTTTTTAGAGGATTAAGGGTGTGTTTGTTTCAAATTTTGAAAAAAAGTGATTTTGAAACTTAAATTTTATATATAACAGAAAAGCTGAAAACTGATTTTTTTTTAGAATCTGATTATTTTTAAAAATTTATCCAAATATATGAAAATTAATTTTTTAAATAAAAAAAGTGATTTCTTTACTGAAAACAGTACAAACAAACACACCCTAAAAGAGTAGCTTTTGAAAAAATTTAATTCTCAACTTTTTCAGTTATATATAAAATTTAAATTTTATATTCACTTTTCTAAAAGCTAAAACAAACAAGCCCTTAGATTGATTTGATTTAATTTTTATTTTTATTTTGATTTTATTGAATTTTGATTTAATTTTATTTGATTTGATTTTAACATTTGAATATAGTAATTTTAGTTTATAATCCACTATTTATAATTTTATATAAAATATCATTTTATTATTAGGTATAGTACAATTTTGCTAGTGCACCAACATTATCTAATAATAATTTCTCTAAAAAGAGAATATGAGCTAACAATACTTTCTATAAATTTTTTATATTTAATTTTTTTAATTTGATTGATTTGATTTTAATTTTAATTTGTGTTTTTATTGATTTGATTTAAGTTAATTTAGCTTTGATTTTGATTTTGATATAATATTTAAATTTAAATATAATTTTTTTAAATTTTTTATTTCAAAATTTTGAGAGAGTGACACTTGGCTGCGTCGCTCTTCTCAATTATTATTTGTATGATGATAATAGTAATATGAGCTATGTGTTTAATTGTAAGAAAGATAAATTGGCAATATGCAGTACGTGAATGAGAGAAAAATTAAAATGTAAATGAAAAAAAAAGAAAAAGAAGAAGAAGAATGTAACATGATTCAACACAAATATAAAAAATACTTCGAATATTGTTATTTTTGTTATTACTATTATAATTTTTTATTTTGAAAAGTAACTTTTAAACAAAATAACACTATATAATCTAAGAAAAATTGTGAATACCCATTTTTTTTTTGTTTGCGAATTTGGTTTAGGAGGGAAGAGGAAGGTCTTTGAGAGTTTAGAAGTGGAAGGTTTTTGAGAGTTTTACTTTATTTACAAATTTTACTTTTTGGGAGAGAAAGATATTAGGAGGTTTTCACTCGCCCCTCATTTTTATGATTCTCCCAAGTTATTTTTTATAAACCCCCTATTATTATTTCTTAAAAACCATAAATTATTTGCAAGAGTTAATCGAAGAAATAAATGTCACTACTAATATTGGAATTACTCGTAAATGGTGGCAAATCATTAATTGTAAGTTAAAAATAATTTTATAGAAAAATATCATTTGTAGTTTCATATATGTTTTAAAATATGGTAGTTCTTAAGTCGATGATAACAAGAGGCCGAAGTCTAACAGAGTCAAAGAAATACTAATAAAGATATATAAATAATTTTGAATAAATATCGATTATAAACAATCATAATTAAAATCAATAAATTATAACTAATAATAATTAAGATCAAACAATAATTTAAATAATTATTAAAATTAACAAATCATATCAATTAAAATAAAAATTATATGAGCTTTTGCCCCAAACACTATTCACCTCTTTTTGTCGAAAGTAATAGCTAATATATATGTATATTATTATTATTAATAAATGAAATAAGGGTTAATCACCTTAAAATATCAATTCTGTTTTTGATTTTATAGTAGAATAGAATGGAATAATAGTAGACAACACTTATTGAATTAGTCATGAAAATCCAATCAACTTAATATACGAAATCAATAGCATTAATAGAGAGCAATATAATTCTAGTCATAAAAAATAGCAGACAACTAATGTCATAAAATTATACTCAAGGGCTATAATATGAATAAAAAAAAATTGAAGATAGGGAATCCTAATTAAAAAAAGATAACTAGAGGCAAGAATAATAATGAGAGAGAAGTAACTGCTGATTGGAATATAAATAATTGTTAATAAGAATATTAATGCTATTTAAGGAGAATTAATTGCTAATCGGAATGTAAATGCTAACTTAAGAGAAAAATCTTATAATTACTAAGAGAGAAATGTTTGTCAATCAATCAATTAAATGGAAAAAAAAGGTAAATGAATTAATCTTTATAAATAGTATAGTGTAACCGTTGTAAGATCAATGCTCATTAAAGAAAGATAATTTTTAACAATAGTATGAATACTAATTAAGTATGAATACTAATTGAAGGCAGTAAATGTTAATTGATATTCACCACGTTACAAAACTGCACTTGGAAAGAAAGAAAGAAAAAATTAAAATAAGACAATGAATAATACCAATACGCCAATGATACATATGCAAAAATCATATGCATGCTATAATGATTTTACATTAACTATAAACGTTAGAAATCTACGTCTTTGTAATATCTACAATGACTTAAAATTAGAAAGAAAGTAATGATCTAAATAAAATTGAAAATTCAATAAATGATATAAACACAGTTATAAAAAGAAAGATATATATGAAAGCCGAATGAATAAAATGGAAATAACAGAAAATTATCTTAGGAGATTAATACAAAAAATATTTAAGTTTGTGTACAGATATTCTTCTAATTCACTGTCATAATTAAAATCGAATAAATATTAATTACAATCAATAAGCCATATCCGTTATAAACAATGACAATTAGAGTCAAATAAATCATATCAATTAGGTATTGACCAATAAAAAATTTTGATCAAAAACCTCAAAACCATAAATAGAGGAACACAATAACAAGCCCCAAAAAGCAGGTGTCAATTATTAGGAGTAGACAGCTTCCAGGAGCTACTGCCAGAACAGTTAATGCACGCCAAACAGATGACATGGCCCATAATTCAAACGCCACACTATCGAGCCTCTGCACTGAACAATTTAATAAATTGATTACAAATTCAATAAAACTGAAACACCACCATGACACGAGGAAAATATTAATAAATAAATAAAGGGGACAATCACGGCTAGACCAAAAGAAAAGAAAAATAAAAAGTTCATGAACATATCAACACGCAAACGCGAAAAAATATTCGAAAGAAGAAAAAAACCTGCGAAACGAAACCTTGACGTCGATCTACAACAAGCACACAATCGCATCGGATACGAATCTTGTGGCATTTAGACTTTGGTCGTGGTTAGGAACGTAAATGGGTTGGTTCGGATTGAATTTGAATAGAAAATAAATTTAAATTAATTAATTTTAATTAATTTAATTTAGTTTAAAATTATAAATTTTTTAATTAAATTTGAATCAAATTGAATCAATTAAATTTGAGTTAATTCAATTCAGGTGATTGGATTATTCATTTTTTTTTCAATTTAAGTGAAAAAATTACAATAAAAAAATAAATAAACATCAAATTTTTATATAAGTAAATTTTAAATTCTATTTTAATATCCAAAAGTTAAATTATTCTAATATTATCATAAATATAATTAAAAAAAACATAAACAAACAATTTTCATTCTAACTTATTACCATTAAGGGATATTAACATAATATTATTTAATATAAATATCTATTAATACAATTAAAGAGATAAATTATCCATACTCAAGTTTATATATCAAATAATAATACAACATAACATATATTATAAAATAAGTCTGTAACGTGCATACTATTAATGGGAAAAGGAAATAAGTCTATAATCATGTGTAAAATATCATGTATTAATGTGTTTATATATATATATATATGAATATGATCTAGTTCGGATAACAAATTTTAAATCTCCTAATCCGATATCTGAACCGAATATTGATCGGTTTCATCGGATTGGACCCGATTAACCTGATAATCAATCCGAACCGAACCAATTTAATTGATTCTATTCAAATTTATCGGATTCATCGAATTGACTCAATCTACTTACACCTCTAGTTTTGGTTGGTAGTCATCCGCGTGCTGCTCGTTATGGCGATATTGATGGTGAGATACATGTAATTTATGGGTATTGAAATATATAATGAGAGCAATTTTATTTATTTTTTACGAATGATGCCAAAATATTCTTGTCTCAGTTAACAGTAGAAAAGGTGGAGGTTTGATATCTAATTTTTTGAAGCTGCCTCCCCCTTTTCTCTACTATAGTATTAATCAGGAGTAAGAGTACATCCGCTCTTAATGCTAGATGGTAAAATAGATTTAAGCCAAACAGATAAAAAATTTACACGGATCAGATTTCTACTTTACAAATTTGTGGATTGGGATTGTTAGGATTTTTTCAATTGAAAAAATTTATCCCAACAACTATTTGATAACCAAATAGACTAATAAACATTCCATATTAATCATTAATATTGTCAAGGGGAAAGATAACGTGTAGACTCTTCTATTCACAGAAACTCACCCCCGATGATGGTTGGATTATTTTGTCAAATACAAATGATCTAAGAGGTATTATAAGTTTATTTAATATTTTATAGAGGCCAAATTATTAGTATTTTCATATTTTATGGGTCAAATTGAAGCTTCGCCCTCCGTTTTTCATTAGATTCATTCGACATTAATGAACCTGGCTAAGGATTCGTTGGTCCCCAACAAGGGTGGACCAACGTTAGTCCACCCTAGAATTTTACCAAAAAGCCCCCAACTCTTCTTTTGTTCACCCTAAGCGCTCATCTCCTTCTGTTCCCCTCCCTCACTTGTTCGCCGCCGCCACACCTGTCCACGTCACCCACCCTGTCGCCTGAGCCCCTTAGCCTCCGAGCTGGCCGTTAACGGCAATTCGTAGCCAGCATCAGACCAGGCTCCGCAACCACTATGCCTGACTGTTCAAGGCGAGAAGCGCGTTCTCCCAGGCCACTGGCGCATCGCCTCCGCCACTGCTTCCACCGTCAGCGTGCGGGTTAGTCGCCGGGAGAGTTGTGTGGGCGCAATACGTCCTCCCGGCATGCAACGCTGTGCCCGACGACCAGAACTAAGGCACCGTCGTGCTCTTCCAACTTGTAGGAGGCTTCCGATTCTGGCATTCAATATTGTAAATGCAGATTTTTTTTAGGGGAATATAGCTTTTTGTTTTCAAATTTCTAATACATTGATTTATTTTTTTGGGAGGATGCTATATTGGTTGCTTGGTTCTTATTTGTAACCCAAATCTGGGCTTTCAGAATTATCTTCTATAATGTTTCCAAAATTTTGTTATACTCTACCAAGTTTTGGATGTTCTAATCATTGATTCTTTCAGCAGTTGAGTATTTTTGCTCCCTTTTCTTTGTTGTTGATGTTGGGCTTCTCCTTTTGTTAACTTTTTCCTCTGCTTTTACGATATTTTTGCTGTGAAAATTTTGTGTTGATGTTGTTGGAAGAGAGGTAAAGGAAGATGAGTTTGCAAGAGGGAGAGAGGGAAAGAGAGGAGGAAGAAGAGACAGAGAAAAATCGCGTGGTAAGTGGCACTGGTGTGAGGGAAATAATTGATGTCGGTGAAGGATAAAATTATAATGTTAAAATGTACATATATATATATATATATATATATATATATATGGATTTAAAGCTCAATAGAACTACATCAAAAACTAATCCCAATTTGTACTGTATTGCTATATTTAATCAGACCATTAGCACATTTATTTGCTTCCCTAAGAAAATGATTGTTCTCCATAAATCAATCTTTCCTAATCAAATTCCTCACATCATTAACCAAAGAGCTATAAATATGTGTCTCCGGATACCATACAACACTAGATGATATACACAAGAAGAATCTATTTCAAGAATTACATTTCTATGACCCCAAAATACACCCCATAGCTCCGCCATCGTTATGGAGCAGAATCCTACATTAACATACCAGGCTGCCAAAAACTTTCCTTCATGGTTTATGATGATTCCACCACAAGAAGCTGCCATGGTGTTACTTAGTAATGATCCATCCATATTAATCTTGATCCAAAGCTTTGGAGGGGGTTTTCACTGCATTTGCACTAATGTTACGATGGGGATTCTGCTCTTTGCTGTCCTTCTTAGCTCGAGACATTGATTATAATCTTTGGCTAGCTTGAAAATCCTACAAGTAAGAAAGGCATGAGCATTATTACAATCTTCAAGGACAAATATATTCCTGCTTTACCAAAGGAGACAACAGGTTGTAGTGAAAACAAGAGACTATTCAATCTCTTGACATCTTCAAAATTTTCCTCTAACCAGATTTTTAATGATTGTTGGAAAAATGAATTCTTGAACAAGCTATTACTAATGTTTTTCCGCATATCTTTCGCAATTTCACAATCACGGAGGACAAGGAGCATTATTTTAGAATAATTACCATATATAGGACATAAATCATTTGCTGCTAATCCCTTCGTAAGTCTAGAGAAATTGGTTAGAAGGACATCATTATCAACCCCTTCTTAAGTCTAGAGAAATTTTAAGAATATTATTTCTTCTATTTTAATTTATTTTTTATTTGAATAATTTAATATATTTTTAAAATTAATATATCTAAATACATTTTTAAAAATATTTCTTTAAAAAAAATTTTAAAATTTCAAAAAATCTTTTAAAAAAAACTTTTACACCAAAATATATTAATTATTATATATTTTTATTTTTATATCAATAAAATATCTTTTAACTTGTCTAAAAGTATAATCAATACACAGCTTGTTCTAAATTATGAGTGGACCAACACATCCTTAACCAACGGACGTTGGACAAAAGATTAAAAAAAGACTCTTTTTGAAAAGATTACCTTCAAATTCGTGTTTTGAATGTAAAATCAAAAAGACATTGACCATACTCAAGCAACACGGCAAGACCTTAAGCTAATCTTTTCATTTATCTCTTTACTACTAAGCAAAAGAATCTCGATCGTAGAACCGATTCCATGAAATTTTTAGGTATTAATGGTGCAAGAGATTTATGTTACATCAACTTTGTAGGTCACGTCTAACTTTTAATCACTTTTTATCATTTTTCTTATAAATTCAATATGATAAACCGTGAATGTATGAGAACCGAAAAAAAAAAAAAGCTCACTCTAAAAATACTTAAAAATTTCTCTACTCAAATGAAGAATACAGTAAAATACAATCAAATAATACCAAGAAATATATAAAAAAAGTTAAAATACACAGACAGATCGCAAACTTAGACAAGAATAAAATAATGATCCAAAATGTTTGGGCTTATAGATAAAATAAATTGACGGATAAGTCAAAAAAAAGAAAAAATCACAGTGAACTTTACTATTTCCAAATCACAATAACGAAATTTTATCCAAAAAAAAAAAAACAACCAATTAAATAAAATAATATAAAATAATAATAATAATAAAATACACGCTAGTCTAGTCAAGTCAAGTCAACCAGCGACCATTAGCAACACAGCGACGAAAACCGGAAGAAGCGCACGATAGCGTCCGTGTAGCTTCGGTGCGCCGGACTCGATCCTCACCGGTACGTCCCCGAGCCTAACGGGCTTCGGGCACACCTTCATGCCCTGATCGTTAATTTCCACATTTCCCCCTCCCCACATATGGTGCCGTTTCGTGTACCACACCAAGATCTTGTACTTCACCGCCGTCGTGAAATCCACCCGAAAATACACCTTCCTGTGCACCGCCGTAAGGTTTCCGGCGCCGGCGGCTACGGTGACGAAGCCGGTCTTGTGGGCCTTCTTCTGGTGGCCCTGGTAGAAGGGATCGATGGTGGCGTTGGCAAGTGGGCGCGTGGAGTTTGCGGAATGGAAGAGGGAGAAGTTGACGCGAACGGCGTCGTATTTGATTCCCTTGTCTTTGTTCGGGTTTGCGCACCTGACGGTGAAGTCGAACGAAACGGTGGCGTTTTGGGGAGTGTTGTTAAGCGATTTGTTGAGGGCAGGGACGTAAATTGATTCGAGGTAGAATTTGGGCTGGTCGACACGGAGGGAGAGCCAGAGGAATAGGGCCGTGAGGCCCATGGTGGTTATGAAGCTGAAGCAGCACGTGCAGCATCCGTCGGGTTCCGCCGCCATCTCCGGTGGTCGCTGGGAATCTAGAGAGAGAAGCCAAATGAGAGAGAGAGAGAGAGAGAGAGAGAGAGAAGTGCGTGTGTTTGTGTGAGTGTAGGGGGTTGTTTTTGAGTGCTCCTTTGGGTGTGTTTTATTTATGTTTGGGATTTTGGGGTGTGAACTGTGAAGTTTCTATGTTGCTGATGTGTTATTTACTTGAACGTGCTTATGCTGCTTCTTCTTCTTCTTTCATTTTTTTTTTAATTTTAATTTTTTTATTTTCTCCATTTGTTGAGACGTTTTTGTTGGTGGTGGTCAATAGAAGTTCAAAGTTCAGACATCGTATCTAAGAACAATCTAAATACGAGATTGTTTTATTGGAATGGAATATGTCTTCTAAAAATATATTTCAAAAAGTAGGAGTTATAGTATGTTAAAATTAACATTTATTTCTTTTAAATAGATTCTTGAATTTATGTTTTCTAAATAAAAAAAAATTAGCATTAGAGTTTACGGTAAATCGCAAAGCTTGAATAAAATAATCATTGAGAATAATTTTTAATTGTGCTAGAGTCTTAAAAGTTAGTCTTATAAAAATATTATGAAAATACCTTAATAAGAATGTAAACTAACATATTTTTGCGAAAAAAAATCCAATGTTCAATTTCTTAGAATTTGGTAAGTTTAATTCAAGTCTAAAATTTAGCTAATAGAGGAAGGGTTACATAAATATTTGTAAAAATTATCTAAACTATATCGCTGTTCGATAAAAGGCTTTAATGCAGTTGATGTGCTAAAAAAGATTATAAGTGTAACATTATTGATGCAGATTTTTTCAGGAGCATATATTTATTTGTTCAAATAACATGAAACTTTTCTATCGAACTTGGCCGGCAAAAAAAATGGGGGATATTGTGCTGTGGTTTTACAAATTGAGAGTGCAACCGCGCACATATTAGCTATCAATATTAGTTTTTTCCTTTCAAACTTAAGATTTGAGAAGTTGGCCCTTTTATTTTAAAATTACAGTAAATTATACAGTTAAGCTCATAATTTAATGGTTATCTCTTATATATTTTATTGAATTTAAAATGTCATGTATTCAACTTCCATTCCCCCATTTCTCTACCTTTATAAAAAAATTATAAGAAATTGTGAAAGAAGGATCTAACCGCCCCACTTATGTGGTAGCAAATGTTTGCTTAGATAGTAAAGTTTTTCATTTGTGATAAACATAAGTAATTAATGTCATCATACATCTGATATCAAAAAAATGCTAAATAATTCTTTTTCCTACTCTTGAGTTATATTCGTATAGATTGATTGCAAGATTGGGTGACTGCTATATTTAGTATATGAGAAATATTTTTTGAATATACTATATATAGATATAGTATGGGACATAATATATTTATGTCAGTGTGGGTGAATATCGAGATGCACATGTATCGAGATAAGGTAATAGATTATTTATTTATGTGAGAGGGTGTTATATTTAAATGTCTCACTTTTATATATAAATAATATAGCTCTTAGTATATTTGACATATTTTGTTTATCTGACTTTGTTTCACCTTATACCATTATGGTGTTGTTACTGTAATAACAAATATGAACTCACACTTATAAAAAATTTATCTATTTACATTATTAGCATGCAAGCATTTCTTATAGCCTTTTTATTTGTTATTAAATTTTCAGAAATGCCACTAAAATTGAGTTTCACATAAGAAAATTTAATGTATAAATAAGAGTCTTTTGTTTACCCAAAAGTAATTGGTTATAGTCAAAGTAACTGGACGAATTTTATTTGTAATATTAGGGGTTCAAATCTTAAAAATTTTACTTTAGGGAGAATTTTATTTAATTACCACTCCTAACTCAAAATTGTATATACAATTTGTCAAAAAAAATAGTATTTTTTGGAGTTATTTATTTTTTATATAATTTTTATGTAAAAAAATTTAAAAAAATATAATATTTTTGATAAAATTTAAAAAATATAATTTTTTTATTTTTTATTTTTTTTCTTGTTTTTCTCTCTTCTCTCTCTTTCTTTCTTTTTCTTCCTTTTCTTTCTTCCTCTCCATTTTTTTTCTCCTGCCTCTCCCCACACCCTTCGTCTCTCTCTTTCTCACCCTATCTCTCTCTCTCTCTCATGCTCACACTTTCTCTAGCACACCCACTCTTTCTATTTTTTATTATTTTTAAAAAACAAATTCGATGGAGAGAAAACCGGATTTATTTTCTCTATCTCTCCACCGAATTTGTTTTTTAAAAATAATAACAAATAGCATCTAAGTCTCTCTCTATCAAATTTATTTTTTATTATTTTTTAAAAATAATAAAAAACAAATCCAATTCTCTCTTTATCGGATTTATTTTTTAAAAATAATAAAAAAATAAAATTCAGTTCTCTCTCTACTAGGTTTTCTTTAAAATCCCATATTTTTTTTAATTTTGTCAAAAATCATATATATTCTCAATTTCACTCTCAAAATCTCATATTCAAAATAATCACCCTGATTTTTGGTAGAAAATGTATCTGGGTCTCTATAGCACAATGGTAGGGTGACTTAGAAACTCAAATAAAAGACACAGGAATATAAAAATATTTACAGATCTTAAACTATAAAAACTATCTGAATTTTACAAAAACCATCGCCATCCATTTGCATTTTAGAACCTTTTTAAATTATTTAGACTAATATATATTTTTGTACATTAAAAGAATAGGGACAGTAGTGAAAGTTCCATATTATAATAGCAGAAAAAACCATAAGCCTCAATAAAGAACATTGTATTTAAGAGCATAGCAATAGCGACTATTAATTACTAATATACAAAATGATGGCCAATGGGGTGATGGATCGGACACAAACGCGCCGCGTTTGACGAGGTTTCGAAGTATCTTCATCCATGGTTACTGGTTAGTCTTCCAAGTCAGTAAAGTCAACTTGCGTTGCCATTGCATATTTTTGGTTTATTATGGCCCTAATTAAGGAAACAAGAATACGCGTCCCGAAGGATAAAGGAAAAAGATTTGGCTGTTCTATTGTCTAGGCCAAACAAAAAACAATTAAAGGAAACACGGTGCATTGCTTAATGTTAATCATACTATATTTTCAGTTAACGAAGGTTAGCATGGTTGGTAAGGAGTGGGTTTAAATCTCTCAAGGACCCGAGTTCGATTCCTGCTATCGATGTGAGGATCCTGTTGGAAGACGATCTCGTAAATTCCCCATAAATGCTCTTTGATTAGAGCACGGCTCTGATCTTAATAAAATGATTGGTATTGAATTCGTCTAAAATTTTATTAGAAAAAAAGAAAAAAAATTATACTATATTTTCGATTAAATATGCTAGAAAGACTTCAATTTTTCTTTCCTTTTAACCAATTTAGAACTTCATTTAAAAAATATTAAGAATTTCAAGTGATTTTTAATCCTCAAAAATGGTTTTTTTTTTAATTTTTTTTTTTTTTTGCGCATGTCAACTAAATATAAGGAATTGAATTAAACATATTGAGATCTTTATTTTATAACATTTAAAGAGTTAGAACCCTTAAATTAACTTGCATTTAAAGTCAAGATCGTTTGGCAATATTTTTACTTTATATTTTACGTGGACGATGTTATATGTTTTCTATGTCTTGTAGTATACGTCCTGAACGCTATATAACTATTAATTTATTTCTTAAACAATTAATATAGATATTTTATTTTGAAATATCACACGTAGGAAATGCCATAAAAATATAATTTTTTAAATTAAAATTTCAGATGATACAAGTTTTTGAGATTTTATAACAAAATAACTAATACCTTTTGTTTCAATTATTTTATTTGAATGATTAATTTAAAAGTAATAGAATTTGACATCAGTGATCAGACTAAAACAAAGAGTGGTATAGATATCAGGTAATAATTTTCCTTGTTCTCTATTTGATTTGGAAAACATTTTATTTTTACTGAAGAGGCTAAAAAGATAAACAAAGCATCAGATGTATCTCCAAGATTATGAATAGGTGGTAGGAAGAAATTTATTAAGGATGAGACTGAAGCATAGTTGGCCCTAGATCTCGATCTCAATAATAAGGAGAGAAAACACCAAGCCCAAAATTTTTTATCGACCAAACTAACACAGGTTTTTGGGTCAGTGGCCTTAAAGACACTGGACTCAGCCATTCTTAACTATAAATGACACGACCAAGAACACTATGAATGACATAAAAAAAAAAAAAGGGAACTATCCTTATAGTGGACTGGATCTTCTTCAATCCTCCCATAATCGCATCTCTTCAGTAGGAATATTTTATTTGAAAATTTCCAGTGGGTTGGTCATTTGTCTTTAATCAATTAACAGTATTAAAACCATAAAAGAACCTTGCACTACTATAATTTGAGAAATAGTCGAAGCTAAACGAATAGTTAACAAATAAATTAAGGGGTCTATTTCGGTAAACTTTTAGGGAGTATCGTATTATTTCTTAAAAAGTTACACTTTATAATAGAAAAGTTATAGATGCGATATTAAAAGTTACTATATTAGGAATATTATTTACTTCTTAAAAGATGTAGACTGAGTATATTTGGATGACAGTAATTAAAATTCTGAAAACCAAACTGGTTGAGGGAATGATTCAATATTTAATTGCTTAACTGTAGTTGAGTCATGGTCAAAAGAAAGCATATATTTATATTTACATATAAACATATATAATTATATATGAAATTATTTATAGACTAGTTAAATACTAATTAAAAAGTTATTGAAGGACCGCTACCTTTTTTTCAGGTTAAGGGAAGAGGATATTTGCAGGAGTGGGGATCAGTGGGGAAGGGATTTATCCACAACCACCATATTCTTTTTACCCACCAAGTCATTGATACTCTCACTTTCTTTTTTATCTTCTTTTGTCTCTTTCTTTTTCTATCTTTATTTTAATGGGCTATCACTTTTGCAATATGCTCGTCTTAATAGATGCACAGCTAACCAACCTCAAAGACGAGTTTGCAATGGATTGCACCTTCAACTACATCGTAATCATATATACAATTATTCAAGACTAGATAGACCATTGATGAAGAATTGGCTCAATGGTTGTCCTGCACTTTGGTGAGGCCCAAGAGTTGTATTTGATTCTAATGAGTTTTGTATAGAAAAATAAGATTTTTAACCGGTCTTCAAATTTCCGGTTTCTATAGACTAACTTGGGGACCGGTTCCTGATCAAATTGGTTGGTCCAATATGATTTTCAGAACAATAGTAGTAACTTATCATTCAAAAATTACTGTATTTTTTATATTACAGATCATATTACCTTTTAGGAGATATTAAAGCATCTCTTTTTACAAAATGAGTAATGAAGTGAAGAGCATAAATTAATAAAACAACCAGATATGTTCTAAAATTACAACAGGCGTAGAAAGCCATATGCTCAGTTTTAAAAACGTTAGTTGCTGTTTAGATATATCCAAAAATATCATTTCTCATCAATCAACGATTTGAATAACAAATGGTGGAAGAACAGCAACGACTAAACTCTACCAGCGACTTACATAATTGATCAGATAATTAAGTTCCTTGATTGAACACAAACTTGACATATCGTGTTGAGCACTATCCGACGTTAGAATGACTCCACGAAGAAGCAGTTGGGCTTTAATGGTTGGCCTATGTGGGTTTAGTGCTAAAATTCAATGATTTGTAACTATGAAGTACAGGTACTGACACAGAAATAGCATATGATATGACATAGATACGAACAACACACCAAAATTTAAAAATTATAGGACATAGATACGTATATATATAATTAAAATTTTAAAGAAAAAGATTTATTATTATATAATATCATTTATATAAGCTTCTCTTATATCTTATTTTCTTTATTCAATATTAAAAATTATTTAAAAGTTTAAAACAATTCAAAATTTATGTATTATTTCATTTTTTAAATTTTAAATAATTTTATCTATATTGTGTTTTTTTATATTAGAGTCAAACATGTGTGTCATCAATGTGTCATGCAAACTCCGACACCAACATGTATCAAACATATAGACACAATACCCTAAACCCTAAACCTAAACATAGCACCCTAATGGTGTGTCCATGTTTCTTAAATTTGTACTAATTAACTGGTTAAGTTGCATTTTCCTTTTCACGCTGTCCCTCTTCGACCAACTCCAATTATTGCCAAACAATTGAGCATTGATCGGTCCTCAGTTAAATTGATATGACACACTCATCCCAAGCAAACAACATGTAAGAATTGTTCCTCCTATACTGGTGATGTGGCTGCTTTCAGTTCCAGCTTTATGCTTTGGTCCGGCTCCAATAAATTGACAAAGTACTATAGGAGAAATTCTTAAACTCTTATAACAAAAGAAAAGTATTTGTTTATTTCATTTACTATTTGACATTTTAATTTTGTAGATTGTTATCATTTTTCATTGTCATTATATTTTTATTGAAATAGTTGTGGTGTCAAATGGTGAATAGAATAATGCAATACTTTTCTCTTGATCTAAAAGCGTATAAGAATTTTTCCTATATATTTTAGTCTATATTTCAAAGTTTTTCTTTTCCCCATCTTCAGAAGGTGTGCTTGAAGTTTGAAGCCCCGTGACAAAATAATTTTTACTAGAGCTTTTCTAATTCTGATTTCCTGCACACTAACTAATCAAATCTCGTAATATTAAAATGTAATATAAGCGTCCATTTGTAAGAAGCCGGTAAAATAATGTACGGAAAACGAGAATAAAGAAGCAAATCTATGAGAAAAATGGTGTAGAACACATGACAAGAAAGCACTTTCATTATCTAAGGTGCTTGTATAGTGTGTCACTGTATCTCACCAAATACGGACTTTTCACTTCACGTTTGGTAAGATACTTTTTAGACTTAATATATATATCTAATGCTACTCTCTGGAGGGCAACATATCAAACTCTGGCATTAACAAGTACAACATAAGCGTCTTCTTATACATTCTTAAGGAGCTAAGAAAATAGTGGCAGAAAACCACAATAGAGAAAGCCTGCCTAAGCGAACGCAGATGCTATATATAACATATTTTTCAAAACTAACATTTAACCCCCTCCCCCCCCCCCAAACAAAAAAAACAAAAAAAAGGAGATTCAAACAAGAAAACCGCAGTGTATTAACAAGTACAAACCATGAACACCATCATGATCCATGTGTATGTAATCAGCTTGATGGATAAACCCTTAAACTCATGGTTTGGAGGTATCGGTTGATGTCTACATACATATATAATTCAATTCCTGTTGGTTATCAGATGATTAATATTTGAGTTCTGTTTATTTGAACATCAGAAATTTACAGTAAATGTAACACTTCTTTCACATAAATTTACATAGGTAACTTGATGGTATCTCATGCCATGTTTTACAGTGTGGATTCAAAAACATTTTCCTTAATATTTAAATCAATTTTATGCTAGGTTTCCAGTTTCCACATCCAACGGAACAAGCCTTTCCATGTAAATTTTCCCTTGCATATATTAAGTCATATACTGTTACATTAATGGACCCACATCTAATTGATGGTGCGAAGCTTGAATCTTTCGTAGGTATTGTTGTTGTACGTACAGGTACAGTTGGGGAACAATGTCAGCCTTCTTAAATTGACCAATTCAGGGTAGTAAAACTTCTTCACCGTACTTTCTCAAGCCAATAATTATACTTTGATCAGTGACCTAAATTCAGTAAAATAGATACAGATCGTACCAAATTTTTTGTTAACTGTTGACACGCAGCTAGCCATTTAAAAGATGATTTTCTTTTCATTTTTTTTTTTAAATCAGTATCCCTAAGATACTTTTTTTATCTTTTTGTATTACTTTTTTTTTAAAGTACACATTTTTTCTTTAATGAAAAAATTAACAAGTATTTTCTTAAGATACTGATTGAAAAAAAAAAATTAAAGATTAGCCGAGACTAATCACCCATACAGTATGCACTACTTGTAGTGCGAGCACGTGAAATGAACAAATGCAATGATGATCATGATAACGAGAGTTACAGGCAGGTTGATTTTTATTTTTATTTTTTCCTTTTCTTATATATATATAAAAGCTTTCACGAGTTATGTATTCTAAGCGAGGAGAAATTTGTAGGTGCTTTTCAAAGTAAGACAACTTTTACTCTGTTTAATTCACATCTAAGTTATTACATTCAAAATGTAATAATAGAACAGATCAAAACTTTTTCTTATGCTAAAAACATCTAATTTTTTTTTTTTTCTAGTGGAAGCATTAGGACATTAAGTCATTTCTCAAGTGTAATAATCTCGATTAACAATATTTAAGCTATATATACTTAAATGCTTTTATTACCTCTTTAAATTAATGGCATGCTTCAACAACACATAAAATTAAACTCCTGTCTCTTTAACCAACACTTAGTTAATTTAAGTAGTTCGATATTTATTTTTTTAAGTAAAATTTTTTGTTCGAATCTTGTAGAGAGGAAAAAAATAGTACTAAAAGAGTTTTATTTTTATAGTAGGACCAATTTAACTTGAGCTAGAATATTAATTTGAGCCCAATACATAAAGGTCGGATATAGACGGATAAATAAAAAATCTCATCTCTCATTGGAGGAGAGGCTTGCTGAACACTCCCAAAAAAGCTTCTTGTTATATTAAAAACTAAAACTTGCATAATAGATATTAGCATTTGGATGAACAAGCTAAGTTTTATTGCATTGAAAATTAGAGATAAGGATTCGTATTTATTTATTTTTTCAATATTCGGAGTTATTTGTATAATTTTGGATTGAAGATAATAATTAGTTAAAGTCTTTCTTAAAGTGATGACTCCAAAATTTGAAATCTTAATATTATAGGCAAAATTTATTTAAGATTACAATTTACTTCCACAATTCCATTGTAATTAATCACTTTTGAGTAAATAATGTTTATTATTTGATTAAATTTGCATTGCTACACCCAAAAATAAATATACTATGTAAAAAATTGTACTTACATGCCAATGAGAGTTGGCACAATTGATAAAAAATTGACTCGTGTCTCATGAGGGGCGAATTTGATTTCATCTGCAAACCAAAATCTTATTGGTAGGAAATTTTATAAGCCTCCTGTAAATGCTTTATGAGCTTAGGGGCCATATTCTGACTTTTGTTGGATAGCTGGTATCGAATTTATCTAAACTTTTATTATAAAAAAATAATAAATGTCATTTTATGTGTTTGTAAGTGACTTTATTGCCAAACGCAAATCACTTCGATCCAAAGTGATAACTTTTTTGTCTCGATAACTTTTTATCTCTAATTCTAAGCCTCATAACTTTTCTTTTAACTAGTAATTATCTTTTTCATGTAATTAGAAACATTCTATTGGATTAGCAAGATAGATAGAGGATTAAAAATAAGTAATCCAAATCACTTCTGAGATGACCTTCAACGCACATATATTCTACTTCTATCATTTCACTACTCGATACCCTAAACACCCTACTTGAAAGTAGAGCTTTAACCTCAAATGTAATGATTGAACCTGAAGAACTAACCCATAAGGATATACACCTGTCAGATGCGGCCCTGATTCTTGAATCTATAATCCGATGTGACTGACTCATCCCAATGCATTATTACTTTAATTAGTTCATTTTTCTTTGGGACATGTCTTTGTATCCAATCTATGCTTTCTACAAGAGGAACCTAGAGAGCCCCACTTTATCACCGGTTTCCTTAACATCTTTCTGTGTCTGGTCTTTGTACTCTCGAAGGGTAAACTTCCTGTACACCGGCGGCGTACCATAGCACTGTATGACAGCATCAAGGGAGGGGCTGTAGAAATATGCAATGGAGAACCTAGCCACCTTCTCAGCAGCCACCACTCGGTGCTTAACACTTTTGTAGACGCCATTGCTTAGTGCCTACATAAATAAAATTAAAATGGTAGCCACTTGTTCATAAAATAAAATATAATGCAGGACCAAAGTAATTTGTCATGCAATTTCTATGGTTAATAATTGCTCACTCGATCTAGTTGGGGGAGTTAGCCGTAGAGAGTCTAGGAAGTGGATTCATGATGTAAAACATGGCGTCATGTACTCATCCTTTTTTCGGTAAGTGTCATGTACTCATCTTTAATTATTCTCTCACCCTCGTTAATTGTTTTTTTCCCCCGACATACATCATCGCTGTTGATCAGGTCCATTATGGTTCGTTGAAACCATTAGTTACTATTAACTGGAAGTGATGGTAAGCCAATTGATGTTTCAAATTATTAGGAATGTTATTTGCCTACCAATGTTTATCATATCACATTACTTTTTATGGAAACACTAAAAAAATTTAGGAGTTTCCAGAACAAGAAACAAATTGTCCTCTCACTTATTTAGAATTCAACATCTCAACTATTGACTTTAATAAAAGTAAAAAATAATAATGATGCACAAATAATTAAAATATTGATTTGTAATGCAAGAATTGATACGGTCAATTTTCTCAAAGTGACAATTATTTATGGACGAAAAGAGTACAGTAGATAAATGATTCTTGCACATCTTTTTCTTATACCACTTTCTCACTTATAAATTGATCCATCCATGTATAGGATCTACGCACGCTTGGGTAAGAATTGGTGTGTGTTTTTTAAGGAAGAATTGGACCAATCTCTATGCAATGATAAGGGCAAAAGTTTTATTTTTGTCCCTCCTCTTCTAGTGATATTTTAATTTTGTTCTAAAAGATTTTTTTTATTTAAATTTTGCTTTTAACGTTTTGATAAAGTTTCAATCTTATCATTTTCGCTAATGTCATCAAATTTACTAATAGAGGTCAAGGACTTAGCTCTGACATGTTCATTTTTATTTTATGTGAATGCCATATTATATATGTAAAAGCTATAATTTCATCCTTGATTTTCTCAACTTTGGTGTTTAGAGTTAGAATTTCTCTCTAAATAAAACTTAGTTCATTTTTAATAAACATGGTTAGATGAAAATAGAGCTTTTGCATATATAATATGACATTGACGTGAGATAAAAATGACATATTAAACTCAAGTTAGCAGTCCTCGTTAATAAAATTGATGGCATTAGCCAAAAGGGGTAATATGGAAACTTTATCGAAGCATTAGAGATGAAATTGAAACCCAAAAAAAAAAAAAAAAATTTGGGAGAAATCAAAATATTGCTAAAAGATTAAAAACAAAAATAGATCTTTTACCAAGAAACAAGAGTGATGCAAATTTCGCATCACCAAAATGGTTAATATTCAAATACTGGAATACCCATATATATATTACAAGATAGGCCTTTATATTTACACATGTGAAATTTGATATAAGAACAAGGAGTAAAATTACAATTTTATTCTTGAAAATTTCTATTTGTAATATATTCGTCTCTAAGATAGAAAACATATACGTGTTGGTATTTGAATTTAACCATATTAAAACAATTTAATCTCTTTGTTAATTTTTTCCATTAAATTCAGAGACTAAATTTAATGTGTTTTATTCTAATATGATTAAATTCAAGGACCAAAATGTATTTGCTTTCTATTTAAGAATGAATATGTTACGATCTGAAGATTTTTAGAGGCGAAATTGTAGTCCATACCAATATGTAGCTATCTATTAATATATTTAAATTCTCATTTGAAAACTTTAAACTGTGGTTTGAGCAAAAATTACAAAAGAAAAGTGTTTGTTTAAACCATGGTTTAGGAATTTCTAACCACAAAACCAAAGATGGATATATCATGCAAGATATTCTAATCATGCATAACAAAATATCAGCCACATTCTATGAACATTGCAAGAGTGCTGAGATCATTACCTGGAATAAATCACCAATATTAACAACCAGAGCTTGTGGGTTAGGTTTGACACCAACCCAATTTCCATCTTTCATCAACTGCAGCCCCCCAATCTGGTCCTGGTGTACTATGGTGAGAAAACTAGTGTCACTGTGAGGTAAGAGGCCGAACACTTTTGAAGGGAGTGGACATGGTGGATATCTGTTCAAGCGAAGAAAGCTAGTGTTTGCCGAACAGTTTTCTTGGAAATAGTTGAATTTGATGTTCAGTTGCTGAGCTAGAATTTGCGCCAAACTTTCTGCCAAAGGGGCAACTACTGTTGCGAAAGCTTCTATAGTTGATCTAAATTAAAAGAAATGGAATTGATTAGAGATATTTGGAAGTAAAGAACCGATTTGTTAATTATGTGAAATTGTGAAAGCAATTTTTTTTCGGTGAATTGTAGAAGCAATTTAATGGTCGAATGTCGTAGAAGTAATCTCTCCTTAATAAACTCGACGGGCAGAATAAAAAGAGGAAGACTGTATGTAATCATATGCTAAAGTAAATGTTTATATTACAGATACTTTTGATCACCTTTGTCAACCTTATTACATACGTGTAAAAGCAGCTATCATGTTCATTTCTTTGTTTTTTATTCAAAAAGAAAGAGTCATTAGTATAGATTTTTTTTTCTTTCTAAATCTACATTAGTTCTGCATATTGACTTATGTATGGTTCATGCATGTGAAATGAACAAAGAAGGCTAGCTGAGAAAATGAAACTTCCATGTGAATCAGATGCGTCAAAATTCAAATTTGATAACCCTTATACATGTAAGAGCAAAGCTATACTGTCAGAAAAATATTATTAGAATTTTTGATAAAAAGTCATGTGACTGTTTAATAAAATAAAATAGTACAACTTGGTTATTTATTCAAGAGTCAATAAATATATTACATCATTCTAATAAAGTTTATAGCTCTCTAGCATATTTTCTCTATGTAAAATATCCAATTGGCCAACATCCTACTCATTATAACTGATACTCTTGATGAAGTTTTAGTTTCACATTTTACTTGTGGAATATGTGGAAGTAATTGAAGAATAATGAAGGCTTAAATTACTGGTTTATTCAAACTAGATACTAAATTGGTAAAGCTTTAAGTTTATGGTTCAATTAATTATTTAATTGTGATTAAGTTGTGATTGAAATAGAAAATATTTTAACCAAAAACATGATATATGTACAATTGAGGGTTTATTTGTTTTAAATTCTTTGCAACAAAAAAAAAATGAAGAATTTGGATTTTCAAGACATTTTTAGTAAAAGCAACTCTATATTTTAATTGAAAGCCTGCTCGAGATATAATTAAGAGTCTATTTGTTTTAAATTTTTTCCAACAAAAAAGAAAGAATTTGATTTCTCAATTCACTTTTGTTAAAAGTAACTAAGGAGTTGCTTCTATCAAAAGTGTATTTGGAATGCTAAATTTTTCCTTTCCTATTAGAAAGAATTTAAACAAAACAAGCATTCGACCTATATATATGGTCACTTTTGCAAATAAGGTAATTTGGTCTATTTTATAAGGGTATGTTTGGTTTAATTTTAAAAAAAATTACTTTTAAAAAAATAGTCTTTTAAATGAATTACTTTAAGAAAAATTACTTTTAAAATGATTGATTTATGTTTGATTTGAGTATGTCAAAAATAAATTTAAGAAAATAGTTTTTGTTTGGATAGAATAAAGTAAAATTACTTTTGATTATTAATGTAAAAATAATAATAAAATTTCCTCTCAAAAAGTCTTTCGGAGTTCCAAAAGTAAATTTTAAAAAAGATCCTTATACACCCAAACATATTAATTATTATATATTTTTATTTTTATACCAATAAAAAGCCTTTTACCCTCACAAACTACAATCCAAACGAACCCTAAAACATTAGTTCAAGCAATGAATAAAACCAAATTCTACTATTCTTTGGAATTAGAAAGTTTTAGGTGAGAGGAGGCTTTCTACATTTTAAGGTCATGCTAAGCCACATAATTTGGGAGAGAATACAATGAGATTATAAATTGCTTTTAAAAAGGTTTAAAAAGACTTTTGATTAAAGTAAGAAAAATCTTATTATATATGAAAGCGTCTTGGAAAAAACAAAATTTTCTTTTTCCATTGAAAAGAATACAAAACAATCAGGCTTTGTTACCCTACAACTCACTTGCAGTTGCTTTCGCACCCAAATTTTGAAAAGAGAAGATGATAAATAATGTTGAATCAATAATAAAGATGTCTACCTCAGACTTTTGTGCTGTTCCATCTTTGCTATATCTGGAAAATGCAAATGCATGGCTTCTGACCAAGAGAGTTGACTCAGATTAGTAGCAGATGGGTTGCCCCATCTATAACTTCTTGCAGGTAGGTTCAAAAAATTTTCCTGAGACTTATTTGTAAAAGGCTGGAAGAACAATTTCATTTGCTCGAACTGAAGGGTTTGGAGCAGCTCTTGTGAGACTCCATGATTCACAACCTGGAAAAAACCCCACTTTCTAGCAGCTTCAGTGATTTCCTTCATGCACTCCTCCCTCTCATGGTGGTCAAGACTTAACTGGCTAAGATCAATTAAAGGTAGCTCCGCCATGGAGGATTTGTCATTTGTTATGTCACCAATACCACCACCAACACCATGGGAGCTTTGCAAAAGGGTCTTGTAGGTCTCTAAAAATGGAGGTTCGCAATCCATAATTGGGAGCAATAGTAGGTTGTTGAAATACTTGGAAATGTCCTTTCAACCCTGAAAGTTATTATATATATATCCGACTGCCACATAGGTGTTCAAAGGAAAACAATTATTAATCTAGAAAACATATTAAACAGACATAATTTTATGAGAATGATTTAGATATGTATAGTACGTGGAAATTTTTTTTATGTTGCCAGCTAGTTATATCTCATTATATGTGTGATTTTTTAGAGTAGTTATTATAAAAGTTAATTTTTTTTTTTTTTTTGGTGTATATGTGATAATGAAGTTTAAATCCTTAACTTTATGTATATAATCTGAGTTTATAATCATTAAATTATTCTTAATAGTTTAAAATTAAATTCTTATAATAATGTGATAATACATAAATAAATAATTATATTAAAAAATTTTATACTAATAATATATTAAAATTAAATTCTGATTTTACCGTCAAAATTTTTGCTAAAATGTTGTGATGTTATTTTTAAATTTCTGGTAGATGAGTGATCTTTATCATTTTAACTTATTCCACTATGCTTGTCAAATCTTAGCAAACGTTGACAATATTTTTAATAAATAATTCTAAATATGTAAATTCAACTTTATTCTAGATGCTACAAGATTGTAAAACAAGCAAAAGACCTTTTCCATGCAAGCACGCACAATCACCCTTTTATTGATGGATTTATACGTAATTATCGGGCCTCCAGAAAAGCCAAACATTTTTTTATCATCGAACACTACGGAGCATCTCAAGGCCGGATTCTCTCATAAATATCAATTTTTCTTTCCTTTTGAATATTGAACATATGTTCTTATAGCCCTTCTTTCATTCCCTCCATTATTTCAAACAAAATTAGTATTTACTTCCACTGAAAAAAAATTAGTATTTAATTAATATGTTTGTAAGAATATACTGAAAAATATAATATTATCACTTTCTTTTTTTCGGTAACTTTACTTTCTGCCCAGTATTTCATTACACAGTTTCACATTTCTATGTCCGCTTCTTTATATTATATCAGAAGAAGTAATTTTAAAGAATAAATTTATAAAACTTCTTAAAAAATTTTATAATTATTTAAGAAGGGAATTGTAAAATAATAAGTTTTAGCTTGTTAACCTGTTAAATATTTTTACTTTTCATTTAATAATTATTATTTTAAGCAATTACAAAACATAATATAATTTATTAAGATTATATTCCCTCCGTTTTAATTTATCTATTTATTTAGACAACTTAGTTTATTATTAAATTAATATAAATTGTATATTGCTACTCAAAGTCAATTTGAAATAATCTAAAAGTAGTTGGTCATAGTATAAAAATGAACTACGACTTTAAACAAATTTTATTTGTAAAGTTAGAGATTAAATTTTAATTTTTTTAATTAATCACCATCTCAATTTACAATTACATGAATAATTTTTTTTTTAAAACAAAAAGTCAATTTTGGATTACATGTTTTGGCAACCGCCTTTTCTTGGTTGGTATAAGAAGCATGAGAGTTTAATAAAAAAAAAAAAAAAAGGGAGCATGAGAGTCGTAAACAAGGAGAGGGAAAAAAAAAAGGTTTTGCTTACTATCTACATATGGTTTTACATTGGTTGGCATGAATTGGCTTTTGACTCTGATCAGCCTTGTTTGGTATGCTACTATGCTTAGAGTTAAGTGCGTTGTGTAAGATTTTCTTTAGTTTAATATAAATCTATATTAAAATTTAGAACACCAATTAAGAACATGAAATTAAAGAATACTAGCTGCGTACCTCTTATTTAGAAGTGACATTCAGCCATAGCAATATGAACTGCAGTAGACTTTGATTTCGTAGCGGCGACAGCAACACAGGTTCTTTCGGTCTATACCAGTTTACCGTAAATAGAATGAGTACTGTTTAACCATATTTAGACCATAAAATAAAAGATTCTAACTTTGATTATCTCATTAATAAAAGGATATCTCTATAATGGCCAAATAAAAATTGTCAGATTTAATTGAAATTTGATGACAAATTTTATTACAATTTTATGGCTGATTATAAGTGAAAAAATCAGAATCATATCTGCCAGATTCAATTTTATAATTCAAATCAAAATTAAATCACATACGTTGCCGTAATATACTTGTTAATGCTATATATAGATTACTTTGCCAAGATGAATAACAACACAATCCAAATTGCTTACAGCTGTGTCCTGGTCAGATCAAGCAATCTGCCATTTTCAAAGTAAAATGGTCAAATATAAGTACTCATCCTTAAATTGTAAAATGTAATCAAAATCCTCAACTATAGGAGGAAGTCACATCGTTGTACGAGCGTTCCTGTCCATAATATTCATGGGAGAATCTTAGGTGTTTTTCGAATATTAGAACATTTTTATTTTATATTATTAAATAAATATTACTTCAAATTTGTAAGTTATTAATATATTTAATTTTTTTATTACATTTTAAAAATATTGTACAAAGTTCAAAGTTGAGTTGATCATGCTCTACAAATTTTAAAGTTGAGCATGCCCTATTTGATATCCATAATTTTTATACAAATTTCAAAGTTGAGTTGAGTATGCCCTACAAATTTAAAAGTTAAGCTTGCTCTATTTGATATCGAAAGTTGAGTTGAACATGCTCTACAAATTAAAAAGTTGAGCATGCTCTATTTGATGTCGAAAATTTTAATAGGAACATCATACAAATAATGTTTTTATATCTCTCAAATTTTAATATCCAAAAACATATCAAAAGCATGCTCTATTTGCCTGATTATCTGTACAAAATTTTGTATATATATATATATATATATATATATATATATATGTATGTATATATATATATATATATATATATGTATGTATATATGTATGTATGTATGTATATTTGTATACAAATTTTGTACATTTAAAGTTGAGCATGCTCTGTTAGATATATGTTCCTATTAATGATATATGATATGTTTTTATATTGTTTAATAAATTTAATTACATATAATAATTACATAAAATATTGAAATTGATTATATATTAATTTTTATTCTTTTAATCAAAAAGTGATATATTATCAATTCAATATGTTATGTAATTATTATATATAATTAAATTGATCAAATAATATAAAAGCATATATTAGATAAAACTGAAATTTTGTACAAATAATATATTAAAATTGAATTTTTTGAATTTATGAGAATTTTAGACATTGACTATAACTGTTTCTATGAATTGTCAATTTTTTTACTATCTTTTTTTTTTTAATCCATAGGCATGGCTTACAAAAAGGTATAATGACATTTGATTCATATAACCAACTTTACTTAGGGTACATTTAGATAACACTATGTGCGACTTTTTTTAACTTTTTAGAAGTTAAAAGTCATATTTTTAATTTTCTGTCCTATTTGGCTATATAACTTATTACTTCTCAAAAAAATTATTTTTGTACCTTTTAGAAAGTTAAAATATCTAATTTTTTATGAATTTTTTTAAAAATATTTAAAACAAGCACTTCTATTACTATATAACCAAACACAAAATAACTTATTTATAAGTTATTTTTTAGATATTTTTTTTTCACATAAAGGCTTAAATAAGCTATTTACTTAAATGGACTCTTAATAGGAAAATGTTTTTTTCTAACATTGTAGTCTCTTTTCCTTTTTGTAAGTATTTTTTTTGGTCTTTAATTTTGTTGTTATCTTCTTAGGAGTGCAATTTGCTTAAAACTGCACCAAATTTTTGTTGTTATAAGCACATTTTTTTTTTTTATCTTTAAAGTATTTCTACCTAAGGACTAGCATAACTTAAACCCTCTCAATAATTGTCTTCTATAAGGTTTCGAACCTTATTGGATTGGTGGCATAAGTATATGATAATACATTGGAAAATTTGCTCTCTAGTGTATAGAGGAAAAAAAAAAACTAGTGTTAGAATAATTTCTTCTGTAGTATTGGCCAACTCGAGTCAAGCCAGATTAGGTAAAGTTTAATAGACTTTAAATATAAGTGGTTTATTTAAAAAATAAAATAAAGTTTGTATAAGATTAAGAAAATCTTTCTAATAAATCTTCTAATTATTAATATTTTATTTTCTTTTATCCATGTACCTTACTATTCTTATTGTTACAAATAACCATACAAGTAATTAAGATATAAAAATTTGTATAAGATTGAGAAATTCTACTAATACATCTTTTAATATTAACATTTTATTTTTTAAATCTAAATACCTGATTATTTTTCGGTTTACGCTAGGTAAAGCATGAGTGTTTATACACTCAAGCCCCTTGCCTCTTGGGGTGAATGGTTTGGTTTTTATGTTTTTCTCTGTTTTAATTGCTCTAAGTATGTTCTTTGCTGACTGTTTGTATGCTTCTCTCCTTAATGGAGAGTCTTAAACCATGCTTTCTTAATTATCGAAAAAAAATAGAAGACATGATATATAGCTTTTTTATTTTTATTAAACAATAGTTTAAAATATTTATATTGTTAATACATGAAAATTATTCTCATTAATATTTTCAATAGTTGCTAGCACAAAATCAGAAAGTGGCATTTTAAAAATTCAGCATTAGATATTTTTAAATATTAAGTAAAATTAAATGAGAGGATATAGACATCTAAAATATCATATCAAGTACGATAATTCGACTACCTAAATATTACCTCTTGTAGTCTTGTGCAAGTCTTTATATCCAAATTTTCCAAAGTAGATAAATACTAAATTCATCATTCTAGTTTGGTGAATTTGGATATGAAGATTTACACACAAGAGGTAATAACAATATTTCTTCTGTGTATGTACTCATACCGCTTGTCTTAATAACCAATGAGCAATACCGTATTGAAGGACTGTATTCCCGACGATGAATGAACATTATAAGATTGAAGAGAAATCAAACTGCTTTGGAACCAATTAAAATTGAGATACATGCTAGTGTCATTATTCCTTTTGGGGTACCTTTGATGGCTATATAGGATGGGGTACATAGCGTATTCCAATAACCCCATCGCATGATCTTTTGATCCCAAACTCAATCGTGTTTCTAGAAGGAGTTATGTTATTATAAACCATCAGTTCCAAAATTTAAAACTAGTTAATAGAGGTATATGAGTAGTTTTATATCTTAACACGATCCTTCATATAAGAGTCTTTTGGGCTTGAAACATATACAATACACATGTCCACTTTATCTTATGCTAATTTAACATTTATTAGAAAAATGAGGGCAAATAAGTATCAAAACTCTGAATCATTTGATCATAAAAACTTTGATATTATATTATCAACCATCTTTTTTAAAAGTTTAAGTTGTTAGATAGAGGCATATAAATAATTTTATATTATAATATATGTGATATGAAGTTTAAATAAAACCATACCAAAAAGATAAATACTAGATTCTATATCCGATAGGTTAATTTGTAGTTCGTAAATTATTATTTAATCTAACATAAAAGTATTTTCAATTTTATTCAAATTATAATTTGAAACTAAAACTTAAACATGTTAAATGTAACTTAATGTGATTTTATTAAATATATTAAAATAAACTAAAACTTAGTTTGCATCCTTAAAACTATAATTTAAATTGTATAAATTGAAATCTGAACATATTAATCGAAAAAAAAAATCATACTACAAATAGCAAAACAAACAAAGTGATGTTGTTTGTATCATTTTTTAGAATATCTTTAAAGAGATATCCTAAAATATTGATTAAAAAAAGTTAAATTAGAATTTATTCTCAATTAATATTTAAAAGATACCTCAAAATATTTATTTAAAAATTTGCTCAAAAGTGATACAAACACTATTAAAAAAAAAATAAGTAGCCAATGATGACGCATTCTTAGCTGTGCGCTGTGGTCGCATGAGGATGTATGTGAAGATCCGCCATCATCCATTTCAAGTAGGGGTGTAAACGGGTTGGTTTTGATCAGGTTTGAGTGAAAAATAGATCTGAACCAATCAAATTTAATTGAATTAGTTTGGTTTGGACTTTAATTTTTTTTTCAACAAATCTGAACCAAACCAAACCGATTAAGATCGGATTGGTTTGGTTTGGGTCATTGGATTGAAATAAATAATAAAGAATTATATTTTTTTAAAAATTTTATACTTATAACAGCTAACAATAATGTAAAGCTTGATTATGATATACTTATTAGTGATGTAAATAGATAAATTTTTTAAATAAATATTAACAAAATGATAAAAAAAATGACTATATTACTAGAAACTTAAGTACAAAATTTTGAAATATTAGAAATTAAAAAAAAAATTAGTTGATTGGGTGATCCGGTTAGGTGTTTGAGTAATCGGATTGAAAAATCATAAATCCGAAATCGAATCAATAATAATTAGTTTGGTTTGGTTCTACCTTAAAAATGAACTGATTACCTAAATCGATCCGAACCAATTCCATTGATTTGGTTTGGATTTTTGTGTTCTTCGGATCAATCCGATCCGCTTACATCCCTAACTTTAAGCAATGACATAGCTTCCAAATGTAACCTTTAAAAAAAAAAAATCATATAAAGCCATGCACAGAATAAACTAGTTTGCTTTTGCAATTGATATTCCTAATTTGCAAAGAACAAAAGCCAAAGAAATAGGTTGACTGTAGCAATGGAACAATGACAAAGGATTACTGGAGATGAAGATGAGGATGTTAAGTATGAACTTACATATATAAAGCAGACCCTGAGTAGGCTTTGACTATGTTTTTGCTGATTGTAGGTCTATATATGATTGAATCGAAAAACATGGATCCACTACAAAAAATAAAAGGTAAGTTAAAATTATCTTTCTTGAGATTAGGTAATATTACATATCAAACTTCTCAATTTATGGAAATATCCACTAACTTCTTCTAAAATTTATGTGATAATGTATTCGATATTCTTATATTTTATGCATTGAGTATCTTTGTAAATTAATATGATACTAAGTATCTTCATAGGGATATTAGTATAAATATGACAAATAAAAAAGTGTTATATATAATATTACCTAATCTTAAGAAAAGTTAGTATTATTTACTCAATAATAAATAGATGATTTATATGCACTAAAAGATCATCCTGTTGTTCGGAGGTAGGTTACCTAGGAGGACTCCGAACCGAGATTAGGATTTCAAACTGCCCTTGATGTGATCGGCGTGTTGATGAAGTTGAGGTCCACCCCGGTAGGGGTACCTGCAAGGACTCCGACGCTTAAGTCAGTGAGTGCAGGAAGTGTATGAGAAGTAGTTAGAAGTACCTGAGGTCCGTAATAGGACTCATATATATGAGTAGGTGGTTGAGAGAAGATGGGGATATGGTTCTGCCATCGTAGGGGATAATTCGAGACGTTCATTAGCTTAGGGTTAATGGATGCGTTCGAGTTTATTGACAACACGCAAGGTGAGTACATTTCGCTGTGTTAGGAAACCGTTGTTTTTAAGTCGGGTTTGGGTCCTAGTTTGAATTTGGGCCAGAAATAAGTGTTGGACAGTAACAAATCTGACCTCTATTTGGACTTAACCCTTGGGTCGAGTTGGGCTCCTGTACTTCAGCCCGAAACACCTATATTAAGAAGTGGTATTAGACTGTAATAGTTGATGCATGTATTAATCAAAATTCAAACTTCATTAATTGGTCTAGCCGGCCCCGCACATGCAGATGGAAATGAGATGCAAGCAACGAGAAATCAATTGAAGTTGGGCTTAATCAGAGACGCAGTCAGGGGGGCTTATTTATTACTTAATAAAATACTTTAAATTTAAATCTAGGATATATAAATTGAGAGTTCTAAAATTAAAACTATATATTGAATTTATTTATTTTCAAGTTATATAAAGATATTAGATATGTATAAGGCTAACTTGATAATTTAGGATTTATGGTTTAGAATGTAGCATCTGATTTATAACAAGATGAACATTATTTCACACAATTTTTAAATATTTTTGCATCAAACTTCCAACTTACATCTATTTAGTAGTAAAAACATTTATATGTTTTTCAAAATATATGAATAAAATAATAAATTTTAAGTTAAAAAATGTGACATTAAAAATAAATCTAATTAATTTAAAATTTTTATATTAATATTATTTTGGCCTACAACACTCATCTTCTGGATCTGTCCCTAGGCTTAATGGTTATCACTTCGAGAAACTAGTATAATTAAGGATCGGGATCCAATCAATCCACACATCTCGAATTCCATCGTACTAACTTTTAGGGTGGGGGTGAAGCGACTCGATCCTTGATAATCTCTTCTTAGCTTATGCAATATTTTTTCATCTCTCCCTATTAATTAACCATTTTGTTAATAATTTCACAACGTGATCAAACATCTTAAGTATGAGTAGAAGTTCTTTGCCTGGTATTACGAATGAAACTTCTATTAACTATTTAATAAAACAAAACATTTACGTGCACGTGTGAAATGATATGGGTATAAAAGTGACAAAAACTAAATTGTAATAGTGTGTTTGGTTTATAATGTCCATATTATGATTTGATCTAACAGCAAATATACTTTTTCAGTTATGTTAAAATCATAGTTTGAGATTATAAAATTATAATAAAATATAACTTAACCTATTTTTACTAAATATATTGAAATGAACTAAAATTTAATTTGTATTCTTTAAACTATAATTTAAGTACTAAAACTAAAATCCAAACATGTTAAACATTACTCATTATATTACGAGTATTGCTTCTACTCAAGCAAAGACTTGACAGGAGATGACCTGAGGGTTTTTGCAGATAGAAATTAATTTGGCGTCAGTCCATGTTTTTTTTTTTTTTTTTTTTGCAGATAGTTATGCTTCATATTTGAAAATGGAAATGTTTTTTTTTTTAAATTTATAAAGTACTGTAAATATTGTATAGTAAACATAAAAGTATGTAGGCATAATACATACATGGAGATAAAATAAATATATTATATACATAATAATCTGCTAACAAAAATTGACATAATTGATAAAAAATAGACTCATATTTTATAAAAACGCGAGTTTAATTTTTGCTATCAATATGAGGATCGTATTAATAGGTGATTGCTTAAGTTTTTTATAAATATTCTCTAAATCCGGGAATCATATCTGACCATAATAAAATGATCAGCACTAAATTAACCTAAATTTTTACTTAATTAAAAAAAAAAAAGGGTTGTCCATAATAATGTGGGCATAACGCTTCTCATTTTGAAAGGCATGAGTCGGTAGAGATCAGCACGTGACAGTTAAATGAATGTCACAATTATCAAGTACAATTCTAATCAAGCAGATGTCCGGCACTTTGAATGGCTGTGGAATTGTTTCAAATCATTTTCTTCGCCACGCAAGCGTCAGAACAAAAAGCAAGAAAGCTGGGAAAGAGCTAGCTGTAGTAGACAGGAACCGTCACTCAAACCATCCATTTTATTTCAGTTCAGCAGTAACCATCATGAAACCATTTTCATCTTTAAAATTACTTTGTTTCATTGGTTAATCATCTTTTAAACTTGGGATAGAGACTTGGCAATACCCCATAGAAAGCAATGATAATGGTTATAGTTATAATATATTGTATAGAACAATTTTTGAAATTTAATTTTATTCATATATATATGAATAAAAATAAATTAAAACTTTTCATTGCCAACTATAATATAAAATATGCTTTCAATAAGTTTTGTATAATTAAGATTTATATGAGCCCATTGAGAAAATAATAATAATAATAATAATAATAATAATAAATCATATTTGGGTACATAAATATATGAGGCTGACAACGCTCCTGCCTAAAGAGCAATTATGACACAAGTCACCAATGCAGGGAAAGGGACATCAAAAGAATGAGAATTGAGAAATTTTTACCCTCAGATGAATTTTCCGTGCTGGACCTAGGTTGTAGTATATCTCAATTATAGTTTTTTCTTTGTTATAATTAAAGTATAACCATATCAATTCATTATTTAATGTAAAATTAATGTATCTTCTATTAAAAATCATTTTTAACTTATGTGGGATTATATTGATATTTTTATATGAATTCATATTTAACCTAATAATTTTGTACATAATCTTAGTTTTTTTATGTAAAAAGCTTAAAATACGGAGAGAAATTTCTCATTTTAAAGTATCAATAATTAAAATAATTTAATCTATCGTCGGATAGAAAATCTATCAACCTCATTTGTTTTCGCCCTAATTTATTGGTCGGCAAAACGTACAACAGCCCGAAGTCCAAAATTGGAAGTAAGCCAGCTGATTCAACGACACCGCCATTCCACAACCTATAAATGATGTCGGCAATAAAGGAAATTTGAGTAGTGATGACAATTCCGAACTTTCTTTATACTTGTTTCTATACATATTTTAAAGTTGACTTGTACATGATAGAATCCCAAAAAAAAAAAAATTGTAATTATGAGACTTAAATATTATACAGTAAGGATTTGTAGAAACAAAACCTCATGATTAGTCTTTTTTAAGGGGAATTGTAATTTCAAGTAAATTTTATTTATCATATTAAGAATCTAAATTTTAAAATCATAACTTAAAAATATTTTATTAATTATATTAGTCTTAGCCTAAAATTTTATGAAAAAATATCAAGGATAAAAAAATTTATAAATATAATTTTGTTTAGAATTGTTTTTAAGCTCATCATTAATATTAACAAAACATATACGTGACTTGGGGCGAGTCATCCCCCGATCTAAACTTTATTTAACGAAAAAAACAAACAGTTAGCAAAACATGAGACCCCATGGGAGACTGATAAAAAGCAAAATGGGCCCGCTGCAAGTGGCTCGAATTTTTCATTTAAGATGTAATATTTGAACAACTTAATTGAATATTATAGGACTTGTACATTAAAATATACTAATAATTTTTCTTTTTAATTTGCTTATTATTTATTTCAAATATCTAAAAATATGTCTAATAATAATGTAAGAAAATATTTATATGATAAAGGAAAGAGGTATTTAGAGGGTTTTATCTTACCCTTATTTGCGAGTATAAAATAGATAAGGGAAAGGAAAATGAGGTCTGTAATATATTTTATAATTTTACTTTTTATTACCATAATTGAATTTAATTAATATATTTTATAAAATAGATAAAAATAATATTTTAATAAAGATAAGATAGTAAATGATATTAAAATCTCAATATAAACAACTCAATTTAGAGGAACCATGAAATAAAGATAATGGAAGGCTTTGAGGGATTAATAAAACCCTCAAAAGTCTTTCCTTTCTGAAAAATAAAACTTGTAAACAAGGTTAAAACCCTATAAACCTTTCACTTTTTATCACTTTGCCTTCTAAATCGAACTCATGGCACACCCTTAGTGAAAGATAAATGGTAATACACATGTAACACATAATATTTTTTCTTTTGGTAAAATCATGAGGTATCCCTACAGATTTGATTTATTTAAATCGCCTATAAAACTAATTCTCATTCATTTGCAAGAATATAAGAGTTATACGATCTCCTTACAAAAATTACCTTCTTAGTATTTGAACTCATGTTTTCCTTCAGGAGGGTCAACATTATTTACTACTTCAACCAACTCTTTCTCAATAACTCTGAATTAGTTGCCCAAGATAGATAAGAAAAAGAAAAAGAACTTTCACAAATCACCTTAATAGTCCATTTGTTAGGATCTGTGCTTATAGATATTGTACCATTACCATTACCATTATACAGTCGCTTTGCGAGCCTGCTTGCATAGAGTTTGTTGTTTAAGGGTGTTTGCTTGTACTTCGGCGCTCCAGGAAATGGCCTACTATTTTGGTGGCAACAAAATTTCAGGTTCTAATGGTGGGCTTTGGCCCAAGTTTGTGACCAGAGTTGATTTTGGGTTAAATTTATAAGTCAGAGTAATTTGGGTTTTTTAAATTGCTTCAGGGTTTAAATTTTGCAAAATAGGCCGAGGCTGGGGCATTTTCTTTTTCTTTTTAAATTCTTGTTTGATGTAATTTTTTGGGTAAGCCTATCAGGTGTCTTTTGTTGGAGGCGTATAAAGAATGGTTTAGTTAAGTTCAACAAGACTTGAACCATACCCGATTTTTTGCCTAGAATATTTACTTGAACTTATACTCAACTTAATAATGACCTGAATAATGACTAGATCAAGTTAGGTTAACTTGACATTTAGATGATATACACATATTTAAACATTATGAACAATAAAATCATCAAACTTAAGTAAGAAATAAAACTCAAAAAATATATTTTATTATGCATATTTCAAAACTAATTATATCAATATAAAAATGACATCATGTTGTATAAAATATATTAATTGAAGTATAAAATTTATATAATATATCAATAAGCTTTTAAAAGATACTTCTAAATCTTTTAAAAACTTATGTGACTTTGGGACGAGCTAAACCTACTTGAAATATGACATAAATTCAATCCGAAAAATATATCAGATCAAAATTTTTAAATTCAATGTAATAAGTTTTGGGTTGAGACAAGTTATTAGGCTAGGTTGGATGCCGATCATTCGTATCTCGAGCTAATCCTCAGGTGTGAGACTTATTCAATATACTTGGTTCTAGTGACAAGGTAGTTTTAGTAAGTTATTAACAAAAGAAAAAGTAAACAAAAACATTAGAAGAAATAATAAAAAAAATTATAACCATATTATTTCTTTTTTCTATTAAGACACAGAAGCCAGCTAATCTGAATGAGTTTCACTCGAATTGAAATTCTGATTATTTAGTCCAAGGCAAAAGAAATTTACCTTTCTAGCAAGACTAATGGAATATGAGGATCATAAAAGTTCAGGATCATATTTTTCTGAGTCAAATTATTTTATTTCTCAGATATATCTATGGATTTAAAAAATTTTGAAAAGTTATAACTACCACTTTAGTATGAAGATTCGCCAGGGCTCTATAATCTATCCAGTAGACTTTGTAGTCATGTGACCTGATAAAATAACAATAATAATAAATTTACAACGAGGATTTTCAATTAAAGTGAATATATAAATTTATTTAGGAAAAAACTTGGATAAAATTCCTTCTTTGCTTGAACTTCTATTTTTCATTAAGAAATAACAAGTGTAATTCAAATGTAACAAAATAAAAAATAAAAAAGAAATACACATGTTATGCTTTTATTAGGGAACAACACAATCATATCTAAAAAAATTTATTTTTCTCCTATTGTTTAATTATAAAGTCTTGTTAATTAAAGCATTCGTATTTTTTTATCAAACTATTTAAATTATTTAAAGAATAAACTATTAAATATTAAATACTAATAATTTCTACAATTGAGCCCATATGGTTGTCTTCTGCATATTTTATTGAGTTTAAGATGTCTTGTGTTTAACTCTCATTACCCCTCTTTCTGCCTTCGTAAAAAAAAAATCTATTAATTTCTATTTTTATTTCTCAATAATCAATAGCAAATTCATTATTAAGTTTAAAAATAATAATCTTTTAGCTCTTTCAAAATAAAGTGTATAATAAGAAGTTGGGATTCCATTTATTTGGTAATTGGAAGAGTTTATTCGTTCAAGAACTACTTAATCGAAAAAATTTATGATAATTATATTAAAATGGGATAAAGTTTATTAAGGATGAACTATTTAAAAGGATCAAGCTATTAAGTAAAGACTTACAGTTTGAAACATAAAAGTGATGATGATAAAAGTGTTAAGCCAATGAGAGTTGGGTCAATTGGCAAGGATTGATTTTGTATTTCATAAGAGCGCAAGTTCAAGTCCTGCTGATACACGAATTTTTTTTTGTGAATAATCTTATAAGTTTCCAGTGAGTACTCTATAAGTTCTACAGCTTTGTCTTGATCTTGGTAGGATAATCAACATTAAACTCACCTACACTTTTGTTTATTAAAAAAAAAAGGTAAATATATACTTTAGTTGCTAAAATTTTTTTATTTTAATACTTTGATCCTTAAAAGATTATACATATACACTTTATTCCTCCAAAAAAAATCACATTATATCACACTAGTCCTTTTGTTTGATAATTTTGGCCAATTAATTTCATATTAGATATAACATGAGATTTGGCAGAAAAAAGTTAACGAGAAGTCTAAATTCTTACAATATATTTTAATTTTAGATATTAAAATGTTAGCAAATTTTTATTTTAGGAACTATTTTGTTATATTTTTATTTTTTCAGGGAGTAAAGTGTATATTATCTAAAAAAAGTGTATGTTAAGTATTTGATCGTAAAAACTTTTATATCACGTTAAGATTCCTTAAAGCTTAAATTAATAATTATTTAAAAGTCTGTCACTAAGAGTACTCTAGTGATATGAGATTTGAATAGTTTATACAAGGTTTTAAATTCAAACCTAATTGACATTAGTGTATAAAAAATATATATATAGTTAAAAGTGACTGTTTTATAAATAACGGGTTTTTAGATTTTTTTCCCCTATTTTCCTTTTAAAACTATTATATATATATATATATATATTACGTAAATATCTAATATTTTATTACCATATTAACTAAAATATTTGACTACTATATTTATTATTTTAAATATCTCACTATAATGACATATGATTGAATAATAATATTGTAAAATTCTTTTATATTGACATTATATTGAAATTATATACATGAAAAAAAGGAATCTGCCTAAAATGAATGGCATATACGGATAAAATTTAATATATAAAAGATTCTTATTATAAAGGTCTAATATTTACAAACAATGTCTATCAGGAAAAAAGAATATTTTCAAACAATTATACGAATATATGTAACATTTCAGGCCATCTTACGCAGGGAAACGAAGGGAAACATTTGCTTTTGTGTTTTTTGTTTTGTGGGGGGAATTGATTGATAACAAGACATCACCGAAGGATTAAGGCCCCATTTGACTGTGGGCGCGTGACATGTTGTGTTGGCTTGCACCTTAATTAGTGTGCAAGCCAACACAATTGAAAGATGTCGTTAACTATCAGGAGTTCTATGGCACAGAATTTTTATAATAAAAAATTTAAGAAACTAAAAGTCTAATGCCTCAGTAAAAATAAAATAAAATAAAATACAGTGAACCACCAAGCAAAATTACTGTCTACCAAAAAAAAAACGAAGCAAAATTACTATAAATTATATTTAGAGAAGTCTCTTTTGTGGGTATTGTAATTATTCGTCAAAGTTTACTTTTAATATGGTGTTCGAAAATTATTTTAAAATGGGATCAAGTTATTAAGGACTAACTTTTCAAAAAAAGGGGAAAAAAAACTTACTTGTTAAGTAAAGACTTTTGACTTGAAGTATGAAAAATGCACCTAGTTATTTTTCCTTTTACTAAATTCAGATTTTTATTCGTAAGAACAAGGTTGGTCAAAATTGAATTATTAATCACTTGACTGATAAAAATTTTCATATTAACTCCAAAATTAATTCTTAAAAAGTTTGAACTATAAAGCAAATGCTTACTGTTGATTTTACATCTAACAAATTTAAGAAGATTTTTCTTGTAAATATCTTCTCAAAACAATCACAAAAACAGTACCACACGTAAATTTAGGGGTACTGCTATATGTAATATTTTTTCTAGACATCATTTGAATGCCTAAAGATTTATGTATTAGTAACTTACGATGTCAATTGTGTTATTGGTAAACTTGATTACGGAGAATTGTGTATTAATAACTAAAAATCAATGTACAAATTATTGGTGATTTCAGTTACATTCTTAGTTAATTTGATAAGGTGGCATGATAAATTCAAAAAATTTATATCACATCCATCGTAAATATAACTAAAATCTCTAATTATTTATAATTAATTTTCAAATTTTTTTTTTTTATGTTTGTGATATCAAGGCTTGAACCTATGATCTCATATATATTACTTAAACCTCTTACTATTAGCCTACTCCTTGTAACTTAATCAATTCTTAAATGTCTAAAATACAGATTTAAAAAATATTTTCTGATAAATTTACATGGAAATTAAAATCAACTCTGTCTAAAATGAATGGCCATTCGTGGACACAATTTAATAATATAAAAGATTCTAATAATAAAAATATAATATTAAAAAATTGAATGTAGCATTTCAAGCCAACTTATGAAGGAATATAAGGGAACTTGATTAGAAGGTAAATTGACTGATAACAAATCAACAAGACATCACCATTAAGCATAAAAGGCCCCCATTTGACTATGCGCGCGGGTGATAAAGACATGATATTTGTTTCTTGATTATCTTTAATTAGATTTTACTTCTCGCCAGAATAAATTTAGTTTGTTATATATAAATTCTCACGAAATTTTTTCATAGAAATAATTCGATCAATTATGCCAAAATATAGTGTAAAACTGACCCTACCTTTTTTTTTCCCTTTCGATTCGAGCCCACCTAATTAACAACAATAAATGGAAGAATACTTACAGCAATATTTTATTAATCATTGCATGTTTTATGACCATGAAAAAAATTATTGCCATTATACTAAGATTTGTTGTCAGAAGATGATTTTTCTTATAAATTTAATATATTAAACATGTAAAATCTTTTTAGGCCATAAAAAAAATAAAGGTAGAGATTCTATATAATTTGAGTAATTAGTAAAAATGTATCTATTGTTGATTAAATTTAAATTATAATAGATCTTATCCTATTAAAATTAAAGAGTGAAAACATGTTCACATTCAATACAAGTTTAATTTAAAGAAGCTTTTTCTTACCTACGTTGCTACTTAGTGAAAACTCTTCACCTACACAAAAGCATATTGGCTATTGGTTATTTTATAAAGAATTCAATTTTAATAAATTATTGATATTAAATAGTTCTATTATTCAATAATGTGCTAAAATATCATATGACAAATATAATATTTCATGTAATTATTAACATAATCAAATTTAAAAATTATCAACAAATGAAATAATAATAGAGTTTCATTTAGGTGCACTGACAGTATAAAATTTTTTTACACTGTCATCCAATCAAAATCTTCCATTTGCATGACCATTCAAGTAGTGGATGGTTGTATCAATAGTTTTGTTGATGTGGCAATTTATAATTGAATATCTGTATAAAATTTTTTTACACTAACACTGCATTCAAATTAAATCTATAATAATATAAAAATTTATATTAATAACACATTAAAAATGAACTCTTCTATAAGTAAAGCTACTACGGTCACGATTATTGTTCACAAACGGTCATAATTGTTCGTTGCACACGTGATTGATTTTGTTACCGTTTAACTATCTTTACGGCGAAAGTAGTTGGATTATTGAAGTCATTAGGTTTATTTTAATTTAATAAATATATTTGCACGTTATTTTGTTTGAACAATGTTATATTTCCTATTAAACCCTTTACCGGGAAAAAAAACATTTCTTTATAAATTCTTCGACATTTAGTACACTTTAATGAAATCTTATAATTAATTACTTCTCAACGTGTTACATCTGATAATTTAATTTAATAATATATATCGTCTATAGGCTATAGATGTATATGCTCCTACAAAAGAAACCTAGAGAGCCCCACTTTATCGCCTGTTTGCTTGACATCTTTCGCATTCTGCTCTCTATACTCTTTCATAGTGAATTTCCTGTACAAAGCTGGCTTGGAATGGCTTTGTATTGCTGCCTCCTCGGAGGGGCAATAGAAAAATGCCATAGAAAACCTCTCAACCTTTTCAGCAACAACCACTCGGTGTTTTATACTTTTGTAAACGCCATTGCTCCATGCCTACACATTAAAGGACACATATGTAAAAAATCTTTGAGAAGACCTATTTAGTCAACCAAGCAAATTAAATTATTGAAGATATATACTCCATCTATTTTAATATATATGTTAATTTAATCAAAAAGTATATTTAAAAATTAATATATCTAGATAAAATTATATCCAGATATTTGATTCTCAAATGTATCACTTTGATTAAACTAACAAATATATTGAAACGAAGGACGTATAATTTAGTAAGACTGATTTTAGTCAACCATTTTCCTGGCACTGGCGATTAACCTTTTGAGTGGTGCTTAATTAAAGAAACTTTGGCAAAAGCTTAAAGCAGCATGTACTTAGTTTGTGTGTTTTTTTCAATCTTTATTTAACACTAATTACGTCATGGTCTTTTGACGTATTCATTCTATTGGGGACTATCCGGATTATTTTTCAAGCATTTGGTCCATTGAGGTCTGATGACCATTTGGAGGTTTTAAACATAATGGAGTGCTAATAACTGGTAATGAAAGCATACATAATGGACATTATTATGACACGCCTTCTCTGAGTAATCATAGTCCTTTTGAAAATAATTATATACCAATACCACTTAAATAATTTTAATTTACAAATCACGAACAACCCATTTGAGTGTTGTGTCAATCGTGTCGAAGTATTCATGTGACACACTAATGATACGTGCCTCTGTATGTTCAATTTAAAAATTGTTTTTTATCTACTTGAACTTGACATGATATAACATAAACGAGGTTAAAATTTGAAAAAGAAAATAATATATAAATTTTTAATTTATTTTAAATTTTCAAACAAATTTTCATATTGAACAAAGAAAATAAGATATGAAAAAACCTTACATATACAATTTTTAGAATATAGTGTGTCTTCAATATCTATATCACGTCGTGTCATGTTTCCGTGCCGTGTTGTTTCACGAATCCTTTGTCATTATCAGAGTTACATAGATATTAATTAACTGCATGATGAAATAGCCATTTACAAGATTCATATAGAATACTGAGACCAAATGAAGAGGTATATCACCTGAAATAGATCGCCAATATTAACAACTAGAGCTCCTGGATTAGGCTTGACACCAAACCATTTTCCATCTTTCATCAATTGCAATCCCCCAACTTGGTCCTGATATACGATGCTAAGAAAACTAGTGTCACTGTGAGGCAACAGGCCATACACCTTTGAAGGTATTGGACATGGAGGATATCTATTCAATCGAATAATAGAACTTTCTGGAAAGCAATTTTCTCGGAAATAATTGGATTTCATATTCAGTTTGCTGGCCAGAATTTCTGCTAAGCTTTCGGCAAGTGGGGCTATTGATGCTGCAAAAGCTTCAATGCTTGATCTAAATTTAAAAATGTACTTTTTTTCGGTAAGTTAAGTCAAAACACTTAAGCATATACTAACATAACAAAGGCATTGAAAAGCGTGGTCAAAAGTTCACGGCTTAATGTCATGAAAGTATTTCGAAATATGTCTAACAATCAAAGAGAAAAAGAAGTTATAACTGATGTCCTAAAACATTTTTACCTGAATTTATTATTTTGAAAGAGATACATGAACTATGAAAAAGTGACGGGGAAGCATGGCACATGTCATGCTTTACTCAATGACCTTGTATTATATATATAAGCTAGTTATAACAACCTAAAAAGTGACAAGAAGCATGTCACAGTCATGCTTCACTTATTGATCTTGCTTTCATTAGCTTAGTTATATACGCTAACTATAATAACCTTGTAATTCCTCATGTCTCTTTTTTTGTATCTTTTGTTATATTAAATTAAGAGATGGGCTCAAGAGGGGGATGGTTATCCATGTTACCATGTAAATCTATTCTATAAATTTTTGCTTCTAATTCTTAATTGAATTACCTTCCTTTACTTTTTTTTAACTCTTGACATTATATTATGTCGCACATCTTTTATGTCATTGCAATCAATGGGGGATGGTTATCCACACAGAGAGTTAGGTTGCTAGCCACCCACTAGAGTAATGAACTAGTCATAAGGGACTTGATAGTCATAATAACAAGTTAAAACATCCATGTCCCATTACATCTAAACAAAAAAGTTAAAATGTTAGTATTTTCATTTCAATTTATCTGTCTATTTGGATAATTTGGTACATTTTTAAATTAATGTACACTGATTTAAAAATATATTAAATTATCCAAATAGACAAATAAATTGAAATGGAGGGAGTAATTTATTGGCTAATAAGTGATCAAATGGTAAATAAATTGCTTTTACATCCCTACATATACAGGCAATTTACATGCTTCAAAGCTTAAAGTTTAAACACGTATTATGTAGCTAAGTGCAGAAACAAAAAAAATATATATATATACCTGAGACTTTTGTGCTGGTCCATCCTTGATATATCTCCCAGATAAAAATGAAAGGCTTCTGACCATAACAGTTGCCTCAGATTTGTGGCAGATGGGTTCCCCCACCTGTATGTTTTGGCAGGTAAACCAAAGAAAACTTCTGATGAAGACTTCTTCACAAAGGGCTGATAGAACAGTTTCATTTGCTCAAACTGCATGCTCTCAAGAAGCTCCTGTGAAACCCCATGATTAACAACCAGAAAGAAACCCCATTCCCTAGCAGCCTCAGTGATTTCCTCCATGCACTCATCTCTCTCAGGGTGCTCAAGATTCAACCGTTGAAGATCAATTAAAGGTAGCTCACAGTTCTCCACCACTGAGCAGGAGTCACTGTTTGAGTCCGCAAGGTGTTTCTGCAGAAGGGTTTTGTAGGTCTCTAGGAATGGAGGTTCATAATCCATATGGGAGCTATGTAGGAAGCTGTGGGATAATTGATTCACAAGCATATGAAATTGAATCAGTTATATATTGTATACATGTGCTACAACTTCAAGAAACAGCCTTGCCGCTTGCCATGCAAGCACACAATTAATGCTAATTAATTGTCACAACTAATGACTGTCCATTAAACATCTATGCTAATTAATGGAAATAACTTGGATTTTTCCATGAGCCATTCGGATTATATAAGATTTCTTTACCAAGAATTTGTGGGGGCTGCCGCCATAGTTGGCAAGTAGAGGAAATAAAGTCAGCCAGTGCTGTCTCGTCTGTGTTCCTATAATTCAATTTAGTATAATTTGGGACTGCCGCTTAGGCCATTAATTTAATTTGGAAACAAATTAAGGGTCAAAATCCCCAGATTCTACAGTGTGATGAGAATCCTAAATCAAAGCGGCCATGCAATAAATTTTATGAATAGAAAATAAATCAGCAGACTGTTAATTTCGTTCAATTAATTCTTCAGCAAACTGTATTGTTTTGGAGGACTTAAATTAGTCTGTGAAACATTTGAGCACAAAGCTTACATATTGATGAGGTGATCCCGTTTTAGCTCAATGCTGTATTATCAAGGTTCATAGAAGATTAAGGAAAAGTCATGCTGAAAAATTTAATTTCCCAGTAGTTATAAGTGCTAGCTACCGCTGTTGACCTAGTTTCAATGCTAGCTGTATATATGGAGTTTTACCTATCTTCAAGATGGCGATTGTTAAACATGATCCTGTTTATATGCCTCCACTTGCAAGTTAATCTTTTAAGAAAGATACTCCATTTGATTCATAATAACTATTGTTTTAAAAATTTGGTATATCCTTAAATCAATATATCTGAATATAATTATATTTAGATACATTGACTTAAGAATATATTAAATTTTCAAAGTGACAATTCTTACAAACCGAATGGAGTAAGTGATAACATAGTATTAAATATAAAGCTATTAAAGTCTCTATAACCAAATCACAATTTAATCTTTGTTGTCGCTCATACTTTTAAATAAAAAAAAAAGCTAAATATAAAACTAAGTTTATGCATTGCTTACATTTTAAGTCTAATTAGCTCTTAATTAGGTGTGGAGATATGATAAATACAAAGTTCTTATGTATCTTTATCAACAAGTTTGAAATTTTAGAGAAGAAATGGTTCATGCTAAGGATAAATTTTATTTGGAGTTGAGAAGAAATATGTATTTCTATATAACTAAGGATCATGCTATCTAAAAATTCAACGATAATGAGCTTGAAAGGCTATTATAAACGTCATAACAAATATACAAGATGATAAAGCACAAAACAATGCCCCAAGATAAAAATTTCACCTCTGCTTGAGTTTGGAATGATGATTATGGCATTTCAACCCGCTTCATAGCTTTCAAGTGTAACCTCAAAGTAATAAATCTTGGGAATAGAAAACACTACATAGAAGATGTAAATGTAAAAGGAATAGAAGGATCCTTTGGTAGCTTATAAGAATTGATAGTTGAGTACTGAGACTCGACTCTCATGAGAAGAAGAACAGTGGACTGGTGTGAATAACTAAAATGAGAATGTAATTGCACTTGCATACAATATTTATAGGCATCAATCCGAGAAGCTTGGAATCGCACTATAATTAAATTGAAGCATATGGCTAAAGAAGAGAACACGCGGCCAAGCATAGCATCAGAAAAGAGGGGACACACAAAATGCAACTACAACATACGAAATCATTGGCACGCGACCTGTAGATGATTTTGAATAAAGCGTCAAGATACTTCCAGTTTCGTCGAACTAAAGAGAATTCCAGTTCTTCAACTATTTTTATAATCATAAAACACTGTAGTAAAGTTTGGTGAAAAAGTTGTCAATCAGCAAATAATGAATGAATTATGTGAAATATTATCTATACCATTTTTTGGAAATTTTTGAAGGGATAGTTCTTTGAGAACGAATTTTAATTTGTCTCTCAACCAATATTCAAGCAATATTTCAGGATATTTATTTAAAAATACCTAAAAAAGTGATATAAATAATATTACCATGAATTATACATCATATAGTTCGTTTAAAAACTTTAAAGGATTGTGTGCCTTAAATAACCGGCAAGCACCAAGGATGTTGAACTAGTAAAGTAAAATTATATATAATCTTCCCACCAAAAAAAAAAATTATATAAAATCACTCTATTAAAAATGCTTAACTTGTGTTATAATAACTTCAGAGGTAATATAAAAAATAAGATATAATTATTGATAATTAAAAATGTTTTATATTGACAACCTATTAAAATTAATTTGATATGATAAAGAATGTTATCCAATATATATATATATATATATATATATATATATATATATATATATATATATATATATATATATATATATATATCCTTTTTATAATATAAATTGTGTGAGTTTCCACTATTAGGCAGTTTATTCTCTACTAACAAGAAGCAGGCAAGCAGCTTTGAAGAAAAAAGATACTTGGATCAATGTTATCACAAGGCTTCAACCTCTATTGTTCTCATCCGAAAGGTTCCAACCAGCATTACGAATTCATATGATGCACCTACAAGATGGGTTGTATCATGTTACACCAGAGACGAAGGGGTTGCATCACATCGCATTAGAGAGGAAGGGCTACATCGCGTCACTTTAATATTACTTGTGAATTGTAGTTGTATTAAGTTATGAAATTTGTGTTATTTTAGGACTCAATATAACTTAAAATACTTAAATATTCGTAAAAATAAGTACCGGTACTATTTTTAAGTTATTTTCTTTATAGTATGTAATATTTGTGCTTTTATGGCGCTTTGCTTTTACAAAACTCTAAGCATTTTTGGTAAAATCTCATTTTTTATAACCTTGATTTGGACAAGTAAATTTTATATAAATTTCTAATAACATTTTTCAAATAAGTAAAATAAATTCAGCCTGAAAATATAAATATATTTTAAATATATAGTCTTTACTAATGTCATCTATGATGAATAAAATCTTTGATAAATTTTACATACTATATTTTTCTTTCCCTGTCAATGGCTAATGCTTTTTTCTGTGGTGTTGCTGTATTCAAAACATTTGTGAAAGCAACTTTTTCCATCTTTTAATCACTCTTGATTCTAGATTTGGGGAATGTTTGTTTGTGATTTTTTTTAGGTAAAAAATAATTTTTTAATTAAAAAAGTTATTTTTTATATATTTGGATATTTTTTTATAAATAATCAGATTTTTTAAAAAATATATTTTCAATTTTTTTTAAAACTGAAAAGAATAATATATGAAAACAATTAATTTTTAATTTTTTTAATTATATATAAAATTTAAATTTTATAATCAATTTTTTTAAAAATAAAAATAAATGCAATCTTATTTTCAGGGCCGTGTCCATGACTTTTCTCTTTCATCCTGTGGTCTCAAAAATTATTTTTCTCTGCCTTAATTATCTTTATTTTGGGTTATGCCACTTTTCTTTGGCAAAACTTCTTTCCCATGGCGAGCAAGTGACAAGGGATCGCCGCTCGTTCACACCTACAAGCATTTACTAAGTCAACGAACAGCCGATTGGATAAAGTTTAGCCACGATTGAAATTGGAGAAATGATATGTACCATAATCTTAGATATTATTTAGATATTTAAGAATCAATGTATTTATAATTAGATATTTTAATAAGTTTAATTGGTATGTATTGACAGTGTAAAATAATTTTATATTATTAATTAATAAAAATAGGAGAAAATAAAAAATTATGGTAGATCCCTCATTATAATGGGTAGTTATTTGTATGAGTTGACACTTTTCACTATTTTTATTAGCTGACAGTATAAAATTATTTTATATTATTAATATATTTAAATTAAATTTTATTTTAATTACTATTTTTAAATGTGGTAGCTATATATGATAAGATAATTAATAATAAATATAAAATCTTTTCACTAAATTTACTTTAAACATAACTTAAATTCGCAAACACATAATTTTTCATATTTTTTATAGACATATTCATAAAAAATGTAAGTAAAATTATCATTTATTTATACATAATTCTTTAAGTATCTAAATAATGGCAAAAAAAAAAATATTCAATTAACAATACTACAAAAGTTAAGCTGTCCCAAACTTCCACCAAATGTAATAAGAGTCCTGCTAGGATGACAGGGTTACTCGTCCTCGAGGAAAGAAAAGTAGAAAACACTGTCGTCTAGTTAATTTTTCAAAGTGAAAAGAAAGTGAATAGTTATGTGAGACCCATGTACCTACCTTATCGGGAATACACATGAGACAAGGGACTCGGGTGTATGATTTTCCTGTATATATATGGACAAAATTAATAGAAAAATTAATGGAAAAAATCTAACGTTACTTATAAAAGAATTTAATTTTACAACTATCTTAAAAAGTTACAAAAATGGATAATATATAACTAGTTAATAGTGTAAAACACTTTATACTAATAATATGTTAAAATTAATATTTTATTAAAAATTACCTTGATGTGATTAAATGAGCTATAAAATAAAAATTATTTCAATAATTGATTATATGATAAAATTAATATTATATTTGGGTGTATTAATTAAAAAATAATTTTAAAATAATGTGTTTTATTTAGATTATATGAAAAAATATTTTTATAGTAAATTATTAAAAATAATATGAAATAGTTTTTTTGATTTTATATAAAATTTTATACTTAGGGTTAATTTTGTGAAAATATTATAACTTTAAAATAAATGTTTTTTGAATTTTTTTTAAATATAACAAAAAGTTGAAGATTAATTATATTAAACTTTAACAATATTTACCTAACGTACCAGATGATATTAAAAACAATTTAATAAAAAAAAGATGCTTAAAAAAAAAATCTATGTTTCCCAAACATAGATTAAATGAGGGCTATTGATGAGAAAGAATGAGGAAAAAAAAAGACGGTAATAAATTGGTTTGCGAAGTTTATGTAACACATACTTTGACATAAATGTCACGGTTAAGAATATATTTTTTAAAGTTAGATATGACAAAAAAAATTACTAAAGATATAATTCTTAAAACTATTAAACAAAAATTTTAAGATAGTTTTATAAAAAGAATATCATAAAGAGATATGTAAAAGAAACAAAAATGCAAAATCTTAAAGTCTGTTTTGTTTTTTAAAAAATTTATATTTTATTTCTTATTTTTAATTTTAATTGTAAAAATACTACTTTATTTTTATATTTAGAATTTTGTAAAGAAAATAGTAAGAATAAAAAATGTTGGTTTCACTATTTTCTTAAAAAGTCCTAAAAATAGGAAATAAAATAAAAATAAGATAATAATTTTATAAATAATATTAAAAATAAGAAAAAAATAGAAAAAGTCTTTTTCAAACTAAAAAATCCCTTGCATTTCTTAGTATCTTTAATGCTACAAGACAACGTTCTTAGTCGTAATATTTTTTTTATTCGAGTTAGTACATAATTTAATTCTTGAGACATTTTTTTTGTACATTTGGTCTCTCAAAATTTTTTATTTACAAAATTGCTCTCGAATTTTTGTAAGTAATAGTAAATTAGTTTTGTTATTATTAATTGGTCACTTATTTTTAAAAAATTTCTAATATAAGTATACATGTGAAATATTAAAAAAGAGAGACGTTTATATATATTTTTTGGTCAAAACGTTTATATTTCTTTTGACTAAAATAGTCTATTAGATTCTAATTTATTATATTTTAATCAATTTGACTTGAGCTGATCGTTGACCCACTTTAAAGATAAAAGTCTTCTAATATTATCTTTTTTCATAAATAAAAATAAAACCCATAATATTGTTTAAAGAAAAAAAATACTAAATCACTTAAATTAATCAACTACGTGTATATTTGATATGTCAACAAAATAATTAAATGTTTAAAAAATATTATAAATTTTTTTAAAAAAAGAAACAAAAAAGGTGGCCACTAATGGAGGAGAACGATAGTTCTTTCTCTATTAAAGAAATACTCGTCAAAACAGCAAAAAAATGGACCCCCCCCGGGGAAAAACCAAAAAAGAAATGGTAGGTAAGCATCTAAACTCTGGTTAAGTATGTTAAGCTTTCATATATATATATATATATATATATATATATCAAACTTTTAAATAGTAATTGTGAAAATTAAATATGTTTATTAATATTATAATATATAATTGAATATTTATGTAAAAAAAATTTGTAAGAAATGTGCCTTATATATGTGTTAAAAGAAGAAGTAATGTTCATCATTATTTTAATTATTTTAATAATTAATGATTTTAATATTTTAAAATAATAGCTACATCTATTTTAATTTAATAATTTTTATTTTAACTTTCTCAACGTATGTTTATAAAACATTTATTGAAAGAATAGTTAAGCCTTAAAAGGGAAAAAAAAAAACAAATTATTGGCCTCCAAATTTGGAAAGGTTTGTTTGCTTTGCGTATGAGGCCCCATAGAATCCAGCGCTCGTATGATGCCACGACGGGGGGATTCCTCAGAACCATGATTTTGCGGAAGTCGGCAACAAAAAGTGTGACGTGAAATAGCAGTGCTTTCTAATAATTCACAATAATTCAACTCATGAAACATATCAACTATTATATCATGATGTACTCGTTCTATCAACACATCAACTCATACATCATGCTAGTTTCTTTGTTTTCTTTTTCTTGCCTTCAATTTTTATTAGTGATTATTGATTTTCATAAGAATTAGAAAACATTGAATGAAAGTACTATTGGATATTAACAAATAACGTAAATATAATTTGTGTAAAGTTATTATTTAGAAACTATCTAGACATTGCATGTGTTTTTTTTTTTTTGAGAGCCACCAACCCACTCACTTCACATAGGTCCCCCGCTGAATATTAATACATCAGTTGAATCTACACTTTTTATTTATTTATTTATTTTGCCTTTTGAACTGGGAATCTACACTTTCTTTTGGGAAGGATCTTCGGCGGAGCTGCAGCAAATTAATTTTTTATGATGGTCATAGTGCTCTATTTCTTTGCAGATTAGATTAAATGATTAGATCTTACAGTAAAATTTAATTTAAATTTCATTTTATATATTTTTGTATTTTAATTTCGGATATTTTAATATTGAAAATTATATTTTAGTTATTTAAATTTTAGTTTCTATGATTTTTGTTTATACAGGTATTAATTTTTTTAAGAATTAGTATTTTATAGTTTAAAAATTTTAAGAGTTAGTGAAATTAAATTGATAAAGTTATAAGAAACAAAATCTGCAAAAATTTATTATAAGAATCAAAATCTAAGTAGGATAAAATTATAAAAACTAACAATTCAATTTAGGATTTAATTTAACTCTTGTTTTTTCGTTACATTCTTTCTTTTTGTTCTTAAATACCAAAAAACGAAAAAAAAATAAAATAAAGATATGTACCTGAAGCGAAATGTACCACTTCGAAGTTATCTTAGTTGATTAAAAGCATTAATATTACTAAATTAAATTTTTATTAAATTTGATTTATTTTCAAAATATAACTACACGTTATAGGTAAATAAATTAGAAAGGTATTCATTATTTAGTTTTAATTCATCAAAAATTTATAAATACAAGGGACAAATATGAAAAGAGCTACTCTATACAACAAAAATTGCATCATTATATTATCATGACTTTTACTTTTTCTGCATATGAAAAAAAAAAAACTCATCTTTAATAATCATAGTAACAGTTCCAATTTTAATCTTAAAAAAAATTACTATTCTTGTTGTTTGAATAAAAAAAATTGACGATAATTCTTAACAATCGTTTCTCTAACTTGATGAAGGCAATGAAATGTCCAGAGTCACTGCTGGTGTTGCAACAGGATTTAGTCGAAGTTTTATAATTAATATATATCTCGCTTGCTATTTACTGACGACTCAAAAACTTTATTACAAGGTATGCAAAGTTTCATCAAGCACACATAGCACTAGAAAGATACCCGAAGCTTAAAGATGAAAATGAAATAACAAAAGTCACGTGGTATAAAAAATTACATTGCAAAATAGAATGTCACTCGTCATCCTTGTATGGATACTCTTCTGGAACTTGCTTGAGAAGTTTTACTTGCAAATCAAATACATCATCGCCACGGAGCATATCTCGGACCCATGTCACCTCAGTCTTCATTGACACCTGAATATGGATGTGTAGGAAGCAAAATGACAAAAAAAAGAGAATCAAGCATATTTCATATGCTACAGAGAACAAATTTTAAGCTTCATGAAGATACCCAAAATGTGCTACGATATAAGGAAACTGCATATTGCATGTCATCCTTCATTTTCCGCCAGGACAATGAATTATCTTCTAGTTATTTACTAGTTTGTTTCCCAAATAAATTAGATAGAGTTCAGTGATGAATTTTAAAGGGTTCTACTCTAGAAAAGCTAAAGTTGCCCAAAATATGAAACTTTCTCAAGGTAAGAACAGAAACTCACCATCTCTAGAGCTCCTCTAACGACCCCACTTAAGATGTTGCAATAGTGTAGCCCTTGACAATTATCAGGAAGTTCAACGAAGTCTACCAAGGGATTATCCTCCAAGACAATACTGCAAGATGTCCCATCAGCATCCCAATTAATCACAGACGCAGTAACACCAAGGAACATTTTAAAACCAACCTGTATAAAAGCATTATTAAGGTTGATAAAAATAAAAACTTACCTTGTTCACTAAATATGCTTTTCTAGATATATTATAATTAAATATACACTGTTAGTCACCCAAACAACAATCAACGTACTGCCCACACTTATATAAATCATGACAATCAAAATGTGTTGCTACAGTTTCGTTTTGAAACCAAACATCAATAGGCAACGTATCATCAATCATGGCAACAAAATGAATTGAATAGATAGCAAATGGCATCCTTACATGTCCTCGTATAACAACTGCCCAAAATGAGTAAATACTGATTACACAGTTGGTGATGACAAACTTAGGTCAAATGTGATTGATTTGAAGAATAGTCAATCATGGTTATAAATGACAGATAGGATTTAGTCAAGTTGGCAAGGAAGACACTTTAAGCACATGTAGGACAGAATCGTTCATAGTTTCTTCTCACACAAGTGACAATTTTAGGGCTATTTACAACTAATAAGAACTCAAATCCAAAGCAAAATAAAATATTGTTATATTGAATGCTCGAAGTTATATTCTTCAAGATGGTAGAACATACAATGGATATACAATTCACTCATTGATCACAACAGTTCATGTCAACTATGCATCATGTTGGGCTCAACCAGAATACTTTTGCCTTATTCATGAAGTTACTCCACCCAAACATAAAACCTGTTCTTATCTGATGTTTAACACCAATTATCCATTAAAGCCCACTCTAAGTCACGTACACATGGTGCAGATTTGGGTGCAAGTACAATTGAAACTCGTAAAAGAGTCAAATAATAAGCATTTTATAGTGTAGGTGCCTCTCTAATGAATCTATATACATCTATATACAATAATAAGCCAATTGGCATACTTCTTCACAACAATTAGATTTAAGAGGAAACTTAAATAAACAATGCTTATACTATAAGATGAATGCATGCCATTTTATTAATACGAACAGAAAAGTAGTAAATAAAGAAAAATTAATAATATTTTAGTTTGACCAATTTACAAACCTTCAAAACTTCAACTAACAAAGCAATAAACTTAAAGAAAACAAATAACATAACCACGATCACATTAAGCATCAAAGTCTCGAAGGAAAGCATGAAAAAATGATATTACTACGAAGCAAATAAATGGCATACATGATCAAGCATTACTTTTACACAGGTATAAGGACAAATAAGGATTAAAATTCCAGACCTCTGTTCCCTCCATGCAATGAAATCAAATAACACTAGAGTACCTTGGCAATCACTTCAGCAGTCTCTTTGAAATCGACGCATCTTGAAATATTAGATTTAGCTAAAAGCTCATCAATCAAACGCACCCCAATGTTATAACCCCTGAAAAACCCAACCAACCAAACAGCAAAAAAAAAAAATTAAAATCCAGTCAGATTGATAAGATTCCACAAGGATAACGCAAAATTCTATCAGATGTGAAAGTTGAAAATTTATTACTTAAGAATTAAGAAAAAAAAAAAAGTTAAAAACAAGAAAGATATTGAATGCGTTAAATTAAAAAAAAAAAAAGAAAGAAAAGGAAATGCAAAAGGAGATTCTAAATTTGCACATTTGATCAAGCTGCTTGTTAACCTCCTCAACCTCTTCCAGATCTGTGATCAATTGACGCACAATCGCACCATACGTCAACGTAAAAAGCTCCGCATTCTGTACAATACAGTAAAAATTAGGTGTTAGGAACTGCGAATTACGAATGCAATTGCGAATTCAAAACGACACCGACGAACGAAACCGCGAGTCGGCAAATTTCAAAGCGTTTCTCGATTCCAGGATAATCGGAAAACGAAGGAGACGTTTGACATTTCAAGAAATTGAAGAAGAAGAAGGAAAAGCATGGAATCGAGCAAATTGAGAATCCATCACACTGTTACAAATAACGTTTAGCGAAAATTGGTTACCACGTGATCAAGGCTAGCGAATATGGAGTCGCCGGATCGAGGAGCAACGGGAGCCATCGAAGGATCGCACTGAGCTTTTGCCTGTGACTCAGATAGAGTGTGATCTACGCTGCTAGCTTCCGAAGTTTCTAGAACATTTGTGGTTTTTCGGACAACAAAAATATATGGATCCAAAGTTTCTTCTAGCACCTAGGCCTGGGAGTGAATCCAAGTGAATCTACTTTGTATCGGCCCAAGTATCGAACTTCTTTTTGACTCAGAAAGAAAGAAAAATGAAAATCACAATTGTATATTTGTGTGAGTATTAAAACCTTTGATATCTTTTTGACCAACAAAAAGCCTTTGATATCAGTAATATGATATGATCCAAAAATATGAATAAATAAAACTTTTAAGAAATGTTGGCGTGTGTGTGTGTATGAGAGAGAGAGAGAGAGAGAGAGAGAGAGAGAGAGAGAGAGAGAGAACTTGGTGCACAAATTACAAAAAAATATTAGAGAATAAAAAATTTATTAAAATTTAGTTGTCAAAATAATATAATATATTTATTTTATTTTTGTCAAAAATTTTAATAATAAATTTCAGCTGTATAAAATTTCTATTAGCCCTTTTTTTTGGCTATAAATCCTTGAATTCCTTTGTTATTTTTTTTTTAAATATTATTAGACAATCATAATTTTTATATAAATTTATTTGCCAGAAAAGTATGGTATATATATTAACCTTTACTATATCTAAAAATTATACTATTTTATTATATCAAAAAAATTACTTATGGGTAAACAAATTGTACTACTTTATTATATCCAAAAATTATCCTTGATTTTACTGGAAAAATGTGGCATATTGCATATATATTAACCCTATGAATAAATCATATTACTTTATTCTATAAAAATTTCTCTTGTTTCGATCAAATTAAAACTTTGGCAATTTGTTATATGTAACATTACTCTTCTTTTTATTATCTCTCATTCTCTTTCATCCAAATATAGACTCTTGTTTTTATTATCTCTCCTTCTCTGTCATCCAAGTATAGACTCTCCTTTGGCCACTTAGAGGAGGAAATTATATAGCCACACCCGAAAAATCACTCACTTAGATGGCCACTTAATCGATGATTAATCCTTCTTAAAACAAACCTTTTATCTCTAGCAGATCAATCAAAATCCATACATGAAAAATAAAAAGCAGAACTTCGATAGCAAATTAAAGCCATGCAAACTTGCCAGAACAAAGATCTCAACTCAACATCGTTACAAGTCAACATTAAACAAAAACCACAGGCAACAGCCATAGAGCACACACCAAGTGCTCAGGCAGACGATCACCATACAGAATGATGATCTTTATTATTATGATTATTTATTAGAACGCATAGAGATAGCTTTACTATAGGCTATCATCACATTGTAACACACACTATACTTTTATTTTATTTTATTTTTTTCTCTAGTCCACGTTTCTAAAATTCGCAGCCCCTGCTATCGTACTGTTCTATCCCACAAGTATCGGGCAAGTTCCGGAGCTCTCTCTCGAACCGCTCCCGCTGCTTCCTCCCCTGCAGCTGATAGCGCTGGTTCTCCATTATCTGCTGCAGCGCCTCGCAGATGCACCGGGAATTCCTCTCCTCCAACTCGCTCAGCTGGTTGCAGCAGCTCCGCTTGAAGTCTCTCGACGGCGAGGGCGGAAAGAAGAAGTTACCGCCCGTTCCCCGCATGGAGAGGACGACATTCTCTTCATCCTGGTCTTCTTCGTCTTGGCGCCGAATCTTCTGCAGTATGTGCTGCTCGCAGGGCCTCAGGTTCACCCTCTCGAGTTGCCTCTCGCAGCTGGTGCTCACGGATGGACGCCTGGCGGAGGCGTGCGCCGCGAACAGAAGGGCGGCGGCGAGGAGGGCTAGTAGGATCGTGAGCTTGGCCATGTTGTTGGTGCAATATGTGATGATGAGTGTGTTGTATGCATGTGAATTGGGATTAAGGGTTTATGCGTGGTATTTATAGGAGGAATGGGGAGTGTTGCATGTTGGGTACGTGGAAGGGGAAGGAGCTGAGTGGTTTTGGTGTTATGTTGGGGTGTCTGTGTTTGCTTCATTCATTGTTTATGGGCTTCCACGCGACGGTTTCATGCAGATACCGCCGCAGGAGGCCAGGATGCTTGTTTGATACCTAACATCCGAGGCTTTGCTGCAGTTGTCTGATATGATCTGTTCGGGATGAAGATTGAAGAATAAAAATACTATTAGGATTCTATGTGTTTGTCTCGCGTGCATTTGTGTATGTGTGTGAGATTTTTACTACCTACAAAAATACTATTGATGAAAGTAAAAAAAAAAAAAAAAAGTTACTTATAATAGTGGTTTTGGAAGATAAATTTCCTTTTCGCTCCTTAAAAGTTTGACTGAGTATAGATATATAAGCTCAACTGGGCATGAATACCCATCTTTTCTTGCGGGTATTTTTAAGGTTGGACTTACGCAATTTGAATAAGCTTGTACATTCATGGTTCAAGCGACATTTGGATAAGTTTGACTTGGCTTGGATAACCTCGACCAAGACTTAGATAAATTCAATCAGGCATTAGATAAACTCAACTGGGCCACAGATAAGCTTGGCCAGGTCATAGGTAAGTTTGACTGGGCCTTATTATGTTAATTCGATGATTAAGCCTTGATTAGTTGCACCGGGTTCGATACCTGAACCCACCTATCCCCCTACTCCAACCCTAACTCCCCTCCCCCGACCAAAAAAAAAATAAAAAAGAAAAGAAAACCTAGTTATCACTAATTGAATAAGCTGGGATATGGTTCAATATATGATATAATCCAAAAAAAAAAAACATGAAATGTTGCATAGTGCCATTGGCATAATAAATTAAAAAATATATATTTATACACTGTACATAGATCGAGTGAGAGAAGTGATTTATTATAAGAGTGAGAGGAGTAAATTTTGACTATTAGATTTTATATAAATGATCAAAATTAAAATATAAAGTCATGTAACTTTTTTAAGTGATCAACTGATTATATGAGATTTAAATAAATTTTTATCTTAACTATTTACGTATAATTATATGGCTCAGATTTACTCTACTCATCTCACTTGCTACTAAATATATATATATATATATATATAGTATATATATATATATATATATATATATATATATATATATATATATATATATATATCAAATTTAATATACATTATAGAAAATATTTACAATATTATTGTCATTGCTAGAGTTGTTTCCGTCTTATATGATTAAGAAAAATGTTATTTGTATTCACTTTTATGAACCCATTTTAGACATATAATAACAGAAAAAGACACAATATGTTAGGTCCATTACTTTGTCTTTTTCAACGCCTAATAGCTTGTGTCTCTCATTGTGTGTATATAATAAATGGATAAAAATGAGTACAAATAACACTATTTTATGATTCATTGTTGATATAAATGTGTGTCAGAAAGAGAAACTTGATAAACAAATTTAAAATAAATATTAGAGAGTTAAAAATTTGCTAAAATTTAGTTATTAGAATAATGTATACAATATTTATTTTAAGGATAAATAGTGGTTACATTCCTTAAGGTTTCATAATATATCACATTACTCTAAAGTTGTATCAAAATTGCACTTCATCCAATGAAGAATTATGTACGAGTAATAGTGCCCCTAAAATCGGAAGTCCAATTGGGAAATCCAAGTTTAATGGTTGATGAACTATGACAACTATATTACCATAACTTGTCTCAAATTTCCAAGTTTCGAGTTAAGTTCACTTCTTTTTTGTTCCCAAATTTTCGAGTTTCTAGTTCAATTCCCTTCTTGCTAGTCTCCCAAGTTTCTAAGTTTTAAATTCAGGGTACATCTTTCTTGTTGCTAAGATTTTAAGTTCTGAGTTCCTTTTTAAACAACGAACGAGTGCCATGTGTCACTCAATATGACAGGTCAATAAAATAGTGATAGTAGATTAATAGAAGTAGAGAGAGAAATTAACGTGACTCATATTTTATAAATTGAGGGATTAATTTGATAATTTTGTAAAATCAAGAATGAAAGTGACACTCGCATGAAAACTTAGGGTCTAAAGTGAGCATTAAATCATTTTTACATATTAAATACAATTTTTTAATTTGTTAAGGGAAAAAGCTAAAAGACACAAAAGCTAGTTGTACGAATATTTTACGTGCAAGTGTGTTATTATTTTATTGATAGCTCTTGATTACCCATTTTTCCGCATGAACTGTTGAGTGTTATCCATACCCTTTCTATATATTAGTACCGTTCGTCATTTTTCGTACTCTACTGTTTCGTACTATGTGGAGGTACTGTGGCTTAAAGCAACAAAAATGAAACTTCATAGGAAAGCCATATAATTGGCAAAACAAAATATCTTTTTCTTTTTTTTGTGTACAAAACAAAATACCTTATTTTATAGTGGATTGAGTTCTAGGGTTTAACAAAACACAGGCAAAGCCATAAAGCACAGTAGCGCAATCTAAGTGCTCACATTGCCTCAGCTACACGATATCACCATACATAGCGTTACACAGAAGTTTGTAGAAGGACATACGAACATGGGAAATATTATTTGGACATAGTGTGTATAGTATAGATATAATGTATAACTATAAATATGACAAATTATTAAAATACGCGTATATTGAGAAAAAAAAATATTGTACATGTTAAATATTGTATGGGTTTAATTGGAATGCACTGTCATTTTATACTATCGATCAATAAAAATATTAGAAAATAAAAAATTATGGTGAGTCCCTCATTATAATAGGTAATTATTTATATGAATTGATATTTTATAATATTTTTATTGACTAACAGTATAAAATTATTTTATATTATCAATATATTTAAATTAAATTATATTATATTTAGTGTTTAAAAAGATACATACAAATAACACATGACTCCCCGAATATATCAAAGTAAACTAATCTTCACACGAATCAACTCTAAACGAATTTTATCTCCCTTTAACTTCATATATATTTACGCTCCTCGCTGATTGGTTATCCGCACGTTCGTGACACAAGAAGGAAAACGGTTGCGTAGTCCATCATTGCTTGCCCTTTGTTCATACGCGTCAAAATAGTTGCTAGATGGCAATCTCCAGTTGCAGTTCAAAATAAATAATGAAAGCACATGCAACCAGACAAGATGCGTTTGTGCGCATCTACCCGGAAACGACACGAACGTGAATATATTTATATTTTTTTACTAGTTAATAATGATTATTTTAATCAGTGATTGCATCTCGCAAAACTATGGTCTTAACAAAAATATTATCTACACTCGTGTGATGAACTGATTGCGGACACAAAAGATAACAACACAGAGCAATGAGTGTTGAAACAGCAAAGGGTAATGGCCCACCACCCCAGGCCTATCGTTCTTTTTCCATCTTTCACTCCTTCCCGGAAAATGCGTCTCCGCTAAGTTAAAAGTAAAGCTTCCATGTATTTTTCCAAGTTGACATGACAAGCATGTCACGCCGAATACCAGGAAAGCTTTTTATTCCTCCCCTGAAAAATCCAGGTTCCTTCTTTCCAAACTTTAACATTCTTTCTTCGAGTTACTTGTGAGTTTTCGAGTTGAGAGTACTTGCAAAATCTCTTCAACTTAATATTTTGAGAGAAAATGGACTCAGCTGAATATTCAGGTGAGAAGGTCTCAGCTTCCATATCAGGTCAGTTACACTCTTGGAAATCATCACTCGTGCAGAAGTTTACGACCCTGTTGGGCCAGGAAGATTCAGCTTCCAGTTCCACCCATCCTCAGTATTCTAGCAGCATCGAAAGCAGACCTTCACCTCGGCGGGTCTATAAACATGATGTGTTTCTAAGTTTCAGAGGTACTGACACCCGCAACAACTTTATTGATCATCTTTATAATAATCTCATCAGGAAAGGTATCTTCGCCTTCAAGGATGACGAGAAGCTTGAGAAAGGAGAACCTATTTCTTCCCAGCTATTGCAAGCAATTCAAGATTCACGGGTTTCTGTTATTGTCTTTTCAAAAGACTATGCTGGCTCAACATGGTGTCTGGAGGAAATGGCTGCCATAGTTGAATGCAAGCAGGATTTGGGACAAACAGTTTTCTCAATTTTCTATGATGTGGATCCTTCTGATGTTCGAAAACAGATTGGAGTGTACGAGAATGCTTTTGTTTTGCATACAGAAAGATTCAAACAAGATCCTGGGAAGGTTGACCGATGGAAGAGAGCTATGACGGCTTTGGCCAATTCTGTTGGCTGGGATGTAAGAGATAAGTAGTTCTTCTCTAACTTGTTTGCATAATACATTGTATTATTTTGTGGTCGTGCATCTTGTGCAAATGACTAATAAACAAATCAAGCTCGATTAGACAAACTACATATTCTGATCAAAATAATTTATAATCAATAATATATTATCCTGAAACAAATTTACGTTTTTTTCCCCTTAATTTGTTTTTATACGCGATAATGTAGTGATCTTATTTTTCATTTTTCTTTCAGACCAGAATTTACAGAGATTGAAAAAATCATTCAAAAGGTAATAAAAACTTTAGATCATAAATTCTCAGGATTTGCTGATGATTTAATTGGGATACAACCTCGTGTGGAAGAATTAGAAAGGCTTTTAAAATTAAGCTCAAGTGATGATGATTTTTGTGTTCTTGGAATTTGTGGCATGGGTGGAATAGGAAAGACAACTCATACTACTGTTTTGTACGATAAAATCACTTATCAGTTTGATGCTTGCTGTTTTATAGAAAACGTAAGCAAAAGTTATAAAGATGGTGGTGCTATTGCTATATAGAAGCAGATTCTTCGTCATACTCTAGACGAAAAAAATCTAGATATATACAGTCCTTCTGTTATATCTGGCATTATAAGAAATAGGCTATCTCCCATAAAGGTCCTTATAATTCTTGACAATGTTGAAGAACTAAAGCAATTAGAGAACTTGGCTATAAGTCCTAAATCACTTGGGAAAGGAAGTAGAATTATCATTACCACTAGGAATGAGCACATTTTTAAAGTATATGGAGTGGATGCAATTCACAAGATTCTACTATTGAATGATAATGATGCTTGTGAACTTTTTTTAAGAAAAGCCTTCAAAAGTGAATATCCTAGTAATAGCAGTTGCATGGAGCTAACTCCTAAGATACTAGAATATGCTCAAAGTCTTCCATTAGCAATCAAAGTAGTGGGTTCTTTCTTGTGTACTCGAGATGCTATTCAATGGAGAGATGCATTGAAAAGGCTGAGGAAAAATCCAGACAAAAAAATTATGGATGTTCTCCAGATAAGTTTTGATGGATTACAACAAGAAGAGAAAGAAATATTTTTGCACATTGCGTGTTTCTTTGTAGAAGAGAGGGAGGAGTATGTGAAGCGAATTATGGATAGTTGTGGATTACAACCTCACATTGGAATTCAAGTTATCATGGAGAAATCACTCATAACCATTAAGAACCAGGAAATTCATATGCATGAAATGTTACGAGAATTAGGGAAGAAAATTGTTCGGGAAAAATATCCGGAAGAGCCAAGATCTTGGAGCAGACTGTGGCTTTACAAGGATTTCGAAAATGTCTTGACATCAGAAATGGTACGAAGTCATCTTTTGAAAATTAGATTCCATGAATTTTCTATTTCCGTTAGAAAAAGTTTTAATGTTTTAATTGTTAAATATATGTGGGTAATTTTATAATTTTTCAAAAGATAAGTCTAGTTAATTTGAGTGCTTTTAATTATTAATTTTTCTTTTATATATGTTTACTCATATTTTTCAGGCAACAGATAATGTCAAAGCTATAGTTTTAGATCAGAAAGAGAATGTCTCCAAATGCAGTCAGTTGAGGATTGAAGGATTGTCAAAAATGACGGGTCTTAAGCTTCTCATATTACATCATAAGAATTTTTTAGGAAGCCTCAATCTTCTTTCCAACAATTTACAATATCTTTTCTGGCATGGTTACCCCTTCTCTTCTTTACCATTATTTAAACCGTACAGCAATCTTATTGAATTGAATTTGCCTAATAGCAGTATCACGCGACTATGGGAAGGCCACAAGGTAGTTTCATGATTTTTTTTTTGGAGGGTTAAAGAAATAATGAGAAGAACAATTATCTCAATTTTTTTACAAAAGAAATGACAGAACAAATAAAATAAAAGAATTTCTTATTCTATAGTGGCATAATAATCTAAAAAGTTTTAAAATTTGAATAACTAAAAAAGAAATGTTTGTAAAAACTTTTTATATAAAAAACCTTAAATGTAAAAATTGTGAGCGGTGGAATTTTTTTTTTGGTTTAATTCAAAATAAATTATGTTATCAAGTTTTCTTTTGAAAGAAAGAGCATTAATTGTACAGATGTAGTTATGAATTTTATTTTTTCATTCTATGCTCTCTTAATATATTTTTAATTTCAAAACGTGAATTAAATTTACTTAAAAATCTTATTATGTTTAACAAAAATAAAATAAGCTCCGTAAAAATAAGAAAATTTTGTGAGTGGTGGATTGTTGTTTGAGAAAAAAATTAAATGAGTTCTTCTAATTGTACAAATCATTATATTAGAAAATATTAAAATAGTTTTTATTATTTTGTTGTGATTTACAGTAAATATCCGCAGCATTTCAGTCATTATTCAATTATGTATTGCAATATGAAAAAAGTTCGACTTGTGTTTAACTAATTATTTTTATCATAAAAAAGTAACTATATTTACCTTCAAGTATTTTAATAATGTGATGATTCGTGTTTTAGTGATAATATATACAAATTGATGCTGATAATAGATCAGAAGTAAACTATTTATCTTAATATTGTATCTGTATATGAATGTGCGTTAGCTGAATTTATCGAAAGAATTTGAATAACGATCCTGCATTGGCCCAATGCCCAAACTGGCATATAGTCTTCATTTCTTTTTTTTTGGTTAATTGCAATGTTCTTCTAAACATCTATGTTGTGAAAACTTGACACAAGGTTTTCTATAAATAAAAGAATTCAATATTAACTTTAAACTATAGTTATATTTGCAAATTTTTTAACCAATGGATGGACTCAACTGGTCAGTTTTTTACTCGTATATCACTATTACTTGGATTCAAATTATAGATTTTCTCTTTGATAAATGATATATAAATACTTCTATAAATACTTGATCAATCCAATGACATATCATATTAGAGCGAGTCTTTCTCTCAATTTAAAATTTTGTTTAAACAAAATGAAAAATTGTTACCTAAGCCATTATATTTTCTTCTGTGGTCAAATTCCATTTATATTGGGTGCATTTGTTTATGTTTCTAATATAAAAAGAAGTACTTTTTTCAATTTCTTTTTTAAAAAAAGTACTTATAAAATTTTTAATATTATTTATTTGTGCTTCAAAAAAAAAGTAGAAGCAGAAAATAATCAATTTTTCTGCTTTTTTGAGAAACAGATAAGGAGCTGCTTCTCCCAAAAATAGAAGCAGTAGAAGAAAGAGAATGTTGCTCCTTAAAATTTGTAATCACTTTTTTCCTACTCAATTATGATTTTATCTTTAAAACTTTTAAAAACTACCACTCTCTTCTCACTTTCATTCTCTCTCTCTCTCTATATCCTTAATTGTAATTTTATTAAATAAAGTACTTCTATAGTTATCATATCTAAATAATTTAATAACTTTTAATTTTGATAAAAATTACTTATACAATTATATCCAAATGTAAAATAATTTTCTGCTTTTACTTCTACTTTCGCTTCTACTTCTACTTTTTAAGAAGTACTTCTCCTAAAATCTTAACCAAACGGGCCACTATTGTTTACTTTTGTATGCTGATGTGATGACAAAAGTGAAGAAACTAATCTATTTGTTCTACTCGCATGGTGTAATATAACAAGCTGACATGTTGATAGTTAATTTTCCGTTCGCAGAATATCCCATATCTGGAAAGATTGGATTTGAGCAACTCGAAATATCTTATGGAGACACCAAATTTTGATGGTGCCTAAATCTTGTGCGCTTAGATCTTTCAGGATGCACAAAGTTATCACAGGTCCACCCATCAATTGGACTTCTTAAAAGACTTGCTTACTTAAGTTTGCAAAACTGTAGTAGTCTGGTCAGCCTCAATCTCGGCACCGAATGTAGGTTAAGTTCTCTGAGAGTTTTGCGCCTCTCTGGCTGCACAAAACTTGTGCACATGCCAAATTTGACAGGGCTCTCAAATCTTGAGTATCTTGATTTTGAACAATGTACAAGTTTGTTGACCATTCATGAATCTATTGGATCTCTTTCAAAGCTTAAATTCTTCAGTTTAAGAGACTGCACAAATCTTATCGTGATGCCCTTCCGGTTATCTACCATGACATCTCTTCAAACTCTAGATATGGGTGGCTGCTTCAATTTTGAGAATCTGCCCCGAGGTATCGTGCAAAACCCCTGGGATCATTCGTTGATATCCCTGGACCTGAGCTTTTGTAAGATAAGTATAGTCCCTAAGGCTCTTGAGAATTTAAGGTGTTTAGAAAGACTAAATCTACAGGGAAACAAAATTCGTTATTTAGATACCGAGCGTATGCTTAGCCTAGCATATTTAAACTTGGCACACTGCTATGAGCTTAATGGTTTGTCTCAGCGCTCATTGGCTACTGCTTTATCCGAGGGAAGATATTTTAAAACAGTGTCCGCATCTCGTAATCATAGGTCAGGGTTATATATTTTTTATTGTCCCATTGTTTATAAAAGGTGCTCGATGCTAGTTGCACTTTCATGGTTAGCAGGACTAATTAAGGTGCGCACTCTACTTAGCTTACTTCTTTCTCTTTTCTCGGTCTCTTTCTTTCACTAATATATCTGTGTGTGTTTTCTTTTGGTAGCAGCAACCTTGTCTCTTTCGATGCGGTTTTGACATTGTATTTCCTGTTGAGAGTAAAATTCCAGAATGGTATTTTAATCATCAATTTGATGGTGGGTCAACAATAAGTATAGTGGATTCGGATGTGAATGACAATTGGCTTGGTTTTGCCTTTTGTGTAACATTTCATGTAAACAATAGTCCAACAATTGATGGCTCTTCGTCACCGCGGCCACATCCTTTGTATCTTTCTTTTGAAAGTGAACACACAGAAGAAAGCTTCCATATGCCATTTTGTTTAGACCCTGACAAGAATGAGCATCTCCGGCTATTCAATATGCAACATCGTTCAAGCAGTGATGGATCAAGCTCAAAACATGCTTGGATAATCTATATTTCTCGGGTGCACTGCCACTTTGTGAAAACAGGAGCTCGTATCACCTTTAAAGCCCACCCAAGTTTTAAGGTGAAGAAATGGGGGCTACGCATGGTATTCGAGCAAGATACAGTTCCGTTGGAGTTAGGCCGTCAAGAATGTAGTTTCTATGATGATGAATCGAGTTGCTCGTGTGAAAATGGATGTTCTGGGTGTTATGGGTTGGTTATTAAGGAAGTATACGAAAGCAGTAGTAGCACTGGGCCTAAAATCCAACTTCCCTACAATTGGTTGGTCACTGAGGAAGAGGAAAACGAGAACATGGAAGCGAAGACCAAGGAATATAATCTCGCTAATATGGGCCTTTCCATAGGTTAGCCACAATGAAAGAGCACAGCATCTTCTCCAAGGTAATTATATTTCTCTTCTTCTTCACCTAAATTTTCCTCCTTCAAAACCCTTTCTAAGAATATCACTCAAAATTGTAAAATATTAACTTAAAAAAATGTAAAAGTAATATACCTTTTAAAAATACATACTACTATTATTCAACAAAGTACAAAATTAAAAAAAAAGTTAAATATTTGACAAACTTATCTTCTTCCGGCAAGGTAAATGTCTAATAGCATGATGAACTCCCAATTAGAACCATGATTTTTTTAAAAAAATAAAAATAAAAAATCACTAACCAAACCGCTTCATTGCAAACCAAAAAAAAAAGGTAAAAAATAATTTTAGAAAATTGTGTCACTTAAAATATCATATAATCAATAAATCCAACAAATATTAACTCAACAAAATATGAAAAAAAAGTTTAAAACATAGTTAACCTAATCACTTCATTGTAATAAAAAGTTAAAAATCATCATGTAACCTGAACTCTAAATTTGGAAACAGCACTGAAATTAGAAATCAGAAAATGACGCAAAAAAACTCAATATTTCACGATATCGTGTAGTTTGAACTCGAAAATGGGACTGAAATTAGAAATCAAAAAATATTGTGAAGAAACTCAATATTTCACACAGTTTTTTATTTTAGTGCCATTTTAGAGTTTATATTACACACTATGAAATGTTGAGCCTCTTCATGAATGTTTCCGATTTTCGATTTTAGTGTCATTTTCAAGTTCAGATTATACAGTACCATGAAATGTTGAGCTTTCTTAATGATAGTTTCTGATTTCCGATTTTAGTACCGTTTTCGAGTTCAAATTGCACTACACTCATTTATAGTAAATATATAGTATAAATAAAACATAGATTAGCAAATATATCATAAAATGAAGGTTTAAAGAATTTGAATTTGGTTTAGTAAAGAAATATTCTAATATTTTTTTTAGCTACATCTTTTTCTTTTAAAATTATAAGTTAAATTAATTTATTATTTTATAAATACACGATGATTTACTTTTAGCCTTAATATTTTTTGACAATCAATAAAATATTATTTTTGATTAATAATGTAAATAGTGAGATATCAAATCTAAAAATATAGGGCCTATTTAGTATGAGACAATATTTCTTATTTTCATTTTCTATTTTCATTTTTTGAAAATAATTTTCATTTTCAAAATTTCAGATTTTAGGAAATATGTTTGTTTTGATTCTTTGTTTTCTGTTTTCAAAAAATGAAAATATTGAAAACATGTTTGGTTTGTTTGTTTTTAATAAATTTAAAAATTTTAAAAATAATTTTATATGAATTTAAAAAGTTGAGGGGAAGGACCACCAACACTTAAGTGAGGTGATCCACCATGAACTCCTCTCTTTTCTTCTATCTCCTGGTGATCTTTCTCTCATGGTTTCTTTTTCTTTTTTTTTTACCGTTATCTCTCTCTCTCAATCTTTCAAAAGATAATGCTGTAAAATGATAATTTTATTTTTATATTATTAAAAAAAGTATTTCAATTATATTAATTAATATAAAATAAAAATATTCATTATTTTTAATTTAATACTTTAAAATAATATTAGCCTATTAAATCAATCAAATATTAATAGAAAAGAAATTATTTGAAACTATTTAAAATAAAACTAATATTTTAAGTTAATATAATATTTCAAAAATATTACATAAAAATATATTTTACCAACTAAGTAATATTAAAGATATTATTTAGCTATTATTTAATACCCTATTTAAAATAAAATATTTTTTTAGAATAAAATGCAAATGACCGAAAAATTTTAAAGTTTTATATAGCTTGTATTTTAAGTATTTTTCTATATTTATATTTAATAATATAGTAATAGAGAAATTAAAATTATTTAAATAAAATTTTTACCAGTATTGATTTTTTTTTTTAAAAAAAAAAGAGGAGAAGGACTATGCAATACCTTCAATAATATTGCATATGCTAAACTAATTGTCCACTATTTATATGGGGCTCACATAAACTTATGCACTATTTAGACTCCGTTTGGATAAATTTAAAAAAAAAAAATATTTTTTTTAACTTTTTTTAATAAAGCTTTAATTTCTAAAAAAAATTATTTTATATTTAAATAGATTATTTAAAAAGTATTTTTAATTATTAAAAATATTTATAAGTCTGTTTAAATGTAAAAGAATAAAAGTATTTCTTTTATAGCCAAATTATTAAAAAAAATTCAAAAAAAAAATTAGGATTTAATATGGGATAAAAAAAAGAAAGATTTGTATTATAATTTTGAATAAAAATAAATAATATTTTTAAAAAATAATTTTATTAAAAATCACTTCTATTTTTACTTTTTTTTTTAAAATTAGATATTATTAACTTTTAAAAAAAATGATAAATTAATTTTTTTAATTAAAGCATTTTTTTAAAATTATATTTAAACACCTAAAAAAATTTATAAAAACACTTTTTTTTAAAATATAATTGCTTTTTTCTTTCTATTTGCTTTCCCTCCTTTTCGTTCGTCTCTAAATCATCCCAAGGATCAAACCCTCAAATATAGTAAAGGTAGACTACAAAAATAAGTGGTGCACCAAGGCACATGGTCTTGAATCTATTTATATTTTTTATGAATAAATAATAATTATTTTAATCAATAACTGCATCTCGCAAAGGCATAGGCTTCTCCGTTTCCACCCTTCACTCCTTTTCCTTCCCAGCAGTTGCGGCTCCAAGCTTAAAGCGAAGCTTCCATTTATTTTTCCAAGTTGAGCAGCAAGTCACGCCGACTACCAAGAAAAGCTTTAGTTCCTCCCCTGAAAAAATCCAAGTTCCTTCTCTCCGAACTTTTGGATCCATTCTCCGAGTTACCGTACGTGTGTGAGTTTTCGAGTTGAGGGTACTTTGCAAAATCAGCTGAATATTTAGGTGAGACTGAGACGGTCGTCTCAGCTGTTGCCCCTCGTTCGTCAAGGAGACGTGTTACCATATCAGATAAGTCGCTCTCCAGTCTTCTTTTCTTTTTCGGTCAAAGATATAAAAGTTTCTCTCTTGGAAATCATCACTTGTGCGGAGGAGGTTTTAGAGCCCTGTTGTGTTGTCCGCAATCTTCAGATCTAAGCTCGTTGTGTTGGGCCAACGAGACACAGCTCCCGCTCCCGCTCCCGCTCGTTCCATGGATTCCAACGTCATCCAAGGTAGCGGGTCGATCCAGGAGCAGGTAGACGTTTCAACTGAGCCTCTGGATTCCAACATGATCGAAGGCAGCCCGTTGGGCCAGGAAGATTCACCTCCCAACAGTATCCAAACTAGACATTCATCTGCTGACCAGAACAAAAAAGGGAAAAGGGGACCTTCATCTATGCCTCCGAAAAGCGGACCTTCACTTCATCGGGTCTACAAAGATGATGTGTTCCTAAGTTTCAGAGGTACCGACACCCGCAACAATTTTATTGATCATCTTTATAATAATCTCATCAGGAAAGGTATCTTCGCCTTCAAGGATGACGAGAAGCTTGAGAAAGGAGAACCTATTTCATCCCAGCTTCTGCAAGCAATTCAAGATTCGCGGGTTTCTATTATTGTCTTCTCAAAAGATTATGCTCGCTCAACATGGTGTCTGGAGGAAATGGCTACCATAGCTGAATGCAAAAAGGAATTGGGACAAACTGTTTTGCCAATTTTCTACAATGTGGATCCTTCTGATGTTCGAAACCAGACTGGGGCATACAAAGATGCTTTTGTTTCGCATACGGAAAGATTCAAACAAGATCTAGAAAAGGTTGACCGATGGAAGAGAGCTATGACAGATTTGGCCAATTCAGTTGGTTGGGATATAAGACATAAGTAAGTATATAAATCCTTCTTCTCTTATTCGTTTATAAAATCCGAGATATTCCATTGATGAGCATTTCATTGTCATGCTTATGAGTAATCAACATATCGAGCTTGATGACGCTAACTGTACAATCTTATCAAGATAAGTTATGGTCAATAATTTATTATCCTGAAATAATTTTCGGTTTGTTTTTCTCCCTTGTATATATGATAATTTAGTGACTTTATTTTCGTTTATCTTTCAGGCAGGAATCTACAGAGATTGATAAAATCATTCAAGAGGTAATAAAAGCATTGGATCATAGATTTTCAGGGTCTAGTGATGATCTAGTCGGGATACAACTTCAAGTAAAAGAATTAGAAAAACTTCTAAAATTAAGTTCAGACGTTGATGATTTTCGAGTTCTCGGAATTTGGGGCATGGGTGGAATAGGAAAGACAACTCTTGCAACTGTCTTATACGACAAAATCTCCTGTAAGTTTGACGCATGTTGTTTTATTGAGGATGTAAGCAAAAATTATAAAGATGGTGGTGCTATTGTTGTACAAAAACAAATTCTTCATCAAACTCTAGATGAGCAAAATCTAGATAAATATAGTACATCTCAAATATCTGGCTTTGTAAGAAATAGGCTATCTCCCCTAAATGTCCTTATAGTTCTTGATAATGTTGATGAAGCAGAACAATTGGAGAAATTGGCCATAAGTCCTAAATTACTTGGAAGAGGAAGTAGGATGATCATAACCACTAGAAATGAACATATTCTTAAAAGTTATAAAGTGGATGCAATTCACGAGGTTTCGCTATTGAATTATGATGATGCTCGTGAACTTTTTCATAGAAAAGCTTTCAAAGGTAACTATGGCCCTGAAAGTAGTAGTTATGCGGAGTTGACTCCTAAAATACTAGAATATGTTCAAAATCTTCCACTAGCAATCAAAGTGGTGGGTTCTTTCTTGTATGATCGACCTGCTTTCCAGTGGAGAGAAGCCTTGGAAAGACTGAGGAAAAGTCCAGAGAAAAAAATTACAGATGTGCTTCGGATAAGTTTTGAGGGATTACGACGGGAAGAGAAAGAAATATTTTTACATATTGCTTGTTTCTTTAGTGGACAGAGGGAGGAGTATGTAAAGCAGATTCTAGATAGTTGCAGATTATACCCACTCATTGGAATTCAAGTTATTATGGAAAAATCACTCATAACTATTAGGAATCAAGAAATTCATATGCATGAAATGTTACAAGAATTAGGAAAGGAAATTGCTCAGGAAAAAAATCCAGACGAGCCAACATCATGGAGTAGACTGTGGCTTTACAAGGATTTAAAAGATGTCTTGATATCAAAAGCGGTATGAAATTATCCTTTCAAAATTAAATTCCATGGTTTTCCTTGTTTCCATTATAAAGTTTTAATATTATAGTTGTTAATACATATGTGGATAATTTTATAAATTTTTAAACATAAACTAGTTGATTCGTATACTTTCATTAATTTTCTTTTATTATAACATGTTTATTATTATTATTATTATTATTTTTTTTTTCAGGAAACAAACCATGTTAAAGCCATAGTTTTGGATCAGAATGAGGATATCTCCAAACACAATCAATTGAGCATTGAAGGACTATCAAAAATGACAAGTCTTAAATTGCTCATATTATACCATAAGAATTTTTCAGGAAGGCTCAATTCTCTTTCCTGGAGTTTACAATATCTTTCATGGCATGGTTATCCTTTCTCTTCTTTGCCATCATTTGAACCGTTCAGCTGTCTTGTTGAACTGAATTTGCCTCACAGCAGCATCAAACAGCTCTGGGAAGACCGCAAGGTAGTTTAATGACTTTTTCATCTCTTTTGTTTTGGGTTAAAGAAACAATAGTAAGAACAATGATCTCAATTATTTCACAAAAGAAATGACATAATGGATTATAAAATTCTTATTCAATAGTAGCATAATAATTCTAAAAAGGAATTAAACTGAATATATATAAATGGAAATGTTTTTTATAATTTTTACAGAAATGCTCCGCAAAAGGAGAGAGTGTGTGTGCTGTATTTTTCTTTTTTCCTTTTTTTTTATTCAAAATAAATTGTGTTCTCAATTGTTTTTTTTTGGAAGAAGCAGCATTGACTATACAGATGTAGATAAAAATTCATTTTTATTCTGTTATATTATATAATGTTTTTAAATTTAAAACTTGAATAAAATTGGCTTAAACATTTTATTATGTCTACAATGTTTAAAAGAAGCAACATAAAATTAAGAAAATTTTGTGGCTGAGTTTCATGAGAGTAGGGAAACATTGAAAATGTTGAGCGAGCTTGGTTATTGGCCAATCTCTTTATGTCATGCAATAGGTAATATGTAGAAATCTTCTGTGAAAATTTAACTATTTTGGTAAAATTCAATTTTATTTTTTGCAGTTGGATGAAGATAACAATGATGAATGGCGGACTGTTGGCAAACCTTCAAGGCGGCAAAATGTAAGCTGAACTTGTGTTGAAAGAATTTGAATATCTGCATTGGCCCAGTGCCCAAATCGGCGCCATGTATTCTATTAATTAATATTAAAAAACTATATTCCTTCATAATTTATAAATAAAGCGTATTAGCCTTCCTTTTTCTTTTCAAAACTCTATTTATAGAAGAATTTAACGTTAACATCAAACCATTGTTAGATTTGCGAATTTGCTACCTAAGCCACCGTAAATTTATAATCATTTTTGTGGTCACATTCTATTTGTATTATTGTTTCCTCTTATATGAGAAGAAGTGAACAACTAATCTATTTGTTTCAACGGTGCAACGGCATTTTTTTTTTTTTTTTGTTTTAACGAATAAAGAGTGCCTTTTGGACTTTTTTTTACTAACATAGGGAAGAATTTAATATTTTTTAAGTAACTAAAATTATTTAAATAAAGGGTATTAATTAAATAATTTTGAATTTGACCTTAATAAATTATTTGTTTAAAAGAATTTTCTATTTTTATTTAACCACGTATTATCACATCATAAAAAATATTTAATTCTCCTACAATAATTAACTCAAAAATTATATAATAGCGTATGATTAGTCAATAAATGGAAACTGCTACATAGTGAAAGTGTATTAAATTTAAACTCAATATCTTTTCACTAATACTATTATGGGGAGAAATTTTATGTATTTAAAGAGTTTCACACCAATGGTTAATATGTATTTTAGATTTTATTATTTAATATCTTTTGGTTCGTTGAAGATGAGAAAGAATGAAGTTTAAAATTTAGCTAACATGTTTGGTAGCTAATTCTCTGCTCGCAGGGCTTCCCGCATTTGGAAAGGGTGGATTTAAGCAACTCGAAAGATCTTATAGCGACGCCAAATTTCGAATGGAGCCCAAGCCTTAAGCGTCTAGATCTTTCAGGATGCACAAGCCTGTCGGACGTCGACCCATCAATCGGACTTCTTACAAAACTTGCTTACCTGAGTTTTCGAGATTGTGAAGGTCTGGTAAAGCTTAATCTTGGCACTGATTGTAAATTACATTCTCTGAGAGTTCTACACCTCTCTGGTTGCATACGACTTGAGAGCACGCCAGATTTTACAGGGCTTTCAAAGCTTGAATATCTTGACCTTGGCCGATGTGGAAATTTATGCACAGTTCATGAATCTATTGGGGCTCTTACAACACTCAAGTTCTTGAGTTTGAGAGATTGCGAAAGTCTTAAAGAGATACCGGACAATGTCAAAAAGATGGTATCTCTTCAAACTCTGGATTTAAGCCACTGCAAACGGCTGTCGTATCTTCCCTTAGGAGATGAATTCTCTCTAGAGTCTTTGATATTTCTAGACCTTGGCTCATGTACTCTGCCAGATCTTCCTCGTTCTATTGGAGAGCTAAGGTGTTTAGAAAGACTCAATTTAGAGGGAAACAAATTTCAGCATTTACCTGATACCATCAAGGGTCTCTCCAGGCTAGCATATTTAAACTTTTCGCATTGCATTCTACGTGGAAGATTGCCCCTCCTCCCACATCTTTGTGATTCATCAGGGGGAAGGTATTTTCAAACGGTGTCCACATCTCGAAACCATAGATCAGGATTGTATATTTTCAACTGCAAAATGCGTAACGAAAGTGTGATGCGAGATGCATTGTTATGGTTCGCAAGGCTTCTTCAGGTGTGCACTTTGCATGCATTTCTTCTCCGTTTCTCTTTCTTCCCTCGGTTTCTTTCTTTCTTTCTTTCTTTCTTTCGCTAATATGTCTACGTTTTTTCCTCCTTTGGTAGCAGCATCCCTGTCACTTCCGATGCGGTTTTGACATTTTAGTTCCTATGAAGAGGGATAAATTTCCAGAATGGTATTTCAATCATCTATTCGAAGGTGAGTCAAAAATAAGCATAGCGGACTTTGATGTGGATGACAACTGGCTTGGGTTTGCCTTTTGTGTGACATTCGAGCAAAACAAAGATTGTCATGGTAGTTATTTGCAGCAGCCATGTCCTTTGTGTCTTTCTTTTGAAAGTGAAAACACGGAAGAATACTTTAATGCGCCACCTTGTTTGCGGGGTAGTTTTGAAGGAACATATTGCTGGATGATCCATATTTCTCGAGTACATTGCCATTTTGTAAAAACAGGAGCCCGTATAGGGTTTAAAGCCGATTCAACTTTTAAGGTGCACAAATGGGGGCTACGCATGGTATCCAAGCAAGATACCAGGCCAGATGTATTGATGTGGATTCCGCGTAGACCTCACCATCACCCTCACCCTCATTCTTATAGGTTGGTCATTGAGGATGTGCATGAATGCAACAGTAGCCTGGGGTCTAAAATCCGGCTTCCTTATAATTGGTTGGTTAGCGAGGAAGAAGAAAACGATAAAATGGAGGCCAAGAACAAGGAAGATAATCTCTCTACTGTGGGCCTTATGTATACGTAGGCCAGCCACTATAATACACAACATCTTCCCCGAGGTAATTATCCTTCTTTAACCATGCATGATGATTATTATATTGTTTAATATGACGAGGCCTCTTCAATAATTCAATTATTGTTATGTTATACCAATCCTTGCGCATATGAAGAACTAAAATAGGAACTGACATTGCAGATTGGCTAGTTTGCTACTTCCATCCTCTGCCTTATCACAGGATCAAGATTTCTGTTTCCTGGAGTACCCATTTTCTGTTCATGTATGGTTTCTGATATTTGCTTTGGATTTATATTCTAGCCTTTTTCCTTTTTCGTATTTGGGTTAAGTTTGGCAGCTAAGCCCTAGTAACTCAGTTCATATGGATGAAGTTTAACCAACAACATTGCATGGGCAAAAGTAATAGAGTGCAATGTGTTGAGAACTCATTCAGATACATTGCAACTATTGTTTTCTTTCATTTTCTGGCATTTGTCCAGCGTATTCCTTCAATATATACTGGAATTAGCCTAAAGCTTATTCTTCCCAGAGTCTCCATCATACCCTGTACACCTTAGCCATTTTGAAAGAACCAAAAAAGTTCTTGAGAATTTGTGAGAAATGAGCAAGATAAACTTTTTGAAGAATGAACAGAGCAATATTCTATATATTGCAAAGGTAATTACATCTGATATTATGCACCCAGTTGATTACCTATGTTGGCTACCCTACACCTTATTGCATTGGAATAAAATGTCAATTCTGTAACTGACGTATTTCCCCACTGCAGAACAGAAAATATTCTTCTAATAACAAACTCTATGTTCAGTGTAATGCATCCCCCTGGGATGCTCTAATATGAAATATCTCTGAAGCTAGAGTCAATTACCTGAGATCAACCTTGTCCCATATTAATTTGACTTCTATCATTGTTCAATTCATACTTTTCATTGGATAACCAAATTTTAATTTATATCATAATCATATTTTGATCCAACAATGAGAGCTGCAGAGTATATTGATGGGAAAAATATTGAGGCAATCAATGACATGTGGTGTGATAATGCGTGAATAAAAGTAATCCCTTTTTATCTTATTCATAATCTAGTGGCTAAAGTATAAATATCAATATCATCGAGTCAAAAGGCTGTGTGCTGAATACTGTATCTCAAAGGATTCATATGAATAGCGGGTGTGTTAGTAACAGTAACAGCTGATTCTGGTATTGTGTGTTGCTTGCTGATTTTGTAAAGGCGAAGTCTCTGTGTGAAGCGGAAGTGCTTGCGTTGAAGGAGTCCATGGAATATGTGATACAGAAAGTTGGTTGTGATGAATCACAGTTAGAGATAAGATCAGATTCCAAAATACTAGAATCATGGATCAAGAATGATGATCTGGTTTTTTGGGACCACCGGTTTACTAGGAACTTTTTTAGAAGTGTGGAGAGTTGGTTAAAGGATGTATCAATGGTTCATGTGACAAAAATCAGCAACAAATGGAAGAACGTGCGGCATCAGCAGTTTGTAAATAATTATGACAGGAAACTTGAATGGTTTTCATAGGACACACTAACAGGATTATGACAATGGGAGATTGTGCTTGGTGTGGCATGAGTGGTGGAATTCATTGGCTCGGCGTACAGCAGTTCGGTTCAAGTGAAGTACTAAGGAAGATCCTCAAGGTGGCTAAGTTACCAGAACGAGTATAGGAGGCAAATTTGAGTATCCTGAACAAGTTTAACAGCTATATTCTGCCTCGGAATTATGTTTTTATGCTTTTTTTTTTCTTGCTTGTCCATATCTTCTGTTTGAGATTGCTGTCATCTTTTCTTTCGCTCATCATTAGTTTGGTCGAGCTCTACAATGAATTATCGAAAGAAAGAAGCGAAAAGAGAGAAAAAAGAAGAGAAGGGGGGGGGGGGGGGAGGAAACTATTGAAATTTGTTGCAATTCAAAGTAGGGGTATAATTTTTCTTTTGTTGGCAAAAAAATAAGTGATATTTTTTCTGTGAAGCCTATGTCCTAATTTGTGAATTTAGATGAAATCAGAATAAGAAAAATAATTAAGAGAAGATAAAAAAAGAAAGGAGTGTCATGTGCAGAAGTATAGCACTAGTTAATCAAATTTGGTTTGTTTCCTCTTTCCAATAATTATGATTATTTAAGGATATCAATGTGAAGAAGCTCTAAATATAAACCATGAGACAGACAATTCAAACTTCAGACCTGCAAGTTTTTAGCATTTGTGTATATCACCAGTATTTTCATTAAACGTGGGTTCTCATCTTATATCCAGAGAATTGGAGCCACTCATAGGCTGAGGTATATCGGCATCAAGTGCGCCGATTTGGGCTCATCAGAGGAAGATAATTGCACCTGCACTATACCGTGACAAGGTGAAGGTAAGTTAAAACCTTTTGTTTGTAAAGAGTAATTTTATTATACCACTTTTTGGGATATCTTTGAAGGGACACTCTGGCTATATGCAACTGCATGTTTCACATGTACAGCCCAAAGGTCTCTGCTAGACTGTTGATTTGATTTAAAACAGCAATCTAATACATTTTTTTATTTTGTTATATAAATTATCTTGAAGGAAATGCTTAATCTGATAGTTGACTCCACAAATGCAATGCTACGGTCGTAGGAGAGTAGACTCAAACATGAGGGAGTACTTTTAGAGATTAAAATTGATGATGATTTGCGAAGCTTATCAGCAGATATAATTGCAAGAGCATGTCTCGGGATCGATTATATTGAAGGGAAAGAAATACTTTCAAAGATTAGAGATCTTCAAAAACTGTTGTCCACAATTGATGCTAGAATTCCAGGCTTTGGTATGCGTAATTATTGATATAATTTTATAGTCCATGAATTATTATTGATATAGCATGTATGTTTTCGTTGATAAATTATCCTTTAGCTTTGCATCTTAAATTTACATATTATGTTCCTGTTTTTATTATTGATGCTACTAATGCCGAAAATGATATCATAATCTGGTTTAGATACTTATCAATCAGAAAAACCAGAGTGATATGGAGATTGGAGAAAGAGATAAACTCAAAGATATTGAAGATCATAAAACAAGGCCTGCAAGATCTTTTACAAATGATAATTCAGGAAGCAAAGAATTGTGAGAGAAGTGATGGCCTCTTATCAAATTCTATCTCACGTGAGAGGTTCATAATAGATAAGTGCAAAAATATATTCTTTGCTGGACAAGAGACTGCTGCAATTACAACATCATGGTGCTTGCTGCTATTAGTTGTGCCCCGGGAATGGCAAGGTCGTGTTCTTGCTGACATGTTTGAATTTTGTAGCAATAATGCTTCAGATGCAGGTATGCTTAGAAGCATGAAGATAGTATGTTTTACACTGTATGCTAGAACTAAATATTTTCATGAAGCCATTTTAATGCATTGGCCTTTGAGATTAATTATTTTGAAAATCTTTGGCTTCAAGGCATTCGAGTTGAAAAGTAGATGTGCAATTAGGAGAAACTTTAATACAATATTGTCCCATTTTCAATTGCATACTAATCTCCATGCAAGGACGAACAAGTCCCATTCAATTGCTTAAGATTTAGTTTGACATAAAATATGCAAAAATGTGATACGGAAGCCTGGTTAGGTAGAGTTGCAAATAAGTAGGGACTAGCGAGAAATGAACCATGCTATTTAAAATTCTTCTCAATTGAATATATCCTTTTCATTTACCAACAAGAATAAAAGAGAGAATGAATATAACTGTCATAAATCATTCCTATTGATCATGATCTTCTATGAAAATGTTACACCTGCAGTTCAAGATGGTGATTCAAGAGAATATGCAGCTTTATCCATCGGCAGCATTTGTTTCCAGAGCAGCTTTGGGGGCCTGATGCCCACAAATTCTAGACATTTGAGCAGCATTTGTATTATAATTGCCAAAGCAATGAACATTCGGATTCCAGTCCCAATGCTGATGCAGGACCCTGAGCTTGGGGGGCCTGATGCCCACAAATTCAATCCAGAAAGATTCTCCAATGTGATTCTTGGAGCTTGCAAGTTTCCACAAGCTTATATACCGTTTGGGATAGGGGCTAGAGGCTGTCCTGGACAGCATTTAGCCATGATAGAACTGAGTGATTTTATCTCTCATTCTGATGAAGTTTCGGTTCTATCTCTCATCAAGTTACTGCCATTCACCTGTCTTTCATGTGGTCATAGAACCCAGCCAGGGAGTTATTCTGAAGATGGCAAGAATTTAAGCAAAACTACAACTCAAACATCTTTTCTCCTTGTTCTTTGGGGTCCAAATTTGTTGTGCTTGAAGGTTGATTTAGTCATAAATACGAGGTAAAATACTGAATGATAAATACAAGGTATTAAAAATAGTGAATTATTTCAATTAATGGCTATATTGAATGATAATTAGTGGCAATGCAATTAAAAATATTAGGTAACTAGAATGGCATCTGTATTCTGTCTAAGAATGCCAATCAATATTAACAATATTACTCCTCTCAGTTTATTTGTCTATCACTTCAGAAAAATTTTAGCCTTCCAATTTTACCTGTTAACCATTCTAGACATACCAATTGCAAATACACAACCAAACACACATTTAGCTAACTAACTTTTACCAGAATGAAAACACGCTTAGGAGAAAAGCTGGAGATGGCCACCTAATCTATTAATCCTTTTTAAAAATGGATTAAAATAGTTAAGCGTTAACGTGTATCAATTCTTTGAAATGTATATATGTCGTTTACCCAAGTTATATAGGGGTGCAAATCTAGACGCTAACAAAGTGATATACTATCTCTGGCCGATTAACCAAAACCTTTTTTTTTTCTTCGAAAAAAAAGGGTACTTCCAGAGCAAATTAAAGCCATTTAAAAATGTAATTGAAAGAAATTAACTTACGTATTTATTATTTATTTCATCTATTACTTTAATTGTTGTTTCATATAAATTAATCTTTTATCATTTTGAATTAATATATTTTTTATATATAAACTGAATTATTGAAATTTGATTAAAATATTTTTTAATCTCTAAATATAATTATGTGAAATTTTTTATTATATTTATACATTATTCTTATTCTATTATTTAGATTTTTTGGATTTGTTACTATCGTAATTTGTAAATGCATATTGAGATGAGATAATAATATATTATATATTTCCATGAGATGTTAATATATTTTAGTATCCATTGATACTGAGGTAATATAAATGACAAAAATAAGTGGTCCAGCATGGACCCAAAGATATGGGGTCCAGGTTAAAACGCGGAGGTGACCGTCTCCACTTGCGGTTCAAAATAGATAATGAGGACCACACTCAACCAGAAAAGATGCGTTGAGGGATGCGCGTCTAACTTACCCCAATCAATCGCTGCATCTCGCAAAGTCGAATTAGGCTTCTCCGTTTCCACCCGTCAGTCCTCCCCAGCAAGTGCGTCTCCACAAAGCTTAAAGCGAAGCTTCCATGTATTTTTCCACGTTTACCAGCAAGTCACGCCGACTACCATGAAAAGTTTTAGAGTATGTTTAGAATATTAAAAAAATAGAAATAATTTAATTTAGAAATTAAATTTTGTATTTGAATGTTTTAAAAGTAAAAAATAAAATAATTTCTAATTATTATAGGATCATATGATAATAAATAATTTTTTATTTTGACTATTCATATATAATTAATTTAATTTAAATTTACTCTACTCATGTCACTTGATACTATATATATATATATATATATATATATATATATATAATTTAATATACATTATAGAAAGTATTTACAATATTATTGTCATCGCTAGAGTTGTTTCTCTCTTATATGATTAAGAAAAATATTATTTATATTCATTTTTGTGGACTTATTATAGACACATAATAAGATAAAAAAATATAATATGATGGATTCATTACTTTTTCTTTTTCAACGCCTAATAGCTTGTGTCTTTTCTCTCATTATATGTATATAATAAGTGTATAAAAATGAGTTCGAATAACACTATTTTATGATTCATTGTTGATATACACGTGTGTTAGAAAGAGAAACTTGGTACACAAATTCAAAATAAATATTAGAGAGTTAAAAAATTGCTAAAATTGAGTTATTAGAATAATGTATGAAATAATTATTTTAAGGATAAATAGTGGTTACATCCCTTAAGATTTCATAATATAGTACATAACACTAAAGTTGTATCAAAATTGCATTTCACCCCGATGAAGGATTATGTATGAGTAATTGCCCCTAAACTCAAAAGTCCATTTGGCAAATCCAAGTTTAATGGTTGATGAACTATTACTAATTTATTACCATAACTTGTCTAAAGTTTTCGAGTTCTAAATGCAATTCACTTCATGCTTGTCTTAAGTTTTAAGTTTAGTTTTCTTCTTTTTTATTTCCAAGATTATGAGTTTTTAAGTTCCTTTTTTGATAACAAATGAGCGCTATGTGTTATTTAACGTGACATATCAGTAGAATAGTGACAATAGATTAACAGAAATTGAAAGTGAGAATAACATAACTCACATTTTATAAAATAGAAAACTAACTTGACAATTGTGTAATATCAAAGATAAAAATGACTTAGGTATAAAAATTTAGAATCTAAAATAAGCATTAAATCATTTTTAGATATTAAATACAATTTTTTAATTTGTCAAAGGAAAAAGCTAGAAGACACAAAAGCTAGTTGTACGAAAACTTTACGTACAAATGTGTCATTGTTTTATTGGTAGCTCTTGACTACCCATTTTTCCGCATGAACTGTTATGAGTGTTATCCACACCCTTTCTGTGTATTAATACCGTTCATCATTCTTCGTACTCTACTGTTTCGTACTATGTAGAAGCACTGTGGCTTAAAACAACAAAAATGAAACTTCATAGGGAAACCATATAATTGGCAAAACAAAATATCTTTTTTCTTTTTTGGTGTACAAAACAAAATATCTTATTTTTGTAGTGGATTGAGTTCTAGGGTTTAACAAAACACAGGCAAAGCCATAAAGCACAGTAGCACAATCTAAGTGCTCATATTGCCTCAGCTACACGATATTACCATACACGGCGTTACACGAAAGTTTGTAGAAGGACATACGAACATGGGAAATATTATTTGGACATAGTGTGTATAAGTATAACAGAGTATAGATATAATGTATAAATATAAATATGAGTAATTATTAAAATATATGTATACTGAGAATAAAAAAAATATTGTAATGTTTTATATAAAAAAATATATTATATTTAGTGTTTAGAAAAATATATACAAATAACACGACTCCCCGAATATATCAAAGTAAACTAATCTTCACGCGTATCGATTCTTAACGAATTTTATCTCCCTTTAACTTCATATATATATATATATATATATTTTTTTTTTACGCTCCTCGCTGATTGGTTATTCGCACATTCGTGACGCAAGTAGGAAAACGATTGCGTAGTCCATCATTGCTTACCCTACGCGTCAAAATAGTTGCCAGATGGCAATCTCCAGTTGCAGTTCAAAATAAAGAATGAAAGCACACGCAAACAGACAAGATGCGTTTGTGCGCATCTACCTGGAAACAACACGAACGTGAATATATTTATATTTTTTTACTAGTAAATAATGATTATTTTAATCAGTGATTGGATCTCGCAAAACTATAGTATTATAAAAAAATATTATCTACACTCGTGTGATGAACTGGTTGCGGACACAAAAGAAAACAATACGAAGCAATGAGTGTTGAAAGAGGAAAGGGTAATGGCCCACCACCCCAGGCCTATCGTCCTCTTTCCAACTTTCACTCCTTTCCAGAGAATGCGTCTCCGCAAAGTTAAAACTTAAAAGTAAAGCTTCCATGTATTTTTCCAAGTTGATCAGCAAGTCACGCCGAATACCAAGAAAGCTTTTAATTCCTCCCCTGAAAAATCCAGGTTCCTTCTCTCCGAACTTTCACATTCGTTCTTCAAGTTACTTGTGAGTTTTCGAGTTGAGGGTACTTGCAAAATCTCTTCAACTTAATATTTTGAGAGAAAATGGACTCAGCTGAATATTCAGGTGAGAAGGTCTCAGCTTCCATGTCAGGTCAGTTAAACTCTTGGAAATCATCACTCGTGCAGAAGTTTAGGACCCTGGCGGGCCAGGAAGATTCAGCTTCCAGATCCACCCATCCTCAGTCGCCTCGGCGGGTCTATAAACATGATGTGTTTCTAAGTTTCAGAGGTACTGACACCCGCAACAATTTTATTGATCATCTTTATAATAATCTCATCAGGAAAGGCATCTTCGCCTTCAAGGATGACGAGAGGCTTGAGAAAGGAGAACCTATTTCATCCCAGCTTCTGCAAGCAATTCAAGATTCGCGGGTTTCTATTATTGTCTTTTCAAAAGATTATGCTCGCTCAACATGGTGTCTGGAGGAAATGGCTACCATAGCTGAATGCAAAAAGGAATTGGGACAAACTGTTTTGCCAATTTTCTACAATGTGGATCCTTCTGATGTTCGAAACCAGACTGGGGCATACAAAGATGCTTTTGTTTCGCATGCAGAAAGATTCAAACAAGATCCTGGGAAGGTTGACCGATGGAAGACAGCTATAACGGCTTTGGCCAATTCTGTTGGCTGGGATGTAAGAGACAAGTATGTATATAAGTCATTCTTCTCTAACTTTTTTGCATAATACATTGTATTCTATTAATTTGTGGTCGGGCATGTGTGCAAATGACTAATAAACAAATCAAGCTCGATTAGACAAACTACATATTCTGTTCAAAATAATTTATAATCAATAATATATTATCCTGAAACAAATTTACGTTTTTTTCCCCTTAATTTGTTTTTATGCGTGATAATGTAGTGATCTTATTTTTCATTTTTCTTTCAGACCAGAGTTTACAGAGATTGAAAAAATCATTCAAAAGGTAATAAAAACTTTAGATCATAAATTCTCAGGATCTGCTGATGATTTAATTGGTATACAACCTCGTGTAGAAGAATTAGAAAAGCTTTTGAAATTAAGCTCAAGTGATGATGATTTTCGTGTTCTTGGAATTTGTGGCATGGGTGGAATAGGAAAGACAACTTATACTACTGTCTTATACGATAAAATCTCTTATCAGTTTGATGCTTGCTGTTTTATAGAAAACGTAAGCAAAAATTATAAAGACGGTGGTGCTATTGCTATACAGAAGCAGATTCTCCGTCAAACTCTAGATGAACAAAATCTAGATATATACAGTCCTTCCGATATATCTGGCATTGTAAGAAATAGGCTATCGTCGATAAAGGTCCTTATAATTCTTGACAACATTGAAGAACTAGAGCAATTAGAGAACTTGGCTCCTAAATTACTTGGGAAAGGAAGTAGAATTATCATTACCACTAGGAATGAACACATTTTAAAAGTATATGGAGTGGATGCAATTCACGAGATTCCACTGATGAATGATAATGATGCTCGTGAACTTTTTTTAATAAAAGCCTTCAAAAGTGAAGATCCTAGTAATAGCCGCTGCATGGAGCTAACTCCTAAGATACTAGAATATGCTCAAAGCCTTCCATTAGCAATCAAAGTAGTGGGTTCTTTCTTGTGTACTCGAGATGCTATTCAGTGGAGAGATGCATTGAAAAGGCTGAGGAAAAATCCAGACAAAAAAATTATGGATGTTCTCCAGATAAGTTTTGATGGATTACAACAAGAAGAGAAAGAAATATTTTTGCATATTGCTTGTTTCTTTATAGGAGAGAGGGAAGAGTATGTAAAGCGAATTTTAGATAGTTGTGGATTACAACCTCACATTAGAATTCAAGTTATCATAGAGAAATCACTCATAACCATTAAGAACCAGGAAATTCATATGCATGAAATGTTACAAGAGTTAGGGAAGAAAATTGTTCGAGAAAAATATCCAGAAGAGCCAAGATTATGGAGCAGACTCTGGCTTTACAAGGATTTCGAAAATGTCTTGACATCAGAAATGGTATGAAGTCATCTTTTCAAAATTAGATTCCATGATTTTTCTATTTCCATTAGAAAAAGTTTTATTGTTTTAATTGTTAAATATATGTGGATAATTTTATAATTTTTCAAAAAATAAGTCTAGTTAATTTGAGTACTTTTAATTATTACTTTTTCTTTTATATAGGTTTACTCATATTTTTCAGGCAACAGATAATGTCAAAGCTATAGTTTTAGATCAGAAAGAGAATGTCTCCAAATGCAGTCAGTTGAGGATTGAAGGATTGTCAAAAATGAGAGGTCTTAAGCTTCTCATCTTACATCATAAGAATTTTTCAGGAAGCCTCAATTTTCTTTCCAACAAGTTACAATATCTTTTCTGGCATGGTTACCCCTTCTCTTCTTTACCATTATTTAAACCGTATAGCAATCTTATTGAATTGAATTTGCCTAATAGCAGCATCACGCGACTATGGGAAGGCCAGAAGGTAATTTAATGGTTTTTTTCTTTTTTTTTTTTTGGGTTAAAGAAATAATGAGAAGAACAATTATCTCAATTTTTTTACAAAAGAAATGACACAACAGATAAAATAAAAGAATTTCTTATTCTATAGTGGCATAATAATCTAAAAAGTTTTAAAATTTGAAATACTAAAAAAGAAATATTTCTTAAAAAAATTTATATAAAAAACCTTAAATGTAAAAATTGTGAGTGGTGGAATTTTTTTTTTTTTTTTGGTTTACTTCAAAATAAATTATGTTATCAAGTTTTTTTTTGAAAGGAAGAGCATTAATTGTACAGATGTAGTTGTAAATTTTATTTTTTTATTCTATGCTCTCTTAATATATTTTTAATTTCAAATTAAATTTACTTAAAAATCTTATTATGTTTAACAAAAATAAAATAAGCTCCACAAAAATAAGAAAATTTTGTGAGTGGTGGATCGTCGTTTGAGTAAAAATTAAATGAGTTCTTCTAAATGTACAAATCATTATATTTGAAAATATTAAAATAGTTTTTATTATTTTGTTGTGATTTATATATGAAAAAACTTCGACTTGTGTTTAACTAATTATTTTTATCATAAAAAAGTAACTATATTTACCTTCAAGTATTTTAATAATGTGATGATTCGTGTTTTAGTGATAATATATAAAAATTTATGCTGATAATAGATCAGAAGTAAACTATTTATCTTAATATTGTATCTGTATATGAATGTGCATTAGCTGAATTTATTGAAAGAATTTGAATAACGATCCTGCATTGGCCCAATGCCCAAACTGGCATATAGTCTTCATTTCTTTATTTTTTGTTAATTACAATGTTCTTCTAAACATCTATGTCATGAAAACTTGACACAAGGTTTTCTATAAATAAAAGAATTTAATATTAACTTTAAACTATAGTTATATTCGCAAATTTTCTAGCCAGTAGGATTGACTCACTTGATCAATTTTTTACTGGTATATCACTATTACTTAGATTTAAATTATATATTTTCTCATCAGTAAATGATATGTAAATACTTTTGTAAGTATTGATTAATTCAATGGTATATCAGATTGGAGCGAGTCTTCCTCTCAACTTAAAATTTTGCTTAAACAAAATGAAAAATCATTACCTAAGCCATTATATTTACTTCTATGGTCAAATTCCATTTATATTATTGTTTACTTTTGTGTGCTCATGTGATGACAAAAGTGAAGAACTAATCTATTTGTTGTACTCGCATAGTGTAATATAACAAGCTGACATGTTGATAGTAATTTTCTGTTCGCAGAATATCCCATATCTGGAAAGATTGGATTTGACCAACTCGAAACATCTTATGGAGACACCAAATTTTGAATGGTGCTTAAATCTTGTGCGCTTAGATCTTTCAGGATGCACAAAGTTATCACAGGTCCACCCATCAATTGGACTTCTTAAAAGACTTGCTTACTTATGTTTGCAAAACTGTAGTAGTCTGGTCAGCCTCAATCTCGGCACCGAATGTAGGTTAAGTTCTCTGAGAGTTTTGCGCCTCTCTGGCTGCACAAAACTTGTGCACATGCCAAATTTGACAGGGCTCTCAAATCTTGAGTATCTTGATTTTGAACAATGTACAAGTTTGTTGACCATTCATGAATCTATTGGATCTCTTTCAAAGCTTAAATTCTTCTGTTTAAGAGACTGCACAAATCTTATCGTGATGCCCGTCCGGTTATCTACCATGACATCTCTTCAAACTCTAGATATGGGTGGCTGCTTCAATTTTGAGAATCTGCCCCGAGGTATCGTGCAAAACCCCTGGGATCATTCGTTGATATCCCTGGACCTGAGCTTTTGTAAGATAAGTATAGTCCCTAAGGCTCTTGAGAATTTAAGGTGTTTAGAAAGACTAAATCTACAGGGAAACAAAATTCGTTATTTAGATACCGAGCGTATGCTTAGCCTAGCATATTTAAACTTGGCACACTGCTATGAGCTTAATGGTTTGTCTCAGCGCTCATTGGCTACTGCTTTATCCGAGGGAAGATATTTTAAAACAGTGTCCGCATCTCGTAATCATAGGTCAGGGTTATATATTTTTTATTGTCCCATTGTTAGTAAAAGTTGCTTGATGCAAGTTGCACTTTCATGGTTAGCAGGACTAATTAAGGTGCGTACTCTGCTTGGCTTTCTTCTTTCTTTTTTTCTCAGTCTCTTTCTTTCACTAATATATCTATGTGTTTTTCCTTTTGGTAGCAGCAACCTTGTCTCTTTCGATGCGGTTTTGACATTGTGTTTCCTGTTGAGAGTAAAATTCCAGAATGGTATTTTAATCATCAATTTGATGGTGGGTCAACATTAAGTATAGTGGATTCGGATGTGAATGACAATTGGCTTGGTTTTGCCTTTTGTGTAACATTTCATGTCAACAATAGTCCAACAATTGATGGCTCTTCGTCACCGCTGCCACATCCTTTGTATCTTTCTTTTGAAAGTGAACACACAGAAGAAAGCTTCCATATGCCATTTTGTTTAGACCCTGACAAGAATGAGCATCTCCGGCTATTCAATGTGCAACATCGTTCAAGCAGTGATGGCTCAAGCTCAAAACATGCTTGGATAATCTATATTTCTCGGGTGCACTGCCATTTTGTGAAAACAGGAGCTCGTATCACGTTTAAAGCCCACCCAAGTTTTAAGGTGAAGAAATGGGGGCTACGCATGGTATTCGAGCAAGATACAGTTCTGTTGGAGTTAGGCCGTCAAGAATGTAGTTTCTGTGATGATGGATCGAGTTGCTCGTGTGAAAATGGATGTTCTGGGTGTTATGGGTTGGTTATTAAGGAAGTATACGAAAGCAGTAGTAGCACTGGGCCTAAAATCCAACTTCCCTACAATTGGTTGGTCACTGAGGAAGAGGAAAACGAGAACATGGAAGCGAAGACCAAGGAATATAATCTCGCTAATATGGGCCTTTCCATAGGTTAGCCACAATGAGAGAGCACAGCATCTTCTCCAAGGTAATTATATATTTCTCTTCTTCTTCACCTAAATTTTCCTCCTTCAAAACCCTTTCTAAGAATATCACTCAAAATTGTAAAATATTAACTTAACAAAATGTAAAAGTAATACACCTTTTAAAAATACATACTACTATTATTCAACAAAGTACAAAATTTAAAAAAATGTTAAATATTTGACAAACTTATCTTCTTCCGGCAAGGTAAATGTCTAATAGCATGATGAACTCCCAATTAGATCCATGATTTTTAAAAAAAAATAAAAATAAAAAATCACTAACCAAACGGCTTCATTGCAAACCAAAAAAAAAAAAAGGTAAAAAATAATTTTAGAAAATTCTGTCACTTAAAATATCATATAATCAATAAAAGAAGTACTGATTAATTTTTTTTGAAAAAAAAGTAAAAGGCAACAAAATAAAAATTAATTTTGAAAATAATGGATAAGAAATATATATATATATATATATATATATATATATATATATATATATATATATATATATATATGGTGTGTGGGGGGGGGGGTAAAATTTGTAAGATAATCACATAAAATTGCGAAAAAAAACTTTTCAGCAAAACCAAATTCATAAAATAAATCCAACAAATATTAACTCAACAAAATATGAAAAAAAGTTTAATACATAGTTAACCTAACCACCTCATTGTAATAACAAGTTTAAAATCATCATGTAACATGAATTCTAAATTTGGAAACAGCGCTGAAATTAGAAATCAGAAAATGACGCAAAAAAACTCAACATTTCACGATATCGCGTAATTTGAACTCGAAAATGGGACTGAAATTAGAAATAAAAAAATATTGTGAAGAAACTCAATATTTCACACAGTTTTCGATTTTAGTGCCATTTTAGAGTTTAGATTACATACTATGAAATGTTGAGCTTCTTCATGATTGTTTCTGATTTTCGATTTTAATGTCATTTTCGAGTTCAAATTATACAGCACCATGAAATATTGAGCTTTCTTAATGATAGTTTTTGATTTCCGATTTTGGTACCGTTTTCGAGTTCAAATTGCACTACACTCATTTATAGTATATATATAATATAAATAAAACATAGATTAGCAAGTGTAGCATAAAATGAAGGTTTAAATAATTTGAATTTGGTTTAGTAAAGAAATATTATAATATTTTTTTTAGCTACGTCTTTTTCTTTTAAAATTATAAGTTAAATTAATTTATTATTTTATAAATACACGATGATTTACTTTTAGCCTTAATATTTTTCGACAATCAATAAAATATTATTTTTGATTAATAATGTAAATAGTGAGATATCAAATCTAAAAATATAGGGCCTATTTAATATGAGACAATATTTCTTATTTTCATTTCTTGAAAATAATTTTCATTTTCAAAATTTTAGATGTTAGGAAATATATTTGTTTTGATTCTATGTTTTCTGTTTTCAAAAAATGAAAACATTGAAAACATGTTTGGTTTGTTTGTTTTTAATAAATTTAAAAATTTTAAAAATAATTTTATATGAACTTAAAAAGTTGAAGGGAAGGACCACCAACACCTAAGTGAGGTGATCCACCATGAACTCCTCTCTTTTCTTCTATCTCCTTCCTCATGATGATCTTTCTCTCATGGTTTCTTTTTCTTTTTTTTTTACCCTCATCTTCTCTCTCTCTCTCAATCTTTCTCTCACAGCACCACCACCATGCACCACTAGCCACTGATTTTTTCTTATTTACTTATGTGGAAAAGTAAAAAAAAAGAAAAAGATAATGCTGTTAAATGATAATTTTACCTTTATATTATTAGAAAAAGTATTTTAATTATATTAATTAATTTAAAATAAAAGTGTTCATTATTTTTAATTTAATACTTTAAAATAATATTAGCCTATTAAATCAATCAAATATTAGTAGAAAAGAAATTATTTGAAACTATTTAAAATAAAACGAATATTTTAAGTTAATATAATATTTCAAAAATATTACATAAAAATATATTTTATCAACTAAATAATATTAAAAATATTATTTAGCTATTATTTAATACCCTATTTAAAATAAAATATTTGTTTAGAATAAAATGCTAGTGACCGAAAAATTTTAAAGTTTTATATAGCTTGTATTTTAAGTATTTTTCTATATTTATATTTAATAATATAGTGATATAGAAATTAAAATTTTTTAAATAAAATTTTTACTAGTATTGATTTTTTAAAAAAATAAAAAGAGGAGAAGGACTATGTAACACCTTCAATGATGTTGCATACACTAAACTAATTGTCCACTATTTATATGGGGCTCACATAAATTTATGCATTATTTAGAGTCCGTTTGGATAAACTTAAAAAAAAAAAGGACATTTTTTTTCAAATTTTTTTAGTAAAGCTTTAATTTCTAGAAAAAAATTATTTTGCATTTGGATAGATTATCTGAAAAGTATTTTTAATTATAAAAAATATTTATAAGTCTGTTTAAATATAAAAGAATAAAAGTATTTCTTTTATAGTCAAATTATAAAAAAAAATTCAAAAAAAAAAAAGAAAATTAGGATTTAATAAGGGATAAAAAAAGAAAGATTTGTATTGTAATTTTGAATAAAGGTAAATGATATTTTTAAAAATTAATTTTATTAAAAATCACTCCTACTTCTATTTTTTTTAGAAACTAGATATTATTAACTTTTTAAAAAAATAATAAATTAATTTTTTTTAATTAAAACATTTTTTTAAAAAAAATTATATTCAACCACCTAAAAAACTTTATAAAAACACTTTTTTTAAAAATATAATTGCTTTTTCCTTTCTATTTGCTTTCCCTCCTTTTCGTTCATCTCTGAATCATCCTAACCAAACACACCAAGAGGGATCAAACCCTCAAATATAGTAAAGGTCGACTACAAAAATAAGGGGTGCACCATGGCACATGGTCTTGAATCTATTTATATTTTTTATGAATAAATAATAATTATTTTAATCAATAACCGCATCTCGCAAAGCCATAGGCTTCTCCGTTGCCACCCTTCACTCCTTTTCCTTCCCAGCAGTTGCGGCTCCAAGCTTAAAGCGAAGCTTCCACTTATTCTTCCAAGTTGAGCAGCAAGTCACGCCGACTACCAAGAAAAGCTTTGGTTCCTCCCCTGAAAAATCCAAGTTCGTTCTCTCCGAACTTCGGGATCCATTCTCCGAGTTGCCGTACGTGTGTGAGTTTTCGAGTTGAGGGTACTTCGCAAAATCAGCTGAATATTTAGGTGAGACTGAGACGGTCTCAGGCTCAGCTGCTGCCCCTCGTTCGTCAAGGAGACGTGTTACCATATCAGATAAGTCGCTCTCCAGTCTTCTCTTCTTTGTCGGTCAAAGATAAAGTTTCTCTCTTGGAAATCATCACTTGTGCGGAGGTTTTAGAGCCCTGTTGTGTTGTCCGCAATCTTCAGATCTAAGCTCGTTGTGTTGGGCCAACGAGACACAGCTCCCGCTCCCGCTCGTTCCATGGATTCCAACGTCATCCAAGGTAGCGGGTCGATCCAGGACCAGGTAGACGTTTCAACTGAGCCTCTGGATTCCAATATGATCGAAGGCAGCCCGTTGGGCCAGGAAGATTCGCCTTCCAACAGTATCCAAACCAGACATTCATCTGCTGACCAGAACAAAAAAGGGAAAAGGGGACCTTCATCTATGCCTCCGAAAAGCGGACCTTCACTTCAGCGGGTCTATAAAGATGATGTGTTCCTGAGTTTCAGAGGTACTGACACCCGCAACAATTTTGTTGATCATCTTTATAATAATCTCATCAGGAAAGGTATCTTCGCCTTCAAGGATGACGAGAAGCTTGAGAAAGGAGAACCTATTTCATCCCAGCTCCTGCAAGCAATTCAAGATTCGCGGGTTTCTATTATTGTCTTTTCAAAAGATTATGCTCGCTCAACATGGTGTCTGGAGGAAATGGCTACCATAGCTGAATGCAAAAAGGAATTGGGACAAACTGTTTTGCCAATTTTCTACAATGTGGATCCTTCTGATGTTCGAAACCGGACTGGGGCATACAAAGATGCTTTTGTTTCGCATGCAGAAAGATTCAAACAAGATCTAGAAAAGGTTGACCGATGGAAGAGAGCTATGACAGATTTGGCCAATTCAGTTGGTTGGGATATAAGACATAAGTAAGTATATAAATCATTCTTCTCTTATTCGTTTATAAAATCCGAGATATTCCATTGATGAGCATTTCATTGTCATGCTTATGATTAATCAACATATCGAGCTTGATGAGGCTAACTGTACAATCTTATCAAGATAAGTTATGGTCAATAGTATATTATCCTGAAATAATTTTCGGTTTGTTTTTCTCCCTTGTATATATGATAATATAGTGACTTTATTTTCGTTTATCTTTCAGGCAGGAATCTATAGAGATTGATAAAATCATTCAAGAGGTAATAAAAGCATTGGATCATAGATTTTCAGGGTCTAGTGATGATCTAGTCGGGGTACAACTTCAAGTAAAAGAATTAGAAAAACTTCTAAAATTAAGTTCAGAGGTTGATGATTTTTGGGTTCTCGGAATTTGGGGCATGGGTGGAATAGGAAAGACAACTCTTGCAATTATCTTATATGACAAAATCTCCTGTAAGTTTGATGCATGCTGTTTTATTGAGGATGTAAGCAAAAATTATAAAGATGGTGGTGCTATTGTTGTACAAAAACAAATTCTTCATCAAACTCTAGATGAGCATAATCTAGATAAATATAGTACATCTCAAATATCTGGCATTGTAAGAAATAGGCTATCTCCCCTAAATGTCCTTGTAGTTCTTGATAATGTTGATGAAGTAGAGCAATTGGAGAAATTGGCCATAAGTCCTAAATTACTTGGAAGAGGAAGTAGGATGATCATAACCACTAGAAATGAACATATTCTTAAAAGTGATAAAGTGGATGCAATTCACTAGGTTTCGCTATTGAATTATGATGATGCTCGTGAACTTTTTCATAGAAAAGCTTTCAAAGGTAACTATGGCCCTGAAAGTAGTAGTTATGCGGAGTTGACTCCTAAAATACTAGAATATGTTCAAAATCTTCCACTAGCAATCAAAGTGGTGGGTTCTTTCTTGTATGATCGACCTGCTTTCCAGTGGAGACAAGCCTTGGAAAGACTGAGGAAAAGTCCAGAGAAAAAAATTACAGATGTGCTTCGGATAAGTTTTGAGGGATTACGACAGAAAGAGAAAGAAATATTTTTACATATTGCTTGTTTCTTTAGCGGAGAGAGGGAGGAGTATGTAAAGCAGATTCTAGATAGTTGCAGCTTGTACCCACTCATTGGAATTCAAGTTATTATGGAAAAATCACTCATAACTATTAAGAATCAAGAAATTCATATGCATGAAATGTTACAAGAATTAGGAAAGGAAATTGCTCGGGAAAAAAATCCAGACGAGCCAACATCATGGAGTAGACCATGGCTGTACAAGGATTTAAAAAATGTCTTGATATCAAAAGCGGTATGAAATTATCCTTTCAAAATTAATTCCATGGTTTTCCTTATTTCCATTATAAAGTTTTAATATTCTAGTTGTTAAACATATGTGGATAATTTTATAAATTTTTAAAAATAAACTAGTTAATTCATATACTTTCATTAATTTTCTTTTATTATAACATGTTTATTATTATTATTATTATTATTATTTTCAGGAAACAAAGCATGTTAAAGCCATAGTTTTGGATCAGAAAGAGGATATCTCCAAACACAATCAATTGAGCATTGAAGGACTATCAAAAATGACAAGTCTTAAATTGCTCATATTATACCATAAGAATTTTTCAGGAAGGCTCAATTCTCTTTCCTGGAGTTTACAATATCTTTCATGGCATGGTTATCTTTTCTCTTTTTTGCCATCATTTGAACCGTTCAGCTGTCTTGTTGAACTGAATTTGCCTCACAGCAGCATCCAACGGCTCTGGGAAGACCGCAAGGTACTTTAATGACTTTTTCATCTCTTTTGTTTTGGGTTAAAGAAACAATAGTAAGAACAATGATCTCAATTATTTCACAAAAGAAATGACATAATGGATTATAAAATTCTTATTCAATAGTAGCATAATAATTCTAAAAAGGAATTAAACTGAATATATATGAATGGAAATGTTTTTTATAATTTTTACAGAAATGCTCCGTAAAAGGAGAAAGTGTGTGTGCTGTATTTTTCTTTTTTCCTTTTTCTTTTTTGATTCAAAATAAATTGTGTTCTCAATTGTTTCTTTCTTTTTTTTTTTTTTTGGAAGAAGCAGCATTGATTATACAGATGTAGATAAAAATTCATTTTTTATTCCGTTATATTATATAATGTTTTTAAATTTAAAACTGGAATAAAATTGGCTTAAACATTTTATTATGTCTACAATGTTAAAAAGAAGCACCATAAAATTAAGAAAATTTTGTGGCTGGGTTTCATGAGTAGGGAAACATTGAAAATGTTGAGCGAGCTTGGTTATTGGCCAATCTCTTTATGTCATGCAATAGGTAATATGTAGAAATCTTCTGTGAAAATTTAACTATTTTGGTAAAATTCAATTTTATTTTTTGCAGTTGGATGAAGGTAACAATGATGAATGGCAGACTGTTGGCAAACCTTCAAGGCGGCAAAATGTAAGCTGAACTTGTGTTGAAAGAATTTGAATATCTGCATTGGCCCAGTGCCCAAATCGGCGCCATGTATTCTATTAATTAATATTAAAAAATTATATTCCTTCATAATTTATAAATAAAGCGTAATATTCTTCCTTTTTCTTTTCAAAACTCTATTTATAGAAGAATTTAACGTTAACATCAAACCATTGTTAGATTTGCGAATTTGCCACCTAAGCCACCATAAATTTATAATCATTTTTGTGGTCACATTCTATTTGTATTACTGTTTCCTCTTATATGAGAAGAAGTGAACAACTAATCTATTTGTTGCAACGGTGCAACGGCATTTTTTTTTTTTTGTTTTAACGAATAAAGAGTGCCTTTTGGACTTTTTTTACTAACATAAGGAAGAATTTAATATTTTTTAAGTAACTAAAATTATTTAAATCAAGGGTATTAATTAAATAATTTTGAATTTGACTTTAATAAATTATTTGTTTAAAAGTATTTTCTACTTTTATTTAACCCTATATTATCACATCATAAAAAATATTTAATTCTCCTACAATAATTAACTCAAAAATTATATAATAGCGTATGATTAGTCAATAAGTGGAAACTGCTACATAGTGAAAGTGTATTAAATTTAAACTCAATATCTTTTCACTAATACTATTATGGGGAGAAATTTTATGTATTTAAAGAGTTTCGCACCAATGGTTAATATGTATTTTAGATTTTATTATTTTAATATCTTTTTGTTGGTTGAAGATGAGAAAGAATGAAGTTTAAAATTTAGCTAACATGTTTGGTAGCTAATTCTCTGCTCGCAGGGCTTCCCGCATTTGGAAAGGGTGGATTTAAGCAACTCGAAAGATCTTATAGCGACGCCAAATTTCGAATGGAGCCCAAGCCTCAAGCGGCTAGATCTTTCAGGATGCACAAACCTGTCGGACGTCGACCCATCAATTGGACTTCTTACAAAACTTGCTTACCTGAGCTTTCGAGATTGTGAAGGTCTGGTAAAGCTTAATCTTGGCACTGATTGTAAATTACATTCTCTAAGAGTTCTACACCTCTCTGGTTGCATACGACTTGAGAGCACACCAGATTTTACAGGGCTTTCAAAGCTTGAATATCTTGACCTTGGCCGATGTAGAAATTTATGCACAGTTCATGAATCTATTGGGGCTCTTACAGCACTTAAGTTCTTGAGTTTGAGAGATTGCGAAAGTCTTAAAGAGATACCGGACAATGTCAAAGAGATGGTATCTCTTCAAACTCTGGATTTAAGCCACTGCAAACGGCTGTCGTATCTTCCCTTAGGAGATGAATTCTCTCTTGAGTCTTTGATATTTCTAGACCTTGGCTCATGTACTCTGCCAGAGAGCTAAGGTGTTTAGAAAGACTAAATTTAGAGGGAAACAAATTTCAGCATTTACCTGATGCCATCAAGGGTCTTTCCAGGCTAGCATATTTAAACTTTTCGCATTGCATTCTACGTGGAAGATTGCCCCGCCTCCCACATCTTTGTGATTCATCAGGGGGAAGGTATTTTCAAACGGTATCCACATCTCGTAACAATAGATCAGGATTGTATATTTTCAACTGCAAAATGCGTAACGAAAGTGTGATGCGAGATGCATTGTTATGGTTGGCAAGGCTTCTTCAGGTGTGCACTTTGCATGCATTTCTTCTCCGTTTCTCTTTCTCCCCTCGGTTTCTTTCTTTCACTAATATGTCTATGTTTTTTCCTCCTTTGGTAGCAGCATCCCTGTCACTTCCGATGCGGTTTTGACATTTTAGTTCCTATGAAGAGGGATAAAATTCCAGAATGGTATTTCAATCATCTATTCGAAGGTGAGTCAAAAATAAGCATAGCGGACTTTGATGTGGATGACAACTGGCTTGGGTTTGCCTTTTGTGTGACATTCGAGCAAAACAAAGATTGTCATGGTAGTTATTTGCAGCAGCCATGTCCTTTGTATCTTTCTTTTGAAAGTGAAAACACGGAAGAATACTTTAATGCGCCACCTTGTTTGCGGGGTAGTTTTGAAGGAACATATGGCTGGATGATCTATATTTCTCGAGTACATTGCCATTTTGTAAAAACAGGAGCCCGTATAGGGTTTAAAGCCGATTCAACTTTTAAGGTGCACAAATGGGGGCTACGCATGGTATCCAAGCAAGATACCAGGCAAGATGTATTGATGTGGATTCCGCGTAGACCTCACCATGACCCTCACCCTCATTCTTATAGGTTGGTCATTGAGGATGTGCATCAATGCAACAGTAGCCTGGGGTCTAAAATCCGGCTTCCTATAATTGGTTGGTTAGCGAGGAAGAAGAAAACGATAAAATGGAGGCCAAGAACAAGGAAGATAATCTCTCTACTGTGGGCCTTATATATACGTAGGCCAGCCACCATAATACACAACATCTTCCCCGAGGTAATTATCCTTCTTTAACCATGCATGATGATTATTATATTGTTGTTTAATATGACGAGGCCTCTTCAATAATTCAATTATTGTTATGTTATACCAATCCTTGCACATATGAAGAACTAAAATAGGAACTGACATTGCAGATTGGCTAGTTTGCTACTTCCATCCTCTGCCTTATCACAGGATCAAGATTTCTGTTTTCTGGAGGACCCATTTCCTGTTCATGTATGGTTTCTGATATTTGATTTGGATATATATTCTAGCCTTTTTCCTTTTTTGTATTTGGGTTAAGTTTGGCAGCTAAGCCCTAGTAACTCAGTTCATATGGATGAAGTTTAACCAACGTGGGCAAAAGTAATGGAGTGCAATGTGTTGAGAACTTATGTTTTTGTTTTTTAACATTTTGAAAGAAAAAATAACATTATCTATTGAATTGTACCCCATTGAAACTGATACCCTCATTAAGCTCATTCCATTACCTAAAAATTATGGTGGCTAGGATGCCTCACCTGTTAGCAACAATAACTTGTTCTTTATCCCCTTAGTCCTGCAACCTTGATTAATCTGTTTTCATTATTTCATAGCCATTGGATGTGGCCACATTTAGAACACTTGCAAAATGATTTCTTAAGTTAATCCCTTACATCCATCCTTTTAGTCAGATTGACTACTTATTATTAGGCCAAAAACTGTAGCTGATAAAAATGGTGTAACTTCATTTATTTAAGGTTTTTCATACTTGCATCTAAGGTAACAAGTGGCACCTATTCTAGGCACCATGGAGTGGAATATCAAGTCAATACTGATGAAATGAAGCCAACACCTATATACGAACAAATTTATAATAATAGTGTTTGAAACTACACTCAACCGTTGTGGATTGCAGGTAGATCTTCTCTGAGACGTCATTGCCAATTGATACAAACAGTGCTCGCTAAAAATGCCATGGAAACGTGTTTTTGCTTCTTACATGTGGTAGTTTGAATAACTAAGTATATTTGTGGCATCTGACCTTTTCAATGTGCATATGACTGCCAAGGCCAAGCATATCATGATTTCTTGGTCATGCTATCGCCTAAGCTTCTTAGAATAATGAGTCATGCATATTTATATAACCAAATACCCCTATTTGTCCGCAGTATATCTTTTACTTGAACTCCAAAATGGCTCTCATTCAGATACATTGCAACTATTGTTTTCTTTCATTTTCTGGTATTTGGCCAGCGTATTCCTTCAATATATGCTGGAATTAGCCTAAAGCTTATTCTTCCCAGAATCTCCATCATACCCTGTACACCTTAGCCATTTTGAAAGAACCAAAAAAGTTCTTGAGAATTTGTGACAAATGAGCAAGATAAACTTTTTGAAGAATGAACAGAGCAATATTCTATATATTGGAAAGGTAATTACATCTGATATTATGCACCCAGTTGATTACCTATGTTGGCTACCCTACACCTTATTGCATTGGAATAAAATGTCAATTCTGTTACTGACGTATTTCCCCACTGCAGAACAGAAAATATTCTCCTAATAACAAACTCTATGTTCAGTGTAATGCATCCCCCTGGGATGCTCTAATATGAAATATCTCTGAAGCTAGAGTCAATTACCTGAGATCAACCTTGTCCCATATTAATTTGAATTCTATCATTGTTCAATTCATACTTTTCATCGGATAACCAAATTTTAATTTATATCATAATCATATTTTGATTCAACAATGAGAGCTGCAGAGTATATTGATGGGAAAAATATTGAGGCAATCAATGACATGTGGTGTGATAATGCGCGAATAAAAGTAATCACTTTTTATCTTATTCATAATCTAGTGGCTAAAGTATAAATATCAATATCATCGAGGCAAAAGGCTGCGCGCTGAATACTGTATCTCAAAGGATTCATATGAATAGCGGGTGTGTTAGTAACAGTAACAGCTGATTCTGGTATTGTGTGTTGCTTGCTGATTTTGTAAAGGCGAAGTCCCTGTGTGAAGCGGAAATGCTTGCGTTGAAGGATTCCTTGGAATATGTGATACAGAAAGTTGGTTGTGATGAATCACAGTTAGAGATAAGATCAGATTCCAAAATACTAGAATCATGGATCAAGAATGATGATCTGGTTTTTTGGGACCACCGGTTTACTAGGAACTTTTTTTAGAAGTGTGGAGAGTTGGTTAAAGGATGTATCAATGGTTCATGTGACAAAAATCAGCAACAAATAGAAGTATGTGCGGCATCAGCAGTTTGTAAATAATGATGACAGGAAACTTGAATGGTTTTCATAGGACACACTAACAGGATTATGACAATGGGAGATTGTGCTTGGTGTGGCATGAGTGGTGGAATTCATTGGCTGGGCGTACAGCAGTTCGGTTCAAGTGAAGTACTAAGGAAGATCCTCAAGATGGCTAAGTTACCAGAACGAGTGTAGGAGGCAAATTTGAGTATCCTGAACAAGTTTAACAGCTATATTCTGCCTCGGAATTATGTTTTTATGCTTTTTTTTTTCTTGCTTGTCCATATCTTATGTTTGAGATTATTGTGATCTTTTCTTTCGCTCACCATTAGTTTGGTCGAGCTCTACAATGAATTATCGAAAGAAAGAAGCGAAAAGAGAGAAAAAAGAAGAGGGGGGGGGGGGGAGGAAACTATTGAAAAATGTTGCAATTCAAAATAAGGGTATAATTTTTCTTTTGTTGGCAAAAAAATAAGTGATATTTTTTTTTCTGTGAAGCCTAAGTCCTAATTTGTGAATTTAGATGAAATCAGAATAAGAAAAATAATTAAGAGAAGATAAAAAAAAAGAAAGGAGTGTCATGTGCAGAAGTATAGCACTAGTTAATCAAATTTGGTTTGTTTCCTCTTTCCAATAATTATGATTATTTAAGGATATCAATGTAAAGAAGCTCTAAATATAAACCATGAGACAGACAATTCAAACTTCAAACCTGCAAGTTTTTAGCATTTGTGTATGTCACCAGTATTTTCATTAAACATGGGTTCTCATGTTATATCCAGAGAATTGGAGCCACTCATGGCCCAAGGTATATTGGCATCAAGTGCGCCGATTTGGCCTCATCAGAGGAAGATAATTGCACCTGCACTATACCGTGACAAGGTGAAGGTAAGTTAAAACCTTTTGTTTGTAAAGAGTTATTTTATTATACCACTCTTTGGGATATCTTTGAAGGGACACTCTGGCTATATGCAACTGCATGTTTCACATGTACAGCTAAAAGCTCTCTGCTAGACTGTTGATTTGATTTAAAACAGCAATCTAATAAATTTTTTTATTTTGTTATATAAATTATCTTGAAGGAAATGCTTAATCTGATAGTTGACTCCACAAATGCAATGCTACGGTCGTAGGAGAGTAGACTCAAACATGAGGGAGTACATTTAGAGATTAAAATTGATGATGATTTGCGAAGCTTATCAGCAGATATAATTGCGAGAGCATGTCTCGGGATCAATTATATTGAAGGGAAAGAAATACTTTCAAAGATTAGAGATCTTCAAAAACTGTTGTCCACAATTGATGCTAGAATTCCATGCTTTCGGTATGCGTAATTATTGATATAATTTTAGAGTCCATGAATTATTATTGATATAGCATGTATGTTTTTCGTTGATAAATTTTCCTTTAGCTTTGCATCTTAAATTTACATATTATGTTCCTGTCTTTATTATTGATGCTACTGATGATGAAAATGATATCATAATATGGTTTAGATACTTATCAATCAGAAAAAACAGAGAGATATGGAGATTGGAGAAAGAGATAAACTCAGATATTGAAGATCATAAAACAAGGCCTGCAAGATCTTTTACAAATGATAATTGAGGGAACAAAGAATTGTGAGAGAAGTGATGGCCTCTTATCAAATTCTAGCTCACGTGAGAGGTTCATAATAGATAAGTGCAAAAATATATTCTTTGCTGGACAAGAGACTGCTGCAATTACAACATCATGGTGCTTGCTGCTATTAGTTGTACCCCGGGAATGGCAAGGTCGTGTTCTTGCTGAGATGTTTGAATTTTGTAGCAATAATGCTTCAGATGCAAGTACGCTTAGAAGCATGAAGATAGTATGTTTTACACAGTATGCTAGAACTAAATATTTTCATGAAGCCATTTTAATGCATTGGCCCTTGAGATTAATTATTTTGAAAATCTTTGGCTTCAAGGGATTCGAGTTGAAAAGTAGATGTGCAATTAGGAGAAACTTTAATACAATATTGTCCCATTTTCAATTGCATACTAATCTCCATGCAAGGACGAACAAGTCCCATTCAATTGCTTAAGATTTAGTTTGACATAAAATATGCAAAAATGTGATACATAAGCCTGGTTAGGTAGAGTTGCAAATAAGTAGGGACCAGCGAGAAATGAACCATGCTATTTAAAATTCTTCTCAATTGAATATATCCTTTTCATTTACCAACAAGAATAAAAGAGAGAATGAATATAACTGTCATAAATCATTCCTATTGATCATGATCTTCTATGAAAATGTTACACCTGCAGTTCAACATGGTGATTCAAGAGACTATGCGGCTTTATCCATCAGCAGCATTTGTTTCTAGAGCAGCTTTGCAAGAAATTAATTTGAAAGGTATCATAATTGCCAAAGGAATCAACATTCGGATTCCAGTCCCAATGCTGATGCAGGACCCTAAGCTTTGGGGGCCCGATGCCACAAATTCAATCCAGGAAGATTCTCAAATGGATTCTTGGAGCTTGCAAGTTTCCACAAGCTTATACACCGTTTGGGATAGGGGCTAGAGACTGTCCTGGACAGCTTTTAGCATCTCTCATTCTAATGAAGTTTCCGTTCTATCTCTCATCAAGTTACCACCATTCACCTGTCCTCCATGTGGTTATAGAACCTGGCCAGGGAGTTATTCTGAAGGTGGCAAGAATTTAAGCAACAATACAAGTCAAACATCTTTTCATGCTGTTCTTTGGGGTCGACTACAAGAATTATGCAATTCTGTGAGGGTTTTAAAAGACCCTTACAATATGTTTTTTTTGTGTCATGTTTATTTCTATTTTATGGCAATTTTATAAAACCTTTTTTTAAATTAAATAAAACTCAATATTTTATTTTTACTTAGTAGAGATCTTGTTGTCACTATTTTCTTCACAACAACAAAGCAGACACAAGGTCTCTTTTGTTTCTTGGGTTTGGGTCTAAAATCAATTTTAGTGGGAAGCAATATTTTCTTGCTTTTGTGATTGAATCTTCGTCAATATTATTTCGACAATATTAATTTTGTTAAAATCATTTTTTAAATAAAATTAACATTAATTAAACATAAATTATTTCACTTTAAAATTAATATTAATTAAAATCAATTTTAATAAAACCAAGATCGTGCAAGCACACACCGAAAACAAACACACTTTCCTGACTAACTTTAAAAAGAATGAATACATATGCGGCAGGAAAACAGGATATGGCCTTCTTAAAAATGGATTAAAATATTTCCAGTGCTTCTACGTAGTATGAAACACTAGAGTACGAAAAATGACGAATGGAACTAATACATGGGAGGGGTGTGGATAACAGTTCATGCGGAAAAATTGGCCATCAGGTGCCAGTGAGCCACCGATAAAATAATGACTGCGTAAAATTTTCGTACAACTAGCTTTTGTATCTTTTTGCTTTTCCCTTTAATAAATTAAAAAATTATATTTAATATTTAAAAATGCTAAAAAACTTTTAAAAAAAAATGTTTTCAAACATTCTAATATTTTTGTGACCATGAAATATGTATTGCTCAATGCTAAAATTCAATTTATATCATTCAGCGTGGCTTAAAACAAGAAAAATAAATGGGCTGTTTGGCAATGATTTTTAAAAATAGTTTTTAATTTTTAAAAGGATTTAATGTAAATATATTGTTAGTATAAAATTTTTTTATATAAATATCTAATTATATATTATCACATCAGTAAAAGTTTTTAATATAATCACCTATTACTTGAATAGTCATGGAAATGGAATGTTTTAATTAGATAACAGTGTAAAAAAATTTTACACTGTCAATTCACTCCAATTAAACTCTTTTTAAAAATAAAAAAACAGAAACCTGTTTGGCTTTTGACATTGGTTTTAAAAATCAAAAAACAAAATGTGAGTATTAGAAACAAGAAATAGAAAACAATTTTAAGGTGTTTGTTTTTTGTTTTCTTGTTCTGAAAATAAGGGGGAAAACACGGTGGCATTATTGTTATTATGTTGTTTTATCGGTTTTCACTTCTCTTCGAATCTCACATCACTGGATTTCACTCTAAAAATGAAAAATGCTGCCTCTCATCTTTTGTCTCAACACTCCATGTGAGATTATCGGTGCCATCAAAGATTGGCAGTGAGAAGCACCGATGAGAACCCATCATGCCATCTTCTTCAGTGACGATAGAGGAGTTCGCAACAGTGGAGCTCAGGGATGATGGTGGAAAATGCAACAGCATGGCTGAGTTGATGGCAACGCAAGGTGAAGGCTTGCGGAGTTGTGATGGTCTCCGAAGACGGCAAGGACCAATGGAGATAGTGGTGCGAGTTCTTCCTATTCCCTCCCTATTCCCTCTCTTCTCTCTATTATATCTCTTTGCATTCTTCCTATATTCTTCTTGCTCTGAATCTGAACTGCGTTCATTTCTTGATAGGTTATCTTGTTGGGAATCCTTAAAGTCTTAGAGTTTCTAGCCAGTACACACGAAAAATACTTGCTGAAATTCCTGTTCCACTTGTTCATCTCTAGTTCTTTTAAACCTATTCCCATACTAATTCAATTATTACTGCAGCATATAAACACCATACTTATGACAGATATTTGTTACTAGATTTCATACCGTACTCAATAATTACATGTATACCTCAGATTCTTATTTTATTGTTGATAGCTCTTGCATCAATTAGCTTGGGGTTTTGTTTCTATTTCAGGGGATTTGGTTTATTCCTGGGTTATTTGGGGTTAATGTTTGTGATTTTGTTTTGAGTTTTTTGTTTGAATTTTACTTTCTAAGGTTGTGACAGGTTTTGCTTTCTTAACCCATCAAACTAATAGAATGTCTTCCCTTCGGTTCAAATGTGTGCTTCCTTCCGTATTTAAAAAAATCACAACAAGAATCAATTGAAGCTTTGAGATAATGGTTCAGTTAGACAAATTTGTTTTTATTTCAGTTAGACAAATTACTAGAATTGCCAAACCAGTAACTAATGCAATTACTAGTATTTCATTTTCATTTACTATTGTTGCTGTTGTGTTTGAGATTGATTATTAGGATTGAGTTAAGTTAGCATTTCTGTTAAGCTTATGGAATTATTGTTGTTTCTAAGATCAAATTGTCTTAAGTGGATTCTGAGATCAAATTGTGTATGCTTCCTAGAGCACTAGACTTTCTATGAAGCTAACTTTTGTTCATGACAGTAAACAAAAAATCAAAGAAACAAACAAGACCAAACAGGACCTGATGTGTATGGCTTTTGGCATATATTGGTTTATGTTAGTATAATTGGATGCAGCTGGTTTGGAGTTCTCATGCATATGTAGTTTCTCATTTCAAATTTTGTTGTGAAGTGAGTATACTAAGTGTGATATTGTTACTAATGTGTTGTTGGTGTTTGGTTAGCAAGAGGTTAGATTTTGTAGCTTTGTGTGGGTTGACAAAGCGTAGCTTTGCATTTTCTAGTTATGCATAATTGCTATTTGCTATTCTGGGATGAGAAATTATTGACAGCAGGTGGACATCACCTTTTATAAGTTGCTATGGCAGAAATAGGTGAGGGGAAGAAGCAAAAATTAAGAATTGGTGGTGATGGTGCTTGAAATCATACAGCTTATAATCATTCTAGCTGATTCATGTCGAATATGATTGATGATGTAAAACAAAAAATCTGTCATGCTTAGGATGCAAGTTTGGCCAACCCATAATAGTGCAAAAAAAACTTATTCATTTCCCATAATTAGATTATGATTAAAGGTAACTTATAGAATAGTTATGATGAGATAAAAACTTGAGAATTCTTGCTCAACGCATGTTGAGTATACAGCAAATTATGCAGAAAAAATAAGTTTTTCTTTGAATAATGCTGGTTTTTGAACTATTTGGAAGCTCGTTATGTTAAGTCAAGTAACTCTTTGTTAGATCATGACTAAAGTCAACTTGTTTTGTACAAATGATGAGATAAAAACTTGGAAATGTTGGGTAATCATGTAGTGGTCTGAAACTGATTTTATGCAAAAAAATGGACATTAAAATTGATCATTTCATGAGTTCGAATGATGGTAGTAAGGTATGGTACTTGTGCAAAATTTATGCATAAATTTGACATCCAATTTTGATCATTATGAGTTAAAGTGATGTTAATAAGTATTGACTTTCACTGGTTTATATATGAGTGATTTAAGCTGATATTTCATTGGTTTATGTATGAGTCTGAAATTGATGTTATGTTTTACTCCTCACGGGTTTTGTGAGTTGAGCCACTTGAATTGTCAAAAGTCTAGTATGTGTTTCAACCATGTCAATTATTAACTTATATAATCTACTCATTCTATCACTTATATAAGTTAATAAGCTACTCATTGTTAAGCTAAAAACCAGTGCTCTATTACAAGCCAAAAAACATCCAAGTGTAATTGATATGCAGGCAACAATAGATGAAAGAATCCCTCCAAATAACTCATTTCATTTTTCATCAATTAAATGACATTAAATTTAAAGGATAAATTAATGTATCTCATTAAGTTAAGAAAACAATCAAAAGAAAATATAATTAAATAATAAAAAGTAATTAAAAAATAATCTCATTAATTGTAAAATAACATGACTAACGATCATAATTATTTATTCAGTTATTGAAAATTCGTAAAAAATTAAGATGATTAAAATTTTTAAGAGTATCAAAATCAATTTACATTGTCATTTTGGTATATTCATATGGACGGGGTAATATATTAAGAGATGAATTTCTGATTTGTTTATGTACTATTATTTCATAATTATAGTTCTTTTTATGTGGTTAACATTATTATTTATTTGTTATATATTGTATGGCTTCAAATTATTAAACCTTAATTGCTTCATTAAATTAATTTTTATAATTATTATTTTATTTAAAAATCAGTTGATTACCTTATGCATAATGACCAATAGTATAACAAAGACTGGAGTCAAAATTGAGATCTAAAATAGGATTAACATTGGACATGCTTTTATAATAATAAATCTATGTTATACATGCTTGTTACTTTCAAAAAATATTTATCAAACAAGTTTTTTATTTCGTTACTCTTAAAACTTGTTTTTCAAAATAATTATTCAAATATATTTTTTGTTCGTTATTATTAAAAATTGTTTTAAAAACAAAGTTATTAAATAGATATTTTGATTTTTTATTTTTTAAAATTAAATTTAAACTTATTTTTTAAAGCAGTTTCAAAAAACAAAAACACTTCCAAATTAGCTCAAAACTTCTATACGAAAGTGATATAGGGTGCATTTATTTTAATTTTTAAAAAAAGTGATTTTGATATATAAATTTTATATCTAATTGAAAAAATTAAAAACTAATTTTTTTTTATAAACTACTCTTTTTAGCTTGTACAAAAAAGGTGAAAACAAATATTTTTTATATTATGATAATTTTGGAAAAAATATTCAAATATACAAAAACTAATTTTTTCGATAAAAAAATAATTTTTTGCTAAAAAAATTCTAAATAAACACACCCATAATTAGCAAAACAATATATATATATATATATATATATACACAACAAGGTCCTTGATAATTTTAAGATTAGGAAGTTTGGCCCCAACAAAAATAAATTAGTTCGTTGGTTTCTGATAATGTCATTCGTTGGATACACTTTAGTCCCTGGCTTCAAAACTAACTGACCCAGGGATCAATATTTCGAAATTGACAATTATCATGAACTAATGTGACTAAATTTTATATATAGTATATTAAAATACAAAAAAATAGCTATTTACGTGAAACACCAAAAAATTTTAAGGAAGAAAATTTATTCTATATATATGTCTGCTTAATCCCTACATTTATATACTACTATAACTTAGCTATTAGCACGGAAGGACAAATGTATAACAACTTTGAAAAGTCAAACCAAATATATCATTGTTAATTGGCATGGAGAAAAAAATATCATTAATTATTAATTAAATTTAATTTTAATCAATTGTTATGTAACAATTTTTTGCACTATGATATAATTATAATTATAGTACTAAATCATTAAACTCTATGTACCAAAAAAAGGGGATAGAATATACCAAAAAAAAATCATGAAGCTCCACATGGATTGTGTTGTTGTGCTGAATTGTATACAATGGAGGCGAGCTAATTGGTAGAATCTTAGAAGGATTCAAAGCTTGTTAAGTGGGAGGTTAGATCTAGCATATCTATCTATTTCTATTTATAATATACAATTTCTGACCACAAAGTATTAATAAACTCATAAGTTGACACTTCATTGTTTTATAATTTGCCACGTCACCTTTTTTTCTTACCTGGAGCCTTTCTATTCAGTCGCGTTATCACCGCACTCTTCTGCCTCTTCTCATTTGTTGACAACCCCACCACAGCCTCATTCCCTTTCCAAAATCCCAAATGGCACGCACAACCCCCTTTTCCCTCTTCTCCTTTCTGGGCTGCCTTTTCTTTTTCCTTCTCCTCTTTCTGTTCCTACCGTAGCACAACCCCCTTCTCCCTCTTCCAATTCATTCACAAACCCACACATCTCAGTCCCTTGCCAAAATCCCAAGCCTATTTAAGCTTTCATCTTTGTCTCCCATTTTGCTCCCCCTATGCCCAGCGACGCCGTGGAGCAGTGGCAGTCAGTCCGGCAGTGGCGAGCCGGTTCAGCCCTTCCTGGTGGGTGAGCGATGGCCAGCTCCACGTTTTTCTACGACTGTGCATTTTCCCCTGGCTTCCAGCGACGCCCAGGTGCAGTGGCAGTCAGTTCGGCGGTGGCGAGCCGGTTCAGCCCTGCCTGGTGGGTGAGCGCTCGCTATCTCCACGTTTTTCGACGACTATGCATTTTCCCCTGGCTTCCAGCGACGCCCAGGCGCAATGGCAGTCAGTCCGGCGGTGGCGAGCCAGTTCAGCCCTTCCTGGTGGGTGAGCGATGGCCAGCTCTGAATTTTTCGACGACTGTGCATTTCCCCCTGGCTTCCTGCAGCTCTTCGGCAACAATTGTTCAGGGAAATTGGTTGAGAAAACAGAAGAAATGGTAATCTGATGATAAGTCAAATGGGTGGTGGAGGAATAGCTCTTATCCTTTATCGCCCAAAGCACTGATTTTGTTTGAGTTTCTGTTTTGCTGGTTGTGATGTTTTCTTTTTACTCTTGGCTCTTTGTTGTATCTGTATCATTTTGGTGGCTAATGGTTGTTTTGTGCCCACATTCTATGGTAATCCCCTTTTGTTTGCTGGGGTTACCTTCATTATTTATAAAAAAAATGGAGTATTTCAAATTTGACAATTATTAGCCTGCCATTTGTTGATTCAAATTTTTTAACATAACTGTCAATTTTGCCCATGAATGATTCACACAACAGCTAGACATATTAAGATACATTTATGACTACATAACTAAATTAATATTCTCTATTATCTTCTTAAACTCTGTTTCACAATCTTCTATTCCACTTTTTTGAATTCTTATAGTCTGAGTTCTTATTGTTTTAGAATGAATAACTATAGCTTACTTCTGTCTACCTCATATGTTGGTAGAGGGTTATTTAGTTGCAGTAACAAGCAGCACAAATTATCCTGCAAGATAGCCAGATTGAAGAGGCGTATGAAGATGCTTAAGAACAAAGGAGGGATAGAGATTCTGCACCTTCAAGAGATGCTTATGAGCCTTGGTGAGATGTTAATGTTTGGATTGCAATATTCTTTGTTTCATGTTAAATTTATTTATTTTGTACCGGCATTTTGTGTTTATAATATCCAATTACAGAATTGCAACTCTTTGGTGCACAAAAGATTTCCCAATTTCGGGAAGCCAGGATGAGGAGAAAGCAATTGCTGAATTTAAAGAGGAATACTACTTTACCTTCAAATTCAGGTAATTACAAAGCCTTCTATATTAATATGCTTGTGATAAACGAATTATTTAAATATGTTAATGTCCCTAATTATATGTTAACAAATTTAAAACAATACGTACTAACAAATTCAATTCCAAATTAAAATTTGACAATTGTGAGTTGTTCACTTGAAGATGATTCCAACATTTTGTGGAGAGGTGACTTACTGGAGGTTGATCAACCTCGAGCAACAAAGAGTTTCTCTCCTATATGATATGAGCAACATTGTGTTTCTAACATAGACCCATTATTTCATTGAGAGTTGCCATAGACTTACTCTTGGGATAAGATCAAGATAGTATTGGCACAAAGTTAATATAATTAAGAGGATAAAAATGTCAAAGAAGTACTTGGGAGATAACTTGAATTACTTGATGAAACTTTATACAAGGAAGCTTTCAAACTGTCATATGTTTATAAGAGTTTCACTTCCTCAATAGGCAGTAGTTATCTTGGTAAATGATGGTGGGGATGTAGTTTTACAATCTTTATATCTCCTTACACTAAAAAAGCTAAAAATATTTCCACTAAAAAATCTATAAAATCTTCATAGCTGGAAGTTAGTACTTGCTACCTATCACCAAAACCTATATTGCAAACTTTTGAATGCACTAAATGTTTAAAGATACACATGTCAAAGCACTCAAACAGATTTGACATATTTCAAAAGCTAAGTAATCTCGATTTTCTTAGACTTCACTTGAGGCTCCTCATAGCTATCATTATCTTCTGAAGAAGCTTCTAATGACTCATCAGAAACATCATGAGGAATTTAATTCTTTGTTATGAAGTCCTTCAATATGATCATAGTTTCCTTTTTCAATGAAACTAATTGCTTTGATCAAGAAGCTATGTTTGCTGAACATAATATGATTCTGTGCCAAGGCGAACTGTGGCCTTCACCTTGGGCCTAGGACATGATTCTGTTTCCATACCTGTATTTTGAAGAAATAAAGAATATGAAAAAAGGATAGATGCTTCATTATGTCAGAATATCTCTACAATTTTTTATGAAAAAAAGAACAAAACTACATAGTAACCAAAGACAGCAACCTAATCTTAAAAGTTCAAGAACATTAATAGTCAAATCAGGTTTAAAGCAATCATAGCGCTCAATCATATTGTGTTTAACACCTAATTACAGCTGGCTGAGGCAGAATCACTCAGTCTTAGGTGGAATGAAATAATCATTTAGTCTTTGTCCTCATGCATTAGATTCCACATCCACAATCACGCAACTGCATGTTGTGCTTATTAACCCATCAATGATCTAATAACAATTAACAATTAACAATTAACAAACAACCAAACAAATTTAGGTATTCAAGTTCAAAGAGTTATTTGCTAACTTAGAGTCTAAAAGACAACCTCAACCCATATTCTCAAGCACAAATAGTTTAAGGTTTATCATAAACCCACATATCAAAGACAGCAAGGATAAGAAGAGGGCATTGCATCAAGGTTTTAGTTGTAATATGTAGAGTAAAGTAGGAGTCTCATGTGCGTTACCTTGGTAATCAATACATATATTTTAGAGTCTCTGTACCACTTACCAAATGTGAGGAGAAGCTTTGCTATATCAAAATGTGAGTACGTAGATATATCTTTATTTTTGTCACCATGGTTCTATGACCACATATTGAAATAGACTACTGTAAATAATTCAACCACATTAGTTTAAGATCCTTATGAACTATCAATAGCATTGTTTAAAAATACTTGCGTAGCATTAGAATCAGAGATCTAGCAGATAATTTGGTGGCATCCAGTGAACTACTTATGCAACAGGTCTGAATTGTTTATGCCATATCTAATAATAACATAATTTTAAATTTCCCTTTATAAAAAACTCGAAAAACTGCATATCTATGAATTTTTATAAACAAGTAAACTCTTATTTTAGCCCTTGAAAGATATAAGAGTCACCGCATTAGTTCTCCCAAAATTATTGTCACTACATAAGTTTCTCAAAGATTTAAAACGTCATCATATTCATCCATATAGAGTAATAAAGAAATGATACAAGAAGATGAATTTTTAAACTGTTTTCAATCTTTGAGAGATTCATATGGTGACATAACCGTTGAAAAATTAATGTGATGACACTTGTATCTTTCAAGGACTAAAATATAGTTTTACTCAATGCAAAATTCAAATGAACTTAGATTTATCCTGGTCAAAGGAGAAAAAAGAATAGTGAGGGAACATGATATTCCAACACTAGACACAAAAGCCTGCACTAATACACATTGCAAATGAACTAATAAAAAAAATAAAAGTGACCAAGACTATATGCCGATAAATATCTTGTGATTTGATAATAGATATGTTTGTTCGAGTGAAAATTAATTTTTTTTGAAAAAAATGGAGGGACACAAAGCAGTTTGAATAATGGGGATGTACTTGAAACGTCAGAGCATTTGTGTGTTTTGTGACCTAAAAATTGTTCAGGTTGGCAAAATATTCAATTGCTGAATTGAATCGTAATGATGGCAGTCATTTTGAGAATTATAGTATATCCAAAACATTGTTCAACTAAGAGCCCATTTGGATTGTCTTTTAAAAAAAATGACTTTTTTCCCTAAATGTTTTTATTAGAGTTTTATTTTTTTAGAAAAATTTATTTTACATTTTGATAGACTATCTTAGAAGTAATTTTAATTATTACAAGTACTTATAAATTTATTTTAATATAAAAGAATAAAAGTACTTCTTTGATAGCTAAATTACAAAAAAAAGATATTTAAAAAGAAGAAATAGAAGTAGATAGGATAAGAGATAAGAGAAGAAGAATATAGATATTGTAATTCTAAATAAAAATAAAGGATATTTTTGAAAAATCATTTTATTAAAAATCACTTTTGTCTTATGTTTTTTTTTTTTTGAAAGTTGGTATTCTAAACTTTAAAAAAAGGTGGTAAATTAATTTTTTTAAATCACAAGCACTTTTTAAAAAGTTGTTTCCAAACCCCGTTAAAAAGTACTTTTTTTAAAAAATAAAAGTGCTTTTCCATATCTTTTGTATCTAAGTGAGGATGTCTCATTCTGTTTTGTATATTCTCCTCTTCTAATAAATTTTCTTTTTCTATAGAAAAAAATAAGAGTGCTTTTTTTCTTGAAAAAAAACCCAATCCAATCAGGCTTATTTTAATCATGCTTTGAATGTACTATAATTCTCAAAATGACTTGGCTATCATTTGGTGTCTATTATTCAATTCAATGCTTGCATATTTTGCCAACCTCACCAGATTTTGGGTCATGAAACATACAAGTGCTCTGACCCTTTAGGTACATCTCCATTATTAAAACTACTTTGTCCCTCCTTTTTTTTTCTCCCTAAATTTAATTCACTCCAACAAACATATTTGAAATCAATACTCATAAAGAATCCAAATAGTAATGAGCAAAGATCTAGAGCGGTTGACAAGTTTGACTAAGCTAATAGAACTTAGTTACACTATTTAGTTCCTTTTACATTGTAAGCTAAATGAAATATTTAGATTTTTTTTTAAGAAAAAAGAGGGATGCAAAGCAATTTGAATAATGGGGATGTACCTGAAAAGTCAGAGCACTTGTGTGTTTTGTGACCAAAAGATTGTTCAAGCTAATAAGAGGGATATGATTCCAATGTATGCATCCATCATCCAACCAAACTCAAAGTGCCTCTGGCTTCTTCACTGATCCAGTAGAGCCGTAGAGGGGAAAAAAATTGACTATTGGTCCCTACAAAGTATTGCCCAAAGAATTCCATAAATAATATGGTGAAAACTTTAATAGTAAGTTGATAGATATATTCTTCACCATGTCTTGAACTAAGAAAGTGAAAATTTTACAAAATTTAAACTATGTGAATATAAAAAAAAAAAATCGTAGTCATACATTCATATTCATCCATTTGGCTTTGAAATTTCTTGCCGAATTCCACATTCCCAGCCGCATATATGATTAAAAAAATTGGGTTGTTAGAAAAGGAAATTGATAAGAATTTCTTACTTCAGCAGTGATAACATGTTCTCATGCATTTCCCTGCCAATGCTTGGCAACAAATATATTAGAATGACATAGGTATAAAGCAACTGGTTTCCCCAATCCCCATTCTAACTGGTAAAAAATTTTATAAGTCCTGGTGGATTTTGAACTAAGGTAGAAGATTGGAAAACGAGTACCCAAATAGCTGCTTCCACAATTTTTAGAAAATACCGTAACAGCTGAGTGAATTTCACATTGTTCAATGCATTCAAGGAAAGGATAATATCTAAGGTTACTGCAAATTCGAGGAAGATATGAGAAAAATGTTAGTAAATGACAATAGTAATTTCAATTTATACTGTATAAAGAACAATGCTATTTTGTTTACCGAGTGAGCTCAATAACGGCCAATGGAAATGAATAGTAGCTTTTTGGCTAAAGCTTTCCATATACACGTTAAAGTTTATGTGTAAAGAAAAATAGTAAAGTCAATAAAATTTTACAAACGCAATAATGTAGAACCTATGATTAATTACTTTTGTATTTTTCAAAATATAAGGTTTTGAATATTTTATGTATATTTTCATTATAATGCATTGATGGAGTTCAAACTTTTGGTGTAGGAAATCATTTAACACCAATTCATGCTTCAAGCCCTACAATTGTTGCATCATCTACTATACATGATCATGTTGGTAGGTTTTGTGTACAAATTATACCATGAGTTTTGTTAAAGCTGATAATATCTTTGTTTTTGATTATTTATGCTTTTAATTTTGACTTTAGATATACAAAATTGTTCTATGGCACGACTATCCCAATTTCGCGAAGCAAGGTTTAAACGGAAGCAATTACTTAATTTGAGGAGATGTGCAACATCCACTCAGAATTCAAGTAGATTTACTTTTCCTCAAACTGAACCAAAAACAAAAAAAATTGTCTTGCATTTGCATTAAATGTTGTTTTCCTTATTTTTTTCAATTTGTTTTCACTTTAAGCAAATTCTTTACGAATTGGATGCACTTCTTCATCAACAACAGTTCGTGCTAATCAGACAATTCGACATACAGGTAATGTCTTTAAATTCATATTCCACGACTCTTTACAACATTATAAACTCATTCTTTTTTCTTGATATTCATTTAAATTCATATGTACAAAATTTTAATCATTAGCTGATAAATAATTTTTAATATTTACAATTTAAAAATATATTGTTTGCATTTTGGTAGATTTGATTGCTGAAGCATGGAATTTTGGAAGGCCAACATACACATGCGAGTTTTGTGGAGCACTACATTGGTATGAAGAAAGAACACAAAAGAGTCGACGGCCTACCCATCCAAAATTCTCCATTTGTTGCATGGAAGGACGGGTACAGCTCCCATTATTAAAACCACCACCTCTTTTGCTCCAAAATTTGCTTGATTATCGTGGAGACAACATCACCAAAGCTTTTAGACGTAATATTAGACTTTATAATGCGGCCTTTGCTTTTACATCTATGGGTGGAAAAGTGGACTATGAAATCAACAAATATGGTGGTCCTTATAGCTTTCGCATAAATGGCCAGAATTACCACTTGCTTGGGTCCTTGGCCCCTTTGGATGGGAGAAAGGCCAAATTTGCACAACTTTACATACATGACACACAGAATGAGATTGAAAATAGATTAAGTGTGCTCCAAAATGAGACTAGAAGTAATCCCCTTCAAGAGGAACTTGTGAAAGATCTTATTCATATGTTCGATGAACATAACGTTTTAGTGCAATCATTTAGGATGGCTAGAGATAAATATCAAGAAAATGGAGTTCGAGAATTGAAACTTCGATTGATCGGCAATAGATTTACTGATGGAAGACATTATAACCTACCTTCTTGCTCTGAAGTTGCTGCACTTTTAGTAGAAGAATCCTCTCATGGAGATAGTCATCGTGATATAATTATTGACCATAAGACAAATGGTCTTCAAAGAATAACAGAATTGCACCCAAGTTTCATGGCGCTACAATATCCATTGCTATTTCCATACGGGGAAGATGGCTTTAGGAGGGGTATTAGACATCGTAATTTGCAAAATGGTAGAACGTACAAGCGACAGACCATGACTATGAGACAATATTATGCTTTTCGGTTACAACAAAGAGTTGGAGAGTCACAAACCCTTTTGCGAGCCGATCGTTTATTACAACAATACTTGGTTGATGCCTATGCTTGCATAGAAGAAGGAAGACTCAATTGGATTAGAAATAATCAAAAACAATTGCGAGCAGAGTTGTATAGTGGCTTAAAAGATGCTATTAATCAGGGAGATGTGATGACAGATAGTGTTGGAAGAATGATAATACTGCCTTCTACTTTTACTGGTGGACCCCGATATCGAGTACAAAACTATCAGGTAAACAATAATTTTATATTCCCTATAGCATTATTATTAGTGGTTCTTTTAGTTTGCCTTGTGTTAAAGAAAACCACTTACGTGGTATGCCTGCAAGACTAACAAATTTAAATGGAAATATCATTCCTTGAATTTCAAAATTAGCATTTTCCTTTTTTGGCATGTGAGTTGTTTTTCTAACACAACTTTTTTTTATTGAACTCATAATTAGGATGCAATGGCAATATGTCGCTACGCTGGATATCCTGACCTATTTCTAACATTTACATGCAATCCAAAATGGCTTGAAGTTGAGTATTTTATTGAAAGCATTGAAGGGCAAAAGAGTGAGGATAGACCGGACATTATCAGTCGTGTTTTCTCAATAAAGTTAACGGAGCTCATCAATGATATAAAACATCGCCACGTATTTGGAAGAGTTGTCGCAGGTGATTTAACTTTACTCTATCTTGGTAATATGTACTACCATTGTTAAAATTTATTATTGCAAAATTGGCATCAACACATGCATTATATTATTTTCTCATGTGCATAATTGAATTTTTATTACCAATATTGAAATAAATTTAGACAATTTCATATTTTTGTTTTGTAGTAGCCAATTTTCAAATAATATTCATCAATTTTATAAAGTAACTAACATTATTCTAACACTATTTTTTTAAACATTTTATAGTTGTTTACACAGTAGAATTTCAAAAGAGAGGTTTGCCACATGCACATATATTAGTTTTCTTGCACCCAGATGACAAAGTCCAGTTAGCATCAGAGATTGATAACATCATTTCAGCTGAAATACCAGATAAAGATGTTGACCCTCTTGCATTTAGCGCAGTTGAAAGATTCATGGTCCACGGACCTTGTGGTGTTCTAAATCAAAAATCTCCATGTATGATCAACAATATCTGCTCAAAGCATTATCCAAAGAGGTTTCATGATACAACGTCATTTGATAATGATGGTTTTCCTATATACATGAGAAGAAATAATGGGATGTGTATAATGAAGAATGATGTGCAGCTTGACAACCGTCATGTGGTGCCTTATAACAGGAACCTTTTAGTGAAGTATGATGCTCATTTAAATGTTGAACTTTGCAATCGATCTAGATCAGTTAAGTATTTGTTCAAGTACATAAACAAAGGCCCAGATAGAGTTACTGCAATCATCTCAGATGTTGAAAACTCCAATATATATTCTGAAAACTCAGCTCATGATCATGATGAAATAAAGACATACCTTGATTGCAGATATATTTCTGCTGCAGAGGCTGCTTGGAGAATCTTCGAATTTGATATGTTCTATCGAGAACCAGCTGTAGAGCACTTATCATTCCACCTTCCTGAACAACAAACAATCTATTTTCCAGAAGCTGTGCGACTTGATAGCATTTTAAATCGTCCAGGAATTGAGAGGACAATGTTCACTGAGTGGATGAGAATGAATTCTGAAGACAGTGAAGCTCAACAACTCACATACTCTGAATTCCCTACCAAGTTTGTTTGGAACAACAATCAGAAAATGTGGACAAGAAGACGTATTGGTAGATGTGTTGGTAGGATATATTATGTACCTCCTACAAGTGGAGAGAAATATTATTTGCAGATGCTTCTCAATATTGTTCGAGGAAGTCGTTCTTATGAAGAAATAAGAACAGTAAATGGTGTTTTGTATGCTACTTTTAAGGAAGCATGTTATACCCTCGGTTTATTAGAGGATGATAAAGAATGGGATGATTGCCTTAAAGAAGCATCAACTTGGGGTACTGGAACTCAACTTCGTCAACTATTTTCGACAATTTTAATGCATTGTGAAGTGGTTGATCCATGCTGCCTTTGGGAATTAAATTGGAAATTACTTTCAGAAGATATCCTATACAAGCAACGTCGAATATTGAACTTCCCTAACCTCCATTTATCAGATGAACAAATTCAAAACTATGCACTTTTGGAGATTGAAAAAATTATGAGAAAAGCAGGGAAATCATTGGAAGACTATCCGCGAATACCCATTCCTAATGACAATTTAATGGGCCAAATGAACAATCGTCTTATTAGCGAAGAGTTAAACTATGATAGATTAAAAATGCATCAAGAATACTCTGAATTGTTGTCTATTCTAAACTCAGGGCAAAAGGCCATTCACGATATTGTGCTTCAATCTATCAACTCAAGCTTGGGAAAATTATTCTTTGTGCATGGTTCTGGGGGAACAGGTAAAACATTTCTTTGGAGAACACTCTTAGCAAAAGTACGATCAGAAGGTAAAATAGCTATTGCAGTAGCTACTTCAGGTATCGCAGCTCTTCTATTACCAGGAGGTCGAACAGCACATTCTAGATTCAACATACCTCTGAACCCATCAGAAGAAACTACATGTGCTATAAAAAAAGGGACACAACTTGCAGAGTTAATTATGCAAACATCCTTGATAATTTGGGATGAGGCACCAATGGCAAACAAAAATTGTTTCGAAGCAGTGGACAGATCTATTCGTGATATTATGAAGACTATTAGCGAAGAATGTTCTTCGAAACCATTTGGTGGAATAACTACTGTACTTGGCGGTGATTTTAGGCAAATTTTGCCAGTTATACGGAAGGGTGGTAGGCAAGACACTGTTCAAGCTTGCATTAAGAGTTCATATCTTTGGGAATTTTGTGAGGTTCATTCATTACAAGAAAACATGCGTCTGAATTCAAATAACTTAGATTCCGCATCAAAAGCTAAAATTAAACATTTTGCGGATTGGATCCTTGATATTGGTGATGGAAAACACTGCCCAGATAATGGGGAATCTTGGGTATCAATAGATTCAGAATTGATGATTAAAAATAGCAATAATGGTGTTGAGTCTATTGTCAGAAGCATATATCCAAATTTGGAGGCACATGTTGGAGACTCAAATTTCTTAGTTCCATGAGCAATCTTAACCCCTACAAATGAGACTGTTGAACTCATAAACAACCACATAATGGAAAGGTTACCTGGTGAAGAAAGGACCTATTTATCATCTGATTCTATCTGTAAAGCAGATTTCAATGTTGAAGATCAAGACCTTCTTTATCCAACTGAGTTCTTGAACACACTCAAATTCCCAGGTTTCCCAACACACATCTTAACATTAAAAAAGGGAGCTGCAGTTATGCTTCTTAGAAATATAAACCAAGGTTCTGGGTTGTGTAATGGCACAAGGATGAAGATCACCCAACTTGGGAAATGGTTTGTGGAAGGAGAAGTATTGACCGGCTCAAATGTTGGGGATAAAGTGCTTATTCCAAGAATAACTTTGTCACCTTCAGAATCTAAATGGCCTTTTATCCTAAAACGGCGCCAATGTCCTATATCATTATGTTTTGCAATGACCATAAACAAAAGTCAAGGGCAGTCCCTTCAACATGTTGGATTATTCCTTCCAAAACAAGTATTCACTCATGGACAATTATATGTCGCCATATCAAGGGTCACCACTAAAAATGGACTACGTATTCTCACCAGCGATGAAGATCAACCAAAAGAGAACATGATCTTAAACATTGTGTATAAGGAAGTGCTTTAATCCTCCATTCTCACACTACAAACACAAGGTAATGATCCCAAACCCATAACTACAAAACATTTATCCACATGTTTATTCTTTTAATATATAGTTTCATTGTCTATTCCTAATCTCTCTGATATACAACATTGTTTCTAGCATCAATAGCATTCCAATGTAAGTGTGTACACACTTTCATCTAGCACCTACAAATTACGGAAAGAAAATAAGATGAGCAGAATTGAAGAAGGTATTATCCTTATTTGTTGCTTTTGAATCGATGCATCTTTTATCATTACTTTAATACCTTGACATTTTATGATTCTTTACATTCATACTCAAGTTCTTTGCACGTTTGCTTTACCACGTCAATATGTTAGATGGGTATATGTCTGTCAAAATTTCTCCAAAACTTGCAAATGATAACAAAGGGACAATCGAGGCAGCCAAATGGCTTCATAAAAAAGTTGGATATCTAAATATTTTTATCAAAATACCTGCAACTGAAGGGTCCATCCCTTCTATAAAGGAAGTCATTTTTTAGGGGATAAGTGTAAATGTCACTGTAAGTTGTTAATGTGCATTCTGATATCACTAAATTTGATCCTTGCAGGCTACAGCAGCAATATGCTCATTGTTTGTGCATTTGAATAGCTTATATTTTGTCTCTCTATATATGAAGCAGTAATTAATGCTTACTTGGATGGCCTTGGAGCCTCTGGGGTGGCTGATCTCTCTAAGGTTACAAGTGCTGCAGCTTTCTACACAAGTAGAGTGAACACTACAGTTGACAAAGAACTTGAGAAAATTGGTACTGCTAAGGCTCTTGATCTTAGAGGAAAGGTGTGAAGCATTTTTTCCCCTCTTTTTTTCACTTTGGTTATATAGAAAACAATAATACTACGAATTAATATCTCTTTTCCTTTTACTTCAAACAATTCTTTAGGTTGCCGTTGCTCAAGCAGTCTTAGCTTACCAACTTTACCAGAACAAGTTTTTTGGTCCATGGTAGGAGCACCTGGAGAAGAGAGGTGCCAAGAAGCAGAGGTTGATGTGGGCCTCAACTAATGTGAAAAATCCAGCTTACCCTGACACGTTATATGTTCATTCTCTTATTGGACTAAATATGGTAAGCCATATAAGTTACCTTTCTATTACCTTGATTGGTGTGTATCCATGTAAGGGCGAGATTTACAAAGGAGATAGATGCTAAGTACATGACCATCAAATATAGATTAGTGTTGGTTAGTAGAAGATAAAAGGTGGTCATTTCATTAAGAAACATGTTATTTGGATATCAAAGTTTGGGTGATGATTTGACACTAGGAAATCATGTACAAAAGAGTAAGGAATTCATGTGTATGATTGGAGAATCGAGTGAGAGCATTTAATATTTGATTAAAAAATAATATTGTTATTTTTTTAACACTCTTTTTAAATTAATAATAATATTGGTTTTCCATATAATTGTTATAATAATGTTGCATGTTTATATACATATATAGCCATAGTGTTATATATATTTTCACAATAATTTGAACTACAATAGACATCTTACGGATAAGGTTGAAAGGAAGTGACTAGATGAAATGGACCTATCTCTTTTATTATATCACACTGTTCTACTATTTCACATCAACTATCATCTTTGTTTTTAACATAAAAATATGTATCAAATAATGGGATATTATATTGACCCCATCATTTGAATCAGCTTTCTTCTTTAATACTTTGTGGGATTGACTTTTAACTACTGTAGCAGGAGCTTCTTCATGTTAATTTCTGACAAAACTGAATGGATGATCCTTTCTCCCCTTTCTTTGGCCAGATAAGTTGATCCACAATCCCAAATAATTTATTCCTTTATTTTAACTTCCAATTGGCAAAAGAAGCAATTAGTTTGTTAAATTAGATTTTTTATTTTTTTCTAAGCATTGACTCCAAAATGCTTCTATTACATGTTTGCTTATCAAATGTTTTATCATTTCGGTCATTTATAGGAAATTTACATGGATCCTCTTTGAGACTTCAGTATAGGGCAATTTGTTGGAGTGCTTAATGCTTTAGAGCTTAGTTTAATTTCTTGAGAGGTACATGTTTAAAATTTTAATTTATCTTTAACATAGTTATGTTAAATTTAATATCATAATTTTATCCTGGACAATTTCCTCATTTATCTTTTTAACAGATTAAAAATTTCTCATACTTATGTCATCACTCTTGCCCACAGTCGGATATATTTTGTTGTTTGCTCAAGTCATATATGATTTTCTTTTGAGAATGGAAATTTCATCTTCATTTCTTTTCCTTTTTGACTTGACAAACATATCACATTTGAGATATACCTATTCTACTTATCATATTTCTTCTCCCTTCTAGCCAAGTTAGCCACATGAAGGAACCTTTGAATCTTCGAAGCAAAAACTGTTTACTGTTGGCAACATTTCACTGTCAAAGGGACTTGGAACATAGACAGCATTGCTACTACTATCCTTGGTAACAGCCAATGCAAAGTCATGTCTGCTTGTAAATGTCTCTTTACCTTCAAAATAGATGTCATCAATAGGCTCAATAAGGACAATATCTGCCATTATTATGAGCTCACAAGTCATGGAAACCAACAAGAAGGTGACATGTTTGCAGAGTATATATGGGGGGTCCTCTCCATGTTGCATTTGCTTAGTGAATTAAGCATTATTGCACTTTGAAGTGAGTCAATGTGTGTGCTTTGTGCACTGATTAGTAAGTTGAATACTCTCTTTTGCTCAAGATATGTATGTTTCTATTTTAGATTTCTTTGCCTTTATATGTGTTTGTGGAAAGAAAGAATAAGGTGCCTCTGACTTTTAAAGTAAAGTGACTTTGTCTTTCAAAAGTGCAAATGACAGTTTTTTTTTTTCCCTTCCTGTATCGTGAATGCTATATTTACATGTGAGACTTTTGTCTTTGATGCCTGTGACAGACATATGGAGGTCCATTCTTTACATTCTTTAATTAATCCCCACTTAATACTTTTTGTTGGTTTCTGTGTCTTTTTCATTTATAACTTGTATGCATTACTTTGATGGATTTTGATTCAAAGTTCTCACTTGAACGTTTAAGCTGAAGTAGATTTGGTGGGGATTTCCACTGTCCAAACTGTGTATAATTATATGCAGGTTCAATTTTAGAGTTGGTATCCCTGTAAGACTTGGTGATAACATTTTTGCCTTTGTTTTATGGCCATGCATATTGAAGAGAAACACAATAGCATTGAAAGAAATTGTATCTTTTCATCGCTTTTTTTCCCCATTCGTTTGTTTATAGATGGTGTGGTAAGGATTGACCTTTTTCTTTTGTACTACATGTTCCAAGGTTTTACTTTTGGATAATTAAAATGGAGATTAAATTAAAACATGTAGCATATTCATGCATACTTCATGTTTAACAATATTAAATTTCATTCCCTTCATGTAAAACTTTCTTTCTTTTTTTTGTTGGGGGGGGGGGGGACTAATTTTAACCAACAAAGCAACATTGATGCACGAGCTTTATATTGATACACTTGAACACCTAAATTGGAATGAATAAGGTAGAATTAAGGTAATATTAAGTTCTAATACACTTCACAACTTCTCATATTTGTGTCATGTTCTTCACGTTCATCCATTTATTATTGGATTATTTAAACATAGAAATTATTTTTTTTGTAACAATGAAAAATTATTTCAATTGTTCCTTTTATTTTACTTTTGTATTTTGAGCTTCCCTCATATGTTTAGTTAAGGGGTTTTCTTTTTTGGTAATGCAAAGAGTTTGAAACTCTCTTTCCTACAATATGCACAGGGAACCAATGAGGCTTCCTAATTCTCATCAAGCTGATACGTATGCTGCTCAGGATAATGATGATTTCATTGAATTAGAATCAGACAAATGCTTCTTATAAAGTACTTATTTCCTCCCTCTCTTACTCTCTCTTACATGTGCCATTGAGCGTTTTTGTCCTACTTTGGCATACCCTCACTATTTAGACCAACCTTGTGCACATCTTGATTAGATTAAACTCTAATAATGGTCACTATTCTGCATAAGGTGGACTTTAACCTCTTAAGTTTATTAAATTATATTGTCCATGCCTCCCTCTTGCTTTCTTAGACAAAAGTGAGCTCTTTTGTACCAACATGAAATTGTCATGACAGATTGAAAAAAATCTGTCAATATGCTTCCTTTTTATTTGACTGTTTAGTTTTCTTTTCTATCATAGATTGAAAAACTATAGTTCATTTTAAACTAAAATGCAGGTCAAATTTTACATAACAAGGATACTGCATGGTATTCGAAAGTTCTGCTTATATCAAAGGTATTCACTGATATAACATTTATAAGCTTTATTATAGACAGTTACATATCACAATCAATTGTGTTGATCCTATTTATTTCTTTCAATAGCGTATTAAAATTTTAACATACGAGATCATTGCATTTTAATTCCAGCAATGACATTTAAATGAAGGCCTTTTCTAAACTGTCTGTTTTCATGATCGACATGTTTTAATAGACAATGATTATGCTTCTACCAAAAAATCCTATCCAACAAAGAGGCATCTACAAAATATATCTTCTATAATATTCTCTATGAAACCAAATTATTGTCTTAAATATAATTTAACAACATGTTATAACTGCAAAATTATTAGGATTTAAAAAAATAAGAGTTACAGACTAAGAAAAAAAAAGGCAGTTACACTAACTCTACCAAAATTATATATAACTACATATTCACTAATAGCAAACATACAATTTACATCTCCAACCTCTTATTCTCTACTTACTCTGCATTCCACAAACCAAACACAAAATCTACTATGAAGTACCAGCTTCTCCGAGATCTCACCACAGATCATGATGCTTGGTTTTTGAAAGTTCGTGTGGTTCGACTCTGGCATACTTTCACACCAACAAACCAAGAAGAGCCAATATACTTAGAAATGATCGTTCTTGATGAACAGGTGCAAAGTTTTACTCATGTTTAATAACACATTGTGTCATTCCTCTAATGTTTAACTAAACTAAATATAACCATAAAAGTACCTTTTGTGTCATTGATGATAAGTTGATTAACGAGCTCATGATTTCTAAATAAAATATAGGTCCTTTGATAGTTCTGCTAACTTATGAATTTCACATTTTATTCACCTTCCACATTGTGTTCAACTAAGGTTACTCTTGCTAGCACTAATCATATTAATTATTATGATAACTGTGTAATGAAACTTAGGATCTTATAATGCTCTAGTTCACTTTGTTTCTTTGGTTTCAATGAGGCAAATAGGTTTGGATAGGTAATGGAAATTGCAACTTACGTATCCACTCCACATTCAATCTTTTCATTTGAATATGTGAATTTAAATATGTCCACTATTATATCTATATTATTCTATCTATTTATATTTTTATTATTTATTGTAATGAATTTTTCTTAATTTTTATTTATTTTCACTCTAATTTTAACATATAAATAAAAAGAATAAATAATATACATCTCTTTTAAATATTTATATATAGCATTTTAAATTCTGAAAATGATTTTCTTTACTTATTATTTTAGTTATTTCCCACCAATGTACCCAAAATATTCATCAATTTATTTCCATGTTTTTCTCTTCTCTTGTAGCGAATAACATTGCATTATTTCCTACTAATTAACATTTATTCGAAAAAAAAATGCAAAAAAATTGCCTATACAACACTACAGTGTCTCACCTTATTTATTATATTCTCATTCTCTTACATAATTATGCAGGGAACACCTCTTCATATAACTCTGCGCAAAAATATGATCTCAAATTTCACTCATATGTTAAAAGAGGGAAAAGTTTACAGCATCAAAAATTTGAAAATAGCTGCAGCAAATGAAAAGTTTAGACCCTTAAAAGGAACATTGAAAGGGTTTTTCTTGCTTACAACTATTTTGAAGGAAATCAATGAACCTGTCATCAATATTCCCCAAGAGTACTACGAGTTTGCATCATTACAAACAATCTTCGAAAGAGTGGGTGAGAAAAACATATTATCAGGTAACATTATTAATAATCATTTTATATTGAAGTATTCTTCTACCAAAGACATAAAAAACTAACAAAACTTCATACTTATTTCAGATCTCATTGGAAGACTACATGCATTGGGAGATGAAGAACAAGTATATGTAAACAGAAAACCAACAACAATATGCAGAATGGAGTTGATGCTTAAAGAGTAAAGCATAATTGCAAATTTTTATATTCCATTGGTTTTCCCTTTACACTAAACAATTCATGAAAAAAAAATTACAATTATATCATTATTCATTAAATTTATTCAATTTTCAGGAATGTTGTAGTCAAAGTCACTATGTGGAGAAATATAGTTGCTCAAATTGACAGAACATTAATAACCCAAATAAAAGGCCCAAAAATTGTTGCTGTCACATCTACCTTGATAAACAGGTTCAGAGGTATGCTTACACTAGGGGTAAAAAATATTTGTCTATATATATATAACGCATATTCATCAGTTTTGAGTATAACTTACACATTCACCAATAAAAGCAATTTATCAAATACAACATTAAGGTTTTTAGCAATCAAAAATAGTGGAGTCGACTGCTATATCAATTAACCAACAAATATTTATATTATTTTTGTTTAAAATAAATTTTTCCAATTTTTTAATGAACTAAAAACGACACAAAAAAAAAAACGTGTCAAGAAAGGTAGCTCATAAGGATTTAATTACTAAAATCTACATTTGTATTAGGAAAATAAATTTATAACCAAAACGATGTTGCACATCCTGTTTGTTATTCAATTTATTTCTAATATTAAACATATTTTTTTATCTTTTAACAATATATCATTTGATTTATTAAAAATATTTAATAATTTCTTTTAAATATTTTAATTATTTTGGTTTCCATATTTTAAGTTAAAAAGCTAAGATGGCAAATTATAAAACAATTGTCAACTTATGAGTGTGTTAATACTTTGCTTAGTGTATTCGATATCCAAGTACATTGGTTTGTCTGTTTTAGTTTTAACATTACATGCAGATGAGTATTCAATTAGTTCTACTTCAAGTACAAGGATGTATATCAACTTAGATACTGAAGAATTTGTAGAACTTACAAGCGGGTATATTTTACATAATGCTTTTTTCAAAATTTAAATCTTTTATATTCGTATCAACAAATGTATTACTCTAAACCTCTTTAATAGGAATAAAGAAGAGAACCAAGAAATACTGGAGATCCCAAGCCAAGAATATGCCAATACAGACCCCGAAAAGAGGATGCTTAGAAATCGAAGATCTCTACATGATATAATGGCCATGAAATGGGAATCAGATAATCAGGTATGTTTTAATGTAGCATTATCTCAACACATAAATTATATAACTCTACATAATTAACTTAATATGAAAAAAAATAGGAAAAGATATTCACAGTCTTGGCTACTGTCAATAAAATTGATGACACAGTTGGTTGGAGCTATGTTGGATGTGAAAATTGCATGAAGAAACTACAGCAAGAAGGGGATAAATACATTTGCAAATCATGTCAGCAAGAATCCAAGTATCCAACAACAAGGTAAAAAAGCAAACGAATAATATTATGTTTTATATCAAATTAAATTAATAATTCAAACTCTGTTCACTCTAGGTTCATGGTGCAATTAAAAATTTCCGACAACACAGCTGCGGCAACATTTACAATTTTTGATTGAGAAGCTCAAAAACTATTGGAAAATTGCAAAACCTCTGCAATCACATACTTATATTTGAAGTAAAGATGAACAATCACAACCTGAAAGAAGGGTCCCACAACTACACTGTCACAAAGACTTTTGTGCCCAACTCTGAAGTTCAGCCACTCTTCAAAGAAATCAAACAGGTAACAGAAACATTTGCCAAGCATAATAGTCTATACATTAAGTAAACAAATTTCATTTCTAACATTCATCTACATTGTGATTTAGGAACCACATTCATCAACAGAAATATCATCTGATGAAGAGTCAAGACCCATAAAAAGGTCAAACAAAAAGAGATACCATCAAATACAAGAAATAACATCGGATGAAGAGCCAATCTTACTTCGAACCTTCAAGAGGAAAAAAGACAAACAAACAACATCAACAAGCAACCCAATTAAAAAAAGTGGAACAAGTGCAAAAAAACATTTTGACGCAAAAAAGGGAAAGGAGAAATATGGCAGCAAAACAATGAAGCATGTTTGATTATTATGCATGCATAAGCTTTCATGGCATTGCAAATGACTAAAAAGCTTATGCACTTTTTAATTTGTTTTTTTTTTGTTTATATTATCAAACTATTTGTTTATCTTCAATAAATATTACATTTTTTTTATTTGCATAGCCAATACAAATATAATTATTCCGACTATATTTTAAAAATAATCCCTATGCGTTGTCCCTCCGCGCAATGCGCGGGTCTTAATCTAGTTATTAGAAAAGCAAAGAAGTGTGCAAATATTTTAGCTAAATTTTTAAAAATTATTTAATTATACGATTGACATATTATCAAAAATATTTTATTTTCATAATAGTTACCCTAAAAGACATATATATGATATTATGTGATCAATTGATAGTGTAAAACACTTTGGCTAATAATATTTTATTGATGATGAAGGTGACCAATATTACTAAATTTTACATATAATATATTAAAATACAAAAAACACCTATGTGCATATAACTTTAGTATTTTATATAATAATATTAATAAACTTTCTTCAGTTTCTCTTAACGTTAAAAATAGTAGAATGTTTACTAACTCAAGCGAAGGTCTCCTGGTGTTTTGGGTTTTGTAGGAGTAAAGTATTTCGTATTTAAATTAAAAAAATCGATTCTTTAATTAATTTTTTTATATAAAATTGTGGAAAATATTGCTCCTATAATTCAAAAAATAGAGCATTTACTATAAACCCTATCACAAAAAATGCGATCCCTATGAAACTTATATTTTCATCATACTTATCATTTGTCCAATTGAGTATTTTCATTAATTATGGACTGACTATAATTGTTCTTCAATAAATTATGAATACGGGTAAATGAAGAACACGTCCCATATACAATCTCCTTCAAGAGCCATGCTACTTTCAGCAATTAGTGGCTACTCATTTACACTTTTTAAGTATGAAATTTATGAAAAAAGTTTGACAATAAATAAGTTTTGAAATGCTATAGTTTTTATTTTAAGAAATGATATGAAAATTTGTCAAATAGTATAAAATATGATTAATGAAAAAGAGAATCCAGATCGAAGATAGTGGGTAAAGGACAAACAAATTAACTTTTGACAGAAAAAAAAAATTATGAGAAACAACGTGTAAAATAGAGCCGAACGTGCACAAAACTTAATTTACTCTTTTATTCATATTTCAGTTTGTGTTTAATTCAATTATACTAACATATTTGAGAACTTAAAATTTAGACACTAAATCTTACAATCTTCATTATAATTGTGGCAAAAATGTAGCATGAATAAAGAAAAAGTTGTAAGAACACTTTTAGATCACCTTCATCATCAATAAAATATTGTTAGTTAAAGTATTTTATATTATCAATTAATCACATAATATCATATATATATATCTTTTAAGGTGATTATTATGAAAATAAAATATTTTTAATAACATGTCAATCATATAATTAAATAATTTTTAAAAATTTAGCTAAAATATTTACACACTTCTTTGCTTTTCTAATAAAATGCTAGATCTAACCTCCTACTTAATAAGCTTTGAATCCTCCTAAGATTCTGCCAAATGAGCTACCATTTCACCTCCCTTCAATGCAATTCAGCACAACAACACAATCCATGTGGAGCTTAATAATTTTGTTTGGTATATTTTATCCCCTATTTTTGATACATAGACCTTAATGATTTAGTACTGTAATTATATTATAGTGCAAAAAATTGTTATGTAGCAATTGATTAAAATCAAATTTAATTACTAAATAATGATATTTTTTCTCCATACAAATTAACAATGATATATTTAGTTTGACTTTTCAAAGTTGTTATACATCTGTTGTTCTTCTGTACTAACAACTAAGTTACAGTAGTATATAAAAGTAGAGATTAAGTAGACATATATAAAGAATAAATTTTCTTCCTTAAAAATTTTTGGTGTTCAATGCATATAGTTAATTTTTTTTATATTTTAATATATTATATATAAAATTTAGTTATATTAATATCTAATAATCATCAATTTAGATACATTAATTTCTGAATCCATTAATTTTGACAACAATAACTAAAATATGTCCGAGAGATAATATTATTAAAAATTAATAAATTAATTTATTTTTATTGGGACTAAATCTTCCGGCTCCAAAGTTGTCATTCAGTTGGTGGGTTTACTCTGAACAAAACACAGGTAAAGCCATGAAGCACAGTGGCACAATCTAAGTGCTCCTCGCTGATTGGTTATCCGCACATTCGTGACAAAACGGATACAGTAGTCCAACATTGCTTTCATACGCGTGAAAATAATTGCTAGTGCTGCCAAAGTGGGTTGGCCCATCATGGTTCATAGGTCGAAATTAATTAATGGATATTTTTTTGACGAGTAGTAAAAGCTCAACCTATCACTCGAGCTGACAGGTTAAATGGATTGATTTATTAAAAAATAAAAAATAAAAAATAAAAAAATAATTTTTTAAATTAATTAAAAAAATATAAAAAATTAAAAACTAAACTAATTATATATATATTAATATAAAAAATTTTGGCTATATAAAAATTAAAAAAAATTATATAAAATAAAAGAAATAACATACAAAATTTAATATAATAAACAAAAGTTCATCAAAATAGTAATAATTCATACCTTATAATTTTATCAAATAGTGATTAAAATTGATTAAATAAAATAATTAAGTAATTTTATAAGATATTATATATTATATATTATATAATATAGTTATTATTTATTAATGTTATCTGTTATTTTTTATTAATGTTAACTTTTTTTTTTCAAAAAATTGTAAAAAAAAAAAAACTCCAATTGATCCATGAGCTAAAATTTTGCTGTCTTAACCCGCGAGCCGGCTCCCGAGTTGCGCAAACTGTTCAAAATAAATGATGAAAGCACATGCAACCAGACAAGATGCGTTGGTGCGCATCTAGCTGGAAACAACACGAACGTGAATATATTTATTTATATTTTTTACTAGTAAATAATGATTATTTTAATCAATGATTGCATCTTGCGAAACTATCGTCTTCTGAAAAATATTATTTATGCTCGTGCGATGAGCTGATTGCCGACACAAAAGACAACAACACAAAGCAATGAGTGTTAAAACAGTAAAATGCAATGGCCCATCACCCCAGGCCTATCGTCCTTTTTCCCTCTTTCACTCCTTCCCAGAAAATGCGTCTCCGCAAAGCTAAAAGTAAAGCTTCCATGTATTTTTCCAAGTTGACCAGCAAGTCGCGCCGAACACCAAGAAAGCTTTAATTCCTCCCCTGAAAAATCCAGGTTCCTTCTCTCCGAACTTTCACATTCGTTTTTCGAGTTACTTGTGAGTTTTCGAGTTGAGGGTACTTGCAAAATCTCTTCAACTGAATATTTTGAGAGAAAATGGGCTCAGCTGGATATTCGGGTAAGACGGTCTTAGCTTCCATATCAGGTCGCTTACACTCTTGGAAATCATCACTCGTGCAGAAGTTTGAGACCCTGTTGGGCCGGGAAGATTCAGCTTCCAGTTCCACCCATCCTCAGTATTCCAGCAGTATCCAAAGCGGACCTTCACCTCCGCGCGCATCACTCGTGCGGAAGTTTAGGGCCCTGTTGGGTTGTCTGCGATCTTCAGATCTAAGCTCGTTGGGCCAAAGAGATACAGATCCCGTTCGCTCCATGGATTCCAACATCATCCAAGGTAGCGGCGGGTCGATGCAGGAGCAGGTAGCTGTTTCAACTGAGCCTCTGGATTCCAACATCATCCAAGGTAGCGGCAGGTCGATGCAGGAGCAGGTAGCTGTTTCAACTAAGCCTCTGGATTCCAACATCATCCAAGGTAGCGGCGGGTCGATGCAGGAGCAGGTAGCTGTTTCAACTGAGCCTCTGGATTCCAACATCATCCAAGGTAGCGGCGGGTCGATGCAAGAGTCGATGCAGGAGCAGGTAGCTGTTTCAACTGAGCCTCTGGATTCCAACATCATCCAAGGTAGTGGCGGGTCGATGCAGGAGCAGGTAGCTGTTTCAACTAAGCCTCTGGATTCCAACATCATCCAAGGTAGCGGCGGGTCGATGCAGGAGCAGGTAGCTGTTTCAACTGAGCCTCTGGATTCCATCCAAGGTAGCGGCGGGTCGATGCAGGAGCAGGTAGCTGTTTCAACTGAGCCTCTGGATTCCAACATCATCCAAGGTAGCGGCGGGTCGATGCAGGAGTCGATGCAGGAGCAGGTAGCTGTTTCAACTGAGCCTCTGGATTCCAACATCATCCAAGGTAGCGGCGGGTCGATGCAGGAGCAGGTAGCTGTTTCAACTGAGCCTCTGGATTCCAACACGAGTGATCCACCTTCCACCCATCCTCTGTATTCCAATCGTATCCAAGGCGGAGCTTCGTCTCGGTGGCACTATAAACATGATGTGTTTCTAAGCTTCAGAGGTATTGACGTCCGCAACAACTTTATTGATCATCTTTATAATAATCTCATCAGGAAAGGTATCTTCGCCTTCAAGGATGACGAGAACCTTGAGAAAGGAGAACCTATTTCTCCCGAGCTCCTGCAAGCAATTCAAGATTCACGGGTTTCTATTATTGTCTTTTCAAAAAATTATGCTGGCTCAAAATGGTGTCTGGAGGAAATGGCTACCATAGCTGAATGCAAAAAGGAATTTGGACAAACTGTTTTGCCAATTTTCTACGATGTGGATCCTTCTGATGTTCGAAACCAGACTGGGGATTACAAAGATGCTTTTGTTTCGCACACAGAAAGATTCAAACAAGATCTAGAAAAGGTTGACCGATGGAAGAGAGCTATGACAGATTTGGCCAATTCAGTTGGTTGGGATATAAGACATAAGTAAGTATATAAATCATTCTTCTCTAACTTGTTTGCATAGTACATTTTATTCTATTATTTTGTGGTCGTGCATCTTGTGCAAATGACTAATAAACAAATCAAGCTCGATTATACAAATTACATATTCTGATCAAAATAATTTATAATCAATAATATATTATCCTGAAACAAATTTACGTTTTTTTCCCCTTAATTTGTTTTCATACGTGATAATGTAGTGATCTTATTTTTCATTTTTCTTTCAGACCACAGTTTACAGAGATTGAAAAAATCATTCAAAAGGTAATAAAAACTTTAGATCATAAATTCTCAGGATCGACCGATGATTTAATTGGGATACAACCTCGTGTAGAAGAATTAGAAAAGCTTTTAAGATTAAGCTCAAGTGATGATGATTTTCGTGTCCTTGGAATTTGTGGCATGGGTGGAATAGGAAAGACAACTCATACTACTGTCTTGTACGACAAAATCTGTAATCAGTTTGATGCTTGCTGTTTTATAGAAAACGTAAGCAAAAATTATGAAGATGGTGGTGCTATTGCTATACACAAACAGATTCTCCGTCAAACTGTGGATCAACAAAATCTAGATATATGCAGTCCTATTCATATATCTGGCAGTGTAAGAAAGAGGCTATCTCTCATAAAGGTCCTTATAATTCTTGACAACGTCAAAGAACTCAAGCAATTAGATGACTTGGCTATACGTCCTGAATTACTTGGGAAAGGAAGTAGAATTATCATTACCACTAGAAATGAGCATATTCTTACCGTATATGGAGCGAATGCAATTTACAAGATTCCACTATTGAATGATAATGATGCTCGTGAACTTTTTTTAAGAAAGGCCTTCAAAAGTGAAGATCCTATTAATAGCAGTTGCATGGAGCTAACTCTTAAGATACTAGAATATGCTCAAGGTCTTCCATTAGCAATCAAAGTAGTCGGTTCTTTCTTGTGTACTCGAGATGCTATTCAGTGGAGAGGTGCATTGAAAAGGCTGAGGAAAAATCCAGACAAAAATGTTATGGACGTTCTCCAGATAAGTTTTGATGGATTGCAACAAGAAGAGAAAGAAATATTTTTGCACATTGCTTGTTTCTTTATAGGAGAGAGGGAGGAGTATGTAAAGCAAATTATAGATAGTTGTGGATTAGAACATGACATTGGAATTCAAGGTATCATGGAGAAATCACTTATAACCATTAAGAACCAAGAAATTCATATGCATGAAATGCTACAAGAATTAGGGAAGAAAATTGTTCAGGAAAAACATCCGGAAGAGCCAAGATTATGGAGCAGACTGTGGCTTTACAACGATTTCGAGAATGTCTTGACATCAGAAATGGTATGAAGTCATCTTTTCAAAATTAGATTCCATGAAATTTCTATTTCCATTAGAAAAAGTTTTAATGTTTTAATTGTTAAATGTATGTGGATAATTTTATAATTTTTAAGAAAATAAGTCTAGTTAATTTGAGTACTTTTAATTATTACTTTTTCTTTTATATATGTTTACTCATATTTTTTCAGGCAACAGATAATGTTAAAGCTATAGTTTTAGATCAGAAAGAGGATATCTCCGAATGCAGTCAGTTGAGGATTGAAGGATTGTCAAAAATGAGCGGTCTTAAGCTGCTCATATTACATCATAAGAATTTTTCAGGAAGCCTCAATTTTCTTTCCAACAAGTTACAATATCTTTCATGGCATGGTTACCCCTTCTCTTCTTTGCCATTATTTGAACCATATAGCAATCTTATTGAATTGAATTTGCCTCATAGCAGCATCACGCGACTATGGGAAGGCCGCAAGGTAGTTTAATGGTTTTTTTCATTTTTTTGGGTTAAAGAAATAATGAGAAGAACAATGATCTCAATTTTTTTACAAAAGAAATGACACAACAGATAAAATAAAAGAATTTCTTATTTTATAGTGGCATAATAATCTAAAAAGTTTTAAAATTTGAATAACTAAAAAAGAAATATTTCTAAAAAATTTTTATATAAAAAACGTTAAATGTAAAAATTGAGTGGTGGAATTTCTTTTTTTTTTTTTTGGTTTAATTCAAAATAAATTATGTTATCAAGTTTTCTTTTGAAAGAAAGAGCATTAATTATTCAGATATAATTATAAAATTTATTTTTTTTTATTCTATGCTCTCTTAATATATTTTTAATTTCAAAACGTGAATTAAATTTACTTAAAAATCTTATTATTTTTAACAAAAATTAAAATAAGCTTCATAAAAATAAGAAAATTTTGTGAGTGGTGGCTTGTTGTTTGAGTAAAAATTAAAGGAGATCTTCTAAATGTACAAATCATTATATTTGAAAATATTAAAAATAGTTTTTATTATTTTGTTGTGATTTACGGTAAATATCTGAAGCATTTTACGTTATTATTCAATTACGTATTGCAATATGAAAAAAGTTCGACTTGTGTTTAACTAATTATTTTTATCATAAAAAAGTAGCTATTTTTATACTTCAAGTATTTTCATAATGCGATGATTGGTGTTTTAGTGATAATGTATAAAAATTTATGCTGATAATAGATCAGAAGTAAACTATTCTTCTTAATATTTTATCTGTATCTGTATATGAATGTGCGTTAGCTGAACTTATCGAAAGAATTTGAATAACTATCCTGCATTGGCCCAATGCCCAAACTGGCATATAGTCTTCATTTCTATTTTCGGTCAATTACAATGTTCTTCTAAACATCTATGTTATGAAAACTTGACACAATGTTTTCTATAAATAAAGGAATTTAATATTAACTGCAAACTATAGTTATATTTGCAAAATTTCTAGTCAATGGGATTGTTGGTCGGTTTTTACTTATATATCGTTATTATTTGGATTCAAATTATAGATTCTCTCATTGATAAATGATATGTAAACACTTCTACAAGTGCTCGATCAATCTAGCGGCATATCGGATTGGAGCGAGTCTTCCTTTAACTTAAAATTATGCTTAAACAAAATAAAAAATCGTTACCTAAGCCATTATATTTACTTCTGTGGTCAAATTCCATTTATATTATTTGTTTACTTTTGCATGCCCATGTGATGACAAAAGTGAAGAACTAATCTATTTGTTGTACTGGCAGAGCGTAATATAACAAGGTGACATGTTGATAGTTAATTTCTTGTTCGCAGAATATCCCATATCTGAAAAGATTGGATTTGACCAACTCGAAACATCTTATGGAGACACCAAATTTTGAATGGTGCCGAAAACTTACGCGCTTAGATCTTGCAGGATGCACAGAGTTATCGCAGGTCCACCCATCAATTGGACTTCTCGAAAGACTTGCTTACTTAAGTTTGCAAGACTGTAGTAGTCTGGTCAGCCTCAATCTCGGCACTGAATGCAGGTTAAGTTCTCTGAAAGTTTTGCTCCTCTCTGGCTGCACAAAACTTGAGCACATGTCAAATTTGGCAGGGCTTTCAAATCTTGAGTATCTTGATTTTGAACAATGTACAAGTTTATCGACCATTCATGAATCTATTGGATCCCTTTCGAAGCTTAAATTCTTCAGTTTAAGAGACTGCACAAATCTTATCATGGTGCCCGTCCGGTTATCTACCATGACATCTCTTCAAACTCTAGATATGGGTGGCTGCTTCAGTTTTGACAATCTGCCCCGAGGTATCGTGCAAAACCCCTGGGGACATTCGTTGATATCTCTGGACCTGAGCTTTTGTAAGATAAGTGAATTCCCTAAGGCTCTTGAGAATTTAAGGTGTTTAGAAAGACTAAATCTACAGGGAAACAAAATTCGTCATTTAGATACCGAGCATTTGCCTAGCCTAGCATATTTAAACTTGGCACATTGCTGTGAGCTCTCTGTTTTGCCTTGGCGCCCACTTGCTACTGCTTCATCTACGGGGAGATATTTTAAAACAGCATCCGCATCTCGTAATCATAGGTCAGGGTTATATATTTTTGATTGTCCCATTGTTGAGAAACGTTGCTGGATGCAAGTTGCGCTTTCATGGTTAGCAGGACTAATTAACGTGCGTACTCTGCTTGGCTTTCTTCTTTCTCCTCTCCCTGTCTCTTTCTTTCACTAATATATCTATGTGTTTTTTCTTTTGGTAGCAGCAACCCTGTCTCTTTCGATGCGGTTTTGACATTGTAATTCCTGTTTACTACGACAGTAAAATTCCAAGATGGTATTTTAATCATCAATTTGATGGTGGGTCAACAATAAGTATAGTGGATTCGAATGTGAACGACGACTGGCTTGGCTTTGCCTTTTGTGTAACATTTCACGTAAAAAATAGTCCAACAATTGATGGCTCTTCGTCACCGCTACCACATCCTTTGTATCTTTCTTTTGAAAGTGAACACACAGAAGAAAGCTTCCATATGCCATTTTGTTTAGGCCCTGACAAGAATGAGCATCTCCAGCTATTCAATATGCGACATCGTTCTAGCAGTGATGGCTCAATCTCAAAACATGCTTGGATAATCTATATTTCTCGCGTGCACTGCCATTTTGTGAAAACAGGAGCTCGTATCACGTTTAAAGCCCACCCGAGTTTTAAGGTGGAGAAATGGGGGCTACGCATGGTATTCAAGCAAGATACAGCGTGGTTGGAGTCAGAACTCCCCTATCAAAAGCATAGGTTGGAGTCAGAATTCCACCGTCAAAAACCTAACTATGGTTTTCACTATGCGATTAGGTTTGAAGATTTTCGGCCTATGTCTACGCTCTGGGATCGTGATTACGGGCCGGTTATTGAGGACGTATATGAAAGCAGTAGTAGCACTGGGCCTAAAATCCAACTTCCCTATAACTGGTTGGTCACTGAGGAAGAGGAAAACGAGAACTTGGAGGCGAAGACCAAGGAATATAATCTGGCTAATGTGGGCTTTTCCACAGGGCAGCCACAATGAAAGCACACAGCATCTTCTCCAAGGTAATTAGATATTTCTCTTCTTCTACACATGCCTGATGTTTATTATTGTCTGATTTGATGAGGCTCCTTCACTGTTTCATTATTCTTCAGTTCTGCCACTCCCTTGCACATATAAAGAAGTCAGAGAGGAAATCACGTTGAGCGATTGCAGACTCAGGTAGCTTGCATGCTCTGCCTTATCACAAGCATTGGGAGTTATTTTGTTTTATTTTTCTGGAGGACCCACTTCCCGGGTATGGTTTCTAATCCTTGATTTGGGTTGATAATTCCTGCCTATTTCCTCTGTTTGTGTTCGCGTCAATTTTGGCAGTATTGCATGAACAAAAGCATTATATATAGCACATCAGCGCAATGTGTTAAGATTGAGATTGTTTTGCCTAACTGTTCAGAATGTTTTTCGGTTTTTTAAGTTCGAATGAGAAATATTTGTTGTCAAGATCGTTGAATAGAACTTCTATATATATATTTATTTGTGTAACTTGCAAAGTATTATTAGGTTTGGTTTGGTATTATTATGGCTTTTTAAAAGTTGCTAAGCTCTTTCGACTATCTAAAAGCTGCTCTCAAAAAGTCATAGTAGTATTGTTTGGTAAAATAATATAAAAATTACTCTTATACAAGCAGAAGCTACAAAAGTAATATTTGATAAAATTACTTTTAATATCTAAAATAAGTATCATAGTTATAAATACTAAAGAGAATAATTTCTATTTTTAATGTTATTAAATAAAGTAACATTATATTAGTCTTTTAAATTTTGGAGAGCACAAGTCAACTTTGAACAGCATTCTATAAGGACTCTTGAGAGCACCCTCTGGCTCTCAAAAGTCTCAAAAGTAAGGAACAAAAGCACTTCAAAATTTTAGTTTATCAAACAAAATAAAATTAATTTATGTTTTTTATAAGTCAAAATACTCCTTCTGATACCACTATCAAATTAGGCCTTCCTCCTCGCAATAATAGCAAGGCAGAATTCGTTTGGCTCTTACTGTTCTTGGTGTGTGTGTTGAACCCCAATGTAAGCATAAGACCCTCATTAAGCTCATCGCTAAAATGATGGCTAGGATATCGTACCCTTAGCAACAATAACACGTTATTTACCCTATTAGCCCAACCTTGATTACTCTGTGTTGATAGCCACTTGGAAGCGGCTTACATTTGAAGTAAAAGCACAACTGCATAACGGTTGCTTAACCCAAAGTCATTTTTACTCCCCAAAGTCTCGATGAAATTATCTACATGTTCTACTCTGGATGTTGATAGATGATAACTTATAAAAATATATTATTTTTTTCAGTATTTGTGTATTAATTTTTTTAAAATTTATTTTTTTAATGATAATTTTTTTGGATTATTTTAATAAATTTTAATTTGAGTTAATTTAATAAAATAATTTGAGTTAAAGAAATAAAAAGACAGAAGAGATTATCTAAAGATTTTAATCAAATTTAAAAAAGATTAAGATAAGAGAAATGACATGAAGATTTAAAATAGGAGAAAAAATCAAGAGAATCAGTTTCTTTTTATTTTAATTTAAATTCTTTTATCTTTTAGAGAGTTGTTATCCATTGTGAGGGGGAGGAATATGGGCTAAGGTCCGAAGATTTTTGGGGAGCTATCATATGCCTCTTCAATTTAATTTTAAGAATAATATAATTTGAAGGAATAGATTTTGTATTTCTATTATTGGTTTAATTTTCTTTTTTCAATTGATTGAGCAGTTTTTAGTGTTTTTAATGCTTTTTTGGAATTAATCACTCCTTTGAATATTTTATAATTTTATAATGCTAAATGACAATTCATTGTATAAAATGAGTCAATATAAAAATTGTCATAAATTAGAGTAATTAAAAATAGAAGTACTCATTTATGTAGTTATAGGAATTCCTTCTCTTCATTCTTAGATAAATTTAGAATCATATTAAGTTATTAATTTATTTAATTTACTTTAAGAGGATTACAATATCAAACTATTGAATTATAATTACAATTTTAAAAAATTCAATCAGCAATTGAATTGAGAAAGAAATTAATGTATTGATATTGATATTATTGGGGCCTAAACCAATAATTATTACTTTAGGATAACATTGCAAATAAGCTCTTATATCATAAATCACGCGACATTCAGAGAGTTCAAACTTTTTTTATGGGTTATGTTACTTGTACCTATAATTTTGACATACTTGATTGACACTCTTAATTGAAAAACAAAGAGAAAAGTACTCTTACATTCATTTTTTAATATTTTATTTTTTCAAACTTAATTGATAAATGTTTGAATAGAACCATCAGTATCTGAATCTTCCTTGAAGTGGGTGGGAGTCTCCTTGTGAGAATTTTTTATATTTTCAGTACTTAAATCCGAGATTTTTAATTAAAGAGATTAAGACACCTCCTACTTTAACTAACCTTAAGTTGGTAAACTAAATTGATAAATAACGAAATTATGTCACAAATTTCTTATGTACAAGAACCATTTCTTATTTTTAATAAATAGTGTACTAAAATTCAATTTATATTAGTCAGAATCGCTTAAAAAGAAAAAAAAAGTTTGATATTTATACGTATTCATTATAAGGTATCTATAGATAATCATATTAATAATCTCTCACGTATAATTGAGTGAAGATTACATAAATGACTAACAAATTAAACAACTGCGATACCAATGCCATTAAATCATCGATTAAAGAATCAAAATGAAAAATCTTTAGATGTTTTGGCTCAGAGGCCTGCTATTAAATAAATTCATATTTCCCGTAAAAAGAATTGAAAAATCTTCTATGTTTCTAATACATTGAATGTGTTAAAAATTAAAAAATATTATTTTTTAATAAAATCTTTCCGATTTTGATTTTTTAATCAATATATTGATAAGACTGATTAGGAGAACGGACCGATTAGGAGAACCCATAATAATATTGCTACCCAATTTTTAGTCGTATGCATAACTTTTCCGTCATTTATACATAAATTCCTATTTGGGTGACAATAATATTATTCACCACCACAATTTTCCAATTTTTCGTTCATCTACATAAATTCTCACTCACTTATACATCACTCCCTAATGTCAACAAACACCTCAAGTAACTATTTACAAAAATTATTTCTCAAAAACAAAAATGAAACATTATAGGAAAGCCATATACTTGCCAAAACAAAATATCTTATTTTATAGTGGTTAGAGTTCTACATTAACGAAACACAGGCAAAGCCACATACCACATTAGCAGTAGCACACCCTTAACTGCTCATACTGCCTCAAGTACAGTACAGGATCACCATACATAGCGACGATCATCATTATTATTATTATAACTCATAGAGATAACTTTACTATAAGCTATCACATTAACACTATACTCTTGTACTCCTGGGTCTGGAAGCTTATGTCGCATTCGGTGCGTGGGGACCCTAGCCCACAACTCTGTGGCAAGTTCCATGTGTGTGCCGCAAACCGCTGCATCTGTTTGCTACTCTGAAGCTTCTCGCTCTGATTCTCCATTATCTGCCTCAGTGCCTCGCACATGCATTCGGGGCTCTCCTCTAACTCCCTCAGCTGGTTGCAGCAGCTACGCTTGTAGTCTCTATTCCTATAGAAGAAGTTCTTGCTGTGGTGGCTCGCGATTCCCTTCATGTACAGAACATTCTCTTCTTCTTCACTACCCTCTTGGCCCTTGCCTTCATCACGCTGAACCCTCTGCATTATGTGCCGCTCGCAGTGCCTCAAATTCACATTCTCAAGCTCCCTCTCGCAGCTACTCTCCTGTTGTTGCTTTCTGGCGGAGGCGTGTGCTGCAAAGAGAAGGGTGACGAGGAGGGCTAGTAGGATTGTGACCCTGGCCATGTTGGCGGTGTGATATGCGATGATGGTGATTGATGGTGACTGTGGTGCGTATGTGACTTGGGGTTTTGGTGTTTTATAGGAGGAATTAATGGGGGGTGTTGTTGCATGTGAGGTACGTGGAAGGGGAAGGGGTTGGGTGGTTTTTGGTGTTTTGGGTGGAGTGGCTGTGTTTGCTTCGTTGATTGTTTCTGTGCTTCCACGTAATAGTTTCATGCAGATACTCTGCCCCAGGAGGGGCCAGGATGCTTGTTTTTTTTTTTTCTATGACTAATATTATTTGTATTATTTTTTGAAATATATTTTAAAAAATATTTTGAAATATCTCTTAAATGTTAACTGAAAAAAAAATTAGTATTTATTCTTAATTAATGTTTAAAAAATATCTCAAAATATTTTTTAAAAATATCTCAAAAAGTAATAAAAATAATATTATTTAAAATTATATTATTTGTATATAACAAATTAGATAATTTACTTGACATTTGGTAATTATAATTAAAATATATATATTTTATTTATATAAATATTGAATTGAAATATTATATTCAATAACATATGTAATAATTATAATTGGAATAAATATAAATTTTAATCATGTAAATGTAAAGTAAAATGTTAACAAACCTTATATTGATGTGGAAGATTATGGTTACAACGAAATGCTAGGTGGCATTGGATGCTTAAAAAAGAGTACCATGTGAAGTAAATAAAATGAAAGAACATGGGACACTTGGGGTGTGCTGAATGTTCTCTTCTTCTCCTGGGCTCTATGAATCTTTCTCTTCTCTTTATCAAAACATGTCCATAGCCAATTCAATCAAATTGCGTCTCTGAGGTCCCGAAGGTCCCTTCAAGCTATAGGCTCCGGTTTAATGAGATTCCTCTGAATGCCACAGCCAGCATGGCACCAGTGGGAACAAATTAACATCCCAAGCATTCAAACGATTAAATATGTAAGTTAAAACCCAAAAAGCAAATATTTTATGCCAATATAAATTGGCATAAGAAGTATATATGGAAAAAAAATAAAATCTAAAAGATGTATTAAATTTATACATATCGTGAAAAAATATAGTTGCACAAACAAATTCCTCACAAGTTTTCGGCTCGTGAGAGAGGATTAGAAAGATTTCACCATTGAAAATGAGATTTCACAATGTTACAAAGTAAATGCGTCCCATTAGTAATTAAACAAGAGAAATGTTACAGGAAGAGAGACAAAAATATAAAGACGATGGGTCCAACCTCCTTTCTCTTTTGTCAGTCAACATTTTGCATTTTCTTTAATTCTCTTCTCATATATATTTATATTATATCTATTTTTTTTCGTCTAAATAACATTCTTTTTATTTTTATTATGCGCATCACCCATACTGAACTCCCATAAATTTCCTGCTATTCATGGTCTGCACGGTAGAGATAGCGTATTGTCCTTATTTTATGGCAGCCTGAAATGCAGATCAGAATATTACAAAAAGTATATACGCCTCATTGTTGATAATTAAATGCAAGATATAAATTGGAAATATGAAGCACTACTTCAATATGTTTAAATATTTTTTCAATACAATAAACGAAAAAAACAGAATTAATGGGAAAACAGACAAATTTATCTCCTCTATTGTTTGAAAGATTAGAAGAGACAGAATGAAACTAAGAAACGAAACTTAAGAACCTTGTTTGAAAATTTTTCAAAAATAAAAAAGAAACGAAATATTTATATTATTTTAAAATTATAAATTTTAGTTCCTCAAAAAGAAGTAATAAATCTCCTAAATTCCTTTTCTTTTTATGTATACTTAAATTTTAAAAATGGAAATTATAATTTTCTCATCCTATTCCCAGTTAACCCCTCATCCAAATATAGGCTCCTCCTCCTGTCCACTTTGATGCAAATAGCTGCACACGAAAAAGTCATTCATTTTGGACTTCGCTGACTAACTTTTGCCATAATGAATACTATATAACACGAAAACAGGAGATGGCCACTTCATCGATTAATCATTCTTAAAAACTGATTAAGTAAAATAAGTTAGGCGCTAACATATATCGATTCATTGGAATGTGCAGATTGAGTATTTCTCCACATGAATGTGTTATAGTATACATGGGCGCAAATCTACATACGCTAACAAACCTTTCATCTTAAATTTAGCTGATCAATCAAAATCTACATGAAAAAGAAACCAGAACTTCAAGAGCGAATTAAAGCCATACTTGCCAAAACATTTTAATTTCAACATCGTCACAAGTCTACATTAACAAAACATAAGGCAAAGCCATAAAAGCACACTCTAAGTGCTCATATGCATTGCCTTTGGTACACACGATCACCATATACATAGTGATGATCTTTATTATTAAAACACCATACATAACATAGCTTAACTATGAGCTATTTTGTGGCACCACATAATACTTTTTTCTAGTCCTGGCTCCTCAAGTCACACCCGCGTGGGGACCTAAACCCACAACTCTTGGGCAAGTTACAGAGCTCTTTCTCCAACTGCTGAACCTGGCTCCTCCCCTGCAACCTCTCCCTCTGTTTCTCCATTATCTGCTGCAACGCCTCGCACATGCATTGGGAATTCTGCTCCAACTCGCTCAGCTCGTCGCAGCAACTCTGCTTGTCGTCGGTTCGTCCCGGCCGCCTTATGTAGTTGGTTCGTCCTCGCATGGACAGAACGTCCTCTTCTTCTTCTTCTTCTTCTTCATCGCGCTGAATCCTCTGCATTATGTGATTCTCGCAGGGCCTCAGGTTCACATTCTCGAGCTCCCTGTCGCAGGTGCTCTCTTGTGGCCACCTGGAGGCGTGTGCCGCAAAGAGAAGGGCGGCGAAGAGCGCTAGCAGGATCGTGAGCCTCGCCATGCTGGTGGTGTGATATGTGATGATGACGATGATGATGATTGATGAATGTGGTGTATGTGATTTGGGGTTATGATGTTGATGGGGGTATTTATAGGAGAAATTAATGGGGGGTGTTGCATTTGCATGTGAGGTACGTGTAAGGGGAAGAGAGTGGGTGATTTGGGTGCTTTGGGTGGGGTGGCTGTGTTTGCTTCATTCAGTGTTTGTGTGCTTCCACGTGACAGTTTCATGCAGATACCGCCGCAGTAGGGCCAGGGCGCCTTTTTGTTTGGTCACTAAGCATGCCAGGATTTCTGCTTGGCATCATTTTGTCATGGAGCTGATACATGTTCAATGCGCGCACCTATTTGCTCGATCTTTGACTCTAGCTGTCACTGTAGGTTGTAATATTTATATTGTAAATAAATTTACTTTTATGACTTCTTAAATTCTTCGATCTTTATTTGAAGGGGTCCCTAAAATATAGTTAGGAGTGTAAATGAATTGGGTAGACATGATCAACTCAAACCGAACCTATTAAATTGGTTCATGTTGGTTTGAGTTATCGGTCCAATCAGATAGAATATGACTAAATTGATCATGATTAGTTCAGATATTTGGTGTTGTAATTCCAAATCCAGCTTGAATCAATGACCTTAATTATATCATGAGTTATGTTAAGTTATTATTTTTAATTATGTTATTGACTAGTGATCTATATGTGGTTAATAAATTATATTTTGCTAATTATTATGAGACTTAAATAGGTCCTTGTAGATATTGCGAATTCTGATTTTTGTCTTTATAAAAGATAAATTTAGGTTTAAATTCAAATATTTTCAAAAATATTTTATTTAAATCTCTACTATTATTTTGTTTAGTTTTTAGTCTGTGTACCAAAATAATATAATTATTTTAAGTCTTTAAAATATTATGATAATTTGGTTTAAGTCCTTTAGAATATTAGTTTGAGTTTCTTGAAATCAAATTATCATAATTTTTTGGGGACTAAAATCAAATATTTTTTGAAATGTTTAAATTTATGTCAAAATGAAATTTTATAGTAACCAAAGCCAAATATTTTTGAAAATATTTGGACCTAAATAAAAAAAAAATTATAAGGACCAAAACTAAATTCACAACATTTACAATAGCCGAATATATATTTAAGCCTTGTTACAATAAAATATCACTATAAATGTTATTGATTAGAAATTTGTGGGTAAAATTGAGAAAATTTATGTCAAATTGAAATTTGTAACCCAACCCAATTATACCCCTAAGTATAGCCATGTGTAGTTTATCTTCAGAATTTAAAAAGCATGCAACTTAAACTCTAAACATTTTTTTAATATATAATTTAGTCATTTTGTTAAATTTGTAGTGTGAGTATTTTATCCTTTAAACTTTGGATAATGCCCGGTCTAAACCAAAACAATGTCACTCGAACCCTAAATTTTATTACATGTATACTATTTCCATTAATAATAACTAAAAACTTAACAAAAGGGACTAAAATGTATTTTCAAAAGAAAAAATTAGAATTTGAGTAGCACACTTTTTAAATTTTGGAAGTAAAGTGCAAATAAACTTATAATTGAGGGGATAAAATGCATTTTTTTCCTTTTTATTTTGTAATTTTCCTTTTCATTTCCCTTTCACACTAGAGATTGTGCGATGAGGACAGAGTGCTGACGAGGAGAAAAGATAAGAGTGTTGTGTGGGCCTGAGAGTGACACACGGAGAGAGTCTTGGAGATGGAGAAGAGATGAGATAATCGAATAGAGAGGAATAGAGATGGGGATAAAGAACAAAAAATGCCCATTTGCTCGGAGATGGAGATAAAGCACCTCTTTTTCACATGTCCATTTGCTTGGACTCTCTGGTATAATTGCTTGCAGTGGTGGGGGATTAGTGGATGCTTTCCTAAAAATCCTTTTATGTTCTTCAAAGCCTGGGAAGGTGCGCCATTCTGGGGTTTTGAGAAAAAATTATGGCTGTCACCGGTGTATGTTGTTTTATGAACAATGAGGCGAACTGGGAACAGGGTGGTTTTTGAACACAGCAATCCAAACTGTGACCTGAAGATTCAACAGCTCAGGACTAGACTGGGGTATTGGACAGAAGGATGGTGTCAGGACCTTCCTTTCTCAATTGACCAGTTTGTTCATAATCTGCATGTTATAAGGAAGTAGTGTGGCGTCCTTAGCTGGGGTAGATCTGTGGCACGAGGAATTAATCAGCGAGGAAGGTTAACTACCAGGCTGGGACAGGAGGTATGAGCTTCTGAGATGATGAAGAGCCTGTTGTGATACTGGTTTTTTAGCTCTGTCATATTTGTGTTGATTCTGGTGTGCCTTTCTTTTTGCTGATACTGTTTTTGGCTGTCGTTTTTTCGTTCATGGACTGGATCATGTCTTTGTGTTTTGGATTTGACCTTTGCTCCCTCTGTTACTGTCGGGTTGAGCATTGTCTTTCATCGTAAAAAAAAAACAGAACAAATAATGTGTTCACCAAAGATAAATGCAACACTGGGAAATGGGGGTTATTGTGTGTTAGACCGCTTGCTTACTTAACGTGCGGACTAAACGGACCGGATTAGTAAATTTGTTAATAAGTAAATTGGTTAAATGTTTAGTTTTAGTCCATGCAAATTAACCAACCTGTGATGGTAATCTATATATCCAACTCTATGTTATGCACTCCAGAGATAAATTTTCTCTTTGGTGGCTGCTTTTAGAGTTGTTAAAGTGGGCCTTTACGCTTGACCTGTGAGCCAATCTAGCTCTACCAACCAAAATATGGTGAATTGGGTTACTTAAAATTTGACTGGCAAAACCCCTAAGTTAATATGACCCGTCTTACTTGACTCACAAGTTAAAACCAAGTTAAACCAGGCCAGCACAAATTAAAAAATAAAAATACCAAAATTTGATGTTTCACTAACTCAACTCAAGAAAAATAAAAGCCCAATCTATTGAGGTTGGATTAGATTTATCCGTATCCATAACAACCCCCTAAAAAAATTGGCCTTACACGAAAAATATCTCATTTTAGATGTAATTAGCTGAATAACTTTTATTCATTATATAATAAAAAACAGGAGATGGCCACTTAATCGATTCAATCCTTCTTTAAAATTGATTAAAATTATTAAGCACTAGAGTACATATATAGTCACGTTGGATTTTCTATATTGAGTATTTCTTTTCTTTATAATGAAGTAATACATATGGGGGGGCAATTCTGGACGATAACCATTTTGGCAGTTAAATCAAAATCTATATGAAAAAAATAAAAATAAAAATGTTAATTGTAAGAAAGGTACGAAAACATTGCAAGTGATTTCACACAAAAGGAACAATTCTTTTTTTGAAAAAAAAATATTTAATATGAATAATTATTTAATATTTAATATTTAATATTTAATAATTAAAATGGTATAAAAAATTTATCACATCAATCGTGCACTAGAAAACTATACACCAAGTGACATTATTTACGTGACCTTTTTTCAATTGAAATGATGCATAAACTGGACCTCCTCTCCTGTTCTAATAATAATATATAATATGTAATATAACTTGTTTGGAATTTATTCCTTCCATTCTACTTAAAAGTTATAATCTAGAATGAAAATCATAACTTTTAGTTCTTTTCATTTCACTTTTATTTTAGAAGTAAAATATGGACATTTGTGATCAGGAAAAATGAACGAATTTCCTGTTCTTTTCGTTCCACCGCTTTAACAAAACATGGGCGCAAAACCATAAAGGCACACTCCAGGTGCTTATTCTGCATGTTATTACATGATCACGATAGGTAACGATGATCTTTACTATTACAAAACGCATAGACATAGCTCACTATAAGCTATATCACATTGTGACAGCAGCACTATTCTTATTTTCTAGTACTCGCGGCCGCTGATATCGCAGCCAAAGGGGTGCCTTACCCCACAACTAGCGGGAAGGTACCAGACCTGTCCCTCCAGTATCCGCTCCTTGCCCTGCAGCTCCTCCTTCTGGTTCTCGAATACCTGCTGCAGCGCCTCGCACATGCAATTTGGGTCCAGAACTCTCAGCTGGTCGCAGCACCAGTTCTTGATGGTTTCCTGAGTGATCTCCTTGTTGTGGCTCGCGGCCATTCTCAGAACACTACCTTCACCCTCCTCATCATCTCCCTCCTCGTACTCCCTCTCCCTCTCCCTCTCTTGTTGCCGAATCTTCAGCTTCACGTAGTGTCCACAGGTCCTCAGGTTAGGCGCCCTATCGAGCTTCCTCTCGCAGTCACGTCCTCGTTGTTGTTGCTGCCTGGCGGAGGCGTGTGCTGCAAAGAGAAGGGCGGCGAGGAGGGCTAGCAGGATCGTGAGCCTGGCCATGTTTGTGGTGGCGATGTATGTGATGATTGATGAGTATGTGTGTGGTGTATGTGACTTGAGGGTTTTTGGTATTTATAGGAGAAATAGGGGGTGTTGCATGCAAGGTACGTGGAAGGGGAATGGGAGGTGGGGGGTTTTTGGTGCGGTTGGTGGGGTGGCTGTGTTTGATTCATTGAATGTTTCTGGGCTTCCACGTAAACGTTTCATGCAGATGCTGCCCACCAGGGTGGTTTTGTTTGGTTAGTTTCAGTTACAGGGCCAGATCGATGGTCCTGGTATATATAGTTGTCTGATATGATGTATTGGGATTCTTTTTAGGGAAATGAAATTTGGACCCTTGAAAAAGGGAGTCCATTGACATTCTTAGAGGCAAAAAAAGGGAGAGGAGTAGAGAGAGAAAAGAAAGGAAAGGAATAATAATGGTGGGACTCACTTTTTTATCCTGTGGTGTTAGATGTTCCATGATATAGAGTGGTTCATATAATAGATATCTTCTTTTTATATTTTTGCGTATGTGAGTGTGTGAATTTTGAATGCGTTTTAAGTTTGGAAGAACTTGTACTTGTGACATTGTTGCACGTAGGGATAGAAGTGGGGCGAATTGAGTTGGCATGACAATATTAAATTCGGTTTGATTTCGAATATGATAAGAAGAAAGTCTAATTTTTAAATTAAAGTTTAACTTACCATAAGTTTATTGTATCAAGCTATCTTATGAACTACTCAAATTTAATAATATATGTCAAGTTAGATATAAATTAAGTTTTTCAAGTTTAATAAAGTAAAATATTTAGTTATAAAGATCATATAACCTCAACAACAATAACAACAATAAGAAAAATAACAATATATGTAACAAAATGTAATAACAAAATATGATTTTATACATGTAAATATATCTATGCACTTATATTGATATACATATCAAGCGAGTTGACGAGTTAATAAGTCAAATAAAGTAAAGTTTAAGTTTGACTCATTTAATAAACCAATTCAAGCTTGACACATAAGTTTATGAGCTTAGCTTATCAATGAATCAAAGAATCAAAAATAGTTCACAAGTTAACTTTATTTACTTTTAGCCCTATTTACATGATACAATTTCAATTGAGATATTTTTTAGTGTTATGAAAATATGAAAAGTTTTACTTTAAACTATTCAATACTTGACATCTCAACAATTATATTAAAAATATAGTTGTAGTATGAGATAATGATAACCCAAGAGTTAAGGTGTAAACAGGAAATGTAACAAGGCAAAAACTTTTTCTTACTTTAGGATCACTCAAGAATTTTCCAATTCTGATACCTTATGTGTTAGGCACACTTATAATAAAAGTGAGTTTTACTAACTTAAGATATACTCACATATTTCTAGATTTCAACAAATTTATTATGAGTATATCTAAATATAAAGTATTAAATTTGTATCTATAAAATTTTCTTGTATTTATGATGAGTAATATCATTTGTACATTTAAAATATATATATATTTTTTAAACATAATAGAAAGGGAATTAAAGGAATAAAAGTATTCGGTGCAAGTGAGCGAGATCAAGATTTTCTCTTTCTTTCTTTATATTGTCAATTAAAGATGTTCACTTTTGATATACATATACAAAAATGCACTGTGGTATGAAAGAAAATTCGTAAAATAGCATACAAATTTAAAATGCTGCTGCGTTTTAAACACTGATCCACCCATATCTATTCTCATGCGGTGCAAAAGTTACACTTTTCATTCAATTTCAATTGGTTCACTTCACTGGGACTATTGTTTCGTCATTTTTTTTTTCGGTACCATATATCATTGCTGATATAGATAACATGCATACTCATAATTTAGACTTTTTGCCGACACATACACACAAAATGAAAGAGGAAGACAGAGAAAATTGGTACATACTTTCGATGAGAGAAAACCAATAAATTTTTTATTATTTTCAGAGGGGCTGTCGCCCAAGTGAGTCGATGGGAGAGGTACCGAAAACATTTCCGATATAACATTACTCTTCTATAATTTGAATGCAGGATAAGGGTGCACGATTCTATTTCTTGGATAATTTGATTAGGGTCCGTTTCAGCATAAGAACTAAAATTAAAATATTGAATTTTAATTTCAAATTCCATTTCGGTATTGACTTCAAATAATAAATTTTATAATTAAATTTGATAAAGAATTAGAGTATTAATTGTAATTTTAAATCTAATTCTAATTTTATTATTTAAATGTGTCCGAGAGGGATATAGAGATCGATAAGGGAGAGGAAGCATATATGACAAGCTAATTTGCTATATAAGGAAGTACAGCTTGGTCAATGTAAATGTGCTAGGGAGGTACCAATTGGGGTTAGGTCTAGTAGAAACGACTAATTTATCAAATGTGTCGAGCCACAATTCAAATTTTAATTAGAATATGTGCTTGTATTTAATATTCGACCATACCGACAAGATTGCTCGTAATAGAAGATATATGTGGCAGAAAAAAAAAGTTGTCCTATGGAGGTTTTTAAACATCCGGAAAGTTGTACGAAAATCAACACTGATGGCTGCTGCCAGTAGGAGTTCCGAATCGCGCTGGTATTAGTAGGGTTCTTCGTAACTCCGACGTCGCATGGTGCGTGCATGAGTATTTATTATGTTACATGGGGAATGCATGGTTTGTTTGCTCCATACCCAAAAATTCCATATGTTTATGGATCGATCTTGGCTGGTATTTAACATCTTACACAAAGAAGCTTGGAAGACTAGCTTTAGCCATGCTATGCGAGAAGCAAATATCCATGATGCTATATATGGCAAAGCTTGCAGAACTAGACTGGACCTCCTCTCTTCTTCTTCTTCTTTTTTTATTTTGGTAAGTTCTATGGTACCTTTGCAAAAATGTGTATTTTATACATTTTTTGTGATGAACGATGAGGATCGTGCCATAGATTGTAAGGTGTATTAATGCACCAATTACCTATGATGTACTATAAAAATATCTAATTTTAAGAAAATTTAAAAATATAATTAAATATATTTTAAAAATTAATTATCATATATTAACAATATAAAATTATATTGACAGTATAAAATAATTTTACACTGTCAGTATAATCAAAAAATTTTATCAGTGTAATTTTAATTATCATACATTGTGATATAAAATTATCTTGGCGGTATAAAATAATTTTATCTTTGTCGATTGTAATAAAAATTTTATCAGTATAATTTTAATTATCATATTGGCAGTGTAAAATTATCTGCGATCTTGTAAAATTATACTGATAAATTTTTTTGATTACACTGACAGTGTAAAATTATTTTATACTGCCAGTATAATTTTACACTATCAATGTATGATAATTAAAATTACACTGATAAAATTTTTTTATTACATTAACAGTGTAAAATTATTTTATATTGCCAGTGTAATTTTATACTGTCAGTGTATGATAATTAAAATTATACTGATAAAAATTTTTCATTACACTGACAGTGTAAAATTATTTTATACTGTCAATATAATTTTACACTGTCATGATAATTAATTTTTAAAATATATTTAATTATATTTTTAAATTTTCTTAAAATTAGATATTATTATAGTGCATCATAGGTGATTGGTACATTGATGCACCTCACAATCTCACCACAAGATATATCACAATCTGACCGTTCATCACAAAATGTACAAACTGTACATTTTGTGCAATGTACCAAAGCATGCACCTTTTATTTTTTTCCCCAAAAAGAGAGAATGAAATAACTTGTTTAGAAGTTCCTTCCATTCTACTTAAAAAGTTATAATCTAGAATGAAAATTACAATTCTTAGTTTTCTTTCATTTCACTTTCATTTTTGAAAGAAAATATGGAGTTCTCTCATTCCACTTTTAATTTGACATTGTTACATGTCTACCAACATGTTTGATTCTGCTTTTATAGAATTGATTCTAAATGAAATTAATTTAGTTAGAGTTGATTTTAAGATAAAATAATTTATGTTTGATAATATCTCTAAAAATAATTTTGACAGAAAATAAAAAAATTTCACTTCTACCAGAATCAATTTTAAAGACAATAATTAATTCTAGAAGTATGTAATCAAACATCACAAAAATTGATCAGAATCGATTTTGGAAAACCAAAATCGATTCTAACATGTGCAAACGGGTTTCCAAACACATGGTACATTAACAAAACATAAGCAAAGCCATAAAAAGCACACACTAACTAGTGTGCTTATTTTCTGCATGCAGCTGGTACATTGATCACCATATATATATATATATATATATATATAGTTGATGATCTTTATTATTATTAAAAACCCATCATAGAGATAGCTTAATTACTATAAGCTATCACATTCATGACGCTATATCGCAGTCATAGGGGTGCCTTAACCCACAACTACTGGGAAGGAACCGTAGCTGTCCCTCCAATATCTGCTCCATACCTTGCAGCTCCTCCCTCTGGTTCTCGTATACCTGCTGCAGCGCCTCGCACAAGCACCTTGGGTTCCACGCGAACTTGCTCAGCTGGTCGCAGCACCTCAGCAAGTCTTCATAACCGATGTCCCTATTGTGGCTCTTTGTTCCCACGCGCCTTCTCAGTACACGCCCTTCATCTTCTCCCTCCTCCTCCCGAATCTTCTGCGATATGTAATCTTCGCAGTGCTGCAGGTTCACCTTATCGAGCTGCTTCTCGCAGCTACTCTCTTGCTGCGGACGCCTGGCGGAGGCGTGTGCCGCGAAGAGAAGGGCGGCGAGGAGGGCTAGTAGGATCGTGAGCCTGGCCATGTTCGTGGTGCGATGTATGTGATGATGATAAGTGTGGTGTATGTGACTTGTAGTTAAGGGTTTATGCATGGTGTTTATATGAGAAATGGGGGGGTGCTGCATGTGAGGTACGTGGAAGGGGAAGGGGGTTGGGTGGCTTTGGTGTGTTTGGTGGGGTGGCTGTGTTTGATTCATTGAATGTTTCTGGGCTTCCACGTTATGGTTTCATGCAGATACTGCCGTGGGAGGGGGCAGGGTGGTTTTGTTGGTCACTTCCAGTTGCGGCCAGGTGGTCTTGGTGCAGTTGTCTGGTATATATGATCTATTGGGGACGAAGAAGAAAATTTATTCGCGTATTAATTGGGATTCTTTTTGTATGTGAGTGAATGAGTGTGTGAATTTTGAATTTGTTTATAGTTTGGAAGGACTTGTTTATATAATGGGAAATATTATTTGTAGATTAAAAATGCGTATTCTTGATGAACGCTATAAAAAGACAAAGAAACTAAGTATTTGAGGGTGTGCATGGTAGTGGTAGTGGATGAAGTTAAGATTTTGTCTCTTTTTTTTTTACGGTGTATGTCAAATTTTGATATGAAGATAGTATCATTCTTCTATAATTTGAACACTATACAGGGGTGTGCGATTCTCTTTCTTAGATCATTTATATGATTCGTTTGGATATTAGAATCATAATTGAAATATAAAGAGATAAGAAATTTTTGCTAGGATCCATGATAGAAATAAAGTAGTTGATGAGTGTGCTGAACACTATCAAATTAAAATTGGACTCTCAAACTTTTTGCAGTATAAGGATTAATCCAGATTGTTTCTCACGAATTTTGGATGGTTTTTCAATCAAATTAGTTCATGAAATAAAGGGGTTTGACAATTAACAAAGAGATTAGCAAGTAATTAAAGGGAATTAACAGAATATAAGATCACTAATCTAGAATCTATCTAATCAATAGGTAAGACCTATCATAGATCAATAAAAATAAGCATAATTCAACTATCAGTTGGATTGTATTGGATTCTCAATTTCTGTGCCTGACTCTCTACTAGATCATCATTTAGAATATAATCAAATACTTGGAATGCATTAACATATAATCCAATGAAGTGCATTGTACGTAATGTTTGATCTAATTTCTTGAGTCAACTAACATAAAATTCCAATTAGAAAAGTGTTCTTCTCATAAAATAAAAATGTAATTAAGAAAAATTCATCAAAATCACATCAATATCATAATTATGAAATCACCCAATTAAAATCATAATCAAACAACTTCATAAATTGAGAAAGAGAAGAAACTAAATCATATGCATTCAATAAGAGCTAGGACCTCAAGATCTTAACCCAAGAAGATCTTCAAGGCCTGGATTAGTTCAAGAGTTTATACTAACATTGCAGAAAAATAAAGAAAAAGATGAAGAACAAAAAAGAAAAAATGAAAAAGGTAGAGTTTGATTCTAAAACTGCCCCTAAAAAGCTACTGTCATGTTTCTACTTTCAGCCAAGTTGAGTGACTTATATATGGCTCAAAAACTACCTATAGGTCAATGACATCCTTAATCTGATTTCATTAGCCCAAACAACCTTTAAAATGGTGGAATTAGCTCTAAGAGTTTCATAACATTTATAACCCATTGGGTTTACTTTCCTACAAAATAAGTTTGGCATTAATTAGACATCTAGAACTCAAGATATACTCAATTTATTAAAACAGTGTAAAGGACCAAAATTATCTAAGAAAAGCAATTAAAGTCAATTAGGAATCCAATTAATTTTTGGCTCAAAATTGTTTAATTAAACAATTTGGAGACCCAAAATAGTAAATGTGAATGTTAATTAAGGTATTAAAATGCTAATTATGGTATGGCTTACTCTTTCATATAAGAGTTAATACCATGCACATTATTTTAGCAACTTAATTCTGGCAAATTTTTAGATCTCTCTAGGCTTCTTTTCGTCCAAGTGGCACGATATTTAGTTTCCTAAAATAAGATCTCAGGTTTGGAACTTGTAAATGAAAAAGGCTAGTGTTAAGAGATATTTACCTCCCCTTTATAGTGGGTCAACTCGGCTTAAAAACATATTAGTTGGAGTGAAGTGAATTTTGAATACAAGTGATTTAGAGTAAAAATATTTCAATTATTTTAGAAGTGGAATTGACTTAGAATCATAAATTTTATGTTCATTGGAAATGTTGAAGAATTAGAATATAACTTGTAATTCTAAATATATTTCTAATTTTATTATTTAAATGTGCAATAGAAATTTAAAATTAAGAAAAATATTAATACAGCAACAGTTTTCTACTATAATGATTTTTAATTATAATTTTTTATGAAAATTATTTTTATATAAAATAGTAAATTAGAATATAGGAAATTTTTTATCTTATAATTTTATAAAAATGTTACATTTCAATAAATATGATAGTTAACAAATAAATGAAAGAGAGAGAGAATTGTATACACTTTAATTATGAGAGAGACATATAATAAGTGTTAAAATTGATAATTCTTAGGGCTTATTTGGTATGTATGATAGCCTAAGACTTGATATTATAAGACTTGTTAAAATTTTAACATTATATAGTGTTTGGTATGACATTATATAAGATGCTATATTATATAATATAATAATATTATCTCATAATTATAATCATATATTTTTATTGTTTAATCATAATTATTATAAATATTTATCAATTTTTATTATATAAATTGTACTTTATACTAAATGCTATTATTTTTCATTTCAATATTTTTAGTAATTAAATTTTAATAAAATATAAAAAATTAACAAGTATACGATACTCTCTTTTTCTTACATATATAATTTAATTTTTTGTATTTTTCATTATAATATATAAAAAGATAAATACATTACTTAATGGGCTAAATACAATAGTTGTTGCAAGTTCATAGACAAAAGAAAATCTCTATGAGTGTGTTTGGATTAACTAAATTTTGGAATTGATTTGATTTAAATTGAATTGATTTAATTTATAAATTAAATTTTATGTTTGGAATGATTGTGTAAAAATAGGATTTGAATAAATCAATTCTTATGTTTATAATATATTTGATTGTATTTGGAATGATTAAGAATAAAATTAATTTGATTTGATTTGTACTTAAATTTTAAAATCAAATCAATTCCTATCAAATCCTTTCAATTTTGATAGGATTTCAAATAGAAAGTAGTTTAATCTCATGGTAATTAAAAATTACTTCAATTCTTATTTTTAAAACACTCAAACACAAGAATTGATTTTTAAATCAAATCATTTCCATTTTTTTAACATTCTAAACACACTCTATCTAGTAGTGTGAGTTTTGTGTTCTTCTCATTCGGCTAGTGGGCAAATGTTCCTACCCTGTCCTGCTCCTTATTTCAGTATAGGCTAATTGGTATCTACAGAGAATATGTTCTGCAACTATAGAACTTATTTTATGTTTTGGGGAGGAGTGAAGAGAGAAGGACCCTTTGAAATTGTGTGCCGTATTTTGTTAAAGTGATGCTTATGTTTGTAGACATACATCTCTATCCCTGCATCTTTATGGTGCTCAGCTATGGTTTGTACATATGGGTCTTGTTAATAGAAACAAGTTTTACTTATTTGATCTGTCTTTGCCCTTCATTAATTTGGCATGTTTTCATTTCTTTAAGGATTTTTTTTATCCTTTACTCATTTACTACCTGGTATCTTTTGGTAATAAAATTTCCTTTTCTATAAAAGAAATTTGATAGATTATGCATCTCATTATCCTATCATTGGCTATAAAACTACACAATTCTTCCCCTACAAGGTGTGGTCAATGATGAACTAGTTTGCTATAACTTTGTTGGTTGGTATCTACTAGAATTCAAATATTTGGTTCTTATCCCTCTTGTGCTGACTACCTAAAGAATTTAATTGAGGCGTTCTTTCAGCACACATTGCACCTTCTCACCAATATTGAGGTGTGATTTATGTGACTTTCCTATAGCACTTTCTTTTCAATATATGGACTGCTAGTGTTTGAATGTTGGAGTGTTATTTCTTCCTACAGGAATTCACAGCTCGCCCTGATAGGGGTGTGCACGGGTCGGGTTGGATCGGGTTCAGGGAAAAAAAATACCCAAACCAATTAAATATAATCGGGTCGGGTCGGGTCGGGTTTTAATTTTTTTCTAACTGAACCAACCCAACCCGAACATTTTCGGGTTGGATCGGGTCGGGTATAAGAGTAGATAGCATTTTTTTTTTTGATGAAAGATATATTAAAATACTCAATTTTGTGACATTTTGAAACCTTTAAATTGTATTTTTAAAATTTGAATATAATCAAATATATTTTTAAAAAAATTACATACATAATTGATAATTCCATAATCATAATCATGAATATATTATATATTATACATTATACAATATCAATCATCAATAAATTTAATTATACACTAATATATTAACATAATCTAAAAGTCAATATTTATAATTATAATTTTATAAATTAATATATAAGAAAATGAATCATTATTTATAAAAAAAAAAAGAGTTTGGGTTGGGTCGAATTAGATGGGTTTAATTTTTAAACCCGTTCTGAATCAATATTGAGCAGTCAATCAGTTTTCTGATTGACCGAATCTCAACCGACTTTACGTTAGTTCGGGTTTTGGGTTGTGGCTGCACTGCACACCCTCATACGATATAGCAGATGGGCTCATAAACAGCTACAACTTAACAAGGCCACTATTGAATTTGTCTTGCTTGTTATATAACATACTATCAATTGATTTGAGATCATACTGCTATTTCAACTTTCTACACTGCATAAATAATTATACGCGGAATGTTTTTGCATTCTTAGGTATCTAACCATGGACTAATATAAGACTTGCACTTGGATTTCTTTATGTTTAGTTTTGTTTAAGATATAATAATTGTATTTAGATTTGTTTATGTTATAATAGTTATATTGATCAAATAGCACTTATTATTTGTTTTCTGTGAATAAATATTGGATATAAGATATTAGACATTAGATATATTAAAATGATTAATGAGTAATAATATATAATAAAGGAATTTCTCTCTATTTTTTTATTATTTATTTTTATTTTTAAGAAAAATAAAAAATAGAGATCAACATTAACATACTAAATGTCAATATACCAATATCTGTATATGAATTAATAAAAAATTATTTTAATGTTAAAATTAATTTTGAAGTTCATATAAAATTATTTTTAAAATTTTTTAATTCATTTAAAACAAACTAACCAAACATGATAAAGAGATTTCTCTTTAGTTTTTATTATTTATTTTTGTCTTTAAGAAAAATAAAAAAATAAAGATCAGTATAAGTGTATTAAATGTCAATATACCAATATGAATATACAAATTAGTATAAAGTTATTTTAATATTAAATAAAAATTTTGTTATCTCAAATTTGATTTTGAAAATTATATTTTGAAAACAAACAAACTAAATATATTTTCATTATTTTCACCTTTTGGAAATAGGATCTACTTTATAAACCAAACATATTTCCTAAATTCAGAAAATTTGAAAATGAAAATCCTTTTCAAAAAATGAAAACATGAAATATTTTCACAAACTAAATATACCCTAAACCGTTCAATTTGTCCAAAGAGGGTCCTAGAATCAAGTAATTGAGCTTTGACTATAATTAAGAGTAATTCAATCGATAATTCAACCGATAATGATATATTGTCAAAGAATTAATTTAATAATTGAGTAATACAAAAATCAGGAAACTTTGATAAAATCAACCCTTAATACTTGCCTATCATCCCCTGCTCATTCCTAATTTCTTGTGATTGCTTATTTATAATTTCTGTATTAATTTAAATTCCAAATTTCTTTCAATTGCATTTGTCTAAATAATGACATATTCAAGTGAACTGATAATTAGTTTTAGTCCTCATAGGAATGACAATCTCGTACTCATTATTTCCTTTATTACTTATAACTTGATATATTTGCCGGAGCTAGTTATCCAAATTGACTAATAATAAGTTTATATAATTAATACATTACTTTCATCAAACAATTAATGAAATCATGGGCTATTTGACATGTAATATTAGACATGATATCATAAGATAGTACAATACATTTTTATATTGTATTTGTCTCAATCTTTTTAATAAATGATTGAGCTGAGTTTAATTGCAATTAATGAATGAATGATAATCATTGGGATTACAAAATCTCCATTGTTGGGAGTTCAAATTTGATCTCTACCTCATAAGCAACAACTAATTCTTGGATTCTATTTACTAGCTTCATTAACCTTTATGAGCAAGCTCAAAACCCTTATTAAGAGCTTGTACACATACTTCTAGAGCTACTTAATTAGCTATGACACCAGGTACTTTTCCCCAAATTTGCCCTAAAGTTCCCCACCAAATTAATAGAATATGTAATCATCTTCAAAGATCTTGATTAGAGCAAGCATATGTCAAACATGAATACCTTTGAAGCAATGGACATAACACTAGATTTTTCATGTTATTTTATTATATTAATTTTAAAACATATAAATTCTATACTAAATTTATATGATTATGATTATTTTAATGTTGTTATAATTTATTATTATTATTATTATTATTTATTTGTTTGGGATTCCTTCAAGCAGAAAAAACAAATCCCTTAAGGCGAAGATCAAGGTCGGGGAGAAAATGGAGGGCGAGGATGGAAAGTGGAGAGGCACTCTTTGGCTCTACTCCAAATAGTGCCATTAAGTCAAAATTTGACCTATTTCCACTCTTATCTATAATTTTTTAGTACATCAATAATACTAAAATTTGAATATAAGACTTTACCCAAACTACCCAAACTCTTTGCCACTACTTCACTTCCAAATCTCATTTTTTTTATATAGTTGTTTCACCTAATAATTTTTTGCACTATTTTCTATTTACAATGTAATTAACAAATTTGATTATATATATAACTCAATTTATAACTATCTATTTTTTTATGAGAATAATTTTCATGCATTGATAATATAAAATAATTTTATATTATTAACTAATAAAAATCAAGAAAATTACCATACAGTCTCTTTTAAAATTAAAGTTTATGTAACTATTTACAATTTCACATGATTTGACATTTTTAAAACTTCTATTAGTTGACTGTATAAATTTGTTGGATTAAATTTGCATATACTATTAGTGTAAAGAATCTTAACATAAATATCAAATTATATATTGTCACATCAATAAAAATTTTTATTTAATCACTCACTACTTGAATGATTATATAAAGAAAAAAATATGATTGATTAATTATGTAAAAAAATTTTACACTGTCAGTATATTTAAATTAAATTCAAAATTATTTTATGTTGTTAGTAAATAAAAATTATTCTTTTTCGGTTAGCTTTATAAAATGAGATTAATTTTGTTATATTATTTACATTGTCATCCAATCAGATATTTTTATTTGTAAAATTTTTAAAGTAATGAGTGATTAAGTTAAACATTTTTATTGACGTGGCAATATATAATTATATGTCTATGTAAAAATTTAAGTAAAATCCTAAATTGGTCATTGGAAGAATTATAAGACATCAATTTGATTATAAAAAAAGTTATGAAATCAATTTGATCTTTCAAAAGTTGTGACATCAACTTGGTCCTCAAAAGATTAAAACTCATTCTAAATTAGTCCAAAAAATTAAAAAAAATTTGAACTAACTTGAAATAAATTATAATATTTTAAGAATTAAATTGATATTACAATTTTTTAATGATCAAATTAATATCATACAAGTCTTTTAAAGATTAAATTGATGTTATAAAATTTTTGATAACTAAATTGATGTCACATAATTTTTTTTAAAATTAATTTAGAGTTTTACTTTAAATTTCTTTTATTTAACAATCTATACAAATTAAATACTCATAAAATTTGAACCAAATAAAATATTTTTATTTTTATTGTTTGTTTGAACTCATTGTTTAAGTATATATATGACTTAATTGGTCAAAATTTAGAGGTTTTTTTAACAGAACTTATTCCTTTCGTGTTGCAGCTTGCAATGCTGGTAAGGAGTATGTTTCTACTTTTTCAACAGCAAGGATGTCCCAACGTTGTTTCCACTATCGCACTATTTTGCTTTATCTGCATTGACAGTTTCGCCCTTCCACGAAAACTCTATTCTCACTCTCCAAAGCTCGCAACGAGTTGCACTCGCCGGGATCTCACGACACGTGTCCTCAACGCAGCCCAGCAGTCACCTACTCTGCGTAGCGCGTGATTTCATTACCCACTTCCGACAGTAGAATTTTACCTTCACACGTGATGCTCGTTGCCCCTAACCTCACCAATAGTGCAGCTCGCATTTCTCTATATTTTCTTCTTCCACAAAGTCTTGGTTCCTCGCTTTCTCTCCTTCCAAACAGAGCACTCGCAGAGAGAGAGAGAAGGAGAAAGGTTCTGCCTTATCCAATTTAGGGTTTCAATTTCAATTCAATTCTTCCCGCAAATCCCTGCCATATTGAAACCCTAAACTAGGATCAGGTAACATCTGATTATTCCCCCCTGGTTTTCCTTCTCGTTTTAAGATCTAATGTTGTTTACATCAATTTTAGGGTTTTGGCTTTTGTCGGTGATTACTCTTAAAGTCGCCTCTAAGTTTTGGGGGTTTTGTTTGATTTCGATCGGATCTTCCTTGTAGAAACCGTGTGCTTAATCAAGTTTGGTAATTTAGATCTAGTCGAGATGTATTTGACGATGTATCTGCTGTCTTGCGATCATAATTTGTCTCATGGTTAATTTCTTCTGTATCAATTCTTAGGTGTATTGTGTAATTAAAAAATAGCTCGTTTTGTGCTTTTTTTAAGATCTCGTTAATTTCACCTCACAGTATTGTTTGGAACTTTGGGTAGGTCTCGTTTTAAATAATTACTAAATTTGTTTCACCGATATTGGATCAATTGATTTAATTTTTCTTTGTGGGTGTTTCTCTCAAAACGTGAGTGATTATTAGTTTATTATCGTTATGTTTTGAAATTTGAAGTTTATCAATGGTAATATATTGTTTCCCTTGGGTTTGTGGGGGATTATTAACAATGATTTTGATGTTGTATTGTTGTGGAGTTTGTTGCCATAGTAATTCAGCTAACGTGTTGATTCTGAATCCAGGCCTCTGCAATCTGGTTGGTAGGACCTTCTGTTTCGGAGAGAGTTAAGTTTCATGTCTGAATTAGACGCTCAGATTCCTACTACCTTCGGTATGTTGGAACTTCTTGACAAGTGTTTTCTGTGGATTAATTGTCTAGTTCATGATATGCAATACTTCAGGATGAGATATATATATATAGGTTATATGCATATATGATATGTATAGTTGGGTTTATTGGAAATGTTTTCACTCTGATGAAAGAATAGATCATGTCTTTTGCGTTGAATACTTAGTTGCAATCTGGTTGAACTATTGATTATCTAAGTAATATATGAATGCTTTGTTGGATGTGTGCTAGATCCTTTTGCTGAGGCAAATGCTGAGGACTCGGGTGCTGGGTCAAAGGAGTATGTGCATATTCGCATACAGCAGCGGAATGGTAGAAAAAGCTTGACAACTGTCCAGGGATTGAAGAAAGAATTCAGCTATAACAAGATTCTTAAAGACCTTAAGAAGGAGTTCTGTTGCAATGGTACAGTTGTTCAGGACCCAGAACTAGGCCAGGTCTGTGTTGACATCCACTTGTTAAATGATGATATGCCCCCTGTTGCTGCAAATAACATTTTTGTTTGTTTATAGGTTATTCAACTTCAAGGTGATCAGAGGAAGAATGTATCTACCTTCCTAGTCCAGGTAACTATAACCCCATCTTTGGTGTTATGCAGTTAGTATGTTGTCCAATTAGTTTCGGCATTTTGATTATCATCCACTGGAGCCCCATGCGTTTGTCTGGTCTTTCACCCTTCCATCTCTATTTTTGTTTTGCTTTTTTCTTTTCTTTTTTTTTTAAGAGTGATTGTCTAAGAATAACTTTATTGATTTTGCTGTTGGCATTCTGCTCATGTGCTGTTTCTCCAATTTTTGGGAATGACCCTTAAATGCAACTGGATTTGTTCTTCAAAATCCTACTGAGGTTATTTGATGTTGCAATTGTAATCTTGATGGTTAGTCTTCTGACGTGGAAAGTTGGGAATTTGTGTGTGTGCCTCTTCTGGGAGTTAGGTAAATGGGCTTTGACCGGGCGTGGCCAGTGACCCTCCCATGTTCAACGTTGTGAATTATAAGTAGTTGATGTGTACCATCAGAGTGAGAACTGAATTACTGAATTTTGATATATCCTAGTTGGATCTGCCCTGTAACGTGTGATATTCTAAATGATAGTAGAAACTAGTGAGAACTGAAAGCAGATAATACTTCTGTTTTGTGGCAATGAGTCATTGTATGGAATAACATATCTGGAGAATTTTTTTTTCTTTTTAATTGTAGACGTGGCCATTGAATTATTGGAACACTATTTTTTTAATCAATTCCTTTATTTCCCCCTTGTGGACGTGGACAGGCTGGTATCGTGAAGAAGGAGCATATCAAGATTCATGGTTTCTGAGCTGCTGGAAACTTGAGTGTCAAGTCGTTTCTGGCTGACCGCGAGTCAGGCATATATGTGATTGTGGTGTTTCTTTTGTTGTGGTCTTTTTATCATTTGTGATGTGGGATTATGGAATTTAAGACATTATGTGCTATTTGCTTCAATAAAACAAAGCAGTTTGATGGAGTCCAATAACAGATTCTTGGGTGCGTTAATCTTGATTTACTTTTGGTGGAATTGTTATACAAGCCTCTACATTCGCCTTTGAAAGGGAGTTGATTGCTCTGTTAGGATGATGTGATGGTTATATTATACTCAACTGTTAAGAAATTAACCAGTTTTTGAGTTCAGAAATTAACAATCATTTTAACCGCTATAATTGGTAAGCAATCCTTTTGATGAGATGCTGAAAAACTCTCGTGACCAAATCCTAAAGAGGACATTATAACAAGCACATCCACCTTTCGGAAGGGATTTTCTAGATTTCCAAAGACGTTAAGCCAGAGCTTATCCTAGCTGCTGCGGATTCCGCTGCTTAATCTTGAATGGACTCTCGGTTGATACTTGATAGTGTGGTTGCCCCGGGCAAGAAATAATTAGTAGTTGTTTAGTTGTTAGGGTTTAGCCTTCATGGTAGTGTTGTTGATGTCGTGATAGGCTGGTTGTTGCGCTTATATTTTTTTCTATTTTCTGGTGAGTAGGACAATGCGCCTATATTTAATAAGCTGGGCGCATCAAAATATCAGAATAGTAGTGCTATGTGTAAGATATATTTCTGTATCGGACGCTTCGCAAATATTTTCATATATTTTTAATTATAAGTTTTCGCTTTCTATCTTAAATTTTAATATCTATAATCATATAATTAAATAAATAAGTATATTTTATTTCATTAATAATAGTAATTTATACTAAATTTTAAATGATTAAAAATTGCTCAATAAAAGGCATAAAACAATTGTAAATGAGGACAATTCTTTCTCCGTCGATAGGGGTTACACAAACACGTAAAAGAAGATAGCATGTTAATGTGTTTTTTATTTTTCATGAAATGAAAAATAAATAATAATTATACTAAAAAAATAAGTAATAGATTATATTTATACCAACTTATAATCATGTAATAAAATTATGTAATTTTTAATATTTTCTAATTTTTTTAAATAATTAATAAATTATATAATTTTATTATTTTATATGGTTAAATAAGTAATTGGTGAAAAGAAAATGAAGAGGCGCGGAATCCATTTACCTTTTAAAAAAATAAAATAAAATACATTGTAACAAACAATGCAACAATGAAACCGAGTCTCAAATTATGTGACTGATTGATGAAGTAAAAGTAGGGGTTGACCCCCCCAAAAAAAAAAAGCGGGGGTGAAAGTAGGGCAAAATGACGTCGTTTCATAGGGAGACTTTTATCCTCCTCGTCTTGCTTTTATAATCACAGAAAATGTTCCCAAACGCTTAAAAAAATCAATTTCCCGAAGTAAAAACCAAACAAAGAACGAAAAGGAAAAATCGGAAAAGCACCGTTGCTCGGATTTTGCAGCAATGGAGGAACTCTTCGTAGCTATACTCTCGATGCTTCTGGTTGTAGCACTGATCCCACTCTACCTATGGAGACGCCGCCAGGATTCTCGATCACACCCTCACGCCGAAGAACCTGACCAGGTGCTTGCAATCTTTCTCTGTCATTTTTTGCTTCCAAAGCCCTAGCATCGATTCGACTTAAGCTTGAAATCGAAACTGAATTCTTAGATTAACTATAACTACGACTCCTCAGGCTCCACGGAGGGAAACGGTGGTGCGCCCCACCGGCAACCGCCGAATGCGTCGGAGACCGGCTGCGTCTGGAGCTAGCACTTCGTCAGCTCCGCCTACAACGCTGGAAGGTTTCTCATACAATTGAATTGAATCGATTAATTTTACTTCCGTTTGGTTTTTGCGTAATTGTTGTATTTGAATGCAATTAGTTGGTGAATTAAAGTAATAAGAGATGTAATTCGAATTAAGGCGTGAAATTCATGATTAGGGTGGAATTAGAGTGTTTTTGTGGGGGGGGGGGGGGGTTTGCATTCGTTGAGTCAACGATATGGCATTGATCTGTGGATTGTTGTTTTTATTGGTTTGGAAGTGCTTTCTTATACTGTCTAGGCTGTTAGTATGTGATGTGAAAGCTTGATGCGTATGCTGCTATGTTGGAAGCATATATGCATATTGCATCTTGAAACTATGTTGCATTTGTGAAATGAAGTGGTCAACTGTATGCATGGCATGTAAACAGAATCTGGCGATGAAAGTGAAAATGAAGCTGCTGGTGGTGAGTATTATGAGGCTAAAGCATCAAAGAAAAAGGAGATTAAAAGGCAAGAGAGGGAAGCTCGACGACAGGTATTCTTTCCATGTTACATATGAAAAAAACTGGTATAGTTCTTTTCAATAATTGAAAATGGCAGGACATAGTTTTTGCCTGCTTTTTGTTATTTGCACCATGGCTTGTAGCATTGTACACCAAAGGGTGCTGTGTATATTTGAAGGTTTGATAAGGGCATTGGCATTTTTAATCTGTACTTAATTCTCAAGAAAATGCTTAAATTGTTGAGTGTTAGATGCAAGGACTTTGTAGAATACTAGAATATGAGACAGAAATTCTTGGGTTTTTTTTTTTTATTATTTTTTATGTTCATTGAAGTTTGAGTAGTAGTTGATTGTATTCCATTTTTTTCGAAGGCTGAAGAAGCTGCACGAGAGTCAAGGCAGGCAAAACAAGATCGTTACGCAGAGATGCGGAGGTTAAAGGATGAAGAGCGTGAGGCACAAGAGCGTAAATTGGTGAGTTAATAGCCTTGTTGTTGATTGGATTTTATGGTTATCTTTTTTATGGTTTGTTAATTAGAAAATGCACATGCTTGGGCATGTTTCATACAGGAAGAGGAAGCCAAAGCTCAGAAGGCTAAGGAGGAGGAAGCTGCTGCATTAGAGTTTGAGAAGTGGAAAGGTGAATTTTCAGTTGATGGTGAAGGTACCCTTGAAGAAGAGCAGGATAGTACCGAAGACTTGCTGGCCAATTTTGTTGAATATATAAAGGTTATTCTCTGTCATGCATTTTTTACATTCTTACTTTCCTTTATTTATTTATTTTTCCTTACTAAATTTGCCCATATTTATATATTCAGTATTAAAACTTAAAGGCAATTGCTAGGATTCTCATCATCACTTTTGAGTAGGTTTTATAGCCATTCTAATTAATTTTTGTGCGATTATTCAGAAGCACAAATGTGTTCCCTTGGAAGATCTTGCTGCAGAATTTAAGTTGCGTACACAGGTATTCTCTCTTTCCTATTCTTTTATCTGAAATTCACCTTTCTATTCCATCGGTTACCCCTTCATTTTTTCTTAAACTGGTTGTTAGTATAAATTTTATGGGAGAAGCATTGTAACATAATAATAAATTATACTGTGCTAGTAAGTTTATTGGTTTATGTGCAAGTTTCTTTTGTATCTAATTTGATTTGATTTTTTTATTAATAATTGTTTGGAGAAATCTTTAGTACGGTTGCAAGAAAACAGTGTTATAGAAAAACAAAAAGTGAAAAAAGGAGACGTGATTGAGAGAACAAGCAATTCCACTAATTACTTATATTGGTTCATACATGAGCCAATCCTATACTTCTATTTGTACTAATGCAGGTCACTAGTAGTACACAGTGACCCTGATACATCATAAGCCACCAACTCACTCACCACCAAGTTCCCACTTCCTAATTTCTGCTCGATGTAATGTGAGGCAAAAACAGAAAAATAGAAGGATAGAGTAGAAAGTCAGGCTTCCCTCGGGTCAACAAAAATTCTGTTTTTCCCTTTATGCTAATACTGCAACTACACAATGACTTGTACCCTTCAATTTGGGTTCATTACAGGTAACTGATAATTCCAAAGCATTTTCCTAATTACTATTGATGTTCCTTAGCAAGTAGTTTAATTACATGGATACAGACCACTCCCCTCTCTCCAAAGAAAGAAACCTGAAATAAAAATATTCTTCCCTAGATCGGGAGAAGAGATACAGTTACTATGTAAGCTGAATACTTGAATTACGGATAAACAGTTTCACTTTGGTAGTTTAGCTTGTATTTTACCTTAAAATTTTATGGGTGTTAAGCTAACTCTTGGGATCTTTCTAAGTAATGAAGCACCATTTATACTTTGTTTAACTCCATATCAACAGAGCATGTTTAAAGATGAATCAAATTGTTATAATTTGTATTGTCAAGTCATATTTATATATTTCTCCATGAACTTCCTTTTTGATGACATCCTTAACTATGCAGGAATGTATCAATCGCATCACCTCTCTGGAAAGTATGGGTAAGAGCCTTTCTTTTGAACATTTCATTTCATCTATCAAAAGAAGTATCTTTTTCTTTTTCTTTTCAGAATTTTGTCTTCATCACTGATGCCCCCTTTTGAACCCATATATGGCCAATTCACCTATTAGATGGCCAACTAATCGGCAAGGCTTCAATAAGTGAAAGAAATGTTTGATTCGGTTGGGAATCCTAATAATTTTATAATCTATACTGGTTGTCACAAGTTATGAGCAGTCCAATAATCTCATTGGCTGCATATTGAAAGAAATTAAATTTTGTACATTCTCAACATTATTTCATTTGTAAGCATTTCTACAATAAATTGAAAACTGCATTTTTTTTCACCTCACAAGTCAGTATAACTCCATATTGTTACTATGGAGAAGGAAAACTTTTGAATGTATGGAAAATAGTATAATCATGCACCTGTTTTTTATGCATGCTAACCTGTATTCATTACATGCTTAAGCTTACATAAAACAGCACTGTGGCTTCTCCCCTTTTTTGCTTATCGCTTCAAAACTCTATTTTATTGCTCAATCTAACACTGCTGGGGAGATCAATGTTTTAACCGCGATTACCATGATCATCATGTCACTTTGTTACAACTCTACAAATTAAAATTCTTATACTGTGAAATGTTGTTGCCATTTTTAGACTATACCGTCTTACATATTGTCGATTCCTGAAAGTGTAATGAATTTATCTTATGCATCAGGTCGGCTTTCGGGTGTCATGGATGACAGGGGAAAATATATTTACATCTCACAAGAAGAGATGAAAGCTGTAGCTGATTATATTAAGCGGCAGGGAAGGGTTAGCATTTCTCACCTAGCTAGTAAATCGAACCAGTTCATTGATTTGGAGCCAAAAGCTCATTTCATAGAGGACATAAGTAATGTGGAGGAGATAACTGTCAACTGACATAGTTTTTTGACTCTGGGTGGAGGAAATCATGTGATGTACATCATCAGAAAAGGAATGCAATGATCTCTGTACTGCTTACGATTTAGTACATGACTAATGACTCTGAGCAACTTTAGTATATAACTGCAATTTCAGAATTTACCTCTCAACACATCTTTCCTGCCAAAATTATTCTGTATGGAAAGAAAACACCGATGGGAAATTTCCACGAGAGTCGGATCTACATGCAAGTTAGTACATGAAATTGCCTCCATGACAGAGAGTGTTCAGAAAGTGTATTATTACATAATTTCTTTGTACCGTAGCATATTTAGTAGTTCCCTTACAATATTTGAATTTAGACTAACCTCTACATGTTTTACTGATAACTAGAAAAAGATATTATGACGTCCAGTAATAATACAAAATATATACGTCTTACAAGGCTTTAATTCATCAATATAATAATATAATAAAAGGTAGAGAGTACAAAATTAGTCAATTATCTAAAGATTGTGGGTTTAATTTCACTCTAAGTGTATATTTAGTAGAGGGGTAAAAGTGAAAGGAATTATTTTTTGGATGAGCCTAATGTGTAAATTTATAAATGGAATTTATTTATGAAAATTTATTCTTCATTTTTATTTTTTAACCGAACAAATCGGAAAAGTTAGTTTATTGGAGGAAAGGATGCATGCTCAGGATTGGACATGTACAATTAGTTCGATATATTTATAGTGGTAGGTTTCACTGCCATATTAAGATTTAGGGTCTAAATTTATCCTAAAAATTAGCTCAAGTGAGAGAAGGGAAGAAAAGATGTCCAAGTGTTTATAAAAATTATATTGATCATATTCTTAAGGAATGTTAAACTTAACAAATTTGCATATGCGACTCACTTAATCTGTAATAAATAAATGTAATGTAATAACCAATGCATTCATTTGACAGTGTTGTAATCTTTCTGTTTTCTCATTTTATTCTCTCAATTTTATTTTTAATATTTCAAAATAAGGAAGATTTTACAAATAAGAGTACTTGAATTTTAAAGCGTTGATTATTCAAAAATGCTAAATCATTTGAAGATATATTTGTAACACGACGTACGAAGGATGAAAATATAGAAGATTGTTTTGCATTATGCATTTTACAGATTTTTTTTTCTCTTCTCATTTAACATTTTAACCCTCGTATGATTGATTATACACCACTTAGACCATACCCTTCTAAAGTGAGATTATCTTTAAAGTAAGAAAGTCAAGTAATACCCCACCCTTAAATTAATAAATTATTTTGTATGCGAGTCTTATCAAATAATTTAAAAGTAAATAGTTACTCTTTTTCACTTTAAAGAAAAATTCACTTTAAATAAGTCTTTTCTCACTATTTTGTAATAGTGTGACAACTACTTCTTAGTATTGCAAAGCAATATTACTTTTGATTATTCTATTTTTATTGAATACTCTAAAATAAGTATTAGTATAAAAGGAGAAAGTGGAGGGTTAATTATTATTTGATCATTTAGTAGAATCTATACATAATAAAAATTATTGATTTAAGATTGATTAATCAGTTACTTTCTCACTTTAGATGTTCAAGATTTAAATCTCATTAAAACTCGATGATATGAGAAGTATGAAACTATTACTTGTATGAAGCTTTCTATTCATAAACCACTGTTTTCCACATACGAACAACTAACTAACTAACTAAATTTAGCTCAATTAGTTTGTAAACAACTTACACACATGCGTTCGTTTTTTGTTGTACAAGTAATCAGTTGAATGTCCACAATAAATAACCAAAACTTGTAACAAACGCGCACTAAAGTTGATGGCCTTTGACCAAAAATAAAAAACAAAAGTTGATGGCTATCATGGTCTGAAATAAAATTCGATAGAGCTAATTAACTAGTTACGTTACACACAACTTGCCGCTTCACCACGTATTAAGATAATTTTTTTTTTTCATATAGTTACAAGTATAATGCTTCATATTTAGACATATTAGGTTTCATCTATTTCGTTTAAGATACATTCACCATACTTAAGACTCAACCAACGTGTTTAAATAAAATGTTAGATCTTCATACATACACTAGATTTTTTCACCAACCAATGCCGTGCATGAATGCATGCATGTTCCCCTCTCAATTCTCTTTCCAAAAATATCAGATTCACCCTACCTGTCCCCCGAAACAACCGCTAAAACCAGTGGAACCCAACGTTCAACCCTCACCCCCTTCTCGTTAATTCATATATAAACATTTTCCCTCTTCTTCTTCCTCTGCCTCCCCCTCTTCTCTGCCGCCGCGCTGTCCGCGGCGCCACCTCCTCCTGTCACCACCACTGCCATCGCTGCGGCCGTAATTTTCCTTACCTTCATCCTCCCACAGCAAAAACACCAAAAAAAAAATATACATATATACAAAAATAGAGCACAAAAAAAAAAGTTGTGGGATTTCGAAGGAGACAAGACATTAACTATGAAAATTGTTTTCAAGGAAGCATCTTCCTCGTACACGACACTCCTGTTATTGTCGTTTCTCTTTGCGAACTTTGACCCTTCCCATGGACAACGCGGCGGCGGCGGCGACGCCAAGCCGGCGGCGAAGCCGCCGCAGCCAGCGGAGTTGGACAACTGCGACGGTGTGTTCCTAACCTACGCGTTGTTGGGGCGCGAGAAGGAATTCCCGCACGTGAAGAACGCGTCGAAGCAAGCATGGGCGTTCAAGGCCGAAGCCACCTTGATGAATGTCGGAGACGAGGAGCTGAAGGGCTGGAGGATGTACATAGGGTTCCAGCACCGCGAGATTCTGGTCTCGGCGGACGGCGCCGTCCCCATCGACGCCGAGGATTTTCCTGCGGCGGTGGGGAACGGCACCACGCTCGCCGGGAACCCCATGACGGACCTGAAGACGGCGATCGAGACGGCGAATGATTATAACCAGATGAGGGTGAGGGTTCAGATGAGTGGGACGCAGTTTGGGCTTGGGGCTGGGGCCACGCCTTTGCCAAAGACCATTAAGCTCGTCAATGATGGGTTCATGTGCCCCGGTGCTAGTCGTCGAGGTATTTATACATCTTTGCACGTGTTTTATATGACTTAGGATAATGTTTCCTTTTATGCATGAGATTTTGAAGTTTTCATGCACGGTTAATGATGAGAATTCTTAATAAACAATGTTAAAAATGCTATCCAATACATGAGACTCCCGCTGGTGGAGTTTGGGGAGGATGATGTATGCAGCCTTATCCAAGAAGCGAAGAGGTTGTTGGGTTAAAAAGCAATGTTATATAATTAGAAAAAATTATCAGAATTTTGGATAGAGCACACATTTACGCTAAAAATTTTGGCTTATATACTTATCTAAATAAGCATACCACAAACAAGTTCTATAAAAAGTTTTCAATCTTTGGCGTTCTTCTTTATTAATATTGCAAGTAATTGATTCACATTGCTAAGTAATAATTTGCTCATTGTCAACTAGTGTATTGCAGGTGTGGAGGATTGATTTACACGGATAGATCCACATATGAAACATATATAATTTATTTAGCACATTTCAAAAAAAAAAAAAATGTCAAACTTCAATTCAAACCGCATGAATTATGTTCGACAATTATATTTCAAAGCTTTCTTTTAGCAATACTTTGATTAGATGCATATGGAGGGCGAGGATTGTGACGTTTTCAATGTACAGAAATTTAAAACGATATGTCAAAAAGAGAATAAGATTTTGTTTATGATATGATTTGTTTTTGATATAATCATTACATATGTGGATCATGCAGGGCCTAGAATCTTTGTGTGCTGCAGAAAGGACCCGAAAGCCAAGGCCAAGCTACTGAAGAAGACCAAGTTCCTCCCTCGTCGCAATGGACACCTGACCATAGCATACGACGTGCTGCAAGCCTACCAGACCAACTACTATGTCCAGGTGACCATTGACAACAACCACCCATTGGGACGCCTTGATCACTGGAACTTGACATGGGAATGGCAAAGGGGTGAGTTCATCTACTCCATGAAAGGTGCATATGCACGCATCAAGGACCCTTCAGAGTGCGTGTATGGCCCTGCAGGAAAATACTATAAGGACTTGGATTTCTCACAAGTTGCAAATTGCCAAAAAAGGCCTATAATCTCTGATCTTCCTGCTGAGAAAAAGGAAGATGAGAAGGTTGGGAAGCTACCTTATTGTTGTAGGAATGGCACTGTTTTGCCACCTCTAATGGACAAGAACCAAGCAAGGTCAATGTTCCAAATGCAAGTGTTCAAGATGCCACCTGATGACAACAGAACAGCACTCACCCCACCAAATAAGTGGCAAATTGATGGTGTCATCAACCCACGTTACAAGTGTGGTCCACCAATTAGGGTTGACCCACAAGAGTTCCCTGACCCAAGTGGACTCAAGGCTGTTTCCACTGCTGTGGCAAGTTGGCAAATCGTGTGCAACATGACAAAGCCAAAGCCTCAGCAATCTAGGTGCTGTGTCTCATTCTCAGCATTCTACAATGAGTCTGCTATTCCTTGCAACACTTGTGCTTGTGGTGGATGTGATGACACTAGGAAGTGCAACCCCAATGCCTCCCCGATGCTTCTTCCACCAGATGCACTTCTTGTGCCCTTTGACAATAGGACAGAGAAGGCCAAAGCCTGGGCCAAACTCAAGCACTTCGATGTGCCTCGAAAATTGCCTTGTGGAGATAATTGTCCTGTGAGCATTAATTGGCATGTTAGCACAGATCACAGGAATGGATGGACGGCTAGGATCACACTTTTCAACTGGGAAAACTATGATTTTCAAGATTGGTTCACTGCTCTTCAGTTTAAGAGGTCTTTTGACAATTTTGAGGAAGTGTACTCCTTCAATGGGACAAGAATTCCGGGCATCAAAACCATATTCTTCCAAGGGGTGAAGGGTTTGAATTACTTGGTTGGACAGACCAATGGGACCCATGATAATGATCCAAAGGTGCCAGGGAAGCAACAATCTGTGCTCACTTTCAATAAGAAGCACATAAAGGACTTCGATATCACACGTGATGGGTTCCCAACAAAGGTGTTCTTCAATGGGGAAGAGTGTTCACTCCCTCGAACCACACCTTCCGATGGTGGCCACAAATCTTCTTCTTCCATCAGTGTCCTTGCAGTCACCTTCACAGCATTCATTACTTTCTTGGTGATGACAGATCGATTTTACTGACTTAAATATAACTAGCATCATGCATCGTTTTGTCCCATCACTAACGTGTACTTGTGGCAACAGAGAATCTGGTTTTGGTAAAACATGTTCATAGAAAAAGCCTTTTCTCCTTCAGGGCTGTATCAGTGTCATCAAGGGCATACAAACCAAACGGGGCAGAGTGTCATCAATGCATATATCATGACCATGTGATGATGAGTGGTGCAGCATGTTTGTATAAAGAAAAGTACTTGACTGTGTATGACACAAAATTGTGTGTGTGGAACTTATAAAGTTCAGTACATATCTAGTATATATTACACAATTAGATGGCCTTTTGTGTGACCGACGCTCCTCTAGTGTATGGATTAGTTATAGTGGATGAGTTTCTCAAAAAAGTATCCAGTTTTTCTTTTTCTTTTTCTTTTTCTTTTTTGTTTATTGATGTCTAATTTTTCAAACTGTCATAAAAAATCCTGTCATAGATTTGAATATGGGCCGGGATTACTATAGGGTGGGGGACCCGTGCTCCTAGTAGCTTCAATCTCTATATTGTTCTCTTTCTTGGTTTATTATTTCGTTGGGTTGATAGCTTAAAGCCAGCATAAGTCTAAAATTTGGAAGAGAACGACTGATAAGAACAGAATGGAATAGACTCCACAAATTTTTATCACTGCAAAAAGGATATTGATAGTGCTAACATTCTAATCTTAAGGTTGAGTAAAATAAGTTAGAAAACATTTAACATTTCTTGGTTGAACACTCAGATTTCCAACGAAAATAGATTACAGATTTCGTTACTTAGACAGAGAAAGAAGTTAATTACTATGGTTTGTCATGGAACTTGAGGTGTGATGGAGAAAATGCAAAGGCCGATTGGTATTGTCGTACAAGGGGCGCTATGCTTGCTAACAAGTAATTTAGCCACCTATACATCTACATTATATAGGCAACATTCAACATACTTGATTTCAAGACTTTGACACAAAATGAGAAAGATAAAGATATTGAAGGCAAGAAATGAAGATCAAAGTCAATTTCATTGAGACGGATGGCTGTTTCCAGTAATTTTTTCCCCCTTTTGTAACAAATATTTTACACAGTACAATACAGAATAATTCCATTTCATATACAACCTTGTTCTTTTGGGTACACAAGGAAAAAAAAAATGAAATAATGTCACATACAACAATTGTCCCTCAGGAAAGATTTGATGGTTGAATACTTGGATCCCTCTTTTAAATTCTATAGACTCCAGTCCAAATTTGATGGACTCCATTATTGTCTCCCGTGAATAACATGGTACAATGCAGGAAGCAATACATCACTTGATCAGTGAGAAAAAATAATCATTGTATATATTTGGCGCTAGGGTTTCTTGGCCTGCAGCAGTTACAAAATCATTTGTATACTGAGGAGATAACTACATGAAATTATATTGGAAAGTGGAAACAAGAAAACAGAACATGATATAGTGTGAGATGTCATACAATTTGTCATACAGAAACGATTTTATCTGATGAATTATACTAGGCCACATTTTAAAGTAGCAACAGTTTTTTGTGTGAGGGATATCACCAAACTAAACCTCCTCATATATATATTTTATTAGTTAGTAAAGTGATCGAAAGAAAGATGCATCACGCAATTATATGACTATAGTTAATAAGTTAGAAGATCAGTTACTACTTAGCTTCATTCTTGTGCAAAGAATGATGATGATTTTGCCACAGATCAGGATGCCTCAATGCAAATGGAAATAGTTACAGTCATAAGCAATAAGGAAGGAAGAATGGCAGGAATAACAGTTTAAGAATGGAAATGTGGATATGGATGCAATGCAGGGCACACATCTAGGTAGCATTATATGGCAAAACACATTTCCATCTTTTGCATGCTAATCACTGTAATTAAAGATCAGCACTTAGACTTTAGATTAAAGATTTAGATAACCAGTCTAACGCATTGGAAATTATTGTGGGGTCTCAGCAGCTAATTTAAGTCTAATAGAAGACATTTGCAGCAAAATGGACCATTAGAGACAGCTAATGACAATTGATATTCAAATTTTGCAGTGAGGCTAGGCACTAGCATGTACAACCATCATGATCATATTCCATTACATATTGAGGAATTGATCACTATGATCAATCGCTGCCTAGAATGCAGCTGTAGGGACAAATTACCTTTCTCAAATACTTTTTGTGAAGTTTCATAGCCCCAGAGCATGCTTTTTTGGCATCTAGATTTCCAGTTAGGTCATTCAATATCTGAAAAGAATTAAACCAGAGGACCAAAGAAGGCAATTAATAGATATCAAAATGGGAAACAAAATTTGTTGAAGAACATAAACAAGTCCTTTTTCAACATACAATATAGCAAGTCTTAAGACACAAATTTCTTTAAGAACAAATGAATTAAGTAACAATCTTACATGGATTGTACACCAAAGAGGGAATTAGATTATTTCATTCCTTTCGTATCTTCTGTGACAAAATGATTGCTACATCTAATTTAGTGTAACTTAGATGTCACAAGACTAACCTTGACAACATCATCCAGACCCCGCGCTTCATGGAGTAGTTTTGCGCTTTTATCTTTCAACACACTAGCAACAAGGAAAATAGATATAGGAAGAGGAGCTTCAGCATTCTTTGCTCCATTTTTCATATTTTCCCTCTCATACTTTCCACATTGACGTATTGACTTCACTTTCCCTTTAGAGCCCTCAGCTTTTTCAGAAGCTGACTGAGGGTCTTCATACATCAAGAACAAATCAGGATCATATTCTAGAGCCCACATCATCTGTTAGAATTTCAAGTAATTAGTTGTCAATCTTATACAAAGATTCTCAAGATACGTGCCCCCAAAGATAAAAGAAAGGAATCATGATTCCATAAACTGTTTTCAAGGAAAAATATATCATTACAAGGGTGCACCCCCCCCCCCCCCCAAAAAAAAAAAAACCACAACAAAAAATGCAAGCATTCATATGTCTCAACATAAAGGTAATGACATAAAACTAATCTCGTAAACTTAAGATCTATCGGATATATCATCAATGATTTGATCCCACAACTTTTAATAGAAAATAATGTAACCAGTGAAGGAATCATAAGTTATGACAAAACAAAAATTGGAAAGTCTTAGTCACACAGAGGGCACATCTCTCATATGAAGAAAGCAATTTAATGTTCTGTTGTTCAGGAAATGTATAGAATATATCACAAAATACAAAGGAAGCTAAACACACCTCCCAAAGGTACAATGAATCACAAAAGGAGAATTCTCGACGAAACAGAACCATTAGCATCCGAAAGGCAAACAAATAGTCACCTCCACCAAGATGCTCTGTGCTCCAAAATTAGAAGACATTGTTACTTTCCACTTCACCAACATCAATTAAGAACAGTGGCAACAGAGTTTGAAAAAAAAGAAAAGAGAGAGAGAGAAGGAAAAGAAAAAGGGTTGGGGGGATTTATTCAACAACTCTGAAAAAGTATTATTTACAGTGATTGTAACAGAACATTTTGCTTAATTCTTTCTTGTAACCATCATTTCTTAATACAGCAATCACACAATTACCACACAACTAGAGTTAGAAAATTCTATTCCAAATTTGACCATAAATAAAATACAAAAGCCCATATGCAAGAAAATACCTAAATGTTTATGAAGTTTTGGATCAACTACTTGAGTAACTGAAGCCAAATTACTTAGTTGAGCCTCCACCCCAACAGAGCTATCAGTGCACCTGAAATTTCCTCGCTTCAAAAATTCAAGAACACAGATCATAAGAAAAACAGATATAGTTGATTGCCTGAAATACTCCAAATAAAATCTGTGGTGTCTACCAAAAGATATTAGTAGCCATAAAGTATGAATTAACTGATCATATGGAATCCTAGTGACCCATATTATATAAAACTCCACTTTTCAGCCATTTATAATACCGAGCCTTAAAAGTTTAAGCTCTTAGGTGAGGGCTTGTGAATCACTCTATCACATCCCTAACACACCCGCAGGCCACACCCCATGCAAGAACCCTTTTGGTTAAAGCATGGACAATGCATGTCAATAACCAACTCTCCTAAGAGCTTAAGATGTTGGGTGAAGGCTCGTGAATGACTTTATTACATTTCAAACATATACATAACATCAGGGATGGATCTACTCACAGAAGGTTGGGGGCACATGCCCCCACCAAAATTTGAAAATATTTCTAGAAGTATATATGTATATACATATTCTGCTCCCATTATTTTACTAACCATGACCCCACACTAAGATTAAAAATGAAAAATAATTGAAAGAAATTAACCCACTTTTCTATTCTTTACTTCACCCATTACACTACAAAAATACTTCTTTTTATACTTATGTATTATCTTTTGCATAACATTATAAAATCTCTTCAAGTTGTACATCTGCAAGCATTGGAACTCAATTGTTATTTTATAAAAGGAAGTCCATCTTTCAAATTTGGGATAATTACAATTGTGCTTGGCAGGGGGGAAAGGAAAAAAAAAAGAAAGAAAAAGAAAAGAAAAGGCATACTAGCATAATTTTTGTAACACAAATATTTGACCGGGTATGCACAAAAAAAGAGTAAACTAGGGAAGAATACACATAAACAAAATATTAAAATTACAAATAAAATGAGACCCTAATTGCATGTCAGTAGTATAATTGAATTGAAAGGATTTTTGGAACCACATATTCAAAACATTAAAGCCAAACCTCCAAGAACTCAACAATAGGTTTTAACATGCCTATATGCATTGTACAGCTTAAAAAATAGATAATATTTAAAAGTGAACAACCAGGGTGAATACAACTAGGAACACCATTTTTTCTAGAACCTACAGTGCAAATTACAGCACTTGATATCCCCTAGAAACTCTGCACATGTAAGAGGGAAAATCCAATAACCAAACACTACTTTTTCTTCCATCTTTTCAAGAAATCTTTGCATAAAAAAGTGCTAAAAAGAAGTTCGTAATAAAATAGAGCATAGAGATAAGGCACTTACAAGTCTGCGCATCAGACGCTCAAAGCACCAAAATGCATCTGCTTCATCATCAAGAAGAATTATCATAGGGGAGCATAAGTCACTCATTCCTGTTCAGAATTGTATTATGTTAAACTGGTCCCAGAAGGTTATATTAGTTGCAAATGGCGGTTGCAATTCTTTCTTAAAATATTGCAAGAGAAAATATATGTACTTGAGGTTAACAAGAGGGGCAATAAACTAGTTGAATATAACATGGAACAATGGAAAGTAGTTACATCGAATTATCACTAGTATTAAAGTAGGATCTTGGAACTTAAATCAATAGGAATATCTAAATATAGTACTTGTCTATATCCAAAAGCATCAAAATAAGTGAGGTTCAAATGGATCACTTGTATAAAAACCCACCTTGACCATAGCCAACATCTTTATCTATCCAAGCATAAACAGCAAGAATATCCCATAATTTTGACAAGTTCTCTTGCTTCTCATAAAAAACCAATGTCCTATCAGTACGAACCACATCAAGACCTGAATTGTGCAAGAAAATGGGTCAGTCACCATGTGAATTGTATTATAGTGATAAGATTTTATCTTACTACATGAGAAAACTTTCAAAAGATAACACTGCTTACATTCTTTCAATCTTACGCATCTAAAGAAATCAAAATCAAAGCCAACTAGGTCATGCCATACAAATCAGATAGCATTTGTACAACAATGCATTTCAGGCATAATGGATTGATGAAGAAAATAATTGCCAGGCACGGTTCTGCCTAAAACATATATAATAGGAGAAATAAAATAGACAGTCCATTGATAACAAATTATTCACAAACCTATTTGATGAAGAGTTAACATCCACTGGACTACTCTCTTGTCTGTCACCTTTTCTAAATTATTTGCAGCATCCATACTTGAAGGCCTATAACTATCTTGAGGAACTACAACCAATCCCTTGTCTGGATTTGTTTCTAGCAGAACCAATGGATCTTGAATTGACTGACCATCGTCAGTAATTACAGGTGCTGTGATATATCTACCACTTCCAACAAGAGGAAACAATTGGCGGCATTCTTCCTTCCATCTAGCATATTGCAACCTGACAATATAAACATAGAATTGATGCTCAGGTAATGATTTGTTAGATTTAGAATTCAGAAATGACGGTTTTGAATTACAAAAGTATTATGTATTGTCCCTGAATAAAGGGCGTGGAAGCAATTCTTGCCATATTTTTGACGGCATATCAAGTCAATGGTAAGTTGGTGGCATATTATAGACATTCCATTTTTATTTAAAAGGAAGACCTAGGCCAAGTGAAGTGCAATTTCATAGAAGTTTTATATGTCTAGGATGCTGTGATGGTAATAAAGATTAAAAAAATAAAATAAAAAGAGGAGTCTTATCAAACATAATTATGAAATGGGAAATATTGATTACCTTCGGCGCCGTCTTATCTGATCTCTTTCCTCAAATGTACTCTTGGGATCATAGCAACCAAGTAGAAATTCCCAAACTTCTCCCCTAATTGATGGATGGATTCCCTGGTTTAAAAAATTTTGTAAAGTAATCATCAACCCCTAGCCACGTATACTGACAAATACTTGTTTGTTTCTTTGCACTAGTTCAAAACACAAACCATATCTTCACTAATATTTTAGTCATTAAAAACCAATAATATGATCAGCATAGTTACATGCACACTCATGATCATGAAGGAAGAAAAGATTCAATATGAAGAAAATAAATCAATAAAAGAAAAAAATTTTCTATGACTATTGTCTGTCTGTCCTTTATGAAAGAGTTTGGGATTATGTAAGAAGAAAATTGATACTTAGTTGGTTATACACCCTGCAATGTCAGCCATGGTAATAGGATCTCATTCTAAAGATAACCAAAACAGAAAAGAAAAACGTTCAACTATATTACAATAGTCAGTCCAACCCATCTTACATCACAAGACAAATACCCTCAGTTTTTTCCTAAAAGCTAGAGCTCCGTGCTGCACCTGACTACAATACAACTGAAAGTAGGAGACAGACTAAATTTCATATCCTCAGACATATTGCAGAAGCATTTTAACTATAAATATACAATTACCCCTCGGTAGATTCGGCGTAGAGTCTTTCCTATATCCAGATAGCCTTCTGGAGTAAATGCAGCATGCCATTTTCTTGGACTTAGTGTTTTACCAGCCTGGAAAAACAAGTTAAAAATAAAAGAGCATCATACAAGTGCTACAAGATTGGCAATCGAAATAAATGTAGAAGTATAATTTTTGTATCCGGGTGCAGAATCATCTAATTAATTTGTTATTTAATGTCTCACACGAATAAAACCCAACAAGGACAATTAATTATTTTGTATTCATCATGATCCATTATAAATTACCAAGGGTATTTTATTGACACTCATATTTAATTCTCTTACAAGCTTTAAACTTATCAACAAAGAAATCGACCAATTAATAACTAGCCATCTAGCCCATATGTGGCATTAATGAATAACGAATAGTGAAATCGAATTCTTAATCCAACAAATTGTTCACTTAACCAAGTTCCACTTGATGATTTAACTTATTATGTGCCCCTAATTCCTGCAAATGTCATAAGAATCAGGGTTGTATTCGTAACACTGGGGACAGTCATACAATGACATTTTCATTCAATTTTGCATTCACGGTTATCGTAATTTTTGTACGAGGGTCTAGTTTTTTTTTTCCTCTCAGTGAATCAAATTTCATTGGTTATACATGAAACTCAATTACACTACTGAATTCGAAATTCATGACAAGCAAAACAAACACTATCCTATAAGCTATAACCCAAACCTTTTTTTTTTCCCTTTAGATAAAAAACCATCATCACAACCACTGTTGACAACTTTGTAAAGGTCAACAACCCACTCAGCATATTTAACCTCATGTATGATTTACAATCATTTGAAATCACAAGCTATACCCCAAATGAAAAAGTAACTGAACAACCCCAATATAGCTAAGAAAGACCTACTGCATTCATAAAACCGTTTCAAACTCATCCACGTGGATTGCTCATAAAAGGCCAACACCATTTTCCATCAACCCAATACTAGTTATTCACCAGTTAATGAAGATACCCAGAGTAAGATACTTAACACCAAACAAATATACATTTAAAAGAACCAAAAAAGGGGGCAAAAGACAGACCTTGATCTTAAACCGAGTAATGGGAACATCGGTGCACTCGGGGCGAATTTGATAGAAAGAATCAGCAGGAACTCCTGGATCTCTCCACATCCCAAAACAACCCAAAAGAGCTCTAAGGAACCAAAAGGCAACGATTTTTGGTATCAATGATCTTGTTAGCACACAGGAGCTGGAACCCTTTGTAAAGATCAAGCAACCCCAGAAGCAAAAACTTGTCAAGTGAAGGATTCAAAGGAGATCCAGCTCCACAAAGCTACACAGAACAGAGGAAAAAAAAAAAAAGTCCTTTCTTATTGGTATCATTTTGTATTTAAGTGTTAGTTAGAATCTATGATGCTGTGGGGTGGGGTTGGTAGTGTGGTAATGGTGATTGAGGAAGGTAGAAATGCCTTGTCAAGGGTGGAATTGAAAAGATAATCCCCAACTTCACGACACAACGCTCGTCGGTTAATGCGTTAATTTGCACAAAATTGTGTCTTTCTCTGTCTTGTTCATAGTGTTTACAATGGATTTAAATATAAATTTAATTTAAAATAATATAAAATAATTTTATATTATCAATTAATAAAAATAATAAAAAATATTAATTTATATAAATAATTATTTATTATAATAAGAGATTTATCATAATTTTTTATTTTTTTATTTTTATTAATTAATTATATATATCAATTAAATTTTTTAATATTCTAAGAGTATTTTTTTATTTAAAAAAAGGAGTAAAATTAAAATTATTTTAAGGATTATTTATTTATATAATTAATTGTATAAAAATTAATTTATATTTAAATATTTTAACTGAAAAATAATTAATTATATTAAAAAATTATTTTTATATGATAAAATTATTAAAAAATATAAAATAATTATTTATATTATATAATATTTGATATTTAAAATTAATTTAATAAATTTAGAATATAATAGAAACCGAACGTTTAGATTATAATCAAAACATGTCCAAAAAATAGCTTAAAATTATTTCTATAAAGTAGTTTAAATTATTATATTTAGATTATAATCTTATCAATCAAAATTATTTGAATATGCTTATTTTTTTCAAAATAGCTTTTTTTAAATTAAAAAAAAAGAGCTATTTCTCTTGAATCCCAAATATAGAGAAAGTGAAAACTTATCTCTTTTAGATTATTTGGTGAAATTTTTATATAATATAAGTTATTGATTTAATTATGAATAATTTTTAACTTTTTCATTGTAGAGAATTTTAATTATTGTCAAGAGTTTAATTATTATATAATAATATTATAAAAAAATTTTATATTATTTAATTAAATATTTATATTTATAAGATTTTTAAAATAATAAATATTTAAGTTATATATTTTTATTGATATAATAATATATAATTAAATATTTATATAAAATTTATTATACAAATTATATTCTTATTTTTAATGTATTGTTGACATAAATTACATATATTATTATATTGTATATCTGTTTAAATTTTTAATAATATATAAAAGTTAAATTCAATTAAATAATAGTGTAATATATATATATATATATATATATATATATATATATATATATATATATATATATATATATATATATATATATATTCCAAATGAGAATATCTTAACAAAAGATACTTTTTATCAGTTAACTTTTCTTAAGTAAAGCATTATGTAGTTTTGCGACTGAAAATACGAAAATAATGAAGAGGGGTATTACTTTTTTTTTTAGTGAAGGAAATAAAACTAAGAATTTCTAGGGGATATTTTTAAAAGGAGAGAATAGGAGTTGAATATAAGATATTTCAAACTTAAATGAGATATGTAAGAAATAACCACTAAATTGTTAATTCAATTGTAACAATTTATATTTTATTGAGATAAATAAACTAGAGAGATGTATTGAATAAGAAGATATTTTTATAGAATATAAATTTAAGAGTGAATTATACTGACCTCCTTTGAAGTTTGGTATAATTATATTCGATATCTCTCTATTTATAAAAATATTAATCAAAATGAATTAAAAGAGTGCCGAATATAACTATACTAAACTTCGAAAAAAATCAGTATAATTCATCCTAAATTTAATACCTCATAATTAAATATATTTACAATAGAATTGAGTTCACAAATTTTGTTGCAAAAGTATCCAAACATAAAAATATTATATTAATATTTATGTAAAAAATTTTGTTGCTATTGAGCTAGGGATGGGTTGGTCAAACATGCAAGAGATCAACCCATGGTCCAAGATGAGCGCTGGCGTGGAACCGTGAGACTTGGTCTTGGTCCTGAGCGGAGTCCGCTATCCAAGCTTTTACGCGGCAACAGAATGAGCAGTTACTGAGCACGCTGTCTCTTCCTTGTTGACCAGACCTTAAGTCCATAAAAGCATACCATGACTAATTTTGGGGTGTTTGCGGCAGGGTTTGGTGCAAATTTGAAACAAAAATTCAACCAATTAAAATAAAAAATTTTATTTTGATTTGGTTCAATTCACTTATATTATAGTTGAAAAATGAATCAAACCAAATCAAATCAATTTAATTTAATTTGAATTAGTTAAATTTTTTATTTTCTATTAAATATTTTATCAAATATAAAAAAATAACTTTTAACTTCAATAAATTAGACTAATTATTAGTTTTTTATACAACCATACAATTATAAAATTTAAATTAATTATCAAAAATTATACTAATGTATAATATTAACAAATTAAGCAAATAATAAAAGATTTGAACAAAAATCATATATATTTATACAAATATAGATATAGATAAGTAGTATGTAATATATATATATATATATATATGTAGGATTTAATTTGAATACACTGTCAGTGTAAAAAACTTTTACATAGATATCCAATCATATATTGCCACATCAGCAAAAGTCTTTAACATAACCACCCACTACTTGAATGGTCATGCAAATGGAGTATTTTGATTGGATGACAGTATAAAAAAATTTTACACTGTCAATGCACTCTAATTAAACTCATATATATATATTGGTTTGGTTTGGTTTAATTCGATTTTAGAAATTAAAATAAAAAATCGAAGCAAATTAATTGATTTTCATAAAATAAGAACTAATTTAAACTGATTTATTTCAGTTTTGATTGATTTTTATTTGTTTTTATAACTTTCGATTTTAATTTGATTTGGATTGATTTTAAGCACCCCTAACTAATTCTAAAAAACAACAACAACAACAACAATAATAATAACCCTACATTTAAATGTGTTATGGTATAATCTTACTTTCAAAAAATGATAACGTGCAACCACTTCAATAACTAGAATTGTACAATGGTGAGGCAATAGGACATCCATGTAGGATAATACTCACTCTATTCATTATATGTTAATTCAGCATATGTTTATGGGGAACCCATCATTAACACACACATTTTTATGTTGTTAATTATATATTTTATTTTTGGAAAAAAAAAAACATAGATATGTGCATTAGTGGTGGAACACCCAAGGTTGTAGCACAATAAGCTACTGTCATCTTAGATAATCTAAAACTTTGTCATATCAGCTTCTTATTGGAGTTGGCATTCTCTCATGTCCTTACTTTTTCTCTTATGAAGCCACATAAGTGTAGTACCACTCAATATCATTTTTGTCTTCTCCCATGTCTTTATTTATCCTATCCTACCCTATTGTCTTCCTATTCCTCTTTGCATTACCACACTGTCAAAAAAATAAATTCCTCTTTACGTTATGACAATTTCTAAAAAATAAAAGCATATGTTCAACCAGATTACTCACTTCATTCTTTTTCAATTTCTCAAACTCCATTTCACTTGAATTCCAAGTTCTGCTAATGTTGGATTCCGTCCTTCCACTCCTTATTTTCACGTTCTTCTTCATATCCCAATTCTTCCCACATCATAAATATTGCTAATTTATTTATGGATATTTTTGGGATCATTTGATTTTCCTCGCTAATGGGAATAGAGAAAGTGAATACTAATGCTTTTTATACTTTCTCTTTCTTTCTTCCAATCTAAAATTCTTATTTCGTATTGGCCTCTGTTACATGAAGGTTGCTACCTCTCTACTAGTACCCCCAAGATTCAAGAGTTTTTCTAGTAGCGAGGAGGAAACAAGAAACAAAAAGCAAGCTAACACACTCCTCTACTATCCGCATAAAGGAGGCGATGAAGCTCAGCTGGAGGAGTAGACCATTGCAGACTTGTACTAGAATTAGTGCCCATCTTTGCCTTAAAATCGACAACCATATTACTTGGCACTAGCAAGTGCTTTAGCTCCCAATCTCTCTCTGCTAGAGTTCCCATATGTTTGCAACAAGTTGAGATAGCACATGTGACCTTGGCTTGCTCATGGTTAGCAAAAGAGCCAAGGCCTCATCATTGTCAGTCTCTTTTCTAGAAATTTAAAAGTAATTGTATGCTTTTTTAAAATTTAAAATGTTCTCTGCTTTAATAGGAAGTTGGGTTCATTGAGACGGAGTTACATGGTTGCCAAGAAGGTTATGCTATGAGAAGTGGTTCTCATTCTATTTGTGCTTGTGGCAAATATTTCACATGTTGGGTAGTTTCTTCTCCCTTGCAGCTTCCCTTCTAAAATGAGTTCTAACTAATATCTTTAGGTTATGAGTTTTTTTTTTTTTTAATCTATCCACCTATCTATTATAATATATTAAAGCTGATACCAAGGTTGTGGCATAATAAGCTACTGCCACCTTATATGATTTATAACCTTGCCACATCAGCTTCTTATTGGAGTTGGGATTCCCTAACTTACCTTTATTGCCACATCACATATAATACCATACAAATTTATCAAATTTACACCTTAGTTATAACAGGAGATATTAACCTGTCAACATTAAGAATATATAAACACTATTTATTCTATTAAATCCAATTTAACAATAATATAAAACTGAAAATTAATTAGAAATAATTACCACTTATTATTGTCCATTGGCTACACCTACATATAAGTATACATTCACAAAATTCAACATGTATCTAACTTAGACATCATATCTCATTTTCTAACTATTCTACATTAAATCTCATTATTTCATAGAGAAAGTTCCACAAAAATTAACCTAGAATATCAGTTTCTTTGCAATTTTAATATGCTACATTTTTAGTGTACTGTTAAGAAAATTTTATATTGTTAGAAAACTAACATTTTCAAATTATAATTTCTATTAGCAGTAACATTTCTCTTTCTAAACATATGTTAATTTGCTAATTTAAGAGTAAAAGCTTATACAAATGCAAAAAAGAGGTAAGTGCCAATAAGAGTAAACATAAATATGGAGTTAAAAGGGAAAAAAAAACTTATTTGAAGATCATATATCTATATAATTTCATTGTATTCGAAATGGCTATAAAGTCCATATATCTTTATTTTACTTCTGTTACTACTCTATCCCTTTTTTAATAAATAAATAACATTTTCCTTCTATTATATAATTAGGTTTTATGATATTGACATAGCATCTACTAATATACATCTATATTAGACTGAATAATATTACCTATCTCTATTTTTTAACAAAAAACAATATATTTACTTTGGTAACTTTATTTTCTCATGCATTGCACTGGTCTAAATCTAGTTATTTATGAAAAATAGGAACTAATCCTTTATAAAAAAAATAAATAAATAACTATAGGAACAAAAACTTAAAAAAGTAAAAATTATGAGGATTAATAATTAATTTCAGCGGTCAAAAAGTAAATTTTTTACACTACAAAAACTAAAACCTAAACAAAAAAATTATAGGGACTAAAATTAAAATAGGCAACAACTATAAAAAAAAAATAAAACCTATTTAAACCAGGATTAGGATATATATTTTTCATGTTTGTTTTAAACATGACTATATCATATTAAAATCCTCTATGAATTTTTAGAGACGTCCACTTAGAGATTCACATTTATTTAAACTATAATCACTAAATATTGATTAAGATGTTTAACTCGTTATGTATAAATAACATACCTCATAATTTTTAATGAGAAGGAGTTGGGATAAAAAGAGGAAAGTATTCCCTCTCTTTTTCTCTTAAAAATTAAAAATTCTTCTCAATTTGGAGCTAAAGAAAGAGAAGGACGTTTTTAACTTAAAACTTATAAAATTACATTTATATTATATGTTTTTATTTTAAAATCAACAATATAGGGGTTATATTAAATTTTAATGTTATTACTAATTTCTTTCATTTCTTTTATTTTTTGCCAAACAAAAAGAAAGGTATTCCCCTTTTTCAATCTAAAGATTCAAACAATAATAAATAACTCTTTTCATACTCTCTTCTTTTCTTTCCTTCCCTTATTACTTCTTCCCATCTCAGCATAAAGTTTGGAACTTGATAGCGCTCGAACAAGTCATAGAAAATGCATTATCTACCACGTACAGGTCAGGCACCAAAATAGAATGGCGACAAATCACATTATCGCTATTGCCGCCAGGAGAAAAGCATCATATCAATATGGTATTCCTATGGTTCTTTATTGATATGATAGGTTTTCTGTAAGAAATATTTCAAACTTTAAGCTCAAAGTTTGTGACATGTCTTTAAGGTTAAAACGAGAGTTGAGACAACCTCCTCTCTTTTTAAATTTTTATTGAAAAAAATCCTATAGCAGCGAAGCAAAGGATAAATCCATGCACAAGTTATTATATGAAATATGAAAGATTCAAACTTCAAAGTGACTCAGAGTCTAAACAATTAAAGAGAACTTATGCTTTGCTCCAGAATCAAAGAAAACCCCAGGAGAGGGAGAATAAGAGAAAGTGTTAAAACCTTCATTGCCACAGTTTGTAAAGTCTACATGCATGTCACACCTACATAAACCCTGATGATGGTTCAGTTTATTGCATCCCTCTAGCTTCAACAAAGCCAGCATTTTGGCTCCAATACCCCCTTGTCCCTTCTCAATTCCTCCTTGATCCTCTGCAATGGCTACCATCATTTTAACGTCTAATGAAGTAGGTCATGTCTTGGGATTGTTCTGTCTTCTGCTGTTGGTGCACAAGGGTGATGCCTATGACTTCGTAGTGGGGGGTGAAAAGGGTTGGAGTGCTCCAAGTGATCCCAATTCGAACCTTTACAATCAATGGGCAGAAAAGAGCCGATTTCAAATAGGAGACTCCCTAGGTGAGTTCTTATTTAATCCGATATATGTCATCAATGCTTTTGTTAAAGGCTGGGGAAAGAAGTGAGTGATTTGAGCTAGCTCTAAATTAAAAAACTTATTTTCACTTGGATTAATGGTATTAAATATTTTGTTGCAATATTTATAGTTTTATCACATGTCATGGGTCTGATATAAACTATGTTTATGAACTGAATCAAAGGAAAATACTTCTTTATTCGTTTTCTTTTACGGATGAAATATCTCTCTACTTTCATTGTTGTGCCTAAAGCTTTCAAATACTAGATGATCAAAACTTTGCAATAAGTAAAGTGATAGTCATATGGATTAAAAGTTGTTTAATAAGTAAAATATGGACTTATAATTCAAGTCATATATATGCCAACCGCAGTGTTCAATTACCAATCTGGCCAAGACTCAGTGCTTCAAGTAAGTAGCGAGGACTATGCCAGTTGCAACACTGATGCGCATTCTGAGAAATTCTCTGACGGCCATACAGTCATCAAACTAAACCAATCGGGGCCTCACTTTTTCATAAGCGGAATAAAAAATAATTGTCTCAAGAATGAGAAGCTGGTGGTGATTGTGCTGGCTGACAGGAGCAAAGGAAACTCTAACACCAACCAAACAGGCACTGTTTCTCCTTCTCCTTCTCCTTTACCCACATTCTCAACAGACTCAACAACTCCTTCACCAGCACCTGCTCAGCAAGGGGTTACATCTCCACCAACACCAACAGGGACTGTGGGGACTCCAGCACCAGCTCAGCAACAGACTTCATCCCCACCACCAGGGACTGTGGTGACAAACCCGACTCCTGCTCCTGTCAGTGAACCTCCTCCTCCTAATGCTGCTTCTTCAATCTTGGTCAGCTTGGGTGGCTCTGTTGGAGCATTCATGGCTTCAGTTCTAGTTTTATCTTTCTAAGTAGAATGAATATACATGAGTGATTGAGTGTAATTTTCTACCCTTTTTTTTATCTGCAAATTCTTTTTTTTTTTTTCATGGCTTCCTATACTTTGAGTTCTTATTGAACCGGTCCTCTGGTTCAAAGTTGGGATGCTGTTTGATATTTGTTTGTGAGAATTGAGTAATAAGGTGCCAATGTGCACCCTTTTGTGTGCTTCGTACTTGATGGTTTACGAATATTCAATAGTTGAAATAAAACCATAATACGGTACTGAATTTGTTCTCTGCTGAAGCATACTCAAATAACATCTACTTATGTCTTACTTGGGTCGGTTGTGATGTTGATGATGCTCCCTTCTGCCGCCAAGCAACCCCTCTCTACAGGAGAATAAGGGAAGGAATGAGATAGGAGGAGAAAGGAAGGAATGAAACAGAAGAGTTAATACTCAATTCTTTATATTTTCATTTTTATTTTTACTTCTTTTCCTCCAGGAAGAATCACCGTGTAACCATTAGAACGGTAGGATCGATTGAATTTACTGAACGCTCAGGGAAAGTGTTCGTACGAGCAAAATGAAGTCGTGAATGAAGTGAGCTCTATAAAACAGTAGAGCAATATCGATCCATGGAGTGTCTGACTTTAACAGAACATTGAAATAAACAATGAATGAATTAAGTAAATATATTTGGCCTGAGAGCCTTTTCTCAACCATAAGAACAAGGACAAAAATTTAGTGAAGACAAATCCAGGATGCATTTATGGAGCTCGCAATCCCTGTAATGATCATTTTAACGAATTAACAACTCGAAAATTACATTTTTATGCTTTATAGCATATCTAGAGAGAACAATCTGCTAAAAGGCCTCCTAGTTAAAATAGTTCTAGCAAAATCAAGAGCCCTACGCTAGATAAAAGTTTCCACTATCTATCAAAAATTTTTGCCAAGCTCAACTTTTCTCATTAGTCTAATTGTGTTGTGCAAAATCGAGTCCATAATTCCAGCTACCTGAAACCAGAGAAGACTAGTCAACAATAAAAGCAGTGAACAATACAAGTATAGAACCACAATATCTGAGATACAAACCGTGAAAACACCCCCAATAATAGCGCAGACATTTGTTATAAAATGTGAAAAAGACTTCTGGTTTTCTGTTATTAAGACCTGCTCATAAAAACATAGTAAACCAAAAAGAAATTAAAAAGGAAGCATAAACTCATTCAAAACTATGATATCGACACAGACCTGCATAGGGGAGAGCTCAAGATGGAACTTCGCAACAGGAATGTGTAAACTCTGTGCCACACTGCTGTGTGCTGTGTACTCATACTCCTCAACTAATTTATAACCTTTTCCAGTTATCACCTCTGTTTTAACTATCTGAAGGTAATGCTCCATCTGCAGACAGATATCAGATAATTGTGTAACATTTTGACTACAATATACTCATCTTTCTCTGTTATCAGCATTCATATAGAAAGCAATAGCAATAACTACGATCAGACTATCAGAGTCATCAACTGATGAAAGAGATTGTATTAGTGATGACTGATAGGTTGTTTTATCTCAATGATGACTGATAGGTTGTTTTATCTCAATGGAGACTAACACCTAATAAGCGAACTTCTAGATGGTCTTATTACCTCCACTCCAATCTGCTTTCTTTTATTTGTCGCCCTTTTGGGTGCTTCAAACAAATACCAAGCATGCATAAAAGAAAATAATAACCTGAACAAATTTAGTTCCAACAATTTCACATATTTTAAAAAGTGAAATTAACAGTTGAGAAGATTAAAGATTTGGAGAGGTCTTTTACTGAATGCAACTTCAATATACATAAGGAGCAAAACTTTCATCAATTTCTGTGATGGTTATTGCAGAAGTCTTGAAGCACTTGCAATGTATCAAAATTATTTTCTAGATGAATTAACAGTGTTGCTTAAATCCATTTCAGGTTTTTTGATAGCCAACATGTAAGGGGGAGGAGGAAGGGGAAGGCCCACCGTTACGTGCCAGAATGGTATATGGAATATACTGACATTATAATGAAGGATTTGGAAGACTATAAGGTTATTACTCTAAGCCGATAAATAAAATTTCCTCTGGCGCGGGACAGTCATGCTGTCACTGGTGTCTTATTCTTGCAGATGCAGGTCAATATAACTAGTACATTTGAAATATAAACAATCAAGTATGCTCATGCCAGCCATAAAAAGTCAAATGCTTGAAATAGAAGAGTTAACACTAAATTAGAAGTTTTTATAAAAGAATATCAACTTACAGTAACATTTGCTCCTAAATCACGTGTATTGATGAATGACCGACCATTCAACCTGTCATGGCTGCTACCAACGTAAGGTATCAAGCGCTTCACATCGGTCATGACCCTAGGTGACACTTTCTTTCCAAAAGATAGATGGTGTACGACATGTGACATGTTCATTTGAGAAGCATCAAAGGAATGGGCATCAGATCTAGCTGAGATGATCAAGTTTCCTGGAACCTGCAGAGCACGAAACAGCTTTATTCAGCATAATATTTAAAAATTAAAATCTAAAAATTTAAAGTAAAAATATGTCATATTCCTTATTTCATTTATTTCTGTTCTTTTAATAGTATCTACTGAAGAAGCTAGTAAAAGAAAAAGACATAATTTAAAAACAAGCAAGGAATCAAAGGTTACAGTTATTTTGAAAGGAATGTGAAAATCCTAGTTCACGCTCATATAGGAAGCAATAAAGGAGTTTTTCTTTACATTACTTTGGACGGTTAGTTTTATCTCTCTGGGAATTTACCTTTTTGACACGCACATATCCTTCAATTCTACATCCTCCTGCTGATGGTGCTGGTCTTTTTGCATTCTCTGTAACATTGGATTTATCCTCCAGAGCTAGCTTCTGAGATTCTGCTGGCAGAGATGCCACTAAATCCTCCATTGTCTGTAGTGAAATACTTCATATCAGCCATGTTGCACTCTTTAATGGTAGACAGTGATGCTTAAGTACATTTGAAAGAATCACGTAGACAAAGTTAACTTAATTCAAATTTGCTAAATTAAACAAAATATAATGTGTACCTTGACTAGGCTATCTGTATCACGATCTCCGTAATAGGACTCATGATCATGATGTCCGTGGTCATTTCTGTAATAGGAAAAGTATTTTAAAAGCAAGATTTAATCCAAAATTTATAAAACCTAATCACAGACCAAAAAGGTGCAATATTCAGGATGAAAACATACAAAAACTACCTGGATATTGATCATGTAGATTTTGCTAAAAGTGAATTGAGGTAGTATAAATACAAGGGACAACCACATATTGAAATAGAATTGACATTGCTTACACATAAATTGATTCATTGGGAAGTTCATGGAGGAAAAGTACTGGTAACAGCCCCCAAGTTACCTTTCGTTTCTATTACATGGGTCAGGACTCACGTCACATATGACCCATCTTTCAATATTAAGCTGATCTACATATTTCAACACTTGCATCCTTACATCTTCCTACTGCTTGTCTTTACCCTTGGCCCTTCATCAGTACTCACATTCTAGACACAGTTTTTAGGACCATTCCCATAATTTTTTAGAGGGACCAAAAACAATAATACCGTACTCATGGGAAAATGCAATATTGAGCAAATAAATAAGCACATAGTACCCCAAAAAGGATATGCAGATGACATACTGATTATTGCCCAAAAATAAAAGGCAAAGGAGATCTTGTATTATTACCTGACATCGCTTCCTTTACGAAAGATACGAATTGATGGATAGCCTTGTATGTGATGCCTGGACATTGATAACAAGATACGGTTGCACGTCAAAAGGAGAAACATGGATGGAAAATGACATTAAAAAAATAGAAATATTAACAAAAATGACAAAACAAAATATCAAATTATGATAAAGAACATGTATTTTCAAATTCATGTTCAACTTAAAAAGTAGATAAAAGTGTTTAAAGTTCATGTCCATCTTCACAGTATGCTAACTGCTAAGCATATCTATAAACCCAGTTCATGAAATCTGTTCATGACAATACATAACCTTGAAATGTTTATAACCTCCAGGATGTAAGTCCTGTCTTATATGACAGAATACACAGTAAGGAAAAACGATTGAATATCATGGTTGGGATGTAACTCCTGTCTGCAAGTGTAGCGGTGCTGCTTTCTAAATAGATTTACCCTGTTTTCTTTCTTCTAACTTTCTTTGCTGTCCTTTTTCGTCCAACATAAAGTTTTAAGTCTGTAATCATTGTTTTTAGCCCCCCGCCCCATGTGGGTGAAAAAAACCAAGCAACAAATTCTTCTCTTCCTCTTCTCTTCCAAGTATACTCGTCATTGCCTTTATAGCTTATCAGTTCCAGTACTTTAATCCAAGGTAAAAAAAATTCACAATGGTCTATGTGGCACAGACCAAACTTATAAAATATAAAACTTGAATTGTAAATTAATAAGACAGAGACTAAACATGCACCTTAGTTCTTAAAAGATGCATGTGACATTAGCTAGTCCCTGAAAGATTTTTGACATCACATAGGTTTTTGAAAGTTCAACTATGACATCACATTTGTTCTTGCAAATTTTTGACATCAGATAGGTCTCTAAAAGTTTTTGACGTCACTTTGGTATATGAAAGATGCATGTGAAATCTATTTGATCCCTCCCTTTTCAATAAAGTATGAGTTTTTAGGGACCTATTTTTTGATATCACGTACATCTTTCAAGGATCAAAGTGATTTCATAATTTAACTTTTAGGGAACTATTTGATGTCAAATTCTTTCAAGGACAAATGTTATGTTACATTTTAACTCACAAGGACCTATTTGATATTGAAAAACTTTTAGAGACTAAATTGACGTGATATGCATTTTTCCGGGACCAAATGCATGTTTACTCTAAGACAGAAAGATCAAGGGAAGGATATAACTAAACTAGCTGCAAGTAAGAAACTGAATATATACTATTGAAAAAAAAAATTTTAAAAAACCAAGAAAAAGGTTATGAATATTAATAGTACCTCCTGCATAAATCTCCTTCTTCAGTGCAATCTACCTTCCCCAAAAGAATGCGGCCATCGATCTCTGGATCATATCTGCATAGAAATGTAATTGTACATATGGGAGACTGAAGTTATAAAGTGATGCTAAGACAATTAGCAATTATAGAAAAGAGATAACAGAGTAGGCTTTCTAAAGTATAACTTCTAGGAAGTGAGAAAAGCACGTTATAAGATAAAGTACCTCTCTTTTATTATTTTAGCTGCCTTCTCCCATGAAGGTCTCTGAAGGGAAAGAGATAAAAGAGTCATATAAAAACTATCAATTATTAAACAGAAGAACTACATAATTTCTTCCATCATGACTATGTGGCATGCTTACATCCTTTGCATGCCATTTCACTCAATCTTCTGAATCATGGAATCGCATAGTCACTACTAAAGTATAAATGCTGGTGAGGCTGAACTAGGCACTTGAATCAGCCTTTACCACTACTAGTTGGTTCTTACCTAAGGGGATGTCTGTCTTTTAAGGAATAATAAAAAATTGTTGATAATAGAAGCAGTAAAGTAAATCTATTTAGAAAAAAAAATAATAATAAAGACATAAGGAACCATCTTATTTCCTGAAGTGAAGGGGAAGTCAGAAATTAAGATGAAATAATTACCAAGCGTTGACTCCAGTAACACCAAGGAGCATAAAAATTTACAACTGTAATCGGAAACCTGCCAAAAGATTATCCAAAACGGTGTAAATAATGCATAAGTATTGTGCAATTCAAGAGAGAGAAGGGAAAAATAACTATCCAACTCTCACTATCAAATGAATGAATCACATAATTGACCCACTTACTGATGAGCATATTTATCAAAATTGTGTGCTGTGAGTACAAAAGAACCTTCGACAGATTCTTCATCCACTTGATCATCATGCTTAATGATGTTTGTAGCTGGTCCTGAATGAAATTCAGCCCCATTGGGTCTTAAATTTGAATCAATAGAAAACTTGCGAACTGTTTTTGTTATGTTCAATCTGTTCTGAAAATAAGAGGTCACAAATTAAGGACGACAGGTAAATGAAGATTTTGTTATTCTGAATATAGAGAATAATGCCCAAATGAAATTAATCCACTTCAAGTACTTATTATGTTTCCTGGGTTTACATTTCACAGACAATTTATGGCAAGGATGTGGTATATACAATTTTGGAAGAGTACTAATGGATAAAACAACAAAGGAATTTCTAGAAGAACCAATAAACAGCATTTTCTAGTGGTTAATTGCAGGTTGCTACGGTATGATTTCTCAATATTAGAAAAAGTAAGCACCTTCGAATGAATAGGATCTCATGTTTAGGCTTCAGTTCATTCCTTAGTTTTAATCAATATCTCCATTGATAGGTATAATTGATCTAATAGACTAAGATTTTATGACCTGAAAGGAAATAATATATAAATGGAGATATTGATGTTTGTTATGCTGTCTTCAGAAACAAGACACTTTACCTGCATTGTGGTCAATGCAGAGAGTATATGACACATTTAACTATTCAAAACCCAAAGTGAGAAAAATTTCTTAAACCACAACCACAGATATATTTTGCTAGAAATGATCAGATAGAACAAACGGATTAGAAACTTACTGTTCCCAGCACGTCACTCACATCCACTGATGCAAACTCACATGAGAGTGCAGGAAAACTACAAGATAAATTGGAGCCATCAGCAAGAAACAATAGACAGAGAAAAGAAGAGCTTATAATAAATGGCTATGAAATTAGCTGAACATGCTCAGAATAACAGAATAACTAGCTACAGTTGCTAAATGAATTGAAAGAGAAAAAACATGGGACACGAGAAACAACATTATCACCTTGACAATCCCTGATTCATGTCAATTTCACAAACCATCAATAAAAATCAAGTATTAAATCAAAAAACCAGTCCTTCAACATCCCCATCACACTCCTAGTTTCGAAATGAACTTGCAAGGAAGAAAGGAGTGTAGTTGATATTAAGGGTGTGTTTGGTATGGGGTAAAAATAGGGGAGAAAATTTCATGGATGAGCTCCATATGTAAAGTTGCATATGAAGTTCATCCATGAAATTTTATCCCCATTTTTACCCCCATACCAAACACACCCTAAAAAGTAAACTTTTAATCTCTTCCTTAGTTTCTGTGTAATTAAAAGTCAAATTAATATCCATTCTCTTCAATGATTTAATCCAGACTTTGGCGACCAATTTATATAACCCCAAACACAGTGCCCTTTATAACTTGTCTAATAGACAGTTACTCATTCTTGACAACAAGAGCCACAGCTTACAAGTACATGCAGACACAAGCCCAGGTTGTTTACAGAATACCAAGCTCATGTGAAGAAAACCATGAAGCCACCAACAATATATATAGACTCACATGCAGATACCTTTGAGAAACATCATATTAAAACAAAGATAGCAAAGACCTATTTAGACTTCTACCTGATATTGAAATCTATACGTAAATAGTCCCCATCAGAACTCTTGTCAACAATCACAGATGTAGTAGTGCTGACAGACAAATAATTACTAAGTTCCTGCATCAAGGTTGCATGATATACATCAAACACCAATTCTAAGGTAAAATTTGTCAAAACCGAATTGAGGCATAACAGCACACAACCTAAATAACAATCCAGAACACAATCAACACGTATACATAACATGCTTAATTTCACATGTCAAAAACATGAATTCGAATTGTAAAATCACTGACCATTCCAAATAAAAACATCATGAAGAGAGCTGCTATTATGGATAACCCTGCGCCAGATAGCGATGCCTCAGTTAAATCTCTTGGGATTTTTCTGTAGACAGACAGAAGACAAACATTTATGAACTTATCTATCAGCAAAAAGTTAATGTCACATATGCATTCACAAATTATATTATTACTAAAACTTAAACAGCTACTAATACTATACGTGGAAACATTTCTTTCACCATTTTAAATTTGATCAATTGTCAGTATAAAACTTCTGAGACTTTCAATAACCAGCCAAACCACAACAGTAAACAACAAACTGTCAATGAATAAAATTAAATCCTTCAGCCTTCATTTTGGCATATAGTTACAGACACAGAACAAACACCGCATCCTCATTCTCTTATGCTATGCATCTCACATTAAATCACTCTCGACAGAGCTTAATGACAAAATGCAACGAACAATCTTCAAGCAAAAACGCATAATAACAACAAACAATCAAATTACACCTAAACCAAAACACAAAAACGCTACCAAAACGTCGCATTAGGCTAACTGTAACCAGCAAAACGCGAATAACAGTGACAATCTCAATGAATTCATATCCACAAATTTCCGTTCAAATCAACACAAGCACCGGCATTGTAAACCGAAGATTCAAACGCGAACAACACAAACCGGTGCACTCACATGGATAGCATATAAACTAGCTTATGCACAAACGCGAAATGCACGAATGTGGATGAAAAGTTGAAAGAAAAATAAAATTGGAAACAATGAAGAGAGCGAGATCCCTGACCTGTAGAAATCGACGGATTTGATTTTGCTTGAGGAAATCATGGTCACGAGGAATTGGAATTTCAGAGGAAAATGAAAAAGAGAAAACGAAGAAGAGAGAAGAAAGCTCAAATCTCAGAGAATGAGATTTGAGAGCGAAATAGCTAGCTCAATGGAATGGTTAATAGATCGAAGGAGCTTTTTTTCCTTCGAGTGTAGCTTAGAGAGTATTCGGTGTTAAAGTTATTAACTGAAATTCCGCGCTTTGCCTCTGCTTCTCTGACTCTGTATAAGCAAATATTAATGTTAAATCTTTTTTTTTATTGTTATACCTCAGTTGATTCCTTGTTGTCTGAAAAAACAAAATGAAAATCGATAAGGAAAGACAAAATGCGAATATTATTATTATTATAAAAATAGAGTTTAATTTTAGACAGTATTAATATAAAAAATTGATATTTTTATCTCATCACATATTATTACTAGTGAGATTTTTAAAATAATAAATATAAGAATCGACCATATTTATTGTTATAATATTTCATAATTTAATATCTATATTAAATATTATTATATTTTTAATATATTAAAATTAAATTCATAATAATAACAGAAAAAAAATCATTTAAACCATCAATTAATTGTCATTTGAATAAGAATAAGATTTTGCTTGCATTTTTTTATGAATGTTATGTACAAATAATCAAATATAAAGGGCAAGGTGCGTGTGGGAATCGATGAATGGTTTTTGCGATCGGCACGCAAAGATGATTTTAATTGCTGCCGTTAGATGTCTAGACTTTTTATCTAACCATGAACGGCTGCTCCTTTTGTTTTTTTTTTTCTTTTATTTATTTTTCTTTTTTTTTGAGTAAATTACAACTCCCTTCTTTAAAAGATGATCTTATTATACAATTTTTCTTTATATTTTCAAAATATACACTTTACTCTAAAATAATTTATAATTTATTAATTGAAAAATACATGTAAATTTAGTAAAGCACGCATTATACAAATTATAATTAGAGCCAATATTTTTTAAAAAAATTTATTATTGCTTTAATTATTCATTATTTAACATTATTTAACATTATTTTATTTTTATAAAATTATGACAATTAATATACTAATATTAATGATATTGTATTTATTAAGATCATTTAGTTGTTATTTAATGTTTTAAAAAATATAAAATTTAATACGAAATTGATTTTTTATTTTCTCAATAAAATCAATCAAATAATTATCAACATTCATATATTAACATTAATTATCACATAGTATAATCATCACAAATTATTCTTATTGTTAATAATTTGTTTTCTATATGTATAACTAATAAAGAACATTTCGATCAAAAGATAAGATAATAAACATAAGATAACAGAAATTTAATTAAAAAAAAGATTAAAGTGTAACATATTTTTATATTATAAGACAAAAGTGTATATTTTGAAATAGAAGGAAGTGGTATATAATATAAACATTTTTAAGAAGAGGGGAGCATAATTTACTCATTCTTTTTTAATAACTTTCATCAGATGTTAAGCCAATGATAATGAACAGCTTTTGTTTTTTGGTTTTTTCTCTTTAATTATTGTCATTTTTATTGCGAAATGTTTTCTAATATAGTAATCATAACTATTACTCTATTAGGGTCTTCAGCTAAGTCGTATATACAATATCTTTTTATTTTTCTTACATTACATGATCTAAAAGAAATTATTTTTCATGTTGGTCAACAAAGTTTCATTGATTAAATATCAAAAACAAAGCTTTATAGCATAAAAAATGGTATTACAGAACCTAATAAAACATAATCTAAGTCTAAGATTATAATCAATGACAACTGTACAACTTTAAATAATACATTAAAATATATGGATGATTTTGCATCATACTATAGATATACATAACAGCAAATATGAGCTAATCATATCTCTTGATCTAATGCTAAAGGAACTTTTAAAACCACATTAAATCAAGACATAAAGGTGACTAATACAAGGCTTAAGCATTAACTAAAATATCACAAATATAGATTCTAAGAACTAAAGCACTAAACACATTGGCATCTTGCTTACCAAACATGAGGGTATGGTTTCTAGGCCTACTCTGTGATATACATCAACACATCAGCAACTAACTCTTTGATACACATCAGATCGTCAAAACCTTAGAATACAATCAAATGTTGTAGAAAAAGGCATTCTGCCCTAAAAAGAAGACCCAAACCATCATCCATTAGTAGAAGCTACCGATTTATTATCAAACACAAATCTAGTCTTCTAATTCAAGATGCATGTACAACTGCAAGAACCCCAAAGTTTTTCACAATCCAAACATTCTGCCATTAAGAAGAAAAACTCGTCGAATATGATATCAATCACACCATCATGCAATGGGAAGGTGGGATAAGAAAAAACCATCTATAAGAAAGGGTTGCCACCACTATGGAGGGGATCGGATAAGCTGCCTCCATGGGACTGGCTCCTCCTTCATAGAAGGAAGAAGAAGAAACTGTGATAGATGATAAAGAGAAAAAACACAAAAGAGAGGGGGTTTAGGGAGGGGTGCCACTAGGCGCTACCATATTGGTCCAATTTTGTTGTCATATTCATCCTTTTTTTTTTGGTTTAATGGGAGGCAAGAGAGGCTGGGGATTTGCCTCATGACTCGAAGTCATGTCCCCTCATTGGTGCAGCTCCCTTTAAGGAGGGAGATAAAACCACTTGAGTTGTGCCTCAATCCACTTATTTTCAGCTAATTAATTCCTTACAAATAACTTAGACATATAGAACAACTCATTCGACCTGTCATACGATACGCGGGGCTTTGCTTTGGATTTCAAGGCCCCTTAGTCGTTTCAATTTATCTATGACCAAAAACAAAAATTCTTTCAATTTAATATGCGCACTTAAGACTTGTTATTCTTCAGACTTTTTGATATCATATATATGAAAATTATATGAGTTTAATTTTGATATAGTTTATCTTGACATCAAAGTTTTCTTAACAACTTAGTAATCCATGATTGTGTAATAATATAAAAATTTACATTAACAATATATTAAAAAATAAATTTATGTAGTATACATTTACACATTTGTTCATCACACTATGTGTAAAAATTACATATTACAAAGCAATGTACAAATACTAATATGATTATATACCTATATCTAATTTCATGTACCTGTTATTAATGCTTAGTTAGTCGAAGTGATATAACACTTGTTTCTTTTAAATAAGGTCTTAAATTTAAATGTTATGACTGAAAAAATTAGTGTTAGAAGAAATTTCTCCCTATAACAAGTTAACTCAACTTATGTTAGATTAGCTAAAGTTTAGAGGATTACAAATATTGGTAATTTGAATAAAAAAGAAGTTATCATGTCCTTTGGATTTATGAATATATCATGTGACATATTTTATAAGTTTCCACTATATTTTTGTGGAAAAGCATAGGTGAATGTACATGTGTTTATTTCATGATTAATCCAGCCCCTGAAACCAAGAAGCGCATCTGGTGTAGTGGTATCATAGTACCCTCCCACGGTACTGACCGGGGTTCGATTCCCCGGATGCGCATGACACGTTCTATTTTGTTTTTATTCTTCATTTTTTTATTTTGTGAGAAATTCACGAAGAGACACATTGCCTCATCATGATTTCGAAGGAGAAACTTGGCAGTAAATATCTTAATTTTGGTCTCCCTGTAAAATAACTGAAAACATGCAGTAACTTAAAACGTATGATTACAAGGGCAGGGTACCCTTTTTGGGCACGGCAAATATGTGCAGCACTAGACAAGGCTGTCCTGTGTACCTCCCGAGAAGTTCCTAATGGGAACCAAATTCTCTTAAATGCCAAATGGAATGTTGTCCATTCATTATGCAACTAGCTAGCTAGCACCTACGCACAAAAATCTTAGCATGTAACAAACCCCTCCTTCGTACGTGGATCCCATTGTTCTTGTTATAAAGCCAATCCCGGAAAATTCATTACGTTAGGTAGCACATTTTTAATATGGCCATCTGAATCTCATTTGTGTATCTTGACTGTACTCTAGACCTTTTTTTTCGTCCAAAAGAAAAGAAGAAAGAAAAGGAATTTAGGGGAGGAATAAATGGGGTTCTCTAGACTAAATTAGCCATAGGGAAAAGCTAGAAGGCATGGCAGGATGAGCCCCAGGAGGGGCCTTATGCTCATGCATGCACGATGCCAGAATCTTTTTTAGAAAGTTTCAAATCATTTTCAAAGTTACTAAACTAGCTAGCTACGCCTTAGAAAGGTGAGTGTGCATAACGAGAAAAGTTTGGCCTTAAAGCGTTTTTTTCCTTTCCATTTTCTTCTCCTTGCTTGGTTGGAAGAACCCTCAGAACCCAAAAAATGTTACCTACCCATCCATTGAGCTAGCTGGCCTTCTTTGTGCATATATGTCGGTAGTTATTTTCGTAATTTGTAATTATATTCTCCAAGCATCCACCCCATATTTAATTTCTTAGAATTAGAATAGAGTTGTTGGGCGTTGGTTAAAACCTAGCTAAGCTAGAATATCAAGGAACTAAATTATTAAAGTGAGAGCTATAGTATTCATATATTATAGTTATCTCAAGACATAATAATGATGGTTAGAGAAAAATAAAGATGCTCAATAGAGTGGAAGAATTTGTGCACAATGTTGTTTCTTTCCTCTGCATGGCTTCAGCTTTGTACGTTGACGATTTGTTAAACTGCAATCATTTTAGAAGGAAACCAAGGCACCTAATTAGTAAACAACTACTTGAGAAGGGATCAATCTCTTGAATTAATGTCAGAGTAGAATGGTAATAAGCTTAAGCTAGTCAAGCAGTCCATACATAGTTGGAAATTTGTTGATGCGAACTTTTCTGCTAACTGATTATTGTGGAAAATTTAAAAGATATATAGCTACAATGAACTAGAAAATATATAGATTGATCATATATAGGAATCACAAAGTTCCATGGCCGGCCACCATGCAAACCAGTAAGGCTTTATTTCAGTGTTGACTGTAATATTGGGGTTTTAAAAGTTATCACAATTGCAATAATCGCAATACAAATTAACCATGTATCCATCTGCAACCTCAATTTATAGCTCTGCAAACTAGAAAAAGAAAAAGAAATACCTGCGCAATATAAAATTTGTGATCTGGTTACTAAAATGGAAAGAATTAAATTAAATCTTTATTTCTCAGTCTAAATATCTTAATTATTAATTGTACATGCTCCAAGTCAATAGTTGATATTGAAGATGATATTATTGATTTCTTTCAAAATAAAATAACCATGACAACAATAGATTAGAAAGAAAAAGAAACAAACATGATACCACCCTTCTACATCTACACTATCCTAATATCAGTATGATTTTGGAAAATATTTTATCTTATCTTTCTTTACTTTTTAAATCAGGGATAATATAGGGTCCCAACTAACAATTAGAATTCAATAAACCGAAATAGCCCCAGTCTAAGAGTTCGGGGCTAAGGTTGTTCGTGTTGCTTTATTTAATTGTTTCTATAATAAATGATGCGCCGGGATTACTAATCCACCAAAAAATTATTTATATTGCTTCATATATATTACCTCCACTCCATGATAGTTGTTAGTTTGGTTATTTTTACATAAATTAAGAAATCTAAAATCAATATATGATTATCATGTAAGTTTATTAAAATATCTTTATTAAATTTTATTGTATAGTGAAAAATATAATTTCATTATATGATGAAAAATAACCATCTCATTCAACTAAGGAAGATGTAGGGTAAAATTAAAAAATTAATAATAAATATTACACCAAAATATGAGAATAACACCTATTATAAACAAATTTTTTTTTATCTAAATTGATAACTATTATAAACTGGAGGTAATACAGTGAAAACGGTAAACACCGTATCAAAATAGGTTTCCAAAGACATCTTAATAAATAGTACATGTAACTAACTTTGTTAAATGTTACTTATATTGAAGAACCAAAATAATAAGAGGCATAGATTTCTTTTTTTTCTTTTTTTATGTAAAATACCAATATCTGAAATCTACTAGACTTTAACTAATCTGACTTGAACAGAATTGATGTATAATAAAAGTAAAACTCTTTCAATATTGATTTCTTCTATCTGGAATACTCAAACTTAAGATATTATTTAAAAGGAATAAGTATCGAATTATTTAAAATAACCAAAAATTAGTAGAAGCATAAAGTATATACGTATAGAAGTAGGAAGCTCATTAAGCTCATCATTTGGTTGTTGATCTCTTTTAACTCCAATAATATTTTTTTTCCTGTCTCCTATTTCCTATTTCCTTACTTCTGCTTGTACTTTTCTAGAGTATGTTTGAGAGGTTTAAAGACAATAAAAGGGAATCACTAACAATGAAATAGGATGAAAAGACAAAGAATGAAATGAAAATATACATATTATTCTCTTATTTGGTTATTTAATGAAGAGAATAAACTTTCACCAAAAGCTTTCTATTATGTCCTTGACTCATTAATTTAAAGAGACAAAAAATAAGAGTTTTAAGCACCGAAGAAATGATTCATTGACATTTCCCACATCATTTCACTTCCTTATTTTAAAAACTCCCAAACATACTTCAATTAAATTTGATCATTTCATTCTTTATTGCCTTACCTTTTTTTGTCATTATTCCAAAGATAGCCTTAGAATTAGAAAACAAATACATAAAAAATTGTTTGTGAAATTTAAAAAAAAAAAATTGGCTTTAATGCGTGTTATAACAAATTTTTATGGTTACCCGCTTTATTTTTTGGTTATTTTAAGGATACACGTTGAATATGTTAATGACTGATTTTTATATGCTCTCTACCAGAACAAAAGGTTAGGAGAATATTCCTACCTTACAAATTATAGTGTAGCTTGGTAATCATTCAATCTTTCCACCTTTCTATTTGTTATATGCTTTCCGTTTCTTATGTTTAGTCTGTGCTTTTTTCCATCAGGTCGAGTATGTACCATATATATATGAGTGCTACTATAGCGCTAAACTGGAAATTTACAACCACTGAAAACTGTAAAGGATACATAAATTGTCTCTAGGAAGAGTGAAAATTGAGAAGAAATGGTTCAATTCAATATATACAACATGCCTGTCTAGCATGATTATCTTTGTGCGCTAAGAGAGAGAAATGCGAATGAGAGAGTGATTGAACATGAAACTAGTCAACCTAGATACTTTATTACCATAGACAAGGGAACTAAGCAAAGACCCTTCTTCTTCAGTTCTGTGCGGTCACTATCCCTCCCATTAAAAACCAATTCTTTCCTCTCATCTCTTTGTCCTGAGGTATTTCCTTTCTCCTACAAAAACAAACCAAAATGGCAGCTTGTTATTTGAACAATGCATAAATCATTCACTTCCACAACCAACATGCATGTATGGAACGCCGCTGAAATAAAAGATTGCACCATTTCAGCCTAGGGAAAGGTATAATACGGAAAAGAAAGGAAATGAAGCAATGAAAATTATTTTGGTTCTTAAGGATAAAATCTTAGTTTAAATACGTAAACCGCATCTGTTTAACTTCGTTTGCTTTCCTTTCCAAAATAGAATAGCTAAAATTAAGATAACCCTTAAAAAAAAGACAACATTATCAATGTAAATTGAATTGATCGAACCTGAAAAGGGTCTATTTCTTCCTTTTGGTTTGCCTTGTATAACTGGCTCTCATATAAAACCTAAAATATCAATATCATCAACAAATTCTAGAATTAAATAAATTATCAACGAAACTTAACTTTTACTACTAGAAAGAAATGTCAGTGTAGAAAAATAATTAAGCAAAGAAGAAGAAAAATGGACCTTGGGGCTATTAACAGGAGAACTTGCAGTATCTTCCAAAGCGTCATCAACCAAAGTTGTTTTGATCTTCTTCCTCTTCTTGAAACCCGATCTGTTGACTTCTTTAGTCATAGATAACTCCTCAGCTTGCGTGCCGTCAACTAATTTTGCCGCAGCCAAGGAAGCGGCATCAGAGACAAGGGAGGAGGAGCTATCAACACCGGAGAAATTAGACATTATAGAACAGTTGTGACCATCAATATTTTGGTTGTTAAAGAAATCCTCAAAGTAAGTGGTCCAACCACTCTCCTCTGGGGACTCACTGGTCATGTTCTTGGGAGAAGGGGCTTTGCTTATGGAACTCATTGAAGCCAGCTTTTCTATGAGAAAGCCAAGAATAGAAGATGAACGATGATGTAATTAGGGGAGTGGGGTTTGGTGGCCAGTTTCTAAATAGGCAAGTCTTCCATATAGAAAGCATATATAGTAGAGAATATGTATTTTATATGAAATAAAAAAATCGAGAAATTACATAAGTTCTACATAAATATGATGAAATATATGACGACAATTTGGAATCTTAAGGTGGGTCATAGAAGTTGGGGAAGTTAAAATTAGCTGAGTGTATGTGCGTGTGTCTGTTTGACCTTTGTGGTGAGAGATAGACTATGCGCCAACAGAGATTTGCCCAAATTTTCTTTGTGGTGGACTAAACTTTCCATGAATGCTTTGAATTAGTCATTTAATTAGTCACCATATAGAGTATTAGAGAAGTCTGGAAATTAAATGTTCTTTCGGCTAAGTCATGCTCCCTATATCAGGTCTCAGGAGAAATTGTATTCTCGCACACCATTCCTTCATATCTGCATCAACTTTTTAATTTAATTACTCAATTTCTTCCTCAAATATATCATGATGCTGCTCAATTATAATTTTAGTATGAATGTTTAACTTAAGAGAAAAATGGATTTCAAGTGAAGCTTTCATGCCCAAGTATGTATATATCTATTACTGGTGATTCTATAAAATAACAATGAGATTTATGAGTGCAAGCCAAGCTTCAATGTCGATCGGTCCTCCTCTTAAAGAACACATATTGTGTGTGTACATATTTGTCTCTGTACATTACATTTCCGCTTGGCCCCTATTAAAGTTCGTTCTTTGCCTTTTCCTACAAATTTGACATTCTGCGTTTGGGAAATAAGCAGTGTTATTGCAACCGCATGTTGTATGCCCGCTTTTCAAAAACAGCCAAACACACCTTCGTAGCTCTTAATCAAATAATTATAACTTTATTTTTGGTTAAACAACTATCATTTAAATGATAGTTATTTAATTTCATTTTATTTATATTATACCAAATTAAATTAAATAACTATCATTTAAATCACTTACAATTTTTTTTAGCATTTTCTCAATTTTTTTTAGGATGAAGATAAATAAATTGCAGTTTCGCTGCTTAAACATAATACAAAAACGATTTTTCCAAAAACAAAAAGCTTTGTTAAAAAAGAGAATAAACGATAGGCGAAAATTAGTCTCTAGATTCTATTTGTAAATTAACTCAAGTCAGCAATGAGTAGAAATTGGACTATGTTTACACTTAAATGATCATGAATTATAAGAGTTAAATTTTACAATGGTAATTCCCTTTTCGTTTACTTATTCGTACTGTATAACAATTTTTTTTTTTGGTAATGACTGTATAACAATATTTTAAATAACCCAGCCAGTGCACCCACGCCCCTTATATATTTTGTATATAAATATTAGGGTGGCAAGAAGAGGCTTAAAATTACAAGACTTGCGTCAAGTTTTTATATTTATTTCGATTAATTCTCAATCAAATGATAATATGTGAATTTTTTTTTAAAATAATTAATTTTAAAGTTAAAAACATACACTCTTCTAAGAAATTTAATTGTCATTCTTTAATTTAAAAATTAGATGAAATGGATATAAAGAAATTTGCTATCTAAGTTTTTCCCTTGAAATTACTACAACCTAAGCATCTTGACTTCTCGCAGCAGCATCTTGAAAATCTCACGAGCAGTCCGAAAACTAAAGAGAAGTTAATAAGTGCGTTTGTTTGCTCACTTTTATAGTTCCTTTAATTTCTCAATTAATTTGGGGGTTCTCATCCGTTGAAAAAGATAAACAAGGCATCATCATTGGATGGAATGATGTAATGAAATTTTGAGTTTGTTGACTTAAGCCATAAACAAACATATAAATAAAGCAGTAATTGTTTTGAAAAGAACAAAAATAGTCGATGACTTTGGCATTTGTTGTTGGCCATTTATTTAAGGACTTTTGGTATTTTGTTCACGTCGTTTCATAGTTTGTTTAATCGTCTCGGCCTGTCAAAACTGCGTCATTATATACTCTATTATGAAGGCTCCGCTATGTGTGTGTGAGTTTTTTTTTTTTTTTTTAAGCACAGGTTATTAATTTCTTTATAAATTTAAAGTATTATTTAATATTTAATGAGTAAAAATATTTTAAATATTAATAAATTATTATAATTCCATAATTTAGACGTATTAAATATTAATTTAAATACTTATTATAAATTGTGTTTAATGAAAACATACTCGTTTATGAAACTAATTCCCACAAATTTTCTATTGGCTTGTCCCACAGTACCTACTTTCAAAGTTGTATTACTTCTTCCATGAAAAATCACTACAAATTTGCTTTTCTTTTCATTGACAAAAATTTAGGTTAAGAGAAAGATTTGCTCCAATTTAAAGTTAAAACATATCTCAAGCCGCATCAAACATTTATAAAGATATCAATATGAATATACTTTAGTGATATATCGTTCTTTGTATCTTTCCTACTATTTCTCGTTCTTTTTTCTAGATAATTTTATTTCAATGATGGTCTAAACAAGCATGAAGATTTGAGCCTCCTTTTAAAGAACTGAAATTGTCTAATAATAAGTTGTGTGAAAGAGAAATAATCTTCAGTGTATATATATATGCACGAGTTATTTTTGTACCATTCATTTTTTCAAGAATTATAGGGTCACATAAATTATTCTTTTTATAATTTTACATGTAATTTAATTATTTGTATGCGCTGTGCAAGAGCAGGTCATTTCTTCATACGGTCATGTTAATTATTTATACAAATAGAGACAATTGCTCCCAAATTCTATAAATATTCTATTGGAACCTTTTATAATTTTTTTTTTGCTCCCATCAAATGGATATATCCCACATGTGAATTTTTGTGCACCGAAAATCCTGTGCAAAACACAATTTTTTTTTTCTTCATTATTCATAAAGCAAAATTTGAAAGGACACGGTTCTTAAGTAGTACTGAGCACAACTGCACACTATTTGTCAATTGTGGTTGGCCTCTGGCAAGTGGCAACATGAAAGTACTCTTAGCCAAATTGTAGGACATACTCATCAAATGATTCAATCTGCATCGAAACAGTTTCAGTATTATAAAGGACCATCTGCAATTTAAACACAACTACTGATGATCACTTCAAAAAGAAGAGGAGAAAAGGGTTTGCCCAAAGAGAAATGGACCATAGCACACATGGAAAATTTCCAAAAATTAAATCTGGGTGACCATTTTGTCTAGGACAAAACACATGAGCCTATACCGCAAAGTCTTTGTCATTGAACTTTTCGTATCTGAAGTTTTTTCTAGTGGACATTTTTATCCCCCACCAGGCCACAACTGAGTGTAAGTTTAAAGGTGACAATGAACAGCATAAAACGATCACGTGAATAAAGAATGCCAAAAAGCCAGTGTGTCAGGAGCATTATTTGAAGGCCAAACTCAATTCTGTTCTAGTTATAAGGGGAATTAAGTGTTTGGAAGTTGGAACATTTAATTAATTAGTTCAATAAATCCTGAACTTCAATTTTTGATCATACATTCGGAGTTTTAATGTTGGAAGAGATGTTTTAATAAAACTAGATGTACCATGCATTTGATCAGATTAATCTTGCATTTAATTTCACATCAAGTGGGTCGTTAGATCAATTCATTGCTTGTATATATTTTTATTACTTCCCGTTTTAATTTATCTGTCCATTTGGACAACTTAATTTATTATTAAATTAATATTAAAACAAAGGGAGTATATTATAAGCTAACATTCTTGTTTTTCAAGGTGGGAAAAACACAGCACAAGCATATTTCTTTTTTGTTTAATTATTGGTTTATTTTGCTTAGATATAGACACAATTTTAGGCATTTGTATATTGCAAATTAATTCTCAATTTAGAAGGAGAAAACCGTAGACAAGCCTTTCGAACACCTCTCTTGAAGCTCTCTTCAAGTGAACTGTGAAGCACTAGGTAGGCGATTTTGTTTCCTTGATTTGTCAGTTCTGAGCTTTCTTGAGTTAGACAACTAAAGATGGAGCATGCCTACCAAGTGTCGCTCAAACCAGACATTTGTCATCTTCGAAGCAAAAACATATCAACGCACACTTCTTTTCCTTTAGCCTTCTATTGATTTTCATTCAATTAAGCCCTCATAACCCTAACTAATCTGCATATATTTCAGAACAAAAAATTATGTTAACATAAATCATTGATCAAAGTGATGCCAAGACGCTAATCTATCATTATTAACTTTGCATACGCGCTTTCACTCCAGATTAATGTATATGATACTGATAATGTAGATTTTAATTCTGGCAAATTAACCAAAAAATAAAGTAAAGCTAAAAACATTGTTTAGCGTTTAAACCTCTTTCCTTCTCATACAATTTGTTGGGTACCTTTCAAATCATCAAGCCCATTAAAAATACATATTGATGTTGGTTATGCATGTTGTACATTTAGTAGAATAATGGTCGAGCATGACAAGGCTACAGGCCTAAGATGTGGTAGCCAAATTGTGGGTGACAGTATAAGTCATCCATATATGAGACAATAATTTTCCTTTATCAGTTTAGCTGTAAATTCAAATAAGGAAAAATAATTTATTAGCTGAATCTTAATGTCAATGACATGAGCATTGAGTTGAGGCCACTACTTTGTGGGGACCCAGCTAACATGATTTCTGAAGAAAATTTCCTAAAATTAGGTCAAATACCACTGTATTTTCCTTTTCAAAGATGTAATGTAATCATGGATTACGGTCATAGTTAGAGGAATGGCTCTTTCAACACTAAATTATCCTTGTCAAGATTAATAAACATATGGATGAAATGGCACATGGGGCACTCATACACGTGTGCCCTACCCGTTGCTTTTGACATGCCAGCACGTGAAGCTTGTAAGTTTTCATGTACGCCTGAACAAATGGATCAACAACTTGATCTTTAATATATTCGGAGTAATTATCGTACATAAATTTCTACGAACATATTTTTTTGTTAATTTTTTACAAGTATTTACTATTGCAAACAATTTTGTTTAAAGCATTGCCAAACACTAAATATAAGAACTTCTCTTAATTGGAATTCGAACTATAATTCACCCAAAATTATAGACTAACAACTTCTAATTAGACCTAATCTCCTATGGTCTCTCTGCTAACCCAATCATTTGAATTCTCTCTGCATAGCTGCAAATTTTTTTCTTTTTTTGACATCTCATTGTTTACTTATTATTTAATGAATCATATTTAGAAGTTCGTGTCACCACGTACGAAAATATCAAATCTATATATTGTCTAATCATCATTTCGGTGATAATTAAGGGAAAAAAAACAGGAAATGCAGTAAAATGCTATCTGAATGCCTTCAAATTTATTTTATTTTATTTTTATAACGAACTTTAACGTGACAGGCAATTTACTTTCTCTCTTTTTTTAAAAAAAATATTCCAATGACGGCAGGTCATTTCCTTTATCTCCTTATTCCATTCTCTTTTCTTTCCTACTATATCTCTTTTTTTGTCAATTTCCTTCAAATTTGTAAACACAATTGAAAGGGCATGTGTTGTATGCATCTCAGTTATCATATATCAAATGTAAATATCCATTGTTTATTTAGAGGAAAACAAAGCCAATGAGGTGGGGTTGATGCAATTAGTAAGAAACGAACTCATATTATATGAGAATGTGTATTTGATTTTTACTGTCGAAATAAGGACCTTATTGGTAGTTAATCTGATAAATCCTTTATAAGTGTTCTCTGAGCCTAAGAGTTGTATCTTGACTTTGATGGAATAATTGATATCAAATCTACCTAAACTTTTTATTATAAAAAAAATAGAGGGAAATAAAACGAATAGTAATTTTAATGAGCATAAGTTCATCCCATTTGTTTCCACTACACCCATCCATACATGTATTCCCCATATCTAATACATGTTCAATCCTTTTTTTCCTTTTAAATATGACCCTCCTGGATTAAATATGAAAATGATCTCCCCATGTTAGGGGTGTACAAAGAATAAGTTGGCCCGAGTTAACCTGGACTTGAGTCCAATTCAATCTTTTGACTAGATCAATTTTTCAGAATATGGACTTAACTCAACAATGACCCAATTAATGATTGGATTAGGTTAGATCAACCCAAGACAACATATACAAGAGCACTATGCATCGTAAAGTAATAAAATTTTAGAAGTTAGAAACAAATTTTAAGCAATATTTTACAATACATATTTTAAGGCAAATTATTTCAATACAAAAGTAATATCATATTATATAAAACATATTAATTAAAGTATAAATGTCTCATAATTTATTACCAATTTTGTTAAAAATAAATCTTTAAATAATTATGTGACTTTGGACCAGGTTGGGCCCACCCAAATTATGACTCAAGCCCAACTAGAAAATGCAACAGGTCAAAATTTCAAAACCTGAACTCGACCCAATAACCTTTAAGGCGAGCTCGGTTGTTGGGCTTAGCCAAGTTATTAAACTAGGCCGGGTCATAAACACCCCTACTTGTCATTAAACTGAGAATTTAAACTCTTAATCATGCTTTGGTACCACTCTTAATAAGGATATAACTTTATTCACTCCTAGAAAATCGCCCGATTGCAACCGATTTTTCAGTCGCAAAATAAAGAAAATCGGTCACTAAAACCATTTGCGACCGATTTTGCAATCGATTTTGTCGGTCGCATATAGGTAGATTGCAAATTCATTTGCGACCAAATTTTTCAGTCGCAAAAGTTTTGGGATTGATTTTGCCAGAGCTTGTAAAATTGAAATTTGGTCGTTTGTTGACTATTTTGTGATTGATTTTTCGGTCGCAAAAATAAGCATTGTGACCGAAAAATCGGTCGCAAAAACAATAATTTACGACCGAAAAATCAGTAGCAAAATTCCAAAATAATGGTGTAATTTGCGACTGATTTTTCGATCGCAAATTTTGCAACTGATTGAGATCGAAAAAATCGATCCCAAATATTTGAGACAGATCAAATTTCAATTTTTTGCGACCGATTTCGCGTTTTATTTTAGTTTATTTTTCGGTCGCTAAATCGGTTGCAAATTTCACAACTAATACAAGACAGCAACCAGAATCTTTTAAAATCCAAAATTATTACACTTACATTCAGCAACAGCCCAAAAAACAAAAACCAATAATGCAAAGGCTAACAAGTCAATATTGCATATCATTAAGTGTTACTAGTTAATTGTACAACATCCCAAAGCATAAAAGTCAAGTATCTAAAGTTCAAAACATACAAAGTTAGATAAAAGTAAGTAATTTATAATCTAAACTACATCTAATATGAAACTGATACATGTCCATATTCTATAACACCATCATTACACAATATATAGTTTATTTAATTTGCACAAAATTTAATAAATCAAGTGACACACAACTTAAAAAAAAATTAAAACAAATAAAACAAATCCACAACCAAATCTAATAATTTAACAAATTTAGCATATTTCCGTAAATCATGAACTAGTTTAATATGTTTACTGATAGAAAGGACAGCTCAATATTAGCAAATTTAGCAAATTTTAATTCAAAATTAACAATTTTAACTCTAATTAATAATTTTAATTGAAAAATTAATACTTGTAACTCAAATATTATTACTTTTAACTCAAAAATTAACACTGTTAACCATTTTGAAATTAACAATTCTAACTCAAAAGTTAATACTTTTAACAAAAAATTAATAATTTTAACTAATATCAATAATTCTAACTGAGAATTTAACACTTCTAACTCAAATATTATTACTTCTAACTCAAAAATTAACATATCTAATCCAAATTGACAATTCTAACTAAATAATTCACACTTTTATCTCATAAATTAACACTTGTAAAGCTTCAATTAACTATGTTATTTGAAATTAACAATTGTCACTCAAAACATTAACACTTTTAACTCACAAATTAATGCTTTTAACCCAAACATTGCTTCAACATAATTAAGAACTAAAAAATCAATCTAACCAAACTCTCGCTATCAACATCATCAGCCAATTTACCAACACAAACAAACCAACACAATAACTAAATATACCAAAATTCTCATTATGTTAGAAAAAATAACATATATAAAAAATAAAAAACAACAACCTTTAATACCAATAAAGTCTCTATCAAGTAACAAAATCAAAAATCAAAACCAAAAATGTCAACTAATTTAACAACATAATTATCTAGATAATATAATTTGAAAAACTAAACTTAACTAACAAAATAACAATCAAAATCCCATGATTAAAAAAAATAGATCAACAAAAAAAAAAGCAATAAAGCAAAAAAAAAGAAAAAACAGAACAACAACAAAAAAAAAAGAAACACAACAGAAAAAAAAATAGATCAGTAAATAAAAAAAAAAAGGAAGAAAAACCCGCAAGAACCAAAGTGGTGAGGGAGAACCAGAGTGGCGGCAGCTTGGGGACAACGGCAGCGATGCAGATCTATGCGGCGGAGATGCTAGTGGCGATGATCCTGTGCGATGGACAGCAACAGCGCTCCATTTTTGTAGCTTCAAGAAGCGGCGACGGTGGTGGCAAGCTCCTCTCCGGCGGTGGTGTGCGGCTGTGGGTGGGGGTGGCTTGGGGGTGAGGAGGGTTAGGAGAAAAAGAAAGAAATTATTTGGGAAAGGAGAAAAGAAATGGAGGTGCAGGCTGCACGTTGATTTTGGCTAAGTTTTAAAATTTGCAATCAATTTTTCAGTCGCAAAATTGGACTCAAAATTCGTCGTAAATTTAGAATATTTGCGACCGATTTTTTTAAATAAAATTAATTATTTGAACTTCAAAAATCGGTCACAAATATTCTAATGCGACTAATTTTTCAAATAAAATTAATTATCTAAACTTTGAAAATCGAATGCAAAATCGGTTACAAAATCTAAATTTTGCGACCGAACTCTTATCATCGTGACTAAATGGAATCAGTCGCAAAATTTAAACTTGTAACCGATTTTTTTTTCATTTTTTCATTCCATATAAATAAAATTGGTCACAAATTTAAATTTTGCGACCGATTTTTAAAACATGACTTTCGAATCCCCTCACTCAAATCAGTCGCAAAATCAAGATTTTTGCAACCGAAAAAATCAGTCACAAAATCGGTCGTGAATCTGAAAGTTTCTAATAGGGATTTGCTTAAAATTTCCTGAGCTATATCTAGTCGAAGAGACTATACATATTATAGGCATCATAAGTCAAGATATTAAGTTTATCAAATTCTACGAGTAATGCTAGCAAAGTAAAACCAACAATCCCTTCCACTTCTTTCCAACAAGTCAAATGAAAATTACTTAAGTAAACTCGAATTTTAATCTTTTGAGGAAATTTGTTGACTAGATAATGTTGTTATTAAATTTTAAAGTTGATATTACTTTTTATAATTAAAAAAATTAAATTAATGTCAATTTCATATGATTAATGGACTAGATTATTTTTTACGATACAGAAATTACGATGATATTAATCTTTAGAATATTAAATTAATATTTTTTTATGATTAAAAAGTTAAATTGATATAAAACGGAATTTTCTCAAAATTATTGTCTTTTCCAGCTATCTAGGCACTACTGTGAAAGAATTGGCGTTTCTGGCATCATGTTTGGCCTTATACGGTTTTTCATGAAAGATTTGCTCCTTAGCAGTTCTTACTCTTACAGATATAAGAGCATTTATGGCGTAAATCAAGCGAACTAGCTAGGAGAACCAGCAATTGTCGTCTAGGATGAACCAGCAATTGCATTTTTGGCAAAACGGGGGTTAGATTCCTTGATTTTTGAGAGAAAAATGGGGTTCAGTTGAAGCATATTCGTTATATTTTTCTAGCACTGACTTGTACATCTACTTTAAACCATAATTAATGAGTTCAAGCTGAACATCACATGGGTCATGATGACAAATGAGTCTTGCCAGGAAGATCACTTTCCCAACAAACAAACATAGCTGCAAATGCAGCTTAAGATTGGTCACTTTCTCTGCAGCATTTGCATTTGTCTTCCGATCAGGGGAAATCCAGTTCCCAGTTGTAAAAATCCGCATCATGGGCAATTTACAAAGTGTGCAATTTCTGAGAGAATTCTATTCTCGATATATATATATATATATATATATATATATATATATATATAATTGATTTTACTTAATTTGTAGTGAAAATTTCGTTGTATATTGAATGAGACAAGGATGACAGATGATGCATGAGGAGATGATGTAATAAAGGCCCTCACTTTCAGTAATCATGACCTTGCAGGTACCACCATTTTGCCTTGACATTGCGAGTCAATGATTGCGTATATCTACTTTGATTGTCTTGGTCTTCTATCGAGGATTCAAAGCCCCAAAGGATCTGTCCCAGAGGAGGATCTAGTCCTCAGCTTGGGAACTAGCTAGTTATAATTCAACCCAAGTCATCGGTGGAACCAAATGTATGTGCAAAATCGTAAAAATGCTCTATTTACTAGCTTGAACTTCCATCATCTATAGAGACCATTCAATCACAAAGATAAATCTTACTTATCATGAACCACGGAGGATTAACTTTTTTATGCATGCGATGAAAAATGTACAATTTTTTTTGTTAAAAAATCATGCATCCATTAGAATTATTTAAGTTTTCATATCCTTTCTACAAGCTGAGTATCAATTTTATTAATTGTTTGAGATGTTGATTAGTTTGAATAAATTCTTTTCATCCCTTGATTATCTCATAACGCAAATTGTGATAGACTAGATTAAGACCCGCGCAAATATCTCATAGGGGTTATTTAAAAAATATAGTGGGAGTAATTATTTGTATTGGCTATATAATAGAAATAATGTAATATTTATTCAAGACAAACTAATAGTTTGATAAGATTTAAAAAAAAACCAAAAAAAAAGCATATTGGCTTTTGGGTTATTTGCAATATGATGAAAGCTTGTGTATGCATAATAATTAAACATGCTTCATTCTTTTAACGCCATATTTCTCCTTTCTCTTTTTTGCATCAGTCTATTTTTCTACACTCATTCCACTTTTTTTAATTGGGCTGCTTATTGGTGTTGTTTGTTTGTTTTTTTTTCCTCTTAAAGGTTCGAAGTAAGATTGGCTCTTCATCTGATGTAGATGTATGTTTTACTTCCATTGTTGCCTTTTTTGTCCCTTGGTAGATGATTTCTTCATTTGATGACGTTTCTAGTATTTAATGGTACCTCTTTTTGCTTGAGCTTTTTATAGGTCGTAGCTCTTCATCGGATGATATTTCTGTTGGTGAATGTAATTCTTTAATCATAATAAGGATGAATGTTAGAAATATTTGTTTACTTAATGTATAGACTATTATGCTTGGCAAATGTTTTTGTTTATTTTTCTAATTTTAGAATAATAAACGTGTGAATTGTATTTGCATTTTTGTTAGAATAATATGAGTATGTGATTGAAGAGGTTTTGCAATTTTGTATGGCATCTTAGAGTTATTCCCATCTTGTTGGCTCTTTAGCTCTGTTGCAGTTGTGCCAATAGTCTTTGAGCTTCATGATCAAAAATTGTAAATGTTGTTGGAGCTATGTTGTCAGAAGCTTTTAATTGCACCTTGAACCTGGAGTGAATAGAGTTAGAATTGTTAATTTAATTTGATTTAAAACATGATGTTATTCTTTTGTATTTTTACCTTGTTGGAATCTTGGATTGTTGCTGATATGATTTGCAAATGTCTTTGTCCCCTTCTTACTACAGTTTCTTCATGCAATTTTCACATCCAATATAGGTCCAACCAAATGTGTCATCAATTTCATTGACAGTAGCAAAGACTGTGAATATCTTTTCCTACTTTTTAATATTAAGTTAATTATGTAGATTTATATAATTTATGCATTGAAATAATGCTACATTAAAACATACCTGAGTATCTAATTCCCATTTCATGGCCATTATATCATGTAGAGATCTTCAATTTCTAAGCATCCTCTTTTTGGGGTTTGCATTGGCATATTCTTGACTTGGAATCTCCATTATTTCTTAGTCTTCTTCTTTGTTTCTATTAAAGATGTATGGTATAATGCATTTGTTGAATAAGAATATAAAAGATTTAAATTTTGACAAAAGCATTGTGTAAGAAATACTGCTTGTAAGTTCTGCAAATTCTTGAATGGCTAAGTTGATATACATCCTTGTACTTAAAGTTGAGCTAATCGAATACTTATCTAGATGTAATATTAAAGCTAAAATAGGGAAACCAACGTACTTGCATATCGAATACATTAAGTAAAATGACAGAAAGAGTTGATGTATTCCTTTGAATAACACCATCAATAATACAATTAGTGTAGAATTTAACACTACAAACAAGTTGTGAACATGGTATTATTTTTAAAAACTGAAGTAATCATTGACATGAGAAATCGTTTTTGGTCTATACTTTGAAGTAATAAATTAGTCAATGGTAGTCAGATAATACATTTAACTATACTGATCTATTGGTGAAAGTATTTTATTGTTATTTATTTTAGAATTTGTTTTTTAGTTTAAATATGATATGAAAGAAACATCACTATTACCCACAATCTTTATTGTCAACTTAAATTTCAGCCAAGATAGTCATATTTCAAAGTGCTCTTCCTCAACATTTAAGAAAGTTAAAATAGTTCTTGGACTTTTATCTTCTTTTTTTTTGGGTATACATATTATGATAACTCATCTCTGGTTGATTAGCTAACTTTATACTACTATCTAACTAAGTATAAACAAAGTTAACTAACTAAACTAACACTAATTAATGTTTGTCCACCAAAAGTAAAGCGGGTGTGCACTGTCGTTTTGGTTATAAATTTAATTTCCTAATGCAAATATAGATTTTAGAAATTAAATCCTTATAAGCTATCTTTACTTGACATGATTTCTTTTTTGGTGTCCTTTTTAGTTCATTAAAAAATAGAAAAGATTTATTTTAAACAAAAATTAATATAAACATTTGCTGGTTAATTGATATAGCATTGGACTCCACTATTTTTCATTGCTAAAAATCTTAATGTTGTATTTGAGAAATTGTTTTAATTGGTGAATGTGTATTTTTTATTTATTTATGTAAAGGAAGTTATATTTAAAATTGTTGTATGTGTTACTATTTTAAATATATATATATATATATATATAGACAAATATTTTTTTCCCTAACGTAAGCATATCTCTGAATCTGTTTACTAAGGTAGATATGACAGCAACAATCTTTGGGCCTTTTGTTTGAGTTATCAATGCTCTGTCAATTTAAGCAACTATACTTTTCCACATGGTAACTTTGACTATAACATTCCTGAAAATTGAATAAGTTTAATGAATAATGATATAATTTTCATTCTTTTTTTTTGTGAAATTATTTAGCGTAAAGGGATACGAAAATTTGCAATTTTGCTTTACTCTTTAAGCATCAAGTCCATTCTGCATATTGTTATTGGTTTTTTGTTGATATATACTTGTTCTTCATCTCCTAAAGCATGTAGTCTTCCAATGAGATCCGAAATAGGCAAGCAACAAAATATATCTGTTTGTGGTCAAGAATCATGATATAAGTATGAGAAGTTCTAAATTTGTAAAATAGATAAATGAAAAAGTTGTCCAAGATCAAATTATGATATTAAACTTAACATAACTATGTTAAAGATAAATTAAAATATTAAACACATACCTTTCAAGAAATTAAACTAAGTTCCAGAGCATTAAGCACTCCAACAAATTGCCCTGTACCGGAGTCCCAAAGAGGGTCCATGTAAATTTCCTAAAAATGATCGAAATGATAAAACATTTGATATGAAAACATGTAATACAAGCATGTTGAAGTCAATGCAAAAACATCTACTTTAACAAACTAATTATTGCAGAATCTGGGTACAAAACACAACCATCAACCAGCAAAAACAGTAACACGGACAAAACCAATGCTTTGGGTGATAAAGGATAAGAGCCATTCCTCCGCCCATTTGAATTATCATCAAATTCCTATTTCTTTTGTTGTCTCAGACACTTTCCCTGAATAACTGCTATCATGGAGTTGCTGGGAGCCACCAGAAAATGCAGACTCACCGGAAAATGTGGAGCTCACCATTGCTCACCCACTGGGAAGGGCTGAACCGCCTGGCCACCATCAGACTCATTGCCACTATGCCTCGCCGTCGCTGGGCATTGGGGGAGCGAAATGAGAGATAAAGATGAGAGATACAAATGAAAGAGATGCAGCAAAAATGTTACAGATGGAGAGAGATGCACAACACACAAGACGGCAGCAATAGCGATGACCCACAACGACTTCACGGCGCCCTTCATCTCTTATCCGGTTATCGGTGCCACCACACTTCTACTCCCACCGCCAACGATGAAGCACAATAGGACGACAGCAAAGTACAACCACCGTGGAATGCCCTGGATGCCCTCCTCTACAATGCCAATTGCAATCTTCACTCTACCCCATTTGGTACATGCTAATCATGAAGATGTACAACACTGTTTGGGATTTTGGGAAAGGAGTGAGAGTGTGGGACTAAGAATGAATTGGAAAAGGGAGAAGGGAGTCGTGCTAGGGTAGGGAGAAAAAGGGAAGGAGAAAAAAAGAGAAAAAAAAAAAGGTGACTAAATGAGGAGACACTAGGAAAGTTAAAAAGCTGATGTGGCACATTATAAAATAGCTACGTGTCATCTTATGAGCATGGCAATACCTTGTGCTCAGAAATTATATATTATAAATAGATGTGTTAGAAAATTTTATATCCATACACTTTATTCTCTAGATCTTTAATACATAATATTAGAACACCAATCCATAGTAGTGATAAACAGAAGCGTACCTGATTGTGTCATGATTGATAATGCTTGATCTTGTTTAAGATTTTCCTCCCTGTACCCTTGTCCTTAGGCAGTTATTTAGTGGGAAAAATTAGAGAAAATATAAGGATATGTCTCTGGATAATGTCTCTTTAATTTTCACAAATATTTTTGTAGAGTTAGAGAGGAGACCTAACACTTTTATATAGTTATCAAGCCCTCCCATTATGAGCTTAGGTAACAATGAGGCTAAAGCCTATTCGGCCTATATTTAACTGCCCAACTAGACTTATAATATAAGATGTCAAATCTTATATATTTTGTATCACATATTTGTTAGAATTAATTATTTATATACTATTCGATGAACCTATTTTTGTGAAAATAATATAAAGTAAATTTATTAGTATAAGTCAACACAAAATTTTTCTCACAAGAAGATCAACACCTAATTTAATTTCTAATATAATTGACAAAATTGTACAATTATTTTGAATTTCCTTTTCATATTGGAGGTAGGGTGGCGATGAATAATTAGAGACTAATGTACAGCCAAACGAGCACAGCTTGCATTGCATGTCCACGCCTTCATTTGTCTTAAATGCCGTTGCCTGTGAGTTGGATGTACCTAAAATATAAATCGTGCACGGCAGCGGTAGTTATTGAAGATGCTAAGGGAATAAGAAGACTGGGAAATAGTATTTAAAGGGACCAATTAGGTCTGGGTCGATGCCCAAATGAATTGTAACTTTTTTTATACATGTCACCATTTAGTTGCGATCATTTGTTCTTGCACTAGTGCAGCACTAATGACACAAATACTGATATTTAAAACACAAAATGGCCCCTTGACATAGACAAAGGAAAAGGCCTCCTCTTTTATAACCGCATAAAAAATATAAGGGGAAGAAAAACGAGTCTTCCCCAATCCAATATTGGGGTTGAGCATTTATTAGTTTTTGTTTTTCACCTAGAATGAAAGAATTCAGATTTCAGATTCATTGAATAATATTTAAAACATCATAAATCTTAAATCCTAAATCATCTTCAGGTGGTGTGTTTAAAAGTTATCTTAACTCAAAATCTCACTCGCATCAATAAATAGTCCTTAAATATTATTTCTTCTATCACGTTAGCTATTTATATAGATATTAAGGAAATTAAAATCAATAATTGATTATAAAGATGATTATTAAAATATTTTTATTTAATAACTAATTTATTATATTAGTATTTTATTGTTTATGTGTTTAGAATTGTATAAAGGATAAAATAGGAAAATTTATAATAAATATTTTATTAAAATATGAGAATGAGAGATAATATAAACTAAAATTTTTTATTCAAAGCGAAATTATTTTGAAGTGAAGAGAGTACTTATTTTGATTACAACTCATATTATTATAAGTGAAATTTTAAATTAATTTTTTTAAATTAATTATTAAGAAGATATAAAAATACTCTTAAAATATACTACAAAAGCTTTCGAGACAAAATGTATTGGAATTTTTACAAGCATTAAAGCATTGTAAAATTTAGGAAATAAGACACACTTTACTTTACATTAGTACATTTATTATCATATATATATATATATATATATATATATGTATATATATATATATATATATATATATATATATATATATGTATATTAGTACATTTGCTATTATTATTATTATTATTATTATTATTATTTTATGAAAAAAGGTTAGGTGGATTCAGCGTTGATCATTCTATTAGGGTTAACGCAAAGTTTTAGGGTTTAGAGAGTATTTATAGGAGACTTACAATATCACCTACTTAAAGGGTCATCATATCGGCAGCAGAAATCGAACTTGCGTCCTTTTGAAATACAAAATCACTCCTTATCAATTTTGTTAACTCTCATTAGCTTAGTACATTTATTATTATTATTATTATTGTTATTATTATTATTATTATTATTATTTATCTGAAGAGTTTCTTTTTCTACTGTATCTTTATTGATACTGATATTATTATGTGAGATTAAACATTCAGATATTGTCACGATTAAAATGTCCTCCTAATAAATTGTCTTTTCTAGAGTTTGAATCTTTCGAAAAGTTTGAGAATCTTGAAAAATCAAATACATAGGTACAATGGGCCAAATTTTGGATATTATGTTTCATAACCAACAAAATCTTTTAAAATTGATTTTTATCCAAACTAATTTTAACCTAAAACTAGTTTTTAAAAAACTAACTTTAAGTTGATTTTTTTTAATCCAAATTTTCTCCCCTTATCTATTATTTATCCTTTCCCTACAATTTGAAAAACAAATTAAACTAGTTTTTGAGTCAATTTCAAACTAAATATTGTTTAATTATAAATTAGTTCATTTTTATACAATTTAATATAATTGGTTCTATTTTATATTACGTTAAATTGGTTTTTTGAGTTGTTAAACAATCCCTTAATCTTTTGCACGGGGGAGTGTAGATATATATAGATTAGGATCAAGTTATACCTGTATAATTTTGAATAATTGCTACGCTGCTAAATAACCTTTTATTAATGTATATTTTTTTTACAGAACCCTCCGTTAAATTAGAAATTTATATTTTATATATTATCTCTATAAATTTTTATATTAATCTAAAAATGCTTGATATACTTTTTATATACATCATAATCAACAAAGTACATATATATTTAAAAATACATGAATAAGAGTTATTTAATTATATTCTTATGCATATTCAATTCATATCGAATATAAATCCATTTACTACAACTTTAAATAGTTTCTTCCAATCCTCTTCATTTATTTTCTTAACATCCAATAGTTTAGATTCACTCAGTTATTGCTTATATAACCTCATTTTCTTCCATCCCTCTTCCTCACCAAATCAGCAACATATCCAAACCCACCTCACCCCTCCAACACCAATGCCACAACAATCACAAGCATAGATGTAATTCTATGTTTGAGGGGGTGGCACAGTGTTTAAACTTTTGGAGAAATGTGTCTAAACTTTTGTAACTAAAATTTTAAATCATTCATGGTAGTGATAGTTATTGAAGATGCAAAGGATTTTTATTTTTTGGTTGAGGAGGTGGGATTTTGTGGGTGGGGGATGTGAGGGCATAAGGACTTTGCCTCTTTTCAGCGACTCAAAGTCGCACCCTCTTTGATGCGCCTATTTTAAGGCCACCCTGCATGACCACTAGACCAAGGCCTCGGGTGCCGATGCAAAGGAAATAAGAAGACTAGGAAATAATATTTAAAGGGACCAATTGGGTCTAAGTCGATATGTATCAATAAATTGTAACTTTTTTATACATGTCGCTAATTAGCTGCGATCATTTGTTCTTGCACTAGTGCAGCATTAATTTACAACACAAACTCTAATATTTAAAATACGAAATGGCCCCGACATAGGAAAAGGCCTCCTCTTTTAGAACCGCAAAAAAAAAAAAAAAAATTAGGAGTATGAGATTCTAAAATTAAGGACTATCCATGGATGTGAGTAAGATTTTAAATATTATTCAATAAGTCTAAATACCTTCATTCTAGCTGAAAAACAAATAGTCGTAAATGCTGAACCCCAATATCGGATTGGAGAAGAGAAAACAATCAATAGAAAGAGAGATGTTAGGGGTTATTTAAATATTAAATTAATTTTTTAACAATATCATTGCCAGTTGAATAATTCAAAACCAATGGTCAAAATTCAATTTTTTGATACTATGGCCTTTTCAAAATAAAGTAAATAATTTAATTTCTTAAACTATTTTAAATCGATCTTAAGGATAAAAATAAGAATTCAAAAGACTACTCAAATGAATATTTCCTTCTTTTTAATTTAATGAATATTTCTATTTCTAGCTACTCTAACCTATGATAATTTTTAGATTGTCTTATTTTATAAAATGAAATTCCTTTTGATAATATAAAACTATATATTAGTTAATGGATGATCAGGTCAAACATAGTATTAACATTACTAGAAATTGCTCATTGTATTGAAATGAAGGTAATAAAAGAGATACAAAACTCTCATACTACACTCCCTAACACCTAATTAAAGAAACTAAGAAAAATATAAAAAAAGAAAAGAACCTGAATAATAGAATGAATTTAATTGGGATGCACTGACAGTATAAATTTTTTTTACACTATTATCTAATCAAAACCTTCTATTTGCATGGCCATTCAAGTAGTAAGTGATTATGTTAAAAAATTTTACTGATGTGGCAATATATGATTGGATATCTGTGTAAAAGTTTTTTACACTGACAGTGCATTCAAATTATATCATAATAGAAAAGCCATACTTTCTTTTCTATCTCCCCCAGCTTTTCACAACTCCCTCTCCAAAATTACAATTATTTATTATAATAAAAAAAGAATCAACTTATGATTTTCTCTTTACAATAAATTCTTATCTACTCCTCTTTTAAATCTTTTTCAAATCTATAAATCTTTACCAGAATATGTTAATTCCATTTATATTCTTATCCACTGGTGCTATCTTTATTACGTATATAGTAAGAATATTTATCTATTAAACATGAAAGAAATATATTCTCACTAGTGACACTCATAAACAAAACTTATTAAAATAGATTAGGAAAATATCATGTTGAGTAGATACTTAAAATAATTAATGCACAAATATATGGTAAAAATAATATATTTTCACAACTTGTGAGTAATGATTCAAAAATTTGTTTAACAAGTAGTTAGTTCCATATACTTAACAAATTCATTTTAATTTTTTTATTGAAAAATGAATACATAAAATATTTTAATATTAACTATAGTTCCAAAATAAAATAATTATCAATAAATAAGACATTAACGTCAATTATCAAGATGTTAGTTTTCATTGTCACTGTAAAAGGTATGATCAATTGATAGTATAATTTTTTTTATACAAATAATTTACTAAAATTAAACTCAATTATTAAAACAAGAATTAAAATTAAAGAATTTAATTTCAATATATAGTTAATGTACAATTTTTCTTTTTTAATTATTATCAATTATATAATATCATATCATAAAAATATTTGATTATCCAATAATGCATATAACAACATATAATTAATCAATAATACAAAAATCTTTACACATTCAAGTTACCAAAACTAGACTCTAAATCAAAATCAAGAATATCTATGTTACTCCAAACTTAGACCGCGGCAAACAAGCTTCAAATAAGTGATTTGGGCAAATCCATCCTATGACCTTGTTTGTAGGGACTGTCCATGGGTTGGGTTCGGGAGGGTTTGGGGTGTTTTTTTACCCAACCCGCTTATTACAATAGTGGATTGGGTTTTGCTGAGTTGAGTAAATTTTATCTTTCAAATTTCAATTCATCCCAACCCAATCCATTCATTTATAGATAGATTAGGTTGGGTCAAAATTATATATGGATATGATATACATTAAGGAAATATTATCTATTATAACAAATTAAAATATATAATTGAATATAATAAGTTTAGATATATATATATATATATACCATCAGTTCTTATATGAATATCAAATATTTTAACTTGCACGACAATTACATATAAGTCTCAACATACATAAATCTAAGAAAATATCCACAAGTCCTAAAAGCTTTCAAGAAGCATATGTGAGTTTTAATAGTTTTCAAGAAGGCAAACATCAGCCCTAAAAATATAAAAATCTACATGAATTAGTTGAAATCCCTATCAAAACAAAAGCAATACTTTAAAAGCTTAAAGTCAAAAAGTAAAACTAATATATTATACCGTATATCATGAGTCACGAAAGCATTAACATTGTATTATCATGGTCTATTTTTTCTAAAATAATTCTTTAAGCCTAATAAGAAAAGTTCATTGTATTGCACGTATTTTATACAAATTTGAGACAACTAGGGTGTAAGTTGGTTCAGATCTACCCGTTGAACATGAAAAATTGAAACAAACCAATTTAATTGGTTCTAATCATCGATTCCAATTGATAGATTCCAATTACACCTAATCACGATTGGTTTGGACATTGAGTATTATAATTCTAAATCTGATGATCCGATACCTGAACCAATGACCTAATCTCATTTTTTTTAAAAATTGTTTTACACCCTTGCTTAATTATAACATGAATTATATTATGTTGTTATTGTTAATTATGTTATTGACCAATGATCTATATGTGGTTAATAAGCCATACTTTGCTAATTGTTGTGATGAAATTTGGCTATATCTGTGTGGTTAATAAGCCGTAATTTGATTATGTATGTTATTGACTAAAAAATTGTGGATAAAGTTAAGGAAATTTGTGTCAAATTGAAATCTATGATGTTTTGTGGTATTTTCTTAAAATCTGTTTTTTGACTTTTTTTTTTTGGGAGAAAAAGCATGTGACTTGGCTACTCAAATTGAACCAACTCGAATTTAGTTAGTTTTGTTTGGTTCAAATTTGGTCAAATTTTTTGTTAAACTTGGACCAAACAAAACCAATCAAAATTGATTAGTTTGAATTTATTTTTCACCCAAACATGAACCGAACTGGCCCAACTACACCCTAGAAACAACTAGAAAAAAAATAGATGGGTTGGAATAGGTTGTGTAGGTTGAAATTTTTTTAACTCACAATCAAATTCATATCTCATGAGTTAAAGATTTTTCAATCAAACTCGTGAATTGACCTAGCTAGATAAACATCCTTACTTGTTTGGCAGGCTAGCTAGGCGGGCCGAAACGAAGTGATCGAGTGGAAACAAACCCATGAAATGGTAATTCTACAATATGCTATCATTATGATGTGATTCAATTTTTTTAAGTTTAATTTTGATATATTATTAGTATTAGTGTAAGATTCTTTTACGCTGATAATGCATCAAGCTTAAGCTTTTTCTTTTCCCACACTTTTTCTTTTTAAAAATTTACTATTGCTCTCTCTGTAAGTTAAGGTATATATTAATGATTATCAAAAAATAATCATCAATAATAAGATATATGTTAATGATTATTAAATGCTTCTCAAATTTATTATATAAAAAAAAACATAGATATAGATATAGATATAGTCAATTGTTTCTTTTGGAATTTCATAAAAAATCAAGATTCTTTCATTATTAAGGTTTTTATCTGATGTGATCAAGATTCTTTCATTAATGTGATAAATGAGGTTATTAACTGCAGATAAGTATTATTGATAGGGAAAAAAAAGAAAAAAATTAAAAAGTCTAGCCCATTTAATAAGTTTACGAGATTTGATAATTAATTTTTCAAACTTTTTTTACTCATGAGTTATATAAGGACGATGACAGTAATGTAGAATTTAATTTTGATTCACGATTAATTTTTTTATACCGTAAATTCAATTTTACATTAACATGTCATTGACAGTGAGTAATGCTTATCGTAATTATCTTTGAAATTATACATATATTAATATATGAATAATTGATAGTATAAAAAACTTTACCTAACATGATATGTAAAATTTGAATTCACAACAAAAGCTGATCTTTTATGGGAATTTAACAAGAGTAAATATATATTACACCCAAGAATTTATCAAAATTTATATATGATGGTTAAAGAAGCGAAAGTAGCGTGAGCCACTCATCTTTTCAAAGATAAAACACAATGTTAAATCATTCAAGTAAAAATTATGGCACAAAATTTATGAGTATTTATATTTTGTATGGGGTAAAAAATGGGGAGTAAAATTTTAAAAACTAATGTGAAAATTGCGAGAATTGTTGTGGTAAATGATAATGATATCATCTATTAGAGATCAAAATGAGTGGGAAATTCATGTATATGATTGAGGAATTGAAATAACAATATTTTTCACTTATTATTTTAGTCATCCTAATTTCCCATTAATCAATGTAAAATACCCACTATTATCACATGCGCTCCTCTGTATCGATGGACAGTGTACGAATATTATTATTCTACGATGGGTTGGGCCGTTGGGTACTCATGGTTCATGCTTAGGAAACTTAAGAACTCCAAGACTAGGAGGAGTAGTCAGTTTTTATGGACCGAAAAAAAGGAGTAAGTTTTTAGTGCAACTCATGCACTAAACGACACGGAGAAATCGCCATGAAGAAAGTCTTTATTGGCACTAGCAGTGAACAACGCTTGCGTCGCATCTTTGGAGTGTAAGGCCTACTTAAGCCACGTAGGTAACGTTTCACTCAGCTGAATGCACTCAAACCCAGCCTTATGCAATTAATAAGCAAACCCTTTCTTCTTCTCCGTCACCTTTCACTCACTCTCTCATTCTTTGGATTCTCAACTACAAAAAATTGCGCACTTTTTATTCGTCCTTAATTTCTCATCATATCCAGCCGTAAGTAAAGATATTCTAACTTGATTTATGAGCAAGTAGGGTTTTAAGATGAACATAGGTCATTCCTTTTCAGCTCAATTAGACGTTTTTCCTCATAATATTTGATTCTTAGTGCGTTTGCTATAGATGTTGTTTTCTATGCGGTTGTTTTGAATAATTAATTACATGATTTTTGGTGTTAGGTATAATTCGGTTTTGTAGGATATAAGATTGTGTGCAGCTATGGCTATGAGTGATGATGAAGGGATGCGCGACAGCCAGATGGGAGTGGATCATCAAGATGAGGTCTACCAGGTAAATGGAATTTTTTGAATTCACATAACTAACAATTCAATGGGCTATGGTTTGGATATGCATGCTCAGCATTTTATTGTAACAAAATCCCTAAAATCAAGTGATCTAGTTGTTATGGAGAGAGAAAAAAAAAAAAGATTTTGAACTAGCTTATATATCGCCTTATCCCACTTAATTCTTATCGCTAAGAATCACAAGTGATCCTCCTTCTTGTTATTCCCCCCTCCCCCCACGCACTCTTTTTCATCTTCTTTTTTTTTTTTTTTTCTGAGTTTTGCAGCTTGGCTGGATCAATCTTGTAAAATATGGACATCTCCACTGCCTTGACCTTAAACTCGGTTGAGTTTGTTGTGTATAATTTTACTATCAAACCCTAGAGACCAAAATAAATTTTTTCCTGTTTTTCATTTTTTTTAAAACTTTATCTTAATGAATTTGCTGATCAGAACGGTCATCGAATTGCCAGCTTGATCAGATAGATTTCCAATCTAGTTTCACAGCTATGGACTGGATTACAATTTGGTAAACTAAGTTCATCCGTAAATTAATTTTGATCTTTAACCAAGGTATCTATCTCTATAAGCATTACCCTGGTAGGTAGTAACAGGCAAATCCCTAATATTTGAAGCTTCATTTTTTAAATGCAGCTGACTCAATACTATACTCAACTCTGATAATGACATACTAATCCCTGATATTTGAACTTTGGTCATTTTTTACGAAGAGTGCAACTCATTTAACCCTATACTTAATCCTTATTGGTTATTTGTATGATAAGTTTAGGCAATATACTGATTTTTTCGTTTCCTTGAATTGTCAGAATGATACCTCACAAAACAGTAACGGCAGTGGATCCCCCGCAATATTGTCTCCTGATCATTCCGCAAATGCTAATTACGTATCAGATTGCAGTTCCACAAACGCAGTCATGGGTTCTGGACTCGGCATGCATCGAGCAAGCGACCTTCTCTTTGTAGTCTCAATGTATGCTGAGCCAACCAAGACAAAGATCATTGACCTTGCTCATTCGGCTATGGATGAGTTGTCGAAGATAGGCGTTGCAGGGAAGCCCCTATGGATTCCCCAGAAAGACGAGAAGTACGAGACTCTCAATGATATTGAATACTTAAGACAATATGGCGAGGTTGATGAAACGCTAAGGGAGATTGTGAAGTTGGTTGAGGTTAGAGAGACTCAGAACTTACCAAGCTTTGGCTCATATCGAAGTGAATGTCCATCATCAAGTGCAACTCCGAGAGCAGCTCTACAAACTGAAGCTTCACGAGATATGGCATATATTAAAATGAGTCCAGTCAACCTTGTTGAATTGCTTATGGATATGGTAGGTTATTTATTCATAGACTTTTAGTAGATGTCTCATGTCAAAAGAAAAAAAAAAAAAAGGTTTTTAGTCTATACATAGTTAAATACCTCATCTATTGTATTAAAAATATAGCGAAAATAAAAATAATAATAATAATCCACAAAGTTGATGTTGAACTATGAAAAAGTGAATGTTTGAATTTTCGTATGTAATCCTAAAATCATGATTTGAATAAAAGTTATAAGAGAGTAAATGTTGCTCAAAAGTGAAAAACAATAATAATCGACAAAGTTGATGTTGAACTATTTCATTTGTAACTCTTAAATCATGATTTGAGAAAAAGGTTATAATTAAGAGAGTAGCTTTTGCCCAATCTATAGTTGATGGCTTTACAAGCAGAAAACAAAATATGTTATAAAATAGAGTGCAACATTTTTCTTACTTTTGAAATCACATAAGATTCCTTCGTCGCCTCTATCTATAAGTACTGCCCTGTACAGTGACCATGAATATGTTTCTCTCTATTGGGGTCTAAATTTTTTTATGGTTTTTCTGTCAGAATCAATGGTCGAGAGCATTTGACAATCTTGTCTCAAGAACAAAGATCCTAGGAACCTTGTCAGATGGAGCGGAAGAAAGCTATGATGGGAAACTGCACGTGGTAAGTTCAGCATGTTACCTTTTCTTGTAAGCTGTAATTAAGTACTATGTTTAATGCTTTAATGGAAGCACTTTCTTTTGTGAAAAAGAGCAAACGTCCCGCGGACTTGAGTTCTTAATTCATTATCATGAACTTTTGGGTTGCTATGTGTCATAAATCACAATTAATTTTTTCATGGCATAAAAAGATTTAGTATATAGCGAGATTTACTATTCCAAATCTATTGGAATTTGTAAATATTACTTCTCTGATTGAAATTAACTATGAATCCAATTAGTCCTCTCTGAACAAATCTCTAGACATATGAATGGCGTCGTAAATGATAGCAATGTTGAAAGAGAAATGATCTAGTTTCCTTATATTCTCCTCAATAGCAACTTCTTTTTTCCCCCCTCAAATTTGAGTTAAAATGACAAAAATAAACTTCAAAGAAAAAAATGATCACTTTATATACTCTGTTTCATTTTTTAAAAAAATTTAACTCCCCAATAAAATGACAACTTTGTTCTATTTTTTATTAATCGTTTAAACACGAAACAAAAATTTAGCTATTTTTAATTTATTTTCTTCCATTTCTAACTCATTCTCACTTTATTCTGTTTAGTTCTATTAATGAAAAAATATATTATTGTAATTTTATTAAATTATTCAAACTGTAGAGATATCGATCTCGTATATAGTATAAGTATCTTTTCCCCCAGTTGAAATAGGTTGAGTACACTTTCAATTAACTATATGCATGGGCAATTAAGTTTTCCTATCACTATCATAAGTATAGCTTTTACTCTGAAGAGACAAACAAACGAAGTGATTTTGATAAAAAGTGAATAAATAATCAGAACTGTTCTTTTACCTCATGATTATTGGATTGCTTTGTGCATATCATGTGAGGGAGGTGAGAAATAAATAAAATAAACATTTAAGAAAGAAGAAAAATTGTGACTATTTTTTAACATATAAATCTTATAGTGTCTGACATTAATGTTGAATTAAGGTGTTGAAATAACACATTTCATAAATAAAGTGGGAAGTAAATGTGGACACGGATGTCAATAGAAGTACTTATGATGTCTGGCTATAAGTAAGTTTTAAATTGGGAGTTAGACATCAAATAGTTGACTCCTCCGTTCATCATAGGCGTAGTCTGGGGTATTGCTGTAGTAGCTACTTAAGATATACATCAAACTCTATATTGCTTCTGTTTATTGGTTTCAACCTTCAAGTATTGTTAAAGTTCTTCTGATTCGCATAAATTTTTTACATTGCATCATATATAAGTTTATAATCTGTATGCATCCAGGATTATACCATTTGTAAGCAAATTTCGGCTACATATTTATGTCAATAAATGCAGCTTGTCATTGGAATTCCATTTCAGAAATAAGTAATAAATGTTCTCATTTTTCATATCCTTTTTCTTCTCGTAGATGAGCGCAGAATTCCATTTGCCCACACCATTTGTGCCAGCTAGGGAGTGCTACTTTGCGAGGTACTGCAAGCATTTGCCTAACGACATGTGGGGCGTCGTGGATGTATCATTGGAGAAGTGTTTTCCTTCTCTAGCAAGCAATTTTAGAAGAAGACCATCAGGCTGTTTGATTGTAGAAATGCCAAATGGATACTCCAAGGTTTTTTTTTTTTTGTTTTTAGCACACAGTGCCTATTCTTGATTGCATGAAGTTAATTTTCTACTTAATTGGTTCATTTTTTCGCAAGCCAAAGTTTGTGTAGTTCTGATTTGGTTTACATCGTTATCTTAAGGTTATATGGGTGGAGCATGTGGAAGCAGACCATAGCCAACTGAACAATCATTTCCGGCCACTAGTCACCACGGGTTTGGCCTTTGGTGCAACGCGTTGGCTTACTTCTATAGTTAGGCACAGTGAGTGGTCTGAAATTGTGAAAGCAACAACAACGCCGCTTTATGCAGATGATGGGGGTACATCTACTACACTTTCTTCTTTAAATTTATCTAATGGGAAAAACCTTTTAATAAGTGAAGTAAGGGGACATCGAGGTTACTATGACCTTCACTTCACCCTTGTTTGCTTTGTTCGTTTTTGTTTTAAAATTAGTGAAAGTGGTCTTATCTATTTGTTTTAGTCTATTGAAATCACTTGTGAAATTTTTAATGTTTAATTGATTTAAGTGGTTCAACGTTTACTTCTGTTAAGTAAGGTATCGAATTCGATTTTAAGAACAGGTATATAACATTTTTGGCTGCTTCACTTATGCTTCTTTCTTTTGATTTGAACAGTTTTTATCCCACAAACTGGGAGGACGAGTTTCCTGAATCTGGCAGATAGAATGATGAGAAGCTTTTGTGCTGATATCAATGCTGGAAATTCATGGATGCAAATATCTTCAGGTCCCGGTTCTGCAGATGTGAGGGTGATGATCAAGACTAATGTGGAGGATCCTGGGAGGCCTCGTGCTACAACCGTGGTTTTCAGCACTTCTCTTTGGCTTAAAGTCTCCCCATCTCGATTGTTCAACTTCCTTCGTCACGACGATTCCAGAAACAAGGTATGCTCAATATTGCCAAAAATGATTTTGTTAGTTATTGCGGGTCACCGTTAATCTGTCATTTGTGATGAAAATGGGTTGCATGCACAGCCTCTATTTTATTTGGGGTCAGGTACATTATTTGGTGGGAGGGGGTGCCAAAAATGTTATGTGAAGCAAAGATAGATAGAATGTGAATCGATACAGTGTTTAAGAAATATTATGTACTTATAACATAACTCAGAAGTATTATTGGTGCAACATTTAGTCCATGAGTTTAGATAAAATGAATGCATGATTAACTAACAAGTTCCTATATAAAATCAATATTTTTCAAGAATTTTTATTTTTTATTCTCTTTTTTTATTTATAAAATTAAAAGATGGTTGTTATAAAAGATAAATATATACCAATATTTGATTGATTGATTTAGCATTTATTTTCTTTAAATAAAGTCTCGAATTTAAGTATGGTGTAAAAAAAAATACGAAGTATGGTATTATTGAAATCCTTTGCACATTGTTTATATATTCTTTTCTGTCCTTTTAATAGAACAAACTTAGTAACTTGTTTTCTTTTAATTGACGATACCCTTTCTCTTCATTAATTGTTTTTAAAATGAGTTATCATTTAATTGAACAAACAAACCAAGAAAAAAAAAAAGGAGACAAATAGTTTAAATCCAGTATGTTGTTATTAACGTGACGTAAATACTACATATAATTTAACAGTATTAATAAAATCAAGCACGGTTTTGATTTTGAATGCTAATTCTGCTTCTTTTCAACAAGACCAATTAATTATCATCATGGCATACGTAAAGCTTGATGTAGTACTATATCTTTTAAAATGTTTACTTTCTTTGCTTTTGTTGAACAATTATTATAGTGGGATTTGCTTTCACGTAAACTCACTATTCGAGAGTTCGCATACATGACTAAAGGCAAAAATCCAGGGAATCGTGTTTCCTTAATGCGAGCTATGGTAAGCTTCTTCTCATATCTCTTTCTATTTTTTTCAGTTTTTCTTCAACATATCCAATTAAATCCTAAACTTCCGTTTATTTGCAAATTCTTATTATTAGACTTCTGAGGACAAGCTTGACATCTTTTATCTTCAAGAGAGTTACACAGACTCAACAAATTCCTATGTGATTTATGCTCCACTAGACGAGTTTGCTTTGTCAGCACTTGCAAATGGTGCAAACCCGGACAAGGTAATGATCCTGCCATCAGGTTTTGCTATACTTCCTGGAGGGTTCCCTGATGATGATGATGATGATGACTATGTTGAAGATGGTAGTGGCACTGGAAGCCTTCTAACCATTGCATTCCACATCATTGAAAGTCACAACATTAGGCCATTTATCCCTCCTGAATCAGTTGTGACCATCAAAAGGATTATTGCTGACACCGTCACCAATATAAAGGACGCAGTGTTTTATAATAATCTAACCAACAATTGGGAGGAAGATTGAAATTTCAAGGCTCCTAAATGGCTTAGCAGCTCCAGGTGTTGGATGTGGCAAAATATAATGTAGAGTATTGTGGACTACATTCTGCTTCATGTTCTTTGTCCTTATTCCCTGCTGAAAGCAGTTAGAATTGATTTGAACTGGAACTTGGTATATTTATTTAGAGTCTTACAACTGTTGAGATCACCGCATTTTACTATTTAGTTTGAAATTTGAAATGAAATGGAGTTGTTGCGCTGCCCATATATTTTCCTTTTAAAGATGAGTATTGATAGCTTAATGAATTATTGGTAATTTACTAAAATTAAGTATCAGCAACAAGAATAAATGTTGATTTAGTTTGGTCTAATTCACAGTGGTATGATTTGGTCTGCTCTAATCTGGCCTGATTTGGTCCGCTCCAATTCAATCTATCTAGTTTGATATGTGCATATCAATCTATTAGTATATAGATAGAAAAGTTATGGCTTTTAACTATTTAAATTTAAGTCTAAATGTTTGTTTGTACAAAATATTATTTAATACTCTCTAGGGATGATCTTGATGAATCTGAAACTTCAAACTAAACTAATAGTTTGAATTGTACGAGTGGTCAGATCTAAAATTAATTCAAATCAATTACAATCTATTTTAAAATATAACAAGATTACAAGCAGCAGTAACTTGTACATACTCTGATCCTATCCGATACGGTCTAATCTAGTTTCATTTGGCCTTCATTTTCGGTTCAATGAAGACTTTTGTTGTGTAATAAATAAAGCAGGGGACTGTGGTGTGGGTCAGGGGAACGGGGAAACGGGAAACCTAGTCAAATGTACGTAAAACAAATCAGTAACCTTACATAAATACTCACTCATTTTAACTGCTCAAAATTAATTAACATTATTAGTTCTTTTTTTTTTTTTTTTTTTGGGGGTCAACGGACTTTTAGCTCTTAACAGATGGCAACTGAATAATAACAATTCAAATGCAAAACTTTAGAATGTTGAGAAGGAAAATTTTAGAGTGAAACGTCAGCTAGAAGAGGGAGAAAAAAAGAGAAAAAACTATTTGCATCAAGAGCCAACCATCGCATCAAGCCAATAAGCCTAGCCAACTGCACCAAATGGAACTTAACCACAGCAGAATGATATCTCTATTTTATACTACCACGAGTTTTTAAAACTGAGAAGGGAGGAAAAAAAAACTGAAGAATTTTGGCGTAAGTAAACAAGAAAACTATAACAAGAAAAACTGAGAAGGAAGACAAAAACCTGAGCTACAAAAAGAAAATTAATGCATAGAAATTAAATAATTTGATGAGCTCTTTCTACAGCTTTGGAGTTTTGACGATCCAAATCTTAAGTTGTCTTTGCCGCCAGCCTTGATTTCCTTGTAGAGCTGATAACAGACCTAAAAGCACTTCTCAAACATAACTCTGTTTAATTCTCAAAGACTTAGACTCGTAGCCAAAATCAATAAATTAATGCATTTTGAACAATTAAACATGCTGGAAGAACATTGAAGTGAAGAAAATGCGAACACTAGGATAAAATCATTGACACTTAGTTTCACAAATGGTGTTATGACTGAAAACTTCGATTCAAACTTGAAGTAGAAAGATTGGTAACGGAATAAGAGCTACTGGTTATGCCGTACAGCTTCAGTACAGCTGCTATGAGTTGAGTATCTCAATTATAGGAAAGTACGTTGCTATCGTTAAATCAAGTAAATATAAATATATAAGATCTAGCAAAAATGTATTATTCTTGAGGAATTGGATAAAAAGGAACAATGTTATGTTATGTGGTAGTCAACCAGTGAACAGTATATTAATCTGCCAAAGAGCTTGATATTATTTTCGTTTAAGAACAACCTGATTACATAAACAGAACAGAAATATGTAAAGGCAAGGGCTTTTTATGGTCTTCTTCTCCTATCCAAGAAGAAGAGATTTCGACTGCTCTCACTTGTTGTCACTTGCTTTGCCGAGGCAAAGTTTGGAATTGGCAAAGCAACGGAGTTTAGAGTAAATCATGAAGCCTGTGACAGAAACTATCAACACAAGAGGACTCTAAATTGTCACTTAGTAAGAAGTTCCTAACTTTGGTATGATTTTCCCTGACTTCTCTGCCAATTTCAATCTCGTCATCCATCACAATTTTCACAGCTTTGCACACACTTTCCTTTGTGAACAAGCCATCTTCTTCACCTTTCTCCACTTCCACCCCAACCTTTAACTTTCCACCCATCATTCGCGCATTCATGATATGATCAGAACCTAGGCGAGGTAAAAACACCAACTGACACTTATGAATAAGTCCCTCAGTCACAGAAGCAGCACCACAGTGTGTTACAAAGCAACCAACAGAAGGGTGTCCCAAAATCAATTGCTGCTGCACCCATCCCCCATATGCAACCCCTCTTCCTTGAACCCTTTCACAGAACCCTTCTGGCAGTGCTTCTTCAATAGACTCAAATCCAATAGGGGGCTTAAGTGCTGCAAGAAATGGAAAACCTGATAGCTCAAGACCAAGCAACAACTCTTGGAATTCATTTTGCGGCAAAGGGCTTTCACTTCCATAAGCACAATAAACCACAGAACCAGCCTTGAATCCCCCAAGCCATGCAGTCCATTTTTCCTCTAAAGTAGAGTTGGTTGGCTCAGGTAAAAGAGGCCCTGAAAGCAAAACAGGCTTCTCATATTTTGTTTCAAGGAAATCCACATACGGCCCCTCAATTTCCCTGCAACCTTTGAACCCAATTGCATCTGCCAAACGTGCACCGGTGTTGAAGCGATCAACCAAAAGAACACCGCTGCCAAACACCAGTTTCTTTGATTCAACCATGAATCGAACTTCATGCGCATGAAGCTTGATGGATAAATCGGGAAACCCCGGAGGCGGTTTCATGAGATCATCTTCAGTTAAGTCTCTTCCTTGGTGCTGTCTCACTCGGGTTGCAAGGTAAGCAACTGTGGCTGGATTACCTATCAAGTATTGGACACACTTGATGCCAAGGCTTCGTGTCAAGTTTGGTAGCCAATATTGGAAATCAAAGAAAACAATTTGTGGCCTTAGCTCCTTGAGGAGAAGTTCTATGTCCTTGTGTGTGAGATCCATGGCTGTGGCAATGTGTGTGTATAATGAGAAGGGCACATCTGAAGTGGTTTCTGCATGGAGGGGAAGGCCATCAACGTGAGGAACATTGATGGGGACAAATGTTATGAGATGTGGGTGAAGGTTGAGGTGTTGTAGCTTGGACTGTGTTCTTTTGGGGATGAAGAAGGAGATTCTGTGACCTCTCTTTGCAAGCTTGTTGGAGAGGTGAAGAAATGGGATGAGGTGTCCCATGGCAAACCATGGAAACATTGCTATGTGCATAGGAGGAGCTGCATCCATGGCGGAAAAGGAACTGAAATTCATATTGCAGTAAGTGAACTGAAAACGCTTATGTGATATTTGCAGTGAAGTGTATCTATCTGCTTATCAAATTTGAAGTACGAAGGCAGCATAACAACTTCGTACTTTACGGTTCATGCCAATGTTGCTTTAGAATGTTACGTTGTGCATTGGAGTTTGATTTACACGGTTAAGGGAAAAAAACAAAAAATTCCCCAGGTACAAACGTAATGCACACTGGTCAACAGGGACATGTGACTCTTCAAGTGAAGAAAAAATTTGAAGTTTGTGTCTCTTTTACTTGGCAGAGGAGACTCTTACGTTAATGCAGATTTAATATAGGTATATTTATAATAAGAGTCTTGTTTAATTTTGGGTAATATATTTTTATATGTCAATTAATTATGGATGATTTATGTATAAATGTGTGGAAATTTACCTCATACTTAAAGAAATGAAAAAGTATAATAATAAATGATAATATTATCAACTCAATTCTTTAATTACGTATACATATTTCTTACTTATTTATACATAAATAACTCATGGCGGATTGGCATCTAAAAATACACACATAAATAATATTTTTCTTATAATTAAATTGAGTTCTATCGCTTTTATTCGAAGCACACTCATTTTTCATTTTTTACGATCCGTGGACTTTTCTATGAATTTATTAAATATAAGGAGATGTATCAGCCGTCACGATGCGGTGAACAGTGTAGTGTCATTGTCTTTGTTTATTATAAGAACAAATTAGTTGTGATGTCATTCTGGATGTGTTGTTTATATTAATTAGTTTAATTTTAATCTATTATTAATATAAAGTTATTTATATTATTATTTAATCATTTAAAGTAAAACCTTCACATGGATTTTTAAAATTATAAGAATTGATTAAAATAATATTTAACATTTAAAAATCATCATTTTGATGGTTGATATTGTAATTTGTTGGTTAAATAAATTATTACATTAGCAGACGTTAAGTGTCAGTTTGCACACTTATATGGTAATATGATATTTATTATTTATCAAAACAAGTAGTTGCTAACACAAATAAAATTGGGTCAAATTAATTTTTGCATTTCGCACTTATCTTATATTTTGTGTGTCTGATTCTTAATCCCCCCCTTCATCCAAGCTCCATAGCCATTAGTCACTTGCAAGAATTCCCATCCACTTCAATTTCTCTTCCCCTTTATCCTAATTCCATAGTCATTATTTCATTTTCAAAATTCTTAAACTTTCAAACTCTTTCTTTTTCCTCCAAGTTACATAGACTTTAACTACAAAAATTCCTAACATAACATGATCATTGCATCGTATCCCCAATTTGCATTGCATTCTTACGTGCTCTCTAAGAGCAAATGAATCTTCTTGCTCTGTATCATTCAGTTTTTGCCACATCATTATTATTGTGGGCCAGCTATGTTTCTTTTTAAATTAAATTTTAAAAAACTACTAAAACAACTAATTATAGTTAAGTAAAATTTTACCCAATCCTCATATATTTTTATCCTAATCCCAAATCCCGCTCTTTTATCTCCTCTCGGAAAATCAAATCAATCTCTCCCTCAATCTCTCCGTAAGTTGGCGAAGAATTGCAGCATAAGGCTTTTACAGCATAAAGCTTTTCAATTTTGCCTCTTTCTCTTGCTGGTAACAAGGCATCATTTTTCATGTAAAGATTGTAAGGAATATTAATATTGGGCATAAGACTTTCGCCGTAACTGTATTCAACATTATTTGAATAAATTTTCCCCAAGTCATGAATAGCAGTTTAGGACGGAACACCCTTCTCCCAAGCCATGTTTGGCGCAGAAAGGATAGCCCACAGCTCAGAGAGAAGGCAGTACCCATACACACTACCACAAGCAGCTTTGTCTCCCCGTAAAGGACTAACCCATCAACATTGAATTTTGTTCAACACTCAAATTTTCAACAGCAGCACATGTGATATGTGAGGGTCTCCTTTTCAGGAGAATAAAGGATTATGATATAATTTTAGGGTTAAAATTTAACCAGTTAATTTATTTTAAAAATTTTAAAAAAATTAATTTAAAAAGGAACATAGCTGGCCTGTAATAATAGTGTGGCAAAAATAGAAGGTATACAGCCAGGAGATTCATTTGCTCTAAGAGCACGTAAGAAAATCTCTTGTAGCAAGTCACAACAATAACAATGAAGTAATAGCATAACAAGTTAGCAACGATAGTAACAAGAAAATGAGGAAAATAAAAAACAACAAAAGAAAAGAACGCCATCTTTTGTAAATAATAATAGTTGCTGTGAAATTAAAGGATCAAAATGCACGATGCATTTTAGAAATAAAATGCACCAGAGTATGGACTAATTTTTTTTTTTTGGTAGTGCCATAGTATGGACTAATTGTTGAAATAACTAAATATGGACTATATATATTCCCATGATTTTGTAAAAGACAATGGTGAGGCCTTTTCTCTAGAATGTTATTAAAAAAATTTAAAATTATGATTTTTTTGGGGTCATTTTGTGGTGTTGGGAGAAGAAGGAGAGAGAGAGAGGAGAGAGGAGAGAAGGGGGGGGGGGGGGGAGGAATTTGTAAGGGTGCTCTACACCTCTTAGAATTGAGTCCCATTGCTTTCACGAGGTGCAATAGTAATCACTGAGCCACAGCCTAATCTACAAATCATATTGAAGTAGAGAAATTTGTTTTTTGGCTCATACTAGGGGAGGGGAGAGGGACGTATATGGGCTCTCTGACCCAAGGATCGAATGGTCTCGGGATGCATTGTTGCAAGGCTAACTCCTTTAGCCAAAACCAATACCTCACGTGCTAATTAAAGATAATTTGTTTTATATATCGATTTTTAAATCCTGTCACATGAGCCCAATGCTGATTCCAGGCCCAGTAGTGAAGACACAAGCCCATTGACTTAATTAGTGATTTGTGCTGTAGATAATTGGTGTATTTGTTGACAGAAAAAAATTAAAATGATAAAAATAAAAAACTGGCGTATTTATTCTTTGTCCATGTTGATTCGCAGATTACAGTACCTTTCGACTTATTTCTCTATCTAAGATGAATTTCACATAGAGAATCTCTCTCACGTCTCCAACTCTCTGAGCATTTGCTTTCGATTCCTCAGCCCTTTCTTCCTCACTTGGTTAGCGTTTGTTAAGGTATTTAACCCTCTATCTAAACTTTTATAATTATTTTTTTTTACCATATCCCTATTGAAAATCTCAATGTCTTACTTTGTCGAGGACTGTTATATAAACATAGCCAGTGGATATCTTTGTCGGACACATCATTCAATCAACACTTAAAAAATATTTATAACTTTTTAATAATTTTTTTGGAGTAAAATACACTAAATACTTTTGAGATATCAATAAATAACACTCCACCTTATTTATTTATAAAATATACACTCAACCCCAATTTACTTTAGATTAACTTTTTTGTTTCTTTTTTACAAAAAAAACTTCTTAAAAAAGTGCTCTAGTAAGTTTTCAAATGTGTTTGGATACAATTTTAGAAAAAAGTACTTGTCGAAAAAAAATTAATTTACCACTTTTTAAAAATTAGCAATATCCAACTTTTAAAAAAGTAGAAGTATAAATGATTTTTAATAAAGAGCCCGTTGATTAAGTGCGTGTTTGGTTCTTCTTCAAAATCAGAAGTAAAAGCAAAACTAAAAGCAGAAACAAAAATATATTTTATATTTGGATATATAATTGTACAAATATTTTTTTTTATCAAAATTAGACACTGTTAAACTGTTTAAATATGATAAATAAAAAAATATTTTTCTAATAAAGTTATAATTAAAGAGATGGGGGAGAGAGAGAGAGAGAGAGAGAATAAGGGTGAAAAGGGAGTTGTATTTTAAAAAAAAATTGAGTATAAAATTGTAATAAAGTATAAGATAATGGTCCTTAAATTCAAATAACAAAATTCTCTCTCCTTTACTATTTTTTTTTGAGAAAAACAACTCTTTATCTATTTCTGAAAAAGCATAAAATTGTTTATTTTTGGCTTCTGCTTTTTTTAGAAGTACAAATAAATAACATTAAAAATTGAGTAAATATCAATTACCACCCTTGAGATTTTTCAAAACAACACTCAACCCCATTTTTTTCTTAATATTACAGTCCACTCTATTCAATCATCCAACACTAACTTTGTTGTCACTTAAGGGGTATCTATTAACCATAGTTGAGTGACACAATAAAGACCCTCTTACACTCACATCTCTATCTTCCATAATGCATCTTGTGCACAACACATCAACATCAATCATGAAACCAGCAAATAAGTACCATATCTTTAATCTTAAGACACCCAAAAACAGAGCGTCTTGCACACTTTAATATCTCACCATCACGAAAGATGATATTTGATCACCATTTTTTTCATTGTTGATACTTTTTATTTTATTTTTTTCCATTGGTCTTTGAACTTTTGTAAAAATACTTTCAAGTAACAATAGTTAATATTTACAATGGCACACTTTGATGAAGCACTTAGTTCCCAAACCCATCATTCCATCAAGGGAATTAGAGTACCACCTTCAATTGGGTTGTAATCAAGCATGCATCAAACAAGTTCCTACTCACAAAAATTGTCATTTCCTAAGGATGTGTTTGTGAGTTGAGGTAATTTTAGAGGGGAAGGAAGAAAAGAGAAGGGCCTGAAGAGTAATTTACTCTTCAAGCCCTTTTCCTCCAAAATCTCAACCTCAACTAATAATATGAGAGTTAAATATTAAATTTATATTTATAGTGTATCAAAATTTAATTCTTAAATTAATATCACTTTTCATATTTCAAAAATTAAGGGACTGTTTGAAAAGTGTTTTGCAAAACAATTTTTTCTTAAAAATAAAAAAATAAAAAAACTTGTTTGATATGTTATTTTTTTTAGATTGGTTTTAAAATCGAAAAAATGTGTTTTAAAAACAAAAATTAGAAAACGACTTAAAGATGTTTTTGGTTTTCTATTTTAAAAAACAAGTAACAACACGGTGGCAATTTTGTAGATAGGTTGTTTTATAAATTGAGAAACTCTTCGATTCTAACATGATACAAAACTTGAAATTTTCCAAAATTAAAATGAAAAGCCTCCCAGTGTCTCTTTTGTCCTACATATCTGTCTAGTGGACAATGATGGGGATTTCCCCCTATGGCCATAAGAAGTTTTTGAAGATGATGAGATGAACAATGAGCATGGAGAAGCAATTTAAACTTGGTCTTTGGGTAAGATGATCGGGCTCCACACTAATAAGGAGGTAGGGGTTTTGAGTGCTTTGGCCAAGATGAGAAAGAAGAAGAAGCAGAAAGGCAGAGTGAAAGAAGATATGGCTGATGGTGGTGGAGTGTCATCTTGGTGTGTTATGTCTTCTTTTGAGGGATTAGGTTGTTGTTTGATGATTTTGAAGGAAGCTCTTTGAGGTGAGGGTGGTTTATGGCTTTGGGAAGAATACAAAGGGATCAAGGGCTTAGGAAGTAGTCAAAGACTAGATTAATACAATTATGTGATGGTGCAAGTTTAATCATAAGAGTACTTGAATAACAGACATGAAGATCACAAGTTTATATCATAAAGCTCAAGAGTGAAAGTGTTGGTTAAAGAGGCAGCTACTAGATACTTAAAGTTGGAATAGTGTTTTACTTGAATGTTACATATATAAAGGTGAAAGTAAGGGTGCATACATATGGTGGCTTTTGTTTATGGCACAATGCCAAACAAGTTTTTTATTTTACTATTCTTAATACTTATTTTTCAAAATAGCTATTTAAATAGGTTTTTTTTTTTGTTTTTTATTATTTAAAAACTGTTTTGCGAATAAAGTTATCAAACAATATTTATTGTTTGAACACAAAAACAAAAATAATTTCAAACAAGCCCTAAGGTTTTGTTCAGACTTTTTTTTTTTTTTGGGTATTTGTTTGGACATTTTATGATGAGTAGAATAAAACATAGCATTAACAAATCGCTCAACTCACCTTGCCTCATCGCAAGCCAAGCCCAAAATAGCATGGAATAGGTTAACCCATCATGACAAATTGGGTTAGAATATCCAACCCATTCGTTTTTGGGCCCGCTAACTTGTAAAAATATTTTTAAAAATAAAAAATAAGATATTATTAATGAGTTAATCCACCTTAAAAAATTTTAAAAATAATTAAAGAGCTAAACACACCAAGATAATGCTACTATTGGCCCACAGCTAATGGTAAGAGCCGCCACTGTCGGCAAGAGGTGCCACTGCACCGTTGTTGCCTACTGAGTTGCTTGGAAGAGTTGCTATCAAGAAGAGTCTTCATTGCCTATTGCTCACCCTTTTATGGTTGATTTGGTCTCCTTTTAGATAATGAGATTTGGGAGGAAAAATAAAACTGAGCTTTGAGGATAGGTTAATGATGGCTACTAGAAAGAAAGGGAGAGTAGAAGAGAATGAGATAAGTTGAATGAAAGTGAACCCTAGGTCTAGGCTGTCTCTCTCTGTAGTGGGTGGACTAGACCTGGAGAGTACAAACACAACTTAGGACCATTTTGATTTCTAATTTTTTTTTCTTTCATTTAAAAAAAAAAAAAACTCAACCTACGAATTAAACCCATCTTGGCCTTGCAGGTTGAAAATTTTAGATGGGTTCAAAATAGTAATCTAACCCATTAAAAATGGTGGATAAGATGGGTCAACTTAATGAGTTGGACCTATTTTGTGTTCTTTAGTGATTAAAGGCGGGGCTTCATTAAGACAATAGGGCCATAACCCCCCAGCATCCCAATTAAAAAAAATTACACATATATACATACATTGATATACAAGGAGAGGCTATCTAGCAAATAGATTTATAATGTGTTTGGTTCTATTTTTGTAGAATTGATTTTGAGATAAAATAATTTATGTTTAGTAGTTTTTTTAAAAGTAATTCTGATAAAAAATAAAAGATTTTCACTTTTTCTAGAATCAATTCTTGTTCATAGAATCAATACTAGAGACAAGAAATAATTTTGAGTTTTATAAACTAAACAACATCAAAAATTGGAAAAATTAATTTTGAGGGGGGTCAAAATCAATTCTAACCCCCCAAATGCAAATCCAAACATGGTATTAATTGTTAACATGTAAAAGCCCTTTAGCTTTTTCTTCACATTCTAGAACTATTTTTTTGGCAAAAAGATTCAATTTTTAATATATTTTTTAATATTTATTGTGGGTTTCATCTAATCTTATATTCCAATAACTTAGAGTCATGGACCCATTCGCATAAAAAAGCATAAGACCATGAGGGAGCTTCTTAATGTTAATGTTAGTTTAAAGTTATGATATTTTTGCTTGTCACGGGAAAAAAATTTGTGATTTTTTTCATTAAAATATTTTATTGGATGCCATCAAACTTTTAAGGTTATGTAAATATATTTTGTATTGGATATTGTGATAATTCATATATCATTTGTTATTGGATAGTTTTTGGACTCCACTTAGACTCTATTTATATTCTATTTAAAAGTAGATGAAATGTAATCGGTATAATATCCAATACAAAATATGTTCATTAAACATTTCTCGAACATATATGGCATTTGGAACCCAATCTATAGTCGAGACAATACTATCTATCAGAGAAACCTTTTCTTTTAAAAAAAAAAAAAATCCATCATCTCCGAGCCCTAGTTTCCTACCAGAGCTGAAGAAAAACAGACAAAGAAAGCACTTCTCAAACACAACCCAACTTAGACTATTAAGGATAAACTATTAAAGGTGCGAAAGAACGTTGAATTGAAGACGAAGCAAATAGTAGGATAAAATCATTGACGTTGTTTTATAATGGGTCTTATGACTGAAAATTTTGATGCGGATTTAAAGTGGAAATACTGCTAAACCGAAGAAGCGATATTGGCTATGTTGTACATCTCAAGTACAACTTCTATGAGTTGGTTATGTGAATTAGTAAATTAAGTACATATAGAAGATCAAGCAAATAAGGTATTCTTGAGGAATTAGGTAAAAACAGGGAACAATATTATCTTATGCGCCATCTAGCAAGAGTACCTTCGGCAAAGAGTTTAATATTATTTTTAAGTATGAACAACCTGATTACATAAACAGAACATAAATATATACAAGGGCTTTTTATGGTCTTATTCTCCCATCCAAGAAGAACCTCTTCCAATTGTTCTTAGTAGTTATCACACTTGCATTGCCAAGGCAAAGGATGGGATTGGCATAGTAACTGAATTTAGAGTAAATCATGAAGCTTGTGACAGAAATTATCTACACAAGAGGACTCTAAATTGTCACTTAGTAAGAAGTTCCTTACTTTGATATGATTTTCCCTGACTTCTCTGCCAATTTCATTATCATCATCCATCACAAGTTTCACGGCTTTGCACACACTTTCCTTTGTGAAAAACCCGTCTTCTTCACCCTTCTCCACTTCCACCCCAACCTTTAACTTTCTACTCATCATTCTTGCATTCATGACGTGATCAGAACCTAGGCGAGGTAACAACACCAACTGACACTCACTCACAAGTCCCTCAGTTATAGAAGCTGCTCCACAGTGTGTTACAAAGCACCCAACAGAAGGGTGCCCCAAAATCAATTGCTGCTGCACCCATCCCCCATATGCAACCCCTCTTCCTTGAACCCTTTCACTGAACCCTTCTGGCAGTGCTTCTTCAATAGACTCCAATTCACCAGGTGGCTTAAGTGCTGCAAGAAATGGAAAACCTGTTAGCTCAAGACCAAGCAACAACTCCTGGAATTGGTTTTGCTTCAAAGGGCTTTCACTCCCAAATGCACAATAAACCACAGAACCAGGCTTGAATCCGCCAAGCCATGAAGCCCATTTTTCCTCCAAAGTAGAGTTGGTTGCCTCAGGTAAAAGAGGCCCTGAAATCAAAACAGGCTTCCCATGTTTTGTTTCAATGAAATCCACATAAGGCCCCTCAATTTCTCTGCAAGCTCGGAACCCAAGTGCATCTGACATATTCATACCAGTTTCGAAGCGTTCAGGCAAAAGAACACCACTTCCAAGCTCCCATTTCGCCGCAGCAGCAAGGAACCGAGCTTCATGTGCATGAACCTTGATGGATGAATCAGGAAACCCCGGTGGTGGTTCCTTCAGATCAGCTTCAGTTAAATCCCTTCCTTGCTTGTCTCTTCCAAGATAAGCTACTGTTACTGGACTAATTATCGAGTAGTAGACACTCTTGATGCCCAGATTTCGTGCTATGTTGGGTAGCCAAAACGAGAAATCGAAGAAAACAATTTGTGGCTTTAGCTTCTTGAGAAGAAGCTCTATGTCCTTGTGTGTGCGGTCCATAGCTGTGGCAATATGTGGGAGCAAAGAGAAGGGCACATCTGAAGTGGTTTCTGCGTGGAGAGGAAGGCCATCAACATGAGGAACAGTGATGGGGAAAAAGGTGATGAGATGTGGGTGAAGGTTGAGGTGTTGCAACTTGGACTGTGTTCTTTTCGGGATGAAGAAGGAGATTCTGTGGCCTCTCTTTGCTAGCTTGTTGGAGAGTTGAAGAAATGGGGCGAGGTGCCCCATGGCAAACCATGGATACATTGCTATGTGCATAGGAGGAGCTACATCCATGGCGACCTCGGACTTTGCAGCGCAGTGTGTAGCTAAGCGTAAATATTGTGAATTGTGATCGGTAAGATCATAATGTCGGGAGAGATTGTTGGATGGTCTAAAATATCACATGCCTGTGATTATAACCAATTATATTATAGCATTAAAATGGGATTTACAAATTAATAGTAAATTTTATCTTTAATATTATGATATTATTAACTATAATCACATATATTCGAGTAGCATCAAATATATCTATAATGTCGGTTAACACCGTATAAAAAGTCAAAAAATGACAAAACACATCTGATAAGCTATAAAAATTTGGCTTTCACTCCTTTATGTTAGCGGGTCCCACTTTGGACATTGGAAAACTGGTGGTCAGCGCATTCCCATTACCCACCAGTCTTCCCCACAAACAAACATCAAAACCAAGAAACCTCTCTCTGTAACTCTTATTCCTCTCCCTCTTTACATCTCCTGCAGTTACACATTGAACGTGGTTCGTTTCAGCAGAGGAACCAATAAGTTTATAATATTCTGAGCTCACGATTCTTTTATACTTGCAATTCTACTTTTGCACTTTCCACTCATCCTTCAATATTCAACTGTGGTATTTCTTTTCTGATCAAATTCAAATGGCTGTTGTCTATAGCACAAGTCAGAAAAAGAGAGAGAGAGAGAGAGATTTCTTCTGTAATTTCCTTTTTAAAGCTGAGGAATATATATGGTAGTTTGAAGTTTGAATGTTCTTTTCTGTTTCTGTTTAATTTATGCACTTTCTTAACTGTTGAAGACAGCATTGGGTTTACTAGTGCTTGAACAAAATTTATTCAAATTTGCTCGCTTGATTGACTTGGTTTTGAAATGATCCATGTGATTCAACAGTTAGGATAAGTTCAACACATTAATGCAAATTGTGGTTGCAGACCTAACTGTCCGCAAAAACTTTTAATTTGGAATTTTTTTTTCTCTTAAAAATATTTCTGTTTCTTACAAATAATTAATTTTGGATAACCGTTTTTTTCTCCTAACAAAAAAGATTTAGTTGTTTCTCTGTTGGCAGGTTAACAAAATATTTTGTGATATGGTTGCTATGTGTAATTTGGTGACACTGTATATGCAACATGAATTTGGGGTTTCTCGATAACATCCCATGGTTTAGAGCTCAATTGAACACAGATTCGGCGGCAAATTCAGTTTCTTCCAAAGCTTATAATGAACAACCTAAACAAGAAGCTGATAATCAAGTATATCCCCATTTAATTCTTGGAAGAGACTAAAATAGTTTTTAATCCACCTTTACTCATTTTTCATTTACAATTTCCCTTCATATCTTTGTCAATGTGCATTTGAATAGTTTGATGTTGTTGCCAAGACTGAGTTAGCACCACTTTTGTGGAACTTGTAGAAGTCGTCGGGGTCATTCTTTGAGATTTTGAGACAAGGACAAAAAATATCAAATTTTCTCTTCCTTACAAATTATGTGGTTGATATTAGAATTGTATATGTGTCGACAAGCATACTTCTTATACTTTTCGATCAGATGAAGTCCTTTTATCTATCAATCTCTATTTCTTATGTATTATTAAAATGTAATGCTTTTGAGGGGATGCGGCATCAATATTTATTTTTCAATCTATTTCTTTCATATTTTGTTTTTGCCCTCCTCCGGTGGCAAATATGTGATGTCATTTCTGACATGTTCTTATGTGTTAATTTTTTACAATTCTATACATGCCTTTTTTTTTTATACAGTAACAATTATTTTGTTGATGAACCAACTTGGGCACATGACAACGAACAAGAACTATCCAAAATACGGCAAAGATCTAGGAGCGCAGCTTGATTCTATAGACATTGAAAAATTAGAGAAGACAAGGCAAGGAGGCAACTTATATAATAGCTTTTATAAAAGTAAATTTTTTTTTTAAAAAAGTTTTAATGAATAGCTTTTGAGTTTAAAAAAAGTCACTTTTTTCTGTCAAAATAAATTGAACTAAATGCATCCGTTAAAATTATTTTAATAATCACTTATTTGTATAATTATTTTTTTTATATATAATTGATTATATGGGAATCAATTTATGTTTAGATATTTCAATTGAAAAATAATTTAAAAATAACTTATTTTATTTAAATTGTATGAAAAAATTGTTTTTGTGTGACAAAATTATTAAAAAGAGTATAGAATAATTGTTTATATTATATATTATTTCATACTTAGAGTTAATTTGATAAAATTATAATAATTTTAAAATAATCAACTTCTACTTATAATTAAAAATTTTAAAAAATTACTTATAATTATAAAATATTTTTTAATTTAAAATTATTAGTTTCTTCTTATAATCTATTTTTATTATATTACCAAATACGATTGATTTTTTAAAAATAGCTGTTATCCTGAAAAACTTATTTTTTATATGTAAATCATGCACGGGTATCTGGACTTGTGAAGCATAAAGCCACTTTGGTGGCTTTGAAATGTCAAAAATATTAAATGTATATTGTTGAGAAAAGCAGGGCCTGTTTTCGGTGCATTAACGTTGAGAAGAAAAATTTTCTTCTCCCTTTGGTGGAATCACATGAAGAGAGGATGTTTTTCTCTATTAATAAATGTTTTTCCCCCCTCTGATTTGATCATTTAGTATAATGCGAATCACATAGAATAAGGGTGCATTTATTTTAATTTAAAAAAAATTGAGACTTAAATTTTATATATAACTAAAAAAATTTAAAATTAATTTTTTTTAAAAAAATTACTCTTTTTAACTTTTACAAAAAATACTGAAAATAGATTTTTTGGAGATTCTGATTATTTTTAAAAGATTATGCAAATATATAAAAATTGATTTTTTTAATAAAAAATGTAATTTTTTATAAAAAAGATTCCAAACAGATACATCCTAAAAGTATATAAGGTTTTATGAGAGTTTTCTATTTTGTATAAATATACTCCTATTTTTTTAAAAAAAATTATTTTTTCCCTTATATTTAGAAAAAAATCTATAATTTTGTTTCATATATAGTGAAAACAATTTCTGCTATGGTGTTTTTTTTTATCATCATTAGAGGGTCTTTCTATTAAATATTTTATGTCAGTTCCCATTTTTTTAACTGTATTTTCGTTTTGTAATATTATTTCCGTAATTCTAGTACTCTACAATGTGATATTAAAGCCATTAGTTATTGTACATGCTGCAAATTAAATATTTTTATAGTATTGTTAACATACACTGAATTTATTTCGTTTATTTTATAAAATTATAATTCTGCTCATGTAAATGGTATCATTCATGGTGAAAAATAGGAGAACTGAGATAAATAGATCCAAATAAATACCATAGCAGCAAAATTTGAGATTTAAAAGTTCAACAGAGTCAAATTTTTTTTCCGAAAAATGAATATAAAGACAATATTATAGAAGGATAATTCCTTAAAGACAATTGAAGGAGACCCAATAGGATGATGATATGTGGAAGGAGATGGATGACAATGTTATTACCAATTGCATCTAGCAATAGATGATTTATATATATTATCAAGTGTTATAAAAAGAAGACAACAAAAGAAATTTGGTATGCACCCATTAAACTATGCGATGTCAAGTCAATTAGTTGGATATTCTTACATCAGATAATTCATTGAATGATTTTATTCATAAATAATGCAACAAAAACATTATCTAAATATCAATGTTTATAAATAAAAAAATTAATATTAAAAGAGTTTTACCTAATGATGAGTTAATCTAATTCAAATCAAGTTAGTCAAAATTTAGTAAACTTCATATATTATCGGTTAAGTTCAGGAACCAAAAAAATATGTATAAACAACCACATTAGATTGCAGTAATTGAAACTCAGAATTTAGAGTAAATCCCGAAGCTTATGAACGAAAACATCAACACAAGAGGACTCCAAATTGTTTCTTAGTAACAGGTTCCTCATTTTGGTATGATTTACCCTGACTTCTCTTCCAACCTCATTCTCACTATCCATCACAATTGTCACAGCTTTGCACATGCTTTCCTTTGTGAATAAACCGTCTTCTTCACCTTTCTCCACTTCCACCCCAACCTTTAACTTTATTCCCAAATTCCGTGCAGTGATGGCATGATCACTATATGGCCCTGGCAATAACACCAGCTGACACTCATTCACAAGTGCCTCAGTTATAGAAGCTGCCCCACAATGTGTTATGAAGCACCCAACAGAAGGGTGTCCCAGAATCAATTGTTGCTGCACCCATCCCCCATATACAACCCCTCTTCCTTCAACCCTTTCTTTGAACCCTTCAGGCAGAGCTTCTTCAATGGACTCAAATCCAATAGGGGGCATAAGTGCTGCAAGAAATGGAAAACCTGTCAGCTCAAGACCAAGTAACAACTCATGCATTTGATTTTGCTGTAAAGGGCACTCACTTCCTAATGCACAGTAAACCACAGAACCAGGCTTGAATCCACCAAGCCATGAGGCCCATTTCTCCTCTAACGTGTTGTTGGGTGGCTCAGGCAAAAGAGGACCTGAAAGCAAAACAGGCTTCACATATTGGGTTTCAACATAGTCCATATAAGGCCCCTCAATTTCCCTGCAACCTTTGAACCCAATTGCATCTGCCAATCTTGCGCCGGTGTCAACACGATCATACAAAGTAATACCACTGCCAAATTCGAGCTTACGAGCGGCAGCAACGACTCGAGCTTCATGTGCATGAAGCTTGATGGATGAATCAGGAAACCCCGGAGGCGGTTTCATGAGATCATCTTCAGTTAAGTCTCTTCCTTGGTGCTGTCTTGATGGGATTCCAAGGTAAGCTGTTGTTGCTAGATTACCTATCCTGTATTGGACACACTTGATGCCAAGGCTTCGTGTCAAGTTTGGTAGCCAATATTGGAAATCAAAGAGTACTATATGTGGCTTCAGCTCCTTAAGGAGAAGTTCTATGTCCTTCTCTGTGCGATCCATGGCTGTGGCAATATGTTTGTATAAGGAGAAGGGCACATCTGAGGTGGTTTCTGCATGGAGCGGAAGGCCATCAACATGGGGAACAATGATGGGGACAAAGGTGATGAGATGTGGGTGAAGGTTGAGGTGTTGTAACTTGGACTGTGTTCTTTTGGGGATGAAGAAGGATATTCCGTGGCCTTTCTTTGCTAGCTTGTTGGAGAGGTGGAGATATGGGGTGAGGTGCCCCATGGCGAACCATGGAAACATGGCTATGTGCAGAGGAGGAGGTGCATCCATGGCGGAAAAGTAAAGGATATATTACCAGTAAGAGAAATAGGTTTGTGATATTTGTTATGCCGTGTTTCTGCTTATGAAATATGAAACATGAAGCCAACTTAAATACCCCTACTATGTCTAGTTTTATGGTTGGAAAGTCTTGAATAGTTTGAATTCTCTCTTATAACTTTATTAGAGAATATTTTGTTTAAATCATGACTTCCAGTGTTTCAAGTGAAAACCTAAATACACGGTTCCTACTTTACGGATACAAATCTAGCTTTGACATGCATGTGAAGTTGTGCATTATAGTTTGATTTACATGTTTAAGCAAGAAATGAAAAATTCCTCGGGCACAAACGTAAACGTATGTAGACTGATCAAGAGGGGGAACACGTGGACATAGAAATGCTATTTCGCAGTTATTCATGTGCAAACACATAGAAATTGGTGATATTATTTCAGTTCAGTCGCTCGATTAACCATGCATATGAATTTTTTATTGATTTACAAATAATCTCCGGTATCCATTGACACCCTCATAAAATTATGTCTAAATAAAAAGAACTCCTTTTTTTTCTTATTTTACAGTTTAAGGAGTAAGCACAAATGTATGAGTTATTATTAATAAAAAAATATGAGTTATTGGTATATACTTCCTTCTTTTCAATTTATTTATCAATTTTAATAATTTGATATATTTCTAAATCAATGTATTTAGATACAACAAGTTAGACACCACTTAATCAATATTTAGTGATTATAATTTAAATAAATAAAAGTATTTTTTTTATGGAAATAAGTGTAAGTATCGAATATAATATTAACCAATAATAAGATATACCTTCTTTATAAAGTCAATATGTCTATTTATCATTAAAATATATGTAAATTTCAATTACTTAAATATTGAATAAACATATTATTTTTAATAATAAACATAAAGTACGTTTAAATAAATGTAAATTTTAATTATTTTAATAATGAATCAACTTTCAACATATTAATATAATAAGCATAAGTTCTCAATAGATCTATATCCTAAAAGATAGTTATTGGAGTTAAAAGAGCCTAAATTTTTAAAGGCATCTCTTTTGAAGTGATTTTTTTTTTGCGAAACTCGTTCCATTATCACTCCATTTGAAAGTCGGCATCTTGACGGTTGCCAATCATACTTATAACGAGTCTCATGTTAAAGAGATCACTTTAAAAAAAAGTCTTATAAAATTTTGAGTTCTTTCACTCTAATAATTAGCTTTTAAAATTATGATTCTTCAAAAGACTTATATTTATTACAATTAACTTCATAAATATTTTATATTTCATTATCAATTAATACTACGTATAACATTTTCGAAACTCAAATCAAGTGTCAATCTCACTGTATACAATCAATATTTCCTTAATCATATGAGGCGGTGAGTGACGTGTGTCTTTCTCTCTGCCCATTTTCAGCACAAATCGATTCGGCGAGCAGTGTCGTGTGTCTTTCTCTTTGTACTGTCAAAACAAGTCGATTGTTAGGATGCGATGCTGGATGTGCTGTTGGAGTACTTTAACGACAGGTGTGTGCTTCTACTGCATGAGAAATTCACGAGTATTGACGTTTGATCATTTTGTTATTTAGCATATTACAATTTTTCACAAACATCCCGTGACTCTCGACGCTACTAATATTTTTTTTTTTTGTCTTTTTCTTTTTCCCTCGACATTACCAATCATCTCACTTTGAATTTTGTAAATTACTTTTTCAAGGATTATTCTCATATCTTGAAGACTAGTTGCCACTGGGCTTCCATCTTTTTGCACTTTTGTATTTTTGGTTAAGTGACAAATGTAAGGGGTTGCCCGAGATAAATTATTGTTAATGAATTACAGCGAAGGTGGCAATACTGCGAGACCATCATTTTCCATCCTTTGATGAGAACTCAAGGAACAAAGGATCAGCTATAGTAATCGCGCGTCCTTTGATTCGGAATCTCCTCCACCATATCTCCTTTATTTTTGAGTGGATGCTATAAAAATCACCTTAAAAATAACTAAATTCACTTGAAGTGACCAGTTAATTAGTGCAACTCTGGTTAGAACTTTTTCTCAAATTTTAAGGGTTAAATATAACCTCAGGAGCAGTATTGTTTTCAATTGAAGCAATGCTGCTTGAAATTATAACATATTTGGGTTTTAAGGGGAAAAATTGAGTTTTAATTATTTTTAACATGTTTGGCAAAATTAGTATAATTAAATTCTAACATGAATTTTTAGTTTCAAATCATATTTGAACAAAAGTAAAAATAATATATATTTTTTAATTTGACCAAACTATAATATAGACCAAACACACACTTATGGTCCTGAAATCCTTTCTAGCTTTTTCCATTGTCAATAACAAAACTAACAAAGATGGCAGGAAAATGTTGAATTGATAGAGTTGTTAACAGAGAGTCAGTTCATCATAGAATCCTCAAGCTTATTACTAGTGGCCGGTGGCCACAGAGTAGCTCTATTAATGTGATTTTTACTTTTATTCAAAACCGAAGTGAATAGCTCATGCTACGTCCTCTTCGTTTGTTTTCAAATTGGACAAAGGTGTCCCTCTCTAGTTAGGCCGACTGTGAATATTGCAGTGGGCATCGCTTTCTAGTGATGCCGATTATGAATATTGTAGAGGGCAAAAAACACAGGAAAGAAACGCAAGTTGGAAAAGTGAAAAGTTTTTTTGAAATGATTTTTCTAAATTGATGTATTAAAATCAAAATAATTTTTCTAAGACTAAATTGATGTAAAAAGGTTTTTCAAAATCAAATTGACATTAACTTCAAAATGTTAAAATTGAAAAAGATATTTACTCCTCTTATAATGCATAAAATAATATGCTAAAATGAATAACATGTTTGTGAAAACATAGTTTATTAGTTTCTGAAATGTGAGCATTTGCAATTGACTATATACAATGAATTTGATTTAAGTCAAATTAATTTATTATAAAAATAAAATTGGATTTAATTTGAATACATTGTCAGTGTAAAAATTTTTTACACAGACATCCAATTATATATTGTCACATCAGCAAAAGTCTTTGATATAACCACCCATTTCTTGAATGGGCATACAAATGGAAAGTTTTGATTAGATGACAGTGTAAAAAAATTTTACATTATCAGTACACCCCAATTAAACTCAATAAAATTCTCCAGACACTATTTTTTCATGAATGTCATTATAGTATTATAATTTTATAAATTAATTATATATTGTTCATCACTTTTCTTTTTTATGAATATAATTTTTGTGCAAACGTAATTTGTTTAATTTATGTAGATTGAACCATTACTTTATAACATATCATTTGTTTAAACGTAAGATTTAAATAAATATTAGCCCTGAGCAGAAAAACTTTGAATTAGTTACAATGGGAGGCTTCATCCCCTCTCTCCCCAAAAAAAAACAAACACAAAAAAAAGAAAGTTTTCTATGGGTAGATTGTCAATAGAGTTCAAGAAGTATAAGAAAACGGCAATTTACGAATGATATTATTGTTTGAACTTGATGAGTATCAAGACCTTGTTGGCTTGAGTACATACACCAGATATTTCATTCAGTAAATTTATTTATAAATAACGCGACAAAAAAATTATAAACAACTTTATTAAATAGCAGTGATTGAAATTCAGAATTCAGAATAAATCCTGAAGCTTAAGAATGAAACTGCCAAGACAAGAAGACTTGAAATTGTCGCGTAGTAAGAGGTTCCTCACTTCGGTATGATTTGCCCGTACATCTCTGCCAAGTTCATTCTCATCATCCATCACAATTTTCACAGCTTTGCACACACTTTCCTTTGTGAAAAAGCCGTCTTCTTCACCTTTCTCCACTTCAACCCCAACCTTTAACTTTGTTCCCAAATTCCTTGCATTGATGACATGATCGCTATATGGCCCTGGCAGCAACACCAACTGGCACTCATTCACAACTGCCTCGGTTATAGAAGCTGCCCCACAGTGCGTTAAGAAGCAACCAACAGAAGGGTGCCCCAAAATCAATTGTTGCTGCACCCATCCCCCATATGCAACCCCTCTTCCTTGAACCCTTCTGGTAGAGCTTCTTCAATGGACTCAAATCCAATAGGGGGTTTAAGTGCTGCAAGAAATGGAAAACCTGTCAGCTCAAGACCAAGTAACAGCTATTGCAATTGATTTTTCTGTAAAGGGCTTTCGCTTCCTAATGCACAGTATACCACAGAACCAGGCTTGAATCCACCAAGCCATGAAGCCCATTTTTCGTCTAAAATAGAGTTGGTTCGCTCAGGTAAAAGAGGCCCTGAAAGTATAACAGGCTTCCCATACTGGGTTTCAAGATAATCCACATAAGGCCCATCAATTTCTCTGCAGCCTTTGAACCCAATTGCATCTGCGAATCTCGAACCAGTGTCAAGACGGTCGTACATAGGAATACCGCTGCCAAATTCCAGTTTCCTAGCGGCGGAAAGGAATCGAGCTTCATGTGCACGAAGCTTGATGGATGAATCAGGAAACCCCGGAGGCGGTTTCATGAGATCATCTTCAGTTAAGTCTCTTCCTTGGTGCTTTCTTGCTTGGATTCCAAAGTAAGCTATTGTTGCTGGATTAAGTATAAAGTATTGGATACACTTGATGCCAAGGCTTCGTGTCAAGTTTGGTAGCCAATATTGGATATCGAAGAAAACAATATGTGGCTTCAGCTCCTTGAGGAGAAGTTCTATGTCCTTCTCTGTGCGATCCATGGCTGTGGCAATATGTGTGTATAAGGAGAAGGGCACATCTGAAGTGGTTTCTGCATGGAGGGGAAGGCCATCAACTTGAGGAACAGTGATGGGGACAAAGGTTATGAGATGTGGGTGAAGGTTGAGGTGTTGTAACTTGGATTGTGTTCTTCTGGGGATGAAGAAGGAGATTATGTGGCCTATCTTTGCTAACTTGTTGGAGAGGTGGAGAAATGGGGTGAGGTGTCCCATGGCGAACCATGGAAACATTGCCATGTGCAGAGGAGCTTCATCCATGGTGAAGGGATACAATAGCAGCAAGAGAATGTGACCCAAAAAAATAGCGGCAAGAGAAAAAGTTTTGTGATTTTTGTAGTGCATTGTATTAGACTGGCATATATAAAGGAAGCAAAATGTTTCTTGCACTATTTCTTTTGAGAGTAATTTCAATATTTTTTTTTATTGAAACTATGGATTTTTTTTTATTGGAGATAAATTATTTAAGCGGCAAAATTCTTTCTTATGAATTTCAACATAATTATGTATCTAAGATTTGAACTTAAAACCTTTAGGTATGATAGCATAACCCTAACTAAGTGTTCTAGCATTCATTGATTAATAAAAGTAAGATATTTAAAAATCCTCGACTTGGTCAATCAAGCTAAATCTTTAGTGTTTTTTTGAATAGATAAATGAATTGGCAAACTAAGTTATTAATTTCTATATTTTGATAATGTATAAATTTATACTATTATTAAATTGTCAAGTCATTCTATTTAATGTTAAGATTATATAATTATCTAAGATGATATAGTAGTTTATTATATTTTTATTGAAGGACTATGTAAGTTTATTTTATATTCTTAACTAGTGTTTTGTGCCCGTGCAATACACGGGTGAAACAAATACATACTTGTAATTTAAAAAATATTTATCAATTACAGTGATTATATATTATCAATTTAATAAAATAGTCTAAAAATTTAATTTAAATACACTGACAATATAAAATAATTTTATATTATCAATTAATAGAAATATTAAAAAGTATCAATTCATATAAATAACCACCTATTATAATGAGGGATCCACAATGATTTCTCATTTTTTAACATTTCTACTGGCTGACAGTATAAAATTATTTTACACTGTTAGTGCATTTCAATTAAGCCCATAATCTAATTTCCAAAATCACATAATAGGATATAAAGTTAACAAAGTTGTTGATAGATATAAATTTTTTTTTTTTAGAACTGATAGATATAAAGCTTAGTGTATAACTTAATTAATCCTAAAATTAAAATCTATTGAAGGTAATAAGAATATAATAATAAAAGTGAGTAACAAATTAAATTCTTCATTTGTGATCTTCTACACTGCATCAAAATAAGTACAAATATTAAAAAAATTTATAATGATGGATTCTTAAATAGCAATAAATAATAAATATTAGGCTTTAATAACAGAAATGAAGACAAATGAAGCAGGAATCTTAAGAATGAAACAAACCTTAAGAACCCAAAAGCTTAAAAAGAAAGAGGATCGAATCACTTACGCAATGTTGATGACGAAGCTACGAAACATAGAGTGGTAGCCAGCCTTCTTCTTGAGTTTGTTGACGATGAGCTTGCACATTGTTTTCAAAGCCATAGTTCCTAGCTTCACCACTGGCAGCATCACTATGTCTCTATTTCTCACCTCAGTTTTGGAACACTACCTAGAATATAACGAACGGTAATATAACAACAACAACAAAAACTATGAGCTAATGAAGTATGAAGTATAATATTGTGATAATGAGTTAATCAAAGAAGCAAACCAGCCACATTTTTTTAAAGATTCCAAGCGTATAGAAATCCTAAAATAGATTTGCACAAATTTCAATTAAAAATTAACAAATAGAAACTTATTTGTCATAAAATAGGATTTAGAATCAATCAAAATCCTATAAATCAGGACAAAGCACAAAGAATTCAACTAACACATATTTCAAATAATTAATGCAAATTAGAACATATAACATCTGAAGAAAAAAAAATCTTATGTTAATGAAATTAAGGCTGGTATATGCTAAGAGCAGCAAATTAGAATTAAAACAATAAATTTCTTATATTAATCGAAGAATCAAATCGATCACACATTTAGAGGTTCCATGCGTATAGAAAATCCAAATCCAAACTACAAAAAATCAAAAACAAAACAAAAATTTCCTATACTAATCACGAAGAATAAAAATCTCAATACAACAAACATTATATTAAACATTAAAGACATGATAAACATCCCCCTCAAAGAAAAATTTAAAAAGACAAAAGAAACCATCTTAGAGATGATCATAGGGGTGTGCACGGGTCGGGTTGGATCGGGTTCAGGGAAAAAAATACCCAAACCAATCAAATATAGTTGGGCCAAGTCGGTTTTAGCTTTTTTGCTCCTCGACTGAATTCAACCCAACCCGAACATTTTCGGGTTGATCTGGGTATAAGAGTAGACACCATTTTTTTTTTTTTTTTTTTTTTTTTTTGATGAAAAACATATTAAAACACCCAATTTTGTGACATTTTGAAACCTTTAAATTGTGTTTTTAAAATTTAAATATAATCAAATATATTTTAAAAAAAAGTACATATATAATTAATAATTCCATAATCATAATCATGAATATATTGTATATTATACATTATATAATATCAATTATCAATAAATTTAATTATACACTAATATATTAACATAATCTAAAAGTCAATATTTATAATTATAATTTTATATATTAATATATAAATGAATGAGTCATTATTTATAAACAAAAAAAAATAGAGTTCGAGTCGGGTCGGGTCAGGTAATGGGTTTAATTTTTAAACCCGTTACCTGAACCGAATATTAGACGGATCAATCGGATTCTATCCGATTAGACCCGATTACCCAACCCAAACCGACTTTTTTGCATACTGCCTGCCTGCCTAAGTCTTCAGGTTCACGGGTCGACCCATACCCGTGCACACCCCTAAATGATCAGATTTAACAAAGATATATCAGAACTTAGAAAAATATAACTTAATGAAAAACTAACAAAGTCAACACAACAGGCACTCAATTCAAAAAAATACATATATATCAGAACTTAAAAAAAATAACAATATTCAATTGAAAATAAACCAAAAAGAACCATTTTTAATAAAATAAGATTTAGAATAAATCAAAATCCAGTAAGTCAGGGAAAAAAAATCTGATATTAATGTAAAAAAGGCTAATATATACTAAGAGTATTAAATCATGACTAAAATATATATATATATATATATATATATATATATATATATATATATATATATATATATCTGTGGGTGTGTGTGTATGAAGACAAATTGCTTGATATTTGGAAAATCAGAAAGAGACACTTGTCAATATAAAAAAATAAAAAAAATTCAAGCAAAAAGCACTAATTGCAGAAGAAAAGAAATATATCATATAATAATTATAAAAAAATATTTTTAATAGAACACATCGTACAAGAGTAGAGTATGAAATGAGAATAAATAAAAATTAGTGAAAATGGAACATAATCAGAACAGAACAACAAACACCAATGAAATTAAAATAAGAATATTTATACAAAATAAAGATAAAAATTAAAGTAGATTAAACCAAAAAATAAGAAAAAAAAATCATCAGAACAACTTGCAAAGGAATTTAAGAATGAAAAATGCAGAATACTAATAGTTGAAATAGTATAAGAAATATATACATATAAGAAAAAATTGACACCTCTATAAGAAAAAAAAAAAATGAAGACATATGCACAAATAAATAACATAAATAAAGAACGGAGAAAATGAACTATCAACAAAATCAACAATGATGAGGAAAAAAAGGAAAGAGCGAAAATAGACAATGAAAAACCAACGTATAAAATAATGGAATGAAGGAAAATGAAAGTAGACAATGAAAGACCAATATGACACTAATGGAATAAAGGAAAAAAAAAGGTTGAAACAAAAACCATGCAATAAAAAAAATAAATAAGAAATAAGAATACCTGTATCAGACGAGACCATTGAAAAAAAAAATGAATCAATAGAAAAGAAAACATAAATAACACCAAAGTATGAATCAACTAAAAAATTATTCAAAAGGTAAAAAAAGTTTGAATGATCGTAGTAAAACCTCCCAAAGTTTGAATGAACTCAACACTACCAAAAAAAAAAAAAGGTCAAAAATTTAGTTCAATGAAAAAAATATAGAACAAAGAAGAGTGAAAATTCTCCGCCAAAGGAACATCAAACTCTTCGGAAGAAACAAAATGCATCAAAAAAATCCTTTTGGCCACACTATAACAAAAAAAAATAATTATTAAACAAAATACCTATAAAAAGAAAAATATTACCAAAAAAAAAAAGATTAAACTTTTAAAGAAAATAACAATAGAAAGATAAATACCTTACCAATATTAAAAATCAAACCAAAGCTTCAGATAAATATGTCAGATACCTGGCAGTGGTAGATGTAGAAAGAAAGCACTCCTTTTCGCGGTCAATGTTGGTAGAGGCGCAGATAATGCTTCTATAATACAAATAAAGTGTAATCTATTCCTTTTAAGGTGCAAATAATGCTCCTTCAATTTAGTTCCTTCAAATTAATTAAAGGAGTTCCTTTTTACCATCTCCATTTGCATATGTGAGTTCTTTTAATGAATTTTAACATTTAAGCGGTGGATTTAGACAAAAAGAAATTAAATCGAAAATTGGCATTTAAAATTGACATTTTAAATTGATGAAAGAATTTTAAAATTTTGGTTTAATTCATTAGCTTTCATTGTGGTTTCCGGAAATTATCCTTGTATGTAGATAATTTTTTTTTCTCAAATAAATGAATGTATCTTTTTCCCTTTACACTCTTATCTTTCTTTGTTTTTTATTTTTGAAATGAATACATTGTCTAGCCCACCAAAAAAAGGCTAAGAAATTATATAGCATCTTCTAGTAAAAGATACGTGAGTTTTTATTTTATTTCAAACTATATGAATTCAAACTAAGCATACCAATAGCTCTTTATTTTTTTTTTATATAATTCTTATTTAAAAGAAGTGTCAAAAAGAAGTTTTGACATTTTAAGAAGAAAATATAAATTTAAATTATATGAAAATAAATATTGTAAAGAGATTATGTAATTTTTTGTTTACAGTTAAATAACATCTAAAACTATAACTATTAATACATGAAATAAAATTGTAATCGAAACAAATTTGACTAAATTAAACATAAATCAAATTTGTCAGTTTCTTTTATTTGTGTCATTTATTTGCTATTTTTATTTGTTCATTTATATGTTCCTTTACTAAAACCATAACTGAGCCAATTGTTTGAATAGAGAGATAGTTTAGTAGGGTATCATTTAAGAAGATTTATTAGAGAAGAGAATCAAGATAATATATTTATTGTTGATTATTTACAAAATTATTTAAATTTTTTTAATAAACTTATTAAATAAAAATTTGAAATATTTTCTTTAATAGTAAGTTTTATAAAATGATGGAGAGTTAGAATTCATGAAAAATTGACATATGGCAATACTTTCCTTGTTTTGAGTCTTAATTAGTAGAATTAGTAGATGCATAGAAATTAATCTTTTACAACACTAATTATGCATGCAATACATATTTTTTTTTTTTATTAATATAATTATTACTAATTTAATATAAATTTTTAATTTATTATAGTTAGTGTTTTTAATTTTTATCATAAGAATTTAGTAAAAGTTTGTTGTCATAAAATTTTTACTTTGTAAGGATTCTTAGCTTTTAGTATATTTCATCGTTAATAATTTATATATTAATAATAAATTAATAAATTACATTGGATTTAGTTACTAATATAATAATAGATAATAAAAAAATTAATTTATATGTATTATTAGTATAAAAAAAATTTTACAAAGACATTCAATTATATATTATCATATTAATCAAAATATTTGACTCAATTGTCTATTGCTTAAATGATCATACAAATAGAATAATATAATTAATTGATTATGCAAAAAAATTTTATACTTTCAATGCATTCAAATTAAACTCATAAGAGAATATGGATTTATTTTATATATATTATTAGTGTAAAAATTTATACAAATATTTAATTTTATATTATCACATCAGTAAAAATATTTGACTCAATCATCCACTATTTTCAAAGTCTTATAAATATAAATATTTAATTAAATAATAGTATAAAACTTTTTTATATTATCAGTACATATCAATCAAACTCAAAGAATATACTGAAATTTGTAAAATGTAGATATGAAATTTCTTTGTATAAAAAAAGATAAATCAATAATTATGCAACACAAAACTGTATAATTTTGAAAAAAATTTTTTCGATTCCAATTTTGAGATATTTGAAAGGTTTAAATATATTTATGATCCCTATAAAATTAGTGAATTTTAGTTTTAATCTCTAAAATTTTTTTTATTTTGATCTAAATATGTCTAAAAATTTTGATTTTAGTCTCTATTTTTTCTATTTTGATCTAAATATTTAAAAAAAATTTAGTTTTAATCTCTATTTGAATATGAAAAAAGTGATATAACTATTTATCATCTATATTATTATTTAATAAAAATAGATTAATAATATAGATTTAAAAAATTTTTTAAAATATTTGAATTAAAATAAAAAAAAATATAAAATTAAAGTAAGCCTAGTTAAAATTACAGCTACCACACAAACATGATAACTAGCATGTTGCTTTCGAAGATGCTCACTATCGATGACCGTGGCGTCTTCGCGTTGGTCGCAGAGTACAGCGGAGCCCACTACGCTCTTTTATTTGGCAAGGCCACCACTTTCTTTGGCGAGTGAAGTTATTTTCTCTGATTGCTTTTGTTTCTTTACATGTACAACGTTGAAGTAATTCAATGTATAAATAATAAAAAACAGTAAAACAAACAAACAAACAAACAAACAAACACACAATAAAAGCGAGAGAAAAGATTTAATCTCACGAAGGACATGAAATAAAACTAACTTAAAAAACTGAACATATGTTTGGAGAGAAAAAAAGGTCAACATATAAAAAAGTAATTTCCCTTTTCTTTAAGTCAAGCAACTCGCTTCAGTCACCAGCCTCCAATTAGGGTGGAAGGAGGCTAAATGGCTTGTCAAAGACCTTTAAACTTAGTTCATATTTGGTCTAATTTATATTTAATTTAATTTAGTTTAGTCTTTTTAATAAGTAAGTAGACTTAGGCTTTTTAAAATGTCCTTTTAACTAAATAAGTCAAATTATAGGTTATGAAAAAAGTTTATTAAACTTAATACTAATCTATTTATATATTATTATTATTATTATTTTATAAATTATAATGATAACTAAAGTTTTATAATTTATTTTGAATAAATTTTTTAACTTATCTAAAAGTATATATTTTTTGACATATTTAAAAGTTTTTTAACCTATTTAAAAGTAAATTTTTTGATTTATTTAAAAATATTATAATTAAATAGGCTTCTAATTTGTTGGATTAGGCTAGACTTTTTAAAAGATTAGATTAAAGCCCTAAAAACCACCTATATCAAGTAATAGCCCAAGTTCGCGCTATAAATTTATAATATAGGCCAAGCCTATTTAAATTAAAGTTTAACCTAATTTAGTTTACTTTCATCTCTACCTCCAACAAATCACCTTGTGCAATCTGTTTTTGATTGGTGCTTTGGGTAGAAGTGGTAAAATGAGTCTAACCTCTTAGGTTGAGTTACGCAATTCGCTATTTTTAGCTGGGTGGAGTGACATTTTTAACTTATAAAAAAAATTTAACCCGCCTTATTCGCCCCACTTAGCACACAGGTTAAGGCGGTCTAGGTCGAGTTGGATATGCATATAGATCTTTATATTTTTTTTGAAAAAATAATTAGGCTGCAGCCGGCCACCAAAAGAGAGAAAGAGTGTCATTTTTAGGGTTTTTTTTTTTTTTTTTTTTTTTTTTTTTTTTTCCCTCTAATTCTAGCCCAAATTAGACCAGATTCCCTCCCCTTAACCCTATCCTAATCAGCCTCCATGCTCTATTTTTTTCTGCTTGTGCATCTCTCAAATTCTCATCTCTGATATTCTCTCAACTCTAATCTACACTCTCTCGCTCTCTCAGATAGACCACAACCATAGCTTCACACCTTAAGTTTCATCTCACTCTCATATCGTAGTCGTTGGTCCGCACTTTTGCAGCACGGCAACGACGATTCGGTGAAGCAGTTTTCAGCGAGGCTCTGATTTTCCAAGCGGCGAGGCTCCCTTGCTATGCGGTGGTGGCGGCTTCTTCAGGGGCCCCTGCCCCTGCCCCTTCTCTCTTCTCTTCTCTTCTCTTCTCTTCTGCATTTTTCAACGACGGCGAGGCTTTCCGGCTGCTCCCCAGTGGCGTGACGAAAGCAGCAGTGGTGCGGCAGCCCAGTTGCACAAAAAGTCGTTCTTTGTCTCCAACTATTGATTTTGGCAACTGTTTCTTTCGAATTTTTTTTTTTTAATCAAAATGTTGCATCTAATGTTGCATGCATCTAATGATTGTGGTGCTTGATATTTGTTGTTAGACTGTTGTTGCTGGATTTCTAAGTGTGGGTTTTTATTTTTATTTTTGTTTTTTTGGGTTGACCAATAGATTTATCTTATTTTTATTATTTTCTTTTTTGGCGGATTTATCCGCCAACTCGCTTACCTACCAGAAAACTAGGTGGGTTAGTGATTCCAACCCATTTTATCAAGACTAGACAATTCATCCTGCCGGTTTTGGCTTTGACCCGTGGTTGGTTGTGGCGGGCCAATCCATTTGCCATTGTAACCTTGGGGTTCTTGAACATGGGCCCACAATTTTGATAGGGCAAATCTTGGACATGTACTCAACATTATAAGAAGACTAATTGAATTGCATTCAAATAAACATTAAAAAAATAATTAAAGATGTGTTTAATAAGTAGAGTGAAAATTTTTATTGATTAATTTTATATATAAAATTATATATGAAACTAATTCATAATTTTTTTTTCTATTTTTACCTATTTATCACACATATCCTAAGGTATAAAAGACTAAAAGTTGTTTTATATGTTTGAGTTATGTATAACTTATATATTACTAAAAATAAGGGGTGTCACCATAATAATTTTTAAATAATCAAAAAAGGTAAATATAATTTTCAAATTTAAGAGATGATAAATATAATATCAACTGATTTTAAGCGAAATCATTATGATTTGCCCCATGTAAAAAAGTGACTATGATCATGCGGTTGTGGAACAAAACATCCATTGAAAAAACTGAATGTAAACATTAAATGCCCATATTATTTTTATGATGACATTATATATATATATTCTTAAATAAGTATGTGAGTTGTATTATTTTATTTTATTTATTAATTATTTTTAAAAATTAATTTTTAGTTGTGTACATTATTTTTATTTAATTATTTTGAAAATAAAAATAATGTAAATATCATAAAGTATGAAGGTGACATGATGCAATCATAGACAAGTACGTTAGGAGGGCACTCTTAGGGCGTGTTTGGTATATTGTATTAGGTATAATATAATAAATTAATATTATATATTATGACCCTATTTATTATTTGGTACAATCAACATAAAATATAAATTTATCTATCCTCATACATCAAAATGATAGATAATTTAATCAAATTTATAGAGGTATATTACACTTGATTAGATTTTAATGTATGAGGGTTATTTTATTTTTTTATTTTTTATAAAATAAAAAAATATTAAATAAATAATAAAAAATAATAAAGAAAAATATTTTTTAATAAAAGTATTTAATAATAAATAAATGTTTAAAAATAATATTTAATATAAAATTCACTATTGAAACTAATATATAAATAATGATAATAATAATAATAATAATAAAGAATATTTAATATAAATTTAATTATATTTATTAAAAATTAAGTAAATTAATGAAAATATTGTTTAATATAAACTTTAAATGTATATAATAAAAATTAGAAATATTTAAAATAAAAATACTTTATTTATTAATTTATAAATAATAAAAAAACTATTTTTATTTTATTTTTATTTTTATTAAATAATTATTTTTAATTAAAATTATTTCTAATAATAAAAAATAATATTATTTTATATAATATAATATTATATACAATAACATATTAAATATTATATAATATTAAAATTTTATTAATTCTTATACTATCCAACTTTATCATATCACATGTGCCAAACCCAAACATGCCCCAAAGTCCTACGGTCTCCACCCATTGTGAGGGAAAAATACTTAACTACTCCTGGAGGAAAACTTTTCCTACTCCGTGATGATTATGTACCACCAGTTTGTTTTATCTTTATTGATTTTCCCTCTCGTACTCTTGAAATTTGTGGCCACATAATAAAGGAAATTACTTTCTTCATGAAATAGGAAAGAATCACTCATTGTGGGGTGAGTAGAGTCAGCTATTAAAGATTAAAAAAATGAGAGTTTTTCTGGGCTTCCTTACTTAAATATGAAATATGGTAATAGTGTATAATAATAACTAAAATATTGTATTTTGAAATTTTTTACAAAAATATGGGATTATTGTGAGACTTTTTGCCATGGAGAAGGGAGAGATGTATTTCAAGAATTTCTACTTCATAAGGGGCAAAATTTGACATATCAAAATTGCAAAGATTTCACCCCACTGTGTGTATAAATGTGAAAAAAATAATTTTTAATGCATATGAGTGTTACCACTATTTTTCCTTTCTCTATTATTGTTGGTGTTCTCTTATTCTTCATTGTTATTATTCTTTTATTCTCCATTATTATTATTTTCCTTTCATTAGTTTGTCTTGGTTTGCTTTTTTTAAAGTGAGATTGAATAGTAATAAAAAAAAATGAGAGAAAATTATGGATAACAGTGCAAATATTACTATTATTACACATTTTATTGGCCTTATTATTAAAAATATAAAGAAAAATGTGATATTTATATTTGACTAACCACTTATCATTTTTGTTCTTCAAACGATATCATTTGAGAAATTAAATGTTGTACTTTCTCAAGGCATTGTTAATAATGAATGGTTAATAGTAAATAAATCTTTGTTATTTTAGTTAATAATTTTCAATAATTTTTATTTTAGTATCATGTTACTTAAATTGGTACTAATTTTTATCTAACTAGACAGTATAACTATAGCATTGCACCCAATTTATATCCAATAAGTCATATAATACATTATTAAAAAACCTTACTTTAATTATTTATATCCAATTAACTTATTTAACACACACACACACACACACACACACATATATATATATATATATATATATATATATATATATATATATATATATATATATGTTATAGTCAATATGCTCAACTCTCAATTTTCGCTATCCTCAAAGTAGAATTTGATTAAAAAATATTCCTACAAGCTCTGTCTCAATTTTTGCCATCCTAAAAGTGGAATTCAATTAAAAAATTAATAAATACAAAACTCTATTTAAACCATGGCGAAATGTAGTAAACATTTCCATCAATCTATATTTTCATAAATTATCCCATATTATCATAATTTTAATATATAATTCCCATATATAAAATAAAAAGCCATTTTCGGCTCAACCAGTAAAAAATCAAGAGTTAAAAATCTTAAAAAGTAATATTTTTTAATTTTTAATACATTGAATATATAAATATATTAAAAATTTTAAATTTTAAATTTTTACTTTTAATTTTTTAATCAATATTTTTAAAATATTGGTCAACAAAAATCAAAAAATAAATAAATACTATCAATAAATAAATGAATGGAAAAGCAAAATGTAGTCGGATCCACCATCAGTCCTATGGAGATAGTTATTGCTTTTGGTGGGCTCTTTGAGTATCTCTAATGAGATATTTAATTTGGATTCTAATTTTGATCCATTTTTTACTATATTGGCGTCATCTAATCAATATATCATAAAAAAATGAAAATAAATTAAAATTGAGAATTTTCTTTTCAATGTAAGAGATCCATTTTGATCCTACATAATTTTTATATTAAAAAAAATTCAATATATTTATTAAATGCTTTATTATAAACAAAATTTGTTATGCAATTTTGTTTTTGAGTTGGATGAAAATATAATATTTAAAATTTTTAATAATTTTTATTTAAAATTAAATTTTAAAATAATTAAGTTGCGGATAAAAAAATTCGTACATTTACCTTTTGAAAGTTAAATTTTAAAAAATTCAAACTATTTTTTTTAGAACGAAAACAAATCTTCAAAATGCTTAAAAAATATTACATGATTAATAACAATAATAATGCATAATTTTAAAAATTACATTATAAAACACATTACATGACCAACAATATTGTGTAATTGAAACTTTACATAGCTAAAAGCATTACTTGATGGGCATTGTCGATTTGTTAGATATGTTCCAACGATATAATTGACACTTAAATGAAAAGTACTTTGCCTTAATTTTCTCTTTGAACTTAATATGAATAAATCGTTGTTCTTGAGGTGTCCTACATAAAAGGATTTGCATGTGAAAAACATTGAGATTTATTTATTTTTTAACATGTTTGGCAAAATTTTAGTATACCACGCACCCTTATGGTCCTGTACTCCTTTCCACCTTTTTCATTTTCAATACCAAAACTATCAAAAATGGGATAGAGTGGTTAACCGATAACCAGTAGATCCTAGAATCCTCAAGCTTATTTCTAGAGGCCGAAGGGGAGCTATCTATCAATAGGATTTTTATTTTCATTCAAAACCGAAGCGAATATCTCATGCTTCGTCCTTTTCAATTGTTTTCAAACTGGGCAAAGCAAAGGGGTCGCTCTACAACTAGTTAGGCCGATTTATGGAAATTGCAGAGACAAATGAACCTGAAAGAAAACAAGTTGGAAATTTTTTTTTAAAAAAAAAGTTTTGAAATGATTTTTCTAATATGCAATAGCATATAAAAAATAGTTAAGAGTTAAGACAATAACTTTGTTGTCGGAAAAATCAATTGAAAATAATAAAAGTAATACATAATGCAAATAACAATGAGTTTAATTGGTATGCACTAACAGTGTAAAATAGTTTTATATTGTCAACCAATTGAAATAGGAGAAAGTGAGAAATCATGGTGGGTTCCTCATTATAATAAGTAGTTATTTGTATGAGTTGGCACTTTTCATTATTTTTATTGGCTGACAGTATAAAACTATTTTACACTGTCAGTATATTTAAATTAAATTCAATAACAATTATGGCTGAGAAATAAATAATGCAATAAAAATTAATCATTTATCAAAAAAGTTTAATTGGTATACATTAATAGTATAAAATAGTTTTACACTGTCAACCAATAAAAATAGGGGAAAGTGAAAAATCATGGTGGGTCGCTCATTATAATGGGTAGTTATTTGTATGAGTTAACACTTTTTACTATTTCTATTATCTAATAATATAAAACTATTTTATACTATCAGTACATTCAAATTAAATTCTCATCAAAATTATAAACTGAGGGGTGCATAACACCGAGTTTAAAAGTATTGTCTCACTGTTAGTAAATTATTTAATGCTGATAGTCCTATAACTAACACTTCTTATGATACAACAGTCAAAAGTATTTAAATTTAATCCAATTAAATTAAATGCATCGAATCAATCCAAAAAATATTGTAAAACCGATTAAAACCAGAAGTTCAGATAAGATTGGTTATTATTTTTTAAAAATTGATTGCATTGGTTCAAATTTTAAATTTAACTTGTAAAACTAATTCAACATAATTCAAATTGAATAATATTATATAATATAATATGTTTGGTGGAAAGGAGCTCAGGACCATAGGGTGTGTTTGATCCAGAAAGACTGGTGCTAACAATAAAGGCTTGAGGTCTGCTACGCTTCAATATTAATCACTCAATATCATCTTCTTAGAAACTGACATCAATTAAAGGGCATAAAAAATTCGAGAAGTTCGAGCTCTCATAATTGAGTGTATACTATTTTTGAGATAGATCCTCTCATATGATTGATTATTACTTTTCTTTTTTGTCTGGATTATTACTTTTTTTTAATTATACTTTTATTGCCAATGCATAATTAAAAATGAAAATAAGAAATTCTAGAAGCATTTTGAAATTTCTCTAACAACTTTTCCTTTTAATATATAATTTTTTTCCAAACGTAATTTGTTTAATAGATTGAACCATTACTTTATAATATATCATTTGTTAATTTAAACACAACATAAATATTTAATTGTAAAATAAAAAAATATAAGTTATTTACTGATTTAATTTACGTGTAATAGCTAACCGAAAAAAAAGAGCATTTAGATTAAAGAAGAAAAAAAAGGTGAAGCATACAGCCGTAGCCTCTAAGCTAGCCCTGAGCAGAAAAACTGTGAATTTAGTTACTATGGGGAGATTGTTAAGAGAGTTCAAGAAGAAAACGCAATACATGAATGCTATCATAATTTTTGAACTTAATGAGTATCAAGACCTTGTTGGCTTGAGTACCTAGACCAGATGTTTAATTCAGTAAATTTATTTATAAAATAATGCAACAAATAAAATTATAAGTCACAAAAAATGGACTAGTGATGGAAGACTTGAGTAGTTTTCAAATTTCATTGTCACTACCTATCAAAAAAAATTATAAACAAATGAATTAAATAGCATTAACTGAAATTCAGAATTTAAGCTTAAGAATGAAGTTATTAAGACAAGAAGGCTCAAAATTGTTGCTTAGCAAGAGATTTCTCACTTTTTTATGATTTGCCCTGATTTCTCTTCCAAGCTCATTCTCATCATCCGCCACAATTTTCACAGCTTTGCACACACTTTCCTTTGTGAATAACCATCTTCCTCACCCTTCTTCACTTCCACCCCAATCTTTAACTTTGTTCCCATATTCCTTGCATTGAAGAAAGAGAAATGATATTTGTATTCAAAATTTGGGACTCATTTTAGACTTATTAAGAGAAAGATAAATAAAGGTGATAGAATGGAAAGAGAAAAAATGAGTCCCATTTTATATTCAAAATTTGGAAGTCATTTTGTATCTATCTTGTTTTTAGTAAGTTTAAAATTAGTTTAATTTTTGAGTACAAATATTATTCATCTTGATGACATAATCACCATATGGCCTGGCAACAACTCCAACTGACAATCATTCACAAGTGCCTCAGTTCTAGAAGCCGCCCCACAATGATTTGGTTTGATTTTATAGGGAGTGGTTATAGTACCATGGCTGGTGGGGGAGGAAAAGGTAAAGGAGAAGAGGGGTGAATGGTGGGGAGAGGAAAGTGATTATTGTGAAGCACAATCAATAAGTTCTACCCTAAGCTCCCTATCGATCATATGATGCCAGCATATAAAGTTATTTTCTGTGATTGCTTTTGTTTCTTTAAATGCACAACGTTGAAGTAACTCTATTCATGCTATGGCCTCGATCCGAGAAGACCATTATACGATGAGCCCAAGAATAGGGATGACGATCCTTGGAGTTGTATTTGGGATATTAATAGGTTGGATAGAGATGCTGAGACGCTGATTACAAGTGGCATTAGAAATCTGGTGGGTGATGGTTGCAAAACCTTTTTCTAGGAAGATTTGTGGCTTGGTGAGGCTAGACTTAAAGACAAATTCCCAAGGCTATTTTCTATCTCCTTGATACAGAATTCTCCAATGTCGAAATGTGGTACATGGGATGGTTTTGTGTGGCACTGGAATTTGACATGGCACAAGGATTTCTTTGAATGGGAACTTGATCAACTATACGCAAGGTCTACTGGATCAAACAAGACTCATTGATGACCAAGCTGACAATGTGCGTTGGTACTTTGATGGTTCTGGAAATTACTCTGTCAAATCCTTTATTGATAAGTTGCATGAGATCCACGGTTTGGACATCTAGGAATCAATTACTATTAGCAGAATCTGGCGTAGGCTAGTCCCACACAAAGCTGAGTTACTGCTGTGATTTGTTGTGCAGAGGAGATTAAATACAAATAATAGACTTCAGAGATTAAACATGCTCAGGGTGGATGATTGTTTGTGTGTTCTGTGTTCTGAAGTAGATGAGACCTTGTCTCAATTTTTCTTTACATGTCCTTTTTGCTTGGAAAGCATGAGGTGCTTGCTGCAATTGGTAGGGTTTGGATTGGGTTCTATCGGACGATCCTGCTGTGAATTTTGAATCATGGATTAGTATCAAATCCTTAAAGCAGAAGAAAAGGTTGTGAACATCTTGCTTCTATGTAGTTATATGGTCACTCTGGGACATGAAGAATAAGGTAATCTTCCACAACAAAAATGTTTGCTAGGAATCTTTCATGATTGATTTATGGAATCGGTGGAATACTGGTGCTCAAATTAGAAGATACTGATGTCGATGTCCCTCTCATTATCTAGGTTGCAGCAATAGGTGGAATCTCAATGTCAGTTATTGCGGGTAAGTTTAAACTCAAATTGAGATCCCTATCTTGGGCGATTGGCTTGGGGTGAATGATATCAAAGTTTTTGCTTTAGTGCTCATCTTTATCTCCTTTGCGTGTTTTCAGCACACACTTATAGGGGTCATTTTGTTTTCCTTCTTGTTGAGACGATGCTATTTGTCCTTTCTGTTGTGATGCTTGTTTTCTCTAGCCCTGCACTGGTCTTCAAGGTTTGGTGCCTCAATAACATCAAAAAAAAAAAAAAAGTAACTCTTGACACTACTATTTATTTATTTTTGCTTGCTCTTTTTGTTTACCTTTGCTCAATCCCAAGTATCTCACTTTCTCAATTTTGTAATTTTTCTCAAGAGTAATTCTCAAACCTTGGTTGCACATTAATCTAATCCATAAAAGTTTTTATTTTATTTTTATCTCATATCAAATTCATGTTAAAGTTTAGTCATCACACCTTTGGAGCTTAGATGCTATTTGACTTTCCATACCATTTAAAAAAATCTTATATATATTGACATATGATTATATAATAATATAAAATAATATATCAAAATTAATCTTTTTATTTATATATTTATTATCTTTTATTTAAATTATATCTTTATTATTGATGCATAATCAATAATAACAAATAAGAAGCGCTTTTGAAATTTCTTCTAATAACTTTCCTTTTCTATATAATTTTTATGCAAATTCAATTCAGATGTTGATTAAACCATCACTCCTTTTCCCAAAACAAAACAAAAAAAAAAGAAGATTAAACAATCATTAATAACATATTCTTGGTTCAAGTGCTTATTATTAAGCCAACTATAATGATTGGTAATAGTTCACAACTTTATTTCTTTAAAATTTATCGGAAATGTATCAAGTATAAAGAGCTACATCCATTACAAGTATCATAAATTGAGTGTTAAGCCTATCAAATTCTAAGGATGATGTTAGATAAAAAAAAGTCAATAATCTCTCTCCAATGTCTGTTGGGAGATTCAAACCTATGACCTTACTTTGATACCATTTGTTGAATTAAACATTTATTATTAGACCAAAAACTATAACTGTTGGTAAGAGTATAATTCTATTTTCTTTAAATTTCTCATAACCACAACAAATATAAAAGGCTACACTTATTACAAATACCATGGATCGGAATATTAAGCCCCTTAAATTCTAAAGGTAACAATAGCCAAATAAAACTAACACATATCATTTTTTTTTTAATGGAACACATATCATTTGTTTAAACATAACATAAATATTTAAATAAATTTTTAATGCAAAATAGTAAAATATAAGTTACTCCCTCCTATTCAAAATAATTATTCGCTATTTGCACAGATATTAAGAAACCTAAAATTAAAATTTTATTATAAAAATATTTAATAAAATGCCCTTATTTAATAACTAATTTATTATATTAATATTTTATTATTTATTGTGTTTAGAATTGTGTGGAGGGTAAAATAAAAAAAAAAATTTGCAACAAATATTTCAGTACAATGTGAGAGTAACAAATTATATGAACAAAAAAATATTTACTCAAAATGTTTTTGACAGCTATTTTAAATTTAAGGAAGTATTTATTAATTTAATTTACAGGTAATAGCCAGAAAAAAAGGGGCACTTAAAGAAAAAAGGTGTAAGCACAGTCCAAAGCTAGCCCCAGAGAAGAACTGTGGCTTGTTTATCAGAATGCGGAGATTGTCAAGAGGGTTCAAGAAGCATAAGAAAACGGGTTGTTCATGAATGCTACATTATAGTTTGTGAACTTAAATCGAGACCAGATATTTCATCGAGTAAATTTATTTATAAAATTGCAACGAAAAAGAAAAAATTATAGAAAACAACTGTATTAAATAGCAGTCCCTGAAATTCAGAATTTAGAGTAAACCCTGAAGCCTAAGAACGAAACAATCAACACAAGAAGACTCGAAATTGTCGCTTAGTAAGAGGTTCCTTACTTTAGTATGATTTGCCTGTACTTCTCTTCCAAGATCATTCTCATCATCCATCACTGTTTTCACAGCTTTGCACACACTTTCCTTTGTGAAAAAGCCGTCTTCTTCGCCTTTTTCCACTTCCACCCCAACTTTTAGCTTTATTCCCAAATTCCTTGCGTTGATGACATGGTCACCATAAGGCCCAGGCAATAACACCAACCGGCACTCATTCAGAAGTGCCTCGGTTACAGAAGCTGCCCCACAGTGTGTTATGAAGCACCCAACAGAAGGGTGCCCCAAAATCAATTGTTGCTGCACCCATCCCCCATATGCAATCCCTCTTCCTTGAACCCTTTCTTTGAACCCTTCTGGTAGAGCTTCTTCAATAGACTCAAATCCTATAGGAAGCTTAAGTGCTGCAAGAAATGGAAAACCTGTGAGCTCAAGACCAAGCAACAACTCTTGGATCTGGTTTTGCTGTAAAGGGCATTCACTTCCTAACGCACAATAAACCACAGAACCAGGCCTGAATCCACCAAGCCATGAAGCCCACTTTTCCTCTAAGGTATTGTTTGGTGGCTCAGGTAAAAGAGGCCCTGAAAGCATAACAGGCTTCCCATATTGGGTTTCAAGATAATCCACATAAGGCCCCTCAATTTCTCTGCAACCTTTGAACCCAACTGCATCTGCCAAAGCTGCACCAGTGCCAAGGCGATCAAAGAAAAGAACACCACTGCCAAACTCCCGTTTCCTAAAGGCAAGCATGAATCGAATTTCATGGGCATGAAGCTTGATTGAAGCATCAGGGAACCCTGAAGGTGGTTTCGTGAGATCAGCTTCAGTTAAATCTCTTCCTTGGCTCATTCTAGCTGGGGATGCAAGATAAGCTATAGTTGCTGGATTAACTATAAAGTATTGGACACACTTGATGCCAAGGCTTCGTGCCAAGTTTGGTAGCCAATGTTGGAAATCAAAGATAACAATTTGTGGCTTCAGCTCCTTGAGGAGAAGTTCTATGTCCTTCTCTGTGCGATCCATGGCTGTGGCAATAAGTGGGAGCAAAGAGAAGGGCACATCTGAAGTGGTTTCTGCATGGAGGGGAAGGCCATCAACGTGAGGAACAGTGATGGGGATGAAGGTGATGAGATGTGGGTGAAGGTTGAGGTGTTGTAACTTGGACTGTGTTCTTTTGGGGATGAAGAAGAAGATTCTGTGGCCTCTCTTTGCAAGCTTGTTGGAGAGGTGGAGAAATGGAGTGAGGTGCCCCATGGCAAGCCATGGATACATTGCTATGTGCAGAGGAGCTGCATCCATGGAGTAAAAGGAAAGGATATAGTAGCAGTGAGAGAAAAATAAAAAAGGTTTGTGAAATTGTGATTTCGTGGTGCTGTGCTATTAGTCTATTGTATATAATATAAAAGAAGCAAAATGTAACTTGCACTAAGGGAGGAAGAGGTTTGTTGACAATAACACGACTCCAAATACAGCATTTTTTTTTCTCTCCACCTTTTAAAATAAGCATGAATGTAAAACGTGGCAAAGATGCTAAGAATAAATAATTTTTCAGAAAGTAAGGGTAATATATAATTTTTATACCATTTATTTTGAAAAAAATATTAAAGTGTACATTTTCATTTTAAAAATTTACAGAACCAGATTCTTTGCCTAAATTTATTTATTGCAATGATGTGATATATACACTAACTCTTAATAACGAATTAGTATATCTTATTATTTTATTTATTTAATAATTATTCTCCATTGCCGTGTAAATTATTTTATATTTAATACTTTTTTAAAAATAAAAAAAAATGAAAAAGTCATGAACTATGAAGCCCGCATAACATGGGCAAGTAGATCGGGAGGGAACACGTCGACAATCCTAGTCCAACCGATAACCCAATCCATTGTAGGCGAATGGAGTTCAGTTATTAAAGATTAATAAAATCCCGACAAAATATATATATACGTATTTTTTAAGGGTATTAAAATACGTCGGCCCGGCCCATATCAGACTGGGTCATTTTTTGACGGAGTGTGCTCGAATTAAGTTAGTTTCGAGCTAATATTTTACTAGCCCAACTCAATCCTTTGTGGGCGGATTAGATATTGAGCCAACTTATTAATTTTTTAAATATTTTATATATATATAGAGGCATATTATACAAAATGAGTAGCTTATTATGAAAATGAAAAAAATAAATTTAAATTATATAATTATACATAAATGATCAAAATTTTAAGTTATTTAAAGGTCATATAATCACATAAAAAAGTCGCATAATTTTATATTTTAATTTTGACTATTCATATAAAATCTAATAGTTAAGATTTACTAATCTCACTCTCTCAATTAACTATTATTCTCATTTGATCCCTCTCTCTCTCTCTCTCTCTCTCTCTCTCTCTCTATATATATATATACATATATATATATATATATATATATCACATGAGAAAGTGATTTATTATGAGTGAAAGGAGAAAATTTTGAGACTAATCAAATATATGATTATTCCAAAATTACTCCTCTACTCTCATAATAAATCACTCCTCTAATGTGATATATATATATATATATATATATATATATATATTCAAGTCATGTCCTTCTGTCATTGGCACAGGCGTTGGCATTGTTTTAAGGTGCCGTCTGCAATGCGCTTCACGGTCCAAGGTGCTTAGTGCACCTTGTGACTGTAGCATATCGGATAATAGTGATTGGTGAGGCGTATCGATATATTAATCACCTATGATATATTGTAGTAATATATTAATTTAAAAAAATTTTAAAATATGATTAAATATATTTTAGAAATTAATTTTTATATATTGATAATATAAAATTATATTAATAATATAAAATAATTTTATATTTTTAATATAATATTACACTAATAGATAGTATAAAATTATAGTAATAGATACTGATAAAATTTTTATAATTTTTAAAAATTAATTATTATATACTGACAGTATAAAATTATATTAATAATATAAAATAATTTTATATTATTAATATAATAAAAAAAATTATACAATACACCTCACAATCTTACCATCAAATTGCAACGAGCGATCAAAGAGCACCGTCGGTGGCGCCTTGTTTTAAAAAATGGTTTTATGCAAACCAAGGCATTATTAAAAATGTTTTAAACCGCTGCATCTGTACCATCCAAGGCGTCGAATGGCATTTGTGTCCAACATTCAATTTTTGAGAGAAGACAAAATTGCTATACATGGATGGTTTTAACGGGCAACCTGATTATTTTTTCTTTTATATTGCAGCAGTATTTTTTTTTTAAAAATTATATTTGGGCATTAGGCTGGCTCAACCTGAAATAGGCTAATCTAATTCAGATCGAGGTAAATTGGGTTGAATTAAGTTGAGTTATTTACTTTTTTATTATTATTTGTTATAGTTCAACCCATATATTTTTCTAGTTATTCAGGCCAAACCATCATGCTCAACCTATTTGGACGACTATATCTTCCGTGAGGCCTAATGGTCGATCGAGTTACCTGATGTGGTAGGCTAAGAGATGGTCAAAATTTTTCAAATAAAAAAAAAACACACTGAAAATTTTTAATTAAATAACTTTTTTGGTTTTAATATTTTTATATTGACATCAATTTAACCCTAAAATAACTTTTTAACATTAATAATATTTTAAATTTTGATATCAATTTAGTCAAATTGGTGTCAAAGTTCAAGGTATTATGACTAAATTGATATTAAAATTAGAAATATTATGACTAAATTGATAAAAAAATTTTAAGACTAAATCGATGTCAACTAAAATATATTTTTAGTATCAAATTGATGTCAACTTTAAAATATTTGGACTAAAAAAATTATTTACTAAAATTTTTATATTGTTGTTGTTTCTCATTTCAATTATACTTTTAATGTAATAATTAATATACTAAAATGTAATAAAATAAACACTACTTTTTTTTTTTTAATGAGAACATAAAATTGTCTCTTCTAAAATAACTCGAGGATATTCCTTATTGAAATTTCCTATAAGTTTGTGTGTGTGTATATATATATATATATATATATATATACGAAGTAAGAATTTATTTAAGAACAAGCCTTAGAGGCTAACATGCCTTTGATACAACTTAGAGCCTCTATGATCCAAACCCTATGATCCCAATTCTTAGCTAGTTTAGCCAATCTATCAGCTATGCTATTACAATCCGTTGGGGTGTATTGTGCTTTAAAGAAGTTGAGCCCCAAAGCTAGCCAAAAACCTTCTACATTACTAGCCCATTGTAGGATAGATCATTAAAATTAGACTCAAAACTCTCCCTGACCAATTGAGAATCGACTTCCAAAATAAGAGCCCCAATCCTTAATTCCACTGCTAGCTCCATTCCCTCCTTGGCAACCATGGTTTCCACCGTATAAGCTTCGACCAATCCTCCGAATCTCATGGATTTTTTGACGATAAATCTTCCTCTTCAGTCACGGATCACGATCCCAACACCAAATATGTTGTCTTCCTCAAAGATAGCTTCGTCCATGTTCACTTTGAAAACTAGCTTTCTTGTAATGGTAGCTCGGCTCTTCGGTGAAGGTTATTGCTGACTTGCACTCGTCTGAAACTCCTCAGGTTAGTCGCGCTTTGAAGGAACAATTGAAATGGGCTTAGGGTTGGTTTTTGAAGCCATGCCTGGTTCTTTGGCTTCGCACTTCTTCCCAAATTGTAGCCACTAATTCTTTATCTCTAATGTTCATTGTGCTGAAGGTGTTTTGCAGTTTCTTAAGCCAAGCTTGGATGTCATTGATGGTTGGGTCAACCTGCACCTGCAAATCAAAAGCACTCACAACAGAAAGGAAATATGGACAAGAATGCAATATGTGCCAAACCTTCTTAGTGTTTCCCTTACAAAGGTAACACTTGTTCCCTACTTGAATATTTTTTTATAGAAATCTGGATCTAGTGGGTAGAATATTCCTCGCTGCTCTCCAAGTAAAGACCTTTATTTTAGGTTGAATTTTCATCTCCCATATAGCTTTCAACACTTTGTTATATTGGGATAAGGTAGAAAATAGCTGGTTATACTCTTAGTTTTCCTCCCTTTGTTGTGCAATGTGTGAGTTCCAGTATGTTCTATAGCCACTTTTTATAGTGTATAATCCTTTTAGATCAAAATTCCAAGCTATAGAATCTGGAATATTACCCTGAGCTAACAGAATTTGATGGATAATGTTAGCTTCATCTGAGTTAAATGCTATCTCAATTAATTCCATGTTCCACCTCGTGGGGTTATGGAGTAGCAACTCACTGACTTTGTTAATATCCGAAGTTGTCCCCTCTCTCATATACACCTTGAACCTTAGCATGTTAGGCACCCACTGGTTAGTTAGGTTTATGTTTTCCCCATTCCTAACTCTCTATATAAGCTTTTGATCCAAGACAAACCTTCCCTCAATTAGGCTTCTCCATGTAAATGATGGATAAGATCCTAATTCAGCTAAGATAAAGCTTCCTCCTACATAGTATTTTGCTTTTAGGATCTTTGCCACTAAAGAATCTTCATTTTGGATGAGTCTCCACCCCTGTTTTACTAGCATAGCCAAATTAAAACTGTGTAAGTCTCTGAATCCCAATCCTCTAGCTTCTTTTGTCCAACACATTTTCTCCCAACTCAACCAATGGATTTTCCTAGAGTCAGTTTGGTCTCCCCACCAAAATCTGGCCATAAGACTTTCTAGCTCTTTGCAAAGAGTAGAAGGGAACTTAAAGCATGATATGGTATAGGTGGGAATAACTTGAGTCACAGCTTTTATAAGGACCTCCTTTCCCCCCTTAGATAAAAGTTTCTCCTTCCATCCCTGAATTCTTTTCCAAATTCTTTCCTTTAAGGATTGGAAAGAATTATTCTTAGACCTACTTATCATAGAAGGAAGACAAGGTATTTTTCAGCAAACACTGTTGATTGTATGCTAGAGATGTTTATAATCTATTGCTTCTCTTGTTAAGTCATATTAGGGCTTAGCATGGTTGAAGATTTTTCGAAATTTAAACATTGCCCTAAAGTTGCCCCATCTTTGTTCAGAATTTCCAGAATTCCTTTGCATTCCCTCCTATCTGCCTTGGCAAAAATGAGTGTCATTATCAAAAAATAGGTGAGAAACTTTAGGCGTAGCTCTACATACCCTAATGCCTCTTATACCATTTTGCATTTCAGCCCTTTGTAATAATGCAAACAAATCCTTTGCACATAGAACAAAAAGATATGAGGAGAGAAGGTCCCATTGTCCAAGGCCTCTTTGAGGGACAAAAGGGACCCCTAAGAAACCATTTATCATAATGGAGTAGGATAGGATACTGATGGGATACACTGGAAAACAAGCCGAGTCCACCTTTCACTGAATCTCAACTTTCTCATAATGGCTATTACATGCTGCCATTCAACCTTATCGTAGGCCTTAATCATATCTAGCTTAACAGTAAAGTACCCTTTCTTGCCTACACACCTATTCTTGCCTACACTCATATTTGAGTATTGAATATCTTCAAGAATCAATTATTTTTCAAAATTATTTTAATTTTAAATTATAAATCATTTTAAATTTAAAATAAATTAATCCATTGGTAGTGACAGCATCTCATTGGTGGTGAAAATAAATTAATCCAAACACACACAGGCGAAGACGCGGAATGTGCTGTTGCTGTGCTTATATGACATTGACAGAAGAGCTTCCAATCCGTGAGAAATGGGCAAGTGTTGACTCTGTTGCTATAGATTTAATTTTAGTTTATTGTAATTTAATTATATATTAGTATTATTATTTATATTATTATTATTATTAAAAGTTTAACTTTTATAATAATTATTTTTAAATATTATATATATAATATATAATTAATTAAAAATTTTGTTCAGAAAATACATAAAAATTAGACTCTTTTACGTGACTTAACTATGAGTTCTATTATTTATATTTCTTTTATTTGTTTTCTTTGTCTTTTTCTCTTTTTCCATGACGCAATTCTTACTTTGTAACTCTTTTTTTAAGGAACCACTTCTCAACCTTGAGGAAGGATAGTGAGTTAGTGACGCCAGTGGGTTCCTATTTCTTTCTCCTTTTCACATTATTGAGAAAATTATTGTGAAAGGAACTTAACTTTAGGTGAAAAATGATTTAAGGGTCTTAACTTTATCAATTCAATTTCGAGTATTTAGTTGACATTAGTATATGCCACTTAAGCATTAGAATATACTAACTAAGTATCATAAAATGCCAACTATGTTTATGTTTTATTTTTAGTTAACTTAAAAATATATACTTGACATTTTCTTTCCGTTTAGGTTGTTGTTGACTATTTTATGATAATTTTTATTTCTCCTATTTAAGTTGCTTTCTATCCATTTACATGTTAAAAAAAATGACTTTTTCGAGAAGATATTTTACGTTGCTCAAAATGCAACATTCTTTTGTATTTATCTTCACTATATGTTAATAATTTTGTTTGTAATGATATTTTTCTCATTGAAAAATTTAAATAAAATTATCTTCAATTTTTGAATTTAACTTTTAAAATATATCTCTAACTTTAGATGATTTATAAAAAGAAAAGAAAATATAGCTTGCAATACTGAAAAATAGTCAAAGATAAATATCAAAAGCAGCAATACAATAATGTAAATAAATATCAATTGATACATAATATAGGAAGGCATACTAATTTCATAAGGTAATGATATCTCAATTTGGAACTACTATGCAACTTAATTTAAAAAATAAATGATGTAACAGCAATTTTTGCATATTTTTAGAGGGAAAAAATTAGTTTTGGCACCACAATAATTATCTCATTAATTTAATTTGGTGTAAATTTTTTACATATGTACAGCAATTTTGCTTTTTACATACGGTGTAAAACCAATTTTGAGAAGGAAAAAAAATAATTTTAGCCCCAAAATAATTATCTTATTAATTTAATTTGATGACATGTATATATATATATATATATTAATAACATATAAGTATAATTTGTCACATAAAATTTTTCCAATCATTGAAAAAGGACTTGAGGTTCTTGATTAAAAAATAAACAAGTTTAGACCTTAAATTAGTTAGAGAATAAAAGTTAAGATTCTTAAACTATATTCCCTCTCACTTTATTGGGTAGAGTGTGTGTGCAGTGGTTTACTCGCTGTCCCGTGAACCCAAATGAAGATTGTTCAATCCATCCAAGTCCCATTTGTCTCTTGAAGGATAGATTGACTTTGGAGTCAGATTTTACTTTGGTCCTATTAGCCCATTAGGTCTTGCGAGAATTTTCGTGTGCTATTTATTTATCTTGAATTTAATTCGATTTTCATTCTCTTTTAATGCCAAATCTTATATTTCTTTTGTAATGAACACAATTCCAAAGCTAACCTTCTGGATTTCCCAAAAAAGAGCCATCGGAACTTTGATTGGAGGAATACCTTTCTTCATGTGTTCGTGCATTCGGACAACTGAACGAACTGCTTTGCAGGTTGCGGCGCACGTATGGCTTTAGAGTAGAAGTTTTACTGTGGCAGTATTTTGTTTGAATTTCTATTTAAGACTTTGAAATTATAATTATGGTAAAAGATACAGATTTTTTTAATCTAAATCATTTTCAATAAGTTTCTACAAAATAAACAAAAATTGTAATATATGCACAAGCAAAACTTAGAATCCATCTTTGGTGGTCCATTATCTGAAAAATTATTATTTTTATTTTAAAAATTAAATTAACATCAATTTAGTTTTTAAAAGTTATATTAGTTTCTTTTTTATTAAAAAATAAAGAGTAACATTAGTTTAGTTCTAAAAAATTAACATTAATTTAATCCTTCATTAATAAAAAATAAAATTAATTAACAATTATATACGACCAACATCAATTTAATCCTTTGAATATAAAAAGCACATTAATTTAGGCCTTCAATCTCGAGTTTCATATAGAAAAGTGATGTTAATGTCTTTTTTATAATTGAAAAATTAAAATAAAAACACAAAATTTGAAAAGACTTTATTTATGTCTATGATAAAAGGGGATTTGAGAAGAAGATTGAATCAAGTCTCACAAAAACAATTTTTTTCTGCAAAACGGCTCACACTAGAATTTTAATTTGTAACAATAATAATCTTCAAAACCAGAGGTATAAAGCTCTTAATGGAGATATACACTTTAAGAGCAATGCTTAATAGCACGAACACAATTTTGCACGAATGTAACGAAATGCTTTATAACTATTCATCGGAGATTGTGAATATTAATTGAGGAGAGAGAAAGTATATGTATCTCTCAAAACACAAAGAGAAATGTTTTTTTGTACATCATACAAGTTGACATACTTTGACACCCTATATCTATCTCTCTCCTCTCTTCTCTTGCTTTTTCATTTTTTCTTTTTCTTTTATAATTTTTTTTTTCTAATCTTGTCTCTGGGTGTCTGGATGTCTACAATAAAGAGTGGTACAAATAACACTTCTCAAACACAAAACTTCAATATTGATTTCACTTTTCGCACGTCGTTCTACGAATTAACTTTTGTACTATTTAGCAATTTTCATATTTTAATGAAGAAAGGCAATTGTTGTTGTCTCGACTAAGCGAGTAGAGAAAGTGGAAGAGCCTAGTGTATAGGTTTAGGTCAAGCCCCTTAACCCCTTTCCCTTGCTATGGTATTTATAGGGGACGAGGGTGGTACTCACTATTAGTGATGAGATGGGCTTAGGCCAAGTGGATAGGGTGGGCTTAGGCCGAGAGATCGGGAGACTAAACAAATCACAAGCCCTCCAGCTTTGAGCTCTAAAAGAGCGAAGAGACTAAGTAAGATCGAGGAACCAAGGGATCGGGAGACCAAACAGATCACATATCCTCCAACTTTGAGCTCTAAAAGAGTGAAGAAGCTAAGAAATGTATTAAACCAGATAAGAATGGTTGTACTTATAAGCATTTGAGCAATTAAAAATGTCGCCAATAAACAAAAATGCCAAGCAGTCGAAGGTGACCAAAGCAACTTAGTACTATATGCATGTACGGATCAATCACCTTGTGGGTGTTGTATCTTAACTGCTTTGTTGAATCAAGCTTGTTCAATTGCTCAATTTACCATATAGTTTGGTATATTGCTAACCAATCTCTATTGATCGAATGTCTGATTGGGAAAAATTGGAATAATGTGTTCATTCTGTTTGTAGTATAGGTTTTTTACTTGATGACTGAGTAGTAAGATTATTAAAATTTTGCTACTAAGGTCATAAAAAGGGCTACACATAACCACAGCCTAGCTATAGCCCTTATTGTTTACCTAGTTAACATGATTTTCTTACTTGGGAAAACTCTTCAACTAAATAGTATTAATATTATGTGATATTGATTTGCTAGCTCATTACTTTGGACAGTGCCAAATTTGTCGAGCTTTTAGATGTTTGCTGGCTGCTGATGAATAATGGCCTTACTATCAGGCTTTAATGTCTTCAATAGTGCCAGCTACAGGTGAATATTGATCTTAAATAGTTATTGGTGAATTACGGGTTTTAGATCGTTGTCGATGAAAATCGACTTTGATGATTGCTGGGAAAAATTGGGTTTTGCTGGGTATCGGTGAAGACCGGGTTTTGTTGAGTACTAATGAAAACCTAGTTTTGTTGAATGCCAGTAAATACTGTGCTTTATTGAGTACCAGTGAAAATCGAGTTTTGTTGAGTATCGGTAAATAGTGGACTTCGTTGGGTACCAATGAAGACCTGATTTTGTTGACTATCGGTGAATACCAGGGTTTGTTGAATGCCGATAAACACTAGGTTTTGTAGAATACTAGTAAAGACTAGATTTTGTTGAGTACCGATAAATATCGGATTTTGCTTAATACCGGTGAAGACCGGGCTTTATAAGAGCATCTTCAAGCATCAACTCCTTATTCATGTTATCATCTTGAAATAATATAAGTGTACTACCATTTCAAAATATAGCATGAGAAACTAAATAAGTTAGGATTAGAGCCTTAATATTTCCTTTCCTCTCTTATAATTGTACTAGTTTACTTGGATCATCAAAAACCATAAATACCAATTGAAAATAAAATCTTATAAATATTAAAATTGGCATAAATGTTATAATACCATTCCTTACGAATAATAATAACAAATCTATAATATCATGTTTTCGCTACATTACTATTAGGTGTGTAGTGTAATTGCTGATACGTTATAACAATTAATTATCCTATAATGCTAATGAATAAGTGGTCCTAAATAAAAACATGTAAACAACAGTCACATATGGATCTGATTTCTGGGCTATTCTCGCTTGAAAAGGAATAACAACAAAATATGTCAACACAATGCGTTCAAATCTATTAGAGCACCATCAAGAGAATTAAAATGCCATTATCACGAAATCAAAATATTATAAATGATGATAAATGTATATACTGCAACGAATTTATTATAAATAATATCGTTGGCGTTCAAAATTGTTGAAAATTATAATTCATTAAATTTAAATTAAAATTGTATTAATACAAATAGACTACAAAAAAGAAGTACATAATATATTAATGAAAACTTTCTTCTTTTTTTTTTTTTTCGGATACGTTAATGAAAACTTTCTTAATAAGGCTTAGTAAAAATATCAGGAAATTAATTAGAAAAGCAATGTCATGTCACATCCTGTTGAATTTCTCTCTAGAAATATAAATCATTATAGCATTAGAGAACATCTTTAATATAAACAAAATAAGGACTAATCATGTGACAAAAACAGTTGATTTTGGAACAACCATGTATGATTCTTCCTTCCTTATACCTAAATTTAGCACAATTAGTGCATTAAAAAGAGCAAAGCAACAAGTCAACAATTCAACAATTTGACCTCTGTTAAATAATGTTCATTGTCCAAAGGATGTCATGAAAAGTAGAAATAAGTACGAATTGAAAGAAGAATGATAAGAAAATCATAATTTTGAAAAAGTTATGATTAACGTTACTTAAAGGTAAACATAGTATCAACTATATAAGCAATGATAATTACAATCAATAAATCATATAAATTATAACTGATGGTAATTAAGAGTAATTAATAAACCATGTGAGTGGTAATTAAAAAAAAAACAACACATATACGTGTGTATTACCATCTTTGTTTTCATTATTTTGTTTACAAGTTCCGATTTAATATTAGTATATTTGTACTATGCATATATATGTATGTATGTATGTATTAAAGATTATGATTTTTCGTGAACATAAAAAAAGTCACGGTCTTATGAGATTCTTATGGTTTAAAATGACTTCAGCTCCATTGCGATCAACTATTGTTATAGGTAAATTTTAAAAATGATAAAGTAACACGATTTTTTTAAAAAAAAAAATAGTAAATTAGATTAGCTTATTTTCAGAACCTTTTTTAATTTTATTTTAACATATATTAAAGATGATGGGAGAGAGAAACAGGCAAAAATACGATCAACACGATCAAGAGACAATTAATACGAAATAAATTATAGCAAGGAATCAGAATATTAATTCTAATTACTATGAATTGAATGTCAACCACCAATACTAATGGTTACTATTGAAATTATAAGTTTTACGTTCAAGCAAAAATATATATATATATATATATATATATATATATTTGCTGAATGCAAACGATTCAGAAGATCTTTTTTGTTTGGGATCGGATAGCTGATCCATTGAAGTGCTTTGTTCAAAGGCTTATAATTAATCACAAGCCTTGGAGTACCACGTTCAATTTCCGCTTGTTTATTGACATAAAAAGCAGAACAAGACCATGGGCTCTTACTTTTTCGGATTAGACCTTTGTGAAGAAGATCATCAGTCTCCTTTCTACAGTAAATGAGGAGTTCCTCATTCATCTGTATCGGTCTAGCTTTTGTTGGAATTTGTCGTTCATGGAAATCCTTTTCATAAGGAAGATTAACGACATGTTTTTTCCTTTGCCAGAAGGCAGTAGGAAGATCAGAATAGATTGAGATTTGGATATGCTCAAGAAGATCTTGGACCTTCTTTTGAACATCTGGTTTGGAAAGTTGATATTCAATATTCTTAAAAGAGATTTCTTCTTTTAAAAAATTGATCTGGTTTTGCTTGGTTTGAATTAAATTAAGCTTTTTTGAAATCGGTTTTCTTAAAAAAGGAAAACTGATTATCTCACCTAGGTATTTAGTAAAAATTCCTTCATTGGTGATGTTTAATGGGAAAAGAGACCTAATAAAAGGTGTTCCTAAGATCACCGCATTACTAAGATTTTTCACCAATAAAAATGAGGTTTTTAATCTAAGGTTCTGATTTTCAATCATCGCCTCAGAAAGTTTGAAATTAATTTTGAGTTTCGAACCACTAGCAATGCTAAGTTGTTTAGAAGTTTTCTCAAAATATTTCGTCGGAATAAGTCCTTCCTGTATGCAATTCGAATATGCACCAGTATTGAACAACCCAACAGTTTCAAGAACAAAATCTTTTATTCTTATTTTGATATTGATGTAAAATTTTTGGATTTTTAACATGTTAATCAATCCAAGAAATTCATCATCATTTGGGGGATTTTGAAAACTGCTATCATCAGAGACAGCATCAATTTTTTGATTGTTTAACAAGGCATCAATGACTTCCTGTTGAGAATCTTGTTGTTTTCTCAGGGTTTTGACTTCAACTTTGAGATTCTAAATCTTGTGTTGGAGATCATGAATAGTCACCGGTTTAACAGATTTTTTCTCAAGTTTCTTTAGAGTTTCATTCAGACTAAATTTATTAGTCTGAATCGAAGGTTTGACTTTGGAAGAACTGGCCTCTAGAGTAGATTTGAGTTTGTTGAGATAGATCCTTTTTTGATCAGGATCAGGAATAGCGTTTATGGCTTCAAAAAGAAGTTCTTGCTCTCTGGTGAGAACATTTATGGATGATTCCTCAGTAGTATTTTCGGAAGATAATACTTCATTATCATTTGGTATAATTGAATCTTCAGAGGACATTTCATGTTCCTCTTCGGAAGTTTCAGCGAGAAGTTTATTGATTTGCTCCTCGATGTTGGGCTCAAGGCTTAGGGCCTTTATTTTTTCTTTAAGCCTACAATTTCTGGCTATATGGCCAGTTTTGCCATATTTGAAACATGTGATAGGCTTGTCAGTATAATTTGGTTATGAGGGAGTTTTGGGTTTCCTCGGTGGAGAGTTAACCCTCTTTAGTGGTTTGGGCTTAGGAGAAGGTTTATGTTTATCTTTGGGCTTGGACCTCTTTTATATATATATAAACAATGTTTCGTTTTTACCAAAGATAGATGATGCTTTTCATCGATGTAAAAACCATCAAATGGTTAACAATTATATTATTTAAATATGCTAATGGTTACAATATATTATTTAAATATGATAATAGTTATAAATTTAATTCCCTATTGATATAATATACAAGTTTTTAGTTTTAAAAGATCAATTATAATTGTCATTGTTATTAACCGTGGACAGAATTTTTACCATAGCTTTAAATTGACAAGTTATAACGATGATTTTAATATTAATGACACGTACTAAATTCTATTTATTTTTTGCATGATAACTGTAATTACTATGATTTATTTATCATTAATTCTAATTGATATGGTTTAACATATTTACCGTAAATTTATTACCATTTACATCAAGATTCATTTTCCTTTCAAGCATATCCTATCAGATTTTCCATCCCTATCTATCGTGCCATAAAATTATATCTTGGGATGAAAAATGAAGACTAATCATTACATCTGATCTGCAATCTATTAGTAATTATATGAAAGTACCATGACCAGATTCCAATCCTAGTTTCCGTGTAATGACACATAGCACTCTTTGCTTTAATTTCTAAAAATCTCAAATTATGATTTGGAAAAAAAACTCGTCTTTTTTGTAACTATGCGCAAGCCAAATTTTAAGATTGCAAAAATTAAAACATACTTATAGTCTTCTAATATGGTTCAAACAGAGTAACGAGCGCAGAACCGCAGATCACTATGAAAGAAAAAGAAAAATCCCAATCAGATAAACAGGATCACTTCTTCAAGATGTGGATCAGCTAGAACAAATAATGAAAGCTTACGTAGCATGGACCATGGAGCACACTTTTTAAAAAAAATATAAAAGAAAATGGATTATGCGCAATAAGAAAATGGTGCGGGGTATTGTTGAATGGTTACCCCAATGATTCTTGATTCCAGCGAAGCGTGCGACAAAACTCTATGGCGTATCTGAAACCAAAAGCTGATTTGGGAATGCTTGGGAAATGGAAGAGGATTGGCTGACGATGGCTTTCCAAGCAGCAGCAAGCAACAAAGATGGGCAATTGATATTGTTGGTGTTCTGTGTACTGTGCTTTATCGCCATGGTAATGGTGAGATGTGTGCAGTTTACAGGTATTGAAGTGTTTAGTGGAAGCAATTTTATCTGATTCCCATAAATAATGCCAAAATGTTGCTATCTTGACTAGGCGGGTAGAGAAAGTGCGAGAGTTTGGTAGATAGGTTCAAGTCAATGAACCTTAACCCCCTCTCTCTACCATGGTATTTATAGAGGATGAAGATGATACTCGCTATTAGTGGTGAGATAGGCTTGGGTCAAGCTGATAGAAAATTTGTATGGTCACATGCCCCATAGACTTGAGCTCTAAAAGAGCGAAAAAGCTAAAAAAGATTGGGTGAGAAAGGTCAGGAAACTGAGGGATTAGGAGATCAGACGAATCACAAGTCCTCCAACTTTGAGTTCTAAAAGAGCGAAGAGATAGGCTTGGGTCAAGCTGATAGAAAATTTGTATGGATCACATGCCCCATAGACTTGAGCTCTAAAAGAGCGAAAAAGCTAAAAAAGATTGGGTGAGAAAGGTCAGGAAACTGAGGGATTAGGAGATCAGACGAATCACAAGTCCTCCAACTTTGAGTTCTAAAAGAGCGAAGAGGTTAAGAAAGATCAGTTGAAGAAGGCCAGGCAATCGAGAGACCAGGAGACTAGACAGATTAGCAATCAAAGTTAAATAAGACCTATGAGATATCGAAAACAAATTGACGCAAGGATGTGATGCTTAAATTTCAAGAATAAGAAATATGTAGCAGAATTTTAATCACAACACTAAAATGAGAAAAAGAGTAAATAAATAGAATGCACAAATGTTTTTATATTGGTTTGATTTTAAGATGGAGTCTATATTCGGTCTTCACTCAATTAAATTTTCACTAATCAATTAAGTAGTCTTTACAAAATAGTATATTTTTTACAAGTTAATATAAGTCAATTTCAGGTCACAACTTAAGCAAATGGGCTCTCAGTATAGCCAACAAGTGATTAGAGATATTTAAATTTAATCTAATCTAATCAAAACTTCTAAACTAATTAAAGAAGAAAATCAATCAAAACTAGAAGAAATGGGATATGATTTGTTCTTTTTTTAATAAACCAATTGGATTGAAATTGGATTTTATATTTATTTTTTAAATTTGATTTAATCTAATTCAAATTAAATAATATTATATAATATAATTTTTATTATTAAATTTATATTTTTACTTATAATATTTTAAATTTATTGTCCCATTGTATTAGAAACCCTATTATGAGGGCTCGTAAATAGTTTGCTGCTGTGTCTATTGACCCTTGTATTCACAAAAAAAAAAAAAACTTATAATATCTTTAATTTATCATATAATTTTTACATATAATTTTATTCAAATATCATTTTATATATATTAAATAAATTATTTTTAATTTTTTATTTATATTTATTTATCTTTATTGACTTAAGCTTCTTTTAATTTATAATATTCTTTTTTTTTTGTCGAATTCAATCCAAAGAAATAAAAATTGGTTCAAATTAAATCAAATTTAAAATATAACTAAATCAATCTAAATATATTTATATTAATTACATCCATAGCAATGAAGTGGCTAATTTTATTTAAATTAATGCATGTTTTACTCAAAATTAATCTAACCTGCACCACCAACACCTATAAGAGAAGCTTTTGCAATGACCTCCAAGACACCTCACTAACTCGGTGGTGGATAAAATGGTCCGACATGTCTTTTGGACCATGGCATGATCCAGTCCTTTTAACCGTTAGATTGTGATTTACTTAAATCGAACGGCTTACATGCATCCCGTCCCTTATTCTTTAAAAATTAAGATTCAGTATATCCAATGTTAAGTTTTGCAAAGAAGCCCTCCCCTTTGTGCTGGAGCGAACCAAGCTTTTGTTGACCGGCGGTCGATGACGACACGTGTGTCATCATGTGGTCAAGTGAATTGGATTGTTCTCTGAGTAGCCCATCGAAGATACCGAAGAAGTAATGGTGAATGAAGAATGTCAAGAAGAGAAAGTGACTTGCAGTGCTGTTTGATAATGTTATCCCCAAATGGATCTGAGACGGTAAATTAGAAACCCTTAACCCCATTTTTAAACAACATGCTTATCAATTGATTCAAACAATTTTTCAGGCTATTTTTCTTTTCAGATATTCTTTCTTCTCCCTTCTCTCTCTCTCTCTTCTCTTCGTTTTTCCTTTTTCTCCCTTTCACCTTTGACTTACTTTCCTGCCTTAACTACCCTCCCCTTTTTCTTCCTTCCTTCTCATCATTTCCTTCTTTCGAGCTTCCCTGCAAATTTGACCATTTAATTATTTGCTTATTTAATCTCTACAACTCCCTTATGACAATCGAGGTTTTAATTTAAACAACTCAGATTTTTTTATGCAATTATTATTATTATAATTCAATTTTTCTTTTTGCTGTTTTTAGCCTGGTGCATACAAGCATACACGAGTATATATATCATATACTCATCATTTGGAATTTCAGTAGTTATATGCCTTTAATTCTCAAACACATTGTAATCATCTATGTGATTATGTGTGCACCTTTGTGTGCGATCTGACAAATTTGGGGAAACAACTATATTTATGGATATCAAGCTGTTTTGTTGTGGTCTCAGGAAGGCATTGGGCCACTTTTGAAAGATTTTAATTCATTTTATGAACTCGTTATGTTGGCACACACAACAAATGGCAAGGTGCTTTGTGCAGCGCTTTTACCCCCATTAATATTACTATGGACGACTTTGTGCTTTGGTTGAGATATGGAGTACTTAATTGTGAATGTTTATCTCATTGTTTCAGGAGTAGGTATTGAAAATTCGAGGTTCATGAAGAAAATATTCACTGCACTGCAAAAGTTCATACATGTGATGAAGATATTTAATTTGATATTTGACTGTCACTTGCAGGAAAAGTGGAGCTATTGTGGTGCAAGATTGAGAATCTTCCCTCCGATAAAACGATACTCAATAAAGGGGAACTGTCTTTGCAAATGAAAAAATAAAGGGCTTAAACTGCAACATAAACTCAAGTGGCGCGGGTTTATTTTTGTAAATATTGTGCAGGACCATGACAAAGTCCAAAACCAATGGTGGACCATGGTAACATCCACCCACTAACTCACAGCTCGAGTTTCTCTATTTTTCACCCTGGTTCACAGGCTAGTGTCAAACACTTTCAATGAAATACAAGAAGAAATTTTTTCAGACAGGAAATGCACTCAAGTTTTAGCGCAAATGGAACTGTCAAAATGACGTGCAGATGTGAGGAAGAAAAATGTAATAGGAAGCTTTTGGAGGGCAATAATTTCGCTCGGTTCTGTACTTTGCCTGCTCTTTTACTGGCTACAATTTGCTGTTGCTGTAGAAGGGTCCCTTATTTAGATGGAGTGTGATTGGTGACTCAACGTTAAAATGTGAGAATTTGTCCTTTAGTAGATATTTCTAAGATTCTTTTCTCTCTATTGATACAGTTGCTTTTTTATTTTTATTTTTCTCTTACTGTTTTGATTGTTGGCAGGTTGGCATTGCAGTATTCATGTTCTTCAATCTTCATTTGAATTTACCTTTTTACTCCTTTAATTTTTGGTTTAATTATTTTAAAAGTTTCTATAATTTTACTTAATTTTTAATTTAATTTTTATTATTTAAAAATTTTTAATTAGATTCTTGCATTAAATAAATTTTTGTAATCAGACTCTTAAAGTAATCTAAAATTACAAACTTTTTTAAAATTTTATATAATTTAATAGGTTATAATCTAATTTTATAAGTTTAAATATGAAAATTTATTCAATTGAATCAACAATTTTGTAATAATAGATTGCTCTAGAAATTTGATTATAAAAATTTATTTAATATAAGGATCTAATTAAAAAATTTTAAACTATAGAGACTTAATTAAAAATTGGATCAAATTACAAGAACTTGCAGATTAATTAAACTTTAATTCTTCCATTTGCTGTTGTCTTTACATTCTCATGAATTTCATATGATTCATGCGTTCCTGCATACAGATGCTTTTTTTTTTTTTTTTAATAGTTGGCAAAAGCTACAACCCATCGCAGCACCACAGTGGGGAGCATAGAGAAGAATAGGGGTGGTAGTGGGCAGGTTGGGGCAGATTTTAGCTCAACCCGCCCTCACCCTGCATCTTAATAAACAATCATCAACCCGTCCCGCACCCTATCTGCGGGTTTTAACAATCAAAACCCGAACCCTACCTGCAAATAACCTATCCCAACCTGCACCTTATCCGCCCTTACCCACTATTTTTCTTCAAATTCCAAAAAAATTATTTTAAAACCCAATAATACAACATAATACTCAAACATAGCATAATTATTCCAACATAACAATCATAAAAATTAAACCATGATATCCAGCCATAATATCTAAAAAGAGAAATTAGAAAACAATAAATAACAAGCTAAACAAGTCTAACACAATTATTTAAAATAAGTTATGGATGTCCTGTTGGTCCGTCAACTGAATGAGAAGCACAAATACAAGGACATAACAAAATGTTAAATTTCATGAGCAATTTGACTGTCTTGAGTGAATAAACCTGCTCCCACCCTCTCTTCCCCTATAGTTTTCTTATGCTTTGATAGGTAGAGGACATACTTGTATTTTAACTTCCCATCCTATACAAGACCCAAAGGTCTGCCTATCATTCTTCTGCTCTCTTCAGCTTTCTTTGTGCTCAACCACCTCTACAACCAGAATCCACTCAAGGAAAGCTCCTGCAAATATATGGTTCTAGACTGGTGTCACATCTAATAAACTAGAGCAACACGCTAGATTAGTAAGTACATAGGCACATGACACTTGAAAGGATACACCACAAATAAGTTATGATATAAGGGATCCCCGGGTCCACAGTCCACCACTCATTTTCTAATTTCACTGGTTAAATATTAAGAGATGCTATCTCAAACCAAGGATACAGATTTTCTGAAATCCTCATTTCTGTATTCCATTCTTATTCTATCACTGAATTTAGTCATCGAAGCAGGCAAGTGAAAATTTGCTTGGCAAATGCAAAACTTGTTTTAACTCAATCATGCAAATCTTTGGCCATCTTGATATATATATCTCCTTAATTCTTCGATAAGTAGCACCATACCAGTACAAAATCCCAGTGCTACAAAAGGGCAAGTCTCTTTCACATGGTGCATATATAATAAGTTAATGGTCAGTTTTGGAAGAGTCTTCTAGGTCACGGTCCAAAAATATTCTTCTGCATTATCTTTTTGGCAATTTGAGAATATATGTAAAAGCAATATTTTCATAACATAAAACAGGTAGGAGAGGAATCTGTTAGCAAACTTCTATTCACTTCATAAAACCACTTTTACATAGGCTATATATACGACAAATACTATCACCCAATTAACTCCTAAAAACTGATACAATAAATTGATAAGAACTGGCACACATAACTCTTAAAAATTGCTACCCATTGATAACTACTAACATCACCACTAACTTTTAAAATACTTGTACAAATATAATGACATGAAATAACAAGTCTGATTTTATTTAACAATACATAGTAAAGATTTTTCTTACAATTTTATTTGGAAAAAATGTAAACAGATATATAATGAACGTCATATCATAATGAATAGCCTTTTGTTTTACTAATTATTGAATTCTATTTTAGATTTGTTTGGTCACAGTCTAATAGTCAAAAGTAGTGTCAACTAAACAGAAGTACCATAATGTAGTATAGAAGAAAAAGAAGCAGAAAAGAGAGAACAAGACATGAGATGAAATAGCATAGCATAGCAAACATAGCATACATATATGATGATAAAAGAGAGAAGAAGAATAAGAAGAAGAGACCTTTGAGGTATTGGAGGTAAGAGAAGGAAGGATCTCGCAGTTGCGCAACAGTGAGACGCGGTGGCTCTGCTCTGCGGATCGGATGCGGTGTTGCACGAAGACTCTGTGACGTGAAGAAGAGGGAGATGGGTGAGGAAGAAGGAAGGGATAGGAATCGGGGCGGCGCAGCTTCAGAAGAAGGGGAAGGGAAGGGGCAAAATGAGACCAAATTAGGTATTTAGATTTAGGTTACTACAGAAAGAAATAAAAGTATTAAAAAAAAGAAAATATATATATTAAAAATTATATTAAAAATATATATAATAAATTAAAATTATATATAAAAATCATAATATATATATATATGGAATGCGGGGCAAATTTATACTAAACCCGAACCCGACCCTACTGGCACTCAAAACCTGCCCAGCATCGATCCGCCCCACTGCGGAGCGGGTTTAAAACCCGACCTGACCAGGTTGCGTAGGGGCGGGTACCTGCGAGTCGGGTTACATTTGCCACCCCTAGAGAAGAAATAGGATAAGATCAGGCAAAACAAAAAACATAAAAAATATGGATCCTAGAAACAATTAGCCGGAACATTATCAAACATCCACACAAGCATGCCAATCCCTAAATATGGCAAAAGCTTATCATAGAAGCTCGGTGCGGATCAACCTGCAGCGAAAAGAGCTAGAACACCAGAGACTAGTAAACGATTAACTGCAACATCAACCAAATCACGGCAAGACTCTCCAGCTGGTTATCGACAACATTGACGGACAATTTCCTTACAACTGCAATGAGATAGTGCTATCGAAAATAGCATAAGAATAGCCCCATCAACATTTCATAGCTTTCCACTGATACCTCCACTTCCTCAAGGCGGAAGGATTCGAACACAACTCATCACCACCAAGCCAACTGTTAATCCAGTATCCCCAGCTTAATTTCACTTGTCTTCTTTCAATATCCCAATCTGGTTTCACATCTTCAAACACCACACGGTTTCTTATATTCCAAATGCTCCAAATCACAGCAAATAGCAGAGTTTTTAAGAATTTCTTTTCCAGTCTAGAAAATTTCGGCCCCATTCCATGCATGATATAGATCTAGAACCTTCAATGGGCAACACCAAGATAGCTTCCACCAAGCTAAGCAATCAGACTCGAATCTCCAAGAGATGATACATCCACAGAATAAGTGATCTATAGGCTCCACTTCTTGCAGACATAATGGGCATATTGCCTCAATAGGCTGAAGAATTCCCAACCTGCAGAGCCTTTCCTGGGTGTTTAATTTTCCCTGCAAACCAAACCACACCAAAATTTCTACTCTTGGAGGTGCAGTACCTATCTAAGATGTATTGACCACTGAGGACACCTATGAACTGTCAAGAGGTATTGTCCTACATGCAGATGCTTTCCGCCAAGATCAAACATACATATCATTTTTAAAATGCATTCTAATTTATATGTTTGTGAGACTGTCTTAGGTTTATTATTATGCATCTTTATTTAATCACACTTTTAAAAGTGTGGCTAATCGTATCTAGAGTATGATTAAGGGTACTTGTTGGGTATCAGAGTTATGGAAACAGTATAACACAATTAAAATAAAGCTGAGAAAATTGAAACTGACACAAAATATTTAACGTGGAAAAATCCCTAATATTGATGGAAAAACCACGGGCAAGATAGAGAAGATTTTCACTATATGAAAATAAAAGATTACAACTTCTCACTAAAATATAAGGAGAGAATAATAACACTCTATCTTATATTAGGAGAATACTATTCTCACTATAGGAAACTCTCACTATCACAAAAACACTCAATAAGCTAATTTGCTCTAAGAGTTGTGAAATACTCTGCTTGAGTGGGATGATCAAACACAACGTGAGAACATCTATTTATAGATGCCAAGAGGCTATGGGCAAAAATTCTTCACGCAACTGCTATCTTTACTCCATTTTGCAACCTTCGGTGGTTTTACAGAGGAAGACATTTTTCTTCCTTCAATATTTGACTTTTCAATGCCACAATAGTGGCTTTATGCCACCGCACATTCACAGTACTTATTATTTAGCCATGTTCAGAGAAGTGTAGCTAATTACCATTTTCTTTCTCTAGTGATTATTCCATGCTTTGTCTTGGGGGTAGTTGGGTTTAATTGGAAAATAAAGTTAGTCAAATATTGATTTGATTAAAGGTGAATAAAAGAGTCAGAGGCTACTCTCAAGATTTTTTTAAAAAATAAAAACATTCCCACTTTATTTTTATCTCAGAATGACATCCCACCCCAAACTAAGGATGCCATTAACGGTTCTGTTTAACCTTGGTTTACCCAACCTTATCTCCACCCAAAGCTCCCACACCACGAGCCCCTACGTCCCCCAAAAGAACCATATCTGCCAACCTTCACCCTAATTCCTTCGGCTCCTCCCATAGCCCTAACACTTGCCCTACCCAAGGCCCCACACCGACCCTGCTCCTCCTATTTTTCCCACAACAATCCTTGCTCTACCAAAGGCCCTAGACACCCATCCTTGTTCCTCCTCATGCTTCAAGAAACACAGGTGCCATATATAAACAATAACAAATATAACCATCTATTTCCTCTATTCCAATTCCCAAGCCTAATTCCTCCTCCAACAATAAGAAGCCCATCTCTGAACCCACCTCTACTCTCTTTAGGTCACTTCCCATTCGCTTCAACAACCATTGAGAGGAACCTTCTCTCTTATTTAATCTACATGTGTATATGATGTCCCTAACACCAAAGATGTAACATTGTTATCGTGAGAGGATTTCTTGTTTTAAATATATGAAATATCTTGTAGCAAAACATTCCAAAAGCTGATAGTAGTAGACAAGCAAATTAAGGGTGAATAAATTATTGAACAAGTTAGCTAGGTATGTGAGGCTGTTCTTCAACAAAGATGGCCAAGAAGGTCTCTTGGTGCTATGTTGTGTTTGTGACATTGATGCTAGTGTTGAGCTCATGTAAGCTAAGCACAAGGAGCCTGTATATTGTTGAAGAAAATCCAATTGGGAAGGGAATCCTAAGGGAGGCACATTTGTTGGGTAGTCATGTAAATTAAGATTAAGTGAACGGAATATTTCTGACTTAATTAACTGTTAGTAACATTTAGCAATGGGTGGGATGCCGTTTTGGGATAAGAATGAGGTTGAGTGTTATTTTAGCAAATCTCAAGGGATGTGAGTGTTATTTACCCATTTATTTATTTTTTTTTGGAGAAACTTCCTATTCACTATAAATGGAATTATTTATTTATAAAAAGAAGAGGTGAGCAAGCCTAGAGAAAAGAGGGGTTAGGACAATTGAAAATTGTTACAAAAATATAAATCTAGCATGTTATATTTAAGTACATTTGCAACAAAATTGGTAAGGTTTAGAAGTAAGTCTATCTTGAATAAAGTTAGTAGAGTCAATTTTATTATAAGTATGCCTAAATGTGATGCATGCATTAAAAAATTCTATTCATGTAAGAATTTCTCTAGATAGAGGGGGAGATATGAAAATATGAAAGACCATGGGTTGCCACTCTCCAAGTTAGCTTTTTTTTTTTTTGGAAATTGATTCATATATTAATTTATTGGCATCTAAAAGAAAATAAAAGGAAGTAGATTGTTGCAAAATTCATTTCAGTTATGATAATTGATGATTTTTATTCTATTAAATATTGTTAGACACAATTAAAGAAGTAAAGATTTTAGTTATGTACTTAGCATTTTATGTATATGTGATATATAATTTATATTCGCCATAAACAAGTTCATGTAATTTATATTTTATTAATTATTTCATATAATATACCTCTACATAAGTAATTTTTCATTTAAATCATACATATCTACTTTGGCCTCTCCTATAAAATTTCTAACTCCAACCATGATAAATAATAAGACATAGGAGAAGATGAATGCATAGATATAGGAAAGGCAGGGGCGGGGGATACTCCCCCTTCTTTGCCTCTTGGATGAAAATTCACTCCCATTTATGCTACATACCCGTGTACGAGCACATGTCTTTAATTTTTTCTCTAGATAAATGGGTATTCGCGGATATCCATAGGAATCGAATATATCATTAAAAATTGTAAAAAATTCTAAAAAAACAAATAAAAATATATTCTAATATCATAATTTCTAATAATTTGTTCAATACAATTGAAATTATCTAAGTACAATAAAAAAAAATTATAGATCCAACAACTTAAAACACTTAAAATAAGCACATTATCCACTTATTAGCGCAAGTAGTGGTGGGCAAATATTCTACCAACAATCCAAATAAAATAATTCGTTTCTACTAGCAGCATGCGCCGTAATAAGCTTTGTAAACTCTTCACAGGAGGGGTTGAATTGAACATGCTCCTAGCTATGGACACGTTCAAGCACTTTTGGGCCTATCAACTCAGAACAACTAGGGGCTAACTGAGCTTCCTAGCTTGACCCCATAAATATGAATTGTACAAGAGCATCAGTCTCATGGAAATCCCTTTTGAAAGAATATAGATCACATCTTTTTGAATACTTATTTTACTCGATAATTTGAAAAATGAAACAATTAAGCAATTACAAATTCTGAAACAATTTCAAACATAAATTAAGTTGGCTCCATGACTTTGGTACTAAATAGTTAAGGATAGTTTAGACATGTCATATATTGGGTACAAATTGGTATAGAAGTATGATACCTGGCCCCAACCCACCTAGTAAATAGATATTTAAAATATCCATTCCCATTCTCCGGAAAAACTTTTTCCCCGCACTCACCCTGTCACGAGTGTAAGGGTATTACCTGTAGGCCTACGTAGATGCAGGTGCCTTCGTACGGTCCAGTGCGTATTGTTGCAGTGCTGTTATCACATGCGTTTGCCTCTATTGGGTGAGATAAAAATTTCGTTTTGTTTCTCCTTATTAGGATATTTATTGCCCATTTTTCACACCAAACTAAATACACTCTTAATCATAAAAGATAAATATGAAAAGTATTAAAACAACCCCCCCAACCGGGGGAGAATAACAGTTTTGCTTGATTAGAGTGCTGTGCAGTGTTTTAGTGGTTGACCCAAGAACAATGAAGAAAGGAAGATTAATCAGTGAATTGCTTAGGCTAATGACAGTTTGTTGAATTGATACAATGGAGAGCAAGAAAGTAGACTTTATACAAATAATAATATTTTTTTTATTTATAAAAATTCAAGACTACAAATTTAGTGGGACACAAATTTACACTCAAATACTCACTCACTAGTTGCTTATAGTAGCACTCACTCACTTGGGAACACATGAACCTCACTTTCATATGCTTACACTAGAGTTCCCTCACTTGTGCACTAACACTCGCGCTGCAACTCTCACACACTCACAACTTCTCTCTTTAGGTACACACTATATGTGCTTACACACACTAGCACTCTCACCTAAATTTATTCACTCTGCATTCACACCTCACGACGAGCACACACTTGTACAAACTCTCTGCACATACATATGAGGACACAACGTCCTATTTATAGGTGCATAAAGTCGATTAAAACATCGACATGCAAATAGCTAGATTTTTCTAGTATAAATTGAATTCTAGACAATTCTTATGTGTATGAAGCTTCCAAGTTCCTTCTTGAAGTTGGTGCAATAATGTCTATGAGCATATAGTAGCTTCTAGTTGCTATTGCTCAAGTTTCATCTTCTAATATGTAGAAGTTTCTAGAGCTAGTGATGATATTTTTCATAGAACAGATAAGAACTACTGTAACTTGTTGCTGAAGATTGTGTCATGCCCTAAGCAGAAAAACAGGGGGCTACTTTACCAGAATTCTGCTGAGATTGGCTAAAGCTAAAGTTAGAGAAAAAGAAAATAGGTAGTTCATGCATGCTATTTTAGTTAATGAACTGAATGTTCAAATTTTTTTGGTGCTAAACTGATCAATGATCATTTATTCTAATGATTCTACACCAAATAAGAAAGTGCAACTTTGTTGGATTGAGTATCTAGACAACCAAACTTAGGGAAATGTTAGTTGAACTCATTTTCTCGGCTTTCATGCAAATTTATTTCTATCTACTATTAGATGAGGTGTGTGACCCAAACAATTTTGTTGTATGAATTTATTTATAAACAACTGAATTAAAGCTGTACTCATTGAAACTCAGAATTTAGAGCAAATCTTGAAGCTTGCAACAGAAACTATCAATACACGAGGACTCGAAATCGTTGCTTAGAAAGAAATTCCTCACTTTGGTATGATTTGCTCTGACCTCTCTTCCAAGCTCATCCTCATCATCCATCACAATCTTCACAGCTTTGCACACACTTTCCTTTGTGAACAAGCCATCTTCTTCGCCTTTCTCCACTTCAACCCCAACCTTCAACTTTATACTCATCATTCGTGCATTCATGACATGATCAGCACCTAGGCGAGGTAACAACACCAACTGACACTCATTCACAAGTGCCTCAGTTATGGAAGCTGATCCACAGTGTGTCATGAAGCACCCAACAGAAGGGTGTCCCAAAATCAACTGTTGCTGCACCCATCCCCCATGTGCAATCCCTCTTCCTTGAACCCTTTCTTTGAACCCTTCAGGCAGAGCTTCTTCAATTGACTCAAATCCAACTGGGGGCTTAAGTGCTGCAAGAAATGGAAAACCTGTTAGCTCAAGACCAAGTAACAACTCTTGGAATTGGTTTTGCTGCAAAGGGCTTTCACTTCCAAATGCACAAAAAACCACAGAACCAGGCCTGAATCCCCCAAGCCATGAAGCCCATTTTTCCTCTAAAGTAGAGTTAGGTGGCTCAGGTAAAAGAGGCCCTGAAAGCAAACAAGGCTTCCCATATACACTTTCAAAATAGTCAGCATATGGCCCATCAATCTCTCTCCAACCTTTGAACCCAATTGCATCTGACAACTCTTTACCAATTCCAATGCGATCATACAATAAAACACCGCTACCTAACTCCCATTTCCTTGTGGCAGCTAGGAATCGAAGCTCATGTGCATGAAGCTTGACCGATGAATCAGGGAACCCCGGAGGAGGTTTCATGAGATCAGCTTCAGTTAAATCTCTTCCTTGGCTCTGCCTTGGTCCTACTCCAAGGTAAGCTAAAGAAAACGGATTAACTATCCAGTATTGCATGGACTTGATACCAAGGCTCCGAGTCAAGTTTGGTAGCCAATATTGGAAATCAAAGAAAACAATCTGTGGCTTTAGCTCCTTGAGGAGAAGCTGTACGTCCTTCTCTGTGCGATCCATGGCTGTGGCAATAAGTGGGAACAAAGAGAGGGGCACATCTGAAGTTGTCTCAGCATCATCAGGGAGGCCATCAACCTGAGGAACAGTGATGGGGAAAAAGGTGATGAGATGTGGGTGAAGGTTGAGGTGTTGTAACTTGGACTGTGTTCTTTTGGGGATGAAGAAGGAGATTCTGTGGCCTCTCTTTGCAAGTTTGTTGGAGAGGTGGAGATATGGGGTGAGGTGCCCCATGGCAAACCACGGAAACATGGCTATATGCAAAGGAGGAGGTGCATCCATGGCTGCCCTTGACCCTATTTGCGGCAACTCTTCGTATGAACTATATAAAGCCAACTTGACTTCGGAGATGGTTCCTACTTCTCTCATCCAATTTTCATATGTTAATTTGTTAATTAGAAGTAGGGAGCGAAAAATCAATCTCGATCACTGTTGACCATGATGCGTTCGGTGAAGTTTTTCGGTGGAGAGATTCCATCTTAAACCTACAAATCAACACTCATTGTATGAACTATATATATAAAGATTACTTGACTTTCGAGATGGTTCTCACTTCTCTCATCCGATTTTCCTATGTTGCTTTGCTGATTAAGGGAGTAAGGTCAAAAACAATAATCTCGATCACTGCCGACCATCATGCGTTAGGTGGAGAGGTTTGTCGGTGGAAACTGGAAGGATTCCTCTCTTGTTTGTAATTTTTCTTTTATGCGGAATGATTCCATCTTAAGCATACAAATTAGTGCTTGGCATAAATTTCTTTTGGTAGGTATGCTTGGCATATATATGCCAAAAACAAGAACTTACCTCTTTTCTTCTTTTCTTTTTCTTTTTATTTTTTATTTTTTATTTTTTTGCATCTGGTGAGGTGTTGAGTTCTTGATTAGATCAAGCTTTGCTTTCATGTTTTTACATATTTAATAACTTTATGTCTTGTTAGTGCACTAATTCAAACAAAGCATGTCATCATTAATTATTACTGTTAATTAGCTGTCTTGGTCCGTTGCCCGTGTAGCATGGTTGTTTTTTATATACAAAAAGTTGCTATATTTAATTACTAAGTTATAACAACATTTTAAATTAAAAAAAATAATACATAAATTTTTTACTAAAAATTGTTTGAAAAATGATATATGGAATATGAAAAATTATCTTATCTTATTATATATTATTATTTTATTTTTCTTATTTGCACAGAGTTTTAATTAATTTATATTTATATTCAAAATTCATATTAAAAAATTGTTACGTGTAATTATTATTTTAAATTATTTAAATTTAAAATATCATTTCAATAAAGTTCTCAAGTATAGATAAATAAAATACTTAAAATTAATTTAAATTTGTTATATATTATCAATTTTTAATAATATTTTTATCAATTACTTCATCCTATGATATAATTATATGATCAATTGTTTCTCATAATAATAATAATAATTTTTATGCATCTACTAGAGGTAGTAATTGCATTCAGTTTTATTATGATAATATAAATATAATTTAGTTTTGATACATTGTTAGTATAAAAAATTTTACATTGACATTTAATAATATATTGTCATATAATAAAAATATTTAACTTAATCATTTATTATATATTTAAAAGTCTTACAAATAAAATTATATGATTAAATGATAGTATAAATTTTTTATATTGATAATATGCCAAAATTAATCTCATATAAATATAGATATAAATTATTGTGGCAATTGATCACCAGGACAATTCTTGAAGTGATAACTTAGTATTGGGATATGAATATTAGGCATTACAGAATAATTAGTTAATAAAATATATTATGATTTTATCATTAGTTTGATGCAAGAAAAGTATTGTATAAGTTCATTTATTCAAAATCTTATTATACATGATGAATACATATAAATCAAGCCAAGAAATATATGATTTGGCCTGCTTGGCTTTTAATTTATAAGAATAAATAAACAATAAACCGTTAACAAAAATATTTAACAATAAATAAATAATTTATAATAAGTAATATGTACTTTAAAAATAAATTTCAGAATAATATAAAAATGCATAATAAAAAATTATAAATAAATATAAATAAATAATAAATATTATTTAATATAAAGTATTTATGATTATATATAATAAATTTTTTCATATAATTAAAACTAATACATAAGAATTTTGTTTATAATGTTCATTTTAAATTAAAATGAATTAATTAATAAAATGTATTATTTCAGTGTAATCTTATTTTATGAAAAGTACAAGCATATTAAAACATATATTTGTTAATTCTTTATTTTATTAAAATAAAATATTTTTTAATAAATTATAATGACATTTAATATAAATTTTAATTCTATATATTAAAGTGAATAAATATTTATAATAATTATAGTTAAAAATAAATATTTAAATGACAATATTAGTTTTTAAATTTATAATTAAATTCTTGATAAAGAATATTATTTATCACAATTTTATTTTTTTCATTAATTTTTCACTTACAATTAGAATTATTTCTAATAGTAAAAGAATAATATTATATCATATAATATCTTATCTTACATAATATCATACAAATATTGTATATTATTAAAATTTTAACAGGACTTTTACTATTTGGCCTTATATTATTAGAGTTTATACAATCAAAGCTTATCCTATATTGTGCCAATCAAGCTCTTAATTTCTATAGATTTTCACATTATACATGTAATAATTTTTAAATGCTACAGAATTGTTTATTATTTGTAAAATTTTAAATTTTAAATATATTTATTTGTGCATTCAACTTTTTTTTAAATTTTTAAAACGATATTAGAAGATTTGATAAAAATATCCGCATCTCCTTTTTGTTTTTTTTCCCTTCTGTCAAAGGCAATAATTATGATCAATGTTTGTCTTTTGCATGGATCAAAATTGACTAGCCTTGCATTTCATATTTTCAAACTTACTTTCCTAGCACAGACGCCCTCCATAGGTTATTAACGAAACAACTTTGCTGCCAACCCAACATGACTTTCACGATTCTAAGTTCTCTAGCCCTTGTATGTGGTACACGTGTGTTGGCACCAAAAATTGTTAAGTGCCATTGGTTAGGGACAAAACTTAGTCGAGTGTGGTTTTAACACCACCCTAACACTAGTCGAGCTATAAGTTGGCATAGTTGAAGAAGATTGTGGTCAAGGATATAGTATAAGCACTAATTGGCCAAATACGAATCAAATAGCTGATTGGCTCAAATGAGAAACCAATTTGGAATACAAGATAGTAGATCTGAAAAAGCCGAGTCTTAGAAGAAAGGTCTCTAAGTCCAGTGCTTGGGATGCAAATACAGAATAAGCAGACACATGTCAATCTCTCCACAATACAGCCTTAAAGGACAAGTCAACTGAGAGTACAAACACAGCCACAACAATTACCAAAGGGCAGTTATAAAAGAGATCTTGCCTACAAATAGAGCAAGACTCAACCATTGCAAAGACCCCACCCCAAATTGGCAACACAAATCATATTTACTTTACTTTTTTTATTTTATTTTACTTTACTTATACTTTTAGTTTTTCATGCCAATTTAGTCTCAGCCTTTTAGTTCTTTAACATCTCACTTGTTTCAATTCCTTTCATTAAGCTTTCCATACAAATTGGCTATGAAAGCTTAAGAAAGATATAATTGATTAGAAATTCAATAAAAATTCTACCGATTGCATCTACTTTTACTTTCGATTTCAATTACACTTGTGTTAGATCTTAATCAATTTTTTTTTTTAGTAGCTTAGGAATTCATATCCAAAATGTAGATTTTACTCTTTGAAATAATTATTTGACTCTTGGAACCGAAAAACTTCAAAGTCTGGCACACCTAATGCACTAATTTACCCATAGCCAAAAAATAGCCTAAACAACATGGATCTTACAAATCCTCCTATTTAGCACATGTCTCTTGTCATGCTCATTCACTTAAATGTTTATCATCATTATGTACAAATAATAATACTTATCTAAAAATATGGCGTGACACCGCTAATTTGAGTAATTTCTGGAACTTGACCCTGTCCAAAGTAACTACAGACAAGGTTCCTACATCTTGGAGATTATAGTGAAAGGTCCATCTATCTACCAATTTTTGTCTTGACCTTATCAAAAGTACATTAATATTTACATTATAAATCCCTTGTTCGTGTTATGCTTAAACCTTTCAAATATTATTTTATTTTATAAGTCCTTAGCCATCTTGAGCAGTAGCTGGCAGCTGCTGTTTATTCCCAGCATATATTTCATTAACCATGGACATTTCAAGTGTAAAACTAATTTTTTTTTTGTTATAATAAAAAATGTTATTTCTTCCATAAATCCTCACTTCCGCAATTTCATTTCGAACTCAAATGTTTGACCATGACCGATTGAATCATTTTCGGTGATTCTTGCCCTATGCCTTGTTTCATATGCTTCCGTAGATGAATTGTAGTTATCTCAGCGCTATTGACAGCCCAAAGCATTATCTTAAACTAACAAACAAATTTGAAAAAACCTTAAAGGGACAAACTGAACTTGCAACAGCGGTTCAAGGTACGTAGAGAGAGGTTGCGTAATGGGTTGGAGCATCACAGGAGGCGTTGGGCGCTATACTTTTTTGGGTTATATATGGAGACCTGCAGACGGTGGCCGTTTAGTAGTTGGCATCTAAGGATTATAGCTACCTTTAAGTTTGTGGAAAGGGGAAGGCTAATAAATAGGAGAAAAAATAAATTTAAAAGTTTGTCATGTTTGTAATCTACCTTCGTCAGTGGAACTATAAGAATATTGCTTGCTAGAGAAAATCAATGGAAGAGAAAAAGTAAACGAAAAGTTAATTTCACACGAAAGAGAATGAAAGAAACTATTTTGCAATACAAACTATTCCTCATTCATCAGAAAACAAGTTGTAAAGGAAGGCTATTGACCAATTTTAACAAAGTACATTATCCGTATATTATTAATAATAAGGATAATATAAAGAAAGAAATACACATCTTGTGGTAGTGGATGAAGTCAAGATTATATCTTTATCTCTCTATAATATTCACCTTTTAGTATTCATTTTTGATATAGAATAATATTATTGATTGTAATAACAATCCAAAGATACAATCATAATAACATCATTATATTTAATTTTTTTTAATTCTTATTATATAATTATATTTTTTAAATTTTTTTTATTAATTTTATTTTAACAAAATAAAAATAACATAAAATAAATTAATAAACACATATTGATTGTAAAATCGGGAAAGTACATAAGAAGATAACTAAATTTATAAAACCAAAGCTAGTCGCACTAATGTATCACGAGAAATTTAACATGATTATGATTCAAATTTTAAAAACCTGCAAGAATCGAAAGATTGAGCATCCAGACTAATTCATAGACTAAATTTATTTAAAACAACTGAATTTTATTTGCAGTAATTGAAACTCAGAATTCAGAGTAAATCTTGAAGCATGCGACAGAAACTATCAATACAACAGGACTCGAAATCGTTGCTTAGAAAGAAATTCCTCACTTTGGTATGATTTGCTCTTACCTCTCTTCCAAGCTCATTCTCATCATCCATCACAATTTTCACAGCTTTGCACACACTTTCTTTAGTGAACAAGCCGTCTTCTTCGCCTTTCTCCACTTCAACCCCAACCTTCAACTTTATACTCATCATTCGTGCGTTCATGATGTGATCACCACCTAGGCGAGGCAACAGCATCACCTGACACTCATTGACAAGTGCCTCGGTTATGGAAGCTGCCCCACAGTGTGTTATGAAGCACCCAACAGAAGGGTGTCCTAAGATCAATTGTTGCTGCACCCATCCCCCGTATGCAACCCCTCTTCCTTGAACCCTTTCACTGAACCCTTCTGGCAGTGCTTCTTCAATAGACTCAAATCCAATAGGGGGCTTAAGTGCTGCGACAAATGGCAAACCTGTTAGCTCAAGACCAAGTAACAACTCTTGGAATTGGTCTAGCTGTAAAGGGCTTTCACTTCCATAAGCACAATAAACCACAGAACCAGGCTTGAATCCACCAAGCCATGAAGCCCATTTTTCCTCCAAAGTAGAGTTCGATGACTCAGGTAAAAGAGGCCCTGAAAGCAGAACAGGCTTCCCATACACAGTTCCAACATAATCAGCATAAGACCCATCAATTTCTCTGCAGCCTTTGAACCCAAGTGCATCGGACAACCTTGCACCAGTCTCAAGGCGGTCGTACAAAAGAACACCACTGCCAAACTCTAGATTCTTCCTCGTGGCTGCTAGGAATCGAAGCTCATGTGCATGAAGCTTGATGGAAGAATCAGGGAACCCCGGAGGCGGTTTCATGAGATCATCTTCGGTTAAATCTAGTCTTTGTCTGGGTCCTTGTCCAAGATAAGCTACTGTAACTGGATTAACTATTATGTATTGGACACTCTTGATGCCTAGGCTTCGAGCCAAGTTTGGTAGCCAATGTTGGAAATCGAAGAAAACAATTTGTGGCTTCAGCTCCTTGAGGAGAAGTTCTATGTCCTTCTCTGTGCGATCCATGGCTGTGGCAATATGTGTGTAGAGGGCGAAGGGCACGTCTGAAGTGGTTTCTACATCATGGGGAAGGCCATCAACATGAGGAACAGTGATGGGGAAAAAGGTGATGAGATGTGGGTGAAGGTTGAGGTGTTGTAACTTGGATATTGTTCTTTTGGGGATGAAGAAGGAGATTCTGTGGCCTCTCTTTGCAAGCTTGTTGGAGAGGTGGAGCCATGGGGTGAAGTGCCCCATAGCGAACCATGGAAACACAGCTATGTGCAAAGGAGGAGGTGCATCCATGGCTGCTTTGATTTTTTGCAGTGTCTCTTTCTTGGCGTTCGAAGAATGAAGTATAAAACCAACTTGATGGCGATAGGGCTCTCGTTTCCACTATTTTGTTTTGTCAAATACGAAATTTGTCTCTTCCACTCTTAGATAAATTGTTGATCTCAGCCACATGTAATCAACTCCTCTTATGTGAACTTATTTTGAGAACAACTAAGGCAAGTGTTTATATAAAAATAATTTTTAAAAAATAATTTGTAAATGAATTATTTTATATTTAGATATATAATAACAGAAGTATTTTTTTTAAATATTTTTCAAAAATTAGATGTTTTTAATTTTTAAAAAATATTAAAAATAATTTTTTAAAAAATAATAATTTCTAATACCAAATAAGATAAAAAATTAAAAAATATAACTTTTAATTTTTTAAAAATTGAAAAAGTCATAAACACTTTTATCCAAACAAATTCTTATTTTATTTGTACATACAATATATACATATTTAGAATAGACATTTAAGAGAGAAAATAACATAAAGTTATAGTCAGCTTATTATCGTCAAATGTTTTGTGTCATTCTTTTTAATAAATATCTACTCTAGATATCCATATTTTATATATATACAAATATCATTATTCTTTTACAACACTAAATAAGACAACTATTTTTTGAATCAAGTGTGAAGTTGATTGAGTAGTGTAATTGATTGAATAGTGTAAAACCTAATTAAACTACTTTATATCTAAAAAGAAGTACATTCTCGGATTCTTCTGTCCCATTTGATATTAATTATGTTTTTATTGAAAAAAACAAAATATTTCTATACTAAGGTAATGTTTCATACGTATTCATTTACATGTTAGAGTAAGAGTACTGACCTAGAAGTTCTCCCACTCTTCATGTTTGGTTTTTTAAGTTCAAAGTAAGGACAAAAATAAAAAAAATATTTTTTGTGCATCTTATAATTGACATGTTTTGATATTGTGTATCTATTTCTCTCTTCTTTTCCTTTGCTTTTTTATTTTTTTTCTTTTATATTTTTTTTTTCAATCTTATTTCGTGATGTCTAGATGTCTACAACAAAGAATAGTATAAATAACATTACTCCAAAAATAATGGTATCGGTCATAACGCCGCGTGTGAGGTGTCTTGCTCTTGTTTGTTTCTTTTTCTCTTGGATTCTATTTTTCTTGGAACCTGACCTATAATTTTTTATCTCTTTGAAAGGTATCGTTTTATGTACTGTTGTGAAACTAATTTTAGGAGAAATGTTTTTTTTTTTTTTTTTACATTAAAAAAATATCAAATGAGATAACATGATAGAACTAAAAGTTCTTTAAATAAAGATTATTTGAATGAGGCTCATACCATTAAGTTTCAAACCTGTTTTAAGAATTAGTGTCCTGTTTAATATTCTAAAAATAATTTCAGATATTGATACTCAATTAAAATGACACTATAACAACTAATTTAAATGATATAAGAAGATTTGTTCGATGGATTAATTATTATCAATAGCAATTATTGATAAGAAATTAATGATTATCATACATATTGCATGATTTTTTCATAATCTATTTGGCAACTTATGCCGAGTATCAGGTGTTAAAATGGAAGGGAGTAAAGAGTAAAGATACAATTGAAGAAAATATTTTATTTCTCTTATTCAGCAAACTGTAAAGTGTATATGTATAGGATACTTATAAAATTTTTATAAAACTTTGCACATTTTATAACACTCATTTAACAAGAGTAATTCTCTTTAACTCTAAATATAATTCACACTAGCTTTAATATTGTTATTTCTAATAACTAATAGCTAATATAATTTGTTTTTTCATAATAAACCATACTACCTAAGGTCACATACCCACAAAAAGATCAAACATTTATTAACTTCAAATTAACTATTTTTATTTATTTTTTATTCAATATTAGGTCCATGTGTGTTTGAATTAGTTTATTTTGAGTTCATCATATTATAAGAGATTGATTTTGATGCACTGTCGATGTAAAAGAGTTTTGTATTGTCGTCCAAATATAGGCTTCTATTTATAAAACCTTTAACGTAGTGGATAATTCAATCAAATATTTTGCTTGATATGATTATATATAATTGGATGTATCTGTATAAATTTTTTTTATACTAATAGTATATTAAAATTAAATTCATATTGTAATTAGAAGTTTTTTGAGATATCTTTAAAAATATTATTTCTTGAAAATATGTTATTACTAAATGCGCCTTAGATCACTTGTCCATTAATTTAACTAGTAACTAAATAGACAAATTGCATAGGATTAAATACGTTAATTTATAATAAAAATTTATAAGCAATTATGTATGACTGAAACATGACTGGATTTTAAACAAATTAAATTCGAGTTACAATCATAGAATATTTTTTTATTTTAATTAATGTTAATTAAAAAGCTTGCTTTTTGTTTTTTTTCTTTTCTTTTACTTTATATATTATTTCATGTCATGATTAAATAATGGTTTTTTTCAATAATTGTTGATAAAGGCTCAAAACACTTCAAAGAGAAAGGAGCGATGCAAAATTAACTCCAAAAGGTCCGCCTAAAAACTAAAAGAGAGTTCCATTAAGAAAGCTAAAGAAACCAAAAAAACACAATACACCAAAGACCTACCCCAAATTAATGAGCTAAACAAGATACAGACCACCTAAGAAAACCAAACCAAAGACAAATAGAAAACCATCAGAAAAGAAATAAAAAATTATCCACCATGGTAATATCAACTCCAGCAAAAACAACATCAAGAGCCCTGCACAAAAATTAAAAGTTAGGCTCCCCTTGTTTCTTTCCTTTTGAAACTTTAACCTTCTTTCCTTTTTTATCCTTTCGATTTTTTTTTGAAAGTTCCTAAATTTTATCAATTTCATTTGTAAAGAGCCCTAAACATTTTCCCCAACTCTCACGATTTTCTTGCTTCCTCCAAAACATCTTTTTCGGAATCAATAGAAAGGCTATCTCGATAAAACTCCTCATTCCCTTTTTCTCTAACATCATTTTCCTCATCACAACAACATTTTCTTCAGAATCAATAGAAAGGCTATCTCGATATATTTTCTTTTGTTACCTCAACGTTGTTTTTGACTGATATGAGACCATTCTTGCACGATCTGCCATTGACATCACCAGTTTCCTTACCCAAACCCCTAAATAATGGTGTAAACTAGGCAACCTGCGGGTATCTCCACCAGATATACCATATCTTTGAGAAATCAACCTTCAAAGACAAAACCAAAAGCCAACAACAAAATGAAAGCACCACACTTGCCGAGAAATATGAGACGTGTATTTTTTTATTAAATTTCAATTACTATTTTATAAGTTTTAAATTAAACCTGAATCATTAACAATATAATATGTGTTTTAAAAATATTTAAAGTAATATTACGAGAACGGATCTTTTGCGTGAATTTTTTATATGATTTTTTTATGTGATAATTTTTAATATGATTTTGCCATGTGTAGTTTTTAATTATTAATTTTCTTCTATTATATGCCCAATTATTGGGCTCCACTTTCTTATTTTGTACTTTTATTATTAAATGAAAATTATTCTTACCAACAAAAGAGTTGGTGTAGTGGTAGAGACACTCTACAACCCTAAGAAGGATCTAGATTCGATTTTCAGAAAAAAAAACTTTAGTTGGGAGAATAAGTTTGACTATATTTAAAAAAGGATTAATCTATTTCATTAGTAATAAGAAGGGCGATACCCTTGAAAAATTGAAAAAAAAAAGCTATTCCCCCCTCAGAAAAAGAAAAAAGAAAAAGAAAACTACTCTGTCAAGTGTCTACTTAAATGAGCTTTACCTGTAAAATACTTCACTAGGATAATGATGATAAAAAAAACTTGTTCAAAGGGGTACCTGTGGAGATTACTTCCGCTGGAGACAAATACATGAATGATTTTAATTCTCATAGGGAATAGGGGGTGGGGTCCGTGTTTACTAGACAGGACGAAGATAGGAGATAAGGTCCCTTAACTCTAAATATGTAAAATTACCTAAATGACATATATATATATACACACACACACACACGCATGCACGTATACACACACACTAATACACATATCCAAATCCTAGTCAAAAAATTTATGATTTGGACTTTCATAATTATCTTTTATAATTATAATTATTGTTAAAACTATTAGATGTTTTTATATATTTTTATTGTTGATTTAGACTGTGTTATATTAGTAGTGTTATAATTGATTATGTATATAATGTATATCTTATTCATATTTAAGAGTTTTTTTTTTTTAACTATTCTCCTTTTTGAAATTTTTTTTTAAAGCTTTTTATATAAATTCACATATATTCGTAGAGATCCAAACCCCTACAAAAAAATGAAAAATGAGGATCCGTGACAAGAATAAAAATAAAGGTGGAGGCAAATTTCTAATAGGGATAAGAATGAAGAGTATATCATCAACCCTATGGATATCCATTTTTATTCCTATACTAGAATATTTCTTTCCAAATTCCAAGCAACATCAGTGTTATTTATTCTTTTTGGTAAGGCAAGCCAAATTTTTAGGAGTTATGTTTTTTACATTAAAATTAGGTATCAAGTATAATATTCCTTTCACCAAGTTCTAATGTAATAATTGGTATGTGGCGCTTCACGAATTTTTGTAGCTGGCACGTCCCCCTGCACCCAATAGCATCAATGGATCAAAGAAGGCAGGAACAGGGGGAGTAGAGAACGATACGGGGGTCAAGCACTACGGCTTAGGTGGGAGAAATTCTTGGATATATAACATCATCATATAAATGGTACTCACAATTAACATTAAAATAATATTTTAAAAAATAAATTTATAATACATTTTATTTTTAAATATTATTTGACTATTAATATAAATATATTTATGTGATATTTTATAAACATTTAAGAATTTCTCCTTAGATGATGGCGGAGGGTGGCACAATGACACTACTGGTTATGCCAGAGTAATTGGCTTGTGTGATGGAAGGTGTTGATGAGATTGGGACAGCACCGATGGCAGTGAGGTCATGGCTTTGGGAGATGTTTATAGTGTGACCTTTTTAATATATGTTTAAACAATTTTTTGTTTTTTGGGGGTTCAATATTCTCATTTCATTTGAACGTGTTATGTTGAATGAAGAAAAATAAAAGATCTTTTTTAATAAAATAAATATTTTCTTATGTGTTTTTTTGGTGTGTTTAAGCACGTTTTAATGATCTTTTTAAAAAAAGTAAAATCACTAAAAAAAAATTAAAAGCCTTATTTATCTATTATTACTCCCATTTAAGTAGTCTTTATTTAATTTCTTTAAAATACTCTCATTCTTCTATTTTAATCAAAATAACAATATAGTTAATTATTCATTATCAATCATAATTTTTTTAATTATTTTTTACTAAAAATTAATTTAATTAATTTAATTTTTAGTTATTTTTGTCATTTTTCAATTTTTATATAGTCAATGGATATTACAAGTGTTGATAATTAATTTGTTTAAAATGATTATTGACATCAAAATATTGAATTATTTTTATAAATTTTCTTGATATATTAATTATCTAAAAAATTATACAATGACTATTTAAAAAAATAATAAGTAAAATGAGTAACAATAAAGGTGTACTGATAAATTATAATATACAACATGCATACTTATTTTTTCAACATATAGTGTTTATATAATTAAAAAGAAATATTAAATAAAATATGATAACAGGATTTATTGCCACTGAACAATTGAATTTTATTATAGTTAGTTCTTTATTTCTGTTCTTAAGAATTAAGTTAACTTGATACATTAAATTTGTTACTTACCCATATTAAAAGGAGTTTAAAAAAATTAAATTTTTTCTAATATATTCACTATTATATTGTTTATGTAACTAAAATAAATAATTTGACTTTTATAATGTCTTAGTGCTATTATTCCAATGGATGATAAAGGAAAAAATTTACATATAACCCTAAATCTACTATTCAACACTTTAGACATACATATAATAAAAATAGTTTAAAGTGAATTTTCTATTGATAGAAAAATCAACTATTGAAATGCTATAGGTTATAATTGTGAATAACTATTTAAGCATTTGGGAAAACATATTCCCTTTATTTTTTTGGTAATAATTATTGTTCATACACTGACGAAACAATTCTCAAATATAATATCGTCAATTAGTTTACGACATTTTGTCCTATTTTTTCGTCATGGTTTACAAAGTGCCACAGAAAATGTGATTATAACGATGTTTAGTTTATATTTAATTCTTTGTTTTGATGGGACTCTCAGTTATAGATTTTTGTTTCTATATGTATTATCGCAGGAACAAGATTGATCAAGTGTAATTGACCAGATTATCCCCTCCTGCTCATCCTAATCTTCGTTCATCTCTGCAAGAATTGAAACAATTTCTTCGCGTAATTTGCTTCTATAAACTTTTTCCCTCAAATTTATCCCACCTTTTCTCAAATCTTGGGTATCATGATTTACGAGGCAGGACAAGGAATGATAGAATTCGAGTGGAATGAAGAAAATATGCCCAATATTGATTGACAAGATTTGATTCTACTTCTGTAGAATTGGTTTGGATGTAATTGATTTTGTTAGAATTGATTTTGAGGTAAAATAATTTATGTTTAATAATTTAATTTAAAAAGTTATTTATATTTAAATAATATTAATTAAAATCATTTTTAAATATATAATTTATAAAAAATTATCTAAATTAATTTTAGTAAAATTGAACAATAACAAAATTTTATTTCTATCCAAAATCAATTTTAAAACAATAATTCATTAAGATGGAGATATTTAATAAAAAAAAAAACTCAAAATCAATTCCAGTGCCCCATAATTAGTTTTACATGATACAAACTGAAATCCACAGGCTTAGTTATAGGGTTTTTTTTTTTTTTTTTTAAAATACAGAAGCCAGTTGCTGAAAAACTAGGAAATCACCCGAGCAAATCTTGAAGCTTCTGACAGAAACTATCAAGACAAGCAGACTCTAAGTTGTTTCTCAGCAAGAGGCTCCTCACTTTGGCATGATTTGTCCTGATTTCTCTGCCAATTTCATCCTCATCATCCATCACAATTTTCACAGCTTTGCACACACTTTCCTTTGTGAACAACCCATCTTCTTCATCCTTCTCCACTTCAACCCCAACCTTCAAGTTTCTTCCCATCATCCTTGCATTAACGATGTGATCACTATCTAGATGAGGCAGCAACACTATCTGACACTCATTTATCAGTGCCTCTGTCAATGAACCAGCCCCACAATGTGTTATGAAGCAACCCACAGAATGGTGTTCCAAAACCAATTGTTGTTGAATCCATCCACTATAAGCAACCCCTCTTCCTCGAACCCTCTCTTTGAACCCTTCAGGAAGAGCATCTTCAAGTGTCTCAAAGCCAATGGGGGTTTTAAGCACTGCCAAAAATGGAAGGCCTGTGAGCTCAAGACCCAACAACAATTCCTGGAACTGATCTTGTGGTAACACCCATTCACTCCCAAGTGCACAGTAAATTACTGAACTACCCTTGAATCCTCCAAGCCATGAAGCCCATTTCAACTCTAAAACAGTGTTCGGTGGCTCAGGAATGACAGGCCCTGAGAGGAGAACAGGCTTCCCAAACTGGTCTTGAAGGTATTCAACATAAGGCCCTTCAATCTCTCTACAACCTTTGAATCCTATTGCATCTGAGAGGCTTAAACCATTGTACAAGCGGTCATAGAAGAGAACACCACTACCAAACTCCCAGTTCCTCTTCCAAGCAAGGAACTTTGCTTCATGGGCAAGAAGGTTGATGGATGACAGAGGGTACCCATCTGGGGGTTGAATGAGATCAACATCAGTTATGTTACCCCTTTTGCGCATCCTTGATGGTGATGTGGTGTAAGCCACTGTTGCTGGATTAACAATCAAGTATTGGAAGGACTTGATTCCCAAACGGCGGGTCAAGTTCGGTAGCCAATATGTGAAATCAAAGAAAACAATCTGTGGCTTTAGATCAGTAAGGAGAAGCTCAATGTCCTTCTCAGTGAGGTCCATGGCTGTCATGATGAGTGGACCCAAAGAGAAGGAAACATCTGAAGTGGTCTCCGCGCCATGGGGAAAGCCTTCAACGTGGGGAACATTGAGAGGGACAAAGGTGATGAGGTGTGGGTAGAGGTTGAAATGTTGTAGCTTGGTTTGTGTTTTCTTGGGGATGAAGAAAGAGATTCTGTGTCCTCTCTTGGCTAGCTTGTTGGAGAGGTGGAGATACGGGGTTAGGTGCCCCATGGCAAACCATGGAAACATGGCAATGTGCATAAAAGGTGAACCATCCATGGCTGCCATAGCCTTTGCAACTTCTCTGTGTATGAAGTGTGTATAAAAGCCAAGGCGCAATGTGTCCAGCAGCCGGGGAATTTTCTTTCCACTCTCCGTAATTTACTCAATTATTTAGGGGTCACTGAGTAAGGACAAAAACAAGGCGATGGTCATGTGACGTGTGGTGTGCAATGTCAATTCATTTTCCCCATGTTTGTTTCTTTTTCTTTAAACCCCAAATTTAGTTGTAAAATAACTTTATATCTTCTTATCCTATTTTATTAAAAAAAAAAAGAGAAATTTTTTATTATAAACGGTTGAATTAATAATTAATATCTATAAAATTGTACAAATTATGTTACAAATAAACCTATCTATACACATTTATTGTTGATCTTTCTTTTAATAAAAATTCTTGAGAATTTTTTTGATTGACATGATACAAAATTATTCAAAAGAGTTATGATATTTGTACGTCCATTTTGAACAAAAATGGCAACACATTTAATTAATTGAACGTAAAAAATATTTATAATTTATATTTTCAAATTTTTTTAATTAAAATCAACAGTAAAAAAACACAATGCATCTTATTTGCATCTAAATAATAAGTAACAATGATCATTTCTCCATTCAAAAAGGCTATTATAATTCTTACCTTATAATTTCTTTCCTTTTAATGGAAGTTCTCATATATATATATATATATATATAACCATTGTACACCTTACTAAAGATAGTATATAATGCACCTTAAATCTAATGGATTAGGTTAGATGGAGTATTGGTACAACTAATATTTATGATACATGGTAAAATCTCTCACTCTCTTACACTCCATCTCCCTCTCCCTCTTCTTTTCTCCCAAACCACCCACCCCCAAACCTTTCCCCGTCTTCCCCCATCCTCCCTTTTCTCCTAGTCCCAAGCCCTCCGATATCTACCTCCACCTCGATGCCAACTAGACTGTTCACAACACCTTCCTTGTCACCAAGCTCTCTTGGACCAAGACCAATGACACCGCAAACAGAGGAGCCTCCAATTCCACCGCACTCGTGCTCCAAACCAAGAAGAAAGACAAGCGTAGAGTTTTCTGACAGTACTTCTAGCACATTCTCTCCGTCGCGAAGGAGATCGAGTAGCATAGGAATGAAATCAGGCTGTACATGAACTCCGATGGCAAATATACATAACTATCTTACACAAAGTGTAGTTCATTTACCAAGGTTGGGATGGCAATGGCGATGGTGGTGCCGCTGGTGAGGGAGTAGTGGCAGCAGTGCTGGTGGGGGACAGAGAGCACGAGGTGAAGAAGGCCTTGAGTCCGTCGTCGTTGTGAATGTTGCAAGCATAAGAAGAAAGAGGCATTACTCTAGTGTCTCATAACTAATCAGAGCACTGATACACCATCAATTTTTACCATTAGATCACACAGGTGCGTGGTGCAACATTCTTCAGGCGGTACACATTAAAATGCGCCATATAACATCTTGATATTTGTATGTATTGGTACTCAACCCTCACCTTAATATATGGTATTTATATGATATTTATAATCTCACATGCCTTTTTCAATGAGCAAAAATTTACTTATTCTAAAAGTAAGTCTTGATATATATATATATATATATATATTATTAAATAATTTTTTATATACACGAATTTCTTCAATTTAACCATTAAATTAAAACCTTTGATTAAATAGATCAAGTGGATAGAATTTTATAAAATTTTAAAATAATCCGATAATTCATTATGCTCTTTATTTTGACATTAACATATTTTTAAAAATATAAGTAAATATTGACTATTAAATTAAATATCTATTAATATTCAATTTTTTTGAAATTTAATATACTTGATCACCAAAGTTATCTCACAAGACTCAATAATTAAATTGATAAAATTAATTATTTATAAAAAAATTCAAAAAAATAAGTATGTAAGACTTACTCATATAATAAATAGATCCTTTCCCTTTCTCCATAATTTTTGTTATGATTGTACTGTATTAAACATTTTTAATTTTTCACAAGTATTATTTATTAGAAGCAATTATATTTGAGACATGTGAATACTAAATATAAACATCTATTTCAACTGAGATGATCGCAGTGCAATAATTACGCTAAACCACATCACTAAAGTTGCGAAATCCAAATTTGCTACGAACCCACCTCATGTCACACTCATTTTTGCTACGTTGAATATTTTTAACATTTTAAGATGTTAAATATAATTATTTTATTTACTTTTTAAAGAATTGAAAGCTATAACAAAATTTGTTGAAAATATATAATATAACTCTTGATTGAGTGGTGAACATCTCGTGGTTTAATTTTTAAAATTGAATTACAATATAAGAAATTAAATATTTAAAGAAAAAGTATATTTGAAATTATGAATTTTGCTAACAAACCGGACATGATTAATGTCTAAATTTATTTTTATTAAATATTTTTTATTTTTAAATATTAATAAATACCCACAAATCATTTAGTACTTCTAAAATTAAAAAGTATCATGTGAATAAAAAATTAATTAGGTGAGAACTCAGATTATATGAAAAAAATGGTGATACAAATGCCAAATATTCAGCTTTGAAGTTTGAACTCTCTGTCTCATAGTGTATGATAAGGGCTGCCTCGCAGTGATATCCTTGAGTAATCATAATTATTGGAAAGAGGAAACAACCCACGTTTGATTACTATATTTTTGCACATGACAATGTATGGAAACTAGTATTCATTCAAAAATTGTAAATTACAGCGTTATAGCGAAATTTATTAAAGGGATCAACAAAAGCAAGACATAATTAATGTAGTCTTTACCGACAGAAATATTAGAGTCCACCGGCCAAATCTGTACTAAGATTTGTGCATTTGAGCCATCGTTCTTCACAAAATATTATTCATTTATCAAGTATGTACTAGCTCAATCAGAAAAAGTTAAAAATATATAAAACTAATGTATTTGACCAGTATGATGCATAGGTGTGAATTATATGGTATATATAATATAATTTATATTTCTTAGTAATCATAATTATATGCTCTTACTTTTTAATTAATTTAAAAGGGATTTTTCTCTTTTAAGTGAGAAATAAATAATAAAATGAAAAAACTAATTTTTTTTGTTTTCCTTTCCCTTTCTTCAAACTTGTAGTAAAATAATTTTAACGAAAAAATTTTATAGCAATATTTCGTATAACTCATCATTCAAGATATAAATTGTTTTATAAAGATACTATCTTATCATTTTTTAGTAAAGATAGAACAGCTAAAAAAAATTATTTAATTTTCTCCAGACTTTAGTAAAGTAATTTAAAAAAATTAAAAAGTTATTTGATATAACAACACATTATTAAAAATGTAATTCATTTATAAAGATATTCATTTTTAGTTTTTAAGTAACAATTGAAAGTATAAAATTATTTTATATTATTAACATATAGAAATTAATCTCATTGTTCATTATTAATCACTTTATAAGAATTCTTATAATTTTTAATAAAACAACTAAAAATCAAATTAATTTCTTTCCTCTCTCCTTTCCCTTTCTTTAACCTCATAGTTAAATAATTTTAAAAAACATGCTATTTTGCAAAGTACTTGGTAATTTTTCAATTTAAATTTAATTTTAAAATCTAAATTCTATAAAAGGAGTAAAAAATTTTATACAATTTGATTAAAATTTTAATTATCTTGATAAATATAAAAAAAATTATTAAAAGAATTGTTAAAATCACTTTGTTATTCACTGTCTTCAAATAAGAAATTGCTGTTGGAGTAAGTTATGATAATGACACTTACATATATTTTTTTCAATAAGTTATGATATCAATTTATTTGGAGTAAATTATAATAATAATTTTTTCAGATTTATTGTGACAAATTTGTATTTATATTCATCAATATTTAGCATTATATGATCTTGTAAAAAAAAAGTAGTAGTATTATACGAATATGAGAATCAATAAAAAATAATATACTTCTTCAATGAGATTGAAGAAGTGAGATCAAATAATTATACTTTTTTTCTTTTGATTTTCTTTGTATACTCCAAACAATTATATTTTAAACAGTATTTAAAGTGTAAATAAAATTTTAAAATTTTTAAATAAGGTAATTAACAAATATCATTTATGATTTTGGATAATGGCATTCTTGAATCTACATAAAAAAAGAGAAATTGTGAAGTTTAATAAATATATATATTATAATCATAGAGACTACGTTAAAGTAATTTAATAAATTTTTGTGTGACTTAAAATGAAATGATAGAGGAAAAGAGAGTTCAGTAGTGACTTAGTTAAAAAGTGTTAATGAATGAGAGAATCAAAATATTGTATTAAATATAAATTAAATAATAAAATTGAAATTTTATTTAAATTGATTTAAAAAAATTTTGTATGGCTCAAATAAAGGATGGAGAGATATTTGAGTAATGTATCTTTTAAAAAGATTTATTGGAGGAGATAATCAAAATAATATATTTATTGTAGATTAAATTATAAAATTATTTAATTATTTAATATATTTAATAAATAAAATGTTGAAATATTTCTATTAATAGTAACTTTTACAAAGTAGTGGAGAATTAAAATTCATAAGAACCTGACATATGATAGAACTTTTCTTGTTAATGAAGTTCAATTAATTCCTACTAATGCTCTTTATTTTTATTTTATTTTATTTATTTCAGTCCTCTCTTTCGTGTCTCAACAGAGTTTTTGAAAGACATCGTTAGAACCATCCGCCAAACCCAAAATTTAGGAATTAGGCTTTAAGGGGTAAAGAAAAAAAGGGTATCATTTATTGTTACCCTGGCGACAAAAATTTAAAAAAACAAAAAAAGGAATCTTATTCTTATTTATAACAATTTTTCAATAATTTTTCAGTTGATTAATCATTTGACTTGCTGGTGTTAATATTTATCCTTTAGCCACCAGAAACACGAGTAGGATCGAAAGGGATTTTTTTATTATTATTTATGCATTAAGTCATCGCATGTCATTAATTGCCTCAATATTTTTCCCATCGATGTACTCAGTAGCTCTCATTGTCGGGTCAAAATATGTTTGGATGCAAAATTAAATTTGGTTATCTGATGAAAAATATTAAGAATGATAAAAGTCATATTAATCCTTGACTAAAATAATAAGAAAGTAATATCATTGAATAAAATCAATCCAAAACATAATTTATTAAAATTTTTATTAAAAAAAATAAAATTGAAGCCCCAGCGACTTTTGCGTGTGCTTAATGCATCAGTGTTGTTATCTAAGCATATGAATATGAATGCATGAGACAGGTAGCTCCTGGCCTGCACAGTCTGGAAACGTGGATGTTTCTTTAGAGGCAATACTGCAATAGCAATAGCCGCAATACCATTGGACTTACTATGGAATAATAACCTTGTCCCTTTTCACATTGAATAATGGAATGCGGGAACATTCCACTTGTAGCAGTCTATGCAACGTTCGCACTGTGCCTACATTAAGTCACTGCCAGTGTCAACACTAGAAATAGCGAATGCTTATATAAGTACTCCTGGAGATTTCAACAAAGTTACGTGAAATCTTTTTCTATGATGTAATGGTAGAAATATGTTTTGAGGGTCAATATCATCATCATGTGACAAGGTTGATCTTAGGTACCTTACTCTAGCTTCAGAGATTCCGAACATTTATTGAGTTCTTTCAGAATGGCTAAGGTGTACAGGGTATAATGGAGATTCCGGAGAGAACAGAAGAATTTGATTTAGGCTAATTCCAGTAGATATCGAAAGAATACGCTGTACAAATGCCAGAAAAATGAAAGAGAACAATAGCTGCAATGTATCTGAATGAGAGTCATTTTGGGAGTTCAAGGAAAAGATGCTGCTGAAGCAAAAGGAGTATTCGGTTATTTAATAAATATGCATGCCTCATGCTTCTAAGAAGCTTAGGCCATAGTATGATCAAGATATCATGATTTGAATTCCCATCCCGGCACTTATTAAGGACATTGAAAAGGTCAGATGCCACAAATATCCTTAGTTATTCAAACTACTACATGTAAGTTGCAAAAACACATTTCCATGGCATTTTCAGAGACCACTCTTTACATCACTTGGCAATGATCACGTCTCACAGAAGATTACCCTGATATCCACACCGGTTCAGTGCAGCTTCAAATGCTATAATTATAAATTTGTTCGTATGTAGAGATGGAGATAAAGGATTAACTCGCATAATGGGGATGCCATATCAAAGTTTTCTTTTCCCGCTGTTTTTGACAAGGTACATCAAATACTAATATGCCTATAATCAATCTGTCGACTTATTTGAGCGGAAAAGTATGATAATTTCATCTATATTTTGAAGTGAAAAGGGCATCAACTTAAGGAATCATATTGCAAGTGTGCCTTCGCTTTAAACGTTGTTATTTCCAACGCCTATGAAATAATGAAAACAGAGTAGTTAAGGTTAGAGGACTAATTGGATAATGGATGTGACATCTTAGCCATCAATATTTTGGGTAATAGAATAAGCATAATGAGGATATTGGTTGAGTACAATTCAACAGATAATGTATATTTTTCTTTCAAAATGTTAAAAACAAAAATACAAGTTCTCAACACTAACTGCTTTGGCCCATGCAATGTTGTTTGATAAACTTTGGTTCATATAAACTGAGCTACTAGCACAAATACGAAAAAATGAAAAAGGGATGGAATATCAACCCAAATCAAACATCAGAAACCATATATGGGCAGAAAGTGGGTCCTCCAAACGACAGAAATCTTAATCTTTGTGATAAGGAAGAAGATTGAAGCAGCAAGTTAGCTAATATGCAATGTCAATTCCTATTTTAATTCTTCATATGAGCAAGGATTGGTATAACGGAACAATAATTGAACTCTTGAAGAGGCCTCATCATATTAAACAACAATAATCATTAAAGAAGAATATAATTACCTCGGAGAAGATGTTGTGTGCTTCTGTAGTGGCTGGCCTACGTATGTATAAGGCCCGTATTGGAGAGATTATCTTCTTTGGTCTTGGCCTCCATATTCTCGTTTTCTTCTTCCTCAGTAACCAACCAATTATAAGGAAGCTGAATTTTAGGCTCTGAGCTATTGCAGCATTCATGCACATTCTCAGTGACCAACCTATAAGAATGAAAGTGAGGACAGTATTCGTGAATATGCAGACAATATAAATGACTCTTCAACACCTCTATATCTTGCTTGAATACCATGCGTAGCCCCCATTTATGCACCTTAAAAGCTGGGTCAGCTTTAAATCCTATATGGGCTCCTGTTTTCACAAAATGGCAGTGTAACCTTGATACATAGATTATCCAGCCATGTGTCCCATTAATATTAATGTCTAAACAAGCTGGCCCATATTAATGTTTTTTTGTTTTGGGGAAATTCCATGTCCTTTCTCTTGTTAAAATTTTGTTCCAACACATTACTACAAATGCTGTAATTAAGTAGCAGAGACAGGTAACAATGGCATTCTGCGAGCAATATTTGCAACACATAATAATGACACACCTAACTTCCCAAAATCCGCAAAGTTTGAGTTTTTGTACCGTCCGGCTAAGTTCCAAACAATTCAAATCCGTGAGTAGTTTCAAATGCTATAAACACAGCTTTGCTCATACACATGATGGACGAAAAGGCTCAAAGTAGCATGATGGGGAAATAATAACGAAGGTTTTTTTCCTTTTCTTTTTTGTGAGATATGAAATCAATTATCAAAGAATAATATGCTAATAATCATTCAGTTGACGTCCAGGGTAGAAAATGTAGATAAGTTCATCGAGACTTTGGAGGGGTAAAAATGGCGTCGGGGGTTAAGAAACCATTATGCAGTTGTGCATTTTTGTTTTTCAAATGTAAGCCGCTTCAAGTGGTTATCAACACAGAGTAATCAAGGTTGGGCTAATAGGGTAAATAACTTGTTATTATTGCTAAGGATATGATATCCTAGCCATCATTTTAGCAGATGAGCTGAATGAGGGTCTTATGCTTACACTGGGGTTCAACACACAGACCAAGAACAGTGAGAGCCAAAGGAATTCTGCCTTGCTAGTATTATGAGGAATAATAATAATACTCTGGGAGCTACACAAATAAATATATATAGAGGTTCTATTCATCAATTTTGATAACAAATATTTCTCATTCGAAATTTGAAAGACCAAAAACGTTGTGAACAGTTTGACAAAACACTCTCAACCTCAACACATTGCGCTATAATGCTTTTGGTCATGCCAAACTGCCAAACCTATTGTTTCGGGATAGAGTTCTATAAACACTATGGAGACGAGGAAGGTGAATTAACCAAGATCAAATGGTGAAGTGATAAGAACAATCATAGAAATTTTCTCTTTTGTATTAATTGATCATTCTCAATTACAATAACAATTCTTTCTTTATCTCTAATTCCTCTCTAGCCTCTCTCTAAAACTAAGGAGCAACCCCTATTTATAGGCAATGCTAAGCGGCATAATGGTCTTTTCTTTCTCTCAGCATTATAATAGATAATAAATGGTGAACTGTCGTCTTGTAGTTAGTTCTTAATCATACAGATCACGGGCCCATAAATGTCAGGCCCAAACCCATTTTGTTAGCTCATTAGTGAGGGTTGTATGTTGTCCCGTGCCTTTCTCTGGCGCCTTCTCTTTCTCCTGGCTCTGACACCCTCTCCTTTTCTGTACTCTGGCGCCTTTCTTTTTCACAGTTCTGGCACCCTGGAGGAGCTTCCTTATGGTTCTGGCGCCATGTCACTTGTTCTTTGGCGCCTTGGAGCTTTGTACCCTACTTCTGGCGCCCTGGGGGAACTTCCTCGCTGCTTCTGGCGTCCTAAGGGGAGCTTCCTCATGGCTCTGGCGCCATGTCACTTGTTCATTGGCGCCTCGGAGCTGCGTACCCTGCTTCTGGCGCCTTGGGGCTCCCCTTGCAGGTTCTAGCGCCATGCTTCCCTTCTCTAGTGTCTTAGATGGCTCTTCAACACCTATCATGAACGCGAACAGAGCAAATAGGCAGGAATTATCAATAGAAACCATACCAGGGAAGTGGGTCCTTCAGGAAGGAGGAAATATATATATATATTTTTTAAAAGCTTCCAATCCTTGTGATAAGGCAGAGCATGCAAGCTACCCGAATCTGCAATGGCTCAGTGTGATTTGCCTGTTTGACTTCTTTATACGTGCAGGGGAGAGGCAGAACTGAAGAATAATGAAACTGTGAAGAGGCCTCATCAGATCAAACAATAACAAACATCAGGCATAGGTAAAAGAAGAGAAGAATAATTACCTTGGAGAAGATGCTGTGTGCTTTCATTGTGGCTGCCCTATGGAAAGACCCATATTAGAGAGATTATTTTCCTTGGTCTTGGCTTCCATGTTCTCGTTTTCCTCTTCCTCATTAACAAACCAATTAGGGAAGTTGGATTTTGGGCCCAGGGCTACTACTGCTTTCATATACCTTCTCAATAATCAACCGATAATTGGGAAGCCGGATTGTAGACCACATATCTGGAAGGCCTAATTTATCCACATTATTGTGTAACTTCCTCCTCAGTTCCCCTGTATCGTGGTTGAAAAACATGCGTAACCCCCACTTCAGCACCTTAAAACTTGGGTGGGCTTTAAACGTTATATGAGCTCCTGTTTTCACAAAATGGCAGTGCACCCGAGAAATATAGATTATCCAAGCATGTTTTGATATTGTGCCATCACTGCTTGAATGATGTCGCATATTGAATAGTCGGAGATGTTCATCCTTGTCAGGGTCTAAACAAAATGACATATGGAAGCTTTCTTCTGTGTGTTCACTTTCAAAAGAAAGATACAAAGGATGCGGCAGCGGTGATGAAGAACCATCAATTGCTGGACTATTGTTTACTCGAAATATAACACAAAAGGCAAAGCCAAGCCAGTTGTCATTTATATCCGAGTCCATTATTCTTATCATTGATCCACCCTTAAATTGATGATTAAAATACCATTCTGGAATTTTACTCCTATCAACAGGAATTACAATGTCAAAACCGCACCGGAAGAGACAGGGTTGCTGCTACCAAAGCAAAAAACACAGATATATTAGTGAAAGAAAGAGACTGAGAAGAGTGAAAGAAGAAAGCCGGGCAGATTGCGCACCTCAATTAGTCTTGCTAACCATAATAGGGCAACTAGCATCGAGCAAGTTTTCATACTGATAGGACAATCAGAAATATATAATCCTGACCTGTGATTACGAGATGCGGATAGCGTTTTAAAATATCTTCCCCTGGTTGAAGCATGATCCAATGAGCATATAGGCAATTTATTAAGCTCGTAGCAATGTGCCAAGTTGAAATATGCTAGGCTAGACAAATGCTCGGTATCTAAATAACGAATTTTGTTTCCCTGTAGATTTATTCTTTCTAAACACCTTAAATTCTCAATAGCATTAGGGACTTCACTTAGATTACAAAAGCTAAGGTCCAGAGACACAAAAGATTTTTCATAGGAAAGCAACGTGGATATCATTGCTCTGGGAAATCTAACAAGAAGCATAGTCTCAAAATTGAAGCAGCCGCGCATATCTAGAGTTTGAAGAGATGGCATGATAAAGACGCAGCTGGACATCTCGGTAAGATTTATGCAGTCTCTTAAACTAAAGAATTTAAGCTTCGGAAGATCTACAAGAGATACATGAATGGTGGATAAACTTGTACATTGTTCGAGATCGAGATACTCAAGATTTGAAAGCCCTGTGAAATTTGGCGTGTCCTCAAGTTTTTGTGCAGCCAGAGAGGCACAGAACTCTTGGAGAACTTAACTCACACTGAGTGCTGAAATGGGTGGCTGACCAGACTGCTACAGTTTCTCAAACTCAAGTGAGCAAGCTTTTTAAGAAGTCCAATTGATGGGTGGACCCGTGATAATTTTGTACATCCTGAAAGATCTAAGCGCATAAGACTTCGGCACCATTCAAAATTTGGTGTTTCCACAAGATCTTTCGAGTTACTCTAATCCATCCTTTCTAAGTATGGGATATTCTGCAGACAGAGAATTAACCACCAACATGTCAGCCTGTTATATTACATTTAATTAAAATATGCAAGTACAACAAATAGATTACTTCTTCACTTCATCTCGTCACATGTTCACATACAACATTAAACAATAATATAAATAGAATTTGACCACAAAAGTAGGTAGCTTTTTTTTTTTTTTTTCCAAATAAAAGTTTAAGTTGGGCGGCAGAGGCACTCCAAACATGTATTGGGGTTCATCGAATAGTTAAATAAGTATTTACAAATCATTTATTAATAAAATAATCTAGAAATTAAGCCGAGGTCATATTAAAAGATCGATCAATTGAGCCAATCTTATTGGCCAGAGAATTTGCAAACATAACTATAGTTTAAATTAATGTTAAATTCTTTCACGGTATTTATGACTACATCCGCATAGGTTTCTTTCAAAAAATGACTTGAGAACACAACTTGTTTTGAATTAAACCCAAAAAAAAAAAAAAAAATCCACCTCTCACATATTTTTTACATTTAAGGAGATTTTTTAAAATATTTAGAAATATTTCGGTTTCAAGTTATTCAACTTTTAAAACTTTTTAAAGTGTTATGCCACCATAGACCTAGATTTTTTTTTTGATCATTTGTGTCATTTCTTTTATTTAATAAATTGAGATAATTGTCCTTCTTATTGTTTATTTAACCCCAAAAAAGAATATGAAAAAAAACCCATTAAACTACCTTGTAGCCTTCCCATAGTCGCTTGATGCTGCTGTTAGGCAAATTCAATTCAACAAGATCACTATATAGTTCAAATAATGGTCAAGAAGAGAAAAAATAACCATGCCAAGAAAGATATTGCAAGCAGCTTGAAAGAAAATTGAGATTTTCTGAAAAATTCTTATGAAGTAATATGAACGGCTTAAGACCCCTCATTTTTTACAATCCTTCAATCCTCAACTGGTTCTGTTTGGATACATTCTCTTTTTGATCTAAAACTATAGCTTTTACATTATTTGTTGCCTGAAAAATATGAGTAAACAAGTTATAAAAGAAAATAAAATAATGAAAGTACTTAAATTAACTAGACTTATTTTTTGAAAAATTACAAAATTATCCACATACATGTAACAATTAAAATATTAAAACATTCTAATGGAAATAGGGAAATTATGGAAACTAATTTCTGACAAGATGATTTATACCATTTCTAACGTCAAGACATTTTCAAAATTCTTGTAAAGCCACAGTCTGCTTCATGATCCTGGCTCTTCCGGACATTTTTCACGAACAATTTTCTTTCCTAATTCTTGTAACATTTCATGCATGTGAATTTCCTGGTTTGTGATGGTTATGAGTGATTTCTCCATAAGAACTTGAATTCCAATGTGAGGTTGTAACCCACAACTATCTAGAATATGCTTTACTTACTCCTTTCTCTCTCTCCTCTAGAGAAACAAGCAACAGGCAAAAATATTTCTCTCCTTTCTTGTTGTAATCCCTCAAAACTTATTTGAAGCACATCCATAATTTTTTTGTTCGGATTTTTTTCTCAACCTTTCCAATGCATCTCTCCAATGAATAGCATCTCGGCTACACAAAAAAGAACTCACTACTTTGATTGCTAATAGAAGACTTTGAGCATATTCAAGTATCTTAGGAGTTAGCTCCACACAGCTACTCGTACTAGGATCTTCACTTTTGAAGGCTTTTCTTAAAAGAAGTTCACAAGCATCATCATTATTCAATAGTGGAATGAATTGCATCTGCTCCATATACTTTAAGAATATGCTCATTCCTAGTGATTATGATAATTCTACTTCCTCTCCCAAGTAATTTGGGACTTATAGTCAAGTTCTCTAATTGTTCTAGTTCTTCGACATTGTCAAGAACTATAAGAACCTTCATGGGAGATAGCCTATTTCTTACAATGCCAGATATTTTGGAAGAATAGAATATATCTAGATTTTGTTCGTCTAAAGTTTGATGAAGAATTTATTTTTGTATAGCAATAGCACCACCATCTTTATAATTTTCGCTTCCGTTTTCTATAAAACAACAAGCATCAAAGTGATAAGATATTTTGTTTCATAAGACAATATTATGAGTTATTTTTCCCATTTCACCCATACCACAAATTCCAACAACACAAAAATTGTCATCACTTGAGTTTAATTTTAAAAGCTTTTCTAATTTTTTTACACGAGGTTATATTCCAACTAGATCATCAATAGATCCTGAGAATTTATGATCTAAAGTTTTTATTACCTTCTGAATGAACTTTTTCAATCTCTGTGAATCGTGGTCTGAAAGAAAAAGGGAAAATAAGATTAGTACATTATCACATGTGAAAACAAGGACAAAATAAATAAATAAATAAATAAAGGTAAATTTATTTCATGATAGTATATTATTAATTGTAACTTATTTTGATCAAAATGTATAGTTTGTCTAATTGAGCTTATTTTTTGACTAGTCATTTGCACAAGAAATGCACGACCACAAAATAATAGCATACGGCGTATTCTGCAAGTAAGTAAGAGAAGAATGATTTGCATACGTACTTATCTCTTACATCCCAACCAACCGAATTGGCTAACTCAGTCATAGCTCTCTTCCATCGGGCGACCTTGCCAGGATCTTTTTTGAATTTCTTTGTTAGCGAAGCAACGGCTTCTCGGTACACTCCAATCTGCTTTCGAACATGAGAAGGATCCACATCATAGAAAATTGGGAAAACCATTTGTTCCAATTCGTTTTTGCATTCAGCTATAGTAGCCATTTCTTCCAAACACCATGTTGAGTCGGCATAATCTCTTGAGAAGACAATGATAGAAATCCGTGAATCTTTAATTGCTTGTAGAAGCTGTGAAGAGATGGGATGTCCTTGCTCGAGCCTCTCGTCATCCTTGAAGGTGAAGATGCCTTTCCTGATGAAATGATTGTAAAGATGATCAATAAAACTGTTGCGGGTGTCAGGACCTCTAAAACTCAGAAACACATCATATTTATAGACCCGCCGAGATAACTGGCTGCCTTCGGTCTTGTTGTAAGGCAGAGAATTAGTAACCACGTGTATGTACTCGAATGACGTTGGAATCCGTGGAACGAGCGGAAACTGTATCTCGGTGGCCCACCCATCTCAGATCTGAAGACTGCAGGGGACCCAGCAAGGCCCAAAACTTCCGCAAGAGTAAGGATTTCCAGCAGAGTAATATACCTGATACGAAAACGCATACCATCCATAACCAATTGGCAGAAACTGATGCCGTCTGCGTTGAATATTTTGAATTCATTTCTCTCAGAATCTTTACTGAAGCAAATTGAAGAGATTTTCCTTTTGCAAGTATCCTCGCCTCGAAAATTCGGACACAGCGACACGAAGAACGGCTCTCGCAGTTGGAAAAGAAAGAACTAAGGGTTACTTGGCATTTGGTAAAGATGAAGAGGTTAGAGTAGAATCACTTGATGATGAGAGAGGCGTGGTCAGCTGTTCAAGTTGAAAAACACAAGACAAGAGAGCTTCGCTTTGTGCTTCGAGGAAATGCGAAGCATGGAAACAGACAATGGTTGGCTGAATAAATTAAAGTCAATGGCTTGGCGTGTAACCAAAAATAAAAAAAACTCAATGGTTTAGCGAGGCCCGATTACTAATTAGTGAAAAGTATAAGTATACTTTATTTTCGTGTTCTTTCCTGGTAGTGGTAGATGTGCTTCTGTCCATGCATCTTTTCTTGTTGGATCTGCTCCTTCTTATTTATTTTTTAACTGCAAATGACGATTGTAAACTAGCAACAATTGAAAAGATGTCACAAAAGTTTATTAATATGACATGCATCAATACTCTTTTATATGATTCCTCATATAAACAAATATTTTGATGAGCGCAACGTTCTAGCCAATTAGTACTTGGTTTGAAGCTTTAGGCCTGTCCAGGAGCGAAAGGGGAAAGAAAAATTCAAGAATTTTTTCTTCTCTGTTTCATTTGATATTTAATACTTTTGTAGATCATTATTATCTTCTAATATAGTTACATTTTTAACATAATTGTTAAAATGTCAATTGAATAATTCGGAGTAAAAGATTTTTCTTATTCTTTGAGTACCTAAAAATATTTCAAGAGAAAATCAATGGAAGCAGCCGAAGAGGAATTGTTGTTTTGTTTTTTAGTTTTTTGGTATATAGGAAGGAAGAGTGAAGCATGCAAATAAAGAAAAATAGTTTACCTTCTGGCTTGGGTGGATAAGAAAGTGAAATAACTTAGTTGAGTAAACTATCAAATTAATCTAGTTCCTGAAGGTAACAATTGATCTTAAATTCATCCCTAAAAATTTTGAAAACTCTTATGAAGTCTTCAAAGTTGGCAAAAGTTGGGAAAGGACTAACTTGATCCATTTTTGCTAGCTTTAGGGACCTCAAAAATGTTTTTGAGACTTCAAAGACAAATTTAAATTCAGTTATCATATTTGAAGGCTAATTTGATGATTTGTTCGATTTGACTTGTATTATCCTTTAAAATTGGAGTCAACTAAGGGCATTGGTTCTCGGTGTACGTGGGAGAAATTCTTTGATCCTCTATAGATGAAGAAAATCCTTCCTCTACATAGATCTTGTATTATTAAATAATTTTGGGAGATGAAAAATGTGATAAAACCAATAAAGATGAATGGTGGATACTACATGTGGAAAAAAAAAAATTTCTCTATGAAAGAAGCAAGAATTTCTTGTGTACATGGTCGTTCTTATCGCAGTTTTACTTGATGGATATTTCCTTAATAATTTTTGTTTTTCGTATTGCATGTGATAAAGTAGCAACTAAATCGTTTACATCATTTTTCTAGTGAATAATGAGCACCCACTTATATTTTTAAATTATTAAAAAGTTTTAATTTAACCAAAATTAAGTAGATAAAATAATGTTATTTGCTTAATCTTAAGTAACTCTCTCACTCTCTCTCTCTTTTAACTTAAAGTAGTGTCTCCACAGTTCGTTGTTTAAACTATTGTAAGTAATAAGAATTTATGTATTTATTCATACAAAAAGTAGAGACTTTATATAGTTCTTAATGAAAAAAAAAACACGGTAACACGAATTTAAAAAAATTATTAGGAAAAATATAAATTTGCATGGCTGATGCTTCTTAGAAGCATAGACGATATTATGGTCAAGACATCATGTTGTAGTTGCCTATTTTGGCAGTTATTGTATTATGCACATGCACGAGGTCAGATACCACAAATATGGAGTGAAGTATATTTTAAGGACCTTAATTTTTATGTTCCAATTAATTTAGAATTTAAACTTTTTTATTTGTCAATCAAGGACCTCAAGTTATTTTCTGGTAACCGGAAAAATTTTATGTGGCATATTATAATTACATATCATTAATATACATACATACATATATATAATATAAATTATGTAATGACATGTCATCAAATAAAATTAATGAGATAATTATTTCAGCGCCAAAATTAAATTATATATATATACCTAGCTACATTGTGATGTCTCAAATTTACTTTTCTACCATTGAAAATGGTTTTATTTTTCAAACTAAGTTGCCTATCCATTCCTAACTGAGATGTAGTATTTTATGAAATTGGTATGCCTTGCCATATCATGTACCAATTGATATTTATTCACATTATTGTGTTACTAACTTTGGTATTTACCTTCGATCATCTTCTACTTTTACAAGCTATATTTTCCTTTCTTTTTACAAATCATCTAAAGTGAAAAATATATTTTAAAAGTTAATTTAAAAAATTGAAGATGATTTTATTTAATCTTTTCAATGAAAAAAATATCATCACAAACAAAATTATTATCATATAGTGAAGATAAATACAAAAAAAGTTACAATTTAACAAAGTAATATATCTTCTCAAAATAAATCTTTTTTTTTTAACATGTAAATGGATAGAAAGCAACATAAAAAAAAAAAAGAAAGATACTTAAAAACTGCACAAAAAAAAAATCAACTTAAAAAAGATAAATCAAAATTCTCATAAAATAATTAATAAAAATGTAAATGAAAAAAAAAAATTGTCAAGTTTATATTTTTAAGCTAATTAAAAATAAAACATAAAAATAGTTGACATTTTATTATGTTTAGTTAGTATTTTTTAGTGTCAACTAGATACCGAAAATTGAATTGATTATATTAATGTCTTTAATTGAAACTTTAAAAAGTTGATATTTTTAAATATTTTTTACCCAAAGTTGAGGTGATAATTTTCTCTACAAATATACCTTGTTATTTATTCAAACTACGAAACGTAAGAAGCAAAAACACATTTCCATGGTATTTTGGGCGACCACTGTTTGCATCACTGGGCTATGAAGTCTTACAGAAGATTTCCCTCAAATCCACAACGGTTGAGCGTAGTTTCAAATGCTATTATTATAAATTTGTCCGCGTATAGGGGGGGAAATAAATGGCCTAAAGTAGCATGACGGAGATATCGAAAAGAATCTTTTGTTTCTAATTTGGTAGTCCATATCAAATACGAAGACCTATAATCAGTCTGTCGACCTCAAAGAGCGGAGAAGTATGATAACTTCGTCAATATTCTGAGTTAAAAATAGCATCAACTTAAGAAATCATTTTGCAGATGTGCCTTCTCATCAGAAGTGGCCACTTACGATGCCTATGAAATAACGAAAACAGAGTAATTAAGGTTGGACTATTGCTGTAGAGAACATGTTATCGTTACTAATGGGTATGACATCCTAGCCATCATTATTTATAGGTAATAGGATGAGTATAGTGAGGGTCGTTGTTGCATTGGGGGTACAATTCAACATAGAATGATATTTTTCATTGAAAATGTGAAAAACAAAAACACTCAAGTTCTCAACACATTGAGCACTACTGCATTGCCCATGCAATGCTGTTTGATAAACTTTAGTTCATACAAACTGAGCTAGTGGGACTTAGCTGCCAAACCTAATACAAACATGAAGAAATGAAAAGGCTGGAATATCAACCCAAATCAAAGATCAGAAACCATATATGGACAGGAAATGGGTCCTCCAGAATACAGAAATCCCAATCCTTGTGACGAGGCAGAAGATGCAAGCAACAACCTAGCCAATCTGCAATGTCAGATGCTATTTTACTTCTTCATATGGGCAGGGAGTGGTAGAAATGAACAATAGAACAATAATTGAATCGTTGAAGAGGCCTCATCATGCATGGTTAAAGAAGGATGATTACCTGGCGCGGAATATGCTGTGTGCTTTTACAGTGGTGGGCACATTTTAAAGGCCAATATTAGAGAGATGATTTTCTTTCTCCTTGGCTTCGATATTCTCGTCTTCCTCCTCATCAGTCACCAACCAATTATAGGGAAGCTGGATTTTTGGCCCAGAGATGCTGCTGCAGCTTTCATCTACATATTCAAAGGGAAAATCATCTTCTCTTATCATCTGATTTGCCTCTATATCTTGCTTGAATACTCTGCGTAAACCCCATTCCTTCAGACTATTACCGCGAGAAGATTTAAATTTGATACATGCTCCTGATCTAACAAAATGACAGTGTGGCCTAGAGATATAGATCAGCCAGAGGTGACGTGTTAACAAATTCATGCATGCGTTTAAAGGAAGTGCCATATGGAAGCTTTCTTCAGCGTGTTCACTTTCAAAAGAAAGCATAGGATATTGCATAGGCAGAAATGGTGCGCAAAAGGAAAAGCCAGTCCAGTTGTCATCCTCATTTACAACAGAGTCCACTATCCTTATTGAATATTGACCGCTGCCCCTCATTCAGGCTAGGATCGACCCACCCCGAAAATTTTCCCTTTTTCCAAGGTATAATAATGTCAAAGCCATACCGGAAGTGAGGGGGCTCCTGCTACCAAAGGGGGAAAAAAGGTCACACTCATGCACATATATAAGTGAGAGGAAGAGAAGGCATGCATGCTGAGTGTGCACCTCAACCAGTCTTATTAGCCATTCAAGTGCCACTTGGAATAGGTTTTTTCCTTCAGGCGTGTAGTACTCGAGGTTGCTGCAGTCAAAAATATATAATCCTGATCTATGATTACGAGATCCGGATACCGTTTTAAAATACCTTCCTACTGATGGAGCACTAGCTTGTGGAAGTGCAGGCAAATATTTCAGTTTGATGCATTGTGACAAGTTTAAATAAGCTAGGCTAGAAAGCCTGCTGAAGGTATCTGGTAGTGAAACAAAGTTGTTACCCTCTAAATTTAGTCTTTCTAAATGGCTTAACTCTCCAATAGCATCAGGTACTTCAGTTAGATTGCAAAAGCCAAGATCCAGAAATATCAAAGATTCTTGACACTTGGCTGCCTTTCCTAGGGGAAAATTCCCAAGATTCGAGCAGTTGTGTAAATCTAGAGTTTGGATAGATTTCATGAGATTAACGTTGTTGGTTATACTAATTAGATATGTACAACCTCGCAAACTCAAGAATTTAAGATTTGCATAATGCTCAATAGATCTATGAACTGTGGATGAACTAGTGCAAAGATCCCTAATAGGTCCATGAATCCCGGATAAACTAGCGCATCTTTCAAGATCGAGGTACTCGAGGTTTGAGAGCCCTGAAAAATCTGGTATTTCAAGTTTTGTGCAGCCAGAGAGGTGTAGAGCAGCAATTAGAGAACTTAGCTTTGATATACTAAGGAGTGCGACCAGACTTGATCTCAAACTCAAAAAAGTAAGTTATTTAAGATCTCGAATTGATTGATGGACTTGCAATAGCTTTGATCATCCTGTAAAATCTAGTCGCTCAAGATTTGGGGTCCCTTCAAAATTTGGCGTCTCCATGAAAGATTTGGAGCCACCCAGATCCATCCTTTTCAAGCATGGAAGATGCTGTGATCATAGAATATTGACAACCAAAATGTTAGCATATCAAATTAAACCTCCTTCATACTCTGGCATGCTTTCCAAATCTGGAGTGAAAACTTTAAAAACAAAGCTTTTAACATGTAAATTTCACATAAAACTTTATAACTTAATTACAATCTGAAAAGTAATACTTGTTAATTAATTATAATTCGAGTGGCATCTCTCCAGCTTCATATGACCATAAGGTTGATGTGACTTGGGTTAGAAGTCTAATATCTCAACCCCTTATTTGCTCATTTCCGCCTCTTCCTCTATCGGCCTGGCTAATGGCTCCCACGTAAAATAAATTATAATTGTAAAGGTGCTACTGTGAATTTCAAGTAAAATAAATAAGAGTTAAACAATTTTTTTAATTCTATTACGAAAATAACAAACATAATTAAAAAATAGGTATAATCTTTATCCAAAACTAAGCCATGATTTTCATTTAGAAATGAAAATATTATTTTTTTATCCTAAATTCTAAACCCTAGACTCTTATTTGGCCAACTCATAGCTCTCTTGCATTCCGAAATGAGCATTGCTTTTTATCCAAAACTAAGCCATGATTTTCATTTACCGCCTAACCATAAGACAAACTAAATGCTTTTTATGATACTAGAAGTAGGTGATAAATTACTGATAACTGGTGAAATAATACTATTTTTCCCTGTATTTGTGTATTGAATTTTTCCAAATTTATTCTCATAATGATGATTTTCTTGGATTAATTTAATAAATCTTTATTGTTGATGCTTTTAATGAGAAATTAATTATTTTGAATTTAATTGGCAATTATTCTCACTAAATTTATTTGATTGCAGAATTGATTTTTAGCATCAAGGATTTGAAGATTAGAGGGGAACAATTGGATAAAGATTTGAAGATTTAGAAGAGCAAAAAGATGATTTTTGAAAGATTTGATTTGAGTCAAAGAAGGAAAAGATAGAAGAGATTACTTGAAGATTTGAATCATAATTTTTTAAAAAAGATAAAGATAAGAGAATGGAGATAAAGGTTTGAAAAAGGAGAAAATCAAGAAAATCAGTTTCTTTCTGTTTGGATTTAAATTCTTTTATCCATTAGAGGGAAGGGGAGAGAGAAAAACAGAGGCTAAGGGCTGGAGACTCTAGAGCTATGCAGTATTGTTTTCTTTTCTTTTTCCATGACTTGCTAAATTTCTTATAGGTGTTAGGGAGATGTGGTCTTAGGAAACTTTGATGAAATCAACCCCTAACACCTGTTTTCCATCCATTGCTTATTTCTATTTTCTATAGCTTGTTTAATTACAATTTCTACATTTATTTACGTTCCAATTTTCTCTCAATTTGTGTTTGCCTGAATAGTGACGTGCCCAAGTGAATCGGTAATTGGTTTTGGTCCTCGTGGGAACGACAATCCCGTACTCAAATTTTTATTACTTGTGACCCGGTATACTTGCCGGAGCTAGTTTTCTAAATTGGCTAACAAGTTTTTGGCGCCATTGCCGGGGACTAAAGATCAATATCATTAGTAATTTGGGTGTTACTAATTTAGGTTGTTTATTTCTCTTTTTATTTTTATTTTTCATTTTTGTATTTATTTATTTTTCTTTATTCTTAAATTTTTCATTTATTTCTTTTCAGTTATTTATTTTATTCTAGGTTTAAAAAAAAAAAATTTCATTGCTTCTATTTATAGCTCACCTTGGTGGAGTTCTTCCGTGTTATTAGCTTTTGTGTATGCGAGGTACTATTTCACCAGAGCAACTTCTCTTCGACCCTGAGATAGAGAAAACTGCAAAAAGGAATCGGAGACTCGCAAAAGAAAGAAGACAAGAGAAAAGTTCATCAAGTGATCAAGAAATAGAGATGGCTGATGAAAATCCTCTTTTTCCACGAACTTTAGGGGACTATGCTATTCCAACTACTAATGGTTGTGGATCCAGCATAGCAAGGCCACCAGTACAAGCAAACAATTTTGAAATCAAGCCGGCTATTGTGCAACTGGTGCAACAAAATCAATTTGGAGGAAGTCCTTTGGAAGACCCACATGGGCACATCACTAGTTTCATTCAAATTTGTGATACTTTCAAGATCAATGGAGCTAGCGATGATGCTATTAGATTGAGATTGTTCTCTTTTTCTCTAAGAGACAAGGCTGCTCATTGGTTGTCTTCACAGCCATTAGGGAGTATTTCTACTTCGGATGATTTAGTTTCAAAATTTTTAGGTAGATATTTCCTCCTTCTAAGATGGTTAAATTACGATCGACATTTCTTGTTTTATACGAGAAGAAGGCGAGTCATTATATGAAGCTTGGGAGCATTTCAAGGAACTTTTAAGAAAATGCCCAAATCATGCATTTGCGGATTGGCAGGAGATGCAAATTTTCTATAGTGGAATGAATCCCACTACAAAGGCTATGGTAGATGCATCTGCTGGTGGCTCATTGAATATGAAGACTCGAGCAAGCAAAGAGCTAGTGAGACCATGGCAACCAATGAGTATCGATGCCATCCGAAAGATGAGAGGAGTTCTCTGTTGATACCACAGATGCCTTTCTAGCTCAGAGCAAGCTCTTGACCCAGGCGGTGACCACCATGACTCAACAGATGGTTGACATAAGCAAGCAAATGAGTCAAGTGCAGTTAGCGATACAAACTCCACCATTTGGTGTTGGAGATCACTGGGATTTTCAAGCCCCACGAGCAAGCCAATTATATGGGACACCACAGAGATCCCATAATAACCCTTATTCAAATACATATAACCCAGGATGGAGAAATCATCAAAACTTCTCCTGGAGTAATCAAGGGAATATGGGGTCCCAACCAAATGCTCTTCCACAACAACAAAAGGCTGATTGGGAGCTAGCTATAGAAAAGCTTGCTCAATGCAGGCAGTACATTCATGGAAGAGTCAAGAACAATTTCAAAGAATCATGGAGCAAGCATTCGAAATTTGGAAGTGCAAATGGGTCAGTTGTCTAAGTAGATATTCAACCTAGAGAAGCCACAGGGTAGTTTGCCAGGTGATACCATACCCAATCCCAAGGACCAATGTAAAGCAATTACCTTGAGAAGTGGAAGGGTAGTACAACAAGATGAGGAGTTAGAGGAGGAAAGTAAAAAGGAAAAAGAAAAAAATGAGAAAGTTGAAAAAATTGAAGAAAAAATAATTAAAGAGGGGGAAAAGAGTAAATGGGAGAAGTTGAAAGATAATCCATATGCTAGAGTCCCATATCCTGGCAGGCTGGTGAAGCAAGAAAAGGAAAAACAATTTTCTCACTTTCTGAAGGTGTTCAAGAAGCTCTAAATTAATACTCCATTTGTTGAGGCTTTAGAACAAATGTCATCTTATTCCAAATTCATGAAGGAGCTACTCTCAAAGAAAAGGAAGCTGAAGGAGGATGAAACTATGCCACTTACTGAGAAATGCTCAAAGAATTATTCAAAGAAAGTTGCCACCAAAGGCTCGAAAGATCCTGGAAGTTTTTCCATACCATGCACCATTGGCAATATGGTTATTGGCAAGGCACTTTGTGACTTGAGGCAAGCATCAACCTTATGCCTCTATCCATTATAAAAAGTTAGGCATTAGTGAAGTGAAACCTACAATGGTATCTCTTTAGCTAGCAGACATGTGTCTCGTTAAGTTTCCATATGGCATTGTGGAAAATGTTCTTGTGAAGGTAGATTGCTTTATATTTCAATGAGATTTCTTGATCCTCGATATGGAAGAACATGTTGAGATGCCTCTTATACCTGCGAGGCCATTTTTGGCAGTAGTGAGCTCTAATAGATGTCCAACAAGGAAAACTCATGCTCAGAGTACAAGATGAGAAGGTTACTTTTTATGTCTTTGAGGCCATGAAGCACCACAAGATAGTGGCCAATGCTTGAGAATCGATGTCATTGATTCCTGTGTTAAGGAGATTTTTCAAAGGCCACAATAGACACTCCATTGGAAGTCAGCTTGGTAAAGTAACTTGTGTAGATAAGGAAGAAGATTCGGTGAAATGAGGACTGTGTGATGGCATTGGAGGCTCAACCAATCTTACCTATAAAACCAAAGATTCAAGATCTAGAGAAAAAAGTAAGTAAGGTGGAAGAAGTCCCCAAGCTAGAATTGAAGCCATTACCCCATACTCTCAAATATGGTTTTCTTGGTGAAGACAAATCCTTTCCAGTTATTTTGAACTCTTCATTGAGTAAATTAGAGGAGGAGAAGTTGTTTAGAGTCTTGAGAGAATACAGATCTGCCATTGGGTGGACAATTGGGGACATAAAGGGGATTAGTCCTGCCATTTGCATGCATAAAATTTTAATGGAGGACAACTACAAGCCTCAGAGTGCGACAAAGAAGGCTCAACCCAACTATGAAAGAGGTGGTTCATAAAGAAGTTATTAAGTTGTGGGATGTAGGTATCATTTATCCCATCTCTGATAGCCCATGGGTTAGCCCAGTTCAAGTGGTTCCCAAGAAAGGTGGCGTGACAAGAGGTAGCCAATGAAAACAATGAGCTAATTCCTACAAGAATCCGGTTGGAGAATGTGTATTGACTCATGGTGAACAATGCCACCCGCAAAGATCATTTTCCTTTGCCATTTATTGACCGAATCTTTGGAAAAGTTGGTCGGACATGCATATTATTGTTTCTTGGATGGATATTAGGGTACAACCAAATTGCAAGTGGACCCAGGATCGTAGAGAAGACAGCATTCACCTGCCCTTATGGAGTATTTGCTTATAGAAGGATGCCATTTGGACTTTGTAATGCTCTTGCCACATTCCAAAGGTGTATGCTTATTTTTTTACGATATGGTAGAAAAAATTATTGATATTTTTATGGATGATTTCTCTATTTTTGGTTCCTCATTTGATTCTTGTTTGAATAATTTATCTTTGGTTCTTAAGAGATGTCAAGATACTAACCTTGTTTTAAATTGGGAGAAATGTCATTTTATGGTGCAGGAAGGAATAGTGCTTGGGCATCGAATTTCAAGCAAAGACATTGAGGTGGATCATGCCAAGGTCAATGTGATAGAGAAACTACCTCCACCAACAAATGTCAAGGGAGTTCGGAGTTTTCTAGGCCATGCCGGGTTTTACCGTAGATTTATTAAAGATTTTTCTAAAATTGCTAAACCTTTGAGTAATCTGCTGGTTAATAATATGCCTTTTGATTTTACTGATGAGTGCATGCATGCCTTTAAAATTTTAAAAGAAAAATTAATTTACTCCTGTTATTTCTGCTCGATTGGTCATTACCTTTTGAATTGATGTGTGATGCTAGTGATGTGGTCGTTGAGTGTTTTAGGACAAATGAAAGGATAAAGTGTTATGTGTGATTTATTATGCTAGTCATGTGCTTAATAATGCCAAAATGAATTACACCACCACTGAAAAGGAGATGCTTGCTGTAGTATTTGCCTTTAATAAATTTAGATCTTATTTGGTTGGGTCTAAAGTAATTGTTTATACTGACCATGCTGCTCTTAAATATCTTTTGAATAAATTTGATGCTAAGCCTAGGTTGATCCGTTGGATTCTTTTGTTGCAGGAATTTGATTTGGAAATTAGAGACAAGAAGGGCATGGAAAATCTGTGTATGCACCACTTATCTAGGATTGTGCCTGAGAAATATTTGGAGATAAATCAAGTACCTATCAAGAAAGAGTTTCCAGATGAATTCCTGTGTACTCTACAGCATTCTGAGCCATGGTTTGCTGATATAGCCAACTACAAGGCGATGAATGTCATACCCAAAGATCTCACTTGGCAGCAGAAGAAGAAATTCTTTCAAGACACCAAGTTTTATGTTTGGGATGACCCGTTCTTGTTCAAAAGATGTGCAGATGGAATCTTGAGGAAATGTGTGCCACATGAAGAAATTAAAAATATATTATGGCATTGCCATGGGTCAGACTATGGTGGACACTTGATGGAGAAAGAACAAAATTTCCCATAAGGTCCTTCAAAGTGGTTTCTTTTGGCCAACTATATTTAAGGATGCCAGAAAATTTGTAGAAAGCTGTGATCATTGCCAAAGGACTGGGAATCTCTCCAGAAAAAATGAGATGCCCCTAAACAATATTTTGGAAGTGGAAGTGTTTGATGTTTGGGGAATTGATTTCATAGGACCATTCTCATCCTCATTTTCAAACAAGTATATCCTGGTGGCAATAGATTATGTCTCCAAGTGGGTTGAAGCTGCAGCACTTCCAACCAATGATGCTAGAGTAGTGACCAATTTTCTCAAGAAAAATATTTTTTCCAGATTTGGAGTACCAAGAGCAATTATTAGTGATGGAGGAAGCCACTTCTGCAATAAACAATTTGACAGCCTATTGGTTAAATATGGTGTAAGACATAAAGTGGCAACTCCCTACCACCCACAAACTAGTGGGCAAGTAGAAGTTTCAATGCAGAGGAATTAAAGAGAATTCTAGAGAAAATCAAGAAGCCTCGAAAGGACTGGACCAAAAGTTAGATGATGCTACGTGGGCATACAGAATTCAAGACACCCATAGGAATGTCTCATTTTAAATTGGTTTATGGAAAAGCATGCCATTTACGGTGGAGCCTTCGAACATAAGGCATTTTGGGCTATAAAAACCCTCAACTTTGACTTGAAGGAAGCTGGTGAGAAAAGGTTGCTACAATTAGATGAACTTGAAGAGTTTAGGTTGCATGCTTATGAGAACACCAAGTTATATAAGGAAAAGACCAAGCTCTATCATGACAGCAAAATTCGGGACAAAAAGTTCGGACCTGGACAACAAGTACTTCTATTTAATTCCCGATTATGGTTGTTTCCAGGCAAACTAAAATCAAGGTGGTCTGGACCATTCATTGTAAGGCAAGTACATCCCTTTGGAGCAGTAGAAATTCAGCACCCTGAATCAAAAAGGTCTAGCACTGTCAATGGAGCAAGGCTAAAGCATTATTTTGGAAAGGAGATTGATCATAACAAATTCTCCCTTAAGCTGATTTCATCTGAGGAAACTAGCATAGTCTAGCTAGGACTATAAATAAGCGCTTCTTGGGAGGCAACCCAAGTTTCTATTTCCTTTCTTTCATTTTTTTTCTTTTTGGTTTTAATTTCTACTAGTTAATGTTCATGTTTAGTTTAATTTTCGTGTTAATTTCATTGTTGGGTATCTAGGTATGGTGCAACGCAGTTGCTGGAGCCAGAATTCAAAGGTACTCTGCTTAGCCTCAATTTGAAGCTTGATGTTGGAAAATTGAAGAGCTCCAGAGCCAAAACAGATGCAATCACCAGATCCAACAATAGAAGTAGGAGCTGCCAAACAAAAATTTGGGGAGTATTTGCTATTCTTTTTCTTTCTTTTCTATTTTTTTTTAGTCAATTTGATAATTTTCTTTATTTCAAGTTATCTCTTATTTAGCTTATTCTCATTATTAGCTTAGGATTGTAGTCTTTCTAGTTTAGTTTTTGAGCCGCGTCTTCTTAGCCATATGCGATCTCATTTCCTTTTCTTTTACTGGGTCAATAGCACAAATTGGCAGTTGATTGTTTATGGTGGTAAATGTCAAAGTTTTCCCAAAATTGTCTTAATTCATCAATATTTCTATCTTTTAATTTACTAATTTGTTAGAATCTCTTTAAGCTCTGTGCAACCTTTTGGCTCATTCCATTATTCTTAGTGGCTTTCTAATTTGATTAATCTGTGTTCTAATCTTGTCCATGTGGTGGTTGAAATTTTTTTTACAGACCGAAAAAAAAAAAGAGAAGATAGAAAAATCAAAGAAAATAAAAATCGGGGAAATGCCAAAGGCTATAAAAATCTTAAGGCTCTGAGTACCAATGTTCAGGCTATGCATAATGCATAACATTAATCCTGGATATGTACTTGTGGTGCGTCTATGCCATTGGATGACTTGAGTAAGTAGATCCGAGGGGTGCTTTATCACCTAATGCCTTGGGCCAATTGGAATGGGAGTCATTGATCGAACACTCTTCTAAAGAGTCACCATGGGACAGAGCATTTAGAGTCAGTTAAGCCCCAAAAAGAAAATTAAATTCAAATTCAATGTGCTAAATATGTGGTCTGTATTTTATTTTTTCCCCATTGGTCAATTTAGAAAAAAAAAAATTGCTGTGTGCCTAATTTGTATTCTTTTAAAGAGTCCATAAAAGAAAGAACTTGATTTGAGCCATCTTACCCTTGCTTAAATTGATTAGAGCTTTTTAGTATTTCATCAAGATTAGAACTTTGGTGTAATTTTGCAAGCTTGTGTTAAAGTTGACATTTATGAATCCACTATTGTCTATACTGCATATAATTTGGTTGATGCACAGTAATTGAGAGATTATGAGATGTCCCTTTTTTTTTAATCCTTTTTACCTCTTATTTTGCTTGAGGACAAGCAAAAATTCAAGTGTGGGGATGATTGATAACTGGTGAAATAATACTATTTTTCCTCGTATTTGTGTATTGAATTTTTCCAAATTTATTCTCATAATGATGATTTTCTTGGATTAATTTAATAAATCTTTATTGTTGATGCTTTTAATGAGAAATTAATTATTTTGAATTTAATTGGCAATTATTCTCACTAAATTTATTTGATTGCAGAATTGATTTTTAGCATCAAGGATTTGAAGATTAGAGGGGAACAATTGGATAAAGATTTGAAGATTTAGAAGAGCAAAAAGATGATTTTTGAAAGATTTGATTTGAGTCAAAGAAGGAAAAGATAGAAGAGATTACTTGAAGATTTGAATCATAATTTTTTAAAAAAGATAAAGATAAGAGAATGGAGATAAAGATTTGAAAAAGGAGAAAATCAAGAAAATCAGTTTCTTTCTGTTTGGATTTAAATTCTTTTATCCATTAGAGGGAGGGGGAGAGAGAAAAACAGAGGCTAAGGGCTGGAGACTCTAGAGAGCTATCAGAGTATTGTTTTCTTTTCTTTTTCCATGACTTGCTAAATTTCTTATAGGTGTTAGGGAGATGTAGTCTTAGGGAATTGATTTTGTATTCCGTTTTGTTATTTTAATTATCTTTTCAATATATTACTTAATTTCTAGTGTTCTTAATGCTGTTTTTGGCCTGATCACCCATTAACTGATGTATGGTTTTGTGACGTTGAAAGCCATTTCATTTCACAAAATAAGCCAAACTAGAAATTAACATAGGTTAGAGTAGCCAGCAGTGGAAGTACTCATTTGTGCGGCCAATTGAATTCTTGTTTTTCATCCTTAGAATAGGTTTAGAATAGTTTAAGAAATTAGACTATTCAAATTGTTTTAAGAAGATCCAAAGATCAAGCCATTGAGCTTTGACTATAATTAAGAGTAATTCGACCGGTAATGATATTGTCAAGGAACTAAGTTAATAATTGGGTAATACAAAATTTAGGAAACTTTGATGAAATCAACCCCTAACACCTGCTTTCCATCCATTGCTTATTTCTATTTTCTATAGCTTGTTTAATTACAATTTCTACATTTATTTACGTTCCAATTTTCTCTCAATTTGTGTTTGCCTGAATAGTGACGTGCCCAAGTGAATCGGTAATTGGTTTTGGTCCTCGTGGGAACGACAATCCCGTACTCAAATTTTTATTACTTGTTACCCGGTATACTTGCCGGAGCTAGTTTTCTAAATTGGCTAACAATTACCAACAAAAGCATAAGCCAGTGTTTTAGAAATGCGAATATTGCTACAAGTGAGTGAATTTACAAGAACAGATAAGACCATGAATGACCTTATTGAAGAAAATGTTGAAGTAACACTTACGTGGTGAAAACGGTAGGTTCGTACATGAGATGATTTAAATATGCAAAAAGATTATCATTAAAAGAACCCAGACCAAACAATTGGGATTTAAATTAACTATTCTTTGATCAATAATTTTCATTGTATGTGAGTCCCATCAAATGATCTCAAAGTGGTTAATCCTTTATTTTTTAACTTTATAAATATATTTATTTTAGAAGATCTAAATCCAAACAATTGATTAGTTGATGGTAACTTAATTGATAGAGGCAAAAACAAATCAAGGGGAAAAAAATGTAAACCATTAAAAAGACTCGGATGTAAATGATCTCTTCAAATGCTTAGTTTTTGACATGACATAATAGTATTATTTGATTTATGTAATTAACCATAATGAGTGAGTAAAAACTTTTGTCGTTGTGTTATGTTATGTTATTTACATTTATATAAATAACATATTATAATTATTATAAGATTTAAATAAATTTAATGATATATTAATATATAATTAAATAATAATGTAAAAATTTTAATATATAATCAATATTTCCTTCTGTTACTCTTACAATTATTTACGTTTAATAAAAAAATTACTTACTCTTCTTACTTGCTCTCAATATATATAAGGACAAATGTATAATTTACCTATGTATAATATATTTATATTGTTATTCGATGTAATTAAATGGTTGACATATAACCTCTTATTCTGTCGACTTAATTTTTAATTTGTCTCTTTCTATAGTTTTCTTTACCCCTTGTTTTATTAACCAGGTATCATCTATTAACTACATATCCAAAAGTTTTTCTCCTTTTTTTTTTTTTGTCAAAACTATAAATATCCTCCTACTAGAGGCAATCATATTCAAGCGTTTGCTCCAATAGAGGTTATGACCCTCCTAATACAAGTTACTACATACTCAACACTCGAATTCAAGATCACTAATTAAGGGGAATGAGCATCTCTTAACATTTTTTTTAACGATATAGTATTGTAAAGATCCTTTTAAATTATCAGCTCATAAAAATTTATATCCATAAATGAAAAATAAATGCATCCATAGAAAAATATTAATTTTGACATTTCAAAATATTATGATTTACGATAATTTGGAAGTAAGAACACATTTTTTATATGTTAAACCAAAAGAAAAAAATTCACCACTCAACATATTTCTAATTTTCAAGGAGCTTCTTTTATTTATTTATTTTTAACATGTTACAATATAAGTAAATTTGTTTTCAATTCTAGCTTAAAAAGTTATATTATGCCGCCACAGAATTAAAATTTATTCTGTTTTTTGCATTTGTAATGCTTCTTCTTTTGAAAATTAACTAAGAAAATTAATTTTTCAAATTGTTTCTATAAAAAATGAAAAGACCAAAAAATTTACCTCGACGCCTCCCCATAGTTGTTCAATGCTGCTATCAGGCATGTTCAATTCAACAAGTCTAGACGGCTGAAAATTTAATGGCAATGAAGTGAAAGGGCAACCATACCAAAAAAGATAATGTAAGCTATTGGAAAGAGAATTGAGACTTCCTGATAAATTCTTGTGATGCAATATGAATAGTTTGAGGCCCCTCATTTTCGACAATTCTTCAGCCCTCAAGTGACACAATTCGGAGACATGCTCTTTTTGGTCAAGGACTATGGCTTTAACGTTGTAATTCGTTCTCTAAACAAACATTATAAAAGGGAAAAAAAACTGAAATTCCTTGAATAAAATGTATATCTTGCTTTTTGTATTAAAATAAAAAAAAGTGTACTTGTATTTGTTAGATATATATAGGAAAAATCAGGAAATTTTGAAAAGATAACTTATTTTTCTTATTACCATTTGTGTCATAATGACATGATGAAAATCTTGATAAAGCCACAATCTACTCCACAACCCTGGTTCTTTGGGAAATTGTTCTCTAACAATCTGTCTCCCTAATTGTTGCAACATTTCATACATATGAATTTCTTGATTTCTAATGGTTATAAGTGATTTCTCAATGATCATTTGAATACCAATATGAGGGTGTAATCCACAGCAATTAGAATTCGCGTCACATAATCCTTCCTCTCCTCTTGAAAGAAACATGCAATATGTAAAAATATGTCTTTATACGCTCCAGTCCCTCAATACTTAACAGAAGAATGTCCATAATTTTTTTGTCTAGATTATTTTGCAGTCCATCTAAAGCAGCTCTCCATCGAGCGGCATCTCGGATACACAAGAAAGCACCCACAACTCTAATTGTTAACAGAAGGCCTTGAGCATATTGTAATACCTCTAGAATCTTGTAATACCTCGATAATCATCTCCCCAAAATTGCTGCTTGAATCAACACTTTTGAAGGCTTTTTTATAGAAAAGCTCACAAGCATCACCATTATTTAATATTGGAACTTTTTGAATCGCATCTGCTCTATACACTTTTAGAATATGCTCCCCTAGTGGTTATGATAATTCTACTTCTTGTGCTGAGCAATTAAGGATATATAGCAAGTTCATGCAATTGTTCTAATTGATCAACCTTGTTAAGAACTACAAGGGCCTTTATGTTGTGCAGCCTGTTTATCACAATTCCAGATATTTCAAAAGGACTGTAGGTATTTATATTTTTGTCGTCTAGAGTTTGACAAAGAATTTGTTTTTATATAGCAGTAGCACCACCATCTCTATAAATTTTGCTTACATTCTCAACAAAACAACATGCATCAAAATGATAGGAGATTCTGCCATACAATGCAGAAGCATGAGTTGTCTTCCTATATCACCCATCCCCCTAACTCCTAAAACTTGACAATCATGTAATTGTCGAATTTGTTCTAATCCTTCTACACGAGATTGTATCCCAGTGAGTTCCTTAGCAAACCCTGAGAATTTATGACCCAAGGCTTTTATTACCTTTTGGACAATTTTTTCAATCTCCCCAAACTCTGGCCTGAAAAGGAGAGCGAAAAAATATATATCAGCAAATTTTCACCTAAGAAAACAAAGGGAAAAACCTTGCATAAATTTTCTGTTAGGATAATTTATACTAATCAATGGATTGTAACTTCTGTAGATAAAAATGTGCAGTTCGTATAATCAAGCTTGATTTGTTGATCAGTTTATTGCACAACAAAAAAAATTCAGTAGAATGTCGTAAATTCATGTTAAGGAAGTATAAATAAGTAAGAGAAGAATGTCTTGTACATACCTAGCTCTTACATCCCAACCAATAGAATTGGCCAAACACATCATATCCCTCTTCCATCGGTGAACGCTGCCTGGGTTTTCTCTGAATCTCTCTCTATGCAAAACAAAGGCATCCTCGTACACCCCGTTCTGATTGCGAACATGAGATGGATCCACATCATAGAAAACTGGGAAGACAGTTTGTTTTTATTGGTGGCAATCAGCTATAGTAGCCATTTCATCCAAACACCATGTTGAGGTAGCATAATCTCTTGAGAAGATAATGATAGAAACTCGTGAATCCTTGATCGCTTGCAGGACCTGCGATGAAATGGGTTGTCCGTCCTCGAGGGGCTTGTCATCCATGAAGGTGAAAATACCTTTTCTGATGAGATGATTGTAAAGATGATCAATAAAATTGTTGCGGGTGTCAGTACCCCTAAAACTGATAAACACATCGTATTTATAGATACGTTGAGATGAAGGGTTGTTCTGGACGCTGCTGGAATCCATCACGGCCCAGGTCACAAGATTGCAAAGTGTTTTGAACTTTAAAGTGTATCACTGCTAGTGGAAGAGTGGCTTTAACAGATTGGTGAGGAAGAAGTCGGATTGTTGAGAGAGGAACAGAAACTTACTTGGCATTTGACAAAGTTAAGAGATAAGACGTGCAGCCATGACTCGTGATGAGACTTAAATCGCTTGATGATGAAAGAGCCATGGCCAGCTGTTCAGCTATAAAGCATATGAGAGCTTGATATTATCGATGGCATGATTTAAACTCACTCAAACTTTTTTGTTTTAAATATTTTTATAGCGGGTCACAACAAAATTGTCTTTGTTAATTACGTCAATCTTTAACGGGTTCTGTTCCCTGTAATACATCAGGCCAAAGCGCATTTAGCCATGAATATTTGTTTTTCGCATTTAGCCATGAATATTTGTTTTTTCCGAATTAAAGATGCTGCAAACAATGATCTTGTATTGTAATGGCGAGTTTCCTAGGCCTGCTAGCACCGCCTTAGTGTGCAGCTGGGATCTAATGTGTAAAATTAAATTCATTAAAAATGTGGAAAATTATCATGTAAATCATTGTACAAATCATGTTTTGATCTTCAAATGTACGCTTAAGCCGCAGTGAGAATATAAAAACAAACATTGTATATAAGCATTTAAGAACATTTTATACTTCCATGGTGTCAATGGTTTTACCCCCGAGATTAGTTTAAATTTTAAAATAAAATTATACATTACGTAGATCGAAGTTCTTAACCTACAAGATCCTTGGTACAATCGTGCAAGTTGATCAGCAGCATTTACTGTTAATTTTCTCGACGACCACATTCCTCAAGGGAAAACTGAATCAGAGATAAACGCCCGCGTGGCGGGTTAAGACTTGTTTGATTTAAAAAAAAAAAATTGTTTTTATTTTCTGTTTTCAAAATTAATTATAAAAATATCACCTTATTTTCATTATATTTTCTATTTTCAAAATTTTAAAGAGAAAAATGAAAATAATATTTCTTTTTTGTACATAACTGGGAACTTATAACTAAATATGATTCTTGTATTTTAGTTACTTTATGTTCTGATAATAGTCAAACCCTTTATTTGAGGGTTTTGTTGGGCAACGAAAAGAACTTACAAAGAATACGCATGAAGAAAATAAACAAAATATAATAAAAGAACACCAAATTTAATATAGTTCGATTATTTTAACCTACGTCCATGACCCTTAAAAAGGGATAAAAATAACTCTATTAATAAAAATTTCAACTTGCAACTTTTGCACGGTTAAATTGCAAATCTTTCTTCTCAACTCAACACCTAATAGTTGAATTACACCCTGTCTATAGTGTATAGACTCAATCTCCTTTTTTATGGTGCGTGTAACAACCAAAGACTAACTCTTTAATTATAGGGGAAATCTTTCCCTTTTTTTTTCAAACTTATTGATATAGGACTTGGCTCACACCCACAACAAATCTTTCCTTGAGCCAAGTTCCCAAATACCTCAACATTTTCTGACTTCATCTTTGCTTTACTAACTTCAGGCATTTCCCTCATGGAGTGACCTTTTAAATAGTGAATATTCTTCTTGTCTTTTCTGCCTTTTAGAATCAAGCCACTTCCTTTTACACTTTGCATGTCTTTCCAATTCCCACATACTTGAATCCATGTGATGTCATCTCTCCCACTGAAATAATGTTGACATTTGCAGTAGGCACATATCTCACATTAAGAATATTTTGAACTTTACCATTGTAGAGCTTCAACAGAACTCTTCCTATGCCTTCAACTTTCAACCTCAATTTCTTTCCCATATTGATACAACCAATATTTCTATCTTTATGCAAAGTAGTAAACATGGCTTGATCATTGCACACATGCACATCAATAGGAAAACCTAGCACCCATCTAGAATGATTCTCAACATAATCATTATTAGCACTCTCTACATGATATAGATCTCCATTATCTAAGGATTCAGCTACCTAGACTTTTCCTTTAAACTACTTTAGACTCTTCAAGTCTTCTCTTAGCATTGCATGTTAAGATTGGATATGCCTTTTCTCTTCACAGTAATGGCACGTTACTTGACTGAAGTCTCTTTCTGTAGATACTTTTTTATTGTCCATCTCTCTATCCAGAGTTGTTCCTTCCCCTTTGAGAACTCTCCATCGCTAGTATTCTTCTACCATCATTGATATGATCATCTTTGTGCATTCTCTGATCCTCCAGTAGGATAGTAGCAGCATCATCTAGCTTGATTATATTCCTTTCAATCAACAGGGATCTCACCAATTATCTATAAGACTGAGGCAAAGAAGCTGATAAAGTAATCGCTTGCTCTTTATTGCTTAGCTTCTCTCCTACACTCAACAATTGACATATTACTCGGTCAAACTCATTAATATGATCATGTAAATTACCTCCTTCTTCCATTCTTAATATGTACAAGTCTATCTTCAAGCTCAGACGGTTGGTTAATGACTTCGACACATAAATCTTCTACAACTTTTTCCACATCTCCATTGGTGTTGTCTCATCCAATATCGTGTACTTGATTGTAGGAGCAAGAGTCAATCTAATTGTGCTTGTAGATTTCTGTTGAATAGACTTCCACTTGCTATCTTTCATCGCGATAAGCTATGCTTCTTTCAAAGCTGCATGTAAACCTTATTGCTCCAAAAGATCTTTTATTGTGCATTGCCACATAGTGAAATGGCCCTTTTCATCAAAAAGCGGTACCTCCAATTTCATTACACTAGCCATGATATAGAGAAGCACTCATTCGTTCTCGAACTGGCCCTAATACCACTCAATGGGCTATGGAAAGAACCCACGAAGAGCACACAGGAAGAAAATAAACAAAACACAATAAAAGAATACCAAATTCAATGTGGTTCGATTACTTTAACCTATCTTCATGACCCCTAACAAGGGATAAAAATAACTTCGCTAATGAAAATTTTGACTTACAACTTTTACGCAGTTCAGTTACAAACCTTCTTACTCAATTCACCACTTAATAGCCCAATTACATCGTCTCTCTAGTGTATAGGTTCTCTCTCTTGATGATTTCTATAATAACCAAAGACTAACTCTCTATTTGTAGGGGAAGTCCTTCCCCTCTTTCTTCAAACTTATCAATGTAGAACTTGACTCACACTCACACAAAAGGTTCATAGGTAGCTGGATTATTTTGTTCTTATGGGTCTTTTGACCCTTTTATTTCACCCCACAAAAAAAAAAAAAAAGACTAAATATGACTCGTTGAACAAAACTTATAATTGAGAAAAATACTCTTAAAAATCAACACAGTATAAAAAAACAAGAAAGAAACAAATAAACAGAAGCACTGAAGTCTGAATAGATTGTTATAATTAAAACACTTCCAAGTTCTCAACATGTTGCATTATGCTGCATTTGGCCATGAAATACTATTTGGCAAACTTTAGTTCATATAAACTAAGCTAGTGGAGTTTAGCTGCCAAACCTAATACATGTACAAACAGGATAATGAAAAAGGCTGGAAACCATATATGGACGGTTGGAACTGGATCCTTCAGAAATTAGAAATCCCAAGCTTATGACAAGGTAGAAGCAGCAAGTTAGCCAATCTACAATATCAGTTCCAATTTTACATCTTCATATGAGTAGGATTGGTAGAACTGAACAAAAATTGAAATATTAAATTATTGAAGAGGCCTCATCACATATTAACAATAAAATCATCATATATGGTTAAAAAGAAGGATAATTTACCTCAGAATAAATATCGTTTACTTTTACAGTAGTTGGCTTCAACTATGTAAGGCCCACATTAGCGAGATTATTTTCTTTGGCCTTGGCCTCCACATTCTCATTTTCTTATTCCTCAATGACCAACCAATTATAAGGAAGCTGGATTTTAGGCCCAGAGCTACTATTGCTTTCATGCACCTCCTTAGTAACTAACCTATAATCAGGAAGTTGGAATTTAGGCTCAGAGGTTTTGTCACAATAATGAAATTGAGGACCATCTCCATGATTACCCATGCCATGTAATTCCCTCTTTGTGGCCTCTATATCTTGCTTGAATACCATGCGTAGGCCCCATTTCTCCACGGTAAAACCTGGGCGGGCTTTAAACGTGATACATGCTCCTCTTTTCAAAAAATGGCAATGCGTCTGAGAGATATAGATTATCCAGTAATATTTTGATGCTGGGCCAACCTTGTCCATGTCTAAACGAAGTGGTGTAGCAAAGCACTCTTCTGCATGTTCACTTTCAAAAGAAAGATACAAAGGACTTACGAGTAGTTGCGAGGAAGAGTCGGAAATTGTTGGAACATTGTGGTTTACATCAAATGTTACACAAAAGGCAAAACCAAGCCAGTTGTCATTTAGATCGGAGTCCACTATCTTTATTATTGACCCACCTTCAAATTGATGATTGAAATACCATTTTGGAAATTCAGTACTATTTTCAGGAATCACAATGTCAAAACCGCATCGAAAGTGACAGGGTTCCTGCTACCAAAGAAGAAAAAAAAATACAAACAAATATAGAGATATTAGTGAAAGACAGAGATTGTTGGAAGAGAAGGACAGAGAGAGGGAAGGCATGCAGAGTGCGCACCCCAACTAGTCTTGCTATCCATGAAAGTGCAACTAGCATCAAGTAACTTTTCATGGCCATGCTGCAGTTGAAAATATACAATCCTGACCTATGATTGTGAGATGTGGATACCGTTTTAAGATAACTTCCCCCTGATGAAGCACTATCAAATGGGAGCACAGGCATGCTTTCAAGCATACGACAATGCGCCAGGTTTAAATATGCTAACCGGGAAAGTCGTTTGAGGGTATGAGGTAAAGAACGAATTCTGTTTCTCTGCAAATTTAGTCTTTCTAAACAACTTAACCCTCCAATAGCATCAGGAATCTCTCTCAGAGTGCAGAAGCCAAGATCCAAAAATATTAAAGATTCAAAACTGAGTCCCAGGGGAAGATTCCTTGGTTTTAAGCAACCGTGTAAATCTAGAGTTTGAAGAGATGTCATACTATTGATGTTGTAGGGTATCTCATCAACAAGACTTGTGCAGTGCCTCAAACTCAAAAACTTAAGCATTGCAAGAGTCCTAATAGACCAATGAAGCCGCTTCAAACTTGTACAGTGTCCAAGATCAAGGTACTCAAGATTTGAAAGCCCAGTAAAATTTGGGGTGTTCTCAAGTCTTGTGCAACCAGAAAGGTATAAAACCCTCAAAGAACTTAACTTACATTCAGTGCCGAGATCGAGGTCGATTAGATTGCTGCAATTTCTCAAACTCAAGTAAGTAAGTTGTGTAAGAAGTCCAATTGATGGGTGGACCTGCGACAGGTTTGTGCATCCTGAAAAATCTAGCCGCTTAATTCTTGGACTCCATTCAAAATTTGGTGTCTCCATAAGATCTTTTGAGTTGCTCAAATCCACCCTTTCCAAATATGGGTTACGTTGTGTACAAAGAATTACCTACCAACATGTCAACTTGTTATATTAAAACTTCAGTCCTTCTTGAACCAACCAAAAACAAAATTCAATAACAAGATCTAGACTTAAATATGCTTTTGGTCCTTGAAAATATAACGAATCTTCATTTTGCTCCCTGTAATTTTTTTTTTTTTTTGGGTTTTGGTCCAAATTTTTTTAAAATGTTTGATTCTAGTCCTTGCCATTAAGTGATCTCTGTTAAATAGTGACGTGGCTAATGGAACTTCACATCAATTTGCCATATCACCCACTTTTTCTTTTACACATCATCCATTGTTTTCTTCACATCACCCAACTCATCCTTTCTTCTTCCTTCCCTTTCTTGCACCACCATGAGTGCCACCACCACCACCATCATTACCCATTCTCTCACTATAACTTTCTTCCCACCACCACCACCAATAACATCACCATCACAACTAAAAATGCAATAGCCCTAACAATAAATTGATTATTGCTTGGTTCGCACTTTAGAAGTGCAAAATATTAGCCCCTTAACTCATTTCATGGCCCTATCACCCTCCTCTCCTAATCTTAGGTCAATAGCTTTTGCCCTCTTAACACCACCATTGCCAACCTGACCCTCTCCCTCCACTGTCCCCCCTATTTTGCCCTTATTGATCACTCATCCATTCGCACAATTACAACACAAACCTCTCTCTCTCTCTCTCTCTCTCTCTCTCTTTCACCCTCTAGAGATTTTGGAGATAAAATCCCGATGGTGAGAGATGCCCAGAAAATGAACATTTTGGGTCACATTGACATTCTCTCTCTCTCTCACCCTCTAGAGATTTTGGAGATAAAATCCAGATGGTGAGAGATGCCCAGAAAATGAACATTTTGGGTCACATTGACGTGGGAGAAAGATAAGAATTTTGAGGATCTGATTTGCAGAAATGGGAATGGAAGTGAGGAGTGTGAGGGAGAAGATTGTTAGTGGAGAGAGGGAGGGAAGGTCCAGAGAGAGTAAAAGCCACGCTCTGCATTTTTTTTGAGATCTGACTAAAAAATAAAACCGTGGAGGTTGTCTGGTTTTTAGGTTTGTGTGTTTGTGTTTGTGTTTTGTGCGAGTGGGTTAGTGTTGTGTCATTTGGGTTTTTATTCCGATAGAAAGAAAGAGAGCCATGAGGTGTTCGCCACCAACAAGAGTTGGGGTTGTGAGGGTTGGTGGTGTGTGGCAAAGTGGGTAATAGAGCAGACCAGTGCGTGATGGTGATGTTTTTGGTGGTGGCAGTGGAAAGAAAGTTAGAGAGAGAGAATGGGTAATGGCGGTGGTGGTGGGAGAAAGGAAAGGAAGAATGGATGGGGTGGGTGATGTGGAGGAAATAATGAATGATGTGTTTTCAAAAAAAATTGGGTGATATAGCAAATTAATGTAGAGTTTTATTAGTCATATCACCGTTTAATAGAGATCACTTAATGGCAAGGACTAAAATTAAAGATTTTAAAAAAATTTGGACCAAAACTAAAAAAATAAATAAAATTACAAGGACCAAAACTAAAACTTGTTATATCTTTCAGCACCAAAAACCTATTTAAGACTAATAAACTACCTCGCGGCATTTCCAGAGATGTTTGATACTGCTATCAAGCATATTCAATTCAACAAGTCTACTGTATGGTTCAAATAATGGCAAAGAAGAGAAAGGATAACCATGCCACAAAAGATACCGTAAGTTGTTGGAAAGAAAATTCAATTCTCCTAAAAAGTTCTCATGATATAACATGAGCAGTTTAAGGCCCGTCATTTTTGACAATCCTTCAATCCACAAGTGACTGCAGATATCTTTCTGATCCAAAACTATGGCTTGAACATCATTTGTTTCCTGAAAAGTATCAGTAAACATATTACAAAAGAAAAAATAATGAGAATATTTGAATTAACTAGACTTGTTTAAAAAAATATACATGAAATTATCCACATATATAACAATTAAAATTAGAAATCTTCATAATCGAAATAGAAAAATCATCGAATCTAATTTTGTGATGATGACTTGTTACCATATATAACATCAGGACTTCTTCGAAATCCTTGACATGCCACAACCTAGTCCAATATTTTGGCTCGTCTGGATGTGATCCCCGAACAATTTTTTTCCCCAATTCTTGTAACATTTTATGCATATGAATTTCCTGGTTCCTGATGGTTATAAGTGATTTCTTCCCGATCTGTCGAATTGCATTTTGAGGGTCTGATATTCCACAGCTATCTAGAATGTGCTCCACATACTCCTTCCTTTTTCCTCCAAAGAAACAAGCTACGTCTAGAAATATTTTCTGCTCATCTAGAGTTAGTCCTACATCATAGCTTCTCTGTAGCACCTTCATAACTTTTTTGCTTGGATATTTCCTCCAGTTCTGCAAGACATATTTCGAACGCTCTTCTTCTGCCTCAGGGGATTCATAACCCAGTTCTTCAATTGCTAATGGAAGATTTTGAGCATGTTCTAATATCTTAAGAACTGCATCACTGATAATGATAGGCCTAGGACGACCTTTTCTGAAGGCTTTTATTAAAAAAAGATCAAGAGCGTCATCATCATTCAATAGTGGAACCTTGTAAATTTCATCCGCTTCACTGAGAATATCCTCATTCCTACTAGTTATGATAACTCTGCTTCCTCTCCCAAGTGATTTAGGGTCTATAGCCAATGCCTTCCATTGCTTTGGATCATTAACATTGTCAAGAACCATAAGGACCTTTCTAGGGACCATTTTATTACATAGCCTTCTTTGTAGGATGCCATTTATTTCAATAGGATTGCGCATTTCTAGATTTTTTTCCTGCACAGTTTGATGAAGAATCATCTTTAGCACCTCAATATCACCATTCTCATGATGCTCTTTATGAATTTGGCTTACGTCCTTGATAAAACAACAAGCATTAAAGTGATAAGAGATTTTGTTGAACAAGACCATAGCATGAAGTGTCTTTCCTATTCCACCCATGCCCGAAATTCCGAGGATTCGGAAATCATCATCCTCTGAGTTTAATTTGAGAAGCCTTTCTAATTCTTCTACATGGGGTTGTATCCCAATTACATCATTGATATCCGCTGAGAATTTATGACCCAGTTTATCTGTTACATCTTGAACGATTTTTTCTATCTCTGTAGTCTCCGGTCTGAAAGAGAAAGGAAAAATAATATCATTAAACTATCACCTATGAAACAAAGAAAAAACGGAAGTAACTTTATTTCAGCATAATATATTTTGGATTATAAGTGTATAACTTATTTTAATTAATGAAATGTATAGTTTGCCAAATCAAACTTGATTAATTTTTGCACAAGATAAGCATGACCATGAAATAGTCAATAGAATACCACAGATTTTGCGAACAAGTAATAAGAGAATAATTTATATACATACTTATCTGTTACATCGTGACCGGACAGACTGGCCAGATACGTCATAGCTTTCTTCCATCGCTGAACCTTACCACGATCTCGTCTGTATCGCTTTTCAAGTGAAACAAAGGGGTTCCTGTACGCGCCCCTCTGTCTTCGAACATCAGAAGTATCCACATAATAGAAAATTGGGATAACAATTTGTTTCGAGTTTCGGTGACGATCAGCTATGGCAGCCATTTCATCCAAACACCATGCTGAGTCAGCATAATGCCTAGAGAAGACAACGATAGCAGCCCGTGAATCCCTAATTGCTTCCATGAGCTGTGATGGAAAGGGTCCTCCTGTCTCGAGCCTCTCATCATCCTTGAATGTAAAAATGCCTTTTTCAGTGAGATCTTTGTAAAGATGATCAACAAAAGTGTAGCGGGTGTCAACACCACGGAAGCTCAGGAACACCTCGTATCTATAGACCGGCTGAGAGGATGGTCTGCTACTGCTTTGAGAAGACGGAAGAAGGCGGCCCAACAGGGCACGAAACTTCTTGAGTGAGGATTTCCAAATGCGTTGTATGAATGCACCAAAAAAGGCACCTAATATGAAAATGCATATCCCCCATGTACAACTGGCAGAAGCTGATGCCGTCTCATCTGAAAATTTTGAACTCATTTTCTCTCCGAACTCTTTACTAGAGAGTTGAAGAGATTCTGCCAATATCCTCACTTCGAAAGCTCACACACAGCAACTCGAAGAACGGGTCTCGCGGTTTGGAGAGAAAGAACTAAAGCTCGCTGGACTTCGGTAAAGATTAAAGACCAAGAGATGAAAGTTGAAACATTTGAGGATGATAGATGCGTTGTCGATCAGCTGCTCCACTTCAATAAAACATGAAAGCTTTCGTGAGGAGATATTAAGGATGGTAACGGACAAGAAATATTATTGTGTGAATTTACAATTGTGCCGATCCAAGAATTATTCAACCGGCAATGGTTGGCTGAGTTAGTCAATGGTTGAGCACGACGCGATTACTATTTAAAAATTATTATTTGTTCTTATATATATTTCTTTGCTGGTAGAGGCGCTCCTCTTAACTTATCTTTTCTGGTTGGACCCGCCTTCCTGCTCCTTCTTCTTATCTATTTTACAATTACAAAACGCGAGTGGAGATTGTAAAATAGCAACTGCTAAAAAGATGTCAGAAAAAGTTAAAAAGATGACTCATCAAAACTCTTTTATAAATTGCCTTATATGGAAAAATATTTTGGCGATTGCTACCGACAGTGAAAGGCAAAGCAGCTAGGGTTACCCCACCACGCCAATGCACGCGAAAACAGCGGAGAGGATCCAGGGATTGCAAGATGCTATCAGCAAGATGTTACAGAAATTTATTAAGATGACATATCAATACTCCTTTCCTTGTATAAAATAATGTTTGGGTGAGCTCCACATTCTATCTAGTCAGTGCTTTCATGCTTTGGCTTGTAGCGTTGGGCTTGTCCTTTTGCTAAAGGGGAAATGAACGGAAGCAGCGAATGATGATTGAGGAGGAGCTTTCATATAGGAATTAGGAGGGAAGGAGTCAAGCATGTAAACAGACAGAAGTAGATTAGTTTGCTTCTTGGCTTGGGTGGATGATTAGGTGGGTGAAGCATAATTTTGGTCCCGTACATGCTCTGGAGCTTTTGATGGTCCGCATTTAAAATTGCAAAATTATCCCCACCCCTTCTAACCAACCTGAAATAATACTGCACATTGGGTCCTTATGTTTTTAATTTGCAAAAGTTATATCCCTTTATTCTCTGGCGACAAGTCTGAGGCAGAACACAAGGGTCTGGGATCCGCGATTGGGCACTGTGAGTTATAAAGTGTGGGAATGAATGTGGTTGACTCCATCTTGTGACATTGCAGCAGAGAAACGGTGGCAGACAGCCCATGCTCTCGGATCTGTGTAAGCGGCAAATCTAAAGTTTTGGTTTCAAATCTGGAGTCTCGGATCTGTGATTGCTGGCACTTGACAAAGGTATATCTTAACTTCCCTCACTATTATAGTCTTTAGGTGTCATGTGAAGGTGCATGTTAAGTTGGTCCAAGCAAGATTGGGAGTTACGGTAGTCCCATATCAATACAGTACATTACTCGTGTTGACAATCGTTAGATCAATATTTTTTTAAGATCGGATGGCTGAAATCATAACCCCTATTAGTAGCTAAGCAATGAATTTAAAATGTAGAAAATGTGAAGATTTGCAAATAAATCCTTAGATTTTTTTGGCCTGAGCTGTGTGTGCTAGCTTGCTAGGTACAACGGTGTACACCCTTCACCGTCATATTCTTCACATTACCACCACCACTTGTTGTAAGGCGCTGGCCATCGCCTCTCCTCCCACCCACCACATTCCATTGCCAAATCCCTCAAACCAAACAAGGGAGGGTCAAAAGGATGAACATTTCCACCATAACCATGGCTTATAGCCCTTTGCCTCGATGACCCACCACACTCCCATCTACTCCACATTTTGGAAAAAAAAAAAAACCAAAGAACAAAAAAAGTGCCGAAAAACAAAACTTTATGTGATCAAACACAAATATCACAAAAAACAAACACTACCTAGTATTGCTACCAACAATATGGAAGGTGCGTTGCTATTGGGAGTATGGTTTTTTGGGAGGGTGCATTGTCGGCAATGTGTGGGTTTTTAGGGAATGAGAGAAGAAGAATGGTCGGTGCAGCAGTGCATGGTGGTCCATAGTGGCTCGAGCGAAGTAAGACGGGGAGGCCTAAAGTCAGCAGATCTGCTATGGGTCAAGAAGGTCCATGAGGTCAAGGGTAGCTATGAGACTTTGCTCCGACAAGAAAGCAAGCCTCTGATAAAGCCTATATCTACAAATAAAATACCAAGACACTCTTTTTGCAATAACTTTTAATGAAGGACTAACGTAACTCCGAAACATATGTGGACCAATGTAACACGCATCTCATGTGAAATAGCCTTGAACCATGTTAGCTCATTGAGTGTACCAAATGAACTTACGGTGTGTCAAGTCTTGAAAGTGTGCTATATTTTTTGCTGACAATAGTGAAGGTGTGTTTATCCATTTATTTATATTTTTTTATGTAAATTTCTTATTTTTATACAATTGACATCTTTAGACACTTCATGGACGTGCATTGGTGATTGAACTGGATGTCTTGGCTTCGCAAGCCAAAGCCAAAGCCAAAACCAAAACAAAGGATAACAAACTAAGACACTGCATAACGAAACATCCACGAACAGCCGCTACCGCTGATGCCGGACTTCCCCGAGCAAGCCCCTAACAAGTGCAAGAAAACGGACCTCTGTTGATGGCCTTTCCTTCAGTCTCCCAATCACATTTCACAGTCGTTGCCTGCACTGCCATGTCACCAATGGAAAAAGGAAGAGGGATTAGTTTGCAAATCTTAAAATGTGACATTCTCCATTTAAAATACATGACACAAAAATACAGGGGCAATGAGAGCCATTCAATTGCACTTAAAGACAATCCAACGGTCGATATGCCCTGTCCATCAAAAGCTTCAGAATATGTATGAGACCACATTATCCTTCACCGATTAGGTGAATTGACTTGACTTCTGTTCTCCTTTCTCGTGTAAACCTCAATTTTGGATAACTATTGCCCAACTAAAATTAAGTAAATAAAGGGAAATGTATTTTTAGATAGGGCATGAACATTTAAATTTTGACATGTGGTAATTATAATTTAAATAAATATAAATCTTAATTATATAAATATTAACTTAGAATAAATCTACAATAATGATAAATATATTATGTTAATTTAAAATTATATAATTAAAATTTACACTTTTTTATATAATAATTATCACATATTACTAATTTGAGTGTTATTAAATTATTATATTCAAATAATGAAACTGGTAACTAGAATAATGAGTACTAGCAAACAAATAAAGTTAGTCACAGTTGTTCTCAGATTTTTTTTTTTAAAAAAAGGATAATAATGAGTACTCGCCCCTCCCCTCTCTTTAACCTAGAGATGTATCACTATAATTATTTTTTAATGGAAGTTTTGATTTTATTAAGAACTCAAGCCAGGTATTAGAAAATTAAAGGTCAGGTATTAGAAAATTAAAGGTCTATTTGGTTTCTCTTTTTAGTTTTTTATTTTATTTATCGTATTTTTCACTTTTAAAATTTTATAAAAAAATAATAAAAATAACAAGATTTATAATATTTGCTATTTTTTTACAAAATTTTGAAAATAAATAATACATAAAATGAAAAATAAAAATCAAACAGGCCTAAGGGGCCAATAGATCTGATTTAAAATTTTTTTAGAAGTTAATCGTTTCAGTTTGTAAAAAAATATTGAAATATTTTTTAGTCTTATTTAATTTTTTCACACGCAGCAACACGAGGGACGGCTCTCGCAGTTGGGAGACAGAGGACTAAAAGCCTACTTGGTAATTGGAAAAGATCAAGAGGTGAGTGTCGGATGGCTTGATGATGATGATGATGATGATGATGATGATGAGAGGCGTGGCCAGCTGTTCAATTTAGAAAAAACACAGAGAGCTTCGCTTTCAGATTCGAGGAGATGTGAACGATGGAAAGGGACGCGAGAGGAAAATGAATGGAAGCAGCAGCGGATGAAGTGGGGCCGTTGTTGAGGAACTTAGGAAGAAAGGACAGTTTGCTTTTTTTGGCATGGCTGGACTTAATTGAATGATTGGTTTCATTTTTTGAAGTGCTATTTTTAAAGGGAGGTTTTTCAAAAAAAATAATTTTTAAAAAAATAATTTTTGTTTGATTTAAATATATTAAAAATAAATTTAAAAAAATAACTTTTATTTGAATATAATACAATAAAATAATTTTTTTAGAATAAAAATAATTTAAAAAATATTTTTTAAAAAATTATTTTAAAATTTTAAAAATAAATTAAAAAAATTTATATACCAAAATGTATTAATTATTATATATTTTTATTTTCATACTAACCAAAAAAAAAAAATCTTTTGATTCTCTAAAAATATATCCAAACATACTGTTAAGTAAATAGACTAGACGTAGAGTCGTCAAAGTGAATTACAACCCGCTAGCTACCCAGCTCACCCCACAAAATGATGGGTTGAGACAACAAAATTTTAGATCAAATAAAAGTGGGTCAATTTGATTCAACCCGTATAACCTGTGGATTAAGTGAGTTCGAGCCGGGTTAGAAATGGGTTGACCATTTTTTTTTATAGATTTAAAAAAAAAAGTTAGCACTAATAAAAAGTGATAAGTAACACTAACAAGTAATAACTATATTCTGTGATATATAATACCTTATATGATTGATTAATTGTTATATTTAACTAATTTTAACCACTATTTGATAGGATTATAGATTGTTAATTGTTACTACCTTAATGAATCTTTGCTCGTTGTGTTGAATTATGAATATTATTCTTTGTTTTGTATAATTTCTTTTGATTTTTGTTCAGCCAAAATATATATATATATATATATATATATATATATATATATATATATATATATAATTTATTTAATTTTTTAATTAATTTTAAGATTTTTTATTTTTTTTTTAATTTTTTTAATTTTTATTATTTTTGGTGAGTCAACCCATTTAATTCATTAGCTCAGATGGATTGATCCAAATTGATATTTTTATGGCTCAAAAAAAAAAAAGAGTCAATCTATATAATTAGTCTCGACCCCGTGTTTTCTGATGGCCAACTTGAGTAAGCCAGTTTGTCCCACTTTGACAGTTCTATCTAGATGTGTACTGTGCTTTCCCACCGTAAACGTGAATTTTGGACGGCAGAAGAATTGGGGTCAATAAAACCAGTTGCTTCTTGACTTCTTGGTGAATCTACTCGTTCTTAGCACGGTTTTTCTTGAAGGATACTGGGTCCCTTTTTTAGTAGTCCTATATCTGAAGGTAAAGGGTGTATTTATATAGAATTTTTAAAAAAATAATTAAAATTTTTTAAAAATTAATTTTAATTTTTTTAATTATATATAAAATTTAAGTTTTAAAATTACTTTTTTTTAAATTAAGACAAATGCAACCTAAATAACTACTAACAATCATTTACATAATTTTTTATGAATAATAAGTACATATTTTTTAATTATTTAAAAATACAAATTTTGACTAAAATTAAGTAAATAAAACTACACAATGCACTTAAGTTCAACCAAAATTCTTTTTTTTTTTTTTTAATCTTAAAGACATATCTCTAAATTTTGTTGCTTAAAATTTTGTAATAAATCAAAATTTTTGTATTTATCCACACAAAAAGTATGACATTTTATAAAAAAACAATATTAAAAAATTATAAAAAATAAACATTTAATAAAAAATTGATATTTTAAACTCGTGCAATATATGTGATAATAAAATATTTTTTAAATTAAATTGTAACTTAAAATATATTGAAGATGAAAATAACTATCACAACTAAAAAAAAACAATTTAAAAATAACTATATTACGTGAGGCCAGGATAAAATTTTATACAAGATTGTAAGGGTGTCCGTGCACTCAAATTGTTATGATGAATTTAAATTCAAATTAAGTTAATTAAACGAAAATGTTAATTTGTATGATTATCAATTCGTTAATTTCTTTTCCATCATATAATATTACTGCAATTAAATAGATTTAATATAATTTAAACTAAATTAATTATTATTTTAATTATTAAATCTGTAATCTATTGATTCAAGATTCAAATTTTCATTCAACTATCTGATTAATTAATTTTCTGTTTTATCTAAGTTAACAAAATTATATATTTAAACTTTAATAATTAAATTATTTTTTCAATATTTTCTTGAAACTAAATTTAATAACACGAACAAACACTAGCATACCACCTCTTTTAGGATGTGTTTAGTTTACAGTTTGCAAATTATAATTTTATATAATAATTTTTTTTTTTCATTTTAACTTAAAATCATTATTTGAAATTAAAAATTATACTAAAATGAATCAAAACTAATTTACATATTCTAAACTATAATTTGAATTTTCTCGGTGCCAAAACAAATATATGCACTTAAAGATCAACAAACGCGTTCATTTTTGGTGAGTGTGCTTATGAGCTTATCCTTAATTAACGCGTTTTTTTTATTAATGGATTGTCCCTTTCTTATTTATAAATTTTGGACGGCAAGTGTAGGCTAGGTAGCAATTAAGATTTATCAGCATCATTTTATAATGGAAATGTCATCTGGTTATAGTTTTTTGAGCGGCAATTGATACAGGATTCGGGTTATTAAATTTATAGAAAAAAAAAAGATTTAGGTTGTGAAATTAGTGAAACATTCACATATATAATTAGAAAATTTGATGATAGTATTATTATTTATCACTATAATTATTCAATTTTATAGTCACTAATGTAAATTATTCATTTATTTATAAATAAATTTTCAGTGTCAATAAACACTTCAAAAAACTATATCCAAATAGCATGACTCATTTTATAATGAACGATAAATAGTTTTATAGTTTTTATAATTCAAGTCAGAATAAATAAGTATTTTGATTTTTAACCCATTTTAAATTATTTTTCGTTATTTTTGTTTTGGATATTAAAAATTATTTTTTGATTTATCGAATATATATCATTATTGTTTTACAATCTTAATACTTTTGAATGAGGCTGTTGACACCTGTAGTTGGGTTTTTAGACCGCTATTAAATTATTACTTTTAATTCTAACAACCTAAAACGTCCTAAATAAATGTTATAATTTATATTTATGTTATTTTATATAATAAAGAAGTTGCCTTATGACGTATTTGACAATATCGTTAAATAGATCATTTTAATAAAAAATGAAATAGTAATGCTGAAAAAGATAATAATATTATGCCGTCAGTACTGAGAAGAAAAAATAATCAAATAATAATAACGATGATATGTAAAATATTGCATCAAATAGTAATACTGATTTTTATTTTATGGTAATATTAACCACCACACAATTTGCTTGTTATATTGATAAAGTTAAATAAAGAAATCTAAATTATTATAAAAATAAAAATTTTAAAAAAAAGAGTGAGAAAAAGGTCATAATTAAAGTAAATAAAATGAAAATTTTCAGGATAACATCTCACAATAATTTTAATAAAAATATAAATGAGAGAATTAAAAAACCCGAATAACATTTACAATTTAAAAGAATTAAAAATGAAATTGAAGAAAAATATTACTTATCAATTTTAATAAAAACTTTTATATTATAATATAGATCATAAACAAATTATAAACTATAAAGAAATTATTGATAGATAGTAGTGATTTCATATTAAATTATGTTGAGATGTAAGTAATTTTAATGTACTTAATAAAATTTTAATGCCAGAACCATTAATTGCCTCGTAGGCTCATCATAGTCTCAGCAATCTGCATCTCGCTATTAAGAACTAGACTTCACTGCAAAAAGTATCATTTACCTTTTTCCCAACGAAAAATAAATAAAAAACTCTTACTCTAATTTTTTCCAATAATTTTTCCTTTGATTAATCATTTGATTAGCTGGGATTAATATTTTTACTTTAGCCACCAGAATCACGAGTAAGATCAAAAGGGTGTTTCTATTATTATTATTATGGCATCACATGTCATTGATTGCTGCAATATTTTTCCCATCAGTATACTCTATAGCTCTCATTGTCGGATCAAAATATGATTTGGATGCAAAACTAAACGTGATTATCTCATGAAAAACATTAAGAATGATAAAAGTCATATTGATAATCCTTGACCAAAATAATAAGAAAGTAATATCATTGAATAAAATCAATCCAAAGCATAATTTATTAAAAATTTTATTTAAAAAAAAATAACATTGAAACCCCAGCGACTTTTGTGTGCTTAATGCGTCAATTGTCATTTAAGCATATGAATACTTAAATTTGAGACAGGTAGCTCCTGGCCTTTACTGTTTGGAAACGTGATTGGTTCTTTAAAGGCAATAGCGACAGCCGCAACACCACTGGACTTACCAGCCTATGTTATAGAGTAAAAACATTGCCCCTTTTCACATTGAAATAATTGGATGTAGGAACACTGCTTGTAACAGTCTACGCAATGTTCGCACTGTGGCTAAATTAAGTCACTACCAGCGTTAACACACTAGAAATAGCGAATGTTTATATAAGTATTCCTGGAAATTTCAACAAACTACGTGAAATCTTTTCTCTGATGTGCTGGTAGAAAGATGCTTTGAGGGTCGATAGCATCATCATGGGACAAGGTTGATCTCGGGCACTTTACTGTAGCTTCAGAGATTTTAAACTTATAAGAGTTCTTTCAGAATGGCTGAGATGTATAGGGTATAATGGAGACTCTGGATAGAGCAGAAGAATTTGCTTTAGGCTAATTCCAGTAGATATCGAAGGAATACGCTGAACAAATGCCAGAAAATTAAAAAAAGCAATAGGGTCAATGTATCTGAATCAGAGTCATTTTGGGAGTTCCAAAAAAGATATTGCAGAAGCGATAGGGGCATTCTGTTATATTACATATGCATGGTCTTGTTGCTAAGAAGCCTAAGCTATAATATGATCAAGAAATCATGACAAGCTTGCCCATATTGGCAGTTATTGCGCACATTAAAAAGGTTGAGGCATAGTTGTTAGCATTGTGCGAACGAATCGCACAATTTGATTCAATTCATCATCCCAATAATACAGATACATGTTTAAATCAGAAATGGGTATGAATCATGGGCAAATCACAAAAATCAATCCGATTCTGTATTGATGATATGAATAGCCGAATCAAATAATATAGTTTTTATTTATTTTTTTTGGCTTTCCCCCGGCTTCTCAGGAATTAGAAAGGGTCAAAGTAAATAATTTAATAAAAAAAAAAACTAAAAAAACTCTTAAACTTGTGTATGATGCATCTATAAAAGACGTGCGCATCAACAATGGTAAGCATCTCATTATTATGGCTACTAAGATGGCTCCTAAGAATAAGAAGGAGAACAAATATATTCAATGATATACTAAAATTTAAATATTTATTTACAAATTTTTAAGCATTTTCTTTATGTTATTTGTTATCCAGGCTTTTTATTATATTTTTGCATCGTACGATACAAATCGATTTATGATTTGACAGCTATGGCCAGAGGCGACAAATATAAACTGCCACATGTATGATACAAAAACACATTCCATGGCATTTTCAGCAACCACTATTTGCATCACTAGGCAATGATGTCTCACAGATCTCCCTCAAATCCACGACAGTTGACTGCAATTTCAAATGCAATAATTATAAATTTATTCATAAATAGGCAAGGAGATAAACACTGAAGGTAGCATAATCGAGATATCAATTCAAAGATTTTTTTTCCCCCTGTTTTTGGTAAGATATATCATATACTAATATGCCTATATCAGCGTGTCGACTTCCTTGAGTGGAGACGCATGATAATTTCATCAGGATCTTGAAGTAAATATGGCATCAACTTAAGAAATCATTTTGCAGGTGTGCCTTCTCTTTAAATGTCGTCACGTTCAATGGCTATGAAATAATGAAAACAGGGCAATTAATGTTGGGCTAACGGGGTAAAGAACATGTTATTGTTGCCAACAGGTATCTGACATCCCTGCCATCATTACTTTTAGGTAATAGGATGAGCTTAATGAGGATCTTGGCTGTATTTGGATAAAATTCAACAGATAATGTATATTTTTCATTCAAAATGGGGAAAAAAAAAAAAACAAACAAACACACACACACAAGTTAACAGATTGCGCTCTATTGTTTTTGCCCATGCAATGTTGTTTGATAAAATTTATTTCGTATAAACTGAGCTATTAGGACTTAGCTGCCAAACTTAACACAAGTACAAAGAAATAAATAAGGCTGGTATGTGGACAGGAGGTATGTCCTAGAGAAAACAGAAATCCCAATTCTTGTGATAAGGCGGAAGATGCAAATTGCAATGCAAGCAGCAAGCTACCCAATCTGTAATGTCAGCTCCCAATTTACTTCTTCATACGAGCAGGGATTGGCAGCACTGAACAATAATTGAATTATTAAAGAGGCATCATCATATTAAACAATAATCATCATCATGCATGGTTAAAGAAGGATAATTTACCTCGGGGAAGATGTTGTGCGTAAGGCCCACATTAGAGTGGTTATTTTCTCCAGCCTTAGCCTCCATATTCTCGTTTTCCTCTTCCTTAGTAACCAATCAATTATTGAAAAGCTGGATTTTAAGCCTAGTGCTACTGTTGCTTTCATGTACATCCTCAGTAACCAATCTATACTCGAGAAGCCGGATATAGGCCAGAGCTATTGCGGCTTTCATGTACATCCTCAATAAACAAACCATGCAGGAAGCCGGACTTTAGGCCCATAGCTTTGAACAAAGCTAGGCCCTGGGCAGGTTGGTTTTAAACGTGATACGGGTCCCTGTTTTCACAAAATGGCAGTGTGGCTGAGATATATAGATTACCCAAAGAAGTTTTGGGCGGACAACTCTGGCCATGTCTAAACAAGGTGGCATATAATGGTAAAAAAAAAAAAAAGGCCAAGCTGGTGTATCAAAGCATTCTTCTGCATGTACACGTTCAAAAGAAGGATACAAGTGAATTTGCGGCAGTGAGGAAGAGCCATAAATTGCTGGATGACATTTCACCTTAAATGCTACGTATAAGAAAAAGCCAGTCCAGTAGTGATCCCCATCACAGTCCACACTATCCTTACTATTGACCCACCTTTAAATTGATTATTGAAATATTATTGGTATTTCACTCCCATTAGCAGACAAGAAACCAGAATCAGAGAGAAGGCAAATGCTCAGAGAGAAGAACGTGCAGAGAAAGGACCATATTAGGAGTAGAAATGAGAGAAATGAAATGAGTTGAGATAAATCGAATCAAGACAGACTATATGTACAAGGGTTGTTGTAACTAACTAACCACAGGTTAACTAACTATCTAATAACAACTCAACTAACAATTATTGATAAATAGCCTATCACTAATAATTACAATGTCAAAACAACATCGAATGTGACGTGGTTGCTGCTAGCAAAGGGAAAAGAACATAGAAAGATATATTAGTGAAAAGAGAGACTATGGGCGGAAAGAGAAGGAAGGCATGCAAAGTGCGCGCCTCAACTACTCTTACCAATCATGAAGATGCGGCTAGCATCAAGTGCCATCCGTAGTAGCAGCTGAAAATATATAATCCTGACCTATGATTATGCGATGCGGGTACTGTTCTAAAATACCTCTCCCTTGATGAAGATCAAATGGTAACTCAGGAAATCTTATAAGCTTACAACGATGTGCTGCCAAGTTTAAATCTGCTAGCCTGGAATGCCTCATGTTGATGTCAGGCACATAACTAGAGTAGCTTCTCTCTAGATTTAGTCCTTCTAAACACCTTAACTCTCCAATAGCATCAGGAATTTCTTTTAGCTTACAGAAGCCAAGAGATTTCGGATAGGAGGACGACGTTACTCTGTGTCCTAGGGGAAGATTCTTCAATTGTGTGCAGCCGCTTAAATCTAGAGTTTGAAGAGATGTCATAAGATTGACGCTGTTAGGTATCTGGACAAGATTTGTGCAGCCTCTCAAACTCAAGAACTCAAGTGTTGAAAGAGTCCCAATAGATTCATGAACTGTTAATAAACTCGTACATTGTTCGAGATCAAGGTACTTGAGATTTGAAAGCCCCGTAAAATCTGGTGTCTTCTTTAGTAATTTGCAGCCAGAGAGGCGTAGAACTTTCAAAGAGCTTAACTTACATTCAGTGCCAAGACCGAAGTTGACCAGATGGGCACATCCTTGCAAACTCAAGTAAACAAGTTTTGTAAGAAGTCCAATTGATGGATCAACCAGCCTCAGGTTTGTGCATCCTGTGAGATCTAGCCGCCTAAGACTTGGACTCCCTTCAAAATTTGGTGTCTCTGTAAGATTTTTTGAGTTGCTCAAATCCACCCTTTCCAAATACGGGAAATTCTGTGAACAAAGAATTTGCTACCAACATGTCACCTTGTATATTAAAACTCCATTCCTTCTTAACCAACCAAAAATAATTAAATAATAAAATTTAAAATATTAACTGTTGGTATGGAATTCCTAGAGAAAAATAGTTTTACTTTTGACCCATTATCAACATTTTTTTTAATATTATCATTAAAACATGAATCATCAAATTATTAAAATACTCAAATGCAAAAATAATTGTTTTTCGAAAAAATATAATTAGTTAAACAAAAGTCAAACTTTTTTAAATAAGTTGCAATACATAATTGAATAATGATGTAAAATGCTTCTGATGTTTGGAGCAAATCTCAACTAAATGAGAAACCTAATTTTGATATTTCCAAATTTTATGATTTAATTAAGAAATCAATTAATTTTGAATGAAGCAAAAATCCACTACTCACAAAAATTTCTTATTTTTGTGGATCTTTTAACTTTTTGAAACATAATAAGATTTTTAAGTAAATTCTATTCAACTTTTTAAATAAAAATATATTATGACATCATAGAATAATAAAATTTATGTCACCACATGTATAATCTATGCTGTTTCTTTCCAAAAGAATGGAGAACAAAAATTATTCTGAACTAAACAAAGAAATCCACCACTTACACACACTTTTTACTTCTAAGAAGCTTGTTTAAAACTTTTTTAAAATGTTTCCATATTTTATTTATTCAATTTTTAAAATTATTTATGCCTTTTTTTTTTCTAGCTTTTATCTCATTTCTTTTGAGAAATAATTGAGATAACTGTCTTCTCATTTCTTTAACCCAAATAAAGCAGATAAAAAAGACATTAGACTACCTTGCGGCCTTCCCAAAGTTGTTTGATGCTGCTCTTGGGCAAATTCAATTCAATAAGACGACTATACGGTTCAAATAAAGGCAAAGTAGAGAAAGGATAACTGTGCCACAAAAGATACCGTAAGTTGTTGGAAAGATATTTGAGTTTTCCTGAAAAATTCTCATGATTTAATATGAGCATTTTAAGATCCCTCATTTCTGACAGTCTTTCAATCCCCAACTGATCACCTTTGGACATATCCCCTTTGTGATCTAGAACTACGGCTTTGATATTGTTTATTTCCTAAAAAATAAGAATAAACATATTATGACTTGAATTAATTGGACTTCTTTTTAAAAATTAATAATTATCCACATATATATAACAATTAAAAGGTTAAAACTTTCTAATGGAATCTAATTCTGAAAGGATGACTAGTTACCTTTTTTGACATCAAGACATTTTCAAAATCCTTGTAAAGCCACAATCTACTCCACAATTCCGGCTCTTCTGGATATTGTCCTCGAACAATTTTCCTGCCAAATTCTTGTAACATTTTATGCATATGAATTTTCTTGTCTTTAATGGTTATGAGTGATTTCTCCATGATAACCTGAATTCCAATGTGAGAGTATAGTCCACAACTATCTAATATCCGTTTTACATACTCCTCCTTCTTTCCATGGAAGAAACAAGCAACATGCAAAAATATTTCTTTCTCATTTGGACGTAAATCCTCAAAACCTGTTTGAAGAACATCCATAATTTTTTGGTCTGGAAGTCTCACCAAGGCATCTCCCCGTTGGGAAGGATGTCGGCTACGGAGCAAAGAACCCATTACTCTGATTGCTAATGGAAGACCATGAGCATATTCTAGTATCTGACGAATCAGATCCACACAGTTGCTGTTACTAAGACTGTCACTATTGAAGGCTTTTAAGAAAAATTCATGAGCATCATTATAATTCAATAGTGGAACCTTGTGAATTTCATCTGCTCCATACATTTTTAGAATACATTCATCCCTTGTGGTTACGATAATTCTACTTCCTCTCCCAAGCAATCTAGGACTTATACCCAATTTCTCCAATTGCCCTATTTCATCAACATTGTCAAGAACTATAAGGACCCGCTTTGGAGATAGTCTTTTTCTTATGAAGCCAGATATTTCAAAAGAACTATATATCTCTGGAATTTGTTCGTTTAAAGTTTGATAAAGAATTTGTTTTTGTACAGCTGTAGCACCACCATCTCTGTAGATCTGGCTTACGTTCTCAATAAAACAAGCAGCATCAAATTGATCAGAGATTCTATCATACAAGACTAAAGCATGAGTTGTTTTTCCAATTCCATCCATGCCACAAATTCCAAGGACTCGAAAATCATCATTCTCTGAACTTAATTCTAGAAGCTTTTCTAAATATTCTACACGGGGCTGTATCCCAACTAGATAATCGCTAGACCATAAGATTTCATGACCCAATCTATCCATTACCATCTGAGTGATTTTTTCAATATATGCAAACATCGGCCTGAAAGAGAAAGGAAAAATAAGATCACTAAACTATCACATATGAAAAGAAGGGGGAAAAACAAACATAAATTTATTTCAAGATGATATATAATGGATTAACTTATTACGATAAAAATGTACAGTTTTCCTAATTAATCATGATTTAATGATTAATCTTTTGCACAAGATAAGCATGACCATGGAATGCTCAATAGAATACCACATATTTTGTAAACAAGTAAGAGAGCAATGTTTTATATACGTACTCATTTCTTACAACCAGACCAGGCACATTGCCCAAATACTTCAAAGCTTTCTTCCATCGGCGAACCTTGCTAGGATCTTGTCTGAATTGCTTTTTAAGTGAAACAAAGGCATTCCTGTACGCGCCTGTGTGTTTTCGAACATCAGAAGGGTCTACATCATAGAAAATAGGGATAACAAATTGTTTTAGTTCTTGGTGGCAATCAACTATAGTAGCCATTTCCTCCAAACACCATATTGAGTTAGCATAATCTCTTGTGAAGACAACAATAGAAAAATGTGAATCTTTAACTGCTTGCAGGAGCTGTGATGGAATGGTTTTTCCTTCCTCGAGTCTCTTATCATTTTTGAAGGTGTAAATACCTTGCCTGATAAGACAATTGCAAAGATGATCAGCAAATTTGTTGCTAGTGTCAGTACCTCTGAAGCTTAGAAACACATCATATTTGTAGACCCGTTGTGATGATGGTCTACTATGGTGACTCTTGGAATAAGGGTGAGTGGACATCGGATATTCCTGGCCCAACGGGCTATCTTTAATGACCTTGGAATCCATCGGGAGTTGTATCTGAGCCAGGTCAAAATTAGACCTTGAGAATTTACAATCCAATGTGTCCAACACCCCCTGAACGATTCTTTCAATCTTTGAAAACTTTGGCCTAGAAAAGAAAGAAAAAAATAAGATCACTAATTATCACACATGAAAACAAAAATAAGATCACTAATCTAGCACATATGAAATCAAAGGAGAAACAAATGTAAAATTATTTTAAGATGATATATAATGGATTATAACTTGTTATGATAAAATGTATAGTTTGCCTAATTAAGAATTGATTTGTTGATTAGTCTTTTGTACAAGATAAGCATGACTATGAAATACTCAATAGAATACCACATATTATGTAAACAAATATGAGAACAATGGTTTATATACATACGAATCTCCTACAATAAAACCAGCTAAATTGGCCAAATAGGTCATAGCTCTCATCCATCGGTCAAGCTTGTAAGAATCTTTTCCCAATTTCTCTAGATGCAAAGCAAAGGCTTCTCCATACACCCCAGTCTGACATCGAACATCAGATGGATGCACATCATAGAAAACCGGGAAAACAACTTGTTTCAATTCTTGATGATAATCAACTATAGCAACCATTTCGTCCAAACACCAAGTTGACCGAGCATAATCTCTTGAGAAGACAACGATAGAAATCCGTGAATCTTTAATTGCTTGCAGGAGCTGTAATGAAATGGGTACTTCTTTCCCGAACCCCTTCTCATCTATGAAGGTGGAAATACCTTTGCTGATGAGATGATGGTAAAGATGATCAATAAAATTGTTGCGGATATCAGTACCTCTGAAACTCAGGAACACATCATATTTATAGACCCACTGAGATGACGATATGCTTTGGATGCTCTTGGAATGCAGAGGATGAGTGGACTCTAGATCTTCCTGGCCCAACAGGCTATCTTTAATGACCTTGGAATCCTTGGGGAGTTGTATCTCAACTAGATTATCAGTAGAACTTGAGAATTCCAATTTGTCCAGCACTGTCTGAACGATTCTTTCAATCGCTCTAAACTCTGGGCTGGAAGAGAAAGGAAAAATAAGATCACTAAACTATAAACTATCATATATGAAAACAAAAGTAAAAAAACAGTCATAAATTTATTTCAAGAAGATCTATAATGAATTAATGATAAAAATATACAGTCTGCCTAATTAAGAATTGATTTGTTGATTAGTCTTTTGCACAAAATAAGCAGGACTATGAAATACTCAATAGAATACCACATTTTTTGTAAACAAGTAAAAGAACAATGGTTTATATACATACATATCTTCTACATGCCAACCAGACAAATTGGCCAAACTCTCCATAGCCATCTTCCATCGGTCCACCTTGACAGGATCTTCTTGGAATTTCTGTGCATGTAAAACAAAGGCTTCCTTATACGGCCCACGCTGATATCGAACATCAGATGGACTCACATCATAGAAAACCGGGAAAACAACTTGTTTCGATTCTTTACAACAATCAACTATAGCAACCATTTCGTCCAAGCACCATGCTGAGCTAGCACAATCTCTTGAGAAAACAACTATAGAAATCCGCGCATTTTTAATTGCTTGCTCGAGCTGTGATGAAATGGGTTCCCCTATCTCCAACGCCACGTCATACTTGAAGGTGGAAATACCATTGTTGACGAGATGATGGTAAAGATGATCAATAAATAAGCAGCACCGGGGTTCAGTAACTCTGAAACTCAGAAACACATCATATTTGTATGCCCCTCGAGATGGCGATCTACTTTGGATGCTCTTGGAATCCGAAGAATGAGTGGAAGTTGAATCTTCCTGGCTCAATGGGCTGCCCTGGTTGATGTTGGAACCCCGAGGATGAGTGGAAGCTGTATCTTCCTGGCCCAACGGACTGTCTTGGATGATGTCGGAATCCATGGGATGAGCGGAATCTGTATCTTCATGGCCCAACGGACTCTGATAGGAAGATGGCGGATAACCCAGCAGAGCCCGAAACTTCCTCTTGAGTGAGGATTTCCAGTAGTGTAACATGCCTGATATGAATGAACCAAAAAAGATACCCGATATGAAAAGGCGTACCGTCCACGACCAACTGGCAGAAGCTGATGTCGTCTCGCCTGAATCCATTTCTTTCGAGCTCTTTAACTAGAGCTTCATTGGTAGTATTTGGGTAAGACCAAAAGATGAGAGTTGAAACCTTGGAGGATGAGAGATGCGCGGCCAGCTGTTACACAAATAGAATCGTAAAGTGAAAGCTTTCGTGGGGAGATGTGTCGGATGGTAACGCACAATGGTTGAAAGAATAATCAACGGTTTAGCACGACGCGGTTACAAAATAAAAATTATTATTTATTCTTAAAAATATAAATATATATTTAAATTCGTGTCCTTTGCTGGTAGAGATGCTCCTCTTATCTTTTCTGGTTGGACCTGCTCCTACTTATTTACTTTTTCGAACCGCAAGTGAAGATTATAAAATAGCGACTACTAAGAAGATGTCGGAAAAAGCTTAAAAAGATGACTCGTCAAAACTGTTTTATAAGTTATCTTTTATGGATATATATATATTGAATATTGATATGGATTTAATTTAAATATATTATTAATTTAAAATTTTTTTATATAAATATTTAATTATATATTATTATATTAATAAAATTTTTTGATTTAATTATTTATTATTTAAATAATTATATAAATAAAGAATTTTGATCAAATAATAATATAAAAAAATTTTATATTATCAATATATCTCAATTAAACTAAATTAATATTGATGAAATATTATAGAATGGTCACCCAGTAAAAATGATCATTTAATGTTGACCTAGTTCTACGGGTTGTAACAAGTTTTGGTACTTTTTTTCTTTGTTATGTAATATCTCTAAAAGACCATTTTGCCTCTCCTTTTTAATCAAAATTTCCTTCTAATGAATAAATAAAACTCCCACCCAACTTCTCCGTCACGTTTGCAGTGCTCATGGAGCTTCGCGGCACTGCGATCCACCTTCTTCGCAGTACTACAACTTGAGACCATCATGGAGATACGCTAACTAGTTTGCGGCGGCCCAATCGTGGTAACATAGCCTCAAAGCTCCACCAAGAATGGCCATGCCATGATGAAGCTATGCACGGAGCGAAATGACATGTAGCGGCTGGGTAAGGGATTTTGGCGAAGAAGACATTAGACAAGACAAGTAGTGGCTGGGTTTCCAGTTGAATGAAACAGAAATTTTTTTTTTTCTTTTTTGTACAAAATCCAAATTGGAACAGATCTGGCTTTCCATGAATTCCTTCTCGATCTTGTGTGATATTTTATTTAATCTATATATCGATCAACTTAGGACAATAATAATAACAAAAGCCCTAATTCAGTTTTAGAATTAGTTCATTAGAAATCAAAATCAAATTGGCTCTATTAGGGTTTTTGAGTTTTCTTTTTCTCAAATTTTCTTTCAATTGGTAAACGCATCATGTAATCTACATATCAATCTATTCAAGACAACATTAGTGATAAAATACTCCAATCGATTTCGAGTTTGATTAGTCAAAAAATTAAAATCCCAATTGAGTTGTTCTGGGTTTATGTTATGCACGGTTTTGCATTTTTGGGGTTTGAAACAACATAAGAGGCAGAAACAGTGTATCAGCAGTGTGGAACAATGCTGGGGTTTTGATTTGTGGCAACGTGTTTTTGATGGGTGGGTCGTGAACAGGGCACCGCTGTGTTGCTATTGTGTCAAAAGTGGTGGTAGGGTGGCCAAGCTTCCAAGTTTGAGAGGATGGTGGGGGTAATTAAATAATTAGCTTGTTATAAATTTTTTATTATTAAATAAACTAGCAGTTAACGTGAGAGAATATCTATACTCTGACTATGTTGTAGAGCACTGTAATTGATCTTATGTAATAGTAATCGTTGGATTTTTTTTTGTCATTCCGTTAAAAATCTGCCGAACATTATATGTTCACTTTTTCTAGTGAGCATTCTATACCTCTCCGATATTGATATATTGACCGATATTGATATATTGATTGATAAGCGCTACCTACCGTGAAGGCAAAGCAGCTAAGGTTACCCCACCACGCCATGGCACGCGAAAACAGCGGAGAGGATCAAGGAATTGGAAGATGCTATCAGCAAGACGTTAAAAGAAATTTATTAAGATTACTTATCTATACTCCTTTCCTTGTATAAAATTATACTTAGATGAGCGCAACACTCTAGCTAATCACTAATCACTAATCACTAATCAGTGCTTTGGCTTGTAGCGTTGGGCCTGTCCTTTTGCTAAAGGGGAAATGCATGGAAGGAACGGATGAGGAGGAGCTTTCGTACAGAAATTAGGAGAGAAGGAGTCAAGCATGCAAACAGACAAAAGTAGATTAGTTTACTTCTTGGCGTGGGTGGATGTATCTCTTTATTTAATTTTTAAATAGTTTTTACAAATTTTATAAATAAATAATTTTATCATAAATATTAATTAAAAGTTACCTATATTTTAATTTTTAATTTTTTTTCATTTTACTAAAACTGCCCCACCTTGTTTTAAGTAAAAATGTCATGTACTTTATTTATCAAATCCCAATTATTTTTTGCGCCCCACATACATACTCACCCGGACTCTATCATTTCATTAGGAGAATAGATTAGTGTCATTCAAAACATTTTTTGCCATGCCCATCCATTTTCTTTGGGGATGGGAGGAGAAATTTCTTTTTTTATAAGTTTCACAGTGTTTTCTTTCTTTCCTCCACTTTTATTTAGTGAATAAACAAGGAAAAATAGTAAGATCTTCTCGTATTCTATCCATACTTTTTCTCTTCTTCTATTTTCTACAAATCCAAAAATTGGAAAAGAATTAGAATGTATTTGGTTAGATGTTTATTCAATCAAAATGAGAGTTTAATGCCTGCAAACCTAAGTTTGCACTTAACTCATCATGTTTGACAAAGATCACTACCGTCAATTATTAATTTAACTTTAGTTTGAAACTAGAATTTGATAAAAACAAATTTTTGTTAGTTTTCCCTTTACCAAAATCACGTTTTTACCTTTATTATAGAAAATATAAAATCTCTATTATGACTTTTTTTATTTGCACTTTTTGTTTTCTTTATAATTTTTAAAACATTTTATTCAAAATATTGTGGCAAGTTACTATTCTTACATTTTATCTTATTTTATTTGATAATTCTTTTCTACTTGTAGTGTCCATAAAAAAATATTTTTTATGGAATAAAAAATATTGTTTATACAAAAAATTACTTGCTATGTAAATAAAATACTTATGTTGATTAATGTATCTTACTATTTCTTATATAAACTATTATAACTTGATTAGTTAAGATTTTTAATCAAATTGAAATTTTTAATATGGATCATTTGTTTATTAGATTTCTATTTTTAGTTTAATATTACACCTAAAAGTTTAAAAAATATATATAATAACATTTATATAATTTGTCTAAGTATATTAAAAAATAACGAAAAAGAATAACAATAATATTGTAATTATCTTTTTAGTAATTATATAAGTAAAAATTATTTTAACTAATATTATTCAAATAACATTTATTTCATAAAACTTATTTTTAAGATAAAAATTTTCAAATATAAATTATTATATACTAAATTCACTTTGAGTAATATCAATTTTATATATCACGAATCTAAGCTTTACAAGAGGGTGGCTTTTACGGTAGACCCTAAGGTTTTGATCTACTGTGGACCCTTCTAATAAAATTATATAAATAAATAAAAATTGGCTCATCCCTTACCTTCTAGGGATGTCAAAAAAATCCATTCCGCGGATCTTTGGTATGGGGAAGATTTTGTACGATAATGAATGGGAATTTTAAATCTGCGTATTAAGCTAGGGAGGCGGGGATCAACTATCACTAGTCTGTAATCGTAGAAGTATTATTTTATCCTTAAACTATTAACTTAGTTAAACTAATATTATTATTATTTAAATTGATTAGACTAAGGTTTAAATTTATAAGTTAGATTTATTTGTACTTATTATATGTTAGACTAATGATTGGATTACTATTATGGATTTATTTTTATTTTAAGTATTTTAAGTTATTAGAATTTAGATTGTAGAATTGGATTATTGTACTTATTTTTTGTTTATTTTATGCGTTATTTTTATTTTAAATATATTAAATTGTTAGAGTTTTAATTGTTAAATTAGATTATTATTTTGGTTATTTTAAGTATTTTATGATATTAGAATTTTTATATTTAATTTAAATTTTTAAAATTTTTAATATTCTAACGGGTATCCATGAATATCCACAGATACCCGTAAACCTACGGATAATTAAAAAATGGGTACCCGCACAGATATGGGGCGGAAGACAGGGGCGGGTATTTACTTGCGGGGGTTTGCAGACGAGGCTATCCTTACAGCCGCCATTGACATCCCTATTACCTTCCGTGTAGCTTTGACCTTACATGCATCATCGGCATCCCCAAGGTGACACAGCGCCCGCCTGGCGGCAACAACAACACCTATGCCCCGTCTTTGTAATGTCCGAAAAATTTATCGTTAACAACTGAGTTATTCGGTTTTTATCAAATAAGTGAATTTAATCAGAACTTGATCAAACATTTACTTAAAGCCAATTAAGTATGATTTAGATGGATTAGGTATGATGGAATTAGATTAGGAGCATAGAAAACCCCATAGAAAATTTTCAAGCCAGTTTACCGATTTAAGGGAAATCGGTAAAATTTCGGTATTTTAAGCGCCGAGAATCGGACAGGTAGAATTTTTACATGAGTCATAGGTCAGCGGTAAGATTTAGCAAATAAGCTCACACTCAGTGGCGCCTTGGCAGCCCTTGATGATGGGAAGTTCAACCAAAATTAAAACCAAAGTTGAATCCACCAATCACAACTAAGTATCTCCAAATATCTTCACCTTTTCCTCCTTTTCTCCTCATCAATTTTCGGTCACTCTTCCAGCAGTTGAAGCTCTTCTCTTTCTCTCCTCTTTGCTCTTATTTCTACTCCATTCTCATCCATCTTTAAGTCTCATCCCAAGTCACCACCATCAAAGATACAAAATCAGCACAAATTTCATAAAACAAGGTAGGAAATCCTACTTATCTTCTTGGTTTCTCTGATTTGGGGCTGAATGGTGAGCAGGTTCAATCTGAAATATTGATGTTATATAGAGTGATGATGATGTTTTATGACTGATTTTGCATGTATGTTGTGATTAAAATTGGAATTGAGGTCAAATAGCTTGAAGGAAGGAGATAAACCTAGAAGCAAGTTAGTGTTTTTCTCGGCGATCCATACGGCGGAGTGTACAGCTCCACCTACCGCCGTTTAATTTGGATGAAACCATTTTATATGAAACTAGACATCTAGGGCTTTCCATACATATATCATATAAGGCCATTGGATTAGTATAGAATTAGATATGAATTTTTGAAGTTAGATCTAGAAATCTGGGTTCTTACCCGGGCAGCATGGGTTGAGAAGGGTGTAATTCACCCTACACAACTCCAAATTGAGTACAACCAATGGTGTTTGAAAGCTAACACATAGGAGAATGTCCCATAAAAATTTTCGATTTTGACAAGGTCCCATTCGTCCTCTAGCGAGTCGAGAAAGTTGTTTTATGTCTAAGTTCTAAAGCCTATATCTCAAATTATACTCATCCCAATGACATGAAACTTCATTCATTTGAAAACTTGTTCTGTTAGCTTTACATGGATTTAAATTTGGCATGATTTCACCCATATTTCTATTTTTAGTGAATTTTTTCCTTTAAGAGTGTATTTCTGGTTAGAAGCAGAACAAGTCTCAAAAGAATTTGAGTTAATGTCGGAAGTCGGGAGGTAGTGAATGAGAAGCTAGGTCGGTACTCTTCGAATCGAACTCTAAACTCAGTAAAACAGAAAGCTAGGTTGGGAGTGTGTAAGGACAAACCCGGAAGTGTATGCTTAAGGTTAGACTTGAAGGGGTTTACTTAAGTGATTGAACTCGGACGTAGTAAATAGAAGTCCCTATCGGGTATATTGACGTCGAACTCGGGATTTAGTAGTTGGGAAGCTCGGGATTTACGAAATATACCTATCAGAGTCTCAAACGACCAATGGTTGAGTAAGGTCGGAAGTCGAACAACTCGAAAATCGGAAAAAGACGTAACCTCGAGAGACCAAACATAGTGTAGGGAAATCGGAACAAAGATAAAGTCGGAACTCGGAAAATGTTGGGTATTGATTTCGAGCTCGGAAACCTTAACAAAAATTAAAAGCCTACAAGTTAAATTGATACTGAGACTTTAAATCTTGTACTTATCAATATTGTTATATTCTTGATATGAATATGATGTACTATATGAAATTTACTATTTGACTTAAATGTACTGGCTGTCTGGCACTATTTATGAGGAAGCGAACTTGATCCGTTATTTTGCCAAAATTTTGATAAGAAATTCATATGTTGTGTGATTAAGTTAGCATGAGTATATGATACATGAAGACTCAAGTTAGATGTGCATTCACTTCATGATATTGTAAAGGATTCCATATCACTTGGGCCAGCCCCGGAATAAATTAAGTGGAATAGATCAGTGGGAAGGTCGGGGAAAGTAAACAGGCCATCTGTATAGAGAGCAGGCTCGGTCTGAAAAAGTAGACTATTACCCAGGAGTATATGGCCAATGATTCCCAGGGGACCAAGCATGGAAATAAGTTCTAATAGGCGAAAGCCCCAAGAATAAGATGCATTTTCTAATTGCACATGCATATGTATAGTGTAATGTTTCCCTATTAATTGTTCTAGATCCCTGTTTATTATTCTTAACATGCTATTGTTCCACCATGATTACTGTTTGAGTACATTAGTGCATCTGTTAACTAAAATTGAATTTATTTCGGTGTACGCTTTACAAACAAGTATTTAAGTTGAATATTATCGTTTTATGATACTATTTGAAAAATATTGCACGACCGAAACAACTGGGAATGACAGATAGCGGATGTAGAGAAGTTAGGAATTTCTCTTGAGAAATATTCATTTCTCACGCATTGTATAGTCGCGTCGTTCTCGGACCATAGAACGCTTGACCGGGTGCCATTCATTGAGTTCCCTGAGCTACATATACACCTTGACCCATTTTTGGATTCTGTATATCTCTAGAGATCGATTCGCTCTTACTTTTTGTTGAGATTTTGCGATCCTTATGCACCCTCTCTTTGATCCTGCTGTCCCATACATTGTCATACCTCTCCACATAGCCCATCCATTTCCACCACCACGGCGACGCGACCTTGACACCGGCAACTCCGGTCCCCATGACCCTCGCTTCACCTTGCATGGTGATGTCGTCGGCCTCGATCTCGGAGGAGGATCCGTCCAAGGCGGCTAGTTCTTCTTCATCATCCTCTGCTCCTAGTTCTTCTTCATTATCCTCTGCTCCTAGTGCCGGACACTCTCCAGCGGATGCCGCCATGGCGAATGGGTTCCTTTCAGCAGATTCTGTTTAGATAGCTTGCATACTATAGTAGAGTTAGATGTACAAAATGACCCTCTTTTGGCAGTCTGGGTCATGGGTGGACGGGTAGATGTTAGGAGATATACATGAAATGTCCCATGGGGACCACTTGAAGTCTTTGTTAAGCCCAGGTATTAGTTTTGTATTAGCGGCCTCATTTTGTCACCTTGTATCATTTTGACAAACTTTAAAATCAAATATCTATGTATACATTTATGACGTCTTTTGTCGTAGTTCTGTCCCCATTGTGTTCTTATTCATGTTATGTCGTTTACAGTATACCAATTAACCTGTATTTAGTCTGCTGTCAAGCAGAAAATATTGTTATGCAAATAGTCACCGTTATGTGAGTGATTAATAATGATACAGAAAATAGAATTCACTATACGTAATCAACATCGGATAATCTGTGTATGACTTAAGGCATAATACTTGTATGCAGTAAGGTGTTCTGCGATACCACATGGTCGAGGAGTGGCGTGGCAAAGGCGGTGGCACTCTACTGCTGCTGCTACTGGCTGATGCTGTAATATCCATCATAGCATCCGTCAGGCTGAATTTATTCAACCTAGAGGCATTTATTTTCATTCTTTCATTTATGGTAATTTCCACAGGGTCCTCAGCAGTGTTTTGTTTAATGGAGAGCCATTCTTTATTAATTTATTCCCTGTTCTTCAAGGTAAGCATGTTTTAAATTTATGATTTCTGTTACCGTAATACCTCAAAGACTTTTGGATCTTGTTTTTGGTGTTACATCATGGTCAAAATAAGCCAAACTTAATGACCTGATTTACATTGGCGATAGTCTTTCTAGGTTGCATAAAAAACATTGGTATTTTTTTATTCACTATATAGAAATTTTCTTTATTTTAAACGAGGACAAAATAAAAATTTCTAACATTGTAAGTGAGGCAAAATAAAAATTTCATTTTTTTAAGTGAGGGCAATGAAAAAAAATATATACATAGTGTTTAAACATTTGGAGAAGCATCATGGCCGAGATGCTAATGTTTTTGGCCGTGACTTTGCCATGATTCGTGGCATGACAGTCATGACGGAAAAAAAAAAAAAAAAAGAGTAAACCTCTATATCTGTACCGAACAATATTCTCAATCAACATATTAATCCCTAATAAAAAAATATATAATTATAAAAATTGGATATTTTGGTCCTTGATAATTAAAAAAATTGGACATCTATGATCTCTCAGTGGTCACTTATAATTGATAAAGAGTTTGATGTAAAGATAAAATAATAACTAAGACTTTCCTAATCTCATTCCATATGACACCCTCTCAGAGTATAGATTGCATAATTTTTAAGAAAAAAAAATTCAAACACATCATTTTAAAATGTTTTGATAGACTAAAATGGTGCATTTTGAAGGGTTTTCTTTTTCAAGTTATTCAAATTGGGAGTTTAGATAGAGACACATGGAATGAAATTAGGAAAATTTTAATAATCATTTTATCAGTTACAAATGAGTTAGCGATTATGATATCCAATTTTTGTAATTGTTAAGGATGAGACTAATTATTTTTTGTCAAAGACTTAATGTATCCACTGAAAATATTGTTAGAAACTGAGTTGAATATTTATTGGAAAACTAAAAATGCAAACGCAGACAAATATTTTATAGCAACAGGCCTCCTCGACATAATGCTTCTGTGATAGCACCACTATTTGGTTATACGAACTAGGATTATTGAAATATTTTACATATTCTTAACATTTTCACAATTTTTTTTTTTTTTGGAGATTCATCATTTCCAATTATCCATGCAATAAGCAATTTTTAGAGAACAATTAACACAGGAACACAAGTAATAGACAAGACCCAAGTAGTAGGCTAAAAGCTAAAGCATATTCAAGCAGTCCTCCAAGAAAAAAAAAATCTTAATATATGGTAGGCCTATTTGTTTTGAAAAAAGATACTCTAAAGTAAGAAAAGTTGTAAAATGAGCAAATAAGATGTCATTTATTATTAGATCAATAATTTTTATTATATGTGAATCCCACTAAAATGATCTAATAATAAATAATTTTTTATTTTCTTACTTCACAACTTCTCTCATTTTAAAAGATCCAAATCCATTTGTTTTTACCATTGGGTCAAATGTAAGTTTGATTGAAGTCATGATGAAGTTACTAAAAAGGCGCATTGGAAAGCCAATCTCTTCATTTTCCTTGGGAAGAATGTTAACCAAACGGGCAAAATTGAAGAGTAGAGTAATTCTTTAAGTAGGCAGGATCTATTATTGGCACAAGATGCAAACTAGTCAACGTATAATAACATTGTTTAACATGTATAAGATTGTGGAATCATAAAATAGAAGTGTGCCTATTAATAAAAATATTTCTTTACATGTTAGATAATAATTCGAGTACCTAAAAGATTATGTTATGAATCGTGCTCAGTTAATAGCTTCTTCTAGTCAGTAATCAAATTATTGGGAGGGCCTCGTCATATGAAACAATAACCATCATACGTGAAGGATAATTACCCTTGGGACCGGGAAGAGACAATCTTGCATTAAATACAAATCCAATATTTCATATTTATATACACTTAAAATAAAGCAAATTCTCACCAATTTTATTCAAGATGCACTCACTAGCTTTTGCGTTCATCAATTTTATGTTATGTATGTAATTGACCTTGAGAAGTGGTGTGCTTTCATAGTGCCTAACCTTTTTGAAGCGCCATAACCCATATTAGAGAGATTGTTCCCTGCTTCCATCTTCCCGTCTTCCTCTTCTTTAGTAGTCAACCAATTACAAGGAAGCTGGATTTTATGCCCAGAGCAAACCAATGATGCTTTCATTTACATAATCAAAATGAAGATGGTCCACTTGACAAAACACACTAGGCTTTATCAACTCATCATGCACGTACCCGCTCAACATCTTTGTATGTGGCTCCTAAAAAACTCTGCGTACGAGCTTTAAATGTGATACGCGCTCCTATTTTTATAAAATGGCAGTGTGTCCAAGCCATATAGATTACCCAAGCATGTTTTAACCCATCAATCTTGCTTGGTTCTAAGCTAAGTCGCATATCAAAGCTTTCTTCAACATGTTCACATTCAAAAGATAGACACAAAGGATGTGGTAGCTGCAAGGAAAATGAGGCATGTGAATTACCAAAACTTGGCAGATGACAATTAACCTCAAATGCCACACAAAAGGCAAAGCCAATCCAGTTGTCATCAATATCAAAATCCACTATCCTTATTACTGAACCTCCCATAAATTGATGATTGAACACTGCTGGAAGTGTAGTCCCGGGAACAACAATATCCAAGCCACACCGAAAATGATGTGGTTTCTGATTCCAAAAAGGAAAAGAATACACAAATATTATATCAAAGTTGAAAACAAAAGCTTTGAGTGATAGAAAAAAGAGCATGCAATGTGCGCACCATAATTAGTCTTGTCAGCCCAGTCAAAGTCAAGATTTCATAATTTATTGGCTTCCCCAAGAGAAAAAAATTGGCCACTATACAATTTGGGGCAATAAAAAAATATATAATCCTGACCGATGATTATGAGATTGGTATACTATTTTAAAGTACCTTCCCACTGAGGAAGCATTATCTGATGGGAGGCTAGGCAAAAATTGAAGCTCATGACAATGCGACACGTTTAAACACGCTAGACCGGAAAGCTTGCTAAATGTATCAGGTAGTGAAACAAAGTTGTTTCCCTCCAAATTTAGTCTTTCCAAAGTCCTTAACTCTCCAATAACATCAAGAATTTCACATAGATTGCAGAATCTTACATCCAGGAAAATCAAAGATTCCGTATAAGAAGTATGCATGAATGTCTGTGCCATGGGGAGATTCGTTAGTTTTAAGCAACCACACAAATCTAGAGTTTGAAGAGATCTCAAAAGTACTGATGCTGTCGGGTAACCTGACAAGATTTATGCAGCGTCTAAAATATAAGAATTTAAGCATTGCAAGAGCCCCAATAGCTTTATCAACCGTGGATAAACTCATGCAATGTTCATGATCAAGATACTCAAGATTTGATAGCTCTGTAAAATCTGGCGTATTCTCAAGTTTTGTGCAACCCGAGAGATATATATAGAAATCTTAGTGAACTTAAATTAAATACCCTGCCAAAACTAAGATTGATCATATTGCTACAATTTCGCAAACTCAGAAACCTTAGTTTTCTACGAAGTCTAACTGATCGATGGACCCATGAAAGATTCGTGCCTGTAAGAACTAGCCACTCAAGAATTGGCAATCCTTCAAAATTTGGGATCTCAATAAGGCACTTGGAGTTGCTCAGATCCATCCTTTTCAAACATGGGAGATGCTGTGAAGAAAAAATTAATGACTATTAGAAATATTTTATTTAGCATTAAAACAATAAAAAAAATACTCACAACATTCTAATTTTGATGGAGCTTCTTTTAAAATATTTTAATTACAATGGTAAAGTAAGTTTATTGTGTTAATTAAAAAATATAATGCCACCTTTGGATAAGAATTATTTTGTTTTTACATCAATAGTCCTACCTTATTTGAAAAATATTTGAGATAATTGTTATTCAATTGTTTTTTTAATAAAGAGAAAATGAAAGGACCAATAAAAGTACAATGATGCCTTCCCCTAATCATTTGATGCTGCTGTTAGATATATTCAATTCAACAAGTTTATCTGGCTAAAAATTCAAGGGCAATGAAATGTGTTGGATCTATAGTAAAATTTGTTATAATGATGATGCAAAATGTGTGATAAAAGTTCTTCACACTTGATCTTGGAAAGGTTCTGTTTCATGTTTGTAGGAACTAGACACTCTAGCAATAAGAAATAAAAATCCTAAAGCAAAATCTACTATAGAAATGGCAGATATAACCACTACTGAGTTCAAGACTCAAAAGCATAAAAAATCAAAGAGTTGACTCAAGGATGCAATGTTATCAATGGCTATATCAGTAAAAAGTTGCTAAGATGAAAAGTACCTTTTGTATTCTCCTAGGTTCACTTGTACAAGTGTGGAAATGCAAAAGGAAGAAGGAAAAAGGTAACATGCCAAATGAAGAAAAAGTCATGACACAAAGAACAACATGTGGCAGCATGAAAAGATAACTTCATACTTGAAAAGCTCCCCAATGTTCAAATCAATTGGATGTAGAACAAGTCACACGCACAAGTTAAAGTTTCTACAAAAACTTGTTTTCTAAACCTAGTTTAGTGTCTTTGTGGCATTGTCTTAGTGACTTAGTCTGTGTGACCTCCTTGAGAGCTTTGTGCTTCTTATATTCAACTCTTCTTCTTTCATATTCTGAAATTATTGTGACTCAAGTGAGTGAAACTTGAGAGAAAAGTGAAAATCTTGTGAGGAATACAGGTGAGAAAAATATCAATAAGAAAGGTCTCTTAGTTGGTGAGAACAGAATAGCTCAAGATTAAGTGAAAGTATAATAGAGCTTGGAGAGACTTATTGTAACAAAAAATACTCGTAGTGAAAAATCCCACAAGGTTGTGGGGACTAAATGTAGACTCTAAGTTGTGGAGATCGAACCAGTATAAATTCTTGGTGCAAACTCCTCTACCCCTTATCTTTTACGTTCCTGTTTGTATGTCATATCTCTTAAATTTGAACTTGTATCTCTATAATATTTTGTGATATATATTCTGCTTACGTTTCGAGTTATTTGATAACTAAGTCTAATAGGCACTTACTAGATTTCTACTAACTGTTTACTAGATAATCTAGTTGTGTGAACTTTCTGAACTGTATGTTAAGTGTGCAGAAAAAGTTTTTGTTTATCAAAGACTTGATTCAACCCCTTTTTTCAAGTCCTCTGGTATTATCAAAATGAAAGGATAACCATGCCACAACAAATACTACAGGTTGTTAGATAGAAAACAGAGACTGCCTAAACAATTCTTATGGTATAATATGAGCAGTCTAAAGCCCTTCATTTTTTATAATTCGCTAGCACTCAGTTGACTATATTTAGAAGCATCCACCTTTTTTATCTAGAATTATGGCTTCGACATTTTTTGCTCCTTGGAAAAAAAATATATTAGTATAAAATGGAAAAAATTTATTGAAATAAATAAAACATTTTTTTGGTTAAAAATATAATTTTATTAATATATCTTTATTCAATAATTGAAGTGTTAAAGCTTTCTAAAGGAAGTAGGAAAATCATTAAAAAAGAATTGGAAAGCTAATTTGTTACCAATTTTGTCATCATGACATGACGAAAATCTCGATAGATCCACAATCTACTCCACTTTTCTGGCCTTTTGAGAATTTTTTCTCGAACAATTTTCTTTTCCAATTGTTGTAACATTTTATGTATATGAATTTCTTGGTTTTTAATGGTTATGAGTGATTTCTCCCTAAGAATTGGAATTCCAATATATTTGAGTTTAATTCACAACAATCTAGAATTCACTTTACATAATCTTCCCTCTCCCCTTTAAAAAAATAAGTAATGTGTAGAAATATTTCTTTTTCCTCAAGCTATAGTCCCTCAAAACTTATTCAAAGCACATTCATAACTTTGTTGTCTGGATTATTCTATGGTCTATCCAAGGCATTTCTCCATCGGATGGCATCTCTACTATACAAGAAAGAACTTATTACTCCAATTGTTAATGGAAAACATTGAACATATCTTAGTACCTCAGGATTCAACTCCACAACATTGCTACTTGAATCATCACTTTTGAAGGCCTTAATTTCTACATAATAGTTCTCGAGCTTCATTATGTTTCAATAGTGGTACCTCATGAATTACATCTACTCCATACACTTTTAGAATATGTTCATCCCTAGTAGTTATAATCATCCTACTTCCAGCTCAAAGCAATTTAGGATTTATAGCCAATTCATGCAATTGCTCTAATCGATCAATGTTGTTGAGAACTACAAGGACTTTTATGTTATGCAGCCTATTTCTTACAATCCAAGATATTTCAGGAAGACTGTATATGTCTAGATTCTTTTCGTCTAGAGTTTGACAAAGAATTTGTTTTTGTACCGCAACAGCATCATCATCTCTATAAATTTTTCTTGCATCCTCTATGAAACAAGAAACATCAAACTAATATGAGATTCTATCATACAAGACAGAAACATGAGTTGTCTTTTCTATTCTAGCCATCCCCCACATTCCTAAAACTCGAAAATCATCATCCTTTGAGATTAATTTTAGAAGATTTTCTAATCTTTCCACACAAGGTTGTATCCCAATTAGATCATCAACAGAAAATGAGAATTTATGATCCAACATTTTTATTACCTTCCAAACAATATTTTCAATCTCTTCATCCTGTGACCTTAAAGACATGAAAAATAAGATCACCAAATTATTAAACAGGTGAACAAGGGAAAGAAAAGCATAAATTTAATATCAACATATATGTTCATAGACGATCAACATATAGGATAATACATATTTATGTCTTACATCTCGACCAACCAAATTGGCCAAACTTGTCATTGCTCTCTTCCATCGATCAACTTTGCCCGAAACCCTTTTGAATTTCTCTGCTTGCAAAACAGAGGCTTTAAGGTCCAACCCAGCCTGGTTTCGCACATCTGATGGATTCACATCATAGAAAATTGGAAAAACAGTTTGTCTCAGTTCTTTCTGGCAATCAGCTATGGTAGCCATTTCATCCAAACCCCAAGTTGAGGCTGCATAATCTTTTGAGAAGACACTGATAGAAACTCGCGAGTCTCTAATAATTGCTTCTACAAGCTGCGATGAAATGAGTTTTCCTCCCTCAAGCCTTTTGTCATCTTTGAAGGCAAAAATACCCTTCTGGACCATGAGCTTAAAGATGATCAATAAAAGTGTTGCGGATGTCGACACCTCGAAAACTCAGAAACACACCATACTTCCAAATATGCGGAGATGAGGGGCTGCTTTGGATGTTATTGGAATTCATGGAACAAGTGGAGGTTGCATCTCCCTGGCCCAACGAGCCTAGATCGGAAGATGACCGAGCCTAGATCGGAAGATGACCGAGGACCCAGTAGTGTCCAAAACAGTCGCACGAGTAAGGATGTTATCCAAGAGAATAACTTGCTTCATGCCCCCTTTTGCCAAAATGGCACATGCCCATTCTTGCCTGAATATTTTGAGTCCATTTTCTCTCAACAATCTTCCTGCTAGAAATTCTTCCTCTAAAAGAGACACAAGAATTTCTCACGAAGGGAATTGGAAGGAGAGTAAGTTTTTTCTCAGAGGAGCCCGAAGATGAAGGGATGATATTTTTTGGGAGGAATCGAAGAAGTGAAAGCATGGGGAAGTTTACTTGTTGACTTGGGTCAACAATCTGTCTGGACTTGACCCCACCGTGCTTCCTCGATTTTAGGTAGAAGAAGCAATTCTTATTTAGTACTCGGTATAATAATTTTTCTACTCAATTAGAAGATTGAAATGATTACTAATTGACAGTGACGTTGGCTTTCAGCTCGTTGGATGAGTTTTTTATATTAAAGCACACTACTTAATACATTATTTATGTTATTTTTATATATTTGCATGACTCTGCTTCTTAGAAAGCGGTAGTCTGGTAGCATGGGTCAAGTAATCCTAATTTGCTTGACAATCTTGGTAGTTATTATGCACTTTGACAGGGTCAGATACCACGTATATTTATTCAAACTACTACATAATAAGCTGCAAGTAACAAAAACAGATAACCATTGTACTTTGCCTGGGTGAACGAGTCAATAGATTTGACTTGGAATGTCCTCTTTCTCAAGTGAAGAAGAATTTTGGGTACAACAATGCTTTTCTTTTATTATGCCTGGGTAATTTTACAGCACACAAGTTAGAATGTTCTTGGTTACGTAATTTGTTTTTATAATTACATATTATATGTATAAAATTTTGATTCAATCCCAATTCAACTCTGACTTGCCCGCGTGGTTATAAGTGTAACCGCTACGTCATCTAGAAATAGTAGAAATCATCTTTGAAGATTGGACGAGCCTTCTCTTCTATATCAGAAGCATGCAAAGACTTAATGTTGAAAAATTGAAATGACACGTCAAAAAAATATAAAAAGAAATGACAATATCAATTTGAAAGAATTATTTAATGTACCGTTACGGTTGAACGTTGCTTTTATTTTGTAAATGTAAATAAGAATATAAGAGCACATAGCTAATAAGAGTGATATTAAGCGAAGTCTTATCTACACAATAAAGTCTTCAACTTTCTTTTAAATGTATTATCCATGACCGGCCGGTCCAACCAATCTGACTGGAAACTGCTCATCTGATCGATTCAATTTTTGCTCCAAAACTGAAATTTTGAAAACTGGCATTGAGCTGCAAGAACCGATTTATTGAGCCGCAAGAACAGGTTGAAAATTGCTAAACTGGCTGAACAGACGCCGGTTGGTTGATTGGCCGGTTTTTTCTTCCGAAAATAATGAGTCCAACTGGGAAAATTTGATGTTTTAGAACCTCCAAGTATCAAACCTGACTAGGTATCGAACCAAACAAAGTACTAGCCAATCGACCAACCAGCATTGAGGGGGGAACTTAATGTTCTAGGAACTTAATGTCGGGCTTTTTTTTTCTTCAAAAGAAAAAATCGGCCAAACGACCAATTGGCGTCGGTTCAACCGATTCAGAGGTTTTCGATAGGTTCTTGTGGCTCAATGCGAGTTTTCAAAGTTCCAGTTCAGGAGTAAGAACCGAATCAATTAGATAAGCAGTTCCCAACTAGACCGGCCGGTTCAATTTGATTTTCAAAACCATGGTATTATTTGCAACATTTGGAAACTCAATGTTTTGGGACCTCCAAGCGTTGAGGGGAGAATGCTAGAGCGGCTTGTAGCAAGAAAGAAGCATACATATGATCATCCCCTTTTGAAGATTAGACGATGGTGATGATGCAATCCTCTGCGGTAGAGAACAATGGAGAGCAAGTGAGGAAGAGCTTCTTTCCAATGTCATTTTGCTAAAACATTGAGCTGCGAAGACAGTGGAAGGACTGCTCCATGCGGTGGTCAAAGTGTTGGAGATCGACGGTGCCACCGTTGTCAGCTCATGGAAACCGAGATGATAGAGGATGGGACGGAGCAGTGCAATGTGAGATAAGAATGAGTGTTCTTGGATCGAGATTTAGGGTGGGTGAGAATGGAAAATTTGTGAGAATAGTGTTTGAAGAGAGAGAAAATATGAGAGAGTGAAAGTAAAATTAGGAACAAACAAAAATTGCTTCTCAAGATAACTCAATGCAATGGAAAGGAGGGTTTCAAGGTGGGTGCTGTGACTTTGATATCATGTTTAAATCCATGGCAGAGCAGAGAACCTTCAGAGAGTTCAAAAAAAATATAAAATATGAATTTTACTGATAATGAAAAAGCCAGAAAAGTGAGTAATACAACTGAAATACAAGCTTATATGAACTAACAAGTGCAACTAACTATTAGTTAATATATAATCAACTTAACCAACTCTAACTAATTTGATTTTCTAATCTCAATTACATACTCTAAGGGGAAGCGTGAGGAATGCAAGCTGCAATGTACTGAACTACGAGTAATTTTGGGAGTTCAAGAACGTAAGATTGCTGCTGCAACAGCATTTATTCCTACATTACATAATATGTGCTTGCCCATTTTGGGAGTTAGTATGCACGTTCATTAACAAGGTTCCCCACAAATATAAATATTCAAATTGCTACACATGCTTTAAATAGCATAAACAGATTTCAAAGGCATTTGCCAAGCACTATTTGCCTCACACGACAATGATGCCTAAACTGAAGACTTCCCCAAAATCAGCAAAGCTTTATGTTTACCTTGTCCGGGCCAAGTTCATCCGAGAGAACTGCAACTGAGAGAACAATTCAGATCCATTAGTTGTTTCAAGTGCTACAAAATATAGATTTGTTCATATACAGGGATGGAGGTAAAAACTCAGAAGTACCATATATAATGGGGATATCATATCATATCAAGGATTAATATGCTAATCATTAGTCTGTCCGCGTCCATATATATATAATCCGAAGAGGAGGAGCTTAATGAGGGTCTTGGTTTAATTGGGATTCAACAGAAAGATGAAGTACTGAAAGGAATCTTGCCGTTATTACGAGGAATGACAGATCCACTCTGGAAATAATATATACAGGTTCTACTCATCAATCTTGATAATGAATATTTCTAATTCAAAGTTAAAAAATTAAAAATAAAAACACTCTGAATACTATGTTAAAGCCCTCAGGTTCTCAACACGTTGCGCTATTCTACTTTTGTGCAATAGCAAACCTAAATCAAAGATCAGGGATGGGGCTTCTTTAAAAAGAATTCCCAATCCTCGTGATAAGGCAGAACATGCAAGCTACCAAAATGAATTTTCCCTGTTTTGCTCCTTCATATGTGCAGGGAGTGGCATAACTAAAGAATAATTGATTATTGAAAGGCCTCATCTTATTAAACAATAACAAACATCAGACATGAGTAAAAGAAGGAATAATTACCTCAGGAAGATGATGCTGTGTGCTCTTCCAGTGGCTGCCCTAACTTAAAGGCCCATATTAGAGAGATTAATTTCTTTGGCTTTGGCTTCCATATTTTCGTTTTCCTCGTCATCGGTAACAAACCAGTTATAGGGAAGCTGGATTTTAGGCCCAGTGCTACTGCTGCTTTCATGCACATCTTCAATAACCAACCTATAATCAAGAAGCTGGATTTTGGGCCCTGAGCTTTCATCTTCATCTGTAAAACAATAAAAGTGAGGACCCACTCCTTGAGTTCGCGAACTGCGTAACTTCCTCTTCATTGCCTCTATATCTTGCTTGAATACCATGCGTAGCCCCCATTTATGCATCTTATAACCTGGGTGGGCTTTAAATGTAATACGAGCTCCTGTTTTCACAAAATGGCAGTGTGGCCTAGAGATATAGATAATCCAGACATGTTTGCTTGAATGATGTCGCATATTGAATAGCCGGAGACTTTCATCCTTGTGCTGGTCTAAACTAAATGGCATATGGAAGCTTTCTTCTGCTTGTTCACTTTCAAAAGAAAGATAAAGAGGACCTGGCAGCAGTGTTGAAGGATTGCTTACCTCAAATACTACACAAAAGGCAAAGCCTGCGCAATTGGCATCCACATTAGAGTCCACTATCCTTACTATTGATCCACCGTCAAATCGATGATTGAAATACCACCATGGAATTGTTATTCCTGTCCCAGGAATACCAATGTCAAACCACACCTAAAGTGACAGGGTTGCTGGCACCAGAGCAAAAGTTAAATACAAACAGAGATATATCAGTCAGAGAAAGAAACTGTGGCAAGAGAGAGAAGGAATTAAGGCATGCAGATAAGTGTGTACCTCAACTAATCTTATTAGCCACAATAGTGCCAAGTTTTGAGGGAACCAACAACGTAACATGGGACAGTAAAAGATACATAATCCTGACCTATGATTACGTGATCCGGATACCGTCTTAAAATACCTTCCGCCTGATGAACCGCTATCAAATGGGAACTGGCCCAACGAAGAAAGTTCATAGCAATGACCCAAGTTTAAATATGCTAGGTTGGAAAGCCTCTTGATAGGACCTAAATAACGAATCTTATTTCCTTGTAGACTTAGTCTTTCAAAGCATCTTAACTCTGCAATAGCATCAGGGACTTCACTTAGATTGCAGAAGCTAAGGTCCAGAAATATCAAAGAGTCTGAACAAGACATAAATGTATCAAGAATTTCGGGAAATTCTAATCTTGCTTTTTTAGATTTGCCTCCACCTGCACTCTTAACAAGCTGAAGCTGAAGTTTTGAGCAACCGCGTAAATCAAGAGTTTGAAGAGATGTCATAAAACTAATGTTGTTAGGTTGCATCACAAGATTTTTGCAGCCTTTCAAACTCAGAAATCTAAGCTTTGCAAGGGCCCCGACAGATTCATGTACCGTGGCCAAACTTGTACATTGTTCAAGATCAAGGTACTCGAGATTTAAGAGTCCTGTAAAATCTGGCGTGTTTTTAAGTTTTGTGCAACCGAAGAGACGCAAAACTCTCAAAGAACTCAACTTACATTCGTTGCCAAGATTGAGGCCAACCAAACTACTACAATCTCGCAAACTCAAGTAAGCAAGTTGCTTAAGGAGTCCAATTGATGGGTGGACCTGCAATAGGTTTGTGCATCCTGTAAGATCTAGACGCTTAAGACTTGGACACCATTCAAAATTTGGCGTCTCCATAAGCTCTTTTGAGTTGCTCAAATCCACTCTTGTCAAGCAGAGAAAATTCTGTGAATAGAAAATTCAACGACAAACATGTTAGTTTGTTATATGGCAAAACTTCATTTCTTCTCAACCAACCTAAAAAACATACTAAATATTAAAATCTAAATTAAACCTTATCCATTAGTATAGAATGCTTAAAATATTTCTTGCCACAATCGTATTAGCCAAAAAATATTTAACACATTCTATATAGGGTGTGTTTGTTTGTGCTTCTAATATAAAAAGAAGTATTTTTTTTAATTTCTTCAAAAAAGAGTATTTATAAAATTTTTAATGTTATTTATTTATGCTTCTAAAAAATATAGAAGCAGAAAATAATTAGTTTTTCTGCTTTTTCGAAAAATAGATAGAGCTTTCTCCAGGAAAGCGATGTGATAGAAAGAGAATGTTGCTTTTTAAGATTTGCAATCACTTTCTTTCCACTTAATTATGATTTTATCCTTAAAACTTTTAAAAACTATCACTCTCTTCTCACTCTCATCCTCTCTCTCTCTCTCTCTCCATATCCTTAATTATAATTTTATTAAATAAAATACTTCTATATTTATCGTATCTAAATAATTTAATAATTTCTAATTTTCATAAAAAAAGTATTTATACAATTATATCCAAACGTAAAATAATTTTTTATTTTTGCTTTTACTTCTACTTCTGTTTCTGCTTCTTAAAAAGTACTTTTCCTATAATTTTAACCAAATGGACCCATAATTTAGTGTGTGTTTGGAAAATTACTTATAATCTAAAACCTTTTTTTTTTTTGGAAATACAAACTACTTTAAAATAAGTCGTTGTATCTGAGTGAAAAAAAAAAAAAAACAAATTTGTTATAAGTAAAAATTATAATCTCAAGCTGAAGCCTGAAAAAAACTTATAATTACAAGCAATTATTTAAAACTTTTGATTGTAAGTCAAAACTAATTATTCTATAATATAATATTTTTATTAAATTAATTTTAAGTATCAAGTATTATATAATATAAAAAAATTTATATCCTCTTTTTTAATAATTTATCATATAAAAGTAATTTTTTATACAATATAAACAAAATATATTACTTTTAAATTTATCTTTAATTCATCCAAATATAAATTGATTTTCATATAATCAATTATTTTTTAAAAAAACCATTATACTTATAATCAATTATTAAAATAATTTTAATTTTACAGTTTTTTCAAACACATGCCAGGTTATTAAGAAACACTAGTTATGTATTGATAAAAAAAGAAAATACATGACTGCAACAGATAGATTTGTTCTTCTTATCTTACGAACAATTTTTTAAATTAACTGTTATTCAATTTTCAAAATTTTGAAAATTTATTATGCCACTGTAGATAAGAAATTTTATTTTATCTTTAGTGTCATTTCTTTTGAAAAATAATTGGTATAATTGTTCTCTTGAATGTTTCTTTAACCAAAACAAAATTGAAAAACCCACTAAAGTACCTTGCAGCCTTCCCATAGTCGTTTGATGTTGCTACATGGCAAATTCAATTCAACAAGACTACTATATGGCTCAAAGTTCAATGGTAGAGAACAGAAAGAATAACCGTGCCACAAAAGATACTGTAGACAATTAGAAAGAAAATTGAGAACTCCTGAAAAATTCTTTTGGTATAATATGAGTAGTTTAAACCCTTCATTTTGGACAGTCCTTCAACCCTTAGGTCCCTGCATAAAAGGACACTAACCAAAACAAAGAATGGATAACATTTACGCGACAGGCTAACAGCCAAATCATAGTTTAGGATGAGCTTATGCATCGACAATCATCTATATATTCATTATTCACTATGTTCTCAAAGAATGCTAGGGGAAAAAAAGCAACATGATGCTTTTGGAGTTGAAATGCATGACTTTTGGAGCTGCTCAAGGTAGACAATTTAAGCAGGAAAAGTATAACGGATTACTTCACAATTGAGCTTCATCAGTATCAGCTTTGGTACATCTCATTCCAGAGTAAGCAGCAGTGTAACCATGTCATTTGAGGTATTCTCTCAGCAACTGCTCCATAGCCAGACTACCAAAAAGCCCATGTCATGAACACCAAGCAAAACCGTAGTTACATAAAGTTTAAGTTTCAAGGTTTTACTCATCAACCCTGTTAATAAAGACTTCTCATTCAAAATTTAAAAAACAAAAACACTCAGCACACATTGTTAAAACACTTTCAAGTTCTCAAATCTCTACAAATTACGCTCTGGCGCTTTTGTTTGTGTAATATTTTATGACAAAACTTATATCATATAGAAAGAGTAAATAACATTCTGAGTCCTGTATGACAAAACTTATATTATATAGAAAGAGTAAATAACATTCTTAGTTCTAACATGTTAAAGTTAACATCAGTTTGATTTTAAAAAAGTTTTGGATATCAATTTAGTCATAATACTTTAAAGTTAATATTAATTTGGTCTTAAAAATAATTTTGACATCAATATAGTTTTAACACTTTGAATTTTGACATCGATTTAGTCCTAATAAATTTTTCGTAAAATCAAATTTTTTATCAAAATATTAATATAGGACTAAATTGATGTTAAAATTTAAAATATTAGGACTAAATTAATATAAAAAATATTTTTAAAATCTAATTAATATCAACTTTAAAATATTAAAATTAAAAAAGACATTTATTTTATAAATTAAGCTAGTGGGTTTGGAAGCATGGATAAGCCATTTTGGTTGAAGTACCGGTACTAGGCACGTATTAGGCACAGACCCTAGGCATGTAACAAAAAACAGTTTTTGAAGATAAAAAGATTGGATATGACTCGAGTTGGGCTGAGTATAGATCGGGTAAGTCGCTCACTAAAAGCTGTGTCAGTCACCCCCCCTGCCCCCTGCCCTTTTTTTGAATCTTCAAACGCTATTCTCTCCTTATCCAGGCCTAAACCCCTTATTCACACCATCACAGCTACACCTAGAGACCACTGCCACCGACACCCGCCGTTGGTAACAATAGAGCATGTAGCAACACACTCCGACCACGAGCTACACTAGGATAGTGGCGCACTCCAACCTCGAGCTGCATGATGATCGCAAAGAACCCCAACAACAGGCACTTGAGCGGTGGTCGCGGCACACTCCATTCTTCCCCTGTGACTGACAGCAACAAGCTTATTCTCCTGTCACCCCCAAACCTATATTTCATTTTCTTTTTTAAACTCTGAAGTATATTTGCGCTGTAAAAGTGGTTCTTGTTTTTGGCGGGTGTTGTCCCTGTTGCCATAATGCCATTTTTTGTTCTTGTTTTTGGATTTTGGTTGTGGTTGTTGTTTTCTCTGTATTTATGAGATCAACGATTTTTCATTTTGCATCTTTTATTTAGATTGAAAAAAAAAAAAATCTAAATCAGTAATTAGACTTTTGAGTAATGTAAGAATTGAAATTTTGTAAGGTGCATGCTTTGGTACGTTGCACAAAATGTACATTTTGTATATTTTGTGATGAACGGTCAGATTGTGATATATCTTGTGGTGAGATTGTGAGGTGCATCAATGCACCAATCACTTATAATATATTATAATCATATATAATTTTAAGAAAATTTAAAAATATAATTAAATATATTTTAAAAATTAATTATCATGACAGTGTAAAATTATATTAATAGTATAAAATAATTTTACATTATCAGTATAATGAAAAAATTTTATCAGTATAATTTTAATTATTATACACTGATAGTATAAAATTACACTGGCAATATAAAATAATTTTATACTGTCAATGTAATAAAAAAATTTTATCAGTGTAATTTTAATTATCATACATTGACAGTGTAAAATTATACAAGCAGTATAAAATAATTTTACACTGTCAGTGTAAAATTATTTTATACTGTCAATATAATTTTATACTGTCAGTGTATGATAATTAATTTTTAAAATATATTTAATTATATTTTTAAATTTTCTTAAAATTAGATAATTTTATAGTGCATCATAGGTGATTGGTGCATTGATGCACCTCACAATCTATGGCATGATCCTCACCATTCATCACAAAAAATACACAAAATGCATATTTTTATAAAGGTACCATAGAACTCACCATTTTGTAATTATTTTAACTTTTATTTATGAAATTTGTGATTTAGTTTTTTTACATGAAAGCATTTGGGTGAGTACTATGGTGAAGATGGATTTTCCATCTTCACGTGAAGATTTGGTGTGGATGTAACAAATAGGTGACATGTGGCAGAGGTGTAGTGATACACCAATTACCTATGATGTACTGTAGAAATATCTAATTTTAAGAAAATTTAAAAATATAATTAAATATGTTTTAAAAATTAACAATATAAAATTATACTGATAATATAAAATAATTTTATATTGTCAGTGTAATAAAAAAATTTTATCAGTATAATTTTAATTATCATATACTGACAGTGTAAAATTACACTGGTAGTATAAAATAATTTTATACTGTCAGTGTAATCAAAAAATTTTATCAATATATTCAGCGTAAAATTATTTTATATTGCCAGTGTAATTTTATATTGTCAGTGTATGATAATTAAAATTATACTGATAAAATTTTTTGATTACACTGACAGTGTAAAATTAGTTTATATTGACAGTATAATTTTACGTGAAATTACACTGATAAAATTTTTTGATTACATTGACAGTGTAAAATTATTTTATACTGCCAGTGTAATTTTACACTGTCAGTGTATAATAATTAAAATTACATTGATAAAATTTTTTGATTACACTGATAATATAAAATTATTTTATATTATCAATATAATTTTATACTATCAGTGTATGATAATTAATTTTTAAAATATATTTAATTATATTTTTAAATTTTCTTAAAATTAGATATTACTATAATTCATCATAAATGATTGATGTATCAATACACCTCTACCACATGTCATCTATTTATTACGCCTATATCATATCTTCATGTGAAGATAAAAATTCTATCTTCACCGGGGCATGGCCCAAGCATTTATTTGTGAATCCTATACCTTGATTCATAGCCGGTACGATACGATACCGTACCAGTTTCCGTGCAACGTAGCTAATGGGGCTTAGCTGCCAAATGTAATACAAATACGAAGAGAGGTAACAGGCAGGAAAACGAAATTAAAGATCAACAACCATATCAGGACACGGTGTAGTGTGAACAATATATCCAAAAAGAATAAAAAGAAGCAAATAAATGCAAGTTTAAGTCTAAACACGTTGTTAAAGGGGATACATCTTTGAGTTCTCAACAGGTTGTGCTCTACTACTTTTGTCCACGCAATACTGTTTGACAAACTTTAGTTCATATAAACTAAACTAGTGGGGTTTGGCTACCACACCTAACACAAACAATCAAACACGAAGAAAAGAAACAGGATGGAATATAAACCCAAATCAAACATCAAAAACCAGGTGAGTGATTCGTTAGTCCACACCATGTGTGTGACTAACGTTAGTCCCCCCGTTGAAAATAACAAAACGACCCCCAGCGCATTTTTAAAATAAGATTCAGCATAATTTTGTTTGCAAATAGATCCCTTGGTCTTTTTTTCCAATGTCTATGTCATCTCCACTCCCCAAAGCTGTTCATAATTCACGTTCATCTTCAGGTATGGCCTCCTTTTCAGTTATTATCTCTAGCAACTTCACCTTTTCTTTTTTCATTTTGAGTTTTCATTACTGATCCAGTAAGTGTGCAAAGACTCATTAGTCCTTTAACAAATTGGAGTGATGAAATTAAGCTAGACACTGTATACTCCACCATTGAATTTGATTAACAAAGAAATCATTTTTCCTCCATTTTTTCCCGTGAAACATAGGGAATTCTGGTTACAGGGTAATGGTTGGTTGCATTTAAAACTAAGAATTATGGCTTATTTTCAAATTAGTAGTTTGGTTTGCCTCTATTAGTAGACAATTGGCATTCCAGGAGACCAAATCAAATAAGTAAGAAAGAAGATGAGTTAGAGATTCAAAGAACTACCTAAGGCATTTATGCAGTCCCATCTTCGATTGTTCATCGCAGCACACACTCTTCATTCAATGGCCAATCTGTACACCTCCCACAATTGAGGTTACCAAGGCTAACACAAAATTCTCCCTAGCTCATGCCGGTTATCATGATGGTCAAACCAACCATACAGTTCATTCAAGGAACTGATGAACTGACAGTACCAGACGTGAGACTGAATAAATCAAGAGATGGAACAAATGGCATGGCTATCTTCAAGTTTGATCAACCCTCAGTTTTTTATTCTTCTAGTGAAGTTGGTGATATCACCGGTTTATACATGATTGACGAGAAAGGAGTCCTTCAGTCAGTTGATTTGAGTGCTAAATTTGTCAATGGAAAGCCCTTAGGAATTGAAGCCAAGTATATGATGCGGACTCCACAGAAGTGGGATAGATTCATAAGATTCATGGAGCGATACTCTAATGCAAATGGTTTGCAATACATAAAAATATACAGATGTGCTAATCCTTTCTATCTTTTTGCCCTTTTTCCATTATGTTTGTTTTTTTACTATACAGTCTTATAAAGCTTGAGTCAAGTGCTACATTGACTTGCATGTAACTTAATCCACAAATAAATGTCCCTTATGAGTTCAATTTTTTTATAAAATGTTTTGCTTGTCCTGTTGCTGTTTATATCTCATATTACTATTTTCGTAGACATGACATGCAAAATGGTTCAGCAACCAATATATTACGGACAACGTGCTGCCAAATGATTTTGAATGTCTGATTGGGATGTTTGGCACTATTTTTTTGCAAAATTAGATGAATGCAATCATACACGCCTTCATTCCTTTTCTTAGGAAGGAGAAGCTAGAGTGGAAAAGGAGAAGCTAGAGTGGAAAAATTAATGTGTTAGAATAAGTGAATGGCATATATTCTGATTCGAAAAAAAAAGTAAAGCATAGAGTTTTTAATAAAACTTGGCCCAACCAATTATTTAGCATTTATAAATGGGCTTACTATAAGATTCCTTCTCGAGTTTTCTCTACTAAAACTCGGAAAACAGAGTTCAGTATGAACTCTGCGAGATATAAAGCTATTGAACCAATAATGACAGTAACAAAAACTTAGAAAAAAGGCTCCAAGACAAACAATGGCTAGAGTCTACCATTCTTCTCCATACTACTTAGACTTCCAAGTCACTGCAATTGGGCTTCTAACCCTGTAAGAACCATTTTGAGAATGCAACCATGTCAAATGCCCTTCTGCAAAGCGGAAGAGCCTTCGGCTCAGTGGCAAATACCGCACTGGGTGTCCGCGATGGAGTCAGTTCGACTCCCAAGGGTACAATGTTACCACCACCCCCCCCCCCAAAAAAAAAAAAGCCCTTCTGCAAGGTTCATCGTATCAGTACATCTTTTAACCCCTTTTCTTGATATAAACCATACCCTGTAACTCAAGCTTTGGTTTATGTGCTTGAATACTAGGTTCTTGGGCTTCACTATCACTTTCACTCATTCTAGTTCCATAGCCTCCACTGAGTAGATGGAGTTGGGGCTTTCTACATTTGTCAGTCTCCTACTAATCATCTCTCTCCTCATTCTATCCTTAAAAGTCACTGAGAAAGAAGGATAGTTAAGGCTGAAGCCTCTATTCATCTGCATGAAGAACTTTATTAAACTAAGAAATAGAAACCCACACTAAAGTTTAGAAAGAAAATAAAACTGAGAAAAACGAAAAAATAAAATATGCTGAAACGAAAGGGTTTATGGATTTAAACTGAGAGAGGAGTTGTTTTGGCTATGCTGAGCGGCGGCCATGGAGCAAAGCAAGACGACACAGCATGGCGGCACAGTGGGGCATGGTCACGGTGGAGTTTGGCTGAAGGCATGGTGATTCTGAGGTGTTTCGGTCACAGGTCGAGCGACGGAGCGGCAGCGTAGTTACAAGCTTGGCTGGTAGCAGCGGAGGAAGCTGGTTTGCGGGTCGGTGACAGAAGACATGGTGGCTATTCGACGGCAGTGCGAAGCGGCTTCTGGTGGTGCGGTGATCTGTGTTTTTGCAGTGGCACGGTGCTGGCTGATGGTGGAACATGCCAAATTTTCGGTTGACCAACACAAAAAACTTGTTTGCAAAGGGGCATACTCTGGCGAAGATACACGTGGTTGCAACAAATTGGTGACATGTGGCAGAAGTGTATTGATGCACCAATCACCTATGATGTATTGTAGTAATATCTAATTTTAAGAAAATTTAAAAATATAATTAAATATATTTTAAAAATTAATTATTATACACTGACAGTATAAAATTATACTGATAATATAAAATAATTTTATATTATCAGTGTAATTAAAAAAATTTATCAGTGTAATTTTAATTATTATACACTAATAGTATAAAATTACACTAATAATATAAAATAATTTTACACTGTCAGTGTAATAAAAAATTTTTATCAGTGTAATTTCACGTAAAATTATACCGGCAATATAAACTAATTTTACATCGTTGTAATCAAAAATTTTATCAGTATAATTTTAATTATCACACACTGACAATATAAAATTACACTGGCAGTATAAAATAATTTTATACTGTCAGTGTAATCAAAAAATTTTATCAATATATTTAGTGTAAAATTATTTTATATTACCAGTGTAATTTTACATTGTCATTTATAATTAAAATTATATCGATAAAATTTTGATTACACCGACAAGATAAAATTAGTTTATATTGATAATTTTATTGAAATTATACTGATAAAATTTTGATTGACAAACAGAAAATTATTTTATACTACCAATGTAATTTTATTAATCATGTATAATAATTAAAATTACACTGATAAAATTTTTTGATTATACTGACAATGTAAAATTATTTTATATTATTAGTATAATTTTATACTATCAGTGTATGATAATTAATTTTTAAAATATATTTAATTATATTTTTAAATTTTCTTAAAATTAGATATTACTACAATATATCATAGGTGATTGGTGCATCAATACACCACTGTCACATGTCACCAATTTATTGCAACCACGTCATATCTTCACGTGAAGATGGAAAACTCCATCTTCACCAGAGTATGGCCCGTTTGCAAAACATAAACAATAACAACGTTCATTAACAATTTCCTTAGGAAAAAATGCGGGAACAGTTTGAGCCATCCAATTTTAAAAATACAAGATCTAACGGCTACGTTTGCATTCGGTGGACGAATCACTTACCCCAAAACCATGTATCAATAGCAAGTGGGTCCTCTAGAAAACAGAAATCCCAAACCTTGCGATAAAGCAGAAGATGCAAGCCAACCGATTTGCATTATTGTCAGTTCCTATTTTACTTCTTCGTTAGTAACACAACTGAACAATAGCTGAATTATTGTGGAGGCCTCATCATGTTAGAAACAATAATAGCTGTCTTTCATGGTTAAAGAAGGACAATTACCTCGAAGATGTCGTGTGCTTTTGATGGTGGCTGGTTGTAACGGCCACATTTGAGGGATTATCTTCTTTCACCTAGGCTTCTATACAATGCCTTCCTATTCCTCTTTATCCGTATCATAACTGAACAATAGTTGAATTATTGAAGAGACCTTATCATGTTAAATAATAATAATGATAAATAATAATAATAATTGTCATGCATGGTTGAAGAGCAATAATTACCTCGAGGAAGATGCTTTGTGCCTTTTACGGGGGCTGGTTGTAAGACCCACATTAGAGAAATTATCTTCTTTCCCCTTGGCTTCCAGATTCTCGTATTCCTCCTCTTCAGTAACCAACCAATCGAAAGGAAGTTGAATTTTAGGCCCAGGACTGCCTCTGCTTTCATGCACATTCTTAAACAGAAGACCATCTACTTGACTATGCTCACCGATTTTTAGTGGTGCAATCTCTAGTTTCGTGAGTAAAACTCCGTTTTGATAGGAGCTTAGCTCCACCATTTTCTCCTCTACTTCTTGCTTGAATACCATGTGCAAGCCCCCATTTCTAAACTCCAAATCTAAGGCCTAATTTGATAATATTTTTTAAAAAGGTACTTTAACTTATAAAAAGTGTAAATAAATGTTATTTGTTTGATAAATCAAGAAGTTTGGATGCTTTTATTTTTTATTTTTAAAAATTAGGAATGCTCTCAAGAGTTATTGTGAGATATTTTTTAGAATTAACTTATATTTTAAAATTTAAAAGATTAATATAATATTATTTTTTATAATAATTTTAAAAATAAAAATTATTCTTTTAGTATTTATATTTATTATAATTATTTTAAATTTTAAAAATAATTTTATCAAATATTATTTTTATAATTTTTATATTTATTAAAAATAATTTTTATATTATTTTATTAAATAATATTATTATAATTTTTTAAGAGCAACATTTATCATACTCAATGAGTTCAGTAACCCTCAAAAAGCCACCGCGATATGGGCTCTAGATTTCACAAAATGGCAGTGGGGTCGAGAGATATATACCAGCCAGAGATGATGATGTTCTGAGCTATTAATCTTGTCCAGGTCCAAATGAAGTGGCATATTGAAGGTTTCTTCTGCTTGTTCAGTTTCGAAGGAAAGATAAAAAGCATGTGGCAGAGGCGAGGAAGACGAATGGTGCGAAGAACAAGAAACTGATGAAGGCTGGCAGTTTGCTTAAATGCTGCATAAAAGGCAAAGCCAATCCAATTGTCCTCCACAGCGGAGTCCACTATCCTTATTATTGAATCTCTGAAATTGATAATTATATTGAACCATTGTGGTAAAACACTCCCAGGAACAACAATGTCAAAACCACACCTGAAGTGACAAGGCTCCTAGTACAATAGGGAAAAAAAATAGAGATATATCAGAGCTAGAGAGAAAGAGATCGTATATGAGAGAGAAAGCGAGAGAGAGAGGGATAGAATACCAGAACTAATCTAAACAGCCATGAAAGTGCGAAGACATCTCAAGCCAGATTTTGACGACTCCAAGGAAGGCATATGGGACAGTCGAAAATATATAATCCTGATCTATGATTACGAGATCCAGATGTCGACTTAAAGATGAAGCACTCTCAAATAGGAGTGCAGGCAAATTTTGAAGCTTATGGCAATGAGCCAAGTTTAAATAAGCTATATTGGAAAGACTAATGATGGAATTAGGTAGTGAAACAAACTTGTTTCCCTGGAGATTTAGTCTTTTTAAATTCCTGAAGTCTCTAATAGCATAAGGGATTGCACTTAAACTGCAGAAGCCTAGGTCCAGAAATATCAAAGATTTCATACCGATCGAGTTGCATTCTTGTCCCCATGAGCAGGTATGTAAGTTTTTCGCAGCAGCTTAAATCTAGAGTTATAAGAGATCCAATATAATTATTGTTGTTGGGTATCTCAACAAGATTTTTGCAGCCTCTCAAACTCAAGAATCTGAGCTTTAAAGGATACCCAATGGAACGATGAACGGTGGATAAACTAGTACATTGTTCAAGATCAAGGTACTCAAGATTTGAAAGCCCTGTAAAATCTGCGCGCTCAAGTTTTGTGCAATCAGAAAGGTGTAGAACTTGCAGGCGACATCTGCTAGGTACACTAACCATGGCTTCGTATCTGTCTATGACTTCGAAGCCTGCGAGCATCACGTCATTGTCCCTTTCGTATTTCTCATTATTCGTGAGATTGAAGTTAGCCAGGCTGCTACAATTTTGCAAACTCAAGAAAGCAAGGTTTGGATGACATCTAATTGATGAGGGAACTAGCCATAGGTTTGTGCATCCAGTAAGATCTAGCCGCTCAAGTTTTGGAATCTTTTCAATATCTGGCATCTCTCGAAGAAATTTTGAGTTGCTTAGATCTATCCTTTTCAGCGAGGGGATACTGTCATCAGAGATTTAATTACCATCATGTCAGCATGTTGTATTAAAACTTGAATTTTTAACTACTCTCTGATAAAAGGACATCATTTATACATCATTTTCATATAAATTTATTTTTCAAATGTTCTCTTATTTGACAAAACACAGTACGTAAAATAACACTAAATTACTCTTTTTCCTAGGATTTTGTCTTCATTTTCTTTCTATTTTTAATAAGTACTACTACTAAGTTTAAAAGTTGTAAATAAAACTGCTATCTCATGAACCTCTCTTAGTAAATGTCAATCTACCATTATTTATCATTGTTAAAAATAAGCCAAAAAAAAAAAAAAAATTCATTTAGAGCAACAGAATCTAATATCCAGTTGCATCAAATAAATGTGTTATTCTCATTTTATATGGCTAAAGAATAAATAAATAAATAGGAGATTAATTTCAATAAATTATCGTATAAAAAATTATATTATTATTCACTTATATGCATTATATATGTGTAATTTTTTTTTTTTGAGTGGATATATATGTGTGTGTGTAATTTTTAAAATAGTAACCATAGGAATCAAGCATAATAAGATGATTACATTAAAAATTTTATATTAACAATTCATTAAAATTAAATTCAACAAATAAATGGAATATGACCAAAAAAAAAAAAAAGATAATGGCATAGGTAACGAATTTGTCAAGCATAAAAATAGTTTAAACTTAATTTTACGATTTTAGCAAAATGAAAATAGTTAACTATAGAATCTTTTCCAAATAGAAAAAGATGTTGGGTTAGGTTTCATAATAGAGATTGGTCATTTTAAATATATAGGAAGGAAGAGTAGTTTACTCCTATTATAAATAAGAAGTTAAAGAATATCTATATATATAGCATCTTATCTATCAAAACAACAGGGAACATAAAGCCTTATCCAGATTTTTTCAATAAAATTAGCTAACTTATTGGCAATAAATAAATATTAAAATAATAAATTTTTATGTTAAAAAAAAGCTTTATCCTTAATTTATTATTAGCGTAAAGTTATATCATTAAAGGAGTCTAACTATAATAAAAAGCACTTCAAAGATCAAACTCTTTCAATAATTAGTCTATGAATGATCGATCATATATATATATATATATATATATATATATATATATATATATATATATATATATATATATATATATATATATATATATATATATATTAACGATCAATCAAACAACGGAAATTATTACTTTAAATATTTTCTTGTATTATGACTTACTATAATTTAAAAGTAAGCAAACAACATTTTTCAGAAAAAATTTAAAAAATAATCATTTCAAAGATTTCTTATTTTTAAGGAGCTTCTTTCAATTTTTTTAAATTATTGTTTGTAACTGATATTCTGTTTCTTGATTACAATAAAAAATTATCACTGCGCCATAGAATAAGGATTTTTTTTTTTTTCACATCTATATCAGCACTCCCCAATGCCACTTCTTTTGAAAAGTAAACGAGAGCACAATTTATTTTGAATTAAACAAAATATCCGCCACTCACACACATTTTTCACTATTAAGTAGCTTCTTCTTAATTTTTATTAAGCATATTGCACTTTTATTCAAAAACAATTATATTTTTATTTTAAAATTATAAGGCCACCATTGAATTTAAAAAAAAAAAGGTATTTTTTTTTACATATTATTTTTAAAAAATAAAGAAAATATAAACATACCTACATGCCTTTCCATAGTCGTTTGATCTTGCTAGTAGGCATATTCAACTCAACAAGTTTGTCTGGCCGAAAATTTGATGGCAAAGAAGTGAAAGGATAACAATGCCATAAAAGATAATAGGGATTATTGGAAAGAAATTTGAGACTTCCTAAAAAATTCTTATGATGTAATATGAGTAGTTTAAGGCTCGTCATTCTTGAAAATTCTTTAGCCTCCAGCTCGTGTTTGGAGATGTCAGCTTTTTGATCGAGAACTAGAACTATGGCTTCAGCATTATATGTTCCCCGAAAAAAATACGAATAAACATATTATACCAGGGAAAAATGAAATTACATAAATTAATTGACTTGCTTCTGCTAGAAATATAGTATGAAGCAAAAAACTGGAAAAAAAAAAAAACAAAGAAGAATCTATTTGATTTTAGAAAAGATAAATTGCTACGGTGTGTGACATCATGACGTGATGGAAATCCTAGTAAAGCCACAATCTACTCCACAATCCTGGATTTTTGGAAAATTGTTCTCGAACAATGTTCTTTCCCAATTCTTGCAACATTTCATGCATATGAATTTCTTGGTCTCTAACGATTATGAGTGAATTCTCAATCATAACTGAGATTCCAATACTTGAAGGTAAACCACAACCCAATAAAATTTGACTGATATAATCCACCCTTTCCCCTCCAAAAAAAACAAGCAATATTTCTCTATATTCTTCCTTAAGTCCCTCAACACTTGTCCGAGGCACTTCCATGATTTTTCTGACTGGATTACTTTGCAATCCATCCAAAGTAGCTCTCCACTGCGTGACATTTCGGGTACACAAAAAAGAACCCAATGCTTTAATTGCTAGTGGAAGACTTTCAACATATTTCAGTGCATCATGAATCATCTCCATACAACTGTGGATTGAATAATCACTTTTAAAGGCTTTTCCACAAAAAAAGCTTACAAGCATCATTATCATTCAATAATGGAACCTCATAAATTGCATCTACCCCAAAAAATTTTAGAATATGCACATTCGTAGTAGTTATAATTATTCTACTACTTTTGCAAAGCGACTTTATAGCCAATTCCTCTAATTCTTCTAATTGATCAACATTGTCAAGAACAATAAGAACCTTTACATTGCACAGCCTACTTGTTACAATCCCAAATATTTCAAAAGGGTTGTATGTTTCTAGACCTTTTTTGTCTAAAGTTTGATGAAAAATTTGCTTTTGTACTGCCATAGCACCATCATCTCTATAAGTTTTGCTTACGTTTTCAACAAAACAACAAGTATCAAACTGATAAGAAATCCTGTCATATAAGATAATAGCAAGAGTTGTCTTTCTTATTCCGCTCATTTTCCAAATCCCTAAAACTCCAATTCCTTGATCCTCTTAGCTCACTTTTAGAAGTTTAGCTAATTCTTCTACACGAGGTTGTATCCCAATTAGGTCGTTTGTTAACCCCGAGAATTTATGACGCAATTTTTTTATTACCTTTTGAACAATATCTTTAATCTCACCAAACTCTTTCCTAAAATAGAGTGGAAAAATAAGATCACTATGTTATCCCCAAAGCTTATAAGGGAAAAACAAGCATATTATATTGATCGTAACTTTTGATGATAAATATCAATAGTTTGCCTAATCAAGGTTAATGTGTTGATCATTTAGTTGCACAAGCACGAAACACCACATATATATGTTAAGAAGACATAAAAGACTTAGAAAAGAGTGGCTTATGTACTTGCTTATATCTTATATCCCAACCATCCAAATTGGCCAGCTCCTTCATAGCACTCTTCCATCGTAGAAGGATTTGGTGCATGTTACTTAACAAGGTGTACCAAACACCAGTTTATCTAATGGTAAAGATCTATTAGTCTATAGGTACTCCCCACAAGTAATATGCACTGTAAATCTCACTCACACACTATCTCTCTCTATTAGATTCCTACTAGTTCTCACAGAGTCGCTACCGCTTCTTCCATCGTCGACCTCCAACCCCGGCCCCAACGGCCACCAATTCATCTCGTTCTCAGAGCTGGAGCGCCTCAGCCGCATCGGCAATGATAGCGGCGGCACCATCTACAAGATCGTCCATCGCTTGACAAACCGTGTCTTCGCGCTCAAGGTCATCTAAGACCACCATGGGAACTCAATGCGTTGCTAGATCCACTGCGATATCCATATCTAACACCGTCATTCTAGTGCCGTAGGGTGGCAGTGGTGCCAATGAGAAGGGAAGGAGGGGAAGAAGGAGGAGGGAAAAGAGAAATCGATTTGAGGGAGGGGGAAAGAGAGAGTTTTATGATGGACTATGATTATTGGTTGCATCAATGCATCCTTCAATCTAAACTATCAGAGAATAAAATGTATGGCACAACTAGTAAAGAAAGTTGTACCAAAGCCTTCTCCCTGTTCCATCTATCAACTTTGCTTGGATTTTCTATGAAATCATTTGTATGTGAAACAAAGGCATTCTCCTACACCCCGTTATGATTTCGTACATGAGATGGATCCACATCATAGATGACTGGGAAAACCTTTTGTTCCAATTCATTCTTACAGTCAGCTATCATGGCCATTTCATCCAAACACCACTTTGAGTCAGCATAACCTTTTGAGAAGACAACGATAGAAATCCGTGAATCTTTAATTGCTAGTATAAGCTCCGATTAAATGGATCCTCCTTTCTCAAGCCTCTCATCATCTTTGAAGGTAAAAATACTTTTTCTGATGAGATGATTGCAGAGATGATCGACGACAAAACCGTTGCGGGTGTCGTTGCCTCTGAAACTGATAAACACGTCATATTTACAAATCCGCCGAAATGATGGGCTGCTTTGAATATTGTTGGTACCCATAGCAGTTGCAAGAGGAAAGATCTCTATGAACGATATTGAAATTAAGGAAGCAGCATATGAGGAGATGCTTTCCATTCCACTTTGTCACGTTTTCCCCCGTACCTTTTGGCACCACTCATTTCCTTATCTCTTAGATATTATCCTGTCTAAAGAGTACTGTACTTTTTTTGTTTTTTGGGATGTTCATGGTGTAAGCGTTTATTTTATATACAACCTCTCTGGATTAGTGTTTGGAATTGGTCGAACACTTTTACGTGCTTTTACTGAAAGTGCATCGGGAACTTCGTTTTTCCCGTTTGCAATGGGAAACAAACAGCCGGATAAGTGTTGTTGCATATCTCTTCGTAGTGGGCTTGCTAGCCCTCTCCCAAGTGTGGGCTGGCTTTTTCATCTATGTCTGCTTCTGTTTTTTGCGGAATGAAATTCATTCCAAAAGAGAAAAAAAGAATGGTTGTTGTAACGATTGACAGGTTAAGCGATCTTTTTGCCTTTATTTGTTACTGGCAACCAACTTAATTAAATTTAAAATGTATTTTTTGCAAAATAAATTTTGGTTATTCTTTAGTTATGACACTTTTAAAAAAGAGTTTAATTAGTATATATTGACAGTATAATTATCAACCAATAGAAATAAGGAAAAGTGAAAAATTATGGTGGATCCCTTATTATAATAGGTAGTTATTTGTATGAATTGGCACTTTCTACTATTTCTATTGGTTAACAGGGTAAGTGCATATTAATTAAACTCTTTAAAAAAGCACAAATTATATCAGTATCATGTATTTTTAGTTATATTTAAATAATAAATAGTTAAGCCAACTTGATTTATTAATTTAAACTTTTTAAAATGTTTAAATCTTATTTTACTTAATGAAATAATTTTTCATATGTGCAAAAGCATTTTATGTTCTTGAGTTTGCCTATGCTTATCAACATTGCATGTGCTCCATTTTATTTATTACTAGTAGCATTGTCGTGACGGACGACATTATTAAATTGTCATTATAAGTAAATTTAAGATTTTTATATTGTATTATAAATTTAATTTAAATACATTGACAGTGTAATCAGCCAATAGAAATAGTGAAAACTACCAACTCATACAAATAACTACCCATTATAATGAGGGACCTACTATGATTTCTCACTTTTCCCTATTTTTATTAGTTGACAGTGTAAAACTGTTTTACATTGTCAGTGTATTATATTGTACTTATTTTAATTTTAGCTCAGTCAATAATTTTATATATTCATTATATTTAATATTTACCGTCAATTACTTTACGTTTGATGTGTTGATAGAATATATTCTAATTTAATAATTAATTTAAATTGGTTTAATGAATTGAAATATAATTAATATGAATTTCTTATAATCACGTTAGTTAAAAAAAAAAAAAAGGGAAGCTTCAACTTAAATGAAATATAGTTACAGATACATTTTGTATAAAAAAAAAGTTACCAATATATTTAATTTTTCGTGAACATAATTATAAAGTATAGGTCAATCTCTTATTATACATTAGTTATATAAACTTAAAAAATATAATAAAGCGGCGAGTGAGAAACCTGCATAACGTATAAATGTATTTGAGAATGAATAATGCGTAAATAAATTAAACAGTAATGTATAAAAAAGTTTTAATGACAGATGTATTGCCAAGTTGCCAAAACAAGTAAAATAAAATCTTATTCATAAGGTATTTATCAACGAAAATGCTAATAATAATAATAATAATAATAATAATAATAGCAGAATAAAGCATACTAGTGATGTACCCAAAAAAAAAAAAATTGAAAAGAAGCAAATAGTTGTATTTAAAGCGGAGATCTCTTAGTTAAGATAATGCATAATGTTGTCAATGCTACAGCAAGAAAACTTTTCCAACGAAAACTTGGCCCTTCTGTTTGGATCCACACAATCCATGCTGCAAAAGCATAAATAAGAACAAATAAGGATTATTCTTAGGGATGATATTGTAATAATAGTCAAGAAACTTTAATTTCACATCCGAATTTCGCCATTAGTTTAGAATTAATGCACTGGGAGGTATGAATCAGTTCTAAACCTTAGAAAATGTAACACAAACCAATCTTAACATAAAGAATCACGTGTTACAATCGCAAATTACAATCAAAATTCTAAACAGCCAAACAAATAACAATCAGAATTCTACAAACCAAGTAAAAACTAAAAATTTTTTTTGTTGGGTTCAAAAACACTAAATATTATTGATGATGATCTAACCCAATATACAAGTGGGAGATTACAATAAGGTCAATACCTCGAAGTCCACAATTGGGAAATAGGCTCTAGAGCCCAATACAACTTACTATTACAAAGCCTAAGATGCTATCTATGGTAGTAGAGTTAGAATATATTGAAATAAGAATCACAACTCTTACCTAATTTTATACAATCTAATTTAAGAATAAAGATATGCACAAGCAATCTTGCTATGCAGGAATTCTCCAAACTTCTCATATGCCTAATCTCCTATTTTATACCCAAATTGTATCATCTTCGGCCAACAAAAGCTCTACTTTTTTGCTTTTTTTAGCCTTTAAAAGCATGTTCTTTTCCATGATAGCATCTTAGAGCATAGTTGAGAGCCAAAGTCAAAGGCTAAAATGCCTCAACAAATGTGCCATCACCACAAGAACAAAAAACACCCAATCAACAACCATCAGTAGAGGTAGATCTATCACCTAATACAAGCATAATTCTGTGATCTAGTTAAATGTAATTGCCTCTGTGAGAATGTTCATTCATGGTCTAAATGTTGCTGCCATCAAGAAAAATCTATCAGTGGGATATCAATAAAACATCATGCAACAAAGAAGTTAGGGATAATAGGAGGGGAAGAAAAATATGTTAATACAAGTAAAGAAGAAGAACACAGGTAGAAGGGCGGGGGTGGCCGTGGCACTAGGGTTTTATATTCTCAACAATAGTGAACTCAATAGGAAGTCTTTTATTCTAAGGATTAAAAAAAAAAAAAACACTCATAGAAACTTGGAAATTTGAAATTGAAGGGCTTTACCCAAAAGAAGCCCGTTTGGACGACCTAGACCAAACTTAAAAACAAATAAAAAACTAAAAAATTTAAAATTTGAAATTGTAGGGCTTAACTCCATAGGAGCCCTTCTAGAAATTCTCGAAGGCTTGAGCCAAACCCAAGCCTAAGAGGAGGTTTGGAAATAGTTTTCAATGAGCAATAGATGCGTCTTGGTTAGAACAAGGGATAGTAAAAAAACCCTCCTTGTTGCAAGTATTAGGGGAAGGTTTTGTCTCTCGTGAGTAATGAAGATTGAGATTTTAAAAACAGGATTGAGGATCATTACTCCCATACCCATAAGTATCTGATATAAAACTACCATATATATATATATATATGTTATACTACTATTATGTATTTATTTTTATTCTATATATTTTAAGTTGTTGAAATTTAGATTATGAAATTAGATTATAATTTGTGGTTATTTTGCATTCATTTTATATACGTATTTTTATTTTAAGTATTTTAAGTTATTAAAATTTGGATTATCTAATTAGTAATAATTACTATTTGTGTTATTTTAAATATTTTATGATATTAAAATTTTTTTAATTAATTTAATTTTTTCCAAATTTTTAAAAATTTTTAACATTATAATAGTCACAAGCAAGTAATCATACAAATATGGAGAAGAGTGAATATTTATCCACAAGGACGAGACTATGCCCCATCTTATTGACATCTCTAATTAGAACCTCACTAGCTATCTGATTGCCCTAAGCGCAAAGAGACTGGGGAGAGTTAGTCAAGCCATATTTTATATCCCAAAGTTTATGCCCCCATTGTTTTTCATCAATGTGGGACTTTTGTCTGCTTCAATGTTGCTAGTTTGTATGCATTACCAATTTGCTTTAGCCTAGATATGTGGGACTTTGTCAATCTACCACAAATTTGTTTACAACATCTGCCCAAGGGAGGAATAGAGCACTCATTTTGCGCTTCTTGGTAATTTCAACACATTTGTACACTTCCAACGTCTCCATTCCTTCTGTACCACATGACAACCGCCTCGAGCTACTTGCATTACACGTTATATATATCTAACTCTGAAGCATGAATACGCGATAATCGCTAATTGTTAGTGGGGAGATGTGTACTACTTCAATTAGAAACTGTCAAGTCCATTAGCAAGGAAGTTATGATGTACTTTCAAATTAAATTTCCTATGCTTGCACTAGTTCTTATGTAAAGCTTAGTTTGTGCCTGACATTATTGATTCAGCACAAACCCTTGAATCATAAAATAAAACTGCATAAATCAACCAAGAAATTGAACGCTCAATCACATCATCTAATGGATAATCATCATGATAACTTACATTGCTTATTCTCCCAAAGAAATTTCTTTCCTATGCGTCAGTATATTCTCATAGTTCTCCATGAGTTTAATAATATTAACTATCATAGTTAGCTCACTTACTCAACCTTTTACTGAGATATTGCCATAATTTGAATTTGATTCTTGAAATTTTCTGTTGGTTAGTAATCTGCAGTAAATATCTCTATAAGTCTTCAATGAGTTCGGTGATATACCCTACTTTAAAAAATAAAAAATTGACTGCATAAGCTACAGGTGATGATAAATATCAATTTCCAGGTAACTTTACGAGAGCCAAAAATAATGTAAGATTGACTAATCTTCCTCAAATTATGTGGCGCATCAATGTTTCACAACAAAACTTCGTTCTCAATCAACTGCTGATAGAAAGAGATTGACATCAAGCAATATATAGGTTCAGTTAAGGGTCATGTTTCAGCTCCATTAAAAAAAAAATAAAAATTGAGACGATTATCTCCAAATTTCAAAGTAAAAAGTAGAGCTCAAGAATCGTGAGAACTAGCAAGCATTATACACATCCTAAAAGAAAGCATTAACTATGTGGATTCTAGGCTGGAAAAACCACTACAAGACAATTCATGAAATTGACAACCATGTGATGCAATTTTACAAGTAATTAACTCTAAAATGATTCTTTTTTTTTCTTTTTTTTCTTAAGCACATTGACAATAATAAGGTTTGAATCATGGTTATAAAATTCGACCCAGTAATTGACTCGATCAAGGTACCAAGTTACTAGGTCACTGGTTGGATTGATTGAATCGGATATAATTAAATAAATATATAAAAATATATTAGAATTCAAATAAATACAATAAAATGACATAAATAAATCTTATAATGGTCTAATAATTTTTTTGGCAAAGATGATATAAAAATTTTATATGATACTATAATGAAATCATTTAATTCCTTGTTAATATTTTTTTTTATTTTTATCTTCAGCCTTTTTTTGGGTCTGGATCATATGGTGATTTCATTTCAGTGAAAATTAAAATGACAGAAATACAGGCTCAACTAGTAGACACAAGAGAGTAGATAGAGTAATAGACAAAAAACAAACTGCCCATAAGTTTGGGTAACACCTAGACCTAAATCAATGCAAACCACTAGAATCACTCCCCAGAATCTTTACTAGCAAAGATTACAACCCTATTCCAACCAATGACAACTTGGCGCCCAATCCAATAACTCCTTATAGATGAAAATACCCAAAACATTTCAAATATCCTCCTTTCTTCTTGATATTGAAACCGCTGCCCCCTCTCTTTCTCTTCAACCACTTCTCTCTCTTTTTTTCTTTTAACCCTTTCTAGTCCTAGCTTCAACCACTTCTACGCTATTGATTCTACTAGTATAGAGATTGCTCCCCATTGTAGCAAAGAACGAAGAAGGTGACGGTGACAAAGAATGGTGGGGCGGACAAACGATGTGATGGTGATTGCTCCTGGATTCTGCGTTCTATTGCTCTGCCATTATGCACAACTTGGTCAGTTCCATCCAATTGGCCGATCACCGGTTTTCGCAAAAAGCTGCCGAGTAAAAATGGTTCACACCGAATTTGTTGCATGCCCGAACTTTGGAGTCACTCGGACCGGCTAGGAGGTTGGTTTGCAGGTTTACCGGTTCGAGCCAGTTTTGATAACAATGGTTTGAACTTACAACTTCATATAAACTACTCAAATCTCTTATCATTAGATCATTCCTAATAACTTATCCAAAAATGACTCTAAATATGATTATACAATTTTATGAATTTGTAAATATTTTATGGATATTAATTTTAATAGACTATTAATATAAAAGCTTTTATATAATTATTCAATCACATGTTATTTGTGTGACTTTTGACGTGATGATAGTAAAAATCAAATGCCTTTATTGATATGTAATAATATATGATTAGATATTTATTTAAAATTTTTTATGCATGTATCAAATTAAATTCATTTTTATAAAAGACTTGTCATTAATGATTCAAATTAATATAAGCACTTATTCCCCAAATTATCAAGTATCATATAGTTATTGGTTAAACATAAGAAAATAAACTCATTTATATGCTCATCATTTTGAATAAATTTTATAGCATTCTTTGTTGCTGTAAAAATAGACATGCTAAATCAATTATTCTAAAACACAATTTTGTAATTAATTTTCTAATATAAGAATTGCTTGCCTAATAATATTTTTATTGGATATTAATAAGAGATTAATTTTGGTGTACTGACAATATAAAAGAGTTTTATATTATTATTCAATCAGATGTTTCTATTTGTAAAACTTTTAAAATAAAATAGGTGGTTGAGTCAATCACTTTTATTGATATAATAGTATATGATTGGATATCTATATAAAATTATTTTACACTAAGAGTGTATATAAATTAAATCCTATTAATAATATATAGCGATAGATTACTTTCATGAAGTTACCACATGATTGCTATACTATTGCTTGTCATCACAACTAGTGGTTTTGTGCAATTCACATAAATTTATAATTACTTCAAAAATAGTTAAAAACATTTGTAAATGATTAAATGCTCATTAGATTTGCTCTTGAAAGGGAGAAAAATAACTAAGATAATATATATTTGGTTTAAATATATTTTTAACCTCTATAAATATAAGTTATTTTGGTTTTAGATCTTTCAAAAGTTTTGTTTTATTTTTTTCCCTCTTTAATCTATTATTATATTTTTGGTCCTTACTGCTTAGACCTATTTTTAATATTTGTACAGATTAAACACATACTCTAAAATATTTATAAGGACTAAAATTTAGAATAACAAGAACTAAAAACAAAATAAAGAAAAAAAAAAGGAACCAAAACCAAAACAAAAATTTTAAAGGAACTAAAATTAAAATGATATGTATTTATAAGAACTAAAAACATGTTTAAGGCTATAAATTTTAAACTTTTTTCATTTTATAACTTATCAAGTTGAAGATGAAGGAAGACAAGGAACTGGAATGATTTCCTTTACAATATGAAAGATTGCTAAATTTCTGCTATCTTTGTGGAGTTGTTAGGCATGTGATGGATGACTGTGATATAGTGAATGAGGGAATAGATAAAGGAAGGTTAGCATACGAGGACTGGTTGAGGGCAAGAGGTCTTGGTGCAAATACTTGGAATATTTTAGCATCAAGATTTAATAGAGATGAAGGCAATTCTGAAATGGAATTCTTTAGCAAAATGTCTAATGAGCTACTAGACTTGCCAGGACAAGACAAAAAACAAGGAGAAGAATCCAGAAAAGGAAATACCTAGGATACGGCTACAAGTAGCAGGAGAATAGGGGCAGGTTCAAAAGAAATAGGGGTAAGATATCAAGATCCATCAAGAATTCTAGTAAAAAATCTCACTAAAGCAGGTAAGACTCAGAACGGCCAAGAACATGAGATTAGAAATGTTACAGCAAAAGAACCCCTTGGAAATTCTGACAACATCAAAATCCGTCATAGACTAAAGCAAATAAACATCAAAAGGAAATACTCAAATGAAGGACAATAGGCAATTAAGGATATTCAAAGATAGAATACTACTAATGTAAGAATGGAGATCAATTCCCAGAAAGAGGGAGATATCTTGGATGTTCAGGATAGGAATAAAGAGACAACAATTAACAACAAAGGTAACCCTAAGAGCAACTCAAAGCCACCTTTATAAGCTAGAGGAGAGACAAGAGAACCAGTTGTGACAAAAAACACAGGGGGGAAGAAAGATTCCAATGACAAGCAGATGGGAAAAAGCAATAAATGGAAAAACAGAGCTAGAAAAAGCATGATAGAAGAAGAAGAAGACCAAAGCAATATTACAAAGTCAAAAAGAAGCAGGAACCAACAAATGACATGGATATAGATAGGCATATGCCTAGACAAAAGAATGCTAAAATGACTGAATTGTTACAAAAGATCATCAACACAAAAGAGGTGAAATTGCAACCCCAATTCCACTGAGAGCCATGAAAATATTAAGTTGGAATTGTTGTGGTCTCGAGAACCCACAAGCAATTCTGGCCCTTCGCCTAGTAATAAGGCTTCATAAACCTGATGTTATCTTCCTTTGTGAGACAAAATTGAAAAAGCATGAGTTTGAAAGAATAGTCTAGAGATTGCAATTTGGTAATGGATTTGGGCTCAGTAATTTAGATAGAAGAGGAGGGCTAGGCTTATTAAGGAACTGTGATACCAATGTCTCATTCTCAGAATTACGTTGATGTTTGACTATCACATGTTAAGGAGGAACATGAATAGAGATTTATAGAGTTTTATGGGGATCCAAATGTAGCTGAGAAAAGCAGCTTATGGTGGTAAATTAAAGACCTGTAGCAAAACACAAATGATATGCAATGGCTTATGGGAGGAGACTTCAATGAAATTTTATATTCTGAAGAGAAGAGTGGAGGGTAACTTAGATCGCAAAAGCAAATAAATGAGTTTAAAGAGGCAATTAACTTTTGTGGATTTTAAGATTTGGGATTTATAGGGCATTTTTTTACCTGGTCAAATAATAGAAAAGGGAGTCAAAATATCCAATGTAGACTAGATAGATTCCTAGCAAATTCTTCCTAGATCAACTCATGGAATAAGGTAAAAGTAACCCACCTGATTTCCCTTTACTCAGATCATCTTCTAGTTTTGTTAACTACAAAACTTGAGAATGAACAAGCGAAATATCCTAGAAGAGAGAAGCCATTCAAATTTGAGAAAATATGGGAAAGAGAGGAAGAATGTTCTCAGATTGTTAGGAGAGGTTGAAACTATCTTGGAGATATTAGATCATTAGAGGATGCAGCTGATTCTTCGCTAGTTATTACTCGAAAGCTAAAAGTTTGGAACAAATCCACATTGGGAAATGTTAATAATAGAGTTAAAAGAGTAACTAAGGAAATTGAAAATTTAGTGAAGAACATTCCTTAGAAGATAATCTAACAACTTTGAAGCATTGCAAAAGAAAATTGAATGAACTTCTGCAGAGGCAGGAAATCATGTGGAGACAGAGATCTAGAGTAGAATGGCTTAAGGAGGAAGATCTCAATACAACTTTCTTCCTGTAACAACCAAGAAAAAGAAAAAATCATACTGCAAGAATTAAAAAGGAGAATGATTAGTGGACTTGTAGAGCTGAGAATATTGAAGAGGTGGCTAGAGATTACTTTCAAAACATGTTCACTACCTCTTATCCTACTGGTATAGAAGAAGTTCTCCAGGGAGTGGAACCTAAAGTGATAGATGAAATGAATTAGTTCTTAACCCTCCCCTATACTGCCTTAGAGATTAAAGAGGCTCTATGCCAAATGGCTCCCATTAAAGCATAGGGACTTGATGGAATCCCAGCACTGTTTTACTAAAAACATTAGGATTTGGTTGGTGAAGATATCACTAGAGCATGTCTTCAGTTTCTGAATTATGGATGGACTCTTGACTAGGTTAATAAGACCTACATCATGTTAATCCCTAAGGTGAAAGATCCAGAGAACATGACACAGTTTAGGCCTATCTCCCTATGCAATGTCCTATACAAATTATCAAGTAATGTCTTGGCTAAAAATTAAAGGTAATCTTACCCCTCATTATTTGTGAATCTCAGAGTGCTTTTATTAGGAACAGACATATATCAGAGAATGTATTGATTGCATATGAGATCATTCATGCTTTCAGGAATAAGAGGGTTGGTAGAAAGGTATATATGGCTGTTAAACTCGATATGCGTAAAGCATATGATAGAGTAGAATGGCCATACCTGAAGGCCATTATGAGGAAAATTGGAATTGTAGAGGGATGGATAGACCTAGTCATGAGATGCATTACTTCAGTATCTTTTGAAGTGTTGGTGAATGGGTACCCACGAAAAACCTTTTCACCTTAGTAGGGGTTAAGACAAGGGACCCCCTCTCCCGTTATCTCTTTGTGCTATGTGCAGAAGGTTTATCAGCTATGATTAACCAGGCAGAAGATCAAAATGATTTCTCAGGAGTTAGAGTGTCAAGAGCAACCCCCAAAGTGTCTCACTTATTCTTTATTGATGATAGTATAATCTTTTTTAAAGCTACTGAAGAACATTGTGGCAAAATCATGGAGTTATTGGACCTTTATGGGAGAGCTTTGAGACAAAGGGTGAACTATGATAAGTTCTCTATCTTTTTCAGTCCTAATACTTCTAGGAACCTAAAACAAAGTATTTGCCAAATGAGCAGAATCGCTAATGTTACTTATTCAGAGAAGTATCTGGGACTGCCATCTATGGTGGAAAGGTCTAAAAATAATAAATTTCAATCTCTTAAGGATAGGGTATGGAAGAGAATTCAAGGATGAAAAGAGAAGGTCTTGTCCAAAGGAGGTAAGAAGATCTTAATTAAAGCTGTTGTTCAGGCTATCCCTACTTATTCCATGGCATGCTTCAAGATACCTATATCACTATGCAAAGAACTGGAATCTATGATGGCCAAATTCTAGTAGAGGAACCAAACTAATGACAAAAAAAATATACTGGGTCAGCTAGGAGAAATTGTGCTGAGGAAAGGAGGAAGGTGGAATGGGTTTCAAAGACCTTCACACCTTCAATATGGCCATGTTGGCTAAACAGGGTTGGCAGATCATGCATAATCCAGATTTGTTAGTTTCAAGAATTTTGAAAACCAGATATTTTCCTAATGGGTCATTTCTAGAAGCAAAAGAGGGCGCTAACCCTTCTTATACATAGAAAAGTATCTTTGAAGGAAAGAAAGCTCTAAAGAAAGGATTGGTATAAAGGGTGGGAAATGGTTTCAACATGAATATATGGAGGGACCCTTGGCTCCCTACCAATGCCAATTTTAAAATATCTACTCCTAAACTTGAAAATCCTAATGTTACTAAACTCCATCAACTCATTCTAGGTAACTCCCAAGATGGAATGATCATCTCCTATCTACTGTCTTCTCTACTCGAGATAGAGAGGAAATTGCTAAAATTCCACTCTTATCAGATTTGGAAGACTCATGAGCCAAAAGGTTACTACATAGTAAAGAGTGGTTATAAACAAGAATGGAAGTCATCATGCAACAATCAATACAATGGAAATTCAAAAACATCAAGTCTACAATTTTTATCACAATTCAAAAGCATTTAGAAAAGGTTATGGAAATTAAATATTCAACCAAAGATAGAAGTGTTTCTATTGAGAATCCTAACAAATGCTATTCCTACATGTGACAGATTAAGAGAAAAAGGAATCGACATCCAACATGGATGTTACCTCTACTAACATCCATGGGAGTCTATTTGGCATGTCTTGATTGAATGCCCTTTCGCCGAGAGAGTCCAATAGGTAAGTAATATCAAGTTTGCTTCATCATCAATCTCTAACTATACTTCTTGGTTGTTGTCTATGTAGGATTCTTTCATAGCTCCAACAATGACACGTTGGAAAGAGCATCAGCCATTTGGGAAGCAACTTGGAAGAATAAGATAGAAGCTTGGCAAGGAAAGGAAGCAAGAGCTCCAGAAAAGTTAGTGAAGCTTACAATTAAATCTATATGGAGCTTTCAACCAGCTACAAGAAGAGATGAGATCAACTTAGCAGAACTGCAAGCCGCGATAGAAGGGTTGAAATGGGGTTGAAGCTTGCGAAGGAAAGGGGTCTCCAGTTGATCATTCTGGAAGGGGATTCGAGAGAAATGGAATGGACCTCTTATATAATGGTAGATTGGTCCATGAAAATTGCAATTTGGGCATTAGTTTTGATAGATTTAAAGTCCAATATATACCAAAGATTTGTAATTCAATAACTGATGCACTAGTCCACTTAGCAAAATTAGTTGGGACTAGATTGTGAATAGATGAGGTCCCAAGATACATTAGAAATCTTGTAATATTGGATCTTTAATCTCAATATATGAGGTATATTCATTAAAAAAAAACTTATAAAAAAAATACCTCCAAACCTACCTAGCAAACAAAATTAAAAAAAAAAAAACGAAAATAATCAAACAAAATTAAGCCTTCGCGACAACAAACAAACAAACAAAACGAGCCATTACATGAAAGGAACAACAGAAATGACCATATGCACACACATAAATTACCATTAAAATATACCGTGCATTATACAATCAATGCGAGGCGAAAAAAGTTGTGGGGGAAAATAAAAAAACAGGTGTAAAAGTAAAACAAAGTCACGGTTGCAGCCAGAGCAGCGGAGTCGAGTAGAGAAAGAGGAGGACATAAACACAATAACAATATAGTTATCGACGCCGCAATACACGATATCCACAATCCAGGCTTGATCCATCCGTTTCTGCAACGAACACTTGGTATTGCTCTTTCAAAAAGAAACTCAATTCCAATTCACCAACAATCCCGAAATTCCCTCCCTCCTTTACCCTCCTCCTCTCTCTCTCTCTCTCTCTCTCTCTCTCTCCGTAACATACCATCAAATAATTTAAACACACCACACAGTAACGTTTTAAAAAGAGCACAGAGAAGTATAGACCTTTTGAAACGGTGAGGGGTGTGTGGTGTGGTGGTGCAATTGAATTGATATGGCTGCGTATAGAGGTGAGGACGAGTACGATTACCTGTTCAAGCTGGTTCTGATCGGCGATTCGGGTGTGGGCAAGTCCAACCTGCTCTCAAGGTTCACGAGGAACGAGTTCAATTTGGAGTCAAAGTCCACCATAGGGGTTGAGTTCGCCACTAAGAGCTTGAATATTGATGGCAAGGTCGTCAAGGCCCAGATTTGGGACACTGCTGGCCAGGAAAGGTCTCTCTCTCTCTCTCTCTCTCTCTCTCTCTCTCTCTCTCTCTCTCTTCTTTCTTAATTCTTCGTTTTTTTTTTTTTCCCTTTTTTTACTTTTGAACTGTGATTGTTATTGTTGCTTAGAACCCCCTGTTGTTTTGGCATGGTAAAATATGATAATTTCTTTAGTCCTTTATTTTAAATATTATCATCATGAAATTAATTTAGTTTCACCTTGCATCCAAACATATGCCACTATATGCGAAACTTTTGATATTGGGGGTTAAGAGTCAAACAATTTTACTAACGTGCATTACATGATTGAATGATTATGTAAAATTAAATTCTTAAGCCATATTCGAAATACTGAAAATCATATGTTTGGAGTGGTCAGACACGGTTTCAATTGATAAAATGAAAAGTAGTTGGATTGTTATTTTCCGATTTACCATTTGAAATTTTGCTTCATTATAGGATACAATATATTTCCAAAGGCTTATAGTTCTGGTGGTACGGCATCTGTGAACCTCCAAAATTATCTGTAGACTTGACATTGGAGATAAGTTTTTGCAAAATAATGAACAAAAGGCACACAGGTCACAATTCATTGGTCTCTCATGTCAAAACGTGCAAAAAACACCTTGTAGCATCATGCTTTGCATCACATACTTATCTGCAATTGGAAATCTGAGTTACTTTTAAGCAGTCCTTGTCTTATTGGGTCGAAACTTTTTGTTCTGTCTCATACAAAATTTGGGGTTAGGAAAAGGCTGAAATTAAGTAAAGCTAAAGATTGAAGGGTCTAAGGAAATACTCATAAAGGCAACTTGTTTCTACAAAATATCACTATCATTTTATATTGTTGCTTGGTAATGTTGATATCGATTTTGGATGGCTGTTTAAAGCCACAAAGGGATCTATCCTCATCACAACGGTTGCACTTTTTTCGTCTGTTACTGTGTCATGCAATTTCTATAAACTATAACTATAACCACCCTTAACATGTTTGTGAAAGACAAGACAGACAATTTAAAAATGCTTAGTTATCTGCAAATGTGCAACTACTACTAAGGCATTCTGGGAAACAAGCTAAAACTCTCCCTTTCTCAGTGTTGATTTTGTGAGCAATATGCTAGTATTCTAAATCAAAAAATACTTTCTACCAATTTCATTGTATTGATTTCTTCATGGAAATAAGATTTTTGCTAATTGCAAAGCAGCTGATGGTCATTCATGTTTTACTTCAAGCTAGCTGCTATGCCCTTTTGTTAGGACAATGTCGACCAAGAAACATCAACTTTATTCTTAGCTTTGTCACCCTTAAACCATTTGTATGAAATACAGAGATGAAGTAAATTTTTATACTTGCTTTCCTACGATGGACATTCAAAAATTGGCATTGATGGCATCTAAATTGTGTTGATAAGGGTTTCTCTGTCCCATTTGATCTGTCTTGAAATCAATCGGGGCTTTCTTTCTGTACCTTTTTTGACTGCATTGAGCTTTAAAATGATTTTAATATCTCAATCATTTGAAATGACTCTCAAACTATCAGCAAAGTGCTTGTTAATATGTTTAATAGTTCTTAAGAAGTTGTAAAGTGACACTTCTATTAACCTATGTGGTATGATTATTTGCATAGCTGAGACTGGGACTTAAGGAGCTTCTAATTTCATCTCATTTGAAATTTACTTTCTTAACGGCATAGACTGCTATATAATTGTATAGAATAACACGAAATTCCAATTTACGGAAGGATAGAAGTAGGGATGGTGCTGCTCAATCCAGTTGTATTGACTCCCGGTAATTAATTTGAGCTTCCTAATTTGAATTCCCCCTCCTTTACAATCATTGATTATTGCTTACAAAAGAACAAAGAATGAAAGGAAAAAGATAGTTAGCTTGCCATCTGGGTCTGATATTGTGCCACATCTACTCAATGGTAGTCTTTCAAGGAAACATCGTTCAAGCAAAACATGTTCTGCTGAGTTTATTCTAATTTTTCTACTGAGCATACTCTCCAAGGTTGTTGATTAGCGTACATAAGAATTTTTCTAATGGAATGTCTATGATGAAACTGAGTTGGTGCATAAATTTCCAATGCAATGCATATATTAGAAAGCATTAAGTAATACCATTACTTGAATTGCTGTGGTAACTGCTATAGCACTTGAATTGTGTGTTTCTGTAATAGGTACCGTGCCATTACTAGTGCTTACTACCGAGGAGCGGTTGGTGCCTTACTTGTGTATGATGTAACACGCCATTCTACATTTGAGAATGCTTCAAGGTGGTTGAAGGAGTTGAGGGATCACACAGACCCCAACACCGTGGTCATGCTAATTGGAAATAAATCAGACCTTCGACATCTCATTGCTGTCCCAACTGAAGATGGAAAATCTTTTGCAGAGAGGGAGTCTCTCTACTTCATGGAGACTTCTGCTTTAGAAGCAACCAATGTTGAGAATGCTTTCACTGAGATTCTTACCCAAATATACCGCGTCATAAGCAAGAGAGCTGTTGAGGCTGGCGACAATGGCAATGCTTCAGCTGTCCCCTCTAGAGGACAGACAATAAATGTGAAAGAGGATTCTTCAGTTTTGAAGAGATTTGGATGCTGCTCAAACTAAATGCTTCGTCAGTAGCAGGTGGTTTTCAATTTCATAGCCTGTTTCATCTTGTAAATGCTTACACGTGAATCTTGATATCTCATCTTGTAGAATAAGGCTAGTCTTACATATTGACATATTGTTTTGGATATTGTTAACAAGCATCCACACGCGGCATTTATGTTTCGTGAAGCGGTCATTCTAAAAACGTATTTGAAACAAGTTGATCTAGCCAAGTTGGCATAGGTCAAGTTCTATTTGCAGTATTCAAGTATTTACTATGATTCAATTATGGTGCAGCTAGTAACAGTTTGAATGCCATTGTTTTAGAATTACGTTTTGTGACCATACGGGTTCCAATACATGGCGACAAGTTTAGAAGTGAAATTTTCGTACGCAACTTTTCCTATAGTTATATATTATGGAAATCTCATTTGTTATAAGTTGTTCGTCCCCAATTTCAAGGGATACCATATTGATACTAAAAAATCAAGAAATATGTCCAGGAAGCAATTCTTGCGAAGACAGCGTATAATCTTTGTGATTATGCAGTAGAACAAGAATGCATCTTATAAATGGTTTAAATAAACTGAACTTATAAAAATATTTTGTTAAGTGAAACTTGAAAAAACAAAAAAAAAAGACATGTCTAAATTTCAACATTCTTACTAGAGTGAATGAAATTATATTGGGACATGGATAAGAGACTCATATCCTCCTAGACATGTCTGCTAATGTGGTGCATGTGATTGATTCAAATGTATAGAACAACAAAAGGAATGGACGGATCAATTCTACGCAAATGGTAGCGTGCTAATAATTTTTTATTTATCCCTGCACATGTGCTTGATTCCTATAGTTTTGCTAAAATGTTTAGACCATATATATTCCTTTAAGTGTCTATAAATTTACAAAGTAATTTTTCATACACAATTTTTTCTACAGTTATATATTATAGAAATCTCAATTCGTAAGTCCCTCATCCTCAGTTTCAAGGAATAATATACTAATGGTATGTTTAATTTTTCGTTTGCATAACTCCAAGGTATGGTTTGGGCGACCAAATCATGATTTGAGAGCTGCAAACAAAAATTCAAACATACACTAATACTAATAATAAAAAGACAAGTCTAGAAAAATAATTTATGTGAGAATATGATATAACCCCAAACTATTTTTATAACTGAACAAGGATTAGTTTTAAAATTTACTTTATATGTACTGTTAATGTTAAAAATAACTTTATACAAATATCCAATCATATATGACTACATTAATAAAAATCTTATAAATAAAAATATTTAATTAAATAATAATATAAAATTTTTTTATATTATCAATACATCAAAATATACTCTTAGTTTTAGAAATAATTTAAATAAATAAAACTTGACAGGATTTTTTGTAATCTTAACAAAAGAAAGGTGTCTACTCCAGTGGTCATACTTAATGGTAGATTTTGTGAATTTTTTGTGTATTTGCCCGCATCTTCAAAAAAATTACTAATATATTGAGTAAAATTACTAATATTTTTAATAAAATTATGAGTATTTTTAATAAAATTACTAATATTTTAAATAAAATTATTAACATATTATAAAGTTACCAGTACTATTAATTTTGTCCAAAATATAGATAATTTTATTAAAAATACTGATAATTTTATTGAAAACACTGATAACTTTGTTAGAAACATTGATAAATATACAAATGTCCACAAAATCCATCATGTCCACCATAGAATTGGTCAAGAAAAAAATTAAGAGACATGTCTCTAAATCCAACTTCTTTACCAGAATGAAATTTTACTGGTGACATGGATAAGATCCTTATGTGGCATGTCTGCTAATTTGGTGCATGTGGATGATTCAGGTGTACAAAACAAGAAATACAATGGGCGGATCAATTCTACACCAGTGGTAGCCTGCTAAATAATTATTTAATTATTCAAATATACAAAACAAGAAAAAAGAACTCCCATGAATCGTAAGATAATTTATTTCTTTTCTATATCTCAATTTTTTTTTTTTTTCCAAAATAGCGCAGGATTTTCAGGCCGTGAATAATATAATATCACTATGCAAGCAAAGCTAGGCAAAACCGAAAAAGGGTCGCCCAGCATTGTTATCCTGTGATGCCACCGCACTGGATCGTGCTGGCGCTCGGAATATTCCTCCGCCGGAAAACCACCGAGCACTCCGGCAACTCGCCGAGCCCAGCGAACAGCGACTCCTCCTCGTCCTCCTCCCCTGCCATCAGCGCCACGTCATCCACCTCGCCGCAGATCGGGCTCTCCAGGACGCTGCAGGCGGAGGCCACGTCGTCGAACCACCCGAACCCGTGGTGGTGGTGGTTGAGCAGGACCGCCGAGTCGCCGGCGAGATCGAGATCGGGGTGGCTGGCAAAGACCGTCAGATCCTCCGGCTGCAATCCGGCGCCGGACTCGGCCGGGGAGGTGGCGGCGACGGCGACGTCAGTAACGGCGGCCGTTGTGGCGGTAACGGTGGTGGTGGTGGTGGAGGAGGAGGAGGAGGAGTGGGATTTGGTTACGGGGAGGGAGTGGTTGTGTTCGTAGGCGTACGTGACGATGAGCTTCGTAGGGTCCATGCGGCTTCGCTCTACTTGCTTCCTCGCGGGGCACCCCTTTGAGCTGCTGCATCGGTAGTATCCCCTGCAATTTGTACATTCAAATTAATTATAAGTATTAATAATCATTACTAATTGTTTAATTAAAGAAGTTGATTTTAATACATTGTGTGATCATATGTAAAGAAATTGACAAGATGTAATTAGATAATAATATAATTTTTTTTTTATATTGACGATATACCTAAGTTAAATTATTGATTGAATGATATTATTTACGTTTTTGTATTGAAAAAATGTTGATGGAAAATATTACGAAAATGAAGAGTGATGTGGATTGGATGACAATCCAAGACGAGAAAATGGCACTTTCACGCATTGGTTTTTTCGCCATATCTGACGCGCGTGTTTCTCAGACACAACACCTTTGTTTTAGTTCTACTTTCATTTCGTAGAATATTCTTAATGCAAAAAAGGGTCATCTAATTTAATAGTGATTACACACATTTAGATAAAAGTTCACATTTACAAAAATATTGTTTCTCTAAACTTCAATGCATTAGTAATATTTAATAGAGATGGTTGTGGTTTTGTTTCTTCACATAATCTCATGTTTCCTATACAATTATGATTTGCAGACAAAAATATATACAAATTTAACATAAGTTTATTCAGAATTGATGTCTTGCTGGCAAGTATACCCATTTTTAGTCAGTTGCAAAATTATCCTTACTTTTTTTGATAATGCAGTTGACGGAATAATATAGACAATTGTGTGTCAATTAAATTCAATGTTGCATGAAAAACCATTTTTCCAAAGCATTATACATGCAAAGTCACATATATGCTCTCATTCTAGCCACACTCTATAAAGATAAAGTTGTGAAGCTCAAAAAGTACAATTACAAACATGGCTAAACTCTTCCAAGTTGAAATGTTCATGTTCGTGGAAACGAAAACTATTTTTTTAACAAAATGAACTTGTCTACGAAAAACCGAAATATCAAACTTTGACAATGACGGCTTCCGGTTCGACATTTTTATATCCTCTAATTATTATAGCGTGACGGCAACGCGGTTCAGAGCTCGCGTGTGCTTCATCACAACAACCTATGTTCCTAACTACCACCACGACAACCCACATGCGCATTTTAGCATAGCCGCCCACAGCCGGTTTTTCTCGCCGGCGCAGCCGGCAACCGCCACAATCCTTTAACACTCCGCAGCACGCATCCAGTTCCACCTAACACCTTCAATTATCTGATTAACTTCTAAACTTTGTTCCTATTTCAAAACATATTCAGCATTCTTCACTCCTAAGAACCTTTTATCTTGATGGCTTAAATTTAAGCTAACAGATAATTAATTAAGATGAAAATGATAATTAAGAAAGGCAATTAAGGTAAAGGAATGGGTTTTAGAGGAGGCAAAACAATAGTACTACCTTGGGTAAGGGGAACCTTTGATGGGCTTCTGGCCGTACTTCCTCCAGGCCCATGAATCGGACGGTGGATACGTTTCTCCTTTGCTCTTAGATCCATCCACGTCACCGATCGGTATCGCGACCACCCTCTTCTTCATCTCCCTCCTACGTATGGTATCATGAAACATAAAAGCCCCTCAACGGTTAACTTCCCAATTCACCCCCAGAAATTTGAAAAAAAAAATGAAAAATTAAGTAAAGAAGGGTGAAACCTTTTCTTAGGTGATGGTGCTTCAGTTTTTGTGTCATCACCGGAGGAAGGAGAGGCAGGCCCAGCTTCTGAGGTGGGCTCGGGGTCATCTGGGTCAGCCACATATAATGGTTGGGTGTTGAGTCTACGGCGCATGATGGGCTTGGAATTATAAATTATTGTGAATCTTGGTGCTTGGTATATAATTAACTGTTGGTATGTCAATATATTTGAGTTGTTGGTGGTGCTAGAAGTGGTGGTGATTGGGTGAGTGGGGTCGCCGGAAAAAGATGAAGTGGAGGGTGGGCGGAGAAGTGGTGGTGGTGATGAGGGAATTGGGACGAGGGTGAGAGTGAGAGAGAAGAAAGGGCTGGGATTGGTGTTTAATATGAGCCGCCATGGTGACAGATTGGCAGAAGCGTTGTTTATTGTGGACGTGCGAGCAAATACCCAATTAATAAAACATTACATGGCAGGGATTTATTTGATGGGGTTGGGTTCATGATAAACGAAAGTTTTGGACTCATTCATTGGTTGGGATTTGTCATGACGACTCTATGTATGAGTATGTATAATGCATAATATTATATGATTAGCGTTATTGGAATATGTATGTAGTGCTGCAATTTTTGTCATATTTTCACATTGTATATGTTGTGCTTGGTGGCAGGGCATCCACATTGAGAGAACTAAAGTGAGACGCAAATATTATATGTAAAGTGTGTGCTTTTGAATCTCGGTGATTTATGGGCTGGTACACAAAGTTTGTAAGTTTAGCTATCGTCATCTGCTTGCTTAAAAGATTTACGAATAAATATTGGATTGGCTTTTACTCTCTAGTTGATCCAAGAAATCTTTCACATTTTGTTTTCATTTTAATTACACTTTGTTAGAGGATCAAAGTGTGGCAGTTAATATTGTTACTTAGAACTTATTTGTGTGTGGGTGCTTCTCTCTCTCTCTCTCTCTCTCTCTCTCTCTCTCTCTCTCTCTCTCTCTCTATATATATATATATATAAAGAAACACTCTTTTCTTTGAAAAACAAAATATTTAATTAACTTTTAGTAACCACAATTTTAATTTGAATCGTACAAATTATATTTTTGTTGACTTTTTATTGTCCAACATTCAGTCTCATATAATATTGCTAGTTTTATAATTGTGCAGTAAAATTTATCATTAAGTTTTAGTTGTACTCTCTTTTATCACAAATAACACTCAAAACATTGCTCTACTTTGACCCCTAGCTTGTATCCTATTGTTTATGTTTCCCTTGATTTTCTCGTCATTTTGAGTAATGAAATCAAGATATTTAAATATTATAATTTGTGGTATGGTATTATTCCCAATTTTCGTTTCTAAGTTAGAATTTGTGTGTCTCTTGCTAAACTTACATTCAATGTGCTCCATCTTATTTTTATTTATATGAAATTCATGTGTTTTTAAAGCGTGTCTCTATAACTCTAATTTCTTATGTAGTTCTTCTCTTAATTCTCATATTAAGACTATATCATTTACAAAAGGCATGTATCATGGCACTAGATATTGAATATGTTTAGTAAGCACATTCAAGATTAAGGTGCAAATGATAGGAAAGAAAAGGAAGAGAAAAATATATTTTCTCTTCTAGTATTTACTTGAAAAGAAAAATGAGAAAAAAAATATAATTATATTTAAATAACTATATGTTATGCAAGTTATCTTTTATGGAGGGGGAAAAAAGATAATAGGGATAAGATAGTAATTTTATGACATACACATCTCTTTTACCTTTTTCTCTTCATCTAATTGGTGAAAAATCTTAGTATAGGATCCATCACTTCCTGTTTTTTCTCTTTCTTTTTTTCTCCTCCCTCATTTCCTCTTGTGATCCAATCAAGAGAAAAACCCTATATTCTACTCAAGTAGTGTTAGGTAGCCAAAATAAGCTGCTCAAAATATGCTTGCCAAACAATAGACATAGATGGTTAATATTTACTAGAGAAAAAGAGAGAAAACTAAACATAGATGAAGAAAGTTATGAAAGTGGTAATAAATCACCACAGGACAAATCAATTAGCCATTATAAATTATGAAAATTTGCGAGGCTACCAAGCACTTTTCTTTCTATTCATTTTCTTCCCCATCATCTTCTCTCTCTCTCTCTCTCTCTCATCAATCTAAGTGAAGGCTAAAGAAACATGCCAAATATAGAGCACTTAAATTTATAGAAGAAATAAAAACATGTTAATGTAAATTGCTACCTGAGGAGATGTCATTTCACTCCCTTGCGTCAATTTTATCAATTTAAGTACTTTAAGTAAATATTTCATTGTAATTTGCAAAATTTAATTTATTCCATATTTGTGAAAATTATACTTCCACTTGAGAAAAAGAGAGATATTCAAGGAAAAACCTCATATCGTATAAGCTATGGGAATAAATTAGTACTTTTTTTTAAAAAAAGAGAGGTCCAATGCCTGAGACTCCTGCATAATAAAGTCTACTTTTAGGATTTAAATTTATAACTATTGTGTTAAAACTCATTCCTTTAGTAATAGTTTGGTTAATCCCAAAAAAATGCCGGAGTTAAAGGATTTTAATTAAATTGATTACAAGTGTCAATTATTTGACTACACAAAAAATGTAATTAATTTGTATGAGGCTCTCATTATCAAGTATTATACATTAGGATATAAAATTATTCATATATTTCTACCTAATAGCTTAAGTTATAAGAAAAGATGGTTCATGAGATTATATTCACACTATTTAAGAAAAGCCATATTTAGCATGGTGGATTTTAGTAAACTATGTGCTTAACTCTAGTTAATTTTGCAATCAAGCCAAATTAAATAAGGTCAATATTTTTTTCATCAATGCAACAAAAAGAAACTAGGAGAAATGGATTAGAAAAGAATAGGGTTATATCCTCCTTTATTTGGGAGATTAATAAAGTAACAAAATAGAATTTTATTTGAAAGTTATATTACAAATGAAAGAAACGGAATAATTATATTATTTAAAAGTTATGATTTTTTTATTTTCTGTTCCACCCCAAATTTAGAAAATAAAAAAATGAAACTTTTAGAGAAAGAGAGGAATAGACCCCCCTCAATTCATTTCCTTTTCTTTTTATATTCAAATTAAACAAAGAACTTTATTTCCTTTCTTATCATTTCATTTCCATTTCCATTTCCATTTTTCTCATAACCTATCATCCAAATATAGTATAAGAATAAAATAAGCTTTGTTCAATGTTAGCAGTTTAGTCAGTAGCAATTGAGGACATGTATCAAGAGTAACCATGTTAAATATGCACAAATATTTTCTATTTTATTTTTGTCTTTACCCTTTTTCGAACCTCATTAGAGAGTAATATAAGATTCTCACTCAACTAAGCCCCATAGGGTAGAGATTAAGCCTTACCGAAAACAAACTGCCCAGCTGCCGTTGAACTTTTGTCTTGGATAACATGCTTATGTACTCGTCTTATAATTTCATTGAAAACAACGTTATGTTAGTTTTTGAAACAATTACTAAGCTCAGTAAAGAAAATAAAGTATTACTTTATCATAATAAAAAAAGAATTATAATCATATTATGTACGTATGAATAAAGGGAAAAAAAAAAAAGATCGCCCAAACTAAACATAGTTTTTTCCTTTAATTTTAAGTATATCATGAACTTAATTGTTTAATATGTTTAAAACATAATTGTTAAAACCTTATTTTATAAATCAATTTAGAGAGCATTTTTCTATCGACGAAAATATTGTAATCTGTAAATGATAATTATTGCTCCGATTCTGTCGCTTGGGTTTCATTTTCTGTCGGTCTAACCTGTATATAATTAATCATTAAACGGTTGCAATCTTATCTTATAAGTATGCCAGCTGGTCGTTTATGATATCATACCATTATTTTTCTTAGGTACTTAACAATAACGCTGTGATTATGAACGATTATTAAAATGCTAGGTCTGACATGAATACATATATTGGTTTTAGTTACCTTGTGATTGGTATTAAATTAATGATTTGATTAAGCAGGAACTTATTTGTTTTTCTTCCTTGGACGTGGTGGGTGATAGATTAAATAAGAAAACAATTCATTTTAAATTAAATAGCATTGAAATCCACCTAATTCTGTTTGGACTTTGGGCATAGATCGCAATGCAATGGAAAGCTCATAGAAGTTGGAAATGAATTAAAATCATTTTATTAATTTAACAATTACATTGAATTTTCCTTTTCCTTTGCCTTCCATCACATTTGGATAAGGATGACATCGAACAATTTGAAAAAAGTCTCACTATTTTATGGGAATCTAGCCCTCTTCTGCGCAGAAGGAAAAGATACTCTATTTTAATTATATATATTTTGAATTGAATGGAATAAAATAGGAAAGCAGTATCAAGAAACATCTTTTTCAAAAGTTTAAGTCGTTGGGTAGAAATATATGAATGGTTTTATATCTTAATATGCCCCTTCATGCAAGAGTCTCTTTTGGACTTAAAGTGTGGATAATGCACAGATCACTATACTTTATACTGAAATTTAATATTTTATTTTAAGAAATAGGGGCAAATGAGAATTGAATTCTAAATCTCTTGATCATAAAAGTTTAAATACCACATCATGAACCATTTTTTTCAAAAATTTAAGCTATTAGATAAATATATATAAATAGTTTTACATCTTAACAAGCGGTAGGATTTGATTCCCAAACAAAATAATAACATGTTTCTTATAAGTTGATCCGATTTGAAGGGGATTGGGTCCCTTAAATATGAGATATTGGATCGATTATAAATTTCATGTGTATAAAAAAAAAATATCATTGAAATAAGTCTCTATTTAAGTATCTGATCGTATCCTGGGAGATTAATTTGTCATCTATTCGGTGCGGAGATATTATGAGAGACAGTAAAAAAAAATGTTTCTTATAAGCTTTAAATTTTAAGGGCATGCATTAAACTATATCCGTAAAGAAAATGTTCAGAAAAACAATAAATATGTCAAATTTAATTTTAAGACTTGTCTAGCTAGTCCGATAAATCCATCAAAAAGTGTCAACAAAACTAGATTAATTAGAGTACAGAAGTAAAAAAATGCCGCGAAAACAGATTTTTTTTTAAGAGAAAAAAATGCCGGTCATTTCTCTAGGTGAAAACGTACAGAAGGTCTTTAGATTTCTATAAATTAACTAAAGGTAAGGTTGGGGCATGAACTGAATCTACAGAAATTTTATACTCCTGATTATTTTCCCCACATGAATTTTGTTGATGCCTTGGAGGATTGAAGATCACAGACAACGGAACAATCCAAGAGACCCTTCGATATATAATATTCTTCGGTAGATGTGAAGAAATTCGAGAGTGAAATATCGTTGCAAACATGAATGACTTAATTTGGTGTATATTATTGTGGAAGAAATAATATAATGATGGAGTCGGCATTGCAACCTTTGTATCTGTGACTGTAAATCTGTAATATTACAAATTCTGCCCTACCTATATATATATATATATATATATAGGGGCTTAAAGCCCAGAGGAACTAGATCAAAACAATACAAATACAGTTATGCCCAGAGGAAGCTGCTAAGAAATCCAAGTGGGACTTTGTTGAAGAAACTAATCCCAATTGGAAGTCAATGGCCATACTTTACAAAATCATCAGCACACTTATTAGCTTCCTAAAAGTATGATTGATCTCCACAAACCAAATTTTCCCAATCAAATTCCTCACAACATTAATCAAAGAACTATAAACATTGGGCCTCAGGAACACCATACACACACACACACACACACACACACACATGATTTTGTATTCTTGTTATTACAAGGTACCAAGACTCGATCATCCGTCGAGCGTACAATAATACTGTCCTAAAATAAGCCGTCAACAAATCTCTTCAAAAGCAGCCTCAAGAGTTGAAAATTGAAACTTGACATTATAGTTTTTTAATATATTTAATTTAAACCTGATTAACAACAAATTATGAGAGGGAAAGGGAAAGAAGAAAATGCAATTCAAATGTTACACGACCGATATATGTGCCGGCCACCCATGATTCATTTATGATCCGATATATAGTAAGAGAAAGTAAAGGGATAACAAACCACATAATTTCTCTTACAGAGAAGTGAAGCTATCTACCATATACATTATTAAAAAGGAAAAAAGTTTATCAAGTGGCGGCGGGGTTGGCTTTCACGTGCTACAATTCCTTGGATTACGCTGCATCTGTGTTTGCTATTTGGCCATGTGAGAATCATAGATTAATATGTGAAGTAACAAGACGGCAACGTTAATATAAACTGGTAGGGAAAATAAAGTTAGTACATAAACGTTTACAGAATAACATCGTCCTTTTTTTAATATGAATTTTACCCCTTTTTCCTTCAACCAATAAAGAGATATAAAAAAGAGATACTCACAACCGTTGAAAAACTCAATATGTAAGATCTGAACAAATTTTTTATCTGCATAAACTTTTTGGTGGTGAATCGGGGCTTTATCTGTACAAACTAATACTGCTGATAGTGTTTTATTTTAGGGCTTTTTCTTTTTGCAAGTAAAGCTGTCTTTTTATTGTATGATTTTGGTAAAGATACACAGCAACAAACTGTAAGTAATCAACATAAATATATAAAATGATTTCTTACGTTTAGTCCTAATCAAGTCTTGTAAAATGATTTTATATTACCATAAGTTGTTACTTCATTTAAAAAAATGACTTTTCATTTTTTCAAACCATATTTAGTTTAAGGAGACAAATAGTTGTATTATAATTATCAAACTGTAATGGAAGAGTTGATTATAACTTGAATAGTTTATAATCTAAAAACTAATGTCACAGCACGAACGCTTTTTGAAAAATAAAAATAAAAATAAAAACTGTCAACATGTAATGAAATCAGTTGTTGCAGAAAAAAATAAATGGAGCCCTCAGCCATAGGTGATAGGTTGAGCCACCTCAAAAATTGGAGAAGCAGATGCATCGCCTTCGTTCACACACCTCATGCAACTAGTTTAGTTGCCAGGTCAGGCCCATTTCCACCTACAACGTGATTTGTGGGCTTGCATGATCCTTTCTTGTTTCTTTCTAATCAACAAAGAAAACAATTTCCGACCAAAAAGAAAAACCATTGTTTATTATGAGACATATTCTCTTGCTTAGTGTATGTGAGCTTATATATGATGGCAAGTTTTGCTATGCACCGTATTAACTATGATGTGTGGTGTACCGCTTAAAAAATTTTTTGGTGCACCATGGTCCTTTATTGTAAATTGGTCGTTTTGCTGTGCATCCCTTCCTATTTGTGAACAAAACATCAACGCTCCTTGCCATTGCCATTGTGCAGCACCACCAACAGCAGCACAACACCACCAAGGTGCAATTTTTATTCCTTCACTTTGCCTGCTCCATGGTTGTGCAACAGCCATTGCAACCTCTCTTCACTTCCCCGTCAACCTTAGTTTATCGCGTCAGTAGCTGGCGGTGGAAACCACGGTAGGGAGGAGGCCGGAGACGGATGGGTTCTCACCGCCGAAATCGCAGTTCTAACAGCATGGAGGGGGGAGGTGGGAAGCTCCGTGCGGGCGTTGGGTTCTCTGGGAAGTCTTGTTCATCTCATCCATTTATTTTTTTTTCATCTTTTGGGTGAGTAAGTGGGTTAAGTGGTTGTGGTGGAGGAATTCCATTTCTGGCAAGAATATTCCGACGAGATGACAATGTGGTTGTCGTATTGTTGTCAGCAATGAAGTTGGGTAGGAAGTAGTGCTCTCTCGCAATGCATTTAGCCACATTTGTAGAGCGCTTATCCACGCTTGTCGAATGTGGCTAAAAATTGGTGCACCACACACCACAGTTCATATGGTGCATAGCAGTGTGCGCCACAAATGACGGAAACTCTTTATCCTTTGTGTCGGCAATGCTCACACATAAGCGATATTAGTGGCATGACTGAAATCTTAGAGAAGCACGTGAAAAGTGAAAACACATTGAGAGGCCAGAAAATTGCCGATAAAGATTTTGTTGTATGTAAAATTAGGCTATCCATTAAGACAAAAATTATATAAAAGAACCTAACGACCCCTAGAGAACCAACCCCCAAAAAAACACAACAAAAAAAAAGAGTCCATCCATGTATTCTGGCTTTTAGTTTCAATGAATAAATTGTACACTTAAAGTTTAACAAAGGATAATATACTTATTTTAGTTAAAATTCATATTATGAAAAGTTCAATAAATCGATTTACACTATTTCAAAATATAAACGTTAAAATACGTATAACCTGTAAGTCAAAGAAATAAATAATTTTTTCTTTAATTTATATAATATGTTATAGACTCAAATTTAAAAGAGAGTCTAATCCAAAAAGCTAATTTATTAAATAAGAGAACACTAAGACTTAAGTACCATATTTAGAGCATAACTCCTCCATCGGGACTTCTATGTAACATAATATTATGAAAATATTTTCTTTGTAGATCACATTAACAAATAATGGCAACTTCCATACACGAGCTGAGCCAACTTTGTCTTTAGCGACAATAACTAAGTTTGAATAAGCAGTCGAAGAATCCTCATGATATTAAGAATTTAAATTTGAAAAACTCACTTTGAAAATAAGAAAAAATGCATCTTGTGACATATTCTTGAGACTTACTTATCCGTAAAATTAGTGCACTATCTGAGAACAATTTTTGCTTACCCTTTCTAATTATCTCTCAATAAAAGAGCTCAAGTATAATAATTTTGTGTTGAGCAAATATCAGCACTCGCCGACTAAGCTTTAGACGATATATAAAGATCCTACTCAACCTACAAAAGATAAAAGAGACTTCATGCATCATACAACATGACTTAAAGGAAAAAAGAAAAAAAAAAAAACTCTAAAGTGAACTTCTTTTTAGTGTAACAAAGTGTGGAGTGATCCACCTTTAAATAATTTAATTATGATCAAAATGTACTTTATTAATATATTAGATATTTTCTCACTCTCTCACTTCAAAAATACCACTTTAGATGAGCCTTATTCAATATAAATAATCACAATCTTTTTAAATTTTAACCCTTGTCCATCCAACAGTTTCTATGTTCTAGCTCTAGTGAAGAACGGTATAAATAAATTAGTAACATTAGTAATTTCCAAGCTACATTAACCACATAATTATATTAGAAATTCTTATTAGTTTTTTAATTTAATAGCCTAAACTTTTATACAAATTAATTTCAAATAAGTTATTAGACAAAAACTTAAAAATAAAATGATTCTGCATGTATCGCTTACTATAAAAATAATAAGCTGATAGATAGAGATGGCAAAACGAGTTCAACTCGTTGGATTGGCTCGTCAAACTCATAAAAAATGGTGGATTGAGTTGGCATATTTAGTCCACTAAAATTTTTTAGCCTGTCAAACCCGCCTCGCCTAACCCGCAAGTTTTAGAGGGGCGAGACAGGTTGGACTCACGAGCTAGAGGTGTCTTTTTTTTTTTTTTTTTGGATATAGGGGTATTTTTTTAAACAAAAATTTTAGATTTTTGTTATAGATTATATTATTATTATACTTTGTTAATTTGTAGATTTTATGTTATGGACTTTATATTATGAACTTATGGTTAACTATTATTTGTGAAATTTTTATTATTTGTATATCCTAATTAATTTATTATATTTATATTTGAATTAAATTTGGATATAAATTATGTAATTTAATTATTTTATTTTAATTTTATTTAAGTAATTTTTTTTTCAATATATTTTTTTATTTTAAAATTTTTTTAAAATATTTTAACTCATTAAAAATATTAAAATAAATTTATTTATATTATTTATATTTTTTTAAGTGGACCAACCTGCTAATCCACCTTTAAACAAGACAAGTTAGAATGTTGAACATGTTTTCCTAAGTTGGGCCACCCCACCGCATTTTTGGCAGGTCGGGGCGAGTTGGCCCACTTTGTCTCTATTGATAGCATACCATTTAATCTTTAGTTTTTGAAAATTTATTTTATAATTTTAATTATTTTATTGATTAGTTTTTCAAGAAAGTTGTATTCATATATATATATATATATATATATATATATATATATATATATATATGTGTGTGTGTGTGTGTGTGTGTGTGTGTGTGTGTGTGTGTGTGGCGTAAAGCAACCTCAACAAAGTAACATAGTCATACTTATTTAAGTATCCTATTTATATTCTAATATCCACGTGCCATTAATTAAAAATGATAGTGACAAAAGTAAATTATAGTAGGATACAATAGATACGATAGATTATGTACAGATATAATCGCAATTATGGCAGAAACTTTTGTCGATTTGTGCAATTCATATAGCCAACACGTGAACTTTGTGGATGGCGATTCTTACAAACAGGTCTGTTCTTCCAATTTATACTTACCGACTCCTTTTGGACTTGCAGGTGTGGAGCTGGAAAATATGCTACTCGGCTGAATCCAATTACAACCTCTAATCTTTTAAGTAATAAGTCATATATAATATGTTGAACTCGGTAATATATCATACGCATCTCTATAAAGCACGTAACATAATTATGATAAGGAATTGAAAAAAAAAATGTAACTTTAAACTCACCATAATTTTCATACATTTATTACATACATAAAACTAATATCATTATTTTTTTAATATATGAGCAGTTTAAAGATGTGTTTGTTTCAATTTTTTTTTAAGATATATAAATGGTTATTTTTTAACTAATAAATTTTTTTTTCATAAAATTTATTTATTTTAATTTTTATTATTTTTTTGACTAAAAATTAAGATAAATAACTTCTATAAAAATAATTTTTTAATAAAAATACCCTTTTATTAAAAAAAAATTAAAACATACGCTCTCTAATTCTCAACTAATGCGACTGGTATAGCTGGAGCACTGATTGAGTGAACCAATCCGTACAAACGTAACGTACCTGTTAATAAGTAAATAGAATAAAATTTTCTCAAAAAACAAATTATGAGGTTAAAAAAAAAATCCTTATTTTATTCGCATACTCCCCAATAAAATAATAAAATCATATGCTTATGATTAGTGTAAGAATAAAACTAATTAATATTAGATCAAATAATAAATGATTAAATTTTCTCTTCATTTTCTCATTTATATATTTTTTTAATTTCTCTCACCCTAATTTTTAATCAATTATTTCCTTTATATTAAATAAAATTGTAATTAGTAACTTGGTATTATTGAAAAGCAACTACTTTTGTTATAAATTTCTCCCCATTTTTTTTTTATCTTCATTAGTTTTTTCTTTTCATCTCTACGTTTTATTAATAAAAATAATAAGTGTTCAATTATGCCTTTTTTTGGCTATAATAGTAATTTTTGATCGATTAATTTTTTCATATATTCGACCTTTTTGTAAGTGGAAATTATAGAAAATAGAACTCGTCAATTTCTTCACTTAGAAGGAAATAATTAAACATTTTAAAGAAAACTCCACTTGAAAGATGATTTTGTAAACTTTTTCTTTTGTATTAATTAATTTTGAGTTCTCTTTTTAATAGAATTCTATTTTTATGCTCTGTTAGTCCAAAGATATCTAGTCATATATTATCATATTAGTAAAAATATTTAACTTTTATTTCCACAAATTTCAAAAGTCTTATATATAGTAGCATATGATTAGATGATAAGGAGAAAATTTACACTAATAGTATATCAAAATTAATTTCTTTTTTATATACATACATGCGCATGCAAACAGACATACAAAGATAAATTTAGACATGACCTATTATTATGTTCTAAGAACCAAGGAGTATTAGGTCTAATAGAAAAGATTAATTATCTATATGTAGAGAATTACGGTTTAAATTCTAGCTAAAAAAAAGTATTCACATTTACTAAACCATACCTCAAATAAATGGCCTCCAGTGGAGGATACCTAAAAAAATAGAAAAAAAAAACATGTTCTAAGAAATGAAAGCAACAATCAACAAAAGATAAAAAAGAGGATCTTGAAATTAATTGAATGAGTAAGAGTGATACACCTAATAAATCATTGATAGTAAATACTAATTTTTGATCGATTAATTTTATTTTATTTTTTATATTTGGCCATTTGTAAATGGGAATTATGGAAAGTGGGACTCAATTTCTTCACTTAGAAGGAACTAATTAAACACTTTGAAAAGAAAACCCCACTTGAAAAATAATTTTGTAAACTTTGTTGTTCTGAATTGCGTATCAATACAGATTTTCTATTCTATTATTGTGTTAAGCGTTCATTATGTCAAGCTTAAAAGGAACATTTTTATATACTTTATTTTTTTTTTCTAAATTAATGTGAGTAAGCAAGGAAGATATGACAACAACGTTAATAATAATTTTTGTCATGAAAAATAATGTAGAAATTAGCTAACCAGTTATTAGTTATGTATAATATGAATATGCTTTTTGCTAATTTACGTTATATGTATATGGATTCAATTTTCCTTTGTTTTACTCTCTTGCTTAAGTTTATAATATACTATTCTTAAAAATAGTATTGCTTGGACGCGGGTTGCCAGCATATGCAAACTAGAAGGCTTTGAAGGGAATCCAAGGTTGCTTTGGCTTTGTTGCTAAAAGCTGAGATTGGCATTCTATAGTGGAAGGATGTGTACTTATAAGAATTTCGATGCTCAAGTCAGGAAGTGTAAAAGATACAAGAGTTTAGAGGTGTATTATGCATACCTGATTTAAGTGTTTGGTCACTTATTTATAGTAGGCAATGGATGAGAATGAGTAGAAGTGCTCCACCATTCTCGGAAGCAACTTTGGGATTCATCAACGGCTTTATGCACATTGGAGAATCTGGGATATGTGGCCGCATGTGCGGCTGGGCTATTCCTTCTTGCTTGTGGATGGCGCTCGATATTCTCGTCTTCATGCTATGTGGGTGGGTCATCCCCAGTATGGATTCTGTGTTGGGTCTAGGCCCTATACAACATGACTTCCGACTTGAGCCTTGTCAGCCCTAGTGTAAATTGGGCTTAGTAATTGGTTGAGTATGAACTCTAAGATCCTAATCCAGAATAGCGACCCCAACTCGGCTTTGAGGCGATGACCTCGGATGTCAGATGTTCACCCTACGCTTAAATCGATGTTTTTCTAGGGACGCATCCTTTCCTCCTCTAATGCTAGGTCACATCATAAGTCACATCTTTTTATCCCAAGGAGACGCGTTTGTTTTGGTGCCTCATTTCGTGCACCATCATCATTTGAATCGAATTAATTTTTCAATTTTGCCCCTAGTCTGATGGTGTGAAAAGATGTTATATTGCCCCTTGCGACAAGGTATGTGTTTTTCTCTTTAAATACCCCCTTGGCTTGTTCTTCCCTACTTTTACTTCTTATACTCTCTATGTCCAAATTGTGCATGAGAAAGAAGGAAGTTTCTTGTGGGCTAAGGAAATGCTGCTCCCCCTACTATTTTGAGTGATTACTTCCCCAAAGATATGCATCTTCTTCTCTATTTCTTTCCCTATCATGGATTTATAGCTTCTGTCGCATGAGTTTTGGTTAGAATGTGGTTTGGTGGTAGTGGGTTTGGTTTCACACCACTTAGCTTTTTGCTATTTTACATCGTTGGTGGTGGTTTCCACCCCTAACCTTTCGTTTCTTCTTTCTTCTCCTGTAATCTCTGCTTCAGGTGGTGCGGTTCCTAGTTATTTGTGGGGTTGTGTGCCGCCATGTGCTCTTGCCTTTAATGAGTTGACATGGTGGTCGGAGACACCGTAGAATGATCCAAAGCAGTCTTAAGTTCCCATAGACAGCACCAATAGTCGGAGGTTGGCTACCTAAAACTAGAAATTAGAAGGCTCCGAAAGAAACAGGGACTCCAAGGCTACTCTGGCTCTGTTGCCAAAAGTTGAGATTGGCATTCCATGGGAGAAGGGGGTGTACCTGTAAGGACTCTAATACACAAGTCAAGGAGTGCAAGAGACAGGGGAGTTTAAAGGTATATATTATGCATACCTAATTCTAGTGATTGGCCACTTATTTATAATAGGCAATGGATGAGGACGAGTAGAAGTGTTCCACCATTCTCAGAAGCAACTTCGGAATCCATCAACGGCTTTATGCACGTTGAAGAATCCAAGATACACGGCCGCGCATTGTGATTGGGCCATTCCTTCTTGTTTGTGGGTGGCACCCAATATTCCTGAACTCATGCTACGTGGGTGGTTCTTCCCCAGTATAGATTTCAAGTTAGGCCCTGACCCTATATAACATGACTTTCGACTTGGGCCTCGTTGGCCCAAGTATAAATTGGACTCAATAATTGGCTGAGTATGGGCTCCAAAATCTTAATCTGAAATAAGTATAAAGATGAAAACTCAATTATATATTAATTATGAAAAAGTTTAGCCCTACAATTTATTTAGTAATAATTTTTTTAATATATACTAACAATAAAATTCGTGTATTTCAAAAAACAATAAAATTAGGTTGGAAAAATGTAAAAAATTATCCAACGGGCAATATTAGGCACTGAAAGCATTTTTCGGCAGAAAAAAAAAGATAAGATTATTGTTTCACAACCAAGGTAAAATTATCATGAAGAAAGAAACTCCATATCTTAATTTTGTGTTAAGATGCTTAATTTAATTCTAGCAACTGAGTGAATCTTCAACGATAAATAACCGTCACTTTTACTCAAGTCATCAAGTGCATAAAATGTTAATATAAACATTTATCATATTAAATACTATCACTATCTCAATTTCAACATTAAAACTATTTTCAAATACTTCAATTTACCACTTAATTTACATTTTACGAACAAAAAAAATTTATATTAAAAATACTTAACTACAATTATATGTTCAATATAAATTTGCTAATTTCATGATTTGGTCAAAATTCACTCTTATGTATTAATTTTGAGTTTTTTTTTTTCAAAGAAGTAACTAATTTGTGATATTTTTGGCTCTAGGTGCATGTTACGTATCTTTTATTAAAATATTATTTTCTATTCTACAAACCTTTAATTTTATATTTATCTTTAATTTTTTTAAATTGCTATCTGTATTTTTAAATGCAAATATTATCCATGATGTATATTATGATAGAAAAGATTCTATCAATTTATTCATAAAATAAATGAAAATTGGTAAAAATAAAAAATGAAAAATGAATTCATTTAAATATTTATACATTCATAATATATGTACATAAGGAAAAAAAATAAAAAGTTAATTTATTTATTTTATAATATAATATAATATAATATAATTATGAGATTAATTTTAATACACAATGAATATAAAGAGTTTTATATAATTAGTCAATTATATATTACTATATATGTGACTTTTGAAGTATTAATTTCAAGAGCCAAATAGTTTTAAAAATATAATAATACATAATTAAATATAATATAAAAAACTTTTATTTTAATCGCGCATTAAACTTAAATTTTATAATTATTATTTTAAAAAGTATCCGCACAAAGGCATTGGGTTGTTCACTAATTATTCATTAAATTAACATTGAATTTCATTAAGTGGACATTCCACATTGGAATAAAATGGTATATAAATGCATTAGAATAAGGGGTAATCAAGTAATGCCACTCAGCATGTATAGGTGATTCTTGAACCCTTTTTCTCGTTATCCCCAAACCTTTTATTTTCTCCAACCTTCTGATATATTTGGGGAGGATCCAGGCCATTCATTTGTACCAAAGTAATGGCTGCAGAACATGTTCTGGAGTTGTTGGATATCTACTGGTTTGAGACAACAGTTTTAACCAACAAAACCCCTTCACCTCTTTATTCAACAGAGAATGCAACACCCCACACCCATGTGGTGGAACAACTTTCACTAGATTCAAAGCTCCTTGGAGTTCCAACACTTCAAGTGAGGTCTTTAAGTGACCAAAACTTGGCCTCATCATTGGGTGCTTTCTCTGATTCTCCATCACCAAACTCTGTCCTCTCACCACAGAAGCTGAGACCAATTCTCTCTGGGAAGGAAGTGGAAGATTTCTCACTGGAAAGAAGTGCTGGAAGCCATGCAGATGAAGATGAAGAAATTCCCATAAGGAAAAGGCAAAGTCATAGAAGAAGACTCAAGAGAGGGAAAACCACTAGGAGCCTTTCAGACCTTGAGTTCAAGGAGCTAAAAGGGTTTATGGATTTGGGTTTTGTGTTCTCTGAGGAAGACAAGGACTCAAGGTTGGTTTCTTTGATACCAGGCTTGCAAAGGCTTGGAAGAGAGGATGAAGGTGTTGCGAGTGCAGAACAGCAGAAAAAAATTGATGAAACTGTGATTTGCAGGCCTTATTTATCTGAGGCTTGGGGTGTATTAGACCAAAGGAAGGTTGTGAATCCATTGTTGAATTGGAGGGTACCAGCCCTGGACAATGAGATTGACATGAAGGACAATCTTAGGTTCTGGGCTCACACAGTTGCATCCATTGTAAGATAACAATAAACAAGCTCCTTTTTGTTGTTTTCTGTCAATGTCCTAAGTACAATCTTGTTGCTGTTCCTTGGAATTGGAAAGTCCCCAATTGTATATATATTTGAGTTGATTTGATTTCAGCTAGAATCATAGATGTACGTCTACCAAGTTATTTTTTGTGCCCAAGATTTTTTTTTTCCTTGTCTCTTTTTTTGGCCTGGTGCAGTTTTGTCAATTTGTCTGCAAAGCGTAGCAGAGAAAGAAAGGTACTTCTGCTGGAAAGAGAGATAGCCTTGATAATTGTTCTGGCATGGTCCATTTTGTCATGTTGATTGGATCAGAATTTTTCCTCTAAAAGAGTTTTAATTTGTTTGTTGCAAGTGCATTAACATACTCTTTACTGATTTTTATTCAATTATTTGTTTACTCTTTCCATGATAATTGAACATTACAATGCAATTGGCTGAAAATTATGCTGTTAATGGTGTGGTTGACAAAGAGTTTTCTATACCAACCCAAATTACTAAAATAAAGTTGTTTAGTGAATAACAAGAATGGCTGAACCTGAAGTGATAGTGACAAGAAGAGAAGCAGGCCCAACCAGTAATTATTTAGTGGACGCTGCCACTTCTAGCATAGTGTTCTATTAGCAAAAAGTTAAGACCAATGGGAATGGCACTTTAATCAAAGATGAAAAAGAACGAAGGAGCTTGAGATCGCCGACACCACTTTCCATCCACTCATGCGGCTCCGCTCGCAAATGGGGTCTGATCATTGCATCAGGCAAAATACTGAGAGAACATTTTTAAAGAGGTTAAGTTCAAACTTTTTAATGATTATGTTTCTGCATTTTTTTGTATCAAATTGACTTTTGGGTATTTTGGCAAAGGTTCTAAATTGTAAACTAGATTAGCTTTTCAACTTAAGCAATAATTAGGAAGTATTTCTTCTTAAACTTCATATCCTACCAGGACATTTTATATTCTCAATAGTGTAATCTGTTACACAGTTAAAAAAAAAACAATAGTTTAGAATTTTTACATAATAAAGGGTGATTATGTGAAAGAATAACATGGTAAAAGCTACTTAATTACCCAAAAACAAATAAATATGCCGTATTATTCCCAATCTTTTTGGATTTAATATAGCTTATAAAATTAAATTTTTAATAGTACATTCATTCATAAAAAATTTGAAAAATTTTGCTACAATTTTATAGATTATTACCACTTTATTTATACTTAAAACAATCATCCATCAAATAATGATTTAGTTATATTATATAAAATGCCTTTTACATTTTAAAGAAGCTTAATCCCTTTTTTCGTTCTTATGTAATGATATTGCGAAAATAACAAATTAACAATGAATATCAAAGAAGAAAAATGTGGGGAGCTTTTTGGTTAAAAATAAATACTAAAAATATTATTATCTAAATGCAAAATTACGTATAGCAATATTTGATTATTTGAGTTAATAACTTAGTATATTGCACTAATAATCACATTATTTCGATATTTTTTTATTATAAAAATTTTTAACAAGATTTTTTATTTGGAAATCTTCTCAAAAAAAAAAAAAAAAAAGAAAACAAATGAACCATTTCCTTACCATTGTCACCATTTGCCATTACAGTGATGAAAGGAAAGAGAAGTTATTAGATGTTAATTGAGTATGGTGGATTGTGTTGTATATAATAATAAAGCAATATTTTAGATAAAAGTATGAGTTATTGATTAGTCTGTATACTATTTTTGTATACTATTTGAAGTTGAAATGTCACTTTATTATTGGATAAAATATAACCTTACTTAGTGCTTCATGAGTATCCCAATAATTTATCAAAAGGAAAAGCATTCATATATTTGGATGCACATATATCATTTGATATGAAATAAGATTCTCTAAAGTGAAAGTGATTATAAAGTAAAAAAATAAGATATCATATTTTGAGGTATATTTTCGGTTAATGTAATTAAATATGAAATATTAATATCAACATGAAACTTTTTAATTGGGAAAATGTGAAACTGTTTGTTGAGTGTGACAAGAATCTCTGATCAAAGACCTTCCTAATTCCCAGAGGATGCATACCTGCTACGGCCAACTAAACGTATTATTAGAGTATCTCTAATCAAGTTGACATTGAACAATGAACCAAGATGGTTTTAGATTATTCGTTAAACAAGGTATCTTTGAGAAGGTCCATGCATAAAAATCAAACATGAACGTCATTGTTTGAGACCTAAGTATATTCTCTCGAATATCCCTATATATGGTAGAATACTGGCGGCTCTAAGGCTTGCGCAATAGTATTAATCAGTGTCGTTTGATACCACAAAATCAGGTAATTCTACCTTACCTGATAAAATTGAAAATTAATAAATAGATACAATTTTGTTGGTAGAATTTTTGTTAAAATGATGTAGCATTATTTTTAATCTTTGGATGGAAAAATGATGTAGCATTATTTTTAATCTTTGGATGGATAAATGATTTTTACTCTCTCAAATCTTTGACAAACTTTTGATAACAATTCTGAAAAATAATGTTAGATATGTAACATTACTCAATAAAATTCAACCAGAACATAGTTTTCTCAAATGGACTCTAAAAGTGGTTCATGTGCAGTAGAAAAGATTGTCACGGTCTCGCATGATGTTATGTGCTGCTGGTGCAACTTGCATTCCCTGTTTGTCTAATGGAAGCTTAGATTGCAGGATTGAATTTGCGAAGAGAATTGAAGCTAAAACCCATTTGAAATTATTTGTGGACACAAAAAAATGTGTATGTATGCTACGATACTTGTGCAAGGATATTCTGTTACCATGATTCTAGATGACACTAGTTATTTAAAAATTAAAAGATGTGCTTGAATTAATCTGGAAGGATCTGTATCCTTTTGAAATTCTGCTCAAGTCATAGAGATCTATGATGGTGTGAGCCGTGCCCACTGCCCACAATTCACGAGTCTATCACTGTTCTGGTTTTCATTGAATTGTATGCATTCGCCTTTTGACAGAAGAATTATATGCTTTAGTAGTCATTAGCTCATTAATTTTTTCAGAAAGTTTTAAAACCCGTTCGTAATTTAGTTTGTAATAACAGATGATCACTCATTGGTCATATTTGCATAGACAAATCAAGCAGTCAATCACAATTGGTGGAACACACGGGAGGATTTTGGGGAAATTGTTGGTCAATTCTACTTTCCTGCAGACATTGTTTTAGCTTCTGTATATAGTGAAACGAAAATAAGTGCACAGCTGTGCAGGTTGGCTATGCTGAACTTTGCAATTTAAATGGTAACGGTTGACCCGAAAAACAAAAGGGGGAACAGCTGGAATTTATTTATCCAACACTCTTTCTTTAGGCTTACGATTTGTTCTTTTTTTTCGGTCAAACAAAAAAGAGAAATTGATGAAGACATTTGAAATTCATCAATAATTAACCACTAAAAAATTAGTACTAAGAAATCTTTACCTCCATAATGTGCTAACCCAGCTTGAACCAAATTAATCGATCTAGCAGAATTTTAGATATTAGTAGTCCATTAAAAAAGAATGAATAATTAACCACTCAACCGGCCAACCATATTCAAAAATTTGTCAACTTAACCAGATACTTGAGTTGTTAATAGTTGTATTTTTGCCAAAAATTCATTGTTAACTTTCCCACGAATCAACCATCGGCATAAAGCATATTGCAACGTAATTATAAACTAGCCTTCTTTTATTTTCCCTTGTATTACTCTAATTCATCTATGTTTATGAATTCACCTTAATTAGAGTTGCTACATATACAAATTATGGCTAGTTGAGAGAGGAAGACCTCATGAGTTCCACTGACAAGCAACAAATGAATTAATTACAGGGGGCTGAATGCTGCAGAAGTTATAGCGAAAGAACTGGTCAATTGTCCTTGCCAGAGCTTGCCTCTGGAAGTTTGAATGTGGAAGGCTTATCAACACCCCTCCTTGAGTACTCTCTCCATCTTCGCGCCGCAGTGGCAGCTCTTTTCGCTCTTTCCTTAACTTGCTCCTCTGCAAAATGATTACCATTTGAAAGACTAAGTGGGTTAGACAATATAATCCTCGTATTACAGTATTTGCCACAACATATTTACAACATGGGGCCAAATATAATCCTCCATCCATGGAGAGTGTTTGGTTTTTTTCTGAATGTCGTCATTGTCATTCTGTTTTATGTTTTCAAGTTTTTGGGAAATACATGCTGAAAACAAGATTTTGTTGTTTTTATTATTTTCTTTACAAAATCTTGGAATAAGAACAGAATGAAAACAATGTGACATCCTTGTAATTAACAGTGAAAGCATATCAACTCAACGAAAACAGAAAACAAGCCTAACAAGCTCTAGAGTTTAGAAATTACGAATAAAAATCTCCTATAATCAAGAATTACTGAGATGAAGATCTGAAGCAATTCAACACCTAAAACTAAAGGCTGAAACAGAAATATTTGGAGATTATAATTATAATAATTTCTAGTAAATTTAAAGTGCATAACCTTTTCGTACTTTAAAATCCGCCATACCTGAACTTTCATAGTCTTTCGGGTTTCCCCAAAGATTGCCCCAGTATGAATCTGTTTTATCAGCACGTTGCTGCTTCATCATTCTCAATTTTGCTCGCCCCTGCAAGAAATTCATGAGCATTTAATTCTGCTGGAAACCTCAAGTGCATGACAAGTTGCAGACTAAGCAGGTGTGAAATTTCACATGACATAAATGTAAAATTAAAGTTCCTGATCATGAATTTGTTAAGAATTCTGTATTATTCAGCAATTGTTGTGTTATCTTAAAATGCAAAGCCTTTCATTTCTCTTTAAAGAATAGTATGTCATATGTAAAACTTTCTGTTACTTGCGTGGACCAGGATGGATTGGAATGCTTAAATTCTTCATTTATATCAAAGCTAACAAGTCTACGCAGATAATCATTTTCTGAACCATTCATTAGCATTTATGCTTGGAACAAGTAGTTACAGTGACCTGCTAGAAACTGAACCATATCAGCACAATCAAGGACCACTGAATTGAGGACTCGCACATATTTAAGACTACGAAAATTGCATCCAATATCTTTGAACTTTGCAATTTCAAACTGCTTAAGAATCCATCCACTTTCCGGTGATTACCAGGGCAAACAAATGATAATTAAATAATATAGTTCAAAGTCCATCATAGTCCATAACAATAATAATACAGTCCACAGAGAAGAAATAAACACAATCATAAGATCAATTGCATGTATATAAGAGACAGTTCACATATTAAACAAAAAATGAATGTGAATCAGAATATAAGAGTTCTTACCAAGACTTTTGACTGTCTCTTTTCCCATCGGGAACTTGCCTATAAATGGTACATGCATAGCATGTTAGATGAGAACAGCACTTAGTACAAATATGTCGAAACCCTAACTCTCAAACATTGTGATAAAATATTTTCTCTGAAAATATGCGTGAAACTTAAGAGGCAAAAAAAAGTTCTATTTTCTGAAAAATGTTTTCTAAATCAATTTTACAATGACCTTTCGATAATTGCTCAAAAAGAGAGAATGAAGAATGTTATTTTAGGTCTTTTATTGAGATCATAGGTTATGCAGAATATGATAATTGCAACCTTATTTCAACCTAAGAAATCACCATCAGCAATCTACATATTAATCACATGCAGATAAATAGAAAACCTATGAACATTTAAATAATCTAGATGATTCATTATTCTTACCATTCTGAAAACATCAAATGATGCTGATCCCATTCCTGAAAGCATTAGGGCTACCTGCTCATTTCAAGAGACACGGTGCATAAATTGTACACAAAACACTTAACTAGAAGAACTATACTTTATAACCGAGGCCTTACATTGACTCTTTCTATGCGACGCATTTCATCTTCAAGTAATGATAGTTGTGCAGCAGATGTCCAATGAATGCAGTCCACAGGGCTAAAATTCCCCACAAAAATGTTAAATTAATTCCAATAATCTCGATTAGCTTAGTTGCTTCACAAGCAATATCATTGTCATACCAGAGGTTCTAAAACTCAAGTATCTAACAGCAACAATAGCAATTAAATCTGTATGCCAAAGAAGATAACAAAGAAGAAGGCTGATTCCTATATTAATTATGACAGACCTACATGCCAAGGGGACTTCGGTTAACTGACCCATATTTAATGGGTTTTGAATATGTTTTCAGTTAGAAGTTATTTGATGCCTTGCAACTTTGGTCTCAACAATGGCCTCGGAATGCTGAAGTCAAAGGCTTAAAAAATTGTAGATCATGCCATCATGACTAGCCAATGGAAAAGCAAAGAACCGTAACCATGATAGCTGCAGAGGCATGGATTTTTCAGGAGGGTTCTGAACTTGGAATTGTTATCATTATAGTTAACCCTTGGCTGATTTCATACATTTTTATGCAGTTAGCAAAGTGTGAATATCATAAAATGTAACTAGCTTGATTCGTGAAAGTTAATTCATTATTGTGTCTGCAATACAATAAAATAATGAATTACCAATAGGAAGAATTTAATCTTAAATTCATAGTTACATTTATATATGATAAAAAATGGGAAAGCACAATAAATTAGGGCCTCATGAAGGATAATGGCAAATTCAAGACATATCAACTTATGTAACAAGCATCTAACACTTTATGATTCCTTAATATCCTTTAGAAATATTATTTTCACCCTATATAGCATGGAAGCTAAGATCACCATCAGATATACATATGGAATACATACTGGCAGTAAAAGTAAAACTTAAATCTATTCTTAGAAGCAACACCCAGTGACAGTCAGAATTGAAGCAAGTTTAATAACTAGACTTCTATTATAGTTATTTATAATCATAGAAATGACTGATAAATATAGGTTATTAGAGTAATGCACATAGAAATACCAACTGTCAATCGCCTGTTGAATTAATTCAGGGTTCCCGCATTGGCTGTATACTCTGGCTCTTCCAAAGTCTTCCTCAATTGCAAAGACTTCAGGGGCTACATTGGTACAATTTTTGCAGCCTGTTGAAGGATTTGAAGCATAGTTACATGATGTGCTTTGTAATTTCTCATAGAAAAGCTTTCTAGATTGGCGTCTAATATAGACCCTGAAGCATCATCTAAGACTAAAAATTAAAGCATATTATTTTAAGCACTTTGCGCCCAGGAACTCAGATGTCAGTACTTGTCCCTTTTGCATGATTTGACTGAATCCTGGTAGATTCAAAAATTATTTTTCTATAAAAGAAGTGCTACAGAGAGAACCATAATTCTTCTTTATTGAAAAAGAGTTGAAAGATGGAGGCATAAAGTGCTTATGAAATGTGTTCGGCAGTTGGTGCTGACAAGGATATATAATTATAAGGTAAGGTAACATTGTCTGAGTAAGTAAAGCACCTATGCAGCTGAATTCATCAACAAAAGCATGATCCTTTGGGCTAGAATCATCAAGGAAAGGATTGATTGAAGTCAAAGAATATCCATGAATTTCATCATAAATCTTGCGCTGGATGGGATCACTGAGCACCTGCACTGCAATAGTCAATTTACAATAAAAAGCACAGGACAAAACTTCGATAACATTTGCATCAAGCTTAATTGTTGAACCAATGGAACTCACAGCATAAACGTCATTGATGAACATGCAGAAATTTGTGGTCTCGGGATCATTGCCACTCAGATCCGGGTGGCAAGCTTTCATGCAATCATAGTAGGCCTTCTTGATCTGATCTGGTGTTGCATCTGGAAGCTAGTAAAAAGGACCAATCAACTATTAGAAACACTATATATCTTATCATGCATAATTTAGCAAAATCCACACAACTTTACTAAAGGGTGTGCACTGTTGTTTGCCACTACAGAACTATGAGATCATGGATAATGAAGTCTGAAACTTATAACAAAGCAAATATTTTCAAGACTTAGATTCTTTCATTGCACAAAGACTTTTTTCATCAATATTGTTTTCTAAATATTATATTTTCAGCAGAGTTTGATGCATTACCAGACCCAGAACTGCATAATAGTCATCTGCAAGAGTCTCAGTAGGAGAAACTGAGTCCTCAGCAGCAACTCTAACTCTGCCACCGCAGCCTCTTCGCTTGCCACTGTATGTTACAAAGGGACAAGGGCTTGCAGCCTTGGAAAGCATGCGCCATGAGCTCCTTGAACAAAAATTCAGTGAAGGTTTGTGGATTTTGAGAGCCTCAGTATACACTGGAGAAAGTAACTGAGCCATGATTCTAAGGCCAATTCCAGTGAAACGAAGCTTGTTTCAATGTTCAAACAGGATGGTGAAGTTGAACAGAAAAATGACAATTGAGAAAAAGAAAGAAAAATTTGTACGTAATATGGTGATGTTTAATATTTTCATTAGTTCTGGAAAATTGTATATTGGCTAAATTGAGGCAGGAGAAATTTTGGCTAAAAAATTAGAAAGTGAAAATGCTGACATGTCACTCTTACAACCACAAGACATCCTTAGAATGTGTACAATAAATCCAAGAGTGAGAAGAAAAGGCAATTAGTAAAGTCAATAACTCTTTAGTTGAACGGTGGCACTGATCATCTTGTGCACGCATGCCCCTTTTCGTTCTGTTAGCGGAGAAATTATTATATGTTTTTTCAAATATAATTAATGGGTGGATTAGAAAATATATATATTGTCAATTTAAAAATAAACTTAAATAAATATTTAATCGTTACCTTAAATTTCATTAAAAAATTTTGAACCATGTATTAATTATATCCTAAAATCATGCACTAATTTTTGCTGAATTTTCTAGAGTTCGCGTCTATTTTCTTGCTTCAAGCAAAAGATGATCTCCAACCGATATTTGGCAGGAATTGAGGACAAGCAGACAAAAATTATCTTTGAATGAAACTTGCTTCCAAGAAAGAAAGATCATTGTTGAAATAGAAGATAGGAAAAATAACAAAAGACCTTTCCGGTATTTGCGTAATTTCATATTTTGCCCATACATTATAATAGCAATCACTCCGTGATTATAATTTGTGTCGATTTTTGAAAGCTCCATTGATTTATCTTTCAGTTAGTAGCTTGAAAAATGTTCTACTTTATTACCTCCGATTTACAATAATTAATTAATTTAGGTAAAATTTATTTATTCACAATAATTATCATTTATATATATAAATATAATATTTATTATTAAATTTTTAATTTTACTTTATTTCTTTATTGATTGAAAAGATGGCTATTTTTTATTACATAATTAAATTATATTTTTTCACCACATAATAAAATTTAATAAGAGTATTTTAGTAAACCTATATTACAATTATGTATTGATCTTAAGTTTCTTAATTTATGTAAAAATAGTCAAATTAATAATTATTATAAATTAGAGATAGTAAATTTCAGCTATATCTGCTTAAAAATGATAAATATTCTCAAATTAAATGTGGGAACTTTGGAGCTTAATCTTTTTTTTTGTTTTATGCTTAATAGTTTAGGAGTGGATAAATACTGGTATTTCATTAGAGCTAGGGAAGATTCTTCAACCTCTTCAAAATTTTCTATGAGGAATTACATATCACCCTGCCAACAAGACTCTCACATCAATCAACAGAATTTGAATTCACGAGTATGAGCCAAACTTTAATTATCTGCGCCCACCATCCTTGCCCTTGGAGCATAAAATGATCTCAGGAACTGTTTTTTTTTTTATTTGGGTCATATAACTGTGCAAACTCATCATTTTTGTGTTTTTGGTCACAAAAACTCATCATCTTTGAGGCAACAAATAAAATGCTAATGCTGCAGCGACTTGAGCTCGGGTCATGGTCCTGAACCAAATTAGGCCCAGGATCATGCAGTCAGGACATGACTCTCTTGGGCCTTAGCATTTTGCTTCCTGGATTTTGTGTTTGAAGGAGATTGCTTGAAAGCCTGCATGAAAGGCACGAAAAAAAGTAACCCATTGATAGGCCCAGTTTGCTTTAAATATCCACACTGTCTTTTGGATGGAAGATACCCCTAACTTCATATCTGATTTAGTTCTCATGGACACAGTCCCAAATAATGAAATAGATTTATTTTTTTTCCTTTTCTTTTTACTACCATCAGGTTGTATCTAGTGAAAGAAAATAGTCTTTACATATGTCGGATTACAGTGCAAATTCTTGTTCTTCTTAAGAAAGATACCTACATTTAATATCTAACATAGTATTAAATAAGATTGCCTCTATTAAATAATACTTGTAGGAAAGATTACCTACATTTACTTTCTTGTTTTTATTTATGTCGGGTGTGTATATTATTGTCGGATTTAGTTTTTCTTTTACATTTGTCACTTTTTTTTAAGTGTCTTGTTTTGATATCTCAATTTGGTTTTCAACATGATTAATAATGAAATGATATTTTTCCAGCCAAATAATAATAATAATAATAATAATAATAATAATAATAACTAAAGTGCTAGGAGTAGTTATATATTAGGAATAGTTATATATCAACACGAACGACAACACAAATTGTTAGGAGGTACATATTCTAAAGTTATTTTCTTATGCTTAAATATTATTTCTCGTTTTTGTATTTTTGGGGGGTAAGCATAATATGCAAAAGTCACCTCAATTCTTAATACAATTTGGCTTGAAGCCATTTCTTAAGTGGTATATATACGGCTGAGCACGACATATAATGATAATGAGAATGGAATAGGCTTGGGTATGGATCTATGTAACAAATCTGTTGTTAGATTATTCCTTCACGGTTAATCTTTATTGTACTTTTATTGCTTTTTGCTGAGATTAGGAGCAAGGATTCAATCTGTATTTGGCCGCTCAGCCTCTTTGCTACATGTCTGTTGCATAGCCTGGTCTCGTAAGATTCACCGTTATATATATATATATATATATCAAGTCTGCGGCATATATTACAAGGGACCTAAAGGAAGCAAAAGATTGAATCTATGTAACATTAATTAGTACCCGAAGAAGACACTTAGAGGACATAACAAGGATCACTTGTTTTCAGTATTTGATTGGAAATAAGAGTTTACACATACCCATAAGTACAAACACACGCAGTTTATGAACACAACATAGAAGCATAGGCAACCCTTTATTTATTTATATTTTATAGAGAGGCAACATCTTAGATTCATGACCTAGTTCTTAAGCAACTGGATAGGAGGGATGCATAGCGAGTCCGCATAAACCATTCTTGGCATGTATGTCTCGCCTCATCCTCACGTATCCTTTCTCACCCCATTTAGTGCCCCATGAATTTTTCACTAACCAATACTTTGTACCATCATCAGTTGAACCATAACCAACTATTGTAACAGCATGGTCTAGATGAGTTCCACATTTTCCTGTGAAAACCCCACTTGAGTAAAATTGGAAAGCATGTTGTCCCCCTTCAATATAAACCCCTACTGGTTGGTTTGCCACTGCTTTCAGGAGTGCCTTTTCGCTCTTAGCAGGAACTTTCTCATAGCCCTTGATGCGAGCTACCGCGTGAGCTTCCTTCTTAACATTGCAAGTCCTATCAACTCCTTTGTAGGGGTATTTTGCTTCACTTGCAATCCCTCCTTTTTTCACAATAAATTTAAAGGCATCTTCCATATAACCACCATTACATCCTTCACTCTTTCCTTTAACACAATCTACTAGTTCTTGCTCCGAGAGGGACTCTAATCTACCCGTGGTAATTTGGTGGATACCTTCTGTTGCAGCCACAGTTGCAAATGCCCAGCAACTACCTGTTTTGGCAAACAAAGTCAACATGACATTAGCAAATAATTTGCAATAAATTGCAGATCGCATTACGTGAGCCAGCCACAATATTGCAGTTGTAGCCACATCGCAATTGCAATGCAACGAGCCACACTAAAACCGTATTATGGCTACAATAGGCTATAACGGATTCAATTTCAAGTTTCAATCACAAAGAAATTTCACACTACTATAGCTATAATGTATACCATGATGACTACAATATCCACAATTACAGTAACCACAGCTGCAATAGTGTCTGTCGCCACAGCAGTAATTTAAAACCTACAATGAAATTGACTTGAAATAATGAACTTGAAAAACACAATCATGTGGTTGCAATTACAACTTAACACATACCACATGCATGTTGGTTCTTGATTGGAGTAATAGCTCCTCTTTCCCTCCAATCCATGGTAGCAGGAATGTCAGTGACATTTTCATACCTAAACGGTGTTTTTGTTGACATCCCCACTACTCCAAGTGACTTTTGACCATTAAGTGAAGCCTTAAATTCCTCATTGGTTTGGTCTGCAAATTGATTAAGGCTAAGTTTGAAAGTATTGCTCTCATTAGCATTGAATGACTCAATGAACTCCACATTTTCCTTGAATATTTGCAAACGCTTTTCCTTCTCAGCAACATCCTTGTAAGACTTGCCATGTTCTACCATCCATTGCTCGTGTCTCTCGGCTGTGCATGCCTCGAGGTCAAGGAGCATGCGAGACATTACCCGAGAAGTCGACAGAGCAAGAATGAGGAACAAAGCTAAAACATGGTGGTTTTGGCTAAAGGAAGCCATCTCGTAATGCTTCTCAATAGTATAGGTATATGCGTCGAGGTTTGATTAACTGGTATGCAGCAAACGCAATGGCTGCTATTATTTATAGTTGGAAACTTACTGTAATTTTATGGTGACAGACTAAAATTTTTAAAATTTAATTTTAATTTAATGATATTTGTCTATTTAGGATATATTTGGTATAAGAATGAGATAGAAATGAGGGTTAAAATTTCATAGAGTTACACCAGAAGCTACTCTATAAAATTTTACCCCATACTTTTACCTTTATACTAAATACATCCTTAAAAATAAAAAATATATTAAATAAAAATCACAAATTTACCTAATTTTATACTAAATTTCTTTATACTACCATTAAATTGTATATTATTAGTTTAATATTGATTTAATTATCAAAACATTTATCTAAGATGTAAAAATATTTTATTGATATATCAATGCATTATTAAACAATAATATAAAAAATTTACATATAAATAAAACTTATATTCGATAAGATATTTTTTAGTATATATGTAATTTTCAGAATCAATGTTAAAGAATTAAAAATAAAAAAATATTAAATAAAAAATAAGGATTCATTGTTTCAAACATTTAAAAATTACTTAATTATTTTTGCTTGATAATAATTTTTTTACTTATCATATTTTTTAGAACACACTGTATCAAAATTTATTTTGTAATAAGAGAAATTTTTAATTATTATTCATTAAGATATCAAATTATTCATATATATATATATATATATATATATATATATATATATATATATATATATATATATATATATATATATATATCTATCCAACTTTAAGTTTTTGTAAAAGATAGTTAGTAATATTATTATTGTCTACTATACCTGTACATTAATAATGATATGCAGTTGGAGTAACTGACATAGTAGGTCCTTAATGATGCGATGTCAAAATTAAAACTGTCTTACGTATACTCGAGAGTGAATACTCCTTTGTCCAAATTATACATCTTGTTATATGCGCATCTTTACTGTTATTATTATTATTATTATTATTATTATTGAATAAACGGAAAAAGGTCCAACACACAAAACAACTAACTAGTTAAGCGAGGCAAAGTGACAGTCCTAGTTCTTTATTGTTAATCTAATTGTATTAAAATAATAACGAATTAAAAAAGTAAAATAATTAATAGTGAAGATATGCACGTAATTAAATTATGTACAATATACATTTAAGTAGATAACTTTTCTTTTTCTTTTGATAAAATGTAGATAACTCATTCCTTATAATCACTTATAAAATTGTCGAAAAGGTAATTTAAGAATTTTTTCTAGAAGTAGAAGCACTCACTTCTAAGTGGTCACTTTCCACGTGCACCACACCCGACATGAGTAGCTCTAGATTCCGATTAATCAATTCATTGCTTTCAACTCAGTGCTTTTTATTTTTCAAAAAGAAAATCAACTCACTGCTTTCAATTAGGGATGATCATAACCCATCTCAGTTTGATAATAACCCGTTTGATCCGAAGCACATTGGATCGAGTTCACATTTTAAAATTTTGACACAATATATTTTTGGATTGAATTTGAGTTATATTTCAAATTGATTTGGCTCTTGATTCAAAATTACATAATTTTTAGGAAGTTATATTTTTTAACAAAATTATTGATAAATTATGAGAAATTTAAACTTTATTTAATATATTTTCTATAATATAATATTATTTTTATATTAAAATAATTTATTTTAAAATATGCATTATAAAATATTACTTGAATTTTGTTTCTAATTTCTAAAATTTTATAATTTTATTATATATAATGTTTAAATTATATATATTGTCTAAATATCAAATTGATATGGTTTAACTAGTCATTTTTTGGGTCATTATTAAATCGGGCCTGCACTCTAAGAAATGACCCAATCAAAAAATTGGTCTGAATTCAAGTTTAGTTCAACCTGATTTAACCTATCCCTTGAATACCCCTATTTTCAATTTAAGATCCATTTACAGTCAAATTGGTTTCGATTTTATAATTTTATATGCCTTCATGGCCACGTTTTTAGTTGTTTGTTTGTAGTTTTTCTTTTTTTGAGAGGGACTTCATGGTCCCTTTGTATTTCCTATAGTATGTCTTCATATGTTTGTAGTCAAAGTTATTAATCAAGATGTCTATTCTTTGTCGTCTTCAGGTTTCAGGTTGACTAGGGCTTAGCAAGTGCCATAATGAATAATAGTATTTACATATCGTATTTTTGTATGTCCATTAATATAGAAGAGCACATATGTTAATTGTGAAAAATTCACATTAATTAATGAGAAATCGGAAGGGCTTTGATGATAAGTAAAAATACTATCACTTTGATTCTCTACTCATGTCATGAATTCACCATTGATTACTAAATGCATCTCTAGTAGATGTTATTATCATCACTTACAATTGTAATCCTCTCATTACCTATTAACAAACATATCCACTCCCACTTGTTGATGAACATACTCATTGAGTATATACAAATAACACTACTCTACAACAATTCTTTGAATGTGCCAGCCATCTACTAAAACATTAAAGAAGAAACGTTATCCAAAGAAGATATAAGAGAAAAACAAAAGGACAGCTTGAATATTGAAGCCTGCATATTACTTACCAGGAGGGGAAAAAATGACAAGCGTAAAACAGAAGGAAAAAGAGAGGATAGACTTTAAATAAGAAAATCATTCTTATTATTTGACCAGTAGTTATTTTTGCATAAAAAAAATATTTTTTGAACTCCTGAACTATAAATATTATATATACATTATATATTAACGGAACTATATGGAAGAATATACAAGTATCAAAATATGTATATATTAAAATGAGATGAAAGTCATATTATATATAATGTTCTATTGTCATATACAAATATATTAAGTCTTCTACATTTTTGACGCAATTAAAGAGGCAATACCGGCTAAAAAGTTGTAATTCAAGTGGTATTTTTTCTGGTCTCTGTAGTAAGGAGGTTTTGGCTTTGAGTCGAGTTCTATCTTCATTTACCTATCTCTTTTCCCATTCTCCTGTCTTCTCTTGATAATAGAATTATCCGTAGGTTTTTCTGTTTGAAACGCAATAGGCTGCATTATTTGAGATCCGAATCTTGGAATTCTAGAATATTATGACTTGCGTACATAAAAGAAGTATGAATTTGACTAGTGAATGTGTATTTCAGAATGAGAAGTGTGTTTCTACCCACTTTCTAGAGATCACAATAAGATATTATTATGATTTGTAACATAAGTAGGAATTATTAGTGTATAATAACGTGGAATCCAACTCCTCTTTTTTTTTAATGGTCTTATCTATATCTTTGATTGTTTTTTATATGTTTATTCGATATTCAAATGATTAGACATTTCAAAATACACAGATACACAAAATAAAGAAAAAAAATTTAGATGCATGTAAGTAAATATTGTGATTGTTTGACTGGTTGGATAAACATGGGAGGTTTTGTTTTGTTTTGTTTTTGTTTTTTTTTGGGTGCAATTTGGTAGGCAAGTCTTAAACAATATCTCAGATTTTGATATAAAAAAGAAGATGTTCATGGCTTATAATTATTAGCATAAAAAAAAAATAATATTTGTAATTAAAATTTGAACTCATTTTAGATTCATTAAGAGAGAGATAGATACAAATGTGATGTGATGAAAGAGAAAAGATAATAGATTTACCACCTTTGTATCCATCTCTCTCTTAATGAATTTAAAATGAGTCCATATTTCAAGTACAAATATTATTTCTGTGAAAAAAAAAAATATGGAGAAGAGTGTTTGAGAAGTAATAACATTTATTATGTTAGATACATTAAATCATATTATAAAGTGAAATTGACTATTTGTTCAAGTGGTTCTTTTTTTTTTCTTGGTTCTAGAAAGCTTATATGGGAAATAGGAGATATGAGGTTCAAATCCTGACCCAAAGCCAACAAATCCTTTGTTAAATGGGTTAAGAAAGGTGCTATTTGAATTACAGATCATTGATCAAGTGATTCTCCTTTTATTCCCTTTAAATTTGATTTTGAGTTCAAGTTTTATTAAAAAAAAAAAAAAAGGAATACATCTTGTATAGTAATTTGATTGGACTTGTTAATAATGTACAGCGGAATGGAGCACGAAAATTTCCTTTACATGCATGCAAAGTGCAAAGGGTGAATTTTTCATGAACCCTGAGATTCTGATGATAATAATACTCTTTTGAAAAAGAAAAAATTACAAGTCTGCAAAGATTACGTGTTGCAAAGTGATTAAAAAAAATGAATAATCAAGAAGTTTAAAGTTCGAAAAGACGAGTCTGTCAGCTTACAAGTCTGAAAAATCGAATGCTAAAACTTCATCACATGAGGCATCGAAAAGCAAGATATTGAATTCTACTCGTTGATCAAGCTCGAGAGTACTCCATAGCCAAAAATCGATAATCTTTATTTTGCTTAGACTTAGACAATGAGCATGTCAACTTTGTCTGTTAGGAGAATCAACGGGCTCGATCCTACGACATGAATTTCATCCTAGAAAATACTGTTCATCATCAGTATCTATTTTCGTGCTTTTAAGAGAGATGTCATTGTTCCTTTAGTTTACAGACAGAGAGCTCTGAGTTTGAAGGGAAAATAGCTCTATATATTGAGAGAATATCCTCGCCGCAACTCTTTCTTAGTCTGCATAGGATTTCCGAGGAATATGAGTTTTCATGGTTTAAAGAAGCTATGGTGACAAAAACACACTGCTTGTTCTAAATTGAATACATTACGGTGAAAATAAGAGTATACCTGTTATGTAACTTTACAAAGGCTCCGATTTAAGCTTACTCGGTTTCTTTTTATATTTTACCTTGTTTTTTTTTCTAACCTTCTAAATTGATTATTGTTGCACAGTTAAATATTTCCCGTTGAACCATACCAAAGGTTCTCATATAATGGAGTCAATTACTTGAAATATTATGTTACTTCAGAAATATGCGCATGTGTCAATGAAAAAAAGAAATATCCGCATGTAGAATGTGAGATCCATATTAACCCTACAAATAGGAGATAATGTACTCAAGATGTGTTTAATAGACGACGAAAAAAGGGAAAAAAAAAATTTATGGTTGAGCTTTCATCCATAAAAAATTTTTTATTTATAAAAAATTTTGTTTCATTTTTACAGCTCTACCACACATCTTTAGTAAGAATTTTGTTCATATATAGAATATCTTAATTATTTTTTATTCTTTTTTCTTTTCTAGCTTTGGGTGGTAATTTGCTTCAGTACTGTTGATTCTACTTTTTTTTTTTTTTTAATATGAATTCACATCCATCTTGCATCTAACTTAACCTCCCTCACATCCTTGGTTCACATGAATCACAAGCCACAAGTTCTTGCTACGATGAGGAAAGAGCTAGAAGACACTAGTTTTGTCAGGTGTATATGTTAGATAAATGTAATTGGTATATGAAAGATACTCAGGTTAGAATCGTTTATATTGAAGTGACATGCTCTTCATGAGAGAGATTTCTTAAATCTGAATCAACGCTAGAGTTGGAAATAGGTTAAGTTTTGTATGATATTTTGGCTTTAAGATCTGTCATGTGTAGATCATGTGATGATTAAAGATCTTTTGTATACTTCTACCAATATGTCTTTAGTAGAAATCCATATCATTTCATTTTGAACATTGAATACATGGAATGGAAAAACTTTCATTGCCCTCAACACGTATGTTCTATTTTGTTCTGCATATGCCCTGTGTTCTAATATAAAGCCATTTTTCTTGGCTATAACACTCAATCAAAAGGTTATAGAAATTTCAATTTATAAATAGTGAAAATTACTGTTAGCATGATGTAAAATTCGATAAGACAAGTTGTCGGAATAGGGAGGAGTCTAAAGTTGAGAGAAGACCTGCTGTTTATTTTCTATTCAACGTCAATCTAGGCAGCCACCAGTACGTTGATCATGTTTTCAATGATGGAGACTTGAAAAATTGATATTCTAATTTTGACCAAACGACAGCTTGCTTAAACACTTCATGTGCTTTTTGACGGTGACTTTTCCTTTTCACACGATTCTGAATTTTTCTTTTTTCTTTTTTTAAAAAAAAGGAAGAAGGAATCTTCGAAATAGAAAGGTACTCGTTGATCATCTAGATCTCCCTTCATTTTAGATGTATGACAAATTCAACTTTAACAAATAAACTCATCAATTTTAATCTTGAAATAATCTCTTCAACTACCAAAAAATTATCACATAAACTACTCTTGATTTATGGTTAATAATTAAATTCCTTTTTGTTTACTATTCTCACTTTAAAACTTACTCATAAACAAATCGGTCTTATGCAAGAACAAGTAACTGTAAATAAACATGTTCCTCTGAACACAAAGATTGTTTATTGAGAGTTGAGACTTGTCGTATTATTAAAATCAAAAGATCAAGTAGTTACTAAGACATTCTTAATTAACGGGTGAAATTGGTGATTCCTGCCATGCTCCTTGCGACTTCATGCGTGTGATGCTCTTTATGATCTTAATTATTCATCTTAATATCAATGGTTTGGATTATATTTGGAATATAACTACACCACTGATTGGTGGTACATAGTAGAAGCACTAACTCGATATTCTCTATCTGTCTCTCCTTCTCTCCCTCTCAGTCCTCAATTGTCGCCGCTCGCAAGCCCAGCACCACAACGCCTTCAATGCTGTAGCTTTCCAACCACCTCGAGCCCCTCGACTCAGCCTCATCTTCATGGTAGCCTTCCCATTACCACCATAAATGGTTGACATCCCAGCCCAAGTTACTCAGCAATGACTGCTTCGTTATGGTTATGTTTTGCACAGGCAGAAACAATAGTGAACAACGACACTACTACTGAATCATCAAAATCATAGGTCTTTTATCAAAAACAAAAAAAACAAAACAAAAAAACAAAAAAACAAAAAACAAAAAACAAAAATAAAGAGAGCGGTGTGTTTGCGTGATTACCGGAGATGTTGAATACGACAAGTGTTTCAAAGGACTTGCCAATAGGGGAGTAGAAGGGGCAAAGGTTCTTGTTGTGGAAACGGAAGAATGAGAAGGCATTGGCAGCCAGCGTTAGAGTCACCAGAACTCTGACTGGCTCTGTCGCCATCATAGACAATTAGGAATGGAAAAGGCCAAGCGGCTTGCCGACGTCCAAGCTTGTTTTTGGCCTAACCTGGCCTTTTTAACAATTAAGTTAAGCCCAGCCTTTTTGAAATCTAACAATTAAATTGCTTTATAGTGAGATTCAATCCTAGGTCCTCATTAAAACAACACTTACCACTAGACCAAGACAACGAATTTGCCAAAGTATACATATATACATATATACTATATTCATAGCTCAATAATAATGAATCCTATTTAAAAAAAACCAATAAAATGCTAAAACCTTATGCAATGTGATTTACATCATTTCTCATAAGTTTCCCTAAACTGTAGCCGCACCCCATGAGCTAAGACCCTATCTTGTCATCCCTACGTAGTCATTTGCTACCCGAACGTCATCTCATCCATGCACTATCACAACTTCGCCATCCACCGTTTACCCTCATCGACTCCGTCCACGTCGTAGCCGTCTTCCTCTATCGCTGTCATTAGTTGAAGATGCATGTGGTGGATTCACTATTAGAATTAATCAGAATAGCGGCTAATTTAGAGATCGAAAATTTTCAATTGTTAATATAAGGAATTAGTGACCGATTTAGCGACCAATATGAGAAACCAAAAGAATGTTGTTCAAAGGAAAAAATCGGTCACTAAATTTTTTAGTGACCGATTTAGAGACCAATTAGCGAACAAAACTTGTGTTGCCAACATCGGTAACTAAATAAAATTTAATGACCGATTTTGTGAAGGCAATCAAAGACGTATATAAACCAAAATCGATTTCTAAATCAGTCTCTATCTCAATTAGAGACCGATTTAGTGACAGATTTTTAATTATAGAATCTTCCTCTTCCACAAACAAAGAGGTCACTAAATCAGTCTCTAATTTTTCAATTAGAGACTGATATAGGGACCAATTTATGTGTAGCAAGAATTCTTGGTTTATGAAATCGGTCTCTAATTTTTCAATTAGAGACCGATTTAGATGTGACCGATTTTAAATTAAAGAATTGGCCCCTCCGCAAAGAAATCAGTCTCCGATTGAAAGATTAGAAACCGATTTCCTAAATCAAGAATTCCTACTACACATATAAATTGGTCACCAAATCGATCTCTACTTGGAAAATTAGAGACCGATTTAGTGACTAATTTTTCGGTCACTATGTTTTAAAATTTCCCAAAATTTAGCCCATTGTCTGATGCCTCCTCCCCACAAAATCACTTCTTCTTTTCCTTTTGCACTTTTTCATCTTCCCCCCTCTAACCTTTCTCCTTTTCCTCTTGCCACCACAGTCATCCCTTCGCCGCATGCCTCCCATCCATTGCACGCTGTCTAGCCACGTTGGAGTGCAGTCCAGTCATCGCTGCAGCGCTGCATCATCCCCATGCCGTGTTGCAGGGCTGCAATTTCTGGTTACTGCAACAACAAATCTGGAAGCTCCTGCATTGTCTAAGCTCCACTGTCGAAGCTACAGCGCTATGTCCCTCCACTATTCCAAATCTACATAGCCACCATGTGTGCAAGGGAGGCAAGCTGTTGCACCTTCTTGCTCCTTTTAAGGTGAGTTTTCTTCTTATTTTTGTTAAGTTTTATTTGATAAATTGTTGTTCTATTTGTTGTTTGTTATCTAAAGTTGATGTTTTCAAAATTTTTCATCAGATCCACTTGGTTTTTGTGTTTGTTGTGGTAATTTGGTTCTTAATCACAATTTTATTTATCATAGAGGGTTTGTTAACATTATAATGGTGAGAATTGCATAAATTTTGTGGGGAGTGGCTGTGACTTTGTAGGGATAGTGACTAAGTTAAGAAGATATGGTAGATGACATAAAACCAATCTGAACAACCAATGTGTGCTAATAGATGTGTTTTTGTTTGTTTATGTGGCTGATAGTAGAATAGTATCATTGGTTCAAGTTAACTTAAGGAGAATTTTGTTAATGAATCAGTTTTGATTGAAATAGAGCACTCATAAAAGACCAAATGAAAAATAAAAGGGGAAATTTTGCACTTGTTTTATTTGCCATACCATAGTCCTATATTCATGATTCATGAATCATTCCATATCACTATACTATTTTGTGCATTGACATTCATGAATTCAGACTAAAGTAAACAACAAAATCGATCAATATAAGATTCATGAGGGTTAGTTTAAGTAATTTCTTCTTTTTTCATATACATTTTTTTTATGAAAAAAGTGGCATTTAAATTAATCTAGATTACCTATACATAGGAACCAAAATTTTCTTTGGGCCTTTTGAAACATGTATATGATGTATTCACTAAGAGTATGGTTTACTAATGTAGTTTTTAGATTTATTGTGTTAGTTTGGTGTATTATTATTATTGATTTGATTTTTTTTCTCTTATTTATTTTTAGTGATTAGAGAATACGAAACAAGTTATTTAATTGAAGACATTGTCAAAATTGTGAGGAGTTTCTCATGTAAGTTTCTTCATTTTCAATTGGATAGATTTCCTATTTTGGTTTGGTGTGTTGTTATTCTTAGTTTGATTTTATTTCTCTTTTGTGATTCTAGTAAGGGAAGGAAGTGATTAATTTACATAAGGATATTATCAAAATTGTGAAAAGTTTCTCATGTACGTTTATTTCTTTTAATTCTTAAAAGTTGTGAGTTTTGATTTATGTCATATTAAATTTTTTAAAAATATAAAAATGTAGTTGATATTGCATTTCTTTTTATAGCTAGATTCACATTTTAAGTTACTTAAAAAGTTGGTGGTGACCAACTTGTCTTTTAGACTTTGGCCATTTATCTTCATTTTGGTGACCCGCGCACCTTTATAACTTAAGACTGTGCTTTTTTTTTTTTAAAATTATTTCTGTGATATTAAGGAGCCCCTCAAAAATGCACAATACTAAGTGGTACTTCTCCTTGTGTCAAGACAACTTGCTCGATCTGCATTAGCTAGCACATGCCTTCAAAGAGAGATCAGAGTTTGTTGAAAAGAGCAAACCTTGACTTAGGGTGGATTTAAGATGCTGAAGTAAATGATGTAAAGCATCCAAGTGTGAACTCCTAGGCTTGGACATATATTGGCTAAGCTCATTCACTACAAAATAACTAACTGATGCCTAGTTGTAATAGAATGGTTGTTCAAGAATGGTTGTTCAAGACTATAGTAGGACTAATTATTTAGACTAGAGTAGCACTAGTTATTAAGCCTTAAATGGGACTATTTATTGAGACTTAAGTAGAATTAGGTATTATTTAGCTTTTTGTTTTTGTAATTTAATGAATATTACTTATTTTTGTATGATGTTTAATACTTGTTTAGTATTAGGAGTTTATTTGGTTGGACTGATATATAAAATTTATGTCTCTTTACCGGTTAAATTGTCTGAATTTCATGTGCTTAAAACTGGGATTTCAAAAAATGCAAAATTACTCATTTTAACATCATCAGGCATTAGCGACCGATTTAGTAACCGATTTTAAAATTAGCAACCGATTTAGTGACTAATTCTGCATTTAGCGACCAATTTAGTGACCGAAATATAAGTTACGATCAAAATTGGGACTAGCATGACCCAAGAAAACTCATTCATAGATCAGTAACCGATCTAGTGACAAATTTTGTGACTGAAATTAGTTCAGCCACAAATTAGAGGCTGATTCAGTGACCGAAATATTAGTCGCAAAATTAGAAACTGAATTTGTGACTAAAATTTATCAGTTAACAATTAGAGACCGATTTAGAGATCGAAAAATCGGCCTTTAATTTAGTAACCGATTTTTCGGTCACTAACTCTTAACCGGGCTATTAACCGATTTTGGTAACCATGCTCTTAAATCAGTCATTAAATTGATCTCCAATTTTTCAATTGTTAATTTATTTAGCAATCAGCAATTTAGCGACTGAAATTTTGGTCATTAAATCGGTTGCTATTAGGTTTATCAACTGATTTTCTTATTTTCGGTCCCTATTTACTGTTTCTTGTAGTGATTCCTTTAGTTTGAGTCAGAGACTATAGAGTTTGATTCTTGATTTGAGGAGGTGAAGTTGGGGTTTGTATGTTACTGGTTGAAGCAATCTCTTTTCTTGAAGATATTTGATACTTTGCTCCAGTATTGCTCTCAAGGATTGCCCCTCTTTTGTGTGTATTTTTGTTCCAAAATATATTTTATTTTCTAAAATACTCTTTTTCTAGCTTATATTAATTACAGGGATGGTGGGGTTCACATCTTCATTAAATTCAATAGTTTGTTAGTTGTTGACTTGTGTTGCTGGGATTGAATCATTGATTTTAGCTATGTTCTTATAATCATTTATTTGTTGGGAAACTTTTTTTTTTTGGGGGGTTTTATTTGGGAAACTTCCTTTAAGTTATTGCTTATTATCATTTTATTGTTGGAATATGTGATATTTACTGGAATAAAGGCCAATTTAATGTGTGTTTTCTAGGCCCATATATATATATATATCAGCCTTTGGAGACAAGCTTTAGGCTAAGTTAGGCTTCACAAGCAGGCTAAACTAAGCCAAAAATAAGGCCTTGGACAGTTAATCGGCTAGACTCAGGCTTGACCTATTTAGAGTTAAGCCTAGCCTAACCTGGCCTATTTCTACCCTTACAAACAGCACCACCAGTGTCATCTAATTGCAAAGAAAAACTGGTCGGTCCATGTGTCTCACTCCTAACGAACTTTTAATTACTTGAATGAAGTTCGACAAATGGCCAGGCGCCAATGGCAGCTCGGAGTAGGTACTACAACGAATGGTGAGGCAGGAGGAAGCAGTGGATGCACTATACTACCACAGAGCATGGACAATGATGGTTTTGGGTCTAGTTTCATGGAGAGTTGATTTTGGTTGAGGAGAGGGTTAGGCAACCGAAGGACTTGGATTCTATTTGCGGTGAAGAGTGTAAATGTCGTTGTAGTATATGGCGGTAGTGGTGAGGGGGAAGGGGTTGTTTGGTTGTATGGTTGTTAGGCTATGGTTGAAAGGCGAGAATGGGATTATTGAAGTTGGGGTTGCATAGGTAGTCTTTAGAAAGAATGGTTACTAGGTGATCCAACTCTAGCAGTAATTGCTGGTGAAATTATAATTTTAAAAGCCTTTTTGCTAATCCTTCAAAGTTATAAGAACTTTAGTGCATTTTTTTCTTTTTGGTTTTTAAGGCGCTGTTCATTATGCACCTTGCTAACTATGGTGCTTAACGCACCTTGTTGTCTAAAGGCTAAGATTTATTGGTTTTATGATACACCATCTTTAATTATAGCACAATAAGAGTTCTACTCTCCTCCCTGCCAAACCATCCACCCCCAAAACCACCCCTACCTCCATTACCAACCCTTCATGGCTGCCCCCTCGTCTCGCCAGAATATCCTTCCACTTTGCACATCCTCGTTGCAGACGGTTGCAATAGGCGCCGCCTCCATGGAATGGATGAGCTAGAGACAATGACGACATCGTGTGTGATCGTCCAAAGAGGATCACCTCATGACCCTACAAGAAGAGCATCTCCATTGGTTTGTCATCGTCATCAAGGCAATATGGAAGCTTCGAGATCTACTACTCAAAAAGCCACAATGAGGTTCAGACTTGTTGGAGTTTATGGTGATGGTGCCGTTTATGATGTCGACAATGCCGTAGTAGGGGGCAAATGATTTGGCGGAGTGTGGTGTTGTCAAGCTCTCCCAATGATGATGAGGTTGAAGTCATCAATGATTGGTGCACCATGCTTGACGGTGGGGAGCCAAAGTGGGGTAGCAGGGAAGGGTTGCAATGGTGGTGCCAGAGGTTGAGTGCTATTTGCAAAGAAGGTGGCGGTGGAGAGTAGATAGCAAGCATTAGTGGAGTTGGGGTGACTAGGTGAGGGGAAGAAAGAATGAGTAGTTATAGGATGAATATAGTATGATTGGTATATGGGTGCACCATCGATCTTCAACAACGAATCATCCAAGGATGTGGTGCACCATTTTTGAGGTGGTATAGAGTAAAATGCGCCATTTTTAATTACAACCTTTATCCGTATTTTGTACAATATAGCAAATGATATGTAGAAATGACAGATGTCTTATAAATCTGTGATTCAGATCCCAGGCCATTTTAACATGTTATTACATATATTTGAAAGGATCTAGACCAAGATTATTCTAACTTGACGTTTCATGTATCTCATATAGCTTCTCAGCATCTTAATTATATTAATTGAACCCCCAAATGTTTTTGTATAACTTCCGTTCTATTAAAGTATATTATGTAATACTTAAGAAGAATAAATAAGTTAAAATCAAACAAACATGAGCCACAGGAGAGTCGATCTTCCTTTTGCGTGTTACAAGTCCTATTACATCCTGCGGCGGGATAGTGTGCTTCGCTGGTGATTCCATGCTCTACTATGATATCCATCTTCCGTTAAATCACCCCCACAATCCACCAGTTCCTGCTCTGGAAGGAAACTAATTTGCCTGTAGTTATTTCGTAGATCCCCTATGTAGCAGCTACAGTAGCATACGCCCAGGAACTAACTGATTACGAGACATTCACCCAACAAGTTCTCATTATTGTACCAATGGTTCCAAATTTGGTAACGAGCAAGTATTAGAAGCACAAACGCAATCTGAAAAAATTGTTAAAAATTTTTTACAGGAAACAACAAAAATAGTCATTAGATGAAATAAAAACGTATATTCCACGTACCTATCTAAATAATTATCGATAATTATGTCACATTATTCTAACAAAAAAATTTTGACAAAAAAATTTAATTCTATAACATATTTCTTATTTAGATTAACTTATTTTTAATTTAAAATAACTTAAAATTAAAAGTTTTATTAGATTTGTTTGTTCATAAAAAACTATTATGTTCACCAAAATAATCAATTATGACTTAATCTTGGTTTAATATTACTGTAGCTTTTTAAGAGCTATTGAGATCTCTGGACTCTCTAAAAGTTATTCTAAAAAAGTCATAGTAGTATATTTTGGTAAAATAATATAAAAATTACTTTTAAAATATAGAAATCACAAAAGTAATGTTTAATAAAGTTGCTCTTAAAATCTAAAATAAATATAATAGATATAAATATTAAAGAGAATAATTTCTATTTTTACTGTCATTAAAAAAAATAAGATTGTATTTTTTAAAAATTTTAGATAAAACAAGTTGGATCTGAAAAAATACCTCATGAGAGCTCCTGAGAGTACTCTCTATCTTTTAAAAGTTAGGAGTAAAAGCACCTTAACTTTTAAATTTATCAAATAGAAAAAATTGATTTATAATTTTTATTAGCTAAAACACTCTTCAAAAAGCACTATTAAACTAGATTTAATGATTTTTTTCACCACATGCTCCTTGACTCTTGACTGGGGTAACAACTCCTCTCCTCCTCTCATCTACAGTGGTAGACGTAAGATAATGTCTCATGTTTGGTATAAGGTATGTGTCTTATTTATTGGTTTAATAAATAAATGATAAAATAAATGAATAATGGGAAGTTAAAGGCCAGTTGCCTTAGAAAGTAACGTATTTGATGGGAGTTAGTTTATAATGTGGTTACCGTTATCTTCTTCTTGGCCAGTAAATTCTCTTCTACTCCCACCATCACTAATGACTTGAAGGATGAATAACGGAAGACAAAGGAATAGAAATTGAGTTCTTTGTCATCTACTATTATCTATGGGTCAAGGTTAATAACTCTACCTAGAATCATGAATTTCAAGATCATGAATTAAGAACTTTAAAACAATTACAACTTATATGTAGTATCAAAGCATTATTGTGAAATTTGTGACTCTTCATGAATGATGATTGTTTTACCAATTTATATGAACCTTAAATTATGAAATAGAGAATATTTGGTATGAACCCTAGTTATAAAATTAGGACTTTTCAATCACGGTATTTTCGCTGACGTTTAATTGTGATGAATCGTTGATCGTAATTTTATGAATAAACCATGTGAACCAGCGTAGGCATTGATGTCATATGATTACGAAAGTTTTACGATGTGCTACATTACTTTTCTTCTCACAGACTTGCTTTTATATTAAATTGTAATCTTTTGAAATTGATGAATGAAGAATAACGTGAATCATGATTTGGGATGAGGCTATTTTGTCTTATATACTTTTGCTAATCAAGGATGGGAAGAATAGTGCACTTTGTTGAAAAAAAACATGCAATTTTGTCTTATATATCTTGTCATGTTTTTTTGAAATTGCCTTTCTGATTCGCAGCCCCCAGCTTGGTCATAGTGTCCGCACTAGAGTTTGCTTCACGAAGAGAAGAGTATGAGTAATTTTCCCTATCCATCGTCTTCTGAGAATTGCTGAAATATCTTTTGAGGTTGGTTTAAGCAAACCATTATTTATTCAAGTTATGGCATTAAAAAACTTAAACTGCGTTATGGAAACCCAACCAGCCCTCTAAATCGAAAAGGATAAGAATCAACGGTTTATTGAGAATTAAACTATGGCTTAGATACAATAAACTAAATGCATGTATTAAACTAAACTTTGCCTATTCTTATTTTTCATATTATTGTTTTATTAAAAAAACATTAATCATTTACCCCTAAAAAATTTAATTCTTTTTTTTTTTGACGGGTAGAAAAAATTAATCATTCAACTACAACACAGTAATTAAGAACATTTATGGCAAAACATAGTAATCATTATTATTATGACATTCATAAGTATAGAAGCTAATTTAAGAATATAAGATGCATTTTGTTTCATTTTTTCATAAAAAATAATTTTTAACAAAAAAATTATTTTAAATAAAAGTTATTTATTTCAGTTCCAAACTAAAAATTTAGAGAAATATATTTTTTATTTTTTAAGTTAAAGCTGAGATAAGTAATTTTTATTAAAAATAATTTATTTAATTAAAAAGGTTACTCTTTTATTGAAAAATAAAACAAATGCACTCATAACAAAAATATTAGTTGGCATTAGGGATATCAATGGGGTGGGGTGGGGTGGGGTGGGGTGGGGCGGGGCGAGCGTGGGGCATAGCCCTCGTCTCCTGCCTCATATCCGAATTGGTACTTATTTTTTACTTTTATGTAGGTTTATGGGTATTTGTAGATATTTATAGATACTCGTTAAAATGTTAAAAATTCAAAAAAATTTAAATTAAATATAAAAATTTTTATATCATAAAATACTTAAAATAAGTATAAATAATAATCTAATTTCACAATTCAAATTCCAACAACTTAATATATTTAAAATAAAAATAAGCACATAAAATAAATATAAAATAAATAATAATCTAACTCCACAATATAAATTTTAACAATTTAAAATACTTAAAATGAAAATAAACACATAATAATAATCTAACTATTAATCTAACATATAATAAGTATAAATAAATATAATTTCTAAATTTAAATCTTAATCTAATCAATTTAAATAATAATAATATTAACTTGACTAAATTAATAATTTAAAAATAAAATAATAATTTTATATCATATATTCATAAATATAAGGATAATAATTTCTATTATTATTTTATTTAATATACAAATATTTAAAATTATCATTCTCATTATAAATAAGGTAAAATCTTCCTCCTATACTTGTTTGATTGCGAGTATTACGGATAGATATCATAGGGGTGGATTTTTTTCTACATCCCCGACCTCTAAATTTGCATTTGGTTCAAGTTGCGAGAGGATCGCCCACTTTCCCATGTGTGGCTAATTCAGTAATTTTAGACTCAACAAAGCCACCCTTTTCGAACGGATTCTCTTTTTTTATTGGTCAGATTCGAAACGATTGTCCCATCTGTAAATTGCCAAAGGCGCGAGCAGGTGGCACAATTCTTTTTCTTTTGTCGGAACTGAATATCATCGAACAAGAAAAGAGCCCACCCGAAGGCGGGCAAGATACAAAGCACACAAATCAGGCCCGCAAGCTGCGACAAGTAAAGGTCTATCCCCTCAACGAAAACAGAAATTGAGGTAGCCCATAGAAATTTCTCACAAGCAGGCTTTCTTACATACATGAAAATAAAATAAACAAGAGTCAAGGTCTATCCCCTACTTTATCACATGCAGACTTTCAAGATTAATTTATGAAAATTTTCATTCCATTTTTCTCCCTATATCAAATATATCTTAAGGGTTATGTTAATCTATAACACTAATCGAAAGGCAAATCTCCGGTTAAAGAGAGAGCTGCTCCCTCGTGAGCAACTCGGTTAGTTTCTCTCTTGGTTTACATGTCGAATTTCCATTCAATTTTTTGTTAAGAGAAATGCTAATATTTAATGCCCAATAGTACATTAAATAGGATTGCCTTCACTAATACTCGGAGGAAACCCAAACAAAATGTTTTTTTCTTTTTTACCAACATTTTAAACATCATTGTAGGGAAATTATTTTGATTTATAGCATAAATAATGGTATGTGTACATTATATTATTGGATTTAATTTTTCTCTTACTTTTATCTCTTTCTTTAAGTATCCTCTTTTAATATCTTCATTTGATATTCAACATGTATGGCTGTGTTTGGTTATATTTTTGGAGGGTCCAGAAGGCTTTTTATTAGAATAAAAATAAAAATATACAGTAACTAATATATTTGAATATGTAAAGACTTTTTTTTAAAAGGTTTTTTGAAATTTTAAAAGATTTTTTGAGATAAGTATTCTTGAGGTTATTTTTTATTCTAGAAAAAGGTCTTCTGAAAAGGAATCTTACTGTTACTCTCATAACAACAGTTAAAAATAATTTTACTTTATCCTATCTAAACAAAAATTATTCTCCTAAACTTATTTTTGATATATTCAAACCAAACAAAAATTATTCTTTTAAAAATAATTCCTCTAGAAGACTTGCTTTTAAAAGATCTTATCCCAAAAATTAAACCAAACACATCCATAATAATAATAATAGTAGTAAGTAAGGTGCTAGTAGTTGTTATATATCAACATAAATGACAAAAAAAAAAAATTGTTAGGAGGTACATCTTCTAAAGTTCACATGATTTTCGTATGATATTATTTCTTGTAGTTCTTTGGTAAGCATATATTTAACCTCAATTCTTAATACAATTTGGCTTGAAGTCATCTTAAATGGTATCTGGCTAGAGCACAACTTATAATGATAACGAGAGTGGAATAAGCTTGGTTATATATGGATCTATATAACAAATCTGTTCTACATTAATCCTTTATTTTGTCATCGGAAACTTGAAACAGGACCACCAGAAATGATTATTGGATAGAGTGCATCTATATTGATCGACATCTATAAATTGTAGTTTAAATAAGTATGAATTTCAATTATATAAGCAAATATAATATTAGATAAAAATGCAGTTATATGGTTAGTGAAGGTAAAATATTTTTCATATTTATATAATTAAAATTTACATTTGATTGAACTATGTTTTACAAATATCCATCAGTATGTCCAAATGAGAACGTAGAAATGCTAGTAATTATAGGCCATGCATATATCAAAACTACATTACCTATATCTCTAGCTGTTCACTTATCCTCTAACTCATGATGACATTAGTTCATGGTTAAACTTCAAAATGTTACTTCGGGCCAGCACTGCCTGAGGCAGTCCTGGTTATTACCTCCTAGAAGCAAGGATTTTAATCTTTAGGTGTGTTTGGTTAAAGGGAAAAAAATTTTATGGATGAGTTTTATATACCCTTATTGTACTTTTATTGCTTTTTGGTGAGAGTAGGAATCTGTATTTGGCCCCTCACTCTCTTTTGCTAGATGTCATTTTGCTTAGCCGGGTCTTATAAGATTCACCTTTGTATATATACCAAGTCTGTGGCATATATTACGAGGGTCCAAAGGAAACAAGGCGCTGAATCTATGTAACATTAATTAGAACCCGAAGAAAACAGTTAGAGGATAACAACGATAACTTTCATTATTTGATTGAAAATAAGAGTTTACACACCCATAAGTACGAACACAAGCAACTTAAGAACGCAACCTACATGCATATATAGGTAACCCTTTGTTTATTTATAGTAAGGCAACATCTTAGATTCATGAACGAGTGCTTAAGCAACTGGATAGGAGGGATGCATAGCAAGTCCGCATAAACCTTTCTTGGCATGTATGTCACGCTTCATCCTCACGTACCCTTTCTCACCCCATTTAGTGCTCCATGAATTTTTCACTAACCAATACTTTGTACCATCATCAGTTGAACCATAACCAACTATTGTAACAGCATGGTCTAGACGAGTTCCACATTTTCCTGTGAAAACCCCACTTGAGTAAAATTGGAAAGCACGTTGTCCCCCTTCAATAGGAACCCCTACTGGTTGGTTTGCCACTGCTTTCAGGAGTGCCTTTTCGCTCTTAGCAGGAACTTTCTCATAGCCCTTGATACGAGCTACAGTGTGAGCTTCCTTCTTAACATTGCAAGTCCTATCAACTCCTTTGTAGGGGTATTTCGCTTCACTTGCAATCCCTCCTTTTTTCACAATAAATTTAAAGGCATCTTCCATGTAACCACCATTACATCCTTCACTCTTACCTTTAACACAATCTACTAGTTCTTGCTCCGAGAGGGACTCTAATCTGCCTGTAGTAATTTGGTGGATACCTTCTGTTGCAGCCACAGTTGCAAATGCCCAGCAACTACCTGTTTTGGCAAACAAAATCAAGATGACATTAGCAAATAATTTGTCATATGAAATAACAATGAAATTGAGTTGAAATAATGAACTTGAAAAACACAATCATGTTGTTACAATTACAACAAAACGTACCACATGAATGTTGGTTCTTGATGGGAGTAACAGCTCCTTTTTCCCTCCAGTCCATGGTAGCAGGAATGTCAGTGACATTTTCATACCTAAAGGGTGTTTTTGTTACTATCCCCACTAACCCAAGTGGCCCCTTGTTACCATTAAGTGAAGCCTTAAATTCTTCATTGGTTTGGTCTGCAAATTGATTAATGCTAAGTTTGAAAGTATTGTTCTCATTAGCATTGAATGACTCAATGAACTCCACATTTTCCTTGAATATTTGGAAACGTTTTCCCTTCTCAGCAGCATCCTTGTAAGACTTGCCATGTTCTACCATCCATTGCTCGTGTCTCTCGGATGAGCATGCCTCAAGGTCAAGGAGCCTGCGAGACATTACCCGAGAAGTCCACAGTGCAAGAATGAGGAACAAGGCTAAGACATAATGGTTGTGGCTATAGGAAGCCATCTCTTAGTGCTTGTTAATAGTGTAAGTATGATGAGGGTTTGACTATGATACACTGAGCAAGGAAAACTTGTGTGCAGCAAACGCAACGGCTGCTACGATTTATAGTTGGAACTAACTGTAATTTTATGGTGAGACTAAAATTTTTAAAATTTCCTTTTAATTAAATAAATTAAATAAAAAATCACGAATTTGCCTAATTTTATATTAAATTTCTTTATACTGTCATTAAATTTTATATTGTAATTTATTGGTTTAATTATCAAAACAGTTGTCTAGGATGTAAAAATATTTCATTCATATATTAATACATTATTAAAATATAATGTAACAGTTTTAAGAATTTTTCCTAAAAGTGGAACCACTCACTTCTAAGTAGTCACTATCCACACGTGAGTAGTTCTGCAGTCCGATTAATCAACACGTAATTGCTTTCAATTTAAGATCCATGTCCAGCCAAATTGGTTTCGATTACTTGCCTTCATGGTCCCCTTTTTAGTTTTTTGTTTGTAGCTTTTCTCTTCTGAGAGGGACTCCATGGTCCGTTTTTGTATAGAATATCTTGGTATGTAGTCAAAGTTATTAATCAAGTTGTTTATTCTTTATCGTCTCCAGAATAACTAGGGCTTACCAGTTACCACAATTTGGATGTGGCAGCCATATACTAAAACATTAAAGAAGAAATGCTATAAGAAAAAAAAGATATTAGAGAAAAACAAAAGGATGGCTTGAACGAAGCCTGCGTATTACTTAGCAGGAGAGTGGGGAAAAAGAATGACTAGGTAAGTTTAAAACAAAAGGAAAAAGAGCGGATAGACTTTAAATAAGAAAATTATAATTATTATTTGACTAGTAGATAGATATTTTGGATGGAAAAATGTTTTTTTTTTAACTTAATTCATTATATATAAATGTAAGAATATGTAAGCATCAACATATATGCGCCTAGAGAAATGAGATGAGAAGTGATATTGCATACAAGTACATTAATTCTTCTCCATTTGTGATGTAATTAAAGAGGCAATGCCGTGCATATGCTGACATTGGACTCACCATACAAGTATATGTGGCTGAACGAAGCCCTACGCTCTTGATAATAGAATTTTCCATAGATAAAGTAATAGCTTTTGTATTAATTTGTTGGAGAAATGATATTTAAACGAAAAAAATGGATGCATATACGAACGCATGTGGTAGGCTCCATACCCTCAACGTGAGCGAGTGACGTGTGGAGGGGGCCATCTACGTGACTCGAGTTCTAAATTCCAAGTTCAACCAAATTTATAATTTTGGGATCCAAGTTTAGCAACTAATTGTGGGTGCCTGCTTTTTTGAGATTTTTTGTCCGAGTTCTACCTTCTTTCAGGTTTTGGGTTAAGATAATTAATTGTGGGTGTAATAGTCTTTGGAGGTCTAAGTTTCGGATGCTAGGTTCATTAGTAGTTAACTAATAATATTTGAATGTAAAACTAGAACTTGGAACCTAAAAGAAGTTGAAACTCAGAACTCGGATATCGGAAAAACAGGCAACCCACTAGTCAGCTAAACTCGAAACCCAAAACAAAATTTTGATCAAACTCGAAACTCAAGCCACATGAACACCCCTTCCATGCATCACTCTCTCACATTGAGGGCATGCATGGGGCCCACTGCATGCGTATGCATATGCATTCGTTTCTCTCGTTCAAATACCATCTCTCAATTTCTTGGGGACTATTTCATATGGACCAGTCAGCAACAGTTTTTCTGTTTGAAACGCAATGGGCTGCATTATTTGAGATCGGAATCTTGGAATTCAAGAATATTTTAATATGCGACATAAAGTATGAATGTGACTAGTTGGCGTGTATTTCAGAATGAGAAATGTTCTTTTTTACGCACTTTTTAGACATCACAATGAGATATTATAATTTGTAACCTGAGTAGTGTATAATAATGTGGGACCAATTTTTCTTTTATTTTTATCTTTTTTTTAGTATTTTTTTATATGTTATTTGATTCAAATAATTAATGAGACTTTTATAATACACAAACACCCAAAATAAAGAAAAATTTTTTGAATGCATGTAAGTACATATCTTGATTGTTTGACCGGTTGGATAAAGATGGAAAGTTTTGGATTTTGCAATTGGTAGCCAGGTCTTAAACAATATCTCAGATTTTGATATAACAAATGAGGACATGCGTGGTCATTGCTTAGAATTAGTAGCATTAAAAAAAATGTCCGGAAGAAACACACAAAATAAAGAAAAAATTTTGGATGCATGTAAGTAAATATCTTGATTGTTTGACCAGTTGGATAAACATGGGAAGTTTTTGCTTTTGCAAATTGGTAGGCCAAGTCTTAAACAATGTATCTCAGATTATTTCATATGACAAATGAGGACATGTACTTCATTGCTTAGAATTTGGTAGCATAAAATAAAATGCCAGAAGAAAAGTGTTTGAGATGTAATTGCTGGAAATACAGCTTAGGATAATAATATTTTAGCTACTGTTAGTAATAAACAGAACAACATAGGCAGCGAAAAATTGAAACAAGAAGAAGATGGAATAAGATTACTATAAATTGTGTTAAGCACTGTACTTAAGGGTTTGTCTCCACCCTACTCAAATTTATGCTCAATTGAATGGCCTCGATGGGTAATCATCCAAGATTAGATATGGGTTTCCTCATGAACTTGTCCATGTGATGATCTTGGTATTCTAAACAACAAGTATGTTGTTCCAGCAGTTGAATGTGCAAAGGAGGCAGTGCAGGGGGGGGCTCCAAAGCACAGTGGAAAGGTAGAAGCAGAATGGTGCAGCAGCGGTAAAAAGAAGAAGAAGAAAAGGAAGAAGACAAAAAATATCATTGGTAGTAAAAGCTAGACAAGCCCACACACATGTAGATAAGATGCGACGGGACAAGGCACACATGTGTGTATTTAAGTAAAATTCAAGACCATAATGCTACCTGAATATCATAAGGTATATATTCATTAAGTTTCTGCATATATAAAGGCTTCTTGAAAACTTTTCCTAAGCTCTTCTTTTTTAGGTAAAATACATATGGACAATTTAAGTTTAAAACACATTAAAATCCAAATATATCCAGTAGTAATAACCTTTATTATGTCAGATACATATTAAATTATATATGGTCGGATCAATTAATGTTTGGTTAATTCAAATGATTTGACATTTCTTTCCTTTAAGTAAGATCTTAAATTTGAGTTTTATAAATTAAAAAAAAAAGCTTTGAGAAAGTTTTATTCCATAATAAACTAACTTAACTTGAAATAGATTAATTGGAATTCAATAAAGTTTAAATATGTTTGATTTAAACCAAAAAAATTTACTGTGGAATCGAGCACAGAAATTTCCTTTGCTTGCATGCTCAGTGCAAAGGGTAAATTTTTTATGTACTCCGAGATTTTGATGATAATAATACTCATTTTTTTTTAATTTAACAAGTCAGAAAACATTACGTATCGCATGTTGATTTAAAAAAAAAATGATAATCAGGATGTTTCAAATTCGAAAAAAGTAGTCTATAAGCTTCCAAGTCTGAAAATCCGAATGCTGAAACTCCGTCACTTTTGCCAGTTCTTGAGGCAACGAAAAGCAAGATATTGAAGTCTACTCGTTGATCAAGCTCAAGAGTACTTATTACTACATAGCCAAAATATGATTATCTTAATTTTGCTTAGACAATGAGAGCATGTCATCCTTGTCCGTTAGGAGGATCAAAGGGCCCAATCATACAACTTGATTATCATCCTAGAAAAAATTGTTCGTCATTAGTATCTATTTTCATATTTTTAAAAGAGGAATCATATTGATCCTTTAGTTTAAAGACGAGAGACTTCTAAGCTTGAAGGGAACATAGCCCTATTAAGAGAATATCTTGTATAAAACGCGTTGCAAATATTCTTTCTTACTTTGATTTCCGAGGAACGAGTTTTTCTAGTTTAAAGAAGCTATGGTGACACTGCTTGTTCTAATTTGATTAGACTAGGGTGAAAATAAGACTATATATGTAACATTCCTTAACAAAGGATATACGATTTAAGGTTACTCGATTGGTTTCTTTTTATCTTTTACCTTTTTTTAAGCCTTCTAAGAAAATCATTTCTCATATTGCACAGTTAAATATTCGGTAATTTTTTCGTTGAACCGTACCTAAGGTTCTCAGATAATGGGGCCTATTACATGAGAAATTATGTTATTTTAAAAATATGTGCATGTATCAACAGGGTTGGTCAACTTAATTGACCCTCTACTCATGCATCTTCATAACTTAATTAGATTCGATTCGCAAGTTGATTCGGTGGATCATTTATAAATACTTTTATATGCGTTCATTGAACCCAAACCATGGTTTTGCTTGTGATACAAAGAGCATTGCTAGTTAGTTGAGCATTCTCTCTTAGTTTTAGCATTTTTTCATGAGATTATAAGAAGCAATCTGTTGTTGCATAGTCCACAGTAGAAGCTAAATTCATTACAATGCCTAGTGAGGTAAATTAATTCTTCTTATTTGATTTCTATTTTCATTTCTCATATCTTTTGTTTTCAAGATTTCACAAAGAAAAAAAAATAGTAAAAATAATAAAATTCTATTTCATATTTTTATTTCCTATTTTCACTTTTTCCTTACAAAATTCCAAAAACACTAGATATAACAAATGAAAATAGGAAATAAAAATAAAAAACCAAGCTAACTTCTTAATTATATTTATTGAACAAACTCATTGTTTTCATAGCACTTCCATTTTAGATCTATTAAGCGTGTTATGTAATACTTAAGAGTTAAATGCAAACAAATATTCGAAAACATACGCTAGTTAATCATATCAATAAAAACACAAATTTATTTATATAATAATAAGCTAATATGAGCATTTTGCATGACAAAATATTTAAACAATGGGATAAGAGGCATCCATGGCAATGCCACATAAACCTTCCTTGGCATCAATTCCTCTCTTCATCCTTATTGCCCTTTCTCACCCCATTCAGTGCCCCATGAATTCTTCACCGTCCAATATTTGGTGCCATCATCAGTTACACCGTAACCAACCACTGCAACACCAAGGTCCAACTCAGTCCCACAATCTCCCGCAAAAACTCCACTTGAATAAAATTGGAAAGCAGCTGATCCTGCATCAATGGCAGCTGACACTGGCTGGTGTGCCACAGCCTTCAACAGTGCCTCTTCGTTATTAGCCAGAACCTTCTCATAGCCCTTAATATGAGCCACATAGGAGAGTCAACCTTCTCTGTGTTACAAGTCTCATTGCATCCTGAGGGGGGATACTTTGCTTCACTGGTGATTCCGTGCTTTATTATGAATTGATAATATCCATCTTCCATTAAAAAATCACTCCCACCGTCCACTAGCACTTGCTCTGAAAGGGAAACTAATTTACCTGTTGTTATTTCGTAAATACCCTCCGTAGCAGCTACAGTTGCATATGCCCAGGAGGCCAGGAATTACCTGATTTCACATAATAGACCATAAGCATTGACCCAACAAGTTGTCATTATTGTACCAATGGTTTTAAATTTGGTAACTAGCAAATACATATAAACCAGTAACATTATTTGCACCACTTTTCTAGATATTTTTGAAGAGATATCTTTAAATATTGGTTGTTGGAAATTGTTCTTAACCAATAATATTTAAAAGATAAATAAGAGTGTCCCTTTAAAAATATCTAAAAAAATGGTACAAATGATATTATTCATAAGAACCAAAGTTTAAAAAGATTGTTAGAATTTTTGGGGGGGAAAAAAGACAATTATTGCATGAAATAAAGAAGTGCAGCCCACTTATCTATTTAATTCTATCTCAACAACATATATCACATCATTCTAACAAATAAATTCAGACAAAAATTTTAAATATGCAACATTTTTCTATTTAGATTAACTTATTTTTTATTTAAAAAATTACTTATAAGATTTTTTTTTCCAAAACAAAAACTATTATTTTACCAAAATAATTAAAACCCAACATGACTTAGGTAGATGATGATTTTGCTCACCACATGCTCCTTGATTCTTGATTGGGGTAACAGCTCCTCTTTTCCTCCAGTCTATAGCAGCAGGAACAGCAGTGACACTTCCATACCTAAAGGGTGGTTCTGTTGTTGGTCTCAGCCCATTGAACCTCTAATACCCGCTACGTGAAGCCTTGAATTCCTCGTTGGTTTGGTCAGCGAATTGATTGATGCTAAGCTTGTAGGGTTTGTTCCCCGCAGCATTAAATGATTCAGTCAACTCCACGATGTTCGTGAATATCTGGAAACGTTTCTCCTTCTCAGCAGCATTCTTATATATATATATATATATATATATTTTAAGATATGTGAACATAAGCACTCGACTCACCTATACCAGTGAGGAGTCAAAACAAGTATCTCAGTTACATGATTATTTGAGCAAAAGCGAAATGAAAATATCCGCTGACATCAATCAGCAAAAATAAAACACCAAGCATAGATCTCCTTGAAACCTCCCCGAGAATCATGGTTTGGCCAAAACATCAGCAGCAATCAATTTAGCCATAACACCTTCCTTTGAGATATTTGTTTGCATTCCTTCCTCCATAACTCTAACCATTTGAACTCTCTTTATTTTGCAAAACGACACATCTCCTTGTGTGAGCCAGCTCTTCATATTCTGCAGTGTGTTTAAAACAAATCTGCACTTCCAAGCAACATTGTCTCCCTGATACCACCAGTAAGCTATTTCCTTAGAATTGGATTTTATGGAAATATTTTCATCAATGGCACCAACTTCTTCAAGTAAGAATTGAATAGACTCCGCTAATACTAAAACTTCAGCCTCCTGATCAGAATGTGCAATAGTAATATCAAACAAGAAGCACTTGTGAAGAGAAATCAAACTTGCAAGGTAACCCCCTATAACATAAGTATTTTTTTCATGCAAATAAACCGAGCACAACCACCAAGAATCCTTCGAGAATCCCTGAGACATGCCTGCCAATGACCGAGAACCCTCATGATATTGCACTTGTATAGCTTGCTGCCAAGAGCAAATTTTGTATCCTTCTTTTTCGTGCTACTATATCGAATTCTGAAACCATGATTCACACCAAAATTTGATTTGATTCTTGATCACCTCTTCTTTGACAGCTTTCTGATCAAAGATTTTGCTATTCCTTACCCTCCATATTACCCAAATTACCGCAAATGACAGAGAAATCCAGTATTTTCTCCTATTTCTTTGGATCTCATTACCAAACCAAAAATCTATTAGTCTGTGTAGACTTTGTGGAACTACCCAGACTAACCCGAAATTGCTAACACAGTCACACGAGATTTTCCATGTACTTAATGTCTTACCATATTTTGCCATCCATTGCTCATGCCTTTCTGACAAGGATGCTTCGTTGAGTTTGCGGGGCATTGCTTGTGAGGTCCAAACCGTGATGATTAACAGTGCTAAAAAGCACCGGTTTCTACCAATGGAACCCATCTCTTTCTTACTCTCAGAAATCACAATTGGTTCTAGAGAAATAATGTTGTAGACTGTTATGATCCAAAGGCATTAATTGGGTGGCTAGTTTTATATAGATTTACATACTTTTCTAATGGAAGTGGACCCGTGTTTCGGTATGTTGCATTTTATTGGGATGGTCATATTTCTTGTTTCGTCCAATTTGCGTTGATGTGAAGCCAAAACTAATTAACTGCTGGATTTATCAATTTCTTTCTGAACTATTTTACCATAGAAACAAAAGAGAGGCTTACACCAAGTGGGAGAGTTTTTTTAGTTTTTCTTGATACTTGAAAATTGCAGCCATTAGCCAAACAAAAATTTACAGTTGCACACCAGCAAATAAAAATGCAAGGCAGCCATCATGAAGCTTTCATAATATGACAAATTAATAATCGTACAAGGGTTTTTATATGAAATAGGTCGTTGACATTTTGGTAGAGTAACCTTATTTCTATATAAAAAAATGGATGTTATATTGGATACCTTGAAGAGAGAGATACAAAACATAACCTATTCATCATATCACCAAATACTTTGTGTCTTTCTCTATCTATTGCATTCACTTTTTTTATGTTTATTTTTTATGTATAAATACCATTCTTATTTGATTTTAATGGCTTTGTGTTTCAGGTGTCACAAGGCAAGCAACAATTGATGATATTATCCAAAACATTATTGTGAGACTAACTTTTTAAAGATTGTCGCAACTTAAAATTACTTTTAACCATTGCCTTCTTTAAAATTTTGAACTTTTACGCCTCCCCTTGAAAATATAAATTGCTTATCTACACCCAAGGGAAACTATTTTAAATTTGTGTTGCATTCCAAACTGCTTTCCCCAGCCAATTAGAAAAAGAAAGAAAAATGCAGTTTGCATCCATGTTATTAGTTAACATCGATCTTAAATAACAGATAATATTTTTTATTTTTTATAGATATTTTTTATTGGAAACAGTTTTGTTAGAAATATGGTTATACACTAAATATGAACACTTCTAATAGATAGATTCAAATCATAGTTTGCCATATTATACCAAGCTTGATATATGTTTTATATGAAAAGAAGTGATAAATTGTAAAATGTGTGCATATTTAGACTAATTACTTTATGTTTAAAGTTATTAATAATCAAAATCAAGCTTATCTTTGTTTGAACTACTGGACATCAACACTGCTATTCAATACCAAAAACTTTTAATGAATTCATAGCGAATACACATGACATAATTTGAGTGAAAAAAAAAATTATTATTATAAAACGGTGGGAGAAAAAAAAATGCAGAGTAGAGAGATAAGTTGTGGGAGATAAAGTATAACATTAAAATTTTTTGTACACCATCGACAAATGGTTTTCGTACAAAATACCATTATTCATTGGACAAACATGCATGAAAAAGAGTTCACCTTCTCGCCATCTTATTTTGTGCAAGTAAATTAAATGTAACTTAATTGAAATTTCATACCATTTGGGGACAGACTAATCCATTATTAGAATGCAACCATATGGAAATTCCATGGAAGTTATACGTGTCACAACTATTTAAGCAGTAGGATAAGAAGCATACATGGCAAGTCCACATAAACCACGATTGTCATCTATGCCTAGCTTGATCCTGATGTATCCTCTGCCGCCCCAATCAGTGCCCCATGAATTCTTCACTATCCAATAGTCAGTACCATTTTCAGTTGTGCCATAACCAACTGCTGCAACACAATGGTCTAGGTTAGTTCCACATTCTCCAGTAAAAAACCCACTTGAGTAATATGCAAAAGCACGTCCTCCCGCGTCAATAGCAACTGACACTGGTTAGTTATCCACTGCTTTCACAAGTTCTGTCTCATTATTTTTTGGTACCATCTCATAGCCTTTAATCTGAGCAACTTTCGTGGCTTCCTTTGTTGTGTTGCATATACCATCTTTTGCCTTGTAATGATAGTTTGCTTCACTGGTGATTCCTCCATTTTTTATAATGAATTCAAAGGCATGTCCCATGTAACCACCTTGTTAGGGAACTATAACTATTGTTAATTAGTTACAATCTGTTAGGTTCAGTTAGATGTCAGTTAGAGTTTGTTATACGTAGCTTGTATCTCTCTCATGGTATATAAACCCCTTAGATGTGTAATGTTCATTCAAGATACAATACATTCACATTCAGTCTCATCTTTCTCTCTCTCTCTCTCAATTTCCTCTGATCTCACACACTCTAACACACCTTGACATCCATGTTCCCTACCTTTTCTGTCACAATCTACCAATATTCTTGCTCAGAGAGGGAGACCAATTCTCCGTAGTTAGTTTGTGGATACCCTCAACTGCAGCCACGGCGGAAAAAGCCCAACAGCCATTGAAGCTATTGAAGTGGTGCTTCCATTTGATGAGAATCTAGTGGAAGCACAAAATCCATGGAAGATGAGAAAAATCTTAGGTATTGAGTCTGCCCCCACAGGGTGTGAATCAGTGGTAGAGCTTTCAAGTAAAGGTAATGGTCAGAAAACCATAGAGGTGGAGTCTGAAACGAACAGAAATATTCAAGAGGAAAGCATGGGAACTGTTTCAGAGGAGTCAGAGTGGGAAGAAGCAAGAAGAGCTTGGGCTCTTCAACCAATGAGGTTGACATTATTGGGGCAATTGCTAAGAATAGAAATAGCAAGAAAGGCAAAAAGAGTCAGATTTATAAAAATAGAAAGCGTGGAAAGAAGAAGGGGGGTATTGAGTTCTGAGCTACGTTTTTCTGGTGCAGGTTTTCTTGTTGCTGTTGTGTTGGTTGTTGCCTTAGTTGGGGGTTGTGCTGATAATTGTGGTGTTTTCCTTTCGTGCGGTTGGTGTGGAGCGTGATTTTGGTATTGGGTTTTTAGTCAGGTGCAGGAAGGGTGTATCGTTGTTTTTGTTTGCTTTGCTTAGGCTCTCAAGGTGTTGTTATGCTATTCTGCTTTTGGTCTTTTATCTGGTAGTTCTTTTCTGTAGTAGGGCCTGGGTGGTGTGCTCCTTACCTTTGTTTGGTTAGTCGAGCTCTTCATATCAATTATCGAAAAAAAAAGCCAACAGCTACCTGGTTTTGCAAATAAAATTATATAACATGATCATTAACTCAATTTGCATTAATACAAAGATTCTATAACACCTTGAAATTAAAAATAAAGGTTAAAATATATTTTTTATCTTAAATTTGTTTTTAATTTTCTTCTTATATAAAAAAGTCTTATTTTAATCCTTATAATATTTTAGCGTAGTCTTTGCCATTTAATATCGTTGTAATATTGCCTTTTGAAGTTATAACAAAGTTTATGAATATATTTATTTTCAATTTAGCCTTTATACTTTATGTAACTTTCCATCTCATGTAAAAATTTTACATGATCTCGTTATATGTATAAATTTTTACTATTAATTATGAATTATTAAGTTTAGTTTGAAATTCATAAGAGAATTTAATCAATAATAAAAATTTATACATAATTAAATTATATAAAATTTTTACATGAGAGAATTTGTCCATCAAATTCACAATATTATTATACCAACGATAAAGAAGTTGGAAGAAAAAAGAATTATTATAAATAGGGATCAAAATAAAATTATTTTTATATTTTTTTCGTCAAAAGCACTAATATATCCAATGTTTACTAAGCTCCAACTAATTTGACTCAATCGAGCTAGGTTGAAGTACTATAAAGATAAAACTCTCCTGATTTTCCTAAAAATTGAAAATTAGCATTATGTATATTCCTAAAAATATATTTAAACTAAAATTTAATCATAATTATGTACTTTTATGCTCTTCCTCATCTTACCACAATGGCCTTGATCCTTGACTGGAGTAACAGCTCCTTTCTTCCTCCAATCCATGGTTGCAGGAATGGAAGTAACGTTTTCCTACTTGAATGATATTGTTGTATACCACAGGTCATGTGACCTCTTGAATCCATTTCGGGAACCCTTGAGTTCCTCAATGGTTAGGTCAGCTAGGTGACTAACACCAAGCTTGTAAGGCTTGTCCCCAGCAGCATTGAAGGATTCAGTGAACTCCACATTGTCCTTGAAGATCAGGAAACGTTTTTGCTTCTCCTCAGCATCTTTATAAACTCTGCCATATTTTTCCATCCATTGCTTACGTCTTTCTATTAAGGATGCGTCATGGAGCTTGCGGCACATCACCTGGGAAATCCCAATGCAAGAATGAGGAATATAGCTGAGTATACTGCTTTTGGCGAGTGGAAGCCATGCCGAATTTCCAAAGGGCTAATGATTATGTGCCTATTTGGTACTGAAGTCTTGTTGTGAAATGTGACTTGGTATGAACCAAAGGCATGGCTTACCATGAATAGTGGCGGAGCTTAAAGAAAATTTTTAGGGGAGCCAATAAATTTAACATGTAAATTAAATAATGATAATCAAATTAAAATTAAGTATATAAGGCTTTAGGTTCAAATTTCATTATTGTCAATATACCAAAAAATTAAAAATAAGTGCATATCACATACATAAACTTTAAAACAATAAATAATTAACAAAGCAAAAAAAAAAATGAAAAGGCAAAATTTCTTCTCATGTTTAATGAAGTTTATAGGATAGTATTTATCAATAAAAGTACAAATATTAATGTATTTAAATTAGCTGTGAGATTAAAATTATCTCAATGATTGATTATAAGTAGTTGAAAATAAATTTTACGTTTAGATGTATTGACTTCAAGAAATTTTAAAGTAGCTTGTTTTATTTAAATTATATGAATATAATTGGTTTTGTATGACAAATTACTAAAAAAAATATAAAATAATTTATTTATATTTTATAATATTTGATACTCAAGGTTATTTTAGTTAAAAAAAATTATAATTTTAAAATAATCTTTTACTTATAATAAAATTTTTTTAAAAATTTACTTTCACTTATAAGTAGATTTTACACTTAAAATTAGATTTTTTTTTTAACTTATAATCTATGCAGCTATTTATCTAAATATGTGAAATTATTTCAAAACAATTTTTATTGAAAAAAAATATTTTCTTGCATTTCCAAATACACATCTAATAATATCAAAAACTTTGTAAGCATTCTTAAGAATCAAAGCAAATTTTAAAGTTATAAAATCTATTACTTGATTATTCAACATTCTATTCAACTCTTGTGATTACTAATCTATTCTAACAAATATTATTTTTATTTTAAAATGATGCTTAATTATGATTTTTTTTTTAAGTTTTAGTTTTCTTAGTCAAAACTTAAGATGATAAGCTTTTAAACTAAAGAAGCATCATTTATAATTTTATATAAAGTAGCCTCTTTAGGCTCAGTTATTTAGATATTGTTTTAAAAATAATAAATCCTCAAATTTTTTATAAAAATACAATAAACAATCTTAAAAACCGCCTAGGCTCAGTTATTTAGATATTGTATTTATATATGATTATTACAAAAATATTGTATTTTTTGTGTATTTAAAGAAATATGGTAGTTTTTAAAGAAATCGCAATAATTAATTATGATTTCAGACCGTCAAAAATAAATAAAATTTATTATTTAATAGAAATCGCAATTGTGTGTTGCGATTTCAACAAATTTAAATTAAATAAAAATTAAAAAATATTATTTTGATAGAAATTGTAATAGATCATTGCGATTTCAATCAAATAAAAATTTAAATAAAATAAAAAAATAGAAATTGGAACACAATGTTGCGATTTCAATAAAAAAAAAACAAAATAAAAAATATTATTTTAATAAAAATTGGAACTCATTGTTGTGATTTTAAGAAAAGTAAGAATTTAAAAAATTAAAAAATATTATTTTAATAAAAATTGCAACTCATTGTTATGATTTTAATAAAATTAAAAATAAAAAAATATCATTTTAATAGAAATTATAAGTAAAAATTGTGAATTTTTTTTGGTATATTCGCAGTGCATATGTGTGATTGTGCATGTATGGTGTGTGTTTTGATTTTTTTTTTTTTTTAATGTGCGTGAAAGTACGAGAGAGGGGAAGAGAGAGAGCACAAGGGAGTGAAAGAGAAAGGAAAAAGAAATCAATTAGAAAAGAGTGAGGAGAGAGGAGAGAGGAGAGAGGAGATAGAAAAGGGAGAGAGAGAAAGAATGATAAAAAATAAAAATACCATAATCTCCTAATTATTTTTTAAAAATAATAAATCCTCAAATTTTTTATAAAAATATAATAAACAATCTTAAAAATCGCCTCTTTAGACTTAAACTTATTTATCGGATAAAATTTCTATCTATATATATAAAATAATGTTGTTTAATGGGTATGTACCCATGACCTCCTTTTGGCTTAAAGAAGCTCCGCCACTGACCATGAAGCATGGTTCCTCCATTTTGGTAAAAATACTCGTATCAAATATATTTTGGGTATAGGTACGTCTCAAGTATGCCTACATACATATTCATTAAATTTTTTTTTTTTGAAAAAAAAAGGGGTACGGCAGGATGTAGCTCGGGTGCGATTGGATACGACTGTGAACGGCTCGAATACATGACTTAAATAAAACTACGTCATTTTTGCCCTTCTTTTTTCCCCAAAATCAAAACAATCCTAACTCGCCCCCTTTCCATTCCACAATATATCCTTATGCCCCCCAACTTCCAAGTTCTCACCTACTAGCTATCACCACTCATCTCCCTCAATTGCTCCACCATCGGTAATAGCACAACGGTAGTAGCGCATTGGGCACGACACACTGCAATGGTGGCAATGACATGTCAGGCACAACACACTACAGCGGAGGCAGCAATTCTGGGTGAGGTGGCGACCAACAATGATGCCAACTTCTCTCTATGGTCTCCGACAACCCTATGCAGCGGCTTGTCTCTCATGACTGTGAGGGATCTATATTCTTATCATCTCTTGAGTTTTGCTTTCTTCTGTGTTGATATATATATATATATATATATTGATGTAATTATTTTTGGAAAATAGCTTGAGATATGAGATTTGTTGGGTACTTGAGTGTTTGTTTATGTTGTTGTTGCCATTTTTTCATGTTTGCTCATGTTGAGTGTTTTGGAAAATGGGAAGAATGGTATTAGTATTCTTTGTATTGTAGTTTTTTATTTTCGGGATGTAATATTGGAAATTTTGGCTTGTTTTATATTAAAGTTGATATATTTTCTTATTTATTATATAAAATTTTAGTTTTTATTATATGAAATATGTGAAATTTTTATATTTTTAAATATATATATTGACGTACCCGTATTCCAATTTTTACAAAATTTTTATATCCCGTACCTATATTCGTGCAACATAGATGGTTTATATAAAGATTGCTGCTTTTAATTTATTGAATTATTAATTTCATAATGCTGGAATAATGGAGCATTGTTTCAATGTACAAGAATGGAGCCTTGTTTGACCATCAAGCAAATAAAGCATTGTTTCAAGTTATACAAGAATGAGCATGGCGTTAATCACGTACTGATAATGTTTTTTGCTTTGAATAATGTTATAGAATTAGAAATTTTGTGAAAATTCAGTTATCAAAATACCACGAAATGCTTACGGATTCTTGAATAATTAAGTACATGTAACAATCACAAAAACCATACGGAAAGAGCATTAATTGTTTCCAATAAACAAATACACATGAATCCAACATACGAGAACTTCCAAGGTAGGATCCTTTCTTTGAGTTTTCTTCGGATTTGTGGAGCTTGACGTACAGTTGTATAACAATTGGACTGGCATTTGACATTCTGTAATCTCTACGTTTAAAATATTAAGAGAGAGAGAGAGAGAAGAAAGAGAGAAAGAAAAACGTGGCTACTTCATGAGACGCATTCTTCATGTAAAATTTCACACTATAAGGTCGTGAGAAAGAGATAAATATCCTCAAAGAACACATGTCCGCGTGTCCGACACGAGTGGGATACCAACGCATATTCAACAGTAGACATGTGTCTAACACACGGTCTTACGTGTCTTATTTAAAATATTTATTTTTTAGCTCGAACATATATCAGATATGGCTGGACACAGCTTAGACACGCGTTGAACACTGCTTGGACACGCATCAAACATGGCTTATCACAACTCAGATACGGCCAGAACATGACTTAGTGCTTTTTTTTCTAACTATTTGATAGGTCAAAAAAGAATTCAAAGGCTTAAAAATCTAAGTTCATTTCAGAATTTTTTTTTAAGATGACAAGAAAAATAGTACCACATATTTTTTTGAAAGGATATAAGAAATATATTTGACATATATTAAGAATACTCTATTTTTTGGGAGGGGTTTAGAAAATAATAAAAATTGATAGTCTGATATTTATAAATATTTAAAAATATTATAATATGATATTATAAATTATAAATTTTTCTTAAATTATATATATATATATATATATACATGCAGTGTTTGTATCCTATAATTTTAGGAATTTAGTATGTCTATGTGTCCATATCCGTATATGTGTCTATGCTTCCTAGTACACCAATCCCAGGAGTCATTTAGGTCCCTAGTACTCCTCAAGGGTCGCGGCTATCCATTATTTGGGAATGAGATTGAAGAACCTTCCAATTAAAACTGGACTTAAACAATTTTTCCCAAATAAAAAATGCATATGACCTTTATTGTTGAGATAAAGTGTATATTTCTTAAGTGGAATTTTGAAATGATAACAAAATAGACTCATGAGGTTCCTATGAAATGAGGCATGAATAGAAATATACTCCTTGATCATTTTAGACCCCCTTTCATTTAATTGTTGGAACAATACAGCTATAACCAATAAAGTCATCAATTTTAATTTTGAAATAAATTAATTGTTCTACTTAAAAAAAATCTCATTAACTATTCTTGCTTTTTGGTCAATGAATTCCTTTTTTCATTAGGATTTTACTAAGTAGCTACCCTTGGTTAAGTTTCAATAGTAGAAAGTTTTTAAGTTTTTAATATATTAAATGTATTAAAAAATTAAAAATTTTATTTTTTATCAATAAAACTATTTATTATTGAAATCTTAACCAATACCCTTAGCAAAACCCTTTTTATGATTGCAATCATAAATATTTTGATCATATCCAAGAAAAATAATTCTAAACGAAGATATTAAAATTTAAACTTTTTCTTATGAATATCAAATTATTGAGACTTGTCAAATTATTAAATACAAAAGATCAAGTGAGAGGAGTAAACTTCCATATATATATATATATATATAGTTGGGGTTGGTTTTTGTTTTTTGTTGTTGTGGTGTATTTTGTTCTTTTGGTGGGGAGGGGGGGTGCTTAGTTTTCTTGATAGTTGAAAATTGCAGCCATTTGACAAAAACAATCGCGCACCAGCAAATAAAAATGGAAGTCAGCCATCATGAATTAGTGAAGCTTCCATTATATGACAAATTAATCATCGTACGAAGCTTTCATAATATGACGAATCAATAATCGTACAAGCTTTCACCTTCTTGGCACCCTTTATTGCCATAAGTACGGTTGAAATTAAATGTAACTTATTTAACACTTTGTAACATTAAGTTTCAAAATTATTTTAACAAAATACAAACATGCAAATTACATCATAGAAATTTGCTGAAAATAGTCAATATCCCCATCTGGAGACAGATTATTCAGTTATTAGAGGGCACCTATGGCAATTCCATGGGAATTATTATACGTATCAGAACTATTTAAGCAGTAGGATAAGAAGCATCCATGGCAATTCCACATAAACCATAGGTGGCATTTATGCCTCGCTTCATCCTGATATATCCTCCCTCACCCCAATCAGTGCCCCATGAATTCTTCACAATCCAATAGTCAGTACCATTTTCAGTTGTGCCATAACCAACTGCTGTAACACCATGGTTTAGGTCAGTTCCACATTTTCCCTCAAAAACCCCACTTGAGTAATATGCAAAAGCACGTCCTCCCGCGTCAATAGCAACTGACACTGGCTGGTTAGCCACTGCTTTCAGAAGTTCTGTCTCATTATTTTTTGGTACCATCTCATAGCCTTTAATCTGAGCAACTACGGGGGCTGTTGTGTTACATACACCATCTTTTGCCTTGTAAGGATAGTTTGTTTCATTGGTGATTCCTCCATTTTTTATAATGAATTCAAAGGCACCTTCCATGTAACCACCGGAACATCCTTCGTCCTTACCATGTATGTCGCAATCCACTACTTCTTGCTCAGAGAGGGAGACCAATTCTCTGGTAGTTATTTGGTGAATACCCTCAACTGCAGCTACGGCTGAAAATGCCCAGCAGCTACCTGGTTTTGCAAATAAAATTAACGTGAACATTAACTCAATTTGCATTAACACAAAGAATTTTTTTTTTTTAGACCACGAGTTATTTTATAGGGTTTAGGCTCCTATAATACTAATTAATCCTAATTCAACTATAAGAGCGTAAGGGTTGTACAATTTTTTCAAGAGTTACTTTCCTAGAATTTAAACTCGCTTCCTTTTTTAAAGGGGTTGAGATTGTTTATTACCTTAATTAACTCTTTATAAGTTAATACAAAGAATCTATGACACCTTGAGAAAATAAAGATTTAAACCTATTTGTATGGTTACATTTATTTTTAATTTAGTGTATATTATATATTGACTTTATGTCAAGTTCATGGTATTAATTATAACGACAACAGACCATATAGATAGAAACAAATTTTTTTTTTTTTCAATAGGAACCAAAATGAAAATGAGTATTTTGTATAGAAGCTAAAAATATATTTTAATTAAAATTAATTCATAATTATGTAATTTTATACTCTTCCTTATCTTACCACAGAAGCCTTGATCCTTGACTGGAGTAACAGCTCCTTTATTCCTCCAATCCGTGGCTTCAGGAATGTCGGTAACGTCTTCATACTTGAATGATGTTGTTGTATACCACAGCTCATGTGACCTCTTGAATCCATTTCGGGAAGCCTCAAGTTCCTCAACGGTTAGGTCACATAGGTGGTTAACACCAAGCTTGTAAGGCTTGTCCCCAGCAGCATTGAAGGATTCAATGAACTCCACATTGTCCTTGAATATCAGGAAACGTTTTTGCTTCTCCTCGGCATCTTTATAAACTTTGCCATATTTTTCCATCCATTGCTCATGCCTTTCTATTAAGGATGCCTCATTGAGCTTGCGGGACATCACCTGGGAAATCCCGAACGCTAGAATGAGGAACATAGCTAGAGTATACTGCTTTTGGCCAGTGGAAGCCATGCCTAATTTGCTGGCTAATAATTATTTTGGTACAGAAGTCTTGTTGAGAATGTGACTTGGTATGAACCAAAAGCATGGTTTATATAGAGCTCGCCACTATTAAATTATTGAATTATTAATTTCATAATGCTCGAATATTGACAGACATATATGGATTTAGCATTATTTCAAAGTACAAGAATGCAGCATTGTTCAATTGACCATTGACCAACTAAAGCACTGTTCAAAATGAAGCATTGGAGCATTGTTTGATGACAACTGACATTATTCATCTAGGTATAATCGCATGCTAATAAAACGTTATCCGCTTTTAATAAACACATACGAAGGGAACATTGCGTCCAGTAAAATACACACGAATCGAATATTTGAGAAATTCCAATGTAGGATCCTTTTTCTTCGTGTTTTCTTCGGATTTATAGAGGTTGACATACAGTTGTATTACACTTGGACTGATTGACAATCTATATTCTCCATGGTGAAAAAAACAAAAAACGTGGCTAGTATGTAAAAGCATTCTTTCATGTGAAATTTCAATGGAGATAGATATGAAGAATGAAGATATTAATTCAAGAAATTATAAATTATAAATTTAAATTTTAAGAAAGCCGTACTATTTCATATTTTCGTGATTGTCTTTCTTTTTATACTACCTTATAATGTGAAGTTTTTACACGACAAGATTCATTCATTAACTAGTCCTTGAAAGATATAAATAATATTAATTTAGTCACTAAAATATTGAAAAAAAAAAAGGCTTATATATTTATGTAATATAGACTTTTCAATAAACTTTAAATCTAGCCAGACTTAACTCCAAAAAAAAAAAAAAATTGATAACAGAAATGAGGTCAAGCTCAGGGTAATGATTTACAGATAGACCAACAAAATGGCACGTAATCTGCAAAACATACTTAAAGCATGTTTGGCAACTTGAAAAATCAGGTTGATATAGTATAATAGTATGAAATAGAACCAATTATGTTAATCTATCTAAAAATAAATTAGTTTTTTATTACATGGTATTTGATTTAAAGCTAACTTAAAAATTAGTTTTAACATATATTATCTGATATAAAATTATTAAAAATAAAATTTTAATTATGAATAAATAAATTCTTATAACTAAAACAAATAAAATTATTTTTACCACAAAAAATAAATAACACATTCTTCTTTTTGTACTTACCCACAACCATTAAACTTACACAGTAATCTGATTGTTTGAAATACTCTATGTGATCTTAGAGACTATATTGTTCAAGTAGCACTAAAAAAAAAAACAGAGACTATTTTTTAAGATTATACAATTCTTGGCTACAGACAACTTTTTATTGCCATTTATATAGTATAGATAGTTGTTTAAGATGTAAGTGTGCGATGAAAAACTATAGGTTGAGTTCTACTATTAAGAACCTTATTAAAAAAAATGTAGGTGATGGACATAATCCCTGAAATATGAAAGAAGAAGAGATGAAATTTGTTGAGAAGTTGAAAAAGGTAAATAGAAGAGAGGACAGACTTAGTGAAGAAGAAAAGAATTGGTGGAAAGTTGGAAGAAGATAAGAAGAAAGAAGAGAAATTTGGGATTTGATTAAACCCAATTTTTTTTTTTTTTCAGAACTACTTTTGAGCCAAAATTAGTCTAGATAAAAAATAATTTTTAAATATTTAGTTAGTTACCAAATGGAATTTATCCAAGACCTGTCCCCCATTGTACCTAGCTATTTAGTTTTTCAGGTTTGTCAAACATCACCTTAAAACTTGTACTAGATCCATACCTAATTAGGACTAATCAGCCTAGTTAAGCATAACTTAGTCGTCGTAGATCACAAGTTTTCTAGCTGCATGTCATTAAATTGTCGAGCAGTGCATTCAAGGAGTATTAAAGCCAAATCATTTGTTTATATGATTGACAAGCTCATCAAACACACAAACTTCTAGTTCATTAACCCAGCTCTGTTAACCTATGAATTGGGAGGCTTGTGGATCAATATAGTTTCCTGATCCATCCAATTGGCCAGTTCAATTAGGCCCAAGAGAATTAAATACCTCTGTAAAACCTGGTATGTTGATTGGTATTTAAATGGCCTCTCATTAAAACTCCTTATGTAATCACAAAAGAACAATTTTACTACCTAAAGTAATTAACTGCTTAACTTTACAGGTCTTGAAACTACCGATTGGTAAATCCTATAAAAGCCCTGGAGTGAGAGGAGCAAGAAACCAGTTCAAACAAAATAACAATAAAAAAGTACAACTAAGAGTAGTAACTACTCTTATATTTTAGCCTAGCCTAGAACACCTAAAAAAGTTTCATTTGACTGGTCTTCCACATTGGCCAATCGGACTTCATAAACATGCAAGGAACAAAACCCATTCAGGCAAAACCTAACCTAATGCAAAAGAAAAAGTGTTGTTAAATCCAAAATGAGTTTGAGATTCATTGCCGTGATAAAGTGATGATCGTGAGTTCTTATTTCTTAAATCTCTTCTCTGTATATAACACTGAGTACATAACTATATATGTTTCCTTAGCTAAAATTCCTTGAACATGGTCTTTGACAAACCTATTTGGCATTTTTCGCACGTACTTATGTTTAATTCATTTTTCAATTAGTTCAGTCACTATTTAATTTGTTTTAAGAAAACAAATGTGAGTAATTTGACAAAATAATATACAGATATTAATGCTTTATTTATTCGAATAACTTGATTTTTGTTTTTCATAAACAAGATCTCAAATTTAAGTATCATAAACATAGTTGTAAAAATCAGTTTGGATTGACCGATTGGACCAGGGAATCAACCAACTAGCCAGTCCAAATTATTGTATAGATCATCATAGAACTAGTGTGAGTAAGAAAACTCCAAATAAATGATGGTGTCACAACATCCGGTAACCTGGTGCTTTGGCCGAATTGAGCACCAAGTCGAATTTTATAACTATTGACTATAAATAAAAAACCTAATATTTAAAGAATTATATCCCATAGTAGACTCATTCCCAGCAGATTCTGAACAATAGTGTAGAAAACAAAAATGCCAGGAAGCAGGGAATGAGTATGTTATAACTGAAAATGAAATTTTAGACAGAATCAACAATTTCCAGGTTACACTAAGCAGCCAGTACATGTATACATCTTCACGGGACAGTTTGCCGCCTGACATGCTCTGGGATAAGTCTGTTGATCAATTCAGGGGATGCTCCAGCTAACTGCAGTCAAAGTTTTCACACGTGCAATCTTAAAAACCCATGTTGAACGTATATCAGACCCAGCAGAAGAAACCAATTAGATACATACTTCCAGATTAAAGTTGAAAAGCCGTGGCAGTGGACGACGGGCGACCATTAGGTAGTAGAGCATGCTCCCGAAGCTCATCAAAGAAAGGATGTGCACGTGCTTCCAGCTGAAGAGAGACGTTTGTTGTATATTGAAAAAGCGAATATCTATGGAGTATGGACACCCGTAAGTTGAAGTGAGATAGATATAATTAAAAAAAAAAACATTGAAAAGAAAAAATTAAAAAGTGCTTTTGACCTAATTATATTTGGCGAGGGTGTCTTACACCATGTTTGGATTGCAATGTACAAATACTACAACCCCAAAATGGAAGGCAGCCACCATGAATTAAGGAAGCTTTCATAATATGACAAATTAATAATCGTACAAGCTTTCACATTCTTGGCGCCATATTATTGGTACAAATACGGTCGAAATTAAAAATTATTTAAAAAAAAAAATACAAACAAATTTCATGAAAATAGTCAATATCTCCATATGGAGACAGACTAATCAATTATTGGAGGGCACCTACGGCAATTCCATGGCAATTACGCGCGTCAGAGCTATTTAAGCAGTGGGATAAGAAGCATCCATGGCAATTCCACATAAACCATGGGTGGCATTTATGCCTCGCTTCATCCTGATATATCCTCCCTCCCCCCAATCAGTGCCCCATGAATTCTTCACAATCCAATAGTCAGTACCATTTTCAGTTGTGCCATAACCAACTGCTGTAACACCATGGTCTAGGTCATTTCCACATTCTCCCTCAAAAACCCCACTTGTGTAATATGCAAAAGCACGTCCTCCTGCATCAATAGAAACTGACACTGGTTGGTTAGCCACTGCTTTCAGAAGTTCTGTCTCATTATTTGCCGGTACCATCTCATAGCCTTTAATCTGAGCAACTTTGGAGGCTTCCTCTGTTGTGTTGCATATACCATCTTTTGCCTTGTAAGGGTAGTTTGTTTCATTGGTGATTCCTCCATTTTTAATAATGAATTCAAAGGCACCTTCCATAAAACCACCATCACATCCTTCGTCCTCACCATGTATGTCGCAATCCACCAGTTCTTGCTCAGAAAGGGAGACCAATTCTCCAGTAGTTATTTGGTGGATACCCTCAACTGCAGCCACGGCTGAAAATGCCCAACAGCTACCTGGTTTTGCAAATAAAATTATATAACATGAACATAAACTCAATTTGCATTAATACAAAGATTCTATCAAACCCTGAAATTAAAAATAAAGGTGTAAATATATATTTTTATCCCAATATTTTTTTTTCGTTTGCTTCCTATATATATAAAAACATTATTTAACCCTTATGGCTTATGATTAACTATTTTTAATATATGTTATTTATTGCCGCTGTAACTACGTCTCTTAGAGTTAGAACAAGTTAAGTAAGGTGTATGCTTACACTTATTTTCAATTTAGTCCATATATATATATATATATGTACAGTAAGTTAGTAACTTTACAATGACAACAGACAATATGGATGATATTATTAAAAAGTTCATATGTATAGAACCAATCTTTTTAATAGGAACTAACTTGAATATGAGTTTTATGAATGGAATAACTAAAAATAATTCATAATTGTGTACTTTTGTATTCTTCCTCATCTTACCACATTGGCCTTGATCCTTGACTGGAGTAACAGCTCCTTTATTCCTCCAATCCATGGTTTCAGGGATGGAGGTAACGTTTTCATACTTGAATGATGTTGTTGTGTACCCCAGCAGCTCATGTGACCTCTTGAATCCGTTTCGGGAAGCCTCAAGTTCCTTAATGGTTAGGTCAGCTAGGTGATTAACACCAAGCTTGTAAGGCTTGTCCCCAGCAGCATTGAAGGATTCAATGAACTCCACATTGTCCTTGAATATTAGGAAACGTTTTTGCTTCTCCTCAGCATCTTTATAAACTTTGCCATATTTTTCCATCCATTGTTCATGTCTTTCTATTAAGGATGCCTCATTGAGCTTGCGGGACATCACCTGGAAAATCCCAAATGCAAGAATGAGGAATATAGCTAGAGTATACTGCTTTTGGCCAGCGGAAGCCATGCCTAATTTGCAAGGGCTAATGATTATTGGTACACAAGTCTTGTTGAGAATGTGACTTATTGGTATGAACCAAAGGCATGGATTTTATAGAGATCGCCACTTTTAAATTGTTGAATTATTAATTTCATAATACTGGAATATTGACAGACATATATGGATTTAGCATTATTATTTCAAAGTACAAGAATGGCGCATTGTTCCATTGACCATTGACCAACTAAAGCATCGTTCAAAATGGAGCATTGTTTGACAATTGACATTATTTATCTAGGTTTAATCGCATGCTAATAAAAACGTTATCAGCTTTTAATAAACACATAGGATGGGAACATTGTGTCCAGTAAAACCAATACACACGAGAAATTCGAATGTAGGATCCTTTTTCTTGGTGTTTTCTACGGATTTATAGAGGTTGACATACAGTTGTATTACAGTTGGACTGACATTAGTTCATTAACAATCTATATTCTCTACGGTTAAAACAAATGCAAAAACAAAAATGTGGCCAGTACATATGTAAAAGCATTCTTTAATTTCATGTGAAATTTCAATGGAGATCATTGTTCTGAAAACCGGACTGGACCGGCCGGTCCATTCAGTTGAATTGGGAGCTGGTCGGATATTCGGTCCGGCTATATTTAAAAAATTGTTCCGTCCAAAAATCAGAATTGAACTGGCTAAATCGGTCAAACCGGACCAGTTTTACTGGTTGGCCGGTTTTTTAATTTTGAAAAAAAAAAGTAAAAATTATTTTTTTGATCATCAATAAATTAACTACTTCATTATGATGAAAAAGGGTAAAAAATACGTTTTAGTTGGTCAAATAAAAAATTGCTATATATCTTACTCTTTAAAAAAGAGCTTAGAGATAATAAATATATTAAATATAAAAAAAAATGATACATGGGTACTATTTATAAAAGTTTTAAGAGTAAAAAACTTTTATTATAAATAATGTAGGACTTCTTGAATGCTTCATAGTAGCTTTAAAAATAAAAAATTTAAAATTTAAGCAATATAGGACTTAATACTTTACTTATATTACTTATATTAATATGACTTAATATAGTAATTTTGATTTCTAAAACTATTTTTATCATATTAAAATTTTTTAATTATTTTTATTTATCTCATAACATATTATTAATCATATTTATATATAAATATATATATTTTATTATATCCAAGTTGAATCTTTGGTTGAACCGATTAAACTATTGAACCTCTAAACCAGTAGCTTATCCGATTCAATGCTCGATCCAATTTTCAGAACCTTGATGGAGATAGATATGAAGAATGATGGTATTAATTCAAGAAATTATAAATTTAAATTAAAAAAAGTCGTACTACCTCATGTTTTGTTGACTATCTCCCTTTTGACACTACTTATTTTTCATTTTTTTGTTATTATCTTTCTTTTTATACCATCTTATAATGTGAAACTTTTACAGGAGAAAATTTATTCATTGGCTAGTTCTTAAAAAATATAAGTAACATTAATTCAAGCTTTAATTTTTTTTAAAACAAAAACCTTATATATATTTATGTAATATAGACTTTTAAATAAATTTTAAATTCGGCCAAACTTAACCCAAAATGATTTAAAAAAAAAAAAAGAGCTTTTAACAAGAAATAAGTCAAGCTCAAGGTAATGATTTACTTATATATAAAAAACTAGTTATATGCAAAATGGACTCAAAACCTATATTAGATGTATAGATAATTAGTAGGGATGGCAAAAAAATATCATTAAAGCGGATATTCGTGGGGATTACCTGCAACGGGAATGGGTTTGATCCCCATGGGAAAAGGGAAATGTCCCTATTTAGTTAATGGGGGTGGGGCGGGAGATGAGATCCCCGTCCCATGGAGACCCACAAAATCCTAGCTAAATATGAAATTACACAACTGCCCTTATATATATATATATATATATATATATATGGAAAGTAACCCTAACTCACTCACTCACTTTCTCTAATCTCCCTCTCCCTCAAGTGCTATTGTTGCTATTTTGTTTTTGCTTCTTTTCTTTTCTTTGATCTCTTTCTCCCTCAAGTACTGCCATTCAACCCATTCTACATGCTCTTCTTGCATCTTCTCTTCCACATCCATACTCTAGCCAAGGCCCACCAAATTTCACACACCCACCACAAAGAACGCATGTCCAAATGCCTAACCACAACAACCGTGAATCACGCCCACAAAGAATCGCAGAACTCCAACCGTTGATCAGCCATCACAGGTTTGCTTCCTTTCTTGTTGTCTTGCAGGTCTTCAACCCTTCCCAACCCCCTACACCTCTCATTGTTCTGCTCTATTTGTGCTCTACATATGTCATTGTTTTGCTGATTGATGTAATGGTTGTTGTTGCTCCTTATCATATTACACTTACATTACTCTTAAATCACAATTGAATCTCACCTATATTTATTCAGAATCTCACTAGAAGGCATGTTAGTTAATTAGCAGTTGAATAATCTAAATTGTATGGTGTTGTGTTGGATGATAATATGAATTATGAATATTTATGGATGTTTTATTTAAGCTTAAGAGTATTTTCTTTAGGTTTTTTGCTTTTTTTAAATTTTTTTATAGAAATCTGCGAATATCCATGTAGATCCAAATCCTCACAGAGAATGAGGAACGAGTATCCTCGACAGGGATAGGGGCAGAGGACATGTCCCCTCCCCCATGGAGACCTGTTGCTATCCCTACTAATTAGGGCCAATCTACCTAGTTAAGCATAATTTGATCATTACAAAAAGGAAGTCTTCTATCTTTATGTAAGCACCAATTATTAAATTGTCAAATAGTGCATTAAAAGACCACTAAAATCAAATTATTTAGTTATATGATTGATGAGCTCCCCAAATAAGGGTGTCAAATTGAGCCAACCCAACCTATTTAGGCCCAGCCCATTTAATTAAGCATCATGGATAAAAAAATATACTGACTTGGTCCATTTAAGTTTGGCCTGCAAATCTAAATAGGTCAACCCATTTATCTTTCTCTATTTTTTTCTGGTTATTAATTTTAAAACCTATTAGATATACTCTTAAAAAATACTATCCCCTAGATAAAACCTAGCACCGTCGACTTTCTCTCGTTTTAGCAAGCACCCCCTAATAGCTTTTCTTTCTCAGTTCAATTTAAGTGGGGATGTCGCCCTATAAAGGTGGTTTATCCTCGCCATGGTGGTTGGCCACCCTCTTTCCTTTTAGTTTTAGTTTGTTTTTTTTCCCCTACTCTTTTGTTGCTTATCCTTCCGCTAATCGATGGCATGTTTGATCATCATATTGAATGAACTTTCTTGATAGCAGGATGTCTGAATCGAAGACTCACGAGTTTGGAGTCCTGTGATTGTAGCTACCTCTTGGATCGGAAGACTGGGCTTGTGACAATGATAGATTGACAACCTCTATTGATAGATGTTGATTGGGGCTTTTCTGAGGTAGTAAGCCTTTTTCAATAACATATAGTCGTCTTCAAAGGCTTTGGTGATCTGATATATATCACGGAACAGGCTATTGATGTATAGACTTATCTACCACTGTGTTTTTTAAGTTAGATGTCATTGTGTTCAGTGCCCTAATTCTAAGAAGTTATGACAATGTTTTGTTTCTACATAGCCTAAATATATTCATTTTATGATGCCTTAGATAAGATAGATTTGAAATCCAACGTACTCACTTTTTTATTCATGGGTATCGGTGGTATGATGTGGTTGCGACCTTATTTTGAGGTGTCTACTATAGCTATATAATGCTTATTGGTTAATTTCCTAGGCTTAATTTTTTTTGTATCAACAGATTTTTTTTTTTGGTCAAATATTGTATCAGTTTCTCTGTTTTAATCGGGCGTTGCCTTGGTTTATTAATCATGAAGCTTTTTTTATCCCCCCCCCCCCCAAAAAAAGCTATTAGACTTGTTTTTGACATGTAAAATCCATTGGACTTTTATTTTCAGACATGTGAAAGCTATTGAACATTTTTTGTATGTTTGTTTAGGGTCTTTGTGCAATGGATTAGGTGAACTTGGACTATTTTGGGTTAAGACAAATTGCTTCTTTTTTTTTTAAATTAAAATCATATTTTAATTCTCAAAAGACATACACATTGCCACATTAGTCTCTCAAAAATCATTATTACTATACAAATCCCACAAAAATCTAAAACATCACCACATTTATTCTTTTAGAGGACTAAATTGGTGACACAAAAGACTAGTTATCTAATTGTTTTAAATATTTGAGAGACTTATGCCGTAACAATGATCTTTGGAGGACTAATATGATAATGCATATATCTTTTGAAGACAAAAATAGGATTTTATTCTTTTTTTAAATAAAAAATAAAGAATAAATGGAAAAAACACTAGCCCATCTACTTCCTACTAGCTCGTTAAGGTTAAATGAAACGAGTTAAAAATAAATTGATTTAAATCGATCAAAATTTTTTAAACTTAACTCACCTAATTTTGGTAGGTAAGCAAGTCAACCTGACAAGTTTGGTCTGTTTTGATAACTCTATCCCTAAATTCACTAACTTCTAGCTTATTAAACCAGTTTTGTTGACTTATGTCCGGGAGGTTTGTGGATTGATATAGTTCCGCAACCCATCCGATTGGCCCAATTCAATCAAGCCCAATAGAATCAAACACTTCTATAAACTTGATATATTAATAGGTATCTAAATAGATTCCTCATTAAAGACTCCCTAAATAATCATAAAAAAATGGTTTCACTACTTAAAATAATTAACCGCTTAGACTAGACACTGCCAATCGGCAACTCCTATAGGCAAAACCCGTTCCCAGAGTTAGAAAAAGTACATTCACATCTAAGCTATGGCAACTAAAATTTCCTCTGGGCCAATCTTCCTTAATCACTGATCAGTCGAACTCCATAAATCTGGCAGAAACGAAACCCATTTAGACAAAACCTAACCTAGCACAAAGGGGAAAGTATTCTGAGATCCATAGTAAGTTTAAGAGATTCAGTAGCGGCGCGTGTAGCTTAGTGGATAGAGCGCCTGTTTCCTAAGCAGGAAGATCGAGACTCATTGCCGTGAAAAAATGATGACCGTGAGTCCTTATTTCTTAAGTCATTTCTCTATATATAAGACTAACTACATATGTTTCCTTAGCTAAAATTCCTTGGTCATGCTCTCTGACAAATCTACTTGACATTTTTCGCATGTGCATATATTTTTAATTCATTTTTCAATTAGTTCTACCACTATTTAATTTGTTTTAAGACAAAGAAAATGAGTAATTTAACAAAAACAACATATAGGTATTATCGCTTGATTTATTTAAGTAATTTAACACTTATTTTTCTTAAACAAGACATTAAATTCAAGTATTTTGAGGGGGAGAAAAAACAAACACTTAAAAAGAAATTATCCCATAATAGACTCATTCCCCTCGAGGCAAATCAAATTAGTTAGGTTCTGCGAATTTTAAATAATGGTGTAGACGCGCGCACACACAAATGTCCGGATGCATGGAATAACTAAAAATGAAATTTTAGACAAAATCAACGATTTCCGGGTTACACTAACCAGCCAGTACATGTATACATCTTCACGGGATGAAAACTACAGATTAGGCCTGATCCCTGTTGTATTGACCACAAACAGGCCTGTTTCGTCTTAATCACTATAGCCATTGACTCATTGTTTCACTATCTCTACATTTATGTGCTACTTGGATGCGGGAAGCCAAGACCAGTTTGCCGCCTAACATGCTCTGGGATGAGTCTATTGATCAATTCAGGGGATGCTCCAGCTAACTGCAGCCAAAAGTTTTCACATGTGCGATCATAAAAACCCATGTTGAGCATAATGTCAGACTCAGTAGAAGAAAGCAATTAGATACATACTTCCTGTTTAAAGTTGAAAAGCGGTGGCAGTGGCCGACCATTAGGCAGTCGAGCATTGGGCTCACGAAGCTCATCAAAGAAGGGATGTGCACATGCTTCCAGCTGAATAATAAAAGCCGCTAGTGAAAACTATGCCAATTATATAAATATTTAAATATAAATATTCAAAACCATCAAATAGTACATAAATAACAAGCATAATGTAATCTCACTTGCAAAAATACTCGATCATAAAAATTAACTATACTCATACTAAAACATGACAGGCCAAGCCATCTAGTTCTAATCTCATAACAACAACAATAAGTAAGGGAACTTATATGTTAAGGCTGTTGTAATATATTATTACGTGTCTTCTTCTAAAGGAAGAAGGTGGAGCATGTGTTAGGGTTGGTTACTCACAGCGGTACATCGAAGACTTGGAGAATATTGGAGAAGCCTTGATGCAAGGTCAATTGCTTCAGGAGGCATTCGCTTGTGAAAAATCTGAAACGTATATTATCACACCAGATACATCAATCATCAAATAAAAAACACTCAGAAAAACCACTTTGTTATAAAGCAACAGAAGAATTGGCATTGAATGGACTTCACCTTATGCCAAGGATGAGCTTTAATCTGGGGGAATCTAAAATCTGTATAATTAGGATTCATGCAACGAATCTCTTCCCGAGTCGGAGTACCAAGAACCTACAAGAAGAGACCTAAATAATTATCTCCCTGTAACTAGATACATACAATCCAATGCTACATAAAAATAGACAACGCTTCACCTTAATAATTTCGACAAGTTGGTCCACCTGATTTTCTCCTGGGAATAATGGCTAAAAAACACATTTGAAACAATGAGAAGTCAAGATTATATCTTAAAAAAAAAAGAGAAAATAGTTATTATGTATGAGCAACATTAGTGCATAGGTTGCCAAGAAGTTTAACAACCTGGCCTAGAAGAAGTTCAGCAAGGACACAACCAGCTGACCAGATATCAATAGAAGTTGTGTATTCTATTGCACCAAATATTAGTTCTGGGGCCCGATAGTAACGAGAACATATGTATGAAATGTTTGATTCACCCTTGACCTACATAAAATCAACTGTTATATTTAACTTGCATTTTTGGCCAAACAGAAAAACTTCAAAAGATTGATTATAGTAAACAAAATTTGCATGTGATTCTGAAAAATAACCTTTCTTCCATTTATTGTAAGTTGTTCTTCTAAAATGAAAAAAGAACAGGTTGGGGACCAGTTTAATAGCTTCAGTAACATTTTAATGGCTATATACTGAGATGTCATCATGACTACACAAAATAAGACTTTCATTTTTGGACTAATCTTAAGGAGCTTCCATGATTCTATGATCAATATGCAACACATGATTTTATCATGGTGGTATACCAGCATGATGTAATGATATTTGCAAGAACCAGCATGATGTAATGGTATTTGCAAGAAGAATGGAAACCAACATACCAGAACTTTTGCACTCCCAAAATCACAAAGCTTAACTTGGTGAGTGAGAGGATCAACCTAGAGAATATATGAAATCAGTTTAGAATAAATAATGCAACTTTTAGAGTAAAAATAGCCAACAAATAACGTACCAAAAGATTTTGAGGCTTCACATCCCTATGACAAACTCCTGGTACAGTATGGATATATGCTAATCCCCTAAAGATCTAAACATCACATCCGAAGTCAATCATTACAAGATTTCAAAATAAAAGTGAGGAACAGCATAGCAAACCAAATTGAAAACAGAGAAGAGCTCATACTTGATATGTATACAATTTCACATAAATTAAGGGCATTCTATGGTTCATACTACTGTAGTGCTTTAGAACTCGATACATCGTCTCAGGGACATACTCCATTACCAAGTTGAGAAAAAGCTCATCTTTGCTTGTTGTAGAGAAGAAACAGTGCTTCAGGGAAATTACATTAGGGTGATCCATCAAGCGCATTAATTGCAGCTCACGATTTTTGTACCGTCTGTCCTGCAAAACCTTCTTTATAGCCACTGCCTCCCCAGTCTCCAAGCATTTTGCCTTGTTTCAGGTCAAAAGGAACCCCACACAGGAGTGTGAAGCAAAATGAGATGCTTGACAGCAGAGAAAGCTTAGCAGGAATATATCACCTTAGAGATTTTTACTTTATTTTATCCCTACCTGGAAAACAATTCCAAATGATCCAGTGCCAACAACACGTTCAGCCATGTAACTGATGGTCTGCAAGTGATATCAAAAAGCATAAAGTTAAGAAGAATAAAGAAATGGAAACCCATGGATATTACCATCAATGTTAAGTATTTAGGCTTATTGAACCGTCATCATTGCAATATATCAGAATTCTCCAAACTACACCCTTTAATGCCCAAAAATGCAGAGCCAACAACAATTAGTTGGCGAAAAAAAGGAGGAAAAAGCCTACTAGATTAGATACAAGCTGAGGAAATAAACCAACTTAAGCATGAATACCAGTAATATATTTTTGAATGGATCCTTAATAAAGGGCTAATTTATTAACTTTATTACCTAACCTACAAATGGAGTTCTGCTCTGTACCAAAAAGAAAGTGAATTGTTAAGTTGTTACTTGTAGCAATAGTCACCATTCACAATTACAGAGAGCTTAAAGAGGGTACAAAATGAACTTTTACAAAAATCTGTAAGTTGAGAATAACAAATGCTAGAACATGCCCGCACCCGTTTAGGTTCACCATTTTTGCCTCCAATTGTGGTTGAGATTATGTGGCCAGTAACTGCATCATTCCCCTCAATTACAGTGGCTGACATTTCCTGCAATTTACAGCAATAAATAGATATTTAATATGGAAAACCAATTCTCATAATACAGCAATAGAATCTCAGACCCTTCTCAATACAATACCTGCAATTGCGTATTTCAAGTTAACTGCTAAACTTGGCTCAACGGTAATTATCATCAACAATTCAATTTAAAAACATTCGCTTAATTATCGTATGCCTAACAGGTATCGCATGCACAACTCAGCAAAGTCACTAATGGAGATGCATATTTTCATAGCCAACTTAGCGGTCAAAATTTTGGGCTCATATTCCTGTGCTGCATGTTAAGATGAGATGCTGCAAGTTTAAGCACTGATTAAAGCAAGCATTACATGACAAGAGAAACACATAGCAATGGCACATAATCAGCCGAAATGGGAGGATACCAGAGGAATTCAGCCACCAATCAGAGTGCGAAGTTGAAGAAAGGTGAAGTGTAAAGAACTCAACGGGTATATGCACAGATAAAGCTAAATCAGGTTACCACAGTTCACAAGAAAGCATCACATGCCAAAGAAAAGCCTTAACAACAATAAAGAGACCATACAGGGAAAGAGAGAATCTAAGGATACTAATTCCCTGAAGCAAACTACAACAGTTTGAACAACAATCCGCTAACAAACAGAGAAAAATCCATCCTAAGCAAGGAACCCGAGATATAAAAACAAACTATACACAAATAACAGAGCAAATAATGTACAACCAACTCTACAACAAAATCCACAATACTGCTAGAGACATTTGAACTTCACAATAGACCATACATAAATTGTGACACATTCCAACCCCAAAAAAAGAAAAAATTCCAAAGATAACTTGATACTCAGCTAGGTGCATAGTTAGAATCTCTCTCTCTCCCCCCTTCTCTTAAAAAATTCAAAGTTAAAGCACAGGATTCCACATTTTCACTTCATTTGATTCCCTCTCTCTTTTCTGGATCACCGAACGAAAAGGTCCACCACACCAAGCTTCAATTTTTCAGTACTAAGATCTCAATTCACAAGTCTCAACCATGAAAGCTCAAATGAAATAAATAAATAAATCAATAAAAATATAATAAAATAAAAAAACAACTTGCTGTTCATGCTTACACTTCCTAAAGTACAAAAGGTAAATAAAAAAATCAGTAAAGGCCACTCTACAACCCCTCCGACGAGGGAGTTCGCCGGAGAAAATCTCCGGCAAGCTTTCCGAGCCCTCGGAATGCCGGAAAACAGGTAGATCGCCGGCGCATGAGCTCAAAACCGAAGCTCGTTCGTCGGATCAAGGACGATCCACGCGCCGGAAAACCACTTCAGCGAGCAAAACGGTGCGTTGCGATAATGAGAGAGCGCGAGAAGTACCTTATCGGCCTCCACGTCGGAGCCGCGGCGAGCCGGAAGCTTCGGCCCGTCGTTCTCAGCTTGCGGCTGCAGATGCAGCTGCAGCTGTGGCGGCGGCGGAGCAGAAACCGCCGCCGCTTGAGGTGGTTGGTGGTGGTGGTGCGGCCCCAGCGGCATGGAGGCCATGTGAGACGGTTACACACACAAACACACTCTTCTTCTTCTCTCTCTCTTTGTTTCTCTCTCTTCTGTTTTTCTCTATCTAACTTTCTCTCTCCTCTGTGTAATAGTGTTTGGGTCCAGGCTTTTGATTAGATAAAGGGCAGAGAGAGAGTGAAGGTGAGTGTTCTCACCCTGGGTTTTGGGCGCGTGAGGTGCACGGTTCGATCGGAGCGGTTCGATGGTGGTTTGGACGTTGGTAACCGGCGACGTGGGGTGTGTGATCTGTTGCAGTAGGGTGCAGCGTGAAAATGTTTGCCCCGTGTTGCTTACGTGGCAGAATAGAGGAGAGACAAGGATCACATGGAAAGTGTACGTATTCGGGAAAAATGCTGACGCATCGACGAAGACGAAAATTAAAGTATTTTTAATTGTATATACGAGGTTTCATATACGCAACTAGTTGATAAAATCAGAGTTGCAACTACATGGTTGGTGAGCTTAGTTATATTCAAAGATAGTAACCAATAGTTATATTCTAAGTTTGAGTTGTAATAATATTTTTTAAGGTATAAAGTGTGAAAAAGATTAAGAATTTAAACCTTACTCTGATAAAATATTATTTTCCATAGTTAATAAATGATTAGTTTGACTTAATTCATTATTCTTTATTGTTTAGTGTTTCAAATTAAAATCATAGAGCCCATAACACCCTATTCATTGAAGCCATGTTACACTGAGGGTTAAAGGGTCCAAGTTGGATCTTATGTAATGAAGGGCCCAGACCCAACTCAAAACCCGCAAGGGAGAAGAGTGTACTCATAGCTAAGCTAGAAATCTCGAGCTTCGCTTATGCAATTAAGCACTCAACTCATGTTGCTGCATGTCTCAAACTCCTTAACGTGCATGGTGCCGTTAAGAGACCAGAGGTAGCCTTCCTATATTGCGAAACCTTAACGTACCAACTCTAGTGCACTCTCATCTATAAGTAGGAGGAAAAACCTCTGAAAATAAATACGCATATGCATTCCAAACATTCGTATCTCTTGATCTTTGTTAACTTACGCATTGGAGTCATTGCAGATACATCTCCACTATCGTGAATGTCTAATTTGAGCCTTCCAACAATCAAGCCAGAGCAACCTGGGAGTCTCTATTTTGTTCAAAGTTCCCCAGTCTCCAAATTCGATAACAACATTCAACCCATCTCCAAGCATTAAGTTTAACCAATTTTCTTAATTATATAACATTAGACAGATTACTTCCATAAGCAATTTATTGATGATATCAACAAATAAATGCTAATTTTTAAAATGTAAAAATGAAATAATAAATGATAGTTAAAACCTTATGGAGGAAATATTATTATAAAATGTTTCGCCTCAAGAAATCAATTGAAACTATTAAATTCACCTCAAATTTTTTAAAAAATAATAAAAAAATGTAGAATTAAAAAAGTAGTAATATATTGTCAATGCTAAAATATAAGATATCTCCACATTCTTTAACCAATCTGCCTCTAGCCCATCTCAATTAAGATATATTTCTTGGAAACACCCTTTGCCAAATGGGTTTAAGTTGGATGTGGATGGTAGTGCGCTTGGGAATCCAGGAAGAGCAGGGTTTGATGGCTTGATTATAAATGAGGATGGCTAGTGGGTGATAGGTTTCACAGGTTTTTATTGGTATAGCAGCTAATCTTCGTGCAGAGCTCCTAGCTTTGTTCCATGGATTGAAGATAGCTTGGGAACATGGTATTAGCAATATCTTCTGTTGCTCTGATTCAACAGATGTGATTAGAATGATTGCTCAGGGTGTGCCATGTTCTCATCGCTATTATAATATTGTTCATGCTATCCAAAGATGGATTTCAGAGAACTGGATTATTAGTTTGGAGCATATTCTGCGATAGGGTAACGGATGTGCTGACTACCTTACCAAAATGGGAGTGCGTAATGATGTTCCATTTCAAACTTAGGTTTCTTCGCCCACTGTAACGGATCATTTGCTTTTGGCAGATGCCTTGAATGTGCAATATCTGAGGTCTTAGTTTTTGTTGTTTTTTCCTTTTAAATGTACCAAAATATATATATAGAGATTATACATAAAAGTAAATTACATATTATGTAAAAAATAACTTACATATTATGTTGTTTTCATTGTAAAATAATTATTCGTTAAGATTTATTTATATAATTATTCAATTTAAAATAATGATATGTTCTGAGTTGATTTAACTTATTTTACGCATATCATGTCAATTTTTTTTGTACATAATAATTTTCATTGCCAGACAACAGTATGAATAATTGAAATAATTGATTAAATTTGTTTAAAAACAAATAAACAACCGATGGAATGAAAAAGCACAAACTTTCAGACGTATAATTCATTTTCAACCAACTAAACCTACAAGAAAGTTAAAACTTTACTTTCCAGTATCAATTTCTTCGAGATCGAGAACTACATATCCCTAGTCACAGGGAATTGTTTTTTTAATAAATATCAAACTTATGCACTGAAAAATCAAGTACTCTGTCTGTATAGAGTTCAATTTAATGTAACCTTTTATAAATGAATCTATCATATGTGGCTATACGTAAAAGTAGAGTATTTGTATAAAGCATCAACTCCATTTCATATATAGGTATTACGAAAATTCTCTGAAAAAATTGCTAGTTCATATAAGAATGAAAGTGATATATCAACAAAACAGAGATGTCGAATTATATCGTAAGAGATTTGGTTCCACTCGATTTAGCATTCGTTATACTGAAAAGGAAGTTATAGATACACTGCATTTGGTTCAATAATTAATTAATTCCTTATCACAGCAAAACGGCGCTTGCCAAAAAATGCATTTCACTTTATGGAATGAAAATGAACCATCAAACTAGTTTACCCTCACTTTCTCTCACCATATATACGCTCAACGGTTTGCTTCCAAAATAATAATAATAATAATAATAATAATAATTCGTTCTCAGTTTGTTGAACTAAGCTGAAACAATAATGTAAAACTAGAAGTGGGTTAACTTCATGTAGGGGGAGAAATGAAAAAAAAAAAAAAAAGGATCAATTCACTTGTCAAAAAGTGAACATACAAATTCGTGCCTGAAAACAATTCATAAAAAAAGTAGTGACCCCTCAACAAATTGAGGTCTAGGTTCAAACCCCTTTGACAAGAAGGATCTTCGATTAGCAAAAGCTACCTTCCTCTTTTGCAATTTAATGAATCCGATTTACCATAGTGTATGTTCCTTTTAGCCGAAAGAAAGAAAGGGTAATGTGAGTCCCGTAATTAAATTTGACTTGTAAGCCCACAAAAGCAAGCATGGAAAATGACATCTCTATATCAGTCCTTTTTTTTTTTTTGCGATATTTGGAAGAGAAACTCGACTTCCCCAAAGCACAGGTAAGGTGCCTAGCAAAGAAAAACAGCAAAACAAGAAAACGAGCAGGATAAAAGAAAGAAAAACACAACTAAAAACAGCAGAAGCCAACAATCACAAGATAGACAGCACAGCAGAAATTCTTGGCCTGCAGCAACCAAACGATCCTTCCCTAATATTCTCCAGTAATAACACCCTGACTCCAATATAGTCCATGAATTCCTGCATCAAGATAGTTCCAAATTCATAGTTCCAAATTCTGAAAAAACTCACCTTCAGCTGATGCCATTTTTCTTGAACCTTTGAAAATTGTCTTGGATCAAAAGCAAACAAGACATCCTGCACCTTTTATTTTATACTCAGAAACAGATTTCGTGCAAACCGCAAGTCCCAGCTTAACTGATTCTGCCCATGAATCAGAGTATGCAGAAACTTCGAATATGATAAGACACCTAATTCTGCTCCTGAAAATCCTTTCTCCTCCATAGCATACAGCAGCAGCAACTTTTAAGGCCAATATTTCTGCTTCCCCCTGAGAGTTTGCATTAAAATGTTGAATGCAACTAAAGAAAATCCAATCCCCACTGCAGAAACCTCAATAAAGCCCCCCACCAACAAGGTCCCCTTTGACTTCTTAGCTGACCATTCCCAACAAAAACTCTGTCAAGACTTCTTACTTTAGTTTTGATATACTCATTACTCCAAGTCTGCCATCTTTAATGAAGTCCCTGTATGAATTCTTCAAAGTTTTGAGAGCAATTGTCAAAAACAACACTATTTCTATACATCCAAATTGACCAAACCACCATAAAAAATAATGAACACCATAATTCCCTCTGAACACCCTGAAGCCCCAGTTCTAACCAAGCTTCAAACAGATTTTTTATGTTACATGGTATTGCCCTTGACATACCGCGCCACTCGAAACAGCTACACCAGACCATCCATGAAAAGGAGCATTCAACAAAGAGATGATCAACAGATTCCTCTGCCTCATTACATAAAACACATTTCAGGTTTTCGGCATCAATGATGTTGAGTTTGTACAACCGGTCTTTAGTCTTCAATCTTCCCAATATTGCAAACCTCACCACAAGTTCAGCCCGTGGATGAGCCAAACTTCTCCTGATATTCTCGAAAATGCTGTGGGATTCCATTTGAGAACCATGACACCTTCCTCATGCCTCCAAAGTCCAAACTATTTTGTCCTCCGCTTGCTGGCTAAGAACAACCTGAGATAATAAAACATACAGATAAAAAAAATTAATTTTCCCATTTGAAAAATTGTCGCCTCCGTTGGAAGCTCTAAATCCACTCAACCCTATCCCAGAACCCACACTCAGAGATACATGTTTTTTCACAGAGGGCAGAGCATATAGTTGAGGGAACTTTTCCTTAAGACAACAATTACCAACCCAAGGATCTTCCTAGAACAAAGTTTTAATTCTGTTAAAGTATTAATTCTGTTAAATACATTTTAGGTTTCAAGTGGAAATGCAAGTCTATAAAACTTATGAACATTGAAATTGTTGAGGTTCTATTTGATGAGTGTACTAAAATTGATTTGAACCAAGTCTTTGCAGAGGAAAAGTATTAGATGAACATGCAAAATAAAATAGTTTTACTGTGTAAGATTTTGTATTTGCACAAATTGTAATGAAAAAATAATAAGAATTGATTGCAATGGTAAGAAAGTTATATCTTAGGAAGAGGAGTAATGTTAAATCCTAAAAAAATGAATTATTAGAAAAATCTCTAAGTCCCAGCAACATTTAAGGGTAGAGATATTTTACAAACAAAAAGAAATGCTATGAAAAATAAAAGCGCAAGCAATTACAGATTAATTATGGATGTAAATAACTAGATACAAAATGTGAAATATTAAAAAAGTCAAACGTGATAAGTTTTTAATAAAGAAAACTATTACATGTGCATGAGTCTCAATTTATCACTTCAAACGATTATTAGTAACTAGCGAAAGGCCTGTGTTATGCACAATGTATTGTAATTCTAAATAAGACCTACATAATGTAATATATAAAATTTTTACTATAATTAAAAAACACAATCGGTCTTTCATCACAAATATCAAAACATCAAAGCATAATATTAAAAGCATTTTAGAAACAATTTCAGCACCAACAATATTAACATCAAGTTCCATAATAATAAATTGAGTGCTATTGTAAAGACCAATTGTTTGATTAATATTTCTCAATAATATCACAAGTACTCTTTTCTTTAGCCTCAGCACATGATTAAGTAGCGCCAAGCATTTAATTAGTAAACACACAAGAAAAATGAATACATAATAGATTAATAGATAATATAAAAGCAAAAAAAAAGGATGATTTATCCCATGACATCTTATACTTTTGTATTAGTTGAATTTGCTTTCATAAAATGACTAATATATAATTTCACATAAAGAAAATACAAATAAGATACATAAGAAGATAGACATCAAGGACTATAGGAAAAAAGAATGAGTATTATGAAGTGATTATTTAATAGAAGAGCAACTTGATCATCTCTTTATTAAACATGAAAAAAGCTAGAAAAGTAACAATATGTGTATGATGAAAGGAAAACCACAACCATAAAAATATTACAAAGAATGAAGAGTACAATAACTTGATAAGGAATGAATGAATATATAAAAGTAAATTATGGCACTCTTGAAATAACTAATACCTATTGGCAATTATAGTACCAATCTAAGAATATTATATTAGCCAAATTCCCCTAGTGCTAATATGGGTACAATAGAAGTATTTAAAAATAAAATATCACACTATAAGATATAGAGCTAAGTACAAATAATACCAATAATAAAAAAAATAAAGTTTATAAAACATAATTTTCAAAAGAGTTTGTTATAACTACAAGATAATAGCTAGTAAGCTAGATATCATTAATAGCTAGTAAGTGAGATCTCATCAAAACCAACATTATCCTATAACAACTAATATTTCAATAGAGTAGTTTAGTATTATATCATTTTATAGGATAAAACTTAGTGCCAAAGCATCAAATAGTGGAGATGATTTGGTATAAGTAATCAAATCGGTTGTCATTGTTTTATTTTGTGAATTTTTGTTAATTTTTATTTCAAAAAAAATGTGAGGTTGACGTGTAACTAATAGATTCAATGAGATTATATGTATTAATAAATAAATAAATAAAAGCTATAAACCATAGTATTCAAAAGAGTTTGCTATAACTATATGGTAATAACTAGTAAACTAAATCTCACCAATAACTAGTAAGTTAGATTTTATCAAAACCAATACATCTATGGCAACTAATCTTTCAATAGAGTAGATTAATATTATATTATTTTATGGGCTATAACTTGTGCCCAAACTTCAAATAGTGGAAATAATGTTGTATGACTAGTCAAATTAGTTGTTATTGTTTTATTTTATGATTTTTTTAACTTTTTTATTTTAAAAAAATGTGAGGTTGACATGGGTTAATGAACTTAATGAAATTTAGAATGATTTGATTTGATTGGTTGATTTAATTTTCATTTTTGTTTTGATTAATTGAATTTTGATTTGATTTGATTTGATATAATATTTCATTATATTTTAAATATTTTATAAAATTTTATTTGATTTAATTTCAACATTTGAATATAATAATTTTAGTTTATGGTCCATCATTTATAATTTTATCTAAAATATCACTTTATTATTATATAAAATACAATTTAACTAATGCTATAAGAATATATAATAATAATTTCTCTAAAAAAGGTATGAATTGACAACAATTTGTGTAACTTTCTTTTTAAAATTTTTTAATATTGAGTAATATATATTTTTTATTTTATACTTATGAAATATCAGTTGAAAATATTACGTGGTGAATCCACTTTATTCTTTTTTTAGATATTTAGATTTGATTGATTTGATTTGATTTAATTTTAATTTTAATTTTGTTTTGTTCTTTGATTAATTTGATTTCAATTTGATTTGGTTTGATTAATATAATAATTTTAAATTTATTTTAATATACAAATTTAACAATAATATATTTTTTTTATTTTAGAAATTTAAGAGAGTGACACCTGATAATAAATTTCTTCTCAATTGTATGTTGTATGATTCTTGAGTTTTTTTTTTTTTTTGAAAAAAAGAAAAAGCTTCCAACTGTCAAAGAAGATCAAAGTGTAAGTTTTTAATGGTGAAATTACCTTAAGTCATTACGCTTAATTCTTTAAGAATTGAACTGGTCTATTAGGATATAAATTACTTAAAATTTTAAATTTAGTATACTAAATACGATTTCAAATGAAATTTTAAGAAAGTCAAGTGTAATTTAAATCAGATTAAGAAGTGTAATTTAAATGTAGCCGTAGTTGTTAAATTTGAATGAGATAATCAGAATCTAATTATAAAATTGTTTAATATAAATTTTTATGGTACGAAAGTTCCATTTAAGGCAACAAAAGAGGAAAGCACTTCCGCCCTCCTTCACCGAAAAAAAAAAAAAAAAGAGAAAAGCACTTGTATCGAAATCATACGAAGTCAACAAAGTACAAATAGAAAAATATTGGTAAGTTATAACTTACGTCGTGTCAAACAAACAACGTTTAAATAATTGTTTAGCAGTATAAAATACTAGGGCAGCATTTGAAGCCCATAAAATAATACGATAATGACGCGTAAAGTATAATCTCCAAGCAAACCAACAAATTTTTTTTCCACATTTTTTTTCTTTAATTTAAGTAGAATATCATTCAATATATATAGTAACATGAATGGTTTGTTTTAGTTAGTCATTATTTAAATGGAGATCAGAACAAGCAATACAAAATATTTGAATCCAGTAACAACATTACGTTGATTCATTCAGTAAGCAAGACACGCAGCTCATGCAACACCTATAATATGAACACATTTGATGGACTAATGGAAATTTGCTGTTATATATAAATCCGCGTCCTCTTTTCTATCTTATTGGCTAGTCACCTTTTACTATTTAGAATATAATATAATATAATTGGTAATTATCATATGTTTTATTTTTTTAAAATATTTATTTTTCAAATAATAAACCTTGAATGATATAGAATAAAAAAGGAGACAGCATTTGGAAATAAAAGATTTTTGTTTAATTAGAAACATTCAAATTTTAAGGAAAAGTCCAGTTGCCAATATATCTCAGGATCTAGTCAAGCTTTATGAACAAGACCCTGTAATTAATCAATCACTCAAAAATCTCTCTCATTCAGCATTTATTCAATTACTGAATTTTTTTATTATTATTATTATCTTGGGTACATAAGCTAAGAAAGAAACAAAACAATTCAATTGCTGATATGCCCTCCTCTTATTAGAGCAACAACTTTGAAAAAATTATCCATGATCAGTTCACAACCCTGCAATTCTTTCTGATCTCCCCACTGGTCCCAGTGAGAGGACTAATATTGCCCATCTTCACCATAGCAGCAGCAAAATCTCTGAAGAAAGCAACACCATTGGCACTATAGGTCCTAACCAAAGCATCTTGAGACCCCCCATTGAAAAGCACTTGGTCCGAGTGAAGAAGGCCACGTTGAGCCACAAGGTCTCTATAGTAGTTGTTGTCAAAGCGCGTAGGAGTGAGGGTCTCAAGAGGGGATAAGTTTGTGTTCCCCCCAGAGGAAGGGCAATTGGCCTTTCTTGAGGTGGCAAAGTTGGTGTCAATGTTGGTCTCATTGTATATGCGGTTCCTGAAGAATTGGCACTGTGCTTGGCCTATGGTGTGGCCCCCAGAGAGCACGGTTAGGTCACTTGCACTTAGGCCTTTGGCAGCAAACATGGATTTGAGGGTGGCAAGGTCAGAGAATGGTGAAGGGATTTGGCTGTTGGCTGCACTCTGGCTTGCTGTTCTTGCATCTCTTCTTCCAAGTGGTACTGCCCATGAGGGTCCTCCTAACTATAGATAGAGATTGAAAGATTGAAAAATTGAATTATATGATGAATTATTGAGTCAGCATAACGGTGATAAATGAAAAACTAAAAAATGAAAAGAGTCATGTTGCTTGTATTCAGTTTTGTGAACTCATTCTAGACAAGGAGAGAGAAAGATACAAATAATCAGTCCATCAATTTTTTTTTCAACACTCACAACTTTTATGTCTTTCTCTTTTTTAGTGTGTCCCAAATAAATATACAAAAATAAGTGCACATAATATTTTTTAAAAGGAAAATATTAGAACACGAAGTTTGTTGCAGCTTGAATTATTTCCGTGTTTTTTTTTTATTACAAAATAATGAGTGATTTTCTTGAGAGGGACAAGGTTGACATAAGACATGATTGTGTTATGAACCATATAATTTTTCCCTTGATTATTTTGTGTGATATGATATTATGCAAGGTGCGTACAATTGGCGGCCCCACTAAATTACAAGAGTTGACATGATGATCAATTACCTGTGAGAGAAAGTGAAATACCGAAAGTGGGGAAAATGGTTTGAAAACAAGCTCATGCCAAAAGAAAATGTTGGGAAAAAAACAAACATCTAGTTAGCCCCCCTGTGAATGACTTAGAGGTCGGAATCTCACTGTGAGATTTCAATACATTCTCAACAGCAGCTGGAAAAAAGCCCTTTCCCTTATAAAGGAAATGATTTTTTTGAAAGTTTTTTCTTATGTAATTTTTACTTACCATTTTAGACATATAATTAGCTCTCACACTGAACCGAAATAATTTGTATAAAAAATTGATGCACATGTATTAAAGTGAACAACGTCTACAATTTAGTAAGAATGAGTAGCCTAGCCTTTTAGACACTGAAATCAACTTTCCCACTATCACGTAGAATAATTGTGACTTCATTTTTAAAGTCCCACAAGTGAAAGAAAAGCTTCATACATACAGTACAGTATAATATGATATAATAATCAATTATTGATTAAATAAAAAAAAATCAATTATTGGTTGACGAAAAAGACAGACAAATTAAAAAGAAATGGCTCACCAGAGCTACTCCATCTCTTGCGGCAAGTGCTAGAATGTCTGCACAAGACACCGTGCCACTGCAAGCAGCTTCAACGTTGGCTTTAATGGTATCAATCACTTCGAAACCTCTCGCTGAATTTTGGTTAGGTCCTGCATTTTTCTCACCGACAAAGGTGGCAGTGTTGTCCAATAAGATTGATGCATCGCAGCCCTGCAAATTAACAAAGAAATAAAATTGAGATGCTATCCATATTCCATATAGTCAATCAATTTTTTCTTTTGTAAGATATACATCAATTCATTTTTATATCTGGATTTACTCCAAATTTTGCACAAAGAATTCATCATCGTATGCAAGTCCTCCGCAAGGAGTAAAAAATATGATTATACACATATATTCTTTGGTGCTATTGAAGCAAATTATTTCTTTTGCTTTTATCAATTCATTGTTTGTCATATTAACTATGTGAAGAAGTTAGTGGGTGGTTAAGAAGATGGAGAGCAACCCCAAAAATAATGTGAAAAATAGTGAATAAATTAGCATAAGAGAAATATTTTGCTTCAAAATCACATAAGAATTTCTCGATAATACAAATGTGCTTTTTTAAAATAAAAGGACAAATACTTCCGTTTTGATGACATACATATTTTAGTAGTCTCACTGTTATATATATGTTTTTATTAGCACCTTCGAAAGTGACAAAACTTGAACCATAAAACCAGCGCCAAATTTGTGTCTTAAGCAACCGTATATTTATAAACATTAAACAAAAATGTTAGTAACTACAGAATTAGCGGCACAAAGAGATTGTGGTCTTACATTTACGAAGCAATCATGGAAGAACAAGCGAAGTATAGAGGCCCCCATCCGGGGTTCCTTATTGACGGCTTGCTTCATTGCATTGAACACAATGGTATTAAGATTAGGACAACTTTTATCATAGAAGGTGGGAGAAAGTTGTGCATTGGCAGACCAAGCTAGTAGAGAAAGAATGGATAAAGTAACAAAGAAGTGGGTAAAGGAGGCCATATCTAATAGCTATCTATAGCTTTCAGCCACAAATAGTGAAGCCCCTTTGTGTTGAATATCGAAAGGGTGTGTGTGAGCTGTGAAGAAGCCTTTGGAAGAGCCATGCAATATATAGAGGAATTTGTAGGCCAGGGGTGACCGTGCATGCAGACAGAATAAGTCAGGTGTGGATATAAATAATATAATAAAACGAGAGGAGAAAAATAACTTGTTCCGATTTTCAAACTTGGCTGCTCCGAACGCGCTTTACTTTTTCTGTTTTTTGGGGAGCAACTGGCCGGGGAAGAAAACCTTTGATAAAGATGAAGATTATATGGCTCACTCACCGTTGGAGCAGTTGACTTACTCCCAATAACAAACAATGAATTAGTTGCATGTCTAATTGAAGATTATGAAATAAAACACATAAACGGGTGAGAAAATTAATTGGAAGTAAATGAACTTGCTGGGTCAACATTTTAAGTGGAAAAACAAGGCTTAATTATCACAGCACAAGATTTCTTCATGAGATGACTTGGAGAAGTGTGCTTATTCTCTTAAATACAAAAATTTATTCGATTCTCCCTAACGAGGTTTCAATTTAATATTGCCCATCTGTGGTTAAAAGCTAACAACTATCAAAGAGTAGAAGTTGAATGGAAGAAGTATTAGTCTAGGTAGCGCTATGTATGAGCTGGTAATGTTGATTTCACTCGACGTTCCAATGTGAATTCCATCAGTGTAGATTTTTAGATTTTTATGGTTCTCCATGGGTGAGGATATCTCTCTTTTCATTGATGGTCTTCCATGGGAGATGAGCTGGAGCTGGTTAATGCAGATTTTTGGAGGGGAATTGAAGGGGAAGTGAGTGACGTTTATGTCTCACATAAACAAAGGCGATCAACAACAGCAAATTTGGTTTTGCTAGATTTAAGAAGCTAGAGGAGGCTACAAATGCAGTCAACAATCTGAATGAAACATGGATTAGAGGGAAGAGAATGACGGTGTAAGTAGCTAAATATGGCAAGAAGGAGGTGTTCCGAAATGGCTCAGCCATCGTGGAGTATGATCAGAACGAGGAACATATAGGAAGCATCGAGAAACTCTCATTTTTCAAATTTTGCTCATGTTGTGGGCGATGTCCTTGTGCGTGGCCTTGGTGGCACAGTTGGTTCGGATTTTGTCTTTGTTTGTGTGTAGGGGATGGTGTGGTGGTGCTATGCGTGATCTCTAGCGTGCTAGCCCCTGCTTGGTGCTCATTCTCTTGGTCTTTTTGTCTTCTTGTTCGGTGTTGTTCCCTTTTTCTTTAGGGGCTCTTTTGGTTGTTTGAGAAGGGTGGTGCTTGGCTCGATTTCTTTGATTGGGTGGTTTTTGCATCTTATTGTTGTCCTATCTTTGTTATTTCTTTGGTCGCTTTTGTTAGCTCCTTACCTTTGGCGAGTCGGAGCACTTTTCCATATATCGAAAAAAAAAAGAAAAAAACAACTATCAAAGAGTACTATGATATCAATTTATATGGGATTTGATTTTGAAGAAAAATGTTGATCTTAAATGCACAGGAAAAGTTATTCGATAAATTTCACAAATTATTATTATTATTATTTGTGAGAAATCTTACTAATATGTATATAAATATCATTTATGTTTGAAGAATATCTTATGTATTGAAGGTGTCAATTTTATCAGTTAAAATAATCTTATTCTTATACTTTCTTTTCATCTACTTTTGAGGGGAAAAAAATAAATGGGGGAAAAATAAGTTTACTTCTATTAGATTTGACTCAAATTTCTATTTAAAAATTATTATTGATAGTTTTATATTTTTAGAAGATTTGAAAAAAAAAAGAAAGATTTAAAAGGAATATCAAATTTGGAAAAGATTTGAAGAAAATTTGAAAGAAAAAACAAATTTGAAAAAGATTTAGAGAAGATTTGAAGTAGAATAATATGATAGAGATTTATTAGACATTCATCTAATATAGGAAGCTATCAATGATTAAGATTGAATGCAATGCAAAATTTGTTGATTGTCATGTACATTGTTATAGGCTATAAATACTAGTTGTTTATGGTACGAGAAGGGAGTAAAACTAAGGATAAAGATGGAAGGTGATGATAATGAAGAAGACACTAATGAAAATGAGAAAAGCGATGACCTTGCTATACTTGATGAGAAAGTTTATAGTTTTATCCTCAAAAGTTGTATTAATAAGAGAGTTTACAGTTTTGTTCTTAAAAATTGTATTAGTAGAGGATTTGCAACTTTATCATCAAAAGTTAGATTGTTTTGAGAGAGATTTTTAACATTAGTGGATGCATTTCACTAAATTTAGTGAATTGATTTGTGAAGTCATAAAGTAGATAGCAAAAGTCAAATTATATTAATTTTTTGTGTTTTTTTAACTTTATCTATTTATTTGATTTGATTTGTATTGGTGGAGAAATTTTTTCTCAACATGTTTTCTCAGTTTTTAGGTTTTTATCGTAAAAGAAGGTAAATATGAAAAAAGAAAGCATAACAAATTGAGTTAAGAATAACATTTTTGTATTAATTAGAAGTGCTAAAAATTTGCTTATGTACATGTAACAAAGATCTCTCTTATGGTTTCTCTACCTTTGATTTAAAATCTAATTAGTCTCTATTTTCATTTCCTATTTTTATTTTCTGTGTTCTTTGTTTTTAGACTTTTTGTTAAAGGAATAGTAAAACAATAAATCTTATTCTTTATTTTTATTTTCTATTTTCACTATTTCATTCATAAAATTCTAAAAATATAAAAAAAAAAGCCAGAAACTAAACAAATTCTTACTTTTTGTTCAACCTTTTTCTCTTTTTTTTTTATATTAAAAATTTATCTAAATGAGAGGAAATGATTGCTGCTACTTTACACGTCAGTCCTATTCATAATTTACATGCATGATACTGAACGTAAAGACCTTCCAGTAAAGAGAACTCAACGAATATTTTCCTAAGAAAATATCTCCTATATAGTCCTATTCACTTAACAAAAAGTGCTTTTGATCATAACAGTACCCCATCAAGGGGTGACGAATTTGACCCGTTTTTACTAGTTCAATGCATGTAAGGCAACTCAGAATCCAACTTTGATTAGATTAAGCTAGTTTGGTCAAAAACATCTTTGTCTTAAACAGTTAAAATTTCATCAAATCACATTTAAAAAAATAAAGAAAACAAAAAAGTTAGCTGCATCCACTTATCTTACGTATCATTCGTTTTCTGAAAATCAAATTTTAAAACTTTTAATTGATCTTAGCCAAAAGGTTGACAAAGGTAAAGACGGAACACTAATGATTTGAGAATTATGTGTGAGTATATATACACAACACATGAATGCAAAAAATATTATACAAATTTGTAGTACACATTTCGGTAGTCAATTTTTGAGATGTGTCCAAATTGGATAAAGTCATAAGGATAGGTTATGACTTATGGCCATGACTTGCGTATCCCTTGCCTGGTGCCTGGAAGGATGGGTTTAACTCTTCAACTAGCAAATTAATAACTTTGAAAACTTAGCCCCGTACGAATACCTTCAAAATCATAACTATGGCCAAATCAACATCTGAGAATTGTGATGTGATGGATATCAAAATAATTAAACTCCATTTTGGGCTGAACTTGCAACACATAGTTAATTAAACTTGAGGGTATAGATAGTCGACTAAGGCAGGTAATTCATCAAAATATACATTTTCTCGAAGTTTGTTATTTTGTTCATTTAGACTTGTAAACTCTTTTTGTCAACTCATTAATTGATACATCACTTACTCTTTTAGACAAACTAACATTTTATAGACTATAGCCTTGATTTGTGAAAGCGACATGTAAACTAAGTTAACAAGATTTAAATTTCTACACGCAGCCATTATAATGACTAGCGTCTGGGCGGATACAAATATGGATAGACTGTCTAATGTGGCAAAACAATAGTTGAAAAATGGACTCTCGCTCAGATGCTAGAATTATAAATGAGATTTGATATTTGAGAATCTATATATTATTGCCCCAATTATATGTTTAATCGAAGGTGTAATAATCTCCTTCATCTTTTTCTTTTTTTTTTTTCCATCTCTGTATTAAACTATTGATCATGTTGACTAACAATATCAACCACCAAAGGAAACTTATGCCCCAACCAGAAAAGTAATGGGAAAGAATGGAACAAGTCATGCGACGGCCGACAAAGATAGCGAATCCCCTTGGCGTGTTGAATTTCTTTTTTTCATTTTTTTCTTCTTTTCACTTGCCTTTACAATAATTGAATAGTAAGAACCATAATGATTAGTAAGGAACCATGCGACCAATTATTAATCTTAATTGTCTAATGGTATAGATTTAAGTGGAGGTCTTGAGGCAGAATGTTAGGGTCCAATTACAACAGTTTCACATTGGAAGTATGGAATTTCGCAAGGTGGGAGACTTATATGCCTTTGGGCTCTCCGATTACAATAACTGGCTTTATTCTCTCAAGTTCTTATCACAAAACTTTTAATCATAAACTGAAATTTAATAAGTTTAGTCTTTCATCAACTTGAACCATTAACATTAAAGCCACCACTTCTACTTTCTTCAAACGGTGTCATTTGGTTTAAGATTACAAAGAAGCCACAGAATATGGAGCATAAACAAATCTAGGCTTGGTAACATTACATATTTGCATTAACTGGATTGCGCCGGGGACAATTTAGGAGAATGGAAACTAGAGCAGCTGGCTACCTTTGAGGTGGACCTGTGAGTCTTAACCAATGAAACCAACGATTGCACCACATGTCTAATAATATGAGATAACTTGTGAAAATTAATATATTTTACTTCATACTTGTGTATTATTTTTTTTAATCTATCCTCAAATAGATAATTTCCATAACTAGTTTTAATAAATTTAATTTATGAGTGCTATTAGTAAGAATATAATTCTTTTGTGAGTAATAGATAAAGATTTCCACCAAATTTGTTTAGACATGAGATAAAGATAGTACTAGTGAATGAGAAGATAAAAGGAAAAAAAATTGTTATAGATTTGAGAAATATTAAAAATATTTGACAGAAAATCAAATAATAGATAAAAATTGGAGAGAAAGTAGAAAGATTCTATTAGTTCCCAACACTATAGCATTGGCGTAAAAACAATTTAATATAAATTTGTTGTAACCTTTTCTTTTAAGGGGGAGACCATGAGAGAGAGAGAGAGAGAGGATTCTACCAATTGGTATGCCTCTCTATTGTTTATGTTTATTTCTTTTTCTATGTTTTTCTAGTTTTGTTTAGGTGATAGGGTGATGTAATTTAATAGAACAAATTATGTATTCCTAATCCTTTTTAATCTAAATTTCTTTTTCAATAAATTGAGTTATCATTAGTGTTTTTAATGCTTTCATGGATTCACGACCCATAGATTGATTTTGGGTTTTATATTGTCAATTGAAAAATTACTTTATAAAATAAGCTGTTCTAATAATTACCATAAATTATACTAGTAGAATTCTTTTTTGGTAGAGAAATTTTGGTAGAATTCTAGGAATAGAAGTGCTTATTTATGTGGTCATAGAAATTCATGTTCTTCAATCTTAGGTTTAATTTAGAATAATATTATGAAATTAAATTATTTAATTTTTCTTAAGATGATTGCTATCAATGAATTCAACTGTGATTGTCAATTTTGAGTAATTCAACCATCAACTTATTTGGATTAGGAATTAGATTAAAATCAAGTAACATGTAGTTTGGAAAAATAAGTGAAATTATACCCTAACATTTATCTTTTTATTAATTATTTTCTCTTACTTGTATAGTTTATTTTATTTGATTTTGTTTATTTACTTTTTTTTAATCTTTATATATTTCTTCATCTAAATAGTAAATTGTTTTGAATGAACAAATACTTTTTTGATATATTAGTGATAATAAAGTTTGAACTTTTGATCTCATACATATTACCTAAACTCTCATCACTAGACTACTCCTAGCTAGTGGCTTCAACAAACAGCTATTTGATTTACAATTTCATGCAAACAATACTTTACATTCATTCTTTATTACTTGTAACCTGCTATACTTGTCGAATCTAATTTTACAAATTGGTTAACAAGTTTTTGCATCATTGCCAGGAATTTTTTTAATCAATATTATTAATAGTTTGGTTGTTACTAATTTAGGTATTTTTATATAAAATTTTAATTAAAAATATTTTAATTACCTTCTATTATTTCCTTTTATTACTTGCCTCCCTATCAAGTTTTGTTTTACGTTTTTGCAAGGTAAAAGATACGGAACCGTAAGCAAAAGCTTTTTTTTTTTTTTCCTCCCATAAGCAAGAGAGTTGGCCATGAACATGAGCATAGACCACATTAAGCCTTATTAAGAAGGATAAGACATATTATGCTTGAGGTGTTATCTACAGTATTCTGTGTTGGTCAAAAAGTATGATACATCTTGTAATTTGATGGTAAAGATTGTGAGATATATTAATGTACTAATTACTTATGATGTACTTTAATAATATCTTAATTTTAAGAAAGTTTAAAAATATAATTAAATATAATTTAAAAATTAATTATCATACCCTCATAGTATAAAATTACATTAATAATATAAAATAATTTTATATTATCAACTAATAAAATTTCAAAAAAAATTTGTTAGTATAATTTTATACTATTTAGAAAAATTCTATCACATTGACAATATAAAATTATACTGATATTATAAAATTATTTTATACTATCAATATAATTTTACATTATCAAATATGATAATTAATTTCTAAAATATATTTAATTATATTTTTAAATTTTTTTAAAATTATGATACTATTATAATCCATTATAAATGATTGATACATAATACACCTCACAATCTATATCATCATATTGCAAGGCGCACTGTGCACCTTTGACCGAAAGCGCCTTCCTGCTGGCGCCTATGTTCGATAGTAATTGACAAGATCTCTTGCCCCACCACATGTTGCAAGAAGCCAAGAACAAATAGGCTTGTAGGACTGCAACTCTTTCCAAAGAGACTTCAATTTTGTGAAGTATTGGGTAATAGACATGGAACGTTGCGTGAAGCATTCAAGTTCATCACGATCTCCAAAAAAAAAAGGTGGAGTACTCAAGTTCATGACTCTTCTGCGAAGTTGGAAGATGCGAGGGCCATCATGTTGCTTAAACCAAGCTTGGAAATCTTGCCATATTTCAGAGAGTTGACAAAAATAATACTACTTTCGATTTATTTTATTTATCACTTTTTTCTTTGGTATACCAATATTAATGAGATTTAAACTTTTAACTTCATACATATTAATCAAATCTCCTATTATTAAATCACTCTTAATAGCTTATTTTATCTATTACTTTAGCTATATACAAAAGAATTAAGGAATTTAAAGTCAGGATTTAATTATGAAGAATATTTATTAAAATATCTTTAATTTTTAACATCTAATCAATCTATTGTATTAATCTCATTAAAAGTATATTGTCCTTAGAAGTATGTCAAGGATAAAATTGAAAAATTAATAATAACTTTTTTATTATATATGAATGGACTAAAATCTTTTATTCAAAATGACAAATAAAATGCGCCGAAGGTAGTACTGCCAGAGTGTCCTTTGGCACTAAATTTTTATCTGGTTGTTACGCTCCCAAGAAGTAAGAAGCACCGGATTATCATCACTAGATTTAGGGATTGAACCATGTACAAAACCGAATTTATTCTTGACAGACAAAGCTAACTTCATCAATCTAGACCAAGAACTATAGTTGTCACAAGTTGAAGCTTGTGAGACCAATTGTATAACAGGGTGATCCGAATGATGGAGAAGATAGGAGTTTGAAGCATCATCAAGACCGGCATGCTGAGCCATCGTGCAATCAAAGAAGGAAAATAGCTTCAATTTGATGTAGAGAGTCGACAGATTCAGTAGAAAACAAACCAAGCATCCGCAAGAAACTGGGAAGCTTGTAGAAGAAGAGAGGGACGCATCAGAGAAGGTTTTAGTCTCCTGAGTATTGAATCAGAGAATGGAGGGAAAAACTGAATTCCTTTCAGTGAACTTAGGGGACTGATATTATATATACAAGAGAGTTTGGTAACAGACTTTCATTTAGAAAGGTAACTAGCATAACTGCCAGTAAATAAAGTAACTGACATATAATATTATTACCTAAGGAAAAGCCCCAATCATATTGCAGTTCCCAATATATCCAAAATCTAGTCAAGCTTTATGAACAAGACCCTGTAATCTATCAATCACTCAAAATTTTCCCATGCAACATTTATTCTATTGTTAATGAGCCGTCCTGTTATTAGCCCCAAAAAAACCATATAACACTAATAATATAACTAAATGAAAAATATCCGTGATCAGTTCACAACCCTGCAATTCTTTCTGGTCTCCCCATTGTTCCCAGTGAGAGGACTAATGTAGCTCATCTTCACCATAGCAGCAGCAAAATCTCTGAAGAAAGCAGCTTTATTGGCACTATAAGTCCTAACCAAAGCATCTTGTGACCCTCCATTGAAAAGCACTTGATCAGTGTGAAGAAGGCCACGGTGAGCCATAAGGTCTCTATAGTAGTTGTTGTCGAAAAGGATAGGAGTGAGGGCCTCAAGAGGGGACAAGTTAGTGTTCCCTCCAGAGGAAGGGCAATTAGCCCTTCGGGAGGTGGCAAAGTTGATATCAATGTTGGTCTCATTGTATACGCGGGTCCTGAAGAATTGGCACTGTGCTAGGCCTATGGTATGGCCACCAGAGAGCACCGAGAGGTCACGTGCACTTAGACCTTTGGCTGCAAACATGGATTTGAGGGTGGCAAGGTCAGAGAATGGTGTAGGTATTTGGGTACTGGTTGCAAATTGGCTTGCTGTTCTTGCATCTCTTCTTCCAAGAGGTACTGGCCATGAGGGTCCTCCTAGCTAGAGAGATTGAAAATTGAATTATGTTGAATAAATGAGTCCGCATATAGTGATAAATGAAAACTAAAAATAGAAGCAAAGTTTATTGGCACTTTAATTTTTGCTGGTACTTTTCAAGAGAGGCGGAGAAGGTAATAATGAGTGATTTTCTTGAGAAAGAGGCAAGGCTGACATAGCTGTATATGAACCATATAATTGTTCTCTTGATTATTTAGCAGTATGATATTTATGCAAGAGTTGACATGATGTTCAATTACATGTGAGAAAAAGTGAAAACCAAACTGGGGAACATGGTTTGAAAACAAGCCCATGCCAAAAGAAAGGGAGTGGCAAATCAAAAAACCACCCGTAGATATCTATTATCACTCTTATTTTTCTATAATTTCTTTAGTTCCTCTAAAACGCCTTTTCTTTCATTTTTTGGATCAAAATAATTAATATTCTAACATTAAAAATTTATTATCAATTATGTTTTATTTAAACTTATAGTTTTTATTTTAATTATAAAATAATTTATTTATAATATTATCAAATTTTATTTTCATATATAATTAATTTATTTAACACAATTATATGAATTTAAATATTAAATTAATTTTTTGAATTTTTTCTTAATATAATAATTATCTAAATAATAAAACACTGCATGTTAACAAACTAGTAAATGAATAATGGTAGACAAATTAGTACAATATAATATATGACGCATATATTCAATGTTTTATTTATAATTACTATTTTTAATTTAAATAATTTCTTTTAATGTTTTATTGTTTTTGAATTTGTAATCTATTATTTTTAATTTTTTAAAAAATTATATTTTACCTATTCCTTTTTTTAATCATTCTTATAAAAAATTGAGAAAATATATGATTGTGGCTCAAATAAACACTTCTTGTTTTGATGTAAAAAATAAGTTTAGCATTTTTAGTGATAGAAAGAATAGGGAAGGGTTAATTTAACAAAAAAAACAATTGAAAAGAATAGATCACAAAGGTTAAAAAAAACCAATAGAACCCTACAAGAAGTTTTTTTAAAAAATTAAAAATATTTATTTTAATAAAATACTTGATATGTACTTTATATATATATATGATGATATACTTGTTTTTCTTTATTGTTATTCATTTTTACTCATTATTTCTTTTAGAATACTCACTATTATATATATTATCTAGGCAATTGTTATATTGAAAAATTAAAAAATACAATTTAATAGTCAAATGTAAATATTGTATTAAATATGTTGATTTCACATAAAAATTAAAAATATAATAATATTAAACATTTGATATTAGATTATAATATTATTAAATAAACACTTTTGTTATATTATTAAACATCATCGCTCACTTATTCTTCTTCTCATAAAACATGCTTTATATTTTTTCATAAGAACAAGAAGTTTTTATTTGGTTAACAATCACATATTTTCTCATTTTTTGTATAAAAATATAAATTTAGTGCATTTAAAAAAAAAGAATAAATGAAAGATAATTTTTTTGAAAAATTAAAAAATAATAGATTACAAAAGGAAAAAAATAATAGAACATTAAGAGAAGCTTTTTCAAATTTAAAAACATTAATTATAAATAAAAGAATGGATATATGCACCGTATTTTACAGTATATTAATTCATTTTTATTGTTGGCACTTTTACTCACTATGTTTTTTTAATATTTATTAGTATGTTATTTAGATAGTTATTATATAAAGAAATTTTGAGAAAAATAATTTAATAGTTAAATCGAAAAATTGTGTTGAATAGTTAAACTGCATATAAAAATAAAAAATTGATAATACCAAATATAAGAATAAATTGTTTTGAGTTAAATTAAAAATAATAAATTCAAGTGAATTTATAAATTATAATAAATATTTAATATTAAGTTATTAATTTAATTGACAAACAAAAAGAAGGGTATTTTAGACAAATTAAATAAATAGTAACTAAGTGGGAGTCGCAATAAATATTTATGAGTGACAATAGCCACTCTCGAAAAGAAAATATTGGGAAAAAAAATATTGGGAAAAAAAAATCAATAAATTAGCTTGCCTGCGAATGACTTGAGGTTGGAATCTCATTGTGAGATTCCAATTCACTCTCAACGGGAGCAAGACAAAGTCCGCCCTTATCAAGGAAATATATGGTTTCTTTATAATTTTTTTATTATGTTATTTTCCATTACCATTTTAGACTTGCAATTAGCTAGAATGTTCAGAAGTTAGAATTATACAGTTGTTATAAAAAATTGATGCACATGTATTAAAGTGAACAACATCTACAATTTACTTAGAATAATGTTTGGCCATGCCATTTTAGACAATGAAATCAGCTTTCCCAGAAGCAGATAAAATTTTGGTACCATTTCTTTAGATCTCATGTACATAGGTTAAAAGAAAACTTCATATGTACCGTACAGTATAATATGATATATTAATCAATCATTAGTTGATAGGATTAGTTAGTTTAGTTGGTTATGAAGCAAACACAAAGACCGTTACAAACTGTTATTTTAGTTATGTCAGATAGTTTCGAATAATTTTGTACACACAATACTAGCTATTATAGAGTGAACTCACCTTATTGTATATATACTACATCAGTAAATTAATGAATATTCAGTGTCTCACTCTCATCTATATCGAGTGTAATAAAGACAGACAAATTAAAATTGAAATGGCTCACCAGAGCTACTCCATCTCTTGCGGCAAGTGCTAGAATGTCTGCACATGACACCGTGCCATTGCAAGCGGCTTCAACGTTGGTTTTAATGGTATCAATCACTTCGAAACCCCTGGATGTGTTTTTGTTTGGTGCTGCATTTTTCTCACCCACAAAGGAGGCAGTGTCATCCAACAAGATTGATGCATCGCAGCCCTTCAAATTAACAAAGAAATAAAACTGAGATGCTATCCATCTCCATATAGTCAATCACTTTTTTTTCCTTTTGTAATTAGGATATACATTGATTCATTGTTATATCGGGATTTAGTCCAATTTTTGCACAAAGAATTCATCTATAGGCAAGTCGTCCGCAAGGGATAATTGTATGCTAAACAAATAATATATGGGGAAAACTCTATGAAATTCTCTTCAACTTTGGTCTCTGTATACTTTAGTCATGTTACTTTAAAAAGCAGGTAAATTAATCCTAAAACTTTCTGATATATGTACATTACTACAATTTTATAACATACGTTTATTTTTTGACAAGAAAAGTCTTGCAAAAATCCCTTCAACTTTGGTCCATATACACTTAATTTGATCTTGTTATTTTTCAATATGTGAGAGCTCTTAATGAGATTGTAGATCTCGCATATTTCTTAGGTTCATCTTTCCTTCAAAAAATAAATATCTCTCATCAAATCATAATAATCTATATGCATAAAAAAGTTTAAGGATCAATTTACATATTTTTAAAGTAACAAGATTAAAGTACAAATGAATCAAAGTTAGAGTGAGTTTTATAGACTTTTTCATAATATATGGTAATACTAGTGGTGTAAAAAAAAATTATATATAAGTAGCATAAAAAAAATTAGAAAAATGCTAAATAGTACAAAGAAAATTTCATAGAGCAACCTATGAATTTAGAAAGCAATCAGTTATATTTTAGTATTTAACTATTTTTCTCTCCCCTCACTCCTTGTGCAGAATCTCCCGTGATTAGTTATTCATGCCCTCGTATCACTAGTATGAACCACTGTTCGTACAAAATAGTGTTCCTCAAAAAGTTATATATGATAATATAAATATGCTTTAAAAAAATAAAAAAGACAAAGACTTCCGTTTTGATGACATGTAAACTTCAGTAGTTTCACAATTACCTATGTATTTTCATTTTTTTATGGCTCCTTCCAAGGTGATAGAACCTTAACCACAAAACCAGTGGCTTTAAGCAACCATATATTTATATTAGCTTACTAAATATTTAATAATCATGAAGGCTAGCGAGGTTTGAATGCATATAGAGGGTATTGGGATTGTAAATCCCATAGTATGAAGGAGCAGGCTTAATAAGTTTCTATATGAACATAAAACAAAAATATTATCTTCTATAATATATATAGAAGCAGCAAAGAGATTGCGGTCTTACATTTACAAAGCAATCATGGAAGAATAGGCGAAGTATAGAGGCCCCTACGCGGGCTTCTTTGTTAACAGCTTGCCTCATTGTATTGAGCACAATGGTCTGGAGATTAGGACAAGTTTTACCATAGAAGTCTGGAGAAAGTTGTGCACTGGTAGAAGAAGCTAGTAGAGAAAGAACGGATAGAGTAGCAAAGAGATGGGTAAAGGGGGCCATATGATCTATGGCTTTCAGCCACAAACCCCTTTGTGTTAAATATTGAAAGGGTGTCTGTGAGTTGCGAAGAAGTCAGGTAGATATGGATATCAATATCATAAAGACAGAGGAGGACAATAATTTGTTCCAATGTTCAAACTTGTTTGCTCCAAACGCGGTTTACTATTTCACTTTTTGGGGAGCGCATGGGGAAGACCTGTGATAATGATGAGATTATGGCTGACCTTAGAGCAGACTTGCTTCGGATAAGAAACAAGGAAAAAGTTGCGTGTATAAATTAAGACCATGAAACACGAAAACGAGAGAAAAAATGGAAGTGTATATTTGTAGTCCTTCAGCTGGCTGCGTCAACATTTTAAGTGGAAAGAGAAGGTTTCACAGCACAAGATGTTTGAGAAATGATGTTTTAACGAACCATGGAAAAATAAAAAAGAGAGAGTAGGGGATGATATGACACACTATCGAGAAATGGATCTCATAAATTTTTGTGAATAGATGTCGAGTAGAATGCCTAACATCTTATGTTCATACAGTATTATTCAAGAGTGTGTGTATTCTCTTAGTTTGGATTTGAATAATTTAAAATAAAATCCTTATAAAGTGAAAAAGTAGAAGTGTGTGTATCTCTTAATGCATAATTTAGTTTGGATTTAAATAATTTAAAATATGATCCTTATAAAGTAAAAAAATAAAAAATTATTTATTTTTAAATTATTGAGTAAAATTCATACATCATTCAAATAACTCTTATTTTTTCACTTTTACAAAAGACTTTAATTTAGTGGTACTTGATCTAAAATCATTCTATTTGCAGCCAGCAATCTTCAATTAATATTAGCCACCTATTGAAAGATTCTATACTTTGATGGAATATATTACTTGTACATATTAATATTAATATTAATATTAGGAAATTTGATCCTTCAAATTGAAATTTTTATATAATTTTATTATGTGTTAATTTTTTATTATTAATTAGATATTTTTATAGATTTTATATTTAACTTCATCTTTTTGATTAATAATAAAAATTAATAAATAATAAAATCATATAATATTTTTAATTGAAAGGATCTATTTTCTAACACGGACATCTTAGTTAACACCTACTCTGTTACGTTTCAAACAGACATAATAAAAAGATTTTAAAAAGTAGTTGCAAGTACTTTTCCTCTTATATTTTGTGGATCTCCATAAACTATGTCAGAGAAAAAAGATGTATAAATATCACATCTCTACTTTCTTTGATAGGCGATGCGTGCTATTCACCTTGCAACTTGTTGTCGACGGTTCTCTTTGCAGAATCAACCATAAATTTTTATTTGAAAAATATCAATGGTCGAAAAATTAAAAAATAACTGACTACTTGTAGCACAGGTAACAGAATAATAGCAGCATTATTTTTAGGATTTAATTTATATGTATTTTTTTATATTATCATCTAATCATATATTATTATATAAATAAATATGTATAATTTTTACCCTATTATTCTAAAAATTATGTAAATAAAAAAATATAATTAAATGATATTATCAGGCAAATTAAATCGTTGCTTATTAACAACTCTTGTGTTCATGGGTGCTGATTAAGGTGCTCTTTGGGGGTCAAGGTGGACTATACACCTTGTGATCAAATGATGAAGATCTAATAGTATATTGGTACATTTATCATTAATGATATATTGTAATAATTTTCTAATTTTAATCAGACTTAAAAAATGTGATTATATCCATATTAAAAATATCCAAATTTATCTGCATAATTCTAAAATAAAACAATTTTATTTTCAGAATATTTTCATCAATTTTAGAGTATTATAAAATATTTTTTTATTTATTTGTGTGACCAAGAAATCAAATATAATTGTCTTGAAATTAAGCAGAATTTTTGTATGGCATTTTTCATAATTTTATGATCACACAAATAAATTTTGATCAATTTTATAATGTATGTAACCACATTTTTTAAGTCAGCCTAAAATTAGAGAATTACTATAATATATCACAAGTAATTGACACATTAATACACCTCATAATCGTAACTGCCAAATTGCAAGATGCATGGTGTACCTTGACTAGCAAAGTGCAACATAGCACTGAAAAACATCACACACCCATTTTTTCTCTAGAAAGCACGGTTTCTACTCCTTCTTTACCTCCGTGCACGGCTGTTGCTTGTCTCCTCTAAACACCCCATCAAATGAAGCGACATATGTTCAAAGGCATAATACTCGTACAGTCCATTCCATAAGTGGTCTCATCTTCCAAATTGGAACTTACAGGACTCCACTGGAAGAATTTGAGGACCTTTCTTCCAAGGTGAGATGAACAAGAAATTATCTCTCAAGACCAAATTATATGAAAGGAACTATCTCGTAATCATGTATCAGGTAGACCAGTATAAGTAACAGTGAGCAGACTACAAATTAGTATAAAACAGGATAACCTAACAACGAGGAAAGTAACAGGCAGAGAAAATTGGAAAGCCAAAACCAAGGTACCATACTGGCAAAATACAATTATAATTTTTGAAAAAGTTTTATACTATTATCTAATCATGTATTGACATATTAATAAATATATTTAATTTTCATATCCTCTATTTCAAAAGTCTTATATATGATGAAATTTGATTGAATTATAATATAAATTTTTTTAACAATGTCAGTAGATCAAAATTAATCTCACTATTTTATTTAAAATATAATATTTTTTTTTTAACAAAATACAGTATAACCTAAACATAATATTGTAACCAAGTGAACCAATGAAATTCGTAGTCCAAATTCTTGTAGTCAACTATTATTGAGATGTGTCCCTACGGGATAAAGTCATAAAGATAGTTTATGACCATAACTCGCATCTCATGCCTGGTGGTTTGGGTTTAACTCTTCAACTTGCAAATTAATTACTTTGAAAACTTAGCTACACTCGAACATGAATCATCAATATCAGCACTACAACCAAATCAAAATCCGAGAATTGTCAATTGTGATTGTGATCGGGGTCATAGTGCGCCTGTTTGCAGATTTAGAAAAAGAGAAAGAATTAAACTCCATTTTCGGCTGAACTTATACATATAGTTAATTAAGCTTGAGGGGTGTAGATAGCCAACCTATATTGCATGGATACAGGTAGGGTACCCGTATCGGGCATGGAGTAAGCAAGTTTTGTAAAAACTAAAGTACGGGCACAGCAATATATATATATATATATATATATATTTCATAAATTTTATAAAATAAGAATTGAAATTTTATATGATAAATTAGAAAATACACCAACTTCAACATAAAATAAGTCTAAATTGTTTAACATCACATCACAAAAATAAAAAACTACAATACAGAACCAACAGCAAAAATCAGCAGTAGCAACAAAAAAAAAAACCAACAAAAACAAATAAAACAGAACAAAAACAAAGGTAGAAACTACCTTGCGTGCCTGAGAAACTATTCACGCCGCTGTTGCCGCTGTTCCAATGCCGTCAGGACAGCCACCGCCGATCTGACGTGAAGACCGCCACAAGTGGATGAGTTGAGTGGTGGTGGCTGTGGGTGAAGAGTGTTTCAAATGAAAGAAAGAAGAAAAAAGGGAATAGGGAAAGGAAAGTCTTTCAAATGAAAGAAAGAAAGAAGGGAATAGGTCTCTAAATCTTGTGGAGTTCTAGTTGTTTTGGAAGAAAGAAGAAGAAGAGGGGTAGGGATTCAAATGAAAGAAAGGAGGAGAAGGGATAGGGTTATGAATGAGGAACTTCTGATAAGGAAAAAACAAAAAAAAAAAAAAAAAGAAAGGCATCGTGAGAGAAAAGGGAAAAAAGAAAAAAAAAGAAAAATGGTACAAAGGAAAAAAAGATCTCAAAACAACATAATTTTAATAAATCCTGTACCCGAGTTGTACTCAATTTTTTTTTTTTTAAAATAATAGGTACATCAAGACGCACCCACACCCAAAAATACCTGATATGGGTACTTTTATCAAAATAAAATACCCATGCTTCATAGTAGCCGACTAAGGCAGGTAACTTATCTCAGTATACCCACGAATTGACACATCGCTTACTCTCGTAGACAAATTACGTTTTATAGAATATAGCCTACATTTGTGAAAAGTTAGTTAACATCATTTCAATTTCTATACGCAGCCGTTGTAATGAGTACGGAGGATCTGGGCTGATAGGCCTCATACAAATATGGATCAACGGTCTAATGTGGCAAAGCAATAGATGAAACATGGATTCTCATTCAGGTACTAGAATTATAAATGAGGTTAAATATTTCAGAATCTAAATATTAACCCCATTATATATTTAATCGAGGGTGTTAATAGTCTTCAGCTTTTTCTCTTTTTGCCACGTCTGCATTGAAACATAGATCATGTTGACAAACAATATCAAACACGAACGGAAACTTATGCCCCAGCCAGAAAAAGAACGGGAAAAAATGGAACAAGTTATGCACGGGCCCACAAAGATGGCGAATCCCATTGGCGTGTTTAATTTTTTTTACCTTCTTTTTCTTCTATTGCCTTTACAATAATTGAATATTGAGAACCATAATGATTGGTAAAGCACCATGCGACCAATTATTCATATTATCTAATGGTAGACTTATAAGGAAATCTCTAAGCAGAACCTTCAATCATAAACTGAAATTTAACCAAGTTTAATCTTTCATCAACTTGAATCATTAACATTAAAGCCACATTTTTCTTTCTTCAGAAGGTAACATTCGGTTTAAGATTACAAAGAAGCCGCAGACTACCAAGCATACACAAATATAGGCTTGGTCCATGTATTTAGTACTTCATCTAAATGTTGGTAACATTACATATTTGCATTAACTGGATATTGAGCCGGGGGACAATTTAGGAGAATGGAAACTAGAGCAGGTGCCTACCCTTGAGGTGGACCTGTGAGTCTTCACCAATGGAACCAGTGACTGCACCACATCTGCCATGAGCGGCCGATAATCTGCCTCTGGTTGCACACACATTGCAGCAATGGCTGCTACCTGGATAACCTCTTTCATTGAGTACTGTCCCTCCAGTGCAGGATCCATAATCTTTACAACCTTTTCTCTATCAGTCAAAAGGGGTAAAGCCTAAAAACAAATAGCACATGCAAGTTTGTCAGGAAGAGTGAGTACTAAAATACAAAGGTTACTAAAGTAATATTCTTCTTCTCATAAATTGAAATATTGGAGTACCAACTGATCAAATAACATTAGCTGAGCACAACAGAATCAAGAGAGAAAACTTGATGGATGGGTGAAAAGGGACTAATAAACACACCCAAGAAACAAGAACTCCTTCTCCTGGAGGTCTCTTCATATCAACTGGTACTCGGCCCGTGAGCAGCTCCAAAAGTACAACACCATAACTGTACACGTCTGATTTTGTTGTTAAATGCCCTGTTAGTGCATATCTGCACAATCCACCATTCCAAAAACATAAAACAATTTAAGTTTTTCATGAGATGAAATTACTCTGATAAACTAATGTAATAAAAATGTAGATTACACTAACAGAAAAAAGAGAACAATTCAATAGTAAATTATAAGTAATGATTCATACTCAGGGGCAACATATCCTTGGGTGCCTAAAACTCGAGTTGAAACATGTCCACCGGCTCTATCAGGTCCAAGCTTGGCCAATCCAAAATCAGAAACTTTCGCATGAAATTTTTTATCCAAGAGGATGTTGCTGCTCTTAAAATCTCTGTGAATTACTGGAGGACTGACATGTTCATGAAGATATTCCAAACCCTTAGCAGCTTCAAGTGCTATTCTTAGTCGAGTTTCCCAATCCAATTGCACGTGCATAACATTAGAATCTACAATAAAAATGAACCCATCAAAGTTAATTTCAACATACAAAATAGCACAAAATATTGGATGGGAAAAAAAAATGGTGCAGATGCTGCACCTTCAGATATATACTAACTGGTTCATTGTCTTAAAAAAACTTACAAAGAAAAAAGAGATGGCAGACTAAGATAACTATGATCATGCAGTGTCTGGAATGTGAGACAGACTCAAAAAAGGAACAACAAGCTTAAATATACACTCCAGAAATACAGAAATATAGAATAAGAAACATTTTAACACTATTAAAAATCATGGCAAATTTTGCTTTCACAGTAATGGGAGAAATGTTGGTATCGTTGCTCCAAGTTCTGAACAAATTCTCTCATAGCTCAAACAGGCAAACAAATAATACAAATTAATTTAAAATAAACTTTATGTCATACATTAACCATCAAACATTTCCTCTTACATTCTACATTTCCAATCCTCAAACACAAGACTTTGAGCTCAAGTGGTAGTGCAATACAAAATGTAAGGCTTATGATACACTGGTTCAAACTTCATATACAATCAGCTGTAATAATTTACATAAGTATTGCCAAGGCATTAGTAATATTTCCTCTTCTACATAGAATTCCATGTACATAAAGATCTTAAGGAAAGGAATGCAATTTCAAGAAAGCCTTAACAGGCGCTCTTACTGCCTAAAATCAATCACAAGTTCAACCCCTGAACTTTTACAAGATGATCAATTAAATAAACCAACTGGCCTAATATATATTTTCACAGAAGATCCAGTATAAATTTCTCATTGACCGCTACCAGCTTAGTATCTTGAATTCAGACATTTAAAAAGCAGTAACAAATTGAATATAATTTAAGGTTTAAATAAAAGGGTTATAACTCATCAGATTCTTCAAGGCCACTAGCCAGATTGTGTAATATGCAAAAACCACAATTTTGGCGTGCCAATTAACCTATAGTCATGATAAACTTTTGAAGGGAAGAAAATGACTTGTACGGTTCCGCGTGGCCCCCCGCCCGCGGGGGGTGGGGGGGGTGTGGGGGAAGGAAAGAAAGAAAAAGGAATTTAATGAAGTTAAATTTTACAGATCAGAACAAAGACATCTCTTTGAGGAATCAATTACAAAGATTACAAAATGTAACCATTCAACCTGGGCCCATTATAGCTGGAATGTGTTCAATCAATTTTTTTTTTTTTTTTATAAAAGAAATGTTCAATTAATAATATACATCAATTTAACTCTGATGCTCAATGCTGTAATCCAACAAACTTTAATTTCAAGTGAATATAAGTGAGTTATCAACTGGTTCAACAATAGCAAAAGGTTGCATATTGCTTTTGCCTATATTATTTTCCCGAAGCACTTTTTATATTTCTGCACAAGCTACAGCATAATATGATGAACTAAAAGCTCATCATATTTCTCTATCATCAAATATGTTCGCAATAGATTTGAAAAATTTTACTCCGACAAACCAAAAAAAAAGGAGTTGTGCTTTTATTCTCCTTGCTGAAGAAAAAAGTTGTACCTGGGATGGGCAAACAGATGAGGAAAAAGGAAAAAGCAGATTCAAAATTACAGAGACATATCAATTATCACATACAACATATCTTTCATTCCCATCTTGAACGTCTGGATTACTGACTGCCGGGTTAAAAAACTTATCACAGCACAACACACTATAAATCACTTGTCCAGTCCATTCATGGCACTTCATATTAGCAAAGAACAAAATATCTGTTTGGCCAACAATTATTTCATTACTTACTGCTGACAGGATAAAGATGTTCCTGCAGGCCACCATTTGCCATAAACTCATACACCAGTAGTTTATGATTACTATCGGAGCAGTACCCAAGCAATGCCAGCAAATATGGAGAATGCAACCGACTTAGCAATTCCACCTACAGTGAGATATAAATACCAATTCAAGTCATTTCCAAAAGGAATTGCCTGCCCAAGCCATTGGTCGCCATCTAATTCATTGCCAAAACAATGATGGTTCATAATCTATAAATTTCACTATTTTGATTGCAAGGGAAATCAAGTACATATGCATTATCTTCCCCACAATTTCCATAAAAGAAACAGGGATGACCATAGTGTTCAGAGATGGAACATACCTCTACTTTGAATTCTTCTTCTCCCTGCTTTCCTGCCTGATCCATGAATTTAATTGCAACTTTCCGGCCATCATTAAGCACTCCCCGGTAAACAAGTCCGAAACCACCATGCCCAATCACATTGGACTTGCTGAAGCCACCTGTTGCAGAATGTAGCTGCTTGAAAGTGAACACCTTAAGTCCTTTCTCAGCAACAACTTGCAGATTTGCAAAGTCACTTTTCTCGTTAGGACTATCATCTTCAACTAATGCAAAACCAAGCACAATCTATCAGTAAGTGGGCCATCAAGTTGCTCATGTAAGGTGGGAAAAGAAATTGAAAAAAGTAAAACAGTAAGCACCCAAAAGATACAAATGAGTAAGTTCAGAGTTGATAAAAGCATTATAGTTCAAAATTATTTATGTTACTATTTATGTTATCGAGAGCTTAGAGTGCATTATTCTTTTAAGTATAGAGATTGATATGCAATCATTAGTTAAAAGTTAAAACCGAGTGCAAAGGAAACATAATAACTCCTATTTGATATCCAAGCTTAAACAGGGGAGGGAGGCAAAGAGATTTGTACATGCGAACTTCTTGAAATTTTCAGACAAGAAAGGAGCATATGTAAATACAACCAACCGCAGTTGCAACATAAATCAACAGACAAAATGTTCCACTGTCTTTCTTTTTTATTTATTTATTTATTGAACAGATGTTCCACTGTCTCTATTTCCTCAGCAAAATTTGTATAAATTTTTAATAGTTGTATAAATACTTAATAGTAATTCAAATTCCCCATAGTATGGTGAAACTGCATGAAACTTAAACAAAAACCCCCAACAAAAATGTACCCCAAAAAAAAAAAGATTAATGTACCAAAAATAAACTCACCAACAGAAAAAAGAAAAAGACTTTATACTAATTTTTCTGGACCAAAGACTATTTTTTAACCAAAATTTTCACAAGGACCAAATCCAAGGAAGAAAAAAATTTTAGAACGAACCAAAGGGCTCCATGCAAAAGAAAAAAAAAAGTATCAAGATATACTAGTCCATTATCAATGGCACGAAGTCTCTTATCTATAGCTCTTCAACCACTCTTTCAGAGGGTAAAAATGGAACTTCCACTCTCCATTTTCTCGGCAACCAAACACAAGCATGCCCACATGAACATCAGAAAAGAAAAAAAAAAAAAGAAGTAACCTCTTTGGGCCTTGCGGCGCATGGAGACCTTGTGGCGAATGTAGCAGTAGTAAGCAAAAGCAACAAGGAGAGCAGAAACTGCGAGGGAAGCGAGCACCACCATGGCCACCACCGCGATCTTCGACTTCCTTCCGTACCCATCATCACCAACATGAGCTTCCATTTTTCTTTTTTCAGAAGTGAAAAAAAACCCTATTCCTAGAAATGGCTAAAGCATGATGCGAGAATGCAGAGGAAGAAGAAGAAGAGAGTGAGAGAAATAATTTGCAGCTTCGAAGTTCGAAGACACACTCTCTGACTAGTTCTCTCTCTCTCTCTCTCTCTCTCTGTGGCAGCTTTTGTTTTGTGGCGCGTAGAGTAGCATGCTAGCACTTTTCTTTGCACTTTGCTACCATATCTTACGCAATTTGCAATGTCGGACTCTCTTTTAAGTAATTTTGTTTTACCTTTCCTTGTTTGTTTCTTTTACGTAAGATAAAATTACGTTAAAAGGAAGATTCCCCAATAGTTCAAAGTTAAACATTCCTATAAATGCAGCAAACATTTATAAATGACATTTACCGACTGCTCAGGTGAGTTTAGTAAGTAGGGTAAAAAAAAGGAAGAAAATTTTATTTTTATTTTTATTTTTATATTAAATTTATTTTTAATTAAAATTTTACTAAAGTTCCTAATAAAAATTATAAAAACTTTTGAATGATAAATACTAAGATTAATAAAGTTAGGTGAATTAACTATTATTAACATTTTAATAATTTTATTTACTTATTTGTAGTTTTACTATCCATGATTTTGATATGGAAATAAAAATTGAAGATCAAAATGTGTGGAGTAACGTTGAGTTCTTGCTAAACTCATCCTAAAGATAATGTTTGACTTAAAGTGCAATTTTGTTGTATTTTATATGTGCAAGTATCAACTCTTGAGGTTTATTCCAAAAACAAAAAAATCAATCCTTATGAAGTATTTGATGGAGGAAATATTTTCACATTATTGAGAATTTAAAAATATTCCTCTATTCAATAGAAAATTTGTAAAAATATTTTTTAAAATATTATATTTTTAAGATTAATTTTATATCAATATTTTTATTAAAATATTATCATCTCACATATGAAATTATAATATTTTTATGAGATGAGAATTTTTTTCTTATGAAAAGATCAAATTATCCCTATTATCACTCATTGCCACCCATTAATGATTACTATCCATTGCTACCAGACCACCGCTAGACCGCCACTTCTGCCAAGAATATTTTTAAAAATATGTAAAATATTTTCGAGAGTTCAATCTATCTACCTAATGCTTTAAAAAATATATGCATAAAAAAGTTATTTCCAAAAATAGCATCCCAAAAATTTTATTCTCAATAATAACAATTTAAACTTTTCTACTAAATGCCCTTAAGTATGTTTGTGAGTTGAAATTTTGGAGGAAAGCTCCAAAATTTCTACTCACAAAGATATCCTAAGAGAATTTTAAAGAAATTTTTAACATTAAAATTATATATAGTGAATCAATGCGCTTCACATGCTAACAATTCATTCTGGTACGTTATTCATTTAGCAAGTTGAACTTGTTTAAATTTCATTTTAAATGCTTTTTATGACAAAACACTAAACATACTAGTGAACGTGTTATATTTGTGTAATTAAAATTGTAAGTGCTTAATTACTTTATTGATTTAACATAATTAACTTGAGTATATTATACGCTAAATTCTCATTTTCCAATAATGTTCGTGAAATAATAATCCTTTGTTATAAATTGCTGACTATACAAATAAATTTGCTAAAATGATAACATGGGGGTTAAGGTAGAAAGAAATCTTTAAAATAGTAGGCCCACTTTAGGTTTTCACAAACAAATGAAACAATCATCTACAATCCCACATATTACGATTTTGAAACTTGAAAAGAGGAAAAAGAGAAAAAGGGAAAAAATGAGGGGCATAGGATAAAAAGAAACAATGAGGCCGGCACCTTTGTCAGGCTTGATTGGACGTAGATTGCAGAGAGGACGGTTAATATTTATTGAATGCAAATAGGACAAAAAACCTGCCCATTGCTTTGTGTGAAGGTCTCACTGTGTTAACACATTAAAACCTTCTTTAAAAACAATCTTTTTTAAGAAACCAAATGCGTCCCACTTAACATCACTATCACGGTGAAAATAACGATGCAATTAGTAAAGAGAAACACTACATTTCAGGGCTAAAAGATTTATTTTTTAATATTTTTTATTGTATTGAATTGTTATAATATTAAATATTTAAAAATTTTGAGTATATATAATTAATATTTTAAAAATTAAAATGTTATAATATCAAATATTTAATTTTTTAAAATTGAAATATTAAAATATAAATATTTTAGAACCAAAATATAGTTTTATTAATCAATATAACAAATCATTATGATATTGATACGGTTAAATTTGAAGAATACTTGTTCTAAAACTTCCTTTAATCAAAGAAAGAATTTAATTTAAATAGAATATAAAATAATTTTATATTATTAACTAATAAAATAATAAAAAAATATTAATTTATATAAATAATTATTTATTATAATAAAATATTTATCATAATTTTTTTTTATTTCTATTGATTAATATTTTATATTATTGATGTATACCAATTAAATGTTCAGAGAAATATGCTACTACACCAAAAATTAAAACAGCAAAAATCATTCATTTTATCTTAATTCTCGTTAATGAATTCAGTGTTAAATTATGATAACTTTTGAGAATATTGAATGATAAAATATGAATCACTAAAAAATGGTGTTAAGTGAATACTTTTTTTTGGTTGGTTTGATAATTTTAATAATTCCTTTCAATAATATAGATTTAAAAAAGTAAGCAAATATTCTATTCTTGGATATTTTATTAACCAAACCCAAGTTGTTGATACCTTTTTCACGATATGTTAGTAATTAATTGGTAATATTGATAATTTTTCACTTGGCTTAATTTTCAATTAAATGCTCTTATTTATGGATTTGAGAATTTTTATAATTCATCTCAATAATATAAATTTGAAGAAGAAAGTAAATATAATATTTTTAGATATATTGATAATTTGGCCCAAATTATTGGTATTCGATTAGTAATATTTGTAACTATTCAGTAGGCTTAATTTTTAACAAAATACTCTTATTTTTGGGTTTGAAAACTTTAATAATTTCTCCCAATTATAAAGATTTGAAGAAGAAAGTAAATCTAGTTTTCTTAAATATATTTTTATCCTTATCCAAATTGTTGGTACTAAGTTCACAATATGATAGTGACTAATTGGTATTGTTGGTATCTTTTCAATTGTTCACAATACTCTTCAAGAAGCTACAGTTAGATCCGCGACTTAATCTATTCAAGATATTCGTTGGTTGTTCTCTTTTGATGGGGGGTTAAGATCAACTGTGATGGGTCAGTTTCTCATGACTTTAAAGCATCTTGTGGTAGTTTAATCAGGGGCTCTTTAAATAATTTTTTTGGTGGTTTTACAGCCAACTTAGGGGTTTGCCCAAATATTGTAGTTGAGGTTTGGGGAGCTTATTATGGACTTCTTTTGGCTTAGAGTAAAGGTTATCGCAGGATTATCCTAGAGATGGATTCCTTTAATACAATTACTCTGATTAACAAGATTGATACGACTCGTCACCTTTTTGCTTCGATTCTTAATCTCATTTGCTATCTTTTGCAAAGGCAATGGGAGATTCAAATTCAACATACATACTGCGAGGCTAATCGAGCTGCGAATTTTATGACTTCTCTTGGACAAGGTTTGAATTTTTGATGTCTATTTTTACGATCTTTCTCCTTCTAGTTTGGCCTCCTTTTTAAAGGAGGATCTTGTGAAAGTATTTTCCCTAGATTTATTATTTAATTTTTCTTGTGTTTGGGCGCTTTGCCCCGTTTCATCACCACCAAAAAAAAAAAAAAATCTCCCAAAAGAAATGTATTTAAACAGTGATAAATATGACAGCGAAGAAATGAAGCAAGCCGCGTAATGATTGTGGTCGGCAATCCCTGCTCTCTTCGATTTACCGCTTCAGGGGCCGGTTGGCCAGCGCCCAGCAGCTCAACTCGAAAGCATTGATATATATGGGCTAAAATTATGGGTTATTTTGATTTTAATTTTTTTAATTTTTAATTTTTCAGTATTATATTTTTAATTTTTATTGTTAATAAATACTGATAAGTAATAATATTTATATCAATAAAAAAATTATTAAAATATTTATAAAGATAGAATTAAAATTTTTAATATTTATAAAAATTAAATATATATTTTAAGCTAAAATTTCTAATAATAAAGAATAAAAATATAATATTTAAAAAAACAGGAACTAAAGAGAAAATTTTTTTTATAGGGATATATTTATAGAAATTAAAAATATATTTTTGTCTATTGAAAAAATAACCTATATTTATAGAAATTAAAAATATATTTATGTTAATCCATGAGTTCTGATTATAATAAAATTTTCAATTTAAAATAAACATATTTTTACTTTTTCATTTTAAAAATAATTTCGCATTAGAATAAATCACACTTTGAGTTATGAATTGAGAGACAGAATTGAGGAGCCTAAGACATGATCAAAGTGTTCCATATTTCCCAAGCAGGGTAAAGAGGTTCGATGGCAGCAGGAACCAGGATAGAAACATTTAAGAAATCCATCTTGTTTTTGGAGACAAGCGCCATTTTGAAGGATCGAGACCATGAATGGTAGTTGCTACAGGCGAGGACAAGATTGACAACCACAGTGGAAGAGCTCTCACTGGGGTGTATATAGAAACGGGCTAGAAGGGTTCTGTGCTTGGTCGTGAATAGACTGGGTAGAGGTTGGGGAGGCATTAACAAGGGCTGGTGAGGACCTAGGAGTTAGGGAAGGGTTTTGTTTGGAGGAAGAGGTGTTTTTAGGCATTGTGGGTAGGCAGCAGAGCTTGTGTGTGGCTCTAGTACCATAAAAAAGACTGAAAATAATAGTATGAAAAAACAGAGGATTTGATGAATTCCATTACAGTATGTTGGTCATTCAAGACATTCTATATATATTATATACAAAGCTAGCTCTATTCTATACATGCTACAACTCACCAAATCTACAAATATCACCAATGATTCTAATAGAATGATTATTCCTATCCTCATAACAAACTCTAAATCCATCAGAAGAAGGAATAAAATGACTCAGCATAATGACTCATCACAACTAACATCTCCTAGAAACAAGAAACTATGCAATAGGAAGAACGAAACTCAGCGCACAGAATGAACTGAGAAGGCCTTGATGGTAAGAGGCGCGAATTGGGCTTCAAGGTGCCCCTGCATGGCCCTTCATCCTTGCTATCCTTGTTGTTCGAGTTGAGTGTGTTGGGCTGGTTCTCTGATGATGTTATTTTATAAACTAAATACTTATTTCATCATGTGAGAGAATACATCAAGTCTAACTTAAGAGTTTCTTTTTTCATGAAATAAATTTTAACATCTAAGATCTAAATATATCAATAATGAAAATAAATTTTATTAATTTTTAAGGTATAGTTAGTTATTTTTAAACTTCACCAACTTTAATTATTAAAATGAATTTAAGCTTGAAGTATTAGATTTATATTTATATGAAAAAAATTTCCTTAATTAATAATAGGCTAGGTTAATATATTTTGTTTGAATATGCCAAGATTTATTTTGTCAAAAAGCCCATTTAATTTGAGTCTAATATCTTATTTTGTCATCGTTCTTTTAAGAGTAAGTGTGTTTCTTTGGAATCCTGAAACCTTAACAAGATGCCTTCACGATATTCGCAATTCTTTTAAGATTAAGTAATTACGACTTAGCAGCTTGTTTGTGAAAATTAGAAAAAAAAAAACTTAATACATTAACTTATATTACATTAAGTTTTTTTTTGTGTAGGTTGAAAATTTTGAACATTGTAATTTTTAAATAGGTATATTTTTAACAAAATTATTATATTTGAGTAAAATACTTATATTATACCAATATATAATTAAAAGTTACGTGAATATCATAAATCCCTATCACATATGTTAGTGAATTAACTGTCATTATGTATTAGTTAATTTATTTTAATAGTTTTATTCTATTACATCTAGGGCTCTTGCTTTTACCATTGTGGCACTGGCATCGTCCACAATCAATACTCATACTCTCTTTTTGGGGTCGTGAACCAACAATCGTACCCTAAATTAAGCAGAATTTTCATTTTGGATCCTAAAGTCATTTGGTAGCAGGATAAGCAGGACAAGCCCAAATAATATTGTCAGCTTTTTTTTTTTGGGGTCATAAAGATTGTCAGGTTCTGAATGCAACAAGTCCAAATTCTTGGACTACGGCCTTGATAAATGTGCAGTCCGTATACAAAATCTTCTTGCACGGATTAAATATCAACCATTGCGTATTACTAGCACAGTTGTGCATAATTGTTTTTCGGCTACATGCACAAGACCATTTCCATGATTAATCATTAAATACGCTCCGTTGCTTGGCCAGTTCTAAGATAAAGCTTGATTTCATATTTGGTACATGGCTGAAATAAAGCGTAAATTTTTTTCTTTTCATTAAAATGAATTACGCTTTTTTCCTGCCATGCAATGTAACTATACTCTTTTTTTTTTTTTTGATTTACTTATTAGTTACTGTCCACTGTTTTTAAGTAGTGGGAAATGAAATAATAATAATAATAATAATATGTCAACCGTTTATTTTTTATTTTTTTAAAGCAAATTACAATGTTTTTTAGAATTAAACTTTTGGAAACCCATAAAGCCAAGTACTTCATATGTAGAAACAGATACTACACGTTCGCAATGAATATAAACCTTTACTTATTTATTTATTTTGGTCGTGAATATAAACCATGTTTTAAATCTTCGCAATCTTGTTAGGAACACCGCTTTAAGATCCAAATGAACGCAAACCATCTATAGCCGAAGGTAAATTTATCTTGAAAATACAAGATGTTCAACACAGGATAATGCCTCAGGTCGCCACACCATATGTCTCTGTTGCATATCCACAATCAGCATGCAAAAACACACCCAACCTTTGACAGTGAAAAATACAAGACCTGAGTACATTCACAACCGTTAGATTTGTTTCCTCATTTTTTGCCACGCAGTTTGGTACCGAGGGCTCTCTCCAACTTGCCAATTATCTGCTGGTTTGGAATGGCTTTCCCTGACTCGTACTCCTGGATCACTTGAGGCTTCTCATTGATCATCTGCAAGTGAACACTAGTCATCAACGATGCCAAAGTATACTTTAAATGACCATAAAGGCACAAAATGGATATATGTTTTTTTTTTTGGGGGGGGGGGGGGGGGAGGGAGAGAGAGAGAGAGCAATACTTGAGCAAGCTGAGCCTGAGTAAGTTTCTTGTCCAACCTTGCTTGCATTATAGCTTTCTTGAGTTCAGTCGGTACACGCTCATCTACACACAAAAGTTCAATCACACGACATGAACAACTCTATAAGAATATATATAACGTTTGATGTTCAACTGTTCAAGGGATTAAAACAGAGAAAATGCATCAAGTGGACAGAACTAAAACTGACATTACAGGAGTCCCACTGCAGATCATAATTAACTCCTTCATCTTTAAGAATATATAATTACATGAATCGTAAAAACAATTAAAACATTAATTGCCGACCACCTGAGCAGCAGTAAAAGAAACAGATTGTAGACAAGACTCGGCTTCATAATTGCAGTGGCAAGATAGTGATATCAACTTGTAGGAAAACTTTTGTTTTGGACGGGGCATTACTATCATTAAAGATGGCCTCATGAGTTCTGAATCTCTCATTATGTCCACCAATCATTGAAGTGTACAATGCACTTCACGTAGTACACTTGCATCAATATGTCCAAGCTAAGCAGGCATTTTTCGCATTGTGCTTAGACCAAAGAATTAACGTAGACTTCTATAACTTAAATTTGAGAGATGAAATCAAACAAAGAAAATAAAAATTACATATGTTAAATCTATAGTAAACTCAAGCAGAAGAATATGAATTTCCCCATTAATTATGTAAAAGCTACAGATTACACTTCCAAAACAATGTTATGATATTCAAACAGTTAGCACTTTGCTGTGGGACGGTGATAAAATAGAACTTCCATTTCAACTCACATTCTTCAACTGAGTAAATAACTATTCAGAGAAACAGCAAAAGATAATGCCATCATCACAGTTATATATATATATATAACACATAAATCTACCAATCAAAACATGTTCCAGGCAAAAATTCTGCAGCAGAAAACCACTAACTCTGAGAAAAGTAGCCATTTCAAGGGAATATCATCAAAAACAGGTGCAATGAGGTTGTTTTCACAGTAGAAACTATAAGAAACAATGGGATTAGTGGAGTACAAATATGCAAACTCACGAGCTAGATTCTCTGTATCATCATCGAGCCTCTTAGTGTTCAATGAAGTGCTACTGGAAGCAGCTTTGTTCGTCCCAGCATTATCTGTATACAACAATTTGACAATCATCACTCTCAGACCAGCTAAATATTAAATAAATAAATAACAATTTCAAGCTGAAAATGTGAGAAAAACTCATGACTCCATCATACCATTAGTACCTCATACTCAAACACCAACCAGACAAAAAAAAAGAAAATACAAGATTACAAAAACAACTTAGAACATATTACCGCTTGAAGTGAAAACTCTGCAAGTTCCAAAATCCATAGTCACATCTCAAATTAGTGTGTGTTTGGATTAATTCATTTTGAATTCAATATAGCTTATAATCAAAAACTTCATTTCTTCAAAATAATCAATACCCAAACATGCTATTAAGCACATAATAATATTGCCTAACGGATAAGAATCAACAACAGAAATCGAAACTCCTACATCCCAAATAAACTATCATTATCACAACTATCACCAACGACTCTGCAATTATATAACATATTTTCACATGGAACGAAACAATCCGAGTAATCCTAGGGTTAGGGATTCGAAATCCGAATCAATCAAGGAAGGGAAAGGGAAGGGAGCGAACATTTCTTGACGGTTTCGATATCGGCGCCGGCGCGGCGGGCGGCGTTGACGGCCTTCTCGTCCTTCTTGGCGGCGGCGGAGGGGGCCTTCTTGCGGAGCACCACCGGCTCCCAGTCCTGCGCGATGGGTCCCACTCCCGACATCTTTCTTTTCGGATGTTAATGTCTCTGTCGGTAAAGGGTTCTTCCTCCTCGTGTTGTTTGCTGCTGTTCGTGTAGGTCGGTGTTGGGTTCTCGATTCGACTCGATGCTATGCGTTCAGAAATATCAAACCACATTTATATATTTGAGGAAAAGGCGGTGTTCGTCCACTGTGCAAAATGGAAAGTAGCTTGAGGGGCACGTCCGGCCCCTTTTTGCGATTTTTTTTTATTTTTTTAATGGATGTACTAACAGGTGTCATAAAAGGGCAGTTGTTAAAATTTTAATAGTGGAAAATTTTATTTAAACATATAAAATTTTTAAGTTTTCAATACATTCAACGTATAAAAAAGTTCAAAACATTTTCGTCTTGAAACCTTAGCAAAACACTTTTTTCTAATAATGAAGCCTTTATTTTGATATTTAAATTATATGCATGTTTTAATTTAATTCTTAAAATAAAAAAAATTAAGAATATAATTCTTAGGATATGTCGGATATAGAAGTAAAATTTTATAAATAATATATATCTATATATATATAATTTTACACAAATATCATCCATAAATTTTTATTCTCTATGTCTACTTTTATGATAGACACATCCTTAAAATTATAAAATATGATTTAAGTTAGAATAAATGCAGAGACCAAATTAAATTATATCAAGAATCAACTTGAGCTATATTTTATAACTTTAAAAATTAAATTATTAATTTCTTACTTTTAAATACTAAAATTTTTTTTTGGTTGCACTTTAAACACCTAAATTGAAGTACACATATTGTTAGTGAAAGGTGGACCAATTAGACCATGCTCGTTGGCATATTATGATTGGCCCATCTCTCTTACTAGCCATTGGCTCATGACTTGGGTGTGTGAATGACAAGGAGGAAAAAGAGTGGTGTAACAGCGAGGTAAGAATCCTAGCCTTGCTCTATCGTCTCCACACCAACCCTCCTTATTACCCCAGCACCACTCACGTATCTCTCTCCCTCGTAGCCTTTTCTTGTCCTTACTTTAAGGGGTAGCCAGTTGCCATGGAGGCGGCTCTTTCCTCTATGGTCTTCGACGACCCCCCACCTTATATATACGTTTTTTTTCCCTCTACCTCTACCTTCCACAATGAAGTGTTTGATGTATATTATACGATGAGTTTCTATTGACAATTGTGGTATATGTATTATGAAAAAAGTGTGAGGCTAACTCAAAGTCTTGCAAATCTCACAATAGCTTATAGTTCAAACCATGTTAGAGGATTGTGCTTAGGACAAGTACCAAATTGACGGCATTTGCTGGTGGTAGTTTGTTGGGTTTGTGTTTTTTTTTGTTTTATACCTATGTATGACAATCATGGTTAAGTAAATCGAATCGGATCAGTCGATTGGACTGGTTCCACCAGGAACTGGACTCTAGGCCAATTTGGTCATCTCCCTTCAATCGCCTATCCTCGAAATCAATGAGAAACCGATCGAAATTAGGCAAAATCAGTGAACTGAACTAGTTAAACTGGTTGATTGATTTGACTAATTTTTTTTATTTTAGTCAAAACGATGTCGTTTCCCTTTTTTTTAAAAAAAGAAAGAAGAAAAAGTACAGTCAAAACATAAATTCGTTTATTTTATAATCTTGATTCTTTTGGTATGTTTATTTGCTATATACTCTTAATTTAATTTAAAAGTGAAAAATTGAAAATGATTGTTGTACTGTCTATAAGTACTTATCAAAATAAATGCAAGTAAAGATTAAAGTAAATGGATTTTGTATTTGAGATATTCGTTAAAATGCCCCACAATAAAATGCTATTTTGTATTGATTATGTTATTGTTGACAACTTAACATAGTTTTTAGCTTTCTAATTAATTATATGTATATATTTATATATATAAATAATTAAATATATATTTTATTATATCTCGATTGAATTGATTGAACATTTAAACTTTTAAACTAGTGCCTTAACCAGCTCAATATCCAGTCTGATTTTCTTAACTTTGATGACAACGCCTATCTTGAGGTAGTAGGTCTCTTTTTGGCAATCTTTTTAGGTTACATGGCTACTTTAACCACGATGTTTGCTTGGTAGCACTAGATCAAGCTGTTTAGAGGTATATAATTTGGAGGTATCTAAAGGTTCAGGGGAGTTACGGAGAGATGGGAGAAAAATACTTTTATTAGATTTGTGCATGAACTGAATAATAGATTCTCAACGACTAGATTCTTATGGACAAAGAGAGTAGGAAATAAGGTTGCCCATCTGATTACTCACCTTGCTGCAAGAGGAATTTTGATGCCAAACTTGACTGCTTAATTGCCACCTCAAATAGCATCATTGATAGAAGTTGATAAGGCCAACAGTAGTTCAAAGCCTTAAGCATTGTTAGCGTAAATGGCTTAAGCAAAGCAATAGCTTTGTATGCATGTTTATTATCTCGAGTTTATAGCCCATGTGTTACGCATGTTTCTATCAATTAACGAAGTTGAATTTTTTTGACAGAACTTCAATGTGACGATTTGAGTGGGAATTAAATTTAAATTCACAAATCTCTAATCTCAAATCATATGTTTAGATGACATGTAATTAGGGGAATGAAATGAAATTAAGATGAGAAAAAGGGAATAAAGTCGGTTATTTGAAAATTTAAATATACATAAGAAAGAAAAGCAATTGAGAGAAATAGTTTCTTCTTTTTTTTCTCTCAAAACTCTCTTTTTATTATCAAAGATTGGGAATGGAGAGGGCGGAAGAAACTAAAAATAATAACATCTAAATAGCATATATATTCCGTTTCGATCTTTTACAATATAATTTTCAAACAATATAAATAATAAAGTTCTGTTCCATTTTCTTATTAAGGTGATTTTATTTTATTCATTTTCTTTTCTTTGCAATTCATTTCTGTTTGTTTCGTTCTGATTCATTAATAGAAAGAATATTCAAAGACAGGCTAAATTTAATTTAGTATACTTGAATTAGGCCAGTTATTATCTTAATATATAAACTAATTTGCTTGACAAACTAATATTCGGGAACTCTGTATTAAGTTCTAAGAATTCAAAAACTAATGTAAAACAAGTAATTTTAATAATCAAAATGAATATTTTGAGGACTCGGTATGAGATTACTCTGTATTAAGTTCTAAGAATTCAAAAACTAATGTAAAACAAGTAATTTTAATAATCAAAATGAATATTTTGAGGACTCGGTATGAGATTTTCTCAATTTTCAAACTAATGTAAAATAAGTAAATTTTTTCAATGACCAAAGTGCTATTTTACTTGAGAAAATTTTTTTACAAGACAATCATTACTTGGTATTTATCAATAAAATATGAAGTACATGCTAAAAGATGAAAAGCTTAATCATCCGATTGGGCACATGGCATGTGGTTAAGTGCACTGCCACATTTTGAATAAACACGACTTCAACAATTGAGTTCATAGTCTAATAGTTATTTTTTATATGTGTTTATTTGAGTTTGAGATATTTCATATTTAACTCCCATCTTCCGTCAAGAATATCTCCTAGAAATAATTAGTAATCTCATTACCTTTGATTAAAAAAAAAACGACTTAATCTAATCTTGAAAGTTTTACAAATTAGTTATGGGATAGGTTTAATTTTTTCGGTCATTACTTAAATTTAATTTCTATTCTTTTATTGATTGATGAGTCAGCTATAAATGATTCTATTTAGTGCTCTATGAGTCTAAGAATATGTTTAAACTCTAAAGCGAAACATACCTTTTTCTTAATTTAAATTTTTATTTATCAATAAATTATAAGACGTAAGAGGCAATATTTATCTATGAAGTAACTTTTTACCAAGGAGAACATTATTGTGACAATGGCATTCTAACTCTAATTTCTATTTTCATTTAAAAGTTTAACAAATATATCCTCTTTTGAGAGAGATATTCAAATAATAAAATCAATTGCAAGTAGTTTAATTGGAACGTACGAAAAAAATGTAGTTAAACGGGGTTGGTTTAAGTGACTAGCTTCCAAGCAATTTGACAACTTTTTTTGTGTCACCAATCTTTGTTGTTAGATGATCAAGGTTTAATTTAGCAAATGGATTGAAGTTGAAAAAATATGTATGAAATGAAGTGGCGGCATATATTGTCTATAATATATTAATAAAAATTATTTAAAACATATGTTTGATTGTATGTATTCTACTTAAGTCATGAGAAAAGTAACAATATTTTTAATAAATTTAATTATAATATATTGTTAATATAAAATTTTATGCATTAAAAATTAATTATATATTATCATGTCATTAAATATGTTTGGTTCTCAAAATAAATATCTCAAAAATTACATATAAAAAATATATGATTGATTAATTATGAAACAATCTTTGTAAATATTTTTTTTTTGATAAAAATGCAATATTATGATAAAAATATATTAATTTTTTAAAAATGATAAGGATTACGTTTTTGCATATATTATGATGATATAAGGTGCTGCATATAATTTGGTCACTTTCAAATTTCAATGCCCCAATCCTGTTTTTAGATGAGGGAATGTGAAAGTGGAACTAAACTTGATATAATTTTTTCTCTAGTTTTTGTTTTTAATCTTATTATTTGAAATAGAAATGAAAATTGAAAAGGCAACCAAAACAAAAATGGAATTATAAAGAAGAGAAAAGCAATATAAAGGAAGAAAACCAAGCTAAGACGCAGCTGGAGTTCAAAAACGACTAAAACATCCAAGTAAAGTATTTAGATTTAGTTTAATTTTACGGTGTAAACGAAGTTTAATTTTAGTACTTTATTAATATAAACATTATTAAAACACATATCATGCAATTAAAAAAAAAGAAAAAAAATTAAAATTACACTTTTGAGGTTGTGTAAAAGTTTAAATTTGTACTTAACAACATATTTTTTGGTAGATAAAGTAACAACATATAGTCACAATAATAATGTAACTTTTTGTGTACAATGTAAATTTTTAATTAAGTAGGTTGAATTGTGAATTGGTTATGTTTGGGATTCCCTCCTAATGCTATTTTTTATTTATTTATATAAATTTTAAAATTGAATCCAAAACTTTATTGAGAACTTTATATTCAATGACTTGACTTATTTTCATTCAGTTTAATACCTTTTGGATTTATAATAAAATAAATTTATTATTATAATAAATCATCAATCTCAAATTTTTTCATTTTATTTAATTTCAAATTAAATTAAGCCACTTTAAAGTGAATTAGTACTTAATAGTGATTAATGAAAAATTTAAATAATTTACATCAAATTATAAGTTTAAATCCTATTGCATGTAATAAAGAAAAAAATCTCAATTTAAATTAATTAATTGAAGTTAAATAAGCTTCAAATACAAGTTAATTATGACAAATAGGGAAAAGAAATAAAAAAAGTGTGGGGGATGACGTGTTGAAGATCTTCCTTGAGTCTCATCATTTTCTTTCACCTTTTCTTAGTTCCTTCCCCCTTCTCTTTCTCGCCCTTTTTACTTTGTATCGATCCTTCTCTCTCTTTCACTTCAGCCTCTTTAATCTTCCATCTACTGTTGTACCACACTCTCAAGAGCCTCCTTCTCCCCTTCACTCATGGGTTACCCAGGTAACTTCCCCGTTTCTTTCTCTGCAACTTCTATTCCCTCTTCTCCCCCATTTTCTCAGCTGGAATCTCATGCCCCATTTCTCGTTCTGATCCAAGACTTCTTCTTTGTGTGTTTCCACGCTTTTTCAGCTCAAATATTTTGTTGGGTCACTTCTATTTTTTCCCAATTTTTCTGGTTTAATCTTTTTGCCCCCCAGCAAACCTTTCCCCTGTTTTTAACAGTGCATACTGTGCTTCTATTGTTCCTGGCGAAAAAAAATAAGAGCTCTTTATTCCTGAAATATCACATTCGATTTTGTAGCATCAAAAAACAATGAAGGAATTTGCCTTTTTATCTGTGTATAGCTTGTGGGGTTAGTTAATTTGTATATAAAAGTGGACTTTTCTTTTTTTTGTGGGTATATATCTATTTAGAGATACTATAGACAAAAATGCCATTAAATCTTAGAGTTTTGGAATGAATTGCGGGCTTCCCAAATGTCAGCTATGTAGTGATTTGCTGTTAGAATTGTTGTGATGTCTATGTCTGAAGTACGACTCATTTATTTTTTTGGCTGTGCTATCGCTCTGGTCTTGTTCAATAGGCCCATAAATTAGATTAGCTGTGAAGGAGCATCTACGGATATTCAGATTCATAACCCGATGGTTTGATTCTGAGACTGAAATACAGTTATTATCCAATTGTATATCAAGTCCCTATTGCAATCGATAAGCTGCTTGCGAGGTGTTATCGGCTTGCTACATTCGGGGCTTTGTTCTGAGTAGATAAGTTGATCACACCTCTACAACATGCCATATTATGTTCAGAGACTTTATAGGTTATGCAAGGCATCCTTTTCACCGGATGGACCTGTGTCAGAAGAAGCTATTGAAAAAGTTCGCGAGAAGTTAGGTAGGTATATTGCTCTTTTTTTCATTGGTTTTTGGGACACTTTATTTTGTTGTTCATGTAAATCATATGCAGATAGACCTATTCCTCATGAATTCATTGACTGAGCGTCATCTGCTAAAAGCTTGTTGAATATAGATGGTATTTTAATTGATTGATCTATTTATTCATGAGGTGTGACACCTATTGATGAATAAAAGTTGTGAAGACATAAGGAGACGAATTACGTCTAAATAATTTATTGTTCTATACTATGTCAAGAAAACTTTAGGTATTGTTTGGATGGGTGGCAAGTGAGGGATTGGCAAAGAATGGGAGGCTAAACTTAGGAAAATTGTGTTTGGAAGGAATTTAAGAGAAGGGAGTGGAATGGCAAGAGAGGGACACATTGTCCCTCCCTTGCCATCCAAAACTCCCATTTTTTGACCCTTCAAATTGGGGGGTCAAGGAAGTAATCACACACTTGCCTTCCCTTCTTTCATTAAACTTGTTGAACAACCAAACAAGAGAGTGGCATGTTCTACTCCACTCTACTCTTTGCCTTCCCCTTCCATTCTATTATTAGTCATTCCCTTCATCCTTCATAAAACTTTCAAACATAGCCTTAAGCCTTCTATCTTTACTCTTTTCCTGCTAGACACTATCTATATGCTTCTGTTTTTTGTCAAAGCAAGTTTAGGGGTTTTGTCTTTTCGAGGAAGTCACTGGCTTAAGGTTAAATTTCAAGGCTCGGTATAGACAGTTTAGTCATTAAGCTTGCTTCTATTCTTCTTAAGAGTTGAATATCAGTCACAATTTTCCCTTGAAACTTTGGATGATATAATCCTCTTCTTTTCAAGAGTGAAAGAAGGGTCTCCATTTTCTGTTTAAAATTTGAGGACGAATTATGATTGAAATAAGGATAAGTTTGTCATGAAGCTTTTGCCGTAAACTTCATTTCTATTTGTCATTTGTGAATTTAATTTTCTAGCTATTAGCTAAATGATATGTTAAAGCATAATGAAACAGATCAACCTTTGGACATATGATTTTGAACTGCTCAGCTGGTTACATCCCCAGTTTGAATCCTATGTGTTACATCCCCTTCAATTTCCTGGTCACTTTGAAAGATAGACCAAGATACTTCCTAAACCATGCAACTTATGGTTTGATGTGGCTCCTATTTTTCACCTCCAAAGCATAACCAAGAACCCTTTGTAAGCGTGCAACTTTTTAACATTTGAGATTATGGTAATATACTCTGCTCCAGGGGCAGTGTGTAACTGTGCATATGTAGGTGTAAATTGTAGTTTCATATTTTAGTTGTCTCTCCATGAACTTTGGTTCTGTTCTATGAAAGCCTTTTAAGATACACAAATGCAATTGTGTCCTGCATGAACTTCCTGTATCATACTTCTTTTTCCTTATGATTTTTTATGTCAGATGATCTTGATCTTGCCACATAATAATTTTCGTGTCCAATTGAGATCTTTGTAATGACCTTTAACAAAATATTTCAGAAAAAATCAAGCCATCAGATGTTGGTCTTGAACAGGAGGCACAGGTGGTTCGTAATTGGTCTGGTACAATGCTTGAGCGTAACGGGAGACTTCAACCGTCACCACCAATCAAATACTTGCATTTACATGAATGTGAAAGCTTCTCTGTAAGTATCAAGTTTCATAGCTCCACGTCAAGTTTATTCACAATCAGCAATTTTTACAAGATCTGGGCCTTATATCAGGTATCATTACTGAAGTTTGATTAATAATATTTCTCTTTTGCAGATAGGAATTTTTTGCATGCCCCCCTTTTCTGTTATTCCTCTGCATAATCATCCTGGAATGACAGTGTTAAGCAAGCTCTTATATGGTTCAATGCATGTTAAATCCTATGACTGGATTGATTTCTCTGCCCCCACTGATCCATCTCAAGGTTTGTTCGCTATGGCTCTCCACTCTTTTATTTTATGTTATTTCGTCCAATTTTTAGTTCACTGTACCTGGAGGGAAATGCATCAAGTGTTGAATGCAGTGACTGCATCCTTGTCTTTTTCCTGTCAAAGAAAACTAGCACCATCCTTATTGAGGTAGGACAAGATGATAATATGTCATCATTCTCCAAAATTGTTTATGCCTGCCTAACACCAGGACTTGTGTCCAAAAGTCAATGGATCATATCTAACTTGTTGATATTAGTACATGGTCTCACCTAAAAGTCAACTATTAAGAGCATGTGTAACAACGGTATAATTGTCTAGAAACTGTAAACTGACATGTAGGATGTTTTGTAAATGTAAAATTAAGGATAAGGGGAGTCAAAATGGATAATTCTTAGTAACTTGTTTACTTCTTGCTCTATTCCTTTCTGGTACAAACACTGGTTCATTAACTTGAGCAGCTAAATGCTTGCAATAGGGCTGGTTGTCCTGTGAATTTATGGGCTTAGTAATATCAGTGTACCTTGTTACATTAAAGAACTTTATCTGAGTTCTATATATGTTATAACCATCCTTTTAGTTGTCTTAGAATTTGCCCTAGAACTACTTTGTTGCTGTTTCTCAGTGCAGCCTCAGCTTGCCCTGGATCTAGGTTCTAGTTATATTTTAGTGGCAAAGTTCTTAGACGTCAGTTGTTTGATCTAGGAAAACACTCACTATGTGGTTGTTTCCTTAGTACGGTTGGATAGTGATGTAACAAAATTCATGATACGCTCACTTTTGGCCCGTTTGATAGAGATGATTTGAGTTAGCATGCCTAGTAATGGATTATGCTTATAATTTTCCTAATTTTAAACTTTTAGCACTAAAATGAGCCAAAAGTAAAAATAAAAATAAAAAAATAAAAAAGATGTCTGAGAGCTGAATTTTGATATAGCCATGTTGGTGAAAACGTTTAATGTGCTTTCATAAGTCAGCTTATAATTTTAGCGTTAAACAGACAAACCAGATCATTCAAAATCATAGTTGTCAAATCGTGACTCGTATCATGAATCGTTTGATCAATTTTTGAATCATGAATCGTGAATCAATTCGTATCGTACGACTTAGAAGTATATTAATAAAAAGCCTGGATAACAAAATTGCATACCTAGAACATAAAGAAAATGCTCAAAAATTTGCAAATAAGTACTTAAATTTCAGTATATTATTAAACATCTTTGTTCCGCTTCTTTTTAGCCTTAGGAGCCATAATAATGAAATGTTTGCTGTTGCTGATGCACACTGAAAACTATTCACATCTCTTATAGGTGCATCATACATGAGTTTAAGAGTCCCTTTAGTTTCTTTTATTTTTCTTTAATTATTTACTTTGGCCCTTTCCAATTCCTGAGAATCTGAGGGGGGGAAGCCCAAAAAAATATCGAAATTGTATCACTTGAATTGGCAAATCATATCATCGATATAGAATCGGACTGATTCTTGCGATTCACACACGATTCATGCCTATTTCCGATACAAACATGTATCAGTATCGCTGGGATGATGAATCGAATCGAATTGTGCGATTCATATCACGAATCGTACGATACTAACAACTATGTTCAAAATGCTTAAGCATGTACTGTTGCCATCTCTCTCTCTCTCTCTCTCGCTCTCTCTCTCTCTATATATATATATATATATATATATATATATATGTATGTATGTATGTATGTATGTATAGATAGATGAAAGTTATTTTCTTTTATTGTTAGCATAAATCTCTGCAGTAAGAGCAATATGAAGTTGTGCGCTTATCAGAGGTTGGAAATACTTTTAGATTTTCGTGTGAATCAATGTAAAAATAAGCCCATGCTCATCAGAGTAAAAATATGCCAAATAAATGCAAATCAACCTTTGTCATGTATCGCTCACAATGGAGAGGTACATAGTCGTTTTGATTGAATTCTAATCCAGTTTAGGATTAGATTTATGATTTTATCAGATTCCTTTAAATTAGGTGGAATCCTCCCACACAAACCTTTTATCCTTCACACCTTCCCACCCACTTCCATAATTTTTCCCTTCCCCTCCAACACTTAAGTTTATATAAATTCTTGGGCTGCATCACATTGATACTCTGCCATGTTTAATGATACAGCAAAATATTGAGATTCAACAGCTGACACACATTCTTTGTTTCATTCAATATAGCATGAGATTTTGTTCCTTACTAGGCAAATGATAAAGTGCATAACAACCTATTTAATTCGGCTAATAGGGCTCTACTTGCTAGCAACGTTCAGTGTTTATTTCGTCAATATATGTAGTTGTTTATTCCTATGAAAAACATTTTTATTATATCACATGGCACTTGTTTATCATCTTTTTCTATCATGGTAGGTTTCTTCATAAATTGTCTTCCTTTTTAAAAAAAAAAAAAAAAATTGCCCTTTTTCAACTTCTCTCTTTTTTGCTGATTTAGGAATTTATAATGATTAATCAGTTTGGAAAGCTTCATTAATGGTTCTCATTTTTTTTCGCTTCTTTTGTTTGTTGTTTTGGGAAGGAGGATCTCTTATCCTCCTGTCTCTTTGTATTCTTAATCTTTTCATCTTAATAAAATTCTTCTTTTGTATAAAAAATAATGATTAATCAGTTTGGTTTATGGGGCCCCAACAAATTTGTTATTGACAGCTAGACCAGCAAAGCTTGTCAAAGATACAGAGATGACAGCACCGAGTCCAACAACAGTTCTTTATCCTACTCTTGGAGGAAACATACATTGTTTTAGAGCCATAACTCCTTGCGCATTCTTGGACGTATTATCTCCGCCTTACTCTTCAGAACACGGAAGACACTGCACTTACTTCCGTGTATCCCAAAGGAATGATCTTCCAGGTAATCTGATTTCTGTCCAATTATCCATTGCAGGTTCCTGTTTACCTCATAGATTTGTGTCCCAAGTGATCGATGGTTTCGCCAGGTTGTGTTCTGTTAACCATACCGTATTATTGTCAACATTCGTTTCGATTGCAGGTGATCTTCAGTTGAATGGAGTTACAGTTTCCGAAGTCACTTGGTTGGAAGAATTCGAACCTCCCGACGACTTTGTGATCCGGAGAGGGCTGTACAAGGGTCCAGTTATTAGAACTTGAAAACCTTCTTGTTTCTGAAATTTACACTAGAGAAATTGGCTTCTTATCTCTTTAGGTTACAAGAAAGGGAGTTGTGTAAGAAGTTGTCAAAAAGCCAATGCAATAATTCTATTCTTTGGGCGATGTCAGTTAGGCATTTGGCTTGTGTACATAACAATGTACCACTGTTGCAGTATCTCATAAGTCATGAGTCACTGGCCTCAGCTTAATCCATTAGAATAGTTACGGAATTTGAAAAGAAAAGACCTCAATCATGATGAGTGGCCTTATTAAATTTTGTTTGCTTATTGTTGACAATAAGAAACCATATCATATCATTTTGGCTTTCATAGCTTGTTTGGTAACCCACCAACTCACATATTAGTTCAAAGCATGCCCAATTGCATCTTAGGCTCACGCGCCATTCAATCTACTGTGAAGTTCCATGATAAGTATATCATATTGTAAAAGGAAAGTAATTCTTGTTGAAGTTAGATTTTGCAGTTGCAGTTAAAACAATTAACAATGGTTGTCCTTGTAGTGGCATGAGTTGATGAAGGGTAGTTTGTAACGTCCGAAAAATTTTATCGTTAATAACTAAATTGTTCGGTTTTATCAAATAAGTGAGTTTGATCAGAACTTGATTAAACATTTACTTAAAACCAATCAAGTGTAATTTAAAAGGATTAGGTTATATAGAATTAGATTAGGAGCATAGAAAACTTCATAGAAAAATTTCAAACCGATTTATCGATTTAAAGGAAATCGGTAGGATTTCGGTATTTATTGCTCGAGCAGATAGGTAGAAATTGAGCCATGAGTCTTTTGCAAAATCGATGGGCAAGATTCAATGAATACTCCCCCCAAGTGGCGCCTAGACAGCATGGATGGGGAGGAGTAAATCAGATTTCATGACCAAGAAAGGTTCACTAATTAAATTCAAGCCACCTTGAAATATCTTCACTTTTCTCCTTACATCCTTATCCAAAAATTCGGCCACTTTTCCTAGCTGAGCTCTCTTCATTCTTCTTCTCCTCATTCTCTCCTCCACTCCATTTTCATCTCTTCTTCAAGCCTCATCATGAACTACTTGCACCAAAAACACAAAATTAGCCTAAACTACTCAAGACAAGGTAGGAAATCCTACTTCTTCTTTTATTCTCTCTGATCTGGGGCTGTATGAGGAGCATGCTTAATCTGAGATTTGGATGTTTTATAGAGTGATGATGATGTTTTATGACTGATTTTGCATGTGTGTTGTGATTAAAATTGGATTTGGGGGCAAATAGCTTGAAGGGAGGAGACAAACCTAGAAGCAGGATAGGATTTCCCTCGGCGGTCCGTACGGCGGAGTGTACGGCTCCGCCTACCACCGTTTAAATTTTATGAAACCATTTTTAAATGAAACTAGACATTCAGGGCTTTCCATACATATATCATATAGGCCATTGGATTAGTATAGAATTAGTTATGAATTTTTGAAGTTAGACCTAGAAATCTGGGTTCTCACCCGGGCAGCATGGGTTAAGAAGGGTGTAACTCACCCTATACAACCTCAAATTGAGTACAACCAAAGTTGATTGAAAGCTAACACATGAGAGAACATCCCATAAAAATTTCATAATTTAATTCGTTGTCATTTGTTCCCAGCACATCAATGAAGTTGGCTTAGGTTTAAATTGGCCAAGGACAGGACAGCCCAATAGGGTAATGTTTCGAGACTCATAACTCAAAATATACTTAGGAAAATGACATAAAACCTAACTCATTTTAAAGCTTGTTGTATTAGCTTCATTTTGATATAAAATTCGCAGGATTCCATCTAGTTTTCGATTTTTAGTGAATTTTCTTCTATAGGAACTCAATTCTAGCTAAGAACAGGACATGCTAAAATAAAATGTTTATATCTAAAGTTATACAACTCAAAATGAGATGGGACCAAAAGGGTTAGAATCTAGATATATGAGGCTATGACATATCCAAAAATTAGATTTAAATGAACAGAATTGAATGAGAAATGAGGCACACCAAATCTGGACAGAACAGAGGGGTTTAAGCTAAAAACTCTATTGATGTTTAGATTGAAATTGTTGATTGTTATTATTAATGTACATGTATAATTGTTATTCTATACTGAAATTGTAAGTTGTATAAATATACTGGTTATCTGGCACTATTTACGGGAAAGCGGACTCAATCCGTTATGCTGCCGAAATTTCGATAAGAAATTCATAAGTTATGAAATTCATGACAACTTGAGTACTTCAGAAGTAAAGAGACAAGTTAGATGTGCATTCATTTCATGACATTTATAAAGAAGTTCACATCACTTGGGCCAGCCCCGGAATGAATTAAGGGGAATAGATCAGTGGAAAGGTCGGGGAAAGTAAACCTGGCCATCTTGTATAGGAATGAGCTCGGTCCTGAAAAGCGGACTATTACCCAGGAGTATATGGCCAATGACTCCCAGGGGACCAAGGATGGAAATAAGTTATAAAAGGCGAAAGCCTCCAAGAATAAAATGCATCTTCTCATTGCACATGCATATGTACGGTGTAATACTTTTCTATTGTTTGTTCTAGATCTCTGTTTATTATTCACAACATGCTATTATTCTGCTGTGATCACTGTTTGAGTATATTAATATATCTGTTAATTAAAATTGAACTTGTTTTGGTATATGCTTTACAAATGAATATTTAAGTTAAACATTATTATTTTTCCGTACTACTTGAAAATTTTTGCACGACCGAAACAATTGGGAATGACAGCGATGACACATGTTTAGAACTAGAGATTTCTACTAAGAAATTTCTATTTCTCACCCTACTGTATATTATCGCGTCATTCTCAGACTATGGAAACCTAGCGGCGAGAGTCCTCTTTATTGAGTTCCCCGAGCTTCACATACACCTCGACCCATTTCTAGACTCTGCATATATATCTGGCAGGTGCCAGTTTCGTTTATACTTCTTCTTCCAGAGAGACTTCGCCGTACCCCTGATGCACCCCCTGTTTGATCCATTGTCGTATCGCCATTCTACTTCATATGACTCATCCATTTCCACCTCCTCCACTTGGCCCGGCGGCAGCGTCCGCTCCTATGGCTCCTCTGCTTCACCACCACATCAGATGCTTTCGCCTCGACATCGGAGGAGGACCCATCGAGCGGCGAGAGTTCCTCCTAGTCCTTTGCTCCCAGCCGCAGACCACCCTCCGAGATGCACCCATGGCAAATGGGTTTCTTTCTTCGGATCTGGTTAGATAGTGGGCGTACCATAGTGGTAGTAGGTGTATAGAATGACCTCTTTTAGTGATCGGATCATGGGTAGATGAATAGATATTAGGAGATATATATGAAATGTCCCATGGGAATAGCAGAGTCTTGTTCATAAGCCAGGCGTTTCATTTTATAATGCGACCTCATTTGTCACCTTGTAAACTTTGACAAACTTTAAAATCGAATATCTATATACATGTTTATGATGCGCTTGTAGTTATTCTGTTCTTATTACATTTTTATTTATAATATATTATTTCTGATTATCTTGATTAATCGATATTTATTAAATGACACGAAGGAAATTTTGTTATCACGATTAAATATTCTTACTCGAGTAAATCATACTATCTGAAAAATAAATTAAAGCGATGTGCAGCGAAATCACCTATCGGATAATTTATTATGACTTAAGCATAGTATATTGTTTGGTAAGATGTTACATAGTTCCTCTTTAATTACATATTTCAGAAACTATAGGATTTATATGGAATTTTTTTTTTTATGTAGTTTAAGTTTCAAGAGGTACAACAAACAAACAAACAATACAGGTTCGAATCTGGTCTGGAGGTGCTAAGATCCTTCTTGGTTTGTTGCGGTCCCGTATGAATTCTGCTTACTTTCTTAATTTGATTTCCTGACTTTTTTTTTTCGATTGAAAGTACTGAATTTCATTGATGGACAAATTCAACATACAAGTGGGAGATTATAATGTCAATAATTCGAAGTTCACAATTGGCAAATAGGTACTAGAGTTTAATACAAACTACTACCTACAAATCTGAAATGCTGCCTGTAGCAACGGGGTTAAAATACATTAAAAAAAGAACATCCCCTTCCTAATATCATGCAAGCTTTTACTAAACCAACCAATATAATTTAAAAGTAAAGATATACACAGATAATCCTACTTTGCAGGAACTTTGAGTTTTCTCCTATGTCAAATCTTCTATTTTATATCCAAATTGAATCATTTTCAACTAGCTAAAAGCTTCAATTTATTTTTCTTCCTTTAGCCTTGACAAGCATATTCTTTATCATCATAGCATCTATCACATGTATGGTGCATCTCAAAGATGAACAAGAACCTGCAGCACATCACCTTAGTAAAAGTGCGCAAAATATATAGATGCTAAAAGGACAAAACAAAAACCTCACAAATCCACTGCCAAAGAGTGTTGTTGATTTATTATGTCTTAATGCAGTCCTCAGATGCTTCATATATAATAGCAATCATGAGAAAGCAAAACAAAAAAAGCATATTCATATCATTTCTCACAATTTCTGATACAACAACTATCAAGAGAAGCACATCAGACAAAAAAAATCACACAAACTACTGTTCAATGGAAAGATGGGGTAACAAAAACAACTAAAATAAGAAACAAACAAAAAATTAAAAAAAAATGGAAAAAAAAGGGGGTCACCAAACCATCATAGGAAGAGGTGAACCCCTCCATGGGGCCGGCTCCCCAAGTTGAGGCCAAGAAGCTGTGCAACTGCTCATGACTTTTTGAACTTTAGATATAATATTTTGGAAATGGAGTTCACATATTTCGCCGGAGAATTGGTTTTATGTTTTCTTTTAAATATAACAAAATATATTCCTAAAAGCGTAGAAGAGCATAAAATCTATTGGAAAATATTTTCTAGCCAAGGACGAAAGGAAAAATAGTTGAACTAGGAAGAGACTTGTCTTTTGTTGAAACTGTGGAAGCAACACTTTTTTTTTTGGTGAAGTCCATTGATTTATTGGGCTCTATTACTAAATTCCTAACTAACTTAACTCGACTTGTAAAGGTTTCAAAGGGTGTTTTAGGTCTCTTAGTATTAAAATTCCACATTACTTGGGAATATAATCAATATAGCCTTTATAAGAGTTTGGATAACCCTTCCTCCATGAGCTAGCTTATGGGATTGAGTTAAACTTACTCAATTTTAAAATAGTATCAGAACCTATGTTACAATTGTTATTGGATAAATTGTAGATGTTCTGTCCTATAAATTTTATGCTCTAGATATCTAATCCTGGGCATAAAGGTTTTGTGTTAAAACCCATTAAATTTGAGGCATATTGGCATTTTCTTTAGCCCTATCACTGTGGAAGCCACATACATGGTTATGGCATATTGGCATTTTCTTTCGCCCTTAAATTTGAGATTAATTTGGGTTCAACTAAATTTAATATATAAATGCTAATATTTCCGATACAAATTTCTAGCTAAATAATATGTATATGCCATATACTATTTAGTTTGTTGTAGTCACCTTTTACTCTTCACTTTTAATATATTTATTAATTAATATTAAGCATATAATCAATTCTTTTAGCAATTTTTTTGTTATAACGCTAGTTTATAGATCAACATGTGTGAAGGTTATGTACAACAAAGAAATATAAACACAAACACCTTATGTATTAAAAATCAGAAATCTTTTTTCCCCTTCATTATTAGACACTTTTTAAGGCATCATGTAAGTGAAATGAGAAACCAAAAAAATAAAATTGAAACAGAAAAGTTCTCAATATTTTTTAACATATAAAGCCTATGATATTTCATATTGATGTCTAATTAAGGTGTTCAAGTAACACGTTATTAGAAAGCTCAAATCTTATGATGTATTTTCTTATTTATAAAAGGATAGAAGTTGTAGTTGAGAATTTATAATTTGTCAAATCGCCAAGGGTAGATCATAGATGGACTCTTTTAAGTTCATTTCTTCCTCCCTGATTTACATAATCAAAATAAATTATCCTGCTAGCTCATTATTTTTTCTAGGGAGGGAATTTCTTGAGATTCTGACTTCAAATAAATAAAGCAGCGAGACCATATATTACAGAGCCAGCATCCATCTGAGTAATACCACGAAGTCTACAGCTATATAGTTTTTCTTGCCAAATCTGCTAGTAGCCAAAAATACTTGCAAAGTTTAAATCAGACCCTCCGCAAAACATGGGCATGTGATCAATTGTGATCTCTCTAGTACAACTACACAGCATGGCATTATTCTCTCTTTATGTGTCTGTGTCTGTGCCATAATTTGAGAGATTATTTTCTTGTGATGGTTTCTATTTGCGTTGGCAAAAGAGTCGCCGCGAAGATAGGCATTATATATGCAAACTCATCCACGAGAGAGAGAAAACACTTGGACCATGAAGTGACCTAGAATCTTTGCATGCATTATTATTTTATGATATAAGTCCAATCTCACAGATTACTATAAGATGAGTAACAGCCAAAATTCTCAGACTTTGTAATCGGATACTCGATCGTGAACATGGGGAAGAATGCAGAAAACTAGATAGCTACATTTACGAAATTGTGATATAGGGCACCCCTTGGACGCTACAGGTCTATTTGACTATTTCTTATTCATTATTGCTTGGTTTACATATCTTTTTTATTATGGTAATTCTCTCCATATGGTAGAGGAATAATTGACCATATATTATTTATTACACTAGTGGTTGCATTAATATATGTATTAAAGTATACTTCTTCATTGTTTAATTTGAATATGCTCTTAATTCCTAAGGTATATTACTAGTGGCGTTCTGACTATTAAGGTGATGAAATTTGAATTCTGTTTGTTGGTCATCAATTTCTTATTATGGTTGTTGGGATTCAGATTGAATCAATTCACACCCGTTCGCTATTATATCAATAAAGTACGTTTAATGTAACTCAATTGTGTTGAAAGGAACCTTAGTTTGCTAGATTTCAATGTTTAAGAAATATTAAAATTGGGCCAATCTTGTACTCACGAAATATAAACAAGAGTTTTAGAGCCTAGTGGTAAAGGACTTTGCGCTCTCTCACCCGATGCTTGGATTGAACCGTTTAGGTCATCCTATAATAGTTTGATAAAACAATATCAAAACACTATACTAGAATGAGCGTGTTCAAAAATTCTTGCGTAGGACCATGCCTATATAGACAGATGCAGACACAATCTTGTGGACAGTGCGATCGAAACGGTTCTTAAATATTTCTTACATAATTTTTTACAATTAATTTACCAATTCAATTTTTACATAAGAATTAATTTAATATGTGAAAATGATATGCGAGCACTGTGTTTCCTATATATATACTATATGTTGAAATTGTGAAGGATTAGGAATTGCTGGTGTAGGATATGGATTTTATTCAACGTTAGGGGATCTGATTTTTATTTGATAGTTACCACATCTACCTCCTATTCAAATTAAAAAAATTACTGCACTCATTAGAATCAAATATCGAAAGTGTGAAAGGAAAAAAAAAGTATCATAGTAGAAAAAAAAAAAAAGGATGAAAATGACTTCACTACTAATTAGAAATATAATATCGCTGTACATAAAAGTGGCTGCAACTTAGACCTGGCAAACTGAATGTGAATTATACAAAATTAATAATTAAATTAGAAGGTGGTAGACCTTTGCCAACCGGCAAGAGATTTTATCATGTAATTAAAATTGTTATTCTGAGAAAGATTCTTTGCTTCTCTGCAAGTGTTCCTAAAATATAGAACATGTCAACTCCCATGCACAGAAAATGACAAACATGAAAGTTTTTGTAAGTCGGTACGTAGAGCTAAGAGAATTCCCTTATTTTCTTGTTAAGCCTACACGAGAACCGATTTTCTTCTCTCCTAACGTAGCCTCTCTAATCCAATCCCTTTGTTTAATTCTTCGAATATTTGTCTTCATTAAGTTTCTCTCTCCCCGAGTTCTCCAACGCACATAAATTTGTGTTCACACAAATCTATAGTCAAATTTGGGTGTCTTGTAGCCAATTCCTAATCCTTGAAAATGATTCCTCATTGGGACCTGCACTCTACAACGGATTGAATAAATATATATATGATCTCAATGACCTCATGACAAATGGCTCAAATTCTTTCTAAGATGCCCGATAAAGTAAAGCGTTGGACAATTCGGATGACGATCCACAAATGAGACAATGTTAGGGAATATCAAATATGACACCAAGTTTCTTATTTACCATGCATGTATCATCATCTTGCGTTATACTTCTTTTGGCTTCCATTTCTTTTTACCATTTTTCTCTTATTCTCCTCAAATATATTTTCAAGACGTGTATGAAAACAAATATCCTGCATTTTAAATTCAGCCTCATTATTTGAACTTATATTTTAAGATATCAAAAGAGACATTATATTCTTATAATTAGTAGTGTAAAATTTAATAATTCAGTCCAATTAATAATGTAAAATCTATAAAAAAAATTTAATTCTCTCTATATGTTCCGTTTCGTGTAGTGTTTTGATGCCACAAAAAAAACAAAGAAGAGTAATGATAGGTGTACTCACTTTTTCTAGGATACCGTACCGACTTATCACTCATCCATCATTGGATGAGATGTGGATCCAATCTAAGTTGGGTTCACTCTCCATCCAATGGTAGATGGGTGATGAGTCAACGTAATGTCTCAAAAAAGTGAGTTCCATCAACATTTCTAAAACAAAAATCCTTTTAAATCACTGGCATTACATATAATTTAGTTAAACACACGTATAAATGTACTAATATTTATGTACACATGTAGATTTCTTTATTTCTTTCTTACATTTTCTTTTTCACTTATGTTTTGGTTTGCAGGATATGCAAGGCGGGATACATAACTATATATATAGAAGCTCTCCTGTTGTGTTCTAAAGCTCTAGGAAGGATCAATGGCGAATTATTGATTGGATCTGCAAGGGGTGTGAAATCATTGCCGGGGTTTCGTTGCCTAGATTTGATATTTATAATTTTATCAGCAATATATTATACCGTTGCTTACCGTGAAAGAAATATAAAACTACTACATCACAACCAATATGCGTGTCTAAGTAGCAGGAGGTGTATACCTGTATGCAACTGGTTGCCTTCTGATAAGATAAATACATATAAAGTAATTGACGTAGGTCTACCTAATAGGTTAAATTTTTTGGAGAATTGATTCATGAAATACTTTTAAAATTTTTATGACTAATTTCTCTAGAGTTAGATTATTAGCCTTATTATTCTCATTCTTGTAAATAAATATGAGTATTCATATTAAAATATAAAATTATTCATATATTTTTAAATGCCTTTATATTTAATGCGTTCTCTACAACAAGAGTCTTAATGAATTATTTTATATCTAACAACATTAAAAATAATATTGAAACATTTTCTCACCAATTACGGATTGGCCGCTATATATTTTGCTATAGCTACCTCTCCTGCGTTTGTTTTCCTGCTTACCTACAAAGAAAATATTCTTTTCAAAAATCATAGCATTCATCAAATGATCAGCATGCATCTGATAGAAACTAACCAGATTATACTGAACTTTTTCTTGGATACACAAGCATAGAGTACAAATACTTTTGCCCCTATCATTACCGATGTCCCCATAATTAGTTAAGACATACTGACATGAACTTTACGAGGTTAGTAGTTAATATATATTGGATTATTTTACTCTTAGGGATTTGGAGTACATTATAAATAAGTATATAGGACTCACCACGAGCTTTCCTTTTCCCAATTATAAGAAAGAAAGAACCGAAAAAAAAAAAAGAAAAAAAAAAGCATAAACAAAAGCTATATAGGTTTACCAAGACAAAATTTTGAAAAGACTCAAACTTCTTTGTTTTCAAGGCAGGAACTTGAATCGGTTTTCAGTCATAGGCCAATTCAGGATGAATAATATAATTTTCTACTGAGTTTTTATTAAGATATATACCAATTAACCTATATACTGCATATATGTTCAGCACCAGAAATAGCATTCTGCTGATACTTCATATGGCATTGTCGGGATGCCTTTAACGTGTTTACCTCCAGGGCCAGGGTTTATGCTTTGTACTAGCGCCAATTAGAGGACAAAAAAATGACAATTGGTAATTAAGTGGTATATGGACCACACTACATCAAAAACTATATTGAGAACCAGAATATAAAAGCAAAAGGATTGGATAGTACTAATTAATATGCAATGATGCAAGAAAAAAATAAGAAAGTTGAGAAAGTGATGTTTGTAGACTAGAGGGGAGCCAAGAGTTATTAATCATAGTCAATATACGCCTGCACATAAATATTACTATGACTACAACTTACGATTAATTAGCTTTAATTATAAGGACTAAAAGAAGTGGGAGCTCTCAGTAACAGAGGTCAACTAGTAAAGATGATCACGGAGAGGTAGCCAAGAAGGAACTTAGAGAGAGAGAGAGAGAGAGAAGGAAGAGGCGGACAACCTGTCAAAGAAAAATTGGAAAAGTAAAAAGGGCTAAAAAAAATCACATGATTCTCAATAGTCCAAGATAGGGGTCATGTGTGTCTTTGATATCATGTATGGTGAGCTCTGGCTAGGTACTAGCTAGCTCAAATGTTTTAAAATGAAAATGAAAAAATATAAATATTAAAAAATTAGAAAAACAAGTGGCTTGTCCGACCATCGTCTTCTACATGTAAAATATTGGATCATATTCGAATATACTAATGTGTGAGAATATTTGATGTGCGATGACTAATGGTATTTGAAGCTTACTTTTCCATACATTTCCAACTAGAAGTCCCACTTGCCAATAATGCACCCAGATCTTCTGAACACAGAAAGTAACCTTATTACTAATTAGTAAATCTCTCTCTCTCTCTCTCTCTCTCTTAGCTAGGGTTTCTACCATCAACAGATTGATCTATATATCAGCATGAGCGGATTCAAAGAGTGCTTAGCCTGCAACACCGGTTATGCCTGAGTCAACCTCTTCTGCTTTTAATCTGCAAAGCTGATTAAGAGGTCTGATCGAAGAAATTGGCTAAGTGAGATCTTGGAAAGAAGAGTTGGCTTCAATATATTTTGATTCATCTTGTGGTTTGGTCGCAGTTATCTTGGAAGGGAGTTAATAAGGTTGTCATCAAGCTGCATCCTCACCAATGGTTTGTATAGAACAGCTTCCCTTATCTCTCCCTCTCTCTCCATGAACAATTCTAGCCCATCAACATGTTCATCAATCTTTAGAGTTTAGACTAATATAATATAGACTTGTTCTTCAGGAATAACCATATTCATTTGGTTTCAAGTCTTGATTTTTTCTGGTTTTAGATTTCACCTTCTTAATATTTCTTCAATTCAGAAATTAAGGATATAGTTTTCGTCCTGAATCCATCTCAATTTCATCTAGTTAAGCATGAAGTTCAATGTGAGCCTTACGCCATCATACAGTTCCAATCCTCTACAGTCCTCCCACACACTCTCCTTTCCAAAATGACCAAATTAAAAAAAAAAGCAAGGAAAAAGGAGCTCCTATTTCAAAGAAAAAAATGAAGCTTAAACACAGACATATAGATAGGTATCTTATAGGTGATGAACTTCTCTACACATCGCAATTTTCAAATTGTAGGTTATAATATGGGTGTAGAATTCCAAGACCTAGGAACATGCACACTGTTACAATTAATTTGTGGTACAGATGTAAAAGGGACATACGTAGAGTCATTCTAAAACATCATCGTGTCCTCAAAATCGCTACAACCAATTAAAATGCATTGATTTTTTCCCACACATGTACTAACATAATAACATCTTGGCTCAATATATGGCAATAATTTATTAAGCGACAAACTTCGTTGGTTTCTGAAAGTTTAGTGTCTTCCTGACATTAACTCTACCCTCTCTAACACAGGAAAAAGGGAGTTTTTAGAAGATTGCTTTAACAGAAATGGCTGAGAGAATTTTCATATCTGAGGAAGATAAGAGTGAAGGTAGTGGTATTCAAGCCAAACCCTCTTCTCTAAGTCCCAGAAAACGCTCATTCTTTGATTTGAATGAAGAAGCTGTGCAAGATAATGGAGATGATAGCATCAGCGATGAGATCAGCAACAATGACATGTCTTCTCAAGAAGGCAATTTGAGTAGCAACAACTCCAGTGAAGAAGGAGAACGGAGAGCAACTACAGTTAGGCAATATGTGCGGTCCAAAATGCCAAGGCTACGTTGGACTCCTGATCTCCATCTAGCTTTTGTGCATGCTGTTGAGAGGCTTGGTGGACAGGAAAGTAAGTGTAACTCATCACTTCACAGTGATGTATTAGAAATTGAGTGTTATAAAGTAACTTCGTTCAAGTGTTGGAATTTTAATTATTACCTTTCGTGACCAAATTAATGGGAAAAATATGTTTTTCTTGCTTTTTAATCTATGGTTTCATTTGTAATATTGGGTACAGGAGCAACACCCAAGTTGGTTCTCCAGTTGATGAATGTGAGAGGACTTAGCATTGCACATGTCAAGAGTCATTTGCAGGTATGGTCATATATAGAAGCTGATATACACAACACTTAATTGGATTTGGTTGCTGGATTGTCCAGCTAGAAACAGGTGCTTAATTTATGCCTAATAATTTTTTTAATTTCTATCTTCGTATAACTTATTAATTGTATTTTTGGAATTCAGATGTATCGGAGTAAAAAGCTTGATGAGTCTGGCCAAGGTAATTAAGTTTAAGAACCTTTGATCCACTATTGTTATTAGCAAAACCATGTTTTGAATTTGAACTCACTGCACGAGGCATATGCCTATTTCATGTTTCCAAAAGTTTACATCACATGCATGATTTAATGATTATTATTCACTTCGTTTTATTTCAGTTTTATCCCAAAATAGGGCAATGCAAGGAAGGCATCAAATTTTGGAGATGTACCAAAGACTTAATGCCCAAGGACACTTTGGGGTTGACAACAGGAGCTATATGCCTTCATCTTTCCTAATGAAACAACCGTATGACATCAAAGGTCATGGCTACTCAAGGTATACGAAACAACCAGTGAGGAAATTAAAAATTAAATATTGCCTATATCAATGCTTGGATGAAATTTTGATATATCTTTAATATTTATTCTCTTTGTAGATTTCACCAGGCCGGGCTTTTCGATAGTCACATGATCACAGGATCAAGTTCATTGGGGAAAAAAGATTCAGGGTTATATGAGGCAAGCTCACATCTATTTGATGTGAGGGATGCAGTTACAAGAAATGGTCCTTTTAGATCTTGCCAACTACTTGAAGAAATGAAGTGGCCTCCTCGGGGAATTGGTGGATCACAAGAATGTGATAAACATGAATCTTTAAGCATTTCTCGGAATGACAAGTGTAGTACACAATCTTCTCCATGGAGCACCTACGCCGGTTCTATCAATGATCAATATTATCAACGTAGTTCTTGCAGTCCTATCTTCCATGGCCGCGCGAGTTTTGATGCTGAGGTAAATAAAACTACTGCATATTAGCTTGGTAATTCACATTCTTACTTGCAATAGATAATTGGTACTATTTGATTTGCTTATGAGAATGCTTACATTGAAAAACTGATTTTCTTATACAATTTTATTTATTATTTTTTAAATTTGGTTTTGAACCCAATTACAATCAATTTCATTATAGCAAACGTGGCTCTATCCAACCACGCCTTAACCCCACTTTGACAAAACGTAAAAAGAAAATTAATTGGGCAGATTATACTTAGATTGTTGGATTCTATACGGTAAAAAATTATGGGTATGCTCTTAGAGTGTACGTAAAATTGTTATCGAAAACAAAAATGGATTAGCCTGATCTTTCCGACAATAATTTAGAAACCTTTTGTGTGTGAGTAGTTTTTAATTCAAGTTTGACTTAAAAATTATCAAATTATTTGAGATTTGGAATTTATCTCTACCAGCTTTTGAAAAAAATTGATCCGCTGTACCTGGTGCTCATGAGTAATTAAAAGTTCAAAAACAAATCCATTTTTGTATATTAAGATATACTATACTAATCTTAACCTCACTTCAATTTTACTTGATTAACTGAGGGTGATTTAATTTACTTTAAATACACAATTCCCAAATTATGATGTTTTTTTCTTCTTCCTTTTTTCTTTTTTGGCCATTTTGGATGTGGTATAATAAAATATTTTTCACATGTTTTAACTTTGTAATAAAAAATTTCTGACTAATTTGATTGTAATAGTATGTGTGCTATTTATTGACTATTGTAAGGCTCCTAATAAGTTTCTTTCAAATCCTTTTCCAAACCTTTCATCCCTTATGACGATTATTTTTAACTCTAGAATCCGCGCAATCCTCATATGATACTATATTAACTGCATATATAACAGCATTTATCAGAAGTATATACTTTGCATTAAGCTAAGGTAATGGTTTCTTAAATGCAGGTTTATGATCTACAAGATCGAATGTTAGAATTCGCAAACGAGGTTCAAGCATCGCAGCAAAGCCATGTTAAAGCCCAGCTAGAAAGCATGAAACAGAAGAAAGGGTCACCAAGTTTCCTAGAGCTAAAGCTGAGCCAAGACTCAGGAAATCCAGAAAGTGAACAAGAAATCAATACGAAACTTTCTCTTTCGTTATTCTCTTCCTCATCGTCAAATGCAAGGCAACGAGCACAACGTAGTGACAAGCACAAAGACAATACCCAGATTGAGAGTTTGTGTCTACAACAAAATTGCTCACCAAGGAGTCGTTTGGGCTAAGTACTGAGGATCTGACCATGTCAAATAGAGCATAGGAGTGAGATCTTTTAAGTACTTGCCTTGTAACAGACCACTTATATTATTCATGCATGGACCCTTTGCTCGGTTTTCAAACAAAGCAAGAGTAAATTTAGTTATATGACTTTTGATGCTGCTTTCATATATATATATTTTTTTTGCATAAATATAAATCTAACACCTTATTGTTAAACGTGTATGTACTCGATGGAGATCAAAATTAAGTGAATACATCTAAAATAAAGTTAGTGAAGTCTAATTTTATTATAATTATGTCTAGATATGAGATATTAAATTTGAATCTATACAATCATTTAACATTTAAGTGTCATATGACTAATTAAAAGGTAAAATGACTTTTTATTTTAATTTTAGTTATTTATGTAAGATTTAATGATCAAGATTTAATTATTCATTCTACTCTTATAATTAACCACTCTTTTCACTTGTTATACTCCCTATATATGTATATATTTGATTTCTCACGATCATCATTTATTGGAAGTAAGTTTGTTTGAGATATAGTCAAATAATAAATTTGGGTACTTCTCCTAAGTGGAACTTAAATCGTGATTTGCCACATGTAGAGGACTAGTTCCTTATGTTAGATCCAATTTTGATGTCAATATGAAGATGTTTTCTGGTAGTAAAATTTTAAGTTCTTCCATATATACCAGAGAAGTTTATGCGCCATATATAATAATGGTTGACCTCAGCCTGTTGCATTTCGAAAGATTCAACAAAACTAAATTTTGAGAATACATTATTGTGAGATTATAGGAGCAAATGCCAAAATGAAAAGATACTGGTCAACAGGCGCTGTCTTTGATTCACCCTGAAATTTGTAGTGTATCATGCACTTCGAAGATTAATGGCCAAGATCTAACAATGTACTAGTACACCAGTTAATTGCAATACACCGTAAAAGTTTTTGTTTTCCTTCCCCTAACTTTGGTCGGTGCCACACCATGGCTCTCGGGACCACCACCACTCTGCTTTCTTTTGGCCTTTGGCTTTTGACACCCGCTTTGATTTGTTGCAAAGAAGAAGTTGGCTAGGCATACCAGGATCATCTACTGTCATTCCCTAACGCCTTGGAAGGCCTCTGACGTCATAGGCTTGGAAGCACCATCTCACTTTGTGAAAAGCGCACCAGCGGCACCAAGGTCGATGCCAAAGGGGTCGAAGAGAGCAAAGGAGGCAATTAACGGTGATGACATAGACACCAAAGACAACAATCTCAATGACTAGGAGGATGAGGAGAGTGTGTTTCGCCCATTCACATAAATTGACCGCAATGGAACCGCATCGGAGCCACAATGGGCCGCATCAGAGCCACAACAGGTTGCATCAAAGCCGCAACGGGCTGCAACGAGCTTAATTTCAAACGACAAACTTAAAAAAAAATCACACTGCAATGGCCGCAATATGCATCGTGATAGCCGCAATACCCGCAATTGTAGCAACCACAACTGCGACCGCATCCACAGCCGCAACTGCAATTTAAAACACTGATGAGAATGCAGATAACCAGGTGGTGTTGTGCTCCTCGATGGTGTCACTGCCTCCGATGACTAGTTCCTCCAGTAGCAAAGAGTCAGTTAGCAGGGGCAACCACAGTGACGAGGATGCTTTCTGAGTTTGTTGGTCCAATTGATGGAGTAGTTGCCGATGCGTGGTATGGTATGGTATGTTTGCCAGCAACAGGGGCAGCGATGGTGTCAACTAGAGTGGGGAGGTGGGGCGACAAGCTAGGAGGCATTAGGGAGAGAAAATAAAAAATCTACGGTGTATCGCAGCTAATAGGTATATCAATATACCACCAAACCTTGGCCATATATTCCTGTAGGTACATGATGCACCATAAATTACAAGGTTCATCAATAAACAACTTTAGTTTGTAAAGGTTGACAAGAAAAATGCACACCTATTAAGGGACCTAATCTTAAGAAGGTATCTCCCAATCGAATATGAGAGATTCTTTCGTACATTGGGGAGGAAAATTTTCTTCCTCCATTAGTTATACAGATCATTAAATTTCTGAATTTTGTATATGAAGTGGGTCTCATATAAATATTTAAATGTCACAATTCAATTTGGAGGAAGAAAACCTCTTTCTCTTTGGAATACGTCAGAATTTTTCATCAAATATACATAAAAAAAACTTATCAAAAGGAAGTTTAAGGGCATACAATCTTTAATATAAATCAACGAAAAATAGTAATGCAATGAATTTTCATATAATTCTTTATATACATTTTGTCTAGGAAATTTTCACCTAAGCCCTAAGGATAAACTAAAATGATTATAAATCCAGATATAACCTTGACATTAAGAGCGAATTTGAATACCATTAAAATGGGGTGAAAATTAAAGGACGAATATTTGTTTCCGGCATAGTTTTTAATTTTTTTTTTAAAAAAAGGATTATAGTTATTTTTCAAATGTTATATCATTGAATAATTTTTTGTTAAATAAATTCTTTACAAAATCCTTGGTTAGATTGAAAGTTATATGTGATAGATTATTAAATGTACACTTTTCATATGCACAAAAATCAACATAATAAATAAATCTTAAATTTATACAAATAAGAATTATTTAATTACAGTGTTATTGACATCCAATTGTTTTGAAATTTGGCAGAAATAATCAACATAATAAATAATTACAACTTAATGATTGGATCAAAGAGTTATATCCTGTAAAAAATAATTGAATGTGTTAGTGTGCTAACGTTTATACAGTCCATAATATTTAGTATAATATTCATACTTAAGCATTGGATTCCACATTCTTAATACATAGAAATGTAAGTTAATGGGTAGTTATTTGAAATTAAAAGAAAAATGTAAACAAAATTACAAAGAACAAATAAACACGCACCCCAAACCAACATTTTTTGTACAGGTTGTTTGTCTAAAGAAAATTTCCATTTGACAATCCTGTAATCCAAGGTCTCAATAATTAAGGTGTGGGGCAAAACTTCGAAAGCTTGTAAGAATTTGTGCAGTGAGTTCTAAGCCCCTTAAATTTCCTTACTCTAACACATAATCTTGAGATGGACAACGGATTCATGTTTCTTTCAAGCTAGGAGATGGTGGAAACTAGCTCAGATGGGTGTGGGCATGTCGCTTGGATTTTAGTGATGACAGTACACAAATTTAGCGGGGATGACATGTGGTGAATGAGGATGACAATTCTACCCTTATTGATCAAATTCGCATAATGGCTACTATCACTTTTTTTTTCCTCCTTTGTGAACTGGTTGCTCATATTTTATGTCTCTCCCAAACATTTCGATCTTAATCAACTTCAAGCGGTGGTACTCTTGCGATCATATCCACCAATAATAGCATCATCGGGAATAAACTTGGACCAGAACCAGTGTGATTTCCATACCCTGTTCATTTCTTCAATTGGGACATTCTTTGTCTCGGGCAGCAGTAAGAAAATGAAAATGGTCATGATGATCACAAAGCCGGCGAAAAAGAAGAAGAGGCCAAATTTCAGGTGACAAAGCATGGAAAGGAAGACTTGAGCAATGCCAAATGTGAAGAACATGTTCACGGCAACATTGGTTGCTTGTCCTGCCGATCGTACTTCAAGAGAACAAACTTCACTGGGCACCAACCAACCCAATGGTCCCCAAGACCAAGCAAAAGCTGCAACATATGCACAAATAAAAAACAAAAGTAGGTTGGCTTCTCCTTTGCTAAAGGACCCTTCACCAGTCACGCCAAACTTCAAAGCAATCATAACTCCAACTGCAATCTACAAATGAAGATTATGACTTTTAAGTTATTTATGCTAAAATGAAAAGTATATTTTAAGGCATATATCATCATTATGAAAATTTAAATAATCGGAGTTACCATTTTTTACCTGACAAATGAACATTTGGGCTCCACCTTCTAAAAACAAAAGCCTTCTTCCAAACTTGTCTACAGTAAAGATTGAGACAAATGTGGCGAGCACATTAACACCTCCGGAAATAACCGCAGACATAAGGGAAGCATCATCACGGAAGCCCAAAGTCTTGAAAAGGACAGGTGCATAAAACATAATGACATTGATGCCAGTGAGTTGCTGAAAAAATGGAATGAAAGAGCAGAAAGTGAGTTGAGGCCTGTATTTTGGTTGCACAATATTCTTCCATGGGTGTTCCACCTTCTTAGCCGCCTCACTAGCTTCAATGAGATCTTGGTACTCTTCATCAATGTTATCAGTGCCACGGATCTTTTTTAGCATTGCCTTAGCTTCTTCATGTTTGCCTCTTTCAATCATGGAGTTGGGTGTGTCACCTAAGAAAAGGGATCCTAGACATAACATAACTGCTGGAACGGCTCCAACACCTAAAGAAATTCTCCATCCATTTTCATGCTTGGCTGTCCAATAGTTAATAAGATTTGCACCCAGGATGCCAATTGTGATCATCATTTGAAATCCAATATTCAAGGCTCCTCTAATCTTTGCAGGAGCCATTTCAGATAAATACACTGGAACAGACTGTTAAGATGTAAAGGATAACAATTAGTCAGTTAGTCTTAAAGAATCCTTTTCATCCAAAGATTGAAACTGCAAAGCATACTTGCTGTGTTAATTTTTACCTGATTACAATATCCCACACCAAATCCGAGCAACAGGCGGCCAATGATAAGCATTTCGATATTAACAGCAAAACCGTTCAACAATGCACCAACGAGGAAAAATAAGCCGCCAATAAACATTGAAGGCTTGCGGCCTAGCATTCTTGTAGTTGTGGAGGCAAAGAAAGAAGCTGCCAATGCTGCAAGGTATAAACAGGAGGTGAACAATGTAAGGAGTTGGTTGTCAAATTTGCAATACTCGCTCTCATGACCCGATTCATCTTTCATTTGTTTATGTACAGATGGGAAGAACTTGATCAAGAATGGTTCCATGGAAGTCACTCCGCCTGTAATACCAAGATCATAACCAAAGAGAAGACCCCCCATAGCAGCCACAAAGCATGTGACCAATACGAATACTGTGACCTTGCCCTCGTAATGTCTTCCATCTCCTGAAGCAACAACAGCCCCACCTGCCATCCTTCAAACAATTATCTCGATAATGTGTATCTCCTTATTCACTTAATTTTTTGTTTACTTGTGCAAGTCTTGAACAATGATTTTGAGTTATATAGTGCACAAAGTTGTTAATTAGTGATAAGATCTAAAAATTCGAGGATGTTGTACTATAAATATTGTTAGTAATTACAATTTGCTGTCATATGAGTAATATTCTAAGTTTAGGATCTTACTTCCTCAGATTTGGTGTTAATTTACTCTCACAAAGATTTGATAAGAACTAGTTGTTATATTGATTGTTATAACTGCTTATTTAAAGGATAAAACTAATCTAAATATTATCTAATAAACGATTGCTTTATTTAACATATGAGACCAAGTCAAAGTAAAATTTAACAGAAACATGGAACAAAAACAAGAATTGCTTACACGATATGTTATGTTATCTAATTATTATAGATGATTTATTTATTAATAGGGGTTGGTAAAAAATTTGTAAATAGTTAGAAACAACTCCCTTCACGGATAATCCTTACTATTTTAATTGATCCAATGCTGATGCACGACAAGGGTAGCTCTCGCATTATATGATCATAAATCAAAGAAACCAGACAGCAGAAGAAAACAATATAGTGGCCACAAGTGTTGATTTGGTGGCTTAGTCATCTTATTCGCTACAAGTGCTGCTCGTCTACTTGGTGGCTTAAGTCAGTTGGATGCACCAAGGACTCTTTTGTATATGGGCAACATTTTAGTGTCAAGCAAAAGTTGAAATTTTTTTTTTTCATTGTTGGTGATTAAGATGTTTTTGGATGAAAAATTTTCACTTTAACCGTGTAAATTGGTGTTTGATATGTGTTAAGTTATATAAATTATCGAAAATCTGTTATTAACTGTGAACACTATATTTTGTCTGAGAGACAAAAAAAAAAAAAAACAAAGAGAGAGGGGAAAGGAAAGAAAGCTGGCCCATTTATTTTTTGGAATAAGAGAATAGCCTAATTGTGAAATGTTTTAATCAAAAAAAAAATCAAATAAAAATAAATGAAAACAAATTTGAGGTAAATCTCTTAATTTTGGCATTTGTATCCAAATCAAATCAAATCTGCTAATCATCATGAAGGCCAAATTTCTAATTAGAATTAATCAAATTTAATGATAATTGATCCCTTCAACACTTATAAATAGATCAAATATTGAGAGGGGAAAGGGGGTCTTTTGGACAACGGAAGAAGAGAATAAGAAAATATTGTGATTGTGTGCAAGGGAGAACAAAAAAGAAAAAGAGGGACTCAGAAAAGAACAAGAATTATTCCGAGATATAGAGAAAAGGAAAGGTGTTATCAGAGTAGAGTATTGCTGCATTTTAGTATCACTCTTGTGCTTCATATTGTTCCTTTTCCTTCTTTTTCTTACCATTGTTGTATTAGCTCATTTTGGTCCCTTCAATTCAAACTCACTTTTATTACTTTGCATTAATATTCTTTCAACACAATGTACACTGTCATTTTATTTTCGCCATTTTGCATTAGTTTGTTTTTGTTTTTCACAAAACACTTTCATTCACTTACACAACATCATCATTTCACAAAAACAAAAATGCAAAGGAAAATAAAATTACGCAAGGTGTGGTGCTGCTCGTTACTTTTGGCAATAGTGTTGACTGTGGTACATCGCCATTATTTTGGAGCACTTGTATACCTCTTCTTTTTTATTTCTTTTACCATTTTTGTTTTGTTTTATTTTTTATATTTTGTCGCTTCTTTTTAAAATGTTGGGCTTTTTCTTGTTTTTGGGCATTTATTTTTATTTCTTATTTTACTTTTGATTTTATTTCTTGCCAATATACACAAAATAAGTTCCTTTTTTACTCAAATAATAAGAGCAATTTTTTTAATTTTTAATATCTATGCAACAATCTCTAACATTGATGTATGGCTTAGCCATCCTCAAGAGTTATGAGAATTATAAGAATTTATTGTATAGCTCATGCTATCCTAAATCTTGTGCAAAAATAGATTAGTTTTTTTCTTTTCAAGAATCTTTTTCATAAATAAAATTAATCCAACCCACAATCATTTTCTATAAGAACTACGTGATTTTGAATTTCTCACCAGAGGATACATAGGAGCAGTTAATTTCTGTCAAATCAAAAATTATATTTTCTTAAATTTTGTTCAATTTTAATTCCTCAAATAATTGTAACATTAATTTCATTTCTTTTTTCGTTTGTAAATAATTGTTAAATCAATTTATATTTTTTTTGTTTTTGTAAATGATCATAACATTAATTGTACTTTCCTTTTCTTTTGTGAATAATTGTATATTAATCTTATTTTTTTTTGGAATAGTTATCATATCAATTTTTCTTTTCTCTCATTTTGTAAATAATTACCATATTAAGTTTTTATTTTTTTCTTTTGTAAATAATTGTATATCTATCTTTTTCTTTTTCTTTTTTCGAAATAATTATCACATAAATCTTGCATTTCTTGCTTGTTGTAAATAATTATCATATTAATTTTTTCTTTTACAAATAGTCATTATATTAATTTTGCATTTATGTTATTTTGTAAATAATTATCATCATAATTTTGTATATTCTCTTTTGTAAATAATTATTATATATTGCTTCTATGATCTTTTGGTAAATATCGCCATATTAGTTTTGCTTTGCTTTTCTTTTGTAAATATATATCATATTAATTTCATTTTTCTTTTGCAAATAATTGTTATATTATTCTTTTGTAATTAAGTGTTATGTTAGTTTGCTTCTCTTTTTTTTTTTTTTGTAAATAATTATCAATTTTAGTTTTCTTCTCCAATAATTGTTGTACTAATCTTGCTTAGTTTTTCTTTGGAAATAATTATTATATTCTTAAGGGGAAAAAATAGATATTATTATGGTTATTAATTAATTTGCATAATAAGCTCCAGGGTAACCGTTATAAAACGGATATATTATGGATACAGTGGGATTAAGTTTTCACTCTTCGCTATGCATAATTGGACTCTCGAATTCAATCTCTTTAAAAGACCAGTTTTGCAAAATTAAAAGGTTTTTCCGATTTTTTCCATAAATAAAAATTGGTGACGACTCCATTGAAATTTTTTTCAATATTTTTGTTGCCTCTCCTCATGACGCCCTCCGGGTACATTGTGACATTAACCACTAGTATTCAAAATTTATTAAACCTCAACTTTATGTTACGTTTAAATGTTAATTTACATTTTTGAGATAAAAAATCCTGCTTAAAATTGTTTTTCAGTTGGTCTGTATTCTACATCCAAGAAAGAAAAAACTAATTGTTCAATAAGTTAAAATTTAGATTAAAAGAAAGATTAATTCAATCGTGGCATGTTCAGAACACACAAGAATTGAATTTAAATTATGATAGAATATGAGAAAATAAAATTAAACAAAGGAAACAATTGTTCGAGCTAACAAAGCCACTCAAGTATTTGGCTTTCGATTAGCGTTGTAGATTTTGACACCAATTACACACCTTACATGAGTACAAATCTCACGCACTAGCAGATTACAACTATGCTAGGCATCACACACAGCCATACTCCAAAGAAGAGGACAGCACAAGATGAATCAGATTCAACAATGATACAAAGGAAGTCCAGAGAAAAAGCAAGCTTCCCTACAATGCTGCTGATAATGAGAACATAACCATATTTTTCAGTTTTTCCTAATCAATTAACAAGTGCAAAATAGCCATGCTTCAAACTAAAAATAAAAACTATTAGTGTAAATTAATTTCGCTACCAAGATTAATATATTGGTTTTACTTTATACTACTATCCTTTTTTAAATCATAATTCATTTCTCCTATGAAATTTAGATGAATATAAAAGTATTATACTTCATAAAAGTTTTACTTGTGTTCAGTTTTTTTCTTAAAGTTTGTATAAATTAATAATAAATTACTACCTAATAATTAATAATTCAATAAAATTTGAGATAGTTTCTAAATATTTACAAATTAAAATATTTATCAACTGCTATTGATAAATAAATCCTCTATAATAATTAGATAAATAACATATCGGGTAATAAGGAGGTTGTTTTCTTGTTTTGGTTGGAGTTTCTTTGTTAAAACTTTTTTCTGCAACTTATGCATGACACTATAAAATGCTGCCCATACACAAAAGAGTCCTTGGTGCATCCAACTGACTTAAGCCGCCAAGTAGACGAGCAGCACTTGTAGCGAATAAGATGACTAAGCCACCAAATCAACACTTGTGGCCACTATATTGTTTTCTTCTGCTGTCTGGTTTCTTTGATTTATGATCATATAATGCGAGAGCTACCCTTGTCGTGCATCAGCATTGGATCAATTAAAATAGTAAGGATTATCCGTGAAGGGAGTTGTTTCTAACTATTTACAAATTTTTTACCAACCCCTATTAATAAATAAATCCTCTATAATAATTAGATAGCATAACATATCGTGTAAGGAAGTTGTTTTCTTGTTTTTGTTGAAGTTTTTTCTGCTAAATTTTACTTTGACTTGGTCTCATATGTTAAATAAAGCAATCGTTTATTAGATAATATTTAGATTAGTTTTATCCTTTAAATAAGCAGATATAACAATCAATATAACAACTAGTTCTTATCAAATCTTTGTGAGAGTAAATTAACACCAAATGTGAGGAAGTAAGATCCTAAACTTAGAATATTACTCATATGACAGCAAATTGTAATTACTAGCAATATTTATAGTACAACATCCTCGAATTTTTAGATCTTATCACTAATTAACAACTTTGTGCACTATATAACTCAAAATCATTGTTCAAGACTTGCACAAGTAAACAAAAAATTAAGTGAATAAGGAGATACACATTATCGAGATAATTGTTTGAAGGATGGCAGGTGGTGCTGTTGTTGCTTCAGGAGATGGAAGACATTATGAGGGCAAGGTCACAGTATTCGTATTGGTCACATGCTTTGTGGCTGCTATGGGGGGTCTTCTCTTTGGTTATGATCTTGGTATTACAGGCGGAGTGACTTCCATGGAACCATTCTTGATCAAGTTCTTCCCATCTGTACATAAACAAATGAAAGATGAATCGGGTCATGAGAGCGAGTATTGCAAATTTGACAACCAACTCCTTACATTGTTCACCTCCTGTTTATACCTTGCAGCATTGGCAGCTTCTTTCTTTGCCTCCACAACGACAAGAATGCTAGGCCGCAAGCCTTCAATGTTTATTGGCGGCTTATTTTTCCTCGTTGGTGCATTGTTGAACGGTTTTGCTGTTAATATCGAAATGCTTATCGTTGGCCGCCTGCTGCTCGGATTTGGTGTGGGATATTGTAATCAGGTAAAAATTAACACAGCAAGTATGCTTTGCAGTTTCAATCTTTGGATGAAAAGGATTCTTTAAGACTAACTGACTAATTGTTATCCTTTACATCTTAACAGTCTGTTCCAGTGTATTTATCTGAAATGGCTCCTGCAAAGATTAGAGGAGCCTTGAATATTGGATTTCAAATGATGATCACAATTGGCATCCTGGGTGCAAATCTTATTAACTATTGGACAGCCAAGCATGAAAATGGATGGAGAATTTCTTTAGGTGTTGGAGCCGTTCCAGCAGTTATGTTATGTCTAGGATCTCTCTTCTTAGGTGACACACCCAACTCCATGATTGAAAGAGGCAAACATGAAGAAGCTAGGGCAATGCTAAAAAAGATCCGTGGCACTGATAACATTGATGAAGAGTACCAAGATCTCATTGAAGCTAGTGAGGCGGCTAAGAAGGTGGAACACCCATGGAAGAATATTGTGCAACCAAAATACAGGCCTCAACTCACTTTCTGCTCTTTCATCCCATTTTTTCAGCAACTCACTGGCATCAATGTCATTATGTTTTATGCACCTGTCCTTTTCAAGACTTTGGGCTTCCGTGATGATGCTTCCCTTATGTCTGCGGTTATTTCCGGAGGTGTTAATGTGCTCGCCACATTTGTCTCAATCTTTACTGTAGACAAGTTTGGAAGAAGGCTTTTGTTTTTAGAAGGTGGAGCCCAAATGTTTATTTGTCAGGTAAAAAATGGTAACTCCGATTATTTAAATTTTCATAATGATGATATATGCCTTAAAATATACTTTTCATTTTAGCATAAATAACTTAAAAGTCATAATCTTCATTTGTAGATTGCAGTTGGAGTTATGATTGCTTTGAAGTTTGGCGTGACCGGTGAAGGGTCCTTTAGCAAAGGAGAAGCCAACCTACTTTTGTTTTTTATTTGTGCATATGTTGCAGCTTTTGCTTGGTCTTGGGGACCATTGGGTTGGTTGGTGCCCAGTGAAGTTTGTTCTCTTGAAGTACGATCGGCAGGACAAGCAACCAATGTTGCCGTGAACATGTTGTTCACATTTGGCATTGCTCAAGTCTTCCTTTCCATGCTTTGTCACCTGAAATTTGGCCTCTTCTTCTTTTTTGCCGGCTTTGTGATCATCATGACCATTTTCATTTTCTTACTGTTGCCCGAGACAAAGAATGTCCCAATTGAAGAAATGAACAGGGTATGGAAATCACACTGGTTCTGGTCCAAGTTTATTCCCGATGATGCTATTATTGGTGGATATGATCGCAAGAGTACCACCGCTTGAAGTTGATTAAGATCGAAATGTTTGGGAGACATAAAATATGAGCAACCAGTTCACAAAGGAGGAAAAAAAAAGTGATAGTAGCCATTATGCGAATTTGATCAATAAGGGTAGAATTGTCATCCTCATTCACCACATGTCATCCCCGCTAAATTTGTGTACTGTCATCACTAAAATCCAAGCGACATGCCCACACCCATCTGAGCTAGTTTCCACCATCTCCTAGCTTGAAAGAAACATGAATCCGTTGTCCATCTCAAGATTATGTGTTAGAGTAAGGAAATTTAAGGGGCTTAGAACTCACTACACAAATTCTTACAAGCTTTCGAAATTTTGCCCCACACCTTAATTATTGAGACCTTGGATTATAGGATTGTCAAATGGAAATTATCTTTAGACAAACAACCTGTACAAAAATGTTGGTTTGGGGTGCGTGTTTATTTGTTCTTTGTAATTTTGTTTACATTTTTCTTTTAATTTCAAATAACTACCCATTAACTTACATTTCTATGTATTAAGAATGTGGAATCCAATGCTTAAGTATGAATATTATACTAAATATTATGGACTGTATAAACGTTAGCACACTAACACATTCAATTATTTTTTACAGGATATAACTCTTTGATCCAATCATTAAGTTGTAATTATTTATTATGTTGATTATTTCTGCCAAATTTCAAAACAATTGGATGTCAATAACACTGTAATTAAATAATTCTTATTTGTATAAATTTAAGATTTATTTATTATGTTGATTTTTGTGCATATGAAAAGTGTACATTTAATAATCTATCACATATAACTTTCAATCTAACCAAGGATTTTGTAAAGAATTTATTTAACAAAAAATTATTCAATGATATAACATTTGAAAAATAACTATAATCCTTTTTTTAAAAAAAAAATTAAAAACTATGCCGGAAACAAATATTCGTCCTTTAATTTTCACCCCATTTTAATGGTATTCAAATTCGCTCTTAATGTCAAGGTTATATCTGGATTTATAATCATTTTAGTTTATCCTTAGGGCTTAGGTGAAAATTTCCTAGACAAAATGTATATAAAGAATTATATGAAAATTCATTGCATTACTATTTTTCGTTGATTTATATTAAAGATTTGTATGCCCTTAAATTTCCTTTTGATAAGTGTTAATTTGTTCTTTGTAATTTTCTTTACATTTTTCTTTTGATTTCAAATAACTACCCATTAACCTACATTTTTATGTATTAAGAATATAGAATCCAATGCTTAAGTATGAATATTATGAGAAATTGTATAAACGTTGGCGCACTAACACATACAATAATTTTTTAAAGAATACAACTTTTTTTGATCCAACCATGAAATTATAATTATTTATTATGTTGATTATTTGTGTCAAATTTCAAAACAATTGGATGTCAATAACAATGTAATTAAATATTTCTTATTTGTATAAATTTAAGAAGTATTTATTATATTAATTATAATGTATATAAAAAGTGTATTTAATGATTTTGTGTTAAAATATTTTTTTTTTATAAATAACCTATAGCATATAAACTTTCAATCTAGCAGTGGATTTTGTAAAGAATTTACTCAACAAAAAGTTATTCAATGGTATAAAATTTGAAAAAAAAAACTATAATGCTTTTCTGAAAAATAAAAATTATAACTATGCTAGAAACAAATATTCGTCCTTTAATTTTCACCCTCTTTTAATGGTATTCAAATTCGTTCTTAATATCAAGGTTATATCTGAATTTATAATCATTTTAGTTTATCCTTAGGGCTTACGTGAAAATTTCCTGGACAAAATGTATATAAAGAATTATATGAAAATTTTATCTTCGATGGTAAGTGATAATATATTACAGTAGCTATTGGTTTCTCCTTCCAGTTCAAAGTTGATATGTAAGCTAACTAGAGACAACGGCAATAAGTCAGAGGAACATATCTGGAAGCCTATGAGTGGGAAAAGGTTTCTCAATAAATTGGGTTAATAGTGATGTCTTCTATTCATTGAGTTTTTGGTTTGAATATCATGGAATGAGATTTAGTGTTACTGCTAATATTTGCAAAATATACGATCTTTAATGCATATGGATTTTGTAATGCTTCATCAACTAATACATTTTAACTTCTGTAAATAGAGCTAGAGGAAGAGTAGAAGTTGTCAAGTCATGGAATGGAAGGTGACGAGTGCTTAAAGGATCCCCAAAGTGCAAATGGCGCGAAAAAGGATAAAAAGAAGAAGAAGGAGGAGGAGGAGGACAAGGGAGTTAAAGAGATTATTTCTAAAGTTAGGAAATAGGAAGCCTTCTAATGAGGACAATGACATAAAAGAGGAAGATTTTTAAATGCCTCCTATTGATGAACATCGGGACAATGATGATGGGGTAGATTGATGGGGTTCAGATTTAGAGTCAAAATCAGAGCAGGAAAGTGAAGAGGGAGATGTGGTTGGTATGTATGCCTCTCCAACGTGATTTAATATCAAAAGCACTTAGTTATTCAATATCATAAACTTTTATAACATGATAAATGTGTGGGTGGCTCTCATATATTATTTGAATTATTATATTATTCTTAATGTGTTTACCTATTGACTGGTATATTTAACTAGGTCAGCTATAGACTGGTCTTTACGTTATCATCAAGTCTAGTGGATTGATATAATATAAGGTTCCAATGTACCTTTGTATTTTCATCCCACTGGTTTCTCAGTATATGTATTGAAGCTGGTATTAAGTTATATGTTTCTTATAACTTTTAGTATGTTTCAAAAACATGTTTAATATTATGATAATTAGGATATCGGCCCCTAGTGCAAATGGAAGAATTGATAGCTCAACTTTCTTTCATATCTACTGAAAGAAGAAAAAAAGTGTTTTTGTTGTAGTTGCAGTAGCTTTTTTTTCTTTTTGTGATTGGTTTAATTATGATTGGAAAGTATGATTTAGAGCTATGTTAAACTTTTTGATAATTAGGATTATGGATTTGCTACATGAATGGATACCAACAATAGCTTGTACGTGGCTAGTTTATGGCATTCAATGCAAGACTAATATTTATTTATCAGTGTCCAGATTGAAGTAGGTTTTTATGGGTTGCTAGCAAGTTAGGGGAATCAATGGAGTTTGCTTTTACATCAACAATATTATTGAGGTAGCAGGTACTCACTTTGATAATTCCCATGCATATGTGTACGCAAGAGTGTAGGATGGAGGACATATTTGGGTTCATTCTTTTGTTCTTAGTAGTGATTAATATAGCCAATCAAGTGCATGTTGTGGTCCTTAAATGATGCGCCAATACTGCAATAATTTTTCTTTTGATAAGTTGAACATCTTTTATTTTAATTAATATCTTTTTTATATGATATTGGGTAATACTTATGTTGCAATAGAAAATAGAGGCTTGAAGATGGGAAAGGCGATGTATAGGGAGCTTACTGGGTTAAAGAATCCGGTTTTAATAAAAAATAATATCCTTTATTGGCCTGCTTTTCTTCTGTATACAAAGGTTGTGTCTAGTGACTTCATTGAGGATTTCTATGAGATTGAGCAGAACAAGAGTACAAGGGAGCTCAGCTTCTTAGCTTCTTTAATGAATTTTGGAGGTTCAATGGGTAAGCCATTGACTTTCATAAAATTTGGGTTACGGTTTATTTTTGTTTTGCAAATTAATGTTTTCGTTTATATATGCTGAAGTTAGAGTATTCACCAGCATCCAAGAAAATGCACCAAAAAGTGGTATCCCTGCTTCTTATTTTGTTTTCATATTCAATTCTTCTGTCGTTGTTATTGTCATTGTCATCAATGACAATGAATATTAAATTAGTTTTTGGTGTTGATAATAGTGCTTCTTTGTATTGTGCAAGTTAGCTGTTTTTAGAAATATTTATTTATTTTTAAAAACTAATATGTTTGGGAAGATGTTTCTATGTCAGTTTTGAAGATAGAAAAATGGAAATAGTTTGAAGATATTTTCTAAAAAGTGTTTATGAAACAATGTCTTCATAGTAGCATTCTTGTACTCAACTGCAATTTGTAAAATGTTTTCACATCTCACAGATGTTTGGAGCTATTTACTAATTGATTCTTACCCTTCTCTGCTTGTTGACAGCAAGGTACACTATCCGTTCATTTGGTATTAAATACTTTGTGGTCAGGCACCCACAAATGAGAGGAAGAATTGAATTACTTCTCAAGCAAAACAAACTTAGTAAGAAGCATCTCAAGGATATACTTTAGGCATATGTCCTCAGTGACTAATATTTGAAATAATGATTTTGAAGTTTATTATTTGCTTATTTTTTTCATTTTATTTTTTTTTTTTTGGTTGTGGTTTCTGTAGTGATGATGCATTGATGGAATCCTAAGTCCAAGTGTAATAACATTTTTGTTTCTCTTGAAGCTGTTGTGGTCATTCATTGCTGCTCAACTGGGTGAAGATGAGACAAAGCCATTCAGATTAGCACAAAGCAATTCTTAGAGCATCTAAAGTTGTAGACTATGAAAGGAATTCAACCTTTGAGGAATTAGAGCTTGCCAACTTTATGATCTCAGTGACTTGGGACTGAGTCCAAAGTCATTGCTGGGTTAAGTTTATAAGACCTTGGAGAATTTTTATTGGTGATTCCTATCTACAAATCTTTTGAAATGATGAGGATGGTTTATGATCAAAGACAAGGGGATGTTTTATTTTAACAACTTGTGTATATTTTGTGAAGATGGGTTAAATTTTAATTAATGGAAATATATCAATATTTTTATTTTTAATTATTTTTTGGTACAAAGAAATATATTAATGTTATTTGTACTCTATAATCATAGGGAGTCCTTAAAACTTATTCAGCCACACAAATTTATCCGGGAATTTCAGTACTTCTTAAATTCCTATGACTTGAAAAGTTATCAGTTTTTTTGAGAAGTTATTAGCTTTTTGAATTGAAGTTATCGGCTTTTGAGCCCAAATTAACAATCAAGTGTGGTTCGGCTCCGACAAATATATTGGATCATATAAGTAATAAAGTGATAAGATAGAACCTTGAATCCCCTTGAATATTAGATGGAACCTTGCATATTATATAGCATCATTCACACTTAATCCCCTTGAATTTGAAATAGATTGAAACCCAAATCTCGTTTTCTTTGGAGTTGTGTCAAAATGTGCGGCTATTCAGGTTTTTCCATTAATACGGTTGTTAGTATCTATATATTTTTTACCAACAAATTAATTAGTTCTTCGCCAGGAGTTTTGATTCAATTATGGCTATTTCTATTCGAGGATTGGTAAAAATAAATTCCGAAACAGAGTAGATAATAAATAGTTTGGTTTGGTTTCAATTTAAAATAAACCTGATTACATGAATTAATCTGAATCAATTCCATTGATTAGGTTTTTCATTTGGGTTCGTTGTATCAATCCAAACCACTTATCAGTTAGTTGATGTCTTAGTTCTATTGGCTTTGGGAATGGATTAGTGCATCCATACCACATCCATTTATGATAGATTGGTCAGGGAACTTTATCCCCATGTTGGGAAGCCTAAGTGAGGACTTGCACTTTTATAAAAAGCTGGTAACTTTATCAATTAGTTTGATGTCTTGGTTTTATTGGCCTTGGAAATGGATTGGTGCATCCAAACCACACCCATTCATGATAGATTGGCGGGGGAACCCTATCCCTATGTGGGGAGTGACTATCAAAGCCTAAGTGAGGACCTGCACTTAGTTAGTAACTTGACCGAAAAAGCTAATAACTTCAGTTCAAAAAGCTAGTAACTTTTATAAAAAGCTGGTAACTTATTAGTTAGTTTGATGTCTTGGTTCTATTAGCCTTGGGAATAGATTGGTGCATCCAAACCACACTTATTCATGCTATATTGATGGGGAAATCCTTATCCACACATGGGGAGTGAGTCTCAAAGCCTAAATAGGGACCTGCACTTGGTTGATAACTTGACCCCAAAAGCTGGTAACTTTAGTTCAAAAAGCTAGTAACTTTCTTAAAAAGTTAGTAACTTATTAGTTACTTGTTGTCTTGGTTCTAATGGCTTTGGGGATGGATTGGTACATCCAAACCACACCCATTCATGCTATATTGGTGAGGGGAAGCCTTATCCTCATGTGGGGAGTAAGTAGTAAAGCTTAAATTAGGATCTGCACTTGGTTGGTAACTTGACCGAAAAAACTAGTAACTTCCGTTCAAAACAAAAAGCTAGTAACTTATCAGTTAATTTAATGTCTTGGTTATATTGGCCTTAGCAATGGATTGGTGCATCCAAACCATATCTATTCATGCTATATTGATGGGGGAACCCTTATCCACGTATGGAGAGTAAGTATTAAAGCCTAAGTGAGGATCTACACTTTATTGGTAACTTGACCCCAAAAGCTTGTAACTTTAGTTCAAAAAGCTAATAACTTTCTTAAAAAGCTGGTAACTTATCAGTTACTTATTGTTTGGGTTCTAATAGCTTTGGGCATGGATGCATCCAAACCACACCCATTCATGCTAGATTGGTGAGGGGAAGCCTTATCTTCATGTGGGGAGTAAGTAGTAAAGCCTAAGTTAGGATCTGCACTCGGTTGGTAACTTGACCGAAAAAGCTAGTAATTTCAGTTCAAAAAATTAGTAACTTTTATAAAAAAAGCTGGTAACTTATCAGTTAGTTGATGCCTTGGTTCTATTGGCCTTGGGAATGGATTGGTACATCCAAACCACACCTATTCATGCTATATTGATGGAGGAAACCTTATACACACATGGGGAGTGAGTATCAAAACCTAAGTGAGGGCTTGCACTTGGTTGGTAACTTGACCCAAAAAGCTGGTAACTTTAATTCAATAAACTGGTAACTTTTACAAAAAGCTAGTAACTTATCAGTTAGTTATAGGTGCAAATAAATTAAGGTAGCAAATAAATTAATGGATTGGTACATCAAAACTACTCTTTGAGGTAGCAAATAAATTAAATATGCAATGTACAAACCCATTACAAGATACCAAGAAATGCTTCATAATCCAAATCATACTTTCTTATACGATATTCATTTTTGTTACAAACCCAATTGAAATTGCAAATAGTATATTTGAAGGTACATAAATATTATGCAAATCGAAACTACAAATTTAATGTTAAATTCATGCACACACACAACATGAAACTGGCATCAGTCACACTCATTGTAGGTCCAACCTCGACCAAGAAATCTATGGAGAGGTTGCTTCCATGTGGCTAGATGACAAGTCCATTAATAGAGTTCTACAGGTTGCAATTGAAAACAACATTAAGATTTATCTGCATTTAGACCATTTTAATAAACATAGAAAAGAAGTTTAAGGCATTATCATAAATAATGTTTATTGTAAATGACCCATAAGTATTACATCACCATAAAATGAGATGCAAAAGTTGCAATATAAAAATCAAGCTAACAATATTAAGCCCTTAGACACAAAATGGCCTTTGTCTTATGTATGAGGAAAAATCTGAGGAACTATTAGAGAACAACATGAACAAGAATAAAGAGTGCCTCTAACCTCATACAGACAAGCAACAAGTCTTTCAAAAAGCCCTTCATGTACATCAGCAACACTAATAGAATAAGGGGCTTCTTTAAGCCCGAGAGACAAAGTACTCCTCAGATTTCTTAGTTAAAGAAAACCCTTTGTAAATGTAGACACCTAACATGTACAAGCCCAAATGAGAACCCAAAACTTCTATATTCCAACCAAATCCAAAACAATGATGAAAATATGGTGGCTTCCAGACCAATTTTGAATTAGTAATGGACCGCTAACAAGAAAAGTTTTTAGAATTTGGATAATTAGAATCTTTCAAATCAAAATAAATGAATTCAATATTATAATTAGTTTTACAGAACTTTTGAACAAACTAGGACCAATATTGAACTGATTTTTTTGTAAAAAAGAAAAAAATATAGACTTATGAAACTAGTTCTATCTTATGCCATTTGCAAAGGAAGACATGCCTTAAGAGACAAAGCTCTCAGCATTCACACACAGCAACAGGATTGACATTCAAGGCCCAATCTAGAACCATTTTTGTTCACATATCACTCACTAACTACTTCTTACACCTTGCTTCTTACTCTCACTTCTCACCTATATAAATTTCTACATACAACCCAACAAGTCCACCAACATTCTAAAAAATTAATCAAGAAACAATGCAATTTAAAATACTGTTATCAATCTCAAGAGTAGAAAAATAATAAATGAAGCATACAAGGGTACATTTCATGTGTCTAAGTGGTTAGCTATTGTCACAGGCAGCATCACTTATTCACTGGCACCAAATCAGTTAAGAAAATTAATCACAATTTCTTATATGCACTAGCCCCTGCAGAGTCTGCTGATTGCTGTAATAATCATGTGTTGCTCCCATCAAGTTCAACTAAACCATCAAATAAAAATACCTTTAATAACATTAATTAAAAAAAATGCTATATAGTTCACTCACTGATATTGAGTAATAAAATATATGAGAGCTATAAAGTATCATATTCATACCATTCCCTGCACACTCTGTTATGTATGATAATAACCATCAAGTGAAACTGCAGCTTTTGTGTTGAACTTGTCCTATAAAAGAAGATTCCTTTTAATTTTTTATACCCAAGACTATAAGATCACAGATTTTTAGACTTTAGAGAGGCTAACTATAGGAGGACAAACCATTTGTTGCAAGTTGCCTAGTGCTCAAACACTTATCACTTCTGCCTCGTGAAGGATTTAGTACCTTATGCACACCAAATAAAATGGCAGACCTTTACTTTCTAATGCTTCAACTATGGGTGTTGCAGCTTCAAATCCTTTGTCCTATTAATAAAATATGAAAGCATCAGAGAACACTATATTACAACAATGTATAAATAAGTCACACTTTTTATGCATTTGATTTGAGACAATTCATGATATTTGATCTACAAAACCTAACCAACAAATCAAATCACCTGAAGCATCACAATTACAATCAAGGCCAAAACCAAAGCAAAACCAAGAAATGAGCATCAATAAAAACCTAGAAGCATCGAGCATTTCTCGCATAGAACAGTAAACAAAAGTCACAAAATTGAAAAGACTTCAGCTGCATCAGCATTGATGAAAGAAAGAAAATGGAAAGGGAAGTGATTATAATCACCTTGGAATTGTCTTGCTTCATTTGCGAGAGCTGGTTCAAGACCTCAACGCATTCGACGAACTTGATGGTGATGGTGAGGACGGCGTCGTCACAATCGATGATGCAAGGGGCTTTGCAGTTGGTGGCAATAGACGATGATGAAGACAACAAATCTCAGCCTCCATGTTGAGATTGAGGATTAGAGCGCGAATCGAGTGGTAAGTGAGGGTTTTGGGGAAGAGCGAGAAATAAAAGCCCTACATTCAATGAGAGGAGCTGAGTGAATCTGAGTCACATTCAAAAATTGAGATGAGATGTGATGGGGGAGAGTTGAGTTCGCGTGGGGGGAGGGCGAGAGAGTTTCAGAGATTGGGGGATTCACGGGTGGGTGTTTGCTTTTGTTTTTTGAATTTTTCACTTGACTGCGGTCTATTTCTGTGTCAACTGTATTTACCTTGGAGAAGTTGTCTTCTCTACGTGCCTTTTGTCTTCTTCTGCCCAATGCATACGGTGACACCGTATGTGTCTAAAAAAGAGTGGGCAAAATAACATTTCTTCCTTAAGATTAGGGACCTTGATAGGTGTGTATTTTTCTTGTCAACCTGTACAAACTTGAGTCGTTTATTGATGAACCTTGCAATTTATGGTGCATCATATACCTAGAGGAATATATGGCCAAGATTTGGTGGCGTATTCACCATAAATTTTTTTATTTTCTCTCCCCAACTCCTCCTACCTTGTCGCCCCACCTCCCTACTTCAGTTGACGCCATCGCTGCCCTTATCACTGGCAACCATACCATACCCTACATTGGCAACTGCTCCATCAATTGGAACAACAAACTCAGAAAGCATCCTCGTCACTGTGGTTGTAGCAGCTAATCGAGTCTTCACTACTAGAGGAACTCGGCATTGGAGGCAGTGACGCCGTCTAGGAGCACGACACTACCTAGTTATCTCCATCCTCATTGTTGTTGAGATCATTGTCTTCGGTATCTATGTCGTCACCATCACCTCCTTTGCTCTCTTTAGCCCCTTTGGCATTGACCTTGATGCCGTTGGCACACTTTTCACAAAGTAAGATAATGTTTCCAAGCCTATCGTTAGAGACTTTCCAAGGTGTCGGGGACTAGCAGGCATGGTAGCAAAGGGTTTTGGTGTGCCTAGCCAACTTCTTCTTTGCAACAAATCAAAAGGGTGTCAAAAACCAAAGCCCAAATGAAAACAGAGTGTCGATGGCGGTGATCCCAGGCGCTGTGGGGTGGCACCAAGGGCAATGAGACTGGAGGTGGCACCGACCAAAGTGGGGAGAGTGGGGCGACAAGTAAGAGGAGTTGGGGGAGGAAAAATGGAAACTGTTGTGGTGTATTATAACTAATTGGTGGACTAGTACACCATTAGATCTTGGCCATTAATCTTCATGGTGCATGATGCATGATGCACCATAAATTTCAGGGTGCATCAAAGGCAGCACCTGTTGACTAGTATCTTATTATTTTGGCATTTGCTCCTGTAATCTCACAATAACGTATTTTAAAATTTAGTTTTGTGGAGTCTTTCGGAATGCTTCGAGCTAAGGTCAACCATCATGGCACATAAACTTCTCTGGTATATATAGAAGGATCTAAAATTTTACTACCACATAACATCTTCATATTGATATGAAAATTGGGTTTAGTAGAAGGAGTTAGTCCTCTATATATGACAAATCATAGTTTAAGTTCCAAATAGAAGAAGTACCCAAATTTATTGTCTGACCATACCTCAAACCAAATTGCTTCTAGTAAATGATAATTGTGAGAAATCAAATATATACATATATAGGGAGCATACCAAGTGAGAGGGATGATTAATTGTGAAAGTAAGATGAGTAATTAAATCTTGATCATTTGATCTTACATGAATAACCAAAATTAAAATAAATAGTCATTTGACATTTTTAAATAGTCATGTGACAATTAAATGATAAATGATTGTATAAATTCAAATTTAATACTTCATATCTAGACACACTTTTAATAAAATTAGTCATGTGACAATTAAATGATAAATGATTGTGTAGATTGAAATTTAATACTTCATATCTAGACACTTTTAACAAGAAGAAGAATGGATTTGTTTTTGAACTTTTAATCATGAACAGCAGGTAGAGGGGATCAGACACAAAGGTTTCTAAATTATTATCTAAAGATCAGTCTAATCCATTTTTATTTTCGATAACAATTTTATCTACTCTAAGAACATGCCCATAATTTTTTGCCGTATAGAATCTATGTCAATCTAAGTATAACTGCCCAATTAATTTTATTTTTACGTTTTGTCAAAGTGGGGTTAAGGCGCGCTTGGATAGAACCACGTTTGCTACAATGAAATTAATTGTAATTGCGTTCAAAACCAAATTTTTTTAAAAAAAATTAAATTGTATAAGTGTTAAAAGTCTCAAATCGTTTAAAAATATGGCATAGATAGCTTTTATAAGCACTTGGATAACTCTCTCTCATGAGCTAGCTTTTGAGGTTGAGTTAGGCCCACTCAATTCTAAGATGATATCAGAGCCTATACTGTGATTGTTATTGAGCTACCCACGTATATTCATATATTAGTTTTATTACCTCAGCATCAAACTTCGCGTGGCCATGGAAGATAGGACTGCAAGAACTACGTTGATAATATTGATCATTGATAGTACCGGCGTAGGTGCTCCGTGGAGAAGATTGTGTACTACACTTGTCATCCCGAGAAATGCTTAAAGACTCATGTTTATCACATTCTTGTGATCCACCAATTCCCCGCGGAGGCCACTTCATTTCTTCGAGTAGTTGGCAAGATCTAAAAGGACCATTTCTTGTAACTGCATCCCTCACATCAAATTGATGTGAGCTTGCCTCATATAAGCCTGAATCTTTGTTCCCCAATGAACTTGATCTTGTGATCATGTGACTATTGAAAAGCCCAGCCTGGTGAAATCTACGAAGAGAATAAATATTAAAGATATATCAAAATTTCATCCAAGCTTTGATATAGGCAATATTTAATTTTTAATTTCCGCACTGGTTGTTTCCTATACCTTGAATAGCCATGAGCTTTGATGTCATGCGGTTGTTTCGTTTGGAGAGATGAAGGCATATAGCTCCCTTTGTCAACCCCAAAGCGTCCTTGGGCATTAAGTCTTTGGTACGTCTCCAAAATTTGATGGCTTCCTTGCATTAACCTATTTTGGTATAAAACAAGTGTACCGTGTGTGTATATATACATATACATAGTCGGATTTAATTTTAATAAATTGTCAATATAATTTTTTTTACATAATCATCTAATTATATATTATCACATTATTATAAATATTTGACTTTTATTAACTACTTTGAAAATCACATATATAATAAAATCTAATTGATTGAGAGTATAAAATACTTTTACAATAATAATGTATCAAAATTTCTTTCTTTCTCTCCCTCTGATGATATTATCCTAAAATCAATAATGATTGACACATGGTAAAAAATAGGCTCGAATCACACAAGGATCCAAATTTAATTTTCATTGTCAATGTAAAAATGCTGTTGGTAAGTGATTTTATAAGTCCCCTATAAGTGCTTTCTAAACCCGGGTTATGATGATCGGTACTGAATCTACCTAAACTTTTTTCCACCAAAAAAAGAAAAAAGATTTATCCTAAAAATCATATTTGGATCCACATTAATTATCAAATTTATGTTGTAGTATATGTACGTTGTTGGCTGGGCGTCGTTGTGAGTAAAGCTTTTTTTTTTATTGTTTTGACGAGGAGTAAAGCAAAGTCTTTTTGTTTTTTTGGTTTTTTTTTTTTTTTTGACGAGGAGTAAAGCCAATTTAAATTAACATTAGAAAAGAAAAATCAATTATTACCATAAACTTATCCAAAAGACAAACTTACAAGTGAAGAAAATGACTGATAACCACAACTCTCTATAAATGAAGAAATAATAATAATAAGAGAAGCACCACGAATGGCATTGCCAATTTTCCAAAAATGTACTCCATGACTCTTAATTTGTAACTATACTTGTGCTTTGCATAATTAGCTATAGTATAGTCACTTCCCCTAAGCAATTTTATTTCCTCAATCTCCACCTCCACATCCCCCTCCACCACCACACCCACCTCCACCACCATCAGCATCTCCACCACCACCATCATCACCTCCATCTCTTCTTTTTCGAGGCTTGTTGGAGTCTTCATATTCACCGCAAGAAAGTATGACAATTGATATGATCGAGAGGGATAGGAGAATATCATGCCAAACAAATACAGGATCCTTGAGCCTAACGTGAGTTGGGCTTCTTCAGCTTGGTCATGATCACCATGTATGGTGAAGTTGTCCATTTTTCGTTATACCTCCAGTCGCTGGCTGAAGTTCTCTATTTATAGGGTGTGTTTGGTTTAGCCTTTAATAGATGATTTTTTTTAAAAAAGTCTTTTAGAGGGATTAGTTTTAAAAAAATAATTTTTGTTTGATTTGAATATATTAAAAATAAATTTAAGAGAATAATTTTTATTTATAGAGGATAAAATAAAATTATTTTTTATTATTGATATAAAAATAATAATAAAATTTCTTTTTAAAAAATATTTTTTTAAAATAAAAAATAACTTTAAAAATATTTCTTTTAAAAAAAATTTTAAAATTTTAAAAAAAATTTTACACACCTAAATATTATTAATTATTATATATTTTCATTCTTATTCGAACAAAATTTCTTCCAGAGCCTCCAAAAAGTATATCGAAACGGAGCCATAATGAGTTCATCATTAATTATAGAATTTTGAATATTCGTAACCTTGCTACATGCTCATTCTCTTTTGAAAAGTTTCTTAAAAACAAAAGTGCTAAATGCATGGTATGATGACTAGTACGAAATCTTGTACGAAGTATCAGTGTATCACAGTCGTTAATCAAATGCTTAGATCTTATCTTTAATTTTGTATTCATTAAAAAATAATTAACAGGTACGTACTGCATGTTTCCTGTTTGTGCTATTTGCACGAAAATCATTTCGTGATATTTAGGAATACTCTTTAAAAAAAATGCGTAGAAAAAGTAAATTATTGAAACAATGTGTGTTATTATTATACATAGAGGTTGGCAAGACCTACTGGAAAAATCGATACATGATGCTAACAACAAATGCCACGTAAAATTAGTCTTAATCAATGTGATTTTTCACTTAGCGTGAACAAAAAGAATAATGTTGACGGATAATATTGTATATGGTTGGTCAAGTAAACGCCAAGGATCATATATATCTTGTGCCTGCCATTATCTTTTCTACGTTAGCATTTGCCATCTTGAAAATTAGATCGTTATTTGTGGTTTTTAACGTTGTTTTTTTAGTCAATAGGTTTGTAACGTTTTAGCATTGATCTTCAAATCACACACACACACACACACACACACACACATATATATATATATATATATATATATATATATATATATAAGCGTTAATTGTTGATTTTTCGTTCATTTTCTTGTTTTTGTTGGGTCTCCATTGATCCAACGTTCTTGAGCTTTTTTGGTTTTTTCGGTCAACCAAGTTCTTGAGCTTTACCCTTTGTTTGGATTAGAATAGAAAATAAGAGGAAAAAGAATAAGATGAAAGAAAATAAAGAAAAAAAATGCATTTTCTCTTCTATTAATTGGATGTAGAGAAAATGAGAAGATAAAAATGTTACATAAGTGTAAAATGATATATACCTCCTTCATATTAAAGCACCTCCAGTTTTCTACGCATTTGAGTGAAGAAAACCTTTTGTGCATACCCATGTATATTATCTTCTTTCTTTACTAGTTTTCTATGGATCGAAGCAAGAGAAGATATCACATTTTCTCCTCCCTCCTTTTCTTTTCTTTTGTTCTCTTTCCTGTTGTTCCAAGCAAGGGATTAAGATTTTCTTTTTATATGCTTTTTTAATTTCTTTTGTTATTACACACTCACACACACGTGGGGGAGGGGGCAAGGCTGATCCTCTCGGGTGCGGCTTTTCAGAGGCAGCATATAAACCATGTTGCTGCAGCCTCTTCCACATCTGCCTTTCTTTTTTTTTTTGGTCGGAGCATCTTCTTTTTTATTTGGGCTTCCTTTTTTTGCTCCTCTCTTTTTGGGTTAGCAACCTTTAGAGTGTGTTTAGAATGTTAAAGAAATAGAAATGATTTGATTTAGAAATCAAATATTATGTTTAGGTATTTTAAAAATAAGAAATGAAATAATTTCTAATTATTAGGGGATTTAACTACTTTCTATTTGAAATTCGATTAAATTGAAAAAATTTGATGGAAATTAATTTTATTTTAAAATATAAATAAAAATTAAATCAAATCAATTCCATTCTTAATCATTCCAAACATAATCTAATATATCATAAATATAAGAATTGATTTCTAAATCAATTCAAATCCTATTTTTATACAATCATTTCAAATATAAAATTTAATTTATAAATCAAATCAAATCAATTTAAATCAAATCAATTCCAAAATTTAGTTAATCCAAACAAACACACTCTTTGTGTTTTTTTTTTTTTTTCAGGATCTACTGCATTTCTTTTTTTTTTTTTGTTTGGGTCAAACTGAATTTCTCACTTGGTTGTTGGTCTCGGTCTTGTTCAAAATTTAACAGGTCCGTTAATCAAGCAAGCAAATCTTCATTTCTCAATTTGAAAGTGAGAAGTTCGTAGGCAACAGGGGTGGTCCTCCAACGGTTTCACTTCAGCGATGTATTGGGCTGATTGGGCCTTTCTTTTATCTTCCTCGAGCCTTTGTGGCTCAGGGTTCAGACCCAAAAACAAATGGAGGAATTATCATTAAAAAAGAAGAAAGTATCGTGATCCCCATAAAAAAAAACTATGTCGACGGAAAAATTTTAATATATATTTTAGGATAGATCTGTATCATTAATTTTAAATACATTTTTAGATAACTAATTTAAAATTGATGATAGTTACTGAAATATACATTAACTGTGTTGTAAAAATATATAATAATTTTTCATAAAAGACTACTCTCTGTCAGCCAGCCCTTTATGTCTTTGTTGTGCCTCTAGACTTGTTCAAAGCTTGTTTTGTTATCTTGTTTCCATCTGAACTTTGGATCGAACGATCGGTTAAACTAATGGAAATACATAATAAAGCCAACAAAAATGCTTTTGAGAATTGCTTGAGACACATGTTATACACCTTTCCTTCCTAGTTTATGTGACTTCATAATAGGTCATTGGGGAACCAATGTTATAGAATTTCATTCATAACGATTAGAGCTTTTGAGCTCAACCCAGATAGGCAGATAGTATCAAATTTAACGCGCTTTAAATTATGTGCAATCTCAATAAGTAGCAAATAAAAATGACACTAACAAGAAAAATAAATAAATAAAATCTAAGCTGAAAAAAAAATGGCGTTTCTTAATATCAGAAAATTGAGCAAGGTTTCATTATTAAAATACTAATAAGAAGAAGAAGAAGAAGAAGAAGAAGAAGATACTATGATAGAAACAAGAATAGGATAACCCTACCGAATAATTTCACTAGTTTGACTTGTATTAGTACATGTCATGCTATATATTTATGTGTATACATGAGTTAACTCACAGTTAATTCTCTGCATACTCTGCTGCATCATTCCCTTTGTTCTAGCCACCACCATAGCCGCCGCCGATGCCGCCAGCTCCACCACCTCCGCCGTCACCGTTACCACCAACACCACCGCCATCACCACCAAGTCCACTAAGGCCCCCTCTTCCTCTTCTATGCTTGTGGGAATCGTCATCACCACATGAAAATATTATCATTGATATAATCCAAAGAGACAGAAAGACAATTCCCAACAAAAATAAGGCCCCCGAGTTACGCCTACCTGCTTCATCTCCATGGAATATTTGAAGGAATTCTCTGGCCATTCTTCACTTACTATGCAAGCTTCTGTTTCAGAATACTCACAATCTATATATAGGACCAAAAAGTCAACTAGGGTTCTTCATGCCCCCTTGATAATCTGAAAAGTTAGCTACTGTTAACTTGGTCAAAAGCTACATCTAGAGTTAATAATATATACAATCGTGTAATTGAAAAAGAAAAAGGTAAAGCTGGGTTAGGAAGATACTGACCTAGAAGTTGGTAAAAGGGTGTATATGTGTTTGAAGAATGATTTTATTAGAATTAATCAGGTTAAAATTAATTTTAAAGGTAAATTAATTTATATTTAATAATTTTTTTAAAAATAATTTTAATATAAAATAATTTTTTTATTTTTTTAAAATTAATTTTAAAAATAAGAATTAATTCTAAAAATAAAAAATAATTAAAATCAATTTTAATATCTCAAAATTAACTCTAGCCTACACACCGTCAATCCAAACACACTTATGATGTGAAGCAATAAAATAGGGATTGAGAATTGAGATCCTAACGTTTGGCGGTGAATCGAGCATTGATGGAGCCACGTTGCAATGTTTGGAAGAAATCATTTTTTGTCGAAATAAATTAGGAGTAAAGGAATCCATAGTGGAAGAATCCATTTTAACACTATGAATTAAGGGGTGAGGGAAAAGTTGGTAAGGTTAAAATTTTCCAGTAGATAAAAAAGTTGCATGTGTTTCCGCAATATACACTTTTTTTTTTTTGGTATACATTTACATGTTTAATTACTAATACAATAAGTTTGCATAATTTTTAATGAATTCACTTTAGACATTACACATTACTCCACAGTTGCAGAGATTTGAGGATCAGGCCTAGGAGACTAACATTACAAGATCCTTCTTCAGCATCTTGAATTTGGAAGAAACAATTATTTATGGGTCAATGGTCTTTGCCTGGTATATTCAGGAAGTTAAAGATCGATGTAATTTACAAAGACAACTTTTTTTATTGAAACAACTTATTTCATTTACAACATACAAAAAACTATGATTTACACTTTCAGTTACATAACCCCACTTGATGAATACAAACAAAAGTGGACCAACCAGCAGGATGTGAAAACACAAAGCACTCATGCAAAAATTACATTACAAATACCGCTCCACATCTCAGCAAAGCAAGTCAAATTATCTATGGTCTTCTCTGCAGAAAGTTCAAGCTTCTGGAATAGTTGATAGTAGTTCCTGGTAAAAACAAAAAAACATGAAGGACTTAATAAGCACATAGTTCTTACATCAATAGTTTCACAAATTAATGATGCACAGACAATAAGTTACTGAATCACCTTAGGGAGCCTCTGATATCCATGATGTACATTAGAAGATTTAACAATTGGTTCCCACTTAGGATACAGTGATGATGTCTTGTGGGTTTGACTTCTGGCATGAATGTTTGCAGCAAGGTTTGGCCTTGAATATATATTCTTTGAGGAAATGGTAGGTAGAGTACGCTTAAGCCAGGACTCTGAAGGAGCTTTAAGTGAAGGAAGTGCAAGTGCAAGCTGCAAACAGCTTACATCAGGTGTTTCTTCTTGGCCTAATTTCATAAGACATTGGCTTTCTAAGTCAATCTTCCCATCATCTCCCGCTTTTGAGCTAGCCAAAGTGCAAGGATCCTGTGTTGAGCCATGAGTAGATTCTTGGTTCTTCAAATCAATAATTTTTGGTATTGAAACCATACCATTGTCCAAGTCACTTCCTTGGTTGATAGGCTTTGTTAGTCCTTGCTTTTCTGAGTCTATTTTCTTGGAATGGTTTGTCATTGACATGTTCATTTCATTACTAGAATTTTCATAACAAACCAGGAGAGGTGAATCATGAGACTCCGAACTTATAGGTTGTAATGTTGCCTTCTCATGCACAACCTCCAAGCGTTTGCTATCCCCAAGTGAAGACTCACTTGAAGGATTCTCGTAAATGCTACTACCTCCTCTCAAAGTCTCAAAACTATCCCCTTTATGACTGGTTTGACATTTCATTTCAGAAGAACATGAACTTGAATGAGACTTAACCTTATGCACAGAATCTACATATAGAGTTTTCTCAACAATAGGGCTGTCATAGCTAGATTCATGTTGAGAGCTCTCACAGGTTAATAATTTGCTGCAACCTCTATGATGTGGATCAGTGCCATGTTTAGATTTTTCAGAAACACACAAAATATCTTTTTCTTCTATAAAGCCAGACTTGGAATCTGCTGACTTTCTCCCATAATAAGGAGTTCTAGCATGCTGCAGAACAAGAAAGGTGAAATCAAGATAACACAACACCTGAAGTGAAATAGTAACAAAATTGAAAGATAAGTGGATAGAAACAAATTAATACCTCTTTTGTAGTTTCACTGTGAGAAGCAATTGATTTGGCCCGCATTCCATGAACTGCATGATTTTGAGCCTTATCCTCCATTCTTAATCCTGGTATTGGATTCAAAAGGCATAACCGAGGAAATAGCCCACAACCTGTGGCTGTGTTGTTTCCAGCTCTATTGCAGTTATCAGTTCTATCTTGTGCACAATGTGGCAGAGTTTTTGGCCTATGCTGATTAAGGGGGAGGGACCTTTCTGCTTTCACAACTTTCTTTGCCTGCTTTTGTTGTTCTTGTCCAACAAGTGGCTTCCAGGAGGATGCATATTGATGTGTCTCAGAGATCATTGCCTTTGCCGCAGGCAAGAACCTGTCGATTATGAAATTGCGAGCTTGTTGATCACTTGATAATAAACTTCCAGGTGGTTGGACCTCTTGATCATCCAATCCACTCATGCCAGTCACACTAGAGCTCATGAAGAATGACTCGGTCCTTGAGAGTGTATCAAGAGCATCTACAAAGGTCTCATCATCATCTGAATCAGAACTTGCCTTTTCCTTGATTTCCTCTCTATACAAAGATGAAATAATGCTTTGAGAGTTTGAAACATTGCTTCCACACCTCATATCAGTAACTGATGTACCCTTTGAAACTGCATCAAAATCTTGTTGCTTTACTTTTGAAACCTTCCCAGGTGGAGGGTTTGGAGTAATTGGAGGGTGCTCAACAGCATGTGTATGTGATTTGGTTTGATCCTTTGGTCTTCCAGGAGCCTTCTCCCATACAAAAGGAACAGTACCAGCACTCCTCACTGGACCTGACTTTAACTCAGATTTGTAAGCAGGGGAAAGGGGTAGTCTGGCTAATGAATTATCTGTTTTTTTCCTTCCAGAGGCCATTGTTGATGCAGACCGCCTTACCGATAAAAGTGGTTGATTAAGGTTTAACTGCTTTTCTTCCATTAGATCTTTGAGTATCATGAAGTTAGTTTCTGTAGAACACCAAAATCAAATATGATTGAAACTCAAACTAGACATTTCCAGCAACATGGACCAAATGTCAAGAAAAATAAGCTAGCATTTTATTTTTTTTTTTTGTTACAAGATAAACTGACATTGTTATTGCATATGCATGTTCTGAAAATATTACAGCGAAACATGGAATTGAATTAGTGAAGGATGTCCTCAAGGCATATTTCATATCAAAAGTGTGGAATGGACCCACTGAACCCGAAATCTACATATAATTCCGCATTGTTATTTGTTAATTGACGATGCAAGCCAATTGCATTATGTGGAGTTGAAAATTGGAAGAAAACCAATGCAGCAGAGGCCTAATAAACTGTAGTCAGCAATAAAAAATTAACTACACAACTTAGCATTATGCATTTAAAAGAAAGACGTGTTACAATCTTTTCAATTGCGTAACTACAGCGAATTAAGAATATATGAAGGAAAGATAAACAAATTGTCCCGGGATAAAAAAAAAAAAGCTGGAGAATTTCAAGTTTCTAATCAGCATTCAGCAGCATCCTACTTTTGGTCTTGCATGAGTATCAAATCAAAACAGACCATCAAAGAAACGCGAATTCTAGCTTATCAGTTTCAGCTTAAGACCATCACTCATCTAAAGCACTTCATTGAACAAGAATAGGGACCAAGAAAGTTCTGATGATAGCATTAGCGTAAAGAAACATTCTCCTTCAAAATGGAGGTATATTTCTTCTTATGTGTACATAACATACAAACCTGACTGTACCATCATCACCATTTAGCAAACCAAGAAACGCCAACTCACACTAACACAGAGAGAAAGAAAGAGTTAAGGAAAAGAACCTTTGAAAACTGAACCAAACCCAGGAATCAACCTCACTTTTCTTCCTGTGGAAAGCTAGTGAATGAGGCCTAAAAAGCACCCTGACAGTATATAGAAGCAGTGTCAAATTTTCGTGTCTTGCACAAGAACATCAGAGAAAGAAGGCAAAGAAAGAAAGAAAGGAATTGGAGTTTGAGAATAAACTATTTTGTACGCTTGTGTTTAATGCTTGGTTGCACAGGCTAATAAAATGGTCCTTCTCTTCTCTTCCTTCTTTGTCAGCACTGAATTTTGTATGGAAGGAAATAATGGAATGTACGTGCATTCTGATTATTTTAATGTTCATCGAGATTTTTGACCATTTATTTAATGGATTTAATTAGGTGCCACCTTTGGGGTGTGGGATCATGTTACAATGAAGGTGAAGAAAATGGTACAGATAAATAAGTACACGTAGCAATGATACTATGGTCTATGGATGAAAATAGTTGAAAAGGACTAATTAAAGACCGACCCTGCGTTACGTGTTAGACTAGTGGGGGTATGATGTCGTCCATTTCTTTCTTCTATGATGTCGTCCATTTCTTCTTCTTCTTCGTTTTAATTTTGATCTTCTGTTTAATTTCTTGCTAGTAAAATTAGGAATATACTAAATCGAAACTTGGGGGATTACTTTTTGTTATGCAAATGATAAGAAAGGAAAATAAACCGATGCTCAAAGCAACTAATAGCATATGCTATTTCTTCTAATTTTATTTATCATGTTTACACTCCAATGCACGAGTTATTTAATCAATATTTATTGTAATTTGAATAAAAATCCACAAATAAAAATGGGGGTTGGTTCAAATTCTTGCTTTGTTAGTGACATGATAATGAAATGAAAGTTATACCAAATATTACTAATTAATTGTTTAATAATTTAAAGATAAATATAAATAAATGAAAATATAAATATATTGTTATCAAGTTATAATTACCTTTAACCATTCTTGAATTTTTTATTATATAATTTTAGTTCATTTTAAACATTTCTTATTATTGATATTTATTATTTTTAAAGAAAGAATACATATTTATAGTGAGCATAATTATGAATTATGCCTCTGCTAGGATAATTGTCCGAACCTTTGCAGACTCTGAAGGGGAAGGAATAAATTCGTTCTGTGTATGAAGTGGAATTATATATAGTTATAATTATTCGCCCAAAATAAGAAGGATGATGCCGAGATTATTCTACACAATTAATTTAAGAAAACAATACATACGAGAGCGATTAGAGTATATTACATCATGAATGTGCCTACAGCTCCTACAAATTTTATGAACAGTTGGATTTCACTTTCTACAGGTGTCACCAAATATGGCACGTTTCCTCACTTGAGATGATACACGTGATAGTTTCACATGTGATGTAGTGACTACTCATACATTATAACGAATTAAAAAGCAAGAATATTTCTAAAATATGCTGCATGATACACTTGCCGTTGCATGGCATGTGATAGAAATTGTAGAAAATATGCTAAATTTTCAGAAGTTATGTAAGAATTATGTTTGACAGTGATATTATTTCATGCAATAATAATTAAAGGGGGCAGGTTCTATTTAAGGAAGAAGAATAAACCTTCAAGCCAAAACACAAATTTAAAGTTAGGTATAATTAATTATAACACGAAATAAAAGTAGGATCGTAGTTGATGCGCTATTAATGTAAAATTTTTATTATTATTTAACTCTATCACATTATTAATAATAGAGTATATATATTTTTTAATTTTAATATTTTGAAATTGATATTAATTTAGTTTTAAAAAAAATTTGACATCAATTTCATCCTAATACTTTAAATTTTGATATCAATTTTATTTTTCAGTTAAATTATCAGTAATTTTCACTATGATTCATCATAGTTGGCATATTAATGTCCTGCCATGTTATTTATATATCTTCCTTCACCGATTAGGGAAGATAATTTCTATTTTATTAACTTGAAAATAACAAAAATATTAAAAAGTAAATAAATAAAAATGATGTCAAAATCCAAAATGATAGAACTAAATTGATGTCTAAAATTTTTTAGAAAAAAAATTGATGTCAAAATTTTTTGTAAGATCAAATTAATATCAATTTCAAAATATTAGAGTTAAAAATGATATTTACTCTTTTATATATATAATTATATAAAAAATATATATAATTAATTAACAATAGTGAAAATCTTACACTAACAATATATTAAAATTAAAATCATAGATATAAAGAATTTAATTTAAATGCACTGACAGTATAAAATAATTTTACACTGTCAACCAATAGAAATAGTGAAAAGTGACAACTCATACAAATAACCACCCATTATAATGAGGGATCCACCATGATTTCTCATTTTTTCCTATTTCTATTAGTTGACAGTATAAAACTATTTTACACTGTCAATGCATACTAATTAAACTCAAATATAAAAAACAAAATTATATACACTATTAATTATACTATAGGTAGTAATGATATTCACTATCATCATCCTACACAAGGAATAGTGGTGATGTTTTTATTTCCACACACAACGTCTAAAACTCCAACACTTGCTTGTTTCAACCTCAGCCATTTATAGACTTGTCGTCATGCAATTATGCAAACATGGCCAAAATATAACTCTATTTTTAATTGCAATTGGACCATTCTCTGTTGGAAAATAATTGAGTAGGATTTGAATGGGATCGTATTCCACGTTGTTGAATGACATTCGACTTTCTGTTGGTTTTTTTCTCAGTTAATACCGCGTGTCCTGGATGTAATATAACATTTCAGATCATTGAAGATAGAGAATTATATATGATTCAAAATAATGCAACGAAGGGTCGATTTTTATTATTATTATTTTTGTTTATCAGAACACGAAATAAACGGTTTCATAGTGATAAGATATAAATTAATGTTAAAAGGTTGCAGTAAATTCAACGCCTTACTGAATATCCAAAAACTTGTGTTAACTAAGAGCTAATTAACCTCGTTGACATTTTTGTTTAGTTACAGTGAGATTTTTTTATTTATAAATGTTGCTTGACTTGGGAATTTTATAATGAAACAAAAATGTCAACGAGGAGTAGTTCTTTACACAAGTTTTAAGCCATTAATTTAATATTGATAATAAGATTAGAGGTTAAATTTTCCGTTAAGCCATTTTTCCTCTTCAGTTATACAACTATTTGCCCCTCCCAGGTGAAGTGTAACCATAGTATAAAAAGTTTTATAAAGCAAGTATGAATTTTTATAATGCAAGTTGATAGTATATATCTAATGAAAAAATATTTACAAGTAGATTTACCGATGAGTAGAGCTATGAGCTAAGATCCTATTCAATAACTTAATGTGCAAATGTAACAGTATAAGAGTGGGAATTGAGGATAGATAATAAAGGGCCGAAAGAACGCAAATATTGCTTGCTGAAGCAATCTAGTCTATGCATCCTTTTCCCCTGCATCTCTTTTTTTTCAAATCATACGTGGCCTTGTAACTATGGCCCAAGAGAACGAGGTCTAGCATACAAAACTAGATGTACTTTTGGATTTAGTTGGGTCAGGGTTAGGGCTAATTGGGCTTACAGAACTGTGTAAAATTAAAGTAACACAACAAAAACTTTAACGTTAACCCAAAAAAGTTGACCGAAAGAAACCCCAAAAAAGAGAGAAAAAGTGTCACTGATACTCTATTATTTCCGATTCCCACATGGCAAGCGATGAAGTATGAACACAAACATAAGCTTAGACAAAAAAAGATTATAATAACATTAAGGCCGGAAAATAAAAAGTCCTCAACATGCGATCTGCGAGTAGTGACTTTTGAGTCGGACATTTTGCCGTACTTCTACAGATATGAGATTCCTTTTTTATTGAATAAAATTTTAAGTAAATTCGATATTGGTTATTCTACTATATTAAACATTAAAAACTAGGCATCAAGTAAAAACTATTTGTTTTTCTATAGCATAGAAAACATAATTAAAAGTTATTTTTTTTTTTTCGTAAACCTTATGTAAGTGGTAAGTTCTCCCTTAGTTTCCTAAAATGTGCTCAAATAATATTCCTCTTTAAATATCAACCTCATTTGCAGTTTGGTAGGTCAACTTTTTCGTCTTGATTCTCACATTCTATTCAAATAGTTGAAATCTTATTCATCTCGTGTTGGTTGGCATAAGCAAAGTAGACCAGTCAAAGGTGCATCATTCAAGTGTCTTAAATAAATTGAATGCGTGAGTTGGAATGCCAATTTGACTTGAGAGCCAAGTTATTAGTTTTAATTAATTTATAAATGACTTAGATAATACACTTTGTCAAACTCATAGGCGACTACAATTGCGGTGTATATGGTGTTGCCTAATTGTTGATTGGTTAATTTTAGAACCAAGTCATTGGCTTGATGTTAAAAGCGCGAGTGGGGATGATGATTATTCATCGTATTCAAGAATAAAGTAAACGAGATGTTTCATAATTTCAAAGCCAAAACTAATGATAGATGCATATGTTAGAGCATCAAAATCCTGTCTTTTCATGCTATCAGTACGTCATACAAATCGATCGACCCGCGCCATTCCGTACAAATTGAAATGGGCAAAGAGCCAATTTCGTCTTGCAATACAATTTTAAATAATTAAAATAATTACTTTGACTCTGATGGAAAATGCGTTTGATACTTTGATAAATGATCAGTGCAAAAGATGAGATAAACAAAGCAAGTTAAATCAAAACAGTGGGATCATGAAATTATGAGCACCTATTATTATTATTATTTAACTTTATAAAAAATGTTTTATTTCACTTCAACCCTAAATGTTAGTTCATGAAAAAGAGTTGTCTAAACTCTTATAAAAATCATCTTGATAATTTCTTTATACGATGCAGAACTCTAAAAAATTAAAATGTGTCTAAAGTAATTTTAAAATATATATGTATATAGGAAACATATAATAAACTTATATTAGAAAATGATGAGTATGATGATATACATAATCCAAATTTAAAATCTTTATAAAAACTTATCTTGAAACATTTAATTTCTGGTATGTTCAAGTGTTCTATCCAAAGATTAGTGAATGAATGTTTGGGAGAAATAAGCAAAAGGTTTTGATCTCAACGTGGAGTGATGTATCTGTAAAGCACTCTAATACTGATATCTGCATCAAAAGGGTAGAATTAGAGTTGAAAATTTGCATCCCTTGGTGGTCTTCAACCTTGTATTGTGGAGAGGATGTGAAAGTTATCATCAAGGATATCAGAGGTTTTCTTCTTGATTATGCAACCATGGGAGAGACGATTAGACCTAAATTTGCATCCCTTCTTGATTATGACAAAGAGAGGATTAGACCTAAATCAGTTGCCCAAATTTAAAGATCTAGTCTGATATAGTAAGATTAAACATTCATAATTTGGCATCACAAGATTATAAGCTCTTGTGAAAATATTTAAAAAATAATTTTTATGTACTTTCTATATATATATATATTTTAACACAAATATCAAATCATATATAATGTGAAAAAAGAGTTTAAAAGGAAGCAATACAAGTCTTTCTTTTGTAAATATTGTCTCAGAAATTGCCTAATAGTGTTCTCAAAGGCAACTTAAATAGAATAATATTGCCATATCATTGAAAGTTTTGTGAGTTTTGACTTTTATAATAATTATTTTAAAAGTCATGCATATAATATTGTATCATATGATTAGTTGACAATAGAAAATATTTTACCTTAATTGGATATCAAAATTAATTTTAAAAAAAATGTGTTACGTATTCTTATGATATTGATATATATTGGGATAATGTGAAGTTGGATTAAATATGAACATTTTAAAGATTTGAATGCCATTAAACAACAAATCAATAAAGGGTACAATAAGTCAATGAAGGGAATATTACCTTTTCCTCCCCTCTTAATATAGAGAAAAGGTATAGAGCCCAATTAAAGAGCAATTGAACAAACTTCCACCTCAATTTGAATGCTAAACAACTCCAATTAATGAAAACACGTATCCAATTCAGGACTTGTAGTATAACTTCATCTTTTTAATGGCAAATTGCCAACCCTCCTTTCCATCATAATTCAAACCACCTTTGTAAAATTCTCACCTGCAACTTTGCTGCAAAACGTGTAAGATTCCCCAACACACATTGCTGTCATAGAAAGATACACATAACCAAACCTAGGGATAAGTATATTAAAGTTTACTTTGCTTAGGCATTCCTAGCAAGCACCAACACTATCTTTGGGCCAACGCTGCCTGCCTAGTTTTGAGGATGTGCTGCTTCAACTTTCTTATCACCAAGGAAAGTGTGGAGGGGCTTTATTCACATCGAACTTTCCATGTGTAAAATAGCTTTGACAGCCACACCCCACAAAAGGATATACTTATTATCTGCCTCAGTTTGTTGGCCAAAGTATGGGCACAACAAACCAATTTCCAGTGGCACCTATGCTTGGGAGCTCAATTATTACATGCTAAAGTGTTGCTATGGCCCTTTATATGAATTTAAGTCATAAGTCAAAATCTACATGTTCCAAATTGAAAGGGAAAAATAAAAAGTTAGTGGCCATATGATACGTCACTCAAGAAAGGTGGTAGACTCTTTTTGACATAGTTGCTTTGGAATTTATTCCCTTGAAAAGTTACAAATGGTAGATAGTGGCTTAATTAGCAACCAAATTTTTTCATAAATGGGAGGACAAGTTCAAGAATAAAAGCTTTTTGAAAAAAATTAACATGTATAATCATGGATTTTGAAAAACTTTCGGGGGGTAAGGCCCTCATAATATAAGAGGAATTGTCATGCTAGTAGTAAACCATAAAATTTTTAAATGTTTTAACATTTATTCCCCTTAAATAAGGTTTCGATTCAAATTTTGTGGATAGAAAAAATTTGCGTTGAGTACCCGATAATGGGTTGATCTAGTTCAAGTTAGATTAATTGATCTACTAAATTTGGGATATTGATCTTTAGACCAAAAAAATATATAAAACTCCTAAATCAAGTTTAAAAATACTGCGACCAACACATGTTCTGTTTTCTAGCTTTTGTTTGAGAAAGTTTTTCTGCCATTTTCCACATGTAATTCAATCATTTTAATGTTTTAAAAACTATTTTTGACAAATAATTAATTACCAAAAAGTACAATTAAATACGAAGTGCCGAAACAATAGTCCGTTTGAAAAAAATCATCAAAAAAAATGTAAAGTCCGTAACTTTTTTTTTTTTTTGAAACGGTCTAACTCAAATTGTTTTGATACATTATTATACAACTTGAAAGCCTCAACCAAATTGGGGCATATTCCAATTTATGCTCTTGATGGAAGAAAGGAAGCAAAAGCACATTCCGCACAATTTTGTTTTATTTATTTTTCATTTTCATTATGACTATTCGGTTTGCCTTAGATCAAGAATTTATAGCACAGTCTTGTACATATAATTCTTAGTCTCCGTCTAAACCAAGCAATTTGATTAACCTCAACATCATTTGTAAATTTTTTTTTTTTAGATATATTAATCTAGAAGACAATTAAAAATATATTAATTTTAATATATTGTTAGTGTAAAATATTTTATATTTTTAATCAATCATATAATATTATATGTGTGATTTTTAAAATAATTATTATAATAGTCAAACATTTTTATAAAATGTCAATATATAATTTGATATTTGTGCAAATAATTTTTATACTAATAATATATCAAAATTAAGCCATAAAGAGTGATCTAGTAGTGAGTGTTTTTGATAATATACATGAAGTTAGGAGTTCAAACTTGATTATCATTGATGTTCCAAAAAAACACTGCATCAAATTAAATCCAATTAAAACTACATGTTTTGAAAATATAGCCATACGATTATAGAAGAAGATAAAACAGAACCAATTATATTTTATAACTTCTAGAATAAGATAGTCATTCATTAGGAGCAAAAACTATATTATAGTGTTTCAAGCTTGGAAATTTTTTATCTGTTAAAAATCGGAGTGGCATATTGCTTGTACAATGCGTTTGTTGAGTAGTCTTGGTGACAATTGCCATTTGGTAAAGGAAGATTTTTTATGAGCATCATAATGTTACTTTTTATTTATTTTTTATTACAATGGACTTATTAAGTAGTGAATCAATACTTAATTAGTTTAAATGATTCGATACTTATTTCCTTTAAGTAAGATATCGGGCTCGAGTTTTGTGAATAAAAAAAGTTAGTTTTGAGAAAGCTTTACACCAACAATAAGTCGACCTGGCCCAAACCCGAGTAGTCAGAGTCAAGTAAATTTTCAGATATTGCTAGTCCATAAAAAAAAAAAAAAATTAGAGGTGGTGATTATATTTATAGGTGAAGTTTCATGACTTAATTTTTAGTTTATTTTTATTGCGACCAAACTACTTTAAGGTAGAGATAATTTTTTAAATTGAAGAATTTAGAAAGTTAAGCATTGAAGTGCTCAAGTATTTAATAACAATTTCCTTTTGTGAGAACCTTATATGATTAGATTATAAACTCAAGCTATGCGTGTGTAAGTGTGACTAGATTTTGTAATTAAACTCACAGTCTAATAATTATTTTTTATATATTTTATTAAATTTGAGATATCTCATATTAAACTTCTATTTCCTTTCCCCTGCTTTTGTTAAAAAAAAAAAAATGTGTGATTAGGTTTTGCTTGTACATTATAGGTTTTAGATCATTTATGACTCTTGGTTATGCAATATTCAATTTTTAGCTGCTGGATCGAACTCTTAATTACCCTACAAGTTGGATTCTCTTTTTCTAAAATTAGAAAATGAAGGGATATATATTCTTTTATTTTAAAGAATAAATGAGTTTTTTTTTCTATTTTATAAAAATCTAATATGGTCAATTTATTTAATGTCAAGTAAATAAGTAATGTACTCAACCATAAACAAGGTAATTAATGCAATAGATAGATATATAGGTAAAATTATGAGTACACATACATTAATATGAATGCCAGCGGTTATACGTCATTTCATTGGTGTAAAACTCTTAATGCATCATAAATGAAAAACACAAGTTATATATTTTAAAATGTTTTTATTTGGGTACATTAGAGAAAAGGGGAAAGGAAAAAATAAGAAACTACTTGGCTGGTTTTTGTTTTTGTTTTCTGTTTTTAATTTTAATAATAAAAATACCACCTTATTTTTTTATCTATTTTATATTTTCATGATTTTATGAAATAAATAGTGAAAATAGGAAATAATTTGGCTTTTTTGTAATTTTAACAGAAAACGAGAAATAAAAACAAAAAACAAAAATAAAAACCCAACAAGCCCTACAAATCTGTTTGGTTTTTATTTTCAATTTTCTACTTTTAGTTTTAATTATAAAAATATCACCTTATATTTAATCCATTTCCTATTTTCAGGATTTTATGAAAAAAATAGTTAAAAACTAAAAATAAGAAATAAAATCTTAAAAATGAAGAATAGATTGAAAATAAAGTGATATTTTTATAACTAAAACTGAAAAATAAAAAATAAAAATAAAAACCAAACGGATTTATTATTCTAGATTATAAAATGTTTAAGAAACCTAATTACATTCATCATTGCTACAGAATAATAAGCCATAATAGATTATTCTAAATTATAAATTAAGGTTTACAAAATCTCAGGAATCGCTCATAAAAAATGATATACAATAAAAAAATGAAAGATAAGAGGAAAAGAAATGTGATAAGAGATCTACAAAAGGAAAAGAATAAAATATGACAACTCATGTAAAATAATCGCCAAATATGACAACCAAATAACTTGGTCTTATATCAATTCCCCACGTGCGTGGCATCTTGATTGAGCAAGGCTCGAACTGGCTGGAGTCCATTGACCTTAGGGTCCACCAAGATTGTACCTACTGGTACCAAGAGACTATAAACATACAAGTCTTTGTTTAGTTATGTATTCACATATATAATTAATTAATTTTTGCACCAATCCAAAATCAAATATGTTCTTAATGAATCTTAAAGATATATTCTCACGTTACCATAATGTATTTAGAATAAATAATATTGTTATCTGTTAACTTAAAATTTAAACACAAACGATTAAAATAAAAAGCACGCTTTCAACACCATAAAAACAATTCCGTTGACTTAACCTCAAAATAACTTTTCATTAATAATCACAATATTGAATGCAATGAATCAATTGGTTCATAAACATATATATACAAAATAAAAAGAAAAAGCAATGTGAATGCTCATCAGTCATGGTTACTATTGAATAACAGTAATAATGAATAATGAATGAAAAAAGGAAAAAGGAAAAACTCTTTTTGCAGATGAATGCAAATACATGGTATCAAATTAATTCTGTCTTCATTCTCTTCCTTCTCTTAAGTTTGAATTCTTCTTCATTTTTCAAAATGTGACTCGCTTGCAATATATCAAATTTGTGTGTGTGAGAGAGAGAGAGAAAAAAAAAGTAACAAAATCGATATTCATGACCTTTCATTGTTGAATAAATACTGTTATATAAAATTGCTTATTTATTTTATATTTTTTTTGGTGGCATTTTACTTTTAATTGTACTTTCTATTAATTTTATAATTTCTCAACCAACATCTCAAGTAAAAACCTTATCACCCTTCTACTACATCATTGATTGCGTTTATTTGCTCTTAGTCACTCCTCTATACCAACAATAGCTAAAGATAATTTACTCTTTCACTAATAATATTTAAAAACAAAAAATATGATTTTGTTATTTTTATTAAAACTATTAATGCCTAAAATTTACTCAAATCTCAATTAATTTAAGCTAGAATCCAAAAATCATTTTTTAAAAAAAAAATTATTAAAATTTTAAACCAATTAAATACCATACTATTTATTATAAAATGTGAAAAGGTGGAAAATTAACCATCAGCATAATGGTAAAAATATACTACAACTCTAAGGAAGATTTCGATACGATTGATGAAAAAATATTAATCAATAGAATAAGTCCAACTATTTTTAAAAAAATTAAGAAATATTATTTATATATATATTTTTTCAATTTCGATATCGATATACTTTCCCCTATTATTGGATAGAGTATAAATCTTATTTAATTCATGACTTACATCCCATTAATAGATAAAAGTGTGTTAGCACAAAAAATATATATATATATATATACAAATAATATAACTAAAAAAAAATAATCCCTTACTAATAATGGAAAAGGAATACCGTCAAAAAAAAAAAAAGATAATTAATGCAAAAAAGAATATCGTACAAGTAAAGAAGAAAAAAGGAGGGGGGAGCAAGGGAGTGATTAGCGTATTAGTTTAGACGCGTAAGAAGGTGTGGATGTTGGTGAGCCAGCCCTTTTGCCAGCTGGCTGTCGGGGAGAGGTCCCCAGATCCCTCTCGCCCTGCACGTGACCCACCACCTCCCTCTCCCTCTCTCTCTCTCTCACTCTCCTCAACTCTCTGAAACAGAAAGAACCCCATCGCTTTCTCCCTTCCCTTCCCTTCCCTTCCATCAATCCAAAAACCCAAACAAGAAACCTCACATCCCTCTCCCTCTCCCTCTCCCTCTCCCTCTCTCTCTCTCTCTTCCATTTCCTCGTTCATCTCACACTCTCTTCTCTCTCTCTCTCTCTCTCTCTCTATTCGTTGTGTTGTGTGTGTATTGGTGCAACGATGCTTTTGATTCCACTGTCTTCTCCGTAGCGGAAAATTCAGATTCAAATGCTATTCGACGCGAAGCTGGATTTCCACTCCGACAACGCTCCGATCCGATGGCGGTAAAATCACTCTTCCTCTCTTCTCCTTTCGTTTACCGTTTCGGTTTTGCCGATTTGTCATTTAGATTTCCGTTATCTCTTAGCTAGCGTGTCTCTGATAGCGTAGCATTCTCGGTTTCACGCCTTGGCATTGCTTGTTTTTTCGGATTGACTCGGATTTTTGGATTTTTCTCTGATTTGGAGTGAAACGGAGCTGAGTGCGTGCGTTACGTAAATAGATATATAGGTTTTCTGTTTGATCCGAATGCGGTTTTCTTTGTTATCTGCTTCGCTGTGCAGCTCTCAGTTTTGAAAATTAGAATTAGGATCCTTGAACTGGCTGAGCTGAACTTTGAAGTTTTGCGATATAGATTGAATTGTGCCGGCATTCTTATATATATATATATATATATATATATATATATATATATATATATATATATATATGATTGTTCATGATATGAGAACACTATTCCATATTAGGCAATTTCGGTGTTGTTATAAATTAGTGGTTTGACTATAGATCTGGTTTACGATAAAACACTATGTACCATGTAGTTGACTGCGCTTAGTGGGTCAAGGTCTAGTTGTTGTCGTTTGCAGTAATATTGATCAGATTATAGGAATACATTAAAAAACAAATAGAAGGAAATGGTTTGAAATGAAATCTGGAGCTCTCCCGTTTGTTTTGTCTAAAACAAGTTTAGAAACCATAAAAGGGAAGAGCATATGGGGGAAAAATGAAAGAAAGATTGACCATGGGAAGATTATAGATTAGACTTGATCTTAATTAGGGATAGTCAGTTTAGATTGAAAATTGATGATGAAGATTGTATTAGTATAGCTCAAAATGAAGATACTTGAAAGGAGAGCCCGTTGGTATACCAAATAATGGGTAATTCGATGTACTTTTGGAGACTTTAGTTTTGTGGCAAGAGTTTGCCTTTGGATACGCAACAAATATTATGACAAGGAATTGTAAGGAATAATGATGGTACCAATGATATTTCCTATTTTCATGCATTAGTGTTTGATCTTAAGGTAAAGGATTCCTCCTTGCTTCAGTGGAGCTTACCTTACTGATATGCATATTATATTTCTCTGTATAAAAATCATTGTTGGTATTTGGTAAATTGTGAGGTCACTGAATTACTGTTTGACTTGGCACTTTGGAGGATTATATTATAAACTAGTAAACAATCACACAATTTTAAAAAATAAGGTAGAAAATATGGGAAGTTCTGATGTGGATGCAGTGGCATTTGGGGTTACAATTGTAACTAATAAATACATGACTTGGATGTGTGAGCAGTCGGTACATTCTGAGCAAAGATTTGAATGTTAGATATTTGTCAATTACAAGAATGGTTAAGTTGTTTGAATATTTGATAGATACACAGTATATAACCTTATCCACATCTCCAATATTGAAGATAAGTTCTGCCATTTAACCTAGATGTTTGGTTTTCCATGTATGTGTTTGGACTCTGGATCAGTATGCTGCATCATTGTTGTACTGGGGTGTATCATGGTGATTTCTTTGTGTACATTTTTTATTTGTGGGAAATTGATCTGAGTTGGAAATTATCTATAGAAGGTCTCAATAGTCAACTTTTTGTCATATGATTTCTCTTTCCTTTATAGAGTGCGGGTAGATTACAGCCTTACATGTTTAATATCATTTGTTTTTTTGTAGGTTGTAAGTGTCAAAACTTAAACTGAGAGATTTATTCTTACTTGTTTTACAGATTGACTGAGATTGTCATTACTTCCTTATATCCTGTGAGCTTCGTATGGTGATAATATCAGTTTTGAAATTGATCTCCGGTAGCTGCTTTGGGGATTAGTGACTGATCCATTAGTGTCATCGGATTCTTAGAGTGGAGAATGGATGGGTATTGGGTTGGTTGGATTTTGGATTGGACTAAAATAGATGGGTCAAAAACCAACCATTAATTCATTTATGATCTGATTAAAAAAAAACGTATTTGAAAAAATCCAATCCATCCATGACCCACTTAATAAATAACTATCTAGCCCATCCATTAATTATTTTTTATGAATGAATATCTGACCTATTCATTTAGAGTTATATTATATTTTTTTAAAAGTTTGTCTTTTGCCATTTTTTGTATAGTGGATTTTGATGGATCATGAGTGATCCATTATCCATTCAATGTATGAATTGGATTTAGTAAATCCAATCCATTAAAAACTAGTACAATGACAGCAATGGATGGATTGGATTGGGTTTATGTCTGGTTGGACTTGGTGGGTAATGAATCCATGTATCATTCCCCCCCCCCCCCCCCATTAGATTCATGCATGGGTAGAACTGGGGCAGTTCTAGCAAAACTGCTAGTTTTATTTTTGTATGGTAATTTTATTGGCTCTTAGTTGTAAATGCTTCAGTTTCATGTGTTATGTGATGATTTTGAAAATTTTCTTTCCTTTTATCTGCGAATATTGTTTTCTAATTTTCATATTTGGTTATTTGGTTCATGCAGGTTACATGGCCTGCAGCTTGAAAAAGCTGAAGCTGCTGAAGTTTATATTTCAATGATCTGTAGTTAAAGGACTATCTTTAGCTTGAATATGTCTCTTATGGGTTAAGAAGTGTGGCGAAATGGTTTTGCATTCCAAATATATAAGAACATGGAGGAGACACGAGAAGATGCAGGGCCGGCAGAGCAAGGGCCATCTAATGTTTCATGGTGGCCGTCTGATTTCGTTGAAAAATTTGGATCTGTTTCGTTGGGTTCTCAAGATGAGACTTTAACTAGTAAAGAATCTCCTAGACATTCTGATAAAGATGTTTTGTCATCTCAGAAAGCATCACAAATTCTCTGGCGCACAGGAATGCTTTCAGAGCCAATACCAAATGGATTTTATTCAATCATTCCGGTGAGGATTGATTTATACAATACCTTCTTGGTGCAGATGATGAATTGCCCTTGTTATTGCTAGTAATCTTTTGTTGCATACAGTTATTGCTCAAAAGTGAAACTATATTATATATATCTGCATCTTAATTTAGATTTGTTATTGTGTATTTTTGTGCTTGTTTTGCTTATATTTTGTGTATGATAAGTTCCTGGCATGATGCATTCTGATTGATCATGTTACAAATACATGTTTTTGGGGTATAGTTGTGTTTTCAATATGACTTACTCATTGAAATGAACACATACCACTAAGTAATGATTTAGGCCTAGAAAAAGGATGTGCTGATTGCTATATTCCATTAATTGAGAATAATTGAACTGAGTTGGACCTTCTAGTTCTAGTCACAACAACAACAACAATCAAGTCTTGTCCCACTAAGTGGGGCCGGTTACTTGAATTAGATGATGCTATTAGTGTCCTATCATACACCATGTCTACCTTCTAGTTCCAGTTACATGGGAGGAAAAGATTCTAACAGAAGTCCATGTACATTTATTTATATCTTTTGGGAAATTTTTCCTTCTAGTATTTTAAGCATGTAATGGGAGGAATGATAACATTATCTTTTATTATGCACTTTCTTTCTTGTTCGCACTTAAAAAAAATTCTTGTCATGGATTAACTCTCCTAAAAGCTTAAGCATTAGGTGGAGGCCTAGAAATGATTTTATATAAAAATTTCTAAAATGGAAAAAAGACCCCTCTGTGGAACAATTTTTTTTGGTGTAAACGAGGGTTTTGCATAACTGCAAGTATTTTTAGCTTAGCTACTCAGATGATATAAATTGTGGGAGTAGCATCAAGCATCTTCTGCAGCTACTTGGTACCGATCATTTGTACCATTATAGATGTGGTGGTGCTTGACAAAAGAAGTTTATAATTAGTGGAGCTGGAGTTGCAGAACTGCAGTGTGCATGAGAAGGCCAAAGTTGTTGTTGCTTTACACAACATTTTAACTATGGTGGTTACAGAGAGCCAAAGGCATGTCCTTAGCCTGTGCTGACTAATTGGTCTTTATAGTCTTGTTATAGGTGTCATTAATTGTCAAAGAAAGGACAGTTTAGTGTTTCACAAAGAGGGACTCTAATTAATATATTATGGAATTCGACACATATATCATGTACCCATATATTTATTTTTAAGTATTAGTCAGTAATTTTTCAGAGCGTGGACCGCATTAGCCATAATAGGATTCGGATAAAGGTTCTTGATGGAAGCTGATCATATTTCAGCATGTTTTATCATATATATCTAGTTTGTTACGTTCTTATGTTTACTTAGCTGTGCTATCCATTTCTATTTGGTGATAGCGTTTTTTACCTTGTTCAATAATCTCTGTTCATTCATGGATCATGACATGTATTATTGTTTGAGTTTTTTGGTGGTTTCTTCGTCCTTTTTGTGTAACCAGGATGATTTTTTGTCATTAATTAATCTGATAATGTGCAGCACACAAGACTCAAGGAACTTTTTGATAGTATTCCTACCTTGGACGAGCTTCATGCTTTGGGTGGAGAGGGTTTTAGGGCTGATATCATTCTTGTGGATTCAGAGAGAGATAAAAAGCTGTCCATGTTGAAGCAACTGATTGTGGCACTAGTTAAAGGATTAAATTCAAATCCAGCTGCAGTTATTAAGAAGATAGCTGGATTAGTATGTACTTTTATTCTATCTTATTGTGTACCTCTCATTTTGTGTATAAGGATATCCTAATATATGATTGTTGTGCAATTGTCATCACCTGATAAGTTGTTTTTTCCCTTTTACAAAAATATATTTTACTGTTTCAATGTATATTGTTTCAAATAATGCATTTAAATAATTATATTGCTAAATAATTTCTAATTGAGTCATAGTGCAAACTTTTCAAGAAACATGTTCATTTAATATTTATTTGGCTGGGCTGTCTTAATATTTTTGCCTTTTGATTTTAGTCAGCTGCAACTCTGTTTTGGTGAAACCATTGCATAATAATTATTAGTCATAGGTCTGATGATAAGCATTAGAGGGATTGGGTCAATTATGTTTGGGAACTTTCTATTAGTTGCCTCTGTTTAGTATTTAGTTTGTTTTCTAAGCATAGTTAAAGGTTTTTTTGCATTTTTTTGACCTCTGTTTCTATACAGGTTTCTGATTTTTATAAGCGACCCAATGTGGAAAGTCCAGCAAAAGCTGCACTAGATGAAACTTCCCACATGTTTGAGAATCGAGGTGTCCAGATGCTGGGGCAAATAAAGCATGGTTCATGCCGTCCTCGAGCTATGTTATTCAAAGTATTGGCTGATACTGTAGGTCTTGAAAGTAGGCTTGTCGTGGTAAGCTCTGACATCTCTTGGTGGGCTTAATTGCACTCTTCCATACACTTGACTACTAGTTTACTAATTTTTCATTATAATTATTATACAACAACAACAACTATGCCTTTTTCCACTAGATGGGGTTGGCTACATGATTAAGTGACCCATTGTGTCCTATTATAAACCATTTTCTAGACAAGCCATTTAAAAATAAGTTTTTCTGAATAACTTCATTTATAGTTATTCCTGATCTTCCTCTACCTCTAACCATTGGGTTATTCTTCATTTGATATATTCTTAATAGTGGAGTTTCTATAGGTCTTGTTACATGACTAAACCACCTACTGCAATATTTTACTATTTTATTCACAAAGTTGTTACTCCAACTCTCTCCAATGCAAACGTTTCTAATCTTATCTTGTTTAGTGTCCGCTCAATACAATTATAAATACTCACTATTTAATGTTGTTTGCTAGTTTACTACACTTTTCTCACTTATTGGGATAAGGGGTTAAGGGCTTGGTTTGTTGTTATTCAATTTTGTTCATCAACATATCTAATGATATGGCTTGCACTGTTATTGTCTTCATCAGGGCTTGCCAAACGATGGGGCTGTTGAATGTGCAGACTTATACAAGCATATGTCTGTGATAGTTGTATTAAATTCTGTGGAAATGTTGGTTGATCTTATGCGATTTCCGGGCCAATTGTTACCACGTTCAACCAAGGCAGTTTTTATGACTCATATTTCGGCAGCAGGAGAGAGTGATTCAGCAGAAAATGATTCTTGTGATTCGCCATTAGAACCAAACAGTCCTTTATATGGGGTTTCAGAGAGGTTAGATCCTAATGGGTTGGAAAACTGTTCTAATTGTTGCTTGGGTTTAATTTACTCTTGTTCCCTTTGGGTTTGTTTCAGCTTTTAAAAAAAGTGATTATGAAATTAAAATTTTTTATACAGCTGAAAAAGTTGAAAATATTTTTTTTTGATATTTTGATTATTTTTAAAAAATTATTCAAATATAGAAGTGATTTTTTCTCCAAAAAAATCTTATACCAACGCACCCTTAATTTCATTGAAAGTTGATATTGGTACCCCTTATGATAATTGTAACAATATTGTCCTTGTAGTTTTCAAATTGCTGCAATTAAGTTCTCGTTTAATTTAATGTTGATGCCACCCATTTTTTTCTGATGTGGTATGGTGCCACATCATCTCCAAGTCGGCAAAGTCAATAATAAAGAGTGTGTCATCAAATTCTGTCCCATGTTGGCACAAAGGCATGACCAAATCAACATCAAACTGGTGTGGGACTTAATTGTATCTTGTTCAATTTAAAAAATGAGGATAACATTGTTGCAATTGAAAATAAGGGGACTAAAATTGAAATTCAGTGACACTAGGATTTTGATTTCAACTCCTGGTTATGCATTTGCCAAATAATTGTCAAGTTGGTCTCAAACTGAACATTCAGTCAAATGTAACTTTCCTTCATGCCCAATAATAAGTGAATTGTGAGATTATGGGTACAAAATCTTTAGGCCTCTATCTTTATATCTGTTCTGCCAGTTACAGGAATTGTCAATTGATTGGTTTTGGTTTTCTTGATCCCCTCTAACAGTGCTGAGAAGGAGGAAAACCTGCAATTCCATAAAAGATTTGAAGCTTCTTCAAATGTGTCAGGCCTATCCTTGCGAAACATGATGCTACGATCAAATAGCAGTTTGAGGTAATACTTTCTGTTGCTTCTCCAGAGATGTTTTGTGTTCGCCTTTTCCAGTTATTTTCATTTGAATTATAGATGTTCTTCTTTTTTTCCCCTTCATTTTTATTTTTCGTTAATTAGGGTCCTTTTTTTTTGTATGATATCTGAATCTTTTTTTGACTAGAATCTCTTAAAAGATGTACACTACCAACCATTTCTTGTTGATTGGTTTTGTCAATTCCCTCAGTTTGTCTCATAGTGAACCCAACATTGCAACGGCATTTGGTCGGCGTAGTCGGAGAAAAGTCATTGCTGAACAGAGGACAGCTAGTTCAAGGTTATTCATGATTCTTTTTGTTTTGGACTGATATGAGTATGCATATGTTAGGTTTTGGCTCACACATGATCGGGATTACTCATGATCTCAGTTTTTCTTGCTTTGTTGATCCTGGTCATTAGAAACTCTTCAGTTTCTTTTGTTAGAAAAAGCCTTTAATTTATCTTGGATGGCAGTATGGCTATTTTCCTGATTCTGGTTTGCTATCATCTCTTGGTCACTATCAGCATGTGAAGGCTTGGTGTGTTGAAGGGCTAGAGCCTAGAGGGTTTGACACTACAAGCCATAGCTGTAGATGTTGTTGGCTAGAACAAGCCGTGGTTGCAAGTATGATGAAATGCACAATGAAATTGTCCTGTACCCAATATGATAGGATAGATTAGCTGAGCTCATCATTGATTACTCTTTCCAAATGGGGAATGTTTCTCATATTATAGAATTTTTACAAAAAATATTAGTCCTGGTCTGTGACTGTGTTTGTAAAATTTACTATTGCTCTATCACAATTTTCATCTTTAGTGGTAAGGTTATCTAAATGATCTCCAAATTGTACGTGCTAACTTTAAAGTTCATAAGATCTTATGGTCAATTTTTATGTTTCCCATATTTTTATTTGGGACATGCCAATTTTCTGTTTCTAATTTGTCTATGTATATGTTATCATTTTGGGAATTTAATGGCCAGTGTATCTAAACGATCTCCAAATTGCACATAATGGCTTTAAAATTTACAAATTTATGACCTGTCTTCTTTTTATGCTTCACGTATTTCTGGGTTAGGACATGCCAATTTTCTGTTTCTAATTAGTCTTTGTATATGTTATCATTTTTGTGAGTTTAGTGCCAAGAGTATCTAGATGATCTCCAAATTGCATATACTGACTTTGAAATTTAAAAGGTAAGGGCTATTCTTCTTTTGTGCTTCACATATTTCTGGTTTTGCAGTCCAGAACATCCGTTATTTCGAGCACGTGGACGGTCCATGCTTAGTGGTGATAGGACAGCATTTAGAGATTTTGCTGATGACCAGGCTGCATCAAGGTTTTTGTCGATCCCTTAATACTTGCTTATACTGTTCTATAGGGACTTGCATGTTTTTGAAAGTCTCATAGTATGTGATTAGCTGGTAGGTACTTTTTTTTTTCCTTTTTTTTTTTTGGTTTTTTTTTTGTGGGGGGGGGGGGGGGTCTGTGTCTCACTCTATACTTAATGAAAAGGAACTTGCTAATTATCTTGTCTTAGACATGCTTGTGTTGCTCAGTCATGTTTTTCACTTTTATTTTTTGTGCATATGAAACAACTAGCCATTGTATTTGCCTGAATTTTATGGGTTTATAGATTTAATGATGTTGCATTTAGTAAACTAAAACTTCATCATGGAAGATATTTAATGTTTCTTTTTTATTTCTCTTTTCATTCTGCAGCAAGATATGGTGATAGCTGAGTTATTCATGTGAATAATGTGTTTAAATAGTCCTTTATCAAGTGATATGCTACTTGAGTTGTAATCAAATGCATCAAACATAAATTTGTGTTGAGATTCTCTGAAACAAGTTTTTGACATGAAATCACTTTTGTGTGTGTGTGTGTGTGTGTGTGAGAGAGAGAGAGAGAGAGAGATTGAGAATCCACTTGAGCTATGGAATATGCAGATTTTTTATTGTAATTATTTGCATTTTTACTATATGCGACATAATTTTGAAATAATCTTGAGTAAAAACTCTAGGTATGTTTGTTGGATTAATCTTTAATATCTTCACATTCAGTCTGAGTGTTAGTTCAGGTCTGAACTTTGAAAAGCTGCTGCCAAAACTGACATGGCCTTAAATGGAATACATAAATATACAACAGCAATAACAACCTAGTCTTGTTCCACTAGATAGGGCCAGCTACATGGATTAGACAATGCTATTATGTTGTATTGTAAACTTTGTCTATAAATAAACCATTAAAATCTAAATTCTATTTAGTGATTTCGCCTACAGTTTCTTCTTGGTGTCTGTCTAGCTCTAATTATAAGACCACTCTTTGTCTGATCTACTCTCCTTACTAAGGCTTCTAAAGGTCTTCTCCACAAATGACTAAATCATCCAAGGCAATATTCTACCATCTTTTCAACAATAGGTGCTATCCAAACTTTCTCTTTAGTATATTCATTCCTAATCATATCTTGTCTGCTACGTCCACTCATCCAATGCAACATTGAGCTTGTTCTCTTGTTGGCTTTTTTATCACAACATTGAGTCCCATACAACATCATAGATCTTATAGTTGTATGGTAAAATTTCCCCTTTGGCTTGAGTAATACTTTTCTATTACCAATATATTGAAAGGGAAGGGGGGGGGGGGGAGGGAAAGTCTTAACACCCTGGTTATCATCACTCAAGACGGAGGAGTGGACTAGGGACTGTTGAGATAATTTCCTTCTATGCTCATAAAGTTGTTGTTACTTTTGAGGCATATATTCGTTGTCTTCCTATATATCACCTGATGCAAGTGTATGTTTCCTCAATTAGTAGGTTTGTTGAATTGAATATGATTATATGTAAGATTAAATTGTGTCGGCTGGATTGTTGCATTTACTTCTTTCATTCTTAAGTTGTCCATTGTTTAACATAGCATATTGTTTTTTTTTATTTAAAGCTATGACTTATAAGAGAAGCTTATCCATTTTTCAGATCCAGCTACAGGTCAGATGGTGCATCCTCGTCAGAAGCTCGTAGGATACGAAGAAGAAGCATCAGCATTACACCAGAGATTGGTGATGATATCGTAAGGTTGATTGTTGTTCTAAGATGCTTCTGGTTTTGTACTTAATTCATTGTGAAGTGTGCTGGGCTTGGTGCGTTGTGGTACCTGCTTTGAAATGCTTGAGTGAATTGCTTGGGTGTAATGCATGAATTTTTAGTTGCAGATATTGACCTCCACATTTTTTCTGGAGCAGACTTTGTTTTAGTATGTTAGGTGTATAGGTGCATGGGTAAGGTCATAGGGGAAGGGAATAGGGGGCCTTTTGAAGGATTGAACCTTTGACATTGTCATTATACTCAAGTGGGTCTGTGCTGATTGAGCTGAAAGCTCATTGGCAAGGGTTCCGTTTATCTGATATGAAGGGGATTAGCTTTTCTAAGAGAATTCCTTATCATTGTGCGGTGTACTTTTCTATATGCTTTATAAATATTTACTTCTACAAAATAATAATGCATTGGGTCACAATTGCTTGATTAGTTGATCTTTGCTTGTATTCTAACTCAACGCCAAAATGAACTAATTTGATTGATTCTTATGAGGAGAGGCTGGACTATTTTCGCTGATTCCTGCTTTATGCTAAATAACTAGCGCATAGAATGCATGTTGTAATATGTACTTGAGCAAAGTGCTTTAATGTCCCATTATTTCCAATTTTCATTGTGCTTAGTCATTTGTTATTTTAATTATGTAATGTATTGTATGTGTGCCGATATGTAAGTTGTTTGAAAACTCAAGATCTGTTCACCGTAGGGCTGTGCGGGCGATGAATGAAACATTAAAGCAAAATCGTTTAATGAGAGAACGAGGAGACGATAACTCATTCTCCCATTCTCCAAACAACCGAAGTAGTGAGGCAGATCTTCAGAAAAATGTATGTGTGCATTATTTTGGTGAAAATGGCATATGCTATTATTTAAACCTTCTTTCTCTCTCTGGGTGAATACACCCTTGCTTTCTGTCTTTATAGACAAGCTCACTTTAGAGGATCTTTATCTCCAGCTTAAATATCTTCAAGTTTGACATGTGATTATGGTTCTGCCTTGATAGGTGTCAAATTTCCATCTTGATGGTCATGATGCAAGGTCCTCCTTGTATTCTCGTCAGCATGAACTAGTAAATTCGCAAAAGGCAATGTCATTACCGTCTTCCCCACATGATTATCGAGGTCAAGCTTCTGAGAGAAGCGGGCCATCAGGATCTAGGGTGAATGATGAAATGGAGTCAACTTGGAATAAAGTCCTTGAATCTCCAATGTTCAATAATAAGCCTCTTTTACCATATGAAGAATGGAATATTGATTTCTCGGAAGTAACTGTTGGAACTCGTGTAGGGATTGGTAAGTATTCTTTTATAGTTACTGAAACTGTACGATTTAAGATCTGCATAGTGTGATTCAATATCATTCTTATAGCATATGATGATATGAAAAAATGAAATCCAGCTTATGGAATTCTTAGAGAAAGAATCAGAATTAGAGGCTCAACATACATGGAACATACAAATTCTATCACGATTTTATTATTAAAATTGTATGATATTTTTTTATTTTTTTAACTAAATCCTACAATATGATACCATTGATGATTCAGAAATCATCACTTTCAATTCATGATTGAACTGCCCGGAAACAACCATGTTTCCCACAGTTTATTATGTAGTTGCTTCCCTTGCAATTTCTTTCTTTATGCTGCTTTATTTTTGACTTGGACTATTTCTGGATAATGCAACTTTGGTGCTTTGTTTGCTCTTGATTTCCTTTTTCTCCGGTGTACTTTCTTTTGAGAATTTCTAGGAAAAATTAGATGAATCTCATTTTGGCTGCAAGTTTTTCCCTTGTTTCTCTGCTGATTGGCAAGTATACAAGAGTAGTATCAAAGATGAAACAGATGAAATGTAAGAAGAGTAGGCAAAGAAACGAAGGTTTGGTTAAAAATGATAGATGAGACACCCAATTTTTACTGTACATGGTTTAAGATGGTGATACTGAGATTGAAGGTGATGTATTGTATAATTAGTTATTAAAATACGGAATGTTGTGTATGATAAGAGAAATTTTGGGGGGAAAAAATAATAGGTATATCAAAATTATTGAGGTGCAAATACTAGGATTAGGAAATATGCAATAAATCAAATGTGATTTGGTTAAAGGTGTGGGTGGCATTGACTGACAATAAGAGATGTCAGATTGCATGGACAGTGCCTATAGAATTCAATTGTGGATGACTTGGTGCATAGGGAGGGAATGAGGAAACTCAAGCGGAAGAGTCTAACATGCAGAGACAGACAGAGAGGAAGAATGACATCGGTAGAAGTGTTTAAGAAAAATACACCATACACTCATACATGCAGAAGTGATCAGGGTAATGAAAATCAGATATCACTGAGTTGAATAGAAAGGTTCTGATGGATAAATCCAAATATATATATTTTTAACAACATAGAAGGCTAATATTGCACGAGAATATCCTATTTCTTTCTTGATTGGTTTAGAGGTGTGTAACAACTCACATCCGGTACTAGGTTCAGGGACATTTCTTCTTCCGATGGATTTCCCCCACTATCCTTATCTTCTTGGCATCATGATTTTATTCACAGGTTTCAGAGTTCTAGGGTGCCCATCCTGGATTTTTTGTTTTTTTTTTTCCACTGAGGAAATTGAGTTGATAAGTAAACTTCTGATGTAATATCATTATATTCATTACTTTGTTCTTGCAACTTTCTACATCATTATAAATGACAATAAAAGGTTTTGGACCTAGTGTTGTTAGAAAGGAGACAATTTATTTAGTTGAAGTGTAAATCTGTCGACTTCAGAAAAGTAGACTTGTCTTTGTTGCAAATTCAGGGTTTTTGGTCAATGGCTGTTTGAAGGGACTGTTCTTGGCAGTTGATCTAGTAAAGGAGGCAAATGATCAATCAAATGAATTATTTTCAGGAAATGGTTACAATCGTCCAGATGCTTTTGCTATTTGCTTTTTAATTTCCTTTTTAACTGAAATAAAAGAACGGAGTGGCTGTATTTGGGATTTCATGAAATTCACTCGTAGTATACAGCAAAGCTCAGTAAAGAAATAGTTGCTTGACCATTATGTAGTTTTCTTTTCCAGGGTTTTTTGGGGAAGTTTTCCGTGGCATATGGAATGGCACAGATGTTGCAATCAAGGTTTTCCTGGAGCAAGATTTAACTGTTGAAAACATGGAAGACTTCTGCAATGAGATATCCATTCTCAGGTATCTTGTCTTTGATATGCTATTTGTCAGCATTTTTCCGGTGTATCCAACATTTTCTGACTCTTTTTCTCTTTCTTTGTTTTTCACTTGGTTTTCCTCAAGCCGGCTCCGACATCCTAATGGTATTCTCCAACATCCTAACTAGTTCCTCTTATAATTATGGCTTTCACTAATTGATCTTGCACATGTTTTCTAGATATGGCAATTGATGCTAGGCAATCTGAATTGTTGTCTTTTGGTTTTACAACCGGAATAATTGTTTGATGAATCTTTCTTGCTCAAAAGTATGAGAAATAATATTATGCATGCGTGGTTGTAAGAATATCTAATGGAGCATGCTTCCTTTGAGTTTAGCTGTTATTTATCTAGTGGTGAAACTTTATGCAGTTATCTTATTTCTTGGTGCATGCACAAAGCCTCCCCGCTTGTCAATGGTTACGGAATATATGGAGATGGGATCATTGTATTACTTGATACATTTGAGCGGTCACAAGAAAAAGCTTAGTTGGCGGAAAAGACTAAGGATGTTGCGTGACATATGCAAGTAAGTACTGTGGTGATACATACATGGCCCATCCTCTCCATTATCATTTATGCTAAATAGGCGTTACACACATCAATCGGTGCTTCGTCATCTTTCACTAAATCATATAAAATTTCACTGTCTATTCACGCCCACATGAGAAATCGATGTTATTTGTCCGTGTTCCGTGACCTTTTAAAAAATAATATTGAAAATAAAATTGAAACAAGGCATTGATAAAATAATTCATTGTTCAATTAAACGTGGAATATTATGACGGAACCTCGAGTGAATAAGGGAAATATGCCTTCGCTCCTGATGAAGGATTACTGGGATTTACTGCCCATTATGCCTTTCCTTTATTTATGACGAAGTTATATAACACGCCAGATGACCTAGCATTTCAGTGAAGCGATATTTGTTGTAGTGAAATTGTGTTCTGTTAAAACTACTGTCAACGAATTTCATGTATGTCCTTCCTGTGAGGACTAGAGATGCATTACCACCTCATTGTTATTTGTTTGATGATGTTGGGAAGATTACATTTCATCTGTCAACATTGATGTGGACCCTGGCTGTGGGTAGGGGGTTGATGTGCATACACCGCATGAAGATTGTTCACCGTGATCTGAAAAGTGCAAATTGTCTAGTGAACAAGCACTGGACCGTGAAGATATGTGATTTTGGTCTTTCAAGAATAATGACAGATTCTCCCATGAGAGATTCTTCATCGGCTGGAACTCCAGAATGGATGGCTCCTGAACTCATCCGAAATGAACCGTTCACTGAAAAATGTGATATCTTTAGCCTTGGCGTGATAATGTGGGAGCTCTGCACCCTGAACAGACCATGGGAAGGCGTACCACCTGAGAGGGTATGTTCAACATATCACTTACTCATTTTACATGATGATTCTATTTCTCTATCGAAAACTTCATTATTTGAGTGCAAGTATTTATGCCAGACAATTTTTTTCTCTGCTGATCAGGTGGTTTATTCCGTTGCTAATGAGGGTTCCAGATTGGAGATTCCTGAAGGCCCTCTAGGCAGGCTGATTTCAGGTCCCTGCTAATTTCCTTCTATATATGTATATATCATTTGTTGATGGCAGCACTCAGACCCCATCTGTTTATTAAAACAATTGTCTTTTTTTTTTTTTTTTTTTTTTGGGTGTGTGCAGACTGTTGGGCAGAATCACCTGAGCGGCCAAGTTGTGAGGAGATTCTTTCTCGCTTGGTGGACATCGAGTACTCATTGTGCTGATGCAAATCTTATGCCTTTTGTACATAGAAAACTTTGGGTAGAGTTGTTACTGTGTTATCGGCTGAATGTTGTGGACTATCGTGAATTTTGTTCTTTTTTCCTCGGAACACGTGAAAATATGAATGGCAGCCCTTGTTATCTTATACCTGTGCTGCAAACTGGTCTCTTTTTGGGGCAATGAGTAAAAAGATGAATTCTGTCCATGTCTCTTGCATATTCTTTGTGCGATGAAAGAACAAATCTATTTAAGTCCCAGTATATGATGATTTATTCTAGACTCATAAGAGTGTCGCACTTGTTACAGATAAAAAAGGAACGTGGGTGAGGAAAAAGAAATAAGCCACAAAAATCGTGGCATGATGTTTGAAGCAAAATGATATACCCTGATTTAACAGTCTATTTTCTTCCCTCGTTTTTTATGCTTCCAATTCTCGTCATGGTCACAACACGAACTATCACAGTTCAATCACTAATTCGACGCCTATTCAATGCATCTTCAAAGCGGCTGCATGAACCCACCCTCATCTCTGTACTCATGTCGCTCTCTGGCGCAGGATAATAATCCTCCCTCAGCTGCACGTCCCTTAGATTTGGTATATTAAGGAAAAAATTCATGAAGTGCTCATGAGCCGTAACATGAATAAAGAGTTTCCTCAGAGTGTAACACTCTTGCAGCAACCCAGCAGCTGGAAGCGAGAGACTCCTCTGGTTCACATCTTCATCCTGTGGTGGCCAGTAATCAAGTTCATCCAGACTCAGAGTACCAATTCCATTCAGGAAGAACCTCTCCCACAAGCTCAAATCCATCTGCCCTGATGGCGCCGTCAGCGCATAACCTCTTGTATCACCACAATCCAACTGCATCTTGGATAACTTTGGGTAGCAAGCCAGAATACTCAAACCAAATTCGCTCTCAGACGGCTTTGGCTTACCCCTGCAATCTCCTTCTACCCTTATCCGAATCTCCTCCAAGTTGGGGCAATCCTCCAACCCTGCCATTGGCAATGGAGTCAGCAGATCACCAACCCCAATCCAAAGCGAAAGATACTTCAGCCTGTCCCAGCTGCTGCCCCAGTCACCATTCCCATTGCTCTGCATGAAGGAATAATCAACCTCCCGCGACAACTCCGATGGAGAATAGCTGCATCTCTGCCTCTTCTTCTGGCTTGTCCCCTCCTCCCACTCCACACTCCCAAAGCAACTCCCATTAAGGTCCTCAGCAAAACACTGCTCATCCAAACTACTGAGGTCAAAATTGAGCAAATTCCCAAGGCCATCACTTTCCTTCAACCCATTCCACACACAATCCACATGAAGCCTCTCAATCCGGTCTCTTATGGGCTCCAACGCCCTCAGCGTTGCGCCGGCATCAAGATTCAGGCAGCAAGAGACTTTAACGTCAACCAGAGTTTTTCTTAGCAAACAAGTCAGCGTCCTCAACCCCTTCTCCGTGATAAGCTTGCAACCCTGCACATGAAAGTTCACAAGCTTCGAACACCCTCTAGCAATCTCAATCAACCCCATATCATTCAAATCACCACAATTGCCAACACTGAGAGACTGCAAGCCGTGACACAATGCAACCCCATCAAGCTGCGACCCAATAGCCAAGCAAATCCCATGGAACTGCCTCAGCCCCAAAACCCTCAACTTGGGGCACTTCGACTTCAACACTTCCAAAGCAAAACAACTCTCTCTGACATTTTTACACACATCTAGCACCAACTCTTCAAGCAACGGCAATCCCGAGAAAAACTCCACCATAGTTGCGCGGCTGATCCTAGCGTCCTCATCACTGAACCCCGAATCATGAGGATCACCCCTCCGATTCGACAACGACGCCGTATCGCCGAGGTGAAGAAGCGTCAATTTAGGGCAATTCAAAGATATTGCAATTAGGGTTTCGTCACCGACGTAACCAAGGTACCTCGGATCGAAGCTACAAGCTAGGAGAAGGTGCTCCAGATTAGGGCATGAAGCTGTGATTTGTTGGATTTCGTGCGATTTGAAGCCCTCCGTAAACGACGTCGTGAGGAGGTTGAGCCGCCGCAGCGACGCGGCGGTGATGGGGTTTACGGCGAGGACCGGAGGGAGGTCCTCCGGCCAGTGGTAGAAGGAGGAGAGGTCGAGGGAGGTGAGGGAGCGGCAATGGTGGAAGAGGTCGGCGAAGTCGGATCCCGGCGTCGACGCCGGCGGGCGCTGGTGCCACCGGACGAGCTTGACGTGGCGGAGGTCTGGCCAGGGGAGGTGGAGGAGCAAGTGGTGGAGGGTGACGAAGGAGCGCGCGTAGACCGCGAGTGAGGTCACGCCCGGGAACGCGTCGCGGAGGCGGAGGGCGAGTAGGCGCTGGTGGGAGTGGGGATGCGTGGTGGTTGCGGCGAAGAGCGCGTGGCCCCACGGCGAGAGGAGGGAGAGGTCGAGGTCGGTGACGTGGCGGAAGGATGTTGGTAGGAGGTGGAGGTCACGCGCGTTGCCGCGGAGAGTGAGGGACGTGCGCGTGCGACGCTCCAAGCTGCGGAAGCTCCGGCACACCAGCGACAGCGCGTTGCGCGTGCGCGTGTCCGTCACGGCAGTGAAGACGTTCGTTAGGATCTCCTCCGGCAAGTGGCTCATCATGGTTTCGCCTTCTCCGGCCATCGACACTGCTTTTTTTTTTTTATTTGGGTTTTGTGAAAATTGGGGGAAAAGATTGGATTTTTAAGCTCTACGGGTAATATGGAGTCGTGGGTTTTGTGAAAAATTTGGAAAAGATTGAATTTTTAAGCTCTGTTGGTAATGGGTATCATTGCAAGTTTGTGAGTGGTTTTTCTGGCACTTTCCCAGGCTCCAAATCCACAGAGAGAGAGAGAGAGAGAGGGAGACAAGAGGGCTTGAGAGGGGTGAGGGGGTAAAGTGGGGTGAGTGTATACTCTATGGTACACTAGTAATACGGGGGTTGCTATTAATGGGTACTGGTGAGGTTTGCTTAATGGCTTTTGTCGGGGCATGGAGACCCACGTGATCACGATGTGTGTGTGAGTCTCTACTTCTAGAGAGAGGTTGAGAGTTGAATCACAGAGAGATGGGGGAAGGTGAAGGTTGAGAGTCTCTACAGCAGGGTTGGTTCTCTTCTCTGCTACTTGGAAGCCACCCATCAACTTTGCTCTCTCCCATCTTCCCCTCTTCACAATCAATTTCATTGCCTAAGGATGATGAATAATTTCTCTTTCCATGGAGGCCAATATTAGACAGCAGTTTGGGAATAATGACCCCATATTGTGTCTCGTGTGAGATCTTTACTTTCATCAACAGACTATTATTGCATCGATGTGCCCCGTAACTTTGAGCACATTGAAATGTGAAAACAATAGATCTTAACTTGGCTTTTAAATTAAAATTAGGATTGGCATTAACCGATTGTCAAATACTCTATTTATTTCAATTTATATGTTAATTTAAATAATTTAGTGTATTTTTAAATTAATATATCTGAATTTAAATATATCATCTAAATTAATAGATAAATTAAAATAAAAAGAATATTTTTTTAACCACTATGTTAAGCATTATAAAATTTTTCAATGAAACTTCGGTTCTTCTCTGTTTCGGTCTTGGTATGAGTTTGTCAAAAATGATGATTGGGGTTATTTTGTTTTTCGTGTAATAATACGACTTTGCTGGCAGAAATGAACCAAATGTCAAAGTGGGCGGTTGTAAAATCCCTGTATTGTACATTTCCATGAAACACAAGCGTTTTCTGTGTTCTCGGGACAAAATGTCAAAATGTAAATAGCCCACCTTTCAACGTATGCGGCTTGCAAACAACACCATCTGAGCAATTAGCCCTTCTAAATTTTTGATACACAACAAATAATTCATTGTATTCAAAATTGAACAAAATTTGAAACTTTGATTAAAATTTAAAAGTATAATTGCTCGTAATCACAAAATTAACTTAGAATGAGTTGATTTTCATTAAATTTTCAATTCAGTTGACACCTTTTTAAACTCCTTTTAATGGACGGAGTGCGCCGTTTTACCTTATGTTAAAACCTTCCAACATTTTACCCTACCCCCCAAAAAAAAAGAAATTCCAAATATTATTTGTAAAATGTAAAACCATCGAAATCTATCTGTAATAAGTCAAAGTTAAAATTAGTTGATTAATTTGCATATCCTATACTATTTAGAATTCTTTTTAATATCATTATATTTTAAAAATTTGTAATTTAATATATGATTTTATAAATTTCTAATTAAGTCGTTATGATTAAAATACCCCTAAAGGTTTATAATATGGCATGCTTAGGTTTTCATCTTTGAAATGCATATTAAGATAAAAGTGCTGGTTCAATATTATTTTAAGAGGTGCGGAATAAGATTGGGTGGACATGTACCCGCCTCATTACAGAACTCACACTGGTTCCGCCTTGGAAAGAGGCAAGAAAGGAGTATTAATATTTACAAACCTTGATACTCACTTCACAAAATTTCAACTAGCTGTTAACATCCAGCCTTCCTTTATTTTCCTTCTATTTTATTCAATTCACGGCTGACTTGATTTTGAGTCATAAATTGAGTGAGCTTCTTAAAATTGATTTTTTTTTTATGCTATCTTTTTAACAGATCATTTTACAAACAGAAATGAGTTATGGTGAATACGAATTCATAATCACAGCTTGCCGTGTTTTTCGTCAAACGCCCAACTTTTATTTTTGTTTTTTAAATATCTTTGTTTAACTGATGTGCAATTATGTGATGACACGTTTATATTCGTAAGTTTAGTGCAAAACTCATTCGAGCCATTTAGCACTCCTGTTTTAAGAAATAAAATTCAGTTTATGTTTAAATATAATATTAAAAGATCTTCTGTATTGCTAAAAAAATTTCACTCAAAACAACACATCCAACTTGTTAAATATTTGCATGTAGGTAGGTCGCCTTAAGTAGTTTGGCGTGAACAAGTCGTGTCAGTTCTTATCGTTCTCCTGTTTAATCCAATAAAAAAGATTTAAAAAAAAAAGGCCAAGAAAAGTATCCAAAAGAAATAAGAAGGAAGCTGGAAATATAAAAGGAGGATTCTTGTTAAGATCGGCTTAGAATTGATTTTTCCGCTCACTTACATTTTGTATTTGTTCTCTTTTATTTCTATGAACTGCAATGTGGGACTAGGAGTGCTCCAACAGCATTTCTTTTCTCCATCACCCTTTTCACAAATAGTGGGTAATTCAGATGAAGAAGAGATAAGGATAGAGACTAAAGCTCCAACGTCGGCACATGCTTTGTTTCATCGTAGTCATGACTGGATAGCAATATGCATCATCCACTTTGACTCTAACCAAAAGTTACCTAGAAAATCAAGGTCAAGTTCATTGTTTTGGGCTCATTGTCTACAGAGAACGAGAGAAAGAAAAATTTCAGAGATTCTATGTGTTTGGTATGGGTTAAAAATGGGATAAAATTTTTATAGATGAGTTTTATGTATAATTTTATACATAAAATTCATCTATAAAATTTTTAGCCACATTTTAACTCTCATGCCAAACAAACCCTTAGGGTGAATGTTAGATTGATACACTCATTGAGTTATAATCTCATTTCATGAAGATACCCTCCGTTGCTCCAAATTTTCAAATCAGAAATGATCTTTTACATTATATTCTATACTTTTTTTTAAAACTAGAGATAACTTGAGTGGACTAGAATAATTTGAGAGGATTTATATTTTAAAATTCATAAAAATTTAGGTTGAAAGGAAAGTTCACCTCAATTTACGGTCAAGACATGTTTTCATACTCAATAAACGCTTACACGTATTTATAGATAGTCCACCAATAAAAAAATTTAGAAATCAAACTCAAATTATAGTAATATATGAATAGAAGGCTGACTATACGAACCTTTCCTTATTAGCAAGACTATTTATATTTATTACATTAATTTTAACTTAATTTAATTGACACACTATTTTTTTTTTTCAATAAAGCCTAGATTCTCCCTATGTGCCTGGCAGAGAGAGGATAAAGGATAAGAGAAGAAAAATTGAAATGAAAAAATGGCTGAAAATTTTGAATTCTGATTCTTTATTTTATGTCTCTTATCAATTGAACTAATAACACGAAATTTGAAAGACCAATTTAGTCTAACGATGGTAATTCCATCCTTTTGAGACAATACCTGAGTAGACCAGCCGTTCAACAAATCGTGCTTTTTTCATGAGAAAATTAAAATTTATGAAATTAATTAATGAGTGTAATTTTTTGGGATAGATCATATTGTACTTGTCAAGTACTTGTTAAAGATCAATAATTACACAAACTGCGGTCCTAATTACAAGTATAATATGAGATGCCAGAAAGTTACATGATCCTTAACCTCCATGATTAATTAATCATTATTTTTATCCTTCGCAAACATAGCTTTGGAATTTATTCGTTTCAATTCTTTTAGAGCTTGAAGATTGGAATAAATGTCATATAGAGTAAACTCCTGGATTCTTAATCCCTTTCTTTATTTTATCCAGTAACTAGAATTTGTTTTTGTTCTTATTTAGTTCATTGGTGGAATCTCTCATTGCTTTATGGAGATGAGATGATGGGCATGCTAAGTGCTTTTATGGTCGAAGGTAGAAAGATTTGTGGGCCTGACAAATCCTGCTGTCTTGTTGAGGATCCGTTGTGTTGGCAAGCTAGCCATGCCTTTTCAACTGGCATGCACAGTAAAAGTGAAAGATGTCTTCTTCAATGCTCAAGAACAAGATAGAGAAAAAGAAGTTCTCATAAGTTTGAGATTTTTTTCTTTTTTTTGGAAAGAAAAAGGAAAATCTCATGGTGAAGTTCCAAAGCCCATAAAGCTCATAATTAGCTTATCATCCATAGCAATTATGTAAAGTATTTATGAACAGTAATGTAGGAGATATATTGTCTTAATAAAGCTTTCAAATTGACCAAATCATAAAGGACACGGTGGGATAATTAAATTGGAAATAGATTTTTTTCATGTGGAAATTTTTCATAACTTGTTTATATGTAGACGTTTTTTATTTTTGGTGATTTGTGCTTGCTTTTATTATTGATAAAAAATGTGGGATTTAATTTGAATTTCATAACAGAATTTAATCAATAGTTAAAATTTATATATAATTAGATCATGTAAAAATTTATATCTTATTGATTAATGATAAAAATATATACATAATTAAATTATGTAAAATTTGTATATAAAAAGATCTATTCTCATCAAATTTTGTGATTGATATGTATATATCAAGAATGATGTTATTTAAACATAAAAATAGACATAGAAATAAATATTTATAGAAGGAGATATAAAGTTTTGACTCTATCTATTATCATAATTTTTGTGTATGTTTTTTTTTTTATATATAGGTATCTACTCTTATATTCATTTTTTTATATCTAAAAATTATTACTAATATCACTGAAAAAGAACGCGGTATATGGATGTAGCGTAGCCTAATTGACAAGAACATGTGCATGGGTGTGGAAGGAGGATTGGAACTTGACTATAACTTGAATGTGGACCACGTCATTTCCAAGGTGAGAACTGAGAAGTCAGGAATTGCGTTGAAACTTTTTCCATTTAAGGGTCGCGGTTCAGAGAAATTATTGGATGCTTGTAAAATATCAAGTGATTGATGCTCTATTAAATAATTGAGTGATTGTTTAAATAAAAATATAAATTAGTGGTAAATTCCACTATCAATTAAATTAGAAATGTAGCTTATTATTTGGTAGAATATATTTTTATTTAATACTCTATAAATATCTAATATTTCTCCCTAGCTTGATGGATAATCTATAAAAGCACATCTTAACAATAAACATGTATTTTTATATTTACATTCATAATATTTAAAATTGCAAAACTTCTCTAAAATATTGTTTCTTCTAAAATTTTATGATTTTAATACCTCAACCACACACCCGTTCTATTTTGTACAGTGTACGTTCCCGTGGTACCTCCCTTCAAAGTTGCACCATGATCGTTCTCCGCCGTAGTTTTTGATTGGAAACCGTTTTTTATTTTATTTTATTTCATCAATCGCAAATTGGAATTTTGTGCTAAGTTGCTAGTGGTCGCTTACTTGCCTCTTCGTAAAGGCAAGCACTTAGTGGGCCATGGCCAAAGCCTCGTGGCTCAAGCATTTCAATATATTATCACCTTTTTCTTCTTACACTTTGACGACAGCGCTTTTGGTCCTTATCTTATAGTCGGAAATGGGACCCTATCACCATCAGGGTGATCGATTCATTGGGCCACCCTATATTTGGGAATTGGGACTAACGTTAGTCCCCTTAGTCTAAGCTGTTGGATGCAGTACTTTTAAAATTGCACGGCGCTACTTTCACTCGTGTTTTTAAGTAATGAGATTTTTTTTTTTTTTCAGTGTCTCAAGTGTTAATATTTTGCAGATCAGTTCTTATCCCCGAAGATCGAAGCTGGGTTATGCTAGGAACATCGCCGCCGTATTTGGAATGTTCGTGGGCACGAAGAAACCTAAGTAGAGGCAGTCTTCAGAGATGAAGCAGTGATGAGGAGTGGTGAGATCGGCAACCTTAGTCCCAAAATCGGGCGATTCTTAGGTACTATGGTATGTGTACTATTATTCTGTTGTCGATGTTATATCTCATGAGGTCGTCCCACGCCCCAAAAGAAAAAAACAAAACACCGCAGCTGGTCCCCCCTCAGCCCTCTTGTAGATGGGCGGTGTTTATCGTCGTGCTTTGGCGGCTGATAAGAGGTTGATGTGATAGTCAAGATTTGGAGATAGATTCCCAGTTTAGGATACGCTTTATGTTTAAAAGAAAGTTTGAAAAATTTGTCTTGAGATGTCCGTCGTTGAATCGACGTGGTTCAAAAATTTGTTGTTGATCTTCATAGCCAAAACTAGAATCATTAATACAATCGGAATACAAGACTATATTGCTCTGCAACATCAGGCCAATGGTATTGCACGTTCATCTTAGTTTGTGCTGTGTGCCGATTTTTGTCTTGATATTTGACATCTTTATTTGTTTGTGAATGTGCCAAAGATGGCATTTGATAAGACTTCTTGCCCTTTTTGCTTAAATTCTTTGCTCATTTGATAGATATTTCTTATTGGAAAATATATCAAGTGGCATGAGACTCATACTTTTATCTTTCTTGGTAGACAGTTCTATTATTCAAGAAACAGGAGAACTTAAGAAAGGAGGGAGGACCGGAGGGGTGGATTTTGGTGCAGTCTATATGTTTCTTACAATTTGTGGGATTGACCTTGCTAAAGTGGCTGCATAATTCACTGCCTGCATTCTTTACTGCAACCAATTGAGTGCTGGGTTCATTGTTGGTCTAATTATGTGACTAGCTTACTTGGAATGTTCTTTTTTGTTTAAACACAGGTGTACTCATTTAATGAGGAGACTAACACATATGATGAAGTTCATGAGGCTGCTTCCAATGCGAGTTGAGGGACTTGTTGACGAATAGACTATTGGAAAGCATAGCCACTATCACTTCGCATCAGTGGCATATGTACAGACAGAAGCACTGTTGACCCTTGCACATTCTTTAGTGTGGGATTTTCTTCTTACTTAGTCGCTGATCTTAGTGGTAGTAGTGTTTTTGTCTATAGTTGCTGTTATCTAGGAACTTGAACTTCTCGAGTAAAAGTCACCTAGAATTACCACTTGGGTGTTAGGAGCAATTAGATATTTACTCGTTCCACATGTGAACCGTATGCAGTTTTGCCTTCCAAGTGCACATTGATTGCTATGCAATTAGATTTTTCTGGGGGGCTTTAAATCATGAAAAGTACTAGCATTCTTTATTCATGAAAAGTATAAAGATTTTTACACTACAAGATGAAAAGTATATATATATATATATATATATTAGTATCACAGAACAAATTACCCATGCCATGGTTATGCTTCAAAAGATAATTATAGTAATAACTAAAACCTGAAGGAGTGCAAATTTGAGAAGTCAAAGGGGAAAGGTTTTATCAGAAGTTGGCTCAAGCTAATGAATTGGACAATAATATGAAGCAAATAAGCCAATATAAATACCTTGTAATAGTTGCAGTCTGCCAATCATGCCTCTAATCAAAATAATTCATCCCCAAGGTCATCTGGTTTCAGATAATTAATATATATACATAAATCTCTTAATCAATGGACATAGACATCACACTTTTCAAACCCAATGACAACATTACTATTACTACTGATACTCAAGGCTAAATGCTAGAGCCTCTCAGTATATCAGCTCATCTGTTCCTCAGTTAAAGCATGTTCTTCAAAATCAAAGCTGAAGGGAGTCATGCACACAGGTTCATCACTTATGTCATGCAGAGATGTTAGGTAGGGGTGTGCCAATGCATCATCAACTGAAAAGAACAATATAAAGAAGGAAAATAAGCACTAGCACGTGACTTGAATTTCATCATTTTAATGTAAATGCCAGTAATTATGAGACTAATATGAAGCATAGCAATAGTTAAATGACAAATGACATAACACCACTCAAACTGAGCAGTACTAACCCCATTTTCTTGTCATTGATAAGAGTATGGGTTAGCACATCATATTTACATGTTACTATTGACATTTTTCATTACCATAATTGGAAGATCAAAAATCATTATGGACATGAAAGTGCAACGAGGAAGTAATGTTGTAGTTAGCAAGGATATAATGAGAGAACTTAATATCCATTAGACCAGGTCAAATGTTGAGGCAGAACTCGACATGACTCCAAGATGTCAGGACAAAACATCAACAGGGTTGTCAAAGAATGGTGTTCTCAAATGGATTGTCATCCAGATCTTCTGGACAGGGAAGCATGGTTAATAACTTGATTTCAAGTGAAAAAAGAAATAATACCTTCATGTGAAGTGTGACGGAGAAAACAAAGTTTTGGTTTAGTAAAACAACAATGGATATTGATTCATTGACTAAGTGACTATGCTTTATGTTATCCACTTTCCAAACTCTTATTGTACCTACCAAAACTGCTAGTAAATCTTGTGATAACTATCATAATCTGAACTTGTAAGTTGTGAGCATGCTAAGACAACAGCACGAAGCCTAACTAACTCACTAAACAGAACACACCATGTTAATCAATAGTCAAAGCCAATCATTAGGTTTGCAATGTGGAGTATTGATAACATATGTCCAACAGAGGAATTGATGCAGAAACATTTTCTGAAGGATACACAGATCAATATAAATTTACCATACCAAAAGTAAAACTAAAAGCATTTATGGTGCAACATGTAGATGTAAATAATCAATCCATGATTGTTGAATTCAATATGTTACTTTTAACAAGTACTGATGATGGCAAAAAGCATAAAATTTAAGAAGTATGCATCACGATATTGTATCTTTAGTAATGGGTTAGCTCAAAATCTACAAGTTTAATCATTTCAACCATAAAAACAATTATAAATCAATAAATCTTGAACTTCTTCAAGCACTGGAGACTTCTGAATGAGTTACCTCCATAAGTAGACGCAATGATGCGCACAATCTCTACCAAGAAATAATGGCCTTCGATCCATCATTTCCATGAAATACAGCCAACACACCATACATCAATTCACCATGAACCATTTTCTCTTGCATGAGAAAAACAAACTTTTTTGACCTGCAGCAAAACAAATTAATAAGGGGTACTTGCCTGAAAATTACAAAAATTAACTGTAAAAACAAATAAATAAAATAAAAAACTTTCAAACCATCACTACTTTGTAACACTCACCACAAATCCGCCAATTGGAGAACCTGTCCGGTCACCTGTAGCGGTGATGTACTCTCCGGGACAGTCAGCTCGACCCTTTGCAGATAGAGAACTCTCTGGGGACAACCTCAACAAAAACTCCCGCAAGTGAAAAAGATACTTTAATTGAAAAAAAAAAAAAAAACTTAAACTCCCACATTTTTTTTTTGAATTGCAACCCAAAAAAAAAAAACCTTGAATATTGAACAAATATTCTATGTTAAATTATATCACTTTATGAGTTAATCATACTTTTTAAATAGGAAACACACTAAATATAGAAATTTTTAAAAAAATACAATTTATGTATTGAATTAATTAATGATATATAATTTCGCTTCATTCCTAAATATCGATGATCAAAATTTTTCAGCAAAGAATTAATACAAAAAATTATGGCTAAAAGAATATACTATATTTTCTTTCAAATTAAAAAGAAATTTTTTTAAATGTTTGATTTATGATATTATGTTTCAATCAAAAAATTTTACTAGGACTTTGATTTTTTTTTTCTCTCTCTCTCCCAACACTTGATTATAAACTTCACTTGTCAAAAAAATAGGAGTTTATTGATATTATAAAACCAAAACAATTGGGGGAAAGGGGGCGTGTGCTCTCACCGAAAAAGGTTAGAAATCAGGCCATATAAAAAAGGAGGGGAAAAAAAAAACGAAAAAAGCAACGCACTTAAAAGAAAAGTGGTTTGCAACTTATCCAAATAAGAGAGAAACACAAACGCCACGCCGTATTAGATGCATCTGTGCAATTATTAGATCAACCAGAGAGTGACCAACAAACAAAAATCAACCCCAATGCATAATTCCGGTCATGAGTGGTCACCTAATATTCATATATGCTGAATCCAACAAAGGAATGATAACCACTATTTTTTTTTCAAAAAATACTTTTTTGTATTTTCTTTTTGCCATAATGTCCTAACAGACACTGTTACAAAATTAATTAATAACTGCCTACAAGCCAGGATGCCCTCCCTCTGCTGCATGCTTACATAGTATTAATCACTGCTGAATCCTAGCGTTATAAAAGAAAATAACAATTTAAAATGAATAAAAAAAGATATAATAATTTCTCTTTAATTTAATTTAAAGTACACCATAATTTTACATTCAATTATTCAATTTAGAGCTTATTCATTATAGAAAGCCCACAAACAACAACCACATTCACCACTTTCGAGTAATCCTACAATAACATGGTGTCAAGTTGTTAGCAATAATAACAAGAGTGTTTCCTTTTCTTCCAAAAATGCATATTTGAAAGGATCTGGCAAAGGTTTTAATTCAAACTCAGGAGCTTTGACAATGGATGAAATAAGCTTTTCTTTAGGTGTAGGAAGTTCTAGGTAAAGCATTAGAAATGACCTTATTCGAGTTCTTAGAAATCATAAGACAACCATTTATCCTTAGAAACCTTAGTCATTAGATGGAAGTTTCAGTGAATGATGATTTCTTCAAGCTTGTAGCTATGAAAATTATTATCTTTGTTGCTCTTTAGAGACATGATTGATGACCAGAAGAAGAAGAAGAAATATGTGCTAGAGATTAGACTTTGAACAATCTCGCTTTCGAACTTTGGTTTTCACATGTTTATCATTCTTTCTTTAACTCTATTCATGTTTTCTTTCGGTATGATATGCTTTTCTTTACTATGTTAAGCTAAGTTATTGTTATGGTTATAGTTGAACTTTGAACCCCAAATTATCATGTAATTAATTTAATTTCAAGACCCTAAATCCTCTTAAGAGTATATTATATTCTCCTATGATTTCATAATTGAATAATGATATTCAGTACGAATTGAAATTCATGAATGCTCTATAGAGAGTAACTTATCTCACACATTTTCTCTCACCTCTGATTTATTCTCATCAATCTTTTCTTTACTCCCACTCATCGTTTGCCATGTGTCTTTGTACTGCTTTAATAGAAATTTTCATTGTGCTATTTAGCTGATGATTATGGTTATATTATAACTTGTTTGGACTGGTCACCCTTACATTTCATGATATGACTAATTGCTAGATTTAGGATTATAATATTCATTGATCTTAGTAACTTGTGTGCAAACTTAATTGTCAAGTTTTGATTGCATACAAAGAAGAATATAACATAAGTCACTTAGTCCTATATTAGAGACTGAAGCTTAGATTAATCTATCCATCTGGTTTTCAATTGTTAATTGAACTTAGTGAATATTCTCTAGGTCAATTAGTAATTAGAATAGATAAATGGATGGTTCTTAATTTATTTAGAAGAAGGTAGGTAATAGAGTATTTCATTGTCTAAAATTGGTGATCTTAAAAGGAAAATTAGGGGCTGAAATTGAGAATTAATTGTATAAGATAATTAGGTGGAGCAAAGGGATCTATGACCAGTTTTTAATTGATTTGAAACAAAACAACTCCATTTTCTTTAATTTATTTTCAAGTTTCGTGCATATAAATTAGTATATATTATGTTTATTTCTTAAATCAACCAATCCTCCTTTTTGTGTTATTTAGTCTTTTTAGAGTTAGTTAAGAGCAGAATTTAAATCAAATTAATTCAGTTTCTCGTGGATTTCTCACAACTAAATTTATTTTTTTTGTAAACCAAACGATATCTTAATTTAATAGTTTAGCGACATATCAAATTTTTGCAAAGGTTTAACGATGAGCAACTTGAATGAATGTTTGCACCATTGCCACTGCTGGATCCTGCTGTTATGACAAAGCCCACAAATGCAGTTCAGTAAGTGGGCTTGTCCCTGATCAAAGCAAACAAACTTAACCATTGCCCTTCCCAACCCATTTTAGGCCCAAAAGAACAAGCTTCCCTTCTGATCCAACAATTCAAAACCAGTCTCGGCCCACTAGCTTCCCCACACAAACCCCAACCAACCACCAAAAAAATAAAACCAACAACGACAGTGTTTCCCGCACGTTATTCGCCTAACGTTGTACTCTTCATACATAGCCAAAGGTTTCGTCGGACGAACCGAACTCACCGTAATTTCTCTCCCAACCCACGGCCACTCTTTTCAAACCGCACCGTGCCACCGTTCACCATGGACTCCCCCGCCGGAGCTCCGCCTCCCGCCGCCGCCTCACCGCCTCCTCCTCCGCCGTCCCGGCGGTCGCCGTTCCCCGGCCGGGAGGACTGCTGGTCGGATGAGGCCACGTTCACCCTTATCGACGCCTGGGGCTTCCGCTACCTCGCCCTCAGCCGCGGCAACCTCCGCCAGACCCACTGGAACGACGTCGCTGCCGCCGTCAACGCCGCCCACGCCCACGACCGCCGCCACCGCCGCACCGACGTCCAGTGCAAGAACCGAATCGACACCCTAAAAAAAAAGTACAAGCTCGAAAAGGCTAGGTTTTCCGGCACCGACGGCGGTTACGGCGGCGCGTGGCCGTTCTTTCACCGCCTCGATTCCCTCATCGGAGACGCTTTTCCGGCAAAAAAACAGTCGCCGCCGCCGGACACGTCCGACCGCCGGATATCCCCTCCGGCGGTGAAGCCCCCGCCGTGGACGGTAACTCCGGTGGGTCCCCGATCTGGCACCAAGAAGCGGCCGGCGCCGGCGAGTTTGGAGGATTGTTACTTTCGCCGGAATTTATCGGTCTTCGCCGCCGCGGCAGCTGCGGCGGCGGAGAGCGAGGACTCGGAGAGGAGCAGTGGGAGTGAGAGGAGGAAAAGGGGAATGGAGAGTGATGAAGATTGGGAAATTGGGTATAGGGAATTGGCACATGCCATTGAGAAGGTTGGAGAGATATATGAGAGGGTTGAGGCAGCAAAGAGGAGGCAAATGGTGGAGCTGGAGAAGCAAAGGATGCAGTTTGCTAAGGATTTGGAGTATCAGAGGATGCAACTCGTGATGGAGACGCAGGTTCACCTGCACAAGATCAAGCGCTCTAAGCGCTCTTCTGATACAGGTGAGTTACACTAACTATTTGTTGTTGCATGGTTTTGGTTGTTGTTGTTGTTGTGTTTGTGAATCTGTTTTGTTATCTTGTCTTGTTGTGTTACTTTTGGGTTGGTGGTGTTGATCCCATTGCAAGTCTGCCTTGATAATTGTTCTGTTTGAACTGTAATGTTGGTGGTGTATAATAGTACTGTTGTTGTTGTTGGCTGCTAATCCTGAATCCTCATTTGGAGCTTTGAATCACAATTACGCATAAGTTTTGGTTGTATGGTTGTTTGTTTGGTTGGGATAGTCTTTTGGTTTGTTTTGTTCTTTGGTACATGATTCTTTTGGTTTTTATTGGTGGTAGTGTGTTGTGTCGGAGTCATTGAGTTCTAACTACTAATTCAACATAGAAAATAATTTTTCTTCATTATTTGTATATTGTTTATCCCATAATCCCATTATAAGACTGAAAGAGGGGACTTGATATGGTTGGTATTATTGGTATTGCTTATCACAGTATGAGTTAATTTTGGAACTATCCCTTGTGGCATTGAGTGTGACTTGATTGTACACATATTGAAACAATTATGTCATTAGGTTATGGATAAGATAAATTTACTCTAGGGTAATATTTTGTTCGGTTGTGTTTTTGTATACATCTCTCCCTTGGGAATTGGGATTGTGATGGAAAGAAATTCGCTTGATTTCTCTAATATTAAGCATCACAGTGCTGGATGTTGGTTCCCGATCATATACTTGTTCTGGAAAAACAAAATATATATGTTTATTGAGGTTGAAGTGGCGTCCACTTTTATGTGCCTCTCACTTGGATCTAATATAGCAAGATCTACATGTGCTGCGAAACTTCCTAGAAAAGTGTTTTCATATATAATTTCTTTTTCATTCTTTTAGAGAGCTTCCTAGTTTTATCTGCTTTTTTGGCATCTGATCTGAAATAAACTGTAGCAGTTTTGGCATGCCAAATTATAGCAAATGCAATGTCTACATGTTAATTTTTAATTATGTGGTAACTTCATTTCTAGATTTATACAAATGATTGAATTCCACATAAACCTGACCAATTAAGGTGCGCGTTCTTTCTTATATTTTTATTTAAATCCGTAAAACAAGACTTCTGATATCCGGTCTTGATCCTATTAGCCATATTATATAATATATGCTTTATAAAGCCGAGTATTGTGATATATAAGTTATGGAGTGTGGTAAGTGTAGTTGAGGGTATTTTCGGTTGCGTGCTTGCTATAGGTCATTCTTGCAATTTTACCCATAAACATATAAAATAGTATAAATGTATGTCGTCATTAAGTCTTGAACTACCTGTGAGCCACATTATTTTGGAAATGGCAAATTTTTGGTACGAAGTTTGTGTAAAAAATTGGCTGCCAGCTTCTTCTTCTTCTTCTTCTTTTTTTTCATTTGGGGGGGGGGGGGGGGATAGAACTGCAGCCGGCATATTAAATATGTCTAAGAATTAAGGCACCAAGACCAAGGAGAAAATAGAGTTGACGGTTTGTGATGTGAAGTAACATTGCTATAGGAAAATAGTTTTGTATTATGTATGCTGAGGTCAAACCATCCATACTCCCCTTTCCTTAAAAGTCTCTGCCACAGGCCCTGCTCTTGCCATATTTAGGTTGTGGGTTTGTTTGGGACCGCTGGGTATGTTTCCATAATAGAAGAAAATTAAGTGTTGGATACAATTTAGTACTTCATATTATTAGGCTTAATATAATACGGGAAATAATGAAGGTAAAGTAAAAGGTAATATAGTATAACTAAAATTAGTGGCTGGTGCCTCAGTTTTCTGTCTCTGTTTATGCATGCATCTGCATCTCCTCCTAAAGCCAGATTTGTGCGGCACTGTACATTGACGTCCTCGTTGTTCGTTATCAATAAAAATGATGGATAATTTAGTATTAGTAACAATAAATAATTGGAAATGTTATTTGCTGTCTTAGAAAATATTGAGGATTTCATACAATAATAATATAAGATTTATGTCAATTACATATTTAAATGTTTGTCAGTCTCAGCATGGCCTCAGTTTTCGATGACATTATCTTGAATAATTGTGTATTCTTGTCCTTGCCTTATTCACGGGACCAGAATCTCATGGTTGTGTTTCTTTCTCCCCTAGCAGACAGTTTCTCATAGCAAGCGGTGATGGAGACTAGGCTATTGGGAAAAATAGATAGATGTTACCTTTGGACATGGAAGCATATTTAGCCCTCTTTTTTAATGAAAAAAAAAATTGGATAGGTATTTTCATAGTGAGATTCAGATATGGTTGTATTTGTTTATAGTTATAATGCTATACTTTCTTTTGTGAAGCGAATTTACTTTTTGGTCAAATGTCGCCTTCTCAAGGAGCATAAGAAGATAATGAATGTTAAATGAGGAGATACATTGTGGATGGTTTATTCAATTGGAACTTTCATCTTATTAAATTCACGATTTTCAACCGTAATAAAACGATCTTTCATTAATTAAAAATCAAAGGTAATAGTTTAATTATATCAAAGGAATTAGTACAACGAAATTTGATAAAATATGAACTAAGCTCAAGATTATAAATCAACTAACACTGTACAAACACTTCATATAGTAAATATTCGATTACTAGTAACGGTTGTTGATCTATCACTTAAATACAAGTACAATCTTCTGATTCAGCAAAAACTAGAAAACATGAATTAGTCTCACACTTTCTGTCACGATACGGACATTGTTGTCATAAGAGAAACTTGCTAGACAGATTAAACAAATTAATCATCATACAATGGAAAGGTAGAATGAAAGGAACAACAAAAAAAAAAAAAAGAAAAGAGAGAGAGATTACATTCAAGAAAGGAATTGCCGGGAATCGTCATGAAAAAACGATGAACCACCTCCATAGGGTCGGCCTCCCCTTCCCAAAAAAGGGGTGGACGGTCGAGGGCGGAGCTTGCGAAGCAAGTGAAGAGGCAAGGCGTGAGGAAAGGACAGAGCAACGGGGGGAAGGGTTAGCGCGGGCTTAATGGTAATAATTGATTTTGTATATATGCACTCGTCTTTTTGCGCTAAAGGTATGAGGTGGAAGCCCACAACTGCAACAAAGCCTGGAACAGAATTCATAACAAGGTCCGCAAGGTGATCATGAAATAAGTTTTAAATAATTGAGAAATTGGAGAAAATAATAATAATAATAAATAATTGAGAACTTGGTGACAAAAAAGTTGATAAATTGAAATGCTTTTCAATCAAATACTCCTTGCCATATGTAGAATTCTTTTTATGTATATTATTTGCCGCCACGTTGTCTAGGAAGTTTTAATAACATTAGTTTTATTTTTTGTGTTGAAATAAAATAAACTTAGACTTCTTCATTGACGCTATAGAATGGCGATAGCTTATCCTTAATTTATTTATCTATTGAATCTAGATGGCGACAATATTATCAAGAAAATAAAGAAGACATAAAAATAATAAATTAAAATTGAATTGAAAATTATAATTTCATTTCCTAATTAATTATATAATTTAAGGAAAAATTAAAATTATAAAAAAATGTTAACTTTAATAAAATTTATTTTTTTAACTTAAGTGATACTTGTGATTATTAAGAGTTAATTTTGATACACTATCATTGTAAAATTTATACTATTAACTAATTATATTTTATTATATGTGTAACTTTTAAAATAATTATTGTAAAATTTAAACACTTTTGATAATATATCAATTCATAATTTGATAACAGTCTATAAATTTTTTATACTAATAATATAGTAAAATTAATTTTATTATTTAATATATGATGTAAATTTCATGATTATTATAATAAAAATGAGAAATGATTTTTAGTACGACCAACAATGGTACTATTTTCTTTTAATGATGTGGGTGAGTTTTAATTCATTATCTCCTCCTAATTTTTTATTTTTAGTAATTTGCTATCAGTTCCTGCAAATTTTCTTAGTGCTAAATAGCACAACTCAGTAAAAATATAAGTAAAATATGTATTGAATCAAAATATATATATATATTGAATTACTAAAACTTATGTCAGAAGCAAGTTTTTGGAGGAACAAATAAGAATTTAATTTTAATATATTTTCAATTATATAATTATATAATTATATATTGTTATAACAATAAAAATGTTTTATCTTCATCATTTCAAAAGTTATATATAAAAGTATATAGGTGGATGATGATGTAAATTTCTTTTACATTGATAATATATTAAAATTAATCTTATATATGTCTAATCTAATATATATATATGTGTGTGTGTGTGTGTGTGTGTGTGTATGTATGTGTATGTGACTTTAAGTAATGATTAGAAGATTCAAACACTTTCGTTGATATAACAATATATAATTAAATAACTATGTAAAACTTTTTTTATTGAAAATATATTAAAATTAAATTCTTAAATTGCTCTTTATGCACAAAACATGAGATTAACGGGCTAAATTAATATTACTTTCCATCATTATAAATTAATGTTAACTTTGTATGATTAATGAATTATAAATGTATTAGTTTTTTTATATGAGTAAATTATTGTTGTCTATATTTTAAAAGCCAATTGACATTTTTTAAAGACTAACATAATAGTTTAATGGAGTTGATTAGTGTAGTAAATCAGCATATAATAGTTTAATGGAGTTGATTAGTGCAGTAAATCAGCATACTTTGGTGGCCTTAGGCCTTAAATGGTAGAGTGGATATGAAAATCAGCATTAACGATCCGAGAGATTCTCCCTTTTCTTTTCTTTTCTTTTTTTGTTTTTTTTGGGGGGTATTGGCAACAGTAATTAGACAACAAATCAAGCTTAAATAAGCTGTCCAAAATCCGGGAGATGCAGTCTGAACAGAGAGAAATAATTTTTTTTAAAAAGTTATCTAAAATACAAATTTCAATCGAAGTTGTTTTAAAAGTAAAATGATCCTAATTCAAATATAACATGATAGGTTTTAGTGAGTTCAAACTTCTTATTGTATTAGTCTTTATGCAAAGAAAGGTTCTTTTTCCACCACTCCTCCGTTCATCGTGGAGAAAGGTTCTATGTCTGATGATGCTGTTCCGGACTTGCTAGCTCCAACAATATATGGCCCATCTCTAGTTAAATGATTCCATATATAGGAATCATTTTTGTAGCTTTGTTCTTTAGTTTTCAGAAGGGTACCAGATAAAAAGTCTGTGTATGCGAAAGTTCGTTTGCATGAAATTTAATTTGTCAATCGAACTACACCTCGTGATTGATAAACTTAATTAAATACGTGTCACTTTTACGAAAAATATGTTTTATTGTTGTGATTATATATCTTGATTATTTCTTTTATCTTTTTCTGTATTATATATCGAATTTTCACTTGGAGACTACCACCCCAAGACAAGCCCTAACTTATATTACTTGCTTTCATGTAGGATATTGTACTACAATTTTTTCAGTACATCGAAGTATTTTACCACGATTTAATTAAAAATGTTTCTTTAATTTAAATTGTTATATTATGCAGAGTAGGGTATCAACCTTTTCTCTTTAATTACCTTCGGAAATCTATGGCACTAAAGCTGGTATATATCAACAGTCCTCCCTCTACATAATGCTTTTTTCTCATTTATGTTCATAAGGATATGTTTGAAAGTTTTATAAATGATGGAAGAAAATAGTCATTAATGGAACGGAAAAGAAAGATGAGAAATAAAGTGAATAGTTATGTACTACTTTATAGTTTGGGAGCTTATAATGAGTGGAATGGAAAGGTATATAAATCTTATTTTTCACTTTTATCCTTTTGCTTTGTGAGTGCATTTTTTATGTATCTAAAACTTTAAAAAGATTAAATAGTAAAAACATCATGCTTGGAGCTACTGACCCTCCTCCATCCCCCGATTTGGGGGTCATCAAATTCACTGTGCGCGATGGCTGGAGGGGTTCTTCCCTTCCCATGTTGGCCATTCCATTCTTTATAAAAAAACAAAATCCAAAAACACATGTTATGAAAGTGTCCCTGCCATTTCTTACCACTCCCTCCATTTCCATCCTCCCGAACATAGCCTGAACTATAAGTATCATGTTGTTTTCACTTCATATATATCTTACTTTCTAAGGGAAAGGGAAACCCCCAAGTCCTAACCACAAGTGTGTGATTTCTATCTATTTTAATCATTTAAATGTGTTTGTTAGAAGAGCATTTATGGTACAGAAAAAGTAGGAAGTGATGTATTATTGAAGAACATTTAACAGAAAACTAACCATGTGGTTTCATATATAGATTCGTGTGAGAAAATTTTATCATGCATGACCAGTTCTCTTGTTAGAGTTCTCAAGTCTAAAATATGGGCTTGTTTGCTCATAGTAATGATCGGTGAATATATCTTGTATAGGACACCATACCAACTTATACCACATTCACCATTGGATGAAGTGTGAATCGGTACGGTATCCTATTAAAGATATGTTCACTTAATATTACTCATTTGCTCATTATGTTTCGAATAATTGAGCATGGTAACAAGAAAATCGAAGAAACAAAACCCTATAAAGTTTATAGAACTCTCTTTCCATTAGTCTATTTCATCTAAGTGGAATGGACAGTAAAATGGAATGGAAGCTAGTTCCAGTTCCTTTGGTCAGTTAAGAATCCAACCAATTGATCATATACACTATGATTGTAAACAAATGCATCAGCTAATGCAATAAGCATTGACATATACTTAATCAATTGCATAATGCAACCATCAAATTAGTCCTTGACAACATTTTTTATGGACAGATTGGTCCCTAAAAAAAAAATAAATTGGTCCTGAGATTTTTGACAGTTACAAAAATTAAATACTTTAATTTCTACCTTACTTGCAATTGGTAAAAGAATGTGATGTGTAAATTGTATGCTGATTATGACATTTTGACATTTCTATTTGTTCTTAATTGAGACGCTTATTTTGCATATAATATCAATTTTAATATAAATGTTTAAGTAGTCTTAGTATAAACTGCATAAAGACAATGAGTATAGGGTCTCTTTTGGCATGGGTGTGGTTGCTTCATATTATCAGTGCCATATTGGTGTCTAAAGATCCATGTGAGATGGGTCATTTATGCAAATTTTGCTTCTTGGGAATGATTTTGTGGAAGGGAGCTTTTATGGAATTTAGTGTTTATTGTTAGGTAGGTGGGAAACATATATTGGTCAGGTTCACAAGAGGTAGCACAAGGATGGAGTATTCTAATGCTTGTTGGTGTGTACTCCAATGCTACTTGAAGGGTTGAGGATATGCTATCTTGATCCTGTTTTATGAAAGTGCTAAGTTATTGGTGTTTTGATGTTAAGTTAGCTAAGCTGATCTCTCAGACTTCTTTGTGTTTGTCTTTGATGGTGAAATGCTTTGAGTTGTTCTTGTTAGTTTTTGTTAGCTTATGCGAGGTGCTGCAAGTGGTGGCAGCTGTAATAGACTCCTCTCTTGATTAGTCTTTGGATTGTTAGTGTGAGTTGAAGCGTGGCTTTGTGCGGTTTGTTTAGCATTGTTGGCTAATTTCCGAGTGTGTTAAGAGTGGGAGTCTAGTAGTGTTTAGTGCTTTTGTTTTAGAAGAACAGTGTATCTTGAATCTTGTTATGTTCCTCTCTCTTGAGAGTTTGAGCATTATCTCCCTATTGAAAAAAAAAATGCATAAGGACAAGGGAACATGTACACTTTGCAATAACATCATTATTCCATTAGATATCAATTTATCAAGTATCACACCATTCAATAATCTCCTTTCTCATCACTACTTCAGTCATAGTACTAAAGAGGAGATAGAGTTTGGAAACTTTGAAATATTATGTTTAGAATTTAGTGAGTAAAATAGCCTCTTTTTTTTTTTTTTTTGGTTGCATGTTTGGAGGTTTTGATGCCATATAGAAGAGGGTTAAAATATCTTACTTAGCATATAATTTACACATCACATTCTTTACCAATTGTAAGTGAACTAGGAACAAAAGTATCAAATTTTTGCAACTATAAGGGGCCTCGTGACTAATTTATTTTTGTTAAATCCAATATGTCCAATGAAGATATTATTATTGTTAGAGTTTTTTTTTTTTTGGGTGCATATTAGGGATTAATTTTTCCAAATTTTTATGAAGGAAAAATAAAAGTAGGAAATCATGTCATGAAAACAATCTCTTTCTAGCTAGAGACATTGTGTATGGGCCTCAAAAAATTCGAAATATAAAGTAATAAAATTATGTTGGGATATCTTAGGAAGGTTTATTATTAACAAGAAATATCAAATATGTCTTGTACATACACGTCAAACAAAAACAAAATGAAGTATGTCGCGCAAATGAATGATTTTTCTCTCTTGCAAGCAAGCTGTTAATTAATTAGTCCCCCCCCCCCCCCAAGAACAGGTAAAAGAAGCATGAGTTAACACCATAGAGATTGGGTTGAACATGCAGTAGTTCAGATAAAAATTGAAAATCTATCGTCAATATCACGCTTAATATTTTCAAACAATCCTGTTTATAATGCATTTTTTAGCATACCGGATTACACCGAATGAATACGGGAATGAAATTAAAGGGCTTCCACTCTCAATTTCTATATATATATTTTTAAGGTCATCAAAAAAAGTCAAAGACTATGATTTATATACATCAATTGCAATCATTAGTGAAATGTGTCCACCTTTTCATTTATTGAACAAACGAGTAGTTTGATTTTTTTTAGTTTAATTTTGATATATTATTAATATAAAAACATTTTATGCTATTAACTAATTTAATTATATCTCATTGTATGTGTGTAGAGTAGCTATTATAAAAGTTAAATACTAATAATGATGTAATAATATATCAAAATTAAAATATTTTTATTAATTTGTTTATTTTTGTTTAACATACGTCAAAATTGTAGAATGAAATAAAATATCACTACAAACATTTCGAACACATAAAAAGTCACTTTATTGTGATTTCTTATATGGCTTTTTTTCTTTTTAATAACAATGGCTCGAAACAACCCAACAAGGGGGAGCCGTACAGCAAAAAGGTTCAATACATCAAGGTTCACAATACAATATAAAGTTAAATAAGGATTAATTTTATAAACACTTTAAATAGGTCAAACATGTGAGCTAAATAATAATAATCACTTCAACAACAACTAAATTTAAAAATATTTCACTAGTCTAATGTTAGAAAATAACAATCGATCATGTTAAATGTGGCTGTCCGAATAAAGAGTACAAATTTAAGAAAATGCCTCTTTTAAGACAAATTGATGGCAACTTTTTTTTTAAAAAAAAAATCTATGCATAAATCAATTTGAAATTCAACATTGGATAATTACTATAATCATTTTAGATATTTAAATTTGTTTTTGTTATGGACTATTTTTTCTAAAAGTTAAAATTGTTAAAAAGAGAAATATTAATGATTTTATACTTAATGTATTCTCTCAAGCAATAGTCTATTAGAATTTGAAGCGTAAACAATGTACATATCTTTTTTTACTTTATGCTAAAATTTAATATTTATTTAGAAGATTGAGAATAATAGGGACCGAACTCTAAATTATTTGATAAAGACTCTAATAAGTCATAAATTATCTCTTGTAAAAATTTAAGTTGCTAGCTACAAAAGTATAAATGATTTCATTCTAACTGTTTAATAATTTATAAATCAACTTAAAAGTAAGTACATTTATTATACAGGTACGCAAAAAACATACATCAATCAAATGAAATTTAAGATTACTATGAAAATCTCCATTGACCCTATTCATATTCGTACTCACTAATTAGCGATATACAACTAAATATATAGATATAACCGAAATTTTTTATAGAAATCATGATACTTTGTGGTATGACTTGCTCATTTATCTAGAAATTAATAATTATGTCATATTATTTTAACAACTAAATTTTGACAAAATTTTTAGTTCTTTAGCATTTTTTCATTCACATTAAGCGTAGCTTAAGCCACGTTATATGTGACACTCTGGCTCTTTCTTTATATGAAAATATTAATTAATGAAAATCTGAGACATATATAAAACCATTAATCTTTAAGAGCTGATATAATTCGACGGCTGAAACAAATTGTTAGCTAGGCACAAAGGTTCTGAAAATTATCCACCTTGTGTCAATCGCAGAAGACACCTAGTCACCTAGGCTTGCTGATTTCAAACATATATGAGAAGAGGCAAAGAATATATTTTCATTATATATATGGACCAGAATTTATCGGAGTACACCTTACACTTCAGTGGAACCAATCCGAAAAATACATGCAATAGGGAAACAACTATTTATGTATATATGTAACTGAAGTTTTGATGCAAGATAAAACGGAGGCATAACTGATCTTTTATATAATGAGGTTTTTGTTCCACTAAGAGCTTACAAATTCCCCATTAAACAATACAGAAACTTCAGAAAAGACAAAAGGTGGCATGCCATCAAATTATCGAATATAGAGAACAAACCTCCCAAACATTGTGCCTTGTGAAGAAGAACTCCTCCAATTTGATTATATATATGCTACATTATCGATAATAAAGACCAAACCTCCCAAAGATTGTGCCTTGTAAAGAAGAACTCCTCCAATTTGATTATATGCTACAGTATCCTGCATCAAGGAGATATAATCATGGCTTAATACACAATCATTTCTTGTTTCTTCAAATGAGGCAAATCTTTACCTTTAGGGCCCTCTTATACGATCAAAAAAAATAGAAGCACAAAAGAGTGGTGAAGCATAGCCTTATATACGACACGAAAGAGTTGAAAGGTTGAGTACCCTTCTAATTAGAACAATCATGCTTCATGCCCAATTAACTTAACCAAAAAAAGAAAAAAAAATCCCAACAAAATAAAAAAGAAAAAAGTAAAAAAGGAAGGACCATAGGGTTGTCTTCAATTACAGTTACGGATATCTATTTCTAAATTAATGCTGCAACAGTTAGGACCGTCATGGGCCATGTAGTAGTAGAGACTTCCTTTCTCCATCAACATTGTAAAGCTTATTTTTCTGGCTTCTATATAATTAATCTTCTACTTAAAGCTGGTATGAACTCTACATGGGCCAACTAGCTAGCTCTGCTGATAATTGGAACATAGTACAATTACCAATAGCAATGATCTGTTTGGTGAGGTAGATAAGTTGGTATCTCATTCCAATTCAATGCATTGATAAACTTAATATAAAGATATATACTCCATGTGTGAATGTAATTCAGTCTACAAACTTATGTGAAGAAGAAGAAAAAAAAAAAAGAATATATAAAGGGGCAGAAAGGTGAGGGTGCATGTGCCAACTAAAGCAGGTCTAGTCCATATGGCACTTTAATCATCTCTGAATTAAGAAGCACAAGTGAAAATGTGTGATTACTACATCAACAAAAAATTTCAGGTTCCCATCACAAAAGCTGCCAACAAATAGTTTTCACATACTTTGATCAGAATACAAACAAGAAAACCCTAACTTGCTGCCACTGAGCACTGGCTGTGCAGACAATTATCCGTACAAATTGAATATTCCCTTGATCTTTGCTATAAAATACACATCATTTCTGTATGAACGCTGTATTATAATTAAGAAGAATTATGAATGTTGAAGAATCCCTCACCAAAGTTTTAAGTAGCTCAATAATCCACATATATATGTACAATTTATATGTTTAAAGAATCAGATGTGCAGTAACTTTTGACAAGATTGAGTGGAATAATCACTTGAAACCAAGAGCTTGTCTTCAGTGGCCAATCTATAATATATTTTATTGTACCAAAGAAAAAAAAGGTGTTTCATTCAAATTGCTATTCAAGTTCCCATTTGAATAAATAGCCGACAAGAAACATGTGAGGTGATGGGAGGAAGCACAAAGCTCAAGCATTTGCCTAACAAAATTAGCAAGTAGTTCCAAATAAGCTTATTGAAACCAATAGATTTTTGATGAATGGAATAAAACTACTGTACCACAAAATCAGATGCTGGATGAAATGATCTAGGTACAAGGTAAAAAAGACACAGTGGAGAAAAAGAAAACATATGTATATCCAATCACCTTTGCATGGATCTTCTACATTAAAGATAGCAATAAGTGGGGCATAATAGAGATGAGAATGGTGGTAATTGTTAAGGTTAACAAAACATTAAATATTTTAATTAGCATCAGGTTTCTCCAACAGCTGTTCTAAAGAGATTCCGTTCAATCATGACTTGTTAGTATAAAATTGTGAATTTGAAAAGCGATACAAAAAGCATGTGTGATCGACAATTTTTTATGTTGATAAGTGATTTAATGTTACCTTGAACCTTAATCAATGATATGATTTCGATCATTTATTTATTTGATGCCCGATACTCATTTACTTAAGAAAGTTTATGCCATCTCCATTTCAACAAAAAAACAAAAAACAAAAAGCAAAATAAAAAATGACTGTGTATGTCATCATCCTTAAATGTTCATGGGACACAAAATCTGCAGAATCTTAAAAGGGCAAAATTAAGCGAAAGCTAACATGCAAATTACAAATATTTAATTGAAGTGACACAAAACAGTGTTTTTTTTGCATAATTAATTCCGCTTCTGTGAGCGTATGTGCGCGTGGCGAGTAATGTAATCTTTCCAATCTTAAACACAATAATCAGCTCACATTTGCAACCTAACGAAAACACGATATCGCAAATACTTTTTTTTGAGTATATACTATATAATAATAATAACAACAGTAAGAGTAAGACCAAAGACTTTGTTCACAATCTAATTGAAGCCCGTACAAGTTAAATTCTTGTCTGTTTATGAGGATCGGCAGTCTGGTTCATTAACTTGAAAGAATCTGTATAAAAAACATTACTCTTTATATATTTATTCTCAATGCTGTACTAATGTTTTAATTACAGCGAGTTATTATCACAATTTAATTGATCCATATTTGTGAGTTCTTTCGATGTTTTACATGGTCAAGAATCCAAATACCAAATAAGCTTGTTTGTACAAACTAAATCAACTTGATTGAAATCTACTTGTATGCTGTACTGCATACACATAGATATAGCTAGATAATTTCTAGGTTATGAATTATTATGATATAAAGCAATACAACTGGATCCTAGCTAGCACCACATTGAGTTGTAATTAATTACCACCCAACTATAGTAAAAACAGTAGTGTATGAGAGTAGTGATGAAGAGATTATTTACCATTATTATTACTTGAAGGGAAGGAATGTTCAAGAGAAGTGCATGGTGGAGGCTGATTCATCATCATTTCCCTTACTCCCTTGGTTTGTTGTGGTGATCTTCTTTTTCTTCTTGTAAGGGATGCCCCTTGCCTTAGCTTGGCACTCCCTAACCTCTCTCAGGTACACACGGATGGAGCCACTTGCAAAAGGGTTAGTCTCTGGGGACCCTCCATTCTCCTCATAAGCAGCCCTGAGCCTCCCTATGAGGGCATCAAGGGACCCCCAAGCCTGCCTTAGAGGGCATGTGCAGGGTGCTGGTGGTTCTGGCTGCCCATAGAACATGCACCCTTGGAGGTGAACCTTGGTCTTCCCAAACTGGTCAAGGTACCTTAGGAAATCCAACACATGGTTGCAATTGCACTGGGAAAGTGGAACTGGGGGCCTCTGGTTCTTCAAGTACTGCCCAAAAGTGTTCCAGTCCCTTCTCTTTTGGGACTCATAGCGGCTAGGTGTCCCTCCAGGGCTTTGTTGATAGCTTGGTGAGCTTGATCCTTCTGCCAACTCCTTCCCACTACCACTTGCAGACATTATTCTGGTGATGAATAGAATAACCAAGGTGGGAGAGAGGTTTGGATATTTTTTTTTTCCTAAATAATGGAGAAAAATATGGAGAGGAAAAAATGAAAAAAAGTGAGGTGAAAGGTGAAATGAATAGGAGAGAAGAGAGTGGGGGAAGATGGAGATCACGTCATTGGGCTAATGAGTAGACATTTTATGGGCCATATCAGTTGCTTTCTGTTCATCCTTTTTTTCTTCTCTCTTTTTCTTATTTGTACTCCTTTTTTGGGGGGTATAGTGACATTAGCATTTAACTATACGGTTTTTCTCCCTATAAGCACACAATTATTGTTTGCCATTCGTCAACACACACGAGCCTTATCGCCTTATTAGGGAAGCATGCTCACAATTATTGCCCTAACCAATTCGTTCCAATAGAACTATAGCTTCTAACAACCTCAATGTTAGCTTTAGTACATCCTGCATTCATATATACACCTAGTGAAGTATATATATTCGAACAAATTAATTAACAGGTTAAAAAGGGTTTAAAAGCTGATAGGGAGGGAAAAGTTTTGACATAATGCCACTGTTTTTTACTGTCTTTTTAGTACAAGGTAAATAAAAATCTCACCTCACTGAATATATATAAAACTGCACATGTATATATGAGCATTGAGCAGTATACCTCAATCATTGTAATGAATGTAAGGTGCTATTTCATGACTTATTGCATAACAAATGTAAATAACATGGTCCATGTAAAAAAGATCTGCTGTTGACATTTGAGGTCGCTGTTATGGTTGTTGTTATGGTTGTCATTGTCAAAATGAGTGCTGGAATGTGCATACAAAACGCTAGAGTGTGTACATTATTAGGTGTAAACCCAAAATACTAGATTACCTCAACCCAATATAAATTGCACCATATTGCCCATGTAGCCTTTTCCAGAACCAGCTTTTTATACCAGATTCTTTGGGACACTTCTCTGCAACAATGCATGCCACAAGAAACAAGATACTTGGACGCCCGTACTTCTTTGTAGCCATGCAGGACCTTTTCTCATGGACCATCTCTGTATCAGTTTAGATTAATTTCTTAATATACCTAAAATGCTTCCTCCAATTTAGCTTTTTGGTGCACTATCTTGGAAAAAAAGGTTCACTAGTTGTCAGTTAAAGAAATGCCTAAATTAGCTTAGCTAGCTTACCCATTTCTGAAATTAGGTAAGGCATGTGATGCAATTTTGGCACTAATATCGTAGTGTGACTTTTTTTAACACACACAAATCAACAGATTAATTCCTTCCTTCCATGATTTTGGTTTTTGGAGAGAAGGAAAATGATGCACACCAATTTTTTCATATAAGAAAAAATTGTACACATCAATTTGATGGGGATGACAAACCGACCAATCTTGTGAAATGAGGGCCCCACGAAGATGCTTGTGGCCAACAAGTCTAATATACTAAGACTATATTTCTTTCAATCGATAATTAGATATTATCAAACAGTCTGATGAGGAGTTAATTCAAAATTAGACTGCCATATAACACTGCTTTTTCAATCATGAATGACGTTATTTTTACATCAAGTGTGTACACAATGCTAAATATATATATATATATATATATATATATATATATATATATATATATATATATATATATATATATATATATATAATCTAGTTATGATAAGTGAGATTAATACTTTGTACTTCTATATTACTGTATGATGTTCACTTTTGATTGCAAAATAACATTAGTTCTTTTACTATGTTTACTATTTCCAAAATGCCTTTCTAGAACCAATTCTCCATTTCTGAAATGGGTTTGTACTAATTGTATGGGTTTTATACGTCCAATAAAATTTGGATCCAAATCGGGACGAAAATCCTCTGCAATGCAGTTGTTGCAGCAATCAGTGAAAGAGAGAACGAAAGAAATTCTATATTCTTATCATTTTTAAAATACAGATCAGTTTGCTTTTTTTTTTTTTTGATGCAACACTCTCTTGGTTTATTTCTTCCTCTCTCTTGCTGCTCTGAACTGTACTATATAGCACATGATCTTGATTATTCCAAAATCACTTATCAAGATATACCAAAAAACTGAAGCGAAGTTAACCTGCTTGAGATATGGGGCTAATAAAGAAAATATCATGTCCCAGAGCCAATTTGAAAATAATTTATTTTCTAAAAAGTTAGCAGAATTTTTTGTTAAAAAAATAAAAAAAAAAACAGGAGGCGAAGGCTCCTTCATCAAGATCATCATTATTGTCGTCCCCGCCAAAAGAGTATAGCAGGAAGATGTTTAGTTTAATTTATTTTTGCTTCTATGACTAATATTTGGAGTGTACTAAATCTCGATTGATGTGGTGAAGTTATTAGGTTAGTCTACTGTAAAAATAAGACTCTTTCAATATTAATTTTCTTTATTCACATTATTTAAATCTAAAATATTATTTAAAAAGAACAAATATTAAATTGTTTGAACCAACCAAGTATTAATATTTTTAGTTAAATTTCTTCCATAGGAAATATGGTAACAAATTTTCTAATAGCATTTAATGCAGAAAAACAAAAATAGCATAAATAATTAAGTAATTATAAAACTTTAGTCTGCCTACTAATTATGTATCTCCCAGTCATTTTATAGAAAAAAAAAAAGAAAAAAAAAGTCATGTTTAATTATTACAATAACTAAGAGTTGATGTATATGCATACGTGCCTTGAGCTTATTCTAATCGACTCCGATAGTTTTTTTATAACATAATAATATTGTTGGATATAGAATTATATAATGTGCGATACCCACTTATACTTTCCTTTTGGGGGTGAAGCACTTATATGATTAACTATGAATTCTATCTTTCATCTCAAATCGCAATTATATATTACTTGTAGGCTATAAGAGGCCCCCTTATAATCAAGAAAAAATCAGCAAGAAAGCTATACTTGAATAAACAATAAAGTAGTGTTGATCTAGAATAATATACTAGTACTGGTATCACTTTTTATTTTGATATATACTTTCATACTTTTGATGTGGTAAGAACTAAAGATTTATAAATACATATACTAGTAATCTAGTATTTAATCTTAGGGTGGGAGGGGAGATTATTATTAATATATTTTATTTCAAATTTCACATGTAATTTAGTGGTGTCTGCACTTTGGTTTAGACCGGATTCATTTAGTTTAAGTTTTGATTTCAACCAATTTGGACAATTTTATTATTTTGGATTGGATCAGAGTAGTTGTTTTTGGCAAAAGAAAATTTGGAGTTTAGAATATTATAAAAGTGACTTTAAAAAAAATAATTTAAGTCAATAAAATGAATAAATAAAAAATAACATATTTAATATGCATGAAATAATATTTAAAAAGAATAACATGTAAATTAAAAAAAAAAACTTATGTGATAAACTTAATTAAATTATTATAAGTAAAAATCTAAATTTAACAGTAAAAGTTTCATATTATATAATATTATTTTATTTGAATTGAATTGAGCCGATTTTAAAAATTGAATTTAAAATCTAATCCAATTCAAGTTGTCTTTAAAAAATAAAAATCAATCCAATTTAAACTTTTTTTTATTTTAATCAGTTTTTAATTTTATTAATTTAGTGATTTTAATTGGGTTGGATTGAATTCCAACATCTCTGTATATAATATATAGATATACAATATAGTTATAAAAGTAAGAATTGAGGTCAATTAAATAAATGATCGATTGGTTCATGATTGCTGATATATAGAAGTTAACCTGATTTAAAAGTACAAAATCAGCTTACCTTTCACTTTAATTGGGCTTTATCATTTTTTGTTTTTTGGATGTTTGATAACATATTCTCCTATTGGAAGTAATATGCTCGAGTCATGCAAGATTTCTATGAGTAGCCAAAGCTCTTATATATTCAAGATTTGAATCCAAAATCTCTGGTTAACTTAGGATAAGATAGCATTGAATTGATTTTAGTTTTATTTCATTAGATTTGATTTTGCTTTTTGTCATTCGCTCAAAATTGACTCTACATCAAAAATAAGATTTGCTTTTAGAATTTAATTTTGATATATTAATAGTATAAAACTCTTTTATACTATCATCTAATTATATTTTAATACATCAATAAATATGGTTAAGTCACACATCTATTATTTAAATGGTTATATAAATAAAAGGATATGATTGATTGATTGATTATATAAAAATATTTTATATTGTTAGTATATAAAAATTAAACTCTTGGTTTAAAACATAAAAATTCTTTTTTTTTCAGTTAAATACTATTTTAATAATGTTAATTTGATTAAAATTACTTTTCAAGCAAAATTACTAAACATAAATTTATTTACTTTATAATTATTTTTAAAATAAATACTCATTTTGATCCCTAAATTTATATACATCATCTTAATCCTCGAAATTAAGAAATTAACGATTTAGTCTCTGAAATTTGCAAAAAAGCGATTTAAGTTAGTCCCTAAGATGATATTCATAAGAATTAATTTGAATTATCAAAATAATTAAATTAAAAAATTATAACTTTAGGGATAAAATGGTTAAGTTCTTAATTTTAGAGAATAAAGTAAAATACACATATAATTTTAATAATCAAAATAAATATTCACTCTTATTTTAAATTAAAATCAGCTCTATTAAAGTTAAGATAATCTAAGATTAATTTTACAAATGTAAAACCAACCACTTGAAGTTAACCGGATTGTATACGGAGTCATTGAATTTTGATAAGGTTTGAATCGAAAACAGTTCTACTTAACTAGAACAATCAAATTGCTGGTCTTCGATTTTTCAATATCCAATCCAATCAGCGACGTTGATTCAGTTTTTTAAATAAGAGAATATTAATAGGGAAAAGAAAAAGGAATGGAAAATCAATCTTGTTTTAGAAGGAGGCCTTAATATGATTTTTTTTCGGTAGTAGAGGCCCTAATATGATACAAAGACGGTGAGGTGTTTTTTAATTTATATATTTATTTTTGACGTGATACAAAAGCCCTTATCTGATTTATTTATTTTTGACGTGAGATTAGTTTTTGATGATTTGACTATAACGAGCAAGTTGTTAAAAATGATTTTAACTGATTGATTGTGAGATTCTTTTTAACTGCAAGAAAATGACAGTAAATATTGAAAATAAATTTTTAAAGGAAAAAAAGCTATTTTTGGAGAATAAGGAGGGATTATCAATTGAGACCAATATTAATCAATGTCACTTTTATATTATTGAATAACTTTTAATTGAATAATTTTTCGAAAAAAGCAATTGTTAATATTGAAAGTTCTTATTTTACAAATTATGTCAACAAAATTTTATATTAATCCAAAATCATCTACCGCGTTTTTATATGCATAAAAATCAATATAATAAATATTTTGAAATGTATAAAATTAAAAATTATTCTTATTATATTCTTATTGATTTTGAATATTTTCTAAATTTAATAGAAATAATTTGTATAATAAATAATTATAGTCTAATGATTGTATCAATTAATAATTAATGTAAGACTAAATATTTAATAATTAAAAAGGATTGCTAGATTTTATTTTATTATTTTTTTATAATAAATGATTGCTAGAATTTACAACATACCGGATAGGTCTCCCTCTTTCCTAGCAAAACAGGCTTTGCCCATTAGGTACCGTATATATAACGCGATATATATATTTGAATTTAATTTTCGGAAGGTCTTAAATTATGGTTTGGATAAAAACTTATTTTTTAGGATGAGTTTGGTATAATTTACGAATCCATTTCATAAAATTCTCACCCCTATTTCCTCTTATACCAAATTTATCCTTATAATTTTTGTCCAAATCATAATTTTGGGGTTCCAAATGTCAAAATAAACATACTATTTGTCATATACCATTTATTTAGACCTCTTATATACTCCTTTTTAGACTCCAATTTTATGATTATTGGTAAAAATTTACAGATGATCTATATTTGTGTCATGATGTTATTGTACAGCATTGGACAACTCCTTGTGCGTGAGTTGGTCCAGTTTATTTATCCAAAAAAAGTCCATTATTGTTAAATAAAACCATGGCCAACACAAGTACAAGATTTTATCTCATCCATAATATATTTGTGGTGCTCCAAGTTACATACAGGATACGGTTTTATTCCCCACCAAGAAAAATTAACTCTCCCTCGGTTTATTAGGTGCTGAAATACCTAATTTATTGTAGACCTTCTTCTCCTTTCGGTTTCTCTTATGATAAGGGGGTGTTTGGCATGCCGTATTAGGTATGATAGGATAATGTTATACAATACATTATAATCTTATCTATTGTTTGGTGCAATCAACGTATTGTATAACTTTATCCATAAAACCTCCCTTATACGTTATAATGATGGATAACTTAATACGGCCTAGGGAGACCGTATTAAGCCTGATTAGTTTTTAATGTATAAGAGTTCTTTCACTTTTTTTATTTTTTAATATATTTTATTAAAAATTAATTATTAACTAAATAATATAAAAATATATAAATAAAAATAATATTATTTAATAATAAATAAATATTTTTTAAAAAAATTGTAAAATAATTATTCAAACTAAAATAAAAATATGAGAATAAAAATTTATTATTAAAATATATAAATAATAATATTTAATATAAATTTAATTATATATAATAAAAAATACAACCAAATATAGAAATGTGATAGTAAGCTTATTTAGATTTTGATATATAAAAATTCCATCTCTATTTCACTCTCTCTCTCTCTCTCATATTTTTTATATTTATAAAAAAAATAAAAATAAATAAATAAATAAATTTTAATATAAAATTATTTTTATATATAATAAAATAGAGCTAAAATAATTATGATAACTATTTAAAAATTATATTTATTATAATCTCTTTTTTTGGTTATATTTTATATAATACAATATCTTATATAATGACATACTAAACACTGCATCGTATTAAATTTTTATCAGGCCTTATCCTATCAGCCCTTATACTATCAGGCCTTATACTATCAGGCATACCAAACGGGCCCTAAAATTAGTTATGAATCTTTGCCAAATTAAGTAGCACCATTACTATATATAGGTAGCAAATTGTACTGAATAGGGTGTTATTCCGACATAGGCAACGAAGAAATAATTCTGGACTGCGAGAAAATTCAAAACTAAACTTAATATGTACCAGAAACAACGACAAATCTCACGATACATATCCTGTCCGAAATTTAGAACTAACAATCATCAATTAAGTTTACTAATTATGTAAGTTACATGCTGTGAACCCGTTTCGAGTTCTAGTACAGCATTGCTAAAATGGCTTATTTTACTCCTTACAAAAAGTTCAGTATAAGCCACTAGAATTGAATTAGTGGTGAAAAATTTAAATAGTTTACATGAGTTTATAAGTTCAAATATCATTATTACTAATGTAAAAAAAAAATCAAAATAATAGAGTGTCTTTAAACTCAATTCAAATTAAATATTAATTAAAAAATAAAAAATCAATCAAAATAGAAACATTAATTTAAACTAGTTTTTTATTTTAAAAATTAATCAGCTCAATTTGGTTTTTAAATATTTATCTTTCACAAATAATTCAAATCAAACTAAATTGAAAATTATTACATATAATATTTAATTTGTAATATACTTTAATATTAAAATTACTCTTATATTCTTGTTATTTTACAAATCAGTTCTATTAATTTGTTCAATTGATTTGATTTGATGCACATAGTGTATTTTTTTTCAAAACATTTATTATATACTTAAATTGTTAGTTGTTGATTATTACGAAAAATTTTTATAATGAATTTTTTATAATGTAGTTTATATTTCAAAGTTTAGTTTGATAAATTTTAAAATAATTAATTTTTTATTCTTAGAAAATAGTGAAAACCAAAATAAAACAAATCAATTTAAATCGATTTTAACACAGGTTGGGTCTAGTGTAAGGGACTAATCCTTGATAATGAGGGCGGTTGCTCTAGTGCTAATTTAAAAAAGTCAGCACCATGAAGATAGTAGTTATATAAATGATATGTGGATGGTCTATGATGAAATTAGTCTCACATGGTCTGCCAAAGGCACTCCCTTGAAGACTCCATCAATCACCCAAGTTCTAACCTCCGATTACCGAGTTCAAAATTGGGTCTTAAACTAATAAATATCAATGTATGAGCATTGGGTTCCGAGTTCCGATTTGGGTTTCACATTGACATATAGACCATAGTTCCGAGTTCCGAGTTTGATGTCATATTGACAAAAACATATAGAAGGGTTTATGATGTATCATATTTTATCAGTTATATGGTATATCTACTACATCTGTCATCCATTCATTTGATAGAACAATATCTTCAATGTGCTACAAAGTAACTGCCGATAATGAGATAAATTACAATTCAAATCTCAGCTACGAAAAGTACTCATATTTAATATTTAACCATACTTTGAATATGATTGCCTGACTAAAGAATATATGTAGAAAACAAAAAAGACATTATACCAATTTTTTTATTCCATAAATATATAGAATTAAATCAATACAATCCACATCGACATAAGTCTCATAATTATTTAGATCCGTCGATTTTATCTCCAAACCAAACTACTAACACCCGTACATAAATAATATGGCATATGATTATTGGTTGGAACGAACTTTTCAGAAGAGTTCAAATTTCTTTGTGTTTTTTATTGTCCTCTAAGAAAGGAAGGACCTGTGGTAGGTGTGAATATGTTGATTTCAAGAATTTGAAGACTTTCCCCTTCAGCTTAAAATAAAATTCATTCAATATTTGCAGCTAATAACGACATAAACTCAAGTGATTCCTCTAGCCAAGTTGCTAGAAATAGTAAGACTTGCTAGGGTGTGTCAGTCATGAGTTACAACCACAAGGGATAGAGTAACAACTCAACTTGCTAAACCAAAAATTAAAGCATGTATACAGATAGATCTTGAGTACTAAATGTATTAAGAAAACAATAATTTATATAATATCTATTGTTAGTGTAAAATTTTTTATATGAACATTCAATAATATGTTCTTTTTATCATTTAATATATTTAATATATATTATTAAATAATAGTATAATTATTTTACATTATTAATTTATATCAATTAAACTCTTTAAAAATTAAGATCTTTGTGCTAATAATAAAATATTAATTAAAATTGGAAAAAATTCAAACATTTCACACACATCACCTTCTATGTTTAGATATGAAATAATAGATAATTAGTAAGGAGACAAATGAACCAATGCTCAGTTGGTTTAAATAATTCAGTATTTGTTCCTCTTAAATAAAATTTTATGTTTGAGTCTTATGAATGGAAAAAAAATTAGCATTGGTAGAACCTTATCTCATAGTAGATCAACCTAGTTCGAGTCAATTTAGTTGAAATTCAGTGAATTTCGGATATTAGTGATTTAAATAAAAGAAAAAGTAAGTAGACAAATAACATGATAATTAGGTGTCAGATATAATTAAAAAAATTCAAAACTTTCAAGGTAATAATAACATATAATTATGAGGAATTTCCTTCGCTCACCTCACTTCCACTTGCCAAACATATTATTCACTATTCAGGTAGAAGAACAAACTCTTTTCAGACCAAATTGGATCACAAAAAGTCATCGCTTTTGGTAGGAGTTTGCTTTTCTTCTCTATTGTATGTTTGGGCTAACTGATGCCGAAATTCAATTGACCTCTCATTTTTTTTTTTTTCCTTCTTGGTCTATGCTAATCATTCACCCTCTTTCAATTAGATACAAGCACTTTCCAGTGGTGCTCTTCTTGAACTTGCTTACAATAATGGCTAGCTCAAAGATGACACTGAACGTGCACCTTGTCGGTCTACATTTGAGCCAATTATGTCTCAAAATAATTGTCCCACACCTCTCTTTTTCCAGTAAAGCCTTTAACTGTTTGCATTCATTAGGTGAATATTGTCACATCTGGGATGTAAATAGTAACTACTCTAAGGAGAAACCTATAATACTAGAGTTCTTATAAGTACTATTGTTATTATCATTTTACGATAGTTCGGTCTTGCACCATTTTCATATTCTGGTTGTGGGATTTGTCTGGCCAAATATATGATATAAAAAATGAATGCTCCAAGTCATCAGCTTTTTGTCTATTTGACATGGAGGAGAGAGTAGTCTAATGTCGGAAATTCATTTCAAAATATTTATCCATGAAAAAAAAAGAATAATTTCAGATTTTCTAATTTGTTCACCCGTACAAACCTTTTAGCTCAAACCTAATTAAAATTTTTTTGATTGAGTCATCCTACCTCTTCACCTTGATCCTCACTATTCTATAGTATGTTGCTTGAAGTAATGCTTTTTTTCCCCTCGTCGACAAGTTAAGCATTTACATATACGAACAAAGCTAAATTAGATGGGGCCTTGCAATCAGTTCAAGTCATATCAATGCAATGACGAAATAAACTCTCACTAAAAACAAACAAAACTACATTTCAAGTTATATGGCAACAGAAAAGGTAGTTTATTTATTTATTTATTTTTGATAATTCATTGAAATAGCTCAACTCACCAAGGTAAGCGAGGAGCAACAGCAATACACCAACAAATTGTTTATATCACGAAATAAACCAAGCAACAGATCTGAAAACAGAAAAGGTGGCTACACAGACAAATTTTTTGCACACAGATCTTATACAGACATTAAATTTTAGTCAGAAATTTTTTGTTTACATATAAAGTAATCCTTAAAAAAAATTTCAACCATGATTTTAGTCTTTGTGAAAGGATCTATAAAATTGTTGTTTATATCATTCTCGTATGACAAAGAGTCAAAGACTGTGTTCTGTTGATTCTTCTGTTCCATTAAACTTGTTAGGCCCAGATATATATGATTAAATTAGCAGTACTTCTTTTTCAGTGTGCTTCTACACATGGTACAGCCAAAGCCTGAAAAAAGGGGGACTTGTCTGTGTAAGTATGTAGCCAACAAGCCGTGTGGACTTAATTTGACTTAGATTCTCCCGGCAACCAAAACGAAAAATTTTGGATGCAAAGTCTAAATCAAAATTGCTTCAAATAATGTATTCATCATATTCCATGCTATATTTCCCTATCTGTTTCTCAAATAATGTATGTGGCCCTAATTTCTTTTATTGCACATGATGGGTGTGGTAAACTTAACTTTCTCTCTAATATAGTTTGATAAAAAAGTTTCATTTCCACATGGTTCCATTTTTGAAATAAAATTTTCTATCCCCATTGTGCACTTAAGAAATTCTTATGTACTTTCAAAAGTATTATACCCAACTTTTTCAAAATTTGACCTAAATATTAATATATAATACCTTAAATTTAATTTAACAGCCTGTATAGTTAATTAAAATGTCAACATACTAAAATTTTAAATAAATTGTTGGCAATTTATAAAAATAAGAAAAAAGATGAATAGCCCTTAACAAAAGACATGGAATAGTATTTTACAGAAGCACGCCCCATTATTTTTGCAAACCCCATGATTTCCATTAAAACTACTGATTTCTACCTATCAAATTAATTCGTGCTAATTCCTACTTTAAGTCTTTCATACCATTTAACAATTCTCTAAAAACAAACCCTCTATCTTAATTGGCAAATGACCTCTCTCTCATTAATTTTTTTTAAACGTTCAGTTAAGAGAAGCAGTCCTCAAATAAAAGTCTTTTGTCTCTAAACCATGCTTCTTTCTCTATCCCACCATTTATGATTTGTCATTTGAAAAATAAATATTTAAAAAAGTTTTAAAACTTAATGCTGCTACCAATTATGTATATTTTTTCAAATGGCAAAATGTGATTGGTGAAATAGGCAAAAAGACAAAAGTTAAACATCAAAGATTTTCACCCTCAATCATCCGTATAATATGAGAAGTTATTTTCTCCTCCAAGAGAAAATTATTTCCTCCTCCACACATCATCTCCTCCACCCATTTTTTATGGGTCCCACTATTTTGACATCTCTCAAAATTTTTTTAACGGTGTGATAAGATCCACAATGAGGAAGAATTTCAGGTGAATACAAAGAGGATTTTATTTTGGATAAGGTTTTAGGGACAATAATAAATATTTTCTAGCAAGTAGGTCAATGAGCTAATATATATAGTCAAGGAGAAGCATCTAAAATAAACTAAACTGGTCTTGCTTTTTGACTCAATGGTTGACCTAAAAGAGTGATGATATAGTTTAAATCCAAGCATATATATCAGGCGACCCTTACCCTATGCCTAGGCCTTAATTTGCGCCAGCAGATGCATGTTTAACTTGCTAGCAGACAGCAGATAAACTCAAGTTCCCTCTGCAATTCACAACGATTTCTTTGTTAAATTGTTTCATAAACCTATCATATGTGAGAATCTTATCGAAAGTCTCATGATCAGTTTGGTCGTATTGTTGTTGTGCATCATACAGGAGTTGACAGCTTATTGATTCCTGCTGGTTGTTTCCTTGGTTATAGGTGCGGGCACTCTTATTTTAAGTGTAGCACTTTGTCACCACTCTTCACACTTTGGACCTTTTGTAGGCACTAAAGATGCCTTTATTGAGGGCAATGTGGAACTGTTAGGCTATTAGTCCTTTCACAAGTCTGTAACTAGTTGTTCTTCTTTCAAATCAACATCAATTCCACAAATTTCTTCTATTTTTGTCCTTTTGTTTCTCCTTTATTTTTGGGGGCATAGTTGGGGTTGAGAGATATGAAGAATGCAAGAGATTTAGAAATTTAGCAAAATGGTATGACACAATTATTAACTTTTAGATAAACAAATAAGTTATACCACTTTCTTTCTTTCAGTAACTATCCTAATTTCTATAAAAAATTATGACTATATTAATTTTTTTTACCATATAATAATACTAGCAAGATATATAACTCCCAATTATAAGGCTAAAATCAGACTATATTTAAATTTGAGAACACAAACAATATGTTTATGTAATATGTACATCATATATCACATAAATATGCTAAATATTGCATTAAATACATAAAAATAGAAATACTATATATATATACACTAAACGTTCCATGATAATTATTTAGCACAGCAAATTAAAATTCTCTAGCAATATTATATTATTAGTGAGTTGGAATCATAGGATTATATCATTATTATGATTAGAAAAAAGATACTTGTGCCTCTATTTTTAATATATTTAACTAAACACCATAAATATCGGTGTATATGAAGTATATTTTTAAGATTGTGTGTACAAATAATTAAACCCTAATGGTCATCACTATTGTCTTAGTATATATATTTGAAAGATGTGACTTCAATGTGATTCACGATTAACCATCCCCCATTACTTTTTTTTTCTTGAAAAATCCCCCAATACTTTTTAGCTCATAAGCTATACTATATCCGAGATATTTTCTCAAACAAATCATAAAAAATTACACAAAAGTTCTTAGCTAGGTGAAGAGAAAGGCGGGAAAGGGATACCCTAAGCAGTAGACATGTCCACTGACTTCTTCATAGAGAACCAAAACATAATCGCTTTTTTTTTTTGGTCTAACAATATATATCTTTTAAATATAAAATTAATCGTATGCGAGTAATTCATCCATTGGTGATTGGTACCAATTGGCTTGATTCACGAAGCAAATGCATTCTATCTATCAGATGGACAGTAAAAAATATTCCAAAGTATGCATCTGCACAGTTTTACATTGACAATGTTCTACATAATCGTATACTGGCCTACGACGATCAAAGTTGTAGGCTAGTATACCATTATGTTAGCCTACAATCTTATACTAGCCTACGATGATCAAAGTTGTTTGTAATGTGTTACACATATTTGACTTATTATCCTCATCAATTAAAGCAAAGATAGAACATTATGCAGCATTAGTTATCTCACATCGATTGAAGTCTTTGAAATTCTTGAATATGATGAGAGACCTGTTTGCTGTTAGGTGACATAAAACGTGCAAAGATATAATGATAGCTTCTCTTAAGATTCCCCTACACATCCATGATTAATTCTCTTTATAGTAAGTGAAGAATGACTCCTCCTATAGTCGTCCCCCCCGCCCCCGGGTCTCTAATGTTAAGTACCATAGCTTATGTGAGTTGGAAATGATGTCTGCATTATCTGTCCCAAAAGCTATAGCTTTACCAATTAGTACCTGATTTAGTAACTAACCAACCTGTGCCAACGTTACAGGAAAACTATCAAATACAATACATAAGGTAACTGATTGGCATTTCGCTTATGTATCGTTATAATTTATATTTAATTTTTAGAGTTTTTCATTAGTGAATTATCCAAAAGTAATTTTATAAATATTTATTATTGAATTTAAAAGTATACTCTAATCCTAAATTGGATTGGGCGTTCTCTTGACCTAAGTTTTTTCACTTAAAAAAGATATGGTTATATATAATATGATCACGAAACCTTAAGTAAAGCTTATCATATCATGCCTATAAAATTGCAACATTTCAATATGTGAAAGACATATAAATTCTAAACGTTTGTAATTTTGTGTGAAACATAATTAAAAAAAAAAACATATTATCAGTGATAATTTTCTTGTTACAAATTCTTGAATGTAAAACAATAATCTCCTTGTCCTCAATTGATTTCTTTCACCGCTTTATCTTTTTCGTGTCAGTAACCCTTAAAATCTAGATAGGAGCCGTGTGTGTCTACATATAAATATACACATGTTTGGTTTTAGTGCCTTGTCTGACTTGTACCTTCCACCTTACCGACTCGTGAACGGACAAAGCTAAAGTTGTCGTTTTCAATTTTTTCTTCATTGCTTTCTCCTGTTTTACACTAGAACAGGTGCTGCTGTTTGTCCTCTCACAATATCTTCTCTTGGCTCCAAGCTCGCAAGCTGGTCTAAGATACTGAACCCCACAAATCCCTTTTCCCCTTTTAGCTGACAGTGAAGGACGCAATAGGATTCCCCCACCCCCTCCATATATGGACATGGTCGCATAGACCCCTTTAATCTTTTATACACTTGATTGGACCAACATTGGGCTTATTGTGATGCCATGCCACTCCTTGTCTCTCTGATGCGTAATGAAAGATCATGGCACTGCTCCTGGCCCTCCCTCCCTTTTTCTTCTTTGCCCGCCACATTCCATTCCATCTTTCTAGCATGAGGGACGGACTATATATCATGAAAGGAAAATTTTTAGTTGTTAGAATCTTTTGCGACAATAATGTGTTATTGTTTCTAACCTATGGATATATGAGTGATCTTTACTTCTTTATGCAACCACCTTCTTTCAATCTTATCAAATTTGACAAATAATTCTGATGATTTAGTAATATTCATCGTATAATTAAGTTTCTTTGAAAAACATAATAAGATTTTCTTGTATCTATAATAAAATAAAAATTAATTTTGATATGTTTTTAGTATAAAATATTATATACTATCAATCGGTCATATTTTATTTTTTATATAACCTTTGAAATAATAATTATGATAAGAGATAAATATATTTATTAATATGACAATAATTTTATTATTTTAATATTAAATGAGGACATCAAAATAGAACATTTAAGAGAAAAAAAATGATAAAAGTAAGAGATATGTACACTTACCAATGCTTGTGTTATATATCATTGTGTGGCTATAGTGATATCTAACAAACTAGGGTGAAGAACGTTTCTCATACAATGTGATTGAATAATCTAAAAAATTTCATATTATTGACTAATCAAAATTAAATTTATAAAATAATAGACCATGAAGTCAAACTATACATTGAATGGATCGGTAAGTAGTCATTCACATCCAGTGTCCTGCTAGCAGTTATGTTTGTAAATTGTATATTACTCTTTCTCCAACTGATAAATATAAAATATTGACATATAAGTTTCTTTCAGGAATTATAATCAGATTACTTTTCTCTGTTTCTTTTCACAAAGAAACACTTGTGTCTTAGTGACAAATTCTTCCCAACTTTGATTGTTAACCGTTTTATGACCAGGTGGTGTTGTCCAAACGTCAAATGGAGCAACTATAAGCCTTGTGACAAATGGAGCTAACTGCGTGTGGAAGGTGCTAGGGGCCTATGGTACGCAGATACATCACTAAGCTTTATAATAAAGACGCAGGTGGAATAAACTAATAAGTAAACAGAAAGCGACGAAAAACTTTACTGCAAAATTTTGTAGTATACATGCATGGAATGCCACTGTTTACTGCAGACTTGTTTTGTCTCGATGTCAAGATTTCTTGCCATTTCCTTCATCTTCATTTTGATTTGATGTCTCTTGACTGCCATGGTCCTTCTCTATTATTAGTCTAGCTACTGATTAATTATTTAGTAACCAGGGTAGGATCCTCCTAAGTAATATTTTTCGAAGCTCTCCCAATTTTATAATTTTTGAGAGCAAGAATAACATGATTCGGATATATTGAAATTGTCCCTATAATTAACAACATCATTCTTGTGGGTTCAAACTCCTAAATTTATTGGCTATGATAATTTGCTTAAGCTTAAGGCATGCTCGGTTTTCAATTAGCCATACTGAGTTACGTTTATTGTTTTTGATGAATGAAAAATTTGAGTTAAAGGGAAGGCTCATCCCAATTAAAGGTTAGGTTCATAATAATACATGGGTGAAAAGTTGACCAAATAAGGTAGCTCCCATTGGCATAATACTGAGTTTATTTAGGTAAATAAAAGTTTTTCACTACTTCTCAACTTATAGCATTAAATATCAAAACTTACCTACAAATAGATTAAAAGTAATTTGTCATGTTAAATTGAAACAAAACTTAATTTTTACCTTCCATACTATGATTTAAGAATTTCAAACTAGAATCAAAGATGATTGATCATTTTAAAGAATTTATATATGAAAATGGAAAATTTTTCAATTTATATATGGAGAATGGAAATTTTTTCTATTTAACTCTCACGCAAAAAATCCTTGGAATTTGAAGAATGAATAATGCGCAAGTCCAGCTAAACAATAAGAATCAAACTTTAATCAGTTGATTATAGAAATTCTAGTACTATGTCAGTGACTAACCTATTAAATATTTAAACTATTTGATAAAGACTCATAAGAAAAAATCTAATAATGTATAAAAAGTTTATCTAATTTTATCTAAAAATGAATAAAAATAGTGTAGTCACTATCAATATTAAGTTTGACATGATTTGTGATCATCTGGCCAAAATTATTTTGAATACATAGATGCAAATAGCAGTTGTTTAAATTCTGTTGGACTATAAATGCAACAGAAAATAAAAAACTCCAAATATTTAAAAAGTGACATTCTTCTTTTGTCTCTAGAATTATCCAAAAGAATGTAGTGAAACACATGATATTATAATAGTTGAAAGTATTTAATAATTTTTAAATAGGCAGCTACAACATCATTTACTTGAACTTAACATTCATATGCAAAAAGTACTCTTTTCAGAAAAAAAATTATTATTTTTCGCTTGTCCTTTTTTTTTTTTGGGCATGCATTTATCCTTTGGTTCTGATTTATTTTTAGTCAAAAGATTTCATTTTTTTGGGGGACAGAAAAACTTCCACAATGCTTTTTTGTTTTTTTTCTGTCTTTTTTTTTTTTTTGGGTCGCTTCCACATGACGCTCAGGTGCTAAAACGGCAGTGGTAGATGTGGTTCTTTAACATCAAAAGCCCATCAACGGTCAGAAACCTAAATATGATTTAGGTCTATGCGCATTGGGTTGGGCCTGGGCAGAAGACTGTACTTGCTGAAACTTATTCTTTGGAGGAACGTGTGCAAGGCATATATATGGCTGAGGGTTTAGGCGTGTACATGTGTGCAAGGCATATATATGGTTTTGAAACTTTTGTTGATTATTGAAGACCAAAGAATAAAATTCTTGCAAATAAAAATCAGGATGCTTGTTTGAAAATTGCTTTTAAAAACTATTTTTGATTTTTAAAAATAAAAAAAAAAAGAAAAACTTGTTTGGATAGGTGCTTTTTTTTTTGTTTGATTTTTTTTATTAGACTACTACTCTTTGCACACCTACTCATATACGAAAGTAGCTCTGATAAATGATAACTCCATTCGTGCAGCACAAATTTATAAATGTTGATAGCTTACTGCCCCAAAATCTAATTTGGAAACCCCTTTTGGAAAAAGTAATTTTAAAATAGTACTTAAAATTTTTTAGCATTAATTTTATTAAAAATACTTTTTACTTGCTTTTAAGTAAATATATATATATATATATATATATATATATATGTTTGTATTCTATTTTTTAAGAATTTTATCTAAACGATTTATAAAAATTTAAAAAATATTTTTTATAAAAATACTTTTTCATACAAAATAAATACAAACAATTGAAACCTATTTCTAATTAAATTGTTAGATTACAAGATTTCTTTATGGGTAATTATTTCTCAGGTGGTTATTTTTTTGGGTTGGTCATTACCCAGAAGTTGCATCTGACATGTTCTGAGTCAAGGTCATGAGATGGAAATAGCACTAATTAACTTTATCAGCATTATCATATCATATCATATATATCAGAAATGTTGGCATCTGGTTATGAAAAAGCTTGGGAAATATTTAAGCAAAGAAATGCATCCTTTTTCTTTTCTCTGTTTATCATCTAATATTTGGAAATACCTTCAAAGGGAAGATGCTAAGAATATTATTTCCAACATGAAGCCCCGTACAGCCCGTAACAGCGACTTGTCGGTATATTCTTTTCAAAGTCGTGCGTGTTAGATGGAAGCTGATGCCCTCTTTGCGTTTGCTCCCTCTCTTTCATGTCTGCCACTACTATGCGCATGCACCCACAAAATATTGCTCGGGTAAATAATTATTTTGGCCACTAAAATTATATGCATGTTTTTTTTTTTTTATCTCTTCAAATTAAAAAATTAATAATTTAATACCTAAAGTTATAAAATATGAGCCAAATTAGTTTTTAGGATCTTATTTTTAGGGATTAATTTGAATTATTATAAAGATTAATTTAAATTATATTTTATAATTTTAAAGACTAAATCAATAATTTATTAATTTTAGGGACTAAAATAAAACACGTAAACAACTTTAAAGATCAAAATAAACATTTACTCGTATTACTAAGTAGTTAGTACTAGCAAAACTTCAAATTGAAAAAATCCTATCTACCCAAAACTGAAGATTACTATCTGTCATCATCAAAACCCTAGTTACATATATGTCAATTCCAGCCAGCCATTAGTAAAATAAACTTCAGAAATAAAATCTTGTAGACAATGGATACAAGTATATGGCCTAAGATGTGCATAAGAAATCCAAAGCAAATATAGGTATAGAAAATAAATGATAAAAATAGAAACTTCAAGAAATATACAGCAACAAGAATTATATTATATATATGAAGTAATAAATCTAAAGCATATATTCCCGGCACACATAAAAAGGATATACTTAGGTGTAGGACCTTCCGTATTTAACAATTCCATTAGAGCTTTCTCCATAGTCCATCTTAATAAAGAACTAAACATGCTGCAAATTATCTATATATAGTAATAAGTTTATTTTTTTAATAAAAAAATATTCATATAAGTTATGGGGTATTCATTACATATGCTAAGATTCTTAATGAAATTTAAAGAATCTTAGTTTTATTACAGTGAAGAAGAGAAACCATATAAAAAAAATAGTAAAGAAGAGAACCAAATCAAGAGAAAAGAGAAACGGGAGAATGTGATTCGTGCACCACATGCATCAATATTCTAATCAATGTCATTAAGTTTTTGGACAAGGCTGCTATGAAGTTTTGATGTTACAAATTGATCTCAACAATTAGATGTTTTTCTTTGCACCGTTCCTCCATTCATCTTTATTAAAGTAAATTAAACCGATAGAGATTGGATCTAGTAGAATGGATTATTCCTCACATGCAGTGAACCCCAGTTCAAATCTCAATTAAAAAAAGTGTTCACATTGTTTGACTGTGCCTTATACAAGATTATCTTCGATAAATGATATTATAAAAAATTAATTAGAAAAAAAAACTTTCACTAAATTAAAGGAATTTTTTAAAAACTCAAATGAATAACTATAAGGACATATTTAACGAACAATGCAATTCAATAGATCCTATCCTTATAATTTAACAAATGTCGACAATGGATTATAAATAGGGATTTATTTTTAAAAAATAAAATTATAATAATCTAATTGCAAACTTTTAAATTATAAGAACTTGTTTCAAAGGTCAATAAAATTATAAGGACTAATAAATTAATCTAACCTAAAAACATTTAGTACATAACTGTCGCATAATTTTTATTAAAGTAATGGAAAAAAGTTTTTCTAAAATAAAAGAGTGATGAGTATCTACATTAAATTATTAAGAGGGTTATGATTGCAACATACTTTAGTAGGCAATGCCTCTTGGAATTAGAATTCTCTAAAGTGCTTATCCTTGTAAAGTGAAAAAGTGAAGGGTTAACTACTTTCAGATCAATAACTTTTATTATATGTAAGTCCCACCAAATGATTTAAACATGATTAACCCCTCACTTTTTTATTTGATAAGGATATTTACTTTAAATGATCCAAATTCTCTCTTTGGTATCCCTTCAATTTGAAGGGGCCGAGTTTAAAACTCTTTCTATATAGTCTAACTACATATGAACATACTGAAGGGGAATTTGGAATTGGAAGACAAACTTACAAAAATTACTATACCTATCAAAAAATGGAACAGGGAGGTGTTTGGTAATATTGAGCATAGGATCAACATTCTAGAAAATGAAGTTGCAGAAATTGAAAGGTGTTTCCGCCAATGGATTGGATGATGTTTCTGAAGCTCGTTTACATGCATTAAAGGGCCAGCTGAATTTGTGGTATAACTGCAAAGATTATTACTAGAAACAAATGTCCAAAGATCGGGTTTTAAAGGATATTGACAGGAACACTAAATATTTCTACTTGATGGCTTCTTTTAGGGAAAGAAGAAAATAGATAGTTGAGATAAAAAAGGGCAGAAGAATATTACGGGACCTAAGAAGTATTAAATGTGAAGTTAGAAGGTATTTTAAAGCATTATATACTCAAAAGAGGCCTCGTTCATTGAATTTGAAGATAGGCTTGTAAACAAAATAATTATAGAAGATGCTCAATGTCTTGAAATGCTTTCTACAATAGATGAAATTCGACAGGCTTTGTGGTCATATGACCCCTGTAAGGTTTCAGGAGTTGATGGTTTTAACCTGAATTTTGTAAGGAATTGTTGGGATACACTTGGGGAGGATTTTTCTGCATCTGTTTTGAACTTTTTTGTTACAGGTGCTTTGCCAAAGAAGCTAAATATGACATGGGTGACGCTTATTCCAAAGTATGAAGTAGCAGTGGAAATCAAAGACTACAGGTCGATTAGCATGGTTGGGTGCGTCTACAAGGTGATTGCTAAACTTCTCGTAAACGGGATTAGGAAGGTCAAGGGATATCTAGTTGGAGAAGCCCAAACAACATTTGTATAAGGTAGACAGATTCTTTATGGTGCACTGATCACATGTGAAGCAGTTCAATGGTTGAAGAACAAGAGGAAAAGTGCTATGTTATTAAAGTTAGACTTCCGGAAGGCTTATGATTCCGTCAAATGGGTATTTCATTGATCATGTTTTGCAGAGGATGAGGTTTGGCGATACTTGGAGACTATGGATCAAGGGGTGCTTGACAAGTGCTGATATGTCTATCATGGTTAACGGATCCCCAACTAAACCATTCCATATGGAGAGGGGCCTTCGGCAAGGTGATCTGCTTTCCCCGTTTTTATTTGTATTGGTAGCTGAAGTGCTAAATAAGTTGTTATACAGAGCAGAAGAACAGAATTTGATTAAAGGGTTGCAGATTGGGCGTGACGCAATTAATATGTCACATTTACAGTTTGTCGATGACACAATTCTATTTTGTCCTGCAAGATACGAGACACTTGTTAATTATAGACGCATTTTGGATTGTTTTGGGGTAATGTTTGGGTTGCAAATCAATTATGACAAAACTGCTTTAGTCCCAATTAATTGTGGTAGAGATTTGGTGCATCAAGTTAAAAGGAGTTCTAGGCTGCTTGGAGGTTTCACTCCCTATTACTTATTTGGGAATACCACTGGGGGCAAACCCAAAGTGGTTACATACATGGCAGCCAGTGTCAGACAAAATTAGGAAAAGATTAAGTGGCTGGAAGGTTAATGTGTTATCTAAAGCTTGTCGATTAGTTTTAATCAAATCGGTTTTGAACAACTTACCTATGTATTACTTGGGGCTATTTACAATGCCAAAAGCAGTAGCCAAGGAAATAATTTCCATGCAGAGGTGTTTTTTCTGGGGTAAAGGAAAGGGTGAACGTTTTTATCCATTAATAAAATAGGATATTAATCAAAGGCCAAAGAAGCAAGGAAGGTTAGGTGTGGGTGATATGGTCATAAAGAATGCAGCAATATTGTTTAGATGGTGGTGGAGATTCTCATAAGAAAATAATCCATTATGGAAAAAGGTGGTGTGCTCTTATAACAATATTCAGTTCGATCGGCCTATTAGTGAACAGCAAAATCCAAAAGAGGTTAGACCATGGAGGGGTATTTGTAATGTATGGAAGCTGAATAAGGAGATCAAACACGTTTATAGTAATGGTATACAAAGTCAGGTGGTAATGGAGAAGCTACTCTCATGTGACAAGATCTATGGGTTAGTAACTCAATTCTGAAATGTGAGTTTCCCGTGCTATATTCACTATCGGTGCAAAAACATATGACGGTCAAAGATTGTGGCATTTAGGATGAGGTCACCTGGTGTTGGAATTTATTATGGCAAAGGGAGCTATTTGATTGGGAGAAGGATTTATTAGCCCAACTGCAGATTTTGCTTTCAGCAGCCTCTTTTACAACAGGATCACCTTGACAAGAACATTTGGTGTTATCACAATTCTAGGGTTTTCTCATCAAAATCATTTTCTGAATCTGTCCTAAAGCTCCAGGTTGCTAGTGTAGATTCCTTTAGATATGCTGCAAAGGTGTGGTGCAAAATGGCCCCTCCAAAGGTAGAGCTCCTTATTTGGTTCTTGGTTTTGGGGAAATTAAACACTAAGGATAGACTAATTAGCCTAAATATAATTGCTGCATCTGAAGGTAATTGCATTCTTTGTGGTGAGCATGTGGAGAGTATTGGCCACTTGTTTTTCTCATGCACCTATTCTTGGAAATTATGATGCTCCTGCCTAAACAGGTGGAAAATGGTTTGGGTAATGCCAGTGGAGCCCAGTTATGTTGTCGAATCTTGGATTAAGGCCAAGCTCAGGAAAAGTGATAGAAAGAAGTTGTGTATGTGTTTCTTTAGTCTAGCTTGGTCAGTTTGGGAAGCTAGAAACAAAATTATATTCCATAACGAGCCATTTCCTGATGACAAATGCTTAGCGCTTATGTGGCATAGGTGGGAAACTTGGTCAAATGAATGGTGTTGAATAATGATTCTTGGTGGTAACCTTAGATGTAGTTTGGAGCTGATCGAACTAGTTGCTGCGAATTGTTTAGCTTTTCTGTGGTCATTTGTATTTGTTTCCTTTGTCTTTCACTTATTCTCTTGTTTATTGTTGGATCCTGTACTTAATGCTGCCTCTATTTGAGGTTTAGCCCTTTTATTTTTCATCCAAAAAAAAAAATTGTTTACATGAGTGCAATGATAAATTCGAAATCTCAAAATTTAGATTTAGCTAGGCCCCTTTAATTTTCTTTGTTACAATTTTTCTCTAGGATCTATTTAGAAAGTTAAAAACTTCTCAATTCCAAACATTAAACCTATTTGATTATTTTAATTCCTAACATCTAAACATTCTTTTATCTCAAAACCTCAAGAACTGTGGTCCATATAAGGACGCTAATCCTAAATTTCTGAAAACAACCAATGGCTTCCACACTATCCTAACTTTAAAGCAAATCTTAAATCATATGCTCCATGCCCAAAGGAAGAGAAAGTTAATGAATTAGGGCATCGAGATATGCAACTTAACAAGAACTCCGCCAATACCATTGGATGAAGCAATGAATGGAAAAATTACAATCCCAAATCTTAGTTAGAATGATTTAAGCAACTCTGTATCATTTAAGAAAATCTGAATTTTTGGCACACAATAGAAAAGAAGTAATAATAGAAGGAATCAATAATGCCAAAGGCTTCCAGATTAGATGTTTTTATTCACTCGATATGCAGGAGCTCAAGCAAAACTAGTTTTAAGGATTTCTTAACATATGTTTCTTTTAATCTAATTTCAATATATGTTTTTTTTTCCCTTTTCTCAATGGGTATTTTGTGTATTATCAACCTCCATCCAAGATCCTTGTTTTTATTAGGGTTCTTAAGATTTGGAGTAAAATGAATGTTTAAAATTTTTTGATGAGACTTTAAAAAAAAATTGTAACAAAAAAGTTAAATGGACTAAATTTATCTTTTAAAGGTATGCCATTGTTACTTACCACACGTTTAAATATAATTGTTCTTATAAGATGAGTTTTAGCCTCCTCTAAATTGAAGGAATACAAGAGAAACCACCACTTTGTTAATGTATAAGGTGAATATTCTTTTTATTCTTACTTTAGAAATAAGTTAACTTTATTTTTTTAAAATAATTTCTTTCTTCAAATATTTTTTAATTATTTGCTTAATGTATACTATTTCGCAACACAGTGAAAGATTCAAACACTTGCAAAGAAAAACTTCTATATGAAATTTGAGTACAAGATTTTTGTGCACAATCTGAAAATGATAAGATTTATAACAAAAAGACTAGCAAAAGAACCCCCCAAAAAAAAACTCAGGACTAACAGAAAAAATAATTTTCTCATTGTATTTTGAAAATCAGACCGGTTGAACCGAAAAGAAATCGTTAGACCAATCCAATGATAGCAAAAAAATTAAATGTTCAAAAATCAGTTAAAATTGATGTAAATCGGTGAACCGACAAAAAATTAGCCAGTTCACTAGTTTGACAAATCATTTTTTTTTCTTTTTCAAATTTAAATCATCAATAATGAGGTTGACAACCCTAATATGATAAAAGATAGTCAAAAATGCACTTTGATTGGCCAAATTAATGATTACTAAATCTCTTATTTTTTTAGAAAGAGTCTATAATTAAGTATAAAATAATATAATATATGAGTATTTATAATTATCGTAAAAGCAAAATGCTTATAGTATAAGTAATAGCGAGTTCTTTGTGAGGTGCATCATACACTTTGTGAGATTAATGGTCAGATGTAAGGGTGCACAAATATACCCTCATATCTAACCATTAATCTCATAAGATGTATTTGTGTATCCTCATATCTAACCATTAATCTTACAAGATGTGTGATGTACTTCACTTTATGAGGTGCATGGAAGAATCCACCATAAGTAATATAAGACTTGACTTTTTTATAATAATCTTAAAAATAAAAAAATTATATTCTAAATAATATAAGACTTAAATACTTCATATTTCAACTCTTCAATGTGTATTATTTTATTTTTTATATATATTTTATGATACTCTAGTTAAATCTTTAATTGAACTAATAAACATCTAAATTAGTGCTTTATTCGATTCAATATTTAATCTGACTTTCAAAACCTCGCTGTCTCATACATATCCCGCAATCACATCAGCATAGAACTCTTAGTTGGCAGGAAAAATGGATTTGATTCCTGATAAGTGAATTTGTGGTGCCCGGCTCGTATTGGCACATAGAATTTCGTTTTGAAAAACAATACATCAAAAATTCAAAATGCGTATCAGATAAGTTAGGAGCAGAACTCATAAGAAAGAACTTTTCTTTCTTCCCTTCTTGTAGGGAAAAGTGCTGATTGGATTGACAACTTGTTTCTGTTCATCAAGAATAGTTTGGCAAAAATCTTCAGTTTTCAATCGCAGTAGGTATAAATATTCAACTACAGATAACTCTATAAATCGAAAGAAAAATTACATTTTTTTTTTTGAAATATAAGATGTAACAAATTCATCCCTCAATTATAAAACATATATAATTTAATCCCTAAATTTATTACATTAAAACAATTAAATCTTTTTGGATAATTATTCTGGTAAATTCAGAGACTAAATTTCTACTCTATTTATTATAATATAGATAAATTTAAGGATCAAATATATGTGTCTTCTAATTCAGAAACGAGTTTGTTGTATCCCAAATATAAATATTTTAGGGACAAAGTTATATTTTTTCTCTTAAAATAAATATTCACATTACTATAACCATACAAAATTCTCCTGCTTTGATAGTCATCTACACATGTTTGGCTTGAAAAACATTTTTTATTTTTGGTTTATAATATTAATTATAAAATTGTAACTTTACTTTTATTTTATTGTTTGCTTTAAAAATTTTGTGAAAGAAAATAAATGTTTAACCTTCCTCATCTCGTAGTAAAAGAAATTGGTTTTCTTATACGAAAATAATTTATTTCATCTGAATTTTTACTCCTCTATAATAATTTGAAATCAAATATTGCTATTTTCGTACTAAAAGTCATATGCGTGTTACTCTAGTTTAAGCTAAAATAAGTGCATAAATAGTGTACCAAAAAACCGAGAAATGAGCGCATAAATAACATTATTCAAGGTTTCAAGTTTCAAGCATTGCATATAGATGAGGAAATTCAGCTTCTCATTTCAAGCACGAACTTCTTTGTTGTTTTCACCTGCAAATTAAAACCAAATGCAGCGGCCAAGGTCATCAAATTTGACTCTTCGAGAATTTAAAAGCTGCGCACATCCAATAAAAGGGAGCAAACTCGTTAATAACACTTGACCCTTGAAATGTTGTAAGGACAATAACTCAGTGACACACCCGGGACCATGCTGATTTCTATTAAAGTTTTAAGTAGGAGGGTAGTATAGATAGTTTTTATAAGTATTTTAATAATTTTTTTTATGAGTTAATTTTTAGAATTAAATTAAGTTCATTCAATTTTAAGATAGTATAAAAATTTATTCTGTAATTATTATTTGGCTATTTATAAATATCTAATCTTGTAAATTTTATGTTCCAGATATCTAGTTCTGGACATGAAGGGGATGTATTAGAGTCTCACATCACTTAAGAATATGATATAAATAATTTTTATAAGTATTTGGATAATTCTTTTTTCATAAACTAATTTTTGAGATTGAGTTAGGCCCACTCTTTTCTTTTAACCAGAAAATAAGAAAACTTATTTTATTATTCTGTGTTTTCGGACGCGTTTATTTTTGGTCTTCAACTTCAAACCCTCAGATATCTACCATTCTAAAAATAGAGAAGGGGAAAAAAAATTGACATAGGTGTGTGAGTGAGTGAATGAATGGATAGTTATTCATTCATGTTTATTGCCTGTGGAAGATGAAGACTCAAATACGTGAAAAATGGGAAATAGCAATGGTCAAGTCTTGCTTGGGTACGTAATGAGAGAAAGGAACCGCTTTGAGAGTTTGACAAAATTACGTGTTCGTCGACAACTATTTCGTGTTTTTAGTCAAACTGCTTTTTTCACCCCCTAATTTAGGTAAGTTTATTATCGTGCTTCCTACGGCATTGAAAATTTAATACTGATTTAGAGGTAATTAAGGAAGTTGGGATTTATGTAACTATCAATTTAAAAAAAGTAGGGTTTAAATTATGAGAATAAAAAAAAAAATTATTAGAAGACTCTTACCTCCTTTATAAACCTCAATCGGGTCGGATTGAATTAGTTGAATTTCTGATCATAAAGTTTTAATTAAGGTGATTTCATCAAAAAAAAAAAAAAGGAATTCATGTAGCCCTCACACCCTGCAAGTTACCTACACCGTATCAACTACTCGTATTTAATTATTAGTTAACTTTCCCTACTCTAATGATTTATATAAGTATAATTCACATTCATCCTTCTTTTTTTTGTCCCCTTGCACGTTAAATTGCTGAATCTTGGAGAGACAACCAGTACATGACGTTATTTGAATAAATGAGTAAAGCATACAAAAGCATGCAACCAGTGATTTATAGAACTTTCTTGCTTCAATTCCTTGCTTTTCGTGAATTTGGGTTTGTTTATCTCTTAGATACAGATCACCTCATATTGGAAATGAATATGATCTTGTCATATTTACATTCCTATTATTGATTAAATTATTTTTGAAGGGTAAAATATTAAAAAAATAAAAAATCAATTATAGAAATATGAACATGACAAGATCATATTCATTTTCAATATAAAAAAATCCTTATCCTTATTTTATTTTGTCTTTTTTTTTTGTTGGTGACCTACAGTTTCCCTCTTATTCATTTTCACCAACATTGGAGTAACGAAACCTCAAATTTCTACATCTCATTATCGGTCATACCAAATTCATTTTGGTGGCATCAAATTTTCATGCAAGTTAAACAAAAATGTAACAAATATAATTGTTCTGTAGTACACTTAAATGGAATATTATTGAGCTTTAACTTGTTCTATACACAACGACATCTTGATTTGAATTTCTGTGGAACATGTAGCACTTGAGAGCTAGTTTGACTTGGAGATTACATAAGAAACGGAAGCAAAGCAACAAAGATGTTTACCTTCTCCGTTTCAAGAGAAAAAGAGTTACCTCTTTCATTTTAACCATCATCTCTTTATTTTTCTTCGTGAAAATATATTTCGGAGTTTGAATACAACAATTATATTAAAAAAATGAATTGTTGAGCAAATAGATATAATATATATTGAGATAAACTATGCACCGACCTTCCCACAAATACATTTTATTATTGGGTTGTTCTGAATAAAAATAAAATAAAAGAATAATATCCTGGATCGCTTTGTACTATAAAGTTGTAAAGTATATACAAATTGAAACCCTAAAATTTAACTTCTATTCCCTTTACAAAATTTCTCATATTTGGAAAGAGCAATGAGTTTTGTACGTGTTAAAGAGACGCTTTTGCAATGTATAGATATAAAATAACACACATTCCGCTCATTCACCCATAAACGAATTGAGTATAGTGCACCTTATGTGTTGTTTTGTGTCTGTGCATTGCAAAAGCGTCAGTTTTAAGCGTACAAAAATCATTACTCATTTGGAAAACTATCAACGAATTTTTACCAGTTTTCTTTGTGCCCAAAACATAATTTACTTGTCAGAAATAGGGGGTGTGGTTTTGTGAAAATAAAAAGTTAAGGGGCTTGGTTTTGATTGAGGGACCACCCTCCTCAATTCTGCAATCTTGTTTTATTGGATTTACTCTCCTTTCTCAGTGGATTGAATTAATGTCAAAATAACAGTAATTTACTTGCACGATTTCTTTTTTTTCTAAAGAAAATTTATGGTCCTCCATATAGGTAATGATGGATGACTAGACGGCGCAATAAAGGGAAAGGAAACCCACAATTTGGGAAAGGTAGAAAAAAGCACCCAATATGCCAATTTTTCGTGGGAGAAAAAAAAAGCCATTTTATGCTGTAAAATAAAAAGGTAATTATACTCCAATTTAAAAGAAAAAAGGATTACAATATTCCAGTTTCGAAGTACCAAAAAGGAGCAATATTCCAATTTCGCTTGTGCTTGAAGTTTTAGTTCTCTACTTTTCTTTTTCTTCTTTTATGCTTGAAATATATCCTTCTCCAAGTCTCTTTTAGTCAATGTTTTTAGTGTTTACCTGTTGGGATGTGGCGGTGATGTAATTTGTGTTGCACTGTGTGACACTGGCTAAATATGCGTCGACGAGATTTTTTTTTTTGTGAAAAAAGGTCGAGCCACGTGTCAATTCTAGAATACTTTTGACCCGGAAGAAACTTGTAAATTAAAACTAATAAGTTTTAAACAAAAAATATATATATTTTCAGTAAGTACAAAGTATTAGTATAAGAATATATGATTAAAGCTTATTTTATCTTATGCATAATTTATTTATTCTGATATAGAATATCAATTATTTTAGATGAAAAATTCATTTTATTTTATCTATATTATATATTTCCATCCAGTAAAATAAGACAAAGAATTAATTGAGTTTTTGGGTAAAAGAACAACTAGTTGAATATAGTTTTAATTTTTCTGAAACTAACGATATTTAATATTTTCGTTAATTTTTGTAAAACCTAAACGACTAGAATTATTATTGTGAAACAAAAGTAATTATAATAACATTAGAAACAATTCAAATTTAAGAAAAACTATTTTATGTTGAGTTTAATTTTTGATGTGTTATCGATATTTATGCAATAAATTTTCTTATATTAAGAATTATATGAAATATTAAACTCACTAAATGATATATCATCAATATATTATTAAATACATGCATAAAATTCTTTTACTTCAATTATTTTGATGTATTTTGATCAGAACACTTATATACTTTCATATGTTGCAGGAACTACCAACATAAATTGATGAATTTTTTATATTTCAATGAATTATTATAAAAGTTGATATTTAAATCAATTCAAATCATATTTTTATAAGGATATAATTTTTTTCCATGTTAATCTAATTATATATAATTATATCATTAAAATTATTTAACATAAAAATAAAATATAATTAAGTAATAATATATAACATTTTATTTGACGTTTGCTCTTGAATAAGTTTTACTTTTATAAAAAAAAAACATTTTATACTCATAGCGGATGTAAAAAAAAATTATATTAATAAGATATTAAAATTAATTTATTTATGTAATAGATTTTAAACATAAATTTGATTTTGAAATCAAATTAATTTAAAATTTTAAGTGAATTCAATTCAATTCAAATTGAGTTATTTCTCTTTTTTCTTTTTTGGGTACTCCATTTCTCTCTTTAATTATTTTTTTTAAGAGTAAACCCCAAAGTGGTCCCTATCAATTTTCAGATCGGATAAATTAGTCCTTAACAAAAATAAATTAATAAATTGATCCATAATCTTTTAAAATGTCAAATAAATTAGTCCCTAACAAAAAAAAATTGATAAATTAGGCTCTAATCTTTTAAAGCATCAGATACTTTAATTCCTCTATCAAGTTTCTTTATTAAACATTATAACGTAGCTCATTAAATAGCTAATATAGTACTGTTATCTCTCACTTTATTATCCTAATTACTCTTATTTATTAAAATAATATTATTTTTGATAAATTTTCAAGCTAATATGCCTAGTGCCTAATTTTATACTCTGATATGATATACAAATTAATAATAGAAGCTTTGCTAAAATGACATCATATTAATTAGCGAGAGTGAACAGGATGATATGATGAGAGATAATCGTATCATATTAACTATTTAATGAGCCATATCATAATATTTACCAAAGAGAGTTGACAAAAGAACTAAATTATCTAATATTTTAAAATATTAGGGATTAATTTATTAATTTATTTTTGTTATAGATTAATTTATCTTATATTTTAAAAAATTAAAAACTAATTTATCAATTTATTTTTTATAAGAACTAATTTATCCAATATAAAAATGATAGGAACCACTTTGAGGTTTACTCTTTTTTTAATTATTTCAAACACACTCTCGATTATTAGTTATCCATTTAAATCCTAATGAAATTAGTCCGTTAAAACACAAAGGATGATGTGGTTGTTTTCGTTTATCATCATATATATATATTCCCATAAAAAAAAAGGTATATTAAATATTTTATTATCTTTAAATTCATTATTAACATAAATAATAAATTATTCATAATAATAATTACTTGCAAGATGAATTCTGTGAAGTGAGGTGCATCACACACCTTCTAAGTTTAACGGTTAGATGTGAGGGTATATTTTATGCAACTACCCATACTCCTCACATCCAACCGTTAAATTCGAAAAATGTTTAACAGAATTCGCCTACTTGCAAAACTAAACTTACATTAACACATTTTACTAAGTCATGCGTTACTATACTATTAAAACAGTTTAATATAACTATTTCAAAAGTTAAGCTAATATACATCAAATCAAAGAATTTAATTTAAATATATTGATAATATAAAATAATTTTATATTATCAATCAATAAAAATAATAAAAAATATCAACTTACACAAATAATTATCCATTATAATGAGGAATCCACCATAATTTCTCACTTTTTCTTATTTCTATTGATTAATAATATAAAATAATTTTATACTGTCAAAACATACCAATTAAACTCCAAATCAAATCCAAATTAAACTCTACTTGATCCTCACCGGTAATCATAACTGATTTTACACTTCAAGCAAACGTTGCTATCTGATTTCCCCTAGGATTATGGAAAGGTTTCCTTATAGTAATTGCAAGAAATCAAATCAACATTGAAGACGCTTCTCGGTCTCTATAAATAGAAGGCGAGAGAAAAGGAGTGTTATTAGTTTCACATGCCGACTCTGATTCTCGTGTCTGTGACCTCTCTCTCTCTCTCTCTCTCTCTCTCTCTCTCTCCGTGATCAAAGGCGTTTATTGCAGTTATAAGTCTTAGAAATTGTTCACTTTTTTCTAAGTACTTTCCCGTGCAGACATCATAAGGACACTTCTAGCTTGGAACCTACGAGATCTTCCATCTGGGGTGTCACGAGATTTCACTCTCTATATCTAACCTGAATTTTACTTTCTTAGCTTGATTCAACTTTTTTTTCATCAAGTGAGGTCATTGTTACACTACATAACGTAAGTGTTATCAACTTTTTGCGGGTCATCTTGCATGAATTGAATTGTTATACACATAGAGAGAGGAACACACACACACACACACTCACATATACTAGGTACTGATAAGATGGCTACTAGGAACATTGAGAAGATGGCTTCAATTGATGCTCAGCTGAGGTTGCTGGCACCAAGGAAGGTGTCTGATGATGACAAGTTGGTGGAGTATGATGCCTTGCTGCTGGACCGATTCCTTGACATTCTTCAGGATTTGCATGGTGAAGACATCAGGCAAACGGTACTAATTTCTTGCTGCTTTTGTTTTCTGCCTATGAAATGAAGGTGTTTTTCTTTTTTTGGTTTAATATGAACAGATTTCTCAAACCCCATTTCAACTTTTATGAAAAGATTAACCCTTCTGGTATTAGAACATGGCCCTTTGTGATTGTGTCTGGGGTGTGCCCAGTGGAATGGGCTGGATATGAGAAATTTAATGTTTAAAAACATTAGTTGAAGATATAGTTCTCAAATTACAGTTTCTTGATTTGTTAGTTTATATGGGTTATGAGCCCTGAATGTATGTTCTATGTCTCTGCTATGGTTTGAAATTGCTGTTGCTGTTGCAATATTGTGGCCGCATTAGCCCCATTTTCCGGTAATTTTTCACAATTGCATTAAGCGCATCCACAATTGCGGTAATAGCAACGCAACAGCAACCATAATTTAGAACCATGGTCTCTACTCATTTTGATTCTCTGTGTTTTGAGATAAAAGTAAATACGAACTCATTCTTAAGTAAATAAAATCAATTCCACTTGGATATGAGCTTTCTTGCACAAAGTCTGCTTCTTTTTTCATTTTGTTCTTCCGCTACATATAGGAACTTCGTGGCTTATAGTTTCAATGATTTGATGCTTAACAGGTTCAAGATTGTTATGAGCTTTCAGCTGAGTACGAAGGGAAGCATAAGACTGAGAAGCTGGAAGAACTTGGGAATATGCTAACTGGTCTTGATGCTGGGGATTCTATTGTCATTGCCAAATCATTTTCTCACATGCTTAATTTGGCCAACTTGGCAGAAGAAGTTCAAATTGCCTACCGAAGAAGGATTAAGCTATTAAAGAAGGGTGATTTTGCTGATGAGAACTCTGCCATCACTGAATCTGACATCGAAGAGACCTTCAAGAGGCTTGTGACTGAACTGAAGAAGTCCCCCCAGGAAGTCTTTGATGCTTTGAAGAACCAAACTGTAGATTTGGTCCTAACTGCTCATCCCACCCAGTCTGTTCGTAGATCTCTGCTGCAAAAGCATGGCAGGTTTGTCAATTACATAAATCAGTGTTTAGTTGTCAAAACTCGGAAGAGTTATGGTAGTCTCATTGTGCATTTATCATTTGGCTGCACTGCAATCTAGAAATCATTGACTGTAATGACATGACATGCTATATACTGTTTCTGGAGTTTTGACAATTTCTGCATTAAAGCTTAATCTTTCTGTTGTTAATCAACTAATCATTTTCTTCTTTTTCAGGATAAGGAATTGTTTAACACAGTTGTATGCTAAAGACATAACACCAGATGATAAGCAGGAGCTTGATGAGGCTTTACAAAGAGAGGTGCATTCTTGATTCCGTGTACTATATGTTATGCATCAATCACATCCCAATGATTCCCTGACTTGATTCATGCTTTACCAGCTCTTTTTGTATAAATTTGGCTGTTCCATTTGACTTTCCTTTCCTACTTATTTTCAATTAGATAAGATTTCTATTGCCATTTTTTTTTGAGATGTCAATGTGTTTTATGGTTATGAATTTGTGGTTATATATGTCAATGTTTATGGTAAAGCTATGGCCCTGATGATGTTTCTGTCATGCGCAGATTCAAGCTGCATTTCGCACAGATGAAATTAGAAGGAGTCCTCCTACACCACAAGATGAGATGAGGGCAGGAATGAGCTACTTTCATGAGACAATATGGAAAGGTGTACCAAAGTTTTTGCGCCGGGTTGACACAGCTCTGAAGAACATTGGAATAAATGAACGTGTTCCATACAATGCCCCTCTTATTCAATTCTCTTCTTGGATGGGAGGGGATCGTGATGGTATATTTCTTTTTCCTAAGAAATTAATGAACAAGATTGTTCTTCATAAACCAGCTTTCTCTTTGTTAAGCTTATTGCTCATGTGGTATAGATTTAAAATATCTTCACTTCAGATCCATGATGCTTCATATTTGCTTTGTTCATTTCTCTTTCAAAGTTTTGACTCTCATCTTCAGTGTTGGGCATCGCTTTAGAGGCATGGCTTGTAATATACTTATTATTTGCTTTCTTACAATATGTCTAATGTCCATTGCAGGTAACCCTAGGGTAACCCCTGAAGTTACAAGGGATGTGTGTTTGCTGGCTAGAATGATGGCTGCTAATTTATACTTCTCTCAGATAGAGGATCTCATGTTTGAGGTATCGATTATGCTCTTCACTGTCTTGATTATTTATTTTTTTAAAGCATTAAGGGCATGATTCCTAACTTCTTGCTTCTGTCTGCTTTGGCAGTTGTCTATGTGGCGTTGCAATGACGAGCTTCGTGTTCGTGCTGATGAACTCCATATGTCCTCAAGAAGAGATGCAAAACATTATATTGGTATGTGTTATTTTTCTCTGAACTGCACACTGCTCTTTTGAAATCTTTATCGGAATCTACAATACTGAACTGTTCATACCTATGGATTCATTTTGACTTGAACATTTTAACAAGTAAATTTCAATTGCTCTTGAATGCCATTCTAAATCTGTAATAATTTCTTCATTGCTGTAGAGTTTTGGAAGCAGATTCCTCCCAATGAGCCATATCGTGTTATTCTTGGTGATGTGAGGGACAAACTGTATAATACACGTGAACGTGCTCGCCAGTTATTAGCCAATGGGACCTCTGACATCCCCGAAGAGACAACCTTCACAAATGTTGAGCAGGTATTATCCTCATAACAGCCCAACGAACTGTTAAAAGATAGGGGTAGTGCAACCTTTACACCTTAAAGGCAATTGCATTGCAGTTACATCTTGAATTGCTTCCTTTACTGTAGTATTTTCTAATTTTTTGGACACTTGCAATACCTAGATCATATTCTTTAGCTTCACCCATGGTGCTCTTGGAGCAGTAAAACTTGTGGCAATATATAGATTTTCATTCTTTAATGTTTATGTTGCTAGCAGTTCTGCATTTACCCATCCTTAAAGACTGTTTTGGTCGTTGATTATGATTATGGTTTTAGTTTTTTCTTGAGCTAATTAACAGATTTTTCTTAACAAACATATGATAAGATGATGGTTATCAAACTGCTTAGAGAATTGCATATTGCTACTCATTAGGGTACATAGTTGTTCAAGTTGGCAGCAGTTCTTTAAAACATATATAATTAGTTTCTGTTGGAAATTTAGATCAGAACGGTAAATCCATGATTCATAGAAGGCAATACCTAATGCCTTGCATGAGATTATGTTTTCCCAAATGATACTGATATATACATGTTAAACTATATGACCTCCAATTTTTACTTGTAGTTCCTGGAGCCTCTTGAACTCTGCTATAGGTCACTCTGTGCTTGTGGTGACCGACCAATAGCAGATGGAAGCCTTCTTGATTTCTTGCGGCAAGTTTCTACATTTGGACTCTCTATGGTAAGACTCGACATTCGTCAAGAGTCAGATAGGCACACTGATGTCATGGATGCGATTACCAAACACCTGGAGATTGGTTCATACCGAGAGTGGTCTGAGGAACGCAGGCAGGAGTGGCTGCTGTCTGAGCTCAGTGGAAAGCGCCCTCTCTTTGGCCCTGATCTTCCAAAAACAGAAGAAATTGCTGATGTTTTGGAAACCTTCCATGTTATTGCTGAACTTCCCCCAGACAACTTTGGTGCCTACATCATCTCAATGGCAACAGCACCATCTGATGTGCTTGCTGTTGAGCTCTTACAACGCGAGTGCCACGTGAAGCAGCCGCTAAGGGTGGTTCCATTGTTTGAAAAGCTTGCTGATCTTGGAGCTGCTCCTGCTGCAGTGGCGCGGCTTTTCTCTATTGATTGGTACAGAAACCGTATCAACGGGAAGCAAGAAGTTATGATAGGATACTCAGACTCAGGAAAAGATGCTGGCCGTCTTTCTGCAGCATGGGCGCTGTACAAGGCTCAAGAGGAGCTCGTAAAGGTTGCAAAGGAGTTTGGTGTTAAGTTGACGATGTTCCATGGCAGAGGAGGGACTGTTGGAAGAGGAGGAGGTCCTACTCACCTTGCTATATTATCTCAACCACCAGATACTATTCATGGCTCACTTCGGGTGACAGTTCAGGGTGAAGTTATTGAACAGTCCTTTGGAGAGGAGCACTTGTGCTTTAGAACACTTCAGCGTTTCACTGCTGCTACACTTGAGCATGGTATGCATCCTCCCGTGTCGCCAAAGCCAGAATGGCGCGCCCTGCTGGATGAGATGGCTGGCATTGCAACAAAGGAGTATCGCTCCATCGTTTTCCAGGAACCCCGTTTTGTTGAATACTTCCGATGTGTAAGTATTATTTGCACTCAATCTTTGAATCATTAGCCTCTGAATAGAAGACACTTTGAAAAAATCTGGCAGTTCAATTTGGTTAACATGAGTATTCAAAATTTCATTGATAATGTCTGTGACATATACTTCTTTACATTAATGTTATTCGCAATATGATTACATAATTGTCATCTTTTTTCTTCCTTGATTATGTTGCTTGTACAAATAATTTGATGATTAAGTGAAAATTCTCTCCTTTTGCCTTTTTTAAGTCCTAAAATTAATGAAAATACTTATTAGCTTGCAATTTCTTTCCTTATTTTTGTTTTTAATTTGGAATATTATGAAGTGTAGGCAACTCCTGAGTTGGAGTATGGACGGATGAACATTGGCAGTCGTCCTTCAAAACGAAAGCCAAGTGGAGGAATTGAATCACTCCGCGCTATTCCTTGGATTTTTGCTTGGACACAAACAAGGTTTCACTTGCCAGTGTGGCTTGGCTTTGGTGCAGCATTTAAGCACGCAATTGAGAAGGATCCAAAGAATCTTCAAATGCTTCAAGATATGTACAATCAATGGCCTTTCTTCAGGGTCACCCTGGACTTGATCGAGATGGTGTTCGCCAAAGGAGACCCAGGGATCGCTGCCCTATATGACAAACTCCTAGTGGCAGAAGAGCTGTGGCCATTTGGAGAGCGTTTAAGGGCTAAATATGAAGAAACTAAGAGCTTTCTCCTCCAGGTAATCTATCATTGCTTTGTAATTTGCTTGTCTGTCAATATTTGCTCATTTTCTTTACATCATGATGACTACATGCAGAAAGCTCAACAAGAAGCTATTATAACTTCCAATAAAGCCTATCATGAAACATTCCTTTATCAACTGGATTTGATTTGAGATTAGAACAATTTAACATGTTTCCACAATGATGAGGCCCAACTTTTCTCTTATTATATCTATGCCTCATGTTATTTGCTGCCATAGTCCATGCTCCATGCCAAAGATTGAGACTGAAAAAATAGGGTCTGTTTGGTGGTTTCAGAAAACGTATTTTGTTTTCGTTTCCTGTTTTCAATTTTAGTTACAAAAGTATTACCTTGTTTTCAAAACTTTGTGAAGAAAACACCGAAAACAATGCAATCGTTGACCAACTTTGTTCTTAAAAAATTGTGTTGTAGGCTGCTGGGCACAAGGATCTTCTTGAAGGAGACCCCTACTTGAAGCAAAGGCTTCGTCTTCGCGACTCATACATCACAACCCTCAATGTCTTGCAAGCCTACACATTGAAGCGAATCCGTGACCCTGACTACCATGTCAAGTTGAGGCCACACTTGTCAAAGGACTACATGGAATCCAGCAAGCCAGCTGCAGAACTTGTGAAACTCAACCCCAAAAGTGAGTATGCTCCTGGTTTGGAGGACACCCTTATCTTGACGATGAAGGGCATTGCTGCTGGCATGCAGAACACCGGTTAAGCTGCAATATGGCAATGGTGTTTTCCTATAATATATGATCTATGTTGTGTCATTGGGTATATAAACACTGTATAACCTATGCTATGATATCTACTAGAGATTTGGACCACCATCAAATAACTCTTATACTCTATGATTGCACAATAAAACTTGGTTTTGGTTTGTGCCAAGCAAGGTCTAACTTTCTCCCTTTCGATCTCTTACGTTTACTTTTCCATCGTCTTTGATGATAAGGGTGGAAGTACGTACGGGGGATTAGTACTATTTGTTATTAAGAAGGGTTATGTTATTTATATATCATTAAAATTTCAACAATTTTTCTCAATTTTTTTTCTTTCTATCAATTATTTTATTTTTTTTACTTTTTTTTATAATGTTTTTTTTCTTCTTTCTATTTTAGGTGTTTAAAATGTCTACTTATTCCAATTTCAATGATACAAAAAATATTTTTCTATTAGGAATTGTTGGTGGGGTTTTGTGCCTTTTCTCCGGTAGAAATGATAGATTGTGTTGTGGAAATGGTTTTTTGCCCATTGGTTAACTTGATTTTAATCAAGTAAAATGATTGATTGTGTTTTAAGTTGTAACTTCAAATATATATATCATTTGTGTAATAGTAATCTTATAATGGTAATAGTATATTTTGATCATTTGTGTAACATGTTATATAGTTACTTTATAATTTTTAGTTTTTTTTTTATTTTTCTATTTTATGATAGACCAACTCATTTAACCCATCAATACTAGTAGGTTGAGCTAAGTGTATCATTTTTTCAGCCTACTCTTAAAAGTGGGCAGTCAATCTAATTCGACGTACTTGACCTCTAATCCCATAGCGATTTGTTAGCCAACTTAGACACAAAAATAAATAAATAAACAAATAAAATAATTTTAAAAGTCAATACTGCTATGTTTTAACAGATTTATATGCGTAATATACTTGTAAATTTGCTTCAAAAATATTTTTTGTCTTTTTTCTAAGAGAATAATTTTAGTGCGTTGACAATATGTGAGACTTTTGAAGAAAAGGGTATCAAAATCAAATATATATTTGCAAATGTGATAATATGATAATATAAAACTCTTTTATATTACTAATGAATTAAAATTAAATCTTTTTTGTAATTTCACGTTAGATAATATATTAAATGTGAAATTAAATTTGTGTAAATTTAATTATTTAATTATCATAATTATTCAACCAACTAACGTATTATGGATTAATGCAAGTCATAACATAATGACAATATCTTAATTTATTTACTTTATAACTAATAATTAAGTATTAATTTTATATTCACTTCAATAATTTACATTAAGTGAGTCAGCTTTAATAATATGTAATGTAATAAATATTTTAATAAATACTTTTTTCCAAGTCAAACTGTAATTAATTATGTTATTACTATCTTTTTATTTACATTTAATTAAGGGTAATTAAGAAGTTACCATTAAAAGCAGTTACTTGAGGGTGGCGGTGATCACGGGTGCATTTGTTTCAGATTTTGAAAAAAGTGATTTTGAAATTAAAATTTTATATATAATTAAAAAAAATTAAAAATTAATTTTTTTTAGAAGCTACTTTTTTCAGCTTTTATAAAAAAATTGAAAACATATTTTTTGAGATTCTAATTATTTTTAATAATTTATCCAAATATATCAAAAATAATTTTTTTAATAAAAAAAGTGATTTTTTTTAAAAAATTTTTTATGCAAACGCACCCTACTTCTAGATATGCTAGTTTGGAAAGAATTGAAGTGAGTTTTCCTAATATGACACAAGTCAAACATGAGAGAGGGAGTGATAAATGAGATTCAATATTGCCATAATGCCATTTACTTTGTTCCAAACTAAACAACCCGCTTCTGCAGAATTAACGTCAATAATTTGTCTTAAAAAATATTAGAGTCAGTAATTTTGTCATAATTTAATAATCAAAATAATCTGATACATTTATGACTCTTAAATAAATAAATAAATTATATTAATATTTTATTTTATTGAATAACCACCATAATTTCTATAAAAAATTCTGACAATATTTTTTTAAGCGCGGAATATTACTCGTTTTTCTTTTTGTTCTCTCTCTCAAAATCACATTTAATTAAGCTATCCTTTTCTTAATCTGTCTACACGCTTTGCCATCGGTTACACTGCAATAATTTTAACATTTTCAGATTTCCCTTGGTCAATATAAACCCCAAACTGAAACGAAGACCAAGTTGTACCTTGATTTCACACAACAAAAAACTGGATCAGGAACAAACAAGCTTGAGTTCCTATCATGGCTTCTAAACCCCACTTAGCCACAACTACCCTTTTGCTCTTGCTTCTCATCTCTACCATAGCCATATCAAATGCTTCATTTTTCACAACTCTAGGCATGAAGACCAACCGCTACAACAAGGGCCTCAACATTCATCAAGGAGCCAGTGTTGCTAGAAGACATGGTGGTGTGAACAACATTCCAGGGCTTTGGCACTCACTGTTCAATTTTCTCCCCAAAGGAGGCATAGTTCCACCTTCTGGCCCTTCACCCTGCCTTAACCAAATTCTGAACTGTGTTAGGTGTGTGAATTCAGCAAGCTATGGTGATGATGAGGTTCCAAACAACCACCCTAGGAAAAATTAAGGTTGATCTTTCTCTAATCTTAACTAGCTTTCCAAAGTTCGTGTTTTAGGATATGGAGAGAGAAAAATGGAAGGAATGGAAATTGAGAATGAACGCATGCATTCATATATCACTGGTTTTCATTCCCTTTATTTTCTTCGGCTCTTCTAAAGAAGGATTTAACCAAATGAAATAAAGTATGGTATTATGGTTAAGCATATAAGCATAGTTGTATTTTTCATTTTTTGTTTTGTGTATTATCGTTAATTGTATTTTATTTATGTGAGAATTTTGGTCTGACAACATTTTCATTTGTGATAATCTTTCAGCGTCATTCATATCTTTTGATCTTCAATTCGTTCATTTTGCATTTAGCTTGTGAAACTCTTGAGAAGGTATAAACTATGAAGCATGGATATAAATTTGAGATACAGATGTGATACGACATAGATATGGGAATAAAATAATATTTAAAAGTTTTAAGACATGATATAAAATTAGTAAAAATTTAATATAAAAACATAAATTTTAAATTAAAATAGAGGAACAATGATTTGAATATTAATATAAATACTTGTAAATATACCAAAATATATTTATTTTATTAATTGCTTTAGAATTTTTATTTATATAGATATAAAAATATCAAAAATAAATAAAATTTTTTAAAATATAACTAAAAATATCTAAAAATATTTGTGAAGTATCCAATATAACACGCATCGGATACAGATACGTCGGCTATTTTGAAGTATCCGTGCATCTTTAGATATAAAGATCCCAAAAAGTGAGAAAGAAAAAAGAAAGAAAGAAAGAAAAAAAGACTGAGATACATGACCTTTTAAGTTTTTTCGACTTGAAACAAACGCTACCTTTGAGATACGGTTGTCATACGACTCATTTGTAATTCATGAAACTTCACTTTTTTCTTTTTTTTTAAATAATAATAATTTTTATCGATTTTTTTGTCTGGTTTTTTCTTTTGATATGTTAACAATAAATCAAATCTCATTTTGTGTCCACTTTATTCCACCTCTCCCCTACACCGTGTTTTAGACTTCCTCTGTGAAAAGAGTATAAAAATAAGATACTACTTGGTAGAGATTTAGCATGTGTAGTGGAGTTTAGTGGATTTCAGATAATGATATTTAGACAAAAGAAAAAGTAATATTAGTCAAAATTTTGGAACTTAAACACAAAAAACATTAGAAGCTTACATGATTTTTGACAAACAATTTAGCATCATTCTTTCATAGAAAAGCCGTCATCAAAATTGCTTTGGAACAAGAATTCTAACGCGTCCAACAGGCTAATAGCAAGATTTATTATCACTAAATTCGCGTTAAATTTAACTATAAAATCATTGTAAGAAAATCATTTTAACTTCATTGAAGCTTAATTTTCTCCACTAAAAATTAATTTTCATTATAATTGGAAGGCAAATATATATATAACCGGTCCCATATTAATACCTCAGTTAATAAAAATTAAAACCTAATTATTTTTTCTGACATGAAAACCTAATTATTAAATTAATATTAACATTATAAGTAATATTAATATCTCAGTTAATAAAAATGTAAAATTTAATGTGGTGAATCATAATTTTGAATTTCAGCTGAGAGAGATACCCACATTTAATATTTGATTGTATTTTAAGTAGGATTATTTCTAATAAAAAATACATATGAGAAATGAAAAAAAAAAATTAATACTTCTCGAAAGAGTAATCGAATTTAATTCCCACAAATAGTCCTATTAGAAACATAATCATACCCCAACATTGTCCAACCACCAATCATGTCATAAACCCATGGCACAAGAAGGGCCACAGCCAATGGCACAAGAAACCAAAGCATCTTTCCTTTCCTATATTTAGCTCTTTTTTAACATCTCCGTGAGGGTATCTTCAATAGCTTGAACAGAAGTCCCAGCCTTGTACGTGTAAAAATCCACTAGAACATGTAACTATAAGTAATTGGCTGCCGTGATAAACATTAAATAACCTCGATGCCTTAAGAGGAAGATATGAATCTGAATTTTAGAAAAGCAATTCTTATGAGAATTGGTTGACGTGATAATTGCAACCTTGTATGTGTGAAAATCCCCTAGCACATGTAATTATAAATAATTGGTTGACGTGATAAATATTAAATAACGTTGATATCTTAAGAGGAAAATATGAATTTAAAAAGCATTTTTTATGAGAGGATTGCATAACTTTTAGAGGTGTAAACAAATCGGATTGATTCAATGAACCCGAAAATCTAAACCAAATCAATGGAATTGGTTTGGATCGGTTCTGATAGTCGGTTCATTCTCAAGGTGGAACAAAATCAAACCAATTATTGTTGGTTCGGTTTTCGGATTTCTAATTTCTAATTTTTCAATTCGATTATTCAAATACCCAATCTGATCACTCGATCAACTAATTTTTTTTAAATTTATAATATTTGAAAGTTTTGCACTTAAGTTTCTAGTAGTATAGTCACTTTTTATCATTTGGTTAATATTTATTTAAGAAATTTATCTATTTATATCATTATTAAGTATATCATAATCAAGCTTTATATTATTGTTAATTGTTATAAAAATAATTTTTTTTAAAAAAATATAATTTTTTATTTTTTACTTCAATTCGATCGATGACCCATTTAGATTTGTTGGAAGAAAAAATTTAAAATCCAAATCAAATCAGTCCAATTAAATTTGATCAGTTCAAATTTATTTTTTATTCAAATCTAATTCAAACCAACCTGTTTATATCCCCAATAACTTTTGTGTTTTCATATTCGATAGAAAATTTGTTTTTGTAGACAATTCAAATAGTCTAAGGCCAATGCTGTGGTGCTTTTTGATATTTTGGGTTTATGGTACACCTTCAAAATGTAGCTATATACAACTAAGAGTGTGGTTAAATGCATTTAGCCACACTTAAGATGTGTTTAGTAAATGTGGCTAAATAAAGGTGTATCTCATACCCAAAGTATTAAAGGATTTCCCATAAAGATAGGTAGTGGTACAAAAATAAAGCCCACCTGCAATGGCATATATATATTGGTTTTTGTGGGTTTGGGTAGAAATTGTAAAATAGGCTTAACCCGTTGGGTTAGTTTGCCAAATCCGCAAAAAATAATAGGTTGAGTTAACATATTTTGCCCACAAAAAATTTTCAATCCACTGGGCGAATCTTGTCACTTTTTTTTTTAAGGTTCAAGAGTATTTTTAAAAATAAATTTTAGATTTTTATTATAAATTATATTGTTATTATATTTTTATTAATTTGTGAACTTTATTATACTATAGAATTTATATTATAAATTTATAGTTAATTATTATTTATAAACTTATTTATATATCTTAATTAGTTTATGATATTTGTATTTAAGTTAAATTTAAATACAAATTATGTAGTTTAATTATTTTGTTCTATTTTATTTAAATAGATTTTTCATTTAATATATTTTCTAATTTTTAAAATAATTTAACTCATAAAAAATATTAAAATAATTTTTTTAATTTTTTTTTGGGTTGATTAGAATATTGAACCCGTCTTCTTAATTCGGCCTGCCCCGCCCTGCCCCGCTTTGGGCGAGTTAGGACAGGCCGGAGCAGCTCGGCCCACTTTGCCATCTCTAGGTTTGGAGGCGGAGAGAGAGTTCCTAACTATTGCCAACTCTAATAGCTCAAATTTGGGGGTTATTCTGCAATGCACCTTATAAAGTAAGGTGCATTATGCACCAACTACAAAAGTTAGGGTGTATAGTGGTCCTTCTTTCCATTTTTTCTCTTCCCTATGCCATTTTCATTTTCCTTCCTTCCGACCAACCATCGCGCCGCCACTTCCACCTAGCAATCCACTTCCATTGCCCATTGCTGTGCCGCCCAACTTTCGCGTCGCCCTCCATTGCTTCCGCTCCAGCCGCCGCATCGCGCCATCCCGCTACTTCCGGGTTGCAGCGTCGCGTGCTCATCGATGATGAAGAGGGAGGTCGTCCTCCTCCGGCCCAGCTACAGGGACGCTCATTCTTGCCTTTCCCAATGAATCTGGTTATGGTGCTAGTGGGTAAGGGATTGTGACGGCGTGGTGGTGGTGGTGGTTAAGGGATTGTGGTGGTGAGATGATGATGTGGTGATATTTGGCGGTTAGATAGCTGATGGGGGTTGTCGTTCAATGGTTGGACAGATGATGGTGGTGGTTGTGAAGGATATAAGGAGAAGTTGTTTAGCCACATTCACAATTTATTTAACCACATTCATAATTCATTTAGCCACACTCCAATATTCCTTTAACCACATTTTCTAAATGCGGGTAAAAAATAAGACCAACTACATCTGCAGGTGCATCATGTGCCATACTATATCTGGTGTATTTAAGATAGAACTCAAAATTGGATGCAATTTTTTGCAAGTAGACATATCCTCTATTAGACTAGCATTTCAAGTGTGTGTTGTCCCATATTCTGTCTGGAAGGAGTATCCTGCAAGCAAAAACCCTTGTCAGTGGGCCATGAATAAAAACTAATGGGCCAACGGGTTGGAGAGACCGCAAGAAAGTGTTAGGCTTTCAAGCACCTCTAATGTGTAACCCAGGATCCACTTTCACCCAATTCTTCAAAGAGAAACAAGTGTCAAGTGTTGACCGAAAAAATTAAAAAAACCACAAGTGTCAAGTCATTTGGATATGTTGTCTGAGGTAACACACGAAATCAAGGATGTGGCTAAAATGGTCTAAGGACCATCTTGATTTTTGGATCCTGTTTATTGAATTTTGTATATAATAAAATAATTATTGATGATTTTTTTTTATAGACAGGATTCAAAGATCAAGATGGTCCATAATTCAACAATAACTATTTTAGAACTTACCAAATAAAACAGTGCCATCATACTCATCACCGATACAAGTAACAGAAGAAGCAAAGGTCCTATTTGGTATCCCATAAAAGGGGTCTAGAAAATGTGCTTACAAATGGCTTTATTAACAAAATAATAAGTGGCCCAAGTGCATATCAGAAGGGAACTTAACGCATTCCAGCGGCTGTAAATCATGACCAGTACAATAAGAACAAGTAATCTTGGCTCCCCAATTGTTCCCTTGCTAGTGACATCCAATAAGCTTCTGTTATCTATGTACAACTAAGGTGAAAAAAAACAATGAAAACCAAATATATCATGGGGCATGTTTTTATACCAAAAGAAAAAGAGGAGAAAAAACCTACTGGAAATCCAAGCGACTATGCTTAAAACAACATAGTTACGGAGATAAGAGCCTAGGGAAGTTTTTGCTACCTATCTTTGACCATCATATTGATATTATGTATGGTTGCTATAAAATTTGACATGGACAAATCATGGTTGGAAAGGTAATAATGGCAGATTAGAAACTTCAAACTTCAAAATGAACCAATCAACTAGTCATGGTGGAAATTACTACAGATTACTCTCAATCATGGATAATCCTTGAAACTTCTATGTGGTGGATAATACTAGGTATTTCGAAAGATAAGAAATTGACTAATAATTATTTACCGTGCACCAGTTTTTTTTTATTTTTTATGAACAATAATTGATACCCAGAACAACCTTATGAATAATTGATCGACAGAACAAAAATCCTTCTGGTTAGTGAGCACCACATTATAGTTAAATGATTGAGAGTAAAATTAATAGCAAGCATGACTTATGCTGCCTCCAGATGCAGCCTTGGTAGCTTTATCCCAATTTTCATGCTCACTGCATGTTGGTGACAATCTCCACCTTGCTCTCTTACTCTCAGTCATCTTATAACCATTTCATTTGAAAAAAAAAGAAGAAATATTCAGTGAATTATAATATAATATATGATTTACTTTTTTTTTTTTGGTTTAATTTAGAAAGCAAATTGTATGCTTTTTTTTTTCGATCTGGTATGCATTTTTCTGTTTTAGAGATGAATTTGTTATATCTCACATTTTTTCGGAAATAAAATTTTAACTTTTCTCCTAATTTTTTTAACAATCTTATTAAAACTGTTTACACAGATTTAAAAGGTGCATTTTAAATTTTAAAAACAAAAACACTTTTTCTTATCTTATAAGTACAAACAAAGGCATTCAATAAGTAATCAAGTATTAATTAATTTCCAAAAATAAGTATTAATTAATAAGTAGCCAACATTCTACTTTCTAATTTCCAAAATCAAATGAAACCATAACAAAAATGGGATTATGGGAATATGAAAGGGTCCCAGATAGCTAAAAAGTGAAAAGAGTTAGAAAGGTGGTAGTGGACTGAAAATCAACCTTGTTCCCCTGCCAATTGTTGAAATATTGAGTAATGAGTATTAAATAGAGCCATTTTTCCTTTTATTTTGCACCGGATCACGAAGAATATTTGCTTAAGTATAGGTTTAATTTAATCTCTAAAATTATGGACATATTTTATTTTAATTTTTAAAATTAAAAAATTAATTATTTAGTTATTGAAATTGTAAATCGTGCATCACTTTAATCTCTGATTTGCAAATGTGATGTATGACTTGGGAGACTAATACAACAAATATTTTACAATTTCAGAAACTAAATAAATTAATTTTTTAATTTCAAGGGTTAAAATAAAATACGCCTACAATCGCATTAAAGTGACTCTTTAATCATTTTTTCCTACCCTAACGCTGTTCCGAACACAAATTGACGATGGCTTGGTGAAAGAGAGCGCCAAACCAAGCAATGAAGCCGGTGGCCAACACAAAACGATCCTGTAGCACATACTATTTTTATTTTTAGAAAAAATGTATCTATTTAATTTGATGACTGGCTAGCATGGTACATATTCTTTCATGAAAATGGATCGAGCCCAGTCTTGTGCCTTGTCCATTTAAAGTAAAAGCGTAGTGCTAAGGACAGAAACGATTGTAGGGTAGTGTTAAATTGCTAGTAAATTCGGACCCAAAAAACAAAAAAAAAAAAATTGCTGGTAAATTGTCACTGTTTTCGTTGGTAGGGAATTGTCACTTTAAATGCACCGAAATAAAATTACAACTACAGAATTTTAAATTGTAAAAATTAGTCACAAAATATTTCTTAATTTGTTTATATGAAGATAACTTTTTATTTCAAAAAAGTGTTTTTAAGTTCTTGATAAAAACCATTTTGATTAATAATAATATAAGGATAAAGCCAAATTTACATTCTTCACATTTTACGATAATTTTACTTTATTCTCAATTTTTTTTATTTTATTTATGTCTTTAATATTTTTAAAATATTTCAATCTTACCATTTTGATAAATAATATCCAAATTATGAATGAAAAACTGATATTAAGATTAAATTTTAATATTAGTGATATTTAAATATTATCAATAGAGATTGTTTGTCTTCGATTTTCAAAAAAAAAAGTTTAACATATAAATTTTAGTTGGAGAAAAATTAATTGAGCAATAAAGGGGTTTAAATTAAAAATTTTTTTTCATACTTTACAAAAATATAAGAGAAAATAATGGTAAATAATATCATTTTATTTAGATAAATAATGAACACATTATCAATAATATTATAACACAACCATCATATTAATTTTTTTAATTTATAATTTGAATGTCAAAAAGGTAAGATTGAAACATTTTGAAAATATTAAGGATGTAAATAAAACAAAAAAATTTTGGAGATTAAGTTAAAATTTTATAAAATGTGATAGACGTGAATAAGGTTTTATCCACAATATAATCTTATAAACTAATTCAACTAACAAAAATATATTAGAGATTAATTTAAATACAAAATAGAATATCATAAATTTAAAAATAAATGTTGTAAAATTAGAGAATATTATAATTGGTATTTGTAGTTTCAAGAATTAAAATGAAATTTTACTGTCACTTTCGCATAACTTAGGTTGGTGTTTTGGATGAAGATTTATGAAAAGAAAGTATAAATTTTGAGCAAATCTTAGAACACTTTTGATAAAATCGTAAACTTTTAAAATGAAAAATACTTCCAATTATCATTTTGTAAAATGACATTCTACCACATGTTGTGTACATTTTCACTTTACACCATATTTTTCTTTTAGATACTCTTTACTTCCATTGTTGTTCTAAACTTATTAATCAGCATAAATATCAAAGTATTTCATTAAAGTAAATGTTTACTTTAATTTTTAAAATTGTAGGTATATTTTATTTTAGTTTCTAAGTTTAAGAAATTGATTATTTAATTTTTAAAATTGTAAATTATATATCACCTTAATTTTTGAATTATTTTTTAAAAATTAAAATGGTATATAATTTATAATTTTAAAAATTAAATAATTAAATTTCTTAGTTTCATGAGCTGAACTAAAGTAGCTCGATGACTTCAAGGATTACACTGAGGGGGCATTTGGTAGAGGGTTTAGAATAGGATTCCCGGAAATTCCATGGATATGCCTATGTTTAGTACAAGTTTTGGAAAAATATTTCCGAGAATGTAACATTCCCGGGATTGATTTTGGGGTAACATTCCCCCCAAAATATTCCCATCTCACACATGGGATTATAATATTCCCATGGTATGGGAATATTTTTCTATGTGAAAAGACCAAATTACTCCTGCTACCACCTACCACCAGTTACCCTCCACTACCGCCCCCCATCGCCAAACTGCCATCGACCGCCATCGGACCAGCGGGCGTGCGGACCAAGTAAACCATCGCCGGTTACCGCCAACCACCATCGGGCAGCCACCGGACCAACATCGATCGCCGTTGGACCATCGTCATTTGTCGCTCAACCGCCACCGTGAACCACCACCGACCATGGCCAAACCATCGCCGACTGCCGCCAACCACTGTCGTTTGCCGCCAGACCACCATCAGCCACTGTCGAACCACCATCAACCGTCATCGAACCACCATTGTTTGCTGTCGGACCACCATCGCGCACCGCCCGAACCACCGTCGTTTGCCGCCGGACCGCCATCAGCCGCCGCCGAACCACCATCAACCACCGCCGGACCACCACCGATCGTCACCGGACCACCGCAGACCGCCACCAGACCACCACCAACCACCGTCAAATCGTCGGTGTCTACCGCCGGACCACCACCAACCACCGCTGGCCACCGCCAGACCACCATCGACCACCGCGAGCCACCGTCAACCACCGCCGGACCATCACCGTTTGCTGCCGGACTGTCAAGGGTATTTTTGGAAATGAGCAAAATTTTCCTGAGATTTTAATCCGTATACCAAACGCCTCAAAGTATATATGCCTGGAAAAACTATTCCCGAGAATAATATTCCTAGGATTAAGATTCCCAAAAATGAAAATTAAAACCCCCTATCAAACTTACTCCATTATTAACTTTACTCCATTATTAACTAGGGATTGTTTTTGACAATTTTGAAAAATGTTTACTACAAAAATAAAGTCAAAAATGGTTCACAGCTCACAACTTCCAGTTATGGACGTATGGTACAATCTTACGGAACAAGGCAAGGCAGTGAGGCGCTTGCACTTCTCTTTCCTCTGTGCATGTCACACTCACTCTCATAGCCTACTTTACTCTTGTGATGTGTTTGGTTGAGAGTAAAAATAAAAAGAAAATTTTTTTATAAAGTAAAATCATGCATAAAGTTGGTCCATAGAAACTTTCCCGATTTTAATCCCAAGCAAACAATGCCCCTGGTAACCCCCCTGCGTTGCTCTGTTCTTTCTTCATTATTCCTATCGTCTCCTCTAAAGTTTTTGGCCTTCTCCTCTTCTGGTTTTCCTCCTGAACAGTGTAGCACTATTTTTCTCACTTCACATCCTCATTTTCATCTTCATGCTTTATATGTATTGATCATCCGTACTTCAAGGCCTCTCTAGCGACCCTTCCAACCATTTCTCACTGAGAGTAATGTGATGATGTGTTTTCATATTTTGAGTTACCTGCATGATTTATTTAACTTTTTTTTTTTTTGTGCATTGCAAATAATATATATTCATTACCACTGTAGTGCAATGTAAGTGATATTTCCTTGTTCTTGTCATGTAGAACTTTCTTAACGAAAATTTCCTTCTTTTTCTTTTTCTTTTTTTCCTCCCAGGAAAAACTGATGTACATGTCATTGCCAAGTCCAAGCACTTTCCATAGTTGAATAATGGCTGTTGAGGATTCTGATAAACCAATGTGTTAGATGATGATGATGATGATGGTGGTGGGTCAATAAATGTTACAAAGCATCTGAGAAATATCAATGGCATCAAGAAGGAAGCAAGCGAACTTCACATGCTCATCATGATGGACTGATTTCTGAGGTGCCTTCTTCAAAAGGGCAAATTTGTTGCATAGAGGAAGGTAACATTAACTAATGAGCTAGGTCTTCTGTAGGTATCTCAAAAGCATCAACTTTATATACATTACATCAATTCCTACCTTGTGAAGTTGCCTATAGCAAGTTAAAAATCACTGTCATTAGGAGATAAATTAAGCCTCTTTTGAAACAGAAAATGTCCATAGAAGATAAACATGATTGTGAAGATCCAGTGGGTGAGGAGGATAGTAAACCATTGAGTGTTAGTTTGAAGATGAACTATGATAAGTCTGTTCAGAAGAAGGCTATTAGAGATGGTTTTGGCATTAGTAACAACCAGGCATTGGTTAAGAGACCATTAGCACTATTTAAGATTGATCACTTGGTTTCTACAGTTAAGAAGTTAAAAGTCTCAGATTCAGATGCATCAATCAAAACTGAGCTAATTTCTGGGAAGAGCGAGCAGAATGGAGAGGATGATGATGATGATGATGATGCTATTTTTATTTCCCAGACAATGAAGAAGCCAGCCAAATCAGAGAACAAATCATCATCTATGAAGAGACAGGTTGAAGAGCAGAGATTGGATTCCCTAGGGAGAGATATCGAGGAGCTGTCCAGAGAGCTTGAAAATAAGAGAAAACAAGTTGATTCTATTCAAGGACAACTGATTTCGTATTCCCAAGAGGTTGCAACGAAAAAGAGAGAATATGGAGCAATCCAAAGGAGAATTGAAGAACGGAACAAAGAGTTTGAAGGAAAGGGGGAGCAACTCAAGTCCATGCAGAAGCTGATCAGTGAATGCGAGCAGCATTTGAGGTTAAAGGAGGAGCAATGTATCAGGGAACTTGAAATGGTGCATAACGTGATCAGTGAGCGTGATGAAGTTTACAAGAAAATGCAGAGAAAAATTGAAGAATATGATGACGATATTGATGAAAAGGAAGCACAGCTCAGTTTGATGGAGGACCTGATTAGAGAGTGTGACAAGGAGCTCAAGACAGAACAGCTAGAGTTTCATCAAGTGCTGGATAACATGCAAAAAGACCGTGAAAGGAAGGAAGAGGAACTCGAGGCTCTTTTAAAGAAAATTGCTGAGCGTACTAAGGAACTTAAGACGAAAGAGGAAGAGCTTGATGCAATGCAGAAATTAATTGATGGACAAGCTGAGGAACTACAATTAGAAAGGAAGAAGTTGCTGCAGGTAATGGCGATAAGGATAGATCATCATGCTCAAGTGAAGGAGATTGAGTCAATGAAGAAGCAATTTGAAGGACAGATCAAGGAGCTTGAGTTGAAAGAAAAGCTATTTGCAGGACGAATGGAAGACCTTGAGTCAAAGAAGAAGCATGATGAAGGACGAGCAAAGGAGCTTGAATTAAAAGAGAAGCAATTTGAAATACTAGTGAATGAGCTTGAATCAAAAGAGAAGTACTTTGAAGGACGAGTGAAGGATTTTGAGTCAAAAGAGAAGCTATTTGAAGGGCGAACGAATGGGCTTGAATCAAAAGAGAAGGTGTTTGAGGGACGAGTGAAGGAACTCGAGTCAAAAGAGAAGCTATTTGAAGGGCAGGTGAATGTATTTGAATCAAAAGAGAAGGTATTTGAGGGACGAGTGAAGGAATTTGAGTCAAAAGATAAGCTGTTTAAACAACAAGTGAATGTGCTTGAATCAAAAGAGAAGCAATATGAAGAACGAGTGGAGAGACTCAATTCAAAAGAGATGCAAATTGAAGGCCGAGTGAAGGAGCTCGAGTCAAGGGAGAAGGAATATGAAGGCCAAGTGGAGAAGCTTGAATCAAACAAGAAGCATTTTGAAGGCAAATTGAAGGAGTTTGAATCAAAAGAGAAGCAATATGAAGAATGGGTGAAGAAACTCAATTCAGAAGAGAATGAAATCGAAGGCCGAGTGAAGGAGCTTGAATCTAACAAGAAGCATTTTGAAGGCAAATTTAAGGAGCTCCAATCAAAAGAGAAGCATTTTGAAGGACGAGTAAAGGAGCTCGAGTCAAAAGAGAAGCAATTTGAAGGCAAAGCGGAGGAGCTCAAGTCAAGAGAGAATAAGCTTGAAGTACGAGCAAAAGAACTCAAGTCAAAAGAGAAGCAGTTTGAAAGGCAAGAGAAGGAGCTCAGATTTAAAGAGAAATGCTTTGAAGAACAACTAAAGGAGCTCAAGTCGAAACAGAAGCAGTTTGAAGGCGAAGTGAAAGATCTTGAGTCAAGACAGAATCAATTTGAAGGACAACTGAAGGAGTTTGAGTTTAAAAAGAAGCAATATGAAGCATTAAAAACATCATTCGAAGGGGAAAATGTACAGGGTAAATGTGCTTCTGTTTTTAGTTTGTTGGAACAATATTATTTCAACTGTTTCTTTTGTTGATGTCGATATTTCTATTCACCTAATCTACATATTTTATTAAAAATCTCTTTAATCAGGTTAATTAGTGTTGTATGTCTTAATCAGATTAAAAAGCTTCATTTGTTCTTATATATTAGTCAAACTGACTGGGATTATATTATTTTCCCCGTTTTTAAACACTTGTAGAAGTTGTTAAATGCAAAAGGTCTTACATTGTATCCTTGGTTAAGTGGTTTAACATCATGGCACTTCAACAAATATATTAGGATAGTACTGTAGTTTCATTGTTTCAAATATTTTGCAATTGGCATAATGCTTATGAGTTACAATTTTGGTTCAATATCCTGACAATCCATGGGGGAACTTCCTATTAGTGCAACCTTTTTGTTCCTATCTTCTTGTCATTCCTATATAACCTCTAGTGATTCGGTTACGACACTATGATGATATTGCTTGTAAATATTAGTATAAAATGGCTTTCCTACTGTCACCTACACATTTTATTCTTGGGGAGATTTCCCATGGTTTTTAGTTGTTGTTGTCATCTTGATTTATTATGCTTTTATGAATATGAGGGGGCTCAAGTATCCGCTTCCTAAATATGTTATTGCACATTACACAGATAATCAATCAAGCCCCATCACTGATGGAAGAAGTTTGCAGTTTTTCTCAAATGAGCAGACAAATCTTGGCGACATTTTAGTTTATCTCATGACATCATCAGATCCGGCAAAACTCATTTTGGATATAATGAAGGATCCTATAGTTCCGCGTTGTAAGCAGGAAGACAAAGTTGTAACTCTAGACGATAGCCACATCTTTCTGCTTGAAAAGCTGATGAGGATCTCGCCACACATTAAACCTCATGTCAGAGAAGAGGCAATGAAGCTAGCACTTGATTTGAAAGCTAACATGAGAGCAAGTAGTGAAAATTCTTTGGGGGTTCTGGGTTTCCTGCTGATGTTGTCAATTTATGGATTAGTTTCTTCTTTTAATGAAGATGAAGTATTAAAGCTTTTTGAAATTGCTGCTCGGCACAAGCAAGCTGTAGAGCTGTTTCAGATGCTTGGTTTTGTAGATAAAATCTCTGGTATGTTGATTGAAGACTGTCTTTCTCCTTTATAGAGCCATTATACTCATTTTCATCTCAGTCAAGGTGCAGGTTACATCAAATGTTCATCAAATGTGTTTATGGCCATTCATGATGAGAGCTTAAAGTTGCTAACTCTTAGACAGAGCAGCTAGTTAAGCATGTGAGATAGGACAGCTAGTTTCTTCTTATTTTTTCTGTTTTTCTGGTAGGCATAATTTAGAGGATTTTTGTACTATTTTTGTTCAAAATACATTTAGATGACATAGAAAATGTAAATATTATATATCTGTGAATTGTCTAAATCTAAGATTTGCCTTGTTTCTCTTCCCCCTAACATTTTATGGATCAACATAAGCATACTTTTGTCTATAAAAGTAATTAGTAGAAATATTCTGAAGAGATAGGACAACTCATGTAAATATTGGTAACGTCAAACACTTGTGGTTGGTGAGGAAAAATATTATATAGGAGATATATACAAATATAGTAAGATTAACACTACGATGGTAGCTGTTTGTAGGAAATTGAATCCTCGTTTTGTTAGTGCTTGGAATGGACATTAATCTCTCTATATGTCTGTATATTCAGTTTTCTAAATTGTCTGAGACTAGGAATTTCGAATCACTTTAGTCCCTTATGCTTAGATATGGTAACTAGAACTGGTTCTGTTTGTACTCATTTATGCCATGAACTTCATGCACTGGTATGTCCTCTTTTGAAGCAATATAATAGGACTTATCTGGTTCATGTTGATGAAGTGGGGTGTTCTTGCATCTCGCAGATTTTGTCGAGAATCTTATCAAGAAGCAGCAGCATGTTGAAGCTGTTAGATTCATTTGTGCATATAAGTTGGCTGAGAAGAATCAACCAATTGATCTCTTGCGAGAACATGTGAAGAAGGCAAAACTGATTTGTGAAAACAGCTGCAATAAAACCAAGTCCATTGAAATTAAGGTTTCTTTTTTTCCTATTCAATTTCTATTTCATTATATTGTTATCTGTTTCATAAAGTTGCATGTTAGTGACATTTTGAACGTGAACTCAGGTTGAAGCCAAAGATCAAGAAATTGCAACTCTGAAAACCGTTCTAGTGTGCATTTCGGACAACAACCTAGAATGTGGGGATCTAGTTAAGGAGATTCAAGATCGCATTGTTGAGCTAAAAAGGCTTAAGGCGAAGAGTATCAGGGCCTTCCTCCAAGTTTTACAAAAACTGGCTAGTTAAAAAGTGCTAATGACAATACCCAAAAAAAAAAGAAAAAAGTGCTAATGAAACTAAACCACTTGGGTTGTACATATGTAATGTGTTAAAGATTAAATTAACAGTGTGCTCGCCATTTCTTATTTTTTTTTATTTTGACATGTCTCGAAAGAAAAGTCGGAAGAATGAAAACTAATTATACAAAATTCACTGGGTAATCCCCATTTTCTGCTAACTATTTTTTATACTTTTGTTTCCTGGGTTTCATGTTATTTCCCCAAGGCTTAAATTTGATATCTAGAAACTTCTTATATACAAACAGCGTGTTTGGAATACATACCACATTGTAACACAACAGATCAACTTGTTGAAAGTGAAAGTAATGTTTTATTCATTTTGGACTGCAACATAAAGGATGGCTTAGTTTCAGAAAATACATTTTAATTTTGTTTTCTGTTTTCGATGTTAATTATAAAAATATTACTTTGTTTTTAATTTTGTTTTGATTGGTTTGTTATTAACAATTAGTTTTGCTACCTATCTTTGACCATCCTATTATGCATGATTGCTATAAAATTAGACACTGACAAATCATGTATGGAAAATAACTAATGGCAGATTAGAAACCTCAAATTTCAACGGGACCAATCCTATAGTCATGGTGGCAAGAAGAATAAAGTTTATGGATAGTTTTGTACTGGTCTAATGCATGCTTCATTCGTCTTACTCGTTGATGCTCACCAGCCATCCGTACTCCTTTTTGGTCCTTTTCCTCTTTTTTATTTTATACTTGAATAGCCCCCTATTATAAGAATAAATTATACTAATTTTTCTTAAAATTATGTAATATTACATATAAATCTTATATTTATAAAAATATACACTAATCTTTTATGATATTTAAATAACATTATACTCAATATCTTTATATTTTATGAAATATAATATTAAAACTCTAATAAACATGATATTAAGTATTAGTGTAGGTATTATAAATTATAATAGTGTGTAATATAATCTAGCTTCAAAGAATATCAATATAATTTATCCTATAATTAAAGTTATACGGCACTCATCACAAGTCCACGCTAATATGTTCTCTCATAAAAAACATGCTTATGGGGTGCAACAAACTTTACAACCATAACGTGATGGAGAGTCCGAAAATAGAAAGGTAAACCATTAGGCTAAGTGCTATGTCTCCTTTGGATTGGTAGCAAGTAATATAGTAGAATAGAATGTAGTTCAAAAGAATAGAATGAAATAAAGTAAAGTGGAATAATTATTTTACTCCATTATTTAGATAAAATGAAATTTTAACCCAAATCCTCCAAATCAGGAGGAACAAAAAATGTAAATTTTATTGGAATAAGATGAAATTTATTCTCTTACTAATTACTTCACCCAATTTTAAATTTATTGATCTAAACAATGGAATTCCATTATATTTTTTTGGATTCCATTCCATTTCAACCCATACTACTAACCCAAACATAGCCTTAGCTACGTCAAAAAGCATCAACTTTGTACTCATAAATTTCTATCCTACGAGGTTGCCTATACCAACTTCAAAATAACTGTCATTAAGAGATAAACTAAGCCTCTTTCGGAAGAGAAAATATCAATGGAGGTTAAACATAAATGTTATCGTAAAAGATTTAGAGGTACGAGAAGGATAGTATACCATTGAGTGTTTGGCTGTAGATGAAGTCTAACCAGCAACATGCTGTTGGCTCTCAAGAACCTGCACACCTCACATAGAAGTGCTTCACTATCGCATGTTGGGAAGATATATGTTTGCTTTAAGATTTATAAATACAAAATATATTTTTTGAAATGGATTTAAAATAATTTTGATAAATGTGATTTTATTTTATTTTTTTGTAATTTTTACCTTTTAAATTTTTTTGCTATAACTTAAATTATAAACTTTTGAAATATAAATAATTTTTATAATTATTTTATAAAATGATAATGCAATAGATTTTGTTAATATTCTCTTTCTCTCTCTTTTTTATTTCAACTAAAAAAGTTTAGGTTGCTGATCTTACCGCTAAGGTCAAGGCATGATACTTAAGCTCAACGAACACTTATAGAGAATTTATGAGACTATTTACCAATAGAATCCTTATATCGATAATAGGAATTAAACTTATGTCCTTATGGAATATGACCATATCCCTTATTAATTGCGCCAACTCTCATAAATGATTTTGCTAACATTCTTCACTTAACAATGTAGCATCTTTAGCTTCTTAATGTAGCATCTTTTTAATATTCGCCAATTTTTTTTCTTCTTATTCTAAACTCATTAATCAGATCAAATATGAAAGCATTACATTAACATTTAACGATTGTTAAAAATGTTTATTACAAAATCAATAATCAGCAAACGGTTAACAGTTCACAACTTCCAGTGATGGTCAGACTTTGATCTCAATCCTTACTTTTCATCAGGCGAATGAGAGAAAAAAATAAAAATTAAGTAGAAAGAACTCAAAGACAGACATAGATTTATGGAGTTAAAAAAAAAAAACCTTTTACCCCAGGTGCATAAAAGAATTTTTGGAGTTATAGTACAAACCTTACCGAGCAAGCCATGAAGCCAATAACACTTCCTCCTCTTTCCTCTGTCATCTGTCTCTTTGTTCTTGCTCATTCCATTCCTTTCATCGTCACCGTCTAAGGTACGTGCCTCTTCACCTTCCTCTTCTAGTTACTGTTTGTAGTTCGAAGTTAAATATGGTATGTTTAAGAATAGTTAATTCTATTTCAGTAGTTTTTGTTATGGAACTACCTTGGTATATAGTATAGGTGGTGATAAATCTGGTTTTTTTCATTTTTTTTTTTTTTTGGGTTATTGTGAAGTCAAGTAAAAGTGCTTTGGAGGCTTCTAGTTACCGATTCATGATGATGCATCAGCAAAGTTGTGGTGGCATGCAGAAGAAGGGTAACAATGTCCAATGTGGTAATAAGGCACCACCTGCCAATGAATCTGTCCAGAAGGAGGCTATTTCAGGGTTGGTATTATTAACGAGGGAGACCAATCTACTGTATTGGGTAAGAGACCAATGGAAGTAGATAAGTTTGATTACTTGCACTCTTCTTCAGTTAAGAAGCCAACACTCTCAGACACTAGGAAAATTGAGCAGAATGTAGAGGATGATGACAATGACAACAACAACAACGACAACAATGAAGATGAAGAAGCTGGATATAGTTATGGTTATCTTGAATTCAAAGAGATACACTATAGAATAGTTCTAGAGACCATTGAAAAACGCAGGAGAGAGTTTGAAGCAAAGGGAGAGTAACTCGAGTCCGTGGAGAAGCAGATCAGTGAATGCAAGAGGGTTTTGAGGTTATTGCGGGAAAGATTTAAGAAGGAACTTAAAATGGGGAAGAAGGCGATCAGTGAGGGCGACGATGTTCACAAGAAATGAAGAGGGGAATTGAAGAACGTGACAAGGATATTGGAGCAAAGGAAGCAGAGCTCAGTTTGCTGAAGGACTTGGTTAGAAAGAGTGAAAGGAAGGAAGAGGAACTCAATGCTCTTTTAATGAAAACTGATGAGTGTACTAAGAAACTTAAGACCAAGGAGGAAGAGCTTGATGCAATGCAGAGATCAATTGCTGGACAAGCTGAGGAACTACAGTTAGAAAGGAAGAAATTACCTAAGGCAATGTTGATAAGGATGAATCTGCATACTAAAGTGAAGAAGCTTGAGTCAAAAGAGAAGCAGTTTGAGGAACAAGTGAAGGAACTAAAATTTAAACAGAAATTGTTTGAAGTGCAACTGAAGGAGCTCAAGTCAAAATAAAAGCAGTTTGAAGGCGAAACGAAGGATCTTGAATCAAAACAGAATCAATTTGAAGGACTATTGAAGGAGCTTGAGTTTAAAAAGATGCAATATGAAGCATTAACAAAAGCATTAACAAAGTACAGGGTAAATTTGCTTCTCTTTTTAGTTTGTTATGACAATTTCATTTCAACCGTTTCTTTTAATGATGTTGATATGTCTATTCGCCTAATCTATCTATTTTAATTACAACCTCTTTAACCAGAAGAGAGGGGGGGGGGGGTGGATATACTTAAGTGCAAAAAGTCTTCCATTGTATCCTTGGTTCAGTGGTTAAACATTATGGCAATAAAGAATTATATTAGAATATTATTGCAGTTTCAGTTGTCTCAAATATTTTGCAATCGGTGTAAGGCTTACAAGTTACAATATCCCGAGTTCCTGACAATCCATGGGGTAGCTTCCTATTAGTGCAACATTGTTGTTCTTGTCCTCTCATCATTCCTGTATAAATTCTAGTGATTCAGTTACAGCGCTATGATGATATTGCTTGTGAATATTAGTATAAAATGGCGTTCCCACTGTTACCGATGCATTTTAATTTTCGGGTGATTTTCCATTCTTTCATAGTATATTCTATGGTTTTTGAATTCCTGTTGTCATCTTGATTTATTATGCTTTTATAAATATGACGGGGCTCAAGTATCTGCTAGCTAAATATGCTGTTGCACATTACACAGATAATCAAATCAAGTCCCACCACTGATGGAAGAAGTTTGCAGTTGCTCTCAAATGAGCAAACAAATGAACATGAGTCGCTTGCTGACGACCATTTTAGTTTATCTCCAGTCCTCATCAGATCCAGCAAAACTCATTTTGGATATAATAAAGGATCCTATTGTTTCACAGTGTAGGAAGGGAGACAAAAGTTGTAACTCTGATGATAGCCACATTTTTCTTCTTGAGCAGCTGATCAGAATCTCACCACATGTTAATCCTTGTGTAAGAGAAGAGGCAATGAAGCTAGCACTTGATTCGAAAGCTAACGTGAGAGCAAGTACTGAAGATTCTGTGATGGTTCTGGGTTTCTGCTTATTTTGTCAATTTATGGATTGGTTTCTTCTTTTGATAAAGATGAATTATTAAAGCTTTTCGAAATTGCTGCTCGGCACAAGCAAGCTGTAGAGCTGTTTCAGACTCTTGGTATTGTAGATAAAATCTCTGGTAAGTTAATTGAAAATTATCTTGATTTGTCACCAGTGTCTCTCCTTATGTCTTTCTGTTACGAGTATAACTTCTTGGGAGAACCACCCCAAAAGCTAGTTATCGGAGTGAGAGAGCCCAAGTTCTTATTAGGCCGCCTTTCAAGGTGACCTCCCGATGTGGGACTCATAACATTGCCAGCCCTTCGAAAGCCGGCGTCCCGACGACTGCACTCTGCAACACTTTACTTAGCAGCACTTCACTCAACAACGCTTCACTCGATCACAGTCAGCCCCTCCGCCAGTTAGAACCCTGGCAATGTTACGAGTCCCATATCGGGGAGGTTACCTTGAAGAGGTGGCTTTATAAGGACTTGAGTTCTCCTACTCCAATAACTAACTTTTGGGGTGTGGTTCTCCCAAAAACTTATATTCGTTAAACCATGGTTTTTAGGTTTCCAAATGGAAAACCAAACATTCTATAAATTTGATATTTAGAAATTTTTATGCACAAACTACGCATATTTGGAGTACATCCCACATATTACCCACCAAAGTCAATTTATTGAAAGTCTAACTATACACTAATATATTAATAGAGTCTGAGAGTCAATATATATAATTGTATTTTTGTATATCAATATACAAGTAAATGAGTCATTATTTATTTAAAAGAAAAAGTTAGGGTTTGGGTCGGGTCGGGTCAGGTAACAGATTTAAAAGTTGAACCCATTACCCAAATCGAACATTGGACAGGTCAATCGGGTTTGACTTGATTAAACCCAATTACCTGACCCGAATCAATTTTTTTTTACATATGGGTTGAGTTAGATTTTCGGGTTCACGGGTTGACCCGTAGTGTGCACACCCCTAATCTGAGAGTGGTAACAATTCACACCTTTTTGATGGCAAATAGAGTTCCTTAATTTAGCGCATTCTCACATGCACCTTACAAAGTAGAGTGCGTGATGCACCCTATGCATAAGATCATGTGTATTGTGCTCTCCTTCCCACATTTTCTCTTCCCTTCCCCCAATTTTGCTTTTCTTCCACCCACCCAAGCTCTGCACTGCCATGTCTGCCTAGCATTGCTACTTCCACCACTATGCCATCGCACCTCATTGGCGTGACTGATCAGCCACAGGGCAAATTTGAGGATGACGTTGGAGAGAGCATCACTGACCATAACATTACCAACTTTGCAGCCTCAAGGCATGGATTTTGTGCGGTGGTGCAACCGAACCAATGGTGTCTAAACTCACTGTAGGCACCACTCTCTTCTATAAGAGAGATTTCCGGCATGTCAACCTCCGTGAACATCGCCACTGCTGACAAGTTCCTAACGAGGAGGCTCATCTTCGAAGTGTCCAAGGTGCAACGAGGGGGCACGATGGTGGCGATGAGTGGGCTACGACAATGGCGGTGAGGGGGCCGCAATGATGGCCATGATGGTGGCGGCAAAGGGGCCACGAGGGTGGCTGGAGAGTGGAATGAAGAGGGACAGCAAGTATTGAACACAAGAAGAGGAAGGAAATGGAGTTTTATAGCCATATTTCGATATTTGTTTAGCAAAATTTTCTAAATCTAGTGAAAAAGCTAATCTATGTTACACCAATAAATGCATCACGCATTTTACAAAGTAAGGCGCATGTGAAAACGTATAAGTTTCTTAAGCCATATTTGACCCTTCGATCCCTTCCTAACTAATATCTATCACATACAAATTTTATAAAAATTGCTGCAACATGCTATGCCATGCCACTTTATTAGTTAGCATGCATACAAACACTACCTTGCAAAACGTATCCATTTTTAGTTTTTTTCGAATAATGGCAATAATAATAAATCAGGAAGTCTGACAGAAGCTCCTCAGATCTCGCTTCTTCAACGTATCCCAGCGCGTCTCCTCCTCAACGCGTCTCCTCAACGGCCCGGCCGCGTTTTAAGGAAATGCTTTTTTTGTCTTTCTCCTGTGCTGCCTTTCCACTGATCACTACCGTTCGTTGACTGATGGCTACTGATGAGCCACGAGTGCAGCTATCATCACTCTTACCTTCATCAAATACAAAGTAATTAAGCTTTTCCTGCGGCTCCTCCTCCAACAGGCCCCAACTGTGAGAGCCGTTAGTGTCCCATCCCCATGGAAGATTCGAGCAGCTTCCAATTCAGCCCGCCATCTCGGCGGATCTGCAAATACGACCTGTTTCTCAGCTTCAGAGGTGTTGACACCCGCAATACTTTCACGGACCATCTCTACAACCATCTCATCAGAAAAGGTATTTTCACCTTCATGGATTACAAGAGGCTCGAGAAAGGACAACCCATTTCGCCGCAGCTCCTGCAAGCAATCACCGATTCGCGGGTTTCTATCGTTGTCTTCTCAAGTGATTATGCAGCCTCGACTTGGTGTTACGAGGAAATGGCTGCCATAGTTGACTGCCGTGAAGAATTGAAACAGGCTGTTTTCCCGGTTTTCTGTGATGTGGATCCGTCTCATGTGCGAAATCAGAACGGGGCGTACGAGGATGCCTTTGTTCTGCATACAGAGAAATTCAAGAAGGTTCCGGGCAAGGTTGATCGGTGGAAGAGAGCTATGACGGGTTTGGCCAATTGTGTTGGTTGGGATGTGAGAGATAAGTGCGTATGCAAACCATTCTTCTCTTACTTGTCTATATAGTTCTTGACATTATGAATCTGTGGGGTGACTGTTCCATGCTGCTTGTGCAACATAGTGATCAACAAATTAAGCTTGATTACGCACACTCTTCTTATTTATCAACAAAAGTTGCAATCAATTATTTCATGTACTATATATCCTGACATAAAATTATGCTTGTTTTTCCCCGTGGTTTCTTATATAATAATTTAGTATCGTATTTTCTATTCTCTTTCAGGCCTGAATTCAGAGAGATTGAAAAAATTGTTGAGAAGGTAATAAAAACATTGGATCATAAATTCTCAAGGTTTGCAGATGATCTCATTGGGATACAACCTCGTGTTGAAAGATTAGAGCAGCTTCTAAAATTAAGCTCAAAGGATGATGATTCTCGAGTTTTAGGAATATGGGTGATGGGTGGAATAGGAAAGACAACTCATGCTGCTGTCTTATATGATAGAATCTCTTATCAGTTTGATGCTTGCTGTTTTATTGAGAATGTAAGCAAAATTTATAAGGATGGTGGTGGTATGGCAATACATAAACAAATTCTTCGTCAAACTCTAGATGAAAAAAGTCTAGATACATACAGTCCTTATGAAATATCTGGGATTATAACCAATAGGCTGCATAACTTAAAGGTCCTTGTAGTTCTCGACAATGTTGATGAATTAGAGCAGTTGCAAGAATTGGCTATAAATTCTAAATTCCTTGGTGCAGGAAGTAGAATAATAATAACTACTAGAGATAAGCATATTTTAGATGTGTATGGAGCAGAAGTTGACAAGATTCCGATATTGAATGACAATGATGCTCGTGAACTTCTTTGTAGAAATGCTTTCAAAAGTGGTTATCTGAGCAACAGTTTTAAGGACGCTGGTGAACTTCTTTCTGGAGGAGTCTTTAAAAGAGTTTATTCAAGTAGCAGCTATAAGGAGCTGGTTCCTGAGATATTAAAATATGTTCAAGGTCTTCCATTAGCAATTAGAGTAGTGGGTTCTTTCTTGTGTACCCGAGATGCTTTCCAGTGGAGAGATGCCTTGGATAGACTAGGGAACAATTCAGAAAACAAAATTATGGATGTGCTTCAGATAAGTTTCGAGGGATTACAATCAGAGGAAAAAGAAATATTTTTGCACATTGCTTGTTTATTTAGAGGGGAGAGAGTGGATTATGTAAAGCGAATTTTAAATAGCTGTGGATTACATCCTCACATTGGAATTCCAGTTATTGCTGAAAAATCACTTATCACCATTAGGAACCAAGAAATTCATATGCATCAACTGTTGCAAGAATTGGGAAAGAAAATTGTTCGGCAACAATTTCCCGAAGAGCCAACATTGTGGAGTAGATTGTGGCTTTATCAAGATTTTCATGATGTCTTGATGACAAAAGTGGTAACAATTTATCTTTTCAAAATTATATCTAGTTTTTTTTTCGAAACTTATGACTTTTAATGATTGAAATAAATGCATAGATGATGTTATATTTCTAACAAAATATGTCCATTTAATTAAAGAAATTTCTTATTTTTTTCCTTTTATAAAATGTTTCCTTTTACTTTTTCAGGAAACGAACAATGTTAAAGCCATAGTTCTAGATCAGAAAGAGGATGTATCCAAATGTAGTCCGCTGAATGCTAGAGGCTTGTCAAAAATGAGGGGCCTTAGACTTCTTATATTATATCATAGGAATTTTGCAGGAAGCCTCAATTTTCTTTCCAATAGCCTACAATATCTTTTGTGGCATGGTTACCCTTTTGCTTCTCTGCCATTAAATTATGAGCCATATGATAGTCTGATGGAATTAAATATGCCTGATAGCAGCATCCAACGGCTATGGGAAGGCCGCAAGGTACTTGCCTTCTTGTCATCTCTTTGGCATTAAAGAAGCATGTGAGAAGAACAATTATCTCAACTATTTTTCAGAAAAGTAGCACTATCTATGGGAAAACAACTATCTTTTATCCCATGGGGATACTAATTTAAAAATTTTCAATATTGAATAAATTTACTTAAAAAGTTATAGCATGTTTAAAAAATTTAAAATAAGCTTCTTAAAAATATGGAAGTGTGTGAATGGTTGTTTATGCTTTAAACTCTTGTTATGCTGACAAAATTCATTACCTAAGCATATGTGTTTCTTTATTTTTGTGGTCAAATTATTATTATATAGTTGTTTGGCCTTATATTTTATTAAAACAATGAGAACTTTTTTTTTTTTTTGGGTGCAGCTGGATATTCCAATCGATTTGCATCAAATGAATGTTTCTTTTCATTTTTTCAACATGCGATGAAATAACATTTGACTGAAGAAATAATAGCGAATAAAAGTCTCATGAACAAACTTTTAGTTGTATTACTTCTTATAAATACAAGGTGCTTTGTACAGATTTTTATTATAGAAATAGAATGAAGGCATGGTTAATAAACACAAAATACCAGATAGAAAAAAGTAATTTACTCTTGTTTTTATTTAGTTTTTATACATGATAAGTGAAAAAATTTATAGATTTTATATGAAAATTACTTATAAAAGATTTATTTCGAGAGTCCTAACTCCACATATGAAGGCATCCCAAATTGAATTAAAGAAATTTAAGTTGTAGTACGGCATGCTGAAATGTTGGTAGCTATGTCTCTCTTCACAGCGTCTGCCGCGTTTGAAAAGGATGGATCTGAGCAACTCCAAATGTCTTATGGAGACACCAAATTTTGAATGGAGCCCAAGTCTTGAGCGGCTAGATTTTACAGGATGCACAAACTTACGGCATGTCCACCCATCAATTAGACTTCTTAAACAACTTGCTTTCTTGAGTTTTCGAAACTGCACCAATCTGGTCTGTCTAGATCTCGGCACTGACTGAATGTAAGTTATGTTCTCTTAAAGTTCTATACCTCTCGGGTTGTATACGTCTCAAAATCACGCCAGATTTTACTGGGCTCTTGAATCTTGAGTACCTTGATCTTGAACAGTGGTCAAGTCTATCCATAGTTCATGAATCTATTGGGCCCCTTGAATTGCTTAAATTCTTGAGTTTGAGATGCTGCACAAATCTTTGCACAATACCCCCAAGTGTTAATACTGTGGGATCTCTTATGACACTAGATTTATGTGGCTGCAAAAGACTTGCAAGAGGAATGTATTCTTTTGGTGTGGAATCATTGATATTTCTGGACCTTGGATTCTGCGGTCTAATAGAAGTCCCTAATGCTATTGGAGAGTTTAGGTGTTTAGAAAGACTAAATCTAGAGGGTAACAACTTTGTTTCGCTACCTAACACCTTCAGCAAGCTTTCCAGGCTAGCATATTTAAACTTGTCGCATTGCAAGATGCTTCGATCTTATCCTTGCCTCCCATCAACAAATGCTTCATCAGCAGGAAGGTATTTCAAATCAGTGTCCGGATCTCGTAACCATAGGTCAGGATTTTATGCTTTCAACTGCCCCATGTTGCCTAATGAGTCCCATTCTGTTATTCGCTATCTCCTACAAGAAGGTGCATGCCACACACTTTCATGGCTAGTACGACTAGCACAGGTGCGTAATCTGTATTTCTTTGTTCTGTCACCAATTCTCTTCCTCCCTAGCTCTAACATTGCTACGTGTTTTTCATTTTTTTTTTTTTTTTGTCTGGTACTAGGAACCCCGTCACTTCCGGTGCGGCTTTGACATTGTTGTTCCTGGGACAAAAATCCCAAAGTGGTTCAATCATCAATTTGATCCAGGTTCACTAATAAGGATAGTGCATTCTGATGTGGATGGTGACTGGATCGGCTTTGCCTTTTGTGTAGTATTCAACATAAACTCTTGTCCAGCAAATTGTGGTTCTACACGTAGTTCTTATTCTTCCCAGCTGTCAAATCCTTTGTTATCTTTCTTTTGAAAGTGAACACGAAGAAGAATGCTTCCGTATGCCGCCTCATTTAGAACTGGACCAGGTTCAGGGCTCAAAACTGGAACATCTCTGGCTAATCTATATCTCTCGGGTACACTGTCATTTTGTGAAGAAAGGAGCTCGTATCACATTTAAAGCTCACTCGGGTTTGAATATCAGGAAATGGGGGTTACGTATGTTATTCAAAAAATATATAAAAGCAATGAAAACGGTGTTATGTAGAGAAGCATTGAAAAGGGAATTAAGGATGGAAGATTTGGATCAACCGCAGAATAAGCGGCTGAAAACTGATAAGGCTAATCAAGTAGGTTGTCTTCCCTTTGTTTATAAACGTGAAAGCTACAGCAGCTCAGGGCCTAAAATCCAGCTTCCTTATAATTGGTTGGTCACTGAGGAAGAGGAAAACGAGAACATGGAAGCGGAGCAGAAAGAAAATAATATCTCAAATTTGGGCCTTTAGATAGGCCGGCCACAAAAAGCACACATCTACAGCAAGGTAATTATCCTTCATTACCCATACATGATTATATATGTTTCATATGATGATACCTCTTCTGTTTGTCTATTATCGTTCAGTTCTGCCGTTCCCTGCACATATGAAGGAGTTAAAAAAGGGAATTACATTGCAGATTGACCAGCTTCAATCTTCTGCATTATCATAAGGATTGAGAAATTGTTTATTTTAGCAGACCCACTTCCCTGATAACATGCTTTCTGACTATTGATTTGGATTGATATTCCGGCTTCTTTCCTCTGTTCTTGCTCATGCTTGGTTTGGCAGCTAAGCCCAACTAGCCTATCTCAAAAGAAGTAAAGTTTGTCAAATTGCACGGACTGAAGCAGTAGAGCACAGTATGTTGAGAACTTGAAAATGTTTCAAGTCAACAATGTGTCGAGACTTCGGAGTGTGTTTTTTTTTGGTTCGTTTTGGTTTGTTAGGACTTAAATAGAATAACTTGGGAAAAATGTGTGCCTTTTGAAGGAGGAATTTTTCTTCCTCTAGGTAGATCTCACATCGTTAAAATGATTGTAGAAGGCACAGAAGTGGTAAAACCCTTAAAAAGTGGCTGATAATGATGCTTTGTGGAAGGAAAAAAATCATCTTACAAACTAATGAGACTTTAAGAAGGAGGATCTTTTTAAAGTAAAAAAGGAAGGGAGAAAAAAGAAAAAAAGAAAAAGAAAGAAGAGTGTTGATGGTTGATGACGTTGCTGGCTTTTGAGCAATGATGTTTTACATCTACTTGAAATATTTATAGTCTTCTTCCACCACCTATATATGGCAGTTCATAAATTTTATACATTATTTGTTTTCTATATATCTCTGAGAACAATTTAGTTGCAGCACACTAGAGGCTTCTAGCCTTTCTTTTACTCCGCCCATCTTTGAAGTTTTGAGATGTTACCAAATTAATGTGTAGCAACCTTTTCGCAGTTTTCTTTTGGGATACATTTAGTGTTTAATAGTTGTAGATTTTCTTTCTTTTTGGTCAATATTGTAGTTTTTTTTTCCTAATTGATCATATTTAGTTATAGGGCCTGTAGTGATTGCCAACTGTGCACAAATATCCACTCTTTCCTTATAACATCTAAATTTGGTTGATTTCATTTTCGACACAACTTTTTATACAAAAAAGTTAAGTTGAGATAAAGATTCATTACAATTTAAATATTGAGTAAGTTTTTATATTTATTAAGTGCTTAAAAATGTACTTACTCACTTAACAGGAAAATTTGGAAGAGATTAAACTCAAATTATGGCAAAATATTGATGAAAAGCTGATTAAGTCAAATCCATAAGCATGTTCGTACAAGATCATCAATGTTTCTGTAACCTTTTTGATGTTTTTGGCTTCAAATAAGAAGTAAACAAGATAAACCATGATCAATTCACTGTCTTAGATGTGAAATTCAGAATAACTTTCCTTTGCACAATTGAAGTAATTAGCGAGCTTTAGACCATTTCCGTTAGGTATTTGAAGCCGTCCCCCCCACACACACACAAAAAAAACAAAAACAAAAAAAAATTTCAATAGTTAAATAGAAGCCTGGAAAGGGAAGGAATATGGAAGTACCAACAAATAAAGCATTCAAGGAGCTTGTCTTTATTCTGAAGAGATAGAACAACTCTCATATAAATTTGGTAACGTCAAACATTTGTGGTTGGTGGGAAAAATAGTGAAATGAGATTAACGGTAGCTATTTGTAGGAAATTGAATACTTATTTTGTTATTGCTTGGATTGGACTTTAAGCTCTTTCTTTATGTCTGTATCTTCCATTTTCTAAATGGTCTGAGTAGATTCGTTTCCTCCCCATTAGGAATTTTGAGTAGCTTAGTCCATCGTACTCAATTATGGTATATAGAACTGATTTTCTGGCTGTGTTCTTTTTGGCCTTAAACATGCACTGGCATGTCCTCTTATAATATAGGAATTTTCAGGTCGATTTTGATGAAGTGGGATTTTCTTGTGTCTCAGATTTTGTTCAGAATCTTATTAAGAATCAGCAGCATGTTGAAGCTGTTAGATTCATTTGTGCATATAAGTTGGCTGAGAAGAATCAACCAGTTGATCTCTTGCGAGAACATGTGAAGATGGCAAAGTTGATGGGTGAGAGCAGTTGCAAGAAAACCAAGTCCATTAAATTAAGGTTCTTTTTCTTATTAAGTTCTATTTCAATATATTGTTTCATATAGTTGCATGCAAGTTAAATGTTGAACCTGAACTCAGGTTAAGGCCAGAGAAGAAGAAATTGCTCATCGAGGAGCTGTTCTAAAGCGCATGGCAGATAATCCTAGAATGTCGGGATCCACTTAGGGTGATTCAAGATCGCATTCTTGAGCTAGAATGGTACATGGCAAATACTGTTGTTACTGGTATCGTGGCCTTCCCCCAAAAGTGTTTATTATTTTTAATAAACATAAAAAGAAAAAAAAAAAATGGTTCTCTATAAGCTTGGTGTAGCCTGCATTGTGCTAATAGAAGTGTAGAATTTTTATTTATTTTATTATTATGCTTCTCTATAAGCTTGGTGTAACCTGCATTGTGCTAATAGAAGTGTAGAGTTTTTATTTATTTTATTATTTCCACTGCTTATAGAGAAGCATTTTTTTCCTTTTATGTTTATTAAAAATTATTCAGTTTCAGTGAACATTAATCTCAAGCATCGTTGTATTTCTTTTGACTGTAGCTTCTTTTTTTTTTGTTTGAAATTATAGGTATTTTTTTATTAAAGGTAATTTTACTCGAATCAAGGGGACCACTTAGCAAAGCTCTTATTTTCAAGTTTTAACACAAATGCATATCTCTTCAGCTCGAAACTGACATATTTAATTAAGTTAAGACAGTTCTCTGCCAACAAACCTATGCGTTCGTTAATTGGCATTGTTATATTTATTTGACGGGGAAATAGGTAAACTTTTTTCTTTTTGGTTCACCAAACTGACGTAATATCTTTCAAAATGTCCTATGCAGCTTGGCAGTGAACATAAACATGTGTCATTCTCAAAAACGGTCCAGTTCATTATGCCCGCAGCAACATAAATGATTTTCTCGTAATCACTAATATAAATGTTATACTGATTGTTGACCCAAAAAAAAATTGTTATACTGATAAAAAAATATATATAAATGGCATAGAGAAAATTCACCAATGGTGATTGGTGAGCTTAATTTCATAGTGAATAACTAAGCGCGTCTTTGACTTTAAATCATCTAATGGATTAATTAGATATAATTAAGGATGAATATATCTTTGTTTACTTTTAGAAAAAAAAAATTAATTAGAAGAATTTTATTTTATTTTTCAAATTACGTCATGGGATACCAGTGATTGATTGGTTTATGTCGTTTAATATTTTTTTTTAAAAGTAAGATTTTAGACCCAAAACAAAAAGCAATAACAATTACTGCTTATTCCCTTAATAGATGTACCCAATTTTAGTAATGGTGAAATAATGATAGTTTAAGAAAAAAAATTTGCAGCTAAAAGGTTCGACTAAGAATTAGATTTATTAAGATATGAATCATAATCCTCTTTTTAAGGAGACAGCTCTCTTTTCATTATGACCAACTCCTATTTGTTCTTATGGAGGTTAAGATAACATCGAGTGCAGACTTGGATTTGCTTAAATTTTATGAAAAATATAGTTTTTTAAGAATTTCTTTCTATACAAATTTGATTATAAGTTATTTTACATATAAATTAAATTGATTCAAATAAATAATAATTTTCATGTCCAATTCTATTAAAGGTTTATTTATATGATATAATAACTATTACATAAACTTGTTAAAGTTTAGTGGACCTTAGATACTAATGGTTAAATTTGAAAAAATAATAGCCATTACATAAAATTGTGTTCAAGATAATTATTTTATAATTTATTTTTGTCTAATCACAAGTGTCTCCACACTTGTAATCTATGAGACTAATTCTATCTGAATTACGGTTCATACAAAAATAAGTATAATAGCTTTATTTTTATCTTATTTATTTATTTTTTTCGGTCTTTAATGGTTTGATCATTTGGCATAACATTATAATTTTCTCTTTTTGTTAAGCTTTGGGTTGATGGAAGATTGAGGCGCAACCGAGCATTAAACAAAAGCTGCTGGAGCCGGCCATGCCATGTGCATTTCCTTTAATTTCATCCCTTCTTTGGCTCCAAAATGCTCCATGACCATACTCCATTCATGTTTTAGACTTTTATTCACAACACCATTATCTTTCCTCTTTAATAAATTTAATTCTCTTTTTTCTTTTTAACAAAAAGAAATTTTCATTCTTGATCAAACTTAAGAGTACTTACAAATTGAAAAATATGAATTAGATTTAAATTTAATAAAAAATAAATATATTTTATATTCTGAACTAACCAAGGATCTATAACTTTACTTTTTATCCAAAGATTATTGATGTCTAATTATTTTTTACATCGAAAACCAACACAAAAAGTGTTGCAGTTTGAAAAATATATTACGTCTCCTTTCAAAATAAATTTGAATATTTTTGTCACCTATAAGACTATCAAAATAGAAATATCTACAAGGTAAAATAAAAGCTCTTAGAAATGGGTCAATAAACACTCACAAAGGAGACAATGAAAACATCCACAAAATGACAACAAAGACAAAATAAAAGATACAAAACCCTAAATAACGAGAAAAAAAAAAAAGAAAAACGGTAGGGCTACAATTGAAGAAATCAGATAACAACCCCCCTTAACAATTGTCATACAAGGAAGATCTGAGAGGCATAAAGGAAACTTAATTCTCTTTTTTTCAAAAAATTCAACATATAACATTTTTGTGAGAATTAAACACATGACATTTTTTATACATAGTTTATTACAAATGATATATGATACAATGTGAGGTGGATTTTATATAATTCACGTTGTATTAACTAATTTTATGGTTTTTGTGTTGAAATAACTTAATATACACCATAAGCAGAACAATTTTTTATTTTTTATTTTTTTGGTTGAAATTACACGTATCCTATCGGAGATAATTATGCTTGAGCCATATATGATCATTTTGGTGGCAAAGCTTTCATTTCTAAGTTTTAACGCAACTATATACCTAAGGCTTGAACTTGAAACCTCTTATTAAGCTAAGAACAGCCCCCACCAACCGACTTATGCATTTGTTAATTTTTATACTGTTATTTAATCATATACAATCATATCAAAAAAATGTTTGACTTTTATAATTATTATTTAAAAAATGACAAATATAGTATAATATAATCGAATAACAACATAAAATTTTTTTATACTGATAATATATCAAAATTATATAATATCTTTAAATTATTACTCCTAACTAATTTATCCAGAAGATACCGTTTCTTATTAAAATTCCAAATTTTAAAAAAATATGAATAATTCAACTAAATTCCTTTTTTCATTTGATGTTGAACCACTTCACTCTCTTTTTTCCCCTTTACTTAAGCGGGCTATACCATATAACTGGTCACTCACAAGATTCTTGTATTTAAAATTTTGTGAAAGACCTTTTTTTTCTGTGCTAATGAGAGAGTGTGAAAGACTTTTATATCTCAAGTTATTATATTACTAGGTTCGTTAGTTGCCTATGCATCATCAATTATTTGAGGGATGTCACTCGCACAGGGCCGGCGAGGGTGGGGAGTGTCTCTCCACTCCCCATCCCCAATATCCATTATGAGGAGTTTTTTTCCTTCCATCCCCATTCCCTACTTCCCCCTCAATCCCCATGGGTCTCCAAACTCAATAAATATATATATATATATATATATATATATATATATATATATATATATATATATTCTAACAACAACAACAATAGATAATATACCCAAAAAAAAGGTAAAAAAAAAAAAGGTAATAGAAAGGAGCAATATAGATCTTAGAAAGATGACTAAATCCAACACAAAAAAAAAGACAGATACAAATCTGAGATGGAGCAGCACAGATCTGGTCTTGACGATGGAGGAGCAATGATGTCGTGATTGCCATTCACGGTGGCGGAGGAGCAGCAACGTTACAATTGCCATTTACAAGGCCCTAAATGGGGCAGTCCTCGCAAGGATTCCTGCCATGTAAAATTTTTGACATCTCTAATTATTTGGATCAATAAATGGCAAGAAGAAATTATTAAAAAACTAGCTATATATACTAACTCAAAGTCAACTTCCATAGTTCCATATGAATTAGACAATTATGATCAATAACTTCAGCAGCATTACATGTGATTGAGGTAGCTGCTCCGTGAATAAAGCAACGCTTCCCCAATGCCTTCAAGATCCAATCTCTCCATCTTCCATGACTAACAATTAAAAGTCGGTGCAATAAGCTTGTACACAAACAATATTTTATAACTGATGCACTAAATTAAAAAAAATGAACTCATCCAAGGACGAGCAAAGATGAGGGACTCCGTCATCGAAGCTCCCCTATATATTTATACATGTGTATTGAGCTAGCTATAGAGGCAAACCCATTTTATTGTTGTGGATTGCGCATTTTACAAACGTTCACAAAGAGATACATCAATATTGTTCAAGTGATTTCAACCTCAACAAGAGCAAAATGACGGTAAGCAACACCACTCTCTTTCTTTCTCTTTCCTTGGATATATGTATATCAGTTTAACTTTGATATAGTGTACGTTAGTATAAAATCTTTTTATATGGTCGTTTAATCATACATTTTTTTTTTTGACGTGATTTAATCATACATCATTATATCATTAATAGTGTCTAATTTTTAGAATTATTATCTCAAATGTCATAAGAAAAAAATATATACTTAGTTAATAACATATATAAAAATTTTTACCGTAACGGTATATGAAAATTAAACTCCATTTATGTATTGATCTATATTTATATATTTACATGAGGATTCAAATCGATTCTTCCTTATGTATCTTAATTTCTTTCAGGTCATAGAGATGAGAGTACACATGGATTGCCCCGGCTGTGAGAACAAGGTGAAAAATGCACTTCAAAAACTGAAAGGTACCCATAAATAAATATCATTAGCTTTTTCATGTTTTTTTCTTCGATTGTTCAAGCTTACTTAGGTTCAATCACTAATTGACTAGCAACAATACAAAAACAATTGTCATTTATACATCAATGTATTCTTCATGTATCTAACTTTTTTCACCCTTCTTTTTGTGCTCTTTCTATATATGTATGATTTTGTTAAGGTGTGGACAGCATTGAAATAGACATGAGCTTGCAAAAGGTGACAGTGAATGGCTGGGCTGAGCAGAAGAAAGTTCTGAAAATGGTTCGAAAAACTGGCCGGAGGGCTGAGCTATGGCAGCTTCCATACACCACAGATCTTCAGAACCAATATTTTCAGCAACACCATTGCAATGGCCCCATCAACTACTATGCTTCTCAACCTACCTCATCTTACAACTACTACAAGCATGGCTATGACAGTAGTGATCCTCGCTACTATCATTACCCTTCTCAATCTTCTATCTTTGGCCATCAAACTGGTGCTACTTTTAGTGATGACAATCCTCATGCTTGTTCTATTATGTGATCATATCATGGTGATACCAATCAAAACGATATATATTTTTAATATATTGTATATGAGGCATTAAAATATATGTAAGAAAGCAATTATTATCTTCCACCTTGCTTTGGCTTATTAATTTTGTTTTCAATGACTATAGTGTGTACCTTTATCTTTTTCTTTTTTGTTCCCCCAAATCATGCACAAGTATCTGAAGTTTATTGGATTGCAACTAAGTTGGCTTGAGTCTGGTTAATCTACTATAAAAATAACATTCTCCTAGCGTTAATATTTTTCAATTTATAAGACTCGAAATCTTATTTAAAGAGAAAAAATATTCAACTATTTAAACCAATCAAATATTAATATTATATCACGTAGTTTTTGTTTTCTTTGGTACTACAATATTTATGAATGTATGACTTCAAAATATATATATTCATAAATGTATCTTTGCCTCTTTTACAATTTAATGTCAAATTGTGTGTATATGTGGTTGTGGAGTGTGGCTTCAACTTGCATTAGAGTTGATGAATAACGATGACGGAGTCCATCATAACGTAAAGTCAACTAGTTTAGTATATTATTTATCGCAAAAATTATGACGATCTTTAATAAAGTATGTATATAAGGATTGATGTCTTAAGATCTATAGTTTCATTTGCTCCTTTTACTTTGTGATGATTTTTTTTTTCCCGAATGTTTCGTTAATTTACAATGTCATGCTTGCACGTACATTATTACTAATTTTTTGTTGTCAGGGGAGAGGGGCGGGGGTGGAGATAGGTTCGGTGAAATTCGAACCACTTTACCTCATACCACAACCACATGCCTTATTATTGCTTTATTGATACTATAACTTTTCTTTTTTATTTTTGGGTCAACGATATTATAGTTATTCAACTGAACTCTATTGGTCGTCAATTGAATATAACCCAATACAGTCCACAATTTTTTCTTGGGTCGTGATACAGTCCATGTTTATTAAACATTTAAACTAGTGTCATTTAATTGAGATAAAAGCCCAAAACATGTCGACGCCCAAACCCTCCGAATTTTGTCATGGCATTTCCTAGTTTATTATTTATTAATTTTCCGTAGTTGAAGTTGTTCTTTCATCTCATGATCGGTTCATGCATCATTTTGAAGATATACATTTTTTTTGTCAAAGGGAATCTATTAATTATGCCTCAACGTCCACACCACAATCTTGTCTCTATCTAATTGTGAGGGGATAATCTGTGTCATAGTGCAAGTTAACACGCACCTTCACATAGTTATCATCACTTTTAAATTAAAATATTCTTTATACTTTTGATCGATACAACGAACATGCAGTAATTGCTGACTTGCTCTGAGTTCACGTTTCGTCCCTAATTTTTGCTCCAATAAGCTAGCTTTTGACACTTTCGGCTAGTTTTTGGAAATTTCATTCCTCAATGAATGCAAGTTCTTCATGTTAAAAATGAAAACGTTAAAATTCCTACATGTTATGATAGAAAATTGAAGCTTAGTCATTGGAGCATGTTTGTTTGTCTTATTCAAAGTTTGGATTTTAATTCTTTTATAGCTCTTTATTAGAGCCATTTAATATAACTGATAATAAGCACACATTTTGCGTTAATTTAGAACTTGTTTGCTCTTCTTTTAATTTTTCCCAACGAAAGGAAGGTCAATAACAAGGAATAAAAGGACAGTAGGTACCTCTATTGGATGAAAAGACGACAAATCAAAGGTGGCATAAAAGACAATGCATATAAAAAAATAAATAAATATTACATAATAAATAAATACCGAATTTAACGAAAAGACACACCGAAAATAACGATACATATTCATATTCACTAAATATCGTTTCTCTCTCCCTCTCTCTCTCTCTTTTAACGAAGATAATAAAATTAAGAATTATTCCTACAAAATATTTTTGGGAGGAGAGAGATAAGAGTTAAATACAAATATTTTAAATTTAAATGAGATATATAAAAGATAATCATTAAATTATAAAGTCAACTTAACATTATTTCTCCTTACCAAAAGCTAGATCAACATATATATTAAAAAGAGATGAATATACAGATAACTAAATATTATTCTACATTAGTATTGTCGTAGTCACATAGAATATATAGATATGACACCACGTGAATGTCAAAAAAAATGACATCAACCGAAAAACCGACGCTATTATCAGGTTTGAATTTAGTCACTGAAAGTTAAAAGTTAAACTGAAAATTTAGATATCAATCATCAATCACATATCATAGAACCTCGAAATTAATATAAATTGCCTTTGATAACTAACACACACACACACACACACACACACACACGCATGCATACATACCATTGATCCAAATCTTTAAGAAAATAATTTTAATATATTATTAAGAATTTAATTAGTATACACTAATAATGTAAAATAATTTTATACTATCAATCAATAGAAATACTGAAAAGTAAGAAATTATGATGGGTCTCTCATTATAATGGATAATTATTTATATAAGTTGGCACTTTTTACTATTTTTATTGACTGATAATATAAAATAAGATAATGTAAAATTATTTTATACTATCAATATATTTAAATTAAATTCTATTATTAATTTAAAATATTTTACATTTTTAGTCAATTAAATTTTTTATATTGACAGATATAAAAAATTAAATCTAATATTTAATACTTAAATATGATATTAATAATTGTAATTGTAAGTTTATCTTCTATTAACTCACTCTTTTTAATCTTTTTCTTTTAGACTGACAAATCACCTCCTCAGAATTTATTCTTTTCATACGAAAGAACTTATCGTGAAAAGACTTAGGGATACATTTTACTATAAACAAAATTAATTTTTTCATGAGAGTTAATAAATTTCTAGGTGACTCTTAAGATAACACTACAATTAGAAAGACTAATTGGTCTAATCATATTAATTTTAAAAAACATATTTACAATTTCGCTTTACAGGAACAACACCACAAAAATATGTAAGATTTTAAAATAAAATAAATTATTTTACAATAATGCATACACAAAGTTTATTATTATGAACATATAACAACATAAGCGCTACTATGTAGGAAAATTAATTTTTTAAAATGGATTAAACTAATGTGGACATAGAAAACGCACTTTTAAGATAGTCTAAAAAGAACATTAGTCTTAATTATTGTGATTGCAACAAGTATAAAATGGCCTATCAGCCTAGTTCTTCAAAAAGGAAAAAGAGAAGAATAAAAGAGCAGTTGGTAATATAAAACAAACGGATCCATCATTTTCAGTGACAATATAGGTATACTTTCAAAGAAAAACAAACCACCACAAACGAAAGAAAGCATCATCTGCATACTTGGAAAGACACCACCACCAACCCTCATACAAAGACATTTATACGAAAATCAGTTCACACGAGGAAAAAGAAATGGTATTTGTAATTACAATTTTAGATATTCCATGAATATTTAGGGATTAACGTATAAATAGTTAAGAGCTTTAGTTAAGTTTTTATGAGTGCAATAAATATAGTAAGGTAATTAATAATATATATATATATATATATATATATATATATATATATATATATATATATTTGCTAAATTCACAAATTTTCATAGGTAATGAGTTTAATTGGGGTATATTGACAGTGTAAAATTTTTTTATATTATTATCCAATCAAAATTTTCTATTTGCATGACCATTCAAATAATAAATAATTATATTAAAAATTTTTATTGATATAATAATATATAATTAAATATTTATATAAAAAATTTTTATACTAATAATATATTCAAATTAAATTCTAGACAAATTTATTAATATTACAATTGAAATCACCAGTTAATCACAAGAATGACGTTCAAACTACGATACTCAAAAACACAAAAGAACAGATTTTTAATTATTTTGGAAAAAACGCAAAATTTTGATTGGCCATGAGTTATGACGTGGCACGTTGTCATTGGTCAGAAGATATGACCGAAGATTTTGATGGGACACATGGAACTCAACGAGTGGCTAGAATCAAGTTAGGTCTCCCTGTCGCGCACGTAGGTAAATCCGTGCGATGCGAGTCCTTGTCGTTGCCGAAGCATCAAAAGGACCGAAAAGATAAAAATAAGAAAAAGGCAAGGGCATCCTCGTCATTTCTCACCCAGCCCTTTCCCTACAGAACCTCGAGCAAGAAGAATCGCAGAAACAGAGAGGGAGAGAGAAAATTCACAAATTGTGATTTCGCAAAAACCCTAATTTCGTAGAGATCGGTGATGGCTTCCTCCAAGGAGCGCGAGACCTTCGTCTACGTCGCCAAGCTTGCCGAGCAGGCCGAGCGATACGAAGGTTTTAGGGCTTCTTCCTTCTCTTCTCCGACGTTTCCATCGATGTGCTTGAATTTTGTTGATACCTGCTTTTTTGTGATTGCGTACTTTGAACATGTTTTGAGTAGATTTATGTTCTTTTCTTTGATTTCATATCAATTTCAGTTTAAAAAATTGAACTTTCTTTGTTAAAATTGGCTTAGTAGGCTTTCAGTGTACTGTTTATTATCAGTTTGGTTGCAAGGGGACTAGAGAAAAAGGGATCCGTTAGGGTTAGTGCCCCCCTTCAACAGGAATATAGTTTTTTTTTATATTTCATTTTTTATTTTTCATTTTTTTTAATTTCCATTCGCTGATTTTGTTTTCTTAGAGAAATTTGAAAATTGGTTTCAGTTTGAGGATTTGAGCTTGCGGCCACTTTTTAAAAATTTTTGGGGTTGCATGTTCAAGAGTAATTTGAGTATTTTAGTTGATTGAAGGGTTTTCTCATTCTTCCTGTGATCTTATCAAATGTGGAGCTTCGCTCATGTTGTTTTGTTCCTGCGTTTTTTCGTGACAGAGATGGTGGATTCAATGAAGAAGGTTGCGAATCTAGATGTTGAACTCACGGTTGAGGAGCGGAATCTGCTTTCTGTTGGTTATAAAAATGTGATCGGTGCTCGCAGAGCATCGTGGAGGATCCTGTCTTCCATAGAGCAGAAGGAGGAAGCAAAAGGGAATGAAGTAAATGCGAAGCGGATTAAGGAGTACAGGCAGAAGGTTGAGACAGAGCTTTCAAACATCTGTAACGATGTTATGAGAGTGATTGACGAACACCTTATACCTTCGGCTTCAGCTGGGGAATCAACTGTGTTTTATTATAAGATGTGAGCATTCATGTCTCATGCAACACTACAGGTCTTGGTGTTATATTTTTGTTTTGCACATGGTGATTGTAGGGTGTTCAAATATTCTCTTGCAGGAAAGGAGATTATTATCGTTATCTCGCAGAATTTAAGGCTGGCAATGAGAAGAAGGAGGCTGCTGATCAGTCAATGAAAGCATATGAGGTGTTTTTGCAGTTTATATGATGTTCTATCCTATAGATGCTTGCTCCATGTTATGATGTGTGGATTGCACTTCTGCTATTATTTTTCTCTAATGTGTAATGATTTCTGCCAATGATTGTTGTATATTTGACGTGATCAAGTTATAGTTTTGGGAAAAAAGGAACTTGAAATTGTTCCTTTCCCAGAACTTTATGAATTTTTTCTTGTTTATATAGTTTCCTTGGTTCTAGTATGTGCTTTATGTTTATTTTCTTCTGGCATATATTTAACAGTGTACTTTCTGGAAGAGCAGTTGCTCATAGGAATTTCTTCTTCAGAACACTTAATCCTTTCATCTACTACAATAACTATTATTTTTTGTTTATCACAGTCTGCTACCACTGCAGCAGAGGCTGAGTTGCCGCCCACACATCCCATCCGGTTGGGTCTGGCTCTAAATTTCTCAGTTTTCTATTATGAGATCTTAAATTCACCAGAGAGGTTTGTCTATTTGATTTTCTATCCTGAATTATGATTGTAGATTGGAAATTTTGTGTTCAATGTGGGAGATGCATTTTCCTTTTTCCAGGGCTTGTCATCTTGCAAAGCAAGCTTTTGATGAAGCTATTTCGGAGCTTGACACCTTGAATGAGGATTCATACAAAGATAGCACCTTGATCATGCAACTTCTCAGGGACAACCTTACCCTGTGGACTTCTGACATCCCAGAAGATGGAGGTAGTTATTACTAGAATCTTATAGCAACTTTGGTTTATTATTTCTGTAAGTCTCTGGTTTTATTTTTGATAAAATATATCTGTACATCTATTAAGATGTGTAATAAGAGATAGGGACAGTTCCAGAGGATGTCTAGGGCAATGCTAAGCTATACATGAAGTCACTAAGACTGAGTTTTGATGAATATTAACTTGTAGAGTCACTGATTTTATTTGGCCATTTATTATGATAATTATGTCCTTTTTAGCACTTCTTTTCTATAAATGCTTACTGCGTTTTTCTTGCCTGCTGTTACAGAAGATGCCCAGAAAGTGAATGGCATTGCCAAGCTTGGCGGAGGCGAGGATGCTGAGGTGAGTAATTCTTTCATACTTGGTAGCTATAATTTTATTTCTTTTTGATAGCTTCAACTTATTCATCTAATTACTCTTTTGCAGTGAGGCAGATGGCTGGTGGCAACTTCCTTAGGACTTAATGCATGTGTTTGGGAATGAAACATGAGGGCTGAGTACTCATCTGTGTATTAGCTAGAGATAGGGTTCTATTGTTTCCTCTTTCTTTGTTTCTTGTTGATTGGCCATACTTCCCGATAGGGGAAAAAAGAAACTCCATTTGTGCTATATTATTGTATGCTTTTATTTGTGTGGTGTCTGGAAATGGACTATTTCATTCCTAAGCCTTTCCTCCTTGCTGTGGGGGATTGATTGATGAGGATTGCTTATGGTGTATTTCCTGTTCCAATGAAATACTGCAACTTTATATGGAGATACTGCTATATTCCAGATTGATTCTTAGATAATACTTAGTTTTACTTTGACTTCCAAACCTTACCAATTTTGTTGCCACAAAATGTGGAAATAAGCAAATAAAGGGCCGGTGAGGTTAAGTGGGAGAAGTCATGATAAGGAAAATAGCATTTTTTTTTTCACTCCCATTTTCAAGTCTAACACAATGAACCAGTTAGTCTCCTTTTAGGATGATATGATTCTTCCGAGAATAATTGGTACCTACAGAGCAACTGTATATGATATATGCAAAGAAATTTTACGGTTAATGACTGACTGCAATCATGAAAAGAAAATTGGTTAAAAGGTTATTAACTGGAGAACCTCTTATGGTAAATTTTGGATCTTAAATTACCTGCATAAAAGGTTCGAGTCCAAAGTGTGCATAATAATCTATAGTACCCGTGCTTGACATGAGCATGAGCGTTGAAGGTAGGAAGGACTGCGCCTCGTATCTTACACGACTCAAAGTTTTGGTTATGCTCCCTTCCTTCGTTTGTGAGCAGTCGGGTCGGGTCGTGATTTTATTGAGTTAAAAAAAAAAGTTGTCTACACAGAAATTTCAAAAGCAGATTTCACACAGGCCACTTGAGTCTCGAGGGAAGTGGACGGAAAAAGAATAAAAGAAAAATAAAGAAGAAACGATAGAGATCAAAAGTGAAGGATTTCACACGTATCACTTGAGAGCACTTGAGAGAGAGAAGAGAGGGGGGGGGGGAGAACAAGAAAAGAAAGGAAGAGAAAAACAAATGAGATGGGATGGTCTACAATGATCCTGTGATGAGATTGGTCTGTGCAAATAACACGCCTCTTAATGAATTATTGGCTACCATGAAGGCACGTGCAACTATTGCATGAGGTCTTTTTCACTTGTTAGAGATATGCACAATTGTATAACTTAATTGGGAAATTTTTTAACTGACAAGACGTGGGACATATTGAGCGAATCAAAAGTTTTTGTGAATCTCACAATTATTTAACTGAATCCTCACTATTGAATTCTATACTACCTTGAGAGTATGGTGTTCCTTTATGTCTCAAAAATGAGTTCAAATAATGGGATTCTACCTAATTATTAAGGAAGTGGATGGAATATCCGGAGGATCATGCTCAGCTGGTGAGTGGTGACGGTTACCAACTATTGCAAAGAATTGACGCTTGACTTGATGGGGAAGACGGAACCACGCAGTAAACTGTGGCTCTGAGCCATCGACTAATCCATAATCCATTTGAAGAACCCCACAAGCTGATATCATATGCAATTTGAATGCTCTCCGAAGCAGAGGACTTATTAGCAATTTAGCATTAGCATTGGCTACTATTCGTTTTGTGTGCAAGTTCCTTTAATATGAAGGACACAAAATCACACAATTTGCGACATGGAAGTGAATGGAATGGAATGCAATCCAAGTTGGATATCTATAAACAAACAGCCCTTGTGATCTAAGTGGTATTTAACTATTTATAGGACTGCCACTCACCCACTTCATATTGTTTCCATCAATTATATAAGAACACAGACTCAACTTTGGTGCTGCCATGAGCTGTTGCTGTGAGTTCGAAGGTTGCAAGAAGGAAACAAAGATTTTGGCTGTCATTTTTGACTTGGATGGCACACTTCTCGACACTGGTATTCTCCCCCTACCCCTTTTGTTCTCTTTAACCATGTTGTTGGAGAAACTTTGTTATTCTTTTTGGTTCTCCTTAAACACTACATGTGTGTTGATGATTGATGTACAGAAAGGGCAACAAGGGGTGTATTGAATGAGTTTTTAGCAAAGTATGGGAAGGAAGTGGACAAGAAGGAGGAGGAGAGGAAGAGGTTGGGGATGACACACAAGGAATCAGCTGCTGTAATTGTGAAGGACTATGAACTCCCATTGACACCTGACCAATTCATCGAAGAAATCACACCTTTCTACAGAGAAAGGTAACACTCTCAATATGGAACAGTTTCTATTATGGAATGGAAGGTTGAATGCTTTAAAACTGCTGACTTCAGTTAGAGATTCATGTTTGTTACGAGAGCAATTTGTTACAGTTAGGTTGTTAAATAAATTGTTGATAGCAATTAGTAAGAAATGTGATTTTCTAAATTTTCTGAACATGTTTTCAAAGCTTATGCATATTTTGAAGTGGTGTTACAATTTTCAATAACTGAAAATAGTAGGAAGCTCTCTCATATTTGGATTGATAACATCACTGTTGTTATTTTCAAATCATAAATTGGTTTAGGTGGGCTGAAGCCAAAGCATTGCCCGGTGCTAATCGCCTTATCAAAAATCTCAAGAAAAATGGAGTGCCAATGGCTCTTGCTTCAAACTCCTTGCAAGAGTACATAGATGCGAAAATTTCTCACCATAAAGGTTGTTTTCTGTTATCATTGCCTTTCTAATTTTACAAGTCAGCTTGCCATGGCCTTCTAGTCATTACTTCTGAATTGATTACTGAATAGTTAAACAGTTTCATAAGTAACTTCTGCCAAAGAGAACTGCATAGCTTTAATTCTTTTTGCCTTTTTCTTTTCCTTGAAATTTTGTAATGAATTAAATGCTAGCCTAATTTCTTTAAAGTTTAGCCATAATCCACATGGATGATAGAATTTGGATGGATGTTTGTCAGCATGGCTGATTAGTAACTGAAAAAATGTTGATTGAAAGTAATTCCTGGCTAAAGGATCTGCTTTGGAAAGGCTTCCTTATAAGCCATGTATGAAATTATCCACCCTCCTTGTTTATTTTTTTGTTTTAATTATGCTTTTCTTTTGGCTCATGAATACTATTTGCTTTGCCCCTTTGCCTTGTTGGCACACGAGTTTCCTGTTTAAACTTCTATGTTTGATGTTTATAAGAATTGGTTTCTGTAGGTTGGAAAGAAAGCTTTTCTGTAATTCTAGGAAGTGACCAGGTTAAATCAGGGAAGCCTTCTCCATATTTGTAAGATTCTCAGCTATAAGTAATTCTACATTTTGACCTCTGAAATGCCTTAGATGGAACATATGAAACATTTAATATAAATGGATTTATCAGCAACTAACAACTGTAAGTCTGTAACATCTTTCCGGTGGCAAATAAGTTTCCCCCATCCGGAGTTCTAGCAGACATTCTCACGGCAAAAAGTCAATAATTTCTGAACAATTGTGTCAATGCCATGCAATGACATTACATAACTTTCCTTCAGATCTCTCAACATTTGTTAGTTTTACCATCTATTTTTGGTAGAAATGAGTTACTTGTACTCTTCCAATTTGATCACAGTAGTAAGAAAGTCTAGATGTGGCAGATTTGAAGAAGCTGCCAAGAAAATGGGTGTAGATGCAGTTAACTGCCTGGTGATTGAGGATTCCTTGTAAGTTTCCAAGAGTTTCTGCAAGATTGTGCATGATACATTTGCTTTTGTGCCTTTAATTGTGCTTACAATCAATTTGCTTGGAGTACTTCATTGCTTTACAATTTAAAATATTTTGATTGCTTGACAATCTGGAAGTAAATCCTAATCTTGAGTTCTTGATTGTCACAGCATCACTGCCAAGTTTCTTATGCACATTTTGTGCAGCCACTCAATTTTCCTTTCTACTAATAATCATATGTGCTGCATATAATTATTGTTCTGCAATGTACTTTACCAGGGTTGGTGTCAAAGCAGCAAATGCTGCAAAAATGAAGGTAGTGGCGATACCATCACAAAGGGAAGCTGATTGTTATCTGCTAGCAGATGTTGTGCTTCATTCACTTCTAGAGTTTCAACCTGAGCTATGGGGCCTTCCACCTTTTGATGACTGTAATGCACTTACTTCTTACAACCTAGTTAAGAATGTTATTTGCTGTATGTACATAGTACATACTGTGTTCTCCAATCAAGTAATCTTTCAAACAAATATTGGCAGGGGTAAATAACACATTGCCTGTTGAGCCAATTCATGTGAGTGGTTTGTATGTTAATGGAGCTCTACATGAAAACACAGGTTTGTGAAACTCCTACTTTCTCTTTCATAAAATTGGTAACGTGAACAACAAAGATTCCGTGCCACTCTTGAGCTTCCATGTTCCTAATTAGATTATGTTATGACATTGGAGTAACAAGTTATCTTCCAAGAACATACTCTTCAAACTGAGTAGGGATGTGATTAATCTTGTATATTCAAAGCAGCTGACATAACCATTGATCCCTTCAATCACAGTCTTCTTAATTTAACATTTTTTTTTCAATCAATCTGATACAAACTTAATTCCTCAATCCAGAGAATGCAACATTTGCTCTTCCTGATCAAGTTGTTGGACTTTACTTCGGTTGGGCCAAGGTTGATACAGATAGGAACTTTAAGATATTGGTTAGCATTAATTTGGACCACTTCCACCATGTTGCCAACAAAACAATAGTGAGTAGTCAATTCTAAAACATTTGTATGGGCTAATCATTCAGAGTCTTGATTTGATCCTCTCCTTGATTCTCTGATGATGCATTATATTCTCTAATGGAGATTATTTGGGCTCATTTTGCAGTATGTATGCCTTATTGATGCAAACAGTGACCAGAAATCTGAGCAGCACATGCAAATCCATCTTCTTGGCTACATAAGAGCTTTGGACAACAAGGTAATGATTATCATTTGATATAATAATCTAACTAAGGGCTATTTCTATGTAAATTTTCAACAGAAAAAGAGGTTAGTAACTGGATAAATGACTCACGGATCTATAAATATGTTACAGCATTCTAACAAAAAAAAAAAAGCAAAAATTCTAATTCCAACATTTTTTCTCTTTCTAATATCTTACTTGTATGTATCCTTAATTACTCTTAAGTCAAAATTAATTTGCGTGCATGAACAGCAACTCACGTCAAAGGAATTGGAGAAACTTGAAGAATACAAGTCTATTGCTAGAGCTTCACTGTATTTGCCATCATTCACTTGTTTATTGTAGAAATGCTTCACCTGGAGGAGGCACTCATGTGACCTTATAATTGTTGGAGAAGATGGAGCTATAATTATGTAACTTGTTGCAGCTTTTATAGCAGAGAAATTAATTGTATAACGTAAGATATCCATGAAATGATCTATCAGGAAATACTAGTAATAATTAATAAATAATATATTACCAAAAAATAAAAATTATAATGTAGCAATCAATTGCTGTTCTCCATCATCCATCTATTTTGAAAAAGGCAAATGTCACCTGGTTGCCAATTTTTTTCTCATCGAATTTCTCTCGTCTCTCCATTTCGCCACTCTACATCAATTTTTTTATTCTTTTTTTTTTCGTACTTGAGAGTCCGCATGAGAAATGGTGATAAGTTCTTTCAAGTAAATTCTCAAGACTCTTCTTTCAAAATGAATATTCAAACCTAATCTTACTAACAATCTATGAATGAATTTACAGTGTGGATAATCCTCTTATTTATAACCCTAAGTAATTAACTAGTGAAACTTACTAACTAACTAAATAATGGGACCTAACTACCCGATGCAGTAATGGGTTGTAACAGCTAGCTAGTATAGAAGGGAGTGGATGGGCAAATGAGGGATCGAACTCTTGACCTAAACCATATCAACTCTTTAAAGCCTATTTGTTGACCGTTTTGAACACTAAAACACGTGTTCCAAGGCAATTTTTTCCAAAGAAGACTCAGCCTTCTTTTCAACAAACACTCATTTGAGTGTAAAACACACATGTTCTTAGCCACAAGAATTTTTTTTTAAATGTCATTTGAATTATAACTCATTGACTATCTCCTTCAAGTTTCTAATGGAGCAGATAGGAGAGTGGGCCCGTGGTTTACTAGGCCTAGAATTAGAGGAAGAATGTATTTTCATAAGTTTGGTTTCCATTAGTAATAGCCAATGGTAACGATCAAGAAAAAAAAAACATGAGAAAAGTTTTTTATACCACTCTATCTTTTAAACATCTAATACCCATATCTCTATCTCTATTCTCTCTCCTTTTACTTTTTCATTTTTTCTTCTTCTTTTATAATTTTTTTTCCAAGTATGTGAGTAGGTGTTGGAGATGTTTAGAGTTGAGAGGGGTACAAATAATACCTCCAAAAAAAAATAGCCTTTGGTTTCATAGATTTTAGTTCCTATATACACGTACTCTAGATAAATTTCAATGCAACTTTTTCATTAAAAATATATTGAAAACAAAACGAAATTACTTAAACTAACCCAATTAAAACTATGTTTATCGATTTTGTTGTTTGCTTTGGTTTGAAATCGTGAATGTCAGTGCACAAAATAGTATAGTAATATGGAATAATTCATGAATATGGAGCTATGGTATGGCAAATAAAGCAAGTGCAAAATTTCCCCCTTTTATTTTTCTTTTGGTCTTTTTTAAGCACTCTATTTCAATCAAACCTGATTCATTGACAAAATTCTCCTTAAACTTGAGCCAATAATACCATTCCACTATCAATCACAAACAAACAAACACATACTTATTAACATACATTGGTTGTTCAGATTGGTTTTATGGCGTCTAGCACATCCTCCTAACTTAGTCACTATCCCTACAAAGTCACAGCCACTCCCTACAAAATTTATGCAATTTTCACCATAACAATGTTCTGCAAACCCTCCATGACAAACACATGTTGACAATTTAGTGAAATAGAAGTAACAATGAAAGATAACAATGGACGGTACATACAAGGAAATTCACTTCGATCTCCACTAAGCAAAAACATTGTCCCTTAGTAAGTTACTATCTCTACCTCCTTAACTAAAACCTATATATACACACACACATACACAAAAGCTCATCAATCAACTAACAAATCACATAACAAAAGCAACAAAACAGCATCACTTGAGTCTTGAGCATTATTATATCAATGGCAGAGAAGGAAGGAGGGATTGTGAAGAAGGGTCATGAGGAAGGCCTCAAGATGGCAGTTTCACTGCTCCAGGAGTTTGATCTCCCAGCAGGGCTTCTCCCTCTCGCTGATGTGGTGGAAGTAGGGTATGTGAAGGCCACAGGGTACATGTGGATAGTGCAGAAGAAGAAGGTGGAGCATGAGTTCAAGCTCATCAGCAAGCTAGTGAGCTATGACTCAGACATCACTGGTTACATCTCAAAGAAGAAGATCAAGAAACTGAAAGGTGTGAAGGCTAAGGAGCTGATGCTGTGGCCACCTGTGAGTGAGATCACAGTTGATGACCCCCCAACTGGGAAGATCCAATTCAAGAGCCTTGCTGGCATCACCAAGACTTTCCCAGTTGAGGCCTTTGCTGCTGGCCAGTAATACAAGTTTTTACATGATGTGTGGATGAATGTCTCCAGAGAAGCCATCACAGCCAAGATTGCATGCGTGCTTGGCATAGAATAAAAAATAATAGCTTGATTTCCCTACTTTGTTTGGTGTAATTTTGGATTTAATTCAGCTATATTATATGAAGGTTGTTCCATCCGCCCTTTTTTTTTAAACAACAATCTATCAATATTTGGAGTGTATTAGATCTCAACTAATTTGGTTTGATTCATATAAGCAAATTATTAGAATAAAATTCTCTCATCATTAAATTTTATTTTTTATTCACAGCAATAAAAAACTCAAGACCTTATTTAAAAGAAAAATAAATATCCCACCGCTTAAATTAAGTAAGCGTTAGAATCTATTTACCATTCTTGATGATTTGCCTTTTGAGCATTACTGTGCTATCCAGGGACTAATCATAATTCATATGTCAGGTTTCGTTCTTGGCTTGTTTTGACTTTTGAAACCTCTGCGTGCCCACCAAAAATTAACACAATTGGTTCCCCTTTGCCCCGAACAATTCAAAGAAAAAAAGAATTCAATGGGGAGTTTACATTTTGTTTTTGGTCGGTGAGTTTTAGATCTTTTAACCTTGTTCTTTTAAGAATTTGAACCAAATATGGGTAACCGAGATGTCATAATGCTCATGCATGTCTGCCGATCCACTTCAGCGAGAGTTTGAATAAGAGTAAAATGGTCCAAATGGTTTATTGGTTTTGCGTGAGAAAGCGGACATAGCCATTTGCAACTAGCAACTTAAGACAAGCATAGCTAACAACCTTTTCCCCTTTGTGCCTTGGTCTTTTAGGCCCTAATAACATTTTGAGTACACATAAATTCATCCCTGAAAAATATACCTAAATCATTTGTGTTGCTTACATATATTGGAGTTACCGATTCAGTCCTTCAAGTACTACCATTTGAATGTTTCAGATACGACAAAATCCAACAAACTTTGTTTAAACTGCGAATAAATGCTTCGCTAGCATTGAGTTTTATTGTTAGCATGTCAGCGTGAGATATAGCAATGAGCCAATCACTGATATTTTCCTTCAGTCGAAAAAAAACAATGGAAGGATGACTGCATAAGGGAGAGAGTAGAGAAAAGGTTCTAGAAAGGAGGGGAAAAAGGAAATATTTTTTCGTAAAAAAAAAAAGTTTATCAATAACGAGGCCTACAAACTCGTTAACGTTATAACGTGCAATGTCCAACAGTTTTGCCAAGTTTTAACAAATTAGGAGACGAAAGTTTAAATATGTACACTCTAGCATTTTTATTAAGACCCATGCAACAAAATAAAGAAGATAAAGAGAGAAAAACCATTGCCTTTGGATTTGATACATTGAAGAAAGGAAACAGGAAGCAAAATATACATACGTGATTTCAATAATGTTAACTAACATCTATCTCCCTGAGGTTTGCCTGCCCTAAAAGTGCTGTGAAGTCTTTTTTGTTTTTGGTGACAAAAGCACTGTGAAAAATTTGGTATCCACATGTGTGTATCACAGAGAGAATTGAAATTTCCTAATCTGAACCATTGATGCAGTCTTGGAGCACCTTCTTCAATTGCTATGGCTTTTAGTGGCATGTGAATGCAATGCAAATAATGAGTTATGAATTCTAAAATCTAGAGACTACTACTTTTTCTCACTGAGTCTTCTAACAACTGGTGGGTTGGCCGGATCATCTCCTTCACCTTCTCCCCATTTTTATATATTTTAAAAGTTGGAACACTTCTTATGCTTTCAGCTTTTGCTATTGCTAGACACTCCTCCACGTCCACCTTCAATTGAATTTCAAAGGAAATTAGAACAATGTGACAATTATGTTAGAATGTTCATAAAAGTCACTTACATTGCTTACCTTAATAAACTTAACAGATGGATATCTTACACACAATGTATTTACGAATGGTGATATCTCTTCACATAGTTCATTTGATGCCTCTTTGAAATGAACTACTGAAACACCTGAAAATTCAGATTTTCATCATAAATGCGTAATTGAAGCAAGAAAAATGCTGAGCCAACATTGTTAAGATTTAAAAATTATACATATAATATAAGGTATTGAAATTACCAGCAGCAGCAATAGCTGCATTGAATTTATCTAATACAGAGATTTCTTCAACTTCAACTCCAAACTTGGTACCATATACCACTCGAGATTTTTCCAATGCTAGTTTAGCCTGCCGAAGAGATTCAGCAACTTCATTGTCTTCAGGGAATTCGCGTCTTAAAGTCTCGTAATCTTTAACAACTTCTGCCCATCTTTCAAGCTGTAACAACCTCATGCACATTAAATGAGGACAATGAAGCAACTCAAGAGAACAAAATAACAGCAAACACACTGACAGATGCACATAGCAAGTGGATTCACCTTTGCATTTGACACAGCCCTGCGGAAAAGGGCCTTGGTGTAATTTGGTTGAATGCTGAGAGCTTGGTTGCAATCTTGAACAGACTGTTCCCATAGCCCAAGTTTAGACCAACAAATAGCTCTATTGCAATATAGAACATAGTTGAAATTGTCATATTTGAGGCCTTCTCCATAAGCAGAACAAGCTTCAGAAAACTTGCCAGAGCTGAAAAGATCATTGCCCCTGGAACGAGCTCGTGCCACCATTTTCACAATATTTACAATCCTAGCAACTTCAACATTGCTATAATCTAACAGGCTAGCCTTTTCTGTTGCTCTGACAGCATTCTCAAACCTGCAACAACCCATCATTTGTTTCTCACTCACTCACTCAATCACAAGTTTTGTATAGTTTTGGATTTGGAGTCTACAGTGCTTACCTTCCCAAGGCCATCTCAACCTGTGCAGTAACAAAAGGCACATAGGCTTCGCCAACCATACCAAAGAACTTGGTTTGAGAGCAGGCTGGAGGACAACCTTCCAACTTGGGAATGTTTGAGAGACTGGACTCGGCATCCTCAAATTGATGGAGTTTTAAATAAGCTTCCGCTTTACAAGCAACAAGCTGCAAGTAGCAGTATGAGAAGTTAGGAAATGGAAACTATGTATATGATAGGAAATATGGAATTTTAGGCCACCTCATTTCATTGGTTAAGAGCCTACCTGAGGTGAGAAGTCTGCTGCAACGGCAATAGCTGCCTCTGATTCCCTAAGTGCTCTCTTCCAATCACCAATTTTTCGAGCATCTGCACATCGGTTCAGGTGCTTCTCCAACAATCTCAGCTTCTGCTCTTCAGATTGATCCTCCTGTAGCCCAGCTAGACAGAGGTGGCACCGTGAATTTTCAACCTGCCCAAAGCTACAGAAATTCTAAATCAATAGTCTTGGATGGGTCAACACAAATTTAATGCCTCGAATTCAAATCTCAACAGCACCAACTCAATCAAAATGAAGAGAAACTCCAATCACAACTTATAAAGGAACAAGTCACAGCAAAATGAAAAATCCAAATTACAATACCAATGTTTATAATAAGCAACAGAAGTGTCATCTAGAGATTAATGTATAGATAATCGGAGATTTTGGTTATGTTTGGGATGAATGTGGTGAGGTAACTAATAATAGGTTTGAAATTCTTTCACCAAAATCATCACTAAGCTAACTGAAATTTTCAATTATTAATACATGATTCCGTATATTTTCCCACATGCAGATTTACCAGCAATGCAACTGAAATATCTAATATTAACATGTAATTCCTCAGGTGCCCCAATTATATCTAAAACATTGGTGCACTGATGACAGTACTGAGTAAGCAAAGGCCAGCAAGCACATACTACAAGCCCTAAACTCACCCAAAAAAAAAAAAAAAAACTCCATATGATAAGTAGCCACACACAAAGATCAACCATCCAAAACAAATATATCTCAAAGCTGAAAAAGAGAATTATTTTTCGTTCTTTAACCACATTATCTCAACCGGTATTGTTGTAAGACAAACTCTACAAACCCCTATTACGAGTTTAGAACTAATAAGCCTCTCAACACTATCATTTTCAAAGGTTTGAAGTTGAACTAAAGCTAAAAAGATAACAAAACCATCAAGGTGATTGATTATTCATCAAAACAAATCCAATCACAAAAGACAATAAATATCATTGATCAAAGCAACAAAAACCCATTCCATTTCATCTCATCGTCACATCACACATACACACAACAAACGAACAAAATTTCCATAACACATCAATTACTTACATGAATCAAACGATAATAGTAAAACCATTAACATCTAATTCTTCATCATCACACTTAACAAACAAACAAAAACTCCATTCCACACAACACAAAAACACAACAATTTTTACCGCAAGTAAAGCGAAGCAAGCCTCTTGTGCGCCCTGGCATAACCGGGGTCCAACCTCACAGCCTCATCACACTCCCTCGCCGCCTCCCCCAACCTCCCCAGCGCCGTCAGCGCGGCCGCACGGTTACTCCGGCAAGCCGCATTCCCCGGCGACAACGCAACCGCACGATCATACAATGCCAGCGCCTCCACAAAGCTCCCATTCCTATACAACTCGTTCCCCACCCTCTTCAACTCCTCAGCATCACAACCACTACTGCCAACCGTCATAACACGCTTCACCAAGAAATCTTCACCGTTGTTGTTGTTGTTGTTCCCATGCTTCGCGCCTCCACCACCGCGCACTATGCTGCCGCGGCCGTAGTTCACGGCCCCGGAGCCCAGCACGTCGGGTCGGGTCGACCCGCGAGAGGGAAGCGCTGGTTTCGGGGATCTTCCGGTGGAGAAGATGTTCCCGCCGGGAGAGAGGTTTGGGCTGGTGTTTCCTCCGGCGAAGGTTCCGCCGGAGTAGATTAATGGGGATCCGGCGGAGACGGTTCTCCGGTGGCCGGGTTTTGGGTTTCGCGGCGGCACGACGGCGGCGGAGGATCGGAGGGTGTCCGGGGAGCCGGCGAGGTCGCCGGAGAAGTTGGCGGGGTTGGTGGGGCGAGGGGGATTCTTGGGTACGGTGCCGGTGCCGGTGCCGGTGCCGGTTTTGAGAGGGGAGGCTCGTAGATCGACGGGTATGGAATCGGGCTTGTTGTTCATGTGGTCGCCATACAGAGAATCGAAACTCTGTCGACGGTGGTGTTGGTGTTGTTGTTGTTGTTGAATAGGCTTTGACATTTTCTGTGTTGCTATTTGTGTGTGATTTTTTGTTGTGTGTTGGTTATGGCAAACCAAACAGAAAATCTATCCAGTAACTAGTTACTACTCTGTGTGTGTGTGTGTGTGTGTGTGTTTGTGTTGTGTGTGTGTTGTGTTTAAAAGAAGAACAGGGTAGCGCGAAAGTGGGGACACGGGTACGAGTTTGAGGATGTCATGAGTGAAGTGAAGTGAATTGAGTCAGAGGTAATGAAATGTAATGTTAGAGATGGATTTTAGATATTGATAATGTTACCGGAATCTTAGAATTTCACATGACAATATTACATTAATTATTTTTTAATGTATAAATTGTTATTATTGATGAGATTTTTCATTTGCCATTTTTCAAGCTTTACCTTTTTCAATATATTAAGTCACTCGTAAAAATGTATAAGATAACGTAATTTTTTTTCACAAGGTATCTTTTTTTTTTTTGGAGATAATTTTATTTAATGTATATTCTAATACTAAATATAGACATCTTTTTATAACTAAAATTTAAATCATGATTTGTCATTAACTCATTATATAAGAGTGGAAAACTAGTCCTTTTCATTAGAGCAAATTCCTGATGATAATATAAAATTTTGATACAAGAGAATCTTTCTCGATGTAGGAAATATCCTGTGGTAAACTAAAATGCCAATTAATATTAATAGTAGTAAATGGTAGAAAGAATGAAAATAAAAGAAGAGAAGAAAGAACAATGGGACTCGTTTCCTGATAATAATTTACTCCCTAGCTAGATTCTAGCTCGCGCTCTCTCTCTTCTTAAACGTGATTATGGGGTTGGCAATGTAGCATTTGGAGCATTGCTTACTAAACTACTTTGCACGTACACTTGTTTCTTGCCCTCCTTATTCAATATTTATTTTATGTTTTACTTTCTTCCTCTACCTTATCCACCCAAATTTCAAACAACATTGTCGAAGTTTAGATTTAGATTGACAAAAAAATAATTAACAATAATAATAATTTTCTCCAGCAAAAAGAACAATGATGGTATTAAATTCAATTGTAATCTCCTCGGTGTTTAAGTAACTAACGTTATACAATATTTGAAGAAAGAAATTTTAGATTTGAAGTGAAAGATAAAACTCAAGATTGGATTTGCTTTCGTTTTATGGTATAATCATTAGGACTGTTCTATTTGGTCATACGAGTTCCTATTCAGATACATTTTGGATAATTGCAGCTGATAAATTTCAATTTTCACACATAGATTTTAATCATTCTAGAAAAGACTCGTTGCGTCTAGATACATCCCAAACGACATAACTTTTCTTTTAATTTTTGTGAACTACTTATCAATCGTTCAACTTCAAAAAAGAAAAAAAGAAAAAAAAAAGAAAAATGATTGTTAATAAAAAAAGTTAACTTATTGAAATATATTTGTACACGAATTGATTTTGTGAACTCAAATAATTGAATTGTTTGCATCATAATTGCACTTTGTTTAATTTAGCATCTTTTTTTAATGAAAGTAATATATAGCAGATCAATTTATTGAGTCATGGCTATTTTATTTTAATTTTATAAAAATCTTGGTTATCAGTTTAATATAAACTGAAAGGCTGTATAACGATAGTTAATATGATTCATGGATCTAAATGATGAAGTATGCTGTAAGTTTCATGGCAAAAAGTGTATAATTTGTATGTTTTTAGCTGTCGAAAACTGAAATAAAAGTAATAGAAGGCTAATTGAAAAAATGTATGCATATAAACTTTTTCATACTTAGGCTCATCTGTAAATTTGTGTTGTGTTATATCAAAAGCATTTACACAATTTGCGTGCAAGCTGAAATGTTCACTCTTTTATCTCTTTTTATAATCTCCTGAAGCATTATTATTTAAACAGCATTATATATAAAAAATTAATGAACGAATAGTCCTCAAAACGAGGGCATTCACAATTTAAATTTGAAAAGTATTGATTTATGTTCAAAGTTATAATAAGCGTATATTTATCCTCAAATATGAAGTGACAATTTCTTGTAAGAAAATACAATCAAGATGCTATATAAAAGATTCAATATATCTAAAAGTAATTTGTTGTAGCAGAGATAAACTCCAATTTTAGGTAAATTTTACTTGTAATACCAGAAATTCAATATTGAAATAGTCACATTTACTTAATGTGTATCTTTGACCGAAAATTACATAAATAATTATTAACACAAAAAAATACAAAAACCAACAAAACAACATTTGTAATTTTCCCTAGTTCAGAGTATATAAGCATAAGATTCCAAAACCAAGCTCATATTGATTTTTGTATCCTCCAAAAAGTATAGACACTGGTTTTAATAAAAGTTACACACTATATATATAATAAATGATTTTTCAAAAAAAAATTGGATAATATATGAATAGATATTTACTAATAATTGTGATAATAGTTTAACTTTATTAATAGTTTGATGAGTAAATTTATGCGAAAATCTGTGGTCAAAGAAAAATTTAAAGATTCAATGTCATGCGTGCATACACCGATTAGCTGTTAAATTCATGCTATGATTTTATAATCAACCCGTCATAAAGCGCTGTCAATTCAATTCTTCCATTACATTCGATACTTAATTTATTAGCCGTATAAATAAGTCGCATGCATTCTACTTAATTTATTAGACTAGTCCTTTTGATAAAAAATTGTGGAAGATATTACTTTTATAATTTTAGAAGATGGAGAATTTTATAATTATTTCCTTTCTTAATAAGTGCGCTTCCAAGAGAACAAACAACAATGTCAACCTTTGCGTTCAAATTCAATCAATTGAACTAGATCCAAATTTGTATTTATTGGAAAAGAGAAAAAAAATTATATTTTTAATTTAATATTTATATGAAAATTGTTTTTAATTTTATACGTATAAACATCTTTGATATTATTCTTATCGTTTATTGTTGTTATGATACTATCTATTGCAATTCTTATCGTAATAAAATGTCTTTCTTCTCTGTCTATTATAAAAGAAGAGAAATGCTAATTTCTAACATGATTCACTACAGGTGAGAAGAATTTGTCCGTGAAACGAAAAGTTAAGAAAAACATTTCTTAATAATAAAAATGACAAAAGGTCGTTTCATAATCATACCCATCAAACTTATTTTTCGGCATAAAAATAAGGAATACTGAACATGTCTTCAATTAAGAAGACAACCACTATTCATGACTAGCAGATTTTGAAACGTGCCAAGAAGGGGCTACAAATATAATAATATGTAAGTATAATAATCATAATTGTAAACAAAAGGTGAGAAATTACCTTGTACTTTTAACATCGCAAATTGAATAGCAATATCTAATAATGACCTAGTGAAAGATATACATTCTTAAGGGTGTCTATTATCACAAAAGGTTAATGCCACAAAAACACTAGTTTAGAACTAGTGACAAAAGTATCACGATGTCAGGGGTTGGATGGCCTTGTGCATAGAAAAGGTTTTGTTAGGGTGTCTATTATCAATCAAAAAGAATTAATGACAAAAGTAACATTATTTATACCTTTAAATATTAAGAATAGATATCATAAAAATAAAAATACAAATATTTGATGTAATAAATATAAGATTAAAGCTTTATATCCTATTATTTTTAAAATATTTATTTTTAATATTCACTTTTAATATATAAATAATATTACTCATTTCATTAAAATTAGTCACTCGTTCCCCAACGTGAGAAGCAAGCAATTTTGTGGATTTGGGAGCTGCAGTCAGCATATTTCAGAGGGAGAATCGTGATAGTGCTGTCAACTTTAGTTTCCTTGATTCAGACATGTCAAGTTTGAAAGTTATACAACATGCTTAACAGAGCCACCAACCTTAACAACTTATTTAAATTCATATGATCAAATTTACAAATATCAGAAAAACAACTGAAGGATTTGCTCCTTGTTTGGGCCGTAGAAGGCTATCAATAAAGGGGAGCGTATTGAGTGAGTTAGTGGTCATTTTTTATATGAGAAAAATAAATCTTGATCATAAAATTATATATAAAAATATTAAAATTATAAGTATTTAAAAAATTACATGATTTTATATATTAATTCTAATTATTTATCTAAAATTTAATAATATTAAAATTTACTTCTCTTATTGTTGTTATTAATCACTCCTTGAAACTTTTCTTAATATTTTAAATATTACTAGGAGAGAGTATAACTGTTCTATGCCTTTTGACTACATCGGAGTGCAGAGTGCTTATGATTTTGGATTAAAAAGATTAAAACAAGTTGAAAGATTCCTAATTCCTAATCTCGCCCATGCCTAGTGAAAGATTTATTAGAAAGGTGAAGGGCGTGCAGACTAAAGCGGAAGAAGGGAATGTGTTGTGTGTAGGTGAGCTGGAGACACTGTGGCAGGTGGGGATGTGCATCGTGCAGAGAGTGCAGTGCCAGCTGGGTCCATCATTTTCTTTAACCATGTACAAGGGGAGAGATTTCTCGTATCAAAATATCAAATTACATACATATAATAATTCTTCTGGTTGATATATTTAAATATTCTTATAATTTAAAATTTTTGTCACATGATTAAATAATCTTTGAATATTGTATAAATTATAACTCATATAATTATTATGAATAAAATTTTGAATTAGAAAATTTTTTAAGTTAATTATTAGAAGGATATATAATCACTTTTAATAAAAATTGTACATAATTTTTTTCTATAAACTATTAAAATTTGAAGTCTATTGATATATTCACAAGTTTGATTTAGAGGAAAAAAAAAAGGTAGGGAGAGACTTATAAAATTTTACTTTTATTCATGAATTTTACTTTTTAGGAGAGGGAAAGATATTTTAGAGTTTGTTAATCCCTCAAAACCCTTCTATTATCCATATTTTATCATTCCCCAAATTGAAAGATTTTTAATGAGATTATAATATAATTTACCATCTTATCCTCATTAAAATGTTGAAATATTATTTTTACTTATCTTATGAAATATATTAATTATATTTGATTATTTCAATAAAAAATTAACTTTAAAAATACATTATTTTTTATAATTATAAAAATATCTTATAAAATATAAACTTTCTATTTCCTTTCTCTTGTCTATTTTACATTTATGAATAAGGGTAAGACAAAATTCTCTAAACATTCCATTTCTTCACCTTTTTATTTTGTGTTTATACCTTCCCTTTTTTATTCCTCATAGCTTGTAAAGATATCTTAACTAAACTAACTAAAACTATATTAATTCATTATAAAATTAAATCTCCAAGTACTAATTTTCTACATTTATAAAATTTAAATTTAAAAATTTATTTAAAAAATAAGTATTGAATAACTTACACAACTATCTATCTATTGATATATATAATCAGGTCATGTATATATATATATATATATATATATATATGTGAGAGAATCTTTTCTCAATTAAGGTAAAAAGCTCGGAGAGGTTCTTACAAAGCAAAACCTATGGCCCCCACTCTTACTTTCGATTATCCAGTGCTTTGTTTGGCCTTTGAGTTGCACTTTGGAGTCCTTTGTGTCAAGCATATTCCGGCAACACGCCCTGCCATTCTGTTTAGAACTTTAGAAATACCATAACATAAAAGGTAAAGGTTTAATGGAATGGGGTGGTTATGTGACTTTGACCAGAACCACAAGAATGGCTCTATATATTGCATTGTCTGGTTGTCCCATACCCATCCCAGATTGTGACTTTTGCTGCCTATATTCATCTCTTCATAATTCCATTGCATTTGCACCACACAAAAGCAAAGATAAGTTCAGTTTTCATCTCCAAATTTTCGTTAGATCTTAACAAACTATGATTCTATATGTTCATTTTATCATTTTAATAATGTCAACCTGCCTCGGTTTGTATATTTAAATAACTATACGCATTTGACAATTTTAGTAGTTGAGAATAGAAAAGAGAAAAATAGGATACAGCTTATTGTTCCTTAGCTTTGATTTTTTTTCCTTAAATTAGGAAGTTTAAACATAAAACAATTGAACTTAACTCTAAACTTGCAAGCGAGTTTATACTCAAATGCCATATATATATAAAAAAAAAAAAAACACCCTTAATTGGTCCTAGTTACTTTAAGGCATTTTTTTTGGTCTGTACTGTACATAAAGAAGATAGTCATCACTCATCATTCAAGCGGCAGCTCTTCACAAAAGTTTCTGCAACTCTTGTTCTCTTTGACAAAAACAATTATTTTTTTTTCTATGACTTTATTTATAATAAATTATCACTAAAATTATTATGTTATAGCAAAACTAAAATAAAAATAGCGGCTTTGTAGGTATCGCCATTAGAGTAGCTAGCTAAGGACAGACCTAAAATCATTGTTTGGGGACCATGCCGCTTCAAATTTAACATTTACCCTTTAATAATTTACTTATATTTTTAGAAAAGTTTTTAACTTTGCCCCTTAATGTTTTTCTCTTCTTCAGAATTGCAATTGGGTCCAAACCCCGATTCGCACCTTCCTGTTTTTGATTCCAGACATATAGTTACAGATAATGGACTTTACTATAAAGAGAGATAGCACATTATCTATATTTGAATGTCATATTTCCTAATATTTGAAGCAATAAAAGGCTGAGTAGATTATGTATTTAACATTCTCTTTGCTGTACCATCCAAAAAAAAAATCTCTTTGCTGATTCAAACGTTCTATGTATCTAACAAATTAAAAGATAGTTTACTAATTATTTATTAATAGTCTTTTTATGCGTCAAGGTAAACAAGTTTTGTCTCCTTCATTCTCGAGCTATCAATTTTGGAATGTGATGGTCGTGTGTGCATGTCAATCTTCGATCTTAAACAAATATAAAAGAATCTTAAAGTGGGAAGTTGTGCAGTCCAACTAATTGCTAGCTAGTTTTCATTTCCATGGCCTTTTCTTTACGCAACCGAAGCAAAAATTGCAGGACCCATGAATTCAATCTGAGATTTTTTTTGGTTTCCGCGTTGAAATTTGAATAATCTTGATATGAGCCATGATAAAGACTCAATAATACAAAAATAAAACTGAAATTTCTGGTCTCGATGGCATTGATGTGAACCAAAATCATTATTGCCTTTTGCTATTGTACATCTCTTCCTTCCACCCACGGTTAAAAACGATTTATAAATTGATTCCTATTTTATACTATTTATATTAACACATTAAAATGAATGTGATTGTTACACACGAGTTTATAAACTATATACTGTTTTAAACCAGAAAATATATTGATCAATGCTTCAACTTTAGTTATAACTTTACAATACAGTGTCGTGTTTATATTCATCATGATTCAGTGTACCAAAATAGTGGGGGGAAAACTCATTTGTAACATGTTTGGATTTCCATTTGGAGTTTTAAAATTATGATTTAAGTAAAAGCTACAAGAGAATAGCTTTTATCTAAACTATAATTTAAAGTTTTTGGTTGAGTAGAGAAAATGCCAAGTGACATATAAACAAAGTGGTTTGACTTTGATCCTCAAGTTGTTTGGGTTCTAGCTAGAAACATATAGCTGTTTCAATAAAGAAAAATTGCGATAATAATTACAGGAAAATATGGGTTTGCATTTCAGGCATGCATATAGCAGGATGCTGGTCCATTGAAATCAATGTAACACCCTTAATTTGTGAGAAGAAAAATCAAATACATGATTGGGTATGAACTATGTGATGTCATAATATTACAACATCATTAACAAGAGAATCAAACAATCTGAGTTACACCACAGGTAATGATCTCCACCGAAAGAAATTGGAATGATACACCTTTCTGTAAAGTCAAAATGAATTTTTTTTTTATAAATTTATCAAACTCGTACTTTAAATTTATTTGACTTATCTTGAATCCTACATCATATGTATCCACATTTACGGAGCAAAAAATTGGGCCAAGGCCAGATTATAGTATGCAAGCTATGCAATGTTGCACTGAAGGCAGTAAATGCCTTCGCTGAGTTGGATCGAGAAGTTCAATTAGCCAGTTAGCTCAGGTAGAAAAGGAAACTTAGTTCAATTTGTAGCATGTTTAATTGTTGTGGTTCAAGCATGAGGCAGAGTGATTAATGTTGTGCCTCAAAGAACCACATCATTAGGGTCCAAGGTTCGAATCAGAGATTCATCCAACCCTTCCCCCAACCACACCCCCCCCCCCAAAAAAAAAAAACAAAAACAAAGAAAAAAAAAAGCCTGCTTGATTGTTTAGTTTTCCGTTTCAGAATTTTAAATTATGGCTTGGACAAATTTTCTTTGAAAATTGTCATTCAAATCATAATATGAAGATTTTCAAATAAGAAACCAAACGTACTAAGCCTCCTCAGCTCATATGGGGCCAAGGCTAAGAAATTGCGTTCGCTCCCAACGTAGTGATAGACCCCATTTGAAAGAAGAATATTGTTATTGTGACATACAATTTAGGCACTTCAAGCTTCTTTTTTCCGGTATCAAAAGCACTACTTTAGTACGTCATACTTTAGAAACAGATTTAGTTATCGGTTTGATGTAAGAGTCGCAAACAGGACTCGGCAGGTTGCCATTCGTTTTACCATCAAGCTTCACTTAACCATCAATTCTATGCAACATTACAATTACGCACTGTTTTGAAGTAATAGTGAGTGGCCTAACACCTAGCGAACATAGCTTATTATTGTTTTGAAGTAATTTTCCACTGTAAGCAACGATATTGCTCATTATTGCAAACATAGCTTATTAATTATATTTCATACAGGACATTAAGCAACATTCCTCATTGGCAAAACATAAGTACTACAAACTACATAGTCATAGTACAACTTACATACTGGCAGTCAAACATGTAAACAAAACTGGAAAACCAATGCTAACGAGAGAGCTGCTGCTTTTCTAAGCATTCAGAAAGTGATTTCACCGGATAAAAGCTATAATTGCTTCAAGTTCTAATTGCTGGACTGGCGCAGCTCGGGACGAACAAAGTCTGCATCTGGTGGCACCGAAATGTCTACTGTAGGTCTCAGCTGAGCGCAGACTTCAATGGCTCCATGCACTGGGTCTGCGAGGAAGTTGCTGATTAGGTCCTGGTTGGTAGGTGCACCTTTGTCCACAGCCACCAAGGCCTGCTGGGTTAGGATGTAATCAAATCGCGGAGCCCACTTCCTCGAACCCATCCTTGCTGTGGTTGAACAGTTATCAACCATGAAGGAAACACCACGAGCATGCATGAAAGGATTCAAGGAATCAACAGACTCGATGACACTCTCATTAATAATTTCAGAGTAGGAGTGCCCTTTCTTCCTCAGGATCTCAATCTGGAAATTTTGTAACCACAAAGAAAATACATAAACAAAAGGTTAATTTTTACATCCTACTTCTACACCAGCAAAGATTGAAAGAAATCCCATCCTTTGTCACTAGTAGTTGATTAGTCAGTCCCAAATTTGAAATCAAATAAGGACTTGTACAGTTACAGGCAGGCAAATAAGGGCATCCCAATTCCCAAAAGACTTGCAAAACAATAAACTTCAAGCGTTACCTGGGCCATCATCAATGCCACATAGACACCAGCAGTAAATGGATATAATGGGCCTAGATCACCTGCTGGCCTTGTAGATCGGACACGCTCACCAACCTTCCACATGCGGGTCTGGTCAATTTTACCCATGGGAAAAGCAGGTAGACCTTCTTTCTCCTACAAAAAACAAGTATAATTTAAAGCCTTTTGCACAAAAGCTGATTACTCTAAATGGAAAATGAATATGCCCTTACATAAAAGCGACGCCCAGCCAGAACAACACTGCGAATCTCACTACCACTGGCCACATCCTCATAGCACTCATACAAAATCTCCATGCAGGGGTAATAAGAAGCACTATATGCTTTCTCAAATTCCCTTTTCCCATCTTCAGATAAAGCATTGTATACAGCCAGCATGCCCTATCCAAACCAATTAGTGCAAGTTATGTCAGAGCTCACACATGTCCCCACACCAGCATATGCTCGGGGAAAAGTCCATCAGACAATAATTTAGTGCTAAAAGATACGCATGAAAATACAACCTTAGCTGAGATGGTTTTAGATATAATTCCTGTTATGCACTCAACAGTGTTCTTATAAGCCAGTTCTTCGGCCATTCCATTTTCAGTGTATCTCCTAAATAAGGACTCCACAATTCCATGAACAGCACCAAGCAAAATGCCTATAAACCATACGAGTAGTAGTTACGAAGTAATTACAAAGTAAGTCTTCAAGGACAACAAACAAAGCAATGCAGAAAGTTCTTACCTCTCTCCCCAAAGATATCACTCTTATATTCTTCCTCTAATGTGGTGGCAAAAGTGAATGGGGAACCAAGGGCAATGGACCATCCCAGAGCAACATCGGTAGCTCTGCCATCCACATCCTGCATGCAAAATAGTTACCCGAAGCAAACTAAATTAATCAATCAATATAGGAGCAGTAGAGAGTGGCAAAGAAAGGAAGTAGATAGAGGCAGAGGGAGAGCAAAAGAGAGATTACCTGGTGGACTGCAAAACTTGAATTAATTCCAGCACCATTGACCTCTTTTCCTTGCACATAGAGTCTCCTCACAGATGGACCCATCCCCTTTGGGCACACGGCAATTACACTAATGTTCTTTGGAAAATCAAGTCCCATTGACTGCAAATGCCCAAGAAGAAACCCATGGGACAGCCCAAGTATGCTGTTTGGTTTCATATGGGAGAATACTTTTTCATAATTATCCGCCTGCATGATAAGTAAAATATTAAAAAGTTCTTCATTGGTGAAAAAGTGAGAGGCAATATATCAACAAACTAAAAATCACTGGCAACATGAAACATTTTATCAGGTTTAAAATTATATTCGTCCTAGGGCAAAATATGTTTGAACATAATTGCATAAAATAAATACCACAACGCCAGCACATCTTTCACTTTCAACCTTGCAAAGCTAAATTTTTTATAAAATCCCATGAAGCAGAAAGTTTATCATTGGTACCAAGTTAAACTACAGAAAACAAATAGCCGGACAATGCATTGGAACTTATTGAGATTTGAGACACCTCTCAGCTTACACAAGTTATAAGTATAATGGCAAAAATGGTTCTCAGAGAACATGTTTATATAATTTACTTTCAATCAATTATTCCATGTTTATTAGTTAAAAGGATAACTTATAAAATTAAACTGAACAGTCCACAACATATAATGGACAAAAAATTAAAGAATGGTGATGGAAGCTGGTTATGGCAAGGCACGCAAGCTATAAGCTGAAGCTGATACAGGAAGAAGCAGGAACAAAAAGTGGAAGCAGTACAGGACCTAATACCAATGGGTCTGTGTAGAAATCATGGTGCATTGGGGCATTGGCAATGAAGTTTGTACCAGTCGTGGCTATGTTGATAATAACATCCAAACACTTTCAAGTTTCAACCATATACGAAGACACATCTGACTTCTGCTTGTTGATTTTGCTGAGATTAACCCAACAATTTTCCAACAAATATACCCAACAATATTGTTTTTAATAATACAAAATTTTTTAGTTGTGTTACAGAGATGTGATTATGTCAATGCTAGGTCATAGCATGTACATGCTAGATGCTACATGGCTCGAAACCAACCCCAGCTAGTGAGAAAAGAACTTGGTTGTTGTCGTAGGAAAATTTTTTAATTGTATCATCCATATAGAAATATACAATCAGAAAAAAATATGGAGACCAAGTTATTATAAACAAACCAACAAATAATTATTATTATAACTGAGAAGACCTTACTGTTATTATCAACACATAGCTTGGGATAACATCAAGCAATCAACAGTTTTAGCAGTATGAAAATAGTATAAAATGAATCATAATATAAAACACAGCAATACAAGCACTAACAAAAAGTTTGACAATTCTAGAGCATTGACTCAAACACATTGATTAACCTGTGCAGAATCAGAAATTAACAGCAACACAAGATCGCTATTGGAGACAGTTTCCCATATGTCACCTAGAGTCCCATTCTCCTCAGAAAAACCAGCTGCTCGAGCTTCAGCAAAGGAACGAGAACCTTTCCTAAGCCCAACCTGCATTTTTTATTTCAGAAAAAAAAATTACAAAACATGTTTTAACAGCAAGCAACTCAACAACTACACTTGCACCCTGATCACTATACATACTAATAATAGAACAGACACCAAACCAGCCAACCAACAAATGAAACCCAAAATCTCACCTTGACCACAACATCAGACTTAGCTTCAGCAAGGGAGTCCCTGAGATTCTGAGCCTGAGCAGGTCCCTGGCAATAACAGTTCCAAGTTGACAATCATATCAAAATTAGGAATTGTGTTGTCATCAAAACAAAACAAATATAACACGAAAAAAACAAATTTTAGTTGAACATTTGCGTGATTATAAACTTATGATAACATTTCAAACATAAAATCAAATCTTTATTTAAATAAAAATTAATCAGTTTGACGATTCACTATGAGAGAGAATAATCAATCACCTGTGATCCCCAACCGATAACACCAATCTGCTTAATCCCTTTGAAAGCTTCTGGCAACAAAGGGAACAAATCCCTACCTCCTCTCACGATATACTGCACAAATCAATCCAAATAAATAACAATAAAAAAAACAAGCTCAAACATTTTCACGAATCAGGAAAAAGCTTCTCGAAGAAGAAGAAACAACAAAAAGCACGAACCTCGTCGTGTCCGGCGAGGCTGATCTTCTCCTTCTTGAAGAAGGAGGTGTCGAAATCGAGCGAGGCGGGAGGCTTCACCGCCGGCGCCGACGACACCATGCGAGCGGCGAGCGCTCCGGCAGTGGCACATCGGCGAAGCTTCAGGGATCCGAAGCGGTGCTTCGAGGAGGACGACGAAGGTTGTCGGAACGCTACGTGGTTGTTGTTGTTGTTGGCGGCGGCGGCGGCGGCGAGGCTTCTTCCGGTGACCGGCTTTGCTAGGTTTTCGGAGTTGGCAGAGAGTGCGAGAGAAAACGACGTCGCAGCCGCCATTATCAGAGGAAGAAGTAAGAAGAAGAAGTAGCACCAGCTAAGAGGAGCGACGAGGCGCACGAAAGTAGGTTCAGTGTGTTTTATAGTGTGGGAAATGGAGGGGACCGTACTAGGTTTAGTGTCCTTTATAGTGTGGGAAATGGAAGGGAGTGTACTAACGTGCGCCGGGTGCGTAAGAACGCCACTCTTGGCCCCCTTTTTTTTTTGTGGGTTGTTGGATTGGATTTGATCTGTATCAAGGGTTGTAAAAGATACTTAAAATATAAGTTCGTTAATAATAAGTACCCTTAGAAAAGAAACATACTAATAATATATACTAAGTACAAATTTTTAAAATATTTGATATGTTAAGAATTTAGTAGAAACTAAAGATTCGTTTGGTTTCTATTTTTCTTTTTCTATTGTCGATTTTAAGTATAAAAATATCACCTCGGTTTTAATTATTTTAAAAATTTTGTGAATGAAATAATAAAAATAATAAATTTTTTCTTTTTATTTTTTTGAAGAATCTTGAAAAAAAGAACTAAAAATAAAAACAGAAATAAAAAAAGCTCCGTTTTTGTGTAATGTTCTCTTTAATATTTTAATAGATTCTTGAAAATTTTAAACACTTTTTTCACAAAATTTTTGTATTATCATAAATTAAATTAAACAAATTTGACATTTTTAGGGTGTACAATGTGATTTAGAAGATAAAATATATAATCCTAACTTCTAATATTATTTATTTATAATTATTAATTTATAAAATTTTAAACTTTTTATTTTTAATAAATCATACTTCCTTCAATTCACTTATGATAGAGGTAAAAAAGAAAAACAAGTCTATTTAGTAAATTTTTTTCATTTTTATGAGGAAATCTTGAAAAGTATTTATAAATAAATTGAGGACTATGATATACGTCACACTTGTTTTTTGGGTCGACATATACTTCACACTTTAAAGAATCTGAATCCCGACTGAACACTGTGTGTGTGTGTGCTTCACACTTTAAAGAATCTGAATCCCGACTGAACACTGTGTGTGTGTGTGGTACTGAGCACGTGGAACGTGCAAGGTGTAGATGAGATGCTGAGACCAGACAACAAAGATTTTATGTTGGAAGAATCAGTATTTTTATTATATTATTTTATTATGAATTATAGTGGCTCTTACTTTTTGTCTATTTTGGAGGGTGTGAGATTACCTTCTGAAGTATTGAAAAGTAACGAATTTGTGGATAGAAATACAACAAACTTGCTGTAATTTTAATTTTAGTATTTTAATTTGAGTTATGTTGTATAGTGAAAACTATTTATTAAAATTATTCTTAGAGTTTATCGAAATTAAAGGAGTGTAGTTAGATAAATTAAATAACTAAAATATCATTCATTCATTCAAAAGTTAAAGGTGATGCTATATTATTCTGATAAAATTTTTGATATCAAAATTTTGACTATATGATATTTTCTTTTTTCGTTTTAATTCATGTCTTTTTGTATCTCTATTTTTATATTATTGAAGATTTTGTAGTTTTTTTAATTTCAATTTGGTTTCGATCTATCTTTTGCGTGTTTTCTATATAAAGTCTGTTTTCATTATCCTCCATTGAGAGTTATTAGATACACATAATTAAATAACATTTAAAGAATTTACACTCATTATGAATAAATTGTATTCTCTTTTTTATGTATATATATACATTTAGTTTTGTTGAGTGTAGTGTACGCTTAATTTGGAATGAGAGGCAAAATTCCACTGTTGTTGCCCAGCATTCTTCTCTTCTTTTGTGACACTCATGTTCTCTTCTGTTCTGGGAATCTCTCTAGTTGCCCATTATCCAATCCAACCTTTCTTGGGCCTAATGGTGAAGCCCATAATCAAGATATCAACCTTTCTTCGGATTCATAGGCTTTACTTCTTTATCATAATCACATGTGGCCCGGCACTAGTGGCCTATACACACTTTCATTGCAAACGATAAAACTTTGTTGACATCATTGACACTATAGTGTAAAGAAAAGAAAAAACACAGCTAACGATTTTTCATTAGCCTTTCTTGTTTTTTCATAGTTACTAAACATACTCCGATTTTTTGTAAAACGAAGGTAGTACTGTAGGCAAATGAAGTAACTTCAAGTTCAATCAAAAAATAAAGATTAAAAAAAAAAGGGGAAAAAAACAAATGGAAATAAAAAAACAAAGAGACGATACATTGGAAGATAGCAATTTGGAACTTGTAGGTGAACAGGTGATCCAAATTAAAATGAAAACCACACTGTCAGAAATAAATATTAAGATTTTTACTAAAAATAAGAATGGTTATTAATTAAATGAAGTAAAAAAATAAGATCTATTTATTTATTTAAGAATCAATTATTATACCGCATTATTCACATAAGTGAATTCTGTCAAAAATTCGTCCTATATAACATTTTTCAATTAAAATATGTCACTCTATACATTTATTTGCAGCGTTGGATACTCATGAGACAACCATCGCGACACACTGAAAGTGAAACCTCACATTTTCCACCTTAGGCGTAGGTTGGAGAACAGTGGCTTGAAAATCAGTTCTTCTGTCTCTTCAGATATTTTGGAGTGGAGATTGGCCATCTGAATCTCTTCTTGCAGATGATCCCCGTACAATAGTGACTTTTCTAGCTCCATGAACGTTTAGAAAAAATTAGTCTGAAAAGAGTTTTAACCCTGACTCGACCGGCTCGAATTAGATTAATTAGGATTCAGTAAATTTTTGAATACCAGTAATTTAGATAAAAAAAAATTAATCTTGAGATTTTGTTTAAAAAAATATAAATATTAAATCATCTAAACTAATCAAATTTAAGTATTAAGACCGTACGTTTGACTTTGAAACACCGTCCGCTGCACTCTACATCGTGTTTCAATAACCCATTAGCACTATGATGATGCAAAAACTTGTTGTAATTTAATCACACCAACCTATTCTGATGATTGGAGGCTAGCTACATGTTAGAGCAAGTTTGTGTTATTGCTGTCGCATGAACATAATAATGTTTACAACAAAAAGGGCGGTCATAATAGGAAGTCAGAATTAGAAAGAAACAGCACTAAAGATGACTGGAGAAAAGGCTATTTGTGATTTTTTGTGAGGCTTAGCACACTTAAACCTTAACTATTCTCTGTTTGTTTCATGAAATTAACTAGGTATTCCTTGCTCAGGAGTTAATGAAGGCTTTAAATCTTCAGGGATCCATTTTTCAACCCATAAATTAGTGTTAAATATTTTGCAGCATTGGATTAGCTGTACTTAATTATATACGTGGGACGTTGATTAGAGACGTGATCATCACCACAAACTTATATTTGAGAGCAACACTTTCTGTACATTTTTTTTTTCTTGCTGATCAGTTGCTGGGTAGAAACCTGACGTACACGGAAAGTTTGAGTGACTTAGCACAAATCAAACACTACCGTATACAAATGTATAAAAATGGCGTATACAAAGAAATTATCCACTAGCTTTTAAATTATTCAACGAGGTACAAGAACGTGAAATACCTCCCCTTTCGGTAATCGGAAGTAAGATGGTTTAAAGGACAAGTTCGGCCGAATTGGATCAAAATCAAACCTAATCTGATTTTTGGATTGAATTATTTTTTTAAACCCAAATATGATCCGATGATGACTCAATTGCTAATCGGGTTAACCCGAATTTTAAACAACATATAAAAATTTAAATATTATATATAGTAAAATTATAAAATTTTAAAAGTAAGAAATAAAATTTAAAAGATATTATATAATACATATTTTTAAATAAACTATATCAATATAAAAATAGTATCAAGTTATATAAAATATATTAATTGAAGTATAAAATTTTATAATTTTTCATTAAGTATTTTAAAAAAATATAATTTATAAAAAATTATTTGACTTCAAACCGAGTTGGGTCAACCTGAAGTATAACACAAACCTGGACAGAAAAGTACACCAAGATAGATTATCAAGTCGAGCTGGGCCTTGAACACCCCTAATTGGAAGGGGCCTGGTCTGTAAAAAAGCAAACAAAAAAATGACACTTTACCCTTAACCAACAACAAAATTTGGTGATCATGATTGTTCTTAATCTAAACTACTTATATAGTAAATGGAATGAATTTTTATTGTAGTGCTATTTCAGAAATAGCTTTCCATGTTATGTATTTAGGTGTGTTTGGAATGCAAATTAAATTCTTAAGAATCTTGTAATTTTTATATTTGATTGACATTGATATTCCCGAAAATATTGTATATTTTTTTAAAAATACCCTTGACCGTGGTTGATGGCAGCTATGGACGGTGGCTGACAGCGGCCGAATGATGGCGATAGAGGTATCTTAATCTTTTTACCTAGGGACAATATTCCCTTCCAATGAGAATCATGGGAGAGGTGAGAATAATTTTGGAGGGTTTTTCTTTATCGAAAATGTAATATTCCCAAAAAAATAATTTTAAATCTTGTACCAAATATAAAAATTTTAGATTCCTATATTATATTTCCGGACATATTTTTATATACCCCATACCAAAAGCCCTAGAATTTATTGGATTTCAAATAGCCAAGTTGATTTATTGATATGGGATAAAACTCTTGTAGTTTATTATTATTATTATTATTATTATTTTCTATTTATAATACTTAAAGCTGAGATCTTTCTTTTAAAAATAAATACTAAATTGTTTGAACCAATCATACATTAGTTTTCGTGATCGTGATTTAGTTTGTTGACAAAATCATTAATTCATGATTTCACTCAGTTGCAAAAGTAATGAAACAAAATAGAATTATTTTTGAGAACTAAGAGACATGTAATATATATATATCTCAAAATTTTGGACACCTTAACATCTCTTCTTCATTTTTTTTCTTATTATCAATTATTTCACTTATTTTATTTTTTCTTATAATTTTTTTCTCTCTTATCTCTTTAGATATCGAAAGATATCTATCTACCCTGTACCAATATTAAAAATATTTCTCGAGAATTAAAGCTTAATTCGCTCAGAACGCGGACAATGAACCAGCTTTGACAAATGTGTTTGCTCGCTCTAGTGGAAAGTAGAGGACCACCACAGAGGGGATTATAAAAATAGGTGCCACAAAGGAACCTTCATGGCCATTAAGAAAAAGGTGTGTGAATCGGAGTGGCTGTGATCAAATAAAGCTGTGTTTTGTGTCACCATCAATGACGTGGAAATGGATTACAATTCTAATTGTCAAAGGAAAGTGATTTGGTAAAGGGCACTATAATTAGCTTACTAAAAAGTGATTGGCTGGCTCTTTAACCTAAAGGGTGCACATCTAAAATTGGCTTTTGCCTGACTTAAAGCTCGCAATTAGTCATTAAAAAAATGACCGCAGCACATTCTCCCATGAGTCACTGTACATGATTCCAAAAGAAAATTCAAGACTAGTGTGCGTTGCAGACCTGGAAGAGACACAAACGCAAATTGCGGCAATTAATAAAATCAATTTAGAGATCTCAAGAAATCCCAATTACTGCTAATGCAGTTTTAATATTGGCATGTGCCAATGACCGTTTTATTTAATGGGAAAAAATAATATTCGTAAATCATATTATATGCATCAACGACTTTGAACAATTGAACTCATGACTCAGTCATGCTTAGGATTCCCTTCAAAATGTGCTAAAATCAGCATTTGTCATTATTCAGCACTCATGTGTTTTTATGAATTACCACTCGTGAGGGTCTTTTTGGTTATGTGTCACGCTATGTGTGTGTGGACAAATGTTGTTCATTTCCAAAAAGGTTAATTTGGGCTATATATTAGTTCCGACAAAATTATCCAACTGTGAATCTTAAGCACTCAGAACTCGAGAGGAAGTTTGAATTTGAAGACTTTTGGCACTTTTCTTAGTTTTTCTGGCTTTGCTGCTGGATGAATGTAAACTAGATTTGGGTTTCTGTCGGATATATTGACCATGTGCTAATTTACAATGGAGGGTAAAGTTTTGAAACATAAATTAAATCTCAACATGGACCACTAAGTTGGAAGGAAACGCCATTGTTGGACATAGTACCTAATTTTGTGTATATTTTGAGCCTTTTCCATTTGTTTTTACTCAATGTCTTTGGCTTTTTGAGAGAATAATGCATGACAGAAATTTTTGTACTATTTAGTATTGAAAAAAAATGCATTTATAGAATATTTTATGCATGATTTTGCATGAATAAATAAACAAGTTTTATTTTATGTTACGGATATATTTTCTCAAAGACTAATACAAACAAAAGAGTGCGTAAGTCAGTTGGCGGGGATAGTTTTGCCACTTAAGTAATTTTCTTTTTTTTAGACATCAATTTGATCTTGCATAATGTGACATAAGTATTAATTTATGAATTAAATTGATATTAAAATGTTGAGCTATTAAATTGATATTTATTGTAAATATTAACAAATCATATTGATATCTGACTTGTTTTAAAGAAACTTAATATCATTGCATTCTTATTAGCCCAAATGGATATTTAGTCTTTTGTTTCCAAATTATGGGGTTGAATTTGAATAAGAAGAATATATTAAATAATTTAAAATTTATTTCTCTTGAGCAAGATTTTAAGATTGAGTAAATTTTTTTATTTAAAACACCAATATTTTGAATTTACATAATCTAATTAATTTAGCTTGAGTTAAATTAACCAAGTATGAGGGTAAAATTTCGTTAATAATAGTTCCTTTCTTTTTTCTACTTTTTTTTTTCTATTCAAGAGACACAAATTTGAAAACTTGTATAAATGAAACAAGTGGTGCAAGGCGCACACTAACTAAGGGTCCGTTTGGTTTAACTTTTAGGAGAAGGTCTTTTGAAAGAAGATCTTGTAAAAAAAGGTATTTTAAAAGAATAATTTTTGTTTGATTTGAATATGTCAAAAGACCTTTTAGAAAAATGAGTTTTGTTTGGATAGGATAAAATAAAATTACTTTTGGTTATTGATATGAGAGTAATAGTAAGATTCTTTTTCAAAAAGCTTTTTTCTAGAATGAAAAATAATCCCAAAGATACTTCTTTCTCAGAAGGCCTTTTAAAAGAAGTTAAACCAAACACTATCATTTATTATACAAAATCATTTTTCTTTTCCTAAAAGGCCTTCTTACCCTTACAAACTTAAAATCAAATAGGCACTAAATGGTAGTAAGTTTGAGTAAGCTTATTATCAGTAGTTTAGATAAAAGAATATATTAACACAGAATTTAAATTTATTGACCAACTTCAATTTTAAAAGACAAGATCTTGATTCTTGCATCATAATTTGTACCTATCCTATATGATTTTTAAATCTCAAAGAAAGAAAAGAGACAAGAAATTCTTCTCTTTAAAAGTGAGTGGTTGTAGTCCCCCCACCCATATGAGGCAATCCGTAAAACTAGGCAGTACTACTCTCTCTGGAGATCTAAGCAGATCCATCCATCATCATCACCTTCACCACAATCATATGCTGGCTACACACATCTGACACACACACACACACACACTCCACCTCTTCACACTTGCATCTCTCATTCCAAATACACTCCAACCCCAACATGACAAACAACATACCTTTGCCATTTCATCATTGAACTTGTCCCAAAACAGAAACAACCTTTGCCCTTCTTGTTGTCCTTATAGGAATTACACAACACCGCAACACAACCAAACCTGAAGTTACACCTTCTTCACCTTCCAAGGTTGTCTTCTTGTCTCCAAAAGTGCTTTTTTCCTTGCTTGTTTCTCTTCCCAACTCACTTTCCTGAACACCCTTTTGAGCCTTTGCCATGGAAATGGAAGCTTTTGCCCCAGAGTGGACTAGTGATGGTTTTCAAGTCAGTTCCGGGATGATTGGAAGTGCCAGTGGGTATGCTTCATCTTCTTCTCTGGTTTTGGATAGGGAGAAGGGAGAGCTGGTGGAGGCCCCTGTCAAATTGGAGCGCAAGGGTGTGTCTCCTGAGAGAAGCATTGAAGCTTTGAAGAATCATAGTGAGGCTGAGAGGAGGAGGAGAGCAAGAATTAACGCACACCTTGATACCCTTCGCAGTGTGATTCCCGGTGCCAAGAAGGTTTGTTCAATATAATGCTTTTTCCCAATCATTATCATTATTATTATTATTATTATTATTATTATTGCTAATGTTTATTTACAACATAGTCAATGCTGCTTCAGCTGAAGTTGAGAACAGGTTGTGTCATCCGTGAGAGTTTCATGGTTAACTATGAATACAGTTTCATGATTGGTTCTGGTTTGTGTTGCTCAATTATTGTTGCACATTAAAAAATATTTAAAGGGAAATTTGGGTGCTTGCTTATTTTTGAATACTCATCTTTTTTTATGTTTTGTCTTCCTTGAGAAATATGCATCTAAATCATTTGGTTAACTTGTGATTTTTGTTGATCTTAGCAAGTGATTTTGTTGAAAACAGAATGGGAGCTCAAAGGCTGCTGAATGATTTAGTGTCTAATTTGCCCTTCTTTATGGTAACTGGAATGAAATTATGAAAGCATAGCTTTGACTATTCATGCATCTGCATTGAAGCTTTTAACTGGAAGTGATACTTTGGCAGTCGCTAAATGGAAAAAGGGTAGGTTCCAGAAGACCCTCCAACTCTTTGTTGGCAGTGGATAAAAGTTAGTGGAATCACTTGTAACTTAGGACTAAATAAGGTGATTAGTGGACTTGAACAATTAAATAAATTGGCATTCCCTTTTGCTTCCATTTACCATATGGAAATGTTTTGAAAGACTTGTAGGATGCTCAAACAATTGGAGTGTAAACCAGCTAGGAAACGACCATATTTTGGGATCCGTATGAGTGAAGCAGTTTTAAAGTCTTAAGTATTTTATTTTCAAGGCCACAATTCCAGTTTTCTTTATCTTAATTGAGAAGGGATGAGAAGAACTTGGTAGAGTAAATGCTCAAATAAGTTCTCAAAAGATATACTGTATCAAATTAGTCATTCAAAGATTTTTGACATCAATTTGGTCCTTCATAGTATAAAATATCCATCAATTTAAGGATCAGATTGATGTCAAAATAAACATTAGAGTAATAAATTGTTGTCCATTTTAAAAATTGAGGTACCAAATTAATGTTCAAAATCTTTAGAGGGCTAACTCAATGTCGTATGTATTTTTGGAGGACTAACTTTGGTGTTTACTCAACTTGCTATTAAGCTTTTTACTGTGCATCCCAGTTATGCACATACTTTGAAGTATTAATCTTATCTCAGTTGAAATAAACATGTTAAATCATTCATTCATACCTTCAAATTCTGAGTTTTTCTTTTCATATTTTTTTAACTCAGATGGACAAAGCATCCTTACTGGCTGAGGTCATTAGACATTTGAAAGAGCTGAAAACGAATGCAGCACAAGCCTGTGAAGGCTTAATGATACCAAAGGACAATGATGAAATAAGAGTTGAAGAACAGGAGGGTGAGTTGAATGGCTTCCCTTATTCAATCAGGGCATCTCTATGCTGTGAATACAAACCTGGCTTATTGTCTGATGTAAGACAAGCACTTGATGCACTTCATCTTATGATAATAAGGGCAGAGATTGCAACCTTAGGAGGCAGGATGAAGAATGTCTTTGTGATAATCAGCTGCAAAGAACATAACTTTGACGATGCTGAATACCGTCAGTTCCTGGCTGGCTCAGTCCACCAAGCTCTTAGATCTGTCCTGGATAGATTTTCTGTTTCACAGGACATCTTAGGATCCAGAAAGAGAAGGAGAATTTCCATATTCAGCTCATCATCTTTAGGAGATTTTTTGTGAGAACTTTTTTTTTTTTTTGGTTAAAGTAATTTAAATCTCTATATGCAGAGATGAGTCTCGGCGCAATGGTAAGGTTGCTATCTTGTGACTTGAAGGTCACGATTCTGAAAATAACTTCTCTGCTTGCTGACGTAAAACTGCATATATCTACCCTCTTTGACCCTAGTAGGCGAGAGCCTCGCACTGGGCCGCCTTTCTGTTTAATTTATATCTCCATACCTATAGCATGTAGTAACGAGTAAGTGATATTAGCAATTTCATGTGCCATGGAAACTCTAGTAAGGTAAACTGAAGTGTTGTCCTTCACTCTTCTAATCTGGATTTGTACAACCGAAGATGAACCATGTGAATCTCGGTAGTAAATGTATTGGGGAGCTTTCACATTTGGCTAGGTTGGTAACTGATTGCAGCATTTAATCTTTTGACCAAAGAGAGAATGAAGAGTTGTATGATATCGTACCTTGTTTGCAGAAGAGTTTCTTTGAGTTCTCTTCATTTAAGCCATACAATGCAAAACATTTGTAAGCTCTTATTTGGAAAATTGTTAATAAGTGGACCTGTGTTATGCAATGCTTTGTACTTAAATCCCTATATTTACTTTGATGGAGAAAGGAGAATAATAAGATAACTGTGATTGAAACTTACATAAAAACGTTTATGGGGTGGGGGTACGCGAGGGTTTTAATTAAGCAATGATTTGGAGGGATAGTTCTTGAATTCTACTTAAAATTCTCTTGAAAGTTTCATTAGTGATAGTCACGTATTATATTTTGTATTTCTTTCCTCTGTTGTGTGTTGTGCAATGAGGCAATTAGGCTCCAAGTCAGATTGATGATACCTTAAAGCTGATCCATAAAGATTGATAAATGTACCTTACAAAAGGACTCAGCAAACAATGGATCATTAGCTTACAGAATATACAATACTGCAAATATCAAGGAAAAACTTAAATCAAATTTCTTGTATTCATTTCATCTATTTATTAAATCAAAAAATGATATGTGAATATTTTTTTTGATATAAGTGTATATTTTGAACTTTTAAATTACTCATTTCAAAATAGTTATACATATGCCATTATTTAATTTTAGAATTGGTTGAAATGAATATAATAAACTTGATACAAACTTTTTCCTTTTATCAAATACACCATTAATCGTATGCAGCTATGAAGTTACTGAAATGGCCGCTTTTGTGTCTATACATGTCATTCTTGAGGCATTGGGAAAGAAGCTCGTAGCTAAGATTAACATAAAACAATTAATCTATTGTAATTGGTTAATTTTGGGAATTGTGACAATTGTCATCTTTATAAATTAGTTGAAGTTGCTTTCACAATTACAGTTAGTATTAAAATATTTAGACACAAACTATGAGAGTATTAATTTAGAAAAATGAAAACATAATAATAAATTCTTAATGGATATATTATGTATTCATCAATCAAATATCTAGCTGTGTGGAACTTTTTTTTTTTGAAAAAAAAAATCACAGAAAAGATATTACAAGTAGCTTAAAATACAAAATTGATTAAATCATGCTTCACTTCAACTAAATTGAAGTTATTGCAGGGAGAGAATCCTCAATGTAAAATTAGCACATGATAAAAAGATAAAAAATATAAAAGTTAAGAAATCAATCGTGATAATATACATATAGCCAATTCATATGCAACTTTTATATTGAAAATTTTCTCCCAGATATTGCAGGCTTTTTAATTTTGTATGACACGTTTTGATTGATCTAATTATGGTCACTCTTTAATTAAGAGAAAGTCTATAGGAGAGAATATTGCTACATTTTAAAGCCATAATGTTGTAATTGGTTGGAGACTATGGTCACTAGGAGCTTTGTAAAACGTTTAGGCGAGTTTATTCGATACTTATAAATTATTTGTGAATAAATATTCATTAACAAGATTCCAATTCGAAAAATTTTTATCATCTTGTTTGATTCTAGTACTATCTTTATCACTTTTTTAAAATTATTTTTTTGTTTGCGTTGGTAGCCATTTTCTAATGAATTTCTATCCTATGACCTATAAGAGACCACAAAAAAAGCTGCCTTAACCTACCTATTTAATTATAGTTTTGTTAGCCCTCAATTAAAGTCAGTCCATAGTCAAAAGATGTTAAATTTATGATTTAATTTTGATATGTTATCATTATAAAAATTATTTAATTTTTATTATAATTATTTCAAAAATTATATATATAATAATATATAATTAATATTATATCTAAAAAATATTTAATTATTAAATAATATAAAATATTTTATATTGACAATATATTAAAATTAATCTCTTAAATATATTATTATTGTTTTATCACAATATATAAAGTAGCTAAAATGACGCAAACAAATTCATATAATATAAGATCTCCAAATTTTCCATAGCATATTCTCCTTTATTCTCAGCATTTCGAACTTAATCAAAAACTCAATGTTGACTATTTATAGTCTTGCCCCTTTTTATATATTTATTTATTTATTTTGACTTGAAAACAAAGCAATCACAGTCCCAATCCACGGACCCACCAAACCCTCCGCTCACCGCCGTCCGATTCCAAAGGTACTCGAATCAGACGGTGATCAATCGCTCTGATGCAGAACTGTCTCGGTGCAGCGTCGTCTCCCTCCAGAGAACGGACCAGAGACGAAACCTTCTCTCAGTCTCTCTCTTTCTAACCCCGATTCCTTCAATTTCCCCAAATTCCATTCCTTTTCTGAGCAAAACCCTTTCACCAAAAATCACGTTCTCAGTCAGACCCAGATCGATTTTCTTCAGCTTCTAAATCCTGTACCACCAAAGTTGCAATCTTTTTACGTTTCTGAATCATGGAGAAAGGGAAGAACGAACCCCACATTCAGAATCGTGGTGGGGAAGGCGAAGATACAGAGCCCGTGGAGCTCGTTCTGTTCCAAGTGTCAGAGTGTTACGTGTACATAGTGAGTCTCTTATCTGTTTTGAAGTAAATCAGTGTAACTTGACCACATCTTGTAATTTACTTTGATGGGTTTTTGGAAAAAATTGGTTTTGATGAATTGGGTTGGAAAATGGGCTGTTATGGATCGGTAGGGATTCAATTTTGAAATGAGGGTGCTGATGACCAAGTTTGATGATATTTGTGCTCAGAATCAGAATTTAAGCTTGTTGAGAAATTGGGTGGCATTGATTGAATGCTGCTTTGTTTTTCAGTTGAATTTTACTGTGTCAGTAATGAGATGAATGTATTGGAATTTGAAAACTGTGGTGTGAAGCTAATGGTTTCTGTTTCTACTATTTGTGCAGATACCTCCGAGAAAGAGTGCAGCTTCTTACAGGTTTGTGATCAACTTCAAATTGTGACTACTGATCTGTTGTTTGTGCTTGTGATCTGATTAGTTTAGTACATCTTTAGCATAATGTTGAAGTTATCAATGCAGTACTTTAGGTTGGTGAGGAAGTAGCAGTTTTCAGTGTCAATGAAAGTGTGCCTTTAATTCAGTTTAGGATTAGGATCTGTTTAGTACATATGATATACTTCTAATCGTTTTGTGGGTTTCAAGTTTCAACACTTTTTGTGGAACTATGTTCCTTGGGATGCGATTGATTTTCAACATTTTCCAGATTAGTGACTTGATTTTTTTCCGTTCCTTTTTTTGACTGCTGTGAAGTGTGTGATTGCCCAATATTTACATTTGTGAAGTTTATTTCAGGGCTGATGAATGGGATGTCAACAAATGGGCATGGGAAGGGATATTGAAGGTCGTTAGCAAGGGAGAAGAGTGCATTATAAGACTTGAAGAGAAGAATACTGGTAAGATCATATTAAATCTACTTTAATTAGATTATACAATTAATTGCTTTTTTATTTTTTATCACTGCAATCAAATATATTTTAACTAGGTGAATTATATGCTCGGGCATTTTTAAGAAATGGAGAGCCGCATCCTGTGGAACCAGTTATTGACAGCAGCAGGTGGTTTTCTAAGACTGTTGATAGATTTTTCCTTTTAGTTGTTATCAAACCTTTTTGTACTCCCAGGTGCTTAAAAAGTGATACTTATATTCTGCAGATATTTTGTTCTTCGCATAGAAGAGAATATAGGTGAGCCATTATGTTTACATGTTGATTTACTTCTTCCTTTCTGCCCTTAATCATCTTATATTCTTATCAACCATGTCAGGGGTGGCTGGATAGGAGTTATGAAGGAAGGAAATAGGACAAAATAATTGAGAACCTGTTTGGTTGAGTTCCCAAAATTAAATTTCACTAATCTGTAGCAATGTTGTGAGCAGTTTCTTTAAATGACTTTCTATTCCTCTCAGAACTAAATCAAATAAAAAATTTAGCTTGCTATCAAGTACGTGGCAGCAACTTTTTCAGTTGTGTACATTGTACAATTTATGCTGTCATCGTCAAGAGTTTGGCTTGTTTGTGAAATTGTTTGTTCAAAGGGACAGCTTTTGGAAACTCACTTGCAAGCATATATCTAGTTAATGTGAGCTGTTCAGCCCTGGTACAGATGTGGTCTTTCAGTATTTAAGAAATCCTTGATTTTTCTAACAAATACCTGGTGAGAACGAAAATTCCTGAAGGACACATCAATTTGTTGAAGACATTCTTTATTTGACACAGATATAGAAGATCTCAGTTTTCAGTTAGATACACGAGTGAACATATTGTTTAACAACCATAACTACTCCTTACTTCAGAATCTTTAAGTTTTTGCACGAATTGTCTCTAAATGTAATCTCATTGCATGTTAATGAATTTAGCAAGGACTTCTAAGATCTAAAGAAGGATAAAATGTTGGCTATGATGGAGGAATGGCTTTGGCAGAAATTTTTTTTAAACTCCTTTTGTCTCCTCCCATTAGAAAATGTAAAACACCAAAGTGAAGGATTAGGTGGAGTAGGTGACACTAGGATTTTGTAGTGATCAACTAATTTTTCTTTGACAAGAAGTATATCTATCCATTCGGCATCTGGGCTTTCTTTTACCTTGTAGCTTTGCAAAATGAGATGACCATTGACAACATGGCTAAACACTGTTATCATCATAGCCATATTGTGTTTATTTTTTTTTTCAATCAAACTCTCACAAGAATAATCTGTATTGGATAACACATTCAGTCATAGTTAACTGTAATTCTTTTCACTGTATATTGCATCATCAGTGAGATGTGGAAAATCATTAAAAATTTATGATTGATTGACAAGTAGTTTTACTCTGAAGCAAAATGAAAAATTTTCTCAAATTTAATTTGAGTTCACTTAAAAATTCTAATTACTCAGAACTCAGAACTAAAACTCCCTTTGATAGTTAGTTCATGCTTAGCACGAAATGGTTATTACTATCTTCCAATGTTCCACTATATCTGTTTAACAGTATAGTTTCTAATTTTCATCAAATTCAGTCCCCAATTGTTGTGCTGCATAAGCATTGCTTCTTTTGAGCACGAGCAAATTTACTTTTTGTACTTTTTACCTCCTTTTTTTTTTTTAGCGTGGATTTCAGCTTGACAAGGCTGTTGAGTTTTGACTCCTCATTATCCAATGCATATTTTTCATTGCACTCTATTTCTTAGTACTTGTGAAGTTTGGTATTTATTACTTGAAAATCTTGCAGATGGTCGCCTTCGGCATGCTTTTATTGGCATAGGATTCCGAGAAAGAACAGAGGCTTATGACTTCCAAGCTGCCTTGCATGATCATATGAAGTATCCTCCATATAGATTAAGTTGGACTTGCCATTTTTATCGTCTATCTCACTAGCTGCAAAACATAATCTTTACACACATTTTTAATTCATGTTAGCATAGAGGATATAAGTCTTCATGCTGTTTTATCAACAACTGGAAAGCATGTCTTTTCCTATTTAATTGAAGATATCTGAACAAAAAGAAAACTGCAGAAGAGATGGAACAACAGTATCAGCAAAATTCCTCAGTTGATTACAGTTTGAAAGAAGGAGAGACTCTTGTACTGCAACTTAAGAATAATGTATGGAAGTTTGCATATTTCTGTTGTTCATGAATAATTTTCTTTTGTCAGTATCAATATTTCAATATTATACTATCTATTGTGTGCAGAAAAGTGGCCGTAGTGTGAAGTCCAAGTTTTTCGAGCACGGTCAGAACAACTCCTCAGAAGAAAAGGGTGGAAAAATGGAATCTATACCTAGTATTAAGTTACCACCACCTCCTCCAGGACCACTTTCACCTGTTGCTACCATGCAGAACACGCCAACAAACTCACCTCCAAAACTCAACCTTGAGAAAACTTCTGAAGCTGAGGCCCCTAAAACAGTTAAAGAAGACACAGAACATCAGAATTCTCCTGAAGATCAAAGCACACAGGATATACCAGATGATGATTTCGGCGATTTCCAAGCAGCTGGTTAACATGTCTCATGCCCGGTTTGAACCTGTGATGATGACTAGGAGACATGCAAAGTTGTGGACTCATATTGTTCATCCGGTACATACCACAGAATGCTGATTCAGCTTGGGGATTCAGTTAAGTCCTTCAAGAATGGATAAATTAAACTCTCTTCATAGCCAACAAAAAATATCATTGTGAATTAACCTATATGCATTGTAATTGGTGGTTGTTTTAGTTGTGCACTGAGGGCTGCTACGATGACAATTTTTCCTCCCTCTTGGTCACTTTATTTCAGTTGCATGCTTTGTTTACTTTTCTCAGAGTTGGCAATGCCTTTATTGCCATGTGGTACATCCTAAGCAAGGGTTCATGGATTTGTTATTGACATAAATGCAGTTATGATCAATGAGCCAGATTGAGTGTACATGGCCTTGTTGGTATGCTCCCTAAAACACCTGAGGATCAATAATATGAATGACAGAACAACAAAAACTTAGTTTTGTTTAACCAGGTGGAGGGTCTACATTGTTTCAATAATATGAATAGAGAAAAGAAAAAAACAAAAGGAACCAATAACAGGACAATAGTGCTGCCAGAATATGAGGAACCAACAAGCTGGGGTAAATGGACAGCAACATGCTTTGTGGTGGCCGTACGTCAAAGCTATATCCTCCATACCCCATCCTGATGGATAACCCAAAAAGAGCTGAAGGCCTTTCAAGCCTCAGAGAACGCACATTCTTTCAGTGAAGGAATCAAAATGATTATATATATACTTTTAATTTATTTTTTGTACTTTTATTTTGTTAACGAAAAAATAAAGGTCATTTTTTAAAATAAATTTTAATTATATATAACAGAAAGTCCATAAGAATTCAAAGATAATTATAATTAAGAAATAAAATATTTCATTAAATAACTAATAATTATTAATAAAAATATTATCATGTTTATCTTTAAATATTCAAATGATTAATAAAGAATTATATTTTAAAATGAATAATTAATAATAATAATTTAGTGAAAACTTCACAATTGCCTTTTTTTCCCCCTCCCTTAACAAACTTCAAAATAAAGGTTCAGTTATTTAACAAAATTCATTATAGAATTACCATGAAATTCGCATCATTTCAAATTTGAACCTAGCTGCATTATCTTGTATTCAATCAAATAATATTTTTTTTTGTCTATTTGAAAAACTAAATACCATCTACTACAACTACCTTGCCAGGCATTACCATGAAATTCTGTTTACAAAGAAACAACTTACAAAAATTTGTGCTGCCATGATGTACAATGTTTGTGCAAAACGACCGCGTGATAATAATTCTTTATGATTTGAAACTTGGCACATTCTTTTCACGAACGAATTATAAAATTCATTTGTACGAGAACAAATCCCATATCTGTTTTCAAAATTTAAAAGATCACTTTTAAAGGCTAAACAAATCTTTCATAGATAATTAGATATAAGTATGTATCCCTTGAGATAGCAAAAAACTGTAACAATATCATAATAAAATCATAACTGAAGACTCAATAAAACAAAACAATAGTACAAAAGGATACAGTGATGCCAGGTGCAAAAAATTAATGGCATGGTTAAACGGGCCCCACACACCGGTAAAGTGGACACAACTATGATCAAAAGTTAACTTTGGAATCAGAGTCCACATGTCAAACGTAAGGCTCTGCTGAGCTGAGTCTATTGGTGTTTCTATTCACTCTCTCTCTTTCTGTTCCTTTTCTTGGGACTCATTCACTCTTCTAAGCTCACAAACTCTCTTCAATTTTGCTTCTTAAGCCTTGTTTGTTACTACTCCTTCAGTTTGGTGTTGTTGGATGTTCTCTTTTCTGTGTCTTGGAACAAGTAAACTCTTTTCTGTGCTTCACTTCTTCTTCTATTTATTATCACTGGCCCTTTGAATTTATTGGAGTAATACTTCAAACGGGTTTTGTTTTCTGATTACAAGTTTGTTTTTTTGTTTACATATTTTGGCTATGCGTTGTTGTTATGGTACACTCTTTTCGTTATGCATTTTTTTTTCTGAAAAAAAAATAATTTTAGTTTTTCTTTGGCAAAATTGTGCTCTTTCCTTGCTTTTTTTGTGTATGGTAATTATGATAAAGGTTAACCTGGAGTTTGCATTTTTTTTTTTTTTTCACTCTCTCGCTTGTTTCTTTTCCGTTTAGGATAAAATAGTTAAAAATTCAGTATTGTGTGCAGTGAATAAAATTTTGTCTTCAAGAGTGTTTTATGATTTAGAAGATCAAATTGTGGACTGATTCTGTCTGTTATAGGTGGGGAGCGGGACTCAGGCAAGCTGGGTTGAGTTTGTCATTATTAGGTAAAAACTTGTTTAATTGATTGTTAACTATTAATGTATTTTGGGCTGGAATTTATCTACAATCCATTTAATGTCTTTGTAATTACATTCCTTGATTAATGTACTTCAGGCCTATGAAAACGACCATCATCAATTCTCACTGTTGATTTTGTTTTTTGTTTTTTTTTTTACACTCTGATTTCTTGCAGATAATCAGGTAGATACACCTTCAAGCACATATATTACCTTCTTCAAATCAGGCATACAGGGAAGAGGTCTAATTACTATTCCAGCGACTGTATTGTGATGACTATGGACGTAAATGGCATAACTTTGGTTGGGAATATGTACCAGAAGTTTGAGAATATGTGCCTGGAGGTGGAAGAAATGATGCTTGAGGTATGCCTTTGTCCTCATTTAACCTTAACCAATCTTATACCTGTTTGAAGTATCAAATGAGGAAAGATAACTAAAGTTACCCACCCGGACATGCCAATGCTTGTGACAAGTATCATTGAAAACATAAAATTAACTCTTATTCTTTTCAGCTATTGTTGCTACTACTAGAGCTGCAACTCTTCTCAATCTTTGGCTTATATCTCAATTGTGCTAGGCTAGCCTGGTTAAACTATTCTTGGGACTGATAGTTCTGTGGCGTGCATTGGTTTACAGTATTAACAGTCCACTATAATCCTTTTTTCTTTATTTGTTCTTTGGGAATAGGATACTGTTAAATACATCGAGAATCAAATGCAGACTGTTGGGGAAAGTGTTAAAAAGATCTATTCAGATATCATGCAAGATTTACTTCCTCCATCTTCATGTGATTCAGATGAAAAGGTAGCCTCTGAATTGCCTATAGATCAGTACACTGATGCTGGTTTCTGTGAGAAGACATTTCAAGGTTCTGAGAAAATAACTGTAAAGGTTAATACTAAGGAAACAACCGAGGATTCAAGGGTCAATCATGATGTTAATAATGATGCAATCCATGATGAATCTTGTGATGCTGTTGCGTTGTTCAAGTCGGCTTTTGGCGATTCTGTCAATGGCAATAATTGTACCTCACATGAAAGACAATATATTGGGAGTATGGATATAAAATCAAACATTGGTATTGATGAAAATCAACAAAATGAAAAGATGCCTGTGTGCCAGACAGTCAGCGAAATCACTTTGTTGGAATCAAATACATGCAGTACATCACAGTCATGTGAACTCTCAAATGAAATTCAAAACCATGCAGTTAGTGTTTCAAATCCAGCTTCTGCTGAAGTAAGAAGGCTCGCTTCTGAAGCATTCCATTGTAATGAAATTGAAAATGCAGGTACTGAAGAGATAAACAATGTTCTGGTATTGGTTAAATCAGCCGAAGAGAAAGAGATGAATATGAGTTATTCTAAAGAGATGAATATGAGTTATTCTTCCTCCAGTGTCCTATTTGGAGATACAGATGGTTAGTATCTGAGTGCCGGTTAGATGTAGTTGTAATTTTTTTCCTTATTTATTTTTTTGTGGTTGGTAACTTGGAACTTCTGAGAGGAGTTATAACAATTATATTATTTTTCTGGCAGGGTTCTCTATGATTGGAACAATACAACCTGATGATTGTTCTCATAACACAATTGTTGTATCTCATCCAGGTATTCATTCAAATCATTGTGAAGTACTTACTGAGTTTAGGTATTAATTCAAATCATTATGAAGTACTTCCTCAGTGTAGGTAATTCCAATCATTATGAAGTACTTCTTCAGTGTAGGTATTATTACATGTCATTTGGAAATACTAAGTTTATCATATGGACCTCTTTTGGTTGAATTTGAAAGCGTGTATCTTGGTGCTCTGTTGCTTTGTTCTCTTTTTGCAAACATGAATATAAATAGTAAATGCATCCTCATCTGGCTGTGCCTGTATTTGATAGGTCAGAGAATTAATACTGAGAGAGGGGGCATGATGAAGTTTCCACGACATCTGTCTGTTATATGGCCCATTGATATCGATGGGAGAGAAAATGCTTTCTCTACTGCATATCTTCTTAATTATACTAAGTGGTGCTTGTTCTTTCACTAAACGATTCAACTGTCTTTATAGAATATTTATAGAACTTGTAGCCCATTCATGACCCAAAAAATGGTTTCTTATTCATAACTGTGTTAATTTCAACTCTGATTGGAATGCTTTATACTTTGCGAAGTCTGCGTGGGCATATCTAGATGCAGCAAGTCTGAAGCCTGGTTGGAGTTTGTTTACAAGTATTAGACATGACTAAAAGTCTCTGGATAATCCCTCTCTCAACATGCTTATGCACATATTGTATCAAGTGATTCTGTTTCAACACTTAGCATGTACATATACATCTATAGTACATCCATCATTTACAATAAGAACGCATATTCCTAGGTGCAGCTGTTCCATGTTCTCTTTGTACATGAACCTACTTGATTATTAATGTCTAATGCTATTTCCAACACAACTCATGGTAAGTTGGTAACTGACTGTTTCTGATTATTTAAGAACTTCTAGAAGCATGGAGTTTGGATGAAACAAAGATCGATGCTATTATAGACCATGGTCATAAAACCATGCAACAAGACGATGAGCTGAAGCTTGAGGAAACTTGTGTTATGGTGACCAGAGATGAACTTCAATTAGTTCCCAAGACCGGGGTTAATCTAGAGAATAACAAGGTACATAGACGCACACGCACCCTACCCCTTCTTTTCTTTTCTTAATTTTTCCTGTTGGTGGTGCATGTTCAGCTCTAACTGGAGTTTTTTTATGTGTTTGAAGAAAAAGAGGCGGCAACGCTTTTCGTTATCCAAGAAGTCTTCAAGGAAGCAAGAGTATGAGGAGCTTGCAGTATGGCATGGGAACAATGAAAAAGGAAAGGGTGAGAATGTGGAGAATTCATGTCCAACTTCAGTGAAGGATCAAAAAAAATTGGAGCTTCCTGATATCTCTGAACCTGAGTGGGAGCTTCTATAAATACCAGGATGCCAAACTTACAGATTTCACATCCACTTTTTAAGTCCTTATGAAGGATATTATTGAGATGCCCTATTTGCAGCGAAAATTCAATTTCCTACAATATCAGTTTATGTTACTATGTGTGCTTCCTAGCTCCTAGCAGCAACATGCCCTCCCCTATTTCTCTCTTTTTTGCTGCTGAATTTTTATTTTTATTTTTTATTTTTTTTTAAAAAAGAAGTCCTTAATTATATTAGGCCATTTAAATGAGAACCTCTAAATTGAGTAGTTAATTTACCTTGGTCTATCAGATAGAATAAAAGAGCCTATTTAGATTTTCTCCATTGACAATGTCCTTTCTAAATTGACTTCTAGGGTTTAGGTTGAGTATATATATATATATATTCTTAGAGGATTTAAAATGCTTTATCATAAATGGTAAGTGTCTTGCCTGGATATTTGATGCATTTTAAAAGTTTGAGAATATATTTGTCGGCCTTTTATCTTATTCGAAATGAAGAATTTACAGTTGCACCTGTTCTTGTTGAACATATGATGTTGTTGATTTGGCTAGTACAATATGGTATTAGTAACCGAAGTTTTCATGGCCACACCAAATGCTGACTTCATCTAGGCAAGAAAAAGGTTTGGTCAAACACTCGACTGTTTGTAAGAATTATACAATAGGTTATTTGAAGATGCAGGCTATTTTTTATTGAAGATATCAATCAACACAATTTGTAACATTCTATATAAAATTCATCTATGAAATTTTTACATCATTTTTACTCCCATTGAAGACATTATTTAAAAAATAGTTTTGATCACATCACGACAACGAGATCTTACCAAGGCCTTTTTTTGTCAACCTAATTTATTATTTGAAAATCAAAGGGAAAGCCCATTATAACGTTTCTAGGATTCTTACCAATGAATATTATACAGTGTTAGATACTAAGTATTAGAACATACTACGGTTTTGCATCACTTTACGGTAAGGCTCTTGATCTATGCTATGTACGCCCAAAATTGGTCTCAATGATGTTCTTCTACATGGGTACACCACTCTATGGATGTAAGCCCAAAATTGGTCTCAATGATGTTCTTCTACAGTGGGTACACCACTCTATGGCTGTATTTATTTTAATTTAAAAAAAAATTGATTTTGAAGTTTAAATTTTATATATAACTGAAAATTTTAAAAATTAATTTTTTTTTTCAAAAGCTAATTTTTTCAGCTTCCATAAAAAAATTAAAAATATTTTTTTTAATATTCTGATTATTTTTAAAAAATATCTAAATATACGAAAATTGATTTTTTCTAATGAAAAATGTGATTTTTTTATAAAAAAATCTCAAACACACCCACCCTATGTCTAAATACTAATGGACTTCAAGAAAGCTTCCACTCTATTACACTATTTTTCTTTTAAAAAAAATTGTATTGATCAAAGAAAAAAGAAATAATAATAGCAATTTTACATGTACGTAAAAAAAAAAAAAAAATAGCAAATTTGCAAGTGGCTCATCTCTACTGACCGAAAAAAAAAATGGCTAACTTCTTAAACTGGTAGCAAATTGTTCTACACTGGTTCTTTGGAAATTTTACCGCCATGCACAAGGTTACAAGGTTTTTTTGGCAGCGATCAGTAAGGAGAACATGCAGACAACACAACCCCTCTTAACTTGCTGGAGTTTTGCTGATATCATGTCCTGGTGTTTTGGGTTATGCCAATTTTTAAAATGCACCTAAACAAGGTTTGAACTTGGTTGTCATATCGGATAAGTGAACCATATATCATCGTCACATTAAAAAACTCGAACTCTTGCAACAATTACCTTAAAAATCATATTCTTTTAATGATATATATCACAATTTATGGTTAAGATATAAAAAGTTGTATGCTTAATATTATAGTATTATCAATCTATACATATAATAAAGAGGACTCCTTTTAATAACTATCTTTTGATCTCACTAAAGTAGATTGAAATAAATTTCGAGTTCCATAAACATATTTAACTAATATCTAGGCATAATCATTTAAATATAAATTAAAAAAAGAAAGATAAAATTGTTAAAAAAAACTATCCATTAATTAATCAACTCTCATTATATATATTTTAAAACTACTCACTTAACTACTACAAACCACTAACATTTTTACCCTCTTTTAAATTTAATTTTTTTTTCAAATAAATAAATAAAAATTTATTTTAAAATTTACTCTAAAAATAAAAAAATGGACTATCAATCCACTAGTAAATATAATCTTCATATATATCCCGGTTTGGGCACAAAATAAACATAGCTCCTTATGAAACACGTGTGAAAAAAATATATATTGAAACTGTTTTTTCACTTTTAAAAAATAGGAACCAATCAATAATTCAGTATCTAACTACTGTGTCCTGAGTCCTTAGTTGATAACCTGATTACACTGTTTATATAGTGTATTAGTGTTACACTGACAGTTAGGCAAATCAATACTTTAACTCATATTGTAAAAGCCGAATCCAACAAATTAACTTACTTTGAATTTTATATGAAACCCTCATGACTTTCCGAGTATGCTAGAGTTCATAAAATTATATGTTAAATAACCCTTATGGGACCCTTTTGTGTATTACCTCGTGCCATCGTCAATATGCTCTCCCTTTTAATTGCTTCTGTGTTAAATAATCAAAGTTTTGATTCGATTGATGAGAATATATTTGGATGGTAGTTAGCTCAATGCATGCTTCTTGGTTTAAAAAAAAAAAAAAATCCAATCGTAACGTGGGAATTACTTGACTACCTAATCCACCATTTAATTAGTACTTAATTGGTTGCCGCCATGAAGCACATAACTTTTATCAAGTACAAAGTTAGGTTCATCAGTGCACATTTGGTATCCCAGAAGGTAATGCCTGCCATTATTGACCCTGAAATTGAAAAGGGCAAGAACAAAGAAACAAAATCATGTTAAGAAAGGCAAGTATTTATATATTTTCTCACTTAGCAAGCAACTTGTAAATGAAAATTCCATCAAGATGGGCCACACACTTTTGCTGGACATGGCCCACATAGCCCAACTTGGAATAGCATTTTGTTTGACAAAAACGATTCCCACATTCTCTTGTCCACCTTAAGCCAATAGGTTTGCAAGATAACAAACAGTGCAATTACTTATCTATTTGTTTGGATTATTATCACCGAATTAACAACTCTTAAAAATTGCTTTTGATGGTTTGCTACTTTGCTCAAAAGAAGATGACAACGCATAAAGGAAAAGGACCTACAAGAAGGTGGTGCATGATAATGGCTACCAAAAGCTAGAAATATTATACTCACAACGTATGCCTTACGTGGATTATTTATTTTTTTAAAATATTGCAAGTGGATAAAAGAATCAAATTCTACAAATGCTATTGGCGATACGTATTTGTTGATAAAATGTTAAGATTTCAAGGTAGGTCGTTGTTTTGATATATGAAGTTAATTATTTTTTTAATCTGAATTTTTTAAGTTAATTTTATCTGTTGTGTGTATACACACACACACACTTCATATACAATGGAGCAATTTGAATTTGACACTTACGTGTTTCTACGCATTGTGTTGCCACAGCCTTTGCGATTCAAGTATGCAGTTAAAATTCATGTAGAAGAGACTTTTAAGCATAGACTAATACACAGTAAACTAGATGGGTGGATGGAATAATTTGAATTAAGTGTAATAGATTCATAAGGAGTTTTATCATGCATTATATGAATTTCAACGAAAATTGATTCAGTTGCTGACAATAAGTCGCACGTCGTTTGTCAAACTTAAGTTTGATTCCCACTACAAGCTCTCCTCAATCTGCTTTGAGCCCTTAGTTAATTTGCTATAACCAATTCTATTGGCCTCGTTTGGCCTCATTATTAAGGATAAGGGCAAATGTTATACTAATTTTGATTAAGTGATTGCTGAATTGAAAGATTAGTAAGACTTTCTTCCAAGTCAAATTATTCCGTTTATGACGTCTATTGCTTAAATAATTAAGCATATATATATGAATATGATAATACTAACTTCCACAGCATTAGTTTGGCGTCGTCGCCAACCAAAGTCTACACACATGTATTTGTTATAGAGAAATTTTATTTCTACATCAAACAAGTGATATCTAACATCCATGCATTGAACTTAGGATAGAGTGATTCTTAGAATTGAGTGGATTTAACTCAATTCTCAAAACTAGTTCATGGGGTGAAGATTGTCCAAATTTTTATAAAGGCTATCTTGGTCATAATTTTAAATTATATGAAACTATAACACTCTATTTACACTCAGGATTGGACAACTGGAGCATGAAGTTTATAGGACTAGGCATCGACGTAGGGGTGTGCATGGGTACGGGTCAACCCGTGAACTTGAAGACTCGACCCGATCTGTGTGCAAAAAAATCGGTTCAGGTCGGGTAATCAGGTCTAATCGGATAAAACCTAATTGACCCGTCTAATATTCGATTCGGGTAACATGTTTAAAAATTAAACCCGTTACTTGGATCAAGCCAACCCAAACCCCAACTTTTTTTTTTTTATAAATAATGACTCATTCATTTATATATTGATATACCAAAATATAATTATACATATTGACCTTCAGACTCTATCAATATATTAGTGTATAGTTAGATTTATTGATGATTGATATTGTATAATATATAATGTATAATATATTTCATGGTTATGATTATGGAATTATCAATTATGTATGTAATTTTTTTAAAAATATATTTGATTATATTCAGATTTCAAAAACACAATTTAAATATTTCAAAATATCACAAAATAGGGTGTTTCAATATATTTTTCACCCACCAGAAAAAAAAGAAAAGAAAAGTTGACTGCTTACCCGAATACCTGATCTAATCCAACCCGAAAGTGCTCGGGTTAGGGGTAAAACAAGGCAAAAACTCGACTCGAGTCTATTTGATTGGTTGGGTATTGTTTTCCTCTAAACCCGACCCATGCACACTCCTACATCTACGGGTAGCCTACTAATAACCACAATATAGATTCTGATACTATTTTAGAATTCAATGACTCTCACTAAGCCTTAAAAACTAGTTTATGGGGTGAGGGTTGCCCAAACTTTTATAAAAACTATCTTAGCTATATCCTTAAGTAATGTAAGACTCTAATAGTGATTTTAAGATTCACTTTTTATTTTAATACTTTGTGTTAATAGATTCACTTTTAGTCTTATATATACCTTTTTTTTATTTGATTTCACTCAATATCCTCTCATCAAAGGTAATATACCTTCTTCTTTTTTAATTTGGTTTCACTCAATATCCTCTCGAAGGTAATTCTATTCAGCACTTAAATATGGGGATCTCACAGTTGAGATTTGAATCATGGCTTGTCATGTTGTAGTGGACTAGCTTCGTTATTGTTAGATTAAACCTTATTTGGCTAGTCTCATATTATATTGAGTTATGCTAATATTTCGTTTCAAAATTGCATCTCTCTAACGTTATCTAATATTATGCATCATTGCTAAATGTGTCACTCTCATTCAATTAACATTAAGAAAAGAAGAGGTCTGGCTGCCGTGGAGGATGGGATGTATATATATGGATATGAACATTAATACATTATATGGAAGTGACAACGCATGCCCTTTGAACCTAAAAGCCGCCAACAAGTGCTGCTTCCCTATTCTCAGTTAATTCTCGTGTTGATGAGGACTTCTGTGATTGCAATTATACTCCATAGTCTAAACAAAGACAAGTCAGAAGAAACTTATTGCATACCCCTCAGGTCATGGTCTCCACTTCCACGGGCCCTACACTAGTGCACGTTGCAAAAATATATCACAAAACTTTATCAAGTTTTTTATATTATTTTATAATATTTTAAAATTAAATAAGAATACGAAAAAAAATTAGAATAAGTAATTTAAAGTTGAAAATATACACTCATCTAAAAACAAAAAGACTACTTATCCTTATTTGATAATTGATTTAAGAATTGGAATTTAATCTAAGTTTTTGCCATAATATGTAACTCTTTCATTTGATAAATAAAGGTTATCTTCGTCTAATTAAGGACACGTACTTGGATTCCTAGCCCTTTGCTTTTTTAATTCACCCATTGTACACTTCGCCTCTCTCTCTCTCTCTCTCTCTCTCTCATGTAGTTTGTTGTTAAATTTTCCTTCCTTTTTTTTTTTTTCGGTTACACTTATCAAGTATATGTTTCTTTTAACAAAACTCTTTCAGTTACCTTATCGTCATGCTAGAGTTGTAGGTGGATGCCAAAGCTAAAGTTACGTAGTCCAACTTTGAGATCGATCTCACAACGGGATCTTTTATTATGCCAAAAGGAAAAATTGAAAAAAGCAAAACATGTGTAATGTGTTGAGAAAGCTTTCTAGCTAAGAATGCTCTTGGATTTGATTTTCTAGCAATTTACTTATTAGTACTTCGTTGTTTTATTATATCTGAGCGGATATATGAATGATGCAGTAAATGATAGAAATAATCAAATGAAAATTAATAAATGAGTAGTACACAATAAAAAATATATAAAATTGACAGAATTTTGGGAGAATTCTATCAAAATCAAAGATAGAAGTTGAAAGAAATAGAGTTAATTAATAACAACTATACTCCCCTTTCAATTTAATCTACGAATCAATAAATAAGCTAAAATTATTCTGTACAAAATTTGGACAGGAAAAAAAAAAGTTTTGTATCGCATCTTTTTTTAAAAAAAGAAAAAAAACAAACTTACGCTCGTGTAGATCATCCAAAGACAATAATGAAAAATAAGAGTGGGTTTAATTGAATTAGGTCAAGTCTCTGTCACCTACACGTACAACACTAGCTTCCAATGTGTTCCACACAAAGTTTGGAATCGTGACCCTTCTTTTACTTTAGCTTTCCTTTCTGGTTTGTGTTTTGGATAGTGCGAAGAAGAAGGAAGAGGGGATATCACATGGAGTGATCTGGATCCGGTCCCAACTTGTGGTCGGCAAATACATGATCAAATGCAAACCTTGCATTAATTATGCCAACAAATTATAATGATGCCTAAAACTCCAATGCTTCACTATAATAAGCTAATAACTATATAGCCAAATATATACTTCTAGTTGACATGAATTGTAGTTTAGTACCAATAAGAGTTGGACAAGCAGGTTGCATTTTCAATGAAATGATATGAATTCAATTCTTGAATAAGGCAATTGTTATAAGGGTCTTTTAGTTGTAACTCTACCTGAAAATAGAGATACTTTAAAGATAAAAAAGAAATCACCCCTTAGTTGAAATTACATTTTCTAAAACTAAATTAAACATATGTTTTCAAATATTCTTCATTGGATTTTTTTTTTAATAAAGAAAATTGCGCTGTCTTTAACACAATTAAAACGGACTAACTCTGAAAAATTATATGAGCAGTTAAATTCAAAGAAAAAAAGGCCTAAAATTAGTTGATCACAATAAAAAAATTAACTGTATAATTACAAATAAATTTTATTTGCAATGATCAATGTCATAGATCTGCTACTTTGGAGCCATCATCGTCGACATGAAATAGCGTGAGTAATTCCTAAAATCAAAAGAATTCAAAGAGAAAATTGCTTCGTTGACACTTTATCTTAATTTTAAGGAAAAAAATTTAATATACCGTAAATTATTTTTAACTATTGGAATTTGATTTAAAACGCATTAAATAATATTATAAATTTAATTTGATAAAATATATATTATATAATCATAGACTATACTTTTATTAAATTAAATATAATATTGTTAAAGTAGACAAGCATATCTAAATTTACATGATGTACCCACTAAAAATAATTTGGTTTACTTAAAAACTATTTTTGCATATTACAGTACTCGATCGATTTGTCAAATGAAAAAAAGTACTTTTGATATATCAGTTAATTACAAATTATTATTTATGTAATCTTTTGAATAATTATTAATAAAATGAAACATGATTACTAAAATGTTAACAATAATAGCGCAAAAATTTTCTATATTAATAGAATTGATTTTGTTAAAATTGATTTGGTTAGAATTAATTTTGATGTAAAGTGATTTATGTTTGGTAGTTTCTCTAAAAATGATTCTGACATAAAATAAAAAATTTTTACTTCTCTCAAAATCAATTTTAGAGACAAGAATTAATTTTAGGAATATACAATCAAACAATACAACAATTGCTCAGAATCGATTTTGTATAGCTGAAATGTATAGCCAAACACACTTTATGTTTTAAATAATTTTGAATGATGTATAAACTTAAGCAAATCAATATCCTCCATCAAGTCACTCTCTTTTGTATGTATACTTTTTGTTTGTTGATGTTACAGCCATTTCTTAATGAATAACATAACCAAAGGCTGGAGTTTATACGACGGGCATCATCATTGGAACAGTGTAAACTTGGCAGTTCCTCACTCATTCAAGTGATTGAGTTTTCTTCTGCATGTGAAGATGACTACAACAACTAACAACAATTTTATACTATATAATTATAATTACGCCTAAATAATATATTGTTTTCCATGACCTCACTAGTCATAGCGGATAGAATTGTTATAATTATCATAATAATTTTTAATCGACAGGAATTGCGATAGAAGTGGATCAGCAGTTCCGATGAGAAGTTTCCCTTTTGTCTTAACGTAACCCAGAAATTTCATGCAAAATATACAATATCTCCCTCAATTATTCTGCCGGAATTTTTTTTTTTCAAAAAGGGACATAAATGCATATAATTAGGTATATAAAGATTGCTTATACATTTAAAACTTAAATATGTTTTTAATCTTATAAATATAAGTTATTTTGATGTTAATCTCTTTAAAATTTTTACTTTGGTTTTAGTCTTTTTTTTTTTTCTTTTTAATCCCCGTAATTTTGAATTTTAGTTCTTATAAGTACTTTAGAATATATATTTAACCTTACATGCAAATATTGAAAATTTTAATTTTAATTATTATAAATATTTTTTAAATCCTTTTTTTATTAGAATTTAATTTAAATACACTGACAGTATAAAATAGTTTTACACTGTCAACCAATAGAAATATTGAAAAGTATCAATTTATACAAATAATCACTTACTATAATGAAGAATCCACCATGATTTCTCAATTTCTCCTATTTTTATTGGTTAATAGTATAAAACTATTTTACACTGTCAATGTATATGAATTAAACTCTTTTTATTATTATAAATATTACCACTTAACACTTGATCTAAATAATAGAGACCAAAAATTTAATAATAAAAAAAAGAAGAGAGACCAAAACTGAAAAAAAATTTAAAAGACCAAAATTAAAATGGTTCATATTTATAGAGATTTAAAACAAATTTAAGCCTATATTTAAAATTTGTAAGTTTAAAAATATAGCACTTAGTATTAGATTTGTTTATCTCCAATACTTAAGTGATTGACAACTCACAGTTTGGCTTGTCAACTTCTTTTTCAATTTGATAGGGACTAATACTTGTAGAGTCCAGTTCGGACTTAAATTGCTTTAAGGTTCTACGTTACATGTAACAAGACAAGAGGCTCGCCGGTTTGCTATTAACAATCAGGTCCCTCACTATTGTCTTTTTTCTAGATTTCTTCGACTTTTTACCCCTTTCCCATTTTTAATTTGTTATCCGAATTAAATTTTCAAGCACCTCATTATGACACTATCAAAGAAAAATAACGAGCTTTGCGACCAAAACATTCATGCCTGGTCTTGAATGGTGGCGTTGCCGTCTAGATTTCATACGTACGTTGAATCATGGCTATGGCAATATATAGTTTCAAATTTACATGTATATTGTCCTTGAGAAGTAGCATATAAAAATTGTCTTCAGTAGGGCACTACTAAATGATTAGATTTAGGAATTGTAAGAAATATTTTTCAAGTGCATAAATATTTTTTAAAAGAAAAAATGAAAGAAAAAGGATGAACAGGATTCTTTCTATAGCATGATTGCTATGAACAGTGCAAAATTGCCATTTTTTTTTTGGGGTTGACTGTTGGGAATCACTTTGAAACATCTGTTGATTTGAGTCAAAAATGCCGTCTCTTGTCCAGTGTTCAACACGTTAGTATTTATTCAATTGGCAACGTTGTGGAGAAATACCAGTGGCCCGACTTGCCCGTAGAATGTACTTTTTACTTTGTTTTTGAATAAATTACTACATAAAAATCTACTTACTAATCTTTTATTAAATGGGTGTACAAAAAAAAAAAAGTTTTGTTAAGTGGCTCTATACACATCTACAATTCATTATCGAACAATATAATATGATTGCATTTTCTTTTTCAACGCTTCCATAAATATTTCACTATTAAATAATTATAGAATATGTGATAATCCCTCTTTTTCATAAATCTAATTTAGATTTTATTATAATTCAAAACTATTTTTGACCCAATCTAATTACGCTGACTAAGCAATAAAAAAAAAAATTTAAAACCAATTGTCCACGATCTTATCAAGCCCAAGGTCTTGACATGTAAATTACCCTCACTAGCTTTTTTCCCAAAAAAAAAACAAATCAATCTTACGTGTAATTGTAGAAAGTTCTATGGATAGCAGCTTAATCGGATTTAGGTGTACCGGTCTCATTTTCCCCTAGTTAACACCTTTGTCGGTCTACTTTTTTATCCTATTTCTTCTGACTTATTCTCTCTCTCTCTATATATATATATATTTTTCTTTATCTCTCTCTCTCTCTCTCTCTCTTTCTCTCTTTGTTGCCAGTAAATCAACAGATTAACTCAAATAGCCTGCGGCAGCCGGGCCAAATTACACAGTTTACAAACTCTGTTTTTAGCACACATTTAGGTATGCTTACCAATCAAGGGACATCGAACACTCTTTTATCATTAAATCTTAACACTTCGGCAGATAATTTCACAACCATTATATTGGAGTAGCTTGTACGTAAGAAAAAAAAATCTGCAGACACTAGCCAATCCGACTGCCACTATTCTCTCCACCAACAAAAACAAAAGCGCCAAAAATCACAATGAAAATTGAAAGAGAAGTAATAGAGAAGCTCACTTTTTATAGGATATTATGCTGCTTCACCATTTATCCATCATTAGATGGGTGGTAAGCCAACACAGTATTTTATAAAAAATGAATTTCCTCAATATTTCTTAAATTGAAACCAATAATTCACAACCATAATATTGTGCAACTGCCTTCGTGAGTTAATAATGTATTGGAAAATTATAGTTTGAGATGAAGCAGCCAGCAACATCTTTTGTGCCTATTCCCTTCATTTTCTCTTCCTAATTTTTTATTTACTAATTTTTTAGAATTTAATTTTAATAATCTATTAATAAAAAAATCTTTTATATAGATATTTAATAATATATTATTATATTAATAAAATTATTTAATTCTTACAATTATTATTTTAAAATTTACTTATATAATAGAATATAATTAAATAATATTATAAAAATAATTTTTATATTGACAAAATATCAAAAAAAAATTTATATCTTATAATAAATATTCTATACACTATATATACACACACACGTCAACCGTATAATGCTTATTGTGAGCTCATATTGTGATTCTAAGATATGTTTAGTTGTGTAGCTGTGCCAAGTGTCCCAGTCAATAACTAACACCATTTGGGTAGGAGACCTATATCTTTGCATGGGATGCATGCTCTACGATCCTCAATTTACTATTAATAAGGACACTTATCACACCTAAGCTTCATCAGTAAAACGATTCCTAATTTCCCTGCAACAAGAACTGAAAAAAAAAATCACACGAATGAATTGTTTTCCATGATATAGTTTTGTTACATTCTTCTGCTAATAATAACAATGTTCTCCTAATTGCCATGAACAAAGCAAGCACATGAAAGTGATGGACCCGCTCCACTGGTCAACCCTGCCATGCTCAGTTTTTGTTACACAAATCCAAATTGATATTGTGAGATCATCAGATGTCAATAGTAGTGGCAGAATAGTTACTTGAAGGAGGACTACTGGTGCAAGGGCTGCGCAAAAAGAAGCAACACTGAGAACTGAAAGATTCATTGTACAAGATGCAAAGTAACGCCTGAAGGGCAAGTTTTGATACTTGATTTGATCTTCTCTGAAATGTGAGCTATGGAATTACCCCCATTTCCCTCACCCCAATGAATTTATTTACTTTTCACAAGGCAATTTCAATTCTGTCTTTCTCGGCTAAGGAAAATGTTGCCATTATCTTTTGAATAAAAAAAGAAAAAAATTAAATGATTCCATGAATTTTCAAAGCAAGGAATGGATTAGGATTGGATCCAACCCCACATGCCACTGTTAAAAGAATCCATCTAAAAGTTCCACTGTTTCTGCCACCGGATTTAAATATAATAAACAAATAATAGTAATATTATTTAGATATAGTGAATAAATATACCGATTTTGCATATATGAATTATGAAGTGTAAATTTTAATTATGTAAATATTGATTATTATATTAATTAAAAATATATTTATATCATTATATTTATATAATTAAAATTTATACTTATTTAAATTATTGTTTACAGATTTGATTGATGTATCTGAGTATTACATTAGTACTGAACAAATAATTAACACACATTTAAAAACTAAAAAAAAAAAAAAGGAAAAGAGTGCTCTGTTTTCACATTCCATGTGGAACCCCTTGATTCTTGATCCCCCATTAACTCTCTCTCTTTCTCTCTCTCTCACAGACACACAAAACATTATATAAGCCATTGTTTGAGACACCTTTTTCTTCACTGCTCGTCCTTTTTCTCCTTCAACAGAATTCTGGGGTTGGGATCGAAACCCGAGTGGGAATGGGTTTCTTGTCACAAGCTCTGTTCCTGTCCCTGTTGTTTGCCCTGTTTTCCCACCAATCAAGAGCAGAGGATTTCGACCCTTATTATGGTAATGCCACCATGCCATTTGCAAGTGCCAGAAAGCTAGCAGGAAGATGCAACTGGTTCCGCGGCAAATGGGTCTATGACCCTTCGTACCCTCTCTATAACCCTTCAACATGTCCCTTCATAGATCCACAATTCAATTGCCAAAAGTATGGTAGGCCTGATAAACTGTACCAGAAATATAGGTGGCAACCATTCACTTGTCCCTTACCAAGGTACGTGCTTAATTTCACTGCTGCTTCTTCTTCCGCTTTCTTCAGCAATTTTCATGTTTTGCATTTGGTAGATTTTAGTTTGAACACCCTAAATTACAGTTTTGAAGGGTATAAATTGGATTTTAATTTGTTTTAACATGCTTGTTAAAATTATATTGAATTAAATTTTAATATGAATTTTAGTCTCAAACTTTCATCATTAGTTAAAAAAGTTGCTTTTTCTATTAAATTAAAATTTGGTTCACAACTTACCTTCTATTAATTAAAATTATTCGACAATTATTTTCTTTAAATAAGATTTTAAATTTAACTTTAGTAAATAAAAAATTGGTGTAAATTTTTTATCTTATAATAAGTTAATTTAACTTAAATTAAATTAATTAAAGGCGAGTGAACTTTAAGTCTTTTAAATGAATTTTTTTTAAAAAAAAAATTTGCAAAGTATAAAACAACAACACCCTACATCATGTTATGGAGCTGGTGGTGGCAGCTAAAGGGTATTTTTTTTGGGTTTGTGCAGGTTCAATGCATTGGATTTCCTAGTGAAATATAGAGGGAAGAAGATTATGTTTGTGGGAGACTCTTTGAGCTTGAACCAGTTCAATTCACTGGCATGTATGATTCACTCTTGGGTGCCAAACACCAGGACCTCTTTCACAAAGAAAGACGCTCTCTCCATAATCACATTCCAGGTGAGTTTTCATCTTTTGATGCCCAATTTTTTTTTTCAAAAAAAAAAAAAAGAGACAAAAGTGAAAATTGTTTCCATACTTTGAAACTTTTGCATTTAATTGGTAGTGCTGGAAATGATGATTGTTTGGTGTTTGTCCATGCAAGTGCTGTCGTTTTCTCAATAGCTTGCACCTCAAAGTTGAAATCTTCTGAATATTTTGCCCTATTTGAACTCAAATTCTGCTACCCCTAAATCTAAATTTGATCTTTTTTGGTGTATGGGTGTGGCGAGCTTTATGTTGAAAACTTGGTTTTGTGCATATATATAATTTTTTAATTTTTTCGTTGTCGCCGTGAAACACTAAAGGGTGAGCAATAAAGTTTGCGACGTGATTGGTGGGAGGATTTTCCTTTTGCAGGGAACAGTTCTAATTGTTAAATTCAAGTGATAATTAATGTCGGTGTCTTAATTGTTATAATTAACAGTAATACTTTTGTGTCTTCATTGTTATAATTAATAATACTTTGAATGAACTGTTACTCTTTTTACCAAATTCGAACGTGCACATAATTTCCTCAGCTAGTTCTGATGAAAGAGAAATAAAAAATTAAAAAAATGATAGTAGATATTAAAGTTTCTTTTCTCAAAATTTTCAATTCATTTCTGGATTGACCAATGGTTTTTTACCTTTTACCCTCACAATTATGTGCGCAAAGGTGAAGTGTGATTTGCCACGTCTTCAATCTTCATTTGGTTATGGTGGAAAGGGAAGCCTTTTTACTGTGAATTTTTTGTAGTATGCTGAACTACGGTATTTTCTATTCTTCATTTTCTTGTTATTTTGCATAGCAATCGTTGAAACTTATTTGTATTTATTTTTTTATTAAATTGGGGTTCCCAATTGTCAAAGCCCACCTGCTTTATAAGGGAACTTTGTTGAACAATTGTACCAATTGGCAATGATTAGTGTTGGAGATTTAGCTTTTCCTCCAATTGGTAAGAACATCAACCAGCTCAGTATTAGACATCAACCGAGCAACCATCATTAGTGGTAACTAAATTTTGAACAAAACATTAATGATGAACGTTACTCAGCTAACACGTTTTTCTTTGCATGATCCATATACACCATAGTAATAATTGATTATTTGATGTATACCTTTTCTTTTACTTTCCATAATGGAATAAGATTTATTGATTATCTGCTTTATTATGCTTGCCCATGATATAACCTTCAATCATGCTATTTACATAATATTACGGGTATAATTACACCTAATTGCACATGGGTTCATCGAGTTCAATAGAAAGAACTGGAAAAAAAAAAGGTTGAAGTCGGCCATTTAATTTAGACCTTTTTTTGGGTACAACATTTAATTTAGACTTTAATATAAAGTAATAAATTATAAAATTGTAAGCGATGGTTACATTCAATCCTCTTTAACCTTGTGGATGTATCGTCCGAAAATAACCCAATCTTTAATTAGTTAGTCCTTAATCATTTCTAAAATGGACCACTTGATACTAGTGGCTTGATGTAGACGCAGTTCTCTACTTGCACGACTTTTACTTTATAAAATTCGGTAAGCTGCTAAAGTGTCAAAAATTGGGCCACTTCTTTGTGATAAGGGAAAGTATCTTCTTTTTCTTCTTGTTATTTTTATTCCATGCTCCATTTTTTCTTTTAGGGGACCCTAAATACAAGAAAAGACATCACCTCGAGGAAACTCAATTTCTTAAGAAGCAAACTTGCTTTGATAGGAGACTTTACCAATAAATGAAAACTTTTTCAAGAAAGATACCCAAAAAAAATTTAAAATGGTTAAAAAAAAATGATATCATTGTGGAAGATTATTATTCACAAGAAAAATTCTTAATTACGCACTGTCTATTATATCATTTTTTAAGTACTCAAATCGTTGTTTAATATGTATATACAAATTTATCTTAAGAAAAAATGAGTATAAACATATTTTTAATGATAGATATACTTCTATCATAGTTCCACAACCTTATTTATGTCAAATAATAATTTATATGTTTATAATAAACTATGCCTAACGAAACTTTTACTTACAAATCCTCTTTGTTATTTTCTACAGGACTACGGGCTCCAATTATTTCTATACCGTACACCGTACTTGGTAGACCTTGACCGAGAGAAGGTTGGAAGGGTTCTGAAGCTTGACTCCATAAAGAGTGGTGACGCTTGGCGAGGGATGGACGTGCTGGTCTTCAACTCATGGCACTGGTGGACCCACATCCGCAATGCACAACCGTAGGATCAATAAACCTTTCACATCATAAAGTCATAGTCAACCTTGTTATTACTATTGGGCTGGTTAGTACTAATCTTGTGGTACATTGAAATTCCATTACAGGTGGGATTATATTCAAGAGCGTAACAAGTTGTACAGATACATGAACCCTTTGATTGCATTCTACAAAGGCCTAACAACTTGGGGTAGATGGGTTAACATAAATGTAAATCCAGCCCAAACTAAGGTCTTCTTTCTAGGAATTTCACCTGTGCATTACGAGTAAGTAATTTCTACTTCAACATAATTGATTAATTAATTATCAGATATTGATTTTAAAACACTATAAACGCAAAATGGTTTATATTATTAATAAATCATATATCGTTCAAAATTGCTAAATTATACTATTAGCATTTAGCATGCTTGATTTTCTATTTGAAAATGTCTAAATCATGATTTGGGTAAAAACTTCTTTCTTCTAACTTTCATCCAAACTATGGTCTTGAAGTTATAATATAAAATCCAAATATTTTATTAGTCATTTTTGTAAAACGGTTTTTACTAACAATATATGGTGTTGTATATATGTGATATGGTGATTAGGGGGAAAGATTGGAATCAACCAGCAAAATCATGCATGAGTGAGACACAACCATTCTTTGGTTTGAAGTACCCTGCAGGGACACCAATGGCTTGGGTGGTGGTGAACAAGGTGTTGAGCAGGATAAATAAGCCAGTGTATTTCCTTGATGTGACCACACTCTCACAGTACCGCAAGGATGCACACCCTGAGGGATACAGTGGTGTTATGGCCACGGATTGCAGCCACTGGTGTCTTCCAGGGCTTCCTGATACTTGGAATGTGCTTCTTCATGCAGCTCTTTTTGGTTAAAGAAGAGCAGTGATGACTTGGCAACTTTGTTTATTAGGCACAATTTATTAGAGGGCAAACCAATTGTTTTCTAATGTAGGATATATATTTAATTTGGCATTGTGGTTGTTGTAATTGGGCAATAAAAGGGTTGGTTTGATGCTCCAAACTGTAAATGTTCAGATTATTTTGGCAGAAAAGGTGCCTTGATTTGTACCAAACATACCTCCCTTTGAATATTGAAAAGCATTTGCAGATGACTTTATTTTGGAATGACTTGCTGGTGGATCGTTGTGGATAGAGTACTTTATGAAGTTCTTCTTTTTTTTGAGGCTTAAGAATAAAAAGAATCTGATCTTACTTTGCAAACTTGAGGCATGAGCAATGTTAAGCTTCATCACTACGCTCTAAATTAAAAGGATGGGCGAATAAGTCATCCAAAGTTTGATGAATTTAGCCATTCAAGTTTTGATGAAAACTTGGCCTATTTTAGATGCTCATTTCTTTTAAACCTTTCTATTTCAAAGATATATAAAAACAAAATTCATTATTGTTTTTCTTTGTTTTCAGGATTTTATTGTCAGTGTCAACCACACAAACAGTGAGACCAAAATGTAGTAGAGGATAGTAATATCAATAATAAAGGAAAATGGATACACCCACCCAACAGAAGCAAAAAATGACTCATTCATGAAAATCGTTCTGATTGTGAGGATGGGTTGAGGGGCCTGCAATTTGATCAAGTTGGGCCATGTACTTGACGATGAGAGGAATACTCTCTACGTTCTTTGGGCTAATACGTTTCAGTCCAATCCTCAAATGGAACCCAAAGATCCAAATGTGACCAGCAAGACACGAATACAACATAAGACGCAAAGATTCAGAGAGAATCAAATCCATTTTTCTCCTACAAGGCCGAACATTTTATGTAATAAATATTTTACATGTTACCAAAAGAAGGAATATCCCGAACCTGAATTAATCATGACCAACAAATGCTAGGGCCACGTGTCTTCCATTGAACTGCACTCATACGAGGCACTCCTCCAAGTCCCCATGTGTCCTAACCGTAGGAGCCCCCTCCCTTGACCCAGTGACCCTAATCTCAATCTGCAAATATTTCCCTATCCTGTTGCACTCTAGCTGAGTCATTACATTAATTAGTCCCAGGACCTTCACACGTTGCCACTACCAACTAGCTGTGGTACCACATGTCCTTCCCCATGCAAACCCATCCACCCTCAACCTCTTCCAACCGCCACCCCTTTCCCTCCTTTTTAATCTCACAACACATACAAACACAAACACACACAAAGTTTCCAAACCCAAAGCAAAAACACAAACACACATAGAAAATAGTAGTGCTTTTGTTCTTGGAGGAAGTACTAGAGAGTTAACAAACATGGCGTCGGAGCAAATGGCACGAAGGGAAAACACTACTACGGAGAGAGAGATTCACATTGAGAAGAATAGGGTGCCTAAGATGACAACACACTTTGAACATATTGCGGAGCAAGTGAAGGAATCTGATGTGACCGGTGAGAATAAGAAGACTCCGCAGGGAAGCATAGAGGGGTTGCAGGGTGGCGAGGTGAACAAGGAGCATGCAGGGAAGGCCATTGGAGATGTTGGTGGACGTGGGAAAGTCAGGGAGACGCATGAAGTTGGTGCACAGTTTGAGTCCCTCGCTGACAAAGTGAAGGGTGAAAGAGAGGGTGGTGAACGTGGGGTTAGAAGTGAGAATATTGCGAGGGATAAAGACGGTGAAGCAATGAGAGGAAGAGAAGATGGTGGTGTTCGTAATGTGGGGAAGTTTGAGATGGAAGGTGGAGGGAGAAGCTCAGCGAGTAGAGAAGAACTCGAAGGAAGAACAAGAGAGGTAAGTGACAGGCAAGAGAGGAGTGAGGAGAAGGAAAGAAGAAGAGAGAGTGTGGGACAAGTGGTGGCTAAGAAAGGAGGGAGAGGGAGAGAGAGCAAAGAGGAAGGTGCAAAAGCAAAGGGTGAAGAAGAGAAGTTTAAGGGAAGAGTTGGTGGTGCTGATAAAACCGAAGGTGCAAAAGCAAAGAATGAAGAAGAGAGGTTTAAGGGAAGGGTTGGTGCTGGCGGTGAAAAAGAAGGTGCACCAACTGCAGTGATATCATGCACATTTGAAGGAGGTAGTGTTGGTGAGAAAGGAAGAGGAGGAAGAGAAGAACAACAAGAAGCTCAGAAGAATGCAAAAGAGGTGATCTCAGACGCTCAGAAGAGGTATGAGAGTGCAAAACAATCACCAAGTGAGACACTTAGCAGCACAACACAAACTGCACAAGAGAAAGCATCACAGGCAAAGGATGCAACCCTAGAGAAGGGTCAACAAGGCCTTGGTGCCGCCAAAGATACCCTTTCAAGTGTAGCAAAAACTGCTGCAGAATACACTGCCCCAGTTGCTGAGAAGGCCAAAGATTACACTCTCCAAGCTGCTGAAAAGGCCAAGTCTGCCGGAGGCACAACGGTGCACTATGTTGGGGAGAAAGCGGTGCAAGCAAAAGATGTTTCATTGGAGAGTGGGAAGAGTGCTGCTGAGTACGCCGGCAAGGCAGCGGCGGATTTGAAGGACAAGGCGGCGGTGGCGGCGTGGAAGGCGGCACACTTTTCTGCTGAGATGACTGTGGAGGGGACCAAGGCTGCGGCCAATGTTGTGGAGGGGGCTGCGGGGTATGCTGGTCACAAGGCTGCTCAGCTTGCTGCCAAGTCGGTGGATGTTGTGAAGGGGCTGGCTGCTTCTGCTGGTGACTCTGCTAAAGGGTACACTGCAAGGAAGAAGGAGGAGGCTGAGAGGGAGTATGAGGCCAAGAGAGGTTCTCAATATCAGGTTCTATATTGATATAATCACTCTCTATGCTTGTGTTTTGTTGTGTCCTTGATTAGATGAGTTAAGTACTTGATTTTTATATGATCACTTTATGCTTGTTGTGTTGTGTCCTTGATTGGATAAGTTTAAGTACTTGAATTTTTTAAGGCCTCGTGAAACTGAATAGAATGTGGAGTTTGGGTCAATTGATTCGAATGTTTGTGGCTAAAAACATGTATACGATGCCTTAAAAAAGATCTAGCTTTAGATAAGTGAATGAGTAGAAGTATATACATTATGGTAATGATTGAAAAATTTCAACTGTTCAAATAGAGGAAATTATTCTGGTGTTCTGTTTTCAAATGAATTTCCAATTATACATAGAGCCCCCCTCCTTCCCCCCCAAAAAGAAAAAAAAAAATTCAAGCAAGGTCCTGTCAATTTGAATTTGCTAGCATGTTTTGTGAATTTGAGGGTTTATGTTTTGCATTTGATTTTAGAGCACTGGCAGCACCTAATCATATAGTATCGTCTAATGATTCTTACGACTAATTATTGACCGTATTTATAAAGTACTTAAACGGAATGTGTATCAAAATTTAACACTCATGTTTTTGTGTACTTTAAGGTGTGATGTAGAAATTTGATAAATTTAATTTCACTTATAAGGTGTGTCTGGTAGAACTTAATATGCAAGGAAAATGTGCTTTCATTTTGTTGAAGAATCTATTGTAACTTCACACTGAAAATTGACACGCTTGCATTTAGGAAGAGAGGCCATCACAAGGTGTTGGGGAAACTCTAAGCCAACATGCACAAAAAGTGGTACCAAGTGGCCAAGCACAAGGTCAAGAGGGAACTGGAAGCAATGTGTTATCATCCATCGGCGAAACTGTGGGGAATGTAGGGGAGAAGATAAAGAAGCCATTCGAAAACATCACCGGAAAAGGAAGCGAGACTAACCAAACTGCAGGAGTGCAAGTGCAGGAAAAGGGAAGTGAGGCCATGACAAGAGTTGGTGAAACCTTTTGTGATGTTGCACAAAGGGTAAAGCAACCATTGGACAACATCACTGGGGGAGGGAGCGAGGTGTTGGGAGCTGTAGGTGAAACCGTGGGTGAGATTGGAGAGACCATGATCAAACCTGCTGAGAGAGTTCAAGGACAAGGTAAAGAGGGACAAGAAGGTGGTGTGTTGGGTGCCATTGGTGAAACCATTGCTGAGATTGCACAGACAACTAAGGTCATGGTTGTTGGTGAGGGGGAGAGTGAGTCAAGGCTGAATATTGGGTCAGAATCTCTCTCAACTGATCGTGCCAAGCATGAAGAGAGGTCCCTTTGATGGTGGTGCTGTGTTTGAGCCTAAGTGAACACTTGTGTCTAGTAGATGTTTCCATATTTTCTTGTGTTTAGCTGTAAGTGTAGCTTCAATGTTTTGGGTTTGTTTTGTGGATTTTTGAAAAAAAAAAAAAAAGAATGCCCTTTTTGTGATTCTGAAAATACTACAAATATAAAAATATGCGTGTCTTGTTGTGAACATTGTTAGTGTTGTTTAATAAATTTTGCAAGTATAAATATAATTAGTCCTATGGTGTTGGTACAAGCCTCCTACTGCAAATATCAAATATGTGTGTCTTGTTGTAAACATTGTTAGTGTTGTTTCATACATTATGCAAGTATAAATATAATTAGTCCTATGGTGTTGGTACTAGCCTCGTACTCTTCTCTTTGTTCTTTGTTGATGTACCATGAATCATTAGTTCTGTTAAAATTTTGCTTCTAAATCCAAATAAAAGCGGTTGTGTTTGTTTCCCTTGTCCACCCTACTGCTTTTGTGAGAAGAGAATCGGTCAATCTAAGCACGAGAGTCGTTTAGTTCTTTCAAAGAACTTGAGACAACTAGATTTAGACCGGCCAATTGTGCGGGATTGAAATGGATATATATTTTTTAAAAAATAATTTATTAGATGATGCTTTAATAATATAATGTCTAACAACTATGTAATAAAAAGAAAATATTATTTATTTATGATAAAGTGGTAGTTTAGTAATATAAGTTAAACAAATATATGTATTCCTTTTAGCCATACACTTTGAATGTAGTGAAATTGTATATATTCAAATAAGCTTCTTCTTTTTTCATTATCTTTGTTTTTATTCTTTTTTGTGCTCATCACTTTTTCCACACTTGTATTCCTTTTTTTAATTGCATTGTTTATAGGTTGTGTTTGTTTGGGGGTGTTTCTTCTAAGGCTTCTTACTAAGATTGACTACTCATTTGATAATAATATGTGTTTTTTATTTATTATTATCCCGAAGTATTGGTGAGGAATGTTGATAGAGGGATTATTGATTTTCCTCACAAAAAGTTGTGAGCTAAAAAAGAAAGATAGAAAGAAAAATCTTTTTATTGTAAAACTTTTTCAAATAAACTATTTTTAAATTTCTTATGGTGCAAACTTTTTTTTTATTATGTAAAGGAGTTTCATATGTGTAAATGTGTAAGAGAAAAGAAAATAATTTATGAAGTAAGAAGGAGTAAAACTAAATTGTTTTCTATAATATTTTGTATTTTAAATATTATTGTGTACTTTTCTTTTATTCTTAATTTAAAATAAAATAAAAGGAATAAAAATTAAGGTGTTATTCATAGTTGAATAGAAAATTAAGAAATGAAATCATATAATTTTAATTTTTTTAATTATTAATATAATAAAAAGGTTCTTTTATTAAAATATTTTTAAGTCTATATTAATTTTTAATTTTGAGTTGTAATTCATTATAGTAACATATTGCAAATGATAAATTATATGATGTGAGAAACAAGTAAGGATATATTTGCAAAGAGCAATTACCTGTTCATCGAATAGTATCATTTAAAATAATGGCTCTTCTTGATTTTTTGGCATGGAGACTTCTCAAGATGCTCCATTTTTTTGTTGTAATGTAACTAATCTAATTTAATTTTTACTAAATTTGTAGTTATGTTTTATCATCAAGTTAGATTTAAGTAATAAATTACTTTTATATCATGTTATTGTTGGTAGCTTAGTGCAAGCTTCTATTTTTAACTTTCTATTTTGTAACCTATCAGTTGCGGAATGAGGAATTAATATCACTTAATATAAATATTAACAATTATAACATGACAAAAAACATTAACAATTATGAATATCGTAATTGAGAAATTACAAATATTAACAATTATCATTTAACGATAGCACCTGGTTTAGATAAAATTTCAAGTGAAAGAAGTGATTTTCAATTCATCAGGTAGTATTATAACAATAAAATGATAAGGATACGGCTTTTTTACTAAAATAAAATAAAATAAATAATTATTTACGTAAATATTCTATTTTAAATTTAATTTCAAAAATATCCTCTTTTTATGGGCTATTGGTAAATTGTGTGAGGCTGGCATGATTTATGAGTGTTCGTGCACTACTTACAAATCGTGCCACCCTCACACGATTTATGGTTCAGTGCTCAACGCTCATGTAAATTGTATAAGGATCACATGATTTATGTGCAACTAAATCACACAGAAATCGTGGAAGGGTGGCACAATTTCTATGTGTTTAAGTTACTAATAAATCGTGTGACCCTCACACAATTATAGTGTGTTGATAACCTTTTGGGTTGGCTTCATCTTCAACCAAATATTTCTATTTGTGTATTTGAAAATTTTTATAAATACTACAAAAGATAAATTTGAAGTATAAAGCATATCTATTATTCCAGGATATGTTAGTAACTTGGCTAAAATTGTTGGCACTTTTATCATAATTTCTTTGAAACTGACGTGCAATGTTGGTAGCTTTTTGAGTTGGCTTCCTTTCCAACCAAATGCTCTTACTTCTAATTTTGAGAATTTTAATAATACTTCAATAAACAAAAATTTGTTGAACAAAGTAAATTTAGTATTGTAGGATATGTTGATAACTTTGCCCAAAATATTGATAATTGAAGGGCAATGTTGGCAATTTTTTAGGTTGATTTCATTTTCAACCAATCGCTCCTGTTTGTGCATTTGAAAATTGTTATAAATCCTACAAAAAGATAAATATGAAATATAAAGCAAATCTAGTGCTCTAGGATATGTTAGTAACTTGGCTAAAATTGTTTGCACTTTTATCACAGTTTGTTTGAAACTGACGTACAATGTTGATAACTTTTTGAGTTAGCTTCATTTTCAATGAAACACTATTATTTCTGAGTTTGAGAATTTTAATAATATCTCCAAAAACAGAGGTTGGAAGAACAAAGTAAATTTAGTATTGCCGGATATGTGGGTAACTCTGCCCAAATGGTTGGTACCTTTATCACAAAATGTTGGTAACTGATTGACGATATTGGTAACTTTTTGGGTTGGCTTCATTTTCAACCAAACGCTGCTATTTGTGCATTTGAAAATTTTTATAAATCCTACAAAAAGATAGATTTGAAGTATAAAGCAAATCTAGTATTCCATGATTTGTTAGCAACTTGACTAAAATTGTTGGCACTTTTATCGCAATTTGTTTGAAACTGACATGTAATGTTGGTAGCTTTTTGAGTTGGTTTTATTTTCAACCAAACGCTCTTGTTTCTGAGTTTGAGAATTTTAACAATACCTCTAAAAACAAAGATTTGAAGAACAAAGCAAATTTAACATTTCTGAATATGTTAGTAACTAGCCTAAATTGTTAGTGCTTCTAACATAATTTGTTGATAACTAATATGCAATGTTGGTAACTTTTTGGGTTGGCTTCATCTTCAACCAAACACTCCTATTTGTGCATTTGAAAATTTTTATAAATACTACAAAAGATAGATTTGAAGTATAAAGCATATCTAGTATTCTAGGATATGTTAGTAACTTGGCTAAAATTTTTAGCATTTTTAACACAATTTGTTTGAAACTAACGTGCAATGTTGGTAACTTTTTGAGTTGGCTTCCTTTTCAACCAAATGCTGTTACTTCTGATTTTGAGAATTTTAATAATACTTCCAAAAACAAAAATTTGATGAACAAAGTGAATCTAGTATTGCAGGATATGTTGGTAACTTTGTCCAAAATATTGGTAACTGAATGGCAATGTTGGTAACTTTTTGGGTTGACTTCATTTTCAATCAATCGCTCATATTTGTGCATTTGAAAATTGTAATAAATCCTACAAAAAGATAAATATGAAATATAAGGCAAATCTAGTGCCCCAGGATATGTTAGTAACTTGGCAAAAATTGTTTGCACTTTTATCATAGTTTGTTTGAAACTGACATGCAATGTTGATAACTTTTTGAGTTGGCTTCACTTTCAACCAAACGCTCTTATTTTTGAGTTTGAGAATTTTAATAATATCTCCAGAAACAGAGGTTGGAAGAACAAAGTAAATTTAGTATTGCCAGATATGTTGGTAACTTTATCCAAATTGTTGGTACATTTATTACAAAATGTTGGTAACTAATTGACATGTTGGTAACTTTTTGGGTTAGCTTCATTTTCAACCAAACGCTCCTGTTTGTGCATTTGAAAATTTTTATAAAGCCTACAAAAAGATAGATTTGAAGTATAAAGCAAATCTAGTATTCCATGATTTGTTAGCAACTTGACTAAAATTGTTGGCACTTTTATCGCAATTTGTTTGAAACTAACATGCAATATTGGTAACTTTTTGAGTTGGTTTCATTTTTATCCAAACGCTCTTGTTTCTGAGTTTGAGAATTTTAACAATACCTCCAAAAATAGAGATTTGAAGAATAAAGCAAATTTAACATTCCTGAATATGTTAGTAACTAGGCCTAAATTGTTAGTGCCTCTATCACAATTTGTTGATAACTAACATGCAATGTTGGTAACTTTTTGCGTTGGCTTCATCTTCAACCAAACACTCCTATTTGTGCATTTGAAAATTTTTATAAATACTACAAAAGATAGATTTGAAGTATAAAGCATATCTAGTATTTCCGGATATGTTAGTAACTTGGCTAAAATTTTTGGCACTTTTATCACAATTTGTTTGAAATTGACATGCAATGTTGGTAACTTTTTAAGTTGGCTTCATTTTCAACCAAATGCTCTTGTTTCTTAATTTGAGAATTTTAATAATACATCAAAAAATAAAGATTGGAAGAACAAAGTGAATTTAGTATTGTAGGATATGTTAGTAACTTAGCCCAAATTGTTGGTATCTTGATCACAAAATATTGGTAAGTGACTACTAGTATTGGTAACTTTTTGCGTTGGCTTCATTTTGAACCAAACACTCTTGTTTGGGTATTTGAAAATTTTTACAAATACTACAAAAACATAGATTTGAAGTACAAAGCAAATCTAGTATTGCTGGATATATTAGTAACTTGGCATAAATTATTGGTACCTTCATCATAATTTGTTGGTAACTGATATACAATGTTGGTAACTTTTTGTGTTGCGTTCACTTTCAACCTAACGCTCTTATTTGTAAATTTGAGAATTTTAATAATAACTCTAAAAATAAACATTAGAAGAACAAAGCAAATTTAGTATTGCAGGATATATTGGTAACACGACCCAAATTGTTAGTACTTTGATTATAAAATGTTGGCAACTGACTGTTAGTGTTGGTAACTTTTTTGGTTGGCTTCATTTTTAACCAAACACTCTTGTTTGTGCACTGAATTAATTGCTCTCATATTAAAAAAAATAGAAAAATAATTTCGATATAAACTAATATTTGTCTAAAAAAAATAAATTAATATTTATTCCATCAAATAAAACACAAAATAATGTATAAAAAATATGAATTAAGTGAGAATTGAACAACTAATATAATTATTATAAATAATTTTAAAAAAATTGTAAGTGTAATTAACATTTACAATTGTCTACTACAAGGCATACAACAAAGCATACAAAATAAGACACGTCCATGACAATTTTTTTTTTTTTAACAAGATGACAAATTGCTTTATATGAAATAAGAAATTTCCGTATATATTAACTCATGAAGCATATAAACTATCTGACATACTCAACTAAGATATTAGGAAGCATATAAATAGATGGGATTAAGACTAACTCTCAAATGATATTTAATTTCAAATTGCAATAACAGGAGGAGTATGACAAAGTTAGAATATAAAAATAAATCAACTCATTAATTTGAGTTGATGTGCTAAAGAAATAGAAATAATTTGTTGCAGAAAGAAATCAGCTCTTTAAATTGTGTAGGATGTAATATTTGTTCATAATATAGCTAATGACTTGACATAGTAATAGAAAAAACTACAGACTATTGGAATACTAGGTCATAGTTGGAGAAGCATGCCTTCATGTGGAATGTTACTTGACTAATCTCAAATTGCCATGAAATAAATAATAATTAAAAATTCTTGATAAAAAATAAATAGTCCTAAAAGCATCTAAAAACCATGGTTAGTTTTAACTACATCATAGCATGAAAAATCATATGGCTACTATATCACAATCACATCAAATTACTTATAGAAAAAGTAATACTTCATAATAATATGAGCACCAGAAACTGAATAGAATATGTCATGCATCAAAATGTAGCATAAATCAGTGAGCTCTATTTGGATTGTAATTTGTTTGCTTTTAATTTCCATTTTGTTCTGTCAGTTTATTTCACACATTCTTTCCCTCTGATGTTACTTATGACATTGTGAGGACAAAATCAGACTGTTATGTACACTAACTAAGACAGATAATATAAAAGAATTTTACATTTATTTCTCTATCTTCTTAGCAGTTAGCTATAAGTGTTAAATATTTTTCCTTTAAATTACTTGTTTTCATCATGTATGAATACATAAAATATATAATAATGCGTAACTTAAATAAATAGAGCTCAAATAATAAAATAACTTTGGTATCATGTAAGAATTCAAATAACATAAAATAAATAACAAACTTGAATAATATAGAGTGTATGATAAATATTGACGACTCAAACTAATATTTTAAAATATAAGCAATAAGCCCACATGAATCGTTTAATTAAAATAACTCAAAATAAAAAATTATAAGAGAATACCAACATATAAAAATTTTTAAGTAGTATAAAGAAATTCTTAGAAAAAGCAACAAATGAATGAACTAACAACTTTAACTGAGAAATAATGAACATATAAAATTGAGCAACTTTATAATAATAAAAGGTAGCCATGATTTTATTTTAAAAAATAAGTTTATTTACTATCTCTAAATCTTTGTAAGTTGACTTTATCTCTCTTTTCTCACTTTCTCTTTAATTTTTCTCCCTCTCTATTCTCTCTTCTATCTCATCACTCTTTTAAATAGAGTAACATTGACATACCAAATCATTTCAATTCTTTTGCATGCTTTATTTTTTGGTAGACAATTGTTTTACATGCTTTAATTAACTTTTAGCAATATTTTATCCATTTTTTAAGTATATGACATAATATGAGATGCCTTGATTTTGGAGTTATTTATTTTTTATATGATTTTCGTGTGAACAAATTTGAAAAGTATGTTATTTTTTATAAAATTTGAAAAATATGATATTTTTATTTTTTATTATTTTTTCTCTCTCTTACTTTTTCTCTCTCCACTCTCTTTCTTTTCTCTCTCCACTTTTTTCTCTCTCCTTTCCCCCACACTTTTTGCTCTCTTTCTTTCTCCCCCCTCTCTCATGCTCACTCTCGCGCACATGCGCACACACTCTTTCTATTTTTTTTTATTTTTAAAAAGTAAATCTAGTTCTTTCTACATTGGATTTTTTTTAAATAATAAAAAAATAGGTTTACTAAATTTCTTTTAAAATTTCATATTTCTCCAATTTTGTCAAAAACTCCATATATTCTCAATTTCACTTTCAAAATCCTATATTCAAAAAAATCACCCTCGATTTTGCTCAAAACACAGGATTAAAAAAAGAAAAGAAAGAAAAAAAGAAAGAAGCAAAAAAGTGGGCTTAACCTACCATAAACACACCCTCTCCACACTTTTCCTTTCACCATCGACACTCTTTCTTTTCCCTTCCTCTATCCCTCTTCTTCTCATTCTCCTATTTTATTTTATTTTTTCTTTTTCTCCTTAGGCTTCTTTTCCTCTCACTTTGTTATTAAACTTTGGTACCCATTAGCTTCTAAAACTTGAGGTAAGTCTAATCTCAAATCTTATTCTTATGGGTAAGCTCTAAGATCTTTTTTAAAGTTAGTGCATAATAATAAAATAGTGGATAGATAATATTTGGGAATTTTGCTCTATGAACTTATCAATTGTTAAATTGACTTCAAATAAATTATCTAAGTTTGTCAAAAATATCTGTGATGGTCAGATTCTCTTAATAAGATGCCAATTACTGCTCTTAGTGAGCAGTAGAATGATTTTATTTTTGTTTACCTGCTCTTTTTTTTTTTTTTTGGTTTTGGTATTGGCTTGCTATTTTTTGGCTCCTCCTTTGTTTTGGAGTTTTTGAGCTTATTTCCATGTATTGAAAAAAAAAAATGGTACCAATTACTCTTTTTGGAGTTGTTAAGGAGCAGCTCAATTGATCTCTCAGTAGAGTGAGTGGATATTTACTTTTTTCGATAGGCCTCTACCACTAGAAGATGCTCTTATTTTGTTGACTCCAATATTTTGCAGCTATAGGGCATAAGATTATCTTTTTGGGTTATGTATATAATCATAAAGTATATATGTGCTCTTTTTGTATAGCTAATCTTTGGATCCTTATGACTGTTACTCTGGAAATACTCTTACTGTTGCTTTTGGTTGTTATGTTTGGTGTAAAACAAGTTTATCTTATATATGAGTTGTTCAGTTTTTACGGGAGATTCTGCCGTATTTTTGATAGCCACAATGCTTTAATTGTTAAATTATATAAATAAAATTGTCATTAGACTTGCCAGGTTAAGTGAGTGAGATTAATCTGTTCACTAGTCATGGCCTAAGTTTGGGTCGTGACATAATATTATTTAATAAATTATATTTCACAAAATATATATATATATATATATATATATATATATATATATATATATTACTAACAAATATAAAATATTTACCTAATATTGAAGATCCAATATTACATGTAATAATCTCAATAATTTTATTGATCTTTTATATCTTCAAAAAATATATTTATTTTATGAGTTTAATTGGTATGCACTGATAGTGTAAAACAGTTTTACACCATCAATCAATAAAAATACTAAGAAATGAGAAATCATGATGAACTCCTCATTATAATGAGTAATTATTTGTATAAATTGATACTTTCTATTATTTTTATTAGTTAGCAATGTAAAACTGTTTTATACTGTTAATACATTTAAATTAAATTCTTATTTTATAAACATATATTCCACTCCATTGTAAAGTTTCCTCATAAATTTTATAAACGTATATATTTTCATTGCTCATAAATATATACTTACCACATGGATTTTATCATTGGCCATATTTTTGGAAAAACTACATTTTTTTTATGAAAATAATGTATTATACATTTATAAAAGTTAATTATACTTAACAAAAGTTTAAAATATTTATAATAATTATATCGATTGTAGCAACTCTCAGTTACTTCATATTTATTTAATAATTTATATTGTGTTTTATTTGATGGAATAAATATTAATTTATTTGGTAAATATTTTTTTTTTTGAAATATGAGAGCAGTTAATTCAGGCAACAACAAAAGAGCACATATAGTCAAATCATTGATGCATAAAAGTTAAAAATTTGCGTATTTTGTCATGTTGTTGAACGATAGAAGTTTTTTGCAGAAAAAGCTGCTGAAAAAACAGAGAGATGTATCAGTATTAGTGTTAAATATCAGATATAATTCATCATGTAACATCCACATGTCATGTCTTCATTTAGCCACTTATTAACTTCACCATGAATCTTGTAATTACTGATTCGTCACAGAACGCACCATTCGTTACTACATAAGAAAGTAGTAATAATGTAGAAAAATTTGTTGTGATTTCCTTGATTGATATGATTATATAAAGGGGAAAAGGGTGTGTGTGATCTGGAAAAAAAAAATCAAATAAAAGACAAAGTGAAACTGCTATACCAACATGACTGTGTAAACTAAAAGTGAGTAAAATACAGCATAACACCTTTAATAATAAACTGATGTGGCATTGTTATAAAATATCTAATGTGTTATTATCATATTGTACCACAACTTAGGTCTTAACTTTAATTATTATAATAGATAATAATGGTATATCCCTATATAACTTGACGTGCAACTAATATTTTGCAAAAGAATTGTCATGGTTACCACTTACCACAAATAGAAGTCTTGTTTTCAATTATTTTATAGAGTTTGCACCAAGTGGAAAAATTAAAATGAAGGAATTGGAGAGCAATGTACTATAGACTTGCATTGTACAACTTTATATCAATGAACAAGAACAGTTATTAGTCTAGACCCTGTTGAATCCAAACAGAGAAGAAAATAAATGAATACTGTCACTTCGAAATTTATGTTTTTATGAGTCCCAAATGGGGCCAAAGGCAGGGATCTTAGCCCTCTTGCATGCTATAAGTACATCTCTACTACCTTCAGGGTTGCTAGTAACAATAACCACTTCAGCATTCCACCTAATGGCACCCTCCACACTCAACTCAGCCACATTGGGGCGACCAGAAACTGCTGTATCATGAACTATCACTTTCTCCTTTGGATATTTGCTCACCAATTTCCTTATCTCCTTTCCAAAGTTCAACTCAATATCCTTTGCCACCCAAATTAAGTACACATCAGCCTGGCTTGGCTGCAAAAGAAATGACAAGAACACACAAATTCCTGAGCCTGTGGCCACTAACAACACGCTTTGGTACAAATTCACTAGGTAAGGCAAGCCTGCAAAATGCATTGTCCTAACCCAAAGGTGCTTTGGTGGGGTTGAAATCAAGGACTTGGTGAAGTCACCAACTGCACCGGCAAGCATCATGTGCTCCTTCTTTCCATCAGATATGATCCCAAAGGCATGCCATTCAGATAAGGGTGATGGACTTATTCTACCTAGCAAACCTGCTTGAACACCACCTTCAAATTTTATGATTGAGGCATGGCCTGATGGTGCTGATGCACTAACTAGTACCCTTCTAACAGTTAACCAAGGAATGATTATGAGAATTGTGATAGCTAGAGTGAACCAGGATTCTTGGTTCTTGACCACCCTAGACATGGTAAAGTCATAGGTTTGTGAAGTAGGTTCATAGCTTATAGAGAGAAGAATGAACAACCATAGAAGGATGAGAGCCATCCAGCCTGCAAAACGGTGTGTGCGCTCAAAGACATTGTGATGAAGGTGGCGAACAAGAGGGAATGCTGCAAGGGAAGAGAGTGAAATGAGTGAAAGGATGGTGCATGCAACACCAATGATCTCCGGGGAAGTGTTGTCTTTGTTTTTCATAGTGGGGACTAAAGAATAGACCAGCCAAGCTATGGAAGAAACACCACATCCACTGTGGATTCCTCCAAGGCTTTGAAGGAAGGAAGTGGTGGCTGTTTTGATTCTAAGGGGAACACAAGGCCTCCCAATAGTCTTCACAGCCAACCAGAAAAGAACTCTCAGTGCTGCCTCACTTCTACACAGTGTTAGAGCTAGAATGTTCCCAATGGCGAAAAGTGAAGCTCTTGTCTTGGCATATGGGAAGTGCCCTGAAGCTGAAAGAGCCAATGCTACCACATTCAAGGCCAAGCAAACAAGGAATAGCCATTTGTATACTGTGAAACCTTGATCTAGTAGGATTATCGAAAGCCTTGAACTCCTTGTTGGGTCAGTTTTTGGTAGTAGCTTCTGCATCTTAACCCCATTTGTTTTCTCCTCTTGTTTCTCTATGTCTTGAACCTCAGCTAGGAATTCTACCTCGACATCATCATCATCAGCAGCATCAATGTCAATGTCACAGAAGTGACTGCTGGCCCTACTCCGAGTAGGACTAGTGGTATGAGTCCGGGGAAGGACCTTGAAAGAACTGGTTCTTGTCCATGGAAGCCAAAGCCATGTTCCAGATGTTGGTTCTGGCTTTGTTGGTGGCCCTATTACAAAGGGGTTGCTTCTGTTAGGATTGATCTCAAATGCCACCCCACGACAGCTTGAAAACCTTACCATCTTCATCTCTGTGCCTTCCATTTCTTCCATGGTGAATTGAATATCTTTTGGCTTGAATATAACAATGACAGGTAGATAATCTCTTAACAAAGTGCAGCTAGATATATAGTGGAATTCCGTATGCAATTTACCTATTATCTCCTAGACATGGAAGGTTTATAGGGTATATATAAAGAGTAATGCTAAGTCCTCCTTTAAAAATTATCCTGAAATTCTCCAAATTACAGAGGAATATTAAATGAGAAAGTAATATCATTCGATAAGAAGGGGGATATATCAATTATTCATACTACAGTAAGGAATGTGCAAAGTAAAACCATTTAATAAACAGTGTACAGTCTGCATAGTTAGATCTCCATCCGTTATTTACCGAAATAAGCAAAATCCAGTTTTGGTTAATTGGTAATTTGGTATCAGGACTAGCATTAAAAAAGTTTACTGTTATGGAAGGGGCTCTCAATTGCAAGAGTCTGAGGGGATAGTCTAATAGTAACGTATAGGAAAATGATTTTTTAGCTCATCATTAGAAATTTTTTTAGACACCTTATAAATACATTATAAGTTAAGTGAGAAATAGATAATTAGATATAATAAAAAAAATTGGAAAAAAAAGGTATGAGTACTTTATAATATGTATTCCACATGAAACTTATAATTGATGTTTAATAGATATGTTCAAATAATATTCCTCTAATAAATAAGACCAAAAAAGAGAAGTTTACTATTACACCCAAGACACTACGCTCCACTATGAGATTTGCTGTCTAATTACTAGTGGTTTGATCATCAACAATAGTACTTTTACGTCTTCTATCCAAGATTTGGTTGTCTTAATTATCACTCCTAGTTCAAATTGCATTTGGATGAGTCTTATGTTATACCTGCCAAAGTATAAAGTATATTTTACTTGAATAAACGAAGGCACAAGGGCTGCACGTTCGAATGTGCCTGGACAAACCTATTATAAACCCCACAAAATCTTCGTGATATTGCTGGTGAAGTGTTATAAACGTTGCATTATTGTTGTCCGTCAACATAAGAGAGATGCTTGTAGCTTACATCATATTGAAGAAACTGTTAAGCATTTTGCTCCACAACCACAAATGAAACAAATTAAACAAGCTGTATCTAAACTGGAAAAAGTTATATAAGTATCAACTTGCTAGAAATAAAAAGAAACTTTATTTGTTTTCAATTTCAATTTAATTTTCTTTTCTTTTCAAGTATGCAAGTTGTTCCCTCTGTACGTGGTATTCTTTACTCAACCACAATTTGAGAGTGATGATTGTTAGATATTGAGACTGCTGTGGTACTCACAAGTTAGACTTGTTATTTATATTAATTTAATATTTTTGGGTTTGAACCAACTTAGTTGGTCAATTGTAGGTAGAAATGGATGATAATCTGTGTTTTGAGGCAGTACCATACCTATTTTCTTGTAAAAATGTATTTACTTTGCCCTTATGCTTTTAATGAATGAATATCAGAAAACTAATGCATTCTTCCGACATAGAAGCTGTGTTGTCTGCTCTATTCCCTTCTGCGGTTATTATTTTTTATTTACATGAATGGAGTATCTTAGTTTCAGCACAACTTTGTGGAACGTGAGTGATATCACTTATATTATATTGTTGGTAAACGTGAAAAGGAATCATCTTAAAGGGAAAAAGTTCCACTGGAATGTAAATCCAGTGATTGTAGTGGAGTGAAAATTTTGGTAGAAGGCCATAAATTCAATTTATCGTAAAGCAAAAATAAGAGAAAATGGTCTGTAATGTTACATTGTAGTTAAGAGTTTGCACATGGATTTGATTTAGTAAACTTAAGGTAGTTTCATATACTGATTTTCTCTATCTACTAGTGATTAATTCTTCTGTTTAACAAGGAGAGGGGTTTCTTGCCCAAAAAATCATGTTGTTCGGAAATGTGTGTTAATTCTGTTTATAATGTTCAGAGGTATGAGAGTGGGAGAAGGAAGAGCCTAGAATGGTGTTGTGATAATTGTGGGAGACCATATGAATTTTAAGGGGTTATGCAATGATAGCGGCATGATAACTGTGGAAGGACATAGCAGTATTTGAGGGGTTTAGTAAACTTCCATCATATTATATATATTGAGACAGAGATATAGCTTGGGATTAAGAATCTCTGAACATTCAACTTTGTAATCTCCTTCAGATAATGTGGTTGATATAATTATCTGTACACGTAACCAAATCTGAACAAGACATTGAATCTTAGTTCATGCCTTCATAGTATTTGGACATGATCAGCACCCACATTTATCCTTTTTTTTTTTAAGGTGTTTAATTCTTTGCAATGTGATATGAAATGTTGAAGAGTTCTGGGCCCCATTCTAAATAGAAAACATATCAAATATTGTGGAATCTTCTGCCCAAGTAACTGCACCGTTAAAAGGTGAGAATGACATGTGAAGGTGCAATTTGGTTCCATTGTTGTAGGCCACCATTGGGAGGGTCTCAGTCATGATCATGACACAACTCTTCTAAGGAGGCCCAGTTCAGTTCCTGGTAAAGGGCTAGCTTTTCCATGTAGGCCCTTTCTCCCTACTCATCTACAATTCCCAGGATGGTTCCACTCACTTTTATCCTTTCATGAATTCTTTTTTTCTTAAAAAAATTGTTTTTTTTTTTGGTTGCTCCTATTATTTCCATTCTTTTAACTCAACTGGTTATATAAAATTTACATGTTATGAAAAGAATTATTATTTGGTAACTATGCCATTTTTTGGGTGGTAAATTTAACTATACCCTGTTTTACTTTTTACTTTAGTGTATACTTAGTTTCTAAAATTTAGTTTGAATTATTATTTTTAAAGTATAATTACAGCTAACAAGGTATGATTACTATTAGAAAAGTTAGGATAACAAAAAATTGACAGCATAATGTTTTCCTAACAAAACCATTATTTTTTATTAAAAAAATTACTGCAACTGCTAATCATTTAATGAATACTTTGAAAAATATGACATTCTTATGTACCGCAAAGGGGGAAAAAATCTTACTGTGCATACAAAATTTCCCAAGCCAACTTTATTATTCATCGCGTAGCTAATGTTGGGGGCTAAATGAGAAGGACGGATCATGTAATTACACTTAAATTATCAAAAGCACAATGCTAGAGCTTATCCCATTAGCTTATATTATTTGTTAAAGAGAAAAAGAAAAAACAAAGTGCCATGTACCCCAAAAAAAGTGCCAAAAAAAGGGAGTCCAAGACTTGGAAGTTCTATACCAGGAGACAGTTCATTTGTTGTACCCCACCACACGGCACAATATTCAGTCGTGACAACGGACTTTGATGAATAAAATAAAAAAGACGCCAATCTTTTCAATTATCCTACTGTCCTACGCCCCCCAACTTACACTTCTGGAGTCAAATCCATTTGAGGTCCTACTTTCACATTTTTTCTTCACCTACCAAAAATGTTGCTTTCAGTGCCAATTACAATACATCAGTGATCAAGACCAGCCACAAAACAATAATCTCAGTTCATTGATGTAAATATGCAAACGAAACAACAATCTAACAATAAGCAAGAACTGAATAATTTACAGAAACCAGATACCACAGATCAACAATAAATCAATAACACAAAATTCCCAACTCTCAAAGCCAAATTACTAAAAGGAAGATAAAGCTGAATCAACACCACCAAAAACACGTCTAAAACTTTCTTCTTAGAAAGAAAGATATATAGAACAATTGGTAAAAGCATCTCAACAAGGAATCTGAGAGGTGAACCACTCCATGACATGCAGTGGAGCCTTGACCAATTCCAAAGCAAGCTCAACTATAACCGTCACACACAAACAGCAGGGGCATATGCATGTCAGCAACAATCTGCACATAAATATGTCATCAATTTAAAGTTTTGATTTTTATAGTATTTTCATGCAATCAGATCCAAACCCAAATTACAGGTGAAGAAATCACACAAACCCATTTCGTCAATTTTTTTTTTTTTTTTTTTTAAATTGCACGCCAATTTTACATACTAAATATGCCACAGAAAATTGATCAAACTGAAGACCTTCAGAGAGAGAGAGTGATGAGTGTCTTACCCAACGATCCAGACAATAAGGCCAACGATTGAGACGAGAAGGGAGAGAAAGGCAAAGGGAAGACCCAATAGAAACCCCAAGGGTCTGCACTCACCATCACTGTTGCACATGTTTTTTGGTTCTCTACTGTGTTTTCTTTCTTTCTTCGTTTGTGTGTCTAAGAAAAGATGATGATAGATAGAGAGATAAGGAGAAGTAGGCGTAGCTTGAGAATTCTCGTTTTGCTTCAGGAAAGGAAGAGAGACACGTTTTTCTGGCTTCAAGCAAAAGCAAATTAGAGTCTATAACCAAGACAAATAATGAACCTAGCACAGTAAGTTTTTCAGGAGAGGAAAGTGATAATTTTTCCCGGAATCTCGTTACTATCAAGCACAGCCTTTCCTGCCTCTGGAACCATATGCCCTGAATTAAATAATTACACATTTTATATTTATTTTTTAACAGATATAACAATTTTTAATAAAATATTATTCCTTTTTGTCGTCTATTTGACACGTTTCGCATGATAGCTATAAAAAAGTGCTTGTGCAACTCATTTTGGCTTTTAAAGATTCTCTTTATCTATAATTTTTTTTTTTTACAAATCCTTTACATTCAGATTAACTGTTCTATTAGCTGTCGATCGTAGAAGTATAATAGATTCAAACCTTTTCTTAAAGTCCATGGTTATTTGTGTGCTTTTTCTAAATTTATGCAGCCGACTTTGATAATGATGAATTTCTTGGTAAGTCATCCTCTCACCGTAAAATATGTAACAAAGAATAAGGACCTATGGATATTTTGAGTCACACACGGCACTCAATAAAAGGCTAAGCTATTCATCGACTTTATTAAAAGTGTTTGCTCTAACAATCATGAGCGTTTATAAAATATAAAATTTGTGCATTTACATCGGTGTCTACACCAACAGTTGGTGTAATGTAACGTACGCAAAGTGAATAATAATTTTGTCTCCTCCTTTTGCTTATGCTTCTAATCTATCGATGGACACGTGGTCATCTCTGGCTTGCAGAATATGGCACCAGCGGTCAAACAATGTTTGCTGATGAAAGAATTGCATCACCAAACTTGTATGTATGAAACTTCTTCACTTTGAAGTATATGATACTGTTTGTTGGCGGTTTAGTAGATAGTTCCAATACACCTTGCCGGTTGAAGATAGAAATAGTTCATCATACATGCCAAGATCATTCAGGCTTCCTGGTCAAACTTGAATTCTCACTTTCCATAGCAATGATGGAAGCCAGCCTCTCATAAACCTGTAACAACACATCCTTCTGCATCAATATTAAGCCAAAAGAACAGGAATGGCCAAGATGATTGTTACTTACTGCAGAGAGCTGCTTTTTCTTGCCATCTTCATCTTTCTTGTCTTGATTGCTTGTGGATGATGCATCATACCTAGACAGAATATGAGGCAAGCAAAATGTTAGAATCATGTGGAAGCACTTCAGCAGTAAGATGGAAAATTTTAGCTATCTTGTATGCCATATAAGCCTGGTATATTGTAGGCATAGCCAAGAAAACCAACCACAAAAATATATATGCATGTCCTTACCAATCACGGGGAATGCCAGCTTCCTCTCGAGCTTTATGATTGAAGGGGCCCTTTAATTCCACATTGTACTCCTTTAGCAAATCTGCATGGTTACAGAAATTATACATGGCGTTGGATCTTGCATGCCTTCAACATGTGGCAGGTGAGCAGACAAGACGAAATTAAACAGGCTTCCCAACCTTTAAATGTGGAGTCTGGGGCACAATCCAATTTTTTGCAGACAGAAACAAACCAGTAAACACCAACTGCTACATGTGCAACTTCCTCATCAGCAATTCTAGCCACAATTTTAGACGTCCTATTATCTCCAAAGCCAACTAGTTTTTGCACAAGGCGTGGCCCAGCATCAAGTCCTCTAGCCTCCTACAATTGAATAAATACATACATTTATAACATTGGAATCACATAAATCACAGCCTTTCTATCTCTTGCAGTATATGACTACTGAGGGAAACCATTTCCAGACATGTGCTAGAAGCCGTCCCCCTTCTAAGAAAGGCAACAGCTTCTGCAAAATTATATACCAAAGTCAACAGGAAAACCATTGATGCTAAAAAATGGTTGTGAACTCATGTCAATCATCATATTCGTAACTTTATACAAGAAACTGAGCGGATGAACTGAGCCATAAAGAATTAGGTAGAATAGAACAAAGTCCTCTAGACCAAGGCAAATATTTTTGAAGCTCATAAGTCACTAGCACATCTACAATTTCTGCCCACATATGAAGTGAAAAATATTATTTGAATTGATAATGACATATAAACATATAAGCAGCATGCAACGAATAAAAATAATATTCAGTACAAAGAGTGTAATCTACAATGGAGTTTAAACCAGCTGGTGTCAATCTTCTTGTCACGTATTTCATATAATTGATTCATCATGCACATAAATAACAAAAAGATACAGACTTGTGGAAACGGCTGCATTATCAAATTTATTAAGCACTTTTTCATTAAATGGTACCAACCATATGCTGGAAAATGTCTAGTTGGGAGGAAGACTGAAGGTAGGTGAAAAAGGTACCTGGACTAATGGGATCACTGCTAAACGTGCAGCGACATTGTCAGATGATTTCTCACATTCCCTCCATAGCAAATTGTGAGCTGGCATATCTCCATATCTAGTTAGAAAGGAGAGGCATAAAATCAGCATAATCAACTAGAATTGGCAACAAAATGAAGTAACAACTACCCCTTACTTAAAACCCAGCTCAGCAAGCCTCTGTGAACACCATGCAAAGTGACGACTCTCATCATCAGCAACATGAGCAAAGTCAGCAAAGAACCCCTCCCCTAGAATCTCACTATAGGGAGAGAACCGAACAACGGTATCCCAAGCCAAATCAATTGCATTGAGCTCCACATGGGCCAAATTATGAAGCATGTAAGCATTCAGAGGCAAACATGAGTTTCTGGGAGCAGGAATTTCCTTAGGGGAAACCTGAAATCAAAGAAAACAACTTCATTATGCACACATCATTAAGACAAAGCGAAAACCATGAAGCAAGCTACGTCTTCAGGAATCCAAATCATATTTTACGACAAAAAATAATAGCAAGAAGTTACAACTCAAAGGCAATGATAATAGTATCAAAGAGACTATAATCAATATCATATTTTATGTTTAGCTTACTTTGTGCTCAAAACAATCTATAATCAAATCCTTACTCCGAGAGTTTTTTTTTTTTAAAAAAAAAAAAAACTATTTTCCCCAAAATATTAAGGAATTTCAGACACGCATTTAAAATGACAAATTTCGACTGACTTTTAGTTAGGTCAAATGATTGAGCACTTGTTATTTTTAAGCAAATCTCAAGTAGTGAATGGAAAAAATTAGTATTTAGAGAGTGTTACTACCATAGTGAGCTAAACCTGCCCGAATAGATTAGCAGAAATCTAATGGATTGCGAATATTACTGGTTTTGACCCAAAAAATAAAATGCCAAATTCCAATGGTTTTTCTTCGTACTAACTAGCACTCCTGTTTATGATATGATATTGGCTCATCAAATACGCAACATTTACCATGATCAAAGAAAGGAAAAAGAAAACACACACACACACAGAAGCTTGCTGTAGTAATTGGCTTAATCATATAATTTGGCATTCATTCAGAAACCAAAAGCGGAATTGAAGTAAGCACGTAACATGCGAAACAGAGAAAGAGAGCGAAACGAACCAATCGAGGCTTTTGGGGTCGGGCGGGTCGAGGCTGGGGTTGAGATTGGCCAAGTGGCAGGCTGTGGAGCCGCCACGTGGAGTAAGCCAAGTGAGAGAGCCGCGACTTGGCGAGAGGGTCGCTTGTTGAAAGAACAATGGAACCGAGTTCCGCCAACGTAGAAGCTTCCCCGAATGGGGTGTCGTGGAGGAGATGGGTTTTGGGCTCGGGCTCGGGTTGTGGGCCGTTGGGGCCCCATATGCGGTCGTGGCTGAGAGGGCTTTCCCTCCATGCTTCGAGACCAGACCAAGGAGAAAATTTGAAGGAAGAGGAAGAAGAAGAGAAGGAGGTGGGTTTGAGATTAGAGAGAGAAAGGTGAGAGCGGAAGAAGTAGCAGTGTGGGGGTGAGAGTGAGAGTTGCATCACTTGGATTCTGAGACGCTGCATCAAATCTCACATTCACCACTCACCACTTTGTAATCACATTCACAGCCTCACAGTTCAGTGGCATTTACTGACAGAGCAGCTTCAAGCCCCAAGGCCAAGGTTTGGCTTGGCTTGGCTTGGCTTCGCACTTGATGCTGCTTGTTTCTACCTTTATTTTCCACTTATCTTATTGGTAAACTTATTGGTTAATTTTATTATATATTTTTTTTCAGCAGACTGTTTGAGAAATGTTTTTTTTTTTTCTTCTTTTTTTGACGCGATTTTCTTTTAGTTCACATAATATATAAACAACCAAATTGATATGCGATAACTGCAATTCACATAAATGAAGATTTTAATTATGTAAGAACTAAAAAGATAAATATATACTATTAACAAGGACAATATGTCAATTCAACCATCATATAACTAAAATCTATAGCAATGTAGGGTTAGTTAAAATAGCATATGTCTTTATCCTTTAATTAAAAGTCTCAGGTTCAAGTTTTAATAATAGAAAAAATCTTCATTATGAGACCACTATTCTCTCTACAGCTTCCGTCAGATTAGGTCAAATTAGTTGGATTTCTAATATTAGAGTTTAGATATCAATGATTTCATTGAAATGAAAAAAAACTATAATCTATAATTATTTAAACTACAATTCAATAGACTTAAGTGTCTAATATCATGTTTGGTTTTTTGTTTGGAACTTGAAATCATAGTTTTGGCAAAAGCAATTAGAGAGGGTGTACTTAGTTTAACTTTTGAAAAAATTACATTTAAAAAAATTAAGTTGAAATAATTATTTTTAAAAGAATTAATTTATATTTAATTTGAATATATCAAAAGTAAATTTGTAATAATAATTTTTATTTAAATATAATAAAATAAAATTTCTTTTAGTTATTAATGTGAGAATTATAATAAGATTCCTTCTCAAATATATTCCTCTAAAAATAACAAATAATTTCAACAATATTACTCTCAAAAATATTTTTAATTAATTGAAAAGTACTTTTAATAACAAAAAGAATTACCAAACATATAGAATTATTGTACAATCTTATTCTCATACCAATAAAAATACTTTTGAAGACCCTAAATATATAACCAAACATATAAACTTACTGTACAATCTTATTCTCATACCAATAAAAATACTTTTGAAGACCCTAAATATGTAACCAATCAGGCCTAGAGTAACTTTTACCAAAACTATAGTTTTAAAGTTTTCAAACGAAAAATCACACATGCTATAAACCACCGTCATAAAATAGCAAAACTGTCTGTTCTTTTCTCATTTGCGTCCAAGGGAACGCCTCACTTTAGATTACTAGAATGAGCGAATGCCTCACTTTATCATCTCTAGATGACTAAGATATGGAAGCAGCCTAAAATCCTTGACATTATTCGATATTTGATTTGATTTCATCCTCCAATTTTTGAAGCAGTTCTCAAACTACACCTCTCGATGTACTACTTTCAACCTTTTTTTTTTTGGGCCGTCTGACAATTGAACGCCATTTTGATGTCACATTAACATTGGATAATAACGAGATTGAAGCAACCAAGAACAGAGACAAATCAAAATCTGTAGAAATGTACAGTACACGAATGCCAAGAGTGACTACAGTTCACGCTTTCTAATTTCGGTCCAATAAAGAAGATTTATACTTTTCTTGGTCGTGAAAAGATTTACAGATTATCTATGTATAACACCAAGAATCTTGAATCTACCAGCACAAAATAAAAAACAAGTCATCAATGGAACTTAAGTGAGAGTAGCAGTAGTTAGCAATGTACACTGCTACGCGAGACTAACTATTTAATTATCATCACATTCTACCGAATATTATACAAGAGGTCGTGTCAACACAAATAAGCCCACGAATAGCAATGGAGCAACAGTTCCAACAAATGTGAGAAAAAGATCCCATACTGCATCAGCAGGATTGCAGGCAGCCTTGAGAGTGCTTCCTCTATAAACCAACTGTTAAATTAAGATCCATAATCTGGAAGCTTGAAAAAAATAAACAACTAGGCAAGCATCGCATCACTATCTACCCTAAATATCTGAGATCTGCCACGGGGAAAAAAAAAAAAAAAAAAAAACAACAAATGGGCAAAATCGTTAGGAGCAATTCACATCATCTATTATCAATATATTTAGACAGTCTGATCAAACGCATGCACACAGATGATTCTTGGCTGTTCAATTGCCAAATCGAAGTTTCACAGTCCAACTACAGACTGCAAATCAGCATTCCACGAAAGTAGTTATAGGCCATACTAAACCAAGATTATGTGCCCTAATATTCAGCACTTGGCTTAGTTTTTGCACTGCTTCAGAATCTAAATAGAATATTGCATCAACCATATACCGAATTGGTTTGGTTACCACTAGTAACTAGCCTCCCTCCTATTTAAGAGACTCCCATGTGACAAACAAAGGCATCAGAATAGCAAGTAAATTTCACTTATAATTTATTCAGAAATTGAAGTTCCTAAGAGAAACAAAAACAACAGAAGACAAATGCCAATCAACACATGACATACATGTACAGGCAACAAACAGAGAGAAATCATATGTACAACAGACAAATAAAACTACCTGATAAAACACAAGGTGTAAAAGCCCACTAAAGCAAGAAGAAATTAGTAATTGAAGGCTTAACAAATTTCATTTAAAGTGCATAAACAACAAAGGAAATTGGTCTCAAAACAAAAATTAACACCTATCCAACTACTAGTCTGTGATATGAAACATATTACATATGCAAAAACATGTACAATAAGTTTATGCAGTCCTGCAAAAAGCATGTTTTTCACTAAGGAGAGCTTAAAAGGACCCATCATCAAACGGATACGATACCACTATCTATCAAGAACTAACTAAAAAGGAAGAAAGAGCAAATGATTAGATGTCAAATATTATAGAAAATGGCCTCGAATATTTCCCTGCCAAACTGAGTGGCCTGGAATTTTTGGACAAGTGTTCAACTTCATAAATGAATCTTAGTTATAAGCCTGTAGGATGACTGTCTCAAATTTTCAATATGCAGCGATACAGTGGGGACTCAGCTTGGATGGGTTCATAAACACCAATTACAAGCCAAGGGCACCAGAAATGCACTCAACCACACATCTCACGGTAAACCAGTATTACTTTACTCATTTATAAGTTACACAATCATGACTTATAGTTAATTGTTAAAAGAAAAACCATCTTGAAAGCTACACATGCCCCTCTTTATATATATATATATACATATATATGCACAAAGCAAACTAGACAAAAAACAAGAGTTTATACCAACACAAAATGATGGAAGCTGTGATTTTACCTGACATAATATATTCAGGTTCTTTGTGACCCCGTATCAGACCCAGATGCTGAGGAACTATCACTATCAGAATCTGCAATAACACATAAAATTGAGAAAGACAACTTTTGACTAAAACGAAAAGCAGAAACAAACATGTATACGTTGAGATATGGGAAATATATCCGTTAACTAAATAATCAATCAAAGTACCACTTGAAGAAGAGCCAGAATCACTGCTTGAGCTGCTTGAACTACTTGACTTACTCCCATTATCTGCTTGAATTTCCCCTTGCACAGGCAAGGATGGGGGAACATTTCTTTCATCTGTGCGCAAACAGGTGGACAAGATATTTTAATTAATTCAGCAATTCAGGTTGACAACACTCCAAAAGCCACTATTGAGAAATTACCTGCTTGTGTTTCTTTCGGGACCCCAACCATAACTGGTGCCTGGCTCTACAAGAAGCATTAAGTAAATGCATTTAGCAATGGTTGTTTCCTAAAGTAGACAATGGCAATTAGAAGTTAAAATTTAATACTTTACCTTCTGGTGAGCATTCAGCTCGGCTTGTGCTCTAGCTTGCATAGCAAGTTCGGCCTTCCTCTTGTTTTTGCTCAAACTTTTCTTATAGTTGGTCACAAATCTATCAAGCTCCCAGAGTGTCTCAGCATCAACACTATCTATGTCCACTTCAATTTCATCATCATGTTGGGAAAGTGCTGAATTTCTCCTCTTAATGATCTGTACAATTGCATCTAGCTTCTCAGAAGGTAGACTCTGAAGGTTCATGCTAAGCTTTTGCTTTTCCTCATATGTCATGTCTCTTTTATGCGGATCTTTCGCCTTAGGCTTTTTTGGAGCAGGCGTTCGAACTGAAGGAGTAATGCTCATGGGTCTTGGAGGCTGTGTCATTGATTCTGACCTATCGAAAATCTTTCTCATATCAAGAGGTGATGGACGAAAAGGAGGACCCTTTCTAGACAAAGGTGAAAGAGCCTTTCTAGTCAAAGGTGAAAGCACCTTTCTAGACAAAGGTGAAGGAGCAGGGACAGCAGCTCCATAATCTATGCCATACCTCATCTCACGATTGTAATTTGACTCAATTATAGCCCATCTGTCCTCGAATAACTTTGATAGCTCCTCCGCCATTATATGAACATCTTGTCCTTTAGGATTATATGTCATGGCATTACGAAATGTAAGTCTCACATCCTCTGCAAACTCCTTCGGTGATTTGTACCAATTCTTGTTCAGCCTCAATTTCGCAGTACCCAAGTCCATTGGATGTGTGATGACACTAAAATAATCATGCAAACCAAGACCCTCAACGTCAACTGGAGTATTAAATACCCAAGCATACTTGTGTTTCATCAATTTTTCAAGCAATAAGCTACAGCTCTTGAAATACTTGGATCCCATCCCAAGACCATGTCCCATTTCTCCCCCGCTATGCTCTTTCCCATTCAATTTTGACTTCTTGTTCTCAGAAGGTGGAAATTTATCTTTTGCAAGCAAGAACTCGGAATTATGATAAAACTGGTTTGCCTTAGGCGTTCTCTTCTCCTTCTCAACAATCTCGCTGACCCCTCGATTATTCTCCAACACCAACACACTTAACTGGTTCAAAGTCCTCGTAGGCTCCTGTGGAACACCAGCAGATGCTACCTCTGAGTGAACACGCTTCACTCCGCCACCATTGTGAATCCCATGATCCACTAACACATTTGAATTACCATTCCCACCAATCAGCCCCTGCTTCTCTTGAATCCTATTCACCAAACTTCTCACCATGTTAAGCTCGCTTTCAAGCTTCCTCCTCAGCTCTCGCATCTCCTCCTTCGACCGTGACGCCAAGCTGATCCTAACTCGATTCTCCAACACAGGCTTTGCAGCACCATTTTCCAAAGGCAGGTCTCGCATGCCAGGGTCATCATCCTGCTCCAGATTGACGCACAAAGGCTCATCCTGCCGGCGATTTAGGCTGGACGAATCATCCGAAGCCACACCCAACCTCAAATTGACTTGCAGCTGAGCCAAACTCCCATCCTCCTGCCGGCGGTTTGGGCTGGACGAATCATCCGAAGCCACACCCAACCTCAAATTCACTTGCGGCTGAGCCAAACTCCCATCCTCCGGCACCGTACCCTGCCCTGGCACCTGAGCGGAACTATTATACCCATTATCCTTGGTCTCATCAGCGCTCCGGTTCCCAACGGTGCTGTTTTCATTAGTATTGTCAGCAGTGGCGGTTGCAGTGGTGGTTGCAGTGGCGGTGGCAGCGTTATTGTCGTCGTTTTTAGCAGTTACGGCGGCCGGAGCAGTGGCATTCAAGGCGTTAGCTTTGTTCTTCGGGCCCTTGAACGCTTTCCTCGTGTACACCTTGTTCTCCGTGTATCTCTGCTTCTCTCTAGCTCCATCATCTGCAACTATAGGCCCCGAAGCCATACATCCAAAACCCTAATTTTCCCTCCCTTCACCGAACACCAATTCCAAACCCTAATATCCAAAGAATTAGGGTTTTACACTTTCACGGAACCAAAAGCCACCGAAATCACACACAAATAAGAACCTACAACTTCCAGCCCTAGAATCGCTAGGGTTTCCGGTCAAACCCACAAAAGCAAAAACGAAGCCGAAATCCACAGAGAGAAACGAAACAAAGAGAACTTCGAGGCTCACGAAGCACGCAACGGTAGGGTTTCGAGCTCGTTACCTTGGATTCCGATCAGATCTCGCACTCTTTCGATCTCTCTCTTCTTCTTCTTCTTCTTCTTCTCTATTGCGTTCGCACTTTCTCTCTCTAGAACTCTCGGTGTTCTCACTTTCTCTCTCTAACTATGAAAGAGGGCACTCTTATCGCGTCACAAGTGTACGGCAACGGTGGGCTCGTGAGGGACCGTGGATTGGGGCGAGTGGGGACGCGTTTGGCGGTGCACTTAGAATTTATAAAGGAGCCCTTAAAAGAAGGGCTGTTACCGACGCGGTGCGGACCGATTTTGGATGAGAAATCAATCCGATTCAAACAACATGATTTATCGTGATTTGTATTGAATGGATTGATTTAAAATTTGAATCCAATTTAATTCAATATATGATTTTTTATTTGTTTGAATTGGATTAATTTAATTAATTTTTAATAAAATAAAATTTAAAATATTACAAAATAAAACTAACTTAATAAATAAAAAAAATGAAATATAAAAGATAAAAAATAATTTATTTAATATTTATAAAATATTATTTAAATAAACATAGTAAATAAATAAAAAATTATATAATAAATTAAAATTATTCTCAATGAAATTATAAATTTAATAATAAAAAATTATATCATAAAATATTATTTAATTTGAATTGCAGTGAATTGAATTAAATTGGTTTCGAAAATATATTCTAAAAATTTGATCCAATTTGTGTAATTTATAAAGAATAAGATTCAATTTAATTTAAATTTTTGTGATTTTAATTATTTTTTATTTAAATTGGATTGATTTAATAATTTTAATTGAATTAAATTGAATTTAAAAATTTTTAATTAAAAAGGAATCTGAGGAATCTATGCTTTCATATCAAGAATTTTTAATTATATAAAGGAACTATTTTTATTTGAATTTAATTTATATATATTGACAGTGTAAAATAATTTTATACTATCAGTTAATAGAAATAGTGAAAAGTACCAACTCATATAAATAACTACCCATTATAATAAAGGATCTACCATAATTTCTCACTTTCCTTTATTTCTATTAATTAACAATATGAAATAATTTTACACTATCAATATACACTAATTAAACTCTTTCTATTTAAGCAATTTTTTTTACCATATTTCTGCTAGTATTTAGTTTTTATATCAGCTGTCATATTCTGCATTACAAGACGTGCCAGATCAAATATGTACTTTTGCTTACATGCGGTAAGGAAAAATAAAAACTGCAGTTTTGCTCAACTTTTTATTTTTTGGCACTTAATAAAATTTTTATATTATGGATGTAATAATTTTTTATTATTATTTGAGAAGGCTTTGCGACAATAAATAGCAACATAAGCCGGGTAGGACTTTTTGAACTTGTTTTATAAAACATCTACTTTTAGTTTCAATAGATCGATAAATTTATTGTATTAAATGGGAGTTGCGTGTTTGAGAGTATTAAAAGGTGAACTTTGATTATAATGAAGCAAAATAGATGGATTTCTTCCACATGCATTAAAAAGGTTTCAATTAATTATCCATTATGAGAAAAAAAAAAAAAAACACAGTTGTGCTATGCTTAGAAAACTATATCTAACTAAAACGACTTATTGCAGTAAAAATATATTGCAATTTTAGATAGATTTTAGTTATTCGAATTTATATAATCACGACTTTGAAAAAGATTTTATTTAATTGATATTCTTAACCTAAAATCACGTGGAGTAATGCCCTATAGTTAGAATTATTTACCATAATAGTTGTTAGAATTTGTCAAGATTCAAAAAGTGTGGTTAGATAAGTTAAGGGAGTAAAAGACCACCGTGTATCAAATGATTAAAAATAATTTCTGGATGTTTAGTATTTTTCAAGCGCATATATAAGCAATTAATAGAACCAAACAAATGTAACTAAAAAGGATTTGAAAATTAAAGTGTTAGGGATTTCCTCAAGTCTATAAGAAGTCGAACCTCAGCGTGACAATACCAAAGGTTACATGGAGCAAAGGCATGTTATGAATCCATGGGCATCGACTAAAGGCAATCATCAATTTGGAAATGGTAGATTAAAAGAGAGTCAACAAGAGGAAGCTTTGAAGAGCGAAAGTTATCGAGGCCTTAAGATACCTTGACGTTGATATATACCGGTTTCTTGATCTATAAAGAAGTGATTGATTAATAAAAATTTAGGGGGTATTTGACAATTTCAAAAATCAAGTTAATATGATACAAAATAGAATTAGTTATGTTAGTCAATATAAAAATAAACTAATTTTTAATTAAACATTGTTTGGTTCCGTAACTTAAAAATTAGTTTTAACATTTTTTTTTCTTCTTCTTCTTTTGTACATTTTTCTTTTTGACTACGTCATTAAAAAAACTAATCTAGCAAACAATAGCAAATGGTCGCGGCCGACGGCAATGAACAGTGGCGACCGGTGGAGACGAATGGTGGCAGCCAATGGTCGCAAATGGTTGCGAACAGAGCCGACGATGGTGTGGGCAATCAGCAACGGATGATAGTGCAACGATGGTGGACAGCAACAGAGGACAGTTGACAAGTAGTAAAAAAATATAAAATAAAAGGAAAAAATTCTGGGATGAAATAAAACTAATATACAATTAGTTTTTTTAAGAACTAATTTTATATTCAAATTGGTTTAGATAAAAACTAGTTTTAAAATATTTGGATTGTTACCAAGCAATATTTATTGAAAATTAAGCTCTATTGTATCTAGTTATCTGATTTTTTTAATTTGCCAATCATCCCCTTAGTTGCTAAAACCAAATGATCTAGAAACATAGTAAGTGTTAAAGGGCAATTAAAGTCGAAATGAGAATCATGGACAACAACAATGAACAATTACCGTGGGTGGTTACTCATCGTAGTGATTTGAGCGATGGAGAAGCAGTTACTAGTCATGTGTATAGGTCATGCTCATTAAATATCAAAAAATAACTGTCACTATGATACTTATCACATTATCAGGTCTTAGAATTGTATAGAAATAGGGTTAATAGGATCAAAATAAAATGGTTGGAAAAAGGTTGAAACACTTAGATCCTGCTAGTCACTCAAACATTTAAAGGATGCACAAGGAACTCAAGTAATCTCCCATCTTTATTCTTTTAGCTTAAATTTCCATTTTTTATTCCATGTTAGTTGTTGTTTTTGCTCAATTTACTTTCAAAATTGTATAGTACTGTTTGTGATGTCATTCATATCATTGAATCCATACATGTTGCAAGTTCATATTTATGTTCATAATATTTAGTTCTTATTGCAGTTTGAATCTGAAAATTTTGTTCATTTCTGTCAAAGTACTTGTTGTTTGTCGGCTAATTCTTTGACACTTCGTTAGAGTATTGAAATTTGATCAATACTCTTGACTTGAGAATAAAAATTAGAAGAATCACTTCCATTTTCTGAATTAATATCAAGGCACAGATAGTATAATTGAACACATATTTGACAAAAATACCAATAAACAAAATCATACTGTCTGGCTATACAAATTTAATTAGTTCCAAACTATATATAAGTAATCAAGTATTTACTCATGAACTGTCAAGCTTGTAAAAAAAAATGTCAAGCTTCGCAATTATGCACATCAAATTTTATTGCATAATAATTTTTGGTTTTAGTTTATCTTTATTATTTGAAACAACACTGTTATCATGAACAAAAAAAAATTATCATTATCCACAAAAAAAGAAAGAAAACTTTATAAAAAGGTAAATTGGAGTAAGCTTAACATTTTCAACTACTGAAATGAAATAAACTAAGCATGTCTACTTGTGTTTAAATGAGTTTATGACATGGCGAGTCATGTGTCATAAGTTAGGTCATATGTTACATTCTGTTTACCCAGCTCTAATCAATGAGGTAATTAATTGGTTGAATTTTATTAGTTCCATTAGTTAACATATTTGATTGTTTGATTAGTTAGTTATTAGTTTGGTTAAAAAGTTGGCTTGTGGGACACTATTAGCTTGGTTATAAGCTTGTAATGTAACGTATAACTTTCTAACTAAGTAACCTTTTGTGTTTTCTCTCATCACTTTTCTCTACCACAATTTTGAAGAAAGTAGGTGGAGATTTAATTAAACAATAATAGCTTTGTAATCTATACTAAACAATTAAATCAAACAGAAACAAGAGAGTAACCTCCCTTGACTCCTAAAATTATGCAAAGGTTTTGAGGCCACCTAGCTAGCTATATATATATATATATATATATATATATATATATATATATATATATATATATATATATATTATTGAGATTAGATTGTTCCATCAACCATCCTCCTAAATAATGTTCAAAAATTTCGAAGTTGCTTCTTTTTGGAAGTTGGAAAAACACATACAAGGCACATAAACTATAGAACGAGAATCCTTTTCAATGTGTGTGATGAAATGACAAATTGGAGATGCGTAGGAAAGCAACACTAGTAATGTGGCTTCACAGTTAAAAACTTTTCAAGCACTGTATACAAACTACAAGTTTCTTTTTGGAGGGTTTTACTGTTGGAACACATGGTTTACCCATTCCATCATTTGCTTTAAAAGGAACCCTTCCATCGCTGCTTTTGTGACTTTGTCCTTTGGATTGCATTAAGGGTATCGAAAATCACTGAATATATGGTTTTAAAACTCACTGGGTCTTCCTATTCCTATGCTGCATTTTTTATAGTTGGAAATTTTTTTGCATAGATATAAATTTAGTACCATGTATTTATACAAACTCACAATAAAGTCGATGACGTATAGGAGTAATGATGAAGTTAGTGTATCTTGGACAAAATTAGGGTTTAATTGTATTGTAACCATGTCTAAATATGAAGTAGGCGTTTAGTTTGGTTTAGAGACATAATTTAACTTATTCAAATAATATAATTTATTTTAATGTGTTTTGATTCTATTTAGAAAATTGAATCAATCCAAAACTAATTTAAATTGGTTTGCATTGATTCGATTAATTCAAATTCTGTTAATTTTTTATGTGAAATTCTGTTAAATTTTTATAACATATAAAATAATAATTTTTTATTTCATCAAATCAAATTAATTATTAATTTTTTTGTAAAAATTTACAAATTTAAAATCTAAACTAGTTTTCAAAAATTATATTAATATTTAAGACTAACATATTAAGCATACGATAAAATATTTGAACAAATATCATGTATAAACTCAAATCTATTGAGTGAATTAAAAGAACTAATAGATGATAAGAAATTTAAAATGATTTAATTTTTATACACTATTAATATAAAAATATTTTACATAGATATGCAATTATATATTATCATATCAGCAAAAATATTTGACTCAAACATCCATACTACTTTAAAAATTTTACAAACATAAATATTTGATAAAATAACAATATAAAACTCTTTTATATTATTAATTATAGCAACTAATTAAACTCAATTTAAAATAATAAGTATATATATATATATATATATATATATATATATATATATATATATATATATATATATAGTTCCCCAAAACCTAAATTTAAAACTAAAAATTGAACCAAACTGATTAGTTATATAATAAGAACCGATCCAAACCAATTTTTTTGAGTTTGATTGGTTTTCAGATATTTTGAATCAATTTTTAATTTTGATTAAATTTTAACTAAATTTGAACACTATGAAGTGTTAAATTTATGTCTATAGAAGAATCTCCTTTATTGGATTTGAAATATGTAACCAGTTTAATGAGTTTTGTAGTAAACTATATGCTAGTAGCCTAATACGTGTTAGTGGTATTCAAAATTAGGCTAAGTTCAACTTACAAATTCGAACAAGGTGAGTTAGGCTAAGTTTAACGTATGGATTTAAATTCAACTTGATTTCTTTTTATCAGACTATTTCTTTGAACATAAATCCAACTTAACCAATGACTCAACTATGATAAGTTATCCCAATAATTAGACAACCTATGTAAATTTGGATATTACAAATAGTAAAATTATAAAAAAATTTATGTAAGAAAAAAATTTTCAAGAGATATTTAACAATATATATTTTAAAACAAATTATGTTCCATTATGATGTATAAAATATATTAATTGAAGTCTAAAAATTATATAATTTATTATTAATTTTTTTAAGAATTATGTGATTTTGAGCCAATCAAACTAGCCTAAATTTTGACCTGAACTGGGCAAAAACATTTATCGGGTCAAATGCCCCTCCACCCGAAATTGAACTTATATAAGTTGCCTTTTAAAGTGAATTATAGAATCAAACATAAATGCAAGAAAATTGTTGGCTTTATTTGACCAATGTTAACCTTATAATTTAATTGACTTAATATCTTGATCCATGGCATGAGTGTAGATATTAGACGCAACTCTGAAAAATTTTAAAGAAATAAAGTTGCATGATTAATATCGACTATAACTTTTAATCTAATAATAAACATTTGATTCAACAAATAGTACATTAATACTAGAGTAAGGTCAAAAGTATGAATCGAAGTTATGTTAATTGATGAAGAATAACTGCATCTCACTTTCGCTTGTTTAAAATTATGTAGATAAACAATGACACAATAGGTGTGTCTAATCATTTTTTTTTTAATAATTATTTCGCTGCATCAAAGAATTTATACTAAATAGCAAATCTTTTTAATCTTTACGGCGCTGCAAAAGTGATTTTCAATTAACATTAATTTTGCTAAACACGAGGACAAATGATTCTCTTTTTCATTATTAAGAATCAAATCAGTTGACACTTTAATAGCTTTAGTTGTTTCCTTGACGATTACCAGAAAATTAGAGAAAATTAATTATCAGAAAAAAGGATAAGTCATTTTTTATATTTAAATCACAATATCCAAAATTCACTATATTCCAACTTAATTTGACTTAAGTTAAGTTGGCCTATTATAGGGATAAAGTTCTTTTAACATTAATTTTTTTTTCATTCATAAGACTCAAACACAAGACCTTATTTAACAGGAACAAATTAAATATCGATCCACTTAAATTAATCAAATATTGATGGATAAGTCAATTTTACAGAAAGGTTACCAAAAAAAAAAAAAAACAAAGGTAATTTTTTTTTCATATAAGAATGTCATAATTGGTACAACACAAAGCCCATTACCTTAATTTTAAAGATTTAAATATATTTTTAATCCTTATAAATATAAATTATTTTGATTTTAGTTTCTTTGAAATAAAAAAAAAAAATTCTTAACTTTTGTTCTCTCTTATTTTCAACATTAGGATTTTGGTCCATGTCATTTTAAATATTGATTCTTGTGAGTATTAAAAATTTTATTTTTGATCTATATAAATACCACCACTTAATAGTATTGGGCTCAGAGCAGGATCAAAAATCAAATATTGAGAAAAGAGGGGGGATTAAAAGCTAAGAAGAAAATTTTAGAAGAGTTAAAATCAAAACAATAATATTTATAAGGATTAAAAATATTTGTAAACTAAAATTATGAATAAAGTCGTGTTATGATTTGTGATTATTAAAACTTATAGCTAATGTGACTGCAATTGCAATGGTGATGTTGTTGCTAGCACCTTCGAAATCGTAATGTGATATGCTGTCTTACTCCTATCGATTAAAATTTAAAACCACACCCCGGCATCAGCGAGGGGGAAAAAAGAACAAAAGCAAAGTACGAAAAGTGGAAAACAATATCTCACTGCAGAAGAAAGAGCATAAACAAAATGACAATGACCAAACACCTAACCTAAGCCATGCATCCTCCAGAACACAATTTTATTGGAAAATATGAAATGTAAACACCATAAAAATAAAAAAAAATAAAAAAAAAAAGAGAGTAAAGTGAGAGATTTACTCTGCAAATCAACTATGGACCTGGCCACTAATTATGCTTTGGATTTGGTCCTCCTGGTGAGAGCCTATCATCAAAAGCAATTCGAGTATGCAAATGCTTTATTCGATCTAAACCTAAGTCATGCAGAAGGCGTTGGCTGTCTACATGCCCTTCCAAACTTCGAGCCTCCAACATCATGAACAAGGTGAAGATCATGAAGATAATTAGGCAGAGTTTGAACACTCGTACTCTAGTTGTATTTGCCATGCAATGATGATGTAAAGTGAACAAGGTTACATGAAATGGGAAAATGACATTCAATTTGAGGTTTGCTATATGTTACGGGATTTTAGATGGGCATAGAATCAAGCTCAATTTGGATACTTATTTATATAAGGCTCTAACAAGTCTTTTTTTTTTTTTAACATTATAGGAACCTAATAATTAAGTGCTAATTAAGCGCAATATAAAGTGGAATCAACATAGATTGACAAAATCCTTGGGTCAGATTGTCCGGTACTCCATGAGATGGGTATATTTTCAATTTTTTTTTCCTCCGTTTGTTTATGGGTTTGCTTTTATCGTTTGAGTTGTTTCGCATTGACCCGAAGCACACTCCTAATTAATTAATTGACATTGGTTTCTTTTTGATTTGCCACTATTGAAGGTAACTTTTGGAAGCGTTGCTGTTTGATATGGTAGTTTTGCATTAGGTATAAAAATATTTGGTATTTTGGATGGCATTTTGAGAATATTCTTGTTATGGATCATACTTAAATACACAATAAGTGTGTTTGAATTGAATGTAATTGGAAGTATACTCAAAATCTGAAAAAAAAAAGTTATACAAAATTAGAGCACATATGTTAATATTACTTTTGCCGTGACACTTATTTGTTCTTATCTATACCGATAAAATATATTAAAAATAAATGCACACTAAAATTAATGGGAAAAATCCTTTTAAATAAGGAGTAAAAAAATATTAAAAAACATTTTATTGTATAAAATTAAGATAGTTGTAATAATATTTCTATTGGCTTACATATTTTTTAGTCTCTCAAAATACTGACCTTTTAAAAATTAGCTTCTAAAAAATATTTTGCTCAATTATTTTGATCTCTGTCATTAACCCAATTCTTTTAAATGATGATGTGGCGAATTAATCACTTAATCTCCATGCCATGTGTTGTCATGTCAAACCCTATTTTCTTTCCTCCTCCTTCTCACCCTCTTCCCCCACCCTTTTCCCCTTCCTCTACCTTCCACCTTAGCCACACACTCTCTTTCTTCTCCTTGCTATTCCAACCATTGACTGCCCTCAATTCACATAACCTTAAATCTAGTTTCATAGGGTTGTAACTTCCTACCTTTAATTTGCTATTTACACACACCCACAAAACTAAACTAGAGTAAGACTCAACAAGAAACCAAATCTCAATCACAAAACAATTTCATAGACTTAAAAAATATAAAGATGCAACACAATCCAACACAAACAATTCATAACCAATCCAAGTCAAAGCACCTTAACCACAACATTGTCATGTCTAGCCGCAACACCGCTACCACTAGATCGTACCATCACCATCACCAATGACTCTCCTAAGCTCCCATGCCCCCTACACACTGAAATCTGTGCTTTTCTACTCACAATCGCCACGATACACCTTGTCCTAATCCACTATCTTTTCCACACTCAGCCACCACAAACATTCTTCCCCTCCGTGACCACCACTCCACCTTTGTCCCATGGCCCTCAAAAGTTTAGGCCTAATCGCTCTCTCTATTTTTCGTTGGTCATCACCCCTAAATGCCCTAGACTCCCCCTTTCTCCTTTTGGTTTCATAGTGTTTTCTTCTTTTGTTTTATTTTTATTCTTCTATTTTTTTGCTTGATCACTTGATTTGTGGTTTTATGAATTGAGGGCATGAATTTTGTTGGTGTGAGTTTTGTTATTTATGTGGTGTGGTGATGGAGTTGTGAGGGAGGAATAGTAGACAAGGATAGATGGAGGTGGTTGAGTTGGATGAGCATGTTTTTGCAAATGTGGGTGACGAGTTGAGTGGTGGGGCTAGTAGGAAGGAAGGAGAGGGTGTGGCTAAGGTAGAGGAGGGGGGAAAGGTGGGGGTAAAGAGGGCGAAAGGGAAAAGGGTGATGACTTGGCGACACATGGCATGGAGATTAAGTGATCTATTAGCTATGTTATCACATAATAGAGATGAGTTAACGGTAGAGATCAAAATAGTCACGTATGAAAAATGAGAGACCAAAACTGCATAAAAGAAATTTTTGAAGGACTAATTTCAAAAAGGTCAATATTTTTTAGGAATAATAAAATTATATTGATTAATAGTGTAAAATTATTTTATAATATTAATATATAAAAATTAATCTCTATTTTAATGTGGTTCTTTTGTTAATAAAAAAACTTGATGTTGTCGAATAAATATTGCATGTGGTAATGATGGCTAATTAATTATATACAATAGAATGTGGTGTAATTAACTAATTAAAGAATAACCTGGGAGGATTATTTGACTAATTTCAAATAGTTGAGAATAAGTTTATTTTTAATTTATTTGGAGAGTTTATAGAATTTGAGAAGCGAGTAATAATATTTTATATAATAAAATGGCAATAATGATAGCTATGTATTGAATGGTCAAGTTAAGCTTCTAGCATAATTAAAGAGGAAAATTACATTGACATCTTTTGAGATCTATTGAAAATACAATTATCCTTTCCTAGATTTTAAAATTACATATGTCTCCCTTAATTTTTTATATATTATTACAGTGACATCCTTTATAAATTTAAAAATAACTTTTATGCCATTAACAATTTTCTCTATTGTTATTCCACAGCCACTCCCCCAATTACCACCTCATTATCTCCATTTGTTACAAGTCCATCCTCTCATACCTCAATCCCAATTCACACATTCTTATTTACCATCCGCTATCAAAGTCCACATGAAGGCATGTTGGTGGCGCATGGAATGTAGGTGAAGCAATGAAGGTAGACCAAAAAGATATACAAATGTTTCTGGACATATTTTCTTCTAGTTTATACCCATGGATGGGAAATTTGGAGATGAGAGCAGTCCTTACCTTCTCTTTCAAAAGAAAATTTAGTTTCTGTTACCAATTTTGCAACTTTTGGTAGTGGGGATTGAGCAGGCAAAAGGGATGAGGTAAAAAAGCATTTTCTATTAACAGGTATTTGGTAAGAAATTTGAATATTTATTATTGGAAATAACTTTCTCAAGTATATGTTTTCTAAAGCAATAGTAAACGGATTGAATTCCTGATGGCCGAGGCTAAGGGCAGTGGTTTGCCATTGATGACAATGTGTGATAATAAGGATAATTTGATCTTTTCATAAAAAAAAAAAAATATTTTCATCATACAAAAATATTATAATTCTATATATGAGATAAAAGTATTTTGATAAAAATCTTGACCCAAAATAAATTTGAAAAATATTGCACTCTTAAAAATATTTTTACAAATCTTCTATCAAATAAGAGAATATTTTCATGTTCCCAGAAAGTGAAAACATTCCTTCCTACCGAACACTCCCTTAGAAGTGTTCATAATCAAAGACCTAAAATAGAAAAATGAATATATTGTTACTGCTAAAATAAAAAATTCATTGGTTACTGCCACTTAAATAAACCCTTTTAAACATAAGAAGACGAGTAATTATAATTGAACGCCAGTTTGAGGCCACATATTACCATTGGACAATGAAGAGAGTAAAGCAAGCAAAGACAGACAAGTCAAAATATGTCGAAATGCGCAGTCAACGAATGCCAAGAGTGACTACAGTTCACACTTACTAATTCTGGTCCAATAAAAAAGATATATATCTTTTTGGTCGTCAAAAGATTTAGATTCGAAGCCGGAGGCAAAACGCATTAATCATTCTAATTTTTTATTTTTTTTCTTCATCATCACCACAATAATCGCTAAACCAAACAAGGAAATTGGCTCGTTGGGCCAATGAAAGAAAATTTCACTTGTGAAAGACACACCTGATGCATCATTGAAAGATTTCAATCCCGACCAGCAAAAAAAGAAAAAAAAAAAAACGAAAGAATTCACTCTAATTGCAAGACGTCATTAAAAGAAGTTTCATCATTTTATTGTATGACCTAAAACTAAGGTTGGACACATTCTCGACTGTACAATCGTGGCAATCTCCACCACAAGGTAGTGAACTTCCTTAAATGAAAACCTGAAAACAGTATAACATCCCCTAATGCCCCTAAATCATTACTAACCAAACTGATCCCAAACTCATGCTACCACACGTGAACCAATAATGACTTCAAGAACTTGGAATTACAGATTATCTTTGTATAACACCAAGAATCTTGAATCTGCCAGCACAAAATGAAAAACAAGTCATCAATGGAACTTAAATGAGAGTAGCAGTAGTTAGCAATGTACACTGCTACGCGAAACTAACTAGTTAATTATCATCACATTCTACCAAATATTATACAAGAGGTCGTGTCAACACAAATAAGGCCACGAATAGCAATGGAGCAACAGTTCCAACAAACGTGAGAAAAAGATCCCATACTGCATCAGTAGGATTGAAGGCGGCCTTGAAAGTGCTTCCTCTATAAATCAACTGCTAAATTAGGATCCATAATCTGGAAGCTTGAAAAAAGAACAACTAGGCAAGCATCGCATCACTATCTACCCTAAATATCCGAGATCTGCCACAGGGAAAAAGGTAAAAAACAACAAATGGGCAAAATCGTTAGGAGTAATTCACATCATCTATTATCAATATATTTAGACAGTCTGATCAAATGCATTCACACAGATAATTCTTGGCTGTTCAATTCCCAAATCAAAGTTCCACAGTCCAACTCCACATTACAAATACAAATCATCATTCCATGGAAGTAGTTATAGGCTTTTAGCATCACAAGAGTGTGCAACATACTAAATCAAGATTATGTGCCCTAATATTCAGCACTGGGCATAGTTTTTGCACTGCTTCAGAATCTAAATAGAATATTGCATCAAATATATACTGAATTGGTTTGGTTACCACTAGTAACTAGCCTCCCTCCTATTTAAGAGACTCCCATATGACAAACAAAGGCATCAGAATAGCAAGCAAATTTCACTTATATTTTATTCAGATTTTGAAGTTCCTAAGACAAACAAAAACAACAGGAGACAAATGCCAATCAACATATGACACACATGTACAGGCAACAAACAGAAAGAAATCATATATACGGCACACAAATAAAATCACCAACTAAAACAGAAGGCGTAAAAGCCACCAAAGCAAGAAGAAATTAGTAATTGAAGGCTCAATCAAATTTCACATAAAGTGGATAAACAAAAAAGGAAATTGGTCTCGAAACAAAAAGTAATACCTATCCAACTACTAGTATGTGATATGAAACATATGCAAACATGTACACTAAGTTTATGCAGTCCTGCAAAAAGCATGCTTTTCACAAATGAGAGCTTAAAATGACCCATCATCAAAGGGATACGATACCACTATCTAACAACTAAGAACTAACTAAAGAGGAAGAAAGAGCAAATAATTAGATGTCAAATTTATAGAAGATGGCCTCGAATATTTCCCTGCCAAACTGCACTAAATGTGAAGAGTGTGTGTGTGTGTGTGTGTGTGTGTGTGTGTGTGTGTGTATACATTGTTGGACAACTGTTCATCTTCATAAATGAATCTTAGTTATAAGCCTGTAGCATACGACTGTCTTAAATTTTCAATATGCAGACCTACAATGGCCATTCAGCTTGAATGGGTTCGTATGCATAAACACCAATTACAAGCCCAGGGCACCTGAAATGCACTCAACCACACATCTCATGGTAAACCAGTATTACGTTACTCATTTAAAAGTTACACAATCATGACTTAATACTTAAAAGAAAAACCATCTCATACATATATATATATATATATATATATATATATATATATATATAGAACATGCACAAAGCAAACTAGACAAAAAGCAGAGTTTATAACAAGATAATACTATGGAGGCTGTGATTTTACCTGACATAATATATTCAGGTTCTTTGTGACCCCGTATCAGACCCAGATGCTGAGGAACTATCACTATCAGAATCTGCAATAACACATAAAATTGAGAAAGACAGCTTTTGACTCAATCGAAAAGCAGAAACAAACATGTATTCATTGAGATATGGGAAATATATCCATGAACTAAATAATCAATCAAAGTACCACTTGAAGAAGAGTCAGAATCACTGCTTGAGCTGCTTGAACTACTTGACTTACTCCCATTATCTGCTTGAATTTCCCCTTGCACAGGCAAGGATGGGGGAACATTTCTTTCATCTGTGCACAAACAGGTGGACAAGATATTTTAATTAATTCAGTAATTCAGGTTGACAACAATCCAAAAGCCACTATTGAAAAACTACCTGCTTGTGTTTCTTTCGGGACCTCAACCATACTTGGTGCCTGGCTCTGCAAGAAGCATGAAGTAAATGCATTTAGCGATGGTTGTTTCCTAAAGTAGACAATGGCAATTAGAAGTCAAAATTTAATACTTTACCTTCCGGTGAGCATTCAGCTCGGCTTCTGCTCTAGCTTGCATAGCAAGTTCAGCCTTCCTCTTGTTTTTGCTCAAACTTTTCTTATAGTTGGTCACAAATCTATCAAGCTCCCAGAGAGTCTCAGCATCCACACTATCTATGTCCACTTCAATTTCATCATCATGTTGGGGAAGTGCTGAATTTCTCTTCTTAATGATCTGTACAATTGCATCTAGCTTCTCAGAAGGTAGACTCTGAAGGTTTGTGCTAAGTTTTTGCTTTTCCTCATATGTCATGTCTCTTTTATGAGGATCTTTTGCCTTTGGCTTTTTTGGAGCAGGCGTTCGAACCGAAGGAGTAATGCTCATGGGTCTTGGAGGCTGTGTCATTGATTCTGACCTATCCAAAATCCTTCTCATATCAAGAGGTGGTGGACGAAAAGGAGGAGCCTTTCTAGACAAAGGTGAAGGAGCAGGGACAACAGCTCCATAATCTATGCCATACCTCATCTCACGATTGTAATTTGACTCTATTATAGCCCATCTGTCCTCGAATAACTTTAATAGCTCCTCTGCCATTATATAAACGTCTTGTCCTTTCGGATTATACGTCATGGCATTACGAAATGTAAGTCTCACATCCTCTGCAAACTCCTTGGGTGATTTGTACCAATTCTTGTTCAGCCTCGATTTCACAGTACCCAAGTCCATCGGATGTGTGATGATACTAAAATAATCATGCAAACCAAGACCCTCAACGTCAACTGGAGTATTAAACACCCAAGCATACTTGTGTTTCATCAATTTTTCAAGCAATGAGCTACAGCTCTTGAAATACTTGGATCTCATCCCAAGACCATGTCCCATTTCTCCCCCACCATGCTTTTTCCCATTCAATTTTGACTTCTTGCTCTCGGAAGGTGGAAATTTATCTTTTGCAAGCAAGAACTCCGAATTATGATAAAACTGGTTTGCCTTGGGCGTTCTCTTCTCCTTCTCAACAATTTCACTCACACCTTGACTATTCTCCAACACTGATACACTTAACTGGTTCAAAGGCCTAGTAGGTTCCCGTGGAACACCAGCAGATGCTACCTCTGAGTGAGCACGCTTTACTCCACTGCCATTATGAATCCCATGATCCACCAACACGTTTGAATTACCATTCCCACCAATCAGCCCCTGCTTCTCTTCAATCTTATTTACCAAACTTCTCACCATGTTAAGCTCGCTTTCAAGCTTCCTCCTCAGCTCTCGCATTTCCTTCTTTGACTGTGACACCAAGCTAATCTTAACCCGATTCTCCAACACCACCTTCGCAGCACCATTCTCCAAAGGCGGGACTTGTGTGCCAGGTGGGTCTTGTGTGCCAGGGCCATCATCCTGCTCCAGATTGATGCTCAAAGGCTCATCCTGCCTGTGGTTTAGACTGGACAGGTCATCCAATGCCACACCCAACCTCGAATTCCCTTGTGGCTGGGCCAAACTCCCATCCGGCTCCAGATTCATTCTCAAGGGCTCATCCTGCCCGCGGTTTAGGCTGAACAAGTCATCCGATGCCACACCCAACATCGAATTCACTTGCGGCTGGGCCAAACTGCCATCCTGCTCCAGATTGATGCTCAGAGGCTCATCCTGCCTGCAGTTTAGGCTGGACAAGTCATCCGATGCCACGCCCAGCCTCGAAATCACTTGCGGCTGGGCCAGACTCCCATCCTCTGGCAAAGTACCCTGCCCCGGCACCAAAGCAGAACTGTTATTCCTATTATCCTTGGCCTCATCAGCGCTCCCGTTCTCAACGGTGCTGTTTTCAATATTATTGTCAGCAGTAGTGCTTGCAGTTGCGGTTGCAGCGGCAGTGGCGGCGTTATTGCCGTCGTTTTTAGCAGTTAAGGTGTCAGGAGCAGTGGCGGTGGCAGCGTTATTGTCGTCGTTTTTAGCAGTTACGGTGGCAGGTGGAGTGGCGTTCAAGGCGTTAGCTTTGTTCTTCGGGCCTTTGAACGCTTTCCTCGTGTACACCTTGCTCTCCGTGTATCTCTGCTTCTCCCTAGCTCCATCATCTCCAACTATAGGCCCCGAAGCCATACATCCAAAACCCTAATTTTTTCCCTTCCTTCACCTAACACCAATTCCAAACCCTAATATCCAAAGAATTAGGGTTTTAAACTTTGACGGAACCAAAAACCACCGAAATCACACACGAATAAGAACCTACAACTTCCAGCCCTAAAATCGCTAGGGTTTCCGGTCAAATTCACAAAAACGACAAAAAAAAAAAAAACGAAGCCAAAATCCACAGAGAGAAACGACACAAAGCGAGCTTCGACGATCACGAAGCACGCAAGAGTAGGGTTTCGAGCTCGTTACCTTGGATTCCGATCAGATCTCGCACTGTTTCGCTCTCTCTCTTCTTCTTCTTCTTCTCTATCGGGTTCGCACTTTCTCTCCCTAGAACTCTCGGTGTTCCCACTTTCTCTCTCTAACTATAAAAGAGTGCGCTCTTATCGCGTCACAAGTGTACGGCAACGGTGGCTTCGTGAAGGACCGTGGATTCGGGAGAGTGATGACGCGTTTGGGGGTGCACCACAGAGCCGTGACTGGGAAGCATTATAGCACCACGTTTTTGGGAAGCGGACTCACGCGGGTTGTTGTGGCGTGCAGACACGCACCAATGAGGGTGCAGGTGTATAGGGAAGTGTGGGCCACGCGGGATCTACGGGGCGAGGGGATTTTGTGGCGCGCAGTTCCGTTTGTGGAAATTTGAAAAGTTTTCGAAGGACGAGGGCGTCGCGCGTGATGAGTACTCGCTGGTTCCGACGGCGTTTGGTGAGTATCAGTGCCCGGAAGGGTTATGCACGCGCCGGCGTGGCGGGTGGAGCGTATTGGAATTTTCCTTTTTAGGGGGATTGTAGATGGGTCTTCAATGGCCTCATAAGTTGCGGATCAGGATTTGTCTAGTGAGGTGCATCACACACCTTATATGATTAATGATCAGGTGTGAGGGTGCACTAATATACCTTATGAAATTAATGGTCAGATATGAAGGTATATTGATGCACTCTTATATCTAACCATCAATCATATAAGATACATAATGTACTTCTCAAAGAGAGGTGCATCATAGCATTCGCCTGCGGATCAATATCCAAAAGTTTTTTTGTTTTTGGGTCAAAGTACGGAGCCCATGTTGTCAGCCTTTAATTTAACAATACTCAACGAAAATTGGGTCGAACTGAATGGGCTACTCTCCCACGTGCGATGAATCCCAATTTGAATGTTAGTTGAAAGAGGTGTTACAGTTCTCTACTACGACCAAAAAAAAAAATGTTCTCTACTCGATACCCTAGCACAGCCCCGCTAAACACCCATCTCTTCAAGTGTTCTGCACACTTTTTTCTGATCAAGGGGAGTCGCCTCATGAAGGTGGTTCATTCCTATGGTCGTTGGTCACCGTCTTCCCTTTTAAGATTAGGTTTTTTACCCCTTTTTTGTTATCCACCTTTTCTCTAGTTAATGGTGTACTTAATTTTCATATTTAATGAGTTATCTTAATAGTTGGATATTTGTATCGGGAACTCATGCTTTAGAGTCTTACAGTTACAATTACCTCTTAGATTAGATAACTGTGCTTATGGCAATGATAGATTAACAACCTCTACTAGTGGATATTGTTTGGAGCTTTTTCTGAATCAGTATGCCTTTTTCCACAACATAAAGATTGTCTTCAAAGATTTTAGTGATCTGATATGTACTATGGAGCGAATTACTAGTATACAAACTGGACTACCACCATATTTGATAAACTGGATGCCACTGTGCCTAGCTCCTTAACTCTGAGAAGTTACGACTATTATGTCTTGATTTTATACAGCTAGAGTAAAATGGTTTTATTATGCTTCAAATAAATTTGAGATTTGATGTGCTTACCTTTACATTCAAAGGTATATGTGGTGTAACACAATAATGTCCATGTTTTGAGGTTTTCTATTAAAGTTGTATAATTCTCAGGTTAATTCCTTAGGCTTAGGCGATTTTGTGTCAACTATTTCTAATGTATTATATTTAGACTTTGCCTTTGTTTATTATTAATCAATGAAATTTTTCTCACAAATAAAAAGAAGTGTTCACATCTAGTATTTATTCATGTCTTGCCAACACCGAATAATACTTGCAGGAAACCAACTGAATTAATATTGGATTTAATTTGTATGCATTATCAATATAAAATTTTTTTACACAAGTATCTAATTATGTATTATCATATTCGTAAAAGTGTTTAATTTAACCGCTCACTACTTAAATGATCATACAAATAGAAGATTTTGACTAGATAACAATATAAAAAACTTATACTGTCAGTGTACTAAAATTAAACTCATGAATATCACTCAAAGGAAAAACCTAGATTGGTACTATACTATTATTATGTATTAATGGAAAATGGTGTAACTTTTTATTTGGAATTATCAAAGTTAAATTAATTTATTTTAGTTTATTAAATAATTTTTAGGGATAAAGTTTGTCTTAGAATCAAAACTTATTTTTAATTCATAAAATACTCATTTTGGTCCCTAACAAAAATTTTGGGGGACAAATTAGTCCCTCAAAATTTGAAAATTCACGAATAGTCCATCACCATTCAAAAAGGGGGGTATATTAGTCCCTCTGTATAGAAATTTTAAGAATTTTTTGGTAGTATGAATTTGTACAGAGGGACTACCCATGGATTTCTAAATTCTGATGGACTAATTTATCTCCCAAAATTTTTCTCAGGGACCAAAATGAGTATTTTATTTTTTTAATTTAATGTTTGGAACATATCAAATAATCAAAATCTTAAATTTATTTTGTTGAAAATTGACTATATTGGAGCTGGTTGCTACATATATACAACTAATAGAATTTTAATATCAAATTAATTTTATAAATAAAATAATTTAACTAAGCACATTTCAAAAATTTTTTATTATACTACTTTTGTCTTGAAATAATTGTTTACTTTTAAAATTTTATTTGTCCACAAATAATTATCCTTTTAGGATATCTAGACAATATTAATTACTTTTGTTTTCATTTATATTCCTATTAAATAGATGAGAGAGAGTAAATGGAAAGAGATAGTTAAGAAAGAGAGATAATTAAAAAAGGATAATTTTATAAAATATGTGTAAATTTCTCTAAAATTAATATTTTTTCAATTATTTCCTTAATTCATATGCGTATTTAATTTCTAGATAGAGATAATAGTATAATTTAAGGAGAGTGAAAAATATTTACAATAAAAGTAAATTAAATTATATCCTTTTATCCCAAGCTCCCATGCCACCCCCTCACCACATTGGAACACGTGCTTGTTGCTAAAGTGCAGTCATTACTCAAAATCGCCATGATTCACTTTGTCCCAATCCATTGTCTTCTTGATGCTTCAACCACCACTGTTGCTCTCCCCTTTCTCAACCACCGCTCCACCTTTATCCATGGCCCTCAAAAGTTTAGACGCAGTTGCTCTCTCTATTTCCCGTTAGCCACTATTTGTACATGCCTCAACTCCCCTTATCTTCGTTTTGGTTTCATAGTGTTTTCTTCTTTTATTTTATTTTTATTCTTTTGAGTTCTATTCTTCTATTTCTTTGCTCAATCACTTGATTTGTGGGTTTGTGAATTGAAGGCAGTGAATTTTGTTATTTATGTGTGTGGTGATGGAGTTATGATGGACAAGGATAGATAGTGGTGGTTGAGTTGGATGAGCATGTTTGTGCAAGTGTGGGTGTTGAGTAGAGTGATGGTATTAGCAGGAAGGAATGCGATGTGGCTAAGGTAGAGGAGGGAGGAAAGTGTGGATGTAGAGAAGGTGAGAAGAAAGAAGGAAGGGGAAAAGGGTGACAATATGGCGACACATGGCATGGAGATTAAGTGATATATTAGCCATATCATCACTTAACAAAAAGACAAATATCAAAATAGGTAACACGTGAAAAATGAGGAATTAAAATCAAGCAAAAAATTAGGGTTTGAAGTTTAAGATTTTGAGAGAGTAATTTAAAAAATGTCAATATTATGAGCGGTAATACTATCGGTGCATATAAATTGATCTCTATTTTAATGATATTTTTGTCAATAAATAGTGCTTGTTTGGTCATAATTTTTCCCACCTAAAAATGAGAAATTGTGCTTCTCAAGGCACTTTTTTCTCAAAGCAATATTTGAATTCTTTTGGTCAAATATAATTTTAACCTTTTCTACCTGAGAAACAAATGAGCCTTAGGGTGTGTTTGGCATACTATATTAGACATCATAGGATAAGGTAATATAATACGTTATGACCTTATCTATTGTTTAGTGCAGTCAACGTATTATATAAGTTTATCCATCAAACCTCCCTTATACGTCAAAATGATGGATAACTTAATTCAGCCTACGAAGGCCATATTAGGCTTGATTAGCTGTTGATGTATAAGGGTTTTTGTTTTAAATATATTTTATTAAAAGAAAAATAATTATTAAATAAATAATAAAAAATAAAAACCATATAAACAAAAAATATCATTATTAATAAAAAATTTAATAATAAATAAATATTTTAAAAAAATAATTATAAAATAACTATTCAAACTAATATAAAAATATAAGAATAAAAATTTATTAATAAAATATATAAGTAATATTTAATATAAATTTAATTATATATAATAAAAAATATAATCAAATATAAGAATATGATATTAGATTTGCTTGAATTTTAATTTATAAAAACTCCCTCTCTATTTCTTTCTCTCACACTCACTTATATTTTTTATATTGTGAAAAACTATTAAAAATAAATAAATAATTTTTAATATAAAATTATATTTATATATAATAAAAAATAGATAAAATAATTATAATAAATATTTAAACAATTATATTAAATTTTAAATTTTAAATTTAATATTCAAAAATTATATTTATTATAATCTCTTTTTCTGGTTATATTATATATAATATAATATCTTATACAGTGACATACCAAATATTGTATAGTATTAAATTTTTATCAGGTCTTATATAATCAGGCCTTATACTATCAGTCTTTATCCTATCAGATCTTATATTATCAGGCGTGCCAAAGGACCCTTAACTTAATGCTGTCACGTAAATTGTACATTTGGTAATGACTGCTAAATTATATATAATAGAATGCCTTGTGTAATTAACTAATTATTGAAAGGGTGGGGGGTTATTCGACTAATTTTAAATAGTAGAGAATAAGTTTATTTTTAATTTATTTGGTGAGTAATAAAATGGCAATAATGATGGATATTTTGTGAATAGCCAGGTTAATTTTCTAGCATAATTAAAATGAATCCTTCTTTAATGCGATGAAGTATATATAAAATTGCAGAAAGCCGTTTCGGTAAAAATATATATGCATCATTCCATTTTTATTTTTAAAAATGAATTACAAATGTGTCAATCCAATAAAAAAACTACTAAAAATGGGCAAAATCTAAACTAAAATGCTTAGGAATAACAATTTTCGGTATTACCTGCAAAATGACAAAATTAACATTTTCAAATCATTATATTAAAAGTTAAACATGTTTATTTAATTTGTTCCATCCTAAACTATGAACAACTTGTTTATTTACATTGTTATCTAATGGATAGGATGTAATAGTGTATTGATAGAACAACATATTCTAATTAACCCAAACCACCCAACCTTTTCCCACTCTGCTAGCTATAACCATTTCTTCTCCCACCATCAGCAACCACTGCCACCATCTCACCGTCACCAAAACCACCACCGTCCTCAGGATCTGGAAGGCTCCGAAGAAACCCATGGAGGCAGAGGCCAAGCTCTACTCTGCAGGGACTATGCGGGGCGCTACTCTTGCAAATCAAGAAGCAGCGTAAGTAATGGCATTTCCCTGGCGATCTCCCCCACATCGACATGCTCATTGCCATCGTCATCTCCATCTTGTTGAAATTCGATGCTCGCGAAGTCGCCTGCAGCTAGTAAGCGTCCGATGACACTGAACATCCGGGAGCTAGCCACCAATGGGTATTCGAAACCTGTCGTCCGCGGAGGTGCCATCGCTGTGAACTCGTGAAGCTGGATCAAAGTGTTGATAGACATGTTGGCATTGGAGGGTTTAGGGTTGGAGGCTGCAGGCGTACGTGTCGCGCGTGTCATCATTGACTTGCCAGCATACATGTCAGCGTATTGTCGTCGACTTGCCGATGGCATGGGTGGTCGCATGCCGGATTTGGGATGTTTTTATAATGTATCGTAGATGGAGAAAACATTGATACATCATCGTATCCAAACCGTTGGATTATGCAGTGCGTGGTGCACCCTGACAAGTTCGATGCATAGGAGACATTCCTAATAACTATATTTCATAAAATTTTACATTTTCAATTGTAGAATATATAAAGGTTCTCGATTGAACATTTAGATGCCTATTGACAATAAGATATTCCTTCAATTCGGTTTCATATTCATCTACATTATGAATATTATTGTAGATATGAGCTGATAAATGCGTATTTTTCTGCGTGACAACTACTTCTGCTGAAGTTTTGTGCTTTTTTTTTAAATTTAAATGCTGCCTCATACATGTCAGCTATCAGGAAAAACTACTGGACAAGAATCAGCCCATTTAATTATATATATTTTTTAAGACACAATGAGTATAAATGCTCAAGATCCTATGGCATATAATATTGCATAAATAAGTCACTAGAAGTCAAATAGTAATAAGAGATTTATGCAGTATCGATGAGGCAGTAGGTTTTCTCATTAATACACCCACAAAAAAAAAAACTACAGAAATGTTTCTTTAACACATAGGGTAGATAGTATTTTAGACACACAGAGATTGATATATGAATAATTAGAAATTTTAATTTTGTAGTAAATGTAATAGATATTGTAAGTTAACCAATAATATATGTATACTTATTTTTATGTGATCCCTTAAGTGTAACAGTAACATATAACTAATTAAGGAAAACGATATATTATCATTGCTATATGGGTAAAATTACAAGACAAAATGCTCACACATAGCCTCTTCACTAGACTTCTCTAACACCGGCTGAAAACAAAACTACAGATCAAATAGGAGGAAATAACAAGCCATACAGCAGATAAAATAGCCGAAACAATAACGATCCACACTCAACCTACATATCCTTCATATATATATATATATATATATATATATAGGTCTATCTAAAATACTACAAAGTTTAAATCTTAGGGGAAGAAAAGGTACTACTACAAATCAAATGTGAACCTGGCAAGCTCACAACACTGTGGAAAGTTCTATTTGTGTATCACAGCCACAAGCTCCAAAGAAAGCTACTTGTTGCTTGGTGGTTCTGCGTTATGATGAGGATTTGGTCCTCCTGGGGAGAGTCTATCCCTCGGATTTGGAGCATCATTAGCATCTCGAACATGGTAATGGATATGCTTTGACACGTAGTGATCAAAACCTAGTTTATGAAAAAGGCGATAGCTATCTGCATTTTTGTGAATGAGTGGGTGGCCATGGAGGCTGCGAGACTCCAACACCATGAAGGAGCTGGAGAAGATGATTATTACAAGTAGAGACACCCGAGCTATTGTCACCATGCCGTGAATCTTAGAATTGAACAAAGTTGATATGTAGTAGGAGCTTTAGCTTGGCTAGTAGATTGAGGAATTTGGAGTAGTTTGGAAGCTGTCTATAAGCACTATTTATATATGGGCAGATTTTTTGAAAAGCACTTTTTTTTTTCAAAAAAAAAAAAAGAGAAAAATTAATTTAGATAAATATAAGTGGAATCGACATGCACGTGGATGGACAAAATCCTTGAAGCCAAGGTTGTCGAACATTACTTCATATGGTGAAGTTATGTTTTGCGGGCGTTTATTTTTTCAAGTTGAATTTGTTTTTGGGTTTTCCTTTTGTTAAATTTGCTGATTGGAAAGCGTCTCCTAACCGATATAGCTAGGGTTGCTTTGCTTTGCCACTTTTTAAGGTCATTTACTTTTATTGTATTAATGTAGCCTTTGTTGCAACTAAAAACTCACCAAAGTTACTATATAGTATCAGAATATGCCAACTGAACGCACGGTTTCTAGTTTTTCGTTCTGGTCTTCTTTAGATTTGGGTTGCTAGTTACTACTCGGTAATAAAGAATACTTGTCGGCACATGCATGCATGGCATGGGATGTTTGGATGATCCTTGATCCACATGGATTGAGAAAAAGTGTTCTGAAGGGTAATTACACTTATCTGATGCCTCTCTTATTTTAGGAAATGACACATACCTCCTTTGTGTGTTATTTGTGTGTTATTTATGAGGAGTGGTGTCGCAATTGTACATATACCGATATATAAACCAGAGATGAGAAATATCTTTTGTGCCCAAGTTTTTAGATATCATTTGTACATTTGGGGAATCACGTATTAACAACTGAGAATACTAAATTCATGAATAAGATAACTAAAATTTCTAATTATAACACATGATTTCTCATATATTTTTTTAAATAAATTCACCATTTATCAAGTGAATTTTCTAATTATTAATACATAATTTTCCAAATGTACATCTGAAACATTTGGATACAAATAACAATACTAATTAGAGATGTAGATATAATTTCTTAAATAAAATAATAAAGGTGTCGTGCAGTGTCAAATATAATAAAGTAATCGAAGGGTTAAGTTAACTACCCCTAAATACTATAAAAATGTTTTTTTTTTTTTTTTTTGTATATTATCGGATACCTTCTAGGACATCATGTGAGTAGGTTGAGAAACAAGTGAAGTAAATTTAAAAGAGAAAAATTATCAATGTTATTTAACAGGTCTTATTATGTCCCACATTTTTATCTAATTGAAGTGATCAAATAACGCATCTCTAATACTATCAATTCTTTGAATTCATTGTCTCGATTTTATTTTTCGTCTACGTGTGTTCAAAACAATTTAATTTTTGGGGTCATTATCAACATGGAATTGGAGAAATCTCTCCCCTCATTAATAAAAGTGGGATTTAATTTCATACTTTTTTTATGCTTAATTTCATACTTTATTTGAGAAGTTATTTCATGCTCTTTGAATACATTTAATATATGCTCCATGAACGATTTTGGTCATTAATATTAAATTAGTAGCCTGAAATTTATTTAAATTTTCCATAATATTCCTAAAAGATGAATTAAATGTAATTTAAAAATATATGATAATTAATTTTGCTGTTTCAAGTTTCGGCCATCCATAAAAGATTTACTCAATTGCCCGGCTAGAGTGAAATTATCTTCGATAAGAGGATAAAAAAAAAAAAAGAACTATATAGACTAACGTTTATTGGGCATCTTCAAACCCAAGTAATTAAACTTTCTCTAGCTACCAGCGCCATGTTTCATGTGTAGGATTTTATATGCACAAAATTCTCATAAATAAAACCGTGATCATATCTCTATGTCTAAAGTGTGATCTTGTTGAAAGTGTTTTAGTACAATAGATATAGAAATCAATATTAAAATAATGTTCAAAACCTTAACCATATCAAAAGAAGTATTTGGACCACCCAAAAGTTATAATTCATAGCAAGACTTTCTCTTGCTCTTAGCCTTCTTTCCTCCTGCATTCTACAAGAGGTTTAGGGTTCAAAGAGGGTAGGAGTCAATGTAGGCATGAGCTCCGTGGACGACTTGTGTCCCCAAAAAATGTCTCTATGGGGACTCGATATACATGGTTCAAGTCTTACACCAAACCCTACGACCTGTTGAAAGGTTCTTTGGCACCATGTAAGAGTGCAATTTGCCATTGGGAAGCTAAATAACCTTTACAATAGAAAGCGATGTGACTACTCCTGTACTCCACGAATTTATGTTAATATCATATGAGGGACAACATTTTTGCATGTATAACATTAACAGCCAATGCATTTTAGTAATGATATTTAACTCCTTGGCCTCTTTCAGAAGCTTGAAACTATCCCCTCCAAGACTTAAGGGTCACAATCTCTCATCATGTACGAGATGAAGAATTAATAATTAGGACAAGATTTTATAGTGCAGGCGCGGCGGCCTCCATTTGTTAGATTTGGATGGAATCGTGGATTAACTTTTAATTTTGGCGTTTAACCTGATTAACAATTTAAAATAATATAAAAGGGTGTGGCTCCACGTAAGCTGGTGCCCTGATTTTCCGATTTTGCCATATGTTTAATAAAAAGGTTAACGAATTAAGAATTTCAGAAAGCAGAACTGCCATTATTAATAGGGGAACTAATCCATGTGCTAGGGCATGTGCATATACGTTACCTAAAAACCTGACTCTTATACATACAGCCTGAAACTTGAAGAAACAAATGGTCAAGAGGCTGAGGTGTGATATATTGCAATTATTTGGTTTCTATGTGCCCCTGCCTTCGCATGTTTAGAGTTTAGACAAATACAAATTGGAATAGATTGAACGTTGTCCATGTAATGCAACTAGCATGCAGGGACGGACCTACTTTGTAGGCCGTGGGAGAATTTCTTCCCAAAGTCTCATGCATTTTTTTTTTAATTTTATATATAATTTTGTTATTTTTATGTATTTTGTAAGTTATTGTTCTCATTATATATGCTTAATATAATTATTATATAGTTCTTTTAATTTAATGTTATTATAATATATGATAAAATTATAATATTAAATAATTTACATTAACAATAAATTAAATTCAAATCCATTACGTTATAACATTGCATTTTTATATGTAATTTCAATGTTTATAAATATTTGTTTATGTGTTAATGTCATTTTTAATCATTCACATGAAAAAAATGTCATTTTTAATCATTTAATTTGCTCCCACTATATATATAAATTTTCTAGGTCCATGCTTGTTATCGTAACATGTTCAGTCGGTTGAATATTAAAACAGAAAAAGGCTTATATGATTTCAAACATTAAAAAAAAAAAAATGGTTTTGTTAAATGTGGAGAGTAATGCAATCAAGGTGTATGAATTTGCTACAGCTGTTCGGGCAGGGTGTGATTGAATTAAATGAGAGAAAATGAAAAGGGTGGAGGGAGAAGGAATGATATAACCATATGCATATGCCTAAATAGTAAATAACACTTCGTCAAATCCCTACCATTCCTATTCCATCTTTCCATGTTTACTCCTACATACTAAGCACAATTTGAAAGAGCTCTAAAGTGATTGAGGGGTCAAAAGAAAGTCAATATGTCGATTAATTAACGCACTGAGTTATACATGATGCTATAGATTGATTCAATATTTGAAGTTTGAGTTGAACCATACAAAATTTCTCTTTTGCTCTCTTTCCGGAAAACTTGTGCCGGAAAACTTGGAGTCACAAATGTTAAAAATGAGAGTAATATATTTTATACGTGTTATATTCTGCGACAATAGTCCATTTCAAAACACACAATTGTACGTTTGACGCAAAAAATATTAACTAGGATATGGAAATGCTGCGCATTGTAAGCAAATAAAATTAGTTACAATTTTTTGTTAGTTTGTTTTATTGGAAACGGTACGTAGCAATACCTCTATTCGTGTCCATGTTCTTAATTATCTCAATATTGAATAATTGATTGATCAATGTTTATGGTCATTGGAGGCCCTATGAGGAAGGGGATTAATGCCTAACATGTGTATTTTGTTTCCTTCCTAACCTATAGTAGTGTCTGCAAACCTATATTGCGAAGCCATTCTCTAAATGCAGCACCATATCCATATGACCAACTACCATGTGCCAATTGGTGTATCCTCTCTTTTGCCCTCTCTCCTGTCGCACATCATTTTTTCATCAATATATATAAATTCTTTTAAAGTAAACTTGTCTCTAAAACGAAAAAATTAAAAAAAAAAAAATTCACCCTTACATTATTTTAATAAATTATAATTACAACACACATATATATATATATACTGATTTAATTAAGATAGATATTTTTTTACTTTCTTATTTTAAAAATATTTTAAAAATAAGGCCACTTTAGAAAAGTCATGATGATATGCCTCCCCAGGCACGAAAGAAGAATATTCAAATTTTGAAGAGTCCAGACTTGCATTCCGATACAATCTGATTCACAGTTAATGAATTTAAAGTAAACCATCTAAAATGTTCAAAACATATATGTGTGTAGTTGTTTTTGTTGCTACCATTATGGTTGATTTATGATATTAGCAAGTGCTTGTGTTTTAACAAAGTCCTGTCATTTAGGCTTCGCCTTAATTTTAGTCGAGGGGCGTATCATTAAATTTTAATGAAGCCCACAAACAGCCTCTTAAAATTTAATATTTTAACTTAGATTTTGTCTTAAATGTACCAAATAAAGTATGGTTCATAATGCATCTAGGGATACATTATGGACTTGCTTTTACCAATATTCAAGAAATGTAGTTAAATGAACGTTCAAGTGTGGTTAAATGGACACTAGGAATGTGGCTAAATGAAACTGTGTGGCTAAATAAGTTCCTTATTTCCTTCCTCTACCTCCACCATTTCGGCTTGGTTGCTCCCTCTTCGCAGCCAGCCATCTCAGAGACCCATCGCCAAAAACCAACCACTGCCACCACCAATTTTGCATAGCCACCATCAACATCGGACCACCACCATTCACAAGCACCGCCCCTCTAACACCGCACTCCATCATCCTCATCACCAGTGCCACTCTTCAAGCTGCCACACTATTGGAGAAGGAACATGTCGTCGTTGCTCCACATTGTTCATCATTGCCACTACTCCACATCGTTCATCGCCACCATTGAAACCCGTCACGAGGTTGCACGTGAGAAAGAAGGAAAGCCGTCATTCCATGCTAAGCTCTACCCTAGGTCCAGTTACTGCCGTCCGTCTTGCCTTCAATGCCCTCAGATCTCGCCTCTTGCATCAACATTTGCAACCTCTACCGATGGCAACATCAATGATGAGCTCTCTTCCTCTTGATCGGAGTGCAACATCGGCGGCCTCTTCTCTCCGCGAACTAGACATGGTGATGGGTAGGGATTGTGATAGTGAGACGGTGGTGGTTGTGGAGAGGGAGGAAAAAGATAAAGATGAGTCACTTAGCCACATTCACACATTCATTTAACTGCATGTATAGGTTTATTTAGCTACACTTTTATCTTCCTTTAGCCATATTCTCTAAATGCAGATAAAAATAGCTCCAGCTGCACCAATGGATGCATCACGCACCGTACTTCATGAGGTGCATTGTAGGACAATCCCTTAATTTATGGTTATTAGGTATAGGTTTTTGTCATCGAAACCATGAGAATCTTGTTACTTCCCTGTTTACGGTGTCGCATTCCACATAAAAGGGGTCTCGCCTTCACCATGCTCAACTTGAAATTCAATGTATATGAACCTATACCATTGGAATTGATCAATGGAAAAGAACATGTTAAACATGTCGTTGGAAAGACAACCTCTGAAACCAAGGGTGGAAGTTCCTAATAACACAACATGTTGTTGATTCATTTTTGAAGGGCTCAGTGCGTAGCGAGGGCATTCCCTCTAACACATATGAGCCACATAAAAGACCTCTTTGTCATATGTTCTCTAAAATTTGTTCTATAATTATCCTTAGTGAGTAATTATTATAAAGAATTGGAGTAAAAAAGATATGATTCCAGTTTAGGCAATCAGCTCAAAGCAGCATGCTAGCATGCATGACTCTCTATATAGTGCCTGTTTTACACCACATAGAATACGTATGTACAAGGCCAAAATGATAACTTTCAGTAGGGAGACTAGCGTAAAAGGATAGCAAACAACTTCTACAAACGATCGACTAATTAACAGTTGCACTAAAATAATAAAATAAATATCTAAGAGGTTTCTCTAATTTTAATTATTATCTATGTATGATTTAATAGTCAAAATTTGCTCTCTTATCTATCTCATAAAAGTTATATGTGTGTATATAAGAGTTGTTGGTTTATATAACTTGAAGAAAAATTGGATTCACTTGCTTGTATATTTCAAACTCTAATTTATATTTAGTTCAGTTTTGAAGTTATAATATTTCTCAAATAGTTCTAGACACTAGCTAGTTGTTTTAGCTTTTATATATTACAAAAAAAAGAAGTGAATTATTATAGTTTTATTTATTATGAAATTTAGAGTATTTAAGAGATATTAATTGAACAAAATTTCATATACTCATTTAAAAAAATTGGAACATGCTTTCGAGGGCATCGCAAGCCCCTCTCTAAATTTGTTACTGTTTGTTAGCACCAAAAATATTTTTTTTTTTGGGTCGGTAAAAAGAAAAATATTTGTTCGTCAATAATAATTTGCAACGTTGGGCCATAACTCTTAGACATTGATAGAGATAGAGTCAGTTAGAGGTGCCAGCTGTAATTACTTAAGAGTTGTTAAGTATGTTAAGTCTGTTTTACATTCTGTTAGAGTCAGTTAAAGCTTGTTAGTGAAGCTGATGTATATGTAAGCTAAGTGCAGTGTATGCAAGTCAATCATCGATTTCTAATTTCAGAGAAAATATCTCATATCTTGCTCTCTCTGTTCTCTCTTGCCCTCAGGTTCTTCTTCCTCCTTCATATCTTTGAATGTATACCTAGCGAGCATGAGCTTGACAAGTATTCATCAAAATGTAATCACACATAAAGAATCTTTCTCCAAGAATATTAATCAATAGATTTTTAATTCATTTCGATGAACGTATAATCCTTTTTTGGGCACGGTTGATACTAACATGAATTTTGACTCCCTCTCATTTATTTATTGGTAGATATTAAGCATAATTTTACGAACTGTCGTATCTTTTCTAAAAGTTCAAACTTTTTAGAATAGCCGTTCATAATATGATAATCAAGTCTATTCTAATTTAATGTTAGGTTTTTACATAGGTCTCCCAAGAGTCAAGTTATCAGATGAAAACATATAAATAACTTTCATTTTAACTCTAATATAAACCATAACCATTAATTAATATCACATAGTAATTAATTGTACAACTGTGTTAACTCATCTAAATGAAGTGTATTGATCCAGGGTGACAGCTAGTTCATAAAACGAAGAAAATGCATAAAGAAATGATAGACATGTATGCTAGAATTATCTAATGAGTCTTGTAAGAGGCAAATTGTGGGTTTTTGTTTTGTTAAAAATGAGCTAATTATATGATTCATATTGGGATGCAGTTTTGAAAATTAATTAATAACTCAAGTGATTTATCTGTTTTGAGTTTGGGCATATATAATATTGATTAATATAGGTAATAGTATAGGTTTTAACCTATCAATGTTAGGTTATAGAAATGCTCATTAGCTTATGTATATATATAACTAGGTCCTTTTTGTACTCTGTAACTTTAGTATGTGACAACTCTTCGGCTTACACCATTAATAGCCATCACAAGGAAGATTGTGGGAGTTGTACAAGAAGACTTAGGGTTTATTTGATTTCAAAAAATGTCACTTAGGGTTTATTTGATTTCAAAAAATGTTTTTCTTTTTATTTTTTATTTTCATTATTATTTTACAAGAATTATCATTTTTTGTTTTTAATTTTTTTCTTAATTTTAAGATTTTGTGAATGAAATATTGTTTTTATTATTTCTTTCACAAAATCTTAAAAATTAAAAACAAAATAAAAATAAGATGACGGTTTTGTAACTAATATAAAAAAAACAAAAAATAAAAATAAGAAACGATTTCTAAAACTAAATAGGCTCTTAATCTTACAATCTTCCAGTCCTCGTAAGGCTTTGGAGATTTGATTGGTTATAAATGACTTCAACAAGTAAAGTTTATTTGATGTTCTAAATATCATATAATCTCTATTTTTATTGTTACAATATATTTCACCGACAAGTAAGCAAAAATAAGAGCACAAACCAAATGCACATGCACACAGAAATTCATTTCATCTGATAGATCATTCCTTGTACTTTGGAGAAACGCCATATTTGGGTTCAATGATAGATTACTTGTTTTCATGTTTAATATCATCTAAGCATTTTGAATGACAAAAGAGAACTTGCGCCACGAGAAATCGACATGTAGACAAACTTGAACCAACCTCACAAGATGTATATGCTTTGTTATATCCATATGTCTTCCATTTCCATGCATGGGAGTGTCTCTACTTTGCACCTATAGCTAGTCAATTCATTTTATCGCTTACCATTTTTTTATAACTCAATTATCAATTTTTCAATTAATGAGCTACATTGGACGGTGGTCAACAATTAATAATAACAATAATAATCACAATAACGACAAATAATTAATGCAAAAAAGGTGAGGGGCAAGCCAAATGAGATGACTATGCAGCGTATATATGCGGATTGAACATCAGCACATGATATGTAAATATAGCTTTTTTTTTTTTTTTATCTTCTGCTTACTTTTTATCTAACGGATCGCCACGTAAAAACTTCACTTTCCTGCATAATATAATGGAAGAGTCACATTCTATGCTGTCTTTTGTTGGATATTTTATAAAATAGACAGAAAAAGTATCCTACTATAGTTTTGCGATTTATTTATATTTTGCTTCATTTAAATTTATTATCTAAACCTCAAGCTAGTGGAAACCAAAACTAAATCAGTGTGTTAAACACGATCAATAGTCTTCCACAACAAATTTTAAAAGTCCTGAAAAGAGGTCCACGGTTGCTAAACTTTATTAATTTATAATTTTAATATTTGACAAGAGTACTCAAAAGACTCATCACTCTAAAGGCTAAAGCAGATCATGTGATCAATGTCCTGTTGCCATTATTTGTTGAAGTAAATAAGAATAGAGTTGGCGGTGTTTTTTCTGCAAAGCAAGGGTTTTCATCTAAAGTTTGTCGGTTTTTTAATATACATATTTCTGTAACACCAAAGTATAATCTGCCATAGCTTATCCTAAGTAGTTCAGTAGGGGACTCTTCTCAAAGGGAATATACTTTCCTGCAGTCAAGATATTCCAACACCCAGATTTGCACAATAGATCAATAATGTAATAGAAATTGGAAGAGAAATATGGAATATATAACGTATTAAGCATGTTTATGTGCCAACGAAATTAACAATTAGGACGAAATATTGGGTTAGTAATGTGTAAGTCCTCTCAAAAAGATGATTAAGGTTCGCATCTTGAAAAAAAAAAAAAGGTATTTAAAGGATATTTTAATCATAACGATAATATTTACGAGAAGACAACAAAAAAGTTACTATATATAAATCCCACAAGCCTGTTATGATTGCTAAGTGGACTTTGTTGTCCATGCATACGAACAGACCTTATCGTATGTTTTAACCTTATCAAAAGGGTGATAAAGAAGCAAAATCATCTAGGGAATAAAAAAATAGAAGGGTTATCCAATAGATTATTTTAACCACAGCTAGCCTATTGCATTTTCCCTTGGTGGGCAAGAAGCAGCAATTCTTATTTTAAGCGAGTGGCCTGATACAGCTATTTGTCTTTTCTTTAGCAATTTCAATGCTTAACCCCATTCTACTTACTATGTTTTCTCAACCTTATAAAAAATGATAAGATTTCTAATCTGGCATATTATAATTTCTGGGGTGCTTGAGGTTGTAGTGAAGTGAAAATATGGGGGAAATTTTTATATGCGTGTTTTCATACGTTACAAGTTTTGCTAAAAGGCATATATGTGCATGCTTAAATATCTCTATCCTCCAATTAAAAGCTTTAGTTATGACAGAATATAAATTGAAGATATAAGATTATATGGAGATAAATCAGATAATTATATTGACTTCTCTTACCACGGTTGAGCCAGGAAAAGGAGAAAGAGATATCTAATGAAATTTATACCTTTTCACCATGCATAATCTACTCTTATGCAGGGAATATGCTTGTCAGATGAGGGCCATATGAATTGGCCACATGCTGACTACAAGACAATTATTAAGTGACAAATTAAATTTGACCAATCGTGGAATTGTAAGTGATTTTCCTGGTTGGAATATATGATATTAAGTGCAATCCCCGTCAAAAGAACCAAATAAATGCAATCGGTTTTGGCCACAAAAAGAGAGGGGGATGGCAACAAAGTTGGCCACAAAGTGTGTGAGAGAAAGAGAATAGACGTGCTGATTGAACAGAAAATTCGGACTTAAGAGGGAGAAGAAAGGTTCAACCATCATGATTAACAAAGTTATACTGTTGCACAACACATTGGTTCTAAACCCCTTTGTTCATTGAAATCATTCAACTTCATATGAAAAGAAAAATCAGAAAAACAAAGAAAACACTATACAAAAATATACAATAATAAACATCTAGGTATCATTCCTTCTCTTTGTCTAATGTGTAGTGCTTCTGCTTCCTCTGTGCAAGTATAGCAATTTCACTTAAACCTTTCCCATCCTTCCTACCATCAATCATGCATGTTTTATTGAATGACACAACAAATCCCGGAGTTCCCAAATTAATCCAAGTAAAACACATGGAACAATATTAATTATTAAAACTGGTAGAGAAATATACATACATAGCTACACCCTTGGAGGATCCAAGCCGTAGTTGATGACATTATTAGAGGCTTTTCAACTCGTATACTAGTTTTGAACATAGCTTGCGTCCTCGTGAATGTAATAGGACTGCTTACACCAGTTCCTCATGGGCTCTAATTAAGTGTTGATTATTCCCTCGTGCACAAACCCTTCGTTCTCGCATTATTCAGGATCTAGAGTTTAGGGTACATAAAGTGATGTGTCTCGATCACATGGCCTTTAGCTAAGCATAATTAAGTCAACATAGAATGCTTCACCGGGCTATTTCATTGACAAACTGCTAAGCTTTTGTCTAAAATGGTTTTAAAGCTATAATGATGCTTGAAGTTGTGACGCGTCGGATTAAATTGCAATATGGGTATGCAGGTTCACTCTGAGAATGCCAACTTCATGACGTCGTTATTAATTATGCTGATGAAGTAAAAAGTTTTCTCTGCTTTACTAGAGATGTGTTATTGTTTTTTCCCCCTTTTGTTTTTTTTTTCAAAACTAGAGATGCATTTTGTTTTTTTTTTATAATTTATATGAATTTAATTTAGATACACTATTTTTACACTGTCATCCAATTAAAACCTTCCATTTGCATGACCATTCAAGTAATAAGTGGTTATGTCAAAGAATTTTGTTGATGTAGCAATTTATGATTGAATATCTTTGTAAAAAATTTTTACATTGAAAGTGTATTCCAATATATATATATATTCACACAACACTAGAGATGTGTTATATGTATGATGTACTACCACACAAAGTTGGCGGATTAGTTTATGCTGAACCCTTCAAAAGGGACTCAGCTCTGGTTATTTTATTTTTTCACTATTAGATCAATAAAATTATTAATTATACATTTTTTTTTCAAATTTTTGTTTTTTTGGTCCGGGGAGGGGGGAATTTGAGGGTGAGGGGCATGGGGTTGGGGTTGGTTCGATTGTGCAGTTCAACGGGGGCTAACTCTATTGCTACTGTGCCATAGGCCTCGACTGCTTTTTCTCGACTCAACGATGAAAAGGATCATTGCCAATATTGGACCCTTTTTGAAGGGCCGAGCATAAGCAGAACCGAAGTTGGCATGCCACACATTGTTATGCACTTATTTTAATTTTTTGGTCAACTATGCAGTCATGCTTTTAATTTTGTTTTTGGTCACGTTAATTCTTCTTAGGCAATGTTTTTGGTCAATATTCTTCTTATGCTTGATTATGGCCTATTCTAAGTTTATTGGCCTACAAACAATAGACCAACATAGCATAATACAAAGTTACAAACCTAACTTCCTCCGGACCAAAAAACAAAAAAAAACAAAAACCTAGCTTCCTCAACGATTCATTCACTACTCCATATTTTTCTTTAATTTCTATTTGTTTTTCTTGTATTTGGATTTAGTCTGGCAGAGGGTGGTAGAACCCCCTAACGAATTAAGAAAAAAAATTCAATTTCTTATTCCCTTTTATCTATAGTATTACAATTGTTTTACTACTAGATGTAATAAAAAATATTTTTTGGCAAATATAATTAGTATAAAAATTAAATTGATTTAGTAATTAGATTAAAAAATGCAGAATTTAATATGAATAATTAGATTAGAAAAATCTTTTCCGTAAAAGCATGTTGTGGCAAAAATAATTTCACATAAAAGAGAGATTATGTTAATTCTTGTCAATGGTACGTTGTTTTTTATGTGCCTATTAGTCTATATTGTATATTTTTTAAATGTTATATAAAACTATTCATATAATAACCTGTACCTAAGAACATTATATGTAAAGGGGATGTTATGCATTAACTTCAATATAGGTCCCTAGGATGCAATATTTTCTCTCAACTTCGGCAAGTACAAAGTTCAAGATAACACCCGCACAAACAAATTACCTTATCAAAAGATTAAAAATAAAAAACAGATTCAATTCAAATGTTAGTATAGGAATTCATCCAGAAAAGGGAAAAAAAACTCTATTATACAAACAAATAAAAGTCTTTTTCTTTGAAAAGAATTTATAGTCAGATTGTATATCTGCATTGGAGTGTTTCAATTAAATGATGGCAGGGATGTATATTTTTTCCATAACATAATAAAGAAAAATGAAACATCACTTTAGCTGCAATCTGGTTATCATGGTTCACTCTCCCCATTGGACATCGAAAGGGACTCCAAAAGCAGAATAATCCCTAACTGGAACAGAGAATCTAACCAAAAGGGATCTTGCACAAACATGAGCCAATAGATTTATCGTAGAAATGTGGAAGATGAAAAAACACAATAGATGAGCATCATTTGGTATAACATGGTATTGAAGTAGAAGTGGCAGCGGTGAATCGTTGAATGATTCCGAATGAAGAAGCGAAATGGAATCATAGCCATATAGAGAATGAAGAGATAGATGGGAAAGCAATGCAGACGGAATTGAATGAGGAGGAACGGAGATTACAATGTGCTAAAGGTAGAGTGAAATGTCACGAAGAATAAGGAGAGACATTGATTCCTAGATAGTAGGAATAGTTGAGAGAAAATTTATCTCACACCTTCCCATGCATATAAGAGTAATCAATAGTATCTAGTAAGCTAGTTAACCTGACACATTTAAGCAGCTGACCCAAATGGCCTACATCTAAAGAGGTCAAACCAATATTATATTGACTCGTTAACATTTATTATAGATTTGACTGAACAGGATTAGACCTAAATGGACAGGATTGACCTATTTAACAATCCTGTGATTCAACATGTATAGAGTAGGTCAATATACTCATATTGACAACTCTAATCTACCATAATATTTTTATAAAGGTAAAAATAAAGATTCATTTTTTATAATTCTTTAATTGCTATTTTACAAAATGAAATATTGATATAAATATAATTCACATATTATTATTATAAATCTATATGAATATTTCTTTTATTAGTCCATGTATGTAAGGGTTTTGGAATTTAAAGATGTGCAAGGGTTTCATAGAATTTCCCTTATTTATGAATATATATATATATATATATATATATATATTTGTATTGATACTAACAAAGCCTGATTTATTATATGAAGCAATCTAAATTAATTGGCTAATTTGAATTCTTATCATTAATTATATTTGGGAAAAGATTATATAATAAATAAGAAAGGAAATAAAGGTAAGAGAATTTTTTTTTAATTTTTGGAAATAAAAAATATTAAGAGTAGAAGTTTCCAAGAATAGAAGAAATAGAGTTTTGGAGAAAAAATTCTTGATATGGTGCTGACACTTGGTTAAAGGTTCCGAAAAAATGACTCTAAATTATTATATGTATGGATAGATAGATTTATACACACTAACTAACTCACATGTCATCACAACTTGTAACTAATGGTCCTAACTGAATTCTATTATTATAATTTGTAACTAATTTTCCAACTTTGGTTTACTTCTTTTTCCATCTAACCTCTTGAACAGCTTGAAGGCACTCAATCTTCCAACTTTGATTAATTGTGAGAACTTTAAATTTACAACTTTAAGTCTTCATGGTAAAATGTAAGGAAGGGGGAAGGGGAGAGAGATAAATGATTGGTAGGATTCAATTGTTAGAATGATGTATCATGCTATTAAGTCTGGATGAATAAGCGTAAGATCTATCATTTTATTTTATTCAATAATTTCTATGATTTTTATTAATGATTTTGACCAAAAAAATTTTGACCTGGTAACATTTCCCTTATTTTTTACCCTTGATATAGAAAAAATAAAAATAAAAAAGTTGAAAAGTGTGATTCGATCATTTATCTCTTTTATTTTCTCATATCATAATTATATCTTTTAAATTTAGTAGTTCATATGTATTTAAATTAACATATTTTAATTCATAATAGTTTACAATCAAAGTTTAATCAAGATATTTTTTTTTTAAAAAAGGTCCATAAAATTTAATCTAAATATGCACTAGCTATTTGTTTATCAAGAAAGAAGTCAAATAAATACTTGCCCTCTTGGGCTCTTCTTTATTTGAATTTTTTTTTCACTTGTTCATTTTTTTCCCCATGTGCTCTCCTTCTTACTTTGGAAGCATCAGTTATGCTTCACGTGCATGTTCTCATTAGTTATAATAAATACACCAAAAATATTATTTATACTTAATTTTGGCAATCATTTTAAGGGATATATTAAGGTGTTTTTAATGATTGATTGGAAAAAATAGTGGGAGTCATTCCTGACCAATGATTAAAAAATACCTTAGTGTATCCTCTAAAATGAGTCTTAAAATTGAGTTCAAATAACACTACTCTAATAACACTAGTCTAGGGAAGTAAAAGGAGATTTGGATTATGAAAAAGGGTGATAGCGAACAAAAACATAGGAGATGAAAAGTGAAAGAATAACAGCATGCCTACTTAGGAATACATAAGTACATAGGCAGCAACTGTGGTAGACCATGTTGAGTTTTGGTCCAAGTTAGTCTTTGAATCTCAACCGTTAAAATTGAAATTAATGGCTAAGATTCAAAACTTTTATTACTAAAAAAAATTATAATAACTTAAATTTATATTTTAATATTTATCAAAAGATAGATTTACTATTTACTCCTTCTCTCATTTTCTCTTTCTTCTCCACCGTCTTTCATCAGTGACAGTCTCTCTCTCTCTCTCTCTCTCTCTCTCTCTTTCTCTCATCTTTTCCTCCAATCTACCGCTAGTTCAAATCTCCAGCAAAATAAAATCACCATCTCCGACAGAACGGAACTACAAACCACCATCTCTGGCAGAACCACAAACGACAAACTGCACGAACCACCATGTCAAAGATTGTGCAACGCTACAACCCCAGCTTCTACCCAACTCATTATTGTCCAAACCTTTTGCAATAAAATCCCTTCAAATTCTTCTTTATGAGCCCCCCTAAAAATTCACCTCTCAAGATTCAAGGAACGTAAATTTCTATTATCTGGAAAATCTGAAATAAAAAAATAAAAGAACAAAAACCAAATGTTTGGACCCATTGTTCCCAAATTTGAAAAAAAAAAGTCAAACTTTGTGGAAAAAAATCATGTTATGATTAGAATGAGATGGCAATAGGCATGGAGATGGGTCATATGTAAGAAAGGAAGGAAATTTGGAACTAAGAGAGAGAGAGAGAGAGAGAGAGTTCGAAAAGAACGAAGATGGTAAGAATATATATGTACTTTTGTTAATTATATATTTTAGATTTTTTTGTTATTTGGATTAACTTGGACCAAAATTTAATATGGTCCACCCTTTGCCTAAGTACACATACATAATGATGATCAATATAATTGAAGTAGTACACACTCAATTATATTGAAATAAAAAAAAATATTATTTGTATTGTTTTTTAAAATATTTTTAAAGGCACATTATGAAATATCATTCAAACATTAATCGAGGGAAAACTCAAATATTCCTTTAAATATGTGCCAAACAGTGGAACTAATACCATTCATATAGAAAACTAAGTCACTTGGTGATGTCTAGGATCAGGCCTTCCAGGACTGTCTTCCAGTGTCGTAGTTATTTGGAGACTTTCTTTGGCAAAGCTTGCTTTGATGAGCAGCGATTTTTTTATCAGTACCAGGGAACCCTCGGATGTGGTGTTCTTCCTCTCCACAAAAGCCTAAAGTGAACGACTTTCCAAGTTGAGATTAAGTACCCAATTAGTCGCAGTTTTCTCTCTAACGCTAACAGGGGCTTCTATCACTGCCCCTGGGAGCACCAACAGAACTAGGCATGCTAACAAGTGCTTTGAGTTGGCCATTTATTCTCCTGAAGATATCAAGTTCAGTGATTCCAAATGAAATCCAGACGTGCTTATATACATACAGTCCATGCTCCTTTTTTATATATTTAAATCAAAGCTCAAATAAACTACTCATCCTGCTGCTTTGGTTTCTATTGATTTATTTAGGACAAATTTTGTTAAGGATATCATATAAAAATGATACTTCTTGTATTATTATTTTGTTTCTCACAGTGAAATCATGCTATGACGTACGTCTTGATCCAATGCATGATTCTTATTTCCTGCCAACAAACAAATTAAATAGAAGTGAAGTCATTTGGGTCCCATTGTACCAAACAAATAGATGCTAAGTGAAGTCATAAGGGTCAAAATTTGTCATCTAGTACTTTTGATGCCGTCAAGTTCTGATTCCATTTCTGTCAAATTTGCATCATAATATTGCCCTTGGATATATAAATTTAGATTTGATTTGTCCACTTTCATATCAACCTTTTTCCTTATGTATAGGGTTCCAAAGGCCGTTCGAAACCTTTTTTCGAGAATTTTTCACCCCTAAATTAAAATATCTCAAACGAAATTGTGGAAATGGAATTTTATAGAAAAGTAATGTGCTACTTGCAAAAACTGTTACAATTATAAATGTTGAGAGATTTGTGAGCTTGAATTTGGTTTCAAAATTGGATTTTGAGAACTAACTTTTTATTATAAAGCTATTTCAATATGGTCAATGCACTGGTGGAGGTCTATGGTCACGGTTTTGGGCAATTTGTGGTGGTGGGGTATGGTAAGAAAGATGTAAGAGGAGAAGAGGAGGAAGGGGGTGATGCGGGGTGTGGTGGCGCCATAGGAGCCACCAGCCATGAAGGAGGGACCATGGTGGGCATTGTCTTCACCGACAGAGAGTGAGTGTTTTATGATATTAGGTCATGGTATAAGATTCTTTGCCAACAATGAAGCTCAGTCATGAGGGAAGGAGAGTCATTGCAGAGGTTTGAGAGAGAGAGAAAGAGTTTGAGTGAATTTTAAAGTATATCACACATGTAAAAAATATAAATGTCATTATATTTTAACTTTTAAATTATAAGGTGTGTGGTATACCTTGTAAAATGATGTATTGGAGCCTTCACTTATAGTTTAACTAACTTTGGGATCAATTAAGCCAACAGTAATCTTTAAATTGCAATATGGGTATACAGATACCAACTTCATGACGTCATTATTAATTATGCCAATGAAGTAAAACGTTTTCGTAGCTCTACTAGAGATGTGTTATTATTATTATTTTTTTACTCCTTAATTTGTTTTTGGTCAACACTAGGGACGTGTTATCCCTATACCAAATAGGTCTCTGATATGTTATATGTATGATGTACTACACACGAAATTGGCATAGCAAATATGCATTCATTCTGCTAATTTTTTTGGTCAATATTCTTCTTAGGCTTGATTATGGCCTTTTTGGTCAACATATTTCACTGCTTTATTAGAGGAGTGTTTTTTTTTTTTAACTTTTTTATTCCTTTATTTTTGGTCAACATTAGGAATGTGTTTGATGTAAGGGCAAAAATAGAGTATAAAATTTTATTAAATAACTTCATGTATAAATTACATATATAACTATTCCATAAAATTAATTTTACACCTCATTTTCATTCTCATAGCATGCACATCCATTATGTGTTATATGTATGAAGTACTACACACGAAGTTGGCAAGCACACATGGGCATTCTAAGTTTATGGGCCTACAAACAACAGACCCACAGACCATAATAGAAACCTGGCTTTTTTCAACGATTCATTCACTGCTCCATTTTTTAACTTTAGTTTCTATTTGTTTTTCTTGTATTTGAATTTAGTCTGTCAGAGTATGACAAAACCCCCTCATCGACCTAAGGAAAAAGATTTCATTTTCTTATTCACTTTTATCTATAGTATTACAAAATTATCGTTCTACTATTTATACGCACACTAATCAACTAACTTATAACAACTTATAACTAATCTTCTTAATTAACCTCTCTATTATTACAATTTCTAACTAATCTTCCAACTTTGATTTACTTCTTTTTGCATATAACTGCCTCTTTTAAAGCTTAAGGGCACTCAATCAAACCCTTTGTCCAGCCACCATATAACCATGGTCAATAGCGCCACCTTTAGCAGTCACAGGTTGATCATGGCCGATGGTGGCATTCGTGAGTCTCAAAGGAGTATGAAGTTTGATGATATCTTTTCTATTTTTATTGCGGTGGTTCTAGTGAGGTGGCTTTGGAGGTGGCAAAGGATTCATCATAATGACGCCTATCCGCAAAACCACCCTCTTCAATCTCACCAATTGCACAATTAATGAGAATTTTGGGTGTCTTGGTTCTGGCTTGTGCTATGCAGTGGCTTAAGAAATTCGTTAACTTCTTGAATCTTTAACTCTATCTTTGATGAATCTGCTACCACTCCATGCGTCACACTTTCTTGTACAGATTTGAGATGGAGGTCTTCTTTGACCAGGGTTTTTTTTCTCTACATGTTTATCACCAAGTGATTGAAGCTTCTCATAATCTTGATGATCCTCTTCTCTTTAACTCTTGTCCCACACAGATGGGCCTTACCAACTCAATCTTGATAATGGCTCCTAGACTAGAAATCAGCACACTCGATACAACAGAAACGGAAGAACCTTTCATGGGTTTCGTCTCTTGTATATATTTGTATCTAACCATGAACTTTCGATCATAAAAGAAATATAATTGGAAGAACAATGTTACACAATCAGAAAAATATTATTTTTTGATATAAATCATGATAATTGTTAAATGAAATGAAGTAGTAGGACCCATTTATTCATCTAATAATCAATAATTATGCCAAATTATTCTTATTCTGGAAAAAAAAAATTATTCTCCAGTATCCAAGGGTTCCCGGGGATCCAAAAATCACAGCTTCTGAAAGCAAGTTTTGCCAAAGAAGGCCTCAATTTTCCAAATAACTTAAGTCCTGGAGGGCCTGATCCGCAGACATCACTGAGTGACTTATTTTTTTATATATAATTGAGTGTGTACTATTTCAATGATGTTCACCATCGTTATCTCTAATTACTATTATAACATTTTTTATATTAGCTCAAATGCAACTAATATAAGAGAACTCAAGAACTATTCCATATAACATGATCTTCGTGAATTCCAAGAAACGGTCTAAAATATAATGGTGTAACGGGCTTGTTTCAAAGAATTTTCATGCGTTATATGTATGTCTTCCAAAACAGGCATGCTGTTCTTTCAGTTTTTCATCTCATCTCTTTTCTTGTTATCACCCATTTTTATAATCCAAATCTCGTTTTAATTCCCTGCGCTGGTGGAGTTATTATAACTAATGAGGACAGGCATGTGAAGTAAAAGTGATTCCAAGTAAGAAGGAGAGCACATGCACGGAGATAAAAAATGAAAAAAGTGAGAAAAAAAATTCAAATAAAGAAGAGCCCATGAGGGTAAGTATTTATTTGACTTCTTTGTTGATAAACAAACATTTAGTGCATATTTATATTAAGTTTTATGGAAAAATATATTTTAAGAAAAAAAATCTCCTGATAAAACTTTGATTTTAAACTATTTTGAATTAAAAAAATAAGCTAATCAAATTATTCACCATTAATGTATGGTTTGGTGGCTTTAAGTACTCATCCTTCTAATTTAAAAAATGCTAAAGAGCCAACAATTTTGACAGAATTTAGCGCTAGCATAATTTGACCTGATTATTGAACCTTGATGAATTTCTTTTCTTAAATTTTAACTCTTTTTTCCTACTTAAATTAGCTTAATTTTTTATTCAAAATAGTTTATAATCAAAGTTTTGTCAAGAGATTTAAAAAATAATAAATTTTCCGTAAAACTTAATCTAAATATGCACTAAATATTTGTTTATCAAAAAGGAAGTCAAATAAATACTTTCTCTCTTTGGGCTCTTCTTTATTTGAAATTTTTTTCCCACTTTTTCAGTTACTTTTACTTCACGTGCTCCTCTTCATTAGTTATAAGTTATAACAACTCCACCAGTGCAGGGATGAAAAGTGAAAGAAGAACAGCATGCCTGATTAGGAACTGAAAAATACTCTTACAGAATGCATGAAAATTCTTTGAACAAGTCCATTACACCAATGTAGTTTAGACCCTTTCTCGGAATTCAAGAGGATCATGTTATATGGAATAGTTCTTGAGTTCTCTTATATTAGTTGCATTTGAGCTAATATAAAAATTGTTATTATAATAAGAGATAATGATGACACATAACTGAAATAGTACACACTCAATTACTATTATTAGCACATACATTTTTATGTGTGAATCGACTAATTCTGATTCATATACAAATAAGTAAGAATTTTTATTTTGTCTAAATAATCAGTATCTGAAGTCCATTGAACTTTTACTGATATGGTTCGAGTTGGTCGATTCACTAGTTATGGGCTAAAGTTCCAGCTAGGTTATTTTTTTTTTTATTCACAAGATTCGAAGTGTAAGGTCTTATTTAAAATAAACAAGTACTGAATCACTTGAACTGATCAAGCATTGGTAATAAATGAAAAATTTACTTAAACATAATTGAGGAATTAGGTGAATGTACTAATAAATAATAATACTATCACCTGAATTCTTATTTATGTAGATAAATTTTTCATTTATTTATACATGAATCTTCAATATTCGATTGACATATAAAAATATTCATACGAATATTCCATCCATTTTAAAATAACTGTTATTTTTATCAAATTGATATATTTTTAAATTAATATATCTAAATACAAATTATATTCAGATATATTAATTTAAGAAGGTACCAATTTGATCAAATTAATAGTTATTTTGAAATGGAAGAATTATCATTTTTCTGATATAGAAAAATAACCAAGTCACTCAGTGGTGCCTGGGATCAGGCCCTCCAGGACTTAGTCTTTCAGTGTCGTAGTTATTTGGAAAATTGAGGGCTTCTTTGGCAAGACTTTCTTTGAGGAGCTGCGATTTTTGGATCAGTTCCCGATAACCCTTGGATGCGGTCTTCTTCCTCTCCACGAAAGCCTCGAGTGGACGACTTTCCAACTTGGGAGATAATAATAGCACCAACAGAATTAGGCATGGTAACAAGTGCTTTGAGTTGGCCATTTGTACTCCCAAAGACATCAAGTTCAGTGATTCCAAATGAATATCCAGACATGCTTATATACATACTCTCCATGCTCCTTTTTTATATATTTAAATCAAAGCTCGAATATACAATTCATGTCCAGCTGCTTTTGTTTCCATTGATTTATTTACTACAAATTTTGTTAAGGATATCATATAAAAATGATACTTGTTTTATTATTGTTTTGTTTCTCATCTTGACATCCTGTTAATTATCTGGATATTTGTTCATCCAGTTTCTCACACATTTTTATTTGCAAAACAATATCCTAAGAATAACAAAATGAAGATAGATTCTGAATCTTTAGACCACGAATTTCTTTTTAAACCTAAAATTAGTGTATGTTCAAGGTTATAAGATTCAGCTCTCTAATTTCCATCACATATTTCTTGCGAGATATATAAAAAATCGTCTCATAATATACATATATAGCGGTCTTTGCCAAAATGCCATGTGTATGGGTAAAGCTGTGACGTTCAAACACGAAAAAGTATAAAGGAATGAAATGACGTCTTGATCCAATGTAAGATTCTTTTTTCTTGCCTACCAAAAAAATTAAATAGAGGTGAAGTCATTTGGGTACCATACAAATTGATGCTAAGTGAAATCATATGGGTTCACATTTGTCATCTAGTACTTTTCATGCTGTCAAGTTCTCAATCCATTTCTTTCAAAAATGCATCGTTGTATCGCCCTTGAATACATAATTAAATTTACATTTGAGCTGTCCACTTTCATTGAGCTAGGACTACCCTTTCAAAGTTTTGAGGGCTGCATATTCCGATCAAAATTTTTCCTTACAGGGGCTCCAAAAGCCATTCAAAACCACTTCTTTTTCGAGATTTTCCTAAATTACTAGATCTCAAACGAACTTGTGGAATAAGTAATATGCTACTTGCGAAAACTGTTACAGTTATAATTGCACAAGTGGCTCCATTTTTTGTAACCAATTGATATTTTTATTATACCTGTGATCTCATATTTACTGTTGAACTTACAATGCTGTATAAATGTAAATAACATGATTCTCTATAAAGCATCTATAATATCTTCCAAAAGAATTCAAGACTTTGATTATTTTTTTTCCCATTTTAGGATTAGTAGAGAATTGATCCAATTTAGGGTCATGACAAACACACTTAGGCTCAATATAAGTATTTACAGAAAGACTTACGTACAATTCATTACAAGCGACAACGGAATTCAAACTTAGGCTATACATTTTATCATATATAAACGGAGGATGATAAGATGATCAAGTCAACTCCTATTGTCATACTTTGGCAATGCTAAATTAGCATACTTATCATTTATCACCATCAATCAGGTAGCAATACTGATCAGCACTCACCTTAATTAAGCAATGGAACAATTGGTTACGAGTGATTTCTCCGTTTGTAAGTGCGTTATAAATTATTTCTAAAACTGGCGTTTTATGAATATGGGAGGAGTAAAAAACAACCGCATAATGTAAAGCACATAAGAAGACAAACGTGGCGCGGCGAAAAAGAACATATAGTGGGATGGAATCTTTCATAGCATGCCCATCTTGTCTTTAAAGTTTGACCAACTTTCGGATCCAATAGGCCAACAGTAATCAAACTTTAGGGTATGCAAAGAGAAAAGAAATTGTGTAAATTTAAATTAAACAATTATATGCTTGTGCTTAGTAATGCAAAAGAGGATTTAATAAATGAAACGGGTTGATTCATTATTTTCATTTTATCATTTATAAATTTTTCATGTCAAATTTGAGTTGAACATGTAATATCAAGAACCTAAAAGTACGTAATCATCCCATTTTTCTTATTCTACATATATGCCATGCTCCAACAAATAAAATTTAAAATATTTCTATAATTTTATGTTAAGTGACAATGGATAATGGATAAATGGATGTAAGACTTCAACTTTTTAACTTGAAGGCTTTCAGCGCTTTGTTCTAGTAAAATGAGGACTATTATTTGATATGAAAATAGCATTACGAATTCCATACGAAAATGTTTTGAGCCAATGAAATCAAAGCATTGACGGAAGAGCAATGCTATTAAGTACGAATAGCTATTGCATGAAATGCACGAAATGAAATTTTACCCAATAAAATTTAGTTTTGCGACGAAAATCATGGAAGAGAGTGGATGTGGAGACAAAATTAAGTTTCAACTACACTGTTCGTTCGAAAAATATAAAATTTGTTTCGTACTAAATACCAATTTCCTTGACGAAAAGAAGAGAGAAAATTTTTTATCATCCCACTCCTTTGTTTTCTTTTTAACTTTCATGTTTAAACGTACAAAAACTCTTTCATATTAAAAAATATTTCTCAAATAAAATACTTAACATGAGCGACTGGACCTACATATGTAATAATACGATTTTGGGACTATGTTAACTTGGTGAAAAAGTATAACAAGTTTAAAAAGAAAAACATGATTTTAATGGACACATTTTTACTCTAGAAGAATAGCATATACATGGGGAGTCAGATCATTCTGAAATTAGAACTACAATTGATAATTAAAAGGCTCTCGCGAAGTCAATTAGTTAACCTTAATGGATATATTTGATCATTGACAACTCACTGTTCTGTTTTGTTATTATAGTGGAAACTGTGTATACCTATGTCGGCATCATCATCAAGGATTAAATTAAACAACCATGGTGATGAAAGATGACAGAAGCAACAAGTTTGCATCAGTGACATATGCATCTGAAACATTAGAAAAGTTGGCAACACTAACATATATAAAATGCAATATTGTTGACTTAATAACTTCCACTTGTCCGTGCAAACATTTGGTATAGGATAATGAATATCCCACACTAGTTTTAATGCTGACTCGTATAGTTTGTTCTCTTTGGTCTATGCATAGTACTGTAGAGCCATGAATGAACCGAAAGAGGTCTATGGTAAAAGCAGATAAGTATATATGTGGTTATAATCTTTAGTTAATGCTGCAAGTGGTTCAGCTATAGATCTCGACAACAGCATTGTTGAGACCACTCTTTGTTATTCCTCTTATAGTTCAACTGTTTTATGCATTAATCAATGGGGGTTGGTTCACAGATTTTATTTTGCAGCCGGCTTCTCCATCAATGCTTTGATTTCGAGCAATATATTCTTGAGTGCCACAAGCATTAAGGTAAAATGCAATCTGATGTTAAGCATGTTCTTTGTCCACGTACTTGTGCAAATTAATTGTGTTGTTGCAGCTATCAATTTAATTTGAATATTTTGCATATGGAATCTCTACGTACCTTCCCGCACTTAATTATATAGTTTGATTAGCTCATATATTACGTAAGTTGCACGAGATTTTTGAAGTCAACGCATTCGATCAGCTACGGATTCATATAATTATCTTAAAGTGAAAATTAAGTGTTCAAAGTGTGCAGCATATGGCTCATGAATAGAGCAGCATTATGGCTTTAAAATGTTTTAAATGCCAACCAGTGCGCCTTTTTGTTTGCGCTGACAGCTTCATGGGTCAAACAAAAATATATTTGGACTAACTAGTACATGTAGTGGAACTTATTGTTTGATTAAATTATCTGCCTTAACATGCTTGCAGTAGTTGGCAGCGCTTCATTCTTCAAATCATACTGTCTTATTCTTCTTCTTCCAATTATTCTACTTCCTTTATCCGTTCCTCAACCTGCACCTTGGATAGAAGATGAGACTAAAAGAGAGCTATCCTAGGCTTTAGTCAAGCTCACAGTTATTGAGTAGATCACTGGTATTGGCAAAACCTATGTTTTTAGTTATTCGATGGATTTTTGGCTTCCAATACAAGTTGGACAAAGCTAGATACAATTAATAGCAGACACATAGAACATGTTGCAAATTTTAGGCAATGCGTATGTGGGTGAGAGAGAGAGAGAGAGAGAGAGATTGTGGAAGCTAGGTTATCATTTTCAATCAGCAGGGACTACTGACTCTTGACTCTAATAAACATCAACCCTCAATTAGAAAAGAATGCAAGGGAAACGAGAAAGTTTGTTCGTATGAGAGAATATCTTGATAGGATTTATTATTTGTCATTGTAAGATCAATTATGAAAGCTTTCAAGCCAAAAAAGACTACTTTCAAGTGCCAACCAAATATTTCAGATGATTTAATTAGGACATTTTTCGTTCCCATGGGTAATTTTATTTAACAATAATGATGCGGTATAAAGAGCTTAATTTGCTAACAATGATATAACAACGAGACTGCTTCTCAAAACTGAGTTTTCAACTTTTCATGATTGATTTGTGTTTCAAGCGTCTGGTTGGGTTCCACAATTTGCATTTTCGCCTGTTATACTTATGCTTAATTAAATTTGTTTTTGCTTTAATTCTCTTGATCATTTTGATGGGTTCTTCTGACACAAGAAAACTAGCGAGGTTATGTTAGTGATAGAAATGGTTTTTCGGTTTCCAACTTCGGATGCCTTTGAAGGGGTAATGAAGATGTTGATGTTCATTTGGCATGTTGAAACGGTAGCACCAGTCTGCCTCAAAGAATCCTTGCGCTGCTCACTACTTCTTTCAAAACTCTGTTCTAGATTTGAAGTGAGAGCCGACCCTATGGAGATGTCTCATCTCTTCTATGGTTTTCGAAGATCCCTAATTTGATAGTGTTGTTTTTCTTTTCTCTTTACTCCCATCTTTATCATTGTGGGGTGATCTGTTAGATGATCTATCCAGCAAGAATTTTTTTTAGGCAGTGGTTTTTGGATTATGAGGGATGGCATGGGCCCAATATAGACATATGTGGTTCTGGTGATTGTTGACGAATCAGCAACATCAGAAGATTGCGCTTGTGGTAGATGATAGATCAACAATCTCTATTGATAATGTATAGGTCGAGGCTTTTGTTTGTTTTTTGTGGATCAGAGGCACTAGTGAGGCACTTCTATATGTGCCAAATCAGCTTCTATAGATATTGATATATACCATGATGTAGGATTGGCTCTCCCGTGTTCAGCACTAATCTTGGTTAGAATTTTAGTTGAGATGCTTTAGTCAGGAAATTAGACTGACACTCTCCATTCCCTCGTTACATAGCTGGTTGTAAAAGTTTTGTCAGAATCAAGATTAAAGATCCATTAAGCTCATATGTATTCCTATGTTTATTTGTAGTGTGATATCAAACCATCCATATTTTGATGTGTTTTATATAGAGTTGTGTAGTTTTATTTGTTGTAATCATGTAAGTTTAGCTTGTATTTATCATGTTATTCCAACTTCTCTATTATCAACATCCTAGCACCTTTCATTATTAATATAAAAATATATTTGCAAGTGCTAATGAAGATTTCTTTTGTCAAAATTACAGGTATATATCCTCCTTTTAGAGGCAATTATGCTCAAGAGTGTTAACGAAGATTGAGTTGCTTTATGAAAATTTCAAAGTCAAAAGTATGAAATTTGCAATTTTCTCTTTAATATTAGTATTCCCTTAATTGAAGTTCATACGATTGCAATGGTGCTAATGAAACACTCTTAAATTTGCTATGAACCTTAGAATGAGAAACTTAGGGCTTGTTTGGTTTTTATCTCCATCTTTTGTGTTTTATATTTTAAGAATTTTATGAAAAAAAAAGGTGAAAATAGAAAAATAAAAATGAGAAATAGGATTTTATTATTTTCCTTGTTTTTACTATTTGTTTGACAAATTCATTATAAAATAAGAAACACAAAAAATAAAAACAGAAATCAATCACAGGCGCTAAAGGTCTATTTGATTTTTGTTTTATTTTCTATTTTTATTTTATATATTTTTTATTTTTAGAATTTTATAAAGTAAATAGTAAAAATAGGAAATAAAAATAGAAAACATGATTTTATTATTTTTACTATTTCTTTCATAAAATCTTGAAAATAGAAAATATAAGAAATGAAAATAGAAACCATATAAACCCTATTGAAATAGGACATATTCGAGAATGAGTTGCAATGATTATGTAGCATTGCTATTTGGCTCGAAAGAATATAGTATGAAACAATAACAAATAGACATTGTTATCTTGTTGGTAAGGAAACAAATCAGCAACGGAGAAAAGGAAGGGTGTGAAAGAAAGGGGGAAGTGGCCCTTTAACACTATTTGTACAAAAGTTACGAAGTTCTTAATTATTAGTATATCTCCAAATTACTTGTTGAAGGTAGAAATAAATCTTTATTTTATCTTTTTATGAAATTAAATTCAAAAGAAAAAAGGAAGATTCCCATTCCAAAGTTAAGATATGAATGAGAATTAATTTTGAACTTAATAATACTTCCACTCTCACCAACTAAATCAACTTCAAAACAGAACCAATACTATGAACACATTAAACGTCTCATATTGTAGCCTCGTGTATGGAATGTTTCAAAAGTGTCTAAATAATTATGGTATTTTTGTCATTCCATATTATATAATTTGCATCTCCCTAAACAAGCAAAAATTAAATAATGAAACATTAATTCTTTATTTGTATTGAAAATAAATAGTTTCTCCTAATTCACAAAAATAGTTTCTCCTAATTATCATCAAATAATTGCCGCTTCCATTAGTTTGTTTATTTGTTTTCCCAATCACCTTATCCACGTACCTAGGTATTAACTTATCTAAATCAAACACATAAAGTCTTAATTACGATGTGTAATTAACTTAATAAATCCAAAAGACTAAAATGACAAAAGACAGTTATCTATTAGTTTAAAGTTACCGATATGTAATCCAATGCTTTAGATCCAGTCAATATATATAATAGGACAATATAATTCTTAATTAAAGAAAACAATGCTGATTTTACCAAAATAAATTAACAAAATGACCTATAAATTGAGAATGTGCGGTGTTTACGTAATTGCATTCATCAATCTTCGGATGATTTTGCATGCAGTGTTTAACAAAATTTATCCTTCATTGTTCATTTGCCACTTAATTTATTCATGGGGAGATTTTGTCAAAGAGCTTCGTTACTTCGTATGCTATAACACTGATGTTAGAAAGGGGGAAAAAAATCAGCACATAATCAATTTTAATGCTTATGCATACCTATCAATTTCTCAAACATCATACGATGCTAAACTTTACATTTAATTATATATGTTGATGTCATTTTCAATGTTTGTATTTTACAATTGAGTTGGCTATTCTTATTACGGTCAGATAATATTTAAACCGATATATACTTGGATTATATAGCTTATTCCAACGTCACCAAAGAGGAACATCCATGTCAAAATTATAAAACTCATAAAAATATATCGTAGAACCTGGCCCTTATTAGTTAAAATAATTAATGTTCGTATGTGCATTCATCACGGTGACATAATTTCATTATTTGCCATTATTCCTAATCTGATTTAGTTTGATAATGATCTCTTTAGTTTGAAGAGCATGCCAAGATTCAATTCTTCTGTGCTATTATCTTGTCCCATTTCTTATCCCTCCAATTAATATTCATCATGTACAAAATTATAGGTAATTTTAAAATAAATTAATCTTGATCTAATTATATGTCATTATATATGAGATAGTGTGTGTAAAAATTAAATATTTTTACTAATGTGTTAATACATAATTAGATAATTATATTAAATTTTTTATATTGATAATACATCAAAATTAAATTCATTTTAAAACAGTTGGTTTAAAGAAAAAATGAATAATGTCATATAAATATAGGAAAATGAATTTTTTTATGGAATTTTAGTGATATATTTACCATAATATAAGATTTTGTACATATTTACCAAAATAGGCACTATATGTAAAATTTGCCACTGCACCCTAATAGATGTGGCAAATTGCATTTCCTCTTCTCTCTCCTAACTAATCTTAACGAATTAAAAATTTTTAAAATAAAAGTAGTTGTAAAATGAGAAAATAAAAAATTATTCAATTTTATATTAATAATTTTTATTGTATATAAATCTCACCAAAATTATTCAAAGATAAATAACTCTCACTTTATCATTTTATGTTCACTTTCATTTCAGAATATTCAAATCTCACATCAACATCTCCTCTTCCACAATCTGCCATAGCCTGTGGTGGACTTTTTAATTTTTGTGTTTATTTTTTTTAACTTTCTAACAATCCGTCACCATATGTGGCCAACTTCATTAAGTATTTTATTTTTTTCTGACAATTATTTTACAACCTCATATTTTAATAATATGTACCATCAACTGCAATATAAAAGAAAGAAAGAGATCACAAAAAAAAAAAAAAAGGAAAGAAAGAAAGAGCCTATAGATGTATATACGTAAGATTTTGAGTGAAAAGACAGAAAAATAAGACACAGAATTTCAATTTACAATGCCATAAACTGTAATGGACAATGGGGATGAAAAATTGAAAATTGTCTTTCACTCTAATCAACCAATACTCAAGAAATACATATCATCAATGAAATCGACAAATCATAAGATCTTGAATTTCAATAATAGTATGCACCCTTCTGAACATTGTACCATTTCATTCTATTACTACTTATATCTATTCAATCCCGATATGAACTTTGTAATAGAAAAAGAAAACAAAAAATTATGAAATTGAAGCCTGTGAAAATATTCATACATGAGCTATATACAACTATCTGAATCCCATGCTCAATGTTTTGGAACTGGGAACCACGATCACTGCCCTCCTCCGAGAATTCGAATGCAGCGTAACAGAATCAGAAGAAGATGTTGCAGGAACCCCGTTTCCTTCATGGGGCGTTGTTGTTAAGGGTGCAGAGTTCATGCGGAAGAGATTGGTGATGTCAGCAAGAGGGACCCTCTTGGTTTTCCTGTTGCTCTTCTTCTTGAAAGATGGGGCAATCAGAGGAATTGGGTTCTTCTTCCTCTTCTTGTTATTGTTGTTTTTTTCTTCTCCCTTATTAGGAGGGATGTTCTCTTTGTTGCTGTCATCATTGGGCATGGCGGTGGCAGTGGCCTCCATTGCTGACGTGGCTTGGCGGCGACACGAGAGGGTTTAGAAAGAAAGGAAGAGGGGGCACCTTGAATGTCACGGTGGGGAGTGTGGTGAGGTATATAAACATTGTCGATTGGAAATGTTGTTGGGATGTGTTTGAAATTTTGGAATGGAGGAAGGAGGGAGAAAGATAGAGAAGGAGGGTAAGAAAAATTTTTTTTTGGGAGATTTCAGCTGTTGAGTGTGGAGGGTGTTTTTTGTTTTTGGTTTTGAAGTTGGAAATTTTGGAGCCTGAGATTTGGAGGCGGCGGTTCTTGTTAATTTGGTAGGGGTGGGAAGGGAAAACTGGAAATAAAAGAGGACAAGAGGGAGATTTTGAAATTTCAGGGTAGCAAAACCAGTTACGACTGGGAGTGAGTCAAAGGAATCAATAATGAGGGGTACGTATGAAAAGTATGCACCACTGAATAAAAATTTTAAGTATTTTGTTGACGAATCTGATGAAACATTTTTTATTTGTTAGTAATAATTATATTACCAAATTTATTAATTAATAAAGTAATCAAAATCTTTAGCTATTATTGCATAATTTTTCACAGGCCCCTAAATTTAAATTTACTAAAAGAAACCCCTAATTTTTTTTTGGCGAGTAAAGAAACCCATGATTGATAACTCATAATTTTCAAGTATCAAAATAGTTTCCGTCATTTTCTTGTACAAACGTCGAAGTTGAAAAAAAGAGTGGAAACAGGGAAGAATTGAGTGAATATGTTGGCGGGCATGTAACGATTGGTTTAGTGTAGGATTTCCGGTCGGAAACTCTGAAACTTTGAGGCGCGGTGTGGAGGGAGCCAAATGATTGGCGAAAACTTGGGCTTAGCGCTTTTTTTTTTTTTGTCTTTTTTTTTTGTTAAAACTACTACCACTACTACTATTATTATTATTATTGACATATGGGGATTCACTTTGAAACTTTTGGAAATTGAGTTATGATCCTTGTTTTAAGAGTTACCTCAATTAACTGACATTTATATCTCCAATAAGATAAGATTTACAAAGTTAATTTAGATATCATCGATAAGGTTTTCGTTTGATTTTATATAGAAATTTTTAACCCTATAAATTCGTAGGTGTTACATCAAAGTAGAAGTCATGTTGGTTAATTGAGCTGATAACTTTTAACCATGAATTCAAAGATATAACAAATGGAGAAAAAAAAAATGTACAACAAAAAGAATGTCTAAGGTTGCATTTGACAAAATAAAAAAATATATTTTTAACTTAGTATTTATAATTATTTAAGAAAAGGTTTTTTTTTTAAGAAATACTTTTCTCTGAAAAATAAAGAATTTATTATTTCTTATTATGATTTTCCAAACCGTCTACACAAATATAAAAAAATAATTTTTTTATAAAAAATACTTCTCTTAAAACAGAGTACAAAACGAACGCACTCTAAATTTTCACATTAAAAAAAATCTCTAAATTTGATAGAAAAAATATTTAAGTCTCAATTCCTCTTTTAATTCAAATCAAAGGAAAAATTTCTTATTTAAATGAAGCTATTTATTTTCAAGACTTACCGAACTATTTATTTCTCTCTTTTTTTTAATAAAAGAAAAGGCTCAAACTTTACTTATTTTAATTAGGGATGTTCATGAGTTGACCTTGACCAAATTCCTAACTTAATATTAATATAATATTTTATTAAGTTATTTTTTTATTTTACTTAGTTATGAATTGGTTAATAATTAAATTACATTGAATTGGCATAATTAAAAAAATGAATTTAAAGTTTAATACTATGCATAAATAATTTATAAAGTTTTTATAAATAAAAAAATTTGAGCATAATATATTAGTATAAAAATGTTATCATATTATGCATTAGGCATTACTTTCAGCCAATAAATTTTGTAATTAATTATTAAATTTTTCAGAAAACTATAATTTTTAAAATATTATATAATATAAAATGAGATCAAATAAATTCAAAACACAACTTAAATGTTACTCGAAAATGCATCAAATTATTATTTTTTTAAATCTAACTCGCGCAATTAATTTTGCTTTGTCCAATTATCTGGTTGAAATGAGTTATAAGTCCCTTTAGTCTTCTAGCATGTTTGATTTAGTTTTTGAAAAGGTCCAAATCGTAGTTTGAGTAAAATTTTGCCTATTGTAAATTTGTAACAATATTTGTTCAAGTCATTGATTTTGAATTCTGAAAGCTATACGCGAATCAAGGTTCCAAAATCCGCGCTTGAATTAACCTCCATCGCTTCAGGGATCAATTAAATGAAATCATAATATAAAGCAAAGCTCTTTCCTTCTTTTTTTTTTTTTTTTTGTCTTTCATTTATTTTGGTAATTATATTTTAATCATCTTTATCAAGTTTGTCTAAGATCCAAAATATATACCAGCGAAACCCTCATACAGATATCGCAAGCGAGAAGGCGAACAAGAAACGGCACATTTAGTTCTTCGTTTGCATAACTTCAAACCATGACTTGAGACTTTATCACATGATTTGGAAGCTTAAAACAAAAATCCAAACATGCATACAAATATCTGAGCAATCAAATAATCACCCATTGAGAGTCACGCATTCCGATTAGGCTAGGTAATATTGAAAACTCAAACACTTCAACTGAAAAAAAATAAATAGCTCTATTTGTTTTTGTTTTTGTGGTATGTTTGTGTTACATTCCAGATAAGCATTTAAGTAATAAAGCAATCAAAGGCTACTAAATTATTAACAATAAAACGAAATGAAGCATAAATGCATAATCATAATCTATCTGAAACCCACAAGACACGCTGCGCAGAATCATCACAAACAACAATTAATTAATTAATTAATTAATTAATGTGCGTTAGTAATATCAGCAAGAGGCTTCCTCTTCAACCTTGTTTTAGGGTCACCCTTTTGCATCACAGGTTGGGCATTTGCAGGAGGTGGGTCTTTCTTGTTTGTGATTGGAGGAGGCACGTTCTCTTTGTCCCTCTTCTCACTTGTGGCGATAGAATCCATTGCAACAAGCTTCGGATACTCCTACTATATGAAGAATCCAATATCTATTTATAAAATCTTTGCATTGCCTTGTTGGCGGTACTTTACAACGGCTAGGTTTTTCGGGATTCAAAATTTCTTTTGTTAATTAACTTGTATTTTTAAAGTGTATATTAAAAAATTGAAAGGAAAAAAAATCATAAATTGAAGAATATAAATATTTAATATGTTGAAAAATCTAAGAAGGTTTTAATTCTTTTTATTTAAATAATTAGAATAAATGATAAATTAACATATTTTGATAACATATTATCAAACAAAACCTTTTTTTAGTTGACATATTTTCAAAGTTTAGTTCGTAAAATGAGAAGAGCATTTCCTTTACCCTAATTTTTTTTAATAAAAAGAAAGGGACTAATTAACCTATCAACAAATACGTTGAGTCAATATTTTTAATTGAGTCAATTCCCATCAATGAAGACATTTAATGCTAAATTCTTAAAGAAAAAAATCAGTCAAAACTCATATATATATATATATGTGTGTGTGTGTGTGTGTGTGTGTGTGTGTGTGAATAAAGATAAGGCTAAGGGATGCTCCAGCGTTCGCAAATTTAAGGCTCAGCCGTTGATTCATTAAAAAAAAAAAAAAACCTTCAATTTTTATTTAACTTTTGTCTGAATCTAAATTCTAGACACACGAGCATTACAACCCTCATGCGTCCTACGACTAGACCGAACGAATAAAGTAAAAGTATAAAATGCAGAAACCTAAAACAACTAAGCACTTTCTTTTACAAGATATTAGAAGGATTATTTTACAAATTTATTATGAGGAGTCAAAATCTTCCCCTTAAGTTACTAAAGTTCACTTAAAAGTAAATAGATTTTACTAATAAAAGTTGAAATATTGGATTATATAAATGTTTGAGGTCTATGCATTATTCATTATGTTAAATTTTATGTATTTATGCAAAACAACAAATAGTGGTCTAGCGATAAGAGATTTGGATAATTTGCATGAAATTTTATATTTAAACCTTATTGTTACTAATATATCCAAAAAAAATTATATATTTATAAATTCAAAGATTCCAAAAGCTTTTTTTTAATGCAAAAGACAAACCTGATAAGCATGCATATACTTAACAATTTAGTAGCACTTTAAAAAAAAAGAAAGGAAAAGACTTTTCATTTTAAAAATTAACCCTATCAATGAGGATTTAGTACAATTAAAATAATTTGAGGCATTTCAAGAGTCATTTAACTTCAAATTATTCAATCAGTGTTAATTTATATGGAATATTTAGTATTCTATAAAAAATGAATATTTAATATTTTGCATTTAATAGTCTTCATGTTTTAAATAATTATATTTTTCGAGAATTTTACTGATTCCTTAGAAAAATTTAGAATTATTAGTCACGTCCCAAAAAAAAAAATCAGTCTTAGTCAACCTACCATTTCCAATTCTAAAATGATAAATAATATAAAACGATTTTTTTTGAAAAAAAAAAATTGTTTCTTACTTTTAACGGATGAGCTGAATGGACTTTTTTATTTTCCTTGAATTTTGTTTTTGGGTATAGCAGTACACCCTTTTTTTTTGGGTCGGATTATTACACAATCCAAGATGTGGATTAAGCACATATTGGGCTTTGGATGTTAGTTCTGACCATACAGCCCAAAGGCGGAAGTAACAGTTCATTTGTGCCAATGCATCCGAATATCTGTTATGGACAACCCATGAAAATGGACCTAAGACACCCGTGAAGCATAGTTGGGTCTTCGAGTATCGCAGCCCATAAGGAAGCATGGTTGCGTCAAGCTTGGTAGTGAAGCCATTGGTCCAACAACAACAACAACGACAATAATAATAAATAGTATCAAAATTTTTTTGGAAATTGTCTACGAATAATTTTATTTGTATAATTTATTTTTACAAATATTTTTTTATCTAAATAGTAATTAAATATATTAAATTCTAATTAATCTAACTCGACTCATTTTAGCTTATTATCAGATAAAGTTATTTTGGTGCTTTTTTTTTTTTTTAAATTACAAGACTTAAAATTGAGAGCTTGATTAAAGAAAAGTAAATACCAAATCACTTAAATAAACGAAGTGATGGTTAATTTTTATTCATTATAATAAGCTCTTTTTCATATTTTACTTGTGTTTCATTTTAATTATTTCTACTCAAATAATGTCATCAATGTTTGTATAAGACTTCTTTTTTAAGTACACAGTGTAAGACTCATAAAACAAATTTGCAGTGATTAGAAGTGCTGGGCCAAAAAATCTGCATGATAAGAGTTTCAATGTGCTGACCGAAACAGGAAGTTAAAACAGAGATTTTTTCTTTTTAATGTGTAATTTGTGGCTGAACACTGGTAATTAATCTGACTGCCTTTTACTTACAATGTAAGCTTAATTCTTAATTTTTCTGTTGATAAATTAGTTGTAGATGTTTGTAAGTGGTTTTCGAGTCCTAATACTTTTTTTGTTTTATGTGAATCTTAATAATTTTTTTTTCTTACAAAATTAAGGGAAACGGAATGAGAGTTGAATATCGGACATCTCAAGTTCAATGAAACATACAGAAAATTTTAATACTTACTTCAACCTTAAATTAGAATAGATATTTTGCAACCTAAATTTTAAAAGTTAATCAATGCAACATTAACAGTTTTCCCTTTTTTTTTTTTTTGAGTTAATTACATTGTTACTTGGAAATCAGAAAGAAGAGGTCATTACATTTTTTTTTTTTCTGATTATGAAGAGGTCATCACATTTATGTTAAGCATGGTATAGATGGGAGATGTCGGCAATCATAGACGTTGGCAAATCTATCGTTATCATAAAGTGGAAATCTCTTTCTCTGCGAATAATTAAGAATTTATAATATAAAATGGAAAATATGCAAACACAACTATATTCTGTTCATTATTTTTTTTTGAAGAAAAATTTGAAATTGCTTTCACCAGAAAAAAAAATGAAATGAACAGTCTAAGTTAAATTTTAGAAAAGAGAGTACTATTGTATGTTTGAGGGGAAGAGGTTTGGAGGAGAGGATTTTTATTTTAAGAAAAAATGGTTTGATTTAATAATTTTTAAAATAAAATATAAAATGATACATCATCACTGAACATCTCTATTATCTTTTATTGAATTTTTAGCTTTAGAAATATTGTATAACTCCTTAAATTCAAAAATAAAAAAAAATATACTTTCCCTTCCCTTTTTCTTCAAAACTCTCCATCTAAACAAACCCATTAAAGTTTATCCGTCTACATATTATTATCATATACTTTAAAATCTTTTCAAACAATCTTTAAAACCTTAAATAATAACTTGATAAGTATTTTTATTTTAAATTTATCGACTCACTACTGATAATATTACATATAAATATTTTACTCTCTTTTACATTAAATTAATTTGAACTATTAATTTATTTTTAAATTTTAATTTTAAACAATTTTAATAACTAAATGAATATGTGAAAATCTATAAAACTACAAAAGAATAAACAAAAAAATATATTATAATTAAAAAATTGCTAATATTACATCATCTAATAAATAAAATAATCAACAATCTAAATTAATGAATGGATAAAACATTGTGTCATATGTCATACATTGGGCAAATAAATAAACTCAATATAGTATTTAAGCCATGAAAATTTTCCACCTAATAAACTAGTTTTTTAGGTTGAGTTTTCTATATGGGTTTGAGTTATAACAATTGATATTTTTGTTAAGAGTTAGACTATGAAAAAGATTGCTTAAACTGGATTAAGATGTAATAATAATGGGAGTATTGTATTACATATAGATAAGTGAAACCATTACTCGAGAGAAAAAGCTACCACGTTCAGTATCGATTGAGTGAAGCCATCATAGATATGGGCTCTTAAAAAGGATAAAATCTCTCATATTGAATAAAGAAACAAGCTTAATGAATATATATATATATATATATATATATATATATATATATATATATATATATATATATATATATATATATATATATATATATAGTGAAATTCTTTCACTCAATAGACTATTTTTTGAGTGGATTCTCTTCATATGTTTGATTCATAATATGTTGCCACTTGTTATTATTGTTAGAGTTTATAATTTGTTAAAAAAAATTTAAAATTCATGATGAAAATTTGTAAAGATTAAAAGTAATGGATTTATATACTCTTTATATTAGATTTTATTTAGTATGAAGATTTTGATGATTCTTTCTTTAATTTGTGCTGAATTTTTTTTTTCGAAACAATATACCCCTAAAGCTGAAGCATATATAATGGAGGAATGAGTCCAATGTGAGTATAATAATTTACTATAAATATCAACCACTATTGATATGGAGAGAAAGAATTCAAGTCCCTTAAACATGTTATTTAAAATGAGCTATATGTAAAGAAAACACACTGTTGAAATATAGGGTTCATTTTCTTTTATTTTTTATATGGCATTTGCATGTATGATTTTCCTATATCACTAAAACACCATAAAAAAATTGATTTCCCTCCCTATACTAGTCTCGACTATAACTCGAACAAAATTGATCTCAAACCCAAAGAATATGGAACTATCTGTGCTTTGACCCCCAAAAACAAAAAACTTAGTATCAATTTTTGATATTGAACATAAATATAACATTGGTTTTCAATGTGCACATATCAGTCATTTTAAATTTAAAAAATGCTAGATAATTAAAATTCTCCCTCAAATTAATTTGCCAATATGATGTGATATATATATTATTTTTTAATAATTAAGTGGATTATATCACTTTATTTCATCAAACAATTATATATGTTTATTTTTTTTATAAAAATTTCGTAATTTATTTTGCCCATATAGTATTAATTTTTTAAATTAATTAAGAAGTATTGAAAAATAATAAAATCAATGCCTAATGCTTGAAAAAAATTATTTAAAAAATCTATTTGAATTAATTTAACTCTTTTTATTTAAGATAAATAATTAGTCAATTCTGTGTTTGTCAATTTGTTATTCAATTCCTTTGTGTTAGATTATTCTAATTCTTAGCTGTAGAAAGTAGTAGAAACATAGACAGAGAGGAAGAAAGAGAGAGGCATCTTAACTTTTTTCTCGATTCTTCAGCACATAAACTTTTTCGTGGTCCTTAAAGTATAGCACCCTTTTCCAACTATTTGCAAGTCGTAGTAATTAAAGGCTGTTCCTTTGGCGGTAAAGGATAACCAGACAAGATCTCGACTCTCAACCAACTAGAACTCGCACCTCCTACCCTGTTGTTTTCTCACCACAAATAATGCATTGCAACAGCTATACTTTCATCCCACTCTTGCTGTCATAAGTTTATGTTTCACTTTTATTATTAAAGTTTATGTTGTAGTACTAGTATAATTAGGAATCAATCAATAATTAGAGTCTATAACTCAACACCTTGCTCATAAATTGTTTGCATTTAACTTTTATAAAAGTATTATTTTCTTTAATTTTAACCCTAACAACTTCGAAAGTGGGTTCCCTGCAGGTTTCAAAGATAAAAATTAGAAAATCTTGACCATACAAGATTTGTTGTTGCGATACAAAATATAAACAAAAATATAATACAATGAATGCAACTATTATAATAAATGCAGAAGATACTAATCTGACAATTATGTAATCTTTCTGAACATGTATATACAATAAAGAAAAAAGTTTTGAATTCAATTGAAGTTAATTAGCCTTTAGCGTCAAAGATATGCGTGGCATGGAGGTAAGAAAAGAGGTGGAAAATTTTTTGGATAGCATCATGTATATCCAAAATAATTTTTACTTTTTATTTTTTTACCCTTATACCAAACACATTCAATATCTCAAAATTTTCTCACCTTTCATGTCATGTGTACAAAACATAGTTTTCTCATTCAATCCCTATACATAGTCTACCTTTTCTGTCTTCAATAACAAAATGAAAAGAAAAGACATAAACAAAAAAATCAACTATACAGAATTATGATAAACGTTTCCCGAAGCCTCCCTCCATAATTCTGAGAAGGAAAGTGGGTAGCATTGGTAAAGTTATATAAACTAATTAATAAACCAACAAGCACGTAGATTAGATAGCACAATTGTTGTAACTTAATCAAAGGTCTCAATTTTTAAGTTTTGATCATGCAACTGTGTTAGAAAATTCAAAAGGGAGAGCTTTACCAAAAAAAAAATTACCTCTAATAAAATAATATCTATGATTTCGACAAAAAACTATTTAATAAAAGGAGAACTGGGGTGGGTGAATTGACCTTTAATTAATTTGGGCTTGTATATATATGCGCTCTATCTAGTTAGATTGTTTGTCTTATCTCATTCTTGTCATACATACAGCCCCATGGATGTTGACAGATAGAGATGGAAAGATGGTGGGGATCCATTTTCATTTATCACATAACTTTCCAATCTCAACAAAAATAAAAATCAGATTAAGTGGATGCCTTGATGGTCTAAGCAGTGACCTCATTCAAAAATGGGGACAAAACAATCAAATACATATACGCCTGGAAGACCAAAATTGACATGCCCATAGCTTACTCTAAGGGAGTAGTTAAGGAATTGTCATGTGTAACAATCTAGCAAACAAAAGTCGAGGCAAATCCCAATTGACCACATAATCATCAACTGCAGTTTCTTTCCCTCCATGACTTAATGCCACTAGTTCAATTTGTTAGTGGTTCCCTTTTCCGAAAGTTTTGCAGCCTTGCAAAATAGTAATGGTGGCAAAAGTGCCCGTGTTTATTTTATTTTAATTTAAAAAATAACTAAATTGAAAGAATGTTGGAAAAGTATAGTTACCCCCCAAACAGATAAAGTACTAAAACCAATTTCATGGTTGAGATTCCTGAAAGTGACATCCTCTTTTGCTCAACTTGCCAAAGTCATAATCACTGGTTAAAGCCTTAGAGGAAAAGATGTTACTGGACCCACCGTTAGAATGATTGGGAGCTTCAGAAAAGAATTCAAAAATAAATAGTTACACTAATGAACCAAAATTCTGCTATTGAAGTTGTGGAAAAGAATAACAATCTGTTAGGGCTTCAAAGTTTCGACACTATAATATAATTGACTATTGTTAAGAAATTTCCCAACATATTCTCAATGGTTTTATTTTCAGAAATTCTAATTAAACATTGAGTGTTTAGACATAGCTCAAGAGCCGTGTGTGATTGGATGAGACAGTATTTAAAAAATAAAAATAAAAATAAATATAATTTTTTTTAACGGTGAATTGCAAGAGATGCCGAGCAAAAGATCTCGATTGCTATATTTATATATCATAGCTATTTTATTTTTTTCTTTCTTACTCTTGTGATTCTTTTCCTTTTACAGTGTTAATTTCTGCAACAGTACTTATTGCCCACTGCATGTCTGGAACAATCTTACTGCCCTTGTCCCAGTTATATTTAACCTTGTCAGATCAGCTACACCTTTCTTTCTCAACTGCTGCTGTTCTTTTTCCCAGGAAAAAGCTAAGAGCATTTTGTACCTTAATTTTAAAGGAATGGGTGGACCATGTTGTACGATTCAAATTTGATTTAGGTCAGTTTTCAAAGAATATAAAATTGCTTTCAGATGCAGCTATGTATGGTATGTTGAAAATGGCTAATGGCGGAATACATGGATGAATGTTGGGCTCAAGTGAAGGTCATGTTGCAATCTTGCTTCCCATGTCTAAGATACAAACTTTATAAATAGTGATTGACTTCATATAAATTTAGCTCAATGCTACTAATTTGCATGTTATGAATATGTAACAAAAGGCATAGTCTTGCTTCTGAAAAATTTCTTGGGGGGCAATGTCATATATTTCCAAGTGGGACAGTATAGGACACCATTTGATTGGCCTCTGAACCATGCGCAATCAATTAATTATCCCTTGGGGTACATCGCATTGATGTCGGAAGGAAAATCGTTAGCACATGTGCTTGCTCTTTATATCATCAGTACATGTCTTGGGGAACAAGGCTCCTTTCATTGAATTTTGATTCTGCCCCAGTTGGATTTTTCTTTGTGCCCCGCTTCATTTTTCCAGTGGCGGTGGTGAAAAGTAGCAATTCTGCCACAAATCAAATGCCAGCCATGCATTTCCTACCAGAAAGTTTCTAACTTTTGAATTGGGGAGGCCTAAACCAAAACCCTAATTTGGTCAGAAAAAAGTAAAAAAAAAATAAGAGATTCATCCCTAAAATCATATCCCTATTCACATGACTATTTGGACTTATGAGGCATCGCAATAAACCTCCAATAAGAAAATAAATCTTCTCAGGTAAAGATTTTTTATATGACTTAATAAAAAAGATGAAACCAGAAAAAAAAAATCACATAAGAGATATAATTAATAATAAAAATTTACATATAATCCAGACAAACCTTTTCACATGGGAAAATCTTTTTTCCTCGAAGAATTGCCTATGAGAGGTGCAATAAAGTAAGCACACGAGAAAAAAGGGATTGTATATGAATTTGATAGATACATGTCATACGTGATACATGTCAGTATATGAGTGTATATGTGTGAGTATATGCGAGTGTATTTGATACGTGATAGATACATGTCAGTTTGTGCAATAAAATTACCTGAATGTGTAATTCAAAGTTTTATAGCCAACAAAAACTTGGCCCGTCTTGTGAAGAATGGCCTCATCATAAATTGCATTCAAACAATGTTGCTTTCTCACTCTATTTGTCTCTATCTTCTGTGTGTGAGGCACACACGTTATGCAGAGTAGAATATCAGCTGCAGCGGGCCATTAAATCTTATCTTGGATCACGCGCTTGTTTGGTAGATTTCCTTGTTTTTAACACACAAGATTATTTTGAGAAATTCTTGAATTTTTTTGGGTGACATTCTTCTTGAATGTTTTTAAAACAAGAAAAAAAGATCTTGCTGTTTGTCTAATATTCCACAGTTCATTTAGATATTAGATGTATAATTAGAGTAAAAGGTAATAATCACTTATCAAATTAAGTTGGCAAATATTCAATAATATAAAATAATAATTGTTTTACTCCAAAAGTACCTTATTAATTGATCTATTTTTATTTAGAGTTAATAGTAATATGGTGAGGTTCAGGCTCAGCCTCTGCCTCTGCCTCTGCCTCCACCTCTATCTATCACTGCCATTGTCCTTTTCTAGGACTGCGCCATAGTTCTGTACTTTTGTCTCTAACAGCATGCATGCAGCATGCCCCTTCTCACAGCCAAACCTATCTCTATCTCTCTCCAGCTTTCCCATTCTGTGAAATAGCTTTCACAAACCTATGATACAAATGCCTTCTACCCCGAGTGAAAGAAATGCGTCTACTAACATGTTTGGGTTAATTTTTAGACCTTAAAATTATGATTTTGATAAGTAATATATATATATATATATAAAAGAAACAAATTATTGTTTAATTTTTTTTTTTTCAAAAGATAGATCAAACATGTTGCTTTCTGCGTGTGAATTACCTCCATTAGAAGTAAATGGCTAGCCTGTAATAATAACTAATAATAGACACACCTAACAATGTAGAATTTGTTGAGAATGATGAAAGGGAAATAACATCTCTTTTTGAAATAAATTTAAAATAAGGAGTCAGGGAACCAAACTGAAAATAAACTATTTTAATTTGTAACAATTATCTTCATATACTCAGTAATATTTTTCTTAAAGCAAACAAGTGTAACATTTCAAAGGTGCGGTGGCAAGTTGCGAAGTTGATTTTAGAGACTTGCGTGTTGCATGCGTGAGTGTGACTTGGTTCTAAAAAGAAAGTGAAGGAAAACTTGTTCGATATAAATAGTGGTGGAGGAGTTCATTAGGTGTCCGATCTAGTTAGCAAAGCAAGACATGCACCATTTAATTTAATTGCAGCCTTTTAGAAGCACCACCTATAGCCCACTCTATTGTCCATATGTTAAAACTGCCTTCTGTCAATATTAATGAGAGCATTCAAAGTAAAAGCTAGCAGGATTAGACTGAGAATGAAAGGTGCTAATTTTGCTTATGCATCTGTCCTTTTTCGTTTTTATTAATGTCATATCCGCATCTTTTTTCAAAAAAAGAAAAAAAAAATTAAGGTGAGTGAAACTATCTTTAATTTAAGTTTACAATGAACTATATATCGTGTGTGAATCCTGAATTTGAAAGGAGGTCATATAATTATTGTGAATGCTAATGTAATTAAAAATATCGCATTGAAAAAATAATTGTGTTAAGCTTTCAATTTCCAAATTTTTATTTAAATTTTAAATTGGTCTTTATTTGATAGTGAAAGTTGATATTAAAACTAAGGTTTAGTTGATTTAAGTAGTTTAATATTTATTTATTTTAATTAAAGTCAATAATTTAAATATTGTGAATAAAAAAAATTAACATCGAAAGACCTTTAGTTTTATAATAAATCCACTAAATTCAAACTAAATTATTTAAAATATAGTGAAATTTGGATGCTAGTAGTTTAGGGGGAAAGAAGATCACATTATACAGTACCAAACTAATAATGATACTTACATGGACCATAGAGCTGGAGGACCTGTTGAGTGGCATAAAGTGAAGGTTTCACGATTAGGGTCGCATATAGAGTTCGTACAACATTGATTTTTAGTTCTTGCCTTACGTTACCTACAACATTGGGGCTCTGCCAAACTATGAAACAGATATTTTTACGTAGTGGGATACTTAAATTTTTGTCAACAGATTTGAGTAACGTGCAAGTGATGGTAAATTTTTAAAGTATCTGTACTAGCCGACCAGAAAAGACGGATATTATGATCAATGAAATGCAATGCAATAATAATAATTTGGAAGATAGAGGAGTGCCAACTCCAAGCATGACAGTACTACAGTTTTGTCACAGAATCACATGTGATGTACGCTGGCCACCCCCTAACACTTGGCGCGGTAAGAATAGCTTATCAGAGATTATAGGGAGTTACATGACCAACATGTATGACTTGATGGAGCAACGGTTGTTCTTGCATTACAGTTTCAATTAACTAAATTTAAAAGTAGGGAGGTACGTAATGCTTTCACTTAAGTTAATAATATTGAAAATTGATAAATCACCCCAATAGAATGCACTCAATGTGGAACCAAAACTAACGTAATAAATGGTTTGAATAGCACTCTCTGTTGCACGTTTTAATGATAGTGTAGTTCAATTTGCTTCATTGATTTGGCTGACGTGATATCATTGGGAAATGTATCTATCACCTAATCATGTATTTTTTACCATTAATTTAGAAAATGAGACCTATAAACATACAACATACAAGAAAATTAATAATAAAAGATAACACATGATTAAGTCATATACAAATTTTATATAAAATGATTCATCCTTTATATAGTTAAGGAATAATTTGTTTGATAGTATTTAATTTTTAGAACCTTAAAGTTATGATTTGAGCAAAACTACAGTAGATAAACTTTTGTATAAATCATATGGCTTGAGGCTTTTTGAAAAGTTTAACAAATATTTATTAAATTTATCTTTTCAAATAGCATTATTCTTTGGAGAAATTATATTGATCACCATTAAAATTTGTTAGTATTACATTTACATTCTCCTATTTTTTTAAAGTTACACACGAATCTCTTGAGACAGACCTTGTTCGACATCCTATTTTTCTTTAATGAATAAAATGATCCTTAATATCACAACAACTCCAAAACTCTAATTTCCACATTGCCCCTGCCCTCTCGCTTCTTCTGCCTTTAACGCTTTCCCTTTCAACCACCCATTGCGGCTTAAACCCAAACATTCTCACTGCCGCCGGTGGTGGCACTGCTGGTGAAGCTCCACCGGCCACCTCCTCCTCCTGCTCTTCCTATTACCAGCAATAGAGGTTGGGTTTCAAAATTTTAATTTTTTAGTTTAGTAATTATTGCTCACTTTATTTTGAAGAGTTTGAAAAATTTTAATCGAAATAAGGAAAAGGAATTTGGTTAATGTTATCTAAACAGCTGTTAGTTTGTTTAATTGTTCGAAAAGAGGTTCAACTTTGGCTTGAAGAAGCGCCAACATTCGATTTTGGGAGAGGATTGGGGTGTTTTTCCCTTTATATAGCAATTATATATAGAGGAAACAATTAAAGGTACAAAGGTTATTTCATATGTTTTTTAATTTTTTTTAATAGTTGCATGCAACTCATGTTGCATACGTTAGTCACTTCAAAAATTAAGGAAATTAGGTCTAATTTTAAAAATTAAAAAATTAATGTAATATCAACAAACTTTAAGAAAGGTAAATATAATTTCTTTATATTAGTAAAATAATATTTTAGTTGAAGGGAAAATTTATTTCTTTTTAGGGTTTGATATGTCTTTAGACTTATTGAGCACTTATAGGGATATTTATGTATGATTCACCAACAAAAAAAAGTCAAAAAACAAATTTAAATTACAACAAATCATGATCAAAAAGTCAATGAAACGAGTTAAATTTGATTGATGAATAATATTATTCTTTAAATACTATATTATTGTTTAAATCAAAGTATTAGCAAGAACTAATTTTTCATATACAAAAAGTTGTAGTCAATAGAAAAGATTACTCAAATCTAAAGTTTATGCCACAAATTTTAATAAAAACGTAAAGATCAATCACTCTAAGGGAATTGCGCTAGCTACAAAAATTAAACAAACTTCTTAAAGGCAAAGTGTTTCAATTGTTAATTACCGATTTGTTTGGCTATTAATGACTACCTTTATCCGTATGTACTTCAAACACAAAAGTAATGAATTTGTTTAGAAAAATCCATCTTTAGTTTTATTTAATGAATTTTTAATTTTTATCTAACATTGTAAATTTGTAAGTTGCGAAGTTTATCATTAAAAGTTCACATCCGATCGACTAGCAAATAAAGAGGAAAAGAATAATTAAAGCAAAAAGTAAAGCGTTAATATTATCCTTGGCCTCCAATCGCTTGTAAAAGAAGAAGAAACACAATGTGTGTTCCTTTCATGTTCTCTAGCAGATGCCTCATCACCTTTTGTCTCATTTTTATGATGCTTGTTTCACTTTCAGTACAAGATACAAGATTCTAGTCATATCCTCGATGTACACGATCTGATGAATAGACTTAGCTCTAATAAACAGGCATTTACCTTTTTATCATGCAATTCTGATGAACATAACGAAAAATTGGCATGAACAATAGTTAATACAATCCGATAAACTAGAATTAGTACCTATAGTGGAAGTAAACGGGCCTTTTAAAATATGCTGTAGTTCCCATGTGAAAAATATTTTGTGAACACCTTATAATAAATATTGAATAGGACATCATATACTAATGTAGGGGTGCATAAATTTCGATATATAAGTGTATCAATTGAGGTAAAATGAATGTATTAATGACATTTATGTGAGATATTATATTTGATGTTAATTGTAAAGTACGAGAGATTTTTAAATGATCTTAGAATAAGAAAAAAAGATTTTATCCTGAACTATTTATTAATACTTAACACCTGAGCAATCATATTAAAAATATAATTAAAATAAAAAATAATAATGGTCCATAAAATTAAATCTGTGTTGAGTATTAAATAATTTAGGGCGAAAACGTTTTATTGCTCTTAGAATGTCTAAAAGTTTTTCGTGATGCATATCACCTATCTCTTTTTGTGTTGACTCCGGAAAAAAAATAAAAAAATTGTACGTGTCATGTGAGAAAGCCTTGGGCGGCTAGTCACTACGCATCTATATGTACGTTAGAGGCAGATAATCAAATTGCACAAATAATTTACGATACCTGAAAAGGATATGTGAGCATATGCACCACATTTCGGTCATCTAATAAGCCTTGCATGTAGCTCGCTTATTATCTTACCCAACTTGTTCTAAATAAATTGGAATATTGGAAGAGTGCCGCAACTTGCCTCTTTACATAGAGGAAGATGGAAATTGGCAAATCCAACTTGTGCACTGTAAAACACATGCATGCGTGTTACGTTTATGCTTTCAAGCTCCTTCGAATATGATCCTAGTCCAACACAAGGTTATTAATTAAAACTACTGGAGCATACCTAGATGCTAAGGATTGGATGTATTTCAAACAGAAAAATACTAAAGCCACATCACTTTCAAAGAAGTTCTCTCACATCTTTTATATGATTTATCCGACAGAATTAAAATGTACGTAGATGTGCAAAAATTAAGGTGAATCTAGTTATAATTACAAACTGAAATAGTATATAGATATGAAGTGATGTGAGTAATTGTACCTACAGATATATTTTTAACTTGAAGCTTATCTTAGTTTATATTTCTCATTGTCTTTATTAAGAGGCTGTGGTTATGCGATAGGGTTTAATCCTCCAACAAATCTATTTCTCATTGTTTCCGATATGACCTCATAGAGTATAAGAGAAGTAAATTAAAGTAATTTTTTTGTTGGGAATAATGACAATAAAATGCGTTATTTTGCTTGTTCATTATGTGCTGAAGTCTTTTTCTCAAGAAATATCCACATGAAAAAGAGGCTAGGTTTGCCAAAATCCCGAAACAAATGCTAATAATGTTATTAGGATATATAATGTGATGACTTGATTTGATTTTTTTACATTTTTTGGTCAACAATAGTGGCATAGAGATGAAATATTTTTATGATGTCTTCTAATTAAATTATCAAAGTCTCACCATTAGCCCATTCTTAATGATTTGACTCCATTTGATTTCTAATTAATAATGTGGATTATTTAGGTGTCCATGGTCGTATGATATATCTGTATTGCAAATTTTTTTTTAGTTTAAATTATCAATATTTGAAATTTGATAAACTCTATTTAATTTTACTTTAATCGAATTAGTTTATTATAAAGTAAAGTTCTTATAGCACTCATTTTTTCTATTCATAAAATTTGAATTTAAGATGTTATTTAAAAAAAATATGTATTGAGAACTTTTAAATGAAAAAAAAAAGTACTGACAAAGGTTTTGGATCGCAAGTTTAATAACATTTATCCAAATATTTGGAGAAAAATTTCAACCTTAGCTTTAAATATGACTATTGTTTAAACTTGAAACTGATGTCTGTTTTCGTTTAATTTGATTTTAGAAATATTTATTTTATATATAAATGGGTACAAGTATATGTGAAGCTAGCTATAATTTCAACAATCTTTATAAAGTTAAGTGAGGAAGCAGAATGAAAAATACCTAGTTTCAAAATTAAAATATAAAGATTTTCAAAATTTCATAAAATTATTTAAGCTTACGTTGACTTCAAACTTCAAAACATAATCATGTAAAATTCCAATCATTACTTATTTATTTTTGTAAATGAAAAATTACCAACCCCCCCCCCCCGGCCCAACAATCCATTTTCTTCAAGTTAAAACTCCTCTATCCAAAAAAGACTGTAAATCATAATTAAATTGAAGAGAAGTTTGACCTTAATTGAAAACACATTAAGATTAAATTCATAATTGGATGAAGAAATTTTTTTAATGTTTGTGGAACCTTACTTTTTTACCAAGTGAAAGGTCATCAAACAAAAAAAAACCATTTCGGAATATTGGAGATGACTTCAAAGAATGTTTGCATAGCACGCTGATTCGCTTGGACCCTTCCGATGTACCTTCCCCACGAAATTAATTTCTAATGAATGACCACCTCCCCACACCCACCACTACCTCCTCTTTTCTTCTTAACAAACGGCTTTTCATGTTTATCATAATTCCAACCCATATGGTGTTATGGCTTCCTTATGGGGTTTTGGGATTCACACCTTAATCACTATCTAGAAAAGTACTAATTAAAGTTTAAGAAAATCACGTGTCTACTTTAGCTTATAAAAAGTTATTAAATGTTATTTTAATGTAAGCACCTTCATGATAATCTAATTTATGCTCAAAGTTCTCGTTTACCCCATAAACCACATAAGGAAAATGAAAAATGCATAATTCATATCACCTCACATTTATCAACAAGTGCTACTTGAAATAGTGAGCAATTTTGACTCTTTAAAACAAGACTGTGAGCTTCAAAATTAGAAAAATAATTCTTGTAAAGAAATTGTGTAACCTTTTTACTCTTAAGAGTCACGAAAATTAGCCTTAATTATAAGGAGTTGAAATCACCTCACATTTGAAATAGATAATAGAATAAGAGGATTGGTATGAAAAAAATGAAGTAAAAGTAAATAATGTAATAAGCCAATGAAAATGGTATATATATTTTTGGGATAATGCATATATGTGCATACAAATGTGTGTAGTATTATTTAAGGAAAAAAAAATCCGATAATCTATTGGAGGGTATGCTAGTATCCTGCAGCACCGTCTTAAAGTATTTTGCATTAAATTGCTAGTCAATTAATTCATGGAACAAGTATCCATAACTTGCTAAAATTTCAGAATCAACAGGCCTCTCGTTAATGCATGCTGCACCCCTTGTTCTAGTTAAGCAGAATTCACCTCTCTTTTCAGTGTTTCAGGGAAGGCCATGATTTTTTTAGCCTGTAGGAAAAGCGTGGCAGAATAATGAGGATTGCACAGTAGCGGTGTGTGTAGATGTTGTATATGTTGCTGTTCCTTTTAGCGAAATCACACACATTTTGTTAATAGTGAGAGACCCCCCAAGGTAGAGATAGGAAAGAAACCAAAAAAGCTGTTAGATGTCATTATCAAAGCCTTCAAAAAGGTGTGGGTAGAAGAGATGGTCATTGAGAGTTACCTCTCTATCATCCATGGCCTTAATCATAGCTCATCACTACCAACTAGAGAATCACTAAACAAACAAACTCTCTCAACCCAAGAGTTGTATATATTAGAGAAAGTTTGAGGGAAAAATGGTTAAAACTCTTTAGACTTTAAAGACATGACTCAAAAAAGAGTTGGGGTTCGTGACAACAAGCTCTTATACTTGCAACATTTGCGTTTGTGGGGCTAAGAAACGACCAAAAGGTCTTTAATCTCTTCACTCTTCACACCCTGCCACGCTTTGCAGAAGCATCAAGGTGCTCTCATAGGCCCAAAAAAGGTACCATTTTTTTTTTCTTTTCTCTTTTTTCACTCCCTCACTTTGCATCTCTTGCAAGCCTTCTGAAGTACCCATGTGACATCTTCATAGATCACAGAGTTCAATGTCCCATATTGTAGTCTGTGTTTTTACCCTTCCCAGTTAGTACAATCAGTTTTCAAGGCTTGGAAGTTGGAAAAATTCTGTATATTCTTCTCAGAAAATTTTTTTGAGTGCCCCACGTAGAGAACACCAACAATATACTAATTTACCACGTACTTTTACTCTCTTGTTGTAGTTGTAGTTGTAGACATGTGAGTCAGTTTATAAAACCCATAAAAGAAGCATTGAGTAAAATTAACTTTTGTTCCGTTTTATAGTTTTCATTCACATGTATGGTTTTGGTAGTGGTAGTGTTAGTGGATACGGAATCTTGAGAGATTGCAATTGCAGGTTTTTCTTTTGGTTTTTTGGGATCGGCAGCAGTGGCAGAATTATCAGAATTCAGGCAGATGCAGATGAAGCTCAACAAGCAACACCAATTAAGAGTGAAAAGAACCAAATCCAAAGAGTGGCATCCTGAAGAAAACCTATAAGAAACCCAAAATCCATTTGCGAGAGCTAAAGCGGAAAACCAAAAGAAAGAATCTGAATTTCCATCACCTTCTAAAACCCAATAGGAGAAGAAATCACAACACAAGACCAAGTTTTAAGCATAAACATCCACCATCAGTGTATAGGCTCCTCAATTGACACATTAGAAGAACCTTGTTTGAACCAAAACTACACAACTCCACACAAAACACAAAGGAGTTATTATGGGCATGAAGAGCACTGGGGGAGAGATTGTTCAAGTCCAAGGGGGCCACATTGTTAGATCAACAGGAAGAAAAGATCGACACAGCAAGGTCTACACTGCAAAAGGACCCCGTGATCGCAGGGTTAGGCTCTCAGCACACACAGCCATTCAATTCTATGATGTCCAAGACCGCCTTGGCTATGACAGGCCAAGCAAGGCCGTGGACTGGCTCATCAAGAAGGCGAAGTCCGCCATCGACAAGCTCGCCGAGCTCCCTCCATGGCACCCTACTCCTACCACAAATGAGGTACAAGAGGTGGAGCAAAATGCAGGCTCAACTGATATGGCAGCAATTCAAGAACAATCAGAGTCTTCTGGTTACAACTTTCAGCTCCAAAGGCAACTTGGTGAGGATCCAGAGAACCATCATCACCACTCAGCATTCATTACATCACCTATTGACACTGATGGCATAGCATTTTTTCCCACAACTTCTGCTGCTTCATCCATCAATTTCCAGAGCTACCCTCCTGACATAATCTCAAGAACCAACAACACTTCAGAGGATCTTGGCCTTTCCCTTCATTCTTTCCCAGACCCTGGCCTAATTCATGGGCGGTCACAAGCAGGTGCAGATCAAACACCTTCTTCAAATGACCAAGCCCTCTTTGCTGGCTCAACTCCTGTTGGGTTTGAGGCCAACTACCAGAGGATTGTGGCTTGGAACAACGATGCTGCGGCCACGGATATGAACCGTGCCGGTTTCATGGTGAATTCACCTGGCTTTCTAGGCCAAGGAGGTGGTTCTTCTGCTTTTTCTCAAAGGGGTACCCTTCAGTCCAGTTTCTCACCATCACTTCGCCCTTGGAATGAGATTCCAATGGCTTCCAATGAACATCACAAGTCTCAGCCAATGCAGCACCAAGCTTCCATCTTTGGCAGCAGGTTCCTGTCTGATGCATTGCCAGGGTTCTGCATTCCTGCCAGGATTCAAGGTGAGGATGAGAGCCATGGAGTTGGTTCTAATAGGCCATCATCATCTGCTTCTCCTAATTCACATCACTGACAGCAAACATTGAACTTCACAATGATTCGGTGTTCCTTCTCTATCAGGTAACTTCACTGAATACCCATTTTTTTTTTCTTTCTTGGACCATTGATGGCAAACAATTCCATAGTAGGGAAAAGGAAAAGGGAAAGGGACCACTTCATGAGATTTTCACAAACATGTCATCTTTTGTTGTTTTTTTAATGGAACAAATAATGAAAACTAGTCAAAGCAATTTCCCATGCAAAGCTGGAAATTAAGTAGCAGAGTTATTGTCCACACTGACTACTCATTTTTTAAATTTCTCTCACGAATCTTGTCATGCAGGAGCATTATTGTCTACTAGATTTGCTACCGTGGGAAGATTAAGATGGGCACGTTTTGATGATCTACAAAACTTTAGATTTGTCTGGTTGGATTCAACATTTTTATGGCTTTCTTTTCCCTCCTTATTGCAGGCCAATTACATTGGTGCTTTGTATTTTTGTTTTTTATAATTAAAAGTGGGTTCCCTCGAATGAAAGCTGCCTGATAAATTTATGTAATTAAATCTTTGTGACACTTTGCTCAATTAATATGTGGCTGTGAGCTGGATTCCGTGGTTATAGGCTTATAGCCCTTGTTGTTTTGTTAATGTCGAGAACAGCACAGTTCATCCGGTATCTAAGTGAACAGCAGAAGTTATGTGTCTATTCTTGGTGAACCCCACTTCAAGAAAAACATAATCTAGTTTGGTTTTGATTTGTTCAGTTATTCTCTCCTGTAGTAGAAAGAGATTTTGGTTTCTTTTTTCCTTGTCCCCCAAGTACAACATTTAAAGGAGCACTTCAGAAGTCAGACACTTTCTTGAACCATTTGGCAATTAATGTATTTCTCTGTCCTTCAAGTTCAAGTAACACTGTCAATGAGGATGCGCAAATGGCTTGTGATTTCTAATGTAATAGGACTGACATTGCATTGCGTTTTCCATGTTACTTAGCTTTGTTGGGGTAGTCTCAATGCTTTCAGGAAATTCATCAGTCTTGTGTTTTTTTATTTATAGATTGACATGTGATTATCGAGGCAACAGAATGAATAGTAAACTATGTAGATTTCAAGAGTATCATAAACAAACTGTGTAAAATGTAACCAGAAGAAATGTGAAAACAGCATATAAGTGAAATAAATTAAAGATTAGTCATCTCAGACTTTGAGTTGCTATGCATTGCTTCCGGTTTCTAATGTCGCCCTCTTCATGCACGAAAAAGGTCAGAAATTGAGTCATTGAACCGTGCAATTTGAATGCTGATTCTATACACCTTGTTAAAACTTTGGTTATGCTGGCTTGAAGTATATCACAATGTCTTAGGGTCCGTGAGTTTTTGAGTGATGATAATATATTTTAGGGTTCATGGTAAAATCCTATATGTGCTGTATTTCTACTTTTGATTTTTAAATATCTACATATAGGTAATTTTAAATTATGTTTTGAATAGCGGATATTTTACCATTATACGGGTTTACCATGAATCAAAGACTATATTATCATCACTCGTGAGTTTGTAATAGGACGACAGAGGGCACATGTGGAAAATGTGATTTGGTCTACTCTATGTTATGGTAGTGTTAGACAATTCACAAACTCGCCTACGAAATTAGCACCTACTATTCTCTTTTACTAAAATCTCTTTCAAATACAACTTCCGTGTCTAACTCTCTGTAGTCTGCAGTTTATCTACAAAGCATAAAGAGCATATTGATGATTTGTAGGGAAAAAAAGAGTTCCAAAACTAATGCTAGCATATAGAGAACCACCATGTATAAGGTATCAATATCATTTTTGATACCTACGAAGCTTTATGTATTTACTTATCAAAATGATCTTGGAAGCTATCATTGAGGAGAACCTTTATTTGCTGATCTTGTTCAAGGTTATAATTGGCCTACGTTAATCAAGTTTGAGTGATTTCCTTGGTGCATGTATGTGAAAAGAAAATTGTTTTTCATATGAACTTCATTTAAGCTGTAGATGTTCATAATTAATATATACAGTGACACTTGCGTGTTTCATGCAAGAATAGAATTATAGTTTGACTTGTAATTGGAAATATAAAATATTTGGAAGCTGTATATAGGAAAAGTACAGTGATGGAGAAAGATAATTAGCTTTCCAAGATGAAGTCCATACGACAATATCTCTTCAATTCTTTAATGGGTTATCTTTTAACGAGTGATTGGTTATTTTTTGGTAGTGTTGAGAACTCAATTCCTGTTGAGTTGTGGTATTAGATGGGTTCAAGTAACACACTTCTTTCTTGATATGTGATAACATTGTGAACCTGGCTAGGAACATGGAGATATTGTCACTACTTTGAAATGAGTTGTCAGGTATATATATATATAGTCGGCGTAAGCGCTCTTGGATTGTTCTATAAACGAGGGTTTTCTTTTTTTCTTGGGAGGTGAAGGTCTTTCATATATTTCGTGAGATGAATAGGGCAGTGGATAAGGTCATGAACTTCATTTGAGATTGATTATGATTTATGATCCTCCTCTGAGTCTTCATACTATTTAGATGATGATGTTAAGAAGTGTAACTTTTCCTAGAATGATTGTCTGGTTGTATTTTGTTGTATTGGGCATTTTTTGCCCCGATCACCTACCAAACAAATGAGGTTTTTTTTTTTCTTTTTCTTTGAAAACAAAACTACTAAAATTTTTTTACATGTGTAGTTTGTTTAGTGTGATAATATGTTGAACTATCTACAATAAACGGCATGGCAGAAACACTCGGTAATTGTTATTAATTTTAAGGAGATTTCTTCAATACTTCTATAAAATTTAAGGGTATTAGCACTCATTAATTATTTTTGGCTAAGAATTTGTCATATATTATGCTAACTTAAATTACTAAATTTTTAAATTACTTTTAATTATATTTAAAACCCCTATGACCAAACCACAATCATTGATTATAAAAAGATATTGATGGCCTTACAAAAACAAAGGTATTGAAAGGAAATCCCTAATTTTGAACATAGATACCGTAGTTCTGTTTTCAAAAGTTTTTTTCTTCTTTTGGGTCAATATCCTTCTTACAAATGTGGAACGGGTATGTTTTTTTCATTTTTTTAGTCACACCCAAATGTAGAACGGTGAGTGGTCAAAATAACATCAGCAGCATTAAGTTGGGCCTGAGCCCCGTTATCATCATTATGTTGTATTGTTGGGCTTCAGGCCAGTTTTCTATTCTCTTCTTTAGTATGTTTTGTTTAGCTTGAGGCCCGTTACGTGTCTTCGGTTTTACCGCGGTCCATGGCTCATAGAAGGGAGATTCATTGGCATGAACAAATAAATAAATAAAGAACTGGCTCTAGATTGGAGGAAAAACAAACTGGTTTTACATTTCATATTTATTGTTAATTAAACAGTGAAAAATTCTATTTATGTAGTTAAGGACATGAATAATTAAAATCAAACTAGCGTGTGGGTGGGTGCCTGACTCCAATTTCAGTTCCTCATATGCACCATATGAAGGGGGCGCACTGCTGCCTCTGACATTTTTCTTGTTCCGGAAATTCAAGGCAAGTGTATGTAAAACTGTTTTCTATACTGTGACACTTTTTTTTTTTTTTGTGGTAAAACCCAAACAAGACGGAAAAACTAGGAAATCAGTCTAGAAAAAGCTAAACCCCTGACATCATCCACAAGAATTCCATGAAGACCAACAGAAGGGTTACAAAATATTGTCAAGCCTAGAGGTAACTCCTGCCGCTTAGAAGCCATGAAATCGGCAGCTCTATTTGCCTCACGGAATACATGGTGCACCTAAACAAGCCAATCTTGAGATATTAATTGATGAATCTTGTAAATTAAGGTGGCATAAGGATGTCGAACATCCAAATGCTTATGAGTAAGATTGATTGCACTCTTAGAATCAAGCTCAAGGATGACTCTAGGAAAACCCAAGGACCAAGCAATGCTCAAGGCGTAGAAGGCACCCCATAACTCAGCCACTACCACCAGGTAAAAGCCAAGATTAGCAGCAGACGAACGAATATGGTTGCCACCTGCATCTCCAAGCACACCACCACAAGCGGCTAGTCTCTGATTACGCACGGAACCATCACTATTAAGTTTCATCCAAGACTCTTGAGGAGACCTCCAGGAGATGTGAGATAACACTCTAGGCTTCCTGGCAAAGTCGAAATACCACAAGAAAGAGGAATTAAATTCCTTTTATAATGCCGCCAAAATCGAGAATAGATCTGGGCAGGAGTAGGAGTGACTTGAAGAAACACTTCCTCATATATTCCTAACTCTCCAAAGAAAATGCAAAGCTGAGCCAAAGGCATGATTCCACAAATGTTCCTCCACACTCCAAATAGCAGACAGATTGGATAAGAGCCAACGCCTCAAATCATATGTGAAGAAATCAAAGACCTTAATTCACTCCAAACCATGCCACCTCCAAATCAATTTGAACAAAGGATTCAAATTATTCTTTTCAAGCCTAGCAATAAAAAAATGTGCAGATTTCACATCACATCAATATTACCATCTTTGCTAGGGAACCACACCAAAGAATCAGGACTTGCTTCATGGAAAGATGGAGGTATAGCTGCAAATAAGTTCCCAAAAATGACCAGGAAGAAAAGAAGATAAAAGCTGCCAATCCCAATCTTCCCTTGGGTTAACCAAATAGCGCACATTCACCCCCAACAAATGATGAGGGATGTCAATCATAGCAACATCTTGAAGTTTCTGGCCATGAGACATCCATTTGTCGGTCCAGAAACGAGCAACACTACCATTGCCAATTCTCCAACCCGGATTGCTTTCAACCTCATGCCAAGCTGCACAAATTCCTTTCCAAGTATTGGAGCAATTCCTGGAAGATTGTACTCTGGGAATAAGATTCATTCCGCAATTCCAACGACTTCGAAGCACTTGCACCCAAAGCTCATCCCTTTTGTGGTTAAGCCCCCAGCCAAGTTTACTCATAAAGGCCAAATTAACATTTCTACCATCTCTCAGATCAAGGCCACACGAAAACAGTATATGAGTGAAATAAACCAAGTTTTCATCACCCACTTTGGTGAAGCAGGACTTACTATCAACTCAATTATGAAAATTTGTTAAAAAGAAATCTAATGAAATCCCACGCTAGTGGATTGTTTATTAATAAAAAAAAATTAAACAATTAAGAATAGTGGATTGATTTTAAAACTCTCTTTAGTATCTCCTAATCATTTAAAGCTTAACATTTTTTTTTTAATTATTTCAATCAAATTTCCAATAAAAACTTATTATTCATGTATAAATTGCTTTTTTATTTTAAGTATTATTAGTCTAAACCATATTTTGCTTATAATGTCTCGTGAAATAATATTTTTAGGTATTTCACATGTTCTTAGCTTAATTTAATCTCTAATTAAACACCCATTCTATTGTTCCCTCCTTTCCAATGATTAAAAGGGTTCCTGCTAGTGGTGTTGTTATTACGGAGGAAATCATGCAGAGAAAATTTGATTGCTGTCCAAATTGGGCCTCAAAGGTGATACAATGGCCAAATCTTGCCAAATGGGCTTTATAGAAGAAAGTATAATTATTATTATAAGAGGGAAAATCAAACCCTAGTCCGGCTCTCTAATATCTCCAAAATCATGGCACTGCTCTTTGGTTCTTGCACTCTTCTATGCTCGAACTGCTCAAGCGGGAGTTGGTCCACGGAGGTGGTTCATGCCCTCCATGGTGGTCTGGTGGACGCCTTCCTCCCTTTTTTTCCTCTCTTTTCCTTTTCTTTTCTTTTGTCCTACATTCTCATTGCATGAGTTTTGTTTTGATACACTCTTGACGACTTTCTCTTGATAACTGCAGCGTTTGAACTGCGAGAAATGGAGTAAGACTAACTCATACCTTATACTTCTCGCAGTTACTCACACTTTAGGCAACTCAAAGTACCACACTAATGACAAATGATAAACTAGCAACCTTTATAAGTGATGGTCAGTTGAGACTTTCTTCGTGTTCATCACCCCTTGGTATAAAGGTGAAGCTTTCTGCAAAACAAGAAAGATTGGAGTAGTATCGTATCTGCCATAATCCAAGAAAACAAAGGAAGATTGATCATAGGAAGGACTTAGGTGCGAGTTCCTGTGCAGAAGTTTTGCTTGTGTGAATTTGTTATTCTCGAATCAAATTGTTTGAATTAAAGATAGTCTGCAGAGACAAAGAAAGGCTAGGGGGAAAATCATTGTGCTTGATGATTTTGAACAACAAAGAAATATCCCTTTCACTATGCTATGATTTGGTCTCCAGGAGAAGCCAATGAGGCTACATGCTCTGTAGCAATGCCCTCATTGGTTTGTGATCTTCCAGTTGATTAATTTGTTAGGAGGCCTAAATCTTTGGTTAATATTCCAGATAGGGTTGCTGTAATATGCTAGTATTTTGCCAAACCATCTAATGGATTGGGCTTGTTCTTTCTTTGGGTTTTTATTATTGTAGATGGGTTAGACCTTATTTATATTTTTATGTCATGAAATAAATTTCCGTTAAAAAATAAAAGAAGGAAGAGCAAATTCACTTATAACTCACCTTAACAACCGAGCTAAAATATTTGGTATGGTAACCATAAGTCCTATTATGATTGATTAAGGAACCTTGGTATAGGTGCCCTGCCATTGATGTAGCAGATAAATCAAGAAAAATATTTTTTGAATCCATGATTTAGACACTTGGAAATAGATGTGTAAAATAGCTAAAGAATTCAGTTATATTGTAGTCAATGTGGCGGATATATAATAGAGTAATCAATAATGGATATGATATCTTTTCACAGAATTTACTAGTAAAATAATTGAAATTCTTCGTTTTTAACACATGATTTCCAATATGTTTCCACAAACAGATTCATCAGTAACTCAATTAGAAATTATAATTCATTATTTACACAAAATGTCCAAAAGTTCCAATATTATCCAAAAAACTAATGCACCGATAACTCTTTCGTTTACCAAATATGGTCTTCGAGTGTTGTTACACGTCCTTCTTTTGGAGCGTCAGCATTTGTAATCACATTGCCGATATGGGTATGCTTCTTAGCACATGTTCACGTCTACAGAAAGATGCATAAAGTGATCCACCTAAAAAAGAATGTACATATAGTGGTGACTCTGGTGATGCTTTACCTTTCTTGCTTGCTTGCGATTTGACCTACGGATAAAAAGGGAAGGAAAAAACCCAAGTGTTGCTTAGTGTTAGGGATACTAGAACTTGTTATTTGCTTGAATGTTCTTCATTATAATTTAAACGGAGTTCTCACTTCTCAATTCAATTCCACGCAAAAAAAAATGATGGTACAACAAAAAAAAATATTGATTTTCTAGAAAAAAAAAAGAGCTTAATTGTGATATATTGGCAATATAAAAAATTCAGACTATTATTCAATCAAATATTTTTATTTATAAGACTCTTAAAATAATGAATTGTTGAATTAAATATTTTTATTAATGTTATAATTCATAATTGAAGATCTATATAAAATCTTTTTATATTAACAATACATATAAATTAAATCTATTGAAAATCTCTGACAATGTTTATAAAAATTAAACATCTTCAGTATTCTAAAGGGCTAAACCATACGCCGTGTCATTTCTTTGGGTTGGAGTAAATTAACTTATAGACAAGAAAATTGTTCTCTCTCTCTCTCTCTCTCTCTCTCTCTAGCTTGGACAATAGGTTTATTCTACCTCCTCAATAAAAGTCATACTAATTAATCAACACGTAGTAACGTGGAAATCCATCCTTTGATCATCATTTCAAGATTGGAAGTCAAGGGATGACGACTTCCCACTTAATTTCCTGCTACGCATCGATTGCAAACTGCGCGTTTAAATATGAGATTTGGTTGTTTGAATAATATTGATGAAGGAAAGTTGTACCATGTTAGCAACCTCTACCCTAAATATCAATGGCTCAATAAATTGCAAGCAACATGCTATATATGGAAAACCCTTTTTAAGGCTTGCTTAATTTCCTCCATCATTTTCAAAGACTTTAGCTCGAGTGAATCAGATGGGATTTGGTTGTATCCCGAATTTCTGATGCCGTACGTATGGCAAGCCAAGAAGGGTTAGTGCAAAGGTATATGTGCCCTCTATTTGACTTTCAATCAGTAATAATGACATATTTGAATAATGTTCAAATGTGAGAAATTTACAGTTTATTCAAAAATATTCCAAAAATATTCCAACGTGGAATATTTTTGTTTAGGAAAACATGCAAGGAAAAAAATTAATTTGAACTAAAATTCTATGAAGAAAAGCTTGAGAAGAAAGTTCGATTTTCAAAAGCAAGATACGAAGAACTTTTCAAAAAAGAAAACACGCAATTATTCTGGGGTACAAAAATAAATCATTTTTCTAAAAATTTTAAGTAATATAAACTTTTGAAATTAAGCTTGATAATTATTTTTATTTATTAATATATCTTATTGATGGGGTTTCTCTAGTACCCTCACCTTTTTCAATGGTACCGGTATACCTTGTAAGAGTTAGTAGCTAATACTAAGTATGTGCTAATTTTTCAAAGAATTAAATTATAAAAAATATACAATTCAAAATAGTAGACTTATGGTTAAATAGTAACCACTTATTAATAAAGGGTATTGGTACCCTTAAAATTATCATGGGTACCAAAGGAAATCCACTTATTTATACGTAATAAATAATAAATTTTAAAGATGTTGATTTTCCTTTTTAACTTTTTTGTCTGTGAAGTTGACTTGGATGCTTGTTTGTGTGAACGATGTTTATATAGAGTTAATGTTTCAAAACAACAGATATGCTTGGAACTTGGATGCTAGCTCGTGTTCACAGCTTGTCGGCTTCCTTATTTGGCAGGTGGATTCAAATTATCTAAATATTCTTTGTTTTTGTGTGCAATTTTTTTCTAAATTTGCGGCAGAGACAGTATGCACTAATGAGAGACCAAACGTCCTAAGACTTATATTAAATAAATGAAATTCGGTAGGATAAAAGTCGTAAAAAAATTAATTTAAAGGCTAAAATAAAATGTGATGGGAATAATGAGATTCGAAGGTGCACCAAATTGCACATGGCTCAGAACTCAGAAGTCAGCAACTACGTACTTCCTTATCATGTGCGGACTTATGCTTCATTCTATTAACCGTATGGATCTAGATGTCTTTTCCTTTCTTCAAGAAAAATATTTGGAGGATGCAACTTATCAATCTTATGGGGTGTAGTATAGAACGCATACAAAAAAAGTGAATAAAATGATAATAATACTTAAATAATAGGTCTTATATAATTATTATTACTTTTGTTCAATTTTTTTTTAATATAAAAACTTACTAGCGCATTGAAGAATATGTTAGTAAGTTTTGCATATATATGCAAAATTTACTAGCATATTGTTCAAAATATTGGTAGCTTTCTGAAGAAAAATTGAATAACAATAATAATAATTATATAGAACCTATTATTCAAGTATTTTTTGTTATTTTACTCACTTTTTTTATATATGTCGCTTATTGTGTCACAAAGAAATGTGTCACCCTATCATTTCTCTTTCTCTAAGGACATGATTTTTAATGCAAGCAAGGCCAAATTTAGATCCTCATCAATGTAGTTGGACTTTATTTCAATGTACATTATTATGTTTTAAACTTTTTTAGATATAAATATAAAAATTTTGTTGACAGGTTTTAGAATAAAAAGAACCATATTCACTGATGATCATCCTAAATTTTGTTAACAAAATAAAATTCTCAGATTAATTCTTATCATATAACTGAATTAATTCATAATGGTAAAAGAAGAAATATTACCTCTGGCTTGATTAGTTATATAGTAATTTTAGGAGGCTTTTACAATGCCATGTCATTTCACGTGGTCTTCGTACGAGAACATTTCGTACCAACTAGCATTTTTGTTAACAGATAATTCTTTTAATTATTCGCACAATTCGCACCATTAGAATTCGTGCCGTTAAACATTCCTCCAAAAAAAAATATTGTTAGTATAATCCTGTCAAAAACAAAATAGTAGTGCCATTTGTCATGGGAAAAATTTCATGCAAACAATACGAACATTGGTTTTAGCCAATGGATGACAGTAACGAGAGAAAGAAAAAAAGGTAGTACATAAATCGCATTTGTGGTATAGGTATGAATTTATCTTGAGCAATGTTGGTTATCAGCATTTTAGTTAATAAGAGGAGAGAACAAAATAAAGTGGAGAGAGAAAATGGGGGGTTTGGCAGAAATCACGGTGTCAATGGCCAATGAATGTGGTTTGTGCAGTAGTTATGAAAGCAGCTTTCGTGCCAAAAAAACATTTCTGATTTAGAATTTGTATTAAAAAAGTATTTCTCTGAACAAAATTAATGTAAATAATTGCATTTCCTTTTGTAACTACAAAATTTCTAACCTATTAATATATTAGGTAAGACTGGGAACACAATAGCATAGTTTTTGGGCAATGTTATAATTAAGAGGTTCTCTCAACAATTATTTTCCTTATCATTGTACCAAATCTTTGATGGTGGAAAATAGCATAGTTCAAATAAACATAACCTTAATATTTTAATTGTAAATAATTTTACTTAATTCCTTTTGTAACTTCAATTTTTTGGAATTGACCAAATGATTGGATTAACTACGAATTCACAAGAAAAATTGTTGTAGCAATATTAGATTCAAAAACAAATATATGTGATTTTTTCCATATATAAATTTTTTTTTGACAACATTGTGACTGTATTAAGATTGTCACATTTTTTATTTTTGGCATTATATGATATCTGGGGATAAAAGTTCAATGAACTTTCTTTCTTTTTTTATCTATACTAGTATAGTATATATATACCTCACTTGGTCTCTTCTATTTTTCTTTTTTATTTTAAAAACTTAGATTTTGTAACTGATAATGTACTCGCTTCATCATGCCATTTTAAAAGATTTTATACCCACTTTTTCTATTTGATTAACGTTGGGGTCCAAGCCCAAGAATAACTAAGTTCAACCTTGGAAATTGAATGCTACTAAAATCTAATGACAAAAAAAAAAAAAAAGGTTGCTACCAAAATCTGGACAGAAAACAACTGCAAGAAAACTAGGCACCGGATAAAAAAAAATGACAACCTACTGCACAAGCATACCTTTGGTTTATTATTTATAAAGAGGGTTGTTATTTGCATCACCTCTAACACAGACATCAAACACCCATACACAAAATTGGAAAAAAAATTATAAAAAAAAAAAGAAAAAATAAAAAAGCAATAAAAAAGAGGAGAGAGATAGAGAGAGAGAGAATGCTTAAAGATGTCCATTATCAATATCTACGAGTAATATTTCACTAAATAAAACTTGAAAAAAACAACTATACCCAAGCATATAGTCTAGTACTCTACCACAAATTACTATATCCCAAAAGATACCCGAAGTTACCGGTCACAGTTAAATTTACATTGAAGATTGAAAACAAAAGCGGAAAGAAAAATTCAACAGTATATCAATCAAAATGTTCATATATATAACTTCTGAAAATAAGTTGAGCATATCCCTATCTATAAATCGACATAATTAATATAATGGTATTTTCTTGTTATAGTATTCCAAGCAATAGCTCTATCTTCAAAGAAGCAACAATCCTCAACCTCCCCATTCCCATTGTCACATAGAGAGTAAGGGTCAATGTTCAACAGTCAAAGCTCTTGAAAAAATGGGAGTTTCTTGTTAATTTAGACCATAGACTTTTTATGGCCACACTATAATGAGAGACAAATATACAAGAAGACCACAGACTTTGGCTCTCATTTTTCACATTCCACGCGCCTTACGCAGAAACCACCACCACCACCACGAAAGTCATAAACGCATTACCAAAGCAGAACCAAAACGCACCTTCTTCTTCTTCTTCTTCTTCTTCTTCTTCTGCTCCAAACTGACAACATACCAAACACAACTAAATACCCTCTCTCACTCTTTCTCATACTTAACACGCACACAGAGACTAAGCCATGAGTGGCTATGATGATGATCACAACCATGACCTATTTGGCAATTTCCACAACACATCATCAGAACGCAGCGATTGGAACAAGAGGATCTTGCTCATGGCCATAGTTTCCTTAACAGTGGTCTTGGTTGTGGTGTTTGCGCTTCACATCTACGCCAGGTTTGTTCTCAGACGCCAAGCTCGCCGCAGGTTCGCCATTCACCAACTCAGCCTCACGGTGGCTCAAGCTCATCATGCACAATCAATGGAACAACACAACAACAACACAGGCCTCGACCCTAACATCATAGCCACACTTCCCATATTCATCTACAAACGAAAGGGACCGCAAAAACAACAAGAAGAAGGACAAGGCCATGAAGGTGTTGATGTTGATGCCTCTATTGTGGAGTGTGCCGTGTGCTTGAGTGCTCTAGAGGATGAAGAAGCGGTGAGGTTGCTTCCAAATTGCAAGCACACTTTCCATGTTGGTTGCATAGATACATGGTTGGCTTCACACTCCACGTGTCCCATTTGTCGAACCAAGGCTGAGCCAATAAGGCTTGAACCTCAGCCACGTGAGGGTCCTAGTGGCCTTATTGATGGTGCACCTTCGGCTCCACCCTTGTTTGTTCCAATTGAAGGCACATCAGATGGTAATGCTAGTAATACTATTGTGGGATCACCCAAAATCAGTGGTTCAGTTACAAGGTTGAGCTCTTTCAGAAGGATTCTTAGTAGGGAGAGATCGTCTAGGAGAATTCAACCTTCTAGCCATGATGATGATGTTGAACATGATTTAGAGAGGTAGTGATTAATTATATTGTTGATAAGGTACCATGATTATGTCTGGTTTTTACCATTGTTTGACTTCCCATTATATTGATTGATGCACATATAGAAAGAGCTTGCAGTAAGAAAAAGAAAGGTTACCGGAAAAGGTGATGTTATGATTTTGTACATTTTGTGAGAGATTTTATGTTGAATTTTGACTGCTCGTATTTTTATTATTATTATTATTATGCTTTCTAAAATGGATTTGGTGTTTGGTGACCTAAACATAATAATGACCGCTAGTGATATACTATAGGCAGATTAGGTGGTAGTCCCATGTGAGCTTAGCAAATAACTGATCTAATTTTATTTAATTTAGGTTATCTTTTTTTGTTCGTTTTCTTTTATTGGGGCCATAACATAAGTCTTAAGGGGAAGTGAAGAATCAAGATCCTGATATTTGGGATTCATGTCGACTTGCTTGTATTAAAATCAATGTATTACCGAGACCCGAGCTTCTGATGGCGTCACACACAATAAAATACTGTATGCTCTAAATTATGAGATTTCACCATTTAGTCATTAGTTAGAAGATGGATATATTAATGTAGGTAATACACCTTCTCATGATTCATTTCTGTTTATTTTAAAATGATAATGTATTGTAAAGAGAAAAATAGACACAAGATAATGTATTTTAAAATGATTCACTTTCTGTTTATTATATTGAAACAGGTTTCGATTCATGCACATAGCAAAACATGGATTTGAATCTCTTCCCCTGCATTATATAGTTGCCTAGTCTGCAAAATATGCACCTTCTATTCTACTTACTTGGTTATTTTCTTCCTCATTAAGTCAATTACCAAAGCTACTACTAGGTGGGCAATTTTAAAGAAGTATTATTTGTACAGCAAACAATAAGTGAACACAATGGCGTACATTTGTGTTTTAAGAAGGCTCACTTAACTTTTTCCTTTGAGTTAAATTCAGATACAGTCATGTATGTCATTTTTGTATAATTCTTATGTAATTCAGCAGGACTTCCCATCCCCACCCCCTTTTCTTGATGCAAGTAACTTGGTTATGTCGTCTGCAATGTATGATTTTATGTTGTGGTCCATTGATCAGCTATATATCGTTTAATGGAAAACTGATTAATTTTTTTATGTGGGCAAGGGGAGTTTTGGGATTGATTAAGAAGACATTACCAGATTCACAGTACTTACAGATAATATGTAGAATCATTGGATTGCCTATGGATGTGTAAAATATTTTTAATGTGTCTGACCATTGAAATAAGAGTTATTATAACTCATTTTACATGAAATATTGTATCGACTCATATTTCATCTATTATTAGATAGAGTATAGGTTCAATTTAAATAAAAATTACACCTCATTTAATAATAGATGAAGTATAAATTGATATAATATTTTATATAAAATAAATTTATTGGACATTTCTTTTAAAATAAGTCTTACAATGCACAAAAATATAAATTTTTACAAGAATCATGGGTGGCATCTTTAAACGCCTTACCTAAAAGGTACGTTATAGTTTGACGTTACACTTTGACAAAGTAATAGACAAATTTTTATGCCAGTGATGTGGACCATGCTTCTCTTTTAATTGATTTCAAGGTTGTCGCTAATCTCTGACTTATAAACCCAACAACTCTTAATAGACTATTACAATAGGATAAAAAAAAATTAGTCAATTTCTTTTTTTATAATATAGTTATAAGAATGATATGCTATCATTTTTATTCTTAAATAACTAAATAGGTTATAGAACTTTATTTCATCGAGTAATTACTATAATTTCTGAAAAAGAAAATTGGCAATATTTTTCTAATTGTTTAACGGCGAGTACTTTGGTGCGATGGAAAAAAATCTGCACTTGAGTGACAAGTGGAGTGGATTATTGTGTATATGATACGCCTTAAACACTTTCCACTTCTCTCGCTTCACACCTGCTTTCATCTTTCTCTCTCTTTCTCCCAACAGCAATCGAAAACATCTCCACAAACAAACAAATCTGATCACAGCTACTTTCTAACTCTATGATTCTTATTCATCCATTCACACGACAATGACATCAAACAAAGCTCCAGTAATTTCAAATCTTGAGAAACACTACAAGATCCAATTAGTTAAAACATAATAATAAATACATGGCACTTGTGTTGAATAATATAAGTACAACTTACAGAGGCCAAGATTGGGATAAGCATAGCAATGGTGTTGAGCCGGCGAATCTCTTGCTGGAAATGGAGTCGGAAGAGATTTTTCGGCAAGCCAGTGCGATCGCAATCACGGCGAGCGAAGATGAGTGGCCACCGCCGGAGCGGCAACAAGAATAGCCGGAAAATTGATGAAAGCATCGAGGAGGAGGCGCAATCGAAGGAGGCAAAGAGGTTCAATAAGTGATTGGTGAGGTAGGAGGAGTTGTCTTGTCGGAGACGAAGAGAGATGAAGATTGGCGTGGAGAGAGAGAGAGAGTGGGAAGTGTTTAGGGTGTATCATATACACATAGTCCAGTCCACATGTCACTCAGCTATTTGGCATAACTAAAACCGTATGGTGCAGACTTTTTTCCATCTGCACCAGAGTACTCACCTTGTTTAACATTATTCTTAAGTTAAATCTTAGAAAGTTTGAGGTTCTTTTTGAATATCTCGATTTTATTTAAGGCATGCACAGCGAAGTTTTTACATACAAATTATGTGCACTGAGCTAATCAACATTAAATAATTACATTCCAATAAAAAAAATTAAATAATTACATAAACTTTTAAGTGACACAGTTTTTTATATTGCAAAGTAATAATGCATCGCTTCGCTTGTCAATCGGATTGGTATGTACGTCTAGACAAAAAATTCTCGGCAAGGCATGCAAACTTATTTTTGTTTCGAGAGACGATAGCGACGCACCGCCAGTGGATACATATGTGACGTATAATGAAATATGAGAAAAATAATAAAAATATTTAGATAATAAATTTTATATAATTATTATTATTTTTATTTAATTTAATTTTAAAAATTTATCAATATAAATAGCATATATGTTGATAAATATTGTATATATTATATAAAATTTATTAGCGTATATATTATTTAGTTGATAAATTTTGTATAAAAAAATTATTAATATAAATAGTATATATACTAATCAACGTGTACTGTTTACTAGCGTAAACGACTTACTAGCGTATTTTGTAGGGTGAGCAGTACACACACATATTAGTATATTTTGTAGCATGAATAATGTATATGTTAATAAATTTTGTGTAATATATACAAAACTTACTAGTATATTATTTAATAAATCAGTAAATTTTGCATTATATATATATATATAAAATATAAATTTATTAATATATTATTAAAAATATTAGTAAATATTTTGATAAAAAAATTAAATAAAAATAATAATAATTATGTGAGATTCTTCGTCTAAATATTTTTATTATATTACTTATTTTTTTCTGTACGTGTCTTGTATCATGTAGGAAAAAATACGTCCAGCAAATATTTTTCTTTTGTTTTTTACAGTGAGGTATGAATAATTAATATAATTCAGCATGACGTCGCCCAAGAAATTCATGCACCATACGTATATCCCGAGATTTGTTGGAACACTACTACACCAGCAAGGGGCCACCTGATACAGCAACAGTACGATTTACTTTCTCTAGTAGTGACGCAACTTTAAAAGTTTTTTTTTTTCTTTCTATAAAGTGCTTTTGATCTAAATTGGATTTCTATGATACGGTAATGTCCTCCTTTATTTTACCTAACAAAATTAGCTTTATTCATTTACACCCACATTTGAGGACTGCATCGAAATGCTAAAGAAAGGGTCAAGGACTACTCTGAACTGGTGGTCAATGGTCAACATCAAGTATGGCGTCATTAAATGGAACATTTGTAATTGTATTCTTCTTGATACACCAAACAAAACTGAGTCCAAGTGTATCAAAACTCTTTTGCTGATCCTCGAGAAGTTGTTACAAAAGAACGCACATAGCGAACCCTTTGTGTCGAGTCTCATATATGCATACTCTCAGTTCAGTGAGTCAGTGGATTTTTCTTTCATGACTCTTACTTGGGTGACTCAATGGTTTTTTTAACCTTAATTATGTTAATTTGTGAGTAATGATTAAATGCTCTAGTTTTAATGATTTTACCACATGTCTGCAATTAATTCGGTTATTCTTGTCTATATGTGGTGTGTACTCCATGCGGTTGATTCAGTACTTGTGAATTACTCAACAAAGATGGTACAAAACTACAAATAAAAACCAACTAGTACATGTTTACAAAAATGTATCTTATCTTGCTTTTTAGAGTAAATCTCGATGTGGATTTGCCAGTCGCATTTTGCAGAGTTTAGGATGTCAGATTTACATAATATTAAGTTTATTCGAAAGAATAATATGAAGATTAATGATATTATGTGACCCACACAATGAGAAATCCTTCAAAATAGCCCCCGGAGTTGCAGGACAAAAGAGAGTTAGAGCCTGGGGACAGGACAAAAGAGGTTGAGAGGTGTTTGGCAGATAAGTGAACAGCCAGTCACAAACTTACAAAATTACAGTTGGTTGGACTTGGTTTGCGTGGCAGATAGCTTGAGCTGCTCCTTCTCAATTTTAAGCCTGCTTTTTTTATGTCAGTAGCTGTGAAATGAAAATTCAATGCTACTGTGGCTGTGTTTGGACTTCACTATTGGTGGAGTTTAATCAGGACTCTATTTTATGTTCTATAATGTGTTATCTCCAGTTCTGACTTTTCATCACCGGGTTCGAGCATGTTTTACAATTTGTTATTTGTGTCATTGTATTATTACAGGATATAGAATGTAAGAGTTTGGAGCATGTAAAAGCAATGCTGATTTTCTGAGTTGAGTTTCTTATAAGTTATATCATTCTCAGTTTCTTATCCCCCCACAAAACGTGGCCTTATTTGAGAGGCAGATATTGTAGAACCTTTGCATACAAAAAGAATTCATTTAAAATTTCTGAGACCAAGAGAGGCTACAAATGAGACAAACCAAATGGAGAGCACAATTGAAGGCTCCCATATGTGCTTATTAAGGTCAGGTGTAACTAAAGAGTCTAAGCCATTCCAATAACATAATTAAGAATAAACACCAATAGTAGAGACAAGGGATAAAGTGCATAAGCAGGAAGACACATCCATAGAGGGAAGGTAGTGCGGAAGCTGGCAACCAAGCCCATTGATATGCAAACAATCAGAATGACGAGCACCTCAGCTGAGAAATTCCATGTCAAGTTTTGAATGTAAACCAGACCCAAGAAAACTGATAGGGAAAGGATGTTGCTCATTGTCACTGATCCATATATCTACACGAGAAAAAAATTAAAGTATTATTGCCTAACATAAGCTATGTGTTAGTCCATTGTACACAAAATGAGAAGGAGAAATTATATGTGTACCTATAATTCTAGACATCATTTGGTCATCTAGTGATTAGTGTATAAATAACTGGGGATTTTATTTACGTTTTTGGTGAGTGTGGTAAGGTAACTACTAATGGCTGTAAAGTTCTTTTACTAGATTCACCAATAATATGTATGAAATCCATAGTTATTAATGCATGATTGTCTATATTTTCTCGTAGGTAGATTCACCACAAATGCAATTAAAATCACCGGTTATTTACACATATTCCCAGATATCAAAATGATGTCTACATAAGTAATGTTTAAATAATAGTACTACTCAGTGAGAAAGGATGCAAACCTCAGAATATGTTAGTGATGCTGTTCTGATCTTTTTCCGGCTTGCGAAAATAAGAGCTGAGACAATCTCACTGGAGCTAGCAAAAGGAAGGATGACAAATGAAACAAAGAAAGAAGGAATACTTGTGGCTGTTGAGAAGTTGTCCACAGCATCAACAAGGGGGTCAGCAAATACAGCGGCAACTGCAGTTCCCAATAGTAACATCACTACTGCTTTGAAAGTGTTCCACCTTGGATTTTTGACACTTTCCACAGCCTCATCATTGTGATCACTCCACAGGTCTTGTTCTGCCCTCGTTCTCTGCTTGTGACTAAAGATATCATTACACAGTCTAGTGTCTATTAGTGTAGGTCATTATTGTATCAAAAACATACCTGATGGAAATCATTTAGAAGTTTAGGTGTTGTGGGACTGTGGTCATTCTTCTGTGTTGCAGAACGCCTAGCTTTCTGAAGCCATCTTGTTATTCCTCTCACAAACTCTTCCATGTCAATTCTGGAGTCTTGTGACTTGTCAAAATCCAACATGATTCTTTCAACAGCATCATCAACGTCCATATCTTCCTCCTCAAAGTGCATTCCTATTATGAGAGCTTTTAAGTCTTTGGCTGTTATGTAACCCTCAGAATTTTTAAGTGAGTCAAACAACCTGTCAAGTTACCAATACAATGTGGAATACATAATCAGTTTTGATAAGTAATACTGTAATATTATGTTTTCCATTTTCCAATGAGGTAAATTTGAGTATAGATATTTATTGTATGTTTCTTTCATGCTGGATGTAATTTATATCATACTAGACTGCACACTGTTACAAAATGAAGAAAAATTTAGACTCACTTTTGTATAACCTCAATGTGAGGTTCACCATTGTCTTTGAGGAAACGGCCCCTTGTTTGCGTTTTTAATTGTTCTAGAAAGCCTGACATTAAGTTCTTGTACTTGACATATGCAAGTCTTCTCCTCTGAATCCTTGGCTGAAAAATCTTTAGTGTTGTTTCCAGGAAATCAGTTAGAATCTGTTGTACGAAACAACTAGGCTTGCTATCTACAAAATCAAGGTTTGGTTGCTAAAGAAATTTCATATTAAGTGACGAGAAGTATGTATACGGCATCATATATAATTATAGCTACCTGATAAAGGGTATAAATGATCAATAAACAAATGGAGACAACGAGTGTAAAGAGAACTGCTGAACGACTTGGAGGAGTCCCATGAAGGATTTGGGGTAATTGTACAATAACAAATGGAATGCAAGATATTATCATAATCCGTGCAGCATAGCTGGTCCAGATATCAGTGCTTACACCAGATCCTGTGAGGGATAAATAGAATATGAATTGGTAAAAGAAAAAGGGAACAAAATGACAGATAATTAATTGGCTTATTTAAAACAACATCAATTTGATGCAAGTTAATGAATCATTGTAATACTTTATAATGAAACTTCTGCTATGCTTAGTTTTCTGATTCTCCCCAACATCCCTTACCACTGGGAATCTAGTAGCCAAATATCATAATTATTATGAAACATCTCAATGTCCCATTCACCCCACACCCTACCTCACCCGAGTATGAATACAATGGAGACAAGCAATAACATGGTATTGGTATGTGAACACCCAAGGAAATGGAGAAAAATAAACATAGATTTTCCATCCATGGATTTAAATGATAAAAGCTTCATTCACAATAATAAGAATTGCATCATCTAAGATGGCCGATAAATTAAGGCACAGGGACATACCAGCTAAGTTAAAGCCTTTTGTGTCTTTCTGATCTATTGCAACTGAATTTTCAAGGTCACACTTTCCAACTATAAGACAGGAGCCCCATAGTATAGTCAGGAGCATTACAGTTGATCCAGCTAGCAGGCCCATTCCTACAGAGACCTGACTTTGAGCTGTTTCTTTGCTCCCAGATAGTCCAGATGCTGATCAAAGCAACATAAAGTATAACCTTTTGAGATCTCAAAGTTGACACTACACTTGTAATCAAGTTACAGAAAAGAAATGAGTAACTACAAAGCAATCAAGCTAAAGCATAGACAATTAGAAATTACATAGATTGGCACATTTCATCTTAGAAAGAGAGAAAAAAAGGTTTGACACAAATGAAAGCTAGCTTCTGGGAAGGGGTTACAATGCTGCATAAACCTGGAATTTAACAAACTCCTAAAAATTTCATTTCTTGCTTGATGCCTGTTGAGCTAGATTAGCATATGTGCCACGGTCAATTATTTCATGATTGTGACAATTGCTTAGAACTTTTTTAAAGATTGAGCCACCAATGTGGGACTAACCTGCTCAATGATCATCAGAGATTGAAAAGAGAAGCTTACCAAGAATAATGGTTGCATCAGGAAGAGAGCTCAATACAGGAAGGAGGAGTCCACCAATGATACCAGGTCCAAGAATTTGAAGCAAAATCTCACTGCCAGCTGACAAGGACTTGGCTGCCAAGAACATCAAGTAGCCATAGACTACAATGAGAAAGACATTGCCTAGAACATTCGTGGTGCATGGCAAAAAACCATAAGCTTCTGTGCAGGTATCTGATGAACTCAGCCGGTTCAGGTAAATAAGAGATGGTTCACCATGATCATGGACTCCATCAGAAACCATCACAAAGGGTGCCTGTTCTGTGATAGGTCGGCCATAATTGGACTTCGGTAATATGAGCAAGAAGATGACAAGGTAAAGGAATGAAAACTTCTGTCTCATGGTTTTTGGTTTGGCTAGCTTTGCCACTTCTTAGAATGCTTGTAACTTGGAGGCACTGTATTGTATCCTCCACTATATATATATATATATATATATATATATATATATATATATATATATATATATATATATATATCCTAATTAATTTCTGGGCGTTGGGAGGAAGACATAGTCTTGAAGCATAGAAAAAGTCTGAGAGAGACCTGAAGTTGAGGAAAACATCTTGGAAGTTGTAGTGATATTGTGTGGAGATGTACATACTTGCAGAAAATAAAATGCAGTTGCTTCTGTTCTAGCTGAGGCTTTGCTTAACGCGTGCAATATGATATGACTAATATCTTAATGTAAATTAATGTGGTGCCATATCGGTGATGGCATGGCATGCCTATCAAATGTGTTTCAATTTGATGGGGTTGCTTATTTGCCATTCTTTTGCTAAACAAACCCAGTGGATTAATTATTAATTAATAATCAAGAGGGCTCTGAATGAATGCTAAGGCTTCCAAGTTGTATACCTTGTAAGAAGTCATGACGCTTTCTTTTGCTTTATCTATATGACGCGTTCTCGAGAATCTAGTACACAACAAACATCAGTAAGAATATTCTGTAGTGCAAAATCTTAGAAGTAGTCTTATTCAAGGCGGTTGTCATGAGTCAAACTATTCATACCACATATATTTTAATCTTAAAACACTTGGTGAAATAGAGAAATGATTTTTATACATATTATTTTTTAATATTTTAGACACTTTTTTTTTATTTTTCTCTTCTTTCCACTTATTTTTTACTTTTTTTTTTTTACAATTTTTCTTTCCAAAATTATGAATAAATGTCTAAATATCCATATTAAAATATGATTCAAATAACACTCTTCTTAATAATAATTTACGCCCCTCACTTTTCACGATGAATGCATCCCTCTTCCTTGATACCTCTCATGTCATGCATTTGGTGCAGTCGCTGTCATAAAAAAGTCATCATTCACTTTACGGATATCAAAGAGAAATGAAGAGATATAGGTACCTGCCGAGAATATAGCAGGTCTCAATTTGTTTAGAACGTGAATGTGTGTATAAAGGCATTTTTGTATTTACAATGGTATTTACAAAATAATTTAGATAAATAAAGCTTAAATTACCATTCGGAAGTTTTCTTGGGAAGAGGTGTCTTGCAGTCTACATGCTTTCTTGAGTTTCAAGCATGTGCAGCAGACGCCACTTGGGCATTGACATCTTCCCTTGAGCGAGCTTTCTTTCGTATTTGCTTAGCAATGACTTGTACGGAATGACTTGACCTCAAGCAACAAGCATGCCATATTAGTAAATAATCTAGTTTGCCACGTTGGTTAAACCAAGAACAAAGAGTAATATAAAGCAAGAAAATTTTAGATGAAAACCTTTTATCTTAGTTATATAAATAAATGTTTAATACGTGTAAAGTAGTGCTAGTAAAAAGATAAACTATTAATAGGATTCATATAAAGTGACATATGAGTGATTTGTATACTTATGATGATAACTTCTAACTTAAGATTATTTATTTATTTATTTATTTTAAGTAGTCACTTGAACTAGAAAATTCTTAAGTGAAAAAATTTTATTCCATATATATAATAATTATTTGCCCAATTCAATATGATATAATTTAGTTTGGTTCAATTTGGTTTTGCTTTGGTCCTATTGAATTTGACTTGGTTTGGTATGGTTTAAATAGTTGATTAGGTCCGATCTGATTCGATTCGATTTGATTTGGTCCGATTTGGTTCGGTTTGCCTGGTTTGGTTCGGCTCAGTCCAGCTTAGTTCAATTCTGTCCGATTTGGTTCGATTCAATTTGGTCCAGTCCAATCTAACCTGGTTTGATATTGCCCGATTCAATTAGGTCTGATCTGGTTCGATTTAGTTTGATCTGGTTTAATTCAGTTCAGTTTGATTCGATTTTGTCCAATCTGACCTAATTCGGTCTGGTCCAATCCGATTCGGCTTTGCCTTACTCGGCTATATTTGGTTCGGTTAAGCTCGATTCAATCCAATCCAGTTCGGCTTGAGATTTGATTTAGATTGATCAAGTTTAATTTGATCTGATCTGATCCGATTCGATTTGATTTAATCCGATTTGATCCAATCAGGCCAGTTGAATTCAGTTTGGTGGCTCTTTTTCATATTGGGGCAAACTGATCTGATTCAGAGGCTCTGGGCTGGTAATAAAAAAATCTATTAATTTAAAAATATTTATTTAATTGATAGTTTGGCGGGAATGAGTAGCGAAAATCTCTACTGTCATCACTGCCATGAGCAACCCAATCCCTCAAATTACGCCGAAAATTCGGGCACCCAAAAACATCCCAAAGCCATCTTAATTATCCACAATCCTTCAAAACCCTAAACCTCAATCCCCAATCCCCAATCCCCAATCCCAATCTCAGTCCCCATCAACACCCACAACATTCTCCAATGGAAGAAAATCACTCCCGTCCTCCCAACACCGACGGTGGCGTGGTTCGCCGGGAACCGAACGAGAAGAAACCGTTTTCGAACCGAATCGCTCAGGAAGCGAAGACCCGGGAGAAGATTCGGGTCCTGACCCGAACCCTCAAACCCGTCCCTTTCAAACCCGCCAAAGCCCTCGACTTTGCGCGCCACGAGACGCTCCTGCGGCGAATCGGGCTCTGGGACTTCGCGCACCTCGAGTTCGATCAAAACATTCGCGTCGATCTCGTTGCGCAGCTCATTGCAAGCTACGCGCCTTCCCTGCGGTGCGGTTACGTCAATGGGGTTAGGGTTTTGGCGAACCGGACCCAACTGGGTCGCGCCCTGAGATTGCCCCTGAGGGAGAAAGGTGAGGTTTTGGAAGGTGTGTTGGAGGGTTTGGACTTTGCTGAATCGGTTGAGTTTGTTGAGGGGTTTTTGTGGAATTGGGTGGTTCTGGATGATGATGATGAATGTGTAATGGTGATGCCTAGTGAGGTTTTGGAGTGTGGGAGGTTGATCAGGGAAGGGTGTTTGGAGAAGGTTGATTGGGCTGGGTTGGTGTGGAGCATGGTGGAGAGGGATATGAGGGAGAGTGGGTTGGTGAAGTGTTACTATGCCTCGCATTTGCAGCTTTTGATTAAGGTGCAGCAGGACGAGTTGCTGAGGGAAGTGCCATTGGTGGTGGTTGAGGATGATGAGTTTGAGGAGCACAACATTGAATTGAGTTTGGGGAAAGTTGAATTGCAAAGGGAGGAGGTTGGAGAAGAACAAGAATTGGATTTTGATGAGTACAAGGAAGAACCTGTTGTTGGTCCGAAGGACAATGTAATGCAAAGGAATGAGGTTGAAGGGGTGGAAAAATTGGATTTTGATGAGTATAAGGAAGAAGCTGTTTTTGGTCTGACAGACAATGTCGGTGAGCCTCTTTTGCGGCAATGCAATGCTAATGTGAATGGTTTGGACTGTGGGGAAGAGGAAGAGGAAGATGAAGAAGGAGAACAAGAGGAGGAGGAGGAGGAAGAAGTAGAAGATGAGCTTGAGGTTATTCCTCTGGAGGGGATGTCTTCTGGGAGTTGGTATATCGATCATGCAATGCAAGCAGTGCAAATGCCTTTTAGTTCTGGGATTGATCTCAATGACAGTTCTGCAGAAGATTTTATCTCTTCTCAAGATGATTTTCAAATGATTTCTGGACCTTCATTTTTTGTTAATGGTCACAAGAGGGATATTGGCCTTGATTATCATAACACACATCATTCTCTGAATGGCAGTAACAAGCGGCTGAGAATTGATAATACATTTAATGCTGAGCCTGTTGACTTTGATGTCTGTATGGAACAGATACAACATTGGATGGGGAAGGCTAGAGTGATGTATGAAACAAAATCTCGGTCTTGTGAAGACTCTACAATGAATGAACAACTCTTGCTCAATGAGCTTCAGAATCGGGAAAACATGATTGAGCATTTGCGGAAAGCGATGCTTGATGAAAGTCAGAAGGGACACATGAATGTGTATAGGCTAGAGAAGGAGCTTTTTATGATGGCGGAACTTGTGGAGGGCTACAGAAAGGCCTTAAGGGAAACACGGAAGGCCTTTGATGAATATAGAGCGCAATGCCCACAAGCTGATCAACCATTTTACAAGGATGTTCCTGGGTCTGGTGGCCTTGCATTGAGTGTGGTGGAACTGGAAAAGGAACGCCTGAAGCAACAAGAAGGAGAAAGGATGAAGCATTTGGCCATTGAAAAGAACTTGAGAGATTTTGAAGGAGTTTGGATTGGCAAACTCGAAGTTCATCTGAGTAGAATTCAATCCCTCGGTAACAGATTGTTGTCTGTTGAGGACCAAATAAAACTTCTGCATGAAAGGAATGTTGAACTCAAGCTTTCACATCCCCCTGCAGGTGCTCCACCAACTGGGGGGACTAACTGCTTAGTAGGGTCTTAGTATTTCATTAGTTCTTGATGTTCAAGGCCGCAGGTTGTACATTGTTATAATGTACAGGGTTTAATTTTGAAACTGAGGAGTTATAAACTATAGTAATTCTTACCTAGAATTATATTTGATCAAATTACAATTTATGGAAATTTATTTTCTCTGGTTTGCGCCTTTATCACGGACACATTTATTGTTCTCATCCAATCTCTATATTTGCGGCTCATACTGTGTAGAGGCTGGAAATTCTGTTGTTTGTCATGGCAAAAGTTGAGCCTGTTTCCTGTCAATGTCTCGTCTTTTCATAGTCACAAGTGGTATCTTTTGGAAGCATCTGAGATATGAATATACCATCTAGGACAATTCACCCGGGATCCTTTTTGCACCAACAATGATTGGTGTGCTGAACAAATTAATATGGTAAAATTCATTGCCACATCAATAGCCTCCATTTTCACTAAGGATAATGGAAGGTGTCACCGAATTTTTACTTTGTGGATTATGTAATTATTATTATTAGGTACGAGGAAACATAGTTAAAGTTACTTACGCCTGGTTTCAAATGTTTAGAATCATGTGACTATGGGTGCTTCAAGAAGAATGTCTTGGGAAATTCATATAGACATGAGTTTAGCCTATGTACTGCTGCAACGGGCACCCAAATAAACCGTCCCTGTGCCTTTAACTAAATTTAAAACAATGATTGGCAGGCCTTGTTTTTTAGTTGGGAGTCTGTCTTGAACTAACACAACAAAGGGATCATTATCATCCGCGAATGGAGAAGTCATTTCCGTTGCAAGTTTCCCTTTATTTGCTTTCTTTGGAAAGCATTAATTTTATTCACGCTATATGTTAGTACCAACACATGATTTGTTCAATGGGATCAATACTTATTTCTTTTACGTAAGGTATTAGATTTGAGTTTTGTAAATTAAAAAAAAAACTTATATTAAGATAATTTTACTTTTATAATGGGTCAATACAACTCGAGTCAAATTAGTTGATGTATAATGGACTTTGAATACTGATAGTTTAAAAAAAAAAACAAAAGAAAAGGAAAAATATGTTATCAGTTAGTAAGGTAGCATGAATTGAAGCACAAGCATACGCAGCTAAGGTTAAAACTATTCATGTGCTATAAATTGTGATGGTGTTGGTGGTGTTACCACAGTAGGGACAACACTAAATAGTTGGAGGATTGGTGCTCGTGAGTGAAATTGACCACTCAATCTATTCACTGATGCATAGTATGCTTGACTGCATATGATATGACGATTCCTATTGTTCCACAGGTAGAGGGACCACAGGCATTTTGAATTATGGAAGGCATCATCATCTTGAACTACTTCTAGCAATTTGTATGATATCACTGTAACAATTTGTACAGATATGCTATGCAGTTTTCAAACTTCCTCTCTTCATTGGCTTGTCAATTTTTATATGCAGGAGTAGGGCTAGGATGGAATATGAGGTAGTTTAGAATAAGAAAATGATATAATTTTCAAAATAAGAGTAGAGAGGAGTCCCACAATAATTGTTTCAACAGTAATGATATTAGGTTCAGTATTTAACTAACAGTCTAGCTGTAAATTCTTTTAGTATGGCATCAAATAAAAACTAATATGTTGGTGTTCTCACAGGTTACCAAGGAATTCTTGTTATCTTCCTGAAATATATGAAGCAGTTGCAACTTGCAAGGAAATTGACAATGGGAAGCTGCAAGAGCTTGAGACTTCTTTTATCCTCTTTCACAAGTGAAAAATAAAACCTGGGAACCGGATCCCCTACATTTGTATCATTGTATGGAGGTGTGATTTTTATGAAAAATTAGAAAGATGTTGGTCATGTCAACCTTATTTTTCTGTTGATCAAATCAAGTGTCTTTTGTTTTACCAATTTTTGTTTTAAAGCAAATTGTGCATTAATATATTAAATAATAAAATGTAAAACAATTATTTATGAGATTCCAGAGCCCCCACCAAAAAGAAGGTTTGATTACTCCCTAGGTTCGTGTTTTTTTTTTTAATCATAAAAGTTTAATAAGTTCTTAGATTGTAAACATTTATAATTAGATCCTTTGAATTTTAAAAGATTTTAGGTGAATCCCTGTCGTTAAATCTCAATTAAACGCTGAATTACTATTATAGAGATAAACTTACTTGAATATCGTTAAAAAAAATATGAGGACTCAATACAAACCTTTGTTAGGGATCTATTCAACTAATTTTTTAGCATATTCATATAGGCCCGTCTTTATAATAGTAATTTAATGGAATTTTAACAATGATTAGTGATATTTGTATCTTTTTCTCCCCAAACACTCTCAACACCCAAAGACAGAGAGGAGAGGTAAAAAAAACTGAAAAAAGGTGAAAAAGCATATGGAGAGTAAAAATGCAAAGAGAGCATCAGATGTCTATACTCTCTGAGAGTGCAAAAATCATTTTTCTTTAACAATAGAGATCCAATTAAAGTTTTTTTAAAATTAAAATGACTCAATTACAAACTTTTAAAATATAAATATTTATTTAAATTTTCTAAAAAAATATATATAAGAACCCGGAGAGTAATTACACCAAAAAAGAATTACAATAACAAAACTTTGTCTTATGAAAAAAATGAAGGTGCAACTTCAAGTGGAGATTTTTGAGTTTCAAACTTTCACGTAAAGATTTAAACATGCCAAAGTTGTACCAAAAACTCGTTATATTGTGATGGACATAGTATAATTCTCCAACAGCTAGCGTCTTGTTGGAGTTGTTCTGTGAATTGTGGCATCTATGCCACTATTCTGTGCTTGCGGCACCACAGTACTGTCCCCTGCTAAATTGGAAAGCAAGAAAAGAAAATGGTGAGTAGTGAACCAGTGCGGTGGAGCTCAAAGAGCAATAGTTGTTTGCCAGCAACATAACTGTACGTCTGTACCTAAAATTCTAAATATTTTTGGTAAAATGCACCTTCAACGTGTAAACTGTGGATTTGATTTAAGAGAAATGTTATTTAACTCATGATTTAAACATTATTTTAGACTATTGAAATTGAAGTATAAATAATTTGAGATTTTAATCATATTTCTGTTTAATGTGGTGTATATGATAAAGTAAATAATAATGAATGTAATTTTTTTGTTTTACTGAATTTATTATTAAAATAATTGAAATATTTAAGTATTAACATATAAATTTTTATAAATAAATTTATCAATAATAATGCAACTGAAATTTTTAATATCTACAAATAATTCTTATATGTTTTAGTAGAGTTAAAAAACAAAAAAAAAGTAGTGTCTTATTAACACTACTATTGATTTAATTTAAACAGTTATCACATGCACTTGAACTGGACCATCAGCAAATGTCAAGACTCATGACAGCCAAAAGGTGTATTCATGCACTATAAATGTCATAAATAGCCACTAACAGCAATCTATACGTTAGAAAAAAAAGTATACATATAGGAACAAATAGTCAATGTCAATTTCACATCAATATATATTAAATCTACTTCAAGAAGACAACGAGTACATTTACTTTCGAAACTCCACGTCCAGAGACCAGTACATGGCTGTTATTGCTTTCCCATTCCTTGAAGAGAATATCATACTCCAAATAATCTGACATTGCACTCAACTAACGGTATTATAGATTTTAGTTTCCGTTACTATAAGGAACCATATGACAGTCCATAACACACAAAAATTCGTGAAGCAGTTAAAAAAATTTCACTACATACACAGCGAGAATGGAGTCAACCGAACTATTTACACTTTGGTTTTTTTCAATTAATTGTCAAATAAAGATGATTACATAATATATAGTACAACAAACTCCATAAAATCCAAGACCACACTGACATCCCTCCCTTTCATCCATCCCTAAACAAGCCCACTAGTCTTTGTTTTCCAACTCTAATTGAAAAACACCAAACAAAATAGAAAAAAAAAAATCAAAGAAAAACAAAATAAAGAACTGAGAGAATTGTGGGGGCGCGCGCGCATATATATATATATATATATATAAAATCCTCCACCCCCTATATATCAAGTTAAAGCAGACACCACTGTTTCTTCCTCCCTCCCTCTTTTGATGCTTACTGGTGCACATGTTTTCCTTGCATTCCAATCATGCAAAAACTTCGAGTGTGGTCCCCTTCTTACAAAGTTAAACACATCACGTGCCTGCAGCAGTTTGATATCAGAAGCCTTACCACCAGCAAACCAATATTGGCCTCACCACCCCTGAACGTGACCCTTCTCAGTGAACATATTTTTCCCTTCATCAATTGGCTAATAAAAATTCTCACCATCTCACTACCCAACAATACGTGACACCATTCAATACATTTACAATTGCACACAGAAGAAAATTACTTTGCTTCCTTTTTTATCACTTCTTTCTTCCTCATCCAAAATTCTGCAACTTCTTTGATAAAAATATAAAGAATCACAGTCGTCATGTAAATTCTAGCTAGCTATTTTAATTATATCATCATGCTATGCGGTTAAGCCTTTGTGCTTGTGGAGTTTCTCAAACATTGAGGAGCTGTTCCTTTTCAATATTCTGAGCATCAGGTCTTGGCTTCGGTGATGGGGATGGTGATGGTGACCCTGCAGCATTCTCCATCTTCTTGAGGTTCTGTTGGTGATACACTTGCCTCAGTCTCTCTATCTCCCTCTTCAGTGCCTCTTGATGAGCTGCATGTAAAAAGATTATAATATTTGAGGCTTAGTTAAAACAGTCTTAACTACTTTGGAGACGAGGCACATGATCAGACACAGGCTTATAAATACGCGTGCATGCCAAACCCTTTCACTAACATCAACATAAGTCTGTCCCGTTTCATAATTGGCCTTGTTTCCCCTTTCTAAAGTAATGAAACAATTGTATAATATAGTATGCAATATATTATATAGTATTATGCGACTTTCACTAGAAAAAAGCCAATAAGTGCAATTTTATTTGCATCTCTTTTTTATTAGTCCCTCTATGGAGAATACTTAACTAACTTCGAGGAGCTGCTATAGCTTAGCGGTGCATTTTCTCCATTAATTTTTCATTTTGTCATTAACCGCTTTGTCATGGTCTCAAAAACATAACGGCACTGTGTCCATTGACATGTACAGATTCTTTTACTTACCCTCATATGTCCACTAAATCATGCTTTCCTTGCTAATTTTTGCTAAAAGCCTTGCCAAAACCATGCAATTAATTAACCACCCAAGGGTTATTTATATTGCACGCACAGATGCTAGCATCCGGATTTCGTCATATAATTTGGTTTTACTTCAAATTTAACAAGAAATTAAGAAACTTGAACGTCTCATTTAAAGGTTCCTATCATATAGCCTTCGAAGCTATGAAATGTATACAAACCACATGTACATCAAAATATCTAATGGAGAGATAAATAGGATGGATCCCACTAGGCTATAAAAAGTACTGGAGCATCCACCCACCACATATCTTAACAGTATGTGCCTAATTGTGTATATGAGAACACTTGGCTCTTAATTAATTGCTTATTGTTCTATTGCTTCTCCATTAACAATATTAATTAAATACATAGAATTAGCTTCTACGCTAAGAGGAATTAATGTAAATAATATAGTTGGAAGTAACAGAATAATGATTGAAGAAATTACCATCTTTAAATATCTTGTCTTGCGCAAGGGCGGCGATTCTTTGCTTGAGAGCACTGTTGTCAACATTCAGAAGCAAGCGTTGATGATCTAAGAATGCAACCCTTGGAGACAGCACTGAAACTTCGGCCTTCATTGGTCAACACAATAGGAAAAAGTCATTTTTTTTAATAATAAAAGTCAATATTATTATTAGTACAGATCAAATTATATGCCATAATATAAAACAAAGAAATTTCCATGAAAATTCGAAAGATGTATATTACATAGTCACGCATAAAAAGAAAACACGAGATTTATTATAGTCACATGACGTTACGTCACATACCTGCAATGAAGTTACACTTCTCTCCAGCTCTGATATGTATTGCAGCTTCCTCACTCGCGATCTTTGTGCGGATTGTCTATTCGCCAAGATCCTAATGCGGAACAAAAATTAGAGAGATTACTCAATTTTTTTTTTTAAATATTATTTCTCAGCATGGCTAATTTTCAGTTGCTGAAAAATCATAAAAAAATAAAACAATATACAGAAACTTATCAGTTTTTGTCATATATTAATGAAGAACTAGTTCTCAATTATAAGAATTATTCGTGAACACTAATTAACCATTATGATAGCATATCAAAATCTGTTAAGAATTACATTCAAGTAAGACTCTTAATGCATAATGCATTATCCAATTCTGTATCATAGGGCCTATGCAACTTTATTACCATGAAATGTATTATAGTATGACATGAATGCCTGATGATTAATTACCTTTTGACTCTCTTGGGGTCAGTAATTCTATCATTGGACGAAGCATTATTCGTGTTATTTGGAGCTTGTGAAATTTCCTGTTTGGATTGGCTTTCAACCTCATCTGGTTCATTCTTCAATTTCTTTTGTTGTTGCTGCCCCTCATCTTCTTCTTCTTCTTCTTCCTCCTCCTCCTCCTCCTCCTTCTTCTTCTGCTCCTCCATCTTCTTCTCCTGGTTCTTCATCTCATTCTGGTAACTCATTTCTTTCTCATCATTGATGACGTTATGATCCGAAGGGCTTGAAGTGTTTGAGGAGGACAAGGTTGGAGGCATAGGGGCACCCCCAGAAATCTCATCCGTGAACATGGACATGAATTGATCATCATCAAACTTGTCAAACTCGCTGTCATTCCTATGCGGCATGCCGGCGTTGCCGCGGCAATCCTCCACCAGCAATGGCGCCTCCAGGAAGGTGATGGAGTCGCTCACCGACCGGCGGTGAGCGCCACGCCTGGCGGAGGAGAAGTCTAGGAACTCGTCCACCCAAGAAGGGTTCTGATGGTGATAATTATGGTTTGTGTTGTTGTTATTTGTTGTGGCAGTGTTTTGTGGTGATGAGAAGCTTCCAAGGGATGATGGCATCTTCTGGTGAGAAGAGAAGTCTGGCCAACTTGGTGACATGTTTGGGATCTTGGGAGGCAATTGTGCCATTTTGAGGAAGACACGACACAACCACTCACAAGACAAAAAGAAGAAGAAGAAGATTAAATAGGAAGTTTTTGGCAAACCTCTCAGATGTTGTTGTGGTTGTTATTGTTGTTGTTGATGTTGTTGCAGTGTCCTTAATAAATGGTGTCTATGAACATTGAATAATGTGTGTATATATATATATATATATATATGCACAACAAGGATATGTGTCAATGAGAGAGAAGAAATAAAAGAAACCAAATGAGCCTTCTCACACAGCCTTTATTTATAAATATTATGTATATATCCCCAGCAGGGAATGTTAGAGGGAAGAAAGCCACAAGAACAACAACAGCATAATCATAAACTTTTATATTTTCCTTCTTTCCTTTTTCTAATTTTAAAAAATAAATTATATACATGTAAGTTTTTAATTTGTTATATTTTTGTATTAATCTTTAAAATCCCAGAAAAACGCTTGGGGGTATCTGTATCTATGTGTTTGTGCAGTGGGGTCACATGGGGATGGGGAGGGATTGGACAGCTATGAACAGCTGGGAGGAGGGGTTGGGTCTCAACGGTGTTACTGGAAAGTCGCCAGTAGATTAATAACTAGTGGGAATCAGCCACCACGTGCCCTTGTGACCGTCTCTTTAGTGACATGCCCTTATAATAGTCTCATATTCTTATCACAAATTTAGGTCACAAGTCCCATAAGAACATTCTCCCCCCTCTATATATGCTTATGCCCTTCTTCCCATTTTAACTACCTTTGCACTGCACACTAATTTTAACCATTCGATCATGATAACGGTAACAATATTGTTTCTCTTGTGTATTTTTGTGCATTGCGACATCAACAAATTAAGTTCAATTATTAGGGAAAGAAGAAGAAAAAAAGGGAGTCAAATAAAGGTCAAAGTCATAATTTACCAATTTAGCGATATGTGAAGTGGTAAGAGAAAAGATCTCAAATTGGATTGTTTGCCCGTAGAATTAGTAGTTAAAAGAAGAGAAAAAAAGAAAGAACAAAAAGATGTCTTACTAAGTCGCCAAAATTAAGATGAAAACAGAATTAGGTAATTGATTCGATTCCAATGAATGTGGCCACGTTCTTGATGAAATTTTAAAGACTGTCTCTAAGACAAAAGGTAAGACAAGACAACCCCACTTGAGGGGTTTAGTGATTGGTGAAATCATATAGGTTGTGATCTTTATCTACGAGGAGAACAAAGGCCATGTGCATAAGATTTTTATACTGTAGTAGTGGCTATGCATGGGTGCGAGGGTGTTTCACATTAATCATTTCATTAAAAAGCTAGCTATAGTGAAGTAATTAAGATAAGTAGAATTGAGTGGACTCGTGGGATTTGGGACATGAGCTGTGAAAAGAGAGAGGCCTTCTTGTGAAGGATATCTCATATCATGTTATGCTCCCATGTGGTATTGTTTGCACGCACTATGCTTTCTTTGCTTTGTCCCCAAACCATTCCCACATGTTGGGTATATGCTTTCTCTTTCTCTCTTTCTGTGTGTGCATATCTGCGTGTCCCTGTGTTTCTAGGTACCTTCTTCCATCATCTTATCTTAACTGGAACTTGATGTATTATTTTAAGGACAAAAGAGTTTGCCAAAGCTCCAAATCATGATTAAGTGCATGAGATGTGTATATATTATATTCCTCCAATAAATCAAGAAAGTGCCTGCCAATAGAGCATCTTCAAGGACGGACTTCATATAATAAATAATTAACAATAGCATCCATCTTATTGTAGCTCTTGCCTTCCCTTCCTACCCTTTAGCTAGCCCTATGCTACTAGATAATACTATTGAAATACTAATGCTTACTATCATTGCCTGCAATTTATGCTATATTTCACGATAGATTCTTATTCGCTTAACTCGTTGGTATAATATCGGAATTGAGAATGAAAATCTATTGTAACCAAATCTTGTACCTTTCCTCTCTCATTAACTATGTTTACCAATCGAAAAATAATATATACACAGTTGGTAGTTACCCTAAATTTTAAAATTTTTTTAAGCATATATTTTTAGCTCTCAAAGCATGATTGATAGGACTCAAACATCATAACTGTAGATTTATTTTATTATGAAATCAAATAAATTATTAGTATTTAAATTTTATTAGACTTCAATTAGTTTAACTCGAGTTGGGTTGTCTTATTATTGGGATAAAATCCTTTCAATGCTATTTTTTAAATTTATAGTACTTAAACTTGAAGTCTTATTTAAAGAAAATAAGTATCTAATCACTTAAATCAACCAAACAATAATAATGATTAAACTAAGTTAAAACAAATATTAAAGTGCCATTAATTTCCATAATTATTCTACGTAATCTTTTTATGAAAAATTATGATAATATAAGAATAACTTACTCCAAGATTACCAAAAAGGATTTCAGTGAGTTTGATAAAATGAGGTTTAAGAGTAATGATACTTAAATCTAAATGGAATCATTTGGTCAAATTGTAATTGTAAATAATTACAAATATAGAGCTCTGCAAGAAACATCAAACACTGAGAGACATGTACCCAGAGGGGAAAAAAAGAGGAGAAAAATAGACTTCGATAGGGAGTTGTTGTCTGTAACTTGACCCATATCAGCCATAATCGAACAAGTGGAAGATAAATTTTGTTCCCTTTAATTTTCTTGTTACTTAATTTTGTAATTCTTTGGTCAATTATGATTGATCATTACGAGTAAACTACACCAACTTTCTATAAACTTTAGAAAATTATTTATCTCCCCCTCTCATTTTTGTTGTTGTTTTTGTTTTTTTGTTTGTTTGTTGTTTTTTTGCTTTTTTTTTTAAATATATTCACAAAATTTCAATGAATCAATAGATCAATCATTCATCTGTGGCTCTTATCAATCATTCATCTGTGGCTCTTGCCGATTTTTGATGAATTCGTAACTTCCATTAAAAAAAAAAGGAAAAATCAATCATTCATCTTCCGCAATTATGACGACCCCATTGCAAATTCTGTTTCTTTCATTATGTTGTATATATTTCAAGATAAAAAGGGTAGCTAAGATCACTGGACTAACAGAACAATCCCAACCAATCTCGGAGAGAAAAATCGCAACTAATCCCGAAAAGAAGAATCCCGACCAATTCAGAAGAGGAGAAACCCAAATATCCTATGCATTTTCCTTCATCAAATACCAAAAAGGCATTAGACAACTGTAGGCTAATTAATTGTTTACCTTATCGCCCATTATACATTGATGGCTTCAACCATGTGGAAGATAGCCACCTTTATGGCTCTCAAATGTTGGTTTTAAGAACCCACAATGACATTATTTCTACTAAGGTTTCCTTTTTATTTTCCCTTTTTCTTCTTCTCTTGCAGATTTGGTAACACATTTGAAGCTGAAGTGCTTTTAACTGCTAAACTAGTGTCTTTCACAGGCAGCATAACTTCATGGCGGTACATCTAGAGGTTTTGATGACTAAACCACATGAGCTGGCAAGCTAAGAAACTAGAGGTTGTTTTGTTGGTACTTTCAAAATTTAGATCGAAAGCAAGGCTCGGCTCGTCCCAGTATAGAATGGCATGATTCTAGGTTCAAATAAACAATCACACATGTACTTATAGATGATCCATTAATGAAAAAATTTGAATCAAACTCAAGTTATGGAGAGCATATGACTAGTCAAGTAAACTAATCTTCTTGGTGAAGTCGGAGGTGCATCTAGAGGCCTCGAGTCATTGTGCTCTCTTTATAGAGGAAATCTTTTGAGGCTTTAATGGAAACAAAATTCGATGATATTTTCGCTGGAATCTTACCCCCTTGACACACCTTATATTATCTTAATCTGTGGTTCTCTCCCTCTCTCTTGCACGGTTCAAACAATCTGGTTTGTTAATAAATGCAGCATTGAGCTTGCCAAATATATCCATGTGCCATTGGCTCCTGCATGAAGTTAGCGTGGTGAGACAGCTACCCCCGGTTCTTCCATATATAATCTTTAACTTCAAATAATATAAGACAATAACTATCTGCCTCTACACTACTATAAAAAAAGAAAAAGAAAAAGATTTAGATAGGCTTGGTTGTTATTGTTTTAGTCTTCTATTCAATTGAATTCATTCAACTTAGCAAGGTATCACATCTAAGTCTTGTCAATAACAAACTTTGCACACCAATGAAAACGGTCCAATTGAAGAAAATACCTATCAAACATTCAAAGGTGTCAGAATTCAGTTGCTTTGGGCAGGTAACCCTTACGCAAGTTCAAGACCTGAACGTCTTTAATTAGTTAATTATGGTCATGCAGATAAAATGATACACAGAATCCTGCCTTGTTAAAACTCACAGGCACGAAAGACATGGAGACAAGAAGATAAATATGCAGCCGAAACGCCTCTAAACAGAAATGAGCATGCATTGCAATGCGTAAACAAAGCAAACATTAAGCAAGTATTATTAGCCTCTATATTCATTGAAAATAAAAGCATATCGTTCATAATAAATATCAATGCAAGCTCTCATTCTCCATATGCGCTAAGAACTAGCCATGAAGACAACTAAAACATTAAGCAGTGCTATTCTCTATGTTTTTGTCGTGTGCAATCTATGGATAACTGCAAGTGCATGTCCTGAAACGCACAAGAACAATTCATCTGAGGCAAATAAATTCATGAGGAGAAGGTATGAAAGTTGGCTGAAACAACATGGCAGACAATACAAGAACAAAGAAGAATGGGAAGTCCGTTTTGCCATTTACCAAGCAAATGTTAAGTTCATAGAGTTGACCAACTCTCAAAACCATTCTTACAAGCTCACAGACAATAAGTTTGCAGATCTTACAAATCATGAATTTAGAAGCGCTTATCTTGGTTATCGACCTCGGTTGCGTTCGCAGACAGGATTCAGGTATCAAGAACATGGGGAGCTGCCAAAAAGCATAGATTGGAGGAAGAAAGGTGCTGTAACTCACATCAAGGATCAGGGCAATTGTGGTAAAGACTCTTGCATTAAATCAATTTCTCAGATTTTGGTGCTCAGGAGCAAAATAAAAAAATAAAAAAAGAAGCTCACTTGGAGCAGTTAACTCATTTATTTTGGACCTTGATCAGGTAACTAAGATCCTTCAAAACGAAAAACTAAAAGCAAGGGACAATATAGCTCTAAGCCTCTAATTATTTTTTTTCCTGAAAAAAAAGTGGCATATGATTTTTCTCCCCGGAAATTTCATACATATTAAGGAACCTCCTTAAAACCACATGCATCTACAGTCTTCTGATATTTATCTAAAGCTATGTTAGTTTACTGCAAGATCATGTCTTAACTTTTTCTAAGTCATATCTTGAGTTGATGTGATGGCACCAAACTCTTGATGCAGGAAGCTGTTGGGCATTCTCTGCTGTGGCAGCTGTGGAAGGCATCCACAAAATAAAATCAGAAAAGTTGGTTTATCTATCTGAACAAGAACTGATTGATTGTGATATTAGAGATGGGAATGAAGGCTGTAATGGTGGCGACATGGAAATAGCATTCGAATTCATCAGAAAGCAGGGTGGTCTCGCCACTGAAGAAGACTATCCTTATCTGGGAATAGATGGCATCTGTAACAAGGCAAAGGCTAGAAACCAAGCTGTCAGCATAAGCGGCTATGAAAATGTACCTGCTCACAATGAGAATTTGTTGAAAGCTGCAGTAGCTCATCAACCTGTCTCCGTTGCAATTGATGCTGGAGATTATGCATTTCAACTTTATTCAAGAGGCATCTTTTCTGGAAGTTGTGGAAAGGACCTCAATCATGGAGTGACTATAGTTGGCTATGGAGAAGAAGAAGGTAACAAGTACTGGCTGGTGAAGAATTCATGGGCAACTGACTGGGGTGAATCTGGTTATATTAGGATGAAGCGTGATACTAGGGACAAAGATGGGACTTGTGGCATTGCCATGGATGCCAGCTATCCTGTCATCAAGCATTAAGCAGTAAAGTAGGCTAATTGACCTGCTGTGGTTGTAGAATGAAAGATGTTAGCTCAAAAAGGTCATTTATACTATACTTTTATGAAAGGTTCAAGTATGGCACTGCAACTATTGTATCAAATTGAGTAATATGCAGGAAGACTGGGAAATTTTTTATGGACCACAAATCAGGGACAAAATGGGGGAAAAGAGTAGTTCCATAATCTTATCAAAAGAGTCAAAACAATATTTCTACAGATGGAAAAGAATGATGAACCTATTCCAATCACACTACTTACAAGATACACATAAGAGAAATGTTCTTACAATGTAACTCCAGTGAAAAGGTAAATAAAATCTGAGTCCATTAATTCCATATGACTTATTTGTACTGAACGTGACAATTAGTTAAAAAAGGAAACGATGGAATAAATTTTCCCCCATATTTTTGAATATTTCATTGTTATGCATATGGTGATAAAGTATTGTCCTTTAAGCCAACGAAAGTGAGGTCAATTAAAAGGTTAAAAAGCCAAATAAAAGTCAAGAATTGTCATTCTCCATAAACCGAAAGTTGACAGGTAACTGAAACACTGTAGCACAAATGACAAGATATCTCACTTCAATTAATAATCTGGTGCATTTATTCCTGTAACAAAATTCTACTTTACTGCCAATTTCTCTTCATCATCATACAAAATAACTAACATAATTAAAATCAGGCTATGACGGAATTCCACAACTCAATCAAAACCTGGTTCCACTACACATGCTCACTCCTTTTCTGTGCTTTAACTTCAGAGATTATAAACCCAAATATTTTGAGAATCCCAGATCCTAGTGCAGCATTATTCTATCTCAAAGCATAAGATAATCTTACAGTAGTGTCATCCTGCTATTTAGAAGAGAATAACGGCAGCATAATGCAGAAGCCACAAGTCTTTGCAATATGTAATCACCCCTTCAGCATTAGGAATTGTAATTCGACCACTCTAAATAATTTAAAAGCTAAGATTTAAGTGACGCAAATCTTTGTCTCACAGCACAAGCTATGTTCCACTCACCGACACTGGCCAAACCTTCAATTATCTTCTGCCTGACCTTGATATATGGTATAAAACCTCTTTCTGTCATCCCCATTGCGACCTTTCCAGCCCAAACGTACTCGCGTTTCTCCAAGCAACCTTCAATCACCACCTCGTAACTCTCAAATCCAACAGAATGATCCTCTTTTTCCAGGAATTCAATCATCTCAACAGCTTTCCATATCTCCCTGTTTGCCCGTAATGCTGCAAAAAATTTCACCAGTGTTCCCTGTCCTGGTGTCAACCCATATTTCACCACCATTTGCTTCATCAAATCCTGTGCCTCAGCAGTCTTTCTGACTCTGCACATTGCACCAATTACAATGCCATAACTATTAAAATCAGGAATACATCCTGCTCCACCCATGCCCTTTAGGACTTTGACTGCCTCCGCCAATTGATCAACAGCGCAAAGAGATGATAGTAGATAATTACAAGTCCCACAGTCAGGATGATATCCAATTGATTGCATCTCAAGCAAAATATTAGCTACAGAATGAGACAGATGACGCCGGTCCAACCAAGCAGACATGAGGAGAACATGGGTTTGAGGAACCGGAACACAGCCAGAACGCAAAGTCCGTTGTAGGACAGCAAGTGCAATAGGGAGGGGATGTGAACTTTGGAGGGTGTAAGAAAGCAGGCAGGAAAGTGCTAGCTTAGGCTTAGAGCGAGGTCTGATAGGTATAAACGATTGCAACATCTCATCAATAACTTGCACTCGTAAGCTCTGGGGAAATGAAGAAAAGAAAGAAAAAGGATTAGGATTTGAACTTTGGCAAGCCTCCAAGGGAACGAGAAGGTCAGGGATTTTAACATAGTTTTTGGCTTCTACTTCAGTTCTAACATCCTCCTCAAGCTTTTGCAATGATGACACTAAACGAACTGAAGGGCATTGGTTCAAAATAGGGCGGAAATGAAGAAGAAACCTATGACGCATTGTAGCTGCAATCACCATCTTTGATGAACCAATATACTACGGGGGCACCTTGTGACACAAGAAACATGAAGCCTGTGGAAATTTGTCAGAAAAAGTACTTAATTTGATCAATAGGGGCATAAGGGTAGAAGGATCCATTTGGCACAAAGAGAAAGAAACAAATGCAAAGATGTGCCCAACCACTGATTAAAAAAAATCACATTTTTTTCTTCCGCATGTTCAACGAGTACTTTTAGTTCAGACATTTTACCAAATACTTTGTGGGCAGACGGTTCACTCATGCTCACATGTTGCTCCGAGCGATTCAACTTTACGTCAAGAAATCAGAACACTATGACAATGCAACCCAACCACCACTGTTACATGTAAGAAGGGCCAAAAGAATTAGATTCTAGAGTTACCAAAATTTTCGAAACCGGTGCTGCAACGAAGACGAACCAAAGCCGGACAAGGCTGCACCCAAAAAAAAGGGAAGTCTCAGAGGCGTGTGGGCTTTGTAGTCCAGATCAAAAAGCCCACCTTCTCTTCAGATATCTTTTTTATAATTTCTTATTTCATGGAATGGTAGACGAATAAAAAATTATTTGATAGAATTAAATTATAAAAAATAAATTTCAATACCATATATGCCTATATAAAATTGAGAATAATTTTTATACACTCATTTTATATTGCCATCTAATAAAAATATATAAAAATGGCATATTATTTTTTTAAAAGCTAACTCTAAATATCTGCCTGAAATGCATGATACTTTTATGTAATTTTATTGGATGATAATATAGAATTACTTTATATTATTAGTCCATAAAAATTGTTCTATAAAATTTAGGAAATTACCATTTGCTCAACATTGAAATGAGGAAGGGGGGAAGGATTTAGTTAAAATGGGATGTGCTAGGGAAGCGTTCAGTACTCAAGATGAATAAGTAAAAAATAAACATGAATCTCGTAATAACTCCTATAATTTTATTATATTGATATATTATATTTGTAAAAGAGAAAATAATTCCTGTTTACAAGCAGAAACTTAAATGGTTTAACTTCAGAATGAATATAGGGGCTGCTTTAGCTTCAAGAAAAATGCAAAGGTAAATAATTATATTATTTGCTATGCTATAATATATGTAGGGAAAAATTAAAGACAACTCTATTGACATCATTGCTTCATTAGAGGGTTGGACATCTTAATGAGCAATTGGCACAATATTCTGTTCACTTGTCAAATGTTCTGTCAGTGATTAAAATAACTATTTCGCATTCGATCATCATTGTTATTGAGATATCTTAATGTAATCCGCACAGTTAATCATCATTAACAGCCCGAATTTCCTAGGATCAACAGTAAGTATTGTCCCTGCTACTGTGACTTATGGAGAAATATTGCGAATACTACAGTAACTTTTGGGTTTATGAAAGTCAAAGAGCAGGATGTGATAAGGGCATTAATTTCCAGCTACATTGTTAGGTCGGTGAAAATGGAGCTGATAGTCAACATGTGGTGAATGCATAAAATGAAAAATCCCCACTTTCAGGTTAATATACATGTAATAAAACAATTGAATTTGTGACACTAGAAGAAGTATATAATAATTTACAATAAACTGTAGGATATTGAATTCATTACTCTTAAAATGCACAGTTTTTTTTTTTTCCATGTTAAAATACACAAAGTTAAGAATATCTCCAATTCAGAAAAGACAAAAAGGCCTACATCAGGAAGGAGCCCTTAATTACTTAAAAATATTCCAAACAAAAATCAGGATAACTTTTTCCTTCCATTTCCTCCCCTTGCTCAGTTTCATCTACTAAGAATATTCTAAATAAGAGATTACATTTTTCTCTAGTTTATCCGCAACTCTCATTCAAACATGTAATGCAATTTTAAAATTCATAGAGGTATCACATATAAATTTCAATAATATTGATTGAAGGTTTTATCAATTAAGAAAGAGTATTAACATGCATGTATTTTACCCAAAAGAATGCAGTACATATGAATGGGATACAAAAATATTTGTTATATGTCACTGTACCACATCTAAGTTTTTTTTTTTTTTTTGATAGTCACCACATCTACCTTTAAGAAGAATATGATGATGCTGGTATGCAGCACATAGTGGATTAATTAATTTCTCCCCATGGTCCATCTTATTATCAGCATCATCGAACTTGACATCGAGTGGTATTAAACGATATATGTATATATTAATGTTCTTCCAATGCATCTCTTCTTAGTTTGGGGGAAAGCAGAGATGAACAGAAAATTAGTACCTCTTGAATCATAGCTATATGCGTTCATTCAAAAATCAATCAAAATTAGGACGTATAAACAAGGGAATTAAAGATACAAACCTCAGCGACTGTTAATATGTATGTATTCTTGCGAACAAAGAGAGGATGTTTTGTATAAATATGAATTTTTTTTTTTGGTCTAAATTACAGGTGTAAATATAAAATTTAAGATACAATTCTGCTCAAGTCACGTAAAATTACTTGAATGGCGTAACCGTATACTCAAAATTGGAACTTGAGACATTTGATTAAATTGAAGCAGCCTCTATCAATTGATCTGCATGCTCATTAGTTGAAATATAACACATCTGCATATATGTTTAGAAAGAGAATTACTAGCATTGATTTTTCTTTTGAAATACTTCAAACTATGGTTTGAGTAAAAGTTACTTTTTTTTTTTTGTAGGTTTTACCCAAATCACGGTTTGGGAGTTGCAAACGGAAATCCAAATATACACTACAAATTTAGGAAGTGCATGGAGAGATGATCAACTTGCAGGAGGTATCTTGGAGTGATAATTATTATCGTAGTTTGAATAAGAATTCTAGATATCATATTGTTCTTGTTCTGGCTATGAGGGGATGGAGCATTGGTGGCTGAGAGTCGTCGCTAGAGGATCCTTCATCTTGGAAGCCTAGTGGTGGAGCTTAACGGAAAAGACCACAGTAAGAGAACTCTCGCGATTGCAGTATGAGTAGTGTCCAGGCCAAAAAGTGAAACAATCTATCCATTGTGTTCCTATATCATTTATTGTGTAACGGGGTTTATCAATGCTTTTCATTTAGTGTATGTTATGCCACAGATAGCGGATATATGAGATATGTCAACCCTATGTCCAGAGTGAAATTTGTGTCAGGAACACGAATCATGAAGAGAATCCTTAGAGTAGCATTATTTGATAGGAGGGGAAGGTGAGAAGCCAGTAAAGAGAGGAAGAGTCGCGAAGGGACCTAGGGAGCACGGTTTTGGGTGATTTAGGCTTAGTTTAGTAATGTTATTTGAAAGTGTACTTCTGCTAATGAAAAATATAAGTTAACATTCTTTATTTGATAAATAAAAAAGTCGCAATGTTTTTACTCAGCTCCTAGTTTTTAAAAGTCACGAGATGTTTTTGAGAATCCTCATACGATATTTTCAGAGTTGATTTATACTCTTTAAAATTTTAAAGACTATATAACCTTATTCTCTTTGATGACAGTGAAAATAGAAACTATTCTTTTTAATATTTATATTTATTATAGTTATTTTATATTTTAAGAACAATTTTATCAAATATTATTCTTGTAGCTTTTGCTTATCGACAATAATTTTTATGTTATTTTATCAAACAATATTATTATAACTTTTTAAAAATAGCTTTTTGAGAGCTCGGAGAACTTAGCAATTTTAAAAAAACTTGTAACAATACCAAATCAAATCTTAGTAGCTTGAGTTCTCGAATGGTACTCATGCGTTAGAGAACTATTATTTGAATATTGGTTGAAAGTAGATCTCAAATTTTTTCTCAACTAATATTTAAGGAATATCTGAAAGTATCCCTTTAAAGATATCTTGAAAAGTGGTATAAATAATATTATTCTATGAATTAAGATTGACAATCAGTTATATTTGTTTTTGTTTCTCACTTTATCTTATATAAACTTAAAATCCCCCTCTCTTTTTTCTTTCATTGTTAACAAAAAAAAAAAGTATCCTCACTGGTTTAGGTTTCTTTTCTTAAATGGATCCTTATTATTATATTGGTTGTTGACTAATCAAACTTATAGTGTTGTTTATGTCACTTTTATGTGTTCTTGAATTGAGGCAAATAAGTAAATTTCATCTATTATTTGTCATTATCACCTCTTAAATTATGTATAAAGGGGTGATTTTATTAATTATTAGTATGGGTTAAATCACTAACACTGGACAAGTGTGAGAGGCTTACCTAATTTACATAAGATTATAAATTTAAATTGCACTTTTGTACCCAAAGAAAAAAAAATTAGTATGAGAGTTGCTTATTCACACTAACTTAACATATGGGTGCAAAGTCCAAAATAAATGAATCAATGATAGCACTATTAGATTAATCCAAATTATATAATAAGAATGTAATTTTGATGCAATAACAATATAAAATTTTTATACTATCATCCAATCAAATATTGTCAAATTAGCAAATATATGTTTGACTTTCATACTTGCTATTTTAAAAGTCATTCATATGAAATAATTTAATTGAATGATAACATAAAAAAAAATTATATTGATAGTATACCAAAATAAAATCTTTTTTACGATAAAACTCTCATAAGTAATTATAATAAAAAATTAGACTGGATAGTATTCGACTGACACCTTTTTTTTTTATTATTCTAAGTTTTCATTTCAAACTTAATGAAAGTTCGAGGCTTGTGTTAAAAGAATTTTTTCCTGTTATATCATTGATATTAAGATTTAAATTTATAATCTTATATAAATTATTTAAATTTTTTATCACTAACTCACTCCTAACGACTTTTTGTTAAAAGCATATACATATAAAGGACAATGTTCATTCATAAACAATTTATTTATTATTATTATTGTTTACGTGGAATTTATTTATTTATTTATTATTTTTATCTGTTAAGTAAGGAACGGGCTTATTACGACATTGAAGTTACAAGTTAATTTGTTTATTTTATATATATAACGTCGTGATTGATAATAACTCCAAATTGCTTTACAGATAATTCCTAAATTTCCAGCTGGGACATGCATATGATTTGTGTCTCTTTATTAAAGCAGACACGGGCTTAACCTGTGGCATGAGATATATTCAAAAGAATTATAATTAACTTGCAAAACGGGGTTGAACTAGACTTTTTCGTCGCAAATAATCATTGTACAGCCATGGTTATTGGAGTTGTTCTCTAGCTTAAGGTAACTCTTCACTCATATGATAATGCATTGAACATGCTAAAGCTAACTTTAAGTGAACTGGTCAGGCGCGCTTGGGACAGAAGAAGAGCAAGAAAGGCACACTCCAAGAGGTAGGAGAAAGTGAAAATGTGAAAGAAGCCAAAAAAATAAAAGGAGTGGAAGAATAATATAAATAAACTATTATTCTTTGCATTTGGATGTATTAATGAAGTTTACATTTAACTTGTAAATCCCATAGAAACAGCCTAGATGTTCTCATTCTTCCATGTGAACCATTACGCGGAATTCAAATCTTCTTTTAAAAGGAAAAAATAAAAACAAAGGACAATAAAATGATACATAATCCTAGTTGCTTACAAATTAGTGAAATTACAGTTGGTACTCAAGAATATTGCACTGTCACTTATTATTAATGCTTATATAAATTATTATACGCCAAAAAGTTTGCTTTACTGATGAAAATGAAAACACATTAGTGGGTCTTCAATAACGCTAACCACCCAACAAAGATGGGGATAGATCCACTAAGGCCGCGAACAGAATGTTGATTCATCATTTGGGCAGTGATACGGTGACTTGGAAATGATTTTTTTTTTCAAAAAAAAAGAAAAAAGAATTGAGTAATTTGCTTATACATCAAAAGTAAACATATTTAATAAACACTATAACATAAAAAGAAATAAAATATTTAATAATAATAAATGAGATCAATATTTTATTTCTTTTTTTCAATAAAATTTACTAAGAAACCTATGCTTTTAATATACAAATAATATTAGACAAAGAATTTAGTGTCAAATTCGCTCACCCACTTCGTTCCACTTGATCCAATATTTGGAGCTAGTGTCGCTTTGTGACACCAATGCGACTTGATGCTACTATCATGCTTTGGTTGGTAATAGGTAATGTCTAAACATCCAATTTTTACCATCAACTTTTCTTTTTCCCCCTCCCCTAATTAATGATTCTCATTTCTAGCATTAGCTCTTGGGTGGCCATTAGACAATCAATGTTTTATATTCTAAATACTCATTATTCACTCCCTCCCTTGTACAATACTTAACCAACTAACACCACTACAGCACCAAACAACTCCTTTGCTGATCTAAAGCTCTGGCCTTCCCCTTAAAGAAACAGAAAGCCAAGTGCAATAATGGTCAAAATAAAAGAAGCACAACACAGTTGGTGCTGAGGGACATGGCTTTTTAAATACTGCTCTCCCCCTCCATTTCTATTCAAAATTCAAATTGACCCTTCTGGCCTTCTCCCCCTTCTTTCTAAGCATCATACTTCTTCTCTCCATTGTTCAATTTTCAGTTCCAATTTTTCAAGTGAAAGAAGTATAGAAGCTTGCAATGATGGAAGCAAGAAAATGGTAGAGGAAGCTTTTCTGTGAGGTGAGGAAATTTCAGCCAAGGAATCTGAAAAATGAGCACAGCAAGATTCATTAAGTGTGTCACTGTGGGAGATGGAGCTGTGGGAAAGACATGTATGCTCATCTCTTACACCAGCAACACATTCCCCACGGTATGACAACAAAACATGTCGCATGATGTTTTAGTTGTTCTAATGCGTAAATTTTAGTTTGTGTTTGGTCAATCACATAATTCACTTGTTCTCTTCTTAAAACAAAACAGGATTATGTGCCTACAGTTTTTGACAACTTCAGCGCAAATGTGGTGGTTGATGGTAGCACAGTTAACCTTGGATTATGGGACACTGCTGGTAAGTACTTTCTACAAGTGGTAAAGTACTATAGCTGCTATGGACCCTTCAAGGTAGATACACAGAAGTTGTATTGTTATGTGCATAGTAGTGAAAATAAGGCTTCTGCCATTAAAACTATATACTCTTGTACTTCATCTCCTTAATTTCTCATATAGTTACTACTATTTAATTATTTCATATTGTAATTTATTGTAGCTTCATGAATTCAGGACAGGAGGATTATAACAGGCTTAGGCCTTTGAGCTACAGAGGAGCAGATGTGTTCTTGCTGGCATTTTCCCTCCTCAGCAAAGCCAGCTATGAAAATATCTCTAAAAAGGTTGTTCTGCAAATCGCCAATATCTACCTTACTATATCAAGGCACATTTAGACCTATTAATATTATTCCAGCATAACTTTTTATATTCATCTATGATAAGTCATAATTCCAGCCAATATAATCTAACATTAGGCAAAATTTATGCAGTGGATTCCTGAACTGAGACATTATGCCCCGACTGTGCCTATTGTACTCGTGGGAACCAAACTTGGTACCAGCTAACTAAAACTATTAAAATTACTTGAAATTTTGGTATACTTAAACTACAAGTTTATCTGCAGTGCAATCAATAGTTATGGGACCTTCATTGTAATTGGCTGCAGATTTGAGGGAAGACAGGAATTATTTGATTGATCATCCTGGAGTAACACCTATAACTACTGCCCAGGCAAGTGTCACTTTCTAGACAAATGCAATTGTTTTTTACTTTTTAGGTACAAAAAGTTTAGGTGGATTCAGTACCAGTCATTCCATCAAGGTTAATGCTATCTCTCAGATTTAGAGGGCATTTATAGAAAATTTACAAGATCGCTTACCAATGAAGTCTTTACATTGGCAGCGGAAATCAAACCCAAGTCCTTGCGGAATTCGAATCCCTTCCTTACTATCTGTGCCAACCTTTCATTGGCACAAATGTGATTTTCTTTTGGTTCTACTTTGGTACGCAACTAAATTCTCTAAAATCTTGGGCAGGGAGAAGAGCTGAAGAAGGCAATTGGTGCTGCTGTGTACCTAGAGTGCAGCTCAAAGACTCAACAGGTTAGATATGTTTAATGCTTACAACTAGACTGGGCCATCATTGAAAACCTTGTATAAGAAAAAAGTTGTCACTATTTTTTAACATATAAATCCTATAGTTTTCCTCATTTATGTCCAGTTGAAGTACTTAAAGCACATCTCTTTATTTTAAGTGATGGAGCTATAAGTCATTCGATTTATCCATGTGCACTCCTCGTTAGAAATTTATAATTTAAATTTTTCTACATTAACCTCAATTAATTAAGAGTGAGTTAACTAATACTAAACAAATCGACAAAGAGAGAAAATGAGTACTTTCATTTTCTCTCTTTCTTCTGTTTATTTTTTATTTTTAATTTATTTAAGATGTAGACTTTTATTTTAAACTTATCATAGATAACGGCTAAAAATCATATATCCATTATCATATATAATTCACTTTATTAAACTTAAATCTAATTAAAGTTAAGTAAGAAAAGAATATTTTTAAATACACTGAAATATACTTTTAATTCCCATCATTACTACTGAAATGTCGTTCAATTCTTATATATATGAATTTTTTTAATTTAATTTTTGCAATATATGAGTTGAACAATGCATAAATGTGCTCTCTTTGAATTTAAGTAAAAAAATATAAAAAAATTAAAATAAAATTTATTGAAATGATATAGAAAGTATAAATATATAACAAAATCCCTAAAAAGAATGTGTAAATAATATTAATTCATAAAATAAATAACTACAAAATAAAAACAAAGAAATTTCAATCAAACAAAATTTAGTTTTACTTAAGAAAATTAAAAAATTAACATGATTTATGAAAATTGTAAATAAGAAGGTTGAATTAAGATATAACTAAAAAAATGTGACTAAAATAAATACAAAAAGAAATTCAAATTTCAAATTTGTCATAACTAAGATGATTAAGTAGCATAAAGTTTAACTTAATAAATAAATAGGTTAATTAGTCCAAAAAAAGGTAAGTTAGTAAAGAGTATTTTAGATAATTAAGGATAAGTACTACAAAGAGAGTGTAAATAGATTATTAAGTGATAATAACCCTATTTTATTTTATAGTTGATGTTGTATCTAATTCTAAATTATCATTTCTTCAAAACTTTGAATATGGCATATGAAGTTATACATATATGATATAATAACACTATTGTCATCATTTAAAAATGCATCGGAACATCATACAACGAGACAATGAATTTTGTGCTGCAAACTTGAGAATAAATTTGACCTTTTAGCATCAGCCTAATTCTATGTCTTTGCTGCGATATTTCAGAATGTGAAGGCTGTATTTGATGCTGCAATCAAGGTTGTTTTGCAGCCACCAAAGCCAAAGAAAAAACGAAAGAAGACTAGATCATGTATCTTACTTTGATTGGTGTTCAAGTTTGATTCTCTATCATGTAAAATCCAGAATTTTCTTTTCAAGTTTTCTTTTTCCTTTATTTGATTGTATTACTCTTTTTGAACATATGTATTACGAACTCTTTACTTTCTTTCCAAGACGAAGTTTATGATAAGAAAAATATAATAGCACTCATTATCACTTGTATGTTGCTCAACATTTTTGTTTTCCATAGGTACTATTTTTCAAAATGAAAATTTTAATTATTGTCACAAGTTTTATCATTAATCATGATTTAGGTTCTTTGCAAACTGCAAAATGTTTAAGTTTTGTCATTCGTGTTTAACAAGTCTCACAAGTTTAGATGATATAATTATTTATGAATCCTTGATCTCAGGACAAGTTGACTTTTATTATATATTGTGCCCCTCAATGATAGAATGAAGGGAAAATCATTTGCACTGATTGGAAATTGATACAATAACCAACATATGGTCATACTTGGTTGGAGTAGTAAATGCTTATTTTCTTTAATCAATGGTCTCGGAGTTCAAGTCCTGGGTATAGAATAACTAGTGTTGAGAAAATCATACTTTTTATAGGATTTTAAATACTCAAATAAGATTGACTTCAATAAAAGAATACCTGTGAAAAAAAAAAAGAAAATTAATAAATAAATAATAAAGTGAAATAGATAATGAATTTACTAGAGATGTGAATTCAACCATAAGCTCACATACCAATCTCCTCATTCTACTATTTTATCCCTATAGTTTGACAACTCATAATGGGTTTGTTTACACCTATAGTGGATTAGACTGAGGTTATCTATAGGCCAGTCCATCAGCCATCAGACCAAGTTTAGAATAAAGGAAGAACACTAGTCAAAGGGCAGATAAAACGATTGGAATATAAAAGGTTAAGGAGAGGTTAAAATTAGTTATAAATAAACTATTAAAAAAAATAAATGTGTCATCCCAAATCCTGTAAATTATATAACCAAAAAAAAACCTCTAAATTGAAAAAAATTCTTGTGTACTCTCGATGTGTTGCGCTACTCTTTAAAATATTACAAGTAGCACTGCATAAGTAAGCAATTATACAAGCTATTAGATTAAAATTAAACATAACTAAATTATAGTTAGACAGCTATAATCCTAAATGAATTTCACTTGTAATGTCAAGGCTTGAATACCAAAATTATCACTTTAGAAAAAACTTTACCTAATTATTGCCCTTATCCCAAAATTATGTGAGCAATTCTTAAAATAATAAAATATTGCATATATATGACTACATGTAAGTGTGTAAGTGTTATTTCAAAATCAATAATAATTAATGATATGCAAAGCATAAAAGTGTAGAAAGATGTGAGTAACAATACATTTTTAACATTATTGCCTCATAAAAGTCAAATAGGTCACCAATGTGAGGTTGGTCAAGAACTTAAAGTAATAGATGTTTTGACCCCTTAATTAGAAACTTTAGGTTTGAACCCTAGGAATGGAACAAATCCTCAGCAGAAGACTCCTACCCTCTTTAGAAACCTTCGTCGGGTCGGGCTAAATTAGCCAGGTTCCTAGTAATAGGGTCTGAATATCGATAATTGCATCGAGACTAAAAAAAAAATCAATAGGGCGAGTCCTTTAAACAGCCTATTATTCATTCTACTTCATCTCCATCCATATGTAGTCAAGAAATAAACAAAACTTATATCAAATTTGTTATATTTATTTCAATTAATTCTCAAATCAAATAATGACATATAGATATTTTTACTTGGAATAAGTAACTTAAAAGTTGAAATTATATGCTCTTGAAAAAATGCTCACTTATCATTTTTAATTTGGGAATTGGATGGAATATATATAAAAAAATTGATCCAAGTTTTTCCCGTAAGAAATATTCTCCCCTTTGTAGATTCATATGGGAAGAGCGATAGAATAGCAGTTGATTCCAATATAGAATAAATATTCGACAAGGGAGCATCCAAGCGCCTGTAGCTCAGTGGATAGAGCGTCTGTTTCCTAAGCAGAAAGTCGTAGGTTCGACCCCTACCTGGCGCGTTTGCATTTTTTCACAAACCATTGTTTTCTCAATATAGAAGGGGATATATAGTTCTTGCTTCCATTGGCTTCGAATGCGGTTTTATTTATAATTTGATTTGATTTGATTTTGAATTTAACATCAGGTACAAAATTCTTGAAAAGTGGGATGACAATTTAAACACAGCCCCCCCCCTGCCCCAAAAAAAACGGGGGGCCCAAAAAAAATAAAACATAAAACAAGGGGGATTGAGGAGATTTCATTTGGATTAATAAGCCGAGATAGATTATTCACGTCAAGTTGAATATTCTTTGGCTTATTCGCAAACTTGCAAAAGCGATGGTGACGAACTTGGACTGCAGCTTGCAAGTGGTTTCGTCGTAATATACTAATATATCTATGACTTGGCCTTTCTTTTATATCTAGAATTTGAAAGTGTGAATGATCATATGATAAATAATTAGTATTGAATAAGCACTTGGATTTCAAACTTTAGGCCAAATAATAAAAGAAGAGGTACAGTTGTATTATCATGCCAAGAGGTGGCTGAACTTTCTCCTTTTACCTAAATCGAAATCAAAACAAAAGAAAATGTTACAGTTTTCTATTACTGTGGTCCTGAAATGCTCGCTTACTTGTACCTTTTAATAATGGATACGTTGTGTGAAATTGAATTCTATTCTATCGTTGCATTTTTTATTCTTCCATTAAATAAACACTAAAAAATGATAATTTTTTTTAGTCTTAAACATTATTCATGTAAGATTCGAACTATTGATATTACAAGTAAAGTTGGTATGAAATTATAATCTACTTTTAGATAAATGATTAATCTTTTGACAAAAAAAATTCATTTTAGTTAAAGAAAATAAAAACTTAAAGAGGGTTTTAACATATATACACACACGATGATGTTATTATTTGATCAAACCAAATTTACAATGAAATTCGCACTATTTTAAAAAATAAAAAATAAAAAATTATTAGTGTTTGAAGCCCCAGTGCACAATGCAGTGTTTTATTGGTTGCGAGAGTTTATTGACTGCAAGAGTTTTATGATTTAAGTATCATAATCAACTTCCTTGTTTGCTCAATTTAAAACTCATAAACAATAAAAAAAATAAAACTCATAAAATTGTCACTCTATTTAGGAGTCAAGACTCACATGGCTTAATATAAGAGAAATATCAAAGGGATTTATTTTTTATAGGATGCTGTATCAATTTATCACTTATTCACCATTAAATGAGAAGTGGATCATACTTAAATTGAGTCCATATCCTATCCAATGATAGATAAGTGAAGAGTCAATATGATATTCTACAAGAAGAGAGTCCTCCTATCACTTCTCTTGATACAAAACTCTCAAATAGTTGGAATTACTATGAATTGGTACAAAATATTTTTTTATTAAAAACCTCTTAAATATTTGAGCTAATATGCATTGGTGTAAAAGAATTTTTAATAAAAAATATTTTTTTAATAAAATATGAGACTTTGATTTACCAATGTACACTCTTTTTTTTTTTTTCGGTCGTGATGTACTCTTCTCTTTTGTCCTTCCTTTGATTTCGGTGGGACACCCCTAGCCTCCACTTTATGGTGGGGTCTCTCCCAAATAAATAAAACAAATCTTTTTTTTATTAGATATTTAACACACGCCCATAGAAAATGGGGAAAAGAAATTGAGGAGCAACCTTTTTATCAACTATCAAGGCTTCTCCATTTTCTTGTTTCTTATTTTTGGGTAGTTTTTATTGTTTTCCCTTTATTTGATCAATTTAGCAAAATGATGTTGATTCGCCTGAATCTTGATTTCGAAGAAAAGTATAAGAAGCAAAAAAAGTAACAAATACCCAGACCCCACTTGTCATTATTATTATTTTATTACCATTCTATTTCAGAAAAGTATATGAAGGTGGTGGTGGCAGTAGTAGTAGTAGAAGAGATCATCATCATTTGAGCTTTGAAAGCTTCTCCCTCCTCTAATACGCGCCTATCTTCCTTCCTAGAACACGCTACACGCCTCTCTCTCTCTCTTTTTCTCTCTCCCCGTGTCTGCTACCAAGTACAATTTAAAATTTGCAAGCTTTGAACCCAGTCATCGAACCGGAGGCCTTAAAAACAATTATCAAAGAACCCCACCACCACCCATTATTTAATTTCACTGAATTTTCGATCGAGGAGAACAAACATCAACAACACCCTTCAAATCCATTTTCATTATTCTTGGTTCAGATGGGTAGTACTTACAGAGCGGAGGAAGAGTACGACTACTTGTACAAGGTGGTGCTGATCGGAGACTCGGGTGTTGGCAAGTCCAACCTCTTGTCAAGGTTCACAAGGAACGAGTTCACCTTGGATTCCAAGTCCACCATTGGGGTGGAATTCGCCACCCGAACCGTCCATGTTCATGACAAGGTTGTCAAGGCTCAGATTTGGGACACTGCTGGCCAGGAAAGGTTCTTTCCTTTTTCCACCCTCTTACTCGTTCCAATTCTCGGTGTTTCTTTCTTTTAGGATCAATGTATGTGTGTTGGATTTGATTCCCCGATGATGAATTGCATTGTGCAAGATGCAAAAATAAGTGATCTTTCTGTTTTGTGGGATTGTTGGTTTTGATCTTGATGATCAGGACACTGTATCATTGAGCAACGTTCTTTTTGAAACAGGGATTGTGTGTATTGAGAATTTGTTGTAGGATAGAGAACAAAGCAAGCATTTTCTTTTTCTTTTTCTTTTTCTGGGTTAGGATTGATTAGGGTGCCAGTAATGTTGGTAACTTCTTCCTCTTTGTGACATAGTTTTGATGGATCGTGGATGTGTAAGTTGGATAATTGATTGCCCTTCATGGCTATGTAAATAGTAGATGGGTTTAAGAATGCTTAAAATGTTTAGTTCTTCCCTGTTTCAGGGATTCAAGTTCAGCCCGTTGGATCTGCTGGGTGGGATGCAAAATTGTTGTGTAGCATATGGAAAGAGATTCATTCAAGAAATAGTAGCCTAATCATTGTTTGGTTCTTTCACATCCATTGAATTTTACAAAAATTGTAATTAATATCATCTTGTTAAGGTGTTTCTACGTGATGATATGCTGTTAAATGTTCAGGGAAGCATATGCAGATCATAACTCTATATAAATAAAACATCTATATAGCTCTAACAAGTTGACTACACAACTTCTCTAGTTTTGCTTGTTTTGTATTGTCCATGCTTCAGGCACTTATTTGAAATGAAGTGAGGCAGAGCTGAGTCAGTGACAAGTTAATCCTAAAGAATGATTGTTCCAATTTTCTGATCAATACTCAATGAATTGGGGTATTAGCTCTGTGTGAAATGTGGCATATGAAATAAGAAAAAAGAATGACTTTAAAGCCAAAAAAAAAGCCTTTTACAATGACTACTGTCTAGACTAATCAACATGATACTTACTAATCAAACCTATATATGTGTAGTTGTATACACATTGTACTTATTCCTGAATGCTATATTTATGTGTCTCACTCTTATTTATCACAGATATCGTGCAATCACAAGTGCTTATTATCGAGGAGCTGTTGGTGCATTGGTTGTGTATGATATTAGCAGACATGTGACCTTTGAAAATGTGGAGAGATGGTTGAAGGAGCTCAGGGATCACACAGACTCCAACATTGTGATCATGCTTGTGGGGAACAAGGCAGATCTTCGACACCTGCGCGCCGTGTCCACCGATGAAGCCAAGGAGTTTGCCGAGAAAGAGAACACATACTTCATGGAAACCTCTGCACTCGAGTCCTTGAATGTGGACAGTGCCTTCACAGAAGTGCTAACTCAGATATACAATGTTGTAAGTAGGAAGACCCTTGAGCCTGGGAATGACACTGCAGCCTTGCCTAAGGGGCAGACTATCAATCTTGGCAGTAAAGATGATGTCTCAGCTGTTAAAAAGGCTGGTTGCTGCTCGGCATAGTTTGAGAGACGAAAGAGAGGAAGGTCATAGAGAGTGAAATAATACACTGAAACATTTTGGGATCCATATGAATGTTTGATACCTACTTTTTTTGTTTTCAACATTTTTCCCACTTCTTATGGGAAGTTTATTATTTTGTTATCTTCTATTGATTGGTGATGTATTGTTTTTTTGTCAACATTGGTGATATATAGTGTCTGATCTTTATTGAATTTTAACTAATTTAATTTGAGTTCATTCGATTCACTAAGAAAGTAAAGTGCGTAAATAGAACATATTATTTTATATATAATATTCATTTTATATTTTATGTGTAGTAGTGGAGAATTTTGGGATAAAAAATAAACCTGCATGGTTTTTAAACTTGGCATGACTGAAAGTCATGATTTTCTTTGGTTTGCATAACCAACAAATTATTAAAAAAAATCTACAAGGTGAAAAGGAAAATTTTAAACATGAATGCATCCCTCACTTTATTGAGTAGAGTCTTGTTTTCAACCGTATCTCTTGCTCATCTTGACACTTCAAATTCATAATCTTTGCCAAGCCAAACCGTCTCTTCATATTTTATATTTAGGGGCGTGTGATATGCAAATTAATTTGTCATTTCCTGATAATACTATTTTTGGGATGTTATTATTAGAAATAGCTTTCTCAAACATACGTTTTAGACTTGTTGATATGCAAATTGAAGTCCTAAGAATCTTATAAAATATCCATAAGAATGAATTATTTTTGTGTTTGGTTGACACTGTTGACATTTCCAAAAATATTGAATATTGTTTCAAAAATACCCTGATAAAATTAGCAGCAACAATGATGGTGGTTGATCAGCCATAATGGTGATCTAAGATTAGGGTTTAAGTTTTAGGATAATTTAGATTTTTTACAATTTCAAAAATATTCTCTTTCCATGAAAATCCAACAAGTGGGAACAAAATTGTTCCATTTTTCATTCTTGAAAAAGTAACTTATTTTTTATCTTAATTACATACCAAACGTGTAAACTTTACATTTTTATAGTCAAATACTCACGAATGTAAAATCATTTCACATACAACACATATGTGGGAATTTCCTCCCTAGGATATTCCACAAAATGTAATTAAAATTCAAGCTAAAGGAGGTCTTTATAAACAGAGACAATTTCATTTGGCTAATACAACATCATATCAAAAAGCAATACCATTGCAGCCAAAAAAAAAAAAAAGGTCTTTTAAGATGTTCTCTATCTGCTCACTTATTGTATCTTTCTATCTCAAAGAGAGGATATTGTTATTAATCATTTATCCATTTTCTTAATTTGAATCAATTTCCTGAACACTGCTAACCGGCATAGCTTATTACACCTTTCAATTTTTGGCTCATATGCAGCAACCATCGACAGTTGCTAGTTAAAACGGTCAATGATTAAACCAAAACAAAACTTCACCTTTCCTTCATCATCACCGTATTCTTCAATGGACCAACGCATTTCACGGCGAACCCGGGTCCTTTCGAAGCATCTCCTCCTTCACACTCCTTCCACCTCACCATCACTCTCAGTCTCAGTCTGAGTCTCAGCCACGCCATGCCTGCACTACTCTCCCCCGGAGCTAACAGAGCCCTTCGCCTTCGACACCAGGGAGATGCGGATCCTTCTAGACGCTCAAAACGTGGAGGACGGCGACTGGCTCTTCGGGCTTATCGTACAGGGCGATGTCTTCAACCGTAGGATCATCGGCGGGAAGGTGTTCGTGTGCCCCGATTACAACAACCAGCCCATGGAGCACCAGAGAGACCTCACCATGCGCCGAATCAGGTACCTCTTGGAGCATGGGGTTTTACTTTTTGAGGGGTGGGTCACGGGGTCTGGGGAAGAAGCTGAGCTGAGGAAATTGGCGCTCAATGAGGTCGTTGCCATGTACGATCACTCCCTCGCCATTAACCTCGGGGTTCATTACTCCTTGTGGTACGTGTTGTTCATACCTCGATTTCAACCATTCGTTGGATTTCTATTGTTTGGGAATGGGAGGAGAGTGAAATTGAAGTGTCTCTCAAGTGTAAAGTTCTGATTCTTTTTCAAGTGAAAAATAGTTTGTGGAGATAAAGTGTGATTATTATTATTATTATTATTATTTTAAGTGTCTAGTTAAAGTGTAGCGTAAAGTTTTGATTTCTCACGTGAACACTCGTTTATGGAGGTAAAGTGTGATTAAGTTATCATATTGTACGTTATTTTTACTCTAAACTAGCTTTTGATTATAATTAGCATTTATTAGAATTGATTATCTTTTGAATATAATTAGAATTGATTATCAATTAAGTAAGGTACAAATGGATAATATGTGACAAAAATTTAAACGATGGCTCTTTATTTATTTATATCTATCTATATCTCTTCTATATTATGTGGAAAACACATACAAGAAAATCTATCCCCATGTAAAGAAAAGATCAATGGTTATTCATGGATGCACTTTCTATCAGCTTCATTGATGTGTAATGGATTTTCAGGGGTGGGGCCGTACGGTTTCTGGGAGCCAAGCGCCATCATGACAAATGGTTGAGGGACACTGAAAGCTATGTCATCAAGGGTTGTTTTGCCATGACAGAGTTGGCTCATGGGAGTAATGTATGTGAATCTGCAGTGCTAACCATGAAGCCCACACTGTAGGTTATGAGCCCATTAAGTGCTCCTAAGCACCCACTTAATAATCTCTCTGCGTTACTTATCACTATTCATAATTCTTTCCACACTAATTTTTCATAGGTCCGAGGAATTGAAACAGTCACTACCTATGATTCAGACACCGGAGAATTTGTCATCGATAATCCATGTGAACCAGGCCAGAAGTATTGGATTGGTGGTGCAGCAGCAGCAAATGTAAGGACTCCTTTGTGTAACTCTTTATCCTCGCTTTATATGCCTAGTATGTCATAAGGTTGTTTTAGTGCTTACCTTGCTCCTGCTCCAGCTTTGTATAGTGGTATACGTAACATTATAATTATATTCATTGATTTCTATTCAGGATGCAACGCACACAATAGTTTTCTCCCAACTCAACATAAACGGAACCAATCAAGGGGTGCATGCATTTATTGTCGAGATCAGGGATTCTGATCGAAGCATATGTCCAAACATCCAAATGGCTGATTGTGATCATAAAATTGGTTTGAACGGAGTTGATAATGGCCGTATCTGGTAATAACATTAACAAACTTTCGAAACAAGAGTTTTTCCCAACAAATGAATTTTATCAAAGTAGTGAATGAACTCAAAGTTTCTAGACATGTGCTTTCAGGTTTGACAGTTTGAGAATACCCCGGGAGAATTTGCTGAATTCAGTGGCTGATGTTTCACCTGGTGGTGAATATTTGAGTACAATAAAAAATGCAGATCAGGTTTAATATTTTCTCAGAGAGATCATATTCTCTTTGGTCTGATTTTGTTCTTTTCTTCATTTATAAGCCTGCTCACTTTTTTATTGTATATCAATGTTTTTCCAGAGATTTGCAGCATTCTTAGCCCCTTTGACCTCTGGCCGTGTAACTATTGCCACAAGTGCTGTTTACATCTCCAAGGTCATGTATTTGCCATTAAGTGGGAAAGGCTTTGTTGTTATTGATGCTGTCCTTATTTTTGGATTTGATCACATTTACCTGTTCTTTTTCTCTGTATTCAACAAACTCGTACCAAACTTTAGCATCTTACATTTTAATTCAGTCATTCTTTTGTTGTTGTTAGATTAGCTTAGCAATTGCCATAAGATATTCATTGACAAGGCGGGCATTTCTATTTCACCGAATGGGCCTGAAGTTTTACTGCTTCATTGCTCAAGTCATAAGCGGCGTCTATTGCCTTTACTTGCAAAAATGTAAGTCCTGTCATGGTGAACCTTATCCACAATATTATTATTCAAATTAATGAATAACTCTTGCTCTGAAGAAAACGGTGGTTCCATCGTTCATGTTTTTTAATTTCCGAGTTTTTAATGTAAATTGTGATTTCTTAACTTCAATGGTTTAGCAATTACACTTAAATCTATGCTGTTAGTTTTTCTGAACTATCATCATATTTGATGGTCTGAGATAATACCTGTTTATGTTCATTTCTTTTCCTCTTTTCTGCAGTTATGCAATGAGATTGGCTGTGAATGACTTAAAAATGATGTATGTGAAATGAACGCCCCAGTCAAACAAATCCATTTATATTGTTTCTAGTGCATACAAGGCTACCTTTACCAGGAATAATGCGCGAACTCTTCAGGTAAGTATTACTATTATAGTTGGGTGTGATAGTTTGTAGGCTATTGAGCTCACTAAGGTTCTATTTATGCATGAACTAGGAATGTCGTGAAGCCTGTGGAGGACAAGGCTTTAAAACTGAAAATCGTGATGGCCATCTGAAGGGTGAATTTGATGTGCAGTCAACTTTTGAGGGGACAACAATATTCTGATGCAGCAGGTAGGATGTGTAGACTTTTGAAAATTTTAACCTACATGTTTGATGTGCTGACGTCAAAGCAATAATTAAATCTTCATGTGCTGCCTAAGAATAATTTTATATACCTTAGATTACTTAAATTTGACATTTTTGTGGGAGTGAGAATATAGAAATAGTTATATATGATCCAACTACAAGGATACTCGACAGGGATTTGAAGTCTTCAAGAGTGAAAAGATAAACCATGAAGACAAAACCAGCACAGGACATTCACCTAAAAACAATAAACTTTTGGCTTGATTTGTTTCTTGACATATTATTTGTGCCTTTTTGATGAAGCAGTCAGTAGTTCAGTCCTGGTTACTCCTATTATCTATTGATTAAAATTTCATAAAAAAAAAAGGGTGCTGGTGCTCCTTTATTTTGTGTTGAAATGGGTGAATCTTATTATTAGACTTCTTATGCTCACTCTTTAAGCAAACAAAAATGCAACTATATTCTCTTTATGACTTACGACCGAGTAGTTTATGATTTTTGACTTATCCACTTAAGTGTTACGTGATTATTCATATCACATTTAAGCATCAGTCGCTCTTCTTTGTTCAATATAAATGGATATAATTCATGGTTCTACATTTCAACTCAGGTCAATAAGGCGCTCTTTGTAGAATACATTACAAGTCAGGCGAAAAGCAAGCAATTTAAGGGGTTGGGATTAGAACATATGAACAAACCTTGGCCTGTCATTCCATCTCAGCTGATGAGTTCTACCATCAGGAGCAGTGAATTTCAGGCAATATCATGTTATTATTCTTTTTGATATTTGGAATGACCATGTAAAATTCTGTGTTTTTTGCTTACCACTCATTTATGCAGATTGATCTGTTCCGCTTAAGAGAGAGAGATCTATTGAAACGTTTTGCTGCAGAGGTATCACAATACCAAACTCGAGGAGAAAGCAAGGAGTCTGCCTTACTTCTAGGGAGGATTCTACCTGGGTTTGTTAATTATTTGTACATCCTTCCTTTGGCTGTCTTGTTTGAAACTCTTCTTTCCACCAGAGTTAATCAGCTCGCTGAGGATTTAGGCAGGGCTTTTTCGGAGCAAGCAATATTGCAAACCTTCATAGAAGCTGAGTCAACTTTACCAGCTGGTTCATTGAAGGTAAGTTAGTATTGCTTCTTCAATATTATTCATGATATAAAGTCCCGTATAATTGATAGATCTTAATTAGTTGCACAAGTCCTGTTGTATTGTGCTTGCTTCTTTGTTTTTCAATGTATATATATCTACTACGTACTTTTATAATATCATTTAATCATGCATCTTCATATTATTAAAAGAATTTATGATTACAACTGTTTGATAGGTCAAATTCTTCTAATGATGTAGCGACAAAGATTGAGTCATAAAGTAAAAGCACATTGACCAATGCATCTTTTTTTAAGCTTGCAGTACAGCTTCAGTGTTGCATATTTGTTCATAAGGAATGAGTTTTCTGATTACTGAGATAAAGATATGAAACACATTCATTTGCTGATATTTTGCATCTGTGTCCTCTGTGGAATATCTTAGGTGTGTTGAGATCATTGTATGCCTTGATTAGCGTGGATGAAGATGCTGCCTTTCTCCGATATGGGTATTTGTCAACAGAAAGTGCTTCTCTAGTGAGGAAAGAAGTGCCCAAACTCTGTGCTGAACTAAGACCACATGCTCTTGCCTTGGTCAGTTCCTTTGGAATTCCTGATGCTTTTCTCAGCCCTATCGCATTTAACTGGGTCAATTCAAATTCTTGGTCTTCTGTTCAACACCAATAGCTCATGAAAGTTTACACGGCATTTGTGTGGTCATTTAGTTTTTCATGTCAATAAAGAAATTTGAATAATGTTTAGTAACAATACATATAATGAGTAATAATACTTGCACAAATGTTATCCTGGTAGTTAGAGACTGTAGGGTGTATGATTTTCCATTATAAGAGTGATTGTATGTTCAAAATCTCTTGCTCAATGCTATTAGTCCATCTTATTCTAAGTTGTTAGGTGGAGATTTGCATGTCTCCTTCAAGCAAGAGTCTAACACCAATTCTGTTGAAGTTTAAGTTCTTTGGTAGAAACTAGAAAGTCATAAATAGCATTATGTACCTAACAATAGGAAGTACTGCACAATTTGCTTGTTTTAAATTACTTCAATTGGTGTTTTCCTCTTCATTCTCTTTTTTTTTTGGTTCATTTCTATAAAGAATGTCTTATTTTTTAAAAGAATGATTTTAATGCCATCATTCTCTTTTTTTGGGTAATGATTACAAGTAACAATCTATGCTAAACGCTGTCCTGACAAAATGAAGACACCCAATGTCTTGTTTGTGACGTTAATATGATCTTTCCAACATTCAGTTCAAAAAAAGAAAAATTGCACAATAAAATTTTTGGCAGGCTACAGTCATACTGTAAATATTCGCTTAAGTTTTAACCTTGGAATCGGAGGAGTTTTCCTTCACCTCATACTTTTTATTTAAAATCCAAAATTCTATTTCTATCGTCAACCTCAACTCCTCAAGGTACGTAATGGTTTCTAAATCCAGGATAGGAAAACATTGTAATTGTCTTACGTAAATCAGCATTGAAGAATGATCTGCTAAATGTTGCTGTTTCAAGGAGATGAACCAGATCCTCAGAGCAGATCCTCAAAGCAAAATGATGAACAAGAGGAGAAATATTTTTGTGGTCCTGGAACACCATATAGCTGTATTTCCAGCCAATCATGTAAGTGCATTTTATATAGGATTGTGTGTTAGTGATGAGTTTCATAAAAAATGTACTTATATAATTGACTGGAAGCACAACCACGTGGTATTCTAGTACCACGTAAGAATTTCTTGAACAAAAGCCACCTGGTGAAGCCTAATAAAATTTTAGGCTGATTTGGCCTAGTAATTTACCATTTGGAGACTGTTCCAACCGTCAAGTCAACTAGTTGATGCCCCATTGACGTACTCAAATAATGCACAACAGCTAGGCTGCCATAAGGGAGCAAATAAATGACAAGTCCCATGCTAATGCACGTTCTCCCATAGAAACTCCTAATGATTAATGAATTTGGCATAAGATGATGACACCATTATGCTGCTCCACTAATGCTAAAATTGGTTGTGTTTGTATAAGATCACAACAGGCCCTTTCACTTCGTCAGTCTAAAATGTCGCGTCTTACGGATATTTGGTTTGTAAATAAGTAAATGACAACAGCGAAGATGAAAAACGGGGCAAAAGTAGGGAAGGATATCGAGATTACCCTCCGAAATAGAAATACCACATAACTTTAAGGGGAAACGAGCAAGACAAAAAAATGAAAAATTACGACCAGTGATGTCTCATTTAACAGAAGGCAGTAAACACATGATCTGTACAGAATCCATTTTGCCTTCGCCAAGCAGTGCTAAACCTCGCTATAAACAGAAAACTAACGCATGCAACTTAATGGTACTATATATTGAGAATATGTCAGAAATTATGGGTGTTTGACCATAAAAGGGGGCTCCTATTGATCCTTCCAAAGTATGCAGAATCTTCCTTAAAGAATGGATCTAACTCAATGTATACTGCATAGACTTCACATGACAACAAAGGCAACAAAATGTTAAAAGTCAATACAAACTTGTAATTTGGATACCGTCTACAGCAAGGAACTGTATTTCTTCGCCCAGGGAATGTTAGAAGTTTCCCCATGCTGTCACCCAGCCTACAATATGTACATGTTAGTAAGTCATTTGGCAAAATCAAAATCGCTCTGGAGTATTTGTTTCATTCACAGGAGATCCCTCATTCTCAGACTTGGCCTTTATTTTTCCGCCGACAGGGCTTCCATCATCTGCTGTAGCATCAGCACTTAGCTTTCCCATCTTCTTTTGTAAATCAGCAAGAGATTCCTTTGTCAATTTTGCTTTAGGGCTTTTCTTTTTATCCACAAGCTTTAATTCCAGTCGATACAATGCTAAGTTATCATGGTTATTGATCTCATACTCATACAAATGCCACTCAAGATAGCTTAGAGGCTGGGGGTCCATATAATAGGACCTCTTTTGTCCCCCATGTTCCTTCATCACCTGCTTCCTTGATTCATGCCACCCACGCCCGCTGTAGTCTGGAAGCGATCTCTGTTTTCTATTTCCACTCACAAATGCCCTTCTAGGCTGGTCAAAGAACAGCCACTCCCTCAAAGTTTCACCCTCAATAAAAGAAAGATCAAATAACTCTGCAACAACAGAAGAAAGAAGATGATTCAAACTTGAACAATATAGACAACTCATAATTGCATAAAAAATTCCAACCATGTAAAAACTCAGATGAAAAGTAATAAGCATAAGTAGACTGATTTCTTTTACAACACTCAATAGACAAGACTGTTGAACGAATAAATTCAATGATAAGATGCATAGAAAGTAACAAACTTCATGCATACTAACCAGGAGCATTCCAAGGGGATTTAGTTGAAGCAGCACCTTCACATTTAGGGATGCCCACTTCCTTTCCCTGTGTCTTTGCAAGAAGTGCAGCAAACAAAGGATCATCTTTTACCCCAATTCCCCCAGGCCGCAAAATTGGGGTCATGCCAGGAAGACCCTCATTATTTGCCAAAAGCTCATGACCACTGCTGCAGTAGTCCTGGCAACATTTCAACCCTTGAGCAGGTCTGAAACAATCCCATAGAGAACATTTTGGGCCTAAAAAAGCAGAAGGTGGAGGGCGGATATTTGGAAGAATGTTAGGCATAGTATCCTCTCCATGCTGCTTGGCCTCATCATTTTCAAAAAATGGGCTACAATCGAAGCTTTCATCAATAATGAATGGATGGCAATCCAACTGAGTAATCATATCTGAGTTATTAAAAGCATCATTGTGGAGGGTTGAAGCAGAGCCATCAAATTGATCGAAGCCTTCAAAAGTATGATGTAGTAACTGGTTATCATCAAAACACCTCTGCAAGATACCAGACGTCCCATTAATTATCTTATCACATCCAAGATTAATCAGCGAAAGCAAAAAATACATTACAAATATTCCCCTAATACATATTCTTTTTATAGTTCCACTGTGCTGCAATTTTTTTCCTCTTTCAACCTTAAACTATGAATTCAATAACTAGTTGAAATTAATCTGAACAGGAAAATTAGAACAAGGCTGCATGGACTTCCCAAAATTTTCAATAACTTAAAATTAAATGTATTAACCTATGGTTTTGCTAGAGTAAGCTGAAAGTAGACACACCAGACAGGCATCAGCATTCTTCCCTTCTGCTATTCTAGATAATTTGTTGAAGTTTTAGGGATTAAATGGAATGGAAGGTGAAAAAGATAACACATTTCACCAATTAGATTCAATGTTTCATGACACTAAACTTACATCCTTATTTCTACTAACATATATATATATATATATATATATATATATATATATATATATACCCAAAAAAATAGTACCCAAGCTATAAAGTCAATGCTTTGTATAAAGTTAAGGAATCATACCTTGTTTTGACATGAGATAATTATGTCAAAAACAATTAAACATTGGATCTTTGGCTTTTTTATTTTATTTTTTTGGGGGTCCTCAAAAATCCACATTTGGCAAAGGAAAAGCTCCACTTAAACTTTCAAAATTTTCCACATGTTAAACTTCAATAGATTACCAAAACACATCATACCATGCTTGATACGATCCATATTTAGGAAATTCTAACAGCTAACTAAGAAGCATATCAAATGAAAATAATACAGATCAATTGCTGCATCAAATTAACAGCCAGACAATATATACTCTCCAGAACTAGTGAGAGAAACTCACTTCATGAAAAGATGGATAATCGATATCACTGACATTATTAGGATGCAGCTCAGTCTTCAATGGTTCAGGCTTTGTTAATGGACTAATTGCATCATCTTTCTCCTCAAGTTCTTGCAGAAGTTGAGCTAGCTCCCCAGGAAATGAACCAAGGCTTCCATCCTATAGAAAACCAGCATATATTTTGATTACCAACAATAAAAACCAAGCTTTGTCCCACTAGGTGGAGTCAGATGTATAGAACAGACAATTCCATAGTGTTCTATCATAAATTGTGTCTATAGTCAAACTATTAAAATCTAAAATTTATTTTGATTACCAAAAAGACAAAAACATTTTGAAAAGGAAAAAAAATGTACATACACTTAATCAGCTATGTTTATAATTAAAAACATACAACTAAGGAGGTAGCTGGAGACTCCAGTTCTGCTTTCCACTCTCTGAGCAGCTGATGCATCTGCTCCTCAAACATCACAATGTCACTAGCCCTATTTTCCTTCCTTGCAGACTGAAGATTGGTGAAAATTGCTTGAATTTTATCAATTTGGTGTTTTTCCTTTTCCTTCATGGATTGATGAGAAGAAGATCCACATTTACTCTTGGAATTGTCTTTCATCATCACAAATTTATCAAAGCAGATTATCTGCAAGGCATCACCATCAAGATTCAAGCTTTGCACATGGATACTAAATTTGTAACATAATCAGCTCATAAAAAAAAATTATAATTAGCTGCATAATTAGTTGGAGGAACGAAGCAATGGGTTGTTAAACTACATAGAAACAGAACCCTAATTGGGGAAGGAGAAAGTTCCAATTTTGGGAGTGAAATTGAACTCCATCTTCCGAAATTGAATTGCAAGAATTGAATACAGAAATTTATGCAGTAGTGTTGTAAAGTTTGAAACTTGAATCAGACCCAACAACGTAGAAACGAGAATTACCTGGAAGAAGGGCACAACAACTTCTACAATCTACAGTCCCAATTGGGATGAGATTTCTTGTTCCTTGGTGTATGCAACATTACCACCAAACTTCGCATTACTTTCCACTACTGTACGTATATTAGGGATGATTTATTATTATTATTATTATTATTATTTTAGTTTCAATATAGTATTATTTTATTGTTAATCGTCTTTTAGATTCTTCGTTATTTAAAAGTTTGACTTTTTTAAGAAATTTTTTATTATATTACGCTACCATGTGATTGAATAATATTAATTTAATTATTTAATTTTAATATATTATTAGTATAAAATTATTTTATATGGTGATGCGATATGTTTGATCAATCTTTATTATAATGACCTTAAAAATTATTAAAAAAATAAGATTTAACTTATTGACTACATAAAATACTTCATATTAATAATTTATCAAAATTCATCTCATAATAAAATAACAGTGATGAAAAAATGGCACCAAAAGAATTGGTGAAAAAACTAGGTTGTAGAAAGCACGAATGTCATTTGGTGCACATGACTTGTACAATTGGGTTCCAATCATATGGATGTCACTTAATAATAATAATAATAATAATAATAATAACAACTACTACTACAACTGATTCTTGGAAAAAAATGCAACAAGTGATGTTACTGTAACTTTCAAGGTTAAAAAGATATGAAAACAATTTTAAGTCATAAAAGACATATCATCAAAAATTATGCTTTTTTAATTCAATTTTAGCATAAATATAATACCACTTCTCCAAAAGTGAAAGGCCAATCTCAGAATTCAAAACGAGGAAATAATAGATTATATATAAAGGAGTACGAATCTACATGTATAGCGTATATGCTCATTATGAAGTTTTATCATTTTTCTCTGAGAATCAAATAACTGATAATGTAATCGTCATAAACTATAATAGTGTTTTTTTTTTTTTAAAGGACATAATAGAATGCCGAAACTGCTTTGGTCTTGGCTATAATATTTGATGTGAGTTGTTAACTATATAAGGGGGCTCGTAGTTGAATTTAACTTAATTCATTCTCAAATCAAAATTTTAACTAGCTTATTTTTTTAAAGTTTAATTGTTTCTTAATTATAGTCTAATCATAATCAGGTCAAGATCAAATATCCCAATATGAACATGAGATATATAAATTTGAAGGCAAGAGATTGATTGACATTGTAGTAATATTACATATTTAATGATCTTTTTATAAAACATAATCCTTATAGATCCAATTCTAAAACTATAATCATCTATTATGTTTTTTTTTAGGGTATAATCATTTATCAATTTTTTTAAAAATTTAATATCAATAAAAATATGATCAAATAATTCTTATTTATATATATTTTAAGAAGTATTTATTGCATTAATTTTAATGTATATAAGAGTGAATTAAATGATTTCATATTAACGTAAAAATTTTTATACTTAATCTATAACATAGAAACTTTTAATTTAATAGTATATTTTGTCAAAACATTTCTTTAAAAAAAAGTTATTCAATAATACTGTAAGATTTATGTTTAATGTGTAAGTTGGTCCATTTCCAAGTTTAAATGTTATATATATTTAAATAAATGAGCAAATGATATTTAAAATTGATTAATTTGCAATATAAACAAAGATGGTCGATCATTTTAACTTAAATCAACTTTTATATATACAAAGGTTATTATTAAAAGATTAATTTATATGTACTGATAGTATAAATTACATTATCAACCAGTAGGAATGTAAAAAAAATATTAAATTATGGTAGGCCCCTCATTATAGTGAGTGATTACTTAATATGATTTGGTACTTTCTTATATTTTTATTAGTTAATGGCATAAAATTTATTTACATTATCAGTTTATACAAATTAAACTCATTTGTTAAAGTCAATTAAGTTAAAGTTAAAATGAATATCGGGAATTGATATATTCTATTTTTTTTTATCAAATCATGTATTTATCTGTTTTTATTCATGGATTATCAATTAAATTGATTAAATACTTATTTTATTTTTAACAAAAGTTTTGAAAAATAAATTAATCTCTCAAAATCTAAAAATTCTTATATGATCCCTTATCTTTTAAAAAAGAGTACATATTAACTCTTTCATACAAATCTTTTTAATAGTACGAATATATATAAAGAGATTAATATATTCTCTTTTTAAATGATAAAAAAATATTCTAAGACTTTTTAACTTTGTAAGATTAATTTATTTCCAAAATTTTCATCCAGAGTTAAAATAAATATTTACTATAACATTATTTTTTTTTTGGTCGCCCCGGGGGGTGGGATTGGGCACGGGGCTATGCGGCTCAGGCCTCGGCCACCAACATTATTTTAAGATAGGGTAAAAGCCATATCAAAGTAAAAGGGAGAGAGGGTCCAAACACCCCTTTTCGTCATCTCGAACGATATTCAGCACATGTTAAAGGCGGAAGTGGTGTGTGTGTGTGTGTTTTTTTTTCTTTGAATAAATGCTGTGTCCTTTTTTTTAACAGGCTCTGAACCCTCCAAAAGGAGAGGAGCACCGAAACAGAGTACACCATAGATCAATAGCATAAAGGCACATGTCAAATACACTCCTAAAGAACAAACTCCTTAGCAAAGAAAAACTACACCAATTGCAGCCACGCACATGCTCCAAAACAAGCCTCTCTACAAATCTGATTTTGACCACCCATGATGACCCCACTAGCCTGAAACAAAAATCTCCACGTCACTTTAACTTTGGTCAAACGGCCTTTAACTATAAGGTGCATGCTATGGTATCATCGCAAAAATATGTATTTTGTGTATTTTTATAATGAACGACGAGGATCGTGTCATAGATTATGAGGTACATTAATGCATCAATCATTTATGATGTATTATAATAATATTTAATTTTATAAAAATTTAAAAATATAATTAAATATATTTTAAAAATTAATTATCATATACTGACAGTATAAAATTATATTGATAGTATAAAATTATTTATATTGTCAGTATAATCAAAAAATTTTATCAATATAATTTTAATTATCATATATTGACAGTATAAAATTATACTGGCAGTATAAAATAATTTTATACTGTCAATATAATCAAAAAATTTTATCAGTATAATTTTAATTATCATACACTGACAGTGTAAAAAAATTTTATCAGTGTAATTTTATAGTACTGCCAGTATAATTTTACACTATCAGTATATGATAATTAAAATTATACTGATAAAATTTTTTTATTACACTGATAGTATAAAATTATTTTATCTTTGTCGGTATAATTTCTATTATCAATGTATGATAATTAAAATTACACTGATAAAATTTTTTAATTATAATGACAGTATAAAATTATTTTATATTGTCAATATAATTTTATACTGTCAGTGTATAATAATTAATTTTTAAAATATATTTAATTATATTTTTAAATTTTCTTAAAATTAGATATTATTATAATGCATCATAAATAATTGGTGCATTGATGCACCTCACAATCTATAACATGATTCTCACCGTTCATCACAAAAAATGCACTAAATACACACTTTTATCAGGGTACCATATAATTCGCCTAACTTATAAAGATCCAATCCAAATAACCAAGCCTACTATGAAAAAACTCCAATATCCCCCCACACGAGAACGAGATACCCGCAGCAACACCCAATGAACCCTCCACGGCACCACAACTACAGCACTTGACCAACGATGGACAAATTTCTTCTTTACCCAAAATTATATATCAAATCCTTCACTAGGAAGAGAATCAATGCCCCATCGACCTCCTCCAACCATATGAGCGGGCCATGCTTGTGATGCGAAAAATTCCAATCCCAATAATGCGACCCACTCATACTAAACAATAATTTTATTATAAAAATACAATCGCCAGAAAACATATCATCTCAGAGATAATCCAATCTTCCACTAACATCGCAACCTTTCAAAAATATCCTCCTTGTACTGGTAACGTCCTCAAATAAAATAAACTTCATAAAACATCACCTCCTTGCCGAATACATGGTGTGTCCTTTTTATTTATATCTTACAATAAGCTCATATTAGTGGCAATCATTTAGCCCAATTGCGTGTTATTAATTGATCATTTAGTTCACCTTGCTGCTGTTATAGGCTTGAAGTGTGGTGTTTATGGGGAAATCTTCCCACCTCACTTGCTGATCGGCTCATGTCTGACGTGGCAATTCATTCTGGTTGTTTATCCATTCTAGGTCCAGGATAAATAGAACCAATTCTTAACACATATCAGATTTGCAATAATCTAATTTTCATTAGCAAAGACAGAGGGAAGGGAAATGACAGTTGAACACGGGATATTTTAAACTCAACGAGACATACAAGAGATAATCATTAAGCTATATGGGCTCAACTGCAGTAGTATAATTTTCATTTGAGAGAAGTTAGATTATGCCATTGATTACTGTCATTCTTCTTCTTCTTTTTTTTTTTTTCATGCTATGTCACATCGATTCTCCACCATTATTGGGGTGGGAGAGTACTTTGTTAACAAGCATTTAATTTTAGTGTTGTAAATTGTAAGATAAGAAGAGAGAAAAAAAAAATGAAATATTGCAAGGTTAGAAAAAAAAATTCCAAGGAAATTGCAACTCTTTTTCACTAGTTTTTTTGGTACATGAGGAGAAAAAGAAAACAAAGTAATGCAAACTAAGAATGTATGAGTCTGTTTATCCGGGACTTAATGATGGAGACGTCTATTCGTAACAATCAATTGGAATTTGATTTCCCATCCTGATTCAAAAGAGTGCGCAATAAGCCAAGAATGAGAGCACTTCTTAGAAGTTCTTTCGCCTCATCAAGCATTTGTTCTGATTCAACTTGATTTCGAGCTAGCCCAACTTCCTTCGGTGCATGAAGTTCATATTGTTGTTGTGTATGAAGTTCAGCCAACAGCGTCTTTATCGCCTACGAAGAAATGGAAAAGGTCAGCACATATCCTCAATATTGATTACAATAATTTTGGCCCCTACCAATTGCTATGAGAAAAATAAAAAATCACATCTACTCATAATGGATAATCCACAACTGAAAGAGATGATAAAAGACAACCTGTAGCTCCTGTCTTAGTCTTTCTCTCCTGAGTTTGGTTGCCGATATATAACTTTCCACACCGAAGATGACAGTAGCTCCTGCAGCCTAAATAGAAGAAAATCACATTTATTATAATATGCTATAATTTTTTCAAGGAAGGTAATAACCATATGTATGGATAATTTGACTACTATAAGTTCTTAACAATCCTACAAATTGTAGGAAGCACTTCTATACATGAGCAGAGCTTAATGATATTATCACGAGACTTTTACCGTGTATAAAGATAGCTCAGCTAGAAGAAATGATGCGGCTTGAACTGCCCTCTCCTCATCCAATGGCTGTATTGGAACATCACTTACGAGACCATGAAAACGTCTTTCCATTCTTGTTGTTATTCTATGATTGGTCTGTACATAATCATGTAAAATTCAGTGTCTATGTGAAACTCTCATAAATTAATAAAACATGTATCCACCTTTTATGCTCAAACAGAAACAAAGCAAATGTTAAGAATATTTCAAAATTCAAAGTGGATTTGAAAGACTAAGAGAGAGCGAGAGAGAGAGAGGACCTGGCCCAGATTGATGACAAACTGACGTACTTTAGGAGGACAACCAGCGTCCTTCTTGATGCCACTAGCAATGGCATTAGCAACGGTTTTCACAGCCAATACTCCCAACTGCTTTGCTAGTGACAACACTGCCATTTTCTCAATGATAGAAGACTTCCCCTTTTTTTTTGGAGAAAAGTAATACAAGACTATTCTATCAACCTTAGTTGGGAGTATTAGAAATTGATGAGATTTTGACAACCTCTTGGGGACCTTATATATAATAACAAACTAATGCCAAGAGTGTGTTCTACGATTAAGCATGAAGAAATTGAAAAAAAAAAAAAAAGTAATACTGCATGGTCAGAATTATCTATCAGGATTCTTATCTAAATTTGTCAAGATTGAAAGAGAGTGGATGGATAATTCTAAGTAGTGAAGATCACTCATCCATCCAAAAAATAAAAATAATATCACATCATTATGATAAATTTGACTATTTAGTATTTTTATAAAGTTAATAACAAGTGTAACTTAAAAAGTAAAAAATATTATTATATACATTTAATTTATATTAATAAGTTTTCTATTTTATTTCATGGAGAAATAATTTCATTAAATTTATAATAATGCCATACCTAAAAATTATTAATATTAATTAATATATTTAGTTTTATACAATATTAAAATTTTAATATTTTAAAGTATTTTTCCATAATTATTTAATGATTGATTACGTAGTTAATAACTAATAAGGAATATTTATATATTTAGTATTAGAAGCTTCCTATATTAAATCTTTAATAGAGAAATATTATAATTATTATAAAAATTTACTGATAATGTAAAATTAGTCAATTTTAAATTAAAGTACTCAGATTTAATAACATAAAAATAAAAGCTATTTAATAATTTTTTTCTTTTAGTTATTAATTAAATTATTAGGATGCAATAAATTATTTTATATATCTTTCTAGTAAATCATCTAAGAACAAAATTGGGTGGATGGATAGCTCTAAGTAGCGAAGGCCACTCATCCATCCAAAAGATAAAACTAATACCACATTATTCTAGTAAATTTAATAATATTATTTTGATTATTTAGTTTTTTTTATAGTTCAAAACATGTGTAACTTAAAAAGTAAAAAAATATTATCATATACATTTAATTCATACCATATACATTTAATTCGTATTAATAAGTTTATATTTTATTTCTTGGAGAAATAATTTCATTAAATTTCTAATAATACCTTACCTAAAAATTATTAATATTAATTAATATATTTATTTTATACCATATTAAATTTATAATATTTTAAAGTATTTTTCCATAATTATTTAATGATTGATTATGTAATTAATAGGGAATATTTATATATTTAGTATTAGAAACTTCCTATATTAAATATTTAATAGATCGAAATATAATATTTATTATTAAAAATTTACTGATAATGTAAATGAGTCAATTTAAAATTAAAAGCACTTAGATTTAATAACATAAAAATAAAAGCTATTTAATAATTTTTTTTAGTTATTAATTAAATTATTAGGACATATTAAATTATTTTATATATCTTTCTAGTAAATTATCTAAGATTAAAGGTGGGTGTATGGATAACTCTAAGTAATGAAGATCACTCATATCATATATCCAGAAGATAAAAATAATACAACATCATTTTGATAATTTTAACAATAATATTTTGACTATTTAGTATTTTTGTACAGTTAATACAAGTGTAAATTAAAAGGTAAAAAATATTATTATATACATTTAATTTATATCAATAACTTTTCTACTTTATTTCTTCGAGAAATAATTTCATTAAATTTTTAATAATGTCTTACCTAAAAATTATTAATATTAATTAATATATTTAGTTCTATACCATATTAAATTTTTAATGTTTTAAAGTATCTTTCTATAATTATTTAATGATTGATTATGTAATTAATAAGGAATATTTATATATTTAGTATTAGAAGCTTCCCATATTAAATATTTAAAAGAAAAATATAACAATAATTATTAAATATGTATTGACAATGTAAAATTGTCAAATTTTAAATTAAAAGTACTTAGATATAATAACATAAAAATAAAATCTATTTAATAATTTTTTTTTCTTTTAGTCATTAATTAAATTATTAGGTGGCAATAAATTATTTTATATATCTTTCTATTAAATTATTTAATATTAAAATTGGGTGAGTGGATAACTCTAAGTAGTGAAGGCCACTCATCCACCCAAAAGATAAAGCTAAAATCACATTATTCTGATAAATTTAATAATAATATTTTGATTATTTAGTATTTTTGTATAGGTAAAAACAAGTGTAACTTAAAAAGTAAAAAAATATTAATACCACTCTTTCTTAAGGTAAGAAATATTAAAGTAAAAGTAACAATAATACCACTCTTTATTTATTGACTTCACTTTCAATCTTTTCAAGATATTCACTATCATTACATAAAGATGAGATGGGTTGGGTTCGGTTATATGAGTTGAATATTTTCAATTATACAATCCGACCATATCTCATGAATTAGAGATTATTCAATCAATCTAACTCATATTTTGTGAGTTGGGTTGGATTGAAATCCATGAATTTATAGATTGACCCTAAATTAAATTACTAGGAGACATTAAATTATTTTATATATCTTTCTAGTAAATTATTATTTCTAATTGTGGAAGGAGAAAGCTCCAAATTCAAGAGTGACATTCACTTTTGAATTCTCTCCGAATCACTATGCTTTTTTATTATCTCTATGTAAGAGAGTCCAAAAAATAATGCAATAGCCATGGACTATTTGAAATAAACATGGGCATAATAGACGGGAACTATATATTTATGAGTAATATTTAGGGCGATTGTGATGTATATAGGTGGTGTTAACAATGGACATATTTAACTTCATCTACTGGCTTAAAATTTTAATTTGATCAATTTTTTTACATTCAGTTATACTTTTGTTCATGTTTTGATTAATAATTAGGTTGAGATTGACTTGATTCGATATTTAGATAAAATTTATAAATTTAGACTTTGTACATAGTTAATTTATAACACTTTAATGTAAGATTGTAATCTGTATCTTTAAAAAAATATTTCAATTAAAAAAATATTTACTTAGATTTACATAAGGTCTTAAGCAGAGTTCAAAGTGCTTGTTTGGGTGCTATTATTTTGATAAAAAAAATACCTTTTTTAATAAAATAGATATTTTAATGTTTTTGAGAATGTTTGGGTAAATTTTTTTAATAAAAGCAAAATCATTAGAAAAAATATAAAAAATTCTTTTTTGAGAAGTTACAATTTTTATCTTCTAGGAAAAGATCTTTTAATATTACATTTAAATAAAAATTACTTTTGCATTTAAACATAAAATAACTTTTACTTCTTAAAAAAATCTTTTTAAAAAAGGTCATTTAAAAATTTTTTTTTAGAGAATCTCATCCAAATGAGCCCAAAGAACAGAGATGACAAAATAAGCTCAACCCGTCAAATTATCCCATTAAACCTGCAAAAATGGCGGGTTGAATTGACATATTTTGCCCGCTAAAATATTTTGGCCCATCTAAATCGCGGGCTTTGGTGGGTTAGGATGGGTTGAGCCCATAAGCTTGTGTCTCTCTTTTTTTTTTTTGCATACATGAATTGTTTTAAAAAATTTTTTAGGTTTTTATTATATACTATATTGTTATTATGCTTTGTTAATTTATGAATTTTATGTTATCGACTTTATGTTATGTCAAATGTTAATAACCCTTGAAATTTTTTAAATGTCTAGACCACCCAAAATTTGTATATCAACATGCCAAAATTCACAATAATAATTGACAAAGGCAAATACCAGATTAGTTGTTAAAAAAACAATTTGACAAACCAAAAACCTAATCCAGGATACTCATCCAAATATTCTATTCATGAAGCCGCCCTTTTGTTTTCTATCCTTCTTCATTCTACTCTCAAGAGGTGGAAATTCAACGTTGTTATAAGCCAGGTCCAGCACAATTGGATTGCGAGAAATGGTGGCGGAAACGATGCAATGTGGGGAGCGCATTTCGCGTTTTGAATCCCCAACACCAGACTCATAGAAATCAAGTTTATCAAGAAGGAATTTCTCGTAATTAGTTTATTATTTGTGCACTTCTTATTCATACATCTTAATTAATTTATTATGTTTTTATTTGAGTTAAATTTGAATATAAATTATATAGTTTAATTATTTTATTCTATTTTATTTAAGTAAATTTTTTATTCAATATATTTTTTATTTTTTAAAATTTTAGAGGTAATTCAACTCATTAAAAATATTAAAATAAATTTATTTTTATTTTTTTGACAGGCCAACCCGCCAACCCACTCTTAAATGGGGCGCGATAGAATATTGGGCCTATTTTTCTATATAGGCCATTATTACCAAAGAATAAAAGTGAGGAATAAATTATACTTCTGCCAATACTAAAGCAATACAAGCTAGGTGAATATTATCAATTGTGTTCATCAATAGTAGCTTAATTAATCAAACATATGCAAGGACTATAGTTGATAACTTCACTAATTAAACACATGAAACAACTATTTCAAGTAAAAAGGGGCATGTCCTCCAAAAAGGGGCAAGTTATGAGAAGAAATGCGTCGAGGAGGTGTCACTTGGAGATTTATGGAGCAAATTGGCAGTTTTAACGTAGGGTTGTCATGTTGTGACCATTCTGTCATAAACTTGATTAACAGAAGCGGTGTGACATGTGATCCCTATCGCAGTGGCTCATTGTCGAAACATATGTTATCTTTCAAGGCACTTAGAGAAATTTTGGTTTGGAGAATTGTGAGTTGGTCGAAATATATGTCAAAGAAACTTTGTGAACAGAGTTACTCCAAAGAACGGGGCCAAGATCAATGAAAATGCATTGCATTGGTTATTGAATGACAAGTCACAAAGATAACTGTCGAAGACGCGTGGCTTCTCAAGGTAAATAACCGTCACATATATATAGAAGTTTGATCAATGTAACAAGGGTTTGAATTTTTATTCACAAATACTCACATACTCTTCTAAAGTCTCCATGACGAACAAAAATCCTGAGTTCATTGAATAATTCTTTTTTACCATTTCTTCATTTTATTTCTTAGGATTAGTACTTCACTATATTCCTACATTTCGATTATATTGAAATAAAATAATGTTTTCCATTTCAAATATACACTTGAGCATTGGTTATTTGGTGTTTATTTCGACAAACTCTGTGTCTTGAGAACTCATTAAAAGGAGTTGCTTCCACTCTCCGAATTGAGATCGAGAAGCAAGATTCTGTCAATTTTTATTTGTTTGATCGACAAAAATCACAAAAAACAAAAATTTAATATGATCACATGAAACAAACTATTATTACCAACACTAACTGAAAAGGAAAGAAAATTGCGGAAGCAAAGGAGCTAGTCGACACATAAAGGACAGTGAGCGACAGTGTTGCTCACTGACCTTCTCACGCCATAGTGAATGCTGATGGGAGAGGAAGGAATTTGGGTGAAAAACAAGCGGCAGATGGTGATAGAGTTGATGGCGACAACAAGATTCAAAAAAATAGCCTGGAGTGAAAGGAGAAGAATGGTCAAGAAGGGAACGGTGGCTTGGGCTTCTTCAACGCAAATGGGAAGAATGCCCAAGGGTTGGGAATAGAAGAAGCTACGCAACTTGAGTCACAATTGTTTAACGAAATTGTTGTCGATTTTTATAATTGTGATTTCATTTAAACTAGTAGTCGAAAATTTTGGTTATTACTTTGCTAGTAAATTATTTTTTTCACTTGTGACAAGCAATATCATTTAATAAATGTGAAAAAAATAAATAAGTTTTTTAGAAAAATTAAATTAACCACCAAATAAAGCAGCCTCTAAAATAAAAAACAATAATATCTTAAAATTAGTGACCGAATTTTCTGGTGCTATATTTGCTTTTTTATTTTTGGTTTTGGTCATTTGATCAAATTCTGATTTACAAAATGCCTAATATAAATTCAGGATCAAGCTACGCAGCTACGACTTTAATTGTCTCGTACACCATTGAATAATTTTTTATTAGTATAATTTTTTTTACGAAACCTACCATTTGATTAAAAATTTATATTTTATAAATCATGTCTATAAAACTTTGTATTAATATAAAATTATTTAATATATTTTTTATATACATTATATTCTTAGTCACTAGGACGGTCACTAATTTTATAATGATTTATTGATTTAATTTTCTTGAAAAATTTTGTCTTACATTTTAAATTTAGTCTCTAAATCAGTTGTTACTCTCTTGGATATTTGTTATCTCTAATACAGTCACTATACCAAGAGCCCAATAATTATCGGTCACATCCAAGATTATTATGTGAAAGAACAAAAAACAATAAAATACACTACAAATATTTTGCTCTATATTCTTTGCCTAATTACATCTTGCAGCAATTTTTTGTTCTTTTAAACTTAAACTATGAATTTAATAACGAGTTGAAAGTAATCTGAACAGGAAAATTAGAACAAGGCTGCATGGACTACCCGAAATTTTCAATAACTTAAAATCAATGTATTAACCTATGGTTTTTCCTGAGTAAGCTGAAAATACGCACAACAGACAGGCATAGAATTCTTCCTTTATGCTATTTTAGAAAACATGTCGAAGTTTTAGGGATTTAATGGAATGGAAGATGAAAAAGAAAACACGTTTCATCATTAGACTCATTGTTTTATGACACTAAACTTACATCCCTATTTCTACTAATCTGTGTTACCTATATATATAAACTATCGTTCCAAGAACCCAAATTGTAAAGTTAATGCACTGCATAAAACTAATGAATCATGCCCTGTTTTGACATATTAGTAATATAATTTTGTCAGAAACAGTTAAACATTGGATCCTTTGATTTCTTATTTTTTAAATTTTTATCCTCAAAAATCCACACTTGGCAAAGGAAATGCTTCACTTAATCTTTCAAAATTTTCCATATGTTAAACTTCAATAGATTACAAACACACATCATACTGTACATAACATTATTCATCTTTAGGAAATTCTCACGTACAACTAAGAAGCATATTAAATGAAAATAATACAGACTAATCGTTGCATCAAATAGTAGCTAGACAGCATATAATCTCTAGAACTGGTGAGAGTAACTCACTTCATGAAACGATAGATAATTGATGTCATTGACATTACGAGGATGCAGCTGAGTCTTCAATCGGTCAGGCTTTATTAATGGACTAAGTGCACCATCATTCTCCTCATGTTCTAGCAAAAGTTGAGCTAGCTCCTCAGGAAATGAACCAAGGCTTCCATCCTAAAGAAAACCAGCATTTATTTTTTAATTACCAAAAACAACAACCAAGTTTTGTCCCATTAAGTGGAGTTGGCTATGTATGTCAGACAACGCTTAGCATCCTATTGTAAACTGTTTACAGTGCAACCATTAAAAATCTAATATACATGTATTCAATCAGCTATGTCTATGGTATAAAATATACAAATAAAGGAGGTAGCTGGAGACTCCAATTCTGCCTTCCATTCTCTGAGCAGCTGATGCATCTGCTCCTCAAACATCACAATGTCATTAGCCTATTTTCCTTCCTAGCAAACTGAAGATTGGTGAAACTTGCTTGAATTTTATCAACATTGTGTTTTTCCTTTCTCTTCATGGATTGATGAGAAGAAGATCCACATTTGATCTTGGAATTGTCTTTCATCATCCCAATATTTATCAAAGCAGATTATCTGCAGGGCATCACCATCAAGCTTCAAGCTTTATACATGGATACTAAATTTATAACATAATCAGCTCACAAAAAAATTATAATTAGCCGCATAATTTGTTGGAGGAACGAAGCAATGGGTTGTTGACTACAAAGAAACAGCACTTCCAGAATTTGCAACAGGAAGCATGCAATCAGAATCTCTGCTATGGTGTACAATTCCTATAGAGTCCCCATTTAAGCAACAATGCAGTCTTCCATTATCATCTCTATTCATCAAATTGGATGACAAAGGCATGCTTGAAACATTGATATTTTCCAACTTTCCATCTTCCATGGGTAGGCAGACTATGAAATTCCCGTTGTGCAACATATGCTTGATCTCATTGATTCATGAGTTCAAGGACTTCGCTCAATGTTGTTGCTTTCGGCATAGTGTTCAGTCAATGAATATACCAATGTAACATGTACTTCAATTCAACCACTGGGACAGTAATGCAAGGCAACAATAGAATGTTAGGGATATCAGAGTTGGGTACACTCATGGTTTTAAATTGCGGTTGCGGTTGTATTGCAATGCAGAAAATTGCCGGAAAACATACTTGAAATGGCTGCAATTAACGTTGTGATATGATTGCGAAGAACACCACAATCACAATATTGTGACCGCAATTGTGGTTGCGGACTGCAATTTGAAACCATAGGTACACCTTAAGTGTATTAAACACTTTATGGATATAAGCGGAAGTATACCCAAATTTATGTGGAGAATAACAAATAAAATAAAACTTGTGAATAGTATTTTATAGTGAGACCTACTCATCACTATTTACACCAACAAAATATATTAACAAATTGTACACCAAATTTTAATGTGGAAAATCCTCCGAACTAATGAGGAAAAAATCATAGGACAAATTTAAAAAATATTCCACTATATTTAAAGATAATTACAATACAATGTTTCCTAGTGAAACTCTTTTCTACTACAATTTGTAGTATTATAGAGACCTAGAGAATATACTCAAATCCCTAGTGTATACTCACTTACTACACTCTTGGAATTTCTTACACACTCTAATTTTTCTCACACTACATGAAGCTTGCATTGCTTCTTGCTATTGTTGAAATGTTTCAGCTTAGGATGGATTTCTTCCACAGTGAGCTTGGTTATTTATAGCTATTTATAGAGAGCCAAAGCCTTGGTGCAATAAATGCACCATCTACCACCCAAACATAATTTTTACTTTTGCTAGTGTTCTGCCCAAGGGATGAAAATTTTCATCCTACTATTTTTGACATTTAGCACTTGCAAGCCAATATTTTGGACCTTGTGGATAGCAAAAGCAAGCCACAATTCTAACAATTCTCTACCTTGGCTTGCATTTTGCGATGGTCCTTAACCTTGTAAATATTGACCAAGTCCAAGCAATGCTTAAACTTATCAATCAGCAATGGTTTTATCATCATATCTGCTAGGTTCTCTGCCGTGGTTATCTTCTAAACTGCGCGTAACAATGGCATTACTGATACTTTCTCTAAAAAAATGAAGTTTAACTTCAATGTGCTTGGTCCTTTCATAATACACTGAGTTTCTAGCTAAATGAATTACACTTTGATTATCACAATGTACAATTGGTATATGTTGATTCAATCCAAAACTATCGCAAAGACCTTGCACCCATATGCTTTCTTAAACAGCCTCAGTCAATGCCATATACTCAGCTTTAGTAGTTGACAATGCCATTATAAATTGCAATGTCACCTTTCAGCTAATAGTACATCCAAAGATTGCGAAGATATAGCTTGTAAATGACCTTCTTTTATCCAAATGACCTTCAAACACCAAACAGACATCGGTGGAACCTCTCAAGTACCGCATGATCCATTTCACAACTTTCTAGTGTACCTTTCTAGGTTTGCTCATAAATTGGCTTACTACACTTACTACATGTGAAAGATTTAGTCTAGTACACACCATGGCATATATTAGAGTGCCAACTGCACTAGAGTAAAGTATACGAGGCATATGCTTCACCTCCTCCTCAGTTCTTGGACATTCCTTTGAAGATAGCTTGAAATGGGCAGCTAACAGAGTGCCAATTGGTTTGGATTAATCCATATTGAAGCATTGTAGCACTTTCATAATATAGGTTCGCTGTGTCAAGCACAATTTACCATGATGCCTCCCTATGAATCTCCATTCCAAGAGTCTTCTTTGCTGTACCCAAGTCTTTAATCTCAAATTCTGTTCCCAACTTAGTTTTATACTAATTTTAGCTTTGTTGTGAACTGCAATTAGCATATCATTTACATACAGCAACAGATAAATCCATGAACCATCTGGAAGCTCCTTAGAGTATATGCAATTATCATATTGATTTATGCTATATCCAGTACCAATCATAAATTTATCAAACCTTTTGTACCACTGTCTTGGGGACTACTTCAAGTTGTATAACGATTTCTTTAACAAGCAAACATGATCCTTCTTATTAGGAACTACGAACCCCTCCGGTTGACTCATGTAGATCTACTTCTCTAGTTCACCATGTAAAAACGTTGTCTTCACATCAAGCTATTCTAGCTCCAAGTCAAACGTACTCACAATAGCTAATAGGATTTGAATATATAGAGCTATGTTTCACTATAGGAGAGAATACTTCATGGAAGTCAACACCCTCTTTCTAAGTATAACCCTTTGCTACCAGTCTTGTCTTGAACCTAGGAGGTTCAATGCTAGGGATTCATTGTTTCCTTTTGAAGACCCATTTGCAACTAACTATTCTTTTCCCCTTTAGAAATTGTACTAGATCCCATGTCTGATTTTTCTAAAGAGATTCAATCTCCTCATTCATTGCTGTTAACCACTGCTTTGACTCTTTACTGTCTATTACATCATAGTAGGTACATGGTTCATCTCCAACTGCACCATCCACCATAGCCAAGGCAAAGGCTATAGGATCTACATTTGACGAGTTAACTTCACCAGCAACAAATTCAGGTATTTTTGTGGTTTCCAAAATTGTAGCCTCTCTCTTCCAATAACAATATTGTATGGCTCTGCTTCTTCACCAACATCCCTGTCATCAAGTTCGTCTTCTTATTCTACTTCAGGTTGAGCAGTCCTTGAAGTACTCGGTTGATTTGTCTTATCTTTCTGCTTCATCTTCCCACAGTTAATCTCTAGCTCCACCTACTTTGTTGCACCATGATCTGTTTCTGCCTAATCTACTCTTGTAAAAAATGATATCTCTGCTAACAATAAATTTGGGTGAACTTGCCTTTTCCATACACCATAGTCTATAGCCTTTCATCCCTCATGCATACCCTAGAAATATGCACCTTCTTGCCCTTACCTTCACTCACATAGGCATATGCAAGGCAACCAAATATCTTCAAATTGGAATAATTTACAGGTCGACCAGACCATATCTCTTGTGGAATCTTCAGATCAATTGTAGTTGACAGAGATCTGTTTACTAAGTATGCAGCTATATTGATCGCCTCAGCACAAAATGATTTGGGAAGTGCCACGTTGATTCGCATGCATTTTGCACACTTCAGAAGTGTTCTATTCATCCATTCTGTAGCTTCATTTTGTTGTGGTATTCCAGGTACAATATGGTGCCTCACCATACCAACATTCTTGCAAAACTCTGCAAATTCTTTACTGCAAAATTCTCCACCATTGTTAGTCTCGATCTCTTGACTAACTGCCTAATTTACTTCTCGACCATGGCCTTCCATTGTTTGAATTTGTCGAATACCTCATCCTTTTGCTTCAGGAAATAAACCCAGACTTTTCTGGAATAATCACCTGTTAGAGTAAGAAAATAACGAGCTCTACCTAAGGAATTAATAAGGGATAGACCCTAAACATTTGAGTAGACAACTCCAATATCCCTTTGCTGATGTGTTTAGTGGTACCGAACTTCACGCATTTCTACTTTCCAAAGACTTAATTTTCACAGAAGCCGAGTTTACAGCTTTTCAAGCCTTTTAGTAAGCCTTTGCCAGCAAGAATTGTCATTCCTTTCTCATTCACATGACCATGCATGTGCCACACTCGTGTAGTAGCATCATCACTTTTTTCAGAGGAGAGAATAGCAACAATTCCATTGAATGTGCTTCCTAGTAATAGATAGATCTCACCTTGCAGCTTTCCTTTCATCACCACCATCGAGCCATTAATCACCTTCAAGAAACCACCTTCTCCAGAGAACTTGTACCCCCAATTATCTAGGGCACTTAATGAGATCAGGTTCCTACACAGTTCTGGTATATGCCATGCTTGAAATATCCTTGTAGTACCATCATCCAATCTGACTCATACCTTTCATTCACCTACAATTGAAATTATTCTATTGTCTCCCAATCTGACTTTTCCTTCCTATTTTTTATGGGAAGTGGAAAATCTTCTATTAGGTGTCATGTGAAAAGATGTGCCTGAGTCCAGGATCCATTTGTTTCCTAAGTCACTAGTGGATATTATTAAAGCAGAACCAACATCACTATTATCAGAACTTGCAACTGTTATGTTGGTAGAATTTCCTCATTTCTTCGTTCTTTCTGGACTATTTCTTCTAATATGCCCTATTTGGTGACAATGATAGCATGTCACAAATTTGTGCTTTTTGGACTTTGACCATCTCTTACTCTTACTTCTTAATCCTCTTTCTTGATTACGCTCTTTCATCATGAACAACCCATCTATAAGATCATTAACATTGGGTCCGGATACTAACTTTTGATGCTCCTTTATCATCAAAGCCTCTTTGACATTTTTGGTTGTGATATCGGATCTACTGATGTGACTATCGAACTCACTCAAATTAATCAGGCTATAAAGAAAAACTTGTAATATAGAGCAACCTGAATCGTTTTTCAAGGAATTCGCAATGAACCAATTCGCTCAATTGGAACGGCACAATACAGAATTAGCAACAGAAACGAAAAAAAAAGGGGGGGGGTTTGTTCAATTTCAATACAGATAACAGATAATAAAAAACGAGATTAACAATTTTAAAGCAACCAACCCAGACTTGAGTTCCTAAAAATCCGTCATTGGACAATGAATCCCTGAATTCGTGGTTGAACCAAAACAAAACGGAATCCCTGCATTCAACTAGAAAAACGAATCCACTAGACAATCACCTAGCATTTTATCAGAAACTCGGCGTGTTCACTCATTCAACGTACAGTGCCCACTTAAACCCGTTTTGATTTTAAACCCTTTCGATTAATCAACCTAAATGTTAAATCTAACATTCAACACCCCTTCCCTTAAGTTATCCAGAATCGAAATACAGAAGAGAAAGGAAAGAACGAACTCAGTATGATGCAAAAACGTCCTCTGGATTGAAGGCGGAAACTCAATTCGTGGGTTGGTCGATTAGTGCCTTAGCCAACCATGGTAGAATAAAAACCGCAAAAATGAAGAAGAAAAGGTTGATAGTTTCTCAACTCAATGGAATGAATATGCGCAGACTCTACACACCTGAAAAGTTCCTGCCCCCGAAATAATAACAACCCTAGTCCCTTCGTTTTCCAGCTCTAAAAAAAACCAAAATAAACCGGTTCAAAGGACAAGAACTGGACCAAACAAAAGAAAAAAAAACGAAAACTAATGGCTTTGGTCCCTTGCAATTTGGACACTTAATTAACTAAACTTTGCTCCAAAGATTTGATCTGCTTGTTGTCCTAATTTGGCCTTTAATCGGGAACACAAACAAAAGTTATAATTAATTCCACTTAAAAGCCCAAAATCCAATTTAGACCGAAAACCAATATTTACACACTAAATTGCCCCAAGATCATTATTCAATTGCAAAAATAAAGTGTGATAAAAAATCAATTATCATCTACCATATAGTATGGTATTACAGAAATTATCATAAGATAGAGGTAATGAAATCAACAAGATCACAGCTTGATCAGCATCTTCTGCTTTTATTCCAGCTACTCCAACATCAGAGATCATCTAGTTGAGGTCATCTATGAGGTCTCAAATTGATCTTTCTCCTAAATATTTGAATGTTTATTTGATAGAGTCTTTATGGAATATTTTTCTTCCAAAGCTTTCCATAGTGAATCAACAGGCTTCTCATCCATAATCTCTTGCAGCACATTGTTTGCTAGGCTTAGTTGTATTGTATTACATGCTTTGACCTTCATCTCCTTCTTCCTTTCAGCAAATAATGATTCCGGCAATTTGTCTTTGCCCTCCAATGTTGCTGCTAGAACTTGCTAATCCAGCAATGCCTGCAGCTTCAGCTTCCATAAACTGAAGTCATTGGACCTGTCAAACTTCTCCACTTCAAATTTTGGCACCGATATCTTGGACCCGAAACCAAGTGGCTTTGATGCCACTTGTTAGGCATATTAGAGTTGGATACACCCCAAGTGTATTAAGCACTTTACGGATGTAAGTGGAAGTGTGTCCCAATTTATGTGGAAAGTAACAAGTAAAATAAAGCATGTGAATAATATTTTTATAGTGGGACCCCCTCATCACTATTCACATCAACAAAATATATCAAGAAACCACACACCAAATTTTAATGTGGAAAATCCTTCAAAATAATGAGAGAAAAATCACGGGACAAATTTTGAAAATATTCCACTATATTTAAAGATAATTATAATATAGTATTTTCTAGTTAAACTCTCTTCTACTATAATTTGCAGTATTATAAAGACCTAGAGAATATACCCAAATCTCTAGTGTATACTTACTCACTATACTCTCAAAATTTTTCCCACACTTTCTAATTTTTCTCATACTACAAAAAGCTCATATTGCTTCTTAATATTGTTGAAATGCTTCAATTCGGGATGGATTTCCTCCACGGTAAGCTTGGCTAGTTATAGAGCCAAAGCCATGGTGCAATAAATGCACCATCCACCACCCAACCATAATTTTTACTTTTGGTGGTGTTCTGTCCAAGGGATGAAAAATTTCATCCTACTATTTTTGACATTGGGCACTTGCAAGCCAATATTGTGGACCTTGTGGATCGCAAAAGCAAGCCACAGTTCTGACATAGAAACCAATGGAATGGTGGCTATGTTCTAATACAGAGAACTAGACAGCATAGAACTCCGGAACTGCTTTGGTATCTTGTGGCTATAATATTTAAGGTGAGTTTGTTAACTATTTGAGGGGATTCGTAGCTGAAATTAACTCAATTCGTTCTCAAATAAAAAATTTAATTAGCTTAATTTTCTAAAATTAAATTTTGACTTAACTATTGTCTAATTATAATCAGGACAAGATCAAAATCCCAATATTAACATGAGAAATATAAGAAGGGGATAGATTGATTGACATTGTAATAATATTACATATTTAATGATCTTTTTATAAAACATAATCCTTATAGATCCAATTATAAAGCTATAATCATCTATTTTTTTTGGGGGTAAGGTATAATCATTTATTATGTTCATTATTTATGCCAAATTTTTAAAAAATTGAATATCAATAAAAATGTGATCAAATAATTCTTATTTGTATATATTTTAAAAAGTATTTATTGCATTAATTTTAATGTATATAAGAGTGAATTAAATGATTTCATATTAATGTGACATTTTTTATACTTAATTTATAACATATAAACTTTTAATTTAATGATAGATTTTGTCAAAAATTCCTTTTAAAAAAAGTTATTCAATAAAAATTTAAGTTTAATTTGTAAGTTGATCCATTCCCAAGCTTAAATGTTATATCTATTTAAATAGATGAGCAAATTGTAATTAGTCCCATATTGGAGAAGTCATTTTAAAATGAAGGCTTTATAAAGACTTATACCCTTCAACTCTAATAACTAAAATTTAGGGTGTGATTCTCCCAAAAACTTATACTTACTACACAAATGATGTTTGAAAAATTAGTTTGCAGTATAAACAAAGGTGCATTTTAACTTAAATCAACTTTTATACATACAAAGGTTATTGTTAAAGTCAACTAAGTTAAAGTTAAGGTGATATTTAAAATGCTCACCTACAAAAGTGAATATTTAATGTTCATATGATTTTTAACTATTGATCAAGTTAAAAAAGTAAATCTAACGGTTGATATTACACAAAAATTGATTATAATGCTCTAAATGATATTTGGAGTATGAGTGATCCTTTAATATCAACCGTTAAATTTATTTTTCAACTTGATTAATGATTAAAAATCAGATAAACATTAAATGTTCATTTTTATAGGTAAGTATTTTAAACATCACTGATAGTTTAAAGGAATATCGGGAATTGATACATTCTATTTCTTTTTTTTTATCGAATCGTGTATTTATCTGTTTTTACTCGTGGATTACCAATTAACATTATTTTAAGGCGTGGTAAAGCTATATCAAAAGTAAAAATGAGACAGGGTCCAATTGTTCATTCATTTCGAACGATATTCAGCGCACGTTAAAGGCGGAAGTGGTCTGTTCTTTTTCTTCTTCTTCTTCTTCTTCTTCTTTTGGGAATAAATGGTGTGTCCTTTTTATGATCATATCGTACGATAAGCTAATATGAGTGGCGATCATTTAGTCCAATTGGGTGTTACTAGCTGATCATTTAGTTCATCTGGCTGCCATTATAGGCTTGGAGGTTGGAGTTTATGGGGGAAATCTTCCCTCTTCACATGCTGATCAGCTCATGTCTAACTTGGCAATGCATTCTGGATGTTTATCCATGGCAGGTCCAGAATAAATAGAACCAATTCTTAACACATATCAGATTTGCAATAATCTAATTTTCATTGAGAGAGGTTAGATTTTGCCATTGAGTACTGTCATTCTTCTTTTTATTTTTATTTTTTTTTCATGCTTTGTCACATCGATTCTCCACCATTATTGGGGTGGGAGAATGCTTAGTTAACGAGCTTTTAATATTAATGTTGTAAATTGTAAGATAAGAAGAGAGGGAAAAAAAAAATGAAATATTGCAAGATTAGGGAAAAAAAAATTCCAGGGAAATTGCAACTCTTTTTTACATTTTTTTTTTGGGTACATGAGGAGAAGAAGAAAATAAAATAATGCAAACTAAGATTGTATGGCTCCGTGCATCTTGGACTTATTATGGTGAGGTCTATTTGTAACAATCAATTGGAATTTGATTTTCCATCTTGATTTAAAAGAGTGCGCAATAAGTCAAGGATGAGTGCACTTCTTAGAAGTTCTTTTGCCCCATCAAGCATTTGTTTTGATTCAACTTGGTTTCGTGCAAGTCCAACTTCCTTCGGTGCATGAAGTTCATTTTGCTGTTGCGTATGTAGTTCAGCCAACAGCGCCTTTATTGCCTATGAAGTAATGAAAAAGGTCAGCACATATCCTTAACATTGATTACAATAATTTTGGCCCCCACCAACTGTTATGAGAAAAATCAAAATCACATCTACTCGTAATGGATAATCCACAACTGAGAGAAATAATAAAAGACAACCTGTAGCTCCTGTCTTAATCTCTCTTTCCTTAGCTTGGTAGCCGATATATAGCTTTTAACACCAAAGAAGACAGCAGTTCCTGCAGCCTAAAGAGAAGAAAATCACATTTATTATAATATGCTACACTTTTTTAAAAGGAAGGTAATAAGCACATATATAGATAATTGAATATTGTAAGTTGTAACAATTCTACAAATTGTAGGAAGCACTTCTATACATGAGCTTAATGATATTATCATGAGACTTTTACCGTGTATATAGATAGCTCGGCTAGAAGAAATGCTGCAGCTTGAACTGCCCTCTCCTCATCTAATGGATGTATTGGAACATCACTTACATGACCATGGAAACGTCTTTCCATTCTTGTTGTTAACCTATGATTGGTCTGTACATAATCATGTAAAATTTAGTGTCCATGTGAAACTCACATAAATTAATAAAATTATACTAACATGTATCTGCCTAAACAGAGACAAAATAAATGTTAAGAATATTTCAAAATTTAAAGTGGATTCGAACTACTAAGAGTGAGAGAGAGGACCTGGCCCAGATTGATGAAAAACTGACGTACTTTGGGAGGACAACCAGCCTCCTTCTTGATGCCGCTAGCAATGGCATCACCGACGGTTTTCACAGCCAATATTCCCAGCTGCTTTGCTAGTGACAACACTGCCATTTTCTCAATAATATAAGACTTCCTTTTTTATTTTGGAGAAAAGTAATACAAGGCTATTCTATCAACCTTAGTCGAGAGTATTAGAAATTGATGTGATTTTGACAACCTCTTGGGGAACTTATATATATATAATAACAAACTTTTGCCAAGAGTGTATTCTCCGATTAAGCATAAGGAAATTAAAAAATTAAGCAATACTGCATAGTCAGAATTATCTGTCAGGATTATTATCTAAATCTGTCAAGATTAAAGGATGGAGGATGGATAACTCTAAATAGCGAAGATCACTCATTCATCCAAAAGATAAAAAAATACCACATCATTCTGATGATTTTAACAATAATATTTTGACTATTTAGTATTTTTGTAAAGTTAATAGCAAGTGTAACTTAAAAAGTAAAAAATTTTATTATATACATTTAATTTATATTAATAAGTTTTCTATTATATTTCTTGGAGAAATAATTTCATTAAATTCATAATAATGCCTTACCTAAAAATTATTAATATTTATTAATATATTTAGTTTTATACCATATTACATGTATAATATTTTAAAGTATCTTTCCATAATTATTTATCGATTGATTATGCAATTAATAACTAATAAAGAATATTTATATATTTAGAATTAGAAGCTTCCTATATTAAATCTTTAATAGAGAAATATAATAATAATTATTAAAAATGTATTGATAATATAAAATTAATCAATTTTAAATTAAAAGTACTTGGATTTAATAACATAAAAATAAAAGCTATTTAATAATTTTTTTAGTTATTAACTAAATTATTAGGAGACAATAAATTATTTTATATATCTTTCTAGTAAATTATCTAAGATCAAGGTGGGTGGATGGATAACTCTAACGAAGATCACTTATTAATCCAAAAGAGAAAAAAAATACCATATCATTCTAATAATTTTAACATTAATATTTTGACTATTTAGTATTTTTGTAAAATTAATAACAACTGTAACTTAAAAAGTAAAAAATATTATTATATACATTTAATTTATATTGATAAGTTTTCTACTTTATTTCTTGCAGAAATAATTTCATTAAATTTATAATAATGCCTTACTAAAAATTATTAATATTTATTAATATATTTAGTTTTATACCATATTAAATTTAAAATATTTTAAAGTATTATTCCTTAATTATTTAATGATTGATTATGTAATAAATAACTAATAAGGAATATTTATATATTTAGTATTAGAAGCTTCCTATATTATTAAATATTTAATAGAGAAATACATTAATAATTATTAAAAATTTACTGATAATATAAAATTTGTCAATTTTAAATTAAAAGTACATTGATATAATAACGTAAAAATAAATGCTATTTAATAATTTTTTTCTTTTAGTTATTAATTAAATTATTAGGAGACAATAAATTATTTTATATATCTTTCTAGTAAATTATCAAAGATTAAAGGTGGGTGGATGGATAACTCTATGTAGCAAAGATCACTTATCCATCCAAAAGATAAAAATAATATCACATCATTATGATAAATTTAATAATAATATTTTGATTATTTAGTATTTTTGTAAAGTTAATAACAAGTGTAGCTTAAAAACTTAAAAAGTATCATTATACACTTTAATTTATATTAATAAATTTTCTTTTTTATTTCTTGGAGAAATAAAATCATTAAAATTTTAATAATGCTTTAACTAAAAATTATTAGTATTAATTAATATATTAGTTTTTTACCATATTAAATTTATAATATTTTTAAAAAATATTTTGAGCCCCTATAAATATGAGCCATTTTAGTTTTGATCTCTTTAAAATTTTTTCTTTAATTTCATCCCCTTTGTTTTCCATTATTATGCTTTTGATCTCAATCTTTAGATTCAATATTAAATAGTGATATCTATAAGGACCAAAAAAGATTTAGAAAATATTTATAAAGACAAAAATAAAATTTTTTATATTAATAAGGATTGAATGTATATTCTAAAGTACTTATAAAAATCAAAATGTAAGACAATGGAGACTAAAGACAAAAAAAAGGGGTAAAAAAAGAGACCATAATGAAAGTAAAAATTTTAGAGGGATCAAAATCAAAATAACCTATATTTATAGGGATTGAAAACATATTTCAATCTATTTTAAATTATTTTTACATAATTATTTAATCATTAATTATGTAATTAATAAGAATATTTATATATTTAGTATTAGAAGCTTACTATATTAAATATTTAATAGAAAAATATAATAATAATTATTAAAAATTTGCTGATAATGTAAAATTAGTCAATTTTAAATTAAAAGTACTTAGATTCAATAACATAAATATAAAACTATTTAATAATTTTTTTCTTTTAGTTATTAATTAAATTATTAGGAGGCACTAAATTATTTTATATATCTTTCTATAAATAATCTAAGATTAAAATTGGATGGATGGATAACTCTAAGTAGTGAAGATCACTCATCCATTCAAAAGATAAAACTAATACCACATTATTCCGATAAATTTAATAATAATATTTTGATTATTTAGTATTTTTGTAAGGTTAAAAACACGTGTAACTTAAAAAGTAAAAAATATTAATACCACTCTCTCTTAAAGTTAAAAATATTAAAGGAAAAGTAACAATAATGTCACTCTTTTTTTATTGACTTTACTCTCAATCTTTTCAAGATATTTATTATCATTGCATAAAGATGGGTTGGGTCCAATCACGTGGGTTGAAACTTTTTAAACCCATATCTTAACCTATACTTCATGTATTAGAGATTTTTTAACCAACTCATGTCATCAATCCAACCCAATCCAACCATATTTTGTGGGTTGGGCTGGAATTAAACCTATTGGTTTATGGGTTATCCAACCCAATAAACACCCCTAAATTAAATTATTATGAGACATTAAATTATTTTATATATCTTTCTATTAAATTATTATATCTAATTGTGGAAGGAGAAAGTTCCAATTTCAAGAGTGGCATTCACTTTTGAATTCTCTCCGAATCGCTATGCCTTTTTTATTATCTCTATGTACGAAAGTCCAAAAAATAAATAATTTAATAGCCATAGACTATTTGAAATAAACTTGGACGTAATAGACGGGAACTATCAACTATACATTGATGAGCAATATTTAGGGCGATTGTGATGCATATAGGTGGTGTTAACAATGGGCATATTTAACTTCATCTATTGGCTTAAGATTTTAATTTGATCAATTTTTTGCTTTCAATTATACTTTTGGTCATGTTTTGATTAATAATTTGGTTGAGATTGTAAAATTTATAAATTTAGACTTTGTACATAATTAATTTATAACACTTTAATGTAAGATTGTAATATGTATATCTAAAAAATATTTTAATAAAAAATATTTATTTCGATATACATAAGGTCTTAAGCAGAGTTCAAAGAATAGAGGTAACGAATAAATTATACTACTACCAATACTAAAGCAATATGAGCTAGGTGAATATCATCAATTATGTTCACCAATAGTAGCTTAATTAATCAAACATATGTAAGGATAAAGTGTCATCTATAATTAAGAACTATAGTTGATAACTTCACTAAACACATGAAACAACTATGTCAAATAAAAAGGGGCACGTCCTCCAAAAGCAACATCAAATTAAAGTTAAGCATAATCATAAACTTGAACATAGTGGTAGCATTAGATCATCAAACACCATTGAAGGAAATTAACCTCCCTACATCCCCTGTAGAGTTAATGCATTGTGTATAAAACTAATGAATCATGCCCTCTTTTGACATAATAATTATGTCATATATATATATCCACACTTGGCCAAGGAAAAGCTCCACTTAATCTTTCAAAATTTTCCTTATGTTAAACTTCAATAGATTACAAAAACACATCATACTGTACATGACTTTATTCATCTTTAGGAAATTCTAACGTACCACTAAGAAGCATATGAAATGAAATAATACAGATTAATCGTTGCATGAAATTAATAGCTAGACAGCATTTACTCTTTAGAATTGGTAAGAGAAACTCACTTCATGAAACGATGGATAATTGATATCATTGACATTATGAGGACGCAACTCATTCTTCAATCGGTCAGGCTTTGTTAATGGACTAATTGCATCATCACTCTCCTCATGTTTTTGCAAAAGTTGAGCTAGCTCCTCGGGAAATGAACCAAGGCTTCCAACCTGAAGAGAACCAGCATTTTTTTTTTTATATTACCAACAACAATAACCAATTCTTGTTCCATTAGGTGGAGTTGGCTGCATAAGTCAAACAACGCCATATAAACTATGTTTACCGTGAAATCATTAAAATCTAAAATATATATATGCTCAATCTGCTCCTCAAACATCACAATGTCATTAGCCTATTTTCCTTCCTAGCAAATTAATTGAAGATTGGTGATACTTGCTTGAATTTTATCAACATGGTGTTTTTCCTTTTTCTTCATGGATCGATGAGAAGATTATCCGCAGGGCATCACCATCAAGCTTCAAGCTTTATACATGGATACTAAATTTATGACATAATCAGCTCATATAAAAATTATAATGCCGAGTAATTAGTTGGAGGAACGAAGCAATGGGTTGTTGACTACAAAGAAACAGCACTTCCAGACTTTGCAACAGGAAGCATACAGTCAGAAAGTCGCTGCCACGGTGTACAATTCCTATAGAATCCCCATTTAAGCAACAATGCAGTCTTCCATTATCATCTCTATTCATCGAATTGGATGATAAAGACATGCTTGAAACATTGATATTTTCCAACTTTCCATCTTCCACGGGTAGGCAGACTATGAAATTCCCATTGTGCAGCATATGCTCGATCTCATTGATTCATGAGTTCAAGGACTTCGCTCAATCTTGTTGCTTTCGGCATGGTGTTCAAACAGTAATGCAAGGCAACAATAGAAACCAATGGAATAGTGGCTATGTTCTAACACACAGAGCTAGACAACAATAAAAGATGCCTAGCTGAAGATCGATTCCAATCCGCTTCTTTAGCAGCTGCAATATACTAGAGAAATTCAGCACAGTCAGTAGGAATTAGAATGAAATTTCAGAGAGATACTGGCAAGGGACTTAGGAGTAAAAGAAAAAAGTGAAAGTAATTAAAGGAAAAGAAGGGAATTTCAGAGAGCAGGGAAATCATACCACATTTCAAGGCTTCCTTTTTTTGTTTTTTTGTCTGAAAAAAAAAATACAAGACTATTATTGACCTTAGTTTATAGTATTTGAATTTGAGAAGATTTTGATCACCTCGCCAACTTCTATATAACAACAAACTAATGCCAAGTATGTTCTATGATTAACATGAAGAAATGAAAAAAAAAAAAAATAATAATTAAGGGGCTGTTTGGAAAGTGTTTTGCAAAACAATTTTTTGTTTTTAAATCAAAAAAATTAAAAAACTTGTTTGATATGTTGTTATTTTTAGATTGGTTTTAAAATTGAAAAAATGGTTTTTGTGTTTTAAAAACAAAAATTAGAAATCAGCTAAAAGATTTTTTTGGTTTTCTATTTTAAAAAACAAGTAACAACATGGTGGCAATTTTTTAAATAGGTTGTTTTATTAATTGAGACACACTTCGATTCTCACATGATACAAAGCTTGAAATTTTCTAAAGTGAAAAGCCTTCCAGCATCGCTCTTGTCCCTCTCTCTCTCTCACTCGTCCTGCACGTTTGTCCAATGGACAATGACAGTGATCTCCCCTTATGGCCGGAAGAAATTTCCGAAGATGATGAGATGAACGATGAGTATGGAGAAGCAATTTAAACTTGGTCTTTGGATAAGATGATTGGGCTCCACACTGATGAGGGCGCAGGGGTTTTTAGTGCTTTGGCCAAGATGAGAAAGGGGAAGAAGCATAAGGGTAGAGCGAAAAGCCAGGACAGGAAGGGGCGATCTAAGCAAGGATGAGGAAATGGTGTGGAGGGTGAGGCTTCATCTGGTGCGAAGGAAAGGAGTGGGGGTTTAATTTGTGTTTGGAGTAATGGTTTTTCTGAGAATAAGAGTGTCAAAAGTGGTGATTGGTGGTATATGTTAAGGGATTTCCAAATGGGTTCTTCAAATATTGGAGAAAGGCAGAACAGGGGAATTTTCTCTATTGGCGATTTGTTTGACAGTTTTGATCGAACAAATTTAACCAAGCTTATGGACTAGAGAGGTGGAATTGGGTGTGTTTCAAGTACTTGGTTTTTTATGTGTCTTTGGGTTGATTTTAAATGCTCCTATGACTGGAAAAAGACACTGGAAGCAACTTTGTTGGCAATGCAAGAGGATATGGCTATTGGTGGTGGAGTGTCATCTTGGTGTGTTGTGTCTTCTTTCGAGGGATTAGATTGCGTTTGCCGGTTTTGAAGGAAGCTCTTTGAGCTGAGGGTGGTTTATGGCTTTGGGAAGAATACAAGTGGATCAAAGGCTGGGATAGTAGTCAGAGATTAGATTAATACAATTGCTATGATGATGCAGATTTAATCATGAGAGTGCTTGAATAATTGACATGAAGATCATAAGTTTATGTCATAGAGCTCTAGAGTGAAAGTATTGGCTAAAGAGGAAGCTACTAGATGCTCAAAGTTGGAATAGTATTTTACTTGAATGTTACATATATGAAGGTGAAAGTAAATGTGCGTATAGATGGTGACTTTTGTTTATGGCACATTGCCAAACAAGTTTTTTATTTTACTATTTTTAATACTTATTTTTAAAAATAGCTATTCAAATAGGTTTTTGTTTTCTATCATTTAAAAACTATTTTGAGAATAAAGTTATTAAACAGTGTTTTTTGTTTTTCTATTTTTTAAAATTGAATTCAAACTTATTTTTTAAAATTGTTTTAGAAAACACAAAAGCAAAAATAATTCAAACAAGCCCTAAGTCATGATGCATAGTCAGAATTATACGTTAAGATTATTATCTGAATTTGATAAGATTAAAGGTGGGTGGATGGATAACTCTAAGTAACGAAAATCACTCATTCATCAAAAAGATAAAAGTAATACCACATCATTTTGATAAAAATGAGTAAGACCATATTTAGGGTGGTTTTTATGATACCTCTTTAATTTGAAGAGGTTTGAAACCCTTCATATGTTAGCCCAATTGCATTTGAATATGTTGTAAGTACTTAGCCACATAGACAATGAGATGTCATTACCTCCATATTTAAATTTGAGTCCCTCTATTATTATTATTTTTTTGGTCACAATTGTGTCCCATAATCTCTTTAGAAAATAAAAAAATTTCAAATCTCAAACATTAAACCTATTTAATTAGGATTTAATTTAAATACACTTTCAGTGTAAATATTTTTTACACAGACATCCAATCATATATTGCCACATCAGCAAAAGTCTTTGATATAACCACCCACTACTTGAATGGTCATGCAAATGAAAGGTTTTGATTGGATGACAATATAAAAAAATTTTACATTATCAATACACCCCAATTAAGCTTATTTAATTATTCTAATTACGAAAGATTCAGATTTTATTCCAAAATTCTCAAGAATTGTAATCCTTTTCAGAAGAACCCTAACTCTTCTGTCTAAATTCTAAGAATTCTAATTTTTCAAATCTCTCTCACCGAATCTGGTTATCCAATGTTCTGAGATATACTTCTTAATCTCGATAATGAGGTTCCAAATTGGCTATCCAATAGGCCAAATGTTTGAGATCAAATACACTCATACACATGCTTACGATACTTGTTTTGAAGACAATTGAACATACCAAATTGCCAATAAATAGGAAGTAAAAATTAATCTAACATATGAAATAAACCATCGTTGAAAGCAGAACAAATTGATTCAACTTGGAGCATTGAATAACCACGAGGCCTAGCACAACGGTAGCTAATTGGGCTCCTTAAACATCTAATCAGAGGTTCGATTCCTGGCGGTGTGTATGGAAAGGGTCTCGAGGCTAGAGGCTATACCCATATTTGTGAGCTCTTCATCTCGAGGGGACTAGTCACTACTTCCGGCCGTGGATACCTTGGATTCACCCAAAATAAAAAAAACTTGGAGCATTGAAATCAATATTGTCAAAACTGTCTTGAAGAAAGGCATAGAAAGCCTTCTTCACAAGACATATATTCCATTATATCCTAAAATTGGATATCAACATTCTGATATTTAGGATATTCCCAAAAATTTGTTACATCAATGTTTCTTTTACTCAATACTGTCTTCGCAATATGCTTTCAAACTTTTTGTACCCTGTATAAGTTCCAAATATCCTGATGTGAAAAATAATATATGCAAGTCGACCTTGATAACCAGATTCAATGTCGGAGATCTCGAAAATTAGGATTCCTAAGGTTTAGAGGGAAGAGATAGGATTGTTCAAAAAGGGTTTAGGGTTCTTGGGAATTTTTTTATGAAAAAATTGTTTGAATCTTTGAAAATCACTCTAATCAAATAAGTTTGATGTTTAGGATTTGAAAATTTTAATTTTCAAAAGAGATTATGGGACAAAATTGTGACTAAAAAATAATAAAGGGACTTAAATTTAAATATTGAGATAATGACATCTCATTGTCCATGTGACTAATTACTTACCACATGTTCAAATATAATTTAGCTATATAAGAAGAATTTCAAGTCCCTTTAAATTAAGAGCTACCATAGAAACCACCTAGATATGTAGAGGATTATAGAAGACATTTTGAGAAAAGAAAAAAAAGGATTGAAAACAATTAATTGTTCTTTATCTTTTATGTGTGTTATGTTCTTAATAAATTTAATTTTTTTATAAGCATTCTTAATAAATTTATCGTATGTTTTAAAAATTATTAATGCTCTCCCTAACCTTTAAGAACTGTCATTGCACAAGGTATTAATTTAAATCCACTTTATAATTTGTCTTTGATTAATTAAAAAAAAATGACAAGCTTTAAAATAGTGTAACAGTATGGGAGGTTGAACTAACCCAAAACGTAACCTGAATTCGACTAATAATTGATTGCTACATCTTCATACGATACAGATTTTAGGACTTTTTTTCCCCAAATTCTCAAACTTTTATTTCATTTTCACGTTTCTCTCCGCCATCAGTTACCATCTACATGTCATTTAGTTTTACTAATGTAAGTAACAGAAACCTATGTAAAACCAATTAAAATTTTAATTTTTCCAACACACGATTGTTTCAACAGGTCGAACCGTTAAACACTTATTTTTTTTAAATAAGATTTTAAATTTGAGACTTATAGATGAAAAAAAAAAATTTATGCTTTAATTTTTGAAATATCTTTATTTTAACACTTCATTCCTTAAAAGATTAAATGTATATACTTTAGTTTCTAAAAAATTTTCATTTAGACATTTTAGTTCTTAAAAAAATAAATACACATACTTTAGTCATTGAAAAAATAATTAAATACATATATACACTTTAGTCCCAAAAGATATTTATTTTAACACCTTAGCCCTTAAAAGATTAAATCTTTTGAGGTAAAGTATATATATTTTAACTTTTTAAGAATTAAAGTATTAAAATTAAAATCTTTTAGAGACTAAAATATACATATTTAATCTTTTAAGAATTAAAATATTAAAATAAAAATATTTCAGAGATTAAAGTGTATGTATTTAATATTTTAAGAACTAAAATATTAAAATAAAAATTTTTAAGACTGAAGTGTAGTTTTACTTAAAAAAAAAAAAGCATTAAAATAGTTTTATTCTATAACTTTACATCCGATACCAAAGGTTTGAAAAAATAATAAATAAGAAATTTAATTCAAGTTGTGCTAGTGTTCAATGGCATTACATATGTACTCCTACCGCACTAAACTTGGGCGATCGATGCCACTACGTAGTCAGTGAATTGGGAAAATGGGAAAAAATCATGAATATATCTCTATCATGATTTGTCTTGAGAAAGAATTACACAGCTAACTAAAATGATGTTCAAATTTAAAACTTGTTTTAATTTCTACGATCTTATATTATTACTTCCCATATGTCATGTCTTACGATTTATTCATTTTTAAGTTTTATATTTCGTTCAGTTCATAATATCTATCACTTTAACCATTTATATGGATATTAAAGAACTCAAAATTAAAGGTTGATTATAAAATTTTTCTAAAAATACTTTATTTAATAACTAATATATTGTGTTATTATTTCATTATTTATTGTACTTAAAATTATGAGAGGGTATAATTGAAAATTTTATAATAAATTTTTTATAAAAATATAAGAATAACAAATAAATTAAATCAAACAAATTTAATTAAGGAGACAGATATTATGAATTAGAAGGAGTATTTTACAATTTTAAAGCCAACTATGTCTTTTTCGAAAACCAAGTGCTATGTTTGAAATGAATTTAAGTAATAATTGAAAATGGTGCTGAATGCTTAACAACTGAAAGTTTATTACAATCAATTGGATTTTGACTTTCTATCTTCATTTCCGTGACTTTGCATGAAGTTAAGAATGGCACAGCAAATGTTACAAATTTTTCCAACTCTTCAAGCTGTAGTGCAAGTTCATCTTTCTCATGTACCGAAAAGTTCCGCTTGTTTTTTGGTGCATGAAGTTCGACTAGCTTTCCAAATCAAGTGTTTTGGTCCAAATGGATTAAGTAAAATCCGAAAGCCATGCACAATTCTCAACGATTGCAAGTATGCTACAGTCAATTGGATTTTGAATTTCTATCTTCATCAGCATGAGGGTGCATGATGTTAAGTACAGAAGCAAATGTTGCAAGGTGTACCGCCTCTTCAAGCTTTCTGACGTTATGATTAACCTCTTCAAGCAGTTCCTCGTTCCAAATCACCCCTTCAAGCTTCTGTGCAAGTCCAACTTCCTTTTGTGCAAGTTCAACTTGCTTTCGTGCCATTTCAAGTTGCTTTTGAGCAAGTTCAACTTGCTTTTGTGCATGAAATTCGAGTTGTTTTAGGGCATGTATTTCGAATCGCTTTCTTGCTTGAAGCTCGAGTTCTCCAGCAAACTCTGTTTTTATTGTCTACAAAGTAATTAAAAAGTCAGTCAGCTCATCATTAAGATTTAAAATAATCCCCCCCCCCCCAAAAAAAAAACAAAAAAACAAAAACTGCATCCATCCTCCTAATATTTGAATATATATATATATATATATATATATAATGGTACACGAAACTAAAACTAGGCATCCATATTCAATTTAACACCACCATTCATAGCATTATGTTAAATGATTTCTAGAAGACAAACTTTACTTTTCTTCCATGAAATCCCTCAAATATCAACCCTCATAATGGATAATCTACAATTGACAGAAAGGCTAAAAGAACCTTAAGCTTCGGACAAAGTTGTTCATCTTCTTGGACTTTCTTACTCTTTTTTCTTCTTTGCACCTCAAAGATTAAGGCAGCAGCTCCAACAACCTAATTAGAAGCAAACCACATTTATAATATGCTATTCTCTTTTTTGCGGGGAAGACAACAATCACATGGATAATTGACAACTAGAAGTCTTGAGAATTGTACATATTTTAGGAAGCAGTTCAACACAATTACCGTGTACACTGAGAGCTCTGCTAGAAGAAGTCCTGCGGCTTCAGCTGCCTTTTCCTCGTTCAAAGGGCGGATTGGAACATCTATCGTATGATCATAAAGACGTCTTTCCATTCTTGTGGTAAGTCTATGATTAGCCTGATACAAAATTATGTAACATTCACTATGTTAAACGCCACCAAGTATACTAACATGAATTATCTTTCAAACAAATTAAAAACTAAGCAAATTTTAAGAATTCAGAATTTAAAGTATATATCCATAATCCTAGGATTGAGAGAAAAAGAGGACCTGAGCGAGGTTTATAGCGAAGCGGCGTAACTTTGGAGGACAGCCAGCATCCTTCTTAAGACCATTGGCGATGGTATCAGCAAAGGTCTTCATAGCCATCAACCCCAGCTGCTTTACTCTTGTCAATGCCACCATTTTCTCAATAATATAAGACTTGTATTAACCTTAGTTTGAGTGCTTGAATTTGATGAATTTCCGGTCACCACTTTGACAACTTATATATAACAAATTGATGCAAACTACGAATAGTGTTCTTCAAGATAAGGATGAAGAAATAAGAAATTTAATTGAAAAGTAAAAAATTATTAATAAATGCTTTTAATTTATATTAATAAAATTTCTTTCTTTAGTTTGTGGAGAAATTATTCTGTTGTTTCAAAAAAGATTTTTACTTCAATAGTAAGCGATTTATAAATGTAAATAAATCATAAAAAATTAGTGACAATAATTAATATGTTTAATTTTACATAATATTATATTTATAATACTTTAAAGTATTTTTCTGAGAATTATTTTTGATGGATTATATGATTGATAAGGGATATTTTATAATAGTTATATATTAAGTCATAGAAACTTCTTATATTAAATATTTAATAGAGAAATAGAGTAAGTAATTTTCATAATTTATTAAAATCTAAAATTACTCAATGCTAAATTTACACTTTTGCAATCACTGTATAGAGACAAAAATAAGTAACGAATACAATAAGAATAACGCTACGTCCCCATCACAAATCCTTCTAGAGCCCCCTAATTAGTTAAAACATAAACTATAATACAAAAATTAAATAGATTTAATACATTTAATACATTTAATACCATGGAAACTAGAAAACATTTAATATATTTACTAAATTTTAATATAATTATTAAGACATATAAATTATTCTATATCATCAAAATAAATCCTGTCATTAGTCTTCCTAATTAGTTGGAGAAGAAAATATTAAATTCCTTTTAAGTTTTGAATATATTAAATTAAATATATTTACCTTTCATTTAAAACTTTTTTGTTTCAAGTAACTAAAAGAATATACGAGGATTTGTTACCGGATTCGTCAATAAACCTTCTACAATCGAGTAATTACTTAAGACATAAAAGATAAAATAAATTTAACAAATTATCTTAAATTATCCTAATTGCTTAAAAATAAATTATATTAAATTAAAAATAAGTGCACTTAATTAATATCTTAAAAACTCAAAAAATCAATAATATTTAGAGTTTAATTTTAATACACTTGTGTTAATTTAAATAATTTATGCTATAATCCAATTATATATTCTATCAGTTCTCAAATAATTGTTCACTTTAAAAATTTCATTTTTTTATAAATAACTATTATTTTAAAAAATATAGACAATATTAATTAATTTTTTTCTATTATGCTCCTATTAAAAAGAGAAGTAAGTGAAGGAGAAAGAGTAGTGGATGAGTCCAAAAGAGAGAGAGAGAGAGAGAGAGAGAGAGAATAGTGAAGAAAAGAGAATAAATGAAAGAATATTAATATTATCAGAGATAATTAACAAAGAAAAAGAATTAAATAATAAAGATAATTTTATAAAATGTACATAAATTTTTCTAATATTAAGATTTTTTTAATTATTTCATTAATTTATGTGTTCATTTAAAATTGAATAGTTATTTGAGAACTAAGGGAGTATTAATATATGTGTGAATTTTGTGGGAATAATTATAAGATTTAAATACTTCTCCGGATATAAAATTAGGAAGATATAAAATAAATCTCGGTAAGTATCCTCTTAGAAAGAATAATTATATTTTGTCCGAATAAGCCCATCTAATAACACTTCTAATTTATTAAATAAGAAAGTACTAAATATTTTAAAAAAATTTAACATAATAAATAAATTATTTATATTTATATTTTTTATTTTGAGCAAATTTGAAGAAGTAGGAGAATTTGATAGATGGAAATTACTCCCTTAACAAATCTCTCTGTGTCCTCCTAATTATTTGGAACAAAAAGTATTAAATACTGAGTTTTGTTAGAGTATACTAAGGAGTACAAAATAAAAATTATTGATAAAAATCAACAAGGTATTGATTCTAATGGAAAGAACTTAGATCCCTTAAGTGTGAGGTCCTTTTGTGTGTGTGGAAATAACACCATTGCTTATCATCTCAATCAACTCTTTATCAATATTAAAAAAAAATTGCATTGTTTTAGTAAGTACTATAATTTAATGAGTAAAATGAATATTCAATTTTTTATGTTTAATTATGATTTTAGTCCTTCAATATATCACTTTTTTTTCCCATTTGGTTTTCTTTTTAAGAATGTTTTTGTTTAGCTCTTTAAAAATTATTTTCATTCTTGTTTGATCCCTCCATTAATGTTTCATTAGTTTCTATCATTAAGTACCAATGTGGTATCTTATGTGAGTGCTAACATGGATTAAAGAATAAAAAAGAGTAGGAATGGCAATAAGTAGGGTAAGATAGGCCTTAGTGTAATTAAAACCTGCCACACACTTTAATATAACCCTCAAAACCTACCCTTAACAAACACTTGTAGGCTTTAAAAATAACACCCTATATCCTGCTCGCCTCTTTGTCTAAATAAAGTAACAAACTATTCAAAATAACTAGAACACAAAATTTACTATTACATAACATACTAAAATTAAATGTTACAATAGAATCAAGTGATCAATTTTGCATAACACAAAGTTGCTAATATTACGACATAAGAAAAATTAAAATTACAATCAAGAAAAGCAAACTAAAGAGAACCAAACATCAAACAACCAAACATTAAAAAACATATCCAACAATCTCAAGCACATCATGTGTAATAGGCCATTGTATATTAGAGATGTCGGTAAGGTAATGGCGTGTACACCCTAACTTACACCATTCTTGCCCCGCAATGCTTTTTTCAACCCACTCTGCTCTTCCCTTGCAAGTAGGGTTTTAGACTTGACATGTATCTGGATCAGGCAGGATTGGATACCTGCAAAGAGGGTATATGTTGCCATCCATGCACTACTAGAAAGTTGTCTGGTTGCAATCGAAAAATCAATATCAAAATGGGGCAATTCGATTGCAAAAATCGTTTGCGACCGATTTTGTCTATCATATATACCTAGATTGTAAACATATTTACGATCGATTTTTTGGTTTGCAAATTTAGGTCAACCAAATATTATGCTTTACTTGGTTGCTTGTTGACTATGTTGCTACCCAAAAATTAGCAACAAACGTTAAACTTTGCAACCGGCAAAATCAGTCATAAATTTTGACTTTTGTGACCGATTTTTCAATCGCAAAAGACAAAATTTGCGATCAATTTTTTTGTTGCAAAATTTGCGACCAATTTTTTTTGTCACAAATTTGGAATTCTAACTACCATCTTTCATATGTTTTCGGTTGCAAAATAACAAACAGAAAAAAAATTTTTTTTTTGAATTCTATAGAATCCAAATTTCATAACCTGAAATTAGCAACAGACCACAAGACAAGAATAATTAAATATAGCTTAGTAAATCTAAATTTTTGTTCTTAATTACTTTATACTATGCAAGAATAATAACATTAAGTAATAGACTACTTCATGGCAAATTATATTATACCACACAATATAAAAGTACTATTAAATAAGAACAAATAAACAAATCAAGAAGCTCAATTCATCAAATAGATAACAACAATCTTCTTAATATTTAAACAAAAATAACACGCTAGAAGACCCAAAAACAACTCAAAGTTTCTTAAACATATTGTCTTCAGATAATTTACCAACCTCCCACCCCCAAAAAAAAGCAACAAAAATGGAAACAATGGCCCAAATAATCATACCAAGGAAATAAAATACAAAATATTTACTCTTTATCTTATTGTTTTTGTTTGGCCTGCAATTTTAAACAGTAGCAATGATAACCTGGTAAAAGAAAATCTTTCAAATGTGATTTAAACAGAAGACAGATACCAAAAAACAAAATAGAAAAAAAGAAGAAGAAAATAAATAGCTAACATTAAAGCAATTTGACTCCTTAATTATATCTAACCATGAGGACTTTGCATATTCTAAGTACTAATTTACATTTTGAGGGTACGGAGCAGTAAGTACTAATTTACTATTAGTAAAGCATTATAAGAATTTGTAACAGCTCTTGCGCAATAATTAAAGATATGTCATCATACCTTGGCATCATGTGTTGCAAACAGATTTTCTTCAACCTCAGCAACATCCATCATTCACATTCACTATGTAACCTTAGGTGCTAAAAGATCCCAACTATATTAAGTATTAACCATGATCAAAACGATGAAACAAATAAAGTTAGCAAAGTAGGAAAAAAAATGACACAACCAGTTCAGAATAAAACACCATCATTAGCCTACACTACTGCAACCAACTAAATATTTTGCATTCTTTAGTTTCATTGACCCAACAAAAGTACTTAGTTTGAAACTCAATCAATAACATCAAAAAAATCAATTTCATTACCTCAACTAGCCAAAATAATAAACTAACACCAAAACTACTATTATTTAAAAAAAATTGAAATTTAAAAAAAAAAAAACAACAACAACAACATAAACTTAAACTTAAGTAATAACATTAAAAAATCAATTTCATTACCTTAACCAACCAATATAATCAATCAACAATACCAAAACTAATGTTATTTTTTTAAAAAATAGATCTGAAATTTTTTTTTTTAAAAAAAGAACAACAACATAAACTGAAACTGAACCAATAACATCAACAAATCAATTTCACAACCTCAACTAACCACTATAATTAATTAATAACATCAAAACTACCGTTATTTCAAGAAAAAAATAGATATAAAAATACCAAAAAAAAAAAAGAGAAACCAAGAAAAGGGTGCAAGAAAACCTGGATAGCGGAGAACCTCTATCTACAGTGGCGGCGGCGACGATGGTGGTGTGTTGGGGATGGTGGGGAAAGGTGGATGAGGAGGAGAGGTTAGGGCAGGGGGAGGAAGAAGAAAAAGTGAAATGGTTCTAATTTGGGGATTAAGAATTTAAAGGATGTCACTCTTTTGTGACTAATTTTTCAGTTGTAAAATCGGTCGCAAATAACTAAAATTCAATTTAGGCTTGAATCTTTTTGTTGTACATTAAAAAATTAGTCGCAAATAACTAAAATTCAAATTTCGAATTTGTAATCGATTTTGCCTTTACATATATTTTTTTACATTGAAAATTTGATCACAAATTTCAAGATTTGTGACTGATTTTTCAATGTAGAGGAAATATATGTGAAGGCAAAATTGGTCGCAAATTTCAAGATTATCGGTCGCAAATTTCAAGATTTGCCACCGATTTTGCTTTCACATATGTTTCTTTACATTGCAAAATCGGTCTCAAATTTCAAGATTTGTGATTGATTTTGTGATCAATTTTGCCTTCACAGATATTTCTTCTACATTGCAAAATCGGTTTCAAATTCCAAATTTTTTCGACCAATTTTTTCTAAAATAAAATCATGTTGACCTCTTAGTATGGGTGCAAAATTAAAATTTATGACCGATTTTGTTACTCAAATTTTTCTACTTGTGCATATCGGTTGCAAGATCAATCACAAATTTTAATTTTGTGATTGATTTATTCCTCTAAAACTTGGTCCCATATTACTCGAATCGGTCACAAAATTGGTCGTTATTTCGATAAGTTCTAGTAGTGACAAAAAAGAAGGGACCAATCAAGAAAATTGTAATATTTTAAGCAAGTAAAAAAATGGTATTTTGAAAGACGAAACAAAAAAGTTGTGATAGTTTATATGAAAAATTATTTATATGTATATATAATTAAAAATTTAATTAAATTAATTTACTTGTGATTATTATCAAATTAAATTATTATATTAAATATTTTCAAATAATTATTTCACAAAAATATCTAGTATATTCAACCTTTTCCCCTGAGCTGAACTAATGTGAAATGAGCTAGAAATATATAATCATACCGGCACACATTCACAACATTTAGACCCCTTTTTTGAGAATATATTTCATCTCATATATTAATAATCTAAACATTTTCTTCACTTTTAGGATATATATATTTCTAATTTTTAATTATACTTTTTAAATTTTTAATTATATTTTATATAAATTTACAAAAATTAAAGTACTTTGTTTCGCATCTCGTGTATTTTATTTAAATTATCTTTTATGCAAATTTTTTAGTTTCATAAATTATAATATAAATATTTTAAAATATTACAACATAAAATAGATATTTTATAAAAAAATTTAATATAATAGTTTAATTTTACAAAAATAATTACATATAAATTAATTTATATATATTTTTAATTGCAACTTTTATTCTATGCATATAAATATAAATAATTTTTCCCATAAAATATGATAATTTTTTCTTTGCGTCTTCTGAAAAAATATCATGATTTTTCCTTTTAGTTCTCTGAAATATCACAATTTTCTTATTTAGTCTCTCTTTTTCATCAGTCAATCCATCTTAGTATCCGCGGAAGCTGTCATGTTAATTAGCATTTAACGACAAAAATTAACAGAGCATTAACAAAATGGCCAAACAGGATTGAGAGATTAAATGGGATATATATTTTTTATAAGAAAAGGACCAAATGGAGGACTAAAAATATAGTTAAGCCATTTTTTTATTAATGCTTTTTCGTGAGATTTTTTTTCATTGAAATTAATTTTACAATTTTCTTTTATTATTAAAGCTATTTCAGATATTAAGTATGGGTGGGTTGTTAAACATTTTATTAAATAATACTTGTATTTAATTTATTTTAAAACATTTAATATTAAATCATCTGTCAGTAAACTAACGCTTCATTTTTTTTGCGTTTTTTATTTTGTTAGATAATAAATAAATAAAAGTAAAGAATGTTAGGAATAAATTATAATTGAATATAATAATTTAAAATATTTATAATTAGAATATAATAATATTTAAATAATTGTATGTAACTTTAAATATTTAACTAAATAAATTGAAATTATTATTTTTATTTATATTTAAGTTTTTTATACTTAATAAGATATATTTAATATTTTTTTTGAGTTTTTAAATAAGAAATTAATAATCGCAATAACTAATCGAAGTACAATGAATTTTGTAAACATGTCATGTTCTTAAGTATTTTTTTTTCTCTCTATTTTCAAAACCTTTACTCAATTAGTAAGTCTAATAATAATTCAAATTTCAAAATCACTATATAATATCAGTCGGTTTAAAAATAAACTTTGTGCTTAAAAATTGCTTGTTTGTGGTGTGATTACGTGGCTTGCAAATTATGTATTCCTGAATTTTAAATTTTAAATTTCTTTTTCAATTAATTGGAATATAAGAACTTATATGCAATTTGCAAACCTTAGTATTGGAACCTAATGATGAACATAACAATAAATAAAGTATGCAAAACCTAAATAACAACTGAACCAATCTTCGAAGGAAAAATGTAACTTTTACTAATATTTCAATACAGAAGTATTTATGCTTAGTATGCTAAATATGACCGTGGCATTTCGTGGGATTTTCGCCCTATTCATGCATCATTTCCTACTAAGTTGATGTGTGCCATGAATAAGTAGGGCATTTTGCAATTGCTTGGTTGCAGAAACCGTGGACGTTCTTCCTTTATGTTGATTTTGCTTTTTGTGCTGAAAGTGCTAATTCTAACCCTATTGACAACGAACCATGCAGTGGCCTCCCTGGACGATCGCGACCTTTCTACCAGACCAAATGATCATTTCATTTGTTATCACTTAACAAAAAGTGCTAGTAGTCTAAGCAGTTGCAAACTTGTACGTTCGTGAGCGAGGTCCGAACAATATGCAGTTGTAATCCTATTGAAAAAAGGGGGAAAAAAAAGGTTATCACATGATGGATTAGGTTCAGTCCAAATTTTTTTATCAAACTTAAAAAATTGTTACAAATTTGATGATATGTATGAAGAGAAGCTAATAAATAAAAAGGGCAGTTGAGTGCATAAGGATCCCACCTCTATAGAATTTGGCCTCTAGAGACAATTATATGTATGCAGCCTCACCCCATGAACATAAAGCCTTTTTCTATAGCTTGAATTTGCGGCCACCAGATTTCAAAGCAGCAACCTTATTTCGTTGTAGCAAGACCATGCAGAGCACTGACAGAAATAAAAAATTAATGAGAAAAATGCTTCAACGATTTTACCAGCCTGTTGCTCAAATTAATAACTTGCTTTTAATTCTAAGATCTTAACAGATGTGATTTCTTATAGTTTATACAGTTTATAAGCTCCATATTTCACATTTTTAAAACCAACTATGTTTCTTTCTAATTAAACCAAGAGCTAGCTCTGGTTCAAATGAATTTCATACCCAAAAGTCGTGTAGAACGCTTGAGAACTGCAACACTCATTTACACCTTGACTTTCTATCTTCGCTGGCATGAGTGTGCTTTAAAAATGACAAAAAATGTGTCAAGTTGTCTTTTCTCTTCAAATTCAGCTACAAGTTTAGCTGCAAGCTGTTCTTGCTTTTGTACAAGTTCAGCTGTAAGCTGTTCTTGCTTCTGCGCAAGTTCAGCAGCAAACTGTTGTGCAAGTTTAGCTGCAAGCAGTTCTTGCTTCTGTGCAAGTTCAGCCGCAAGCTGTTCTTGCTTCTGTGCAAGTTCAGCCGCATGCTGTTCTTGCTTCTGTGAAAGTTCAATTACAAGCTGTTGTGCACGTTCAGCTTGCTTTTGTACAAGGCGTTCAACTTGCTTTATGTGGTCAACTTGCTTTCCAGCATGAAGTTCAACTTGCTGTTCAACTTGCTTTATGTGGTCAACTTGCTTTCCAGCATGAAGTTCAACTTGCTGTTCAACTTGCTTTATGTGGTCAACTTGCCTTCCAGCATGAAGTTCAATTCGTTGTTCAACTTGCTTTCCCATATGTTCTATTGCACTAGCCAACTCTGCCTTTATTGCCTACAAAATAATAAAAAAAGTGAGCACATCCTTAATTAAGATTAAAAAATAAAAATTAGCTTCCACCAATTCTGCTTCCACCGAATCTGACGAGTCGAGGATAAACTCTCTTAAAGGCTTAATATATTAGATAGAGGCTTATGATGGAATATATATGGGTGACAAGGAGGGATTACATTCATGAACTGGTCATAACTAGTCATGGATTTTCTAATTACCATGTCAAGGATGCAATAAAATAAAAACAAAAATAAATAAGCAGGTAAAACTAAGCCTACATGAGGAAAACAAAAATTTTGTGCATATATATTATCAATTTAAAATAGTCTTCAGTGAGAAAGCATGCATTTATATAGCTCCATGTTAAACGATACTTTGCTTTTATGAAATCCCTCCATAATATTACACCCTTACAATGCATATCCACAACTAACAGAAGAGTAAAAAGGCAACCTGTAACTCTTGTCTATGTGTTTCCTCTTTCATTCTCGATTCTCTTATAGAATTTTGGATCTCATAGATGGCGGCAGCTCCAGCAACCTAAATAGAAGGATATCATATTAGTGTATGATATGTTATAACTCTTTTTCGTAAGAACTTTGAATGAAGACTAATATTAGGATAAGTACCACAAACTGAAAATTCATAGTTTAATATTACTCTTAAGACGAAGAACTGAACAATGAAATGGATTCAAACACATCAACTAATAAATTAATTATCATATGGATAATTAACCACTATAAGATCTGGCAAACCCAAACTAAATAGAATTAGAAGAGCTCTAAGTAACTACCAAAGACTAGAGGAGATAATAGTCCACTAATAAACAAAATCATGAGAGGAGCTTAGATGAGCTCTTCATGGATTAGCCTAGCTCTACCTAGGATCCTTTATCATGGTTAATTGCAAGCTCCATAAGCACCAACCAGACCTCAATAATAAGAAGCAAGATCATCTCAAACCTACCAAACATAAAATGTTAGTAAAACTAGGCTTTGACCAGAATCGGTTAATTCAGTCCCCAAACCTAGCCATATGCATATATTTTAGTGTTCCTTGACACCCTGCAATTTTAGTGTGGAGTATGTACAATATACATCAAAGTTGAGGACCAAAATTTACTTCAACTAGATAGCCATTCTGACATGTCGTAAATATATAATATATTTATGACATGCCACAATGATTTTAGAGGAATTGAGCATTTCATGAAAAATTAATATGTCTATGCACAACAACACGAACTTAATCATATTATATATGCAGAGTATTACTGTGAACATAAAGATCTCTCCCAGAAGAATGGCGGCGATTTTTATGGCCTCCTCTTCATCCAGAGGCCGTATTGCCACATTAGTTGTTCGACCGTATATACGCCTTTGTACGTTGGTCGCAACTCTATAATTTGCCTGATACAGAATCATCATATAAAATTCACTATGTCAGTGTGAAATTCACATAAAGTGTAATTAAATTCCCCAAGAACTAGACGTCATTCTCAAATCCTAAAACATTGATTGAGAGAGGACCTGTGTAATGTTGATAATGAACTTCCGGAACAACGGGTGGTAGCCAGCTTCCTTCTTAATGGTATTTGCTATTGGTTTGCATAACGTCTTTACGGCGAGTGTTCCAAGCTTGAGTAAAGGTAGCACCACCATTCTGAATGGTTTCACTATTGCTTCTCGCTCTCACTTCACTATTGAGTGTGTACTATTTGCTGTGCGCTACTACGCTATGGACATGTCCATGTCTTTCTTACAAAATGAACCTATATATAGATGCTTTGGTACTATATGCCACTACTCAAAATACATTGTTTTGAGTCACGGAGTGACGAAGACATTGTAGTATTCATTAAATTGAATTGTCAAAGTTAAATCTTATTCCAAATATGAATTAACCTTATCAACAATTTAAATTGTTTAACATCTAAAAATATTTTCTAATTAAAAAAAAGATTTAATTTGTATGTTCAGACAATATTTTACAGTGTCATCCAATCATATTTTTTTATTTGTATGATTTTTGGAGTAGTGGGGATGAGGATCATGCATATTTACTTATGTAACAATATATAATTAGATGACAATATAAAACTTTTTACACTATTAGTATATATAAATTAAACCCTTAAAAAAAAGAATTAAATCTTATCCTTGATGTAGAGAAACTGGAAACAGACCAAGAAAGTATGCTACATGAATATTCATTCACGGTTGTATGTATGTTTTAAAAACTAGACTAAGCTATTCGGTTGAACCAGTTAAATTGTGAATTATTTATGTTTTAATTTGATTTTTTTTTTTTCATTTCATTTACAGTTTAATCACACTCATTCAATGTCCGTTCAATTTTTGAAACAAACTTGCTCCCATAATTCATAATAAACCGCAAATTTTTTCTAATCACTGCTCTCGATACAAAATTACATGAACAATTTATAAGACTAAATAGATTGCAAAATTTTCCATGTCCCTTGGTATGTGACAATGTTTCAAAGGAAGCAACACTTAATTTATTTAAAATTAAGGAATGTTTGTTCATTGTATCACTTTCAATATAATAATTATTATTAAATACATTAACATTATTTTTATATATTTAATATATAACTTTTTAGCTTTAATTGTTTTAACTAACAGGCTTTGCTTATTTACTTTATATTTTTTTCAAATATACTAATTATTTATTATAATTTATGAGAGTTAATTAGTTTTATACTTTTTAAATTTTTTATTTTTCTTTTGAAAATAAAACTTATCTGGTTGTGATTTTCATTTGTAGTTAATTTGATATGTATTTAATATCTTCAAAGTACATTTAATTAAAAAATAAATACATTTAACATTGTAAAATATAAATAAAAAGTATTTAATACTTTCAATTAATACTTATATCTATTGTCAAATATACAAATTAATTATTATATTTGATGAGATTTAGTTAGTTTCAGACTTTTTAAAATTTTTTATTTTCCTTTTAAAAGTAAAAGCTAAATTGATTCTTATATGTAGTTATTATGGTATGTATCTTGAAAACATATTTAACAAAAAATAAAAATATTTAATATTTAAAAGAATTAATACTCTCATCTTTTAATAATTAAGATATTCTTAGGAAAATTTATTATAGGAAGACGCAAATTAATACGCTTAAAAACCTTCTGAATCAATATCCTAATAATAATCTTGCTAACAGTAAAAGAAGAAAGTATCAAATACTCTTGTGTTTTTAATAAATTGAAAGTATTTTTTTTTCTACTTCCTTTATTAAGTTTTAGGATGATAATTAAGGAAAATTCTTAAAATTATGCAGAAAAACTTGCATTCAATAATTGAAATCATATATAATAAGTCTTGATGATTAATCTATTATGAAACAATAATTCTAAATCCTCATAATTACATAAAGGAAAAAGTATTAGATTCATTTACTTTTTAAGATATTCAGAATGCATTTTTTAAATTTAATGACTTTCATTTTTATGTGTAATTAGGGAGACATTTATTATTTCTTTAATACCTAATTTTCATACAGTAAGTAATTTAACCTTTGTGCAAGACATTCTTTCATAAAATGAAATAATTTTAATGCAGTGAATAATTTTATATTGGTTAATGATTTATTTTTAAATACTTAAAAAAGAAATTATTAAATATCTTTAATTTTCTAAAATATTAAATATGTTTCCTTGTTTACAAAATAATGCATTTACTTTTTTTATTCAATAAATTCTGTTTTAAACAATTCAGATTATCTGGACAATTTGATTAGAGGATATACCATTACTCATCAAGAGTAAAGATGAAAAATCAATGCATGGTTGATTCAAGTGTGTGGGTATTTTCTCTTAGGTAAAGTCTTAGATTTGAGTCTAGTAGATAAAAAAAAAAAAAAAGCATGATAAAAGCTTTATTCCTATAGTAAGTTAATTTGGCTCAAATCAAATTAACTAGAATTTAGTAAATTTAAGATATTAATGGTTTAGATTAAAAAAAAAAGGAGGGAAATAATTACGAAGAAACTATCAAATCAATGTTAAAGTTTTAAGATATTAAATTTATTTAATTTTATTTAAACTTTATAACTATTTAGGATTATGTAGAAAAATATGTTTAGAGAACAGCATTATCCTTTCAAGCGTACCTGGATAATAGACAAATTCATAAAAAAGAAATGTATTATAACATTAAAAATTATTAATGAATCTGAAAATTACTGTAATATGAAATTACAATGTTGAGATTTTTCATCATATATCTATTATAACAAAATAATAATAATATTTAATTTAAGCTTAAAAAAAATCTTATTTCGATCTTCTAAGTATATATATTTTATCAAGTTATCATTTCAAAGTAAATTTTATTAATTTAATCTTTCAAATTTAACATTTTGAAGTTTTTCATCCCTCGCCCATTTGAGTTTAATATTATTAACTTTATCCAACTATGACAATTACATTTAACGAGTGAACTCTCAATTTTTCCTGTCTAGTCAGATACATTGAATCCTTATAAATAAAAATCTTAGCATAAGTCTAAAATTTGAAAGCATTTGTCAGATCAATTCTTTTTAAAGACTAATATATTCAGTGATTAATTTATTCGGTGATTAATGACTAATAAAGTACTATTATAACCAACATTTCTAATGCTTAGAACTATATATATTAAATTTTTTATTTATCAAATGTTAAGTGTTTGGCGCTATTTTAGTCAGCAGCAAATTTAGAGGTTTGTTCAATCCTTTGCCCGTTATACAGACATTCCCTTTCGTATGCTTCTTTTCCCTTATCGTGCGAACAATGTTAGCACGTGTATCGGTCTGCGTATATATCTTAAATTTGTTAGAAATACCCATGCGTGCAGAGAGACATGACGTCTAGTGCGGTTAAATTCGAATGTATAGAAGGATAAAAAATAATCTAAAAGTCTTGAATTAGAAAACTTTATTCTTAAAAGAATAAACTGATGAAAAAGACATATTTTTAAAAAATCAAATTTAAGTTTCTAATACATTAATAAGAAGCTTCGTACTCTCATGTTGAAAAAAAAAAAAAAAGATTCGTACTATAACGCAACATCGAATTTTAATATACAGATTTTATATATATATATATATATATATATATATATATATATATATATATATATATATATATATATATATATATATATATATATATATATTGGATAGGGAGAATTATATGCTTTGTTACCTGTAATTAATACTTAATTGATATACTTGATAAAAAATTGAATATGCATAAAATAATAAAATCTTATAATTTTTATAAATATTATACTTGAATAACTGAATATTCAAGTTTTTTCTCTTCATTAAAACCGATTTTTGTATTCTCTATTCTTATTAAAGTTGTCCCTTTCTCCATGAAAATTTATGGTTTTGAGTTATAAGATTAACTTTCAACGTGAGTTAACTCGTTTGATTAGCCATTGCTCATGTTTTGCATGACTTGCATTTGATTTTGGTATTCACTTCTTGATGAATCCTCCTAGTGTTTTTTTTGGGATAAAAAAATTAAGTTGAAGGGGAGGTCCACTTTAATCCAGGGTCAAGGAACATCTTCAAAATCGTTGAGCATTTATAGATCATCCACTTAGGATGAAATTCATGTTATGGGGATGTATAAGAGGAAGACCGATAAGATAAATCATCCTCATAGGATATTCTCATTGTTCAATTATAAATGTAAAAAATAATTATTATAAGGAAGAGAAGTAAGATGTTAAATATTAATCATTATAATTGTTAGAATCACTGCTTGATAAGTTAAAATGATTTGATATTTATTATTATTATTATTATTATTATTATTATGCGAGGTCATATGTTTTAATCTTGTAAACAAAAATTAAAAATTAATATTAAAAGAACTTTATCTATAATAAGCCCATGGGTTTGAGTTAGATTAGGTGGCATCCAACATTTCGTATGCTAGTGATATAAAAAAACCATTTAGTTATTAAGAATTGATATACTTTAAAAAAATGATATTGAGGAAATCCACATACAAACACATGCATATAGATTTGTTTTTTGTTTCCCTTATACCTAGAGTTAATTAATCTAAAATTATTATTATTATTATTATTATTATTTGTTTATGCAGACTTCATCTGTTTAACTCACAACTTTTATAAATATTTATTTGACTAAATAAGCAAAAGCCTAGGCCTTTAAAAAAGGTCTATTAAGCTTAGTAGACTTATATCTTTGTGTACTATTTAGTTATATAATTAAATCTTAGACTACTTATATAATTTTTTAATTATAAATCAATATAAATATATTAACTTTCTATATATATATATAGAGCTTGGTTTTTTGGGGGTGATAGTGGAAAAGTTGATAGATAAATCACTCTTACTGCCACTCTAGAGAACCGTACATGAGATTTTCACCTCATATATATATATATATATATATATATATATATATATATATATATATATATATTAACAATTTTATTTTATTAAAGGCTATATCAATTCTGAAATTTAGAAATTTAAGAGTCTGTTTCATTTTAAATTTTTTGTTTTTTATTTTTAATATTAATTACAAAAATATCAACTTATTTTTATTTTATTTTATTTTCTGCTTTTAGAATTATATAAAATAAATAATGAAAAAAAAGTAGAATGGAAGATTCAATTTTTAAAGAAATTTATAAAGACATAAATATAATTGCTCGGTCCTTATTATTTCAAAATTTTTAAAAATACTCCAATCAACTTTCCATTCAAAATCTCTACAACAGTAGCGTTACAAAATGAGTTTAATTAAAATATTTTGAAATTATAGGAGCCTAATTGTAAACCGGAGTACAGGAAACTAAATATTAATTTCACAATAGATAAATTATATACGCAAAATATAAACAATGAACAACATCAAAAAACATAAATAAAAACTCAACCACCTTTAAAGGAAAAATAATATCTTCATTAAAATTTCTATACAAAGTATTTGTGCTCATTATGCTAAACAACACCATGGCATTTCGGCAGATATTTTCCCCTATTCATGCATCATTGCCTTCAAATTTGATGTATGCTATGGATAAGGGCATTTTGCAATTGCTTGGTTGACAGAAACTATGGATGTTCCCGTTAATTTTGCATTCTATGCTGAAAGTTCTAATTTCGACCCCACCGAGAATGAACTATGAATTGGCCTCCGGAGACAATTAGATGTATGCATCCACACCCCCATGAAAGCCTTTTTGTATGGTTAGAACTTGTGGCTATTAGATCTCAAAGCAGCAATCTTATACCATTGTACCATGACCCTGCAGAGTACCGAATGGCAGAAAAAGAAAAATAATTAATGAGAAAAATGTTTTGACAGCATTCCCTTCATCAAGAGGCTGTATTGTAAGACCATATATTCGCCTTTGCACATTTGTTGCAACTCTATGGTTGACCTGATACAGAATCATCATGTAAAATTTATTATGTTAGTACAAAATTCACATAAAGTGTACTAACTAAAAATCTCAAAGAACCGGGCATTGTGTTCAAATCCTAAAACAGTGACTGAGATTTGAGAAAGGACCTGTGCAAGGTTGATAATATGCTGATGGGACAAGAGGTGGTAGCGAACCTCCCTCCTAAGCATTCCAATTAGCTTGACTACAGGTAGCACCACCATGCTGAATAGTTTAGCTATCGCTTCTCACTCTCATTTCACTGTTGAGGGTTTATTGTGCGTTGTGCGCTATGAACATATGCATGTTTTTCTCATATAAGGAACGTATTTATAGGCAATTGCTACTACACTACTATTCAGAAGATGTTGTTTAGAATCACCGAGTGAGTGACGTGAACGTTGTAGTATTCATTGAAATGCATTATCTGCAGAGTTAAATCTTATTCCAAATGTGAATTTGCCTTATCAGTAATTTAAATTGATTGAGGTCTTGAGGATCTAAAAATATTTTCTAAATTAAAAAAACAGGTGAATATTATCCATGATGTGGAGAAACTGGGAATAGGTTAAGAAGGTATGCTTTAAAAATGCCTTAAACAGTTTATAATTTCGATTCAAATGTTTCTAATAAATAATAATTTATTTTACAGCTCAATCACAAGTTTATCAGAATTTTTTATGTTTATTTTTCAAGAGTATTCCCTCCCATTACCAGATAAAAAGACTAATCTTTTTTTTAGATATAATCGGGTTTGTCCTACCATGAAACAGATCAAGGTCCTTCTTGAAGTTATAATATATCTCTATCATTATACCAACTCTTATATTGGTCAAATTTATCATATTTGAATCAATTAAACTATGAATTGAAGGTGTCATGGTCCAAAGTTCGATTTTTTTTAAAAAGTTAAAAATAAACATTCTCTCTTAATTTGTGATAAATTACAAAATTTTTCATGTAAATTTCCAAGTCTCTTAGTTTGCGATAATGTTCAAAAAGAAAGCAGCACCTAATTTATTCTGGGTTAAGGAATGTTTTCCCTTTAATCTATTTGTTCAACGTATCGCCTCAAATATAATAATTACTTTTAAATATGCTAACATTATTTTAGTATTTTAATTTTTTTTTAGTTTTGTTGTTTTAAATCTTTTTTGGCCAATATGCCTTTTCATATTTACTTTATTTTTTTTTGTCAAAATTTACTACTTAATTATTGTAATTGATGAGATTCAATTATTTTTAGACTTTTATTTTTTATTTTTCTTTCAAAAGTAAAGCTTATCCGCACCATTGTAAAATCAACGGTGATCTTTATTTTTAGTTCATTCGGTATGTATTTAATATCTTGAAAATGCATATAATTAAAAAACTAAATACATTTAACATGTAAAAACTAAAAAATTATTTAATACTTGAATTTTTTTTTTTATATTTAAGAGATTATCAGGAGAGCTTGTTAGGAAAGTATACATTAATATTATTTAAAACCTTCTAAATCAATCCTCCTAACTAATATATTTATAAATGAAGAAAGTATTTTGATATTGTTATATTTCTAATAAATTGGATGTATTTATTTTTATTTTATATTTTCTTTGTTAAGTTTCAGGATGGTAATTAACAAAAAATTTTAAATGATATAGAAAAACTTGCATTGAATTATTCAAAATCCTATATAGTAAATCTTGACGAGTATTTTATGAAGAAAAAATAATTCTATATCCTCTTAATTACATAAAGGGAGAAAGTACTAATTGCATTTTGAATTTTTAAGATATCAAATGTATTTTTGAATTTGATAATTATTTATTTTAAGTATTTATGAACAAATTCTTTATTTTTTTTAATAACTAATTTTCACACAATAAGTGATTTAACCTTTGTAGACATTCCTTCATAAAATGAAACAATTGTAATGTAGTGAATAATTTTATTTTTTTAATGAATTCTTTTAATTTCTTGAAGAAAAAATTGTTAAATATTTTTTTAATTTTCTAAAGTATTAAATGTATTTCTTTGTTTACCAAAAAAATATTATTTACATTTTTATTATTTTTCTGTTTTAAACAATTAAGATGATGTGGGACAATTTATTAGGAGGATGTAGAATTATTCACCAATGATTGGAATTGGATAGTGGTTCTCTGTCATGTATACAGGGAGACGAATGCTTCTGCTAATGCAATGGCAAAACACAGGCGTGAGAAATCTCTTGGTCTGGAGTCTTTATGGCTTTACATCTATTCTTGTCTAACCCGTTTAGGGCTGATTTTAGTAGTATTTTATTTCGCTGGATCGTAAGAGTTTAGTATTTTGTTTTTCAGGCTTTTTTTTTCCCTTTTTGTTTATCTAAAAAAATTCTGAAGAAATTAGTAAATGACATTTAAATTTTTAAGATATTAAATTTATTTAATTTTATTTTAATACTTTAATTAATTAGGCTGATGTAGGAAAATATATTAAGAGGACAACATTACTTTTTCAAGTGTCATGAACAGTAGATTATAAGATTAATAGAAAAAATTATTATAATATTAAAAATTATAAATAAATGTGATAATTACAGTAACGTACAACTACGATGTTGAGAATTCATCATATATCTATTCCAATAAAAAGAAAAAAAAATTCAAATAAATTAACAATGAAATTTTAATCTTTTACGAACACACACACACACACACACACACACATATATATATATATATATATATATATATATATATATATATATATATATATATATATATATATCACATGAGATGAGTAATTTATTATAAGAATGAGTAGTGGTTTATTGTAAGAGTGAAAGGAATAAATTTTGACTATTGGATCTTAAATGAATGGTCAAGATTAAAACATAAAGTCATATGACATTTTTAAATGATAATGCGACCTTTAAATAATTTTAAATCTTGATCATCTATATATGGTTATATAACCCAGATTTGCTCTTCTCACAATTAACCACTCATCTCGTGTGATATATATATATATATATATATATATATATATATATTTCAAGTTAGCCATTTCAAAATAAATTTTATTAATTTAATTAATCTTTTTCAATTTTAAATTTGCAACTTTTTCGTCTCTCATACATTTGAGTTTAACGTACTAAAAGATGATATGAAAATCATATCACTAAATTATTTCAGAAAAATAATCATTTTTTTTCAAGTCTCGCTTATTTCACGGAAATCATATCACCCAATTATTTGGCCAATTTTTTGTATTCAGTTTAGATTTGATCATGATTTGATTAATAAAAATGTTGAAATGTAGTAGATTTGATATTTAGATAAAATATATAAATATGAGCTTTATACATAATTAATTTATAAGTCTTTTAAAGTATGACTATAACATATGTTTTCAAACAAATAAATCAATAAAAAGGTCTACTACAAAGTTCAAAGAGACAAAGTGAGGGAAGAGACATACAACTACCAAAACTAAAGTAATATGCGCTAGGAGAAGATCAGAATTATGTTCATCAATTGTAGCTTACTCAATCAAACATATGTAGCAGAGATAAAACTTTGTATATAATTCAGAACAAATGTTGATAAGTTTGCCAAATACATGAAACAACTATTTCTAATTTTTTTTTTAAAAAAAAAGCACATGTCCTCCACAAGCAACATCAAATTAAAACTAATCATAACCATAAACTTGTATACAATGGCAACATCAGATCATCAAACACAATTCAAGCAAATCAACCTCCTCACCTGCATCCCACCAAAATACCCTTTTTCGTTTTTTTGGACGTGGTCCCAAAAGTATATTTACCAAACAACGAAACAAAATTAATATATTCATACAAAATCAACTATAATATTGCAAAAAACAAAGAATCAGATTAACACACAAAGGAGAGTGCTGCACGCTCACCTTGTTGCGCACAACACAATATGGATGCTGATGGGAGACGAATGACATTAGGCGGATGATAAGCAACAGAAGATGATAGAGTTGACGGCAACACAATTCAATGACATGGTCTGCATGAAAGGAGAGAAGCGCATTGTAGAGAGCAGCGCCGGCTAGGGATGCTTCAATGTGAACGGGTCGAAGATGCAAGGATTGGGAATAAAAGAACCTTAGCAACTTAAGTCGCTATTTTTTCACTTATTGGCAAACGGAATTGTGATTGCTTCTTAAAATCATGATTTATTTTAAACTAGCAGGAAAAGATTTTGGCCGCTATTTGGCTAATAAATTTATTTTTATTATTTCTAACCAAAAAAATATCAATTATGAAATGAATTTAATTTAAATACACTGACAGTATAAAATAGTTTTAAACTATCAACCAATAGAAATAGTGAAAAATACCAACTTATACAAATAACTACCTATTATAATAATGGGCCCACAATAATTTATCATTTTCTACTATTTCTATTGATTGACAGTGTAAAACTATTTTACACTGTTAGTGTATATTAATTAAACTCTTATGAAATTTGTATAAATAAAATTGATCGCTGGAAATAATAATATCTTAAACTTAGTGACTATTTTTAGGTGCTATACTTGATCTTTAATTTTTTTTTTTTTTTTGGTCATTGATCAAATTTTCAATGGCTATGTGTATGAGTTTCATTATAAGAGTAATAGGAGTAAATATTGATTATTTGATTTGACATGCATGATAACAAATATTCAATAACATGACCCAAAGTTTAGGGTATCAAGTTACATATTATTTTTCATTTTAAAAATTAAAGTGCACATGACTTAAAATTTAAAGTGTAAAGTGCACTTTTTATTTCTGTTAACAATAAATAAAAATTTAATAGAAAGATTAAAGATTCAAAAAAGTTCAAAGATGAATTTATATCTTTTTAAAATATAGTAAGTAAAGTGTATATAACTTATATTTTAAAGGATAAAATACTTTTTTTTTTCCTTTTTTCTTTTGGTATGCACTGGAAATGCAGAAAATTGAACTTCATACTTTCGCATTACAATAATATTTCGTTTTTATTAATATTTTTAATATCTCTTCTATATATACTTTAGAATCCTCTTCATAGTTTTTATAATTACTTAAAGAATGCATTATTAAACACTTTTTGATTTTTTCCACTAAAAGCATTAATTTTCATTTTTTACAATCTGTTTTAAGTACTATATCCGTTTCAAACTATCAGCCAATTAAAATATTTTTTATTTTATTTTATTTTATTTTATTTTATTTTTCATTTGATCAAATTAATAATACTTAAATTATCTTTTAAATTTTACCCTTGTCTCTTGCTATTTTTACTAAAAAGTGAATAAAAGAGTTTTATTTTATATTATTTTATTTTTGTTGAACCACAAGTATCCTACTAAAAGAGTCTTGGATGGTAAAATTCTTCTAAATTTCAATGCAATTGTGTATCCAAGATTTGAATCCAAGATCTTTGATTAAATTAGAACAACTTCCATTAGCCTACCTACGTGCTCCTTGGCCAAAGAGAGTTTTAATTGAATATGAAGATAATTTAGTTTAAAATAATTGTTTTTATCTAAATTAATGTTATTTAATTGATTTCACAATCCTCGTAGAAAATTATTAAACGACAAATTTAAGATTGAAAGAGTGATTAGAAAAGTGCAGGATGCTTTATATGATTTAACTGTAATTGAAAGTAAATCAAAAAGACAATTGAAAACCATTGAAAAACAACTTGAGCTGTCCGTGTCTAAAGCAAAAGACAAAAGTACTCTGGAATCTCAAACAGCACCTTCGTTGACAAAGATTTTAAGTGGTTATGAAAATGGCAGACAATTGGATGGTTACGAAACATATGAAAAGGACAATTAGCCACATATATATTACAATATAAGAATTGGGCTGACATACTCAAGAAAGAAATGACACTAAAGAAGCAATTATAGAAGCTATGCTTATGAGAAGTTACTTTAAGTTAAATCTATTATTTATTATTACTTTCGATTCTATTGGGGGCAATACGTTTCTGTGAATTTCAACTATATTGTGTCAGCATGATCTTCGCCAGTGTGCAACTACTCAATGGGACTTGGCTGAGTAACAAACAAACTGCAACAAGTAAAATTCAACTCAAAGCAAGTAAGGAGGATTGGATCTCCTCTCAAACAATATATGATATGATCAAAGTATAAATGCATGCCCTTCAAACAAAAACAGTTTAGCTGCCCATAAACATATATATGTGTTGATTCTACACTCTATTGGCACGTGGTAAAAGAGGGCCAAACACCAACTAACAGAACAACTTGGGTGTTAAGGCCTTCCTAAGGACAACAAATTTAGTTACAAACTCCGACGTTAGGTGTTGAAAAGCTGCCACCTGGTCAGGTATTTTTTGTCTTCAATGATTTGAGATTCCATCTTGTGAAAATTGATGTCAGCTCCAGAGGGACAAAGGATACATCATCATGCAGTGGATTGGCAGAGAGAACCCATCTGTGTAGCAAAATGCGTTTATCTTCGTCCTCAGGAAAGAATTCTAAATCATTACCAATCTGTGTACAAAAAAATTATGTCAAAGTCATGCACATGGTAAGTAAAATCACCTTATTTTTTCAATAATAGGAAGAATTTAACATGGAAAAAATTCAAAAAACTAATGTCAAGCACACATTTGAACTAGTCTGTCTTTTCATACATTAGATATAAACATGTCATGAAAAGTTTAACACAGCATATTACCAATATATATTGAGAACATGCATCCAACTGCCTGCTTCATTCTTGCTGGTAAATTTAAGATGTGGAAAAAGATGTATGATTGATAGCAAGTTATGTGATCGAAGTTCACCATGGACCTTTCTACGCATATAGATATAGGCATATATAGCTCATAACAATATGCCGATATTAGTATAAAACCCACTAACTACTACTAGTACAGTAAGACAAGAGTTAATAACTAAATGTCTGGATAACTATGCCACAACAAACACACTGCAAATTCTTAGTACCTTCGTCCCAGTACTTAGTGAAAAACTCTCGAAGCCAAAGCAGCGGATACAGGATGAAACAATAAAAGTTTTACAGCAAAAACAGCAACCATTGTCCATGAACCACAATATGCATACCCTTCTTCTAAAGACAAAAAGCATTGTTACGCTCATTCAGCATTGTTACGCTCATTCTCATCCCCTTAACACATATAACTATCATGATTAAGTCCTTAAATTCATTGCCTAATAGTTATCCTTCTCTGACTAATGTTGATTAAAATGAGTATATATCCAGACTTTAGAAGGCCATGCAATTTTTTTTTTCTAATCCTGAACAACCAAGATGTATACTCATTGCTTTCAAAAATAGTAAATGGAATTATTAACAGTTACATTAATTCAGCATTACTCCTGTACAATAAAAATTGCAACTCAAATCTAGCTAACAGCTAGGGACAACAGATTGACAAACAAGCCATAAAATTAAAAAGAACCTAAAGCCTTTTCCAGACACATTAATAATTTATTATCATTTGTTATCAGAGCGATCAATAACCTGATTTCTAATAAAATTCACAACGCAAAACTTTGTCTTCTAATTTATTTTCTATTTTTAAATTCATCTTTTAAATGAAAAACGTTTCAAGTTCATCCTCTAAGTTATAAACATTCTAAATTTGTCTTCTAATTTTTAAAAATCGAATATATTTGTTCTCTTCAACCTCTTCGCAAATATTATTTGTTACATTAAAAAATAGATTTGAAAATATAACTTGCGATATAAGATATCATGCATATTATTTTTCCTAATTCAAATGTCAAAGAAGATTTTTTCGTTAATATAACTAACGTCATTTACAAAGAGGATAAACATATTCAATTTTTTAAAATTAGATAATGAATTTAAAATATTTATAACTTAAAAGATAAATTTAAATAAAAAACAAATTAGGAGATCAATCAAGTATTTTTGCTAATTCACATCAAACAACAAATAAATCCAATCACAATTCACATAACAACCAATCAGAAAATAATCAAAACATTGCATATAACCACAGGTGTTGGCATGTTGCTACCAACCACCTACCACCGTCACGTTGCACCAAAATGGCAAAATCCATGAAATGACAAAGCCACAAAACCCGAAAAAAATCTAAAAATATCAACGCTATTAAAGGAACAATAATTAGCCAAAAAATCCAGATAAATAGAATAGAAGCCAAAAAAGAAAAAACAAAACAAAACAAAAACATAGTAACATACCATCCACTCGAACTCGGTCGGCTCCCACTCGATCTCGGGCGACCCATTATCCCTATATCCGACCCGCCACCTCTCCTCATCCTCTCGTACCCGCCCGACTTGGGCCGCCCATCTTCTCCATACCGACCGGGAGACCCGACATGTCCACCCCGCCTATGGCCAGCGTCCCTGGCCCGGCCCACCTCCGGCCCGGGGGGGCCCTCCTCCCCCCTCGGCACGAACCCGGGCCGGAGGTGCGGCGGCACGAACTTATCGGGCTTCGGAGATATCAGCGGAGGCGGCAAGTCCACCGCCCTGTCTTTCTCTTGGGCTGCAACGGTTGGTACCGAGAGGGCCGGCCCGGTTCCCGTTCGGCCCAAAGGGCGAAGCGAGATCGAATCGGATCCCGGTTCGGACCGGGGTTGATCGGGGACAGATTGGATCGGGTTGGGTTGGGGTTGTTGTTTGGAGGGTGGTGCGGGTGGGGTAACGGGTTTGGCTGTGGGTGTGGGTGTGGGTGTGGGTCGGGTCAGGACGAGGATCCGGCCATGGGGTTTGTTGGGGGCGGAGACGGCGGAGTAGGAGGCGGAGGAGAAGGAAGGGGAAGGCGAGAGGGAGGATGGGGTGGTGGTTTTGGGTGTTTGGTGGTGGTTGGAGGAGGTGGTGGTGTTTATGCTCTTCTCGTATATGTGGTTGAAGTTGATGGAGGTGTACTTGTTGTTTTTTGCCATCCACCACCGCCAAAAAAAAATTTATAGAGAGAGAGAGAGAGAGAGATAGGGTGTGATGGGGGTTGCTGTTGCTGGGATCGAGAGCTCGAAGAATCGAAAATGGCTTCGAGGAGGAGGAACCAGAGGAAATGAATCGAGTTCTTTTTTTTAATGTTTTGTGAAATGTTGGTGATTGTGATTTGCTTGCTGAAGAAGAATGGAAGAAGACGGAACCGAAAATTGGGCTTTTTTTTTGTGGGCTTGAAAGAAGGCTGCTGTACATGAGCCCAAATTTGCATAATCAATGTCCATATTCTTGGCCCAATTTATGTCCAGCCGAGACCATATTTTGTGATTTCAGCCAACGACCCATTCCAAGTCCCAAAAAAGTACAGCCGAGGATCCGTCATGACCAAAATAACATAGCCAACAAGGGTCCATTGAGGAACACAAGTACAGAACAGTGACTAAGTTACTTGACGTTAGTTTATTTACATAAATTACATTACATGGTGAGTAAGTGACGATGAAGGCTGCAATTTCGAGCGCCCTTCATGTCCTGAGAAAACTAACATATTTGTTATGTATTATTATTTTAACATTAATTCTAACACGTACCCATAATTCGTTTCTGAAAAAATATTATGCGAGAATAAGCATAAAAACTCATGCGAAAGTATATTTTTTTTTTCCCTTTTTTTTTTTACGGATTGTTTCATTTAACGTCCCCTTAACATGGCCACTTTAAACCTCGAGCCCTGATATTTTTGCTTTAATTACTAGTTATTACACTTACAAACATACTTAAGTCATTGTATTTCGAAACCATACTCTTGGTTTTCTTTTTTCCTATTCATGAGTCAATTTACATAATACTATGTTAATGTCACATTCTTGCACTGAGATACTAAGATTTTGTTAATGTCATGCATACACTAAGATTTTGTTATTCAAATAGCGTCCACATTCTTTTTCTTGTTGCTGATGCTTGTTGGCACAATTTTACCTAGTAATGCACTTTCCGAGCACAGGACTTTTGCAACAAAGTCACATGTGCAACGTTTAGCAGTGACTTCATTTTGGCCGCAGTTTTACAGCAACAATTACTAATGGGTTCCATTTATTCCACTGCAGTGGCATTTTTCCATTTTTTGGTGGAAAACTGTAGTGGCATTTAATATCATTTCTATCATTCCATCATATTAAATTTGTTGTAGTCTTGAATAACTAGATTTTTTTGTTTTTCCTAATCTTCTTTTGTCTGCTATGTATACCACAAGATTGCCCTTGTAGTGGGGACATAGCGGCAAGTCATGAAAACCAAAATCTGTGTAGACAGTTACAAGCAAAGGCTAGTGATCAAAGGAGCCATACACTACACGTGAGGCCTAGTGATTACTATTTCTGGTTTCATCGGCCTGAGTGTCTTCTTCATTTACTCCAGTTTATCCTTATCCGGTTAGAGACTAACATATTGCATGCATAAATGAAATTGGATAGTGTTAGGGATATACCTTGAAGCCAGTTTATTCAGCCTTCTGCCCACATCTTAATCTTTTTGAGACACAATTGTACTCACCTTTTCATTCAAACATGTGGGAGTTTATTGCAATTCTTAAACAAAATGTATATGCTTATGGTTACTCCTGATAACATCCTAATTAACAAAAGATGTCACAATTTATGGCAGAATTCATTTCAACTGCCGTTTTCCACTTGGACATAACCAAGAACCGAAAGCCAATCTCTTGTATTCTTGCTAGTACTAGTTTACTTTATTGCTTCTCTTAGGCAAAGCCAATACAAACTAGCAGAAACCAATATCAAACTCTCATAGGATAATTTATTTAATTAAAAAGGATCCAGTTGTTCTTTTGTCTACTCATGGATCCATGTTTGCATTATGGACTCTAGTTGTTCATATAGTTATAGGGAAACCACAACTGGGGACTGGTAATTTGAGAATTGTGTTCCTATATGGATTCCAAGATATATACATTCGGACAGTGGTGGGACCCACCACTATGTGTTTATCTGGGACAGGTGCATTCTGGGTTGTTAGTGTTTCCTTTTCTTCATGATTTGCTCCGATTTACATACACGCCGTGTGTCAATGGCCCAGAAAATTACAGCTTATGCTTATTCACCAGAACGAAGCATTTGGCGACCACATTATCCGAATAGCTGTTCAAGCACTGAAATCTGAATTTCCGCATATTAATTAACAACAAGTAACATAAGAAAACAATATAAGTGGGGACAAATAGCCCCATCATGTGGGCCAAAAAGACCTTATAGCTTAATCTGACTGCATTTCTGACAATTGAATTAGAGAACATTCATAATCTGCAACAGCATATAAACAAATACTCACAAATATTCGCAACTTAACTATTTATTGGTTAATGCTATCCCACATGTTATGTTTACAGATGCCAGGCTGCCAAACACTAGATTTTACCCTTATTGTCTGTCCAAACTCCCAACTTGTACATTTATATAATGTATTTTCCTCAACGGTCCTTGGCTTAATCATACAATCAGGATAATTTGATCCTTTAGACAAACTTTAAAAAGTAGACCTGCATGTGTATATATAAAGAAAATTTTTCCGATGCTCTATGCCACCTACTATATGTATATTTATTCTATGCCACCCACTATATGTATATTTATTCTATGTGAGCAGGTACTGCCTAATTATTTATTGTGAAAATCAGGCAACCTTATATACAAAGACAGAATAACAATAAGAAAACTTCGGTAAATGTAAACTGTAGAAGGTTTGACTTGATCTCTGATGGCTTTTTATTTCTGTGACTTTCTGCTTGCTTTAGAGTAGCACAACGTTTTTCTATATCACTGCAGCCAATGCTAAAATTTATTTCTAGATAGTAAAAGTTTATTGTCGGCATCTTAAAACTTTTATTGCTAAATTATTCTTTTATATATAGATGATCAATTATCTATTGTCTTCTTCATTTCTATGTCCTATTATATTCTCATAAGTCATGTACCTATGATATTTCATATTTGCAAGCCTTGAGCCAGCTCATGCCAACAAAGTCTCAACCTAACTTCTAATCCAATAAAACCCCCCTTCCTTCAATTCTCCACACACCACTCATCACCGTCTCTTCCAACCCCCACTCACTCTCCATTCTCCAACATGGCATCCACTTCTCTTCCACTCATTCTTCTCCCCTTCCTCTTCCTCCTCACTCCTCAAGACCAAGCCCAAGCCCAAGCCCAAGCCCCAGCCCCAGCCCCCTCAGGCCCACTCAACCTCACCGCAATCCTTGAAAAAGGTAGCCAATACACCACCCTCATCCGCCTCCTCAAGGACACCCAACAACTCACCCAAATCCAAAGCCAACTCAAGTCAAACTCTCAGGGCTTTACTGTCTTCGCCCCCACAGACAATGCCTTCCAGAACCTTCCATCTGGGGCACTCAATGGCCTCAGTGATGACCAGAAAGTGAAGCTCATCCTCTACCACATGGCACCTAAGTACTACTCACTCTCTGATCTCTTAACAGTGAGCAACCCCGTGAGGACTCAAGCTTCTGACAGTGAAGGCTCTTGGGGGCTTAACTTCACTGGCCAAGGGAACCAGGTGAATGTGTCCACTGGTGTTGTGGAAACAGCTCTCAACAATGCTTTGAGGCAACAGTCCCCTCTTGCGGTTTACCAAGTGGACAAGGTGTTGTGGCCATTGGAACTCTCTGGGGCAAAGTCTCCATCAGCAGCTCCATCTCCCAAGGGTTCTTCTAAGGGTCCCTCTGATGTCCCAAAAAGCGCAAAGGATAGTGGTAGTGGTGCTTCATCACCTTCTGGCGCCCAGAAGGATAATGGTGTAGCTGGGAGGAATGTGGGTTTGGGTGTGGTTGTTGGGCTTGGGTTGATTTGCATGGGAGTTCTCTCTTGATAAGGCAAAAGGAATAATGATGATGATCATGAGATGAGACATTTGTGTTTGATGTAATTCTTCTTTTCTTTTTCTCTCTTTCATTTCTCTCCCCACTTCATTTGTTCTTCTTTGTCTTTTTTTCTGCAAGGCAAAAGGAATTGTGTTGGGTTTGATATTGTACCTTATTCTTTGTTGTATTTAATGCTTTAATAATCTTTTATTTTGGATCACATGATTTCGATTATAAGAAAATATAATGCCACATTTATTTTTCAGTTTTACTTTCTCTTCCAAAGAAATATAAATTTATGGATACTACTCAACCGTTAATTCTCTCATGCTTTCAATCTTTACTCCATCGAAGACTAGTACATACTACATAGTCTTTAGTTTGCTTTGTGAGTTGTAAGACGGATGATGCGTTAATTTTGTCATTTTATTACAATTTTCTAAATTTTATTAAGCTAAGATTTTTTTTAAAAATAAAAGATGATGGAAGTTTAAGTTGTAATATATTTCTAAGTTTTAAATTTTTTATTTGGTGGACAAGTATTATGCCAAAAAAGTTTATTGTACCTAAGATGAAATATACACATTATTATTCACTCAATTTATACATGAATTGTATTTGAAGGACTTCCTTTTATAAAAAGATATTTTCTCATCATGAATTCTATTTAAAGACGTTTCTCGTAGATTTCAGCGTTATCTGTCTCTGTCTAATAAATTTTAAACTGTCTGCTAGAATGATACCCAACCTAACACTAATATAATTATCTCTCTTCCTTAATTTTGTTACTCTTTTTTTTTTTACAGTTCAACGATTAAATGGGCAATAAAAGAAAATGAATACTTTGCCCAACCCTGCTCTCAATTCGTTTTAGTCAAAAAGGAGGGGGCAAAAAGTGATTGGATGGTTGAAGGAATGCATTGTTTTCCAAAGTTGTTGAACTCACCCATAACATGAAAATTTTCCAAAATAAATAAATAAAAAAAAAAAGAAAGGAATTATGTACCATGTTCAAATTGCAAATGGACAGCTCTGACCTCTAATTGGTTATCACATGATAACTGATGAGGAATCGCAAGCAGAAATCAACCTAAGAATGTGTTTATTTGTGCTTTTTTAGGATAAAAAATTATTTTTTTATTAAAAAAATCAGTTTTCATGGATAATTTTTTAAAAATAATCAGATTTTTAAAAAAATCTGTTTTTAATTTTTTTGGAGAAATTAAAAAGAGTAACTTTTAAAAAAAATTAATTTTTAATTTTTTAATTATATATAAAATTTAATTTTTAAAATTACTTTTTTTAAAATCTAAAACAAATACATTCTAAATTAACAAATAATTGTGCTTATAGTCATGCCTACATGTGAGTATAATTAATTATTATCCAGCCCAAAATTAAATAATGATCCATTGGTGCAAGTTCTTCAATAGTTAAACACGAGCAGTTGATTTGCGATAAATGATTTGATAAGTAATATTATTTGTATATAAAAAATAGAAATAGTTGGGACCCGAGGCAAGTTGGTGATCTTTGATGTCTCAAGCACATTAATTGCACCAAGTTTGAACTAGCCCTCCCCTCACCCTTTCCCTTCCCCTTTCCCTTTCCCAGCCTGTCAAAAAAAAAATTTGGATATTTTAATAAGAGAAAGAGACAAAATATTGATCCAATTTATTATTATCAAATATTTTATTTATTTATTTTTTTATAGTCTCCATAAAAAATATCTATTTTTAATATATAAATAATATTATTCAAGTTTCATATATTAATTAACTTTAAGCAAGGTTACTTCTAAACAAAAACTTTTTTTTCGATAATCTAAACAAACTTTTTATCTAATATAATCCCCATCAATACTGCTATATACTTCCTCGGGTCTATAATAACTATTACTTTGACAAAATTGGTATATCTTTAAATCAATATATTTGAATATAATTGCATTGAGAGATATTAATTTAGGAATAAACTAATTTTTGTCAAAGCAACAGTTATTGAGAATTGGAAGAAGTATCAATTTCTCTTTTTATCAACTCAAAGCTAGCTCATTACGAAGTTCATCTTTTTCCAAAGTCATGAATAAAGATTCTTATTCCTTTCCAGAAAAGATAACCGGTTATATAATTCATTAATTGAATTATTTTATTGTGTCAACAAAATCATTCACTTATGAATTCTTACATGTCACAACTCACTAGTGTTATTCTACTTAAAAACTTATGTCATACGCGAAGGTGAACCAACTGGTTTGCTAAACAAGGCGCCGCAAAACATATACTAAGCTTTGCATCTTGGATAGCCCTCCAATAAATCTTTAGCTAATTATATTTGATGATGCTAGGGGTGTTTGTTGCTTCTTCATAGTTAGCCGTTTTCTTTTTCTTCTTCTTCTTCTTCTTCATTGTACACCATTTTAAAGTAAATTTGGTACACATAGTTCACCATTACAGAATCACAATTAAAATAAGAACAATAAAATGATAAGAATAGAATTATATAACTCATCGACACTTAATTAATTCAGGTGCTTTAATATCTATTCATAAGGTCTCGAGTTTATGTTCCAATCCTACTGCAGATATTTTTTTTTTCAAAAAAAAAAAAGTATACATGACAATAGTTTGCATTTGTTGGACATGGAATTTGGAACATTCTTTTTGCTTTTTGGGTCAAAGGAATTTGGGCTCCAATCCAGGGTAACTTGCAGATACTATCCTCGTCAATGTGTATTGGGCCCTAAGCCCATCAGGATCAAGAACAAAAGCCCAACCCAATTCTCTCTCTCCCTCTCTCTCTCTAGTCCCCAGGGGAAGTGGAACCCTTCGGTTTTCTCGTTGGACAAATTTAAACCCTACTGAAAAGCTGCATAAACCCCACAAAACCCTTCTTCTCATCGTCGTCGATCGCAATTCGGAAGGTATTTTCCTCTCCATTTCCTTATTTTCTGTTTGTTTCCCAGGAAAATCTTCTAAGTTCGAACTACAAATTAGCTCGGTTCCTTTCTCGATCAACGACATTTTTCATTTCTGAAATTTTGCCTAATTCGTTGAGAAAATTCGCAAAATCTATTAGCATTCTCCACCCTTTCAATCTCTGTATTCTGGTTTTCTCATTAACCTGTTCGTTTTTCATTTGATCCTGAGAAATTTCGGGTAGTTCCTTTGGATCATGTGTGCGTGTGTGTGTGTTTTATTTTTTATTTTAATTGTTAATTTTTTGCTATGAAATCAGTAATTCCTTTTTCCCCCCTTCTGATGCCATTTGAATTTTCAGGGGTGGAAATTGGGATCTTGACTGGTTTTGCAATTCAGCTGGTGGCTGAACTTTGCTGACCGCTCGACTTCGATTTTGGTGTTGAGTGAGGGAAAATGAATCTGAAGAACATGAAAGTTCCGAACGTTCCTGGCGGCGGCGGTGCGGCCTCCGCGCTGCTCAAGCTGGGGATCGTTGGCGGGATTGGTTTGTATGCAGCTGCCAACAGTCTCTACAATGTTGAAGGAGGGCACCGGGCTATTGTTTTCAACCGTCTAGTTGGTGTCAAAGACAAGGTCATTGTTTAGCATATCATCGTTATCTTATGTGGTAAAAAATAATTGAAAATGGTTTGCCAATTTTTGCATTGCAGTGCTGCTGATGTTGTTGTTGGTTGTCCAGATAGGATTGTTGCCCTTCTTTTATTATGGTGGATATCTTTCAAAAAAACTATCTAGGGCTGTTTGGTTTGCGAACGTTTCTACTGTTTTCTTTATAAAATCCTGAAAATAGGGGGAAAAAACATTTTTGATGGATTGAAGAGACCTTTATTTTCTCTTTTGATTTGTTTGGCTGTGATTTAGTTTCTCCATTTTGTCATTTTGGGTTATGCTCTGTTGTTGGCAACAAAACTGATATCCTGGGTAATGTGCAGGTCTATCCTGAAGGGACGCACTTTATAATTCCATGGTTTGAGAGGCCTGTCATCTATGATGTCCGTGCTCGACCCCATCTAGTTGAGAGTACGACAGGAAGTCACGACCTGCAGATGGTAAATATACATTTTGCTAAGACTTGTGTGTTGTCACGATGATATGGTTTTGATATCAAATTCTTACAACACTTCTCCTGCCCACTTCCTATATAAAATAATTCTAATGTTAGTCCCATTGTATTATTAGAAATGAAATTGAATTGGGTTTCTTTATATCTATTGCCTTGCTCTTGGTTAACAAAATAGCATTTCCTATTATTAGGTGTTGTTTTGGCATTGTACAGTGTCCTTGTGGTACATGCAACGTTCTTTCTGGAGCACACTGTAGTTAACGGTGTAATATTCTCAATCCCGATATGTGTTACATTATGTTTAATTATTGACATAATTGCCATGAATGTGAAACAAAATTGCATTCAGATTGTAAAAGGCACATTCGTATTAATTTATTTTACTTTTCTGAATGAGTGCTATTTTATATAATTAGGAATATTTATTGCAATGTTTACCTCAATCTGGATTCCTGATGCCTGAATGCTATTTCTTAACTCTTGCCATAAAGCGGATGTTTTGGATATCTAAATTTGAAGATCATGAAGTTCAAATGACAACTACAATTGAATCTGGTGGAACTTTGGTTCTTTCATCTAGCTTTATACATTCTGTAATCTAGAGCTCCTAGCACTGGGGGCTCAGGCATTCGGGTGCTGATGATAATCATCTACATTCATTTTCATATCAGCTTAACAGCTTTAGAACCTGACAGGTGCTCCTTAAAGACATTTCAAATCTGAAATGATGTAAACAAATTTCCATCACTTCCCATGTGTTGTTTTAAAATGATTTCTTTCTGAATTTGTGATGCTGTTAGGCATCCGGTGAGTGTCTTTAAAGTCTGAAAATCTTATGGCAAATGTATCAATATCCCTTTTCCAAAGCTCCAATTTGCCTTCTCAAGTTTTGTCTCTGTTACTGATTGATGAATGAATCTGCATCCATATGTTCCCCCTCACTATCTGCAATATGTCCTTTATCCTATTTTCATGCTGTGTTATGTTAGCCCTTCTAAATTCTTTGAATGATAGAGTGTTTTTCTTGGTGGAAATTATCTGGGCTTCAAGAAACTGATTATGAAACAGTTCATGTTTTTAATGATTCAAACTTGTGCAGTGTTGACCTTTTTCGAATTGCATTTACATATACAGGTGAAAATTGGGCTTCGAGTCCTTACTCGTCCTTTGCCAGGTCAATTACCTACAATTTATCGAACCCTTGGTGAGAATTTTAATGAAAGGGTTTTACCTTCAATTATACATGAAACTTTGAAAGCTGTTGTTGCCCAGTACAATGCCAGCCAGCTTATTACTCAGCGTGAGGTAAGCAGCTTGTGTGTACGGTGTATGAAAGCATGTGTATATGATGTATGAAAAAACTCAAACTATTTCAACAAGTTTGTTAGCTGCTGAGATGTCTTTTATCCCTGTGCAGTTTCAAAATGTTAAATATTTTGTTTCTATTCTTATTATTAGCACAATGGGTACATACAAGTGACTTAATTCTGCTGAACTAATTTATCATTATCCACTATCACAACATGTTTTATGTTATCAAAATCAAATCATGGGGAGATTTGATGTTGTGTGAACTAGGGAAATATTTTTGCTTAGTTTGTTTTGTTCACATCCCTCCTAATTTCTTGCAGTTTCATGCAATGTTTTCCTTGTCAAGTTGAAAGATTCAGTTCTAACGTGAAGGAAGTATGTTTTAATTGACATTGTTATTTGTAGGCTGTTAGTAGGGAAATCCGGAAGGTCCTGACTGAGAGGGCATCTAACTTCAATATTGCCCTTGATGATGTGTCAATTACCACGCTGACCTTTGGCAAGGAGTTCACTGCTGCAATTGAAGCCAAGCAGGTGGCTGCACAAGAAGCTGAGAGGGCTAAATTTGTTGTGGAAAAAGCTGAACAAGACAAGAGAAGTGCTGTAATTAGAGCACAGGTGAGAATAAATAATTATTAATGCTTACATACAGTTACTACATTGGTGCTCAGTACAAATTGCTGCTATTTTTTAACCAATGGGGCTTATGTACAAGGGAAAAAGTGGTACTTTCTGGGTTAGACTGTATTGGCTTCATTCTAACAAGTTCTAGTTCTGGAAATCCAACCTGGAAACTCAAGGGAAAAATGGTGATTTTATTGGTCCTTTGATCAAATGTTGGGTTCTTTTTTTTGTTTTCTTTTCTTGGGTGAGTATGTTGAGTTCGTCTTTGTTAACCGCTAATAATTAGCCTTGTTCATGAGTCTGCCTGTCAATTTTAGTGTCGAACTTTAAATCAAGTAGCATGTATAGTGTGCTGGTTGCAGCTTTTCATATCAGACCATGTTTGCTTCCTAAATATTTGGTTTCCCCTGACCTTTGTTACACCCCCTTTACCCAACAGGGTGAGGCGAAAAGTGCCCAACTGATCGGGCAAGCTATTGCGAACAATCCAGCTTTTATCACGCTGAGGAAGATTGAGGCTGCAAGAGAGATTGCGCATACTATTTCAAATGCAGCAAACAAGGTTTACCTGAATTCAGATGATCTGTTGCTGAATATTCAGGAGATGAATTTGGAGCCAAGCAGAAAGTGATCTGGTTAACCTCTTTGCGATAATCGTTGTGATTCTCTTTAGTTTTAAATTACGAAACCATTCAATTTCAGGATGTATATCTTGAAAAGTGTTCACAATTGGGATGTAGTTGGCTTTACCAGACACCTGAATGTTAGCCTTTTCGAATATTTGGCGAAGGGATTATTTGAGATCCCAAGCTGTTTTGCTGCCTCAAATGAGTTGGAATGTTGGATTTTTATTATCCGCGCACTGAATCTCTCTTTCTTTTCCGTTTTTTTTTTTTAGAAAAATTTTTTTTGAATGATTTCGACAATATATTCCCAATTAGAAATGAGAAGCTCTGATTACAGTCCGTGTCGTCATTCCATTGTCACTTGCCCATCATTATCTGGTTATGTTAAGCCGCAAGCGAACTGCAGGCAATAATTGTTTCGAGCCTCTATCAAGTTATACTTGTTTAAGATTGTGCTGATTGTAAATGCTAAATAGCATTGGCACTGCCCCGGGTATATATATATATGTAATTCCTTGACATATCTTTTACAATCCAAATTTAGAGGGCCATGCTATTATCCGTTAACACTCGAGCATATTTACCATTGAGATTATATATTATTTTGTATATAGTTATGGTGAATATCTTTTTTGATATATATAGAATTATGTATAAATAAATAGAGATTTAATTATGTAAATGGTGAATCTCTAAAAAAAAAAGTGAAAAAATATATGTTAAAAATTGACTTAAGTTATATAAATGAAGAATATGTGGAAAGGATTTTTTATATACTATTAATTAATTTACCATATTCATTAGAAATATAACTAAACTTCTTATTTTTTTACACATTGATCTCCAAATATCTAAAGAGATGTCTAAAATTTATGTATAAATAATATTTTTTTCATTTTAGACATCCAAATCAACATATAGAGAATCATATGTAAATAAGTGAATTCTCAGTTACATTATTGGTAAATTTGCTTGTGTGAAAATATAACAAAAATATAAGAAATTATGTGTTAATAATTAAACACTTTAGTTATCTTTTTGTTAAATTCAATGAAAAATTTTCTCATCCTATAATAACTAAAATCCCGACTTATTTACATATAGTTACCATACAGTGATTTGGATGTCTAAAATGCTATATTAATAAGAAAAAAAAAATATCTATGGATAATGGGCTCTACCATATGCTACATGATAATTGTAGCTGATATAGAATCGGTTTCATCAAGATTATGTTCAGAAAAAAATTATAAAAATATTAAAAACCTGATGCCGCGTCTTGTTTTGTTTCGTTCATTGCATTCTCGACTTAAACGTCATATAGAAAACGAAGTTTCAATTATTTTCTTCTTTTAAGCTGTCAATGTATGGGCATCGGCCAACTGGCAGTTCCTATGATAGATTAGATAATTGCACATGTCATGCTTTGAGGTATTAAATCTTTAATCAATTCACGTTATATTATACTATATGCCGTACGGACTTCAGGTATACATTTTATATTTTTAGCCTAGCCCAGAAAAAGAAAGTAAAAATAACTACTCCTTGATTAGTTCAATGAGTTGAGGTACAGCTTATTTGCTATCGTAACGAAAGGAATCTTGTACGATCTGTGATGATATGTAATCTTGGAACAATGGATGTGCAATTTATATAATAAGGGGCTTGTCTTCGTTACTTTTGTCCTACGAGAATTCAACACATCATATGTGCGTGAGATTTATTATTTATCCTAGTTCGTGTGTTGAGCTTATTCTTTTTCTACAAGTATTTTCATTTTTCATATAAAGCATTGGACGTCAAACATTGCAGAAAGTGAGCTATGTTGATAGCTTGAGTTTAATATTTATCTAAATAGATTATTAGCACACTCAAATATAATAAATTATTGAAATAAAAAAGTTGATTAAAAGTCCTTCTTTTTTATTTATTTTTTTGGGCAAAACTTCAATACTATTACCAATGTACATAATATTAAAGTCAAGCCAGCTGCGCTTTGTCTCTTGAATGAACAGTAAATGAATGATAATATTATGGAAATCAAGGAATTTCAGGTTAAAAAATAAAAAATACTCACACTGAGGTCACGACTTGTTCATTTTGTCTGTTGGAGAGCATCTATAACTAGAATAGTAACAAACAATGGTATGAAGTTGATTTTTTTTTAGCTAAACTATTAATATCTAAAAGGGTAAAATCTCATTTATATATCTTATTTTTAATGAAGATTTCAATTTTGTCCCTAAATTTTTTATTTATTTATATTCCTAATATTTTACAAACATTTCAATATTGTCATTCCTGTTGATGCCATCTAAATTACTGATAGAAAATAATGACAATATTGAAAAATTTGTAAAATGTTAAAAATATAAATAGAATATTAGAGTTTTCTTTTAGTAAGAATATAAATAAAACACTATAATTTTCTTCTTTCAACTATCTTTTTTCCCCAACTCCCTTCTTCTTCTTATATTCTCTTCTCTGCTACTTTTTTACCATCACCATGTCTCTTCTACTCTTAGTTACATAACCTCCTTTACTCTCTTTAACCCTACACCACCGCCACCACCACCACAACACTCCATGTGTTTTTCTTGGTGCTGGGCTTCTGGTGGCGCCACCCCACAGCAAAGGTAGGTGGAGCTGTAGTGGTTCCATGCAGAGGTTCGAGCAACAATAGCTAGGCAATGAGACAACGATGGAGCTTGCAATAGTGGTTGATTTGCTTGATGGTAGTGGGGTTTTAATGAGGTGGAGGCACAAATAGGTGTTAAGATTGGGTTTTTGTGTTTCTTCTAACTTTTGAATGTTGAGATTAGATTTTATTTTGTGTTATTTCTATGGCTTGTGAACTTGCTGTAGATGGTGGTGGATGATTTGGATTCTGAGGTTGATTTTTTGTTGTAGGATGTGATTTTAGCTGATAGAAAGGATGGGATGGGACTTGAAGAGAGTAAAGGAGATTTAATAGTTGAGAATAGAAGAGACATAGTGGTGGTGGTGGAAGAAAAGCAGAAAAGAAAATATAGAAAGAAGAAGAAGAAGAAGACGAAGGGAGTTGGCGAAGAAAATAGTTGCGAGAAGAAAAATAAAATGTTCTATTTATATTCTTACTAAAAAAAATTTTAATATTTTATTTATGTCCCTAACATTTCAGAAGCATTCAGATATTGTCATTCCCATGACACGTCATTATTTTTTGTTAGTAATTTAGGCGACATCAACAAGAATGACAACTTTAAAACATTTATGAAATATTAGATAAATAAATATAACAAAAAAAATTAGGAACAAAATTAAAATTTTTACTAAATATAAGAGATGTAAATGAGATTTTATCTTATCTAAAATTTGCTAAACTTTTATTAATTTGTTTTGAGTTCAATTGAATTTTTTTACTTTTATTTATTCATTCATAAGATTTAAATTTTAAATCTTATTTAACTCAAAGCATAATTGATTTTTTTTCCGAACAAAAATTCACTACAAATAAGTATAAGGAACGAATCACTGTCAAAAAAAAATTTCGGAACAAATTAAAATTTTTACTGCATATAAAAGATACGAATGAGATTTTATCTTATCTAAATTTTACTAAATCTTTATTAATTTATTTCGAGTTCAATTAAATTTTTTTAATCTTATTTATTTATTCCCATGATTTGAATTTAAAATCTTATTAAATTCAAAGCATAATTGATTTTTTTTTTTTTTCCAAACAAAAGTTCACTATAGATAACTATAAGGAACGAATCACTGCCAAAAAGGTGGGGCCCGTGCCGGACATAAGTTCCAACGCAGCCATGACGCAATCACTCTGAAGGCTTGCCTGCTTACGTGGCACAACACGACAGGGCACAGTTGGTTGCTCCCAAAACGTGCTGACGTCACGAATTACATGAAGCATTAGCTTTGCCACGTGGCTGGCCGTCGTACATGACGCTGATGACGTCAGATTTGTTCTATTTCCACGGGCGCCCCATTCGTCCGTCAACGACTCAACGTGTCACTTACATTATCAGTGATGTCATGGTTCGTTGTTTCTGAACACAATTTTGTACTCTTCTTACTTCCTCCAATGTGTTAAATTTGCCACGTTCGTGTATAATGAGATTTACGTGGAATATATTGCGCATCACAAAAATTTGTTAAATAAATTAGTATATGTGAATTTCTGATATATTGTCTATTTTGGTTCCAATAAAGACACTAGTCCGTGAACAATAATTTAGGCTAATCTAAAATACGTATTTGTTTTGATCACAAATCAATTTTGCGATGTGGATCATGTTTGGCAGGTTGTTTTTCCTTTTAAATATGATAATGGCAAGGGGAACTTGAAAAGGAAGCATGAGAGGTGGATCACTATGCGTGGATTAGAGGGCTTAGTCCATTCAAGTCCAGGTGTATAACTTCTTCTGCTCCTCTTTTATGGGTATCCACTTTCAAATTCATTTTGTGTTTTGGACCAAAACATTGGATTTATACGTAGAATACCAGCAACCTTAAGGGGGTTTAAAATTATACCATGTTTTACATCACAAATGTTCATTCCTTAAATGTAAACCCTCATTCTAGAAGATACCAAAACGCTTTTCTCTTTCTGACGGTACTGGAAGAAACTAAAGTTGATTGCACACCACATACTAAAGAGAATTGAAGGAAAATAGAATCAATTCAGTAGAAGTCTGCCATGTGTATCGTCATAAATATGAAAACGACGGGGATAAAATATCCCATTGCGTTTTAACATTAGAAAAGAGCTTGAAATGTCGAGCTGCAATTGGACAGAAATAGAAACAGAAAAAGCATTTTATATACTTTGGATTAAACATGGAGCAGGACGAGTTGGGCGCCGTCCAAACCAATACGTACACAAAATACAAAGCAGTGGGAGGAAGTGACACACTAAAACGTCAGCCACAACGAAGATATGACCAAATACCACCGCGTAATGTTTACAAAACTTTTAAAAAAAAAAAAATTGCCTAATTTGCCGTTGACGTAACAATGAGCAATGACCCTTTCAAATCATCCCCTTCTTCACCACCTCACCCCACCTTGCCCCTCCCACACCATTTATATTCCTCATAACCCTCTTACCAAATTCCATAAACCATAGCCATAACCATAGCCATAACCAAAACCTACCCACTTTAGAACCACACATATCTTGCTTCTTCTCTCTATAACATTTACTCAAACCCCATCAATCATCATGCATCAAGCAATTCCATACAGGTCATGGCGTCTTGATCTCCACAACTCCACCACCCACTTCACCCCACAGCCATTAAATATCCATTCCCAAAGTATTGATAACAACAATAATAATAGTAGCAACAATAAGAATATGACCCTTTCTTCTGTTTTTTCACCCAAAAAAGGCCTTGCTAGTGATCAGGGAATGGTGCTCAACATGGTCTCAGAGAACGCGGTGATAGTGTTTGGGAGGCGAGGGTGCTGCATGAGCCACGTGGTGAAGCGTTTGCTTCTGGGTCTCGGTGTCAACCCTGCGGTTTACGAAGTTGAGGAGAAAGATGAAGAGGGTGTAGCCAGAGAATTGGAATCAATAGTTGTTGGCAATGATGGGAAACAAGGCAACAAGGTGCTGTTCCCAGCAGTGTTCATAGGTGGCAAATTGTTTGGAGGGTTGGATCGTCTCATGGCCACTCATATTTCTGGTGAATTGGTTCCTATGCTCAAAGAAGCTGGGGCTTTATGGCTATGATATGATATATGATATATGAAATGACTCTCCATTGATTAATATAATTTATTTTTATCTAGTTTTTCATTTTCTTCATAGCTTGCTGCTGGTTTTTCCTTCTTTTTTTTTTTTGTAATTTTGCAAAATGTTCATTAGAATCAATTTCTTGAGCCTTCAATTTGGCTAACCAGAACATAAAATGAAATACTTCAAGTGATCAATCAATATGTACCATTAAGTAAAGTGTGCCTCGTTCTAGAATCAAATTTCAGATAGGTTATTTTGCGGACATTCTGCTTTCATTACCCTAACTAACTTCTTTCAGAGAGTTATGCCTTGGACCTCTTTTTGTATGGAAAAAAAATTATATAGACATAAACGTTTAATAATGAGTTCATAATTTGAAAATTTGGTTACAACTGAACTTGGTGCATTCAGTTGCGTGTCAGCTTTTTGTTAACTTTGTTCATCGCCGACAACGGAAAACGAAGACAGTAGCGCGATGCAAATAAACAACTTTTGTACTTTTTTTTTTTTTCAATGAATTTAACTTTGGAAAACATTTAATTTTACAGAGTTATCTTATTAGCAGAAATATTTAATTTGCACCGTCTCAAATATAATTGATACATGATTAAATAATAATATAAAATTATTTATTATTTATCAAAATTAATGCCTTTCTTTACCAAGAAAAAAAAAATTACCGCGTACACAATTTTGTATAATTATGAGTGTATTAATTGTATTTGTATCAAGTTGGCCCCTGTCACGGGATGGAATCCCCTACCCGTGACACGCGTAAAAAAAGAAATAATATAAAAAAACAGCTGTTAGGTTAATCTATTGAAAACTTAAGAGTTCTAATTTTAGATTTTTTTAAATAAAATATCATGATAAATGAGTATAGTTCCCTCAACCAGATTTTTTTTTTAAAAAAACTAATAAGGAAGCTGCTTGATGTCTTTGGTCATCTTATACATTGAAGCTGCTACAAAGCATGCACTTGCAGCATGGCATACAACTCATAAGCCTCAGCCCAAAACTCACACCAAGTTATCACCCCACCAAAAAAATAAATAAATAATTTATGTACTATATGAAAGTAAGAAATATCTCTTGCTCTATTTCATTTAAAATATGACAAATCAGTATAGTAGGTCATCTTTATTTCTTTAATTACCCACTACTATAATATTCTAACCACTATTATACTCATTTGTCATGCTTTGAATGGAATCGAATAAGAGAACTTTCATATTCTAAGAACATATAAGAATTTCTCAAAAAAAAAAAAAAAAAAAAAGAAGAAGCTACCCCAAATCTTTTTACGTTTTTGGTATGCATTTCTCTAGTGGAAACACAATTGTTTTGTCATTTTGATCATTCCTAAGACAGCATTTTTTTTTCAATTTTCTCAAGAATTTCTCCTTCTACTAGGGGTGTAAATGGGTTGGCTCGGATCGGGTTTGAAGGGAAAATAAATCCGAACCAATTAATTTTAATTGGTTTGGTTTGGTTCGGATTCATGAATTTTTTTCACCAAATTTGAACCAAACTGAACCAATTAAATTTGAGTTGATTCGGTTCAGGTGATTGGATTACCCGTTTAATTTTTTTTTTCAATTTCAGCAAAAAAATACAATAAAAAAATACACAAGCATCAAATTTTTATATAAGTAAAATTTAAATTCTATTCTAATATCTAATCCAAAGATTAAATCATTCTAATATTAGCATGAACACAATTAAAAGAAACACAAACAAATAATTTTTTTTCCAATCCATTACCATCAAGGGGCATTAACATAATATTGTCTAACTTTAACTTCCATTAACACAATTAAAGAGACAAATTATCTATGCTCAAGTTCATACATCAAACAATAATACAACATAACTTGTATTACAAAATAAGTTTGTAACGTGTGTAATGTTAATGGAAAAGGAAAATAAACCTATAACCATGTGTAATATAACTTGTGTTAGTGTGTTTTTTAATATATATATATGATTGGGTTGGATTGGATCGGATAACGGATTATAAATATTCTAATCCGATATCCGAATCGAATATTGTTCGGTTCCAATCGGATCGGACCCGATTGACCCGATAAATCGAACCGAACCGAACCAATTTAATTGGTTCGGTTTGGATTTGTCGGGTTCATTGGATTGACTCGATTCGCTTACACCCCTATTTTCTATATTGTTGCTTATTCTTATGCTTCATTTTTTGAGTAGGAATGGAGCAGAGAGAGAGAGAAGAGGTGAAAAATAGAAAATGAGTAGATGTGAGAGTTTTCTCCCATTTGAATGTAAGAGAAAATAAGCAAGAAAACAAGTTAACATAAGTTCCACCATAAAACTTTTCCTCTCAAATGTGGGAATAAAACATAGGCGAGAATGTGAACTAGTTAATTCATCAACATTATCTTTTAACTTTTCGTTGGCACTGTACTTGATTACGGGATATATATATATATATATATATATATATATATATATATATATATATATATATATATATATATCATTTAATATAACTTTTTTTTTCTTTTCTTCTAATTTTTTTGTTTTATATCCAAATAATAGAAGAGAAAATATTTTTTTATTATATTTTTTTCTTGATATTTTCTTTTTTCTTATTTTCACTCCCTATTTAAACAAAGAATTAAAGCAACATTCTAACTTTGTTACACCCACCTATTGACTATCTATGTACAAAATTTCACTTCATCTCCTGAATTTAACTAGACGTCCAAGATGGTTACGTGTGTGTTTGAATTAGAGTTTGCAAATTAGAATTTGTACCAACTTGATTCTACAAAATTGGGTTGATATTAATATAATTTGTATTTGAAAATTTTTATATCAAAAATAATTATAATATAGTAAATATTGTTTAGATATTGTTAGTTAAAATTACTTTTAAATGTATGATTACTAAAATGTGTATAAAATAAAATATAAAAAAAATTATTTAATGTTTCAAGGGTAAAATGATAATTAAATTACCTTTATTGCTCCAAGGTGAAAACCTTAATGAAGAAACAAGAAATTATCATTTCCATTGAAACCACGGTTTAGTGTCCAAACACGTTGAGATAAAACAAAAGAAAAATCACCTAAACAAAGTTTTAGACATTTAAGGTGGACCCAACCCGCGTATGACGCTGCAAACGCGAAAACACACACGTAAAAATCAACATAGGAGTAGACGGTGCTATATGTTCAACTCAGATACAATTTTCTATTTTCAATTACTAGTACCAATTTCAAATTATGTGCTGCAAGGGCAGCCCTTCCAAAAGCTTAACACTTGCACTTGCATTTGCATGACATGTCTTTTCCTAAAACAATTTTATAAGGCACGAAGCATGAATCAAATACCGCGATCAATGTACTTTAGTGTTTTATGCGCTCAATTCGGTAGCCAATGGCTGTAGAGTATCACGATCTGTTTCCTTTTTTTATTTTTTTAATTTTCATTATCGGTAGCATATCGTATTACACGTTAGCAAATAGTACAAAACTTTAACATAATCAAAGTCTATCCAACCATGAATCAAAATCATCTGACACTTCGGACTTGCTTCCACTTTGCATGCTATGGATGACAGACTTTGCTTCCTGTGGTTTTAATAAAACATTTGGATTCAACAAGGTGGATGTTTCCTCTCGCAAGTCGTCAAGTGCATCATCTAGACCGGCAGCAATTGATGCAATTTTGGATGAAACTGTTTCCTTGTTTGAAACCTGAGGAGGATCCAAAGAAGTGACTCCCAGCGAAAGAGGAAGAGAACTATTCATATTGGACCTGAAGCCAGGAGAATCTAGATTCTTGGTCTCATCAAATGAATGTAGAAGCATATCCAAATCCTCTTCAGCAGTAGCTGCCTCAAATGTCAAGTGTTCGCTTTCTGTATCTTCGGTAGAACATAAATTAGCTTTGTTTTTGTCAGAATATCCTAGTTTGGTAAATTTAACATCAACATGGTTCACCGGAATGAGAATATCATTGGACAAAGTAAATGCAGAAGCAGTATCGCTCCACAGGAAGTAGATGTGTATGGATCAGCAGTGTTAGTATCTGCAGCAAAATCATCTAAAATTAATTCTTCAGACATCCTGTTTACTAGTTCACTGTCCTCTGTACAGTGCAGTTTGTCAGGTTCTTCACTGCTGCCCACCACTGAGCTCTCCACGCACTGTAAATAAAACAAAGTGCTGCAGTGTTCACTGTGGTGTAGATGAAGTTTGCTAAAAATATGAGTTACAATTCATTCTCTAACTTATTCATGGGATTCAAAGGGGCAATTCTTAGATTAGTAATTTACTCTCACTTAAACTTCCAATTCTCAAACAATTAGATGATACTTCTGCTTCATCCATGTTAGCTATTTCTTTCAGCAGAAAACACTGTAAACTAAAATTTCAATTCATAGACATAGAAATATTGAAATAGCTTATGTTTAGAAATTTTCATCACTTGCTAAAAGTGGCTATGAAAATTATCTATTAATGAAATGTGATTTATAACTTCAGTGTTAAGAGATTTACTAAGGGACAGTGCCACCACCACATGATTTTCAAGATCAATTTAGAGAGCAGACATACCAGCTCAGGTGGTAACAGGTCTGGCTCAATGAATAATCTCTTTGATAAGTCGAGTTTTTCAAGATTTTCAGCTAGAGCGTGCAAGTTCAGGGAAAGAAATGATGCCTGCATTAAAACCCAACTCATGGTAAATAAGGCAACAGCCACAACATAAAAAATTGGAAGACAAGATGTAAGCAAATGAATTAAGATGATTAAGTGTTGCATCCGAAAAACATCATAAGAATGCTCTTAAAAACATCATAAGAATGCTCTTAAAAACATCATAGAGAAACACTAATACTACAATCATTTACATAGAAGAATAACAATAACATATTACCACCCAATAATAATCTATAGCAGAAAAATTTAGTGTATATACAACAAATTTAGTTCATAAATGATCCAGGAACCAAATCTCCTGTCAAGTCTTATTTGAAGTAGGAGGAAACATGAGTACACACAAACACACTAATGCAGATAAGCATTTGAAGAATCACACACTCAGACACCCCAACAGAGAGGAAGAGTCTTATCAGTTATTTCAAACATACAAGAAAAACCCCTTGTCCATATAGGTCCCATCTGATAGGAAGAAACAAACAAAAGGGTGTCTAATAATAAGGCCAGGAGGTTTGATTCTCAATTTTCACCTCAAATTTGGTTCAATTAAGGTAGTAATCATAAACAAAAACATGCTTGTGAAACTTTAATAATATCACCCCCATAATCTACAGAAAGCATTCAAAATGAATTGCCAAATCAACGAACTGATCTCATAACCATATTAATACCTCGTGAATTGCACTTGTCTTATCCTCTACCACAAAATTTTCATCTCCAATCCATGAGAGGATGCCCTCTCCCCTGATCGCAAGCATATAGCTTAATCCCACGTTAAAATCCCCTGCAGTTAAACTCCACATTAAAAAACATAAAAAAATAAACAAACAAACAAACAAACAAACAAGAACAAACACAACACAACACAACACAACAACATTTATATTCAACTAAAAGCTAACCTAACTAGTTGCAAAAATATCTCTCTTGTTATCAAACATTTAGGGAAACACAAGTGTACTAAAAAAAAATCCAGTGTCTAAAGTATATATCAGATACCCCAAAAAAAGGAAGAACGTCATCAAAAGCCAATGTTGTGTTTTCCAGAGAGTGAGCTTCAGAAAGGAGACGGCGAAAATCCGCGCCTTTACTCTTAGGCAAAACAACAGCAGCCTCAGGAAGAGACGCAGATTCCAATTCCTCCTCCTCATAACGGTTCCAATTGGAGGGAAGCCCAGAAGATCATTGAAGGGTTTTCTGCTTCAATTGCTTCTTTGTGGTGCCAACGGCGTCATTTGAAGGAGATGGTGATTGGGGTTTGAGGTTCTTCTGGTTCGGGTTGTGAGGCCTTCTACTGTGATGCTGCGAATGAGCTCTCTTCGATTTCGCCAATGCCTTCCCATCCATCACGTGCAAATTTACCTTGCACTAGAACTGTTACTGGAATTTCAATTCGCCATTTTTCCCTCAATTAAAGGATCAAAGATCAAAGCTTTGCTGGAATTAAGCTTTATTCGTTAGAATTTAGACATTCTTGCAATGGTGTAAGGGTTAGGGTTCAGAATTGGATTGGAATTTGGCCCATTTACGTCGAGAAACTACGAGCAGAGCACAGCTCCAGAGAGACAGAAGAGAACACGACGCTGGAGACTGAAACGGCATCGTTCGGAAATCGTCCTAGCCAGTAGCCATTCGCTATTGGAGAGCGACGCCGCAAATGCATTTTTTCTTCGGTTCGAGACGCCGTAAATGAATATAAAATATATGAAAACTGTTGGGCCTATTCCTCATGGGCCTTTACTATTAATTGATAACTTAATGTTCGGGCCTGTTGGAGTCCTAAAATGGTAGGCGGCCTAATACATCACAATCGGAAACAATGATAGTTCCGTTTCCAAACTCTTATTGCTTATCGACTGAAACAGGCCCTCACTGACGACCAAAAAAAACGCCCTGATTTCTTTTAATAAATAAAAATTTTGGTGACCGAGTAAAAAAGAAGAATTTTGGGAACCAAATGACAAGGTTGAGTAGCATTATTTTTAGGAAAATTTTGTTTGTACATAGTGAGTTACACACTCGGGTTACACACTCAATTCGACATCTGGTGATCACAGTTTAAATAAGTATAGATTTTAGTTAGAAAAATATTAATTGGATATATGCGGGTGATACATATATGACGCATCAGTTGCATTTTCTGCAAATCCACCTACATCTTAAATATTGTATTATGCCTTAAATGTCTTCTTTGTGCGTTGCTTCGCCCACATCTAAATAACACTTGTCTTTAAGTTATGTAAGTATTGAACGTGATATTAATTGATAATAACATGTACAATATTCAAGAAACACGTACGTCAATTTGACATGTATATAATTATAATTCACATTAATTTGAGTTGTGATAACTATATGTTTGTTATTAAAGGTAATATATTAATTCAACACTTCCATAATATCACTAAATATTGATTAGAGTATATACAACTAAGATAACTACTTTTTATAAGGGTTCTAGTTCTAGCTGTTGAAAAATATATTTTGTCTATTCAAATATACCTTTTGTAACTAACATTTCTTTCTGGCTTGGAGTTACGTTAAAGTACTTTTGCGTGCACCAATTATAATTTATTAGAGGCCACCATGGATTTAGACATTAGGGTAGATAACAAAGATCACTTTTTATACACGTACACTTTATTCCTTGGTGGCCAATGTTATCTTCCGCTGTGATTAACTATATCAATCATGGGAGTGGAGGATGGGGCTTCTTTGTCTTTGAATTCCTACAAGGAAGGGAGTCTTGAAAATCTGTCTTTTTGCGCTTTCCCTCCATCCGAATTTGCCAATAATTCAATGAGCAAAAAGAAGGACGATATCCCCATTTGATTTCTTATCGTATTATAACATTGTTCTTTTTATTTTTCCATAGTGAGAATTCGCTAGTGCTCACATAATTCTTGACAGTGACCTTTCCTGTGCAAACACATAAGAGAGAGAAGATAGATAGTGACCTTTGTTTGCCATAATAATACAGCATGCCTTGATTTTCATCACTAAATAATTTCAGGTTTGGGCATTATTTGGTCTCTCTCTACATACGCTTGGTCCCTGCCTCTTCTCCATTAAAAGGGGATATATAATTAATAGCTAAGGCCTGCTTGATTCACTTTCAAAAGAAGAGAGAGAAAGAGAGAGAGAGAGAGAGAGGAATACTAGTGCAGTGGTTGCTTTAGTTTTGCTTTTAGCTAAGAAAGAGAATCATTCTAATCTTGTTATGTTACATGGCAATATCATAATTGGTTGATTGAGGTTATAGTGGTGGTCAATTCCATATCCATGAGGACAAAGTGCTTGCCTCTTCAGCCTCTAAGCGCGTTTCAGAAACACAATTCAAATCCATATACAATCACTGTTGCTCATGAACTAATTCATTTTTCCCCCTTCTTGCAGTTATTTTAAAATCGTGAGTATAACTCATCCCAAAAGTTAGTTTAAAAAATGATAATTGCTCAAGTATTTATAAAGGCTATTATCACTATATCTTTAAGTGATCCAAAACTTAATACACTTCTCATGTATAAGGTTGGGTTATTTTGTGGATAGCTCAATATTAATAATTTGAAATATACTCAGATATCATATTAAAATTATGAGTTTAATTTCATAACAAAAATTAACTCAAAGGAAAAGATTGCTAAAATATTTATAAAGATTATCTTAATCATATTAATATTAAACCTGATGGAGTAGGGGCAATCTATCCGGTTGTTAATCTATATAGGAGATTTAATTTTCCAGGAAATTGCTCTTAACTTTCTTCTTGATATTTCTAAAATGCCACATTGCAAGACTTGCTTCCAATGTGTGATAGCTACTTTATTTTAAATTGATCTCCTATAAAACTACGTGCTTTTTCAATTTGACCAAAAAGTTATCAATGATACCGAGAGCCCACCTCACACCTCAGCACTCAGCATCAACAGGGGTAGAGAGAAGACTACCGCGTGGTTATTTCATAGTACACCCAATCGATTTAGACTTGAAATCTTATAATATGATTATATTTCATATAAAACATTTAGATGCCTAAATATGTATTGTATTTTTTTTAATTAATCTATTAGTCTCTAAGTTTTTTGTGATATTCAAATAAATCCTTATACTTTCAAAGTTTGTACCTGAGTTCCTGAATTTATAAAACATTTTTAACTAAGTCATTAAGCACAAATATTCATTAAAAAATTGTTAATGAAAATAAAATATACTTAAATACTAACTCAACAAGTATATAACAGATAGAATGATATTTTAAAATATTTTGTTTTCATTAACAAAATTTTTTTAAAACTTTTACATTTAGAGACTCAATCACAAATATTTTATAACTTTAGAGATTCAATTACAAATTTTTAAAATATAAAAATTAAATTAAATTTTTTCAAAAAATTCATAGACTAATAAATTAATTTAACCTTTTTTTTGTCTTAGGGGAAAGGGAGGATTTTAAAATCGTATGGATATTGTATTTTAGTCACAATCCTAAAACCCTCCCCCTTCCCCTCCCCTAAGAGATGTATATAAAATGAATTTAATCAATCAAATCATTGAATTATATGATAATATGATGTAATAAATTTGATATGTTTTATACAAAATTAAGAAAGAATATTTCTAAAGCCCTGTAAAATATTATGATATGGAATCAAACATAAACATCACATACACCTAAAATGTCATACGAAACAGAGAAACGATTTTTGAATCTATATTTCACGTCCCATTTTAAACATTTGGGAATCAATTAGTTATGTGTTTAGTAAATGTGATGGATGTAGCTTAGTGATATAATTAATAATAGATGTAAAATTTTTTCATTAAATTAATTAGTAAGATAACTTAAATTTCTAATTATTAAAACATGATTTTTTATTTTTTTTTTCACAAACAAATTCATCAGTAATGCAAAAATTTTCAATATATATATATATATATATATATATATATATATATATATATATATATATATATATATATATATATATATATATATATAAACAGAAAGGAAAAATGAAAAAAAGTCGAAGAGCTATCAAATATATATCGCTCCGCACTCTAGTGCATGCGGGTAATCTCTGTAAGCGATCAAATAAGTTTCATGAACTGATAGTGGTCATATTCTCTCGCTGTGTTCGATCGATTTCAATGCTTCTTCACACTTTGTTCTTAGTGCTTCCACCGATGCCTGAATGCGTTCAAAGATCATATGATGACAATGAATTGCCCAATTCGCAATGCACTGTGCTTCTCACACTCTTTATGGAACTATAACAAATCTAAGACAACATATAGTGGCTGATCGGTTGTTTTGCTGCAACTTTGTTATTCCTTTTCTAATATATCTTCGATAAGAAATAAAATGACGAAATTTAAACTTCACCATGCGTTTTCATATTCTGATCGTGAAACATACTGTTACAATTATGCATTATAAAGAAACCGTGCATATATCTGGAAAAGGTGAAGTACAAATTGAAAATCCACTAGAGAATATTCATGTCAAGTGCTGTTTTTCCGTGTGTCCGGAAAGTTGGTTTTGCTAAAATGCAATAAGATCTTGTAGCATCATGCCATTTGTACAGCAAATGACCAATTTTTTATTTTTCTTTTAAATAAAAGGAAACAGCAGATCATATAATATTAAAGAAACGATCGAATTGTTAATTGCTTAATATTAAAAGGCACATTCTCCAGCTTTTGATAATCACAAGCATGTGGGTTTCTGTAATGGAATCCTGGCCCAGATCTAAATCTGTTCTACTTTTGGGCAATTATTCCAATTTAATTATGCTAAATCTACTCGTTGAAAACTTGAAATTTTGGACTTTAAAAGATTACTCTTTCTAGTAATTTGAGCTTAACATATTGTCAAGCTGCATTCAATTAGAGATTAAAGTTTAAAACATAGACATGCACTAATTTTTTACGCACTGGATGTTAACTTGTTTTAATGTTGGAGCTACGTAGAAATAAAGTGGCATACACCATCAAAATAAAATTTGCCAAAAGGAATAATAGAGCTATTATTTGAAATCTAAAAAAAGAAAAAAAAAGAAAAAGAAACCATTTGTAGTCTTTGCGGATGTAGAATTGACAGAGTAGCTGCAACCGATATTGTACATGCCGTGACATTAGGGGAATAATTTTCTGGCTACAGTTGAATTGGACAAATGTGTTCTAAAATAACGTGGTTTCCCTTTAGTTTATGTAGAAAAGAGGACAAAGAAAGAAACGAACATACCCTTGGTGACAACAATTTGCTTTTTCCTAAACTCTTATGTTTTTCAAATGGCTACTGTTTTCTAACTATGTCAAGCTAGAGAGAGAGAAAGGAAGAGGGTGCGTCAAAGCCTTGTGGAGTTTGAATAGGAATCTCACAAACAAGGCCTTGAAAGTTGAAGCCTGTGGGCGGTGTGTTTGGAGGGGAGAGAGAATATTCTAAGGCCGCCAGAGTTCAACAGCTAAACTCCAAAAATTTATATTAAACAATGTTAGAAAGGGAAAACATAATTAGATTATGATTAAGGATTAGCAAATTTGCAGGAAAAGTCAGCCCACAAGGAGACGACTACTCACACTTCCAAAAATTCACTGCCTTTGTCAGCTGGCTGTCTTGTAACATGTTCTCTTTGATAAATAATCATAGTATTTTACTAAAACTTAGTTAACAGCACTATAATAACGATGCCAAGATTAACATATTTCATAACCAAGTGACTCTACAGAAAATAAATGTACTTTTACAACCTAAAAAAACCATAGCGTTGAGGTTAAGCAAAACTTTTCACTTTCTTTTTCTCCTTTCTTTTTTTTCCCTTTTGGTGAGTGGATGATGGTGGGAAAGATTCTGCTTTAATTCTCTGAATACATAGTATATGCCTTACATACAGCATATAATTACTAGAAAAACCATTATTTTCCCGGTTTAATCATCATATGGGTATTGGTCATATTCCATATAGATAAAACACAGTTTGAACATTTTCATCGAAATTAATTAATTAAATCTTTATTTAAAAGAAAGAGGGACCTCTGTGGGTGATGGAAAAGCTATAAAGTAAACTATCTACCATACAAAAATTAACAAGATATATAAAGGTAACAAAGTTCACAATATATATGTCTACCACTCAAAAATTGACCACCCAATTAGATGTCTTCACAGGCCTTCAACTTGTGCTAAGAGAAATCAAATGTTTGTTTGACTGCTTGTTACATCATCATCAAGATGTGATAGGATGGTAATAATTAATATAAACATATATTAATAGTAATAACAATTAGAAACAACAGCTATATAGTTTGATGTATATAAAAGCCAAGTGGGCTAGAAATCCAGTCAATGTTAGACATGGTCTTGTTGTCATCCGGACGATTATTCCCTTTTCTATGTTTTTTGGTCGTTTCCTTTGGATTTACCTTCCTTGACAGTTTGTTAAGTTTGTGGACACACGTGCATGGCTGTTTTCCAATACGAGTTTTGCCAAATTAATTTAACAAGTAGCGATATAGTCAAATTGATCTTTATAATGAAATACCATATCTCATCCTCTTTCGGTCTTTCCTTTCAATCCATTATAGGGCATGCAAGCATTTTACAACGTTTTGGCATCTATCAATCTTCTTTGGGAAATGACCTGCACTTTCACTTTGACTACGTTCGAAAGACAAGAAAGGTTTTGCTTTTCGTGGAAAATGAACATTAAAGAAGGTGCCCGCGATTTGGGTAGGCTTCTTTTGTTTTTCCCAGTCACACTCACACATGAGACACAATGATTCTCACTTTTGACAGAAACAGCGTTTTCTTTGATTTAGATGGCTGCTAGTGCGAGTAATTCAAGTTGAAATATTAATCTAGCAAAAGGACTAATTCTAACGCTCTTACAGCAACCAGTTTTTTTATGTTTTTATCTACCCTATACGTATAAAATATAAACTATACATACATAAGACCAAGTACATAATTATACACCATCAACTAGACACAATTATTCTTCTCAGTTGATGTGGACAATCTATACAGATATATTTAAGAAAACAAATACCTATAGAGTCTATGGAGCAAAAATTTGTTAGGCCAAGGCAGAAAAGAAAATTACAGAAGACACAATATAAAATCGATAATGATTTGGATGGAATGCACAGAATGCTATGTATGATTAAGCGTTTGAAATATGATATATATGCAACAATTTGTTTCTGCTCTCTGATCGAGCATTACTGCTCTGCAGGATAAACACAAGCTTTATATATATATATATATATATATTTGAAAACATAGTGGGGCTGATCCTTACTATTTAATTAATAATGTATTAATTAAGATTAGTAAAAAAGGTCATTGAAGGAGAAAGGATTTGAAAAATGAGAAAACAAAAAGCAACAAATTATGGGATAATCATTCCAAATGGAGATTAACTTTCCTCCGACCTCATCATATGTGTCATGATACACATTTGCTTCACCTCTTCTCTCTCTATTTTTTCCTCAATCGAATCCCTCCTTCTTTCCTCTCTCTCCTCTTTAGCTTTTCACCGCCTCCTATAGCATCTTAGTTTTTTATTCCACCTAAAAAGTAGATAATTAAATTGACTGTAACATAGGAGAGAGAAAGGGAGGGGACATAGAGATCCCATCTACCATATATCAGCTCGTGTTGTTTAGGGTTGGAAAACCATACAATTAAGAAGCCTATATCTGCCGCATTCTCTCGTGTTTTCTCCTAATTCAAACACTTAATATACTTCCTCCTTGTAAACTTGGTCAAACTTGGAATTGAAGCAACACCTTGAGATGCTAGAAAAGATGGATGATGGAGAAGTTTCAAACGGTTTCCCTCATCAGAACCAAACTGGTGCATCAAATAATCCTCCAGCTTTGAAAAGGAAGAGAAACCTACCTGGAAACCCTGGTAATAAGCTTGTTCTTTCATTCATATATGGCTTATACTCGGCTTCTATGTTCTCTCTTTTTCTGTATTCTCTCTACCTTCTTCTTTTGTTTTCTTTTGTATCATAAGTATTATTCAAAGGTAATTTCTTTTTTGATTAAAGATAAAGCAATGGTTTATTACGTGAATCTTCTATATGCACAGATCCTGAAGCTGAAGTCATAGCCTTATCACCAAAGACTCTCATGGCCACAAACAGGTTCGTGTGTGAAATTTGCCTAAAGGGTTTCCAAAGGGATCAGAATCTTCAACTCCATCGACGTGGCCACAACCTTCCTTGGAAGCTCAAGCAGAGAACAACTAAGGAAGTAAGGAAGAGAGTTTATGTGTGCCCAGAGAAGACCTGTGTCCACCACCACCCTTCAAGGGCTCTCGGGGACTTAACTGGGATAAAGAAGCACTTTTGCAGAAAGCACGGCGAAAAGAAGTGGAAGTGCGAGAAGTGCTCAAAGCGTTATGCTGTGCAGTCAGATTGGAAAGCACACTCAAAGACCTGTGGCACCAGAGAATACAAATGTGACTGCGGAACCATCTTTTCACGGTATATAGTTACTATCTATGATCTCATCTTTGCACATCAGATTCAGAACTGTTATCAATCTGATGGTGATCAAATTTTATGCAAAAAGTGGTAACTTGTCTAGTGGTCTGAAATATAAAAAAAGAAACTGAATTGAAACAGGTAATTACTATCCCCATCTTTGTGGCAAAAATAAAGAACATCGCTTTCTTCATGCTGTAGTAGTAGTGGTAATATCAAACCCAAAAAGCTATGTAGCGAAAAAAAATGGATCGTGAAGCTGATGTTAGTGGCTGTGATCATATCTTTGTCTTTGACTCCTCTATCATATATGGTGCATGTGGGTTTGCGCGTGGTGCCTCAGTGTATCTGCGTGCCGGCTGTCTATTTGGCTTTTAGGAGTAAAAGGTGAATGGGTCTTAGTGCAGAGAGAAAAGAACTTGAAATAACCCACACAAGGCTTTCATACCTTTTTGCAATTATCTGAAACGTCAGAATTTCTATACGCTAGTTTGGAATTATCTAAATTAACCCTTTCCTTGTGTGATTACTACTAGTTCTGTTTTTCTTTGACTAGTCAAGGATTTTGACTTCTATAAGCTATATTTGTTACATGTCATATATAATGCTGCAGTCTAGCTAGAGAGATTCTTAGGACTTCCCCGATCAAAAAAACTTCTTATTTTGTACCATTTAATTAATGTGTACCACCTTAGTTATGTATCCCTATCATATTTACAATTTTAATTGTAGCTGAAGCTATAAAGTGAATATTATAGAGCAAGAGATTTTATGCGGTACCATATATAGCACCTAAAAATTTCTTGACTTAATTTCCAATCGAGTTTCTTGCATTTAGACATTGTCTGAGATGATATTAGCCTTCTTCGATGCCTATTTTAAAATTTATTAATTTGTTGCTTATTACCAATTTTTGGTGGAGCAGGAGGGATAGCTTCATCACTCACAGGGCCTTCTGTGATGCCTTAGCAGAAGAAACAGCTAGGGTAAATGCAGCATCAAGCATAAACAACACATTGGTGGGTAACATGGGTTACAGCCTCATGCAAACTTCCTTGGGGCCTAACATGGCAACCCATTTCTCTTCAATTTTCAAGCCAATTTCAAGCACTGATCAGGAAACAAGTAACCAGACATCTAGGGGCCTATCCCTTTGGATGGGTCAAGCAGCACAGGCTCATCATGAGACAATGGCTAGTGGCAATAATTTGCATGAGATTCATCAACTTGGGTCTGCTAGAACCCCAGCAGCAGCAATATATGGTGGTGGGAACCCACTTGTTTCATGCTCAAATCCTCCAAATTATCCTCTAAACTGGGTGTTTGGAAACAAGCTCTCTTCCAATGGAAGCCAAGAGCTAACTAGCCCTGCTTCACTTCCACTAGTGAACATTGTTAAAGAAACTGCAAACCAGCTTATCAGTACTCCTTCCTTGTATGGCTCCCAACACCAATCCCATCAAACAACTTCAGCAGCAAATATGTCAGCCACAGCTCTGTTGCAAAAAGCAGCTCAAATTGGAGCAACTTCAACTGACCCATCATTCATTGGGAGCTTAGGTTTGAAATGCAGCAACAGCCAAGGTCAAGATGGGAACAAATTTTGCGGGATGTATAGTTCAAGTTCACTTCTCACTAGTCTTGGGAGTGAGCTAGAGAGCTCTGCAGGTGATTTGTCACAAATGCCCCCTACAAAAAGAATGCACGTGCAGAATGAAGAGACTAGTGGCGGGGGACAAACTAGGGATTTTCTTGGTGTTGGCGTGCAAACCATTTGCCACCCTTCATCAATCAGTGGATGGATTTGATTTGATCATGTATTTCAAATGTGAAGTACTTTTTTTTTTTTTTCTCCCGTCCCTTTTTTTTAAAAAAAGAATATAATAAATAAACATGAATGGTGAATGGATCAGTTGGAGTTAGAGGCATAGAGTTTAAGTATGTATCTCCAACCTTTGCAGGGAGGAAAAGGTGGGAATTGAGTGCTTGATGAAGGCTGAAAAGTTTATTGTTATAAAACTATTATTGAAGGGCTGAAAGGAGAGAGATCCATGCATATTCCTTTGAATCCTGAAAGCTGAAACCTTTAAAAAAATGGTGCCTTTAATTTTTCATAAAGGGAAGGGGAGGTTTGTGGAGTTGTGGGGGCAAAGGATATAGGATCGCTTTTGGACTCCATTATTGCTTAGCTTCATCTCTCAATTGTGGCTGTTGCCTGTCAAAACTGGACTCCAAAGAGAATTTCCAATGACCAAAAAAAGCATGATTCCAGTGCAAATAGGCTTTTAGCCTACTGATTAAAATAAACTAATGTACTCTTTCATTCATCCAACAATGCATACGTGTAGTATAACGAGACTAGTTATCTTTTCTATATACATGCAGAAAAATAGACACTAATGAGAGGCACATTAGGTTATTAGTGATCATATTTTCCTTCATTTCTTCGCGCTTTTCTTTGTTGGCCTCTCCCTCTTCTTCTTTTCGTATTATAATTAGCAGTGGAATGGCGGCCAGTAATCTAGCTATTTGTTTTTCCATTGCCTTTCGTTTACGTTGTGATTTAAATCAACTAGTCTCCATGATCCAAAGGGCGGAACAATATTATCATGAGGTGCAACCGCACATTCAAATATTTTTTTTGTTGATCATTAATTATGTGCAAAATTTTACGCTAGCCTCCTCAAATAGATGAAATCTAGTATGTACGTATTTAGTACCCCACCTAAATTTTTCTAGTTCTATCCATGAGTTCGTCTTTAAGGTTGTACTGGTATGTGAAAAAAAGAAATGAATCCATGAGAGGATTAGAATTTAATAAGGGAGAATAACAACAGTAGCTAGGAATCAGCATGGTGCAAATGTTTTAATTTTGTCCATTAATTTTTTTGTGTGGTGATTTCGTTGTTAATGAGAAATTGTGAATATATAATTTTGTTGGCTGTTGTGAATAATTGATTATTTAATTAACATATATCATGGTTATTGTTTATCTATGAGCCCTATACTTGGATTCATTCTCAATCAATAGTGTATATGAAAATGATCACATTCATATCCTTATACATCGTCTAAGCCCATTAGCACCGTTTAATTTAGCCTCCCATATCACCGGAATTTCTTGATCAATAATCAAGTTAAAAACATAACATGCACTAAAATTCAAGATATATGAGCTTCTTCAGTTTTGATGCCGACAAATAACACTAGTTGTTTATAAACTCACTTGTTCTTTGTTTTACCATTTTGTCTTTTATTGCTGAATGAGCCTTTCAGTAATGGAATATGCTGCCTACGAAAAACTATTCTAGAAGGTTCCTGTGTGCATAAGTATTAGACCCCCTTCACTCCTTTGCATGAGATTTATCAACTCGGTTGCATCATATCGATCGAAAAGGGAAAGATAACATATGGATCAAAAGTAAAAAAGGAGGGAACAGTAAAAGAAGTCATATTATTCAGTTTTGACCGCCGCACTCTCTGCTCTATGATTTTGTTTATACTTTTGGTTACATGATGGCGTGGTGGGTGGGACAAGTTATCAAATTTTTGTTCACGATTATACCAAAAAGAAAATATTTTTGATTGTAAATATATGTAGCAGATGTTTAAAGATTTGATAGTCTTTGATAAATGATAAAGTTTATGTATGAGGAAGATATGTCACAGGATATATAATTGCCATGCATGAAGTAGTCAAGTCGTACAAGCTTTTCATGGCACGTATCGAATTTTGCCTTGTGATCTGACAGTGGACTTGTGAGTTAGATCTACATGAACATCAAAGTTTGAGTCACTATGCAAAGTAGCCCATGTGTATACAGAAACGATATACACGCAGAAATATACTAGGCGGCCTATAACAGTAAGTTTAATAATAGGACTAATTATGTGCACGTGTTTGGTTATTATAGGATTTTGATTATACAAAAATTCGTTAGTAAGAAAAGACCACAAATAATTGAAAGTTGTTCTAGCCGAGTTTATACGGCCGGAAATGCGGATAGTATATCAAGAGTCTATGTGTTTAGCACTCTTACACTGTTAATTTACAACTCTTATAGATATCAACTTTTTAATACAATTTCAACTACTAAAATATGTGATATTATGGTGATGTTTAATAGCGAAAAAATATTTGTAAATATTTAATCCAATAATTGATCTTCATATATACTTGTAAAATGCTATTTAGATGTCAAATTTCATTGGAAGTGCTTGTGGTCATGAAACGTTGTTAAATCATTAAAAAAGGGTAATAAGGAATTTTTTATATTATCTATAAAGAATTCAAAACGGATTTTCTAGATAGTGATATATGGCAAGCACCTTAGGAGTTATGACAAAATTAGGAGTGAAAATGAGTTGAATTTACTTGAATGGAGCTAAGTTTAGCAAAATTCACACTTAGAGCTAGATAAGAAGTGAATTTATTAATTAATTTTCAAAATCGGCCACAGCTTACAAAATAACTCACAAGTAGCTCGAGCTTGGCGAACTAGTTTGATTATGTATAAATTAATTGATTATATATATATATAAAGTCAAAGATAACAAAGCTCATGTTTTGCCTCATCTAATCGATCTTCTGATTATATATTATCATTATGGGTGTGTTTGTTTGAATTTTTGAAAAAAGTGACTATAAAATTTAAATCTTAAATATATATAAAAAATCTTAAAATTAATTTTTTCAGAAGCTACTTTTTTTCAGTTTCTCCTAAAAAGTTAAAAATGATTTTTTTTAAGAATCTGATTATTTTAAAAAAATTATCTAAATATATGAAAACTTATTTTGTCCAATAAAAAAAGTGATTTTTTACCAAAAAGATCTTAAATAAACACATCCTATTTTTGGTTCAAATTTTTAATTCTCTTATTGATAGGTAATTTGTAAGTATATTTATAAGTATTTGCTCAATGAGTGCGAAAAGACGTTTTGACCTTCCTAGACTGTGGTGAGCTTTTCTCTTAATTAACCTAAATTTTTTATGACCAAGATAACAAAGTGCATGCTTATCTCATTTAATAAACAAGATCTCTTTAATTCAAACTTGAATCATTAATTACCTTAGTTTACTAGAGACATTTGACATTTTTTTTAAACTCAATGGAAGTTTTATTCTTCCCCTAAAATAGACAGAGAATGAAGTAACTACCAAAAAAAAAAAAAAATTGTAATAATACTCCTCTTCTATGGGGTTCATCTAAAAAGTAAAGTGTTTTAAACGTATTTATACACATAAAAGACTAATAGCTTATTAAGTTATTAACAAATAGAACTAAATATAGTTCGTAAGCTAGCTTGACTTGGCTTCCGTCCTAAACAAAATTCACGAACAAGAGTCTATGAGTTAAAACAATTACTGATTTATTTTTTGTTCAACAAGTAATGATATTTTTTTTTGGTCAACAAATAACAATTGTCTTTTTTCGTCAATAAATAACAAATTTTCGGGTCAATAAATAATGATTGTGTTGATCATGTTTGGGCCTACTCTCAATCCATCAAATTCCAAACCCACTCCATAAAAGCGGCCCATAAGCCTAAGGACTCCACAAACCCAATCAATTCCACCCCCCAAGCCCATAACCCACAACCCAAAAACACCTAATAACCAAACCTCACCCTCAACTTCGGATCGAAAAATTCCAAAAGAAGAGAGTGAAAAAAGAAACAGAGTGAAGACACACGCAGAGAAGAACAACACTCTCAACACAGCATGAAGTTCACAGACTCACCGGTGATCGAGCTCCCCGTTGGCGACGCCGTCCTCTCCCTCCAGCAAGACAACGGCTCCATGCACGTCGGCACCTCCGTCTGGCCCTGCTCCCTCGTCCTCGTCAAATTTGCCGACCGCTGGTCCCCACTTACCACCACCACCACCACCACCACTAACCCTAACCCTAACCCTAACCCTAGCCCTAGCCCTTACTCCTCCCTCCTCGATTTCCGTTCCAAACGCGCCGTCGAGCTTGGCGCCGGGTGCGGCGTCGCCGGCATGGGCCTCTTCCTCCTCGGCCTCACCGACATAGTCCTCACCGACATCTCTCCCGTGATGCCGGCTCTCAAGCGCAACCTCAAGGTCAACAAGCCCGTGCTCCGCAAGAATCTCAAGCACTCCGTTCTGTACTGGAACAACAAGGACCAGATCCAAGCGCTGAACCCGCCGTTCGATCTCGTGGTGGCGACGGACGTCGTTTATATCGAGGAATCGGTGCCGCAGCTGGTTTCGGCGATGGAGGCGCTGGTGGCGGACGACGGCGTCGTTTTGCTCGGGTACCAGGTGAGGTCCCCCGAGGCGCACAAGAAATTCTGGGAGATGTGCGGAGAGGTTTTCGATGTGGACAAGGTCCCTCACGAGGACTTGCACCCAGAGTTTGCGTACGAGGAGACCGATGTTTTTCTCTTGAGGAAGAAGAAGAAGCAGTGATTGGTAAAGTTTTGATTTTGATTTTTTTTCATTTTTTTCAAATTGGTTCTGGGTTGCGAAATTCGAAGAAATTTCGGAGCTTGTTGGAGTGTGCGGTTGTTTTGTGATTCACTTCACGTTTTATTCACTAGAGGAATATGTAGGTTCACGTTTATAATTTGGTGTCCTTATTATAGTAAGAATTTGAACAAGAAATGAATTATGTGCGAGAATTAAATTATTGTCAGAATTTGTCAAAATTCAAATCAAAGGAAGGTGGTTGGATAAGCCCAATTCCAAAGTTTAGAAATAATGTGGCAACAAAATTCTGGCTGAATTTAGTATTCATCAATTTTTAGAGATTTTGCCTCTGACAAATCAATAGTGAAAACGTGAAGAAAATGATTTGAGTGCGTGTGGGAAGAAATGTGAAGATATGAGTGAACAATGTTGGTTGTTTGATGACTGTTTCATTGTGCTTATTATAGCAGCATTTGAACAAGAGAAATGCTGAATACATATGAACATATTGGAGATGTTTGTCTTGCTTTTATTTATGTCACAAAATCAGAGTGTAAGTGTGCAAAAAGCGATGTGAGTTCTCAAATGGTGGAAATTGTGCACATGTGTAGTATTGTTGTTTGAACAATGTTGGTTGTTTTGGTGCTTAGTGCTTCATAATGATTTGAGTAATCGATTGATTTTAGCTTACTCCATTGACGGCATTTAGAATCACTTTAAAAGCTTAGTTTGATGTTGCTTCCGGCTTGAGAGCGCATTTTGATTGATCATTTGATTGCTATGTGGGTCCCACATGCAAGCTTATGTATATGTTCCTCCTTGTTTTCATCTAGAAAAATGTTATTTGAAAATATAGGGTTCCATGGATGGGGTGTGAGTGGGCACGGTGTCCCATACTCCATATGTTCAAATAACATAACTCTTTCATCTAACAAGTAGAGATAAAAGGGTGAAAAGAACTTTGGGATATGGCTAGTGGTAGATCATAGATATGATGAAAGATGCTATAGTCTTGGAATCTAGTCTTGGGCATTATCTGAAGTTCCATGAGTACAATTTAAATGCTATCTTTGTATTCTTTGAGAATTGCTTCATAAACAACTTGCATGTGAAAGTCTAGATGCCAGTCTCAAGAGTGTTTCTATCCAAATATTCTTCTTATTCCTTCTAGTTTGCTTATTGCCTGGGATGACTTTGAGAAACTTATTGTGGAGACATATTATTGTTAACAGGGTAACACAATTCTGTTCATGATGGTGTTTATGTACGCAATGGCCCTCCAAATGATTGTCAACAAAAGATCCTTGAAGACTTTTAGAGGCGTGTGCTTCCCTATGCTTGCTTCTATCTTAGTTTTGAGCTTAGCATAGGCCCCCTGGCCCTTGTGGTGGATATAGAAAAAAAAGAAATGTTTTTTACACAAATTGTCATGTCTAAGAAATTAAGGTGAAATTTTTTTTTTCTTTTTTCAAGTCCAGTCAATGAAAACAAATATAATGTAGAGGCACTAAATATTGAAACGGATAGGCAAACTATTTTAATATGTATGACATATTTATTGGGCTCTTTAGGGCTTAAAAGCTTGAAGATGATTGACTTGATTGCCTTACACGTGTAAATTACACCAACTGTATTGATGAAATATTCGACTAGTTCAGTACGAAGTGCAAACAAACTTCCCAAGAAAAACAGCAGGAGGATATGGAGGATGTAGAATGGTCTGCCATCGATATCAAAGTAAAGAACGAGAATACGACGGTGATGAAGAGAAGCTGACCAATTATCGGTTTTGTTCGGAGAAGCCAATTATTTAATATCAATACATTTTGCTGGATAGTTATGTATGTACATAATCTGCAATTTCTATTAAGGTAATAGAAATATGTAATAATGATAATTCTCATATTTTAGGATTGAGTAAAGTAATATTCTGTCGAAGAGTTTTTTTATTCACATTTCAAAGAAATGTAGTGAAATGAGTGAATAGTTACCGTGACTTGTTGCGTTGAACATACCAATGTTATTATATAGCAGCTAGTTATATTTTTTATTAGATAGTGAAATTCCAATCAGTGACAACACACTGAAGCTTTCTAGCCAATATATAATAATCACATATATCACCAAAACTCGAATGAGAAAAGGTAGACACAGAATCTGTAGTTCAATATTGCTTCAGGTAAAGTCATGTTTGTACAGATTGATGGTTAGTATATATCCAAGTCAGGACATGAAGCCTTTGACGTATATATTTTCCTGTCACAGTACAAAGCATGATAGAAGCTACGTACCCTTCAAAACTTCTTAACAGAAAGAAATTTAAAAAACAGCTACAGCCAATTTTTCCCCCTTTTCTTCGCCCGCTCTTTTCCTCAATAGAAGTATCTGGCCACTAGTTTTCCAATGAAGCAGTTTCTCCTTATTCTTTACCACCTTTTTCCCTTGCTAACTGTAGTTGGTCATTAACTTATTATTCACTGCAGAATACAATTGTAATGCCTCAGAATTGTAAGTCCTATTTAACTTTTCCTCCATCTCTTCAAGGCCTCTCACCTTTCCTCCTCTTCTCCACAGCTTCTTTCACGGAATGAAAGGAGCACCATCATGGACGGGAAAATGGGAAATCAATTGAGCATTGCTAGACCTATGTTGGTCCCCTTGATCAAATGATATGAAAGATGTACTATAGTACTCAGCAAACCCATTGTTCTTATGATTGGTTACCTCGTGCACACTTTGATCCTTTAGTTTTTCAGGAAATGATGAGTCTTTCATCAGTGAACCACATTGTCTAGGTTGTGTCTGATAGAAAACTTTGGATACAACTAATTCCCCCTCCTTCTCCTCTTCATTATTGCCAAGGTGGTACTGGTGCATGACCCAATTTGTTTTCTCGGGCTTTCTTTGCTTTTTGTAGTTAGTGTAAAGCACAAGAATTTTCTTGTACCCTTTCAACTTGCCACTGATGTAGACTGGCCTAGTCTTACCTGTTTTGTGCCACCGGGTCTCACTGCCATCCGCATCTGTGTGCACCTTTCTCCTTTTCCTTGTTCCTGTTGTATATGCTTTGGAAGGCCGGTGAAAGAAATGTCGGATCAAGCCATCCGTACTAACTCCTGCAGTAAAATTTATTAGAGGAATTAGATGCTGATTCATATCAAAGAACATAATAAAAATGATAACATGTTACAAAATGAAGATCTATTTTGCACCAGATCATTAAGAAATGGAAGAGAAAACAACAAAGTGACTTGAATGGCAAGGTTTAGTTGAAGGGCTTCCCCTAATCTGATGGCATGCATCTATGATATCATAGTTAATCAATAAGAACAAATCTCATTAACAATATGACATGGATATATGTACATAAAAAAGAAAAAGAAAAAAAGGTTCTATATAACATGGATTGCAGGCGTTATGTATATTATGTTTGGCAATCAATATATGTGATAACAATGAAAGTTAAAATGTAACTTATAGGACATAAGACTCCTCTTCCTGAATTATGAAATAGTTTAGAAATGGAAATCAATCTCCTGGATTTGGTAGCTTGCGTGTAATTGACCTGGCAACTTTTCTGGATGGGTACAGCAGATTCCATTCTCGCCTTCAAGAGTAGGGATGAACTCATCAATTAACGGATGAAGCTTGTGAATATCAGAGCGCACCTTCGCTTCCAAATGTTCAAGAATCTCCTGATCAGTAGGGTCAAACTTTACTCCAGCAGGTAGCCCAGGCAAGTCATGAATTCCAGCAGCCTAATTAATACCACAATAATATTTATATTTATTCATGAGCACTCCCAAGTAATGAATTGTAAAAATACACACACACACACACACACTCTCTAAGATCATTATTTTCACCATACAAAAATAGAAAAAAGTAGGACAACAATAAATATTCAATATCTAAGGAGTTATATATATTTATATATATGAACCTGCTCTTGGCATTTAATATGATGGCCACATGCTGGACAAGTTCTAATTAAGCTGTCTTTGCGCCTCTCCACAATGATGTTATGATTGTTTTCAGGGTAGTTGCACTGAGTCATTTCCTCTCTTGTTATCCTATTTCTTCTCCCTCATTCCATTTCAGGATATCTTCTTTCCTGATTTCACTTCTAATGCTATAAAAACCAATAAAGGAACAGGAACTAGAAGAGATGAAGGGAGGGGAGAATGAGAGGTAGGTTGAGTTATAAGAGACGAATTTAAAGTAATAATGAATAAGAAGGGGAAAGGAAAAACTTGTCTCTTCTAAAGGTTGCACCTCTCATGCCAGTTCTTGTTGAGGGGTGGGAAGGAATTAAATTCTCCCTCACTTTTTTTGGTTCCTTCTTTTGCATGAGTGAATGTTGCAGTCCTTCCCAACCTCCTCTTCGCTCTTACGAGAAAGAACTAAAGAAGAGAGAGATTTACCTAAAAATTCTAAATAGAGAAATGAAACTACCAATTAGAGATAAGGTTAGTTGCACAGACAAATGAGAAGAATAGAATTAAGAAATATATTAAGATTGCTTTGATCTCAAGTTTTGTGTTGCCTTGTATATTTATTTGTATGAAAGCTTGTAGAAGAATAAATGCAGGTTTTTGTCCTTTCTACTCTGACTAGAGGTAGCTTTAATTAAAATCTAAAATAAACCAGTTTTAACTTGGAAAGGAACAATTAAATATGGATATAGAATAGTTGAGTGGGAATGGGGCAACCTAATATCTAAGCACAAAGAGTAAGAACTTAGGTCCTATGTCACCCTGGAGTGTAGATAAAGCTAAAAATATAAATACCAGAAAAATGAGAAGAAAATAGTGAAAACAATGTTTTTTTTTTTTTCAGCCAACCATAACTTCATTCCTTCACGTAGACTTCTCATGCATAGCAAGGAAGCGCTCTCTCTCTCAACATCAATGATGGTTGCTGCATACTATCTGTTGCCATATGGCAAAAGCAAACGCAACCGTGTGTCAACCATATATACCAGCCAGCAGCCACTAGCTGAGGAAAAATAAAATATTGGAAAACTGTCTTCAGTTCATCTTTTTGGGCTAAGATCCCTACTTCTCAAGTTCATTCTACTGAGTTTTGCCGAAATTGGAAGTATACTGTCCCTACAATATTTGTTTATGTGCTGGTGGTTATTGGGATCCATTGGGCGCTACTGCGTTTGTGTATTAAGGCGGGAAGGAAAACTTTGGACTGTCATAATAATTGTCTAAATTTATAAGATTATATATATATATGTATGTATTGACTTTGAGATAGATAAGTGTGTTATACACATCATCTTATTTTATTTAATAATCATTCTTATTTTGTTGTTAAAAATTCTGGTTTTTTTTTTTTTGTATGATATTATTTAGGTGGATAAAAAATTGCTAGTCTTAAAATTTTTGTCCGAATTTATTTTTGAGAGTGATATAATATACATGACGTTGGCCTTTAGATAGATAAGTGGGTTTTACCCCACTTTACTCTATATATCATTAGGTTACTTATGTCTAGCAATCATAAATAGAGAAATATTAGTTGTTTGTATATAACATTTTTGTATATTAACTCTTGGTTTAAGGAATTCAATACCTATTCTTTTTAAGTAAATTATTAGGTTTAAGTTTTATGAATAAAAAAAAATAATGCTGGAAATATTTGTCCTGTATATATAGTGGATAACCCGATCTTGAATTTTATATATATATATATATATATATAAAGTACTTTGTTAAGGGGACTGAAAGTAATTATTAAAACAACAAATAAAATTTTCCACCTAAACATATGAGAGATATATGAAAATTAAATCTTGTATGTAATATCTCCATTCATCAAGATAAGAAGAGTTACATTAATATATCGAAATGACTAAACATAGCTTTATTTTACAATGTCTTACCCTTGGTACCAATAGAGAACTCATAATCTCATTCTAACATTTCCGTAATTGAAACAAGAAAAAAGCAAGGAATAGTGAAATGATAATTAAGTGGGAAAAAATATATATTCTGAAATAGGCTTGTATGCTACACTCTCACTAGAAACGTGGGACCCATGCATAAAATATAGGGAATTTTTCACTTTGATTGCCAAAGTTTGTGATCATTCATTCCTTCTTGCTTAAATTTGAGAATGTCATGCATTGCATGCATAAAAGCATTAACTTCCAGGCTGTTAGGGAGCCCTATACATTACAGAGTACATCATTATCATCAACTGTAAAGGGTAAAGGTGGATAATAAGAATACTCTTTAAGATTAGGCCTTTTCCGTTGTGTTCCAATTTTCTTTTTCTCTTTTGCTTACTTTCATGTCTTAATTTCAAGTGAAATGAGGTCTCAATGATTAGCAGTTCATTAATTGCATCTTTGAACCTCTCTTTCCGGCTCTTGCATATATAATCCTAACTCCTTAAGATACTTCCACTTAGGTTCTTTTTATTTAGACACTCCAAAATGAATGTGAGTGACCCTAAGCCCGAAGATATATATGTACAGCCACAGGGCTTTCGTGGAAGCGCCAGCATATATTAAATAATTTTGATAATTAAGATGAGGAAATTAATGGCGAATCTACAGGGTGTTGTGGCGTCCTGTGTAAGTTATTGGATTCCATAATTAACCTTTCATGTGTATATAGCAAACTAGGCGGGTTGTACGGTGAACTTCGCGGATAAAGGAGCGTGGTGTATCTTATAATTTGATGGTGAGGTTGTGAAATATATCGATGTACTAATTATTTATGATGTATTATAGTAATATCTAATTTTAAGAAAATTTAAAAATATAATTAAATATATTTTAAAAATTAATTATTATATACTGATAATATAAAATTATATTAATAGTATAAAATAATTTTATATTGTCAATATAATCAAAAAATTTTATTAGTATAATTTTATTCTATCAATATAATTTTACACTGATAATATAAAATTATTTTATACTATTAATATAATTTTATATTATTAATGTATAAAAATTAATTTCTAAAAATTATAAAAATTTTATCAATATAATTTTACTCTATCAATATAATTTTATACTATCTATTAGTGTAATATTATATTAATAATATAAAATTATTTTATATTATCAATATAATTTTATACTATCAATATATAAAAATTAATTTCTAAAATATATTTAATCATATTTTTTAATTTTTTTAAAATTAATATATTACTATAATACATCATAAATTATTGATATATCAATACACTTCATAAATTTCTAATTACAGTAACAAAATGCACTAAACAACTTACACTGCAAAGCACATAGTGGTCGGAGCCAGCAAACTAAGCCTATCAATTGACACTGGAAAAGAGATCAGTATTTTTTATTCGAGCAATTTTACTTTTCTAAAGGCTTATTTCATTTTAACTTTTACAAAAGTGAAATTCCACGCCTGCAGTCGTCTATTGTTACGATGATTCTAAAACACGAACGCCTATGATATTAGTGCAGAACTCGTGTAGCACAAATAAGTACGAATCTAATTTTTTCAATTTTTTTTTTTAACGTGAAGTACGAATCTAATTGGTACTTATAGAAGTTGAGAAATAAACTATATGGAAGAGGGTAAAAATTAAGAGGAAAAAAATGAAAAAAGAAACTTTGACCAATTAAATAATTTCATATGACAATGTGATTTGAAGTTATAACCTATAAATTATTCAATTCCCTCACTTCTAGCCTACTCCTACTGGCTTTAGTTTTGTACATTAGTGATGAAAAACTTTTTGTACCAAAGATTTTTTTCTCATATGTGGTATGAATATTATATGTTGTCTTCGACAAAGTCAAGTTTTTTCTCCACATTTAGATGCTTGCAGTTTTAACATAAAAATATATTATTTATATAGCAAAAATGGATATTAAAAGTAAATACCATAAGAAATACTTTAATGCTCCAAGAGCGAGAAAAACATTTTGTTTAGTATTATTCATAACTTAGCATATCAATTTTATGGATTATTATTGTTTCCAACTTTCTGCATATTTTTAATAAATAGTTTATGTGTCTAATAATAAATAATACAATTATTTTTCGCATTGAGAGTATCTAAGAATATTTTTAGATGCTGTAAAAAGATAACAACACAAAGCTTTTTCCTTCCCCACCACCACCAAATGTTTTGTATCTTTCTCTCTATATAGTATCATTTTTTTTTCCTTTTGTCTCACCCAATCAGGGCGGAGCTAGACCTTTTTCATGTAAGGGGCTAATATTTAAAAATTAATTTTATACAAAGAATAATATAATTCTAATTTTTACTCTTACTAAAATTTTAAATAAAAGACATAATATATAAAAGAAAATGAATACTTTAAAATCAAAACTCAAGAGACATATATATGCACAACATAATGTCTATTTGTAGTAATGAAACATCTAATTAAGTAAAGAATTTATAAAAAATAAGTAAAAAAATTTGGAGGGGGTCAAATAGAAAAATACACACACACACACACACACACACACACACACACATATATATATATATACACACTAAAAAAAAATTAAAATTTTTGGGGGAGACTACTATTAGGAATGGCAAAAAAAATCCCTTTACATGGGTATCCACAAGGATTACCCGCAACAGAGGCGATTTTAGTTCTCACAGGAATGGGGATTGGGTCCCCGATTACTAAACTGAGTGGGGATAAGAGATGAGATTTCTGTCCCATAAATACCAATTACCCAAACCCTAGTAAGGATTAAATTTGGATTTTTGTAATTGTCTTTTATAAATATAATTGTTATTAAAATTATTAGATTTTTATCTTATTAATTTGAATTATGTTGTGTTAATATTATTGTAATAGATTATAGATATTATGTATGCTTCATTTAGGTTTAAAAGTTGTCTTATGTTTTTTATTTTAAAACTTTTTTTGGAATTTTGTTGCATAAACATGCAAATATTTGCAAGGATTCAAATCCTCATGGGGAATAGGGACCTATGATGGGGATGGAGGTGGAAATGGGAGACAAATTTCAAATGGGACTAGGAGCATGGGCTATGTCCTCGCCCTCATATATACCTACTGTCATCCTAAGCCACAACCTCCCTTGGACCTTAGGAGGAGTTGCCCCTGCACCCTACACAACCAAATATTTTGCATCTTTCTCTCTATGATATCCACTTTTAATATATAAATAAATACTAACATAACCGAAATTTTGAGTGGGAAAAAGTGCAATACAAATGGATGGTTTTACAAATTCTCCATGAATTTTACACATTCATTCATGTGATGATGAGAGTAAAGTTCAAAAACATTATTAAGACGAAAAGGACAATTGCTACTGTGGTAATTAATAAGTTTTAGAATTGATTGATGGCATCTTACGATTTTCAACTACTTAGGTATCACATTACTTGGTGTGTAAACTACATAACCAATCTTAAAACGCTTCAACTTCAAAGAAAAATGACGGTTAAACTGAAATGTTTCACTATTGAAACATTGGACTATTAGAAGATCGAACACAATCCTCAATCCGAGAGGTGTGACCCATTAATTAAAACCCAAATCCTACATGTTATGGGGTTAAGCCCAATATTAATTCTATTCGCTGAGTATGCCCACAACTAGTTCCCTCCCATTGGCCCTTCCATATGATAATATCATTACCGAAAAATGATTATACAAAATTATCCACACAAAAAATACATTGATCAATTATTTTAAAAGTAAATATGGTCTCTAAAAGATGGAAACTCGTTCCAAACTAACCAATATCTTCCTCCGTAGCACAAATTTGAGATTTGAGTTGAAATTATGTCAACTTGGGTAGAAGATGTAAATTAAAAAGTTACCCCAATCTTAAATTATTTTATCTAAAATGATCTCTATCAATGATCAACCACATCAATGATCATGCACAATTCATGACAAAAATAGACAAATAAATAAATTGACACCCTTCCAAAAAGTATCTCACTGGCTAAGTCCGTGTGATGCCATTTGTCTTATGGCCATGATGCGTGACACCTTCAAATCACATTATAATATTCCTATTTTTTTCCCCAAAGGTCAACCATATAGGTATAGGATTCCATTCCTAAAATGCCTAGTGGCTGGTGATTGTAGCATAGTATTGATAAAGAGAGCAACAGAAGTAGTAGCACTCAAGGCAAGAAGACATGGACGGCAAATTCGGGATAAACACTTGCCAATAACAATTGCCTGCAAGAATATTCTAGTTTAATGCCAAATACATATTCTGCTGGGATTTCCATTATATCATTTTCAGTTGATAAGAATTGAGAAAACGGCACGATTGAAACTGGAAAGTCTCTCTTACTATTTCTTAGTTCTTACAATTGCTGTTTCAAGTACAAATTCATAAGTAACCAAAATTGCAGTGAAAATTGAAGCGAGTTATGCTATTTTTAAGCACATATTGGAAAGTCTCCCTTACTATTTCTTACAATTGCTGTTTCAAGTGCTAATTTATAAGTAACCAAAGTTGTAGTGAAAATTGAAGCTAATTATACTATTTTTTGAAGCACATAGCTCATAGCTCAAACCATGCTTCCATGATGTTCATTATCGGAGGCCTCTTCTTGATAGTAAGGGGAGAGTTTTCCACTTCTGGATTTGGGAACGGCAGTTACTTCCTGCAGCATTTTCACCACCCTACGCATTGAAGGGCGGTTTATAGGAAGAGAACTTGTACAAAGAAGCCCTATACTGAGCACCTTGCTGATTTCTTCCTTGTATTTAACATCCAGAGTGGGATCAATCACTTGATCCTCTCCTGTCTGCTCTATTGTAGAGAAAACCCATTTCACCAGATCTTTTTCCCCATACTCTGGATCAAGAGGGGGTCTCCCACTTACCAACTCCAAAATGACCACGCCAAAGCTATAAATGTCACTCTTTTCATTCACTCGAAGAGTGTAAGCGTATTCTGCATCACATTAAACCAGCAAATGCAATTAAATTTGGTCATCTTATATCTTAATCTTAAATGGGTTATTCTAGTAATAGTCAATTAATTTATATGTACATATTCTATATGTTTGAACTACCGTACAGACTAATGATACACGTATATGAACACATACACAGTCTACATGCTAATTGATTTGCCTACCATATGATGCAGGCTGAGGTTTCTGTAATATTGGATAAATTTATTATTTATCAAAGTAAAATAGTTCAACTTTATGGTGATACCTGGTGCAATGTAACCATAAGATCCGGCAATTACAGACATGGATTCTGCCCCTTGGCTGACTCCTCTAAAAATTTTGGCAACTCCAAAATCTGCAACTCTTGCTCCAAACTCCTCGTCCAGCAATATATTGCTAGATTTTACATCCCTATGAACAATAGGAGGGACACAATAGTGATGCAAATAAGAAAGCCCCTCCGCAGCATCAATGGCAATTCTATATCTTGTTGGCCAATCCAACAAGCTTTTCTTGCTACTATGCAACAAATCAGCCAGGCTCCCATTTGGCATATACTCATAAACCAAGAGCTTGCTATCCCCACTGTTGCAGCAACACCATAGCCTCACAATATTCTTGTGCCGAATCTTCCCCAATGTTTCAACTTCAGCTTCAAACCCATCATCCTTGTCAGAATCAACACTTCCATTTTCCATCTTAGTTGCTCCCCACAATTTCTTCACTGCCACCACCTCACCATTGCTCAGCACAACCTTGTAAACCTTCCCAGATGCTCCACTTCCAATGACATTATCTTCACTCAGCAAGTTAACAACCTCAAACTCACTGAACCCCAGCTTATGAAAAGACCTCCACTTTAACATGTTAGGTCCCTTCTTCATCTTTCTAATGCTCCGGAACTTGAACCAAAACCATGCCACCCCAACAACAAACACAATCCCAGCAAGCACAAAAATGAACCTAAAAACCCACTCATACCTTCGGTTCCTGCTCTCATCAAAGCTTGGACAAAGCCCAGGGATATCACCACAGAGCCCCGGATTACCCAGAAAACTCTTCCTATAATTCTCATTGTCATAAAGCTCAGGGATATCCCCAGAAAGCTGATTGCTCGACAAATTCAGCAAACTAAGCTTCAAATTTTGCAGCTCAATTGGAATCTCACCAGAAAAGTAATTCCCAGAAAGATCAAGATAATTGAGCGCCGGCAAGGTTCCTAATTCACTAGGAATGTTACCACCAAGCCTATTATTCGACAAATCAAGCTCATTGAGCTTCTCCAAACCACCAATTCCCACAGGAATTTCACCAGAAAATTCATTGTCACTAATCACAAGCCTACCCAATTGGCTCAACTTCACCACACTGGTCGGAATCCGACCAGATAGCCTATTATGGCCGGCAACAAACTCAACAAGGTTGTCCAAATACCCAATTGCCTCAGGAACCGACCCGGAAAACATGTTCCTCGAAAGCCACAAACTTGACATGTTGCGAGCACCAGAAATCGCATTAGAAATCGACCCACAAAGGAAATTTTCAGCAAGCTCGAGCAAATACAGATGGGGCAGACCCCACATAGCATCAGGAACACTTCCATTAAGGTTATTGTTCCTAAGACGAAGCCTCATCAAGCTCTTGCAATCACCAAGACTCTCGGGGATTTTCCCGGAGAACGAATTGTTGATTAGCATCAGCTCCTGCAGCTCTCCCCGGTGGCACAGACTCGCCGGAATCTCACCGGAAAGACGGTTATTCGAAAGGTCGAGGCTCTGCAGCCGCGAGTTACTCCCGAGTGAACTCGGCAACGACCCGGTGAGCGAGTTGTTGAACAATTTGAGCTCGTACAAGTTCTCTAACGCCGCTATGTTCTCCGGCAAAGAACCTTCGAGCTTGTTATCGTTCAAGTTCAGAGAACCGAGTTTCGTCAACCCGCACAACTCGCTCGGAATCGTCCCAGTCAACTCGTTCTCCGACGCGTCGAACCTTTCCAACTCGGTCATGTTCCCCATCACGCCACGTGGCAGCACCCCGGAGAGGGAGTTCTGGTAAAGCTCGATCTGCACGACACTCTTCAACCCCGAAAACAGAGACTCCGGTATTGTTCCATTAAGCATGTTCTGCGACAAGTCAAGGTTCCGAAGCTTCGAGAGCTTCCCAAGAGAATCAGGAATCGAACCCTCAAGGTAGCAGTCTGCAAGCCACATATCCTCAAGGTTCGTCATGTTCCCAAACTCGCTAGGTAAGGGACCCGGTGTGAAGGGGTTGTAAGCCAAGTGAAGGAACCTTAGGGTTGTGACGTTGGCGAGGGAAGAGGGTATGGTTCCATCGAGGAGGTTGCCTTCGAGGGAGAGGGATTGGAGTTTCTGGAAGAAGGCGAAGGAGGGGGGAATGGAACCGGAGAAGTTGTTGAACGAGAGGTTAAGGTGTTGGAGGGAAGGGAGGGAAGAAAGGGTGGAGGGGATGGGTCCTGTGAGGAGGTTTTGGGAGAGGTCGAGGAAGGTGAGGGAGGTGCAAAGGGAGAGGGAGGAGGAGAGGAGGGAGGAGGAGAGGAAGTTGTCGGAAAGGGAGAGGTAGGAGAGGGAGGGGAGGCGGCAGAGGGATGGAGGGAAGGGGCCGGAGAGGTTGAGGTTGGAGAGGGAGAGGGATGTGACTGAGGCGTTGTGGGGGTCGCAGGTGACGGAGGTCCAGTTGCATGGGGTGGCGTCGCGGGGGCTCCAGTCGAAGAGGAGGGAGGAAGATGGGGAGAGTTGGAGCTTGGCTTGGAGGAGGAAGAGGCCGTCTTGGTTTAGAGAGAGAGTGAGGGGTGGTGGAGAGAGAAAGAGGAGGACGACGACGACGAAGAGAAGCATGGTTGGTTTGGTTTGGTTTTGGGGCTTTGGGGCTATGGGGTGGTGATAATGGTGGCGGTGAGGGTGGGGGTTTCTTACATTAGAGATTTGGAGTGCAACGAGTGCATGGGAAAGTACTTGTAAGAGGTGACCCCAAAAGTCCTGAATCAGTACACTGGTCGAAGGAGAACAGAAAAAAAAAAAAAAAAAGGTCATTTTATCGGAGATTTACCACTTATTTGGAACGATGAAGTAGGCGAAATTGAATTTAATTTTATTATGATTTAAATTTTTATATTTAGAATAAAATAGTTAGTTATAAAATTAAATTTATTTATATTATTTATAATATATATAAAAATAAATTAAATATTTTATCTTAATTATATTATTTTTAATTAATAGAAGAGAAGAAGAATAAAGGATGATAAAATTAAAGAAAAAAAATATTAAATAGAATTAAGAGTATTCTTGATATATTATTTTTTAATATTAAATTTATTATGATAAAAATTATAAATTAAATTTATTTTAATTTGATTTATTTTTAAATCTTTTTAAAAAATTGAATTCTATTCATATTTTAATTTTATAATATTAATTAATTCTAAATTAAAGAATTGAATTTTATGATTTTCAAATAATGTGATATTAATTGCTTATTTATTATTTATTATTAAAAATAATAATTTTTTATTTTATTTATTTTATCATTTTTTATAATAAATAATTAATAAATTGATACAGTATCTTATGTCTACAAAACAGAATCACAAAATTTAATATTAGAGACAATAAACTCAATAATAAATTCTCATTGAGAATTGCATTCAAACGTGTTACATGTGTTTGTGTTTGATTGTTTGAGCATTGTGAGTTACGTACTATTAGTATTTAAAAAAAAAAAATTTCTTCACGTGGTGTTTCAATAAGAATTTCTTTGCGCTACCATCACTATTTTTTTTTTTTTTTTTTGTTCTTTGAATATATTACAGCACTTAACTCTATAATTGTACTTTAGTTCTCCATTATTCGCTACTGTCTACTGTGATTCTTTGTTAGTCACTATTTTTTCCTAATCACAAAAAAAAAAGTTAAAGTAAATTAACAAAATTAAATAAAGGAATTAAATTGTCTAATTTTAAAAAATTATGGACTAATTTATTTATTTATTTTTATTAGAATTAATTTATCTAATATTTTAAAAGATTGAGAATTAATTTATCTTACATAAAAATCAATAAGAACCATTTATCACTTCACTCTATTATTAAAAAATAAAATAAAGTTGAGAGAAAGATTCTTTTGAAAACTCTAGACTCCGGATATTTACCTATAATTAACTAAAAAAATGTAATCAAACTCAAGTTATAATAAAGCAGTCAACTCCATGAAAAACAATTTGACATATAGTAACACGTTAGACTATGCATGATTTGATGTATGCTTAGCCATATGTTCAATCGGAATGATACCTTCTACAGATTTGTGTTTAGTTTTTAAAGCATTTATTTCTTGAAATTAGTCTTTCTCATGACAAAAATTGAAAAACAGCAGATATTTAATAAATGTTAGCCATGAGAAGATAACCGCACCTTGTGCAGTTTTTTATTTTAAAAATAAAATTTCAAGGAGCGTCTAATAAAATTAGGAAATGAAAAAAAAAAAAAAAGGTACGTAGCGATCAAATCTTTTGACACAAGGATTAAAGGAGGTAATATTTGAGTTAAAACTTATTGGCACAATTTACTGTTTAGCTCTATATCATCGGAGAGTCCTATTCCATCTCAACTATGCTCAATATTATTTGCGAGATGTGATCACTAGAACAAGAGTAATATTATTTGATATTTCTTTTTTTTTTTTAGGAAATATTGTTTGATATCTCATAGATATAGTAAAAAGGAAAAGATAAAATTTTAGGTAATGATATGTATAAAACAGAAAACAAAAATTTTATTTTTTTCTATTATTATATACATAAATTGTCTATCTTTTATAGACAAGTGGCATTTTTTCTTCGACAATTAGTAAAGAGTAACAGTACATATCCATGCTAGTAATGGAAACATTCAATTTTACAATTATGCATTTTTGACTGAATCAACCCAGGTACCTGGCCATAAATGCACAAAAATTCAAAATGGAATTTCAATTATTTGCATGAAAATAGAAGATGTGACAGGAGTTGATTGTCACAGTAGTATGAGAAACGTTAGTGCATGAAAGATTTCGATTTGGACCCCAGCCATAAAAAGACATGCAAGGACCATGACGCAATTACCTTCACCCACGACTGAAACTTTTTTTATCTTCTGGCACCAAAAATGATTTTATCAAGCTGAAGTCATCCACCGCCACGCCATGCGGAAGCGTTTCAATGGTCCAAACACATTTTTGGAGCACTGGTGATCCAAAATTTGTCAGGCCAACTACCGGTTTTTTATTTTTCATTTATTAATATTTTAAAAGACAAATTTATCCTAATGAAAAAATTTGTTTTACGAAATTAACCTTTTCTTCTTTCTATATATATTCCCCCCCCCCTTCTTTCTTATTTTTCTACCAACATTTATCTCCCTTTTATTTATTCATGTATTATTAGTTAAAAAAGCTTAATGTATTTAATTTTAATTAATATTGTTTACATATTAAAATTAATTAAAAATAATTATATTTTATATATGTTTTATATTTTAAAAAAAAGATAAATGAAGATTTAAATTTTGTTTATAAATTTTTAACTAATTCAAAAATATTTAACACAAATATAATTTTTTTGGTTTAATTTGTTCAGAAAAGAAAATTGTACAAATTAGTATTTTTACTTTTCATTGTTTAAAAACATAGTTTTATATTTGATATCTTTTTGATGAAAGAAAATAATTATAAATTACTTTTTTTTTATTGTCTTGTGTGGAAGTCATAAATAGAATCCACGATTATGGTTTTTTATTTTTCATAACCCCAAAATTTGTTAATGATGACAACCATTTGTGGTCTTTTTTTTGAAAAAAAATATTGAAAGTTAGTTCTTGGTTTAATTTGCTTTTTTTTCTCTTTTTTTTTTAAATTGTTTAACTAGTTACAGAATACCTATTCTTGTTGTGGCTTAAGTTCACCATTTCATTTTTTTTTCAAATTTTTGTTTTTTATTAATAAAAATAAAAACTAAAATCCTACATCACAATTTTTTTTTGTTACTATGACATAACTTGTCATTTTTATATTCTAAGTTAAAGTATTTATATATGAGTTGGTATAATATCTCAGAAAAGATAAGTTCACCTATCATCACTCTTTACAAATCTAATCACAATCATATTTCTTCTTTAAAGAAAACATTATTTTAGGTTGAATTTCCTAATTATTTTGAAATTCATATTTATTCTTACTTGAAAGACCAAGCTGGTGTGGGTTGGCCTTTTGGGTCAAACACAATGCTAATAGAGACTAGCAAAAGTACCGACACTCAAGTTAAATAGAATTCTAGTATAACAATTAAGATAAATTAGTTAGACCATTATACCTAGGGTTGAAGAGCCCTTATATATCTTGGAACAAAACAATATATTGACAAAAATTTTGTTGTGCAAGATTGTTGGGTTTCCCTTGATCCTTTCATTTATTATAGTGATTTAAATGAGTGTGGTCAAGGTGATCCTTGCATCTATTCCTACAATTAAAAGATCAACTTTTAATGATGAGATCTTTATGGGATATTTCTCTCTCACAGTGGGATCTTGATTTGTTTGTATGCAGGTTCAACTAGTTAATGCTAGGATCTTCCCATTTTAGGAGTTCATGGCGATGGGGCTTCATGTGGCAAAAATTGAGTTTCTTCGTGTGGGGTCAAGCACATAATTATAGGGTTGAATTATAGAGCCTATGAGATTAATTCAATCCAATGTCAAATTACAAAGTAAAGAAATTTAAAAAGCTATTATTGTAGCATCACTTTAAGATAATTTTATTCAATTATAATGAGTATCAAATATTATTCTTTATTCAAAATCATGGTGGGTGTTTACAAATAATTTGTTTTAAACAATTTATGAATTTTTTTAAAAATCTTCAGTTTCCATGTAGGTGATACCTGGCTTCCATAATAAAAAAAGAAAAGGAAAAAAAATTCATTTACTATTTTTATTTTTGGAAAAAAAAAAACTGCTTTGTTGATTGTTATATAATAGTTAGAAAATAATTATATAGAAGCATTACAAGTTTTTTACAAATAATTTTATTTTAAACATTTCTTTCAATTTTTTGTTTTTGCTTGAAGTCATGGCTTAATCGACGACTTCCATAAAAAAAATTCATTTATAATTTTTGTTTAAAAAAAATTGCTTGGTTTATTATTATAGAAAAGTAAAAAAAACAATCGATAGAAGCCTTGCAAGTCATGAATTATTCCACTGTAGTAATTTCACTTTCTTACAATTTTTTATCATTAAATGATTTACCGGTTAACTTGTGATCCATTGGTACTCCAACCAAGTATATGACTATGTTAATCTTATAGCACATACACCACTAGATTTTTCTTCTTTCTACATCAGTGGACTGGAAAAAAAATGGAACACTAGTGATCCAAAAAAGTGTTTGGACCATTTGAAACGGTTCCGGCACGTGCAAACAAATACTAGTAGTATAGAAATTACTGAAAAATGAAAAAATTGAGGCCACGCAGACTTGGGTCAACTTACAAGAGGAAACAGACAAAAGGAGTTGTTAATAATGATGACGACTGGTTCGAAATTCTTCGGTAAGGGATTGAGTGGAGACTTTTCAGGTCTGAACTCTGAACATGTGAAGTTGAAAACCTTGAACAAATGAAGACAGTTTTGAAAATTGTTGCAGTAGCTTCTGAAATGTCGTGGCCCAAAACCAGAAAACCACTATTAAATTTAGCTGAATTTAACGACTTTCTACTTGCTTTTTTGACTCTTGTTAAGGCCTTCAATTATACCTTCCTGATTAGTAGCAAATTATATATGCACACTTTTTATTCAGAAAATGTTAAATCCTTTTAAAATATTTTTTCCAATAATTCTCATAAGGAAAATATTAAATATTTTTCATATTCACAGGATGTTTTATGTGTTTAGCATTTCATTTAATTTTTTTATTAAATAATAGGAGAATCATTTAAGATTTAATTAAGAGAATATTTTAGAAAAATATAACAATGGATAAAACTTCTTGAACATCTTGTGTACACATCTCTTCACGCATGGATAATATTTTAGAATTATATTATTTATACTTAATAAATTAGACATCTCAATTGATATATAATAATTATAGTTTAAGTGTAGATTTTTGTTAATAAATGTTTAATTGATATATTAACTACTTTTAATAATAAAGATGTAGTGATCATATCACAATTTAAATAAGTGTAATATAAATGTGGAATTGATATATTGGCTTTATGAATAATGTATATCACTTTATCGGTTAACATCATTAATACTTACATAATTGAATTTTAACAATTCACATTGATTTAAATTACAATCACTGAATATTGATGCGTATCGATCCCACTATATACAAACTACATTTCCCCATATTTTTGTTAGAGTGATTATATACGTTAAAAATATAAAAAATATATATGTAATTGTAAAATAACTTTTTATAATTTTTTAAACAGTAGTGATTCTTAACTTCTAAAAGTTATAAAGTTGGATAACATATTCATAAGTGTGTGTGTGTGTGTTCTTTTGGTCATGACAAATGTCAAGATACCTAATACTTAAATGATTTTTTTTTTTAACTTTTCTGAAATATTATGCTTCATATTCAATTAATGCAATAGCCCGTGCATTACATGATCTATTATCATAATATAAAATTATAAGTTAACTTAAGCAATAATTATAAAATTAATTACATTTTAAAACATTTAAAATAAGATAACTAAAAAATAAAACTTTTAGTGTCAGAGTGCTTAAATAAAAATCTATTTTTTAATAAAATCTTAAAATAGTTAAAATATGTTAAAAAAATTGAATAATTTATTATTCAATATTTAAATTGAAGCAATATATGTTAATTTATAAAAAATTAATTCACATATATTTTAATTAAAAAGCATATGTTGTAATAAATTAAAAGTTGACGGTTAGCTAATTTTTTTTAATGATCATCAAGAAAATAGTAAGAAATTATTATTGAAAAAAATATAAATATTAAAGTAAAAAAAAGTATAGATCTATCGTTAAAATTCACTTTATTCTTACCCTTTCCTTATATCTTATACAATTTAGTTTAATTATATTACATGCAAAGTTTATAAAACGATAAAAATGTAACAGAAAAAAAAATTAAATATTACAAAATAAACATATATTTTTATAGAAAGAATTATGTAAAAAATTTAATATAATAGTTTGAATTCATATAGTAATTATTAGTAAACTTATTTTATTAATTTTTTAATTAGAAATTATTACTTTGTAGATAATAAATATTTTCATTTACATTATCTGTCATAGACAAAAAATTCCAAATATGTAATTATAAAATAGTAAAATTATTAATTTCCATACCATGTCACTATTAATCAATTTGACATCATTTTTTTTAAAGTACTAAACCCCAAATTTACAAAATTGACTGTTAAAAAATAATTTAAGATATTGTAAAATAATAAATATGAAAAAAAATAAAATATATGTTAGATACAAATTATATATCATATAAATAATTGCATTTCAATTAATCTTATAATATCTATTTTTGATAGAATTTGTCACGTGTATATAAAACAGTGAGTTCAATCAAACTATTATAACTATTTTTTCTCTTACATCGTAATAATATAGAGAATCAACTCTATATCAAGAAAAAAAGTAAATAAATATTTTCTTTTTTTCATTTATGTTTTAAACAAAGCACACAACAAATCTAAATATTTTTAAGATATCATATATATCCTAAGAATCAAAATAATATAAAAAATATGGCATTACCATAAAATATCGTACTCACATATGGTATAATAGATTAGTCAAATATCTCTTTATAACAATTAATAGGAAATCTAATAAAAAAATTTACAGAAAGATATTTTGCTTAGGTAGTCTCTAAACGTCGATCAACCTCTAAACTAAATAAAATAAAACCAAAGAAAGTGATTAAGAGAAAATTGAAACAAAAAAAGACAATAAATTAATCTTTAATAGAGATAACAGTAAGGGAAAATAGAAAATCATTTCTTTAATAATTATTTTTAATCATATATAACAATTCTCAAATTATAGACTATGCAATGAAGAGGAGGAAAAAAATTCTCATCAGGGTCAAATAATTAAAAAAAAAAAAAGGAATTAAACACTACTTAGTTTAAAAGTTTAAAATTTTTTGCCTATTAATTTTTTATTTGATAAATTTTTAAGTTTGAATTTAAATTACATAAGTGGCTTGTAGTGGAAAATCATCAAAAACAGTAATAATTAATTAGCTTTTATGGAGTAATAGAAAATTATAAAAGATATAAAGAAAATATAATGTGAAATAATGACTTTTTTATTTCTTAAAAATTTTTATTTTTAAATTTAGATAAATCAGATCCGTTCAAAATGTGATAAATAGCACAAACTTTTTTTAAAATGACAAAATCAAATTACACTTGATAAAATCAACTCAAGGTTTTCTTTTTAAATATAATAGTAGATTAGGTCGTTTGTTGAGAGAGGTTAGAAATGCACATTCAACTCTTCTGACCCTTAAGGTGTATTTGTGAGTTTTGAATTTAGATCGAAAAGGGTATAATAAATAAAATAGATTCACAGTTACTCTTTATATTATTTTCCTTTTCTTTCTTTTCCTCCAAAATAAAACTCACAAATATACATTTAAGATCTAATTAAGTTCTTGAGAAGCTAATGAATTAAGGGACTAAATTATATTCATATGACTAATTTTTTTTGGATTATTTCATATGAATAAATTTAGTTTTTTGTTTTATATATTTAAAAATATAAGTTTTTCAATACGAATAAACTGTAATTATAACAAGATAAGAGGCTAACTAGAAAAAGAAAAGTAGTTCAGCGCAGTTCTAATTATTAGACTTTTAAATTAGAGTAAATCTCTAAATCATTATCTGACAATATCCTCAATGGACATATTAATTTCTAACAAAAAAATAATTAGTTCATGGCCCCTAATAATTACAAAAATTGGATACTATGATTTTTAACTGACTTATAACCAATAAAGTAAAGGACAAATATGAAATTAAAATAATAGCTATGATTTCTCTAACTCCATCTCATACATCATTATCTAAACTCACAGTTGAATAACTTGTAAAAAAATCCTCTAAACTCATCATTTTAATCTATCAAAACATTCAAAATAGTGTGTTATTATTCCTTTATAGGGTGCCACATGAGATTAAATTAAAGAAATTTTAATCATTATTTTATTTTGATATTAGACTTTCTAGTGATTGTAAGCGAGTCAAAGATCATCGGTATTCAATTTTTTTAATTTTTAGGGATCAAAGGGTCAAATTTTTATAATTATCAAATATCATGAAACTAATTTATTTTGTGAAGAACTAATGTATTTATTGAGAATATTATCGAGAACTAATTTGATGGTTTAATCTTTTAATTATTTTGTAGGCAAAAATAGAAAGTGCATTATGTGCATGTAGTAATATCTTTCCAGCAGTGCTTTCTGGCACGAACAGTTTTTCGTAAAACAGTAACGAAAAGTGTATTGTCAATCATGGGAGGAGAGAGATAGTAGAAGTAGGAGAGAGAAAATTTGCTATCAAGCAAAACGCATCCCTTGTTTCTCATTTTGTGATTCATGTGACGCTTCACGACTAACAATTCATAACATTTATTATTTTCCATATCTTTATATGTATAGATATTTTTGGAAATTTAGTGTCCACGGTCATGTGAAAATCAAGAGTGAAAAAACACATGACAAATTGATATGAGATTTTCGTATAAGAGGATCCATTGGAAGATATTTCTAACATTATGTCATTGCCAATTTTAAGTATCTGCATAGTAGATTGTTTGAGTTCAAGTTTACTTCACGCGACTATTTTTCGTGTTAAAACTTATGTGAAAATGAATGGTTAATTATAAAACGATCTGCAAGTGACATATAAATCAAAAAGTCACGGCCATTTGCTTTATACGTGCTATTTTGTTGGGTTGATGGGTCGCTAACTTGCTAGGATGGGCCACGCTGAACCCTGTAGGTTGTAGGAGTTCAATTTTGAGACGTCTTCGTAAGATAACAGTTGAGCAGGTGCACTGCCAAATGAGTAAACATCGCATTCTACATGTTAGTGATGCTGTCTATAGACTACTATTTTTTTCTGAGCTATATAGTATCTTAAATGTTTAAATATCCTGTTCACAAACAAAATAAATGCATGTTTGATTACACTTCTTGAAGGTTTAGAAGGCTTTTTAGTAGAATGAGAATAAAAATATATAGTGATTAATGTATTTAGTATGTAAATTTTTTTTTTAAAAGATCTTTTGAAATTTTAAAAGATTTTTTGAAAGAAATATCCTTAAGATTATTTTTAATTCTAAAAAAAAACCTTTTAAAAAAGAATCTTACTATTATTCTCATATCAATAATCAAAAGTAATTTTACTTTATCCTATCTAAATAAAATTTATTTTTCTAAATTTATTTTTTATATATTCAAGCTAAATAAAAATTATTTTTTTAAAAATAATTTCTCTAAAAAATATTATTTTAAAAAATCATCTCGCAAAAGTTAAACCAAATGAATCCTAAATATGCTTTTAAAGATTTTTGCTTTACAAAAATTTTAAAAAAAAATTATAGAATGAAGGTATCGCAAAATGACGGAAAGCGACTTGGATAAACATAATAAATAAAGCGTTCTTTTGACAAATTCTTCCAATGAAGATAAGAGTAAATACTGTTGAAACTTGCTAGTACTGATGGTGCTCTTGGGGGGGACAACGAATATTGAATTGAATGGCACTGACAAATTTACTACTATTAGTTTCCAATGACTGATTGTTATTGATGGATCATTAGGCATCACCAACAAATTTCCAACAAGTTAGTTGAGCTCTTCTTTTTTGACTAGACTTTTGGTGCCAAAAACCATTGTGGTTTGAAAAGTACAGCTTGGAATTCTGCATACGATGCCTGTAACATGGACCCTTTGATGGCGTGTTACAACTCACAAAAGCTACCATTACTGTAGAATCATGATAAAAAAGAAGGACACTATTAAACTGAGAGAATGGCAGATTCAGATTCAGTGCCAAATTCACAAAAAATTATTAGCCTTGTTTTTAGTAGTAGTTTAAATGCTTTTTTCAGCACTCAACATATTGCATCATAAATTCAACAAAAGTATGAAACTTATGCCTATTCTTTCCACGAAACTGAATAAATGTCTCAAGTAGGGACCAAAAGAAGAAGGAATATCTGAACATGTGGTCATGGCTATTGTTTCTGTAACGGATCGATATGAATGTTATGCGACTCTAAATTATTTTTCAGTTTTGTTATGGTAAAATTATAAAAATTAAAAGCATTTCCCGTCATCATCCAGTCCAATATCTTTCCAAGCACGGGGCTTTGCTTTTAGGTTTCTGAACAGTTATATGAACTTACACACGCAACTGGAGAATGAAACATATTGTCATGATATCACCAGCGCTTTACTCATTGGTGTACCTCACTAATACTGTTCATATGCTGCCAAACAATAAAATCAATATTCTGCACATGGGTAAAAGAACTAAAGATATCCATAAAAAGTTTCAGGTATTCTAGAATATCTATCTTCTGCCTAACGAAATTATCCATTTATATGACCATCTAATATATGCCTCCCAAGTGCTGCTTTTCTTTTGTTATCTTGCACTTTTATTGATTTATTTATTTATCGTTAGGTAGCACATCTGAACCAAAGCCCAAAAACATTTGTCCGAAGGGGATCAACCCCGGGGAGTAAAAACCTAAAAACCCTAAAAGAAGGAAACCAAAAAAATATAAAATAAACAATATTGCACCATACAACACCAACAGGGTTCTCTATGATCCTTGGACCAGGATCATGTCAAGAATAAGACTAGCAAAGCCCACATCCGCCCTCCTTCCTTACTTCCCTGAGGGGATGGCTTATTCTAACTGTGTCCCTGAGGCCAAATAAAAAAACGAATGATGTCCCATTGTTCCTCTCTCCTCTATTATGTTGTTAGTTATAATGTTTAGGGATTATAGTGTTGGTTTAATTTCTTACTTTGTTACGTTAAGAGAATTGTTTGTTTAATTTTTATGGTTATGTTGTGTTTAGATATTATGATGTTGGTTTTAATTGTATAATATTGTTATGCTTATAAATTATGGTGTTAATTTCTTATTTATTTAATTTATGGACCATGTCTTTTAAATATGTCTTTCAATTTGTTAAATAATAATTTTTAAAGATATTAAGTCATTGATATAAAAGAAAAGATAGCATATGAATGAAGTGTGGGTGTTTTGTGCGGATCCTGATGTTTGACAATAGATAGGATGAGTATTGTTTTCTGTTTAAGAAAGTAATGGGCAGGGTCAGCTTAGGCCGAAGCGGCTCCTTCCTCCAAGTGCTGGGTCAAACCCTAATCCATTATCGGATCTAAGTTTTCAACATATAGCATGACCAAAGAAGTAAATATAAGTTTTCTCTGACCAAAATTAAAATAAAATAAAATAAAGTTTTCAACATATATAGTATTCCCCTTCCTTCAAGAATAGATCTTACACTTCATTCAAATATGGTTAATGTTTAGTTGTTCATCCAATTTTCAAAGGAAAATATTTTCATTTTGGCTAACCAAAAACAAATATTCAACATTTATGTAAAGGAAACGAAAAAGGAACTCAATCATATCCAAGGCAAATCTAATACTTGCGAAAAATGGGGGCAAATTGACTTTTTCCAAGTTTATTGGCATTGACAGATTTTATTTCTGGGCATTATTGGCGTATCTAGTGCTATTGAAATCTATTCATCAGAGAAGAAACTGAAAAAAGCGTGTCTAAGCAAGATGAAAGCAACAACTAGATATCTTTGGATTTTTGAGAAATTTCTTGGAACTGAGCTGCAAATTAATTAGAAGCCTTTTTTGTCGATAATGTTTAATTACAAGAAAGACTAATATACATGTAAACAAAATGATGGGATAGTTTGTGCAAGGATTTAAACCCTAACTGAAATTATGGATAAGTGAAATTATTGTATTGAAGTTCATCATTTTCTTTTCCCCTCTTTGGTCTTCCGTGGCAAGGTTAGGAGGTCCAAAGCACCCTAAAATATGGATTGTTTAGTAGATTTCGCACTAACTTGGGCCCAAATTGATTTTATGCGGAAGCATGAAAGCGATCCTTCAAACATTGATCCATAACTTCACATCCATAGTTTGACCAAAACAAAAACGATAATTGGGCTGTGAAGCACAAATATACCTACGTATCCAAACTGGAGCAAATAAGATCGACCAACTAAAGATTGATCAAAATAATAAGTATCTTGACCCTTTAATCACAGGCCTTAAATTTAAACTTTGAAAATAGAAAAAAAGTTTATTAAAAAACTCCTACCCTTTTCAGGAACTTGCATGAGATTGGGCCAGATTAACTAAATTCTTATTAATACAATCCAAATACTGATGATTCCATCAGAAAAAAAAAAGGGACAAATAAGATCGCATGTTAGCAGAGTAGCAGTGGGGTACCTCCACAACGCCATAACCTTGAATCATCTAAGGGTTATAGTATTACCAACACATATTTCCTGCAACTCAAAAGTCTACTTAATCATTCTCACACAGATTATATCCCTTCTCATACTAACTCGAAGTTGACTGTTGCACCATAGAGCAGTCATAGGATGAACTCACTACCCAAAGCTTTACATCAAAATTTGATCAAATATGAACCTACAGGGGTACACCAGTGGGTCTTAACTCACATGTGAAAAACCAACTGAAGCTAGGTCCACCTGGGCAACCTACCCATGTTAGCAACGTAGCCATTCCAGATTGGCTATCTAGCATTGCTCAAATCATGATAATGGTTAACCATCGCAATAATTAGGACTCAATTTTAGCTTCATTGACTTAACAATCATACAAAAGACAAGCATCATCTATAACCAAAATTTCAATCACTATACCAAGTTCCAAATTCCAAAACATATATAAAAGCAACCAAATTTATCCCATTCACCTCCCTTCAAGATTGTTGTAATCTAATGTACATTTTCATAAATTGAAGCAACTAGACTCTGAGTACTATATATTTCAGGCAGCCAGGAGTTTCTTGATTCCTGACTTCTGGTCAGCAGTGAGCCGAGTTGGGAACTTGACGTTGAATTTTATCCTCAAGTTTCCTTTCTTTGATGGATCCTTTGGAAGTGGCATTCCTTCCCTGGGGACAACCTCCTCATAATCCGGATGGATAACAGTGTTGATTGGTATGGTTAAGTTTCTGCCATCCAGTGTAGTGAGGTTCACCGTATAACCGGTTAAGGCCTCTGCAAGAGAAATCTTCTGGGTGACGATCAGATCATTTCCATCACGAGTGAAGACGCTGTGTGGCTTTTCGTCGATAATGAAAACAAGGTCTGCAGGTGTCACGTTTGGCTGTTCGTTTCCCTTCTCCGGGAAGGTGATCTTTGTTCCCTTCTTCCAACCAGGCTTGACATTAATTGTCAAGATCTCCTCCACTGGCATGGTTTTGCTGCACCCACAAGGAAAGTAAAAGAAAAGTCATCAAGAATCAGTTCAAGTTAGAAGAAGTAAGATTATGAAAACTAACAGAACAAAAAATGGAAACCAAAAGTACAATATATGTAAATAAGATGCTCCAATATTATGATTGAATCATAAAATTTTAAGAAATGAAAATTACAGCTCCTTTTCCTTTATTGTTTTTTGCAAAAATAATGAAATTTTGAGTACATAAAATAATATACGAACATCACAGCTTCATTAAAACAGTATGCCAAAGTGGTTGAGGTGGGAGGGGATTTGGAAGGTCATAGGTGCAATTTATAATAACAAGTTCTGCATATATAAAAACATATTCAATTAAGCACACAATGTCTTAAAAATATCCACAAAATATGGTTCTTAAAAGTAAAGGAGAACAAATATAGAATTTGTCATTCACCATGAACTTGATAAAGCTTTAGACAACAACACAATAGAATGTTATCATGTTTGCTTCAATTCCAAGTTTCCAACCAAAAACTATACATGCCATATTCAATGGGAATGAAATCTTGAAAGTTTTAGCTTGATAACCTACTAATTAATGGAGCTTCTGCCTTTCTACAACAAGAGACTATATTTCTATAATTAGATAGCTTATATAAATTTATGATACAACATTTAAACTAGAGGCAACTATACCGACCAATATAGAAAACCTATAATGCTGAAAAAGACTTCAAAGTTCACAGCAATAAAAGTTTTTCTGATGATATTTAAATGCATTATCACATTGGACTTAGCACCATTGTTGTTGATCTGTTAAATGCACATTAAGTTATTGCAGCTTTAAACAAGATCAAGATAAAACGACATTGCATCAGCCTTTATCAAAACATAACATCCAGTATCACTTTCCAGTATGATGGCTACTGCAACTCAGAAAACAATACTACTGCTATGTGTGTAAGCCCAACCAGTTCCGAGGAAAATATTCAGAGAAACTCAAGGCAAAACCACCTTACGTAATTAAAAATAGATTCAAGTGAATTCTGAAAACTCTGGTACATTCCAATGTACACGACATCTCATACTCATAAAGCCATTTAAATAATTACTTGAAACTTCAACGTTGTCTTCTTTAAACAAAGAAACAAATGCCACACACACAAGACAGTTACTAGATCAACCCTAAACTACAAAAGTCCTCTGCATATCATATCCCAGGTTCCTAAGTCATCACACTAAAACACCTAGCAAACAAGCTCAATCATTGCATACAAAAAGCCAAACAGATATATAAATAAATAATAAACGATACCATTCATCACTTAAAAAAAAGTATCCACACAAAAGATCCAATCAGCAAGCGTGAGTTCAAATTTTTTACACAAAGCACTCTCCTTACTACAAAATCAAATACAAACAGCAGTCACAAGAGCACTTGGTGATGAATTAAATTAAACCTAGTAAGCAGCCAGCCAGCCATGCTATAAGGTCAATCAGTTTCTTCTCCATCTAACAAACCGACAATTGACGTGTTGAACCATATTAGTCATTCAAACAAACGAAAAAAACACTAGCACTAAATGTAGCATTAGAACATAGCTATTCAGGCAAGAAACAACAACTCACCCACTGGCATCAACAATCTCCCTAGAGATCTTCATCTTCTTGGTGGTCCCCTTATATATTTCCTCGAGAGTGCAGGGCAACCTGTTCTCAATAGGGGGAGCCTTACGAGGACCACTTTGACTCATGTGAACTCCTCCTCCTTCACCAAAAGATCCAAACATGTCATCACCAAACATCCCATTAGGGAACCTCGATCGCATGCCACCACCGCCACCACTGCTCCTTCCCATCCCTCCCATTCCCCCAAACGGGCTCGAGAACCCAAAAAACTCAGCAAAAATGTCATCAGCGCTTCGGGGATTGAACCGAAAGGACGTCGGAATGTCCCCTGTGGAAAAGTAAGTAGTTCCACCGGAAGCAGCATCAGGAGGTGGCACCTGACCCTTCAAACCTTCTTCCCCATATTGGTCATAAATAGCTCTCTTTTGAGGATCACTCAGCACCTACAACAACCCAAAACAAAATAAGCATAGCCCAGATGAAAAAAAATTCGATTTTTATTAATTGGGATCCACTGAATTTTTTTTTTTTTTTTTAAAAAGTTTATATTTTCGAAATACCCCTTACGAAAAAATTTACCTCGTAGGCTTCTGAGATTTGTTTGAACTTGGATTCAGCTTCTTTCTTGTTGTTGGGGTTCTTGTCGGGGTGCCATTTCATGGCGAGCTTCCTGTAGGCCTTCTTCAGGTCGTCTTCGCTGGCATTCTTATCAACCTGCAAGACCTTGTAATAGTCCACGCCCATGTTTGGTGGTTGTTGTTGATGTTCTTCTTCTTCTCTCTTTCTCTTCTTCAGTTTCTCTATCCTTGTTTGTTGCTGTTCGTTGTTCTTCTTTTCTTTGTTGGGGTTCAGACAGCTTCTGAGTTTGGAATCGATCGAAAGTGTGTCGAGGGGGGTTTATGGCCGTGGAGCTCACGGTCTCTGGTGTTTGTACGAAGATTTTTTGATTGTTTGAGAATGCTGTGGAAAGTTCCAGAAACCCAGTTAGTTGTACTGTTGAATTTTCAGACCGGATTTATTGTATCCGAGTCTCAGTCCAACGGGTTTCGTAATACCGCTCACTTAGCTAATATTGGCTTTTCTATTTAGACATTGCAGTTTTTGACTTTTCATCTGTTTGTTTGTAAGTTGTAACTAGTAAGCTTTAAATTTTTAAAATAAATTTATTCTTTTAATATTGTGAATTTAATTGACGCGAAATTTCACAGCATGGAATTTAATTTTGTTTAGGGTAATATGTAAAAGTTACTCTCTGCAATTAAGTGATAATATTAAAAATATAGTCATATTAAACTCAAGTCAAATGTATATTTTTATAAGTCTTACTGTTATTAGAAAAAAGAAATTATATTAAACTCACATTGAATGTTATTCTTATCATGCACAGATTTTGCATTTAATATTATATGAATTTAATAATATAAATGTTATTTTTATATTGGAGTACCTTTTTTTTTGCTAAGAAAAATAGCTATCACTTAATTTAAGTAATAAGAACAAATAATATTTAAATTGGTTTCATAAATTCAATTTGGTATACCGAACATTTTCTTTCAATAAAAATTACAAGCTGCATTGAATGTGCGTTTACGCGCTGCTTTGTCTGAAAAAAGTTTTGATAATATAATTTAGAGTAAAACCCACACTGGTTTCGATTTTCACATCAGGTTAATTAGTACCGAATAAAAAATAAATTGATAAATTAATTTGTAATTGTTTAAAATATCAAATAAATTAGTTTTTAATAAAAATAAATAGATAAATTAATTTTAATTTTTTTAAATTAAATAATTTAATATCTTTATTAAATTATTTCAATGGGATTAAATTATATGATTTTAAATCAAATTAAAGATTAATTAATTAATTTATTTTTATTAAAGATTAATTTATTCAATATTTTAAAAAATTAAAGATTAATTTATTACTTTATTTTTATTAGATATTAATTTATTTGATATAAAAATTGATAAAAATCATTTTTAGGGGTTGACTCTATGATTTGTAATTCATTTAAATTAACTGACCTTGACGCTTGTTTTATCAATGATTAATTTACTAGTCGGTGCAGTATGCCAACTGGACAGAAAGATGTATAGATCTGAATAAAATTATATATAATGATAAATTTATAATTCTTTATCTAAACCACTCTTATTGAGAGTTTATAGATTATATATATTATTTAAAATATACAAATTATTTAATGATAAAACAGTTGTTAAGTTTTTCCTGATCTTTTTCTGACAAATATATATGTTTTCACACATTGATTGAAATAGCAAAAGAATCAGTTATGTGTTATTAAATAAATAATAAAAAACAAAATAACATAATTTTTAATGAAAAAATTAAGAATTATAATAAAAATATTCACATTTTCTATTGAAATATAACTAAAATTGAAATTTATATTTATTATGCAATAATTTTTTAACTTTTAATAAATACTGTAAATATTTATCTTCATTATGTAATCGAATAACAAAAATAATATACATAAGTCATAGATTTAAATTTTATTGTGATTGATATATCAAAAACTTGATTATGTTATCTTACTAATACGAGAAATGAGAGGGAAAAAGCAAGTATTTTCCTTGTCCTTGGATTATAACTCTCAAGTGATGTGTAGATATGCCCTTTAATAAATATGAAGTCTTCCTTCCTTCATCGATATCAATTTTTACTATCTCTATTTAATAAAAAAAAATCAGTTTTTTATTTTGTCTCAATAAAAAAAGTCAGATTATTTTTTTTGGGGGGGGGGGGGGGTGTTCAGAAGTTCTATTTTGATTTTGTTCAAGGCTTTGTATTTTCCCTATCTCTGCCTCTGGTTCTCATTTGTGGACCAGGCCTCCCAATCCACCACCTACATGGGCTGAAGAGATCCACTTTGTCTATTTTTCACCCCTTTGGAGCTAGTATATGGATAAGGAAGGATATGGGGTGACGCTGAAGCGCACACCTAGAATGCTTCGCGTGTGAGCCCAATAGGTTTTGAATAAATTGATTCCAATTACAATTGCGTAATATATTGAGCAATGCCTATCTCATTTTTACGAAGAAAATGTCCTTTTAACATGAAATATTTAGACATCGTGTGAAATATCGTATAGTAACATGAGCTCCAGTAAGCATTTAGGTATAAATGTATTAAGGTAAGATAAAAATATTTTATATTTATATGAGAGAAATATTATATTTAGATGTCAAATTCTAATTTATAACAGTACTCTGCCACTCTTTTTGCAAACTCGGTGGAGTCTCTGCGTTTCTCACATGTTGCTGGCTGGAGACACAATTAAGTCATTCAAGGTATTTGAGTGCTTTGGAGTAAAAAAGGTGCTCAAAAGTGAGTGATATTTACATGCTAAATTGTCTTCTTGTCTTTTGGGCCGCATGGCATACTTATTATCAAAGTGCGAGTGGAAAAACCATCATACTAATTATGGTTGACCCAAAAAAAACGAAAGAAACTACGTATGAAATGTAATGAGGGCAGTTGGATGTTACTGAAACAACGTGAAGTGTAAATTGTTAATATCTAAAATCTATTAAATCCAGAAAGGTGTTTTTTAGTCTCAACGTTAATATTTTTCTATTCATAAGATTTGAACAAAAAATATTACTTAAAATTATGAATGGGTATTAAGCTACTTAAACCAATTAAACCTTAATAAAAATATGATGTTTAACTAATTCTGGATTATTTTCAGGTTAAGGCTGTGTTCTGAGTAGTTAAAGAAGGGGTCAGAGGGACTGGAACAGAATGAGCAATAATGATTCTAATGAAATGGCCATTAAAGTTAAGCAATGGGCGAGGGAATAACTAGGTAAATGACTAAATGTATTGTTTTTTTTTTGATAGAAATGACTAAATGTATTGTTTTTCAATAACTTTATTGCATTATTATAATAGGACCCTTCACGAAAGAGTCGTCTAAATTTGAAGGATTAATAATATATATGCTCATTTTATTATGTGTTAAAATTTAATTTTTACATAGAGAAATAAGAAGGGTAATAATTAAATTATTAATCACTTGATTATAGATGCTCTAAATCATGAATAACAATATCACATGTCTAACACAATGCCGAGAAGGAAATGTCTGGCTCGAAAAGTATCACTTCTCTTTTTCACCTCTATTTGTGCACCAGCTTTTTAAATTTTCAACCAATACATTCCTAAATATTGATTGTCTGGATTTTATTGTTCTATTTAATCAATATTACGATCGATAGAGTAAAAAGGACGAAAAACAAAATACTGAGTCAATGGTTGTTCTGGATTTTATTGTATGTTCTTCATTGGTGCTCCCCTCTGAGTGGGGTTGAGCTTATTCCTTATCGAAAAAAAAATGTGTATCCAATAATCAGACTGGTTCTCCAATTCATCCTAGCTGTAATTTGTCATATATGATTGAAATATCAATATCCATTAGGAAAATTAAAAAGAATCACATAAATTAGGAAACTGCCTTCTATTTCATTTTACATAACAAGAAAGAATCAAATGTAAATAATCGAAGATCGTAATCAGTCTAATTATAATCATAAGAAAGGCAAACCTCAAAAAGGAAAAAAAAAAGCCAAGAATTACTACAAACAAGTCAATTTCAATACCTACCACTAGGGGCAGACTAAAATATTGATCCTGTCTAACAAGGAATTTGGTGAGTGAACCATCTAAGAATCCGAACTGGAAGCTTTACAAGACTCACAGCCAAATTAGCCAATCCAGCACAGCAAATGCAACATGGGCATAAGCAACTCAATATTGACCTGCATTACATTCCCACCATCACAATTTTCAGATCAAAAAATCAAAAAAGAAGAAAGGGAAGAACAATCACAATAAGAAAAACAAAGAGACACGTTGTGTGCGAGACTGGACTAATTAATTACCCATGAATATTATGAGAAAAAGTCTAAGATTGAACAACAGCCCAGATAACAAAATTTAATAAAAACGAAACCTTATTGAAAAGATAGAAATTTGAAGAGAAATCACGTACCCAAGAACCCATATAACTGCACCCACAAGAGATAAAATCAAAGCCAAGAGAGCAAAGGGCAATCCAAGCAAGAAACCCAGTGGCCTGCATTGGCATCCATCTTCATGATCTCCCATATTGGTCTCTTTCTGACTGTGTCTCTATTGTCTCTGCCTGCAATTGGGTTCTATGAATAATCTGAACAAGAATAAGGGGAAGTTGAAATTGACTTATATAGGCGACAAAGCGTGTTGTGCTGAACTTTTTGGGGTACAAAGTTGTGTTGATTTTTAGAATTAACTATGATGAAACCCACTACCGTGACGCGGACACCAACTACCCTAACGAGTGGCGTCTAGGAACATTCACTTGTTGACTGAAATGCCCTTGACAAATCTCAAAATTCACCCATAGTGGAGTCATGTTGTTGTTGGGGTTACTATTGGTACTTCACTGCCCGGAAGATTCCTTCTATGTTTCATGGAGCTCAAGGTTAGTTGGCCACCGTCTGGTGAAGTTGACTGTGATTTTATTTTGTTGTCTCCTTGGATTAACCTTAGTTTTTACATTTTTATTTTATATTTTATTTTCCTCTTATTGTATTTGACCTAAATGCCATTAATATCCGAATTAAACTATTGTCACGTGATTAATCAAATTTTAAAAATTAAAATAAAAAAAAAATTACAGTAAATATGTTATTTTTTGAGCTTTGCCAATTGATGTTCTTTTAATTGATTAAGATTTCTAATGAATAAAATAAATACATATATGCACAATTAATTAAGATTTCTAATGAATTAAATAAATACATATATGCACTTGAAAATAGAAAATGTACTTTCTAATGGTGAGCCTTTCCCCCATTTTTTCCCTCTATTATCAGTTGGGTTTATCATTAAACTGGACTGTGATCAGGTGATGTGATGTAGCAAAAATTAGATAGATTATTACCACATGATTTGATTAAAACAAAAAACATTGGAATAGATGCTAACGTGGAATGTCTCCTATTCTTACTTTATATAATGATTTTGTTTTAATCCAAAATAATTTAACTGGCCCATGCAGGTCTCGAACCTGCGACCTTCGCGTTATTAGCACGACGCTCTAACCAACTGAGCTAATAGGCCATCACGCCATGTTGCCATTAATAACACATTATCGAGGAGTAAGGAAGAAGGAGAAATTTCGGTTTGTGAATTTTTTTTTTGTCCGTTGGCCTGCGAATTTAAACTTCAATTCCTATTGGGCCTGCAGAAATATGTTGGCCGAACGCCAACTACAGCATTTTTTTTGGGTCAACAAACGACTTCATGTTGATTTTCAATAAATGTATCGTGGGCCGAGCCCACATATTGAAGAAACACATCTTATTATTTTATGCTCGTTTAGTGCATATTTTGTTTTCCGATAGAGGCTTCTAGAAGTAATTTTGAGACACCCGAATTAATTTTACACTTTTTTCGTATTGTTTGATCTCTTGTTGGACCCATTCTCAAAATTGATTCCAGATTCCTAGGTTTTTACTTCTTCAATTTTTCTCAAAATCACTTCTAAATCAAACTATCAAATATAAGGATGTATTTGATTTAATTTATTTTGATATAAAAAATAAAAAATTATTTATTTTAGCTTCTACTAAAAAAATAAAAAAATAATATTTTTAATTTTTAAGTAAAAATTAAATAAATAAGTAACTTATATTTATTTTTTAATAGTTAAAAATTTAAAAAGAAGCTAAGCCAAATATATCCTAAATTACTTTACTTCAAAATAATTCTGACAAAATCAACTTCGTCAACAATTAATTTTATAAACGCAAAACCAAATACACTATCAATCGTTTATTGCTCGACATGTGAGACGTAGCTCATATGGCCAAGAATCTGGTCCTCACAATAATGCACTGGGGTGTCCCAGTGGAGTCCTGTTTGACTGCAGGGGTCTAAGACCCCAACCCACCCTTCCCCAACCGAAAAAAAAAAACATGAAAATGTTTTTGTTTATTGTTTGGATAGAAAGAGTGAATGTGGGAAAAAAAAAATTAAAACAGAAAAAACTTCCTGTTTTTGTTTCCCAATGCCCAACAAGAATACTATGACAAAAGGAACCCCAAAATCAGTCACATGTCTTTTCTTTTAGAGCTGATCAAAATCAATCATATTATCCCGTTAGAAAAATATTAATATAGGTTACGAAATAGTTTCATTGCGGTTTATTAAATGTGGTGTTATGAATTATGACAAAAATATATTGGAAGTGTAATAAACCAAAATATCGAATTCATAATATATGCTCATTTAGAATTGTTTTTATGTTTTAAATTATCTGTCTATTTTAAATATAAAAAAATTATTATTAATTTTTATCTCTATATTAACTATATTTGTTAGTACAATGAATTTAAAATATAAGCAAAGTTATAATTTTAAATGAGCTTAGTTTTGTAAAATTAGATTTATCTTTGCTATTATCAAGATATTGATTCTCATAATATGTGCGTAAACCCTAAAATAATTGATATTATATAACGGAGGGAGTAAAAATTAAAAGGTGTCCTTCTACTAAGTAAAATATCTGAATATGAATATTCATGCACATTATTTGTCCAACGCTAAATAGAACTAAGCTCTGGTCACTAGTCCAGTTAGTCTCGTGTGCCTTCAGCAATCTGGCCTTCTCACATGGTGCACATGGAGTGTTATTTTCTGTCAACAGAGTTTCCGAGATTTCAATATCAAGAGTTAATCTATACTTTAGATCCTAAAAGAATCAGTTTTTAATATAATTATTTCTCAAAAAAATTTGCTAATATATAAATCCTTAAAGTTAAGCATATTATAACAGATTAGTTCTTCTATTAAATTTCATCCATTAACTCTTAAAGGGTTGATGATATAGCACGTTAAATATCATGTGTTACTTTCTTTTTAGGGTAAAAAATGTCATGTGTTGCTTATGCTAAATGTGGAGAGGAATTTGATTAAGTAAGAGTTAATTTCTTTTTGTCTTTCCGTTTATAAGAAAATTGAATCAAACAACATAATAACAAATAATCAAAGCTGATTTATGGTTTAACTAGTCGAACGAATTGGATTGATTTTTGAAAGATTGAATTCAAAAATTACAATTCTATGAAACTATACTATTAAACGGTTTTGTTTAATTTATAAATTTTTTTTTCAAAATTTTTTTTGTCATGATCGTTTCTGGGACCAAAACAGTGTGTGCTTATCGAATTTAACAGGAAACAGGAATCAACTAAAATATTAGAATCATAGCAATTACGGGAGCCTAGTTCGGAAAAGTCACCACTCACCGGCAACGTTGCCTGAATCTGTTGGACCTGCTTCACATATCACATTGCGATTATTAAACGGCTTTTTCGGTGTTTCTAGTTCCTTATTATGTTTTTCTGGTGTAGGTCTTTTATTGTCATGCTGTAGTTTTGGTTCTGGTGGAGTTATTATTATTATTATTATTATTAATTATTTTGATATGTTTTCTCTCCTCTTTGAGATGTATTGAATTTGTTTTGCTTCTCTTCAAGAGAGTTTTTGAACATTTGAATTATACACAGTTATCGGAAAATTTGGTCACCCTTTTTTTTATATAGTGCTAACTTGATCACCCTTTATTTGAAAATTATGTCAATACATCTTCACTAAAATTAAATATCTTACCTTGGAGCTTGCAACAGAAAACTTTTACCTTGTAAGTAAAATTCGACGCTTTTGCTTGTGAATCATCCATTATTAGATCATGAGAGCCATGACCAGGAAAGCCCTAAACTCGTCAACTTTATTTCAAAGATCATGTTTAACGAGATTCAACTTATATAATGTTAAGTCCTCATCATATTTATTACCTTTGTCATTTTTGGTAAAAATTATAAGAGAACAATTTTGATGCAAAGGCTGTTATCTAATAAAAATTAAAAAATTTGACACGCAATCTTTTTAAACACTAAATTTATGTAACTACTTAATATGATAGGACAATTTTCTTGATTTTTATTGAATAATTTTGTATCGTTAGTACACATAGATTATTTTCAAATTATTTTGAAACTTTTCTGAGACCATAATTAATTTTCATTGTCCGCTATCAAACCATATATCTCATTCAAATGCATTCATATATACTGATCTGTAATCTTATAATTAATTCAGATAGTCATATGATACGGAAAAAAAATTGAGCACGAGATTAATTATAAGAGAAAGAGCTAAGCTCCATAGAGAGAGATGAAGAAAGTCTGGAGAGAAGAGACTAAGTTCAGAGAGAAAAGACTATATTCACCGTTCACTTCTCCTTATAATTGAAACTGTTCCCTATTTATACTAATACTGTATCAACGTACTGATATGTAATCCTAAAATTAATTATTTCATTGGAGTCCCGCTTAACACTATAGAACTTAAATGTTTATATGTTGTTTATTTATATGCCCCTACAGATTGGAGCTCGGCTTCAACTTCAATTTGTGACACTTGCCAAGTGGTTTTCAGTTCTAGACTGGCATTAACTACTGGTTTGTTCTCTGTAAGCACCGAGGGGGCATTATCCCTCGAAGATTATGTCTCCTGTCTAGTGTGCCCCACAAATTAACAAGGACCGTGGCTACATAAACGGTGATGGTGCCACTATGTCGTTCTTCTTGGCACAAAGGATTTATACGGATATATTTGTACATACATACAAACTCTCTTTATACAGATCTAACATCCAAACAAAATACTTGTCACCACAAAAACTTCCCTACAATACTTACACGCATGCAAGACAAAATGTTCATCTCCACATATGCCTGCTGGTGCTTCTGGGCCAGTTCTTAAAATATCATTTCCAAGTGACCAAAGTATAGATCCAATATGCCGCGCGCCTGTGCCCCCTGCATATCGTTTTCGGTGTGCTTTCAAATAATTGTTACTCCGTAGATATATCCAATTGATCTCTTATCTCTCTGGATTTGAATCTTCAATTATTTCAGTGGTAAGCTCTTTTCTTACTTTTATACACGTGAGATGGGTTTGCCTGTATCAATGTACATATAGTGCAAAAGAGATTAATCAGCTTTAGGGATTAATTGGGTTTCGACAGCTTATTCATGAATCTTCATTGCACATCTTGTGTGTCAATTTGTGTGGCCATGGCTATAGCACAGTCTTGTCTCAAAGATCATTCAAAATAAAAAGTATGCAAATATATATATGGCAAATAAATACTAGTTTGAACTATTAAGTCTGGGAATCTTTCCATTTAGCATTAAAATTAAACTCTTCTATTTTATTATATATATATATATAGGTTTATCACAAATGTGGAATTCGGGCATGAATAAATGCAAGCAAAGCACGATTACGTTCTACTGTGGATATATGTGGAAAAAATAGAAGTGTTTTGATAGTTGATTCTAGGATGTTGCAGTAATTGGAGAGTGAACAATTAGGGTAACATGTGGCCATCACAGAAATATCATTGAATCATTCGAAATTGAAAAGGGAAAGTTGAGGCTCATAAATATTAGTAATGCTTTAATACATTTCCTAAATGCAGGGAAATTTCCGGGTTGAATTATTGAGGGTGGGTCTACGTCAGTGCCACGGTTTTGGATTGTTTTAGTGGATGAGAAATTGTGGGGACCTCTTTGAGAACGACACCCATATTCCTGTTTAAAAACATTTGTAAGCACCAGCAACAATAATTATTGTTATTTTGAGGACCCTTGAAAAAAAAAAAAAAAAAAAACTGAAGTATTTATGTCCGCTTTCATCATTAGGACCATCAGTAAAGACAGTTGTGTCTTTCTTGTAGTACTAAGTATGTCAGTTAACTAGAACTACAATAAATTAATGGTTCCCCCACTATGGTCCCTTCATCCACGTGGTTTGAGTTTGACTTGAAAGACGCATCACAAAGTAAATTCCAATGCCATTGAAACACCAGCCATAAATTGATATGTAAGGGCATTTTTGGATAATAAACACTTTCAATACTTAATGGAGTATAATTTATATACTGGTTATTATATCATGTTGTAAGTGCATCCTAAAATAAATTATATAATAGCGTTTGAATAAACAGGTGCTTATATAAAAATATAAGTTTGATAGTTTATTAAAGGTATGTTTGAATGGATGGAGAGGGTTACGAATGGAGTAAGATGGTAAAAGTGAATTAGTCGATTGTTTAGGAGTTTTACAATTAAGGAAGTGGAGTGGTTAGGAGAGAAGCTCAAAGCACTCTATATTTCTCAAATCTTCACATTTCATATCACCCGATTTAAGGAGTTTGTGACAGGATAACTCTCTTTTTTAATTATAAATAATTATTTACAAATTGAACCCTAATAAATAATTAAATATTTTTTATGAGATCGCGCCAGTTCCTGCCAAAGTTATTGAGTCCGATCACTCAGTGAAGAGGACTGGTTGGGCGGAAGATAGGCTGAGGATATTAGTTGCTATATAGTGTTAAAAGGCTAGATTGAACATGCCTCTTGTAGTTTAGGGAAGAGGTTTTTATAGATGACCATGTCATAAACGGTTGAGCGACTACTTATGTTAGATGGTGAAATGGTTGATAATCTGATTGGTCAGCAATGACATTAGCTATTAAGGTAGGCGAGTACATTAAACTAGGCGGCTCGAGACAAAAGATTCCAATTTTATTTAATTTCATTCAACAATTATCCTTGTTTTTTTGCCAAAAATTTTAACTTTTTTTTTTTTTTGACATTATAGCATTATATTACTCAAGTGATTACGACGATCTGGTGGTTAAAATGGAATTCCAATCATGAACATAATTACCACAAAGTTAATTAAATAAAAGAGTGATGTTATTTGATCCACTCCCCTCTTGAACATAGATTGACGCCTAGAGAGCGGGGAAGGGAAAAAAAAGAAAAAAAAAATATGGCAAGACAAGTAAAAGAGAAAAGTAAAAGAAGTGTTTAAAGTATACAAATTTCTTTTCCCTAAAAAAAAAAGTATGCAGCATATTTCAGTAAACAAACAGATGAACCTGAAGAATATCCTTTTGTTTCTACTTTCTGGTACCTGCAACTTGAAGAATATCTTGAACGCGAAAAAGTGGACACCATGAATTCATTTCTTAAGAGGCGGAGGGCATATGAATCCATGGGTTATGGTTGCCTTCGGGAATGACAAGATAGACACGCCGGTGCACGATATATATTTATTAATCTAACTATTATATTAAAAGCATTACATGCTAAAAGGTAGCCTAATTAAGAGAATAGCACTGGAAAATCAAACTTATATAACACCAATTTCAGTTTAAGACTTGCACCAACTCCAATTGAGCTGAAAGTTGCAACTTGTGATGCATAATTACGTAGGTGATACGGAATATTCAGACCCACTTATAATTTTGTTTGGCATGCACCAAATGCTTCTTCTACAATATGGTTCACGTACGAAGTTTCGGTGTATATATGGCATCATGATATGATCTCATTTTTCCGGTGAAATCCAAGTGAAGAGCCAGTGATAACACTAAGACTAAAGGAATAGGCTAGCAGAGAGAATACAAAAATATAGATAAGATAAATTTTCTCCATGCGTTAGCTCAAGTGACTATTTTTTTGGTAAGCTACGGGGTGATAAACACCAAAGGAACAAACAGAAACTAAACAAAAGCTCAAGCGACTATAAGCAAACATTCTTTCCATTTTTTTATATGTTAATTTATATATTTTTATGGCTTAAATATATTTTTTATTTTTAAAATATAATATTTTCTGATTTTATTCCCTCAAAATAATTTTGCTTCATTTTAGTCTCATTTTTTCAAAGTGAACACAAATGATCTCTTTCACAACACTCCCATATCCCCTCATAATTTAGAGCTGTCAAAATGTCAACTCACTTCGGTCCAATCCATTTTCGAGTCGAGTTTAATCAAGTTAAATTAATTTTGAGCTAACAAAATGTCGGCTTTGTCCAATTTTATTTGGTTTATGGGTTGGATATTGGGCCAGCATACTAATTTTTTAAATTTAATAAGTATATTTTAGACACAATTGAAAAATATATATAAATTTAAAGATTAAAGAATAATTTTATTATTGTTTTATGGTCAATGTGAAAAATTAATAGACAAAGGTATAATTTTTTTTCGATATTTAGACTTGATAATTTTACTTGATGCAAAAATGAAGCGATGATTTTTTGTTATATTTATTTTTTGTCAACATATTTTTTGCAATTTAAACTTTCTTTAAGTGAAGAAATAAGTCAAATAATCCAAGTTCAAGTAGCAATGACTTATATTTAAAGTTAGATATACACAAACAAAAAACCAAAAAGGTGTTAGACCATCGGGCTAGCCTATTCGGGTTGAGCAAACTCGTGTTGGAGTAAATTCGGTTAACTTTATTTTTTACTCCAATTTTTTCAGTTCAATCCACACATTTTTTCAGGTTGTTTAGGCCAACCCATTGGATTTAGCCTATTTCGACTGCTTTACTTATGATAGGTTATTTACACTCACTTTTAAAATTATAATGGATTAATGAAGCAAAATTATTCTAAAGGACCAAAATATGAAAATATTATAATTTTAGCAACAAAAAATATATTTACCCTTAATTAAAGGACTAATGGTAAAATCATTTATAATTATAAATTTAAAATTAAATATTATCATTTAAATATTTATTATTTTTGTTTGTAATTACTTTAAATATTTCTTTTTTTTATTATATACATTTATAACTTATATTGAATCACTTTTATTATTTTCTTATATATTGTAAATAATATTTTTTAAAATAAAATATAAAAATTAACAAATACATCATACTCTCTTTAATCTTTTTTCCTCGTGCCTTTTACCAAAAGATATAGCTAAAAAAGGAAATTATAATAAAATAATACTTCCTATTTATTATTTAATTATATAATTTATATTAAATATTATTTATATATTTTCTTTTAAATATTATTTATATATTTTCTTTCTTTGTTATTTTAATAAAATATAAAAAAATAAATAAAAGAGATTCTTTATAATTCTAATTCGATAAGATCTAATCTAATATCCTAATGTCTTATTAAATTATCCATCATATTTTTTATGTATAAGAAGATTTTAATGTATAAGCCAATATAATACTATATCTACACCAAACAACTAATAAAATATTAGTTTATTTTATTAGCTCTAATATAGCGTGTCAAATAGGCATTAAGTATTATAATTAGCACATTTGATCATTTCATATAATACATTACTCATATATGAATAATATAGTACAATTTATTATGACATATAATTAATTATACCAACAAATGATCCGTATTAGTACTTGTAAAAAATTCCTGTTTCTTACAAACAACTATGCTTACTAAGAGGAAAAAAACAAAAAAAAAAGATAAAAAGAAAGATAAAAACTACATTTATTCCCCCCAATCAGTTTATAATATATATCCTTCTAAGTTTAAAATATACGTCATTCAACAATGCCTTTAGTTGGGTAGATTAGTTAATTTATTACGGGAGTATATTCTAAAATTGTTTAAGATTGGGAGTACAGTTAAGATAGTAAAAGTTTGAAGTTAAGTGTTTTTTTTTTTTTTTAAAAAGCTTCAAGGAGTATGAGTATAATTTTCTGAAAAAAAAGGGTACGGATAATAAGGAACATAAACGGAGCGAAAATGGAATAAAGACATAAGTTTAAATTAATAATGAGAATAAAAACAATACACCATCTATTCGATTTGTCTGTGGAAGATTTTATTTATTTTTTCTAGCTACCATTTTATAAAAATAATGAAATATTAATTATTTTTAATTTTACTTTGGTATTAATAAATAATCAAGAATGTTATAAAATTATAATATTATTTTTTCGAAATAATACATGAAAGGATAATTCAATAATTTCATCAAAAAATGGATAATGCAATAAAATACAATTTTTTTATCACCTGAAATTTCTTTATATTAAATATTTTGGTGGATGAGAAATTAAGTTGGTAACTCACGCCTAGGGTTGTTGTGCCATAAAGGTAGGTTATTAAGGATTTTTCATTTTCATAACGAAAGTTAGTTTTTCTATACAATAACAAAATAGATATTTATTTATTTATTTGTTTTAAATTTCGACAAGGAGTTTATGAGGTTCCTATGATAGTATACTATTTTTCAATTAACTTGATTTCAAGAAATAATCGAAAATTCTACTTTGCAGATATTTTTATTATAATGAATAAAAAAGACCAATTATATATGAGGTTCTTATCTCAATTAATTCCCCTTACAACAATTAAATCTTATAATAGATTAATGTTATATGAAGTGTCTTCTCTCATGTCTTGGAATGGTGGGTGTCTTCTCTCAATTCCACTTACAACAATCAAATCTCTCATATCTTGTTGCCGCATGCAGGTACCAAGGGTTGTTGCGCCCCCAGCATCTCAGGAAACGACAGAAGATATTCCCATGATGGTAGAAGCGGTCTCATCACCATAAAAGGTAGCATTTACTCCGCCGCCATCAAGAGCTGACGTCATAGTGCACACCGAAAATCTCAGATGGTGGTTAAGAGAGGAGTTTAGGCTCTTGTTTTCATCTTTTTAATTAATTTTTTCTTTTCAAATTGCTGTTTAAGTTGACTTATATTTTTAAATGTGCAACACGATAATCCAACTTGAACCAACCGAAGTTTAATCGAGGTTATGTTCAGGTCAAGCAAATAAAATTTGATTAGTTTAAATTTTATTTTTCTCTCAATTTAACCTAACTCAAACCGTGATCATCCCTAATTGTGACAACTAAATTCTTATAAATTTTTTGACTCCATCGATCAAAGCTATAGAAATATTGGTGAAATCTTTCACGAAGGAAGGCTATTTTTTAATGTTAAAAAAAAAAATCAGAGTCAACACTTTTTCCTTTTCAATCTAAACTCAAAATTTAGCAATAAACCCTGTATTTTAATTTAAAGGACAAGGATATCATCTAATCTCATTCGACACATTTGTAGTTTCGAAATTCAGTTTCGTGACACTCATCATAATTCCCAGCAATCATCAAGTGACAATGAAGAATTGCGACGGGCCTAGCTAGCTAATTTGACAAACTATATAATTAATGGGCAGCTTCTTCAACTAGAGCTTTCTAGTAATTATTATGCGATTATCATGATATGCATTATCTGTTAAGTGGGGAAAATACGTAGAGCGGTCAATTCATCCACCAACATCGACACGGCGTACACACCTTTCATTTTCCACTGTACTGTTACATGACAGAGTGACAGAAATAGCTCCAACTCTTTCTTTTCATTTAGTATATATCCATTACAAATTTTAAGTTCATTATTAATTAAATTGCCGAAAATCCATGAGCACATTGAATTTTCGAAAATCTCTTCAAGATCTGAAAAGGACCATCCACAAACCAAAATAATATAAATATATACGAGAGAAATTCTTGTATAAATACAAATTTAATACTTCATACCATATTATAAAATTGAGACTCCATTTTTGTTTAAGATACTCACTTATTATTGAATTTACTAACTTTATTATTATTATTATTATTATTTTATTAACATGAAGGTTGAGGAGAAGAATTGTTCTTGTGTGGATTAGGGCATGCTTTCTAACTTATCAAGTACTTAGAGATGTATTTACAGATCATCCATTAAGATTTTTTTTTTTTTTTTATCACAATGATCCAATTTGATTAGTTATTTATCAATATAGTATAACTTTTAAAAAAATTACTGAACTAATGTAAGTCACTCTAGATAAACATGAATTACATTACGGTTTCCTTGTGAAATTTGTTACATACAAAAGTTGTCACCACTATGCATAACTTATATTATAAATAAATTTTTAAATAGATGTACCTTATGGTCAGGACTTTGATTTATTTTTATTTTTATTTTTTTTCCAATGTAAGTTGCACCTACAAAATATGACTTTGCTATTATATTATTTTTTTTATATGTAAGCAATTGGAAGTTGTACACTTCATGTGCAACTTTGATTTAAGACAAGAAAAAAATTCATATCAGTAAAGATAAATATCAATAATAAAATAATGTAACTAACATTTGTAATAAACATCTTTTGTATTGAATAACTACATAGATGATGAATAGGATGATATGAAGTAAATATAGCGAACGAAGCAAATATAGTTTACGGTGCTGCTATTTATAAACATGGAACCTAAGTTAAAACAAAATCATTGGAAATGCAAAGAAGTAGATATAGTTGTTGCTTGTCTTGTGAACTTCATGGGTATTAATAAATTTCAATGGATTCAAGTTCTAAGTAAAAGGAAAAAAAAAAAAAAAAGAATCAAAGCCCCAAAAAAAAAACACAAACCAAAGTTGTATATCAAGTGTACAACTTCCAATTGGCTTGCACATAAAAAAATAATAATATAAACAAAATCATTTTTTATAGTTGCAACTTATATAAAAATAATAATTAAAAAATCAAAGTCATGACCATAAGGTACAATTTCTATTTAAAAATTTATTTATGATGAGTTATGTATAGTAGTAACGACTTTTGTTTGCAACAAATTTCGCGAAAAACCTTAACCTAAATTGTGTTTATTTAGAGCGTCTTGCATCAGTTTAGTAATTTTTTTAAAAGTTACACTATATTATTAAATAATTAATCAAATTGTACCATTGTAATAAAAAAAAACTCATCCATCAACCAAAAAAAAAAAATCTAGGAATCAAGCCTAAATTATGGGAATACATGAGTTGAAAATCGATCAATTGAGCCAACGCTATTAGTTGCACTAGCTTGATTACAGCTTTAAATACGAAGTGTTGGATTTATATTTTCAAAGAAATTTTCATATACACGCATATGCACATCTGCCTTGCAAGTAGCACACGCCCAAACAAAAACATATATAAAATCAATTCGCTTTTGATACTGGACCGAAGTTGTGGTTGTGAGAGATCCAAGGCGCCCTTCTTTACACTCTAACCCTTGCCGCTTCCAAAAAAGGCAACATTACCATTTTCAAACCCCATTAACGAGCAATAATAATAGCTAACTGGGTCTCCCTTTTTCCCTCCTCAGTCAAATCCATCACCTGGTGCAAGTCAAATTCCCATCTTCCTTTCACATCCCTCAGTATTATTGCCTTAACTAGCTTTTTGAGTTTTCATGCACTAGCATGTGAGCACTGCTTATTTTTCGTTTCATTGTTGTTTTGTTCAAAGGGTTGATTGTGTTTGTGACTTGGAGTGAGGAATCTAGGATTGATGCTTGCGGTGTCACCTTTGAGGAGCCAAAGAGATGAAAGCCAAGAAGAGATGGAGAGCTTATCGATCGGAGCCGAAGACTTTGCTGAATTTTCGGAGGGGAACTTGTTGGAAAGCATCAACTTCGATGATCTCTTCGCAGGAATCAACGATGGAGATGTGTTGCCGGATCTGGAAATGGACCCTGAAATGTTTGCTGAGTTCTCCCTTAGTGGGGGTGAGGAATCGGAGTTGACATCATCAGTTTCAGTGGTGAATAGCAAACCTGATGATGGTGGGAACAATAGTAAAACTGATGAAGGTAAACCAGCTTCTTCAGAATCGGGTACGAATTCTGGGTCAAGTCGAGGGGAGGAGATAGTGAGCAAAAGAGATGAATCCATGGTGGTGAATCCATCACCTAAGGAAGGCGAAAAAGGAAGAAAATCATCGTCAGCTCAATCGAAGAACCCTCAAGGAAAGAAAAAGGTGAAGAAGGTAAGTTGCTAGCTAGATTAGGTTTTTTTTTTCATCTAAAACACCATTATTATTTAAAATCACTTGATTCCAACTAATCTATCAGAATGATTTAATATAGAAGTAAAATTTTTCTAGCATTAATTTGTTTATATTCATAAGATTCAAATCCTTCATCTTATTTAAAAAAAGTGTTAGATTATTTGAATCAACTAAACATTAATAGTTAGATAAAGTAATAAGTGGTTATTATCTTTTTTTTCTAGATAGGTGGTTAAGTAATTTATTAATAAAAATTGCTAAAAGTCAAAATTTTACTACCAGAGTTTTCCTCAAAATAATTTGACATTCTTCTGACAAATAATTCTGAATACCTAACATTATTCGGGTTTTATTGATTAGGTTTCGGTGAAGTTCATATGGATCTGAGCTAACCCTTAAGGTTCTGTCTCTATCTCAATTATGGGTCTTGCCCAAAGTTACTTAGTGTCACGGGTACCATAAGTTGAAGAGAGAGAGTTAGGGAGAGCGAAGCACAGAGCACGAGTGTCGTAGAAGATTTAATGCAGCTGTTCATTGTTTTGTGGATTTTGGTCTGCAGTAACAAGTTTTTTTTTTTTTCACTTGGGTTCGCGAAAGGTGGATTGGACCCCGGAATTGCACAGGCGATTCGTGCAAGCAGTGGAGCAGCTAGGGGTGGATAAAGCAGTGCCTTCACGGATTTTGGAGATTATGGGAATTGACTGTCTCACCCGCCATAACATTGCTAGCCACCTTCAAGTACGACATTCCTCAACTTCCTTCCCCTCTATATATTGGTATTCAGATCTCATATATATATGAATTGCAATTGTAGCTATTTCTTTATATATATATTACTAATGACAAAAAATTCTAGGCAAAATTTGCATTGATTTTATGGTTTTTTTTTTTTTGGGGTTTTACTAACAAATATTCTTGTTAAGATTTCAAAAGTAAAAAAGTTTGAGATTTTGAATGCATTAGAAATTTAAAAATTTTAATTATTCAAATAAGAATTTTTACTATTGAAACCTTAACAAGTGGCTTTAACGAGTCACTTTTCTTTATACTCCCACTTCATTAGATTTCGGATAAAAAATGAAGTCTTATAGTTGAATAATGTTACTTGTGCTATCTTTTGGGACATGTTTCAAAGAACACCCAGAGGTGAAGTTGTATGTTTTTCTAAAGTATGAATTTCTGTATACAGAAATATCGATCGCATAGGAAACACTTGCTAGCGCGAGAAGCTGAAGCAGCGAGTTGGAGTCAACGGAGGCAATTGTTTGGTGCAGGTAGAGGAGGAGGAGGAGGAGGAGGCAAGAGAGACGTGAGCCCTTGGCTTGCACCAACCATTGGTTTCCCTTCCATGACACCAATGCCCCATTTTAGACCCTTACACGTATGGGGGCACCCCACGATGGACCAGTCCTTCATTCACATGTGGCTTAAACCTCTACCGCATTCGCCTTCACCACAACCACCTTGGGCAGCTCCATCTCCACCACCTTCAGACCCTTCATATTGGCTCCAGGCTCAGCACCAAAGGGTTAACTCTTTTGCCTTTGAAACTAAATCTAATTTGAGCTAGCAAACGCTTGATTTGTTTGTATTTCATGTAGGCCATACCAAAAGAAGTAATGAAAAGTACTCACGTAGTAAAAAAATTTGTGTTTCAGTTCATTCACAACTTAACACCTCAATTATTGTAAGTTATTACCGTATCTTATTTAATTTTTATTACATTTTTAATACAAGAGCTTAGGTGTTAATTGAACTTCCGTAGGATTAGAACACAATTTTTTTTCCTTGATTGGTAGCTAAGAATTTCTCAACAATAATTGATGTTGACACTTAAAACTGCCGAAAATAACCAATCCTGTATGTAGGATGTATTTGTTTTAACTTTTTAAAAAAATGATTATAAAATTTAAATATTTTATATAATTAAAAAAATTAAAAATTGATTTTGTTTTTAGAAATTATTTTTTTTTAACTTCTAAAAAAATTGAAAACAATTTTTTAAAAAAAATTTTAATTATTTTTAAAAAATTATTTAAATATATGAAAAATAATTTTTTGCTAAAAACTCACAACCAAACACACTCATAATCCATCACATCTTTCTTTCGTCTAAATAGGCAGATTCTTCTTTGATACAGGCCCCAAACGCATTAACCCCAGGAACACCGTGTTTCCCACAGCCTCTGACAACAACGGTAACAATTCATTAGCTCTTTTGGAACCACTCTAGTTGTCTTCTCCTTTGAAATTTGGATCCTTTATAAAACAACATTACCGCATTCATATTTAACTCAAGTGTAAGTTTTGGCTTATAGAGGAAAAACAATAACATGCAGAGATTTGGCTCTCCAACTGTCCCGGGTATCCCGCCACCCCATGCCATGTACAAAGTAGATCCCGGCATCGGCATCCCGGCCACCCAACCAGGCCCCCGAACCCTTTTTGACTTCCATCCGGTAAATAATCTTCTCACTCTTCTCCCTTGTATTTTGATTTTTGTTTTAAAAAAAGAGTTTAATTTATATGCATTAACGATCAGTCACTAAAAATGTAAAAAAGTATCAAATTATATCAGGTAATTATCTACTATAACAAGAGATTCATTATAATTTGGCATTTCTTTAGATTTCTATTGGTTGATAGTAAAAAATAGATCCTCTCAATTGAAAATTTTATAATTATTAATTAAAAAGGTAAGATCAAGTATGAGACCTATAAAAACATATAATCAATAATAAAAATCAATACATGACAAGATTATGTGGAATTTTCAATTTAAAAGATCTATTCTCATTGACACTATAAAATTATTTTATGTTGTGAGTATATAAAAATTAAGATCAATAAAAAAAAAATTTAGAAAAAGGCAGCTACCTCATTTCAAGAAGAATAATATTATTTGTGCTATATACAACTCTAGAAATCAAAAGTGGATATTTAAGAGAGAGACACACAAAACCTTTGATTTTACCTGTTACCACTAAATACTTTATATCAGTTTTCCTCTTAAATTTCTACTCTTAAGTCTTACAGTCCATTTACTGTATATAAATAATAATAGTACTCTTTTAAAAAAGGTTACGGCATGCTAGAAAACTCAGCAAGAATATCTATCAATAGAAGTCTTTAACTAGGAGTCAAAGTCAACCTTTTTGATAGTTTAATTGTAACAGTGAAATGAATCTTCATTAGCACCAATTTGTCATTTTCTTTCATTCATTGCAGGTACCTTCAAACATGTTTGCATATGTACAATAAAATTATGGGCTAAATTTGCCGCCTGGCCTCTTTCTTCTCTCTATCTCTTTCTCTCTTTCTCTCTTTCTCACATACACACGGTACATACGCGTCATTTTTCGTCTTTGTCTATAAAAACAAAGTTGTGTTTGTTGGATTCTCGTCGTTTCATGGAAAGTTAATTTCATGTTCAATGTCAATATCATTCCTATTAAGTACAAGAAACTGACTATTTGTTCCGCGAAAGTAATGCATATATAGGAATGGATCTACTTCAACCTAGACGTTAATTACACAAAGTTGTAGGATATAGAAAGACGCACACCGCACAAGATTAGCAAATTAAAGGCACGTATATTATATGTTATGAAGAGCAAAGTAAATATTGCATTGTTAATTTAACCTGTGCTTGCGTGTGTTGTTTTAACAGTCAAAGGAAATCATAGATGCTGCCATTGGTGATGTTTTATCAAAGCCATGGCTGCCACTGCCACTTGGCCTTAAAGCTCCAGCACTCGAAAGCGTGATGGGTGAGTTACACAGACAAGGAGTTCCGAAAATCCCACCCTCTTGTGCTTGAATGGCAATCTTATTAGGGAGAGGGTTTTTTTTTCTCCCCTTTCATGCGGTGTGCTGTGAAGGCCACAAAACCCTAATTCGACGACTTCTCAATTCTCGTGTGTTGCATGTTAGATCTAGCCCTTTCTTTCTGTTTTTCTTCTTGTTGTTTGTTTAGCAGAAAGAGTGGACGAAAATAACTTAGTCATTTTGTGTATGTGTGATTATAATGCCTCTGAGCTATGTATTAGTGATCATATGATATGAGACTAATAATAAGGTGAAGGATCTCACTAAAGTGCTTAAGCTAAACATTTTTTTCTATTTGTTTAATTCTTTGCTCCTTTAGCTCTTTTATAGCTTTCTTATGCATGTACATGAATGTAACACTATAACTATATGGATTAGGATCTATAAATTTTTTATTTTTTATTTTTTATTTTTTTGTAAACTATAAAGAACTTCTACCCTTCTAATACTTTGCTTTTATGGTATAGTACTGAAGCAAAATTCGGATAAAAAAATTTGCCAATCATCATATGATAAATGGCATATGGTGCAGATCGTTTAAGAACTTCAAATGATCCGAGTCGTAATCGTGTATATGCTGTTCTTGTCTTATATTTTCAGTTGCTAAAGTGAGATCAACTTCCGTCTATCTATATTTACGCTAATTATGGTAATTAACAGACTAAAAGTATGTGTACTATTTGTTTGTTCTTTTAAGAAGAATGAACTATGTGTACTTGCTACATTCTATACTATTTCAAGACTTAAAAAGCTCGACTCTTGCTAATGGGAATTGGGTCTAGTGGAAGGGGTTATTAATTCTTGACAACATGATGAACCACAATTTAAATTTTAGGTAGAAGAGGTATTTATATTTAATATCTAATTATATATCAAATAAGATTATTTTTGGTGGAGGACACTTATAATTAAAAAACAAAAGGCACAATTTTTTGTTTTTTTAACAAGAACAGCCATTCTGGTGCAGTATGTCCTAATTAAATATTCTTAATTCAAAAAAAAAAATAATGCTCTTTTTTTTAAGGGCAAAAAACAAATAATGTTCGTGCAATGAATAAATTACCTCATCATAAAATTATTTAAAAATTTAAATTTAAACAACTCAAATTCTAAAATAAGTTAGTTATTATACAGTATATTTAAATCTTCTTAATTCTATGGAATTTGAGATTTTTTTTTTCCAATACTTAAAAGAATGACATTATTTTGTGATCATATAATATATATAATGAGCATTCAATAGTCAATGTTATTTCCCTATACATTTTCAATGTCATAAACATTACAATCTTTGCATGTGTAACGATTATTAATTAAATTTTCAATTATATATTTTCCTATCACAACTACATTTAATACATTTAAATTAAAATATTTAAACTATTATTAAAAATGTAAAAAATAATTTTAAAACTCCTAGTAATGTAGCCTAAATATAACACTAGTAAAAATGTTACTAATATGCCAATAAGGGTTGATATAGTATTGGTAAGGAGTGGACTCGAATCCCATAAGAATATGAGTTTAATTTCCGTTATCAATATGAGAACTCCGTTGGTAGGTGATCTCGTCAGTTCCTTGTAAATCATTTTTGAATCTAAGAGTCGTGCCTTGGTCATGGTGGGACGACCGATGCCGAACCCATCTAAATTTTACCCACCAAAAAAGAAATTACTAATATAAATAATAGCACTTTTTTTATATAATTTAGTAACACTTGTTAAATGTTACTAAATTCCAATTATGTTAAAGTATATGCAGTATAAAATTCTGATTATTTTCTTTGTCTCAATGTACAAAGTGAAAGTGGATATAGATTAGGTTTACTTAGGTTGATACTCAACCTGAATTTAATCAAACCGTGTTTTTTAGAATTTAATTTTAACATACATTATGAATGTTTATTTTCAAATTTTATTAAAATAGTCTAATATTACATCATTAAATGTAAGTATAAATTGTTGTATGTGGTAGTAAATTAAAATTATTATTATTATTATTATTATTGTTATTTTAATAAATCCGCTATTCCTGGGAATACACCTTGTCAAGGTTAGCTCTTGTATTTGGTAGGGCCGTAGGGGTCAAGGCTACAATTAACTGAATTAAGCAATTTGATCCTATTTTTGTTAAGCCACTTTCCCCTTTTTGGGTCACCTTTTTTTCTTGGATTTGGGTCCCCTTTTTGGGTCACCTTTTTTCTTGGATTTGGGTCACCTTTAACCAAAGCCTGATTATGTTGTATTTGAATTTGGGCCTATTTTGCCATTCAATACAAACTTGTGGTGGTCCTGCAACACTATTGGGTTTATATTAGGAGAGACAGTACAACACAAGTCGCCCTCGGATGTTAACCGATGTCCAAATATCGAACTTCCATCATGCGAATTCAAGGAACGGGTAAAAGCCTACGTTTGTGAAACTTTAGCAATTGACCCAATAAAATTCAGCGTGATGCTTTTACCCAGGAAACTTGGCTGAGATATAAGCCACGTTGGGCCTGTTAACAAATAAAGTCTGGTAAATTTCATAATACCCCTTTATCTGTTCAGCTATTGATAATCACCCCTTACGTTTTTGGAAAAAAGTTGTAAATTAGCCCTAAAGTTTACACGTTGTGCAACACAGCTAACCATATGTCGAATTGTTAAAATATGCACTAGATACTAAAACACTTCTCACTCCTATCTTTCACTATGAATCCACCATTAATGTTAATGCTACACTCCAAAAAATACTGATGGCAACTAGAATAGATCAATACTTAATCGATGCTTGCTTTGGTGCTGATTGAAAAAAATCAGCACTATGAAGACATTAGCTCCAACAAATAATTAGATAACATGTGGTGTGATTTATTGTGCAACTCATTATATGTGATATACCCTAATCTTTTCCTCTCTTTCCCCAACTACTCTAAATCCTCTTCTACCTCTGCTTCCGAGCACACTACTAGTCGCCAACCTCACCACTCCCTCCCCCCACGATAGTGAGCTCACCACCACCAGTTGCCGACCTCGCCACTGCCACCGCGGCCCCCTCCCACTTCACAGCCCCCCTCAACTGCTTCCCCTCCTCTTGCTCAGTTGCTCTAGCGACTCAGAGCTTGCCTCCGCCTCCATCGTCACGTCATTGTTGATTTGGTTGTTGTTGTTGTTGTTGTTGTAGGGTTCTTGGACAAAGATTTGGGAAAAGTTGAGGAGGGACTTGATTCCTTGCATTTCTTTGCTACAAGGTCGCGGTCCTTAGTCGCAATGGTGCTACCTGTCCGCCATGGCTGTTGGGGAGAGAAAGGAAGATGGGATAGCTGGGGAGGAAGAGGGAGTGGAAAATATTTAAGGTGCATTATAAATAATTAGTTGTATTATAAATCTTTTCACATGTCATATATTCATTTAACACACCTCATGTCTTCATGGTGTTGATTTTTTTCAATCAGCACCAGAACAAGCACCAACTTAGTCTGAGATCATCCATCCATGTTAATTCAAGTAAACTATTTGTCGACCACTTAAGCATATGACTTATAGACCAATGACATTACATAACTTTATTAATCACATCATTTATGAATCGCTCAAACTTTATGCCATCTCTTTTTAATGGATTAAACTGCTACAAACACAGTTGCTGTAAGTACCTCCACTCCAATCTATTTAATATTCAAGAAAGTTTATCTCTTACTAAATTTTGCATGCGTTCTGCTTTTACCAATTTGAATGCCAGAATATCTTTTACAGATATCAACTCTAATGAGTTCAAGACTTCCTTTGCTCTAATATTCAAAGAGATGGGATTGACCATTGCCAGACTATTTGATTAACCCACAACTTAGGCAAGAACAATATCAGGGAATTCCCAACCATTGATATGAAACTCAAGAAAAGACATGTGTGACATCACCACATGCTCATATACGGCTAATTAAGTTTGACCTGATATTTTGTGCATTAAATGGCCAAACATTTGCAATTATGGTGTTGCTGGCTACCTTCGCAACCTTCGTCACAACGCTTTTAGTCACGGCAGTATATAAATTGGCCAAAAGAATGGCTAAAACTAATTACACATACAGAACCTTCATTTCATTTAAGCCTCACATGGCACTGAGAAGAACCAAGGGATTTGTCTATGAGAAATAATATTTGTATGCATAATTTTAGACATTATTTATATATCTAAGAATAAGAATTGATATACAAGCAAGTGAGAATTTCAATTACATTTTCAATAAATGTAGTAAGATAATTAATAATAAATATAAAAAAACTTCACTGAATTTATCAATAACATAACCAAAAATCACAATTATTAATACATAATTCTTTATATTTTCTTGTAGTTAAATTCATTTATTTATCTAAGATTCCCCAAATATCTAATGTTGTTCACATAAGTAATTATCAAGTTCTCTTTGTCTATATCCAATGTGCCTCATGAAATTTAGGGAGAGGCCATTTGCTATGTCGAGCTGAAATTCTATTATTTAATTATAAAGTTTACGTTTTCTCAACATGGAATGAATTCTCCTCCTCGGTGGCATTCTTTAGAATCAAGAGCTAAAATGCGTTTTGGGTTCCACTGTGATTTATGTTTACAATTTTTAACGGATGGTCAAATCAATGCGTTATTGGCTCAATTTGTAGGCTTGAAGGGATGTTTTACACTGTTTTTAAACTCGGGTAAGTTGCACCTTGAGTATAGTTGAAGGGAGTCCCTTGAATTTTACCTAATAAAATTTGATGTGCTTCCAAAATCACACCTTATTTTCTGGAGCAGAATTCAAATCTAAAGTCAAAATGTTCACCCACAAATGGCAAAAGGCATGTTCATTGCCTCTAAATGTCCATATTCTGCCTTTGTTTTTCAATTGTTGCCCCGATGATTGCGCCACAGTATCCAAAGCAAACCGATCCTTCAACATCACTCCAAAACATGTCGAATATCAAAAGTGAAAAACCTGCCTTTAACTAATCATACCGGTCATTGAGCTAACTTAGCAATTTTCCTTTCAAAAGACATACATCGGTTTCTGTGCTATTGCTTCTTTATTTTTTCTTTATTTTTTATTTTTTATTTTTTGAAAGGCTATTACTTCTTTATTTGATGAGCTAGAAGCATGTATATTATATTATTATATAGAACCATCGTGGGCCATGAAATTGACTATTTTTTAGGCAAAATGGCTTTAGTTCAACTTGCATGTTTTTCGGCCCCCTTATAGAAGGTAAAATAGGCCTTTCAGAATCAGGGGTTATTAACATGTCCACTCTGTGTCTGGCTTGGTAACTAAGTTTGCTTGATTGGAACCTGCATTGCATTTATATTTTTCACTTAAATAAGTACTAAACAACTACTATTTCAACTTGTGGTGCTTTGCATGAATGCAGACCATCATTAAAATTAGCCGTGTGTTCTAAACAACTATAATGAACTTGTAACTATTTCCTTAATACTAATTTGTTAGAAATGTAATGTTGAAAAATATTGTGTTTTCACCTAGCAGTTTCAGTTTTTTAAGAAGTTTATTCATGATATCAAAGTTCGCATTACCAAGTAATATATACTAATTTATAGATTGGCCAGAACTGGTTCCTCGCATTGTTCACACTTCAGGAAAATAAGTGCCAGAAGTGAGCATAGTGACCCTGCAATGCGGCTTCCCAGCGTCCGAGTTTCTCACACCCACTTATAATTGTCTTCTATTTTTAACTTTTCAACCTTCATTTTCATTTTAGTTGCCTAACAAAAGGGATTGCGGTAGGCCCGCCAATCAATTTCGGAATTCAGATAGCAAGGGTGGGGTTCATATCAATATAGCTAAACTTAAGGTAATAAAAAATTTAGAGGAAAAATTGCCCCTTTTTGACTTAGACTAGTGTGCTTTCTTTGCACTATGTATCTTAGTGTTTCCCATGCTGACATTCCCAAACCTAGCACATGCATCATGGCCTGTTGGTCATTACAATCCTACCCCACACACACACCCTTCCTTCCACAATCCACGCATAATTACACGGCCTTTGGTTTAGAAGCAACAACGCTCTCTCTATAAAATGAGCACAACAAGTTGATTCTATCAGCAGTCATCTCTCATTGCCTGTTCACGATGGCTTCTTTTGGATTCCCACTCTCTTTCTTCTTGCTCTTGGTGCTTGTTCTCTCCCCACAAATTCAAGCCAGAGAGGGCAAGGTCTTTAGCTTGTTCACCCATTTTAGAACCACCTACAATGTCAAAGATCATCAAGTTTTGCCTGAGAAACCCAAAGCTAAATCTCCAGCACCAGCACCAACACCAGCACCAGCACCAATCACAGCACCGACACCAGAACCAATAGCAGCACTAACACCAGAATCAATCACAGCACCAACACCAGCACCAATCACTGCACCAACTCCAGGATCTATAATAGAATCAGGGCCAGCACCAGAGCCTGATTTTGTTGACATGGGAAATGGCTATGGCCTTTATGGCACTGAATCTTCTAGCCAATATTCTTCTCCCACCAAGGAGACCCCCACCACCACAACCTTTGAAAATGAGCTTCTTGATGAAGACTTGACTGGTGAGAGCTACAAAACACCCTACCCCAAGACCAACACCTACAACCACAACCCCAGCAGCAACTACAACAATGAAGTGTACAGAAATAACTACAATAATGAAGAGTACAGGAGCACCTACAACAATGGCTACAACAAGAACTATGCAGATAGCTACTCCAACTACAACAACTACAATGAAAGGTACTCCAACAACTACAATGAAAGGTTCTCCAACAACTACAATGGCGATGAATACAACAAGAACAACAACAACTATAATGGCAATGGCTATGAGGTGAAGAGAGAAGGAATGAGTGACACAAGGTTCATGGAGAATGGCAGGTACTCTTACCCTGTGAAGACTGAAAATAAGAATTATAACCTTAATGCGTACCAATCAGTGAGAGGAAACACTAATGAAGGTTACTATGAGAAAACTCAGTACCCGAATGAGTTTGACACCATGGAAGAGTACGAGAAGCAGCAGGAAAGCCAAGGGTACACTCCATGAGTGTTTTTTCTTCATTTTCATATGATTAGACAATTCGAGAGTGAGAGACACACAATGCATACAAATTGAGAAGAAAAATACTAAGTTAAGTGAGAATTGTGATGCTTTATTTTCTAGTTTCATCAGTGATCTTGCACAGTTTCTTGTTTCGCAGATCAAAAAGATGGGAAGTATGTAGTGTTATCATTTGTGCAGTGTGAGGTTCTGTCTTTCTTTGGTGATTTACCAAATGGAAAGTTTTACATTTTGTGTTCAAACTGTTCATTTAATAATCAGAAGGCATAAGCCTTCTTATATTATGTGACATAAATTTTTTGGCTTTTCTTCTTAATTCTTATCCTTCTTTTCAATAACTTAAAAATAATTGGAGTTTATCATACAAAAACATCAGGGTGTTAGGAGGAGATGCATAACTTTTGCTTCTCTCTATACCCCAAAATTAAGCAAAAACCATACCTCTATGTTAAATTATGTCTCCTCTTTTTAGTCGGCGTTATTTATCTATATTTAATTGCAATATTTGATTTCGGTGGACAGAATCAAAGATTAGAAATGAGACAGAAAATTTAAATACCCTGAAATGGATCGCGAAGAAACATGATTAATGCATGCTTTCTGGAATTATTAGTAACAATCATGAATGCTTGTAAGTTACATCTTGGGCAAAAAGGCATTGTACTAGGGCACTTATTATTCGAACAATAGATGCATGCACGGTGGTCCAAGTGCATCGTTTAACACAGATTATAAGTTTATGTACAATAGACATTTATTAAATCAACAAAGTAACCCCACTACACTCCTCCAATGACGAAATTCAAGGGAGGTTTTCTTTTTAGTGTTCTCTTGATATTTTCCTTTATTCATTGATCCACGGATGGCGGTAGTACAATAGAACATTCACTTTTTCTTTTTCTTTTTCCCCCTTTTCTTGTTTCCTTTTTATTTGACGTTTACTGCTCATGCGGGTATCCGAAGAAAACTATGATGGAAAAATGTATTGTTCTATATTTAATATTATAGTATTCGCACATCTATTGTGCATACTACGCTGTTATAGCCAAGAGAAGCTACGTAATTTACTTACCAAGTGAAGTGAAACACCTACAAATCAACTCGGTGGTTAATAATTAATAATTAACCGAAAAGATACATATATGCGAAGAAGGAAACGGTATAGAAACTTCTTGATAAAAGGGCGACTGGAATTCCAAGTGAAAAATAACAATTAAATAAGTCACAATATCAGTTAAGAACATCTCATGAATTTGCGAAAAATAATACACATTTAATACTATATGAGCCATTAAAAATATCATGCATTAAAATTAAATTTTATACCTTAATGTTAACAATTCATATAAATTATCATAATTAAATTCCTGCTACACATATGTATGTATAGTTACAACAATGCGATCCAATAAAAAAAAAACGAAAAAGTCACAACAATGTGATGACTTCAAATTGAGCAAGCAAATTGTTCATGCACACCCATCACAAATCAAGCAAACAAGGCCAGTTCGTTGACCCAATAATCCGATCCGTTGTTAACTAAATCAGATTACTTATCACCAGAAATAAAAGCAGAAGACGAAATATTGTGAGAAGACATAAAGAACAACAACATGGCACTGCCACAAGCAGCAGATCCAACCCAGAATTTTAGACAGGGTTAACTAACAGTTCGATCTTTGCAATTTTCAATGATATTCAACCACAATCTTCCACTTTTAATCATGTCTATAGAAAAAATTCAATATAAAACATCTTAAGTATGAAATTCTGGTTAAGCCCGTCTTTTTCTGTCATCTTCCTCGTCATCGTCCGAATCACCACTCTCACGAAATCGTGGATTTTTTTCCTGCCACAACAGAGTAACTAACTGACTGAGACAAACCGAACCGCCAAACAATATTATAACATGATATGTTTGAAAATAGACTAACTAGCAACATCGGCAAGTATAAACATAAGTATTAGGAACAACTAAAACCATGAATTGAAAAAATAAGTCCCATAGCCTTTGTGGCACAATAGGTATGGAAACTGGAATTACTGCAAAGTAACTGATCAATCAGCATGAAGCATAATTAAGATTAGTAGAGTTTACCGGCCTAGACTCATGGTCAGAGTTTCTCCGAGATTCATGATCTGATGTTCTTTTTGAGGACTCGTGTGGGTGATGGCGGTCATCATCTCTGTGTCTCTTCCGATAGTGATCTATGGAAGATTCAAAGGCAAATCAGTAACAGGAACCTTATAAGTGCTTCTAAAAAATCCAAATTGCTGGACAAAAGAGATTGTCATGAGATGGAACTACCTCTACCATGCCGATGGGAACCACCATGACCATGGCCTCCACCATGTCTACCATCTGCAGAAGTAAGATTGCAGAACAGTTTAATTTGCGAGGGATATAAACTCACAGCAGATGATAAATAATTACTATGAATTTTATAATACAAAAGAAAGTTAAATAGCCAAAATAACACACAACCAAACACAATGGGAAGTGTCACCATGAGGCCAACACATGTTGGTACTATGGCCAGCCATACACTATTAATGCATATTTGGAGTCTAATAAACTAAATCCAGTATTAAATTGAATGCTGAACAGAAAAGAAACCAATACCACAAGATTCAGAATATAAAGATCAGCAAGGCAACTTGCAAAAAATCATTGCAATTTTTCAATCCAAGTCCTTTAGAGACACAGCTATTTCCAGATCCAACTTAGTTATCCAAAATGGCATTTACATCATACTAAAACTATACCTCCAAAATTAAATCTATTGCACAAACAATTTGAACATCTGACTTAGATAATTGTGAACTTTAGTCAATAGGAAGAGAAACAATGTAAAAAATCAGGCAGAAACTAGAAATTTGAAAAGCCATTTAAAAAAAAAAAAAAAAAAAAGAAACGAATTTTTAGTAATTTCAAAACTAGTGAAATACTGAGCCAGAGTCACACCTCGCAGCTGAAGATCCATGCCAAAAAAAAAAAAAAAAGAAACAAATTTTTAGTAATTCCAAAACTAGTGAAATATTGAGCCAGAGTCACTCCTAGCAGCTGAAGATCCATGCAAAATATAGTTTGGAGTCACTCACAGGAAGGTGAAATAACTGGTGGAAAAGAGCCCAAAGAACCAGCGCCATAATCTACAAGCTGCCTTTGTACTTCTAACTCTTTCTGAACCAACTTCCCGTAACCACCTCTACGTATGGGGAATTAAGGAAACCAAAAGGAGACTAGTATAATAACTTGTTTCTGATCCAGTTAACCAAACGGTTAAAAGAAACAGATAAAAACTAGTATATCTCATTCTTCAAGAATAATGGAGTAAAATTCATGATTGTAGATCAATGGAAGATGAGAGTTTTCATAATTCATCATCAATTAGAATATAGTAAAATCTCAGCATAAATAATATTTTCTTTATTTTGAATATATGGGGACATAATCAAAAGCAGAGTCCATCCAAGAATGTCATGAAACAAGCTCAGTGAACACACTCAAAGAAATTCTAATTGCTTATCAAGGCCAAACTCAATTGTATATGTTAATTGCACAGATTAATCATTAATGAACTGTATTAGTTAATCTGAACTTTTAGGAATTGCAACGTTTGTGCAGCTGCATTCTATTACAATGATATTACTTTCATTTTTCTGTAAACGAGAAAATCAAGCATATACTTCATACCAGGACGAAAAATTGCAAACAGATTTATGTTAAACAGTTAAAAGGATATCAGGATCATAATCAGTGCGATATTCATCACGGACCTGCAAAAGTTCAGGAAAAGAAAACATAAGAAGTTTATATCAACCAAGAACAAAAATAGCCATAGGAAACAGGCACAACAGTTCACCTGGCCACCACTACGACCACGACCCCATTGTCTACCATCCTGGAACCCCCAGTCAAAATCAACACGAATAGGGCGATCATCAAGTATCGTCCCACTTATGTATTTGCAAGCATCCTCAGTATCTTCACGCGAGTAATATCTGGTAAGAAATATAGATATACAGAATCGTCAATCAATAATGGATAACTTTTGCATCTGCTAATGAATCACTGCAGTTAACCCGTGCACATTCATCACTACTCAAGCAACCGGAACTCATGACACGAGGGTCCAGTAAAGATACATTTCAAAACCTTATGCAACAGTTAATTCAGGTTCCCACAATTATACTACCCGATATAATCGAATAAAAGTATTTTACCCTCGTATGCATGTCATATTGTAATTGCAAATGAGTCTTACAGAACGAAACAGAAGCCGCAGGGTGTTTTTGTGTTCTTATCCAAGCCCATGATGATCTTCTTGATTTCTCCAGCTCGGGAAAACAGCTCGTAAACTTGCTCCTCTGTCGTGTAAAATGACATATTCCCAACATAAACCGTTGTTGATGTCTGCAACGCATGCTCAAACTCCTCTTGATTTCCAGGAAATCTTCTATCACGATACGCTGAAAGCTTCGTTGGATCCTACAACCGAAAAATAAATAAATAAAAATAAAAAATTAAACATACATTTTATATAGCTACACATATTTCATTTTTGAACAATATAAAAATTATTGGAAAACAGCATGGTCCATAAAACCCTAGAAAAATAAATCTTTTCTTCAAACTAAGTGGATCGGTTTAGTGTACCTTAAATAACGAAGCCATGTGTTACCTCAAGCGTATGGACAATTAATCAAAACAAGATACGAAAAAAAGGAGGAAGAGGAAGAAGAGGGAGAACCTCAACAAGCTCCAAAATTTCAAAGGTTGAACCTCAGCGAGAAGCTTAGGGCACGGAAAACCAAACAGCACGGACTCACTCACTCGGGCATCAGAATCAATCCCGGATCAACCAGCTCGGTTTACCCGAACTATTACATCCGGCCCAAATAACACCACGGGCCTAGGCCCAAATACACAAAAGCCCAACAACAGCAGCCACTTGTAGACACTGGTGCAGGGTTTTAGCGTCGTAGAACCCTAAAGCCAGTGAGAGTGTGGATCCCTAACCCTGTTTCCGATCATTTCCGATAATTACACGAGATGGCATCCGCCGCCAGCGCCGCCGCGAGATCTATTTTCCGATCGTGTTCCGTTCGCCGCGCCGCCTTCCGTATCGGCGCCGAAGCTAAAGCAGCTCGTTCTCCGTTCCGCCTCGCCTCAAACAAACCTCTGCCACAATCCATGCTCAGGTAACTAACTTGCTTGACGCACAGATTCGCGAATTGCATAGCACATTGCGAGGATTTGGTGAATTACATGTAGATTTGAGCTTGGTTTGTTGGTGCTGAATTTCAGCGTTGTGTTACTTCAATTTGTGCGTTTGTTTGTGTTGGAAATGAATGAATTTGATTAACTTAAGGGTTAATTTTTATTTTTTTATCAGAAGGTTTCGTGTGGAATTGAATTTAAGCATGGCTTATTATTAGTGCTGAATTTAATTCTAATGTTTATGCAATTTGTGCTTTTTGTGTTGGAAATGAATCTATTGGTGGAAATGCTTTGTGTGGGAAGGTGTCCTGTGGAATTGAGCGTCTGTGTGGAATCCATGCTGCCTTACCATACGGCCACTGCATCAGCACTGATGACTTCCATGCTCTCTGTCTCTCGTCGCAGCTACGGTTGGCTTCCTGAAGGTATTTTTTCTTTGCTACTGTAAGGCAATGTATCATTTGTTATTACTGAGAATTTCAGTTTGTTTACTTAAATTTCGAATGGTTTTGGTTTAATGGCATTGTTTTTGAAGATTTCTCTCTGCACTGTATAACTTAGTTAGCATTCTTTGCGTATATATACATGTTTCATAGTGGCAGTCACAAACTGCAGCCGTTGCAAATGGCCTGCAAAACTTTGTTTTTTCCCCGTTGTTTGTTATATAAATTAGTATTGATGTCCATGCTGGTTGGGACTTGGGACTTTACTGAGGGTTTTTGAAAGAGAAGGGGAGGGGATTTAGAAGATATTTTGAAGTTTATGTTGAGAAAAGATTTGGACTAGAAAGAGTATTATGTTATGTGGTCCCACACTTTGGGTCACCTGGTCTGTGTTCATTTTAATTGCCTGACGATTGGATTTTACTTTTGAATTAGGTAGCTAAACATCTGTGTGATTCCTTGTGTTCTTTCTTCAATTTAATTTTCGGGTAAGTTAGCGTTTCTTTTCAATTCTTGGGTTAAACTTAGTAGAGTCTTGTGAGATTTTACATGGTGCATGCAAATATATAACATACGTAATTCGTAATATATACCCCATATTCATGGGAGAATGTGGTTCATCTATCTGATGCTTGATCAGATGTTTCTATAACTATTAATCCTGTACATAGGATTGATGGATAAGGTTATTCCCTGAATCTTATGCTTTCCCCACTCATACAACTAAATCTATTAGTGAAGCCGTACGCACTCCTTTTGTTTGTAGGCAAAGAGAAGACTATTTGAAGATCAAGAAGCAAAGTTGGGATGACATGGAGTCCTTATTAGGAAGAACTGCTAGATATCTGTTACCAATTATTTAACATTATATAACATTATATAGCACATTTGTGAGCTCTTGGAATTTTTGTTAAGTTGGGATGGTGAATGTCATTATGCTGGATTCATCTTAGTTTATATAGTGTTTTAGAAAATAATTGCTTGCCTTATATTTTATTTATCATATTGTTTTAAAGTTCGCAAGTACCAAAGAGAACAGTAATCATAGTTTTCTGCTAGGGTCCAATTTTATAAAATATATTGAAATTATTGATTGAAGAATAAAGCAAATTCCTCAACCCTTGTAAAAGTTTCTCTAGAATTCGGTTTATTTTGTGTAATTTTATGTTTCATTAATTGAAATATTATACACGTGTCTTGTGTGACTGTGCTGCTGAATTTCATTAAAACCATACTTAATGCATTTTTTGGGCGTAATACTAGGGTAAATTGATAATTAAGGTGTATACTGATCTTTTTTGTTTAATCAGATTGCAATGATGATGTGTGATAACTGTTCTGAAGATGCAAGCAATCTTTTCTGTACAAATCTGCTTCGTGAGACAGTGTCTTGACTGAGCCATCTGTACTTCTTTCTATTTCAGATGCATAAAAGGCTGCTACATTATCCACCTTGATTATAGTGTCTGAAGGCAAATAAGCTGAAAATGTATTGCGCCTTGTTGGATAAAGTTTTGACTTGTTTTGTCCGTGTTATTTAGAAATTTCATATTGAATCAGCTAGGAAGGTTTAATGAAATGTTAGAATTAGAGTATGTAGCAAAATTTCTTTATTCCAATTAAACGCTGCCTATTAAGCATCCTTCACTTTATGGCTGATCTAAATTCACCTAGTGTACGCTTTCTCATTGTCAATTACTTACGCCGAATGAGCAGGTTTTGTCCTCTTAGACTTGGCTTTGGTACTAAAATTTTATTGGCTTAGTGAGCTATTTTTATTGACATGATAACTTGGTTGTCTTTGGATTGCTGACTTTCTCTATATAAGGCAGTCGGTGATGTTTTCTTATATACTTTATTTTTTAACTTTCAGAAGGAGAGGGATCATGATGTGATAACCACAGAATGCAATACAGAATATGCTCAAAATTTACTTCGTGGGTATCGAAGTTGGATTGATTTCGTAGTTCACTTATTAGAATTTGAGATTTGGATAATTGAACTCTTACCCGTAGGTCGTCGTTCCCCACCTTTTGAAGTTCTGATTCTATTTTCCATATTGTCCTGTGAGTCAGTGACGACCACTAGAAGCAACTTTAATGTGTACGACTTTTGCACCTCAATTTTGCACAATATATATTTTTGTTCGATTTAAAAGGAATGTTATTTCTATCACCTTTTAATGTGGATATCTAGACATTTTGAAAAAAGAATTGCAAAAAAAAAAAGAAAAAGTAAAAAAGCAAGTGAGGAGAGGAGAGAAATAGAGGGAAGGTGTCTAAAAATGTCAAAAGATAGTATATATAAAAATCATTTATCTCAATTTAATGTGCGATATTCAATGATTGACCTTCGTTTATATTTTCATTTTAGGACTGCCTAAGTTTGGTGACTTGTTAGTTGTTACTAGTCATATCGAAACCTCAATAATTAATTCACATGTTAGTCCTAGCATTGTATGTATTTATGTATTGTGTTTTTAGAGAGAGAGAGAGAGAGAGAGAGGGGGGGGGGGGACCGCCACGTTAGTCCTAGCAAATATCCTTTTCCAACAAGCTGGGATGTTACCTATTTCGATTCGAGTAGCTTTGTAGATCAGCCTGCATATCTTGTTAAATGAAAAGTCAACGAGAATTTAAAGAAGATAAAACTCAATTCGGGATTTTGTCAACAAGTGTACGGAATGCACAAGCAATGATAACGTTTTCTACTCCTGGTATATTTGCTCGCGTAGCATCTGCTTAAACTTTAGAGCCCCGCTGGCAATTCATCGCTTCACCAACGGCAGTGGAAAAGAAAATCTAGAGAAGCTTGAGCGATTGACAAACAAATGTGTAATCTTGCGAATAATACACTGAATGTTGCTGAGTTTATTATAATCAGTTAGTACACTTAATGACGACACACGAACAAACATGCTCCAAATTATATCAATCTGGGGTGCCGTCCATTATCAAGCACCACACAAGCATTAAGCCATGGCAAGTAATGCATTTCTGTTCAGGATGTCATCGTATTGAGAAAAAAGACAATCATAAACCTCATTTCAATTGCGTGGACCACAGATAAGAAGAACGTGTAGTTTGGATCCGCTTAGAGCATTAGATAATCGATGCTTCAAATGACAAGCGTGGCATCAACAGAACTGTAATCTCTGTACGACCTTAGGGTTCATAATTACATTTGCAAGGAAGATGACTGAATAAACTACTAAATTCAGGAAATGTATTACAATATTCACTTTTGCATGTTAAGCACAAGAACCATCATTTTTCAAAACTGACTGAAAAATAATTTCGTGCTAACCACAGCAATTTTTCAAGACTAAAATAAGCAAGACTGTACCACTTTTGAAGACTGCACTGCAGTCAATTGTTCAATGGTCAAAATAAAAATTAGAACCTCTGGTAACTCAGACGATACCCAGAAGCCAAAATCACTCTTCAACAACATTGACCAGTTCATATTCAACTAATGAAAGATTATTATCCTCTTTAACCACAAAATTTGCAGGTTCAGTGACCTCGATACGCCCCCATTTGTCAACCGCTAGCCTCATGGATCCCTTGAACATGTCAATCTTTGCATTACGCAGAATTAGAGTTGAGTCTGGCTTCATGAGATCCACTGTACAAAAAATAAATGAACCAATGACCACTATAATGAAAGCAACCCGAACTGACAGCCTTTAGCAATGACTGGAAAAGATGTGATAACAAATAGACATGAAAAAACATCAGTTTGGTAGGGCACAAATTATGACTACTTTATGTACTCCAAACTTTATCATGTTCCTGCATACAGAGGCTAATGCATACACCACATATAACATTCAGCTTACTAGGGCAACGTCTCAGTTACAACACAATATAATTCCAACATTGGTGAATACCATAAAACATGATCAACCTAACTTCTAATCAACAGACATGAATGTATTGACAAATAGCATTGGCGTCTTAAATATGTAATGCACAAATCTATACAGAGGAATCAAGCAAGGGTTCTGGGTTTTGGGGAGAATTCACTGTAACAACTTAACTTAAAGGTCCGTTAACAATACACAAAATTAAAGGTGAAGGACCAATAACCAACACCATAATAGCAACAACCTCTTAGAATAGAATATGGAAAAAAAAGGGGGGGGGGGGGACAAACAAAGAGAGGTTCACTTGAGGAAAGGCTTACGGTGGATACCTAGGCACACACCAAGCGACAAAGAACGGATTAGTAAGCGATGAAATGCTTGGGCAGAAAATAACGTCTTTTCATTGTAAAATTATTTACACTACCAGTAAATAGAGAAAATTTTACACCGCCATGGTGCCATTGCAGCAACATTGGTTATTATTTCACATGCGCCAAAATCATAACAAGCTTTCAAGGAAAAACTTCTCCAAAACGAACTTGTCTCTAAAGCGAGAAAGAGAGAACAAAAAGATATGATACACTTTACTGATTTAAGAGCAAATATAAACAAAGTCACTTTTAGAGTATACTCATCCTGCTTTCAAATCAGGGAGTGAATTGTGATCATTCACGCGCACAAGAGACAAAGAGGGTCATTTCAACTTCAAAATCTTCAAGCCCTAAGTGCCTGCAAGGTAAGGGACTGAAACTAATCCTATCACAAAGTCAACAACCCTATCACAAAGTCAACAACTTTATATGCATTTGCTTCATTACACATCCAATAGCACTTAAAATCAGCACAATCACACACACACACACACAGACGCAACTTTTTCAAACAAATACGAGGAACATCATCGTACCCTGCTCGTTGCGGGCGGTGAAGACAATGGTTCCAGTTTCGTCGCCGACGAGGCACTCGGCGATGCGTGTGGGGCGAGCCGCCGCGATCACCGACGATCGACCGCCCCGGTTGCTCACCGTCTTCACGGGCTTCAAGCTAACCACCTTCACCGTCAGAGTGTGACCGCTTGTTCCCGGTTTCAGCTGCTCCACCTTCACAAACACCGGCTTTCGCTTCGCCGTCGGTGTCGCCATCGATTTCACAAACTCGCGTTTTTCGCACTTCCAATATGCGAGAGAATCGATCGAATCGGAATCGCTCGTAGAAATTCAGCTTAAACCCTAACCCTAGTCTCTCTCTCTCTCTCTCTTACTCACACACACACACACACACACCCTTTTGTTTACGGATTTGGGAATTTTAATAGTTATTGGGCCTGATTCGTGTCTCCTTGGGCCAATGGTTTAGGTACGTATTAGCCCGTGTGGTTTGGCCCAAGAATCTGTTGCAATCCAACTAGAAAGCAAGTTTTTTAGACCCAAAAAAAAAAAGAAAGCAATTTTTTTCAGGCCAAAAAAAGAGGTTTTATAAACAAAAAATTAGGTTTAGCACCATGTTCACACCGGTTAGAACATGTTTGCAAGCTTAACGAACACTTACAAAAATTCCGACATGTGGTCCATTTTAGGAAATTGAATTCAAATTATGGTGATACATTAGCAAAAACTAACTAGGTGATCAACCTCATTGGCAATGGAAAACAAAATCAAATAATTAGTTACATTACTATATATATATATATATATATATAGAGAGAGAGAGAGAGAGAGAGAGAGAGAAGGTTAAAGTTTGCACGTGCAAATTTTAAGATATCTACATTAAAACTAAAATAATTTAAATAAATATTTGTATAAGAACTCGGGTAGAAATTTTAGTATGGTGTGGTTGTATTGTAAGTGAATTTAGTTTTCATATAGTGTTGGCATAACAAAGTTTAGTCTTGTATTTAATGAATTATTGACTTATCATTTAATGAGTTTGATATTCCATGTAGTTGTTCGCATAATCAACCTAAATAAATAATGTTTAAAAATGAAATTAAATGCTAATTAAAATCAAAATTATATGACGATGCAATTAAATCCTAAAATTGAACTTGTTCTATACTTAAGTAACATATACAAATTGTAAACTTCACAATAACTCGTCCTTTATATAATCGGTAATTCTTTAGATAGCTGTATTTAAATAGGAAGTTTAGTTTTGACTATAATGCAAAATTATTTTACACCATTACTCGAGAAGCATTTGCACAATTTGGCAAGCACTCTGATTTAGCCATATTCAAAGAAATGTGGTTAAATATATTTTTAAATGTGACTAAATGCATCGTCATTTAGCTATATTTCTAAATATGGCTAAATAACAGTGCCCGATGCACCAAAATTTAGGTAATACACCACAGCATTTGCCTTGCAATTTCGTGTAGCAATCTTCTCCTTGCAAATTTTGAGACCCAAAGTATTGATTTTTGAAGGAAAGTTTATTGTTTATACAAAGAGTACTTTTTTGTATTTCTTCTCTTTATGAGGGAATAGTTTATAGTCTTTGACCACCATGTGATGCCCTTCTCATTCTAACAGAGGGGAGAGGGTTGGTGTGTCCGTCATGGACATCATAATTGTTTTCAAGGCCCATTGTACTCAAAACCCTAAAATGGCATCACATTGATAAGAGAAAGACCTTGTAATTTGTTGTGTTAGTTAGGACACAGCAGAGAAAGCTACAAAGATAAAGAGGGCTTGAGTTTAAATGAAAATTGGTGGTTTGACGGAGATGGGCAAGGGTGGCGATGTTGGAGGCGAGGAGGGCAAAGAGAAAATTTAAAAAAAGAAAAAAGGTAGGTGGAGAGGGAGAAGGAGAGTAAGGAAAGGGTGAGAGAGAAATTATTAGATACTTATAGAATATTAGATGAATTATATTCATATTCAATAATAGAATAATATTTCAGAATATGACTCATTATTAATTTATATTTTTATTTGAAATATCGCTTTATTATTGAATAGGTCACAGTTCACCTAATATTCTATGAGCAAATAATAATTTCTAAGGGTAAGGTGGGTAGAAAAAAAATTGTCTTTTCTTAGTTTTATAATTTAATCTCCATAATTGTCTAAAGTCTACGATGATCTATAATTCAATAAGCATTATTGTAGAAGGCACCTGCAAATATATAGTAGTTTTTTGCGTAATGTTTGTTTGGGCACAACTCTAGATCTCTTTGCAGCAAGGAACTCCATTATCTATGGAAGGTAAGAAATGAGAAGATTTTTTAGTTCAAGATTCCATTTGATGAAAGATACTCCTTCCCTTTTGGGCTATCTTTAATAGTAGGCTGCTTGGTGGAGATATGTTGGCAATAGTAAACGGCGAACATGAAAAGACTCTTCGCACTATTTCTTGGCTATTCTCTTATGAAGGGTGGATTAAAATTAATTGTGAATCGGAATGTTCGACTCCAACATATCTATAGGGAATCAAATAGAGCTACGGATTATAAGGCATCTTTGGGGCATAGGCTTCAGCTTGGAGTTTTTTATTTGTTGCCCTTTGAGGGTGTTGGTCCTTTTCTTAGATATATATATATATATATAAAATTGTGTTTGGATAAACTTATTTTGAGTTCAAAATTATTTATAATCAAAAAATTTTTGAAATAGCTTTTGAAAAAATTGTTATTTCTCAAAATTAAGTGATTACAATGCACTTAAATGTACGCATCTCCCAAAGAAATCAATTTCATTAGTTAGATCACCTGCTTCAGCGCTTCTATTCATCAAAGCAAAACTTTTGCATTTTAGTCCTTTAATTTGAAGCAAAATGAATTATCATCATGTCCAGGAATGTCCTTCACAAAGTTTGATACCCAAAGTATTGGTTTTAGCTGGTAAGAAGTTTATTGTTATACAAATAGTAATTCTTATATTTATTCTCTTCTTCTATGAGCGACTAAATTATTCAAGTTAAAAATTATTGTCATAAATCTCACAACAATGTCTGCATGCAGAGACACCTTAAAGAGAAAAATTAATAAAAAAGTAAGTATGTACACTGACTCCTACAAGAGGTTTTCTGTAGTAAAGGGCCAATTTACACTAAGTTATACCAATTAGTAAATTTAGGGAGTTGAGTTATTGAATTTTAAACTACAAAAATGTTTTCTAAAGATAACATATAGGTGGAGATGTTCTTTTCATTTTAGTTTTTCTTTTATTCTTAGGTAATAGAAATCACTGACAATGCCTCATAATTTTTATTTGGCTAATTTTGTATGATAGCTATTTAATTAGTACGAAAGAATGAATACAATAATGAAATGAAGAAATAGTTCAATAATGAATTAAAAGAATAAGAAGTTTAAGCGCGACATAAAGATTCATGAATAGGTGAAAACATAAAACACTTTCACATCTTTTATTTGTGGGTTGTTTCGCAAACTGTGATTCGTACCCAGAAGAAAAAAAAACAGCATCTTTTATCTTTATATAGCCATCACTTTGGGGGTCTCTTTGCATTGATCTTTTTTGTGTTGACCAAGGGGCTTCCCTTCATTATTGAGTACACAGGAGGCTCTCGTTACACATCAACACATAATACTTGTAGCATTTCCAATTTCACGTGTGGCTAATTATGGAGAATAGAAAAATAAGAAGTCTTTTATTTAAGAGTACATCCTCTCACAAAGAAAATTAAGTTGATTACAGTTCAAAAATTAAAAATAAAAAATAAAAAAATCAAGTTGATTGAATAAGCATTAAGCAACTTCTCCATTCTATATCAATCAAAGTAAACGGCAATGGCAATGTCTAGAGCATAGTTGTGTTTCTTGGTGCCCAACATTTTAAATTATGGGACTGCATCACAACCACATCAGACCGCAATTGCGGTGTTATATGTATTCACTTAAATTAATTGCAACGTAACCATATTAGAATTGCAACAGGCCATATCAGACCGCAACAGGTCGTAGCGGACTCAATTTCAAGTTGCAAACATAAAAAATATTCACACCGCACCAGCTTCAATGTGCGTTGCGATGGTCGCAATATCCGCAATCGTAACAGCCGTAGCATAATTTAAAACCTTGTTGGTGCCCTTGTAGTTTGCTCACTTCTCCCCCACAATGCTAAGGCTACATACATCGGAAATTGAGCAAAGAAAGGGGACACTAACCTTGGATGCAGCCCAAAAATTCACACAAATTGCCGTTTGCTAGGGGCTGATCCATATAAAAGAGGCTGCATAGGAGAATTTTGTCGCAAACCACCTGCACAATCAACTGAGTTCGATGAAAAAAATAAAATTGCCTGAGTATGAACTTATGTAAGACATGTGCCTTGCATGCCATGATAGCCATCCTTTGATTTAGAGTTGAACACCCAAAATATATAAAACACACATACATGTTATGTGGCTTTTGCATTGAATTCATAAAATCAAATACAAAAGTGATTTTTGAAATTAGTATGTATGCCATTGTGCACTCTATATCCCTTTTATTTTTTTTTCCTACCTCTGAATTATACATATTACATATATAATCCAAACTTGTCATTAATTGGAATTTAACTTCGAATTTGGATCTTTAACTTGTATTCAACGGCGTAAATGATCTTCTTCTTCTTCTTCCTAATCATGAAGACAATTGCCATGGAATCAGCCAAGAGCACAGTCCTAGCCCTGAAGGGTAAGCGTGCCAAATCTCAATCCCAACATCATGTTTAGTATAACATGTTTAAAAAGTTTGCACACATATTTGGGTTCAAGTAGAGGCTTCGAGTGCTATGCGTTTCATAGTCAAAGGTGCATAATACACCTTGTGATTGTAGCGTATCTGATAATTTAGATTTGTAAGGTGTATTGATATACTAATTATTTATGATATATTGTAATAATATATTAATTTTAAGAAAATTTAAAAATATGATTAAATTATTTTAGAAATTAATTATCATATATTGACAGTATAAAATTATATTAATAATATAAAATAATTTTACACTATCTGTGTAATTTTACATTGTTAGCATAAAATTATACTGACAGAATTTTTTTGAATAGTGTAAAACAAAATTTTTTTGAAATTTTATTGATTGATAATATAAAATTATTTTATATTACCAGTATAATTTTATACTATTATGACAATTAATTTTTAAAATATATTTAATCATAGTTTTTAATTTTCTTAAAATTAGATATTATTACAATGTATCATAGGTGATTGGTGCATCGATACACCTCATAATCTTCACCATCAAATTGCAAAGTACACTATACTCCTTGATCAACAAAGAGCACTGTAGATGGCGCCTCAAGTAGAACACGTGTGATCTTCTCACCAGTGTTGTCAAAATCGCAATTCACCTCGTAAAATCATACGAGTTTACGTCTTTAAGTAGCATCCCCGATCTCGTTCCCAGGTGAGATCGCGATTTGCTGGTATCGCTGTAGAATCGCGAGCAACAACATGGAATCGCTAAAATCGGCCGATCCCAACCGATTTTCCGTTCCACCAAATGTTGGCTGATGGGTCGCAGAATTGATAGAGACCCAGCTCAAGTCCAAAATAAAACCAACCCACCCTTATTTTTCAACTTTAAGTTTCACTTTGGACCTTCCTCGATCCCTAACGTTGAGTGTGGACTGTGGAGAGCTACGCGACGACCAAAGCTTTCCCGCTCAATGTGACCAGAGTGATGTGACGACTAAAGCAAAGAGGCAGTAAAGCGGACTGCGCGACACAACCTCCGTCTTTGGCGACCACAACTCATTGGCGAGCCTCCAACCTCGCTATTGTCCGATGTGGAGCTCATGATCTTGCTACTCTGTTTTTTATGTATTCTTTTATAACTTCTCTGCTTCTAATTCATTTGTTTGTCTGAAGTGTGGTTGTGGGTGGGTGTTGGTTTATTTATCCTCTAAAATCTGTTCGTTCTTGTCGCTATATCTTTTTCTTCTGTTGGCTTCTATCACTTTTGAAGATCAAAATGTCATCTAGTGTTCCTCTTGGTTCGGTGGTTCTACTACCCTTGCTAGTTCCAATGCTCCATCTGGTTGGGTGCTCCTGCAGTAGCTGGTTCAGAAAGGGGCAAAGTGATAAGAAAAAATGCTTTAGGCAATAGGAGTGATGTGGGTTAGGCTCATGGTTATTCAGTTGATGGAGATTCAAGAAAGATCAAATGCAAGTATTGTGAGAAGGTTATTACTGGAGGTGTCTATCGTTTGAAACACCATTTGGCAGGCACACAAAAGGATGTGGGAGCCTGTGCTACTGTTAGTGATGAAATAAAAAAGGATATGTTTGCAAATGTAGCTAATTTGCAAGAGAAACGTAACAAAAAAAATCAAGAGCATGAAGGAAGAGGAAATAATGATGATGTTATGGATATTGGTGAAAAACGGAAAGGCAAGGAATTGGAGATGAGTGGAAATATTTTCAAGAGAAAAAACACTCAATCTACCATCAATCAAATGTTCAAGAAGAACTTGAGGGAGGATGCATGTCAACAAATTGCCAGATTTTTCTACAACAATGCAATATCATTTAATGTAGCAAAGAGTGAAGATTTTCACAAGATGTGTGAAATGATTGCAAGACATGGCATTGGATTCAAGCCACCTTCCTATCATGAAATTAGAGTGAAGTATTTGAAGCAAGAAGTGGCTTTAACCAAGGGAATAATTGAAGAGCATAAAGCTGAATGGAGGAAAACTGGATGCACTATTATGAGTGATGGTTGGACCGATAGAAGGAGGAGGACCATATGCAACTTTTTAGTGAATAGCCGTAAGGGAATGGTGTTTCTAAAATCTGTTGATGCATCTCACATTTCCAAAATAGCAGATAAAATTTTTAAGATGATTGATGATGTTGTGGAAGAAGTTGGTGAGGAAAATATTGTGGAAGTTGTAATGGACAATGCTGCAAACTACAAGGCAGCTGGGCAATTGTTGATGCAAAAAAGAAAGAAGCTTTATTGGACACCATGTGCAGCCCACTGCATTGATTTAATGCTAGAGGATTTTGAGGAGAAGATAAAGGTTCATCAAGAGACAATTTCAAAGGGAAGAAAGCTTACAAGGTACATCTATTCAAGGACTTCTCTTATTTCCTTGTTATAGCACTTCACCAATGGAAAGGATTTAATTAGGCCAGCTGTAACACAATTTGCAACTTCTTATCTAACTTTGAGTTGTCTCCTTGATAACAAGGGAGCATTAATGAGAATGTTCACATCACAACAATGGACCTCTAGCAAAAATGCAAGGACAAGAGAAGGGAAAAGCATTGAGATTGTGGTTTTGGATAGTAGGTTTTGGAAGAGTGTTGCAATTTGTTTGAAGGGTGCATTACCACTAATCAAAGTGCTTCGTTTGGTTGATTCAGATGAGAAACCAGCCATGGGCTTCATTTATGAAGAATTGGACCGTGCTAAAGAGAACATACAAAGTGCCTTCAAAGGCGTTAAGAAGAGGTAAACTTAACTAATGCAACATTTAGTTTAGTTAATTTTTATACTTCCATAGTCTTTATCCAATACTTTTAGTAAAACTAGTTTGATTAATTTAATTTTTCTTTTATTAGTTATATGCCTCTATGGGATATCATAGATGAAAGGTGGGACAAACTACTTCACCGCCCTTTACATGCTGTAGCTTACTACCTCAACCCTCAATTCCATTATTCCTCTAACTTCAAAGCTGATCGTGAAGTCATACATGGACTATATGATTGCTTGCATAGAATGGTGGGTGATGATGCTGAAATCTCTAAGATTGATGTTCAACTTGATGATTTCAAGAATTCAAGGAAGTTTTTTGGTAGTACAATAGCCAAAAATGCTATTAATCTCAAACATCCAGCTGATTGGTGGGATTCTTTTGGATTTGAACAACCAGAATTGAAAAACTTTGCCATACAAATTTTGAGTTTAACATGTAGTTCTTCTGGTTGTGAACGCAATTGGAGTGCTTTTGAGATGGTAAAGGTTTTAAAGCATTGTCATATGATTTCTTTCTATTATTAAATTAGCTAGTTAGTCATTTATTTATTTGTTTTTAATTTGTTTAGGTTCACACAAAGAAAAGAAACCGGTTGAAGCAAGAAACAATGAATGATGTTGTTTTTGTGATGACTAATTCAAGATTGGGGAAGAAGAAGCAAGCTAGAAAAGATATCGAGTATAGCATAGATGATCTCTCTTCTGATGATGAGTGGATTGTGGAGAATGATGGAAATGCATCTAATAATGAAGGATTAGATTTGGATGAGATAAACTTGGACATGAATGTTTCAATGGATGATAATCTTATAAATGTTCAAGTTGTGGAGAAAGTCTTGTTGTGGTAGTGGTGCATCTTTAGATTAAGATATTGATGATGATGAAGATCAACTTGATGTTGGTAATAAAGATGATTGCTTGGGTAGTGATGGAGATATAGAAGATAGAAAATATGATGATCATGGCCTTAATGAGCTACTCTAGGCCTAGCTGTTATTATTTTGTATATGCTGTCCACACATTTTTTGGGGTTTAAAATTGTCAGTTGTAATTAGACTAATCTAAACTTGTGATTGTTAGAACTTTGAAGCCTTTGTTTTGTTATAAGGCTTCTCTTGGTTAGGTTAGAACTTAGAATTAGAAGTCTTTGTTTTGTTATAAGACTTCTCTTACTAAATTAGAACTTAGAGATGTATGGTTAGAAAGAAGCCTTTGTTTTGATATAAGGCTTGATTTGTTTATGGTAGGTTTGAAGCCTTGTTATAAGGCCTGTAAAGAATTGTATAAACTCACATGACAGCATCTTGAAATGAAATATATTTAAATGTTCAATAATTTTGATTTTGATGTTATTATGCCTTATTTGTGTTATTGTACAAGTACATATATGTTGTTGAATATAATTTTACATAATAGGTAGGATCTTCCGTCTCGTGTTACGATTTTACGTTTTACGTTTCTAGCTTCTTTGTTCGATCCAAGGTAGGATCTACGAGTTTGACAACCTTGCTTCTCACTTCCCACGCTTATTCATTCATCAAGCTCATTATATCAACAACAGCAATACCATACGGTAATCACAACTTTATCCCTCCATTATTGCAGAGAAAAGAGTTTTAGAAGAAGGATTGTTTCGTTCCAAAACTCACGTAAGCTGTACAGGGTTAAATCTATACATGATATTCAAAATGGACTAATGAGGAATTAAAGTAGAATAGCACAAACAAATTAAATAAGGATAATTTTAGTACGTTAATCTTCATAAAGTGGAGGGAATATTCTTATATTAGGGATTAAAAAAGACAAATTTTTTTATGGAACAACCCATTGGGTGATTTTTTTTTTTAATATGGGATTTTGAAAGTAAAATTGAGAATATATGAGATTTTTGACAAAATTGGAGAAATAAGATATTTTAAAGGAAATTTAATAAAGAGAGGATTAGATTTTTTTTATTATTTTTAGAAAGCAAATTCGATGAAGAAAAAATCGGATTTACTTTTTTTGATTATTTTTAAAAAGTAAATCCGATAGAAAGAGAATCAGATTTATTTTCTAAAAAATAATAAAAAAAATAGAAATAGTGTGTGTGTGAGAGAGAGAGAGTGTGTGTGAGCATGAGAGAGGGGAAGAAAGAGAGAGAGAGAGAGAGAGAGAGAGCAAGCGAGTGAGCATAGAGTGTGGGGGAAAAGAATAAAGGAGAGAGAGAAAATAAAGAGAGAGAAGAGAGAAAAAATAACAAAGAGAAAAAATAAGAGAGAAAAAATAATAAAAAATAAAAACATACATTTTTATAAATTTTACTAAAAATATCATATTTTTCAAATTTTTTCACATAAAAATTATATAAAAAATAAATAACTCACATTGGGTAAAATATCAACATTAAAACTAAAATGAATTCAATAAATTGAATCTGTGTCGTAACTAAAATTTGTTTCCATGAATAAATTTGTTTCATATCATCTTTTAACATAGAGATTTCCTTTGGTACTCTTATTTTTATAAAAGTATTTATATCCTTTTATATTCAACAATTGTGATTTAATCTTAAGTTTTATGAATATTAAATATAATTAAAAAATAATTTTAAAATTTTAATAATTTGAGTTAGTGAAATATATGACAAATTCTCAATCACAAATAACAAAAGAGTATTGATACCCTTAAATTTTATAAGGATATCGAAGAAATTTTTTTTAATGTATTATAAGAAAATACCAATGTGCATATTGGAACCATTTGCGTTTCTGTGAGGAGTTCTTGTTTCAAAGGAAAAACATATTTGCACATCTTTGTATACAATATTTATTTATCAAGTAATCTATATGTAAATAATTAATAATGAATATGTATTCAACTCAAAAAAAAAATTGAATATGTATTACTCTATGTTTTTTGCGGTTTTGATTTTGTGTGAGCTTTTTGTATTTAACTAAGTAATTCCTAATGTTAATTGGACTCTAATCTAACATGTTTATCTCGCATTCTGTTCTCAAATTTCTTAGTGTATTGTGTTTTAATTACTCAATTAAATTTCAAAATAATTAATTATGATAACTCGTGTAAAAAGTTTTTGTATATGAGTTTTTTTTTTTTAATATTTTACTTAATACACTTCTCTATATAACAAATTCAATCATAAACTTCTTTTCACCCAACTGACCCAAGAGATGTGAGGTAACAATATTTTATTCATAATTATAGCGGTTGAGCAAAACTTATATTGCACATGCAAATTTTAGTAAGAGTAGTTTCCATCTCAACCCCAAAAAAAAGAAAAAAGAAAAAAATGTGATCACACTAGGCAATGGCGTACTAATATATAGTAATCTTTGTTAGCGCATAACTCTCTTGATCTCTTTGCTACAAGGACCTACGATCATTATCAAGGTAAGACCAGATTGTTGTTGCATGTATGCACTCTAACTTTTTAACATTGCTAAGGTCTTGCATGGCTCATCATCGAAAAAAGGAAGGGGCATATTTAAACGCATGCACCTCCCCCAAAGCAAATCAAGTTCATTTGAATTGATCACTTGCATCATCACTTCTCTTCATAAAAGAAAAGCAACAATATGGCCATGTCCAAGGGATTGGTGGTTCTGTTCCTTGGGTGCTCGCTTTTCGTCAAGCATGCATAGACTAAAATCAATCACGAGGCAATGATACATAACACTATCCCTTGATGCAGCGAAAAAAAGGTCCCGAATTGTGCAAGTTACCAAATGTTAATCCGTGAAAAAGAGAGGATATATAATCTCGGTTGATAAATTCTGGGGCCCGAGCCGGAAGTTACAATACAATGGAAGATTTTAACTCTCTGGTTACCTCCCCCAGAGCCCAGCATAGGCTCTTTATATAGTGGAAAACCCCCCCTCAGGATTGGTTTTGTTTGAATAATGACTGGTCATTCTAGGGCTTGTGGAGGCAGTTTAATTTTATTCATGCTTTTGCTGCTAATTTGGGTGCTAGCTCAATCGCTCTAGCTGAGCTAACAGTCGACCCTCCTCCTTGCTTCCCCTTCTTGTTCGACACCCCCCACCCCATTTCTCTCCCTCATCTTTTCTCTTCTTCTTCTTCTCGTTCTTCTCCGTTAATTAACATCAAGCTTCAATTTCTTTTATTTTGTCACAAAACCTTTGCACTCATTAGCTTCTAAAGGTTGAGGTATGCCTCTAATCTCAAGCATTCTTCTTATAATTAAACTCTAGGATTTTCTCAAAGCTAATGAATAATAATAAAATAGTGGATGAATAAATATTTGGGGCTTTTAGTAAAAAACCTAAGGTTTTATTATATAGTTAACGAAGACGAGAATACAAAATTGGATAATCGGCTGAAAAGAGACTAGATTACAATATATTATAATTAAATGATATAACTATATAGTGAAACATTAAAAATTATTTTAAAATAATTATAATTAGAGAATAAAGAATATAAAAATAATTATATTTATCACTGAACTTCTAATTAGAATAGTTTCACGTGTACTTAAAAAATTATAAGGGGATATTTTCAAATTTTAGCTACTTGAAAATTTTAGAATTTTACAATTGATATTTTGGCTGGAGCAGGGGCAGGACATTTGCAAGAAGCAGCTGACATCATAAGAACATGACTTTCTAGCCCTATCGGAATTGGTTATGGGGGCTGTTTTGGGTTTATGTAGGATTCATTGAGCCAATAATTTGAAGAAGAAATAGGAAGAAAGCTGCCTGAATTGCACAAATAACAACATTGCGGCCAGAATGAATTATTGTCAAGCACTAATGCTTGATTGATCAGTGGGGTTAATGTCAAGCATTAATGCCAATATATAAATAAATATAGGATCATGTTGCTGATATGAGGAAAGAAATGATGGAAGCTGGAATTCAGATTATCCCAGTAGTATAGTTCATTTGATTTCATAAACAATAACATTGATCAGGGCTTGTACAGTTTTCAGTGAAAAATACTACTGCTCCATTCAGTAAAGAATTCAGTGATTGTACAGAAACAAATGAAGTTTCTCACCAGTGAATACTGGAAATCAATGTTACATGTTGGAGTCAGTTTGTGCATCTGACTGACTATAGAATTAATAAAGTGCCTCTTTATATTTTGTTCAGCTAATGCTGAATGCTTAGCACAATTTTATTTTTCACCTACTTTCAGCACCCTCGTTCCCTCACCACTAATCCCTGTTGCGGTTCCTTTTCCTCTGTTCCTGCCACCACTGATGCTAGCTGCGGTTCCTTCTCCTCTGGTGCGGCTGCCACCGCTGTTGCCTGCTGTTGTTCCTTCTCGGCTACTTGTGTTTCTCCTCCCTGGTCTAGTTTTTGCACCACATGTTGCTTTAAATATCTGAACAGTACAAGCAATATAAAAGCTGCAAGGAGAAATTATAACATAAAAAGCAATCAGCTATCACAAACTTGCCATATCCATTTGCAAATTTAGCTGTGCAGTATACACCAAGGAAATATCCATGAGGATCTTAAAATCTCTCATAAGGCAATCTTTGTTCTTATATTCCAATTTCCAAGTAACCTGAGACTACTAGTACACTTTAGCATAAAGCTGTGAATGAGTATAAATGGTTTGAGCTCATGTTAAAATTGCTTAAACAAGTGCAACTCCCGCAAATTGCTTAAAATTGCTTACCTGTGTAGATTCGAGTTTTTACTGAAGAAAGATTCCAGAAAGCCACTAGTGCCGATGCTACCAGTTTCTTCTTGTGAGTGCAAGCACACCATGTGTCCAACAACCATAATGTCAAGCATTCAGCTGCATAACAAAACCATTCTACTATTAATTAAGCTTAAAATGTGGACAAATCTACAAAATTTACTGTAAGGGTTGGTGGAGTCATACCTCTCTGGTTTACCTGGGCAGTGTAGCAGGAATAAAGCTTTGGAGCAGTGAAGCTGAAGAAAAACCCTGTTTGTATATATATTTAAGCAATTCAGCAAGACATGTATGAAAAGAACTAAACTATAATGGAAAATGCATACTTGGTTTCTGGAAGTGGAAAAGGTTATGGGGTTCATGGTGTCCTCACCAATGGCACACAGCCTCCAAATTGTAATAAAGTGGCCATATTCTGCACCTAGAAGAAGGAAAGGAGCGACCTACAACAAGAAAGAAGAGTAAACAATTATGAACATGATCATGAAAACCCCAAAAAAAAAAAATGAAAAACTGGTTCTGGCTTATGGGGTGGATTACTTTGAGGGTCATGGATGGTTCCCCTGAGAAAAGCTGTCTTGTCTTTGAAATTGCAAGATTCAAAGCAGGTAGAATCAATTTCGCAAGGCGCAAAATGTCATCTTCTTTCAGCTTGAACTCACGCGTCTTCTCAACCTGGTTCCTGAAACACAAACGTGAAAGTCTTAGAACTTAAATTACACTGAACACAAGGAGAATTACATGCAAAATAATAGCACTATCTATGAGAAGTAAAATTGTACCTTTGACAAATTGAGTTTGAGACAAAGGAAACACCCAAAAAGACAATCGCTAATTGTGATATGGCCGAGAAAATGCTGAAGAAACAACAAGTTTGAACGCATCAGATCTTCCTCCATGATCATTATAAAGAGAAGAATATAAATATAGAGAGAGAAGGGAAGTTTCACACCTAAAGTTGAGCCCTTGTGAAAAGCATGAAGACAAGAGACAGAGAGACCCAAAACCAAACCAAAGGGTTGATTTTGCCACATCTTTCCACATAACCAAATCACTCACCACCTGCCCAACACGCTCCAAATCACCTCCATTCCCTTGTTCTTCTTCTTCAGCTTCTATACACAAAATCAAAGGGTTCCTTTTCAAAAAAGCACTTAAAAAAAGGTACTACTACTCAAAACTCAAAAGCAGAAGCAGCCAACTTCTAAGAATGAGAAGAAAACCGAATATTTGAATATTATCTAATATACTGCTTGTAGCTACACAATGTTAACATTACATTTTTATTAAAAAAATAATTTTTCTTATGAAAAACAAAGAGAAAACACACCCCAGATCACCCAAAAAAAATGTTCAATGAGAAAAGGAAAGTAAGCAAAGCAATAATCTGAAATAGGCCATACTTGGAGATGATGAGATTGAAGGTGGCACGACCGAGTTCAATTTTTCCTTCTTGGATCGCACGGTGTTTCTTCTCTTTCTGGGTTTTCCAACCTCTTCCACCACGTCCTTCTCTTCCCGAACCTCAGCCTCGGAGCGCCTCCTCGGCTTCCGAGCCTTCCTGGGGGAAGCCATCGCCACCGCACCCGCCTGGGCCCCTTTGCCGCCCTTACACCTCCTCCGCGCCCCAGCGGGCTCCGGCGATTCCTCCGCCGCTTCGAGGCGGTCGGCGAGGCGGGTCCTGGACCTCCGGAGGGGCGAAGGGGAGTGAAGGAGCGAAACGGAAGGTGGTGGGGAAGCGGTGGCGGCGATGGTGATGGGTTCGATAGACATGGGAAGAGGATCTTGTCGTTTTTGTGGTGTGGAAGAAGAATCCGTTAACTTTTGGAGATGGTTTTTGATTTGATGGATTTTTTTTTTGGTGGTGAGGGGTTGCAAGGGTGTTTTGTTGTGGGTTTGTGATGGAGTGAGTGTAGTGTGGTGAGGAGCTTGTTGTTGAGTGTTGAGTGTTGAGTGAGTGGTCGTTGAGAATTTGAATGGAGAGGTATTCGGTGCAGTAGCCGTTAGAGAGAGGGAGCGCCAGGATGGTCGTTTCTCAGTTCTGACGATGGGGCTGCCCACTGCATGGGGCGTTCCAAACGAATTGGGCAGCCCACACCTATTTTAATTGGGTTCAGGTATAATAAAAGTTAATTTTAGTTTGGCATCGCCTGACCCAAAAAAACAGTTGATTTTTATATATTTTTGAGTCCAATTTAAATTATATTTTGAAATGATTATGTGATATTTTAATGAGTAATAATAGGTGTACTCACTTTTTTTAGGATAGTGTATCGACTTATCACTCATTTACCATTGGATGGGATGTGGACCCAATCAAATGAGGTCCATACCCCATCCAATAGTAAATAGGTGATGAGTTGGTACAGTATTTTTAAAAAAGTGAATTCCCTCAATATTTTTTTATTTAAATAGTTGTAAGTTTTTTTTTTATGATTAGCAATAAATTAAAATTTGTTGGTTTAAATTAATGTTTATGTGTACTATGTTAATGTCATTTATTTATATGATTTATTTAAAAATATATTGTAACTTTAATTCTAAAATCTTATGACTTAATTACATGTAATATTTAATTTTATATTTTATTCAAGTTTTAGGTCAATCTAACAATTATTGGATTATCAATGGGTGAAATTCTTGCTTCCTCTATAAAGGAAAATTTTTTTCTCTATATATAACATCTACCATCTATTTTTATTAATTTCATCACCTTTTCCATTTTTTAAAATCATTTAATGGTAAAAGATTCATGTGGAGGAAGAAGTTCCTCCTCCTTAGAGGATCTAAGAATTTCTTCCATCAAAGATCTCGATGAACTATTTTGACACCCGCTAATAGGATCCAATCCAATAATCTTAGACTAACTTGATACATGAGCAAAAAATAGAGAAAAAAAATTTATAAATTAAATTTATTATTAAAATTGTATAACAACTTAATCTCTAAAACTTTCACTTCTATTTTTACTCCATATCAAACTCTCTTAAAATTTCAAACAACAACAATTATGTATTCCTCAAGCAAAGACAACTATTTGCGAAAAACAAACATCACAATCCGGTCAAAATTCAAACCAACGTTCGAGAATGATAACTAACGGAACCAAATCAAGCCTCATTATTGATAACAATAACATGAACCACCATTGCAATGAAGCAATGGTAGTATAGCCACAATTCACATTTAAATCCAGAGTATCAAATCATTCACTAAAATGCAGCTATTTTCATATGTATTTTGCCAGATAAATGGTCTTGATAGGATATAACACACCCAATGAATCAGAGAACCCCCACAACCACTACCCTTCCTGTGGCATGCTTTCATGACATCTTGGCATATGCCGAAGGCTGAATGCTTTTATCCTCCTAAGGCCTTCTTCAAGAGAAGAACGGTCAACAGCAAAACTAATCCGAAGCCAATTCTTTAGTCCAACAGTAACACCTACAAATATTATTGATCAACAAAAAGAAATTCTCATCAAGACTTTATTTTCTTCCTGAAATTGATGAATCTCATATTCTTTTTGGTCTGAACCGCCGATGTCGAAAATTTACTGAACTCCAGCTCATCTAATTTGAGTGGAGTTGGCTCTATTATGGAAGTATGAATCTCAGATTCTGATGACTAGAAAAAAGTCTTACCAGGAAGAAGAAGTACTGATTCCTCTATGGCCAGCTTGACACAGAAGTCCATATCATCAATAATGCCCTCAATTTGTGAAAAGTTAATCTGCACCTGCTCCATTCGGTTTACCATTAAGTAATATTCTCTAAAGATGATCACATGTTAACTATATGGCATGATGAAAACCTTAAAACTCTAAATTAGTGCTACTTACCATCACAGCCATGGCTCCTTCTGGTTTGTGAGGACATGTCAAGCAAGGGATCCCCTTGCATCTTTCATAGAACATGTTTGCAGCCTCCCTCATTATATCAAGATTTTTTGAATAGAAATCATCTTTTGTTCTTTCAAGTATTTGAGGTATTGCTGCCTGCAATTTAACATAACTAGTCACTTTTTTGGTTGTAAGGGAAAACAAGATTGGCTGAAAAAAGGAAAGATATGGGCATTCAAAGTACAAACATGTAGTTAGTTTATGCTAGTTTTCATTAGTTACCTGCATGAAAGTTGGAGGGTCAGTAGTGATCTCCAGATAGTTCTTGATATTTGTCACTATCTGAAAAAGAAGTAAAACAATTGCTTAATTTATACAGTATAGTCAATAAAGAATCAGTATGCCTAAGATAAGAAAAACATTTGTTCCACTGAGTCTTTAAAAAAAATAAAAATAAAAAAAATGTAACCATTTTTATACTGATAATAATTATAAGAAGAACAAATAGATTAAAGCAAAAACTAACCCCAGTTTTTTGAAAAATTCCATGGGGGTCACATGTAGCTATCCAACCAAGTCTCCAACCGGGAACAAACCATCTTTTGGACATAGAGCCAATTGAAATAACAGGCACTATTGATGAAAACACTCCCATGGGCACAAATGGATTGCTCCCAAAAGTTATGTGGGCATAAACTTCATCAGAAATTACAAAGATCCCAAGTTTCCTTGCAGTCTCTGCAACCTACAATAGTCCTGAAAAATCATCACATCTTGATTCCCACTCTAAAACAATCGAATTTCAAGACTCTCTAATCTGTACGGATTTGACCCCTTCATAATAAAGGGCGCATTTAAAAAGGTAAAGTGCATAATCTTAATGATTAATAAAAGATCAATGATCTAGGATTATATAAGATATAAATATCAACATAACAAATCATACATGTGTGATAATTTGAACCATTGATTTTCTTATTAACAATTGAAATGTAACCCCCGACTTTAGAAGAGCTAGATCTATAACATATATACCATTTTTAAATGTCGGTAGGTGAACACATTCCCACATGGATTGCTAGGACTAATGAGGACCATGGCCACAGTGTTCTCATCTGCTAGATCTTCAAGAGAATCAAGGTCAACCTCCCAACCTCTCTCAGGTAAAAGATCAAAGTGGCGAACTTCAAGGCGACAACAAGCAGCACGAGATTCATATTGCGGGTACCCTGGTCTTGGAAGCAGAATGTTTGCAGCGGGACGTGCAAGGACAGGCAAGATTATATCTATAGCTTGCGTGCCACCAATAGTGAGAAAAATATTGTCTGGTGATAACTTGTATGGAAGGTCAGAAGAGAGGTAATCTGCAATAGCCCTGTTTTGGAAATTGTAGTGTATTACCGAATCAGCATCGACGTATTGATTTTGTGTCCAAGAAATTACACATGCATATTCATTAAGTCGATTGTTGGATTACTATTACAAATAATATACCAGAAAATGAGCATGCTCTCAACTTGAGTCAAAAACGTTAAGTGCCCCACATGGTCTTTCTATTTTCCTATAAGAGAGGTCAATTCTAATATGCACAGTATCATATGGTTGATGTCATATTCAAATACTAAATATGAATGAAAAATTGAATGTTGAGGCTTGTATTTAAATGATTTAATCATTTTATGGATAACTTTGATCACATTGATACAGTCAGTAAAATTATTCTGCCATGCCAAAGTGTTCACAGTACTTTTGCAAAGGTTAATGATATCTCCAATTATTAGTTAACAAAGTGTATATATTGCTTAACAAATTAATAACACGTTCCCAAAAAGTTGGTAACATGTTATACATAAGTTAAAAGCTGACAACTGTTAAATAGACTACACACTTAATTAACTTACAGAAATTGATTGAAATTATAGTGTGCAAGAACCGATAAACAGGCAAACTTCTAGTGTTTTTGAATTTCTGTTTTACAGTTTGGATCACAATTGCTTGGTTTACCAAACATGCTATTACTCCCCATGAAAATAAATAAATATATAACTTTTTTTATATAATATTACTAATTACTATGTCAGCATGTGATAACATTATATATAGTAGAAGACAAGAGTGAACAAACCTAACCTCTTTGCCTGAGGTAGGCCAACGGTGGGAGGGTAACAGTTGAAGTTAAAGGAGTGAGCGGCGCTAGAGACAGCATCAGGAGCAACAGGGGTTGTCCGAAACAAAGGGTTTTCGGTGGGATCTACACGACATAGACGAACTACGTGTCTCTTATTATCTTCATGGTTGATGCTCTCCATCAGCATGTTAAACACCCCTCTTATAGACACTGCTGAACCATTCAGGCCTTCGTTCCCTTGAAAGTTCCACTCCTTCTCGCTTCCGTTCTCCATTATTATCCTTATTGCCTTTGTATGTGGGATTGGTGTCTCATGATATTTTTCAACCGAGAGAAGGAAGTTATATATGAGGAGGAAGTACCAATATAAAAAAAAAAAAAAAAAAAAAATTATGTCAATTGTGAAAGACAAAGCGCACTTGTGCTCTCCATACAGATGGCGGGCTCCATTTCTTTTGTTGTTTTCTGTTGCTAGTATTCTTCTAGACATCACATAATTTGGCTTACATTAGACATGCAAAATATAACTAGAATATGCAATATTGATAATAGTTTCATTCATTAAAATTACTCCGACTTGCATTCTTTCAGTCAATTGTTGAAGGAAGAAAATTTTTGGAGTGGATGAAAATTGGATATACTTATAATAAAGTTGGTAAAATTTGAAAATAAGTGAGTTTATCTTAAATGAAGTTAGTTAAGTTTAATTTTTATGTGAATATACTTAAATATAAAGTATTAAATCTGCATGACGGCGAGATTCACTCTTGAAGAAATTGAATTTCCAACGCGCAACCTCCGTGGAAGGTGCACTCTGAATGCTTTGTATATGCAGAAAGGTGGTCCCAGAAAAAAAAATATTGGGCTGTCGTAGACTACGCCTTTACTTGAGTTCATTTCTTGGGGTTTTTTTTTTTTCTTTTTTTTTCTCGTGCTACCAACCCCACTTTATTATTATTATTATTATTATTACTATTGTTGTATTATTATTATCATTATAATTATTATTGTCTTTACCCCACTTTATTATAATATTATCTCAATCACAAAAGTCTCTTCCACGGGCAACTGACCAAGGCGGCATTCGTTTCGGAGCAAGACATTGTGGACTTCACTAGCCCGATTAGTAGCCCAGCAAGACAAACAGCCCAAAGTTGGCCTGAGCTTTCTAGGCCAACTTGTGGGCTAGGTTTTTTGCTTATCTTTGGGCCTACTGTTTAGTTGGTTAAGCTCTCGTATAAGGTTAACTTCTTCTGTAGATGAAGTTAAATTTGCAGCGGAGGCGTAGCACATTTGGCACACACTGTGGCCTCGGTTAGTCTGCATCCGGAGCTCTAAAGGTTCGCGTGTTCGACCGCGTCAGAGACCCCATACCCCTTTCCCGAAGTGACCAAAAGAAAAGAAAAAAGGTTAAATATTGTGTGTTTTTTCGGGGAAGTAAGTATGAGGTAGTATTTACATTGTAAGTTTTTTTAATTATATTAATTAAAATTATTTGAAAATTTTATATAAATTGTAACACAATACCAAGCAAAATTGGTTAAAAATAGACACCCTTGTACCAAACTAACAGATGAATAACGAAGTATCTGTTTTGGAATCAAAGAACCCATGAAAAACAATGAGTAACGTGCTATTTGAAAACTGCGGATCAACAAACAATGTGCCATACATAGGACTTTTTGGTTAAGATTTAAGGAAATGTATTTATTTAAAATTAGAAATATAAGTTAAAATAGAAAATTATTTTATATTTGGATATCATTATATAAGTATTTTTTATTAAAATTAGAAGTTATTAAATTATTTGATGTGATAAATGTATAAGTGTTTTATTTAATAAATTTATAATTAAAGATATAGAGAGAGAATGAGAATAAGAAGAAAGTGGTAATTTTTAAATATTTTAAAGATAAATTTATAATTGAGTAAAAAGAAAATGATTGCTAATTTTAATAAGTAACATTTTCTTTCTTCTATTAATTTTATTTTTAAGAAAAATAATTTTCTATCTATTTTTTTAAAAAGATAAAAAAAATTAATTATTTTTTATTTCTATTTTTAAAAAATATATAAATAAATAATATTAAAAATTTTATAAATAATTTTTTAAAAAAAATTAAAAAGATATTTCTTTTTATATCATAAACATAAACAAAACCACGATAACACCTGTCGCCACAAATCCTTTTATTTTTTGGGGGGGTGTACGACAAGATTGTAATTTCACTAGGCATTCGGCTAGACGTTAGAGAAGATTTCAGGAAATTTCCACCTTCAATTCCGTAATCTATGTTGCCTTCAAGAGCACCAACAAATAATGACACTTTTCGCTGGCCCCATTGTCCTTTTCAATTTAGGCGCATAATTTCAGCAAGATTACGATTCGCGATTTAATAATGGATTTAATTGAAATGTATTTTTAATATAAAATTTTTTATATAAATATTAAATTATAAATTATTATATCAATAAAATTTTTAATATAATTATTTATTATTTAAATAATTATATAAATAAAAAATTTTAATTAAATAATAATATAAACAATTTTTACACTATTAATACACTTAAGACAACTTTAAACCGTCTTGCGCGTCCGTCTCGTTCAGCCTCCCTCATCGTACGGTCAAAAATAGCTCAGATGCGTGAAGTTCACGCACTCTGTCAGAAGCTGTAATAAAACGACTCATTAAGCGCCCGCGCACTGTTTAGTTGTTTACGAGAAAAGCAAAAGAGAGACAGCGACACGCGCTTAGGTGGCGGATGGCACCGAAACAAATGATGAGCTACAGGTACCAAATATGTAAGGACGCGTCAAGTGCAGGGCCATGACACGTGTGTATCTTTCATTGGGCTAACTCGCTTCGAGCTCACCAACTGTCACCGTGCAGAACGATTCAAAAATAAAGAGCACAAGTCATAGTGAAAGCCATGGGACAGGACGGTCACGTACCTAAAGGATGCTGGCAAGCGTTAGAATCCGTCATCACTAGTATTATCATCCAATACAATTTAAGCTTACACTAGTTCACAAACTCGCCTTCCTCAGCATGAATTTGGTTTATATGCATTTGAGAAAATAAAATGTATAATTTGATTATATGTCAAAGATTAATAATTTAAAATTTTATAGGCTATTTTGTTGGTGCTAAAAATTTTATAAATATAAATAACAAAATAATAAATTATATATAATAATTATAAATTTAATTTTAATATATTATCAATATAAAAAAATTTTATACAAATATTTAATTATATATTATCACATTAATAAAAATATTAAATTTAACTATTTATTATCTTAAAAATTTTACAAATAAAAATATATAATTAAATAATAGTATAAAATTCTTTTACACACATAACACATCAAAATTAATCTCAATAATTTATATTATTAATTTTTATTAATAGTTAAAATTGTATATTTTATTCACTAAAATATATCGGAACTTTAGAAGTGTCAAACTCTCTTGATGAACTCTTATGAATGAGTTTCTTAAAAGGATACTTTTATGTTATTTTTCAAAAAAGTCTTTTAAAAATGTAAAATTTAATGTATATTTAAATGTGATATTTAAAAAGATATTCTTTTATTATTAAATAAATTTTTTCTGTCATAAAAAAGATTTTTTTTTCCAAAATAATTGTAACTTCTGAAAAACATAATTTTTACCTTTTTCGTACTTTTGCTTTATTTAAAAAAGCTCATCTAAACATATTGAAAATATTAAAAACACCTGAATTATTACGAAAAACCTTTTTCTACTAACAAAAAAAAAAATCCAAATGAGTTCAATGTAAAATCCATCTTTTTTTCAGTTTTCTTAAGACAATGTTTGGGAGGATGGTCATTGGGGGTATAGCATAGAGTGGGAAGGCTAATGTTTGGTAGTTACTTATAAGGAAGAGATGACAAGGCTTTGGATGGACACCAAGACCCCTTCTTATCATTAATATTGAGAAAATTCCCATCCCCCAAAATTGGAGAGTGAGGGGAGGACAACAATTATTCTGTTACAAAATTTTTCGTTTAATTACTCTTATACTTTTAAAAACTCATATATGTTGTATTTTTTATGTACCGGTAAGGGATAAAATTGAAAAATAAAAATTATGTACCTTTCCTTCCTATATCACTCTCAAATAAGGAAAAAAAATTTTCTCTCTATTTTTTTTATTAAACTCCCAAATAAAAGTAAAGCATATATATATATATATATATATATATATATATATATATATATATATATATCTTCTTTTTATTATTGGATGAAAATAATATGTAATCAATTAAATTTCTTAGAGAAACTTATATGAGAATATCATCCCAAATATTACTTATGATTAGACGATTTAGGTTAAGAGAGTACTCTGCTTCTTAGCAAAATGGACTCCTCAAACAGCTTATAGGAGCAAGCTTTTGAGCAAGATCAACCAACAAAGAAGTGGAATAGAAATATGTTTTTTATTAATCAATCATGAGTTCATACAAACCCTTGAAGATGAACAATGAAACTAAAGAAATAAAAAAAAGCTAAAAAGGAAAACTAAAAAGAAGAAGATAAAAGTTTTAAAATAATATGATGTGTATTTTTTTCGCTCTCTCTCCTCCTTCTTCTTTTGAAAATATGATCTTTTTATAAGTTTCTTGAAATATCACCATTTTCTCCCCTTTCGTGCATAATGGCCTTTGTCTTAACTGTCATAGCTCTATATTCTGAGTAGTGGTAACCGTTGCTTCTCAATTCATCAGTCTCCAACTACCTTGCTCTTTTGGCCATTAGATTTATCCTCTTTCTTCTGCCCATTTAACCAATACTCCTTTTATGATCTTATTTCATATATTTTGGCCAATTAAGACCAATCTCCTACCAGGTCCAATTTACTATCCCTCTTGGCCTAATTATTTTTTGATGCCAACACTATCACAATTAAATTACCATACAGACCCTGAAGCCCCTAAAAAAGTCTATGTAATAGTAATGTTGAACAAGGACCTTACTTTTTCCTAATGAATAAAGTTTGTAATAAACGCGTTTGGATAAGAGTGTGACACGAAATAACGACCCGCTAGGTTCGAAGCGGGCATAGATTAAAAATGAAAGGCGTCGCCGCTTGTCTCGAAGTTGCCGCATGCCACGTAACACCGCTAACTCCGTTATCCCTTTGTGCGGCGGCTCCAGTGTTCCCCACAGTCAAACCCTTCCTTCACAACGCATTCTCACACTCTCAAATCACGCACTAATTTTAAATTATTATATTTCATTTCATTTCTTATTTATTATTTTTTCTTTTTGTTAAATACCTCGCCCTTCTCGTACTGTATTTAAACGCACCCAACATAGCCCAAACGAACTGGCTAGGCACGTAACTGATTGTGTTCTGTGGCGTGTTTGGATTTTGGATATGCGAAACGCGTTATCGTCAATGGCGGTGAGGGAAAGGCCGATCGCGAAGAACAGGGAACCAAACAATGCGAAGGAGGTTCACTACAGGGGCGTGAGGAAGAGGCCGTGGGGCCGTTACGCCGCCGAAATCCGAGATCCAGGCAAGAAGAGCCGCGTCTGGCTCGGAACCTTCGACACCGCCGAGGAAGCCGCCATGGCCTACGACGCCGCCGCCAGGCAGTTCCGTGGCGCGAAGGCCAAGACTAACTTCCCTTCTTCTCGCCACGAAAACGACGTCGTCGAGTCGTCTCGCAATGACGCACCGGAGCGTGAGGTCACCCGCCGGAGGGACGCCGGTGTGGTCGTTGATCGGTTGTTCCCGTTTCTTCCCTATGGTGGTGTTGAGGGCGTGGTTGCACCGGTGCGCCCGGTTTTTTTAACTGAACCGGCTGGGAGAATTGAGTTTGCTGGAGAGAGCTGTTCTTTCAGGTTTGAGCCGGTTCCGGTTGGGTTTAATAATGGCCGGTCTGGTGGTGGGTCCCACAGTGACTCGGATTCGTCCTCGGCCGTTGATTGCAAACCGAAGAGAGTTCTCAACCTTGATCTGAACCTTGCTTTACCCATTGATGCTTAACCCTAATTTCACCTTCTTTTAGCCTACCTGCAGAAACATAAGTCTTTTCTTTTTTTTTTTTCTTTTTTCTCTCTCTCATAACATCCTTTTATTTCGAGGATGAGAAGTTGTTGCATCTTTTGATGTGGATAAGTTAGTTTTTTTTTTCTTATTTTTATTATTGTTATTATGATTAACCAGCTTAAGATAATGATCCGAATTTCTCTGGAACTCTTATAATTTTCTGTAAACTCTGATCTGCAATTTTTTTGGCTAATGTTAGCTTTTATCTAATTATCATCATCTCATTTAATTTCCAGGCTTCGGATAATATTCTGGCCTATATTGATCTTAATATATCATATATGCATATATATATTATTCTTAATTATTAATTGTAAGTGCTATAGTTTGAATCCGTACATGCAAGTAATTGTGAAATAACTACTCAATTTTCATTTTATTTAAAAATAATTCAAGAGATTAAAAGTTGATGTAAGTTAAAAAACAGTTTTTTTTTTTTTTTGTCCTACTTGTTTCCGATAAGTGTTGGCCGAAAGCAGAAAATGTGTAATTAAGTAATTGTAAGGTAAAAAAAAAAAGGAAAAAAATCCAAGCTAAGATGAGTCATACTCAACCATAAAGTTTAAAACTGTTGTGTCGTCTTGCCCACATATCTACTTGAATGAAGGTTTAGGTCCCGTATTGGTAATCATTTTTATTGTTTTTACGAATATATATTTTGGAATTTGGATATATCGCATTGTTGAGTCAAGTTTCCTTTCCCATATGTGTGTCAATATGCAGAAGTTGAAAAGTGCAACAGATCGAATTGTGCAGTTGAAGGTTATGCAAGCAACTAGCCTTTTGTTTTTAGTAACATATATATATATAGGAGGGATAACCCAACGAGAAAAAAAAAGACTAGAGGGGTACATAATGTGTTTGTGCCATTCTAATTTTACGGTGTAAATTCAAGCTATTTTATACTTTCTAGAATTATCTTAGCGACATATCCATCCAGAAGCTAATAGCCTACGAACTCACGTTTAAAAAAAAAAGGGCTAAATCTCATCGTGCTATCTCACTCAACACCAACACAAAGGCCCTTTCTATTCAACTTCAACCAAGGAAAAAAAAAAAAAAAAGCTCTCGTTGTATTAATTATGTACTGTACATATAAATGTCGATGATTAACAAACCTTGCACGCAATGCATGGCTGTCATCAATTATCCTCCGATTGACATAAACAAGGACAGAGAAAAGAAGGAAAATAGTTGAATAGTTAAAGATGCGGCTGCTGAGTGCTGACACGCATATAGCATGGCATAATAGTAGTTCATACAAAATGAGGTGCTCTGCTATTGTTAGACACTAGTAGTGGATTATTGAGCATAAAACAAATGTACCTTAATTAATTTAGTAATTAATGAGTTGTAGCTTGGTGTTGGTGCACCGACGGCAAATCAAATAAAAAAGAGTGACCCACAGAAACAGGGTGCGTGTAGATGAGGGCATAGCTTGGTCAGTGTGGGGGCATAGAGTGGAAGGCACGTGTATCGATTTTGCCGTCCAAATAAATAAGTGCTGGTTGTATGTGATGTTATGTGATGAGGTTTGGTTAGCTTCGGAGGAAGTGAAGGGGAAAGACAAAGACAAATAGAGAGAGAGAGAGAGAGAGAGAGACATCGGGATGGGATGGGATGGGATTGATTGAGTGAAGAAGGGAACTTTGAATATTGAAGTGGAGCCGTCACCTGCCGCTTTCGGTGGGTCCCGGCCGCCGTGTGCGTCGGCGCAAGGAATCTGTGGAGAGGCCGAGAGAGGATGCCGCTTTCGCTTAGCATTTTCAACAAATTCTTAGTGTTTTTTTAAAAATAAAGTAAATACAATGAATATCTTTTTCAGTACCATTATATTTTATAAAATTATCAATATCTTTATATTTTGTAAAATTAATTTTTTGAGGATGTATTTATTTCAATTTTTTGGACAAAAAATAATTTATTTTATCAAAATAAACCGAATCAAATATATATTTTCTTATCACTTTAACCAATTTCTTGTCAGTATATTTTATATTATTTATAAATAAAGAGCAAATTTTTATGGATCTTCTTTAAATATAAATTTATACATAAATAAAATTCATAAAAATATATTTTGTCTTTTTATTCGCATATTAAATTTTTTTAAAGAATTTAATTTATATATTATTAATATAAAATAATTTTATATTATTATTAAATTATATATTATTATATCAATAAATATAATTTAATTTCATATCCATTATTTAAAAAATATAATTAATTAATTACATAAAAAATATTTTATAATATCAACACATAATAATTGTACTCTTTCTCAAAATTGGTATATTAAATTGTAAATGATGCATGATATTATTATTGTTATTATTATTATTCTCAAAAATAACGAAGAATTTCTTCGCCTTTTGTGGCCGTTCCTCCCTTCCTTCCTCTTGGCTTTGCCCACGCATGCATATTGCCATTTATTGGAAAATTCATTTTCTTTACCTCTTTCATGATGATACCTTACCCTTTGACCAATGTACGCCATCGCCATGCACGAGACACGCGCGCGAGTGGGGTCTCCTACGAACGGCACATTGAAGCCGCTACGGATTAAAAAATAAAAATAATAATAGTGACGTGTTTAAAAGAGGAGAAAGGAAAGTCTTGTCGCCACAATTAAACGTGCTCACTCCTGCGGTAGATCTTATATTAAAAAGATAAAATATTTATTTTAGTTATTAAAAAAAATTTTAGAATATAAATTAATTTTTTAATATTTCAAAATTTGTAAGTAATTTTTTAGCTGAAAAAAGAATAATATATTAATTTTTTTATATAAATTTGTATAATCAAAAAAATTTAAATTTTTATAAAAAAATTAATATATCTTCCTGTTTAAATAATAAAAAACTATTTATAAATTTTTAAATTTTAAAAAATTAATTTATCCTCCAAAATTTTTATTAAAAATTAAAATAAATATTTTTTATTAAAAATTTATATCCTCCAAAATAAAAATAATTATAAAATAAAAATTTATTTATTTTTAAATTATTTTAATTATATATATATATATATTACTATTTTTAAATTATTTTAATTATATATATATATATATATATATATATATATATTACTAACTTAAAGATTAATAATTCTTCATTATTTTATTTTATAATTATCTCCACTTTAAAAGATCCTACTGCCAAATATTAAAATAGGCGGCCAAAAGAACCAAAAAGAGAAAAAGGCGGCTAATGCTCAATAATATAATACGAGAGACAAATATGTTTCTGTTCATGTATTGAAAATTCGGAGAAATGATTTTAACATAAGATCATGATATATTTTTCGGCTCATCCAACGATTACAAGATTATTTATAGTTTATATCCATAGAAAAATGATTATTTATAGTTTATACGTAATTCAATAACAAAAATTTATACCAATGATTTGCGTGTTAATATGCTAAATACATATTTATATAAACATTGTTTTATATCTATATAATTCAAATATTTAATTTCTGTTTGATGTATTTTTTGTCAAGTAAACAAATAAAATCATCATCTTTTTGCTTCTCAATCTCAATTTGAGGAGTATAAGTGACTCCTCTAAATGAGTTCTAAAGATAAAGAGAGTGTTAAAATTAAGATAACAAACAATGCTCAAATATGTATGTGAAATGAATAATACAACTTTATTTCAATACAATTGAAAATACTTTAGGAATGTAAGTGTAAAAAACTAATCCTACTAAGTAAAAATGAAGAAAGAGTAAAGAAGAATTACTCAATGAACTTGAAACTCTTATTTGTTATGAAAAGAGTATGTGAGTAAAAATTTCAACTATTATTATATTGATCAAACTCTTATATATAGGTGACTAGATTTTATAAATAGTGAACACGTGTTTTCAATGCTATTCATCCTGAGAAGTCACACATCCATGACAGTAATTGTTGTGACTTGTGGGCTTATAGCCAATGCCACGCGTCCTCATTAATCTTGGCATAATTGCACCCTAATCGTTCACAAAGTCATGTCGACATCTATGCTTTCATCCCAATCTCCATTCTTCAAACAAGATTTCTACAAGTGCCTTGAAAAATATTGGATATTTCAACCATGAGCTATTGCAATAAGGATCGCTTGTCACGCGGCTTCCCTTATCTATGTTTGTGATGAAACTATCATGACATGACAACAATGCGTTAAAACCCCTCCATTCGCTCTATAGATCTCAGTGACACATTCAATGTTTTTTTTTTTCCCAAGCAATTCGACATTTTGCTCTATCCTCTTTACATTATTCTCGAATTGTGTCGACACATAGTGATATCGACATAAAAATTTTGATACAACAATTTCAAATTTTATTTTATTTCATATATATTTGTACTCTAATTATCCTACTTTGACAAGTGTTAAGCGATATGATTCTTGGTTTTTACGGATATATCACTTACTGATAGTTTTGCGCAATTTTCTTTATTTCTTTCTTTCTTTTTTCCCAAAAAGAGATAGTCAAGTACTCATGTTAAGTCAAGTACTCAAGTAAATTTTATACTATATTGTTTAATATGTAATACATTAATTATCTAGGTTCGTGTCTTCAAAAGGGCTTAAACATATAAAACATTTATCCAAATCCCTAATTATTCCATCTGGAGGAGATGTGACGGAATTTTAAAGGGTTTAATACGGCCAACCCCTTTACACATTTCATTATGGCGGCAGAATTGCTAGCAGAATAATAAGCAAGTTTAAGTAAAATAGTATAATTGTTATTTATTCCTAAAAAAATATTCAAAATGTTTATTGGCCTAGATTTTCAGAAGATTAATCAAAGTTATCAACGTGTTTGGGAAATGAGATAAGTTTTTGAACCTAGTCTTATAATTTATTTTAAAATATTAGTTAGTTTATATCCAAATTATTTTTTTTTTAGAATTATGTTAGTTGCATAATGTGTAAGTCACCTAAAGTTATATGTATGAACCATTAAATTTGATGAAGAAAAATAATAGAGAAAAATGAAAAAAAAAATTGATGCTGTGTAAAACAAATTACGTGTCAATAAAATTATTTTAAAATCAACATTGGAGTGCCCTGTCATTTTTGCCCTTTATTTTTGACTTTCAAACTTGGAATAACATTAAGTAGAAACAGCAGATAATACATCAAAGCGAGTCATATTTTTGGCCACAGGTGAAGCATCCTCCATCCATTACGATTCCACTAGTTTTTTAAGGGACATTGCCGCTGTGCTAAGGCATGACATTAGCTACTATAATTATTTTCTCCCTTCCACATATAAATGATTAAATATCTATGAGTCATGTAATTTGATCTCATTTTTGGGATGTCAAATAGAGCATCTACTTTTAAAGTAGATGTGAGGTTCAATGATGTGAGTCCTAATTAAAACAAAAATGTTTTGATTCTCTCGTGAGGTCTTATTTGGTATCATAGCTTTTTATTTTTTTATGTTTAAAAAAATATTTCTAAAGATCTATAAACTGATCAGCTAGCTAGATAAAAAATTAACACTCATTGATATCAGTCCAAAATACGTGAGGTGTTGTGAGAGAAGTTGGATCATCTGACACATTCCGGGCTGTTTCAACTGTGAAATATATTTTTTTAAATTAGCTTAAATAAAAATAAATTTATAATCAAAACTTCATCAAGAGAATGTTTTAAAAAGTAAAACCAATTATTTTCTATGAAATTATTAAGTCCAAACATACAAGTCACAAGAGTCACCTTGTGCTAGCTTATGGTCAAGTAGTTTAGGCAGCTGAAGCAAGACATTCCATTTGTCACCTTGTAGAATGAAACCAATCCCAGAGGAGCCATCAACAAGACTGATGCACTGGTTTTAATTAAGCTGGACTGACATCATTTCTATATCACCTGAGCTTGAAAATTTATTTGCTAAAATGAAATCCTTCAAACACGGTTTTTCCTACATGGTGAAAAGGCTATGGTTATGCATATCTCTATCATTAAAGTGCCGAAATCGTGTTCGACTGATATGCAGCCGCTTGAGATATCGGAATCGTGTCACTGTTAAACTGATATCTATTATCCAACCACTGTATAAAGGCAAAATAGAATACTATGGTTGGAATACAATGGATAAATGAACATTTATCATATACACTCCATGATTTCATGCTCATCAAACTCTAATATATTTTATGATGAATCCTTCTATTTTGATGTTTTCATAAGGATTTATTATTAATTGCTTATCTAATGATATATATTTTTCAAAAAACATTGTAACATATTTTATTAACCAATTATAATTTAAAAAATAAGCATAAAATGATAAGTTGTTATTTTTTTTTTAAATTCAATTATCTTAAAAAATAGTTCTCAACTTTTTAGTACACATTTATCATTCACTTGAAATATTATTTATTATTACAATTATTCTTTATTGTCAAAAGTATATATTCCACATTCTAAAACTTATTCTGAAGAAATAAGACACTTTTACCTGTCAAAGTAAATGGTTTACTCAAACATTGCCTAAATTCAGTAAATTGATTAAGGCCACCATGATCATTCCCTGCACTTCTATATATTCAATAAATTAATCAGTTATTCAAAGGTATTGCTGGATTACTTAAGGGAAATGTTACTTGAATGTAATATCATCGACACATTGAGAGACACAAACGGTAAGTAGGTGAAAAGTTTTGCGAACCCCACTGTACTAGTTTTGCTCCACTGATAAGAATCTAACTCTCCCGTACCATTTTACTCTCTTTGTTAGGAGAAATTCTTACGCGGTCGAGCACCACGTGACTGTGTTTCCGACCAATTGTATAAATGCATTTTTATGGAATTGTGTATTAATAGTGGGTCCTATGTAAAATATATTTACATGATTGATCCTGACACAGCCATATCGCGCTTCCTGCACTGTATAAAGTATTTCTCCTTTGTTAGAGTGTATTAGGTATGTCTCGTTAAATTTTACGTCAAAATAATGGTCTCTATTACTTAATAATTAAGATGATCAAATAGTCAATAAACGTATAGCCTTCCATTTACTTGCGTGTTTACCAATCACAACAAATTGGAACCAACGACTAATAAATATATAAGATATCACAGAAGTATATATAGTAGCGTAAAAAATTCAAATTGACTTCGGAAAGGAAATATTCTGTGACAAAAAATCTTCTTATATCTTGATTGACTATACATAATGAAATCCAGGATATCATCCAACTCATGTACAAGGTTCAGAACGCCAGAAAGTCGTTTAGTGGGTGAAAAGTGAAAGCAGATTACGCAATACTCATCAGGTTTATAGAATGAATATATTGATTGACCTTTCATATCTCATATATTCCAAATGAATATAAATAAAAAAAAATGTCAAGTGGGTATTTTTTTGCCCCTTTCATCTCATTTTTTTTTAAAAATACAAATAAGCAACACCAAAAGCCCAAACGATAGACTGGATAGGCTGGTCCAACATAGATGGGCTTTCGACCAATAAAAACACCGATGGTTAACAAAATGTATTTTTGATCCCCCAAGACAACGCAAAGAAAAAAAAAGTAACTTGGAAACGGTAGGTAGAAGTAGAATGTCGGATGGAAAGACGCAAATTCCAATCCATTGGAAGGTGCCTGAACGGGACGAACCCAGTCAATTGTGGGAACGACCGCACTGGAACATTTCCCCGATCATCTTCAACTTCAAGGACGAAAGATCACATTCACAATCACTGGTACCCTCTCTCTGTCTCTCTCTCTCTGTGTTCCATTCAAGTTGTATCGGAAAGCGATTGCATAGTTTACATGCTGTCGTGTCCAAATTCAACAACTTATAGCGTTCTTTTTTTTTTTATAATTTTTTTTTCCGAATTTCGCCGATATGTGTGATTAGGATGAGCATAATTACTTCACCGTTGATTTGATTTCTATTCGTATTAGGACTTCTTCAATTGCGTAATTAGCTGAGGTGAGCACTGAAAGAGTTCGTATATTATAGTATTACCTGAAATGATATTTCGGCTGCTATTTCAGATGTGGTTGCTCTTGGTAACCAAGTTAAATTGTTAAAATCTTCGTCATTTTCACGATCTGCGTGGAACTCTTGCTATCCCCCCGTTTAGGTTATGAGTTTTCAGCCTTGTCGCAATTTCTTTCTTAGGCATACCACTGTTGGCATGATGAAAATTGAAAATGATTGGTGTTTTGCAATTGGAATAAGGAAGTCTTTGTTTATTTCCCTGATATTCAGCTGATTACAAGGTTATTAGGTAACTTTTGTATGTAAACTCAGTGCGGTACTTTCAATGAAATTCATAAATTCAGCTGGGCTAGGGTCTAATTAGCTTAAGGTATTGTACACAACACATCTGAAGTTGCATGCTGAATAATTTGTAGCATTTAGAAGTGTCAGGGCTAGCATGGTATTTATTGTGCTGATGTGGCCTGCGTATTGCGGTGCTCAGTTTATTTTTGTGAATTAGAGAAAATCTGTTTTGATGTTGGGTTCAATCCTTTAACCTTGATATCTTTTGTTGGGTGATATCCTTCCCATGTTTCCACTTTTCATGACGACAAATTTTATGTACAAATCTGAGTTTTTCCCCCCTCTCCTTGTTGCTTGCAGAATATGACTGTTTGAGATATTTTCAGAATTGGTCTCTTTGAGCATTGCAATGAAGGTGTAGAAGATATTTATAGTGTACTCAAGCAGATGCTCAGAATTCAACAATGAAGCGTTATGTTTACATCAACGATGATGACTCATCACATGATTTTTACTGTGATAATCGTATATCAAACAGAAAATATACTGTAGTGAACTTTCTTCCAAAAAATTTATGGGAACAGTTCAGGTAATCTTTCTACTGATGCTGTTTATTACTCTTTATTTTAAGTGCTAGTGTCATAACACTGATGCACATGTGTACTTTGCACACCTTCATGGTTCTACAGCATGATCTACTTCCCTGTCCTCTTTGATATTGAGAAGCAAAGGTTTGATTGCATGGAAGGAAAACTCATTTTATCAGATATTCCGTGTGTGGTATTGCAGTGTTTAGACATGGATCATGTAATTTGTGTGAGTAGGTGAGAGTTCAAAAGATTTGAGAAGAATGTAGCATCAAATATAAAAAAGTAGCTTGTATATATTGATGTGGATGATACCAAACATTTTTGACTTGACATTCGTGCAATTCATACTAGATTCTAGGGATTCAGCCCTTTTTTTCCCCTGTGTATTGTTCAAACTTCCTCAAGTGTTATGCTAAGGCACCTAATTTTTGTTTAACAAAGTGAGTTTTCTTGGGTGGAATTTTTTTTTCAATTTATAATGAAATATGAATATCTAATATGACTTGTTTCTATCATTTATTTAACAGTGCCTGGTTCCTTTCTTTATTCCATCTGATTTTGCCCCCTTTTTTCAGCCGGTTCATGAATCAGTACTTTTTGCTGATAGCTTGCCTGCAGCTATGGCCTCTCATTACTCCAGTAAATCCTGCCAGTACATGGGGTCCACTTATCTTTATTTTTGCAGTCTCTGCATCAAAAGAGGCATGGGATGATTACCATAGATACCTGTCAGACAAAAAGGCAAATGAGAAGGAAGTCTGGGTTGTCAGAAAGGGCATCAAGAAACTTGTATGAAATATGTTTAATTTTCTTAAAAATGTATTTATTCAGTACTTCATATGAGTTTAGAAAAAAACAACCAAACAGTATAGAAAGTAACAAAAGACTTAGCCTACAGTTCCAGCAATTGATCATCATTTTCAATAACTGTACCTCATTTTGACTTCTATAAAGGAGTCTAATCTGTTGATTTTTCCATGATATTGATACGCTTTCATGTCAGCATATGATTTTGACTTCAATCAAAATTCTATGTAGTAGGTATATATTATTTTTTTTGAAATATTGAAATATTAAATTATTTGTGGCCATTTCCCCTTACATTTATCCCTTGATTTAGTTTTATGTATGTCTGCATGGTGTCTATTGCTCAAATAATCTGGATCCTGTGTATTTTCTCTAACTTTGTTTTCTCTCTATTTTTGTTTTTTGTTTTTATCTTTTTCTCTTTGGCTATTCCCAATTTTGTTGTTTTAAAAGGCAAAGATTGGCGCATGTTTGATTGGTCTCTTCTTGTAACGAATCATTTTATGCTAGCTTTTCATTTAATTCTTGTACTCGAAATGGAACTTAACTTTTATCTTGTAAAAAATACTAGGACTAATAAGGGCTAATGAAAAAAAGTGGTCTATGCAGCCTTGAGCGCATGTCCTAATTGTCAATATGCACCATGTTTTTGTTCACTAAACTGCCGAAAATCGTTATATCAGCATCAATTTATATGACATTGTGATCCTAAGTAGATATATGGGCAAAGATCTGCTTGTGCCAGTTAAATGAATTAGACTTCAAACTTCAAATCCATAACTCATACAACTCAGTCTGTTCTGCATTCCATGCTGTAGGCAGTTAGAGTTACATAAGCTATATCGTTTAATATTATGTAGCATGTTCTATTATATCTATAAATCTAACGTACTTCTTTTTTTTTTTTTGGGGGGGGGGGGTGTTGGTTGTGCTTGCATTGTTGGTTGGTGTTGTAGATACAAGCCCAGGATATTCATGTAGGTAATATAGTGTGGCTACGTGAAAATGATGAAGTGCCTTGTGACCTTGTATTGATAGGCTCCTCTGATCCGCAGGGACTTTGCTATATAGAGGTAATTATGTCATGAAACATGCTAAAATTGGTCCTCTCCCTCTTTGTGGCATTGCAGAGAACATAGTTCCACTATTCTCCTCTATCATCCTTCCTCGTTTTGTGGAAAGAACATAATTCATTATATGCATTTCGAAGAGCTTATGATATGACATGTTGTTCAGACTTCTGCGCTGGATGGTGAAACTGATCTGAAGACACGGGTCATACCTTCTGCTTGCATGGGAATTGATGTTGAACTATTGCACAAAATTAAGGCATGATTTTATCTAAAGTAACTAGTTGGAAGAATTGTTGGAAGTTTACTATCAAAAGTAATACAGCACAAGTAATTAATTACTTTCTTTTTGTGTGCATGTGTGTGTGTCCAGGGTGTAATTGAGTGTCCCAGTCCAGATAAAGACATCAGAAGATTTGATGCCAATATGCGGTTGTTCCCTCCATTTATTGATAACGATGTATGCCCTTTAACCATTAAAAATACTGTTCTTCAGTCATGTTACTTGCGTAACACTGAGTGGGCATGCGGAGTGGCTGTCTATACAGGCAAGTCCATGGATAACATGTATTAAACCCTTGGAACCATATATTTCTTTAACAACGGTTTAAAATGTTGTATTTGGCACATGATATTTCTTCAGGCAATGAAACCAAATTGGGCATGAGTAGAGGTATCCCAGAACCAAAGCTCACTGCTATGGATGCCATGATCGACAAGTTGACTGGTGCTATATTTGTATTCCAAATTGTTGTTATTATGGTTCTTGGCATAGCGGGTAATGTTTGGAAGGACACAGAAGCAAAGAAAGTATGCTACAATTGCTGAACTTAAGTTTCTTATGCACCTAAAATTGTATTGAATTTCATTAGCTATGTGATCTGTGAATTGCAATATTGTCCTTCATCTAATTATGTTTCCATGAAGGGAGCTTGCAGCTTGCACCCTTTGCAATTTTATTTTGTTTCTAAATTGAGTTGATTGTCTTGGGTTTTTGCTTCCTTTGTTTTTCATGTTGACTATTTACTCTAGTGTAAATTGTATCTGAACCGATGAAGGCCTTTGGTTTATTTTTGGAGATATTTCTCATAATCTTTTAGTCCTCGTTTCAATGGATGCCAGGGCATCCAGGTTTCTCTTCATGGTGGACACTAAATTTGAAATTTCATTGTCATTTTGCCATTCTATCCTTCGAGAATTGATTTTTCAGTCTTGCTTCTGTTTAAGCTTTTGCCATGTTTTAATGCTTTATCCCTTATCTGTAATTATTCTCTCTAAGCTTCCATGTTTTGACATGTTATCCTCAAGATGCATGTTGGTAGATCCTAATTTTTATCTGTTTGGTTTTATAGCAATGGTATGTTCTTTACCCTGATGAAGGCCCTTGGTATGAACTATTGATCATCCCTTTGCGGTTCGAGCTTCTTTGTTCCATCATGATACCCATTTCAATTAAGGTGAGCTGGTGGTAAAGGTTTTGGCGTACATTATATGTAATATGTTCAACATACTTGCCATTTCTGTTGTCATTCAAAAAACAACTCCAGTATTAAAAGCAAAGCTATAGTCCTTTGAGGAAGAGCATTGATGACCTTACGAACAAAATGGAGGGATATCAGTAAAACTGAAGTTCTTAAAAAATTGTGATCTTGGATTGATACTTACATTGCTTTTACCAATTATTATTTTATTATCAATTATTTCAAGCCTGTGTAAATATTTTGAGACTGACTATTTTAAAGTTGATATAGCCAACTATTGAATCTCTTGCAGGTATCTCTGGATTTGGTGAAGAGTTTGTACGCAAAGTTTATTGATTGGGACCATCAGATGGTTGACCTAGAGACTAGTATTCCATCCAATGCAACAAAGTGAGTGGGCGAAAGATCCTGAGTACTAACTACTTTCAAGAACCAGTACCTTAGCACATTCATCTTTATGAATTATGTTTGTCATATGTGGCAGTACAGCGATAAGTGAGGACCTGGGACAAGTTGAGTACATTTTGACTGACAAGACAGGCACCCTAACTGAGAATAAGATGATATTTAGAAGATGTTGTATTAATGGCATTTTCTATGGAAATGAGAATGGCGATGCATTGAAAGGTCTGGTTGTTTGGTGGAACTCTTTCTTCTTGTCTTATTGCCATGAAATAGCTGTATTTGAACTTCTTAATTAACTGGAAAGTGTATTGGAATAGACAACATTGCATCATATGAATTTTCTGGCTAGATATGTTGAAAATTTCCTGAATAAATGAGTTGCCTTCTGGTTTTGAGAATTTATTGTATCTTATCTTGGGCATGGCTAATTAATTACATTGAACTTGTGACCTTAATGATCTCAGAAATCTAAACAGAATTATCATGTTGCCCTTCTACAAAAAAGTAGGTTACATATTCTGATTCCTTCGACAACTAAACTGAACAGTGCAGTTATATCTTCTAAGTCAGTTGAAATTGCAAATAAATGCTGGAGCTTATGCTCTACTGTTATGTATACAATCAAGCAGCTGCAAAGCAGTTGAGGCTTCTTTAATTCTAGGATAACATATTTGTGTTTAATGGTTTATATGAAAACCTTAATTAATGCAGCCTGCTCTGATACTTATATTCAGATGGTCTCTAGCATTAACTGTTGCAATAATTTCCGTAATTCATCAAGTTTTAGACGTCTTAGTTTTCTTATTTAAGGCAGGGATGATTATTTATTTGAAATAAAAGCTTGAGTTTTTCAAATAACAGGCATTAATATCATTTCACATGATCAAGAGGGAAAATTTCTTGTATATTGAAAGACATCTCTGGTGCATAATGTGAATGTGCAGGCAAAAGTCTAAAATTTAAATATTGTCTAAATTAGTAGATCAGGAGCTTAAAATGCTTAATATTTATTTATGAACACATGGGATTCACTTTTGTTCCTTCTTTTCACCCTTTACTGCTTATGCATGCAGTTACATACTGTTTTGCTGAATCTTGAATCTTCTGCAAAGATATATGTTCTTCTGTATTTGTTTTAGTTTAAGTTTCACCTCCTGGATTAATTGCATCCTGTGATCTGCAGATGTAGAGCTTCTCCATGCTGTTTCCAGTGGTTCACCTGACGTTGTACGGTTTCTTACAATTATGGCAATATGTAATACCGTCATACCTACACGAAGGTGATTCTACCTTCATCCTTGCTAGGACATGAATGTGACAACTGTTACGACTGAGATATTATTAGTTAGGAATTCAGGATATTTTTAGTAACCTTGAGAGTAATTGTTATTAATTTTGCACTTGTTTTCTTGTACTCCTTAGCAAAACTGGAGATATCGTGTATAAGGCACAATCTCAGGATGAGGATGCTCTTGTTCATGCTGCTGCTCGATTGCATTTGGTGTTCTTCAATAAGAATGGAAACATTCTTGGTACATGTCACTTGCTATTTCTTATAGAAGCATGATTGATTAGTTGGCTAATTGGGCTCATATAAACATTTTCTTTAATATATTTTAGAAGTCAAGTTTAACTCTTCAATACTTCAGTATGAAGTCCTGGAAACCTTGGAGTTCACCTCTGATAGGAAAAGAATGTCAATAGTGTTGAAAGATTGCCAAAATGGAAAGATCCTTCTCTTGTCGAAAGGAGCAGATGAAGCTATTCTTCCTCATGCTCGTGCTGGTATAGTTTTTTTTGCCCCTCTGTATTTTAGGACAGTCAAACATTATTTAATTAGGGATTTTCTTTCAATTCATGTTCTTCATTTCATTGACCACCCGGAGTTTGATGCCTTCATTTGTTTGGACAGCGATTAGTTGTGCAATTGATGGTGACACCATTTCTTACTGCAGGGCAGCAAACTCGAAACTTCATTGAAGCTGTGGAGCAGTATGCTCACTTGGGACTACGCACGCTATGTTTGGCTTGGCGTGAGTTAAAGGAAGATGAATATCGAGAATGGTCTTTAATGTTTAAAGAGGCCAGTAGCACATTGGTTGATAGGGAGGTAAAGGGCATTCTTGTTACTGATTATATATCCTGTAACTCTAAGAAATCGCTTTCTCAATTTACTATCCTTCACAGTGGAGAGTAGCTGAGGTCTGCCAAAGAATAGAACATAACTTGGAGGTTCTTGGTGTTACAGCCATAGAGGATCGTTTGCAGGTAAGTATTTGCTGTAATTTCGCAGAGATCTAATTTTTAGATGGCATTCTTAAATCGCTATAATTTTGCTGAATTGCTGTCTACTTTAGATAGTTGAAGGAAAAAAGGGGGGAAATTAAAGAAAGAATTTCCTTGTGAGTTTATATGATGATCATTGTTGTTTCTTTTTTACTTGATATTTTCTCAGGATGGAGTTCCTGAAACAATAGAAACACTAAGAAAAGCTGGAATAAATTTTTGGATGTTAACGGGAGACAAGCAGAATACTGCAATACAAATTGCCCTGTCATGTAATTTTATTTCCCCAGGTAGTTCAGATTTGAAATCATGGAGAATTTTGTAGTTTTCTTATAACTGTTGACACTTACTGTATTTGTTCATGCCTGTCGAAAGAGTAAAGAGTCTAGATATGATCCTTGGTTGCTTTCCCATTCTGTATTATATTTGGAGACTAATAAACGTATCGGTATGCTTATCCTACATTGCCATGCTGTATGTCTCTCATTTATTTGGGGACTGCCTATATAAGTATTGGAAACTCCACCAATTCCTGGACAGAAGAACACGAGGTGGTTGTTCTCAAAGCTCCACTGTGCTGATAGGTTATGTTATGGATTATCCCTCCCAAAAGCTTAGGCTATTATGTAGAAGCACATGAATGATTTTTATATCTAATATGCTCCCTCATGCAAGAGCCATTTGTGCTTGTGCATAGTGCACCTACCTTGTGCTAAAATGCAACATTTTTTTTAATATATTTAGAAGAATGATGGTGTCAAAGATTGAACTCTAGACCACTTGATCATAAAGGATTTAGTGCCATGTCATGAACCACCTTTTTAAAAGCTGTAAATTAGTGCATGTTTGTTTGGTTTTGATTAATTTTTAGAGAAAAGTTGCTTTTTTTAAAGCTTTCTCAATAAAAAGATTTTTGAATGCAAAACAAACAGAGCCAAACACTCGCTTAGTTGTATAACCAAAAACATAATAAAACACTAATAATTTTTCTGCACTATAGCCAGGAAAAGTATTGATCTGTACCCTCGGTGCAAACTATCTAATTCTTTGACAACTGGAAAGATGTAGAGGCTTAAAATCAGGATATATCTAGAATAGCTCATGTGAGTTTGAACATATATCATGTCCTAGTGAGGGTGCTTCAAAAACTGAAGCTTCTGGTTCTCAGCATGGGCTCCCAGCACAGATAAACAATGCAACTGTTTCAACTTGAATTTCCCTACCTGTTGTGCATATAGTCCCATCTTTTAAGAGCTTGTCTATGTTTCTGTGGTCATTATTTTTTTTAATTTTATTCTTTGATTAGTGCTATCATCCTTCTTTGGTGGATTTTGAATTTATGATGGCAATACTTAAGAGGCTTTATTCTTTCAATTCCCTCCTCCCAACTGATAGAACCGAAGGGCCAGCTTCTATCAATTGATGGAAAAACAGAGGATGAGGTTCGTAGAAGTTTGGAGAGAGTGCTTCTTACAATGCGGATAACTACCTCGGAACCTAAGGTATTGCTGATACATGTCTGAAACAACTTAGGATCCAGGGATTAAGAAACTTCGCATGCTTGATGTTTTTTTTCTTGTTTATTCTGGCTTTTGCAATTTGTGGTTCCCTTTAGGAAGGTATCTTATTATTTGTACTTTTTTTTTTTGAACTTTATTTTCTCTGATAAATTTCTTCCGTTATCTAAAAAATCATAGGCTGCTTGTATACATGTATTGGATGTTTGGATTAGGACATTCTTTTTAGTAAATAACATCAAAATGATTTAAAAGGTTTTGGAGGTCATCTGTTGTTCTTTGTTCTGCTTTGACAAACAGGATGTGGCTTTTGTTATTGATGGCTGGGCTCTTGAGATTGCGCTTAACCACTACCGTAAAGCTTTTACTGAGCTGGCAATATTGTCAAGGACTGCTATATGTTGTCGTGTGACACCATCTCAAAAAGCTCAGGTTTTATTTTTGACTTGATCTACGTGTACCTTGTGTTTGAAGATTTTATGCTTTATGCTGGGCTTGTGCTGTCTTGGTCATTTTAATTGGGTTAATTAATCAGAATAATGAGGAGGAGATAAGACAGATACCTTATATTTTCCTCTAAGAACATACTGCTGCCTTCATTGTTTCTGTTTCAGTTTAGCAGAAAATAATGACACTGGTTTGCCCTGTATACCATTATTTGTTGCAGCTTGTACAGATCTTAAAATCATGTGATTATAGGACATTGGCAATTGGTGATGGTGGGAATGATGTAAGGATGATACAACAAGCTGATATTGGTGTGGGCATTAGCGGCAGAGAAGGATTGCAGGCAGCAAGAGCGGCTGATTACAGTATTGGAAGTAAGCCTTTTTATACCTTTTGCAGGTGCAATCATGATGTGTAGATAAGTAGATTAGTTATTTAACAATGTTTGCCAAGTCTCTTTCTTTTATCCCATTTGAAATTCTGTCAGATATTTCCCACATATGGTTCAACTTTTGTCACTTTTGTGTATTGAAACCTTTATCAATGACTCTTCTATGTTATTTGAAACAACCATAATTTTTCCTTAGCACTCTTCTGAAGGCTTTTATTTTCAGTGGTTGGAAATTACGAGGCAGATTGGCGGTTCTCATTCTCTTATTTGCATATGACCACTAGATTTCATCTCTAATGCTATAATTGTTCTGTTATTTTGCAGAGTTTAGATTCCTGAAAAGATTAATTCTGGTTCATGGCCGCTACTCTTACAACCGTACAGCATTTCTTTCTCAGTATTCATTCTACAAGTCCCTACTGATGTGTTTTATCCAAATCTTGTGAGTTTCTAGCAACAATGGCCTTCTTTTTTCTTTTCCCCACATGTAAGCTGCAAATTATTTTGAAAGTAGATGCTCCTGCAAGACAATGTTTTGCCTTTCACTACATTCTTTCATGGTCATTCTTATTAATTGTGAATCTTGGACTGCTAGAAGTGCATTCCAATTTCTTTTTATTCTCAAATTTTTAAGGTATTGATGATTGCATTTTCAGTTTTTCATTTATTTCAGGTGTCTCTGGAACCAGCCTCTTCAATTCTGTTAGCCTGATGGCTTATAATGTTTTCTACACTAGTGTTCCTGTTCTAGTCAGTGTGCTTGACAAAGATCTTAGTGAGGAAACTGTGATGCAGCATCCTCAAATTCTATTTTATTGCCAAGCCGGGAGGTTTGCCATTAAACTGCTTTTAGCCTTACAGTTTTAAATGCTACCAAATCTTATTATTATTGCATAATTTTCAGTTCAGTACAACTGAACAATTTTTTTCTCTACTTATTGGTTTGATAGCCGCTTTTTATTCCAGAACAATCAAAATTTGTTACAACTGAATAATCTTTGCCACAAATCAAAGTGGAAAAAAACTGTATAACTTGCACTTAATGACCACTTCATTGGTAATCATTAAATTGACTATAAATATTTGAACAGGCTTCTAAATCCCAGTACATTTGCTGGATGGTTCGGGCGATCTCTCTTCCATGTGAGTGTTATTTGTGAGCATATTTTTGGTATTTATAGGAAGCTTTTATCATCATGAGTCATGACCAGTGTATTGTTCCTATAAATCTTAAGTTCTTTTTGCTCTAACAAAAATCCATTATTTTGTTTCAAGAACTTTTTATGCCAGTTAATTTCTCATTGGTATTGATTGTGATTTGCAGGCAATAGTTGTTTTTGTAATAAGCATACATGCCTATGCCTATGATAAAAGTGAAACAGAGGAGGTTTCAATGGTTGCACTCTCTGGTTGTATATGGTTGCAGGCTTTTGTAGTAGCAATGGAGACCAAGTAAGCCTTAATATCAAATTTAACACCGCTTTGCTTCTTCAGCCTTGGTGCTTTGCTGTTAGTATTGAATTAAAAGAACGAGCTGGTGTGCATAGTTTCTGTTGTCTCTGGTTTGATTTCCTATGTTGGATTCCTGCAGTTCCTTTACATTATTGCAACATCTTGCAATTTGGGGAAATTTGGCTGCTTTTTATGTCATCAACTGGATCTTCAGTGCTCTTCCTTCGTCAGGGATGTATACAATTATGTTTCGGTTGTGTCGACAACCGTCATATTGGATAGCAATTTTTGTAAGTATCTTTGGACACAGCTTTTGCACCGAATGGAAAGTTCTCCACACTTTTTTTCCCTCCTTTAAGAATAGATCGCCTTATGTGACACCTATCATTCCCTGCTTCTCCTTTCCTATTAGTTAATGGGATTTCACATTCTACTGAAAGCTTGTCCCAAAATTTTACACTCAATCCCATATTCCCAAATACATTGAGTTCCTTTTTCCTGATAAAATTCAAATATCTGTTTCTTTGCCATATATGGAATAAATTAACATAAGTCATATGGCCCTAGAGAGGAGCGTAACTCATTTTATTCTTCACATTTTCTTTTTGCTAAACATTTTATTTACGCATTGCATTGTGTTTTGATGGAAACTGTAATTCCATACAGCTCATGGCTGCAGCCGGGATGGGTCCAATTCTAGCCATCAAGTACTTCCGATTTACATATAGACCGAGCAAAATCAATACACTTCAGCAGGCTGAACGTCTGGGTGGACCAATTTTGTCGCTTGGTACCATCGAGCCTCAGCCCCGATCTGTTATAGAGAAAGAAGTTTCTACCTTGTCAATAACACAACCCAAAAACAGAAATTCTGTGTATGAACCTCTGTTATTAGATTCTCCAAATGCCACCAGAAGATCTTTTGGAGCAGGAACGCCATTTGATTTTTTTCAGTCACAGTCAAGATTATCGCTGTCTAACTACTCAAGAAATTGCAAGGATAACTGAAATCAACGGGCTGTTGGAAGAGCTCTAGGTGCCACAGCTTGGTTGTATATCCCTTTTGATCTTAACTAACGAAGTACAATGTTAGTTCCTAGTTGACTGTATCACAATAAATATTTATTGTTCGTGTTAAATGTATATGTATTCAATTTTCTTTCCCTTACCGTTGGTCAATTTACTCATGATTATGTTTTATTTCATCTTCTATGTTTGGGGACTTTCACGGTTCTTGAGCTGTTTATTTTGGTGAATGGGGTTCCTGTATAGTGCCACTAGATGATTGTTGATATGAAGGCAAAAGGAAATGAATTCTCACAAGTCTATTAGATTGCTCTCCGATTGGCTTGATGGTACTATTTGTTTTTCCACCTCCCCATATGGAAAAATTAATGTTTTCCCTTTGCAAAATAGGTAACTTTCAGCTAAGAATGTTTCTCAACTGGGGTTATGATGCGTTTATTGAAGAGCAATACAACTTGTGACCTTTCAAGAACAATGCAATGGTTATGGGTGACGCAAGTTTTAGTAACATGCAGCATTCATGTGTCAGTTTTCTTCTATGGAAGTTTCCGGAACATGGTAATTAGTGCATAGGGGTCAACATACGAATCTGCAGATGAATACACCAACCCTTGGCTGAATTCAACTGCAAATTGCAAGACAAGGTAGCATTGATTGAAATATATCAAGCTGCATGCTATGGTAAATTCGCACTGAGAATCTAGCAGCGGCAATGTAGCATTCTGCATGCAGATATAGTAATTGGCCTATCACCATGGGGGATTGGATTCTCTGAATTTAATTTTTCATTTAACAAAATCAAATGTGTTATCTCATCATTAATTAAAAAGGTGGGATCCAAACAAGATATGTGATATAGAAGAATTAAAGTTTAATTATTTTGAAGGTTTTTATATTTTTATTTAATTTTTAATTTAGTCTCTATAGTTTAAAATTTTTTAATTAAATCTTTATATTAGATAAATTTTTATAATCAGGTCCTTAAAGTAATCTAAAATTACAAAAAATTTTAAAATTTTATAAAATTTAATAGATCCTAACCTAATTTTGTAAATTTAAATATAAAAATTTATTTAATTTAACCAATAATTTTGTAATAATAGATTACTCCATGGATTTTATTACAAAAATTTATTTAATATAAAAATATGATTGAAAATTTTTAAATTATCAGAACTTAATTAAAAATTGAATCAAACTATAAGGATTTGTAAATTAATTAAATCAAAAATTAATAATAAAAAATCACACTTAATCCCCGTCAAGTAAAAAAGTAAATTGAAAGGGCGTTTGCCATCACGTACGTACCCATTCACTTCTCTCTACCCAATCAGTGTTCTAGAAAATCACAAGCATTGAAGTATGGGCTCATTATCACACAATCTGCTGTTCTAAAGCGTTTCTCTGGTCATGGAGGAAACAAACTGTGAAAATGAGAGAAAGGGAAGATTGGACCTCGCCCAAAACTTATAATGGGTCTTTTCAGCATGGGTGCCTGTCCCACACCATTTCTTATTACGTCCCTTTCAAAATATCTAGAAAAATGTTATAATATTTCTCTTTTAGTATTTGGATTTAATTTGTATATATTAATAATATAAAATTATTTTATACTATTATCTAATCACATTCTCTTATTTGCATGACTTTTGAAGTAGTAAAAGTGAGAGTTATGTATATTTATTTATATAACAATATATAATTAGATATTAATGTAAAAAAAAATTATATTATTAGTAGAAAAAAATATTATTTAGACATAATTATTGGTGTATGCATCAACTACTAAAATTCATGTTTAAATAGAGAATTTATATACATAATTGAGACAATGTTATTTATTTCCGTATTAACCCAATTCTACATGAATTTCTTGTTTATTTATATATAAATCACCGATGATTGAGAAAAAAATCATATCCAAATAACAGGACTCTTTATCATCCCTAAGGTTTTAGGAAATATTTTCGTTTAATTATTAAAGTTGATGAAATGAAATGACTTTATTCACTTGAACATTAAGGATTCGACCGATTATACTTCATACTTTCCACTGGTAGTCTGATAGAGACTTTGGCTCTTCATGGTACGGGCAATTAATTATAAACATAATAATATGTCAATTTACTGGTAGTCTGATAGAGATTCATGGTACGGGCAATTGATTTATAAACATCATTATATGTCAATTAGTAAACATCATCATACGTGTACAATAGAACATTTTAATTTAATTCGATCCAAATCAGACGTTGTTGTGCATGATCAGTGATGAATCTGTTTATTTTGGTAATGAAACATCTTGGCTATCCATTTACTTGATTATAACAACGTAACGTTCATTATGGAAGAGTCTCCCGTTTAAAAATGCAAGATGTTAATGACCAAAAAATAAAAAGAAAATGCAAGACGTTAGGAAATATGGCAATGAGACGCCAAGATGTGCCAGATAACTTTTCCTCCATTTTTTTTTTCTCTACCCTTTTCTTTACCTTTTCACTAAATAACCGATACTGACCTCATGGACTTTTTATATCCTTCAATAATTGACAAAGGATGGCGATGTTATATATATATATATATATATATTCCTTCCTTTGTCCTCTTAATATAATTTTCATATCACTTCACGAATTAATAATTTGCGTGCCCACCTCCCGCTTCATGTAAAAAAATGTCAACGCTTACGAAAGTTTTTGATATTTAATGTAAAATGAAATATTCAATCTGCTTTAAAAACTGCCGAGATTATCTATTATCCCAAAAGGGGGAAAAAAAAAAAGGGAAGAAAAAAAGAACACTCAAGATTCTCTTTTATCTATGTGTAAGCCACGACAACCCTTGCATGCTTGCCATGTGCACGAATCTTCTTTCAGTACTTGCAAAGGCTAACAGAATACCGAAAAATCATTGATTTCCCAATCCATAGATTTAGCTTCTTTAATTTAGGGTAGGTTCACCACGTAATAATAGTTAATACCGCGACTAAGCAGATAAGGCCAATGAAAACTTCAAACGTCAAAACAAAATACAAAAAACCAAGACCCAAAAATAAGAGTATGAATCAAAACATTCCCTTTATACATAATAATAAAAACAAGATCAAATTTGATCCAAATTCGCAAATTACAGAATGGTCACAAACTTAGCAACAAATTCAGAAAGCAATGGAAATTGAAACAATAATTAGACAATAATAACAATAGGCGCCATAGTATTTACACTTGCGAATCAGCCATCATCATGCACCATGCATCACCATAACCCCATATTTGTCATCATCATCATCATCTTCACCCTCTACATCAGCAGCTCATTCACCCACCCGAGATCCGGGGCAGGACAATTCGAACCATTAACATCAGAACCATTAGCAACAACCTTGTTTTCGTTGCTAAACAACCTCGAATATTTCCCAACATCTTCATAGCTTGTTGGGGTCATCATCACAGAAGACGGTGAAAAAACAAACTCTTCCCGATCCTCACATCCCAAAGAAACATCAACCCAAGGCAGGCTCGTTGCTTCGGCAACGGAAACACCCGAACTGTCGCTAAAACTCAAACCCTCCAAAGAACTCATTAACTCACCAACCACATCCTTGTAACTCATGTTGTTACTACCACCACGACATGCACCATAGCGAGACACCAGCGAGACCCTCTTCACCGGCGACGCGGCTGAGGACGACGGCGACTGCGGCGGCGAAAAACGGGACATGCCAAAAAGCGTTGAAGTTGGAGAACTAGCAGCACCGCCAGCACAGTGGTGGCAAAACAAACAACAGTTATTGTTGATCGAACCCGAAGAAGGGTTCAAGAAAAGCTTGTTCTTCTTGGATGGAGACATGTCATTTGAAGAACTCAATGTAACTGGAAGGATTCTGAGTTGTTTTGGTGTGTGTGCAAAGAAGCACACTTTTCTCTTGCAGTTCTTACCGTCTTTGCATGCTTCGGTTCTGTACCTCGCTGGGTGCAGCCAGCATTCAAAGACGCCATGCGCGAACTCGCAGCTATCGCCACGACTGCAAGCCCCACGGCGGTACTCCGGGCACACCGTGCCGGAGTAATGAAACCGCCGCGGGTCGCGGCGGCGGGCTTTTTCGCCCGGGTGGGCAAAGGGACAGTCAGTCCAATCGTGGCTCCGGCTGCGGGTGCACCGGCGGACCTTGAACTCGTACATCCGAAAGTGATCGGAGGAGTAGGGGTCATCGTCGGAGCCGGAGTCGGAATCAGCAGGGTTGTTGTAAGGAAGGAATTTTTGGAAAAGGGTGTCGTCGGAAAACATGTCGCCGCCGTCAACGGCTGAGGATATGGCGGGGCGGCGGGTGAGGAGCTTCCTTGGTGGGATGTCAATGTCTCTGAGGGACTTCTTTGGAGAGAGGAGTTGGTGGGAAGGGTGGAACTTGTGGTGGTGCTGATCAGAACAGACACTGCTCATTTTGGTCAATTTTGTTGGGTATTCTTTTGTGTTTGTGTGTTTTTTGTGTTATGGGGAAAGAAAAATGAAGAATGGTTTAGGATAGTTTGTGAAAGTGATAATGGGGGTATGTGTGTTGATGTTGAGGGAAACAAGGGGTTGAGTTATATAGGGTGGCTGAAGAGAGAGTGTGTGAGAGGGGAAGGGTGACAAGGATGGTGTGTGGGGATGGGAGGAATAGGTGCGTGGCTGCATAGCATTTGAGATGAGCATGCAAAAGAGGGTATGTGGCAGTTTGACAATTCATTACAGGCACTGGTTTTGGTTATGTGTAATTGCCCTACAAGCTCTCTTTGGTGGGGAAATATCTGTGATGGGGTTTTCTTGGGATCTTTGCTTTTCGGGGGTTGGCATCACAGGTAGCGCGAGAATTCTAGATCACATGAGGGTGTACCCAAAAGGGCTCCATCTAAGAGACTTTCTTCAATTTGACAACAATTTCGATAAGTTAGTTTCGTTGCATCTGTTTCGCTTTATCCCCTTGTTATTTTATCCGCTCTCTCCTCCCTTGACTGAAAAGGAGTGTTCATCAAAAAAAAAATTTGACTGGTTGTCCCTTCATTAAAAACTTAGGGGATTTGTTTCACTTCTTAGCTTTTTGGAACTGTTATGATATGCAATGAAAGCATGGTTATGAGTCTGAAACAAGGACAAAAAGGATTAAGGAAAGTGTAACATGTTTTGTTGTTTATAACGTAATGGTTCAACTACTGAAGAAGTGTAGTGGTTGAACCTCAAATAAGATGTGATAATTTTTGACGGATGAGAATCCATGAATTATGCTGGTTAGGCCGTTGTGTAACTTAATTGCAGTAACTGAAAATTGTTTATATTTTCATTTATGAATCGTGGACCAAATTAGCATCAGTTTTATTCTTCCACATTGAAGCAAAGGCTTATCCCTTCATCTCGGACTAATGGCCAAATCTTAGCTCAATTAAAGAAATAATATTACTAAACTGGGCAAGCCACGTATTGTTGAGAAATTAATTGTACGTTACTCAATAAAAACACTGAGGGGATATAAAACTCATCAGAAAGGAAATGGGAAATATAAGTAAAGATTTTGTTGACAAAGCCATTGTTAATTTCTACCCTTTTTTTCTTGGTTTTGAAATTATTTTTTATTAAAAGCAATCCTATTCGAACCATAATTGGTTACTTTGTAGAAGATTAACCCCCTTCCGCTAGAATCAATTGCCGTTGGTGTTAATTTCTACCTTTATTATATCAGTTTGAAACTCATCTTGCGGTAATCACGCCCATTGATTTCATTGAATGCAAATAACGCGTGGCCCATTAAAACAAATTAGTACCCAGGGGGCATCATACAGTTAGAAATACTGAATTAGAGAAAAACCAGAGAAAACCCCGGACCAAACTCTTAGGACCATCACTGCTTTAAAGCTTTTTCACATGCACTTTCTTTCCCTAGAAAGAATATTTAATCAAACACATAACGGAGGGGAAACCACATAACTGACACTTCCTCAATATCAAGCCGTGGGACAAGCTGAAGGTTGGGAAATTGCATGCAAAGGAATAAGATAAAGTGAGAAGCTTTTGATTATCCCACCCCATACACAAAACACACTTCCACTCACACCCTTTCGGGGGCTCATTCAATTAATTGATAATACAATCAATTTTTGGGAAAAATTCAGCAAAAGCCAATATTAAGGTTAGCAGTTTGATTCACTTAATGGCTATTTTTATAGGTGTGATATGTTTATATATATAAATTAACAGTCTGTTAATACACCATAAAGTATCTATCATTTATACGTACAACCAGTTGTTACAAACATTCAGCTTAGACGAACATGATGTTCATCTGATAACGACACGTCAGCTGTAATTAAATTCCTGAACTTTGAAGAGGGTTGCTCTTGCTCCGGCTTATCCATAAGCACGTCGTTGGAACTTACTGACTATGCAGGATATGTCATCCTTGCTTTAGCCTTTTCAATCGAGTGCTTTGTTGCAGCTTGAGCATCCTTTACTTGTCTAGTAGAGTCCACTGCTTCTTGGTTTGATATAACCTGTGAATAATCTCCTGGATTTAACCACTTGATTTTCATAACTTCTTGACTCCCCCTCCCCCAACTATTCTACTCTTTGAGGGACGATCCTCTCACGTGTAAATTGGGTTTAATTTAGTTATACGTAAATTTTTACTATAGATTTGATTAAGAGAATCTAATTGATAGTAAGAATATACACATAATTAAGTCAAGTATAATTTATATATAAAGGGGTCATATTCCATTTAGTTTTATATAATAAAATGGAAAAATAAGAAAATGGTTGAAAAGGGAAATGAATCCCTAAGTGAAAATTTTATATGATTGTGTATTGATTTTTATTATTAACAAAAAAAGTGAGGCCAAATATGGGACTTACAAAAGAATCTATTTAATAATAATATATGATTTGATGATACAAAAATTTCACATAAAAGGATCTACTTCTGTTCAAAAACTAAACCTTCCAAAGTCCATCATTTGCTAGATCAAGGAACTCTGTATGTTCATCTTTCTTCTCTACAATCACACCATGTTCCGAACTAAGGTGCATCTTTGAACTCTTGGCACCAACAGCCCTTGCTACTGCCAGGTGTCCATCCACAGGAGAGACATCTCCTGCAAAGAAACATAAATTTTCAGAACTACTCGCAAGTCCTATATTACCAACTTTAGTTTATCATTTATAATAAGAAAAATCCTCTTCGAACAACTACATTTACAGATTATGGTACATTTCTCTTGTCCAATTAATACCATTTTAAGTCAATATGGACAAATCACAAATGTCAATCGTAATTGCACAAAATGCCTTGTTCATAACAGTTAAGAAATGCAAATGATTATCATGACATAACCCAGCAGATTAACTCATTCAAATGTAAAATTTTTGTGTTTCACAAAACTCAATTTTTCTGAAGACCCTGAGAACACCTCAAAAATGTTTGATACAAGACCACCAAGGTTCTCAATCATTCTTTTCTCCTTGCTTGGACCATAATCAACCGAGCGTTGCTTGCAAATTCCACTATTGTAAATAACAGCTCTAGAGTCTCAAACATTTGCTGATTCAAGCATCTTCTATCAATCAGTATTGCAGTCACTAAATCATTCACAAGCGGTCACATGATTTGGAACCTTGGAATTGATCAGAAGGGTCACTTCAATAAAGGAAAAGCAAAACCACTCTTTGTGCATGAATCATACAGTAATTCGCTAGATTGCTTGGAGAATGCATATCTTATCAGAAGGTCGTTAGGGATGTAATTTCATTAGAATGCAATGTACTTGTATCACCTTCACACTTAATTGTAATTAATTTAAATAATGTCAAAATTATTGGACACCAGTTTCGTAGTTAAATAACATATGGTGTCAGGAATTGGAAGAAGCTTTTGTGATGTATTGATTCGATAACAACCACACAAATTTTCTATAGCAGTTTTGGCAACCTTTGTCCAAAGTTCCAAAACCAATTGTTTATCAGCACTAACATTTTGTGTTCATATGACACCGATTAGACAATTTCAAAAAGAGATGTTATCTGTCTTCCCATAATTTAATAGATATTATACAATGAACTGAATCACATGTGGATATCAGGATAAGGATATTATGAAGACAACAACTCTATTTAGATTTTTCCTTTATTTTATTTATGTTTTTGGTAATTGGAGGTGAATATTTACCTTTCTTTGACTTGTATGCACAGTAACTAATAAATATAAACTTTTAAATTGCCCCCCATAATTTGAGTTTGCTGCAACTGCATACCTTCAATTCTCACCTAGTTATCGTTAAAGTTAATTTGGGTCGTAATAGTAGCATACTAATCCAGAATTGATTTTTCGTATCTAACAATAAGGGTGCGGATTGATTGTGTAGATAGAAAGTGAGAAGTTGAGCGTTTTGAGATAAAAATTATTTTACACTAGTTTTATTTTTTTTTCTTAGGAAGGCAAGGCAGGAAGCGAGGGAATGTGAGTTAAATACAGGACATTTCAGATTCAATAAGACATGTAAGAAATAATTATTAGGGTATGGACTCAATTGTAACTACTTTACATTAGATTGATATAGTAAAAATTTGAGAAGATATCAAATAAAATGTACTTCATTTTCACTATTATTGGTTGAAGATTATTTTTAACCTGTAATTTTATCTTTAAAATTTAGTTTTGATATATTATTATTATAAAAATTTTTTACACTCAATTAAAATATTCGGCTAGTATGATCACTATCAACTTATAGTACAGTAGCGGTAAATGATTGGATTATATCGTAGAACTGTTTAGAACGATGGCGTATCAAAATTAATCTCTTTTTTAAACCTTTCCACTTTCCACTTTCCACTTTCCACGTAATCAACCAAGCACTTTCTTTAATTGAATCCTGCAGAAAGACAAGTAAGACCTCATTATATATGCTCTATAATAGATTTACAGCAAAACGAAAGAGATAGTATGAAGGGAGAAAATTTACATGGAGCAATTCAAGTTGTTAGAAATGGGAAAAGTAATTGGTGTGTGACATTTGTCTGGGAGAGCTTCAATGCGAGCGACATCAAATTGGATGCCTACACCCTTTGCCAAGTTCTCTATACATTGACAAATAGCTTGTGTATATTGCTTTGCTTCCTTGTTGAGTTCGACTACAGTTTCACAGCAGTGTTTTGTGGGGTCAGATTCATAACCAGCAAGGTACCTAACGCAAGTTACAAAATCCCAGTACACATGATCACAAGGTGTGGATGAAGTTGGTGACATTTCAGATCTGCATATAAGCAGAAAAAGAGTGAGAAAAGCTACAAGGCGAGCCATGGCAAATATTGTCTTGCTAGTTGAATACTAGAGTATATATATATATATATATATATATATATATATCTTAATCAAGCACGTAATGTAGATATTGTTTTCTCTGTGAATGTAAGAAATGTACAAGTATCGTGGCCCATGAATTGCGGAAAGTTGTTAAGAATTTTTCTGTTTTTCACGGAAAAAAAAATCCTAGCACATAGGTTAGTTCGTGATAATACTTAGAAACATGGAACTAATTGGTATCAGTATCACAGCCAGTTGATTAAATTTACTGATTTTATGTTGTGTCTTTTGGAGTGAAATATTTTTAGTAAAATATATTAAGAGAAAAAGGAATAAAATATGAATTTAATTTAAATACACTGACAGTATAAAATAATTTTATACTATCAGCCAATAGAAATAATAAAAAGTGCCAACTCATACAAATAATCATCCATTATAATAAGAGACCCCACCATGATTTCTCACTTTACCCTATTTCTATTAGTTGATAGTGTAAAACTGTTTTACATTATTAATGCATACCAATTAAACTCATAAAATATAGTAAAAGGGGGAAAAAAGAATGGTTGAGGAATATTTGTACCCATATTGGTTGTTTTATGGCTTTATTCTAGGCAGCACATAAACAAACAGCAGCATCACAACTATCTCTTGTAAAAAACAAGGATGACTTATTGAATTTTTGGGGCTCTATAAATATCAAGCTTTATTGATGGAATAGAACAACAACATGAATTAAAAAAAAAAAAAATGAGAGATGCTATTTGGTACAAAAAACTTCGCATGAAATGGCACCAATAATAGTGCTTGAGAACCGGAAATCACGGTGGGTTAGTAGTAGAAAGAGAAAAAGCTAATAACTCCTATAATTGTTCATGCAAAAAGTACGAAAAGGATTTTGTACCAAACATGATTTCTCTAAAAAAGGGTATCTTCAACTTCTCTCTCATCCCCTCTCTTCTGCTTTCTATTCTCCTTCCTCAGAACTACCCCCTCATACCTCTAAAGTGTTTAAAACCCCGCTCTAAAACATTGTGAAAATAAATACAGTCTCATATAGAGATTCTTCTTAAAAGCTGGAATATATATAGTAGAAAAGCATATGAACACAAATCCAGTGGGGTGTGCTAAGTGCTTACTCAATCCAAATGAAAGCAAGCTCACTTTCTGTATACTTAAATATCAAAACCCAAAAGAGTAGTGCTACGAATTCCTACTGAAATTGGCATTGAGATTTTAGAGGTCATAGTGATCTAAACACAAAGTTATAACCTTTCCAACTCCGTCACAAAAATAAGAGCAGCTCCAACAAAGACACAGCATAATGGTTAGTATACTTATTAATTTGTACATTTAAAGTGGAATTTTTTCCCCCCTAATTTATCACATATATTAGTTCTTAATATATGCGCCTTTTGCGGAAGAAAATATATCAAACTTTACGGATAAAGCATTGTTATATAATAATAAAAAATAAATAAACTTTTTATTGAATACAAAAGTAGAGAATAATTTTTATATACAATCATTCAATAGGAAAATTTAAACATTGTCATGTCATGTTTTTTAAAATTAAGCTTGTGTAGTTGTCCAAGGTCATATGTCAGTTTGTTGAATTTCTATAAGATGACTATGTGCACTTATTATTTTATGCTATCCAATACATAATTTTTTTTGAACATAAAAATTATTATCTATAAAATTAATTGTTAAATAGAATAAAATAATAAAAATACTTATTTATTTAAGAAATCAGAAATAAATTATCTCATATAAAAATTTTATACGATTTTTTTATATATAAATTTTCATCGTTGATTAGGAAAGTGAACATTAATCTAAGATTCATAAGAAAATTTAATTACGGCCATTTTACACATGAAAATGTCATTTGGAATTTTTAAACAAAACGACAGCCTTTGAAGGCGTGTCTTTATGGAGCGTGACAAAATAGCCGTTAGAAGTTGCACTTGAACGGTTATGTCCGTATCCATTTTTAGTCATACACAATGCTATGCAAATTCTCAAAGCCAAAGCATTTGCCCTTTCAGATTTTACCAAAAAAGTTGAGTACTTTGGGACTGTCGGAGATCCAAACGTTGCACTCAGCATTCCCTTTCCCTCTTGCTGCAAGGCACGCTGTCCTTCAACACCACAACACAAACATCTTCAAATTTTATTTTATTTTATTTTATTTTAATTTATTTTACTAAATTAATTGAAGCAGTGAACACTGAAATCGAAAATGGCGGCGGCGGGGGAAACCGGCGGCGCCACCACAACGGTGGCCCCTTCTCGTACGTTTCTTCTTCCTCTTGCTTGCTTTCCATCGTGATGGCGATGGGGTATCCATTTTCTGCTAAATATTATCTCTTTTTTTTTTTTATAGAATATAAAATTAGGATGCAAGAAGGAGTTGAAGTGCAATGCAAACTTTGTTTTTTTGTTGAACTGGTTCAAGTAAGCTAATAGCCTCTGAGACTAATACTCCCATTACGTGACTGGATTTAGACGTGATTTTAATATATGTTTAGACTTGCATAATCTGTAGAAAGTAGAAAAAGTTGCTTTTTCTTAATTTTCTTACTGAGATTTTGACTATAAATTATTTGAACAACATAAGTTAACTTAAAACACTCACTTAATCTTAGAGAGTACAATTTTTGTTAATTTTGTTGACTACTAACCTGTTTTGGATTTCTAATTGCAACTCCAAAATTATGGTTGTAGCAAAAGCTACAAGAGAGAAGCTTTTGTCCAAATCATGGTTTGGAGATTTCCAAACGGAAAACCAAACATGCTATACTTAGATTGAATTGTCCGTGCTCTGCAGTATATATTGTATTATTATATTTATTTTATTTCTAGTATGTTAAATTGCAAAATAAATTAAGTGTTGAGCTAAGTACAATATTATAGTATTGAACTATTTTTTAACTTCATTACTTTCAGTTGATCTATTGGTAGAGTTAAAATGTCAAATATGGTGGTTGGCTTTGACTTGAATACGGAATTTGGAAATTGCCATTCATGGATAACTATAGAACCATAAAGCTTTGATCTGTTAGTTTCCTATGGCTCTCTGTCATTTGCTTGCTGAAGTTTTTCTGATGGTGCTTGCGATTTTGTCCCCCATACTTGATGAAAATTCAATTCATGTTGCTCTCGGGTTAATCTATTATGAAGTTAAATTGCTTTATACTGAAAGTGTATACTTTTCTTTATTTTATGTTAGTGAACTTCATTGATCAGAGTCTTACTTGAGATTGAAACCTAGTCATGATTGTTGTAATTTATCTTGTATGAAAGAATTACTTGGTTGATCTTTCTGGGGGGTTTCAAATTGTTGTAGCATTCTTGCCTGGAATCAAGACTGGTAGATCGATTACTGTGAAGAGTGTGTGTGATTTTGGTGAAGCTGAAAAAATGCAGAAGGTACTGTTACTTCAATTTTGATAATATAGTTTACTTAAAATTTGATTACTTTTAACATCATTGATTATCCATTTTTCACTAGACGTCAACAAATACTGATGATAATATTCCAGAAACCAATAAACAACCACAATGCATGTAATTAGTGCTGTAACTTTTGTATCTCATAGTTACTTATTTCATGGTTATGACGATGTTTTCATTAATCAATAATCTATCTTTCAGGTTTCTGCTGATGTTGAAAGAAGTGACACTGATAATAACAGGAAGAGTGCATGCTCAAGGGTATCATCTGGGGAAGCATCTGTTGAAGCAGGAGAAGATGCTTGCACGCCAATTATACTAGTACCGCAGAAAAAAGCCACAACCAGGAGTTCCAAGAAGCAACAGACTGCTAGAAAGATAGCCATGAATACAAAACCACAATCATCTGCCATGAAGAGCTCTGCTGAGACTCCCCACTTGCTCCAAGAGAATCAAGCTATTAAGAGGCTAAAGTTGGAAGGAGGAAAAACTAGACAGGTCATTGTCTCTATTTTTCCCACTGTTTCAAATAATTTTCTTCCCATTTTGTGTCCTGACTGAAACATATCTTCTTGATTTTTTCAAAAAAAAAAAAATTCAGATTCTGCATGTTAAGCCTCAAGTTTTGCCTCATAAGTCAAAATTGGGATTAACCCCTGGCAATGTGAACATCTCTTTGAATACAAGTAAAATGCACAAAGATGACAGAAAGGTTTGTTTTGTTCATTTAATCACTCCTTATTTTTCCCACTCCATCCTTTTCTTTTCTTGCACCATGGGAGTGGATGTTCGAATAGTTCTGGCTTATTCAGGGTGGTGCTTCTCAGATCCAGATGAAACCAAAGCATACACTGACCAGGCCTAAGGAACCTGGATTTAAGATAGATCAGGTTGTTGGCTCAGCTAGTGTGAAGAGTACTACTGAGCTTGAGGAAGAAATGATAACTAAAATGCCAAAATTCAAGGCTCAATCACTGAGCAAGAAGGTACTTTTTCATTCTTCTCTTGTGCCCGTCCTTGGTGTGCTTATACTGAAAAATACATATATTTTTTCAATATAGATTTTGCAAAGTTCAACATTGCCTCCCATAACAAGTACCCCCCCCCCCCTTTCTCTCTCTTCTCCCTCCCTCCCCTCACCCGATATGACCAAAATTTAAGATAAGTCACACCCCATAGAAATAAGTTCGTTATTTGTGCCAAATTTGATGTATGGATTAACATTCTTATTTTCTTCAGGAACTGCATATTGAAACAAAGGCTAGGGCTCATCAGAATGCAGATTCAGCTTCAATAGCCTCCACAGAGCTGTCTCATGAGGTATTTTTCAGAGTCATTTGATCCACTTTGATGTTTGATCTATTAGTCATCACCCTTTTTATATTCAAACCAGGAGAATACATGGAAGCCTCATCTTACGGAGCCCAAAACACCTGTATTTCAAACATCGCTACGGGCCCGCCCACGAAAGATGAAAAGCTCAGTAGAATTAGAGCTAGAGGAGCTTGAAAGAAAACCTAAATTTAAGGCAAGGCCTCTAAATAAGAAGGTAAGAGTGTACCAGCTGAGAGTGTTGCTTAACTTCATGACTCTCATTTTATCATTTAGCACTAAATGAACAGCATCTCTTTGTTTTTTTCTTTAGATCTTTGAAAGTAAAGGGGATATTGGAGTATTCTATCATGCCAAGAAACAGGTCACTGTACCTCAAGAATTTCATTTTGCAACAAATGAGAGGATTCCACCACCTCCCATGGCTGGTTTTTTTGACATGGTAATCTATATTGAAATTGAACAATCTACTCCCAAAGCCTTGGTTAATTCTAGATGATATTAGAGAAGATTGCATGCTCTATCATCAACTCATCATCCTTTGTTTTCTTGTTTTGCAGCTTTCTTTTAAGTCTGAACATATTTGTAAAAACAAACCAATTCCAAGAAACACAATTCCAAAGCCATTTCATTTCCACACTGAGGTTCAATACTTTCCTTTAGTTTGGTAGGATCAATGCAGTGATCTGGTTATGCTATAATACCTTCATTCTCTCTCTGTTAGGAAAGAGGCGCCGACAAAGAGAAGAAACATTTTATGGAATTTCAGCACAAACAATTGGAAGAGGAAACATCCTGGATTCCCAAGGCTAATCCATGCCTTTATACCACTGACTATCCTCATGTAAAGAAACTTGTAAATTTGGTGGCTCATATATCTCTAGATACTAAGGATGACTGCTACTAAAATTACTGATATGATATCATATGCAGGTTACCCCAAAACCAGAATCCAAGCAGTGCACAAAACCAGAACCATTCCAATTGGAGTCTCTGGTAAGACATGAGGAAGAAATGCAACAGGAAGTGGAAGAACAACTAACAGTGAAGAGAGAAGAGGCTCAGATGAGAATGTTTAAGGCACAACCAATCTTAAAAGAGTGAGTAACAATTAAAACTTGTTTAGGGTGCACATAAAACAAACATTACTTTCTTCTTTTGTGTTTATGAAGATATAGAAGTGAATCACATTCTCATATCATGGATGTAACTACTTGCAGGGACCCAATCCCACTTACAGATAAGATTCGTAAACCCCTTACCCAAGTTCAAGAGTTCAATTTACAGTCGGACAACCGGCCTGTGGCTAGAGCACAATTTGATGAAAAGGTAACTTCAATCTTCTTGTGTTTCTATATATATATATAAAATTAATCACGATCTCAAGCATAGTTTTCAGTTTACTGTTTCACACTAGAAAATTTTCTAATTTATTGTTTCATACTAAAAATACTTCTACAGATTAAAGAGAAAGAAATGGTACATAAGAGACACACAGAGGAGGGTGAAGCAACAAGAATGGTATGTCAGTGTCTCTTTCCTTCATCTACCATTTGATAGTGACTTAAGCATGACAGTGACACGATGAACATTAACATGCAGATAGAGGAAGAGAAGGCAGTGAAACAATTGACAAGGACAATGGTTCATTATGTTAGACCAGCTCCTAAATTTGACCATCCTCTCTTTCCCCAAAAGTATGCGTAAAACCTCTCCTAAACGTCTTTTTTATTTTAAACACTTTTTAAACACATATATTGAATTGTGCTGTATGATGTAATAGGTTTGCTAGGGATATAACAAATCCCAAGTCACCAAATTTGCGTGTAGCCCACAGAAAAGAGAAACAGAAGATATCCAACAACAGTGTACTCTCAAGTCCTGCTGCTAGGATGAGATGATCGAGTGTATCACGGATTGTAATCAGTGTTCAAAAAGAGCTCATACCTAGATACTTATTCTCAGAGCCATACCAGTTTTGTAATATGTCTTCATTAATATTTACGAAAGCCTTTTAATTAAAATATTCATTTTCGACAATGATGATGAATATGCTATAAGCAGTGCAAAGGTTAACAACAACAATTGCTACAATCATGACAGTCGATTTGATACAATGCTAAACCATCCTATCACAATTGAGCAAAAATGAAAATTAAACAAAAGTCCTTACCAAATGAAACTGTAACTAATATTTTATCTAAAGCTTATTGAAGACACCACCAGGTTTGCATAAACCCTTTCGGAGGTTCATATAATTTAGTATACTATAGTTTCTAGAAAAAAAAAACAACTCAGACAATTTGTTGTCCTTTCTATGTACAAGTGAAAAAAGCTGATCAAAGCATGACTATAGTGCCTCCTTCCGCCTGTATGCCAGAATCTGAAACGGCGAACAAAGGAAAACGAAAAAATTAGTTGACTTATAATGATATTAGGGAATAAAACCACATTCGTACTCACCAAATGCTCCCGCTTAGACATGCATTTGGATCTAATCCCTACTAAGGATTCATTTCCCTGCAAAGTTTCCAGTTCATCTTTGGATGGATCTATAACCAGGGTTGTTAGCTCATCACATATGAAGGCTTCAGTCTCATCAGCTGACGACTTGTTGCAATTTGTACCACAACCTCCTTTAACTGCCAATATCTCAACTTCTTCAACTGGCAAAGGTGTTTGACGAGCGACGTACTATGCCGAAATAAAAGTATTAGACAATCATCATAAGGCAATAAAATTGTCAAGAGGAGAGGATGGAAAATAACAGAGCATATATATTAATGAAGCATCTTTTTACTGCTGCAACCAAAGGCAGGTACTGATGTCATGTCACGACTTAGTGTACACAATACCAGGCCTTCTAGTAGAAGCATAAACAAATTTAAATCGAGTTAAACAAAATCATTCACTGTCATAAACAAGTGATTAGAAGGGGGGAAAAAAGAAAAAAAGAAGAAGAAAAAGAGGATCTCACTTCGCAAAGGTGCTTGACAGACAAAGTTGGTCGACAGCAAAGGTGTGGCTGATGCAAAGTTGGTGCACTTTCTTTGTCCAGAGAAAAAAGCATGAGATGGACATCTAACTGCAAATAAAAATATAACATGTTTTAATTAACTTAAACTGAAATAAGAATAGAAGCATATTAAAGCATCACTGAGCAGTAACATTTATCATCTATTAAGTGGGGGATGTCTATACCTCATCAGTGTTTTCATCCAAGTTTCTGAGATAATCAACCAGCTTAGACACTCGACCACTGCGAGAACTTTTGCTATTGCTACCACCACCACTGCCATGCCGTGTGTGACTTCTAAAACCACCCCTTCCCCAAGTAAGCTTTCGAGGTTTTGACATCTGCCTTGAAATTCCTCTATTTTCTCTACTGATATCCAAGTCACTTTCTGCACATACACCATCAGGACTTGCCATTGAAGATGAGGGCTGAGAGGGGCGAACTCTGGTCCATCTCTTTCTCCTTCTCTGTCGGAGCTCTGTACATCTCTCATCAGCAGAAGATGAGTCCTTTTCATTATTGTCATTTTCCTCCTCATTATCTTCAGATCCTTGAATATCAATAACTTGGTTTTGTCTCCTAGAATGAACATTCCGTTGATTACGCTGTGATCTTGTCACAAATCCACTTGGTGAATCTTTACGTCTCTTAACCAGCGCTTCAGATTGCCGTTGAACAACTTTTGCAATCGAAGCTTGAATCTGTCAGAAGAAGCTATTAAATGACACCAGGCCTGAGGTGTTTTGAGAATGCTAAGAATTTTTAATTGAGATAATGTTGACCAACGACTGTCAAGATTCAAGATCAAATAAACTTGAACAACAAATGAAAGTAAATTTGATAATATGTATTTAGGAGTTGATATGTGGCGCAGCTCAATATCAATCAATAAAAAAAGTGGCATCACTAGTGTAACTATTGTGCACGCATCTGAAAGCTGAAAGTATGCTTAAATATGTTTAGTCAAGAAATACTCACCTGCTTATTGCGGTTCTTCTCCTCTTCACGAAATTCAAGCTCCTGCAACGGGACAGTGAGTGGTAGCACTAGTTACATTTTGTGAAAGTTTATGCAAACACGGCCAAATGTATAGTAAACGGGTCAACTTTTACCTCTTCCTCATATTTCTCAATATCTGGATACAAAGCAGCAATAAGGGCATCATATTTCGGATCATCTCTCAAAGAACGGCGGCTGGCACAATGTGTTCGGCAAGCAGGGCATTCATTGTTCCTGAGATAATACATAAACAATAAATCTGGCTGCACAGAGAGATTATAGCTTGTGTTTTCTGATAAGCACAAGGGAGGCAAGAAGGACTTAGGTTGCATGTATCAATAGCATATTAAATAAACAGAAAACCTGGAATGGCATCAAGTGACCTACCCCAGTCGCATTGACTTGTCAATGCATTCCCTGCAAAACCGGTGCAAGCATTCCATAACAGTTCTTGTTTTTTTAATAATGCCTGTTCAAGAATGCTTGGTTAGTTTTTCAGCAAATAGGATATGTTTACCATACCATCATTCAAGCTTCATTGAGCTGCAGGTTTAAAAATTTTCCTTCATAATGAAATCCAGAACTACCTAGTAAAACCACAATTAAGACTATAGGTGCCAAAAACAATAGGCAATTACACTATGGTTGACATTTAAATACCATGTCTAGATCAAATAAAATATATGAATTTCCTATGTTAATTAACCTAGTATGCCCCATTTATAGAAATGAGTTTACATTTTTTTTACCTTTTCAGTCAATGTTGAGATTTTCAATCTTCAGGATTTTTCCTATTAATAACAAAACTTAAGATGACAGTACCCATGCCTATGAACTGGAGTAAGCACAATTAGGAGCCCAAAGAATCACTCAAAAACTAAAGTATCTATAGGGCAATCTAATGCGCAAGGCTCCCCCTTGGTGGAGTCTGAGGAGCGTAAATGTATGCAGCCTTATCCTGCAAGCAGAAAGGCTGTTTACAGGACTTAAACACATGATCTCCAAGATGCAACAACTTTACCATTGTGCCAAGGCTTACCCTCTTAAACTAGAGCAGCTATAAAGATAATAATTTTTTATGCACTAAAACTAGCATTTCTCGCCTCAAGACTGGCAATTCATACTTGATTGTTCAGTGACATGCACACAATTCTCGATTGTTTCTAACTCGGTAACTCAACTGCTTAAGTCATTCATTAGACTGTCCAAGATGCATGAAAGCATTCGTCTGTTATAATATCTAGTTCATATAGTTATTTTAATAGCCTGACTATTTTCCCTGTTAAGTATTCTCAACAAAGATAATTCAACATTTTGGCTTACTTCACAAAATTACAATTGACAGTTAGGTGCTCAGAGAATAAGAAACCACTAAGGATTGGTAATAGTTTCATAATCACCTAATCACCCACTAAAGATCAGTAACAATCCTACAGGCATCTATAAAAATAACATATATCACTCCATTCCTACTCCTTCTAACAGAGCATAAAAGCGGCATTAGCATAGAAGACTTTCCATCACACGTCATGCTCTTGAAATAAACAATAACAACTTGCCATTTTACACCATTCATCACATAGAATTGACAAGTGGCAGGAAGTGTATCCTATCCTACAGCTCTGGGCACATCTTGAGTCTTGACTATAGCAAAATGTAAAATCACATAAAATTTAACTGCACACTTGAGCCATCCAAAAAGGTCAAACAAAAACATACCAAGGCAAATTGGGCATTGGACATCTTTGCGAATTTCTAGAAGCTCTACAAACACAAATCTGCAAACAGAACAAGAGCATGAGCATATATTTACATAAAATTGATAGAAAGAACATTTTAATATGGGATTTATGACATATACCCACAAATTGGGTAGTTCGAGAAACCTTGAGTCACTAGATAGCTGATGCAATAATAAATTTAGCAGCTTTTTAATAGTTAAGACTTAAGGCACAGTTAATGCTATACGACAGGCACTACCCACCTCGATCATCTTAAGTTCTCTAAGCTGCTGTAATGAAGAAATTTCACACTCACTAGCCACCTTTCGCAAAACAGTAATAAAGTCAAAAGCTATCTAACTTCCTAACTGTCATACTAACGTGGTAAAACAGTCAGAATGTTTGAAAAACAGTAGTTGGTCTTTGGAATCATTAGCAACAAGCAGCTTAGGGAAAATTTATACGATAAAATAATGCAAAATAGTCAAATATTTTGGGTGTTTTCTTCTTTGTCAGTCTAATACTAAGCTGTTTCTTCCGTGAAATGTGCACATTTAGGCACATCTTGCCTTCCAGCATAGAACCGCGCATGCTTTTCACCTTTGACAACTTTGGACAAGCATGAACGAAATTCAGAGGACAAGTATGCCATATCATTTTATAGTTTAACAGGTAACTATAGCATGGAAAAGCAATGTAAGCAACAGCACTGATTATGAACTACAGCAGCACAGGGAAGCTTGCCAAGCTGTCCGGAGTATGTTTGAATCACCCCCCCAAACCCATTGTATTCAAAAGTTTGGCCGCAGCCAACACAGCAAATGATAAATGACAGATTGACAATGCTTCAAAAAATTCGGTTTCAAAAAATGACTAGTTAGAACATGCTGATCCACATCACTTGAACTCCACCCGCAACATGAAGATAAATATAGTTCTTAAGTTGCAACTGCAGCATTACACAAACTACAGAAAATTACTCATCCATCTCCCCCCATGAATGAGATCCTAAGTGCTGATTGAAGTTCAATCCCACCCTATGCAAAATAACACTACAAATTCCTACCGTAGACAAAGCAACAAAAATCTACGCCAAAATAATAACTTTCTTTGATTATGCAACCAACGAGCAAGCTTCAAGCACAAACAAGACGAAAATCCAAACATGCAAACGAGCTATGACGAATCAAAAGAGGTAGATTCGGAAAACACACACATCCCAGCTCAAATGACACTGAAAACAGCTACCATAGACCATCCGCTTCTACAGTGGCACCAAAACCCACATCAGAAGCGTTCAAATTCAAAGGAAGAACAACACAAAATGCAAAATTCACACCAACCTGACACCCCAAAACATAAACACAGCGATCAACAGCATGAATCTGAAAAAATATAAAACGAAGCAGCAACAACTACAAAGCAGAAAGAACGAGTTTTGAAGCAATGCGCGAGAGTTAGAGGGTGCGTACTCGGGTTTCCCTTCAGAACCAGAAGTTGGGGTGTCGTCAGAATCTGAAACCACAAACAACAAACCCACAAAAAAAAGAGACAACTTGAGAAACAGAACAATCACGAAGCCACAAAGCGCAACGACCCAGTTGAGAAAAACCAATTAAGATGCACGTAATCACGAAGAAGAAGCAAAAAGAAGAAGGGTAATACGTAACCATCTGGTTTATCTTTGTCGTTGTTTTGTTGCTTCCCTTCTTCTTCTTCTTCTCCTTCTTCATCTTCATCTTCGTTATCATCATCATCACCTTCTTCTGCTGGTGCCTCTTCTTGTTGCTCTTCTTCTCCTCCATCCCCTTGCTCTTCTTGCTCCTCTTCCTCGTGCTGGTTGTCACCATCATCTTCTTCTTCTTGGTGCTGTCGGTGTTGGTCTTCGCGGGGTTTGAGGTTGCGGTCGCGGTGATGGTGCTTGGGGTGGCGCAGGGGGAAGAAGTTGTGGTGGGAGGAGTCGCCATCGTCGAGAGGTTCGGGCAAGGAGCGCTTCTGGGCAGGCATTGCTCAATGCTATTTCCTGTTCGCTGCTGCACAAGCAAGATGAGGATCTCGCAGAGGGAGCGAGAGAAAGTAAGAAGAGAGGAAGCAGAGAAGAAGAATAAGAAGAAGATGAAGAACGAGGAGGACAATGAGATGTGAAGATTTTGGGTGTGCTATGATTATTATACTGCTGTATTTGCTTCTGTGTTTTTTGCTTATATAATAATTATTATTATGAGGGTAATGCTACACCCTCTTTGAAAAAAAGAAAAAAAGTAGTGATATGATTATTTATGTATTTAAAAGTTAAGTGATATGATTTATTTATAAATATGTAAAGAAATTTGGATAAAAAGTTGACTTTCTCTAATAATATTTTCTTAAATATATTTAATCTTGATATATATTAGTATAAGAACTTTTTATATAGTTATTTAATGATGTATTAATATATTATTAATTAAAAAATTCTATTTTTATAATAACTATTTTAAAAATTATATATATAATAACATATAATTGATTTTCAAAATAAAATATTTAAAATTGAGAGTAAATTAAAATTAATCTTTAACAATAACAATAATAATAAAGAAGGGTGAGAAGGCGCTGTATATCTGTGTTTGTGCTGTGTTTGGCGAGAGAGCATATGGGAGAAAGAAGGAAAGCAGACACATGGTGGTGGCTCGGTGGGTGTGGGTGTCCTCCGGTCCTTTTTGGTCATTTCACAGCATATGTTCTCTTCCTACTTCTTACGTTTGTTACTCTGTTTTTCGTTTTGCCCTCCTAATCCTTGCTTCTTTTATTCCTTTTTTATTTTATGCGTACCATACTGTCTTCTTTTCCTTTCTCTAAGGTCCTTTTGCCCCATTTTTATGTGCAAATTTCTTTTGCATTCTGGATTGGGGTTTCGGCCGTGGAATTTTGGATTCTTGCTTTAGAAAAGAGTAATGTGTGTTTTTGAAGTGATACGTGTTTTTTATTATTTATTTCATTAAAAAAATACAAGACTCAAAAGTAATATCTAGATTCAAAGAATTAAAACTTTAACTCACGAGACATAATTGAAGTTAGGGATGAGTAAAATAATTTGTCTTCCTTGGACATGTGTGAAAGAATGCGAGTCTCGGTAAGGAGAGTAGGTTAAATAGAGGATAGTCCAATAATTAAAAATAGAAAAAATTTTATAATAACTATAGGTAAAATTATTTTAAAAAATTTAAATTTTAATAGTTTAAATATAAATATAAATTATAATATAATACTATAATATCGTTTAATCCATGTAACTAATTCTTTCTAATGGAATTAAGCTTAATTATTATTGTAAAAGTTGACCACACAATTTAGATATGAGAGTAATAATTACCTGAAATCCTTCTTAAAGGAGTGGCTCTAAATTCAAATTCATAATATTATAAATAATAAAACCACAGTACACTTCCATTACAACTAATCACTTACAAGTTGAGTGAAATAAATTAATTAAGAATCAAACAAAATTGAACTGAACCAAAAATATTTAAATTGTTTGAAGCCAGTTTCATTCAATAATTTAAGTGTTAAAAGAGTTCTAGTCAGTTATTGTAATGTTCATGGTAGCTTCTTGGCTTGTTTACCCAGCAAGCTTCAACATAGTGGCAATGGACCCCTAGTTGAAGAAGATGAAACTCATTTCAGAGTGTGTTGTAAGAAAAAAAGATGGCAGATAAGCGAGGCATAACGATAAATTGAACGCTAATGAATGCTACGACAACAACGTTTCACTTCTTCAAGAAAAAGCTATCTCCATTGTTGAATAAGATAGTGTATGTTTATTGATTGCATATCGAATAAGGATTGAGTTTTCCCCCCTCTCTTTTTCAATGAATTAAAGTTTAGGTTAATGGAGTCATCACCTTTTTCTAGAGTCAAGACATGGTTTTTGACTTATCAAACACTTACAAAGATACTTATAGTTTACCTGTTAAAAGAAGAATCTGCCAACAAAGTATTTATCCGAGTGGAATAGGTTTGGATCCTTTAACCATGAGATCCTAGAATCAATCTTGGGATTCATGTCTATAGAAAAAATACTATTAAGAAAGGTCTCCATTTAAGTGCTTGAATATACTCTATCTTACAAGACAAAGGAGAGTTTGGAGAAAGAATCAGTAGAAGAGAAATGAATTGGATTAGTTTCATTGATCTAAGCAAAGTACAATATATACATGATGAGTTACAATAGCTGAGTGTCAATTGGTATAACTAACTAATAACCAATCTAAGGAGGCAGTGGTAACAGACAAGCTAAGTACAAAAATTTCTTTTATACCATCTTACAAGATAGAGGAAAGTTCGGAGAAAGAATTAGTAGAAGAGAAATGAATCGGGTTAGTTTCATTGATCTGAGTAAAGTACAATATATACATGATGAGATACAATAGCTGACTATCAATTGGTATAACTAAGTAATAACCAATCTAACAAACTAGTGGTAATAGACTAACTAAGTACAAAAATTTCTTTTGATACCATCTTACAAGATAAAGGAGAGTTCAGAGAAAGAATTGGTAGAAGAGAAATCAATCGATTAGTTTTGATTTGAGCAAAGTACAACATATACCTGATGAGTGACCATAGCTAAGTGTCAATTGGTATAACTAAACTAATAACCAATCTAATAAACTAGTGGTAACAAACTAATTAAGTACAAAAATTTCTTCTGATACCACCTTACAAGATAGAGGAGAGTTTGGAGAAAGAATTGATAGAAGAGAAATGAATCGGGTTAGTTTCATTCATGTGAGCAAAGTACAATATATACATGATGAGTTACAATAGCCGAGTCTTAGTTGGTATAACTAATCAATAACCAATCTAACAAACCAATGGTAACATACTAACTAAGTACAGTTAGTTAACTTAACAGTTGGTGTAATATTCTAGGATATTAGTTTCTCACTTATCAAGAGAGAAAATACTCTTAGAAATCAAAAGTAAAAAAGGATTTAACAATCAAACCTAAGTCATAATAATGTATAAGCAGAAAATTGATTAAATAATTCAAACCTATTGACCAAATAAGGGGGCATTTGTTTCAAGGTTTATTAACTTATTCTCGAAAATAATTATTTGGGAATAGTATATTGTCATGTTTGTTACAAGTTTTGTAATAATATTCTTAGAAAGCAATCATTCCTGGGAAAGTTATATTCCTATATTTTAGTAAAATTTTAATCCCATAATGAGGGTTGGGAATGAAAGATTCTTATGATATGTGAATGAAAATTATTAAACAAAAATATTAAAATATTTCTTAATTAATAATAATAATAAATAATATAATTAAATATGTTAGAGATATTTTAATAATTACCACATATATTCCCAAAAATTTGTGTTATAAACCAAATGAATTTTTAATTTATTCTTACGAATCTCAAAAAATATTTGCAAATTTTTTTTTTGGTTAAACAAACAAGTTTTATAAAATATCTAGGAATGACATTCCTAGATATATATTCTTAAGAATGTGATTTCTGCTAATATAATTTTAAATCTTGAACTAAACATCCTTAAAAATTAAATTTATAGATGACTCAAATCACCTACTTCGACCATATGAAAATAACTCATGATCTCATAAAAATAAAAATAAAAGTTCAAATCTCAAGCACTTCAAAACTCAAATGGATCATAGCATTGTGCAATATGCAACGATCGATTCCAATGTATAAAAGAAAATTATTATCAAATATTAATTATTGATTTGAAAGATTTTGAGGTGTTATATTTAATAGGGTAGTGATACGTATAGTTTTTATAAGTTATAAAATAAACTCATCTAAATAATTTAAGAGGGTATAATAAATTTAATATATTATTCAGTTACTTAGGCGAGAGTTTATTAGAAAAAAAAAAGTGTAAAGTTTATGTTAATGTCATTGTCACTAAAACAAGGATCTCCATATAAATTCGTTTTTTGCTATCTATTGTTCAAAAATATCTTCATATTAGAAAAGCATATCATTACTTCAAAGGCAGGGAAAGAAAGGCTTAATAAATGATTGAACCTTTAAAATTATTATGACGTTTCAATTTTAAAGATGGAGTGATAAATGGTCCCTACTTTGATTATATTTTAGGATGTATTTAGTATGAGAGTAAAAATAAAAAGTAAAATTTCATCATAAAAAATTACTTCTCATTTTCATCCCTCTACCAAACACACCCTTTGCATATATGTACATGCAAATTCCATAGTTGAAAAAAATGGAGGATTTGCTGTCACAAATAAGTTCGATAGTTAAAAGCACCACAAGGGTTAGAGAAATCCTGTTTTCTTGAAAGTTTTTACCTTTAATATCTCTTGCGGTCTCATCAATTTTAAGAAATTATTTCTAGAAACAAGCACAACTGGTATGTTAAGAAATCTCTCAATTATTAATGTACGATTTGTCATGACACTCCATTGACACGTTGACGTATGTGTTAAAGATGTAATGAAGTTATTCAAGAACTTTTACATAATATTTTTAATTTTTTAAAAACAAATCTTTAACATAGTATCAAAAGGCTTTTTGATTAAGTTGTCAAAAATTCGATTCTAGTCATTCTTTTCTTTTTTAAAAATAAACTTCAGTATAATTTGTGGTTTTTTTTTTTTGTTTTTTTTGGGGGGTGGTGGGGAATTCAATCAGTGTTGCCTCATTTTGTAATAAAATTGGAGTTTACACTTATAATATGCATAAGTGTGCTTTTCCATGCTTAAGCTGTTAAGAGAATATAAAATATTACTTGATCAGAGATTTTTTAAAAAAGAAAAACACACTTTGATAAAGGATATTCTATGAGAATAATCAAGTAATATCCCATCATCAATATTAACTTAGGAAAAGTTTTGATCTCTACATTGGTCAGTAAATCCCACTTTGTTGGTTCAAACCTTTATAAAGCAAAATTGGAAGTCTGTTCGGACTGTTCTGCACTCCACAGTTGGTATCTATTGCTTAACTCGGCGAAACAGATCAAGTCCAAGCCATTTGGTATTAATCTCCCATTTAGATCAAAGGCAAAATTGCTTCATAGCCATCACAAAAACAAAAGGTGGCAAGGCATAATAAAATCTGTTATTCAAGTTCAAGTGAACAACACATATGCCAATTCGCTTCAAAAATTAGTTGATTGACACATTCCGCCAATGATCAAACCAAAGAGAGTAAGTTTTATTTGAAAATTGATAAATGATGAACTATAGGCTGCAGCAATACAAGAAGACAGCCTCAAGCCATGACATAGTAACCTGCTAGGCATTTAGGACAAGTGGGAAACATGACTATTTTCAATTTCATTATGGCTAAGATTCTTAACAGTCTTTAGACCTAGTATGTATATAGTATATACTATATGGCAGTTTTGGGGGTAAAGGACAAAAAGAGGAACCCCTGTTTCTGCAGGCGTAGGAACCTTTTCTTATATTTACTCAATTACTGCATTTAATTTTACAAGTTCCATAAATACCAATCCACAAGAATAATATATCGAATTCACAAAATTAAAAGTTAATGTGCCATAAGAATTTTCTATACCAAGAGCAAAAGAAATCTCTCGCACATGTGGAACTGAAGAAAACTTTTAATATTTTCACAATAATCCTGTCCCCAAAAAAAAAAAAAGTTCGCAATGATACACTAATCTAATTAAAAATATAATACGCAAAAGTTAAATATGTAATGCCAGATCAATTAAGTTTACTGAGGAGATCAACGTGTTTCATAATAAAATATATTCTATCGAGTTCATATAAAGAGTGCGTTTGATAAACTTTAGATATAAATATTTTTAAGATAGAAACAGAAGTAGAAACAATTCTTTATTTACTCCTAAAAATATAATTATTTTTTATTTTATTTTCTTGATAAACTTATCTAAATAAATTGCACAAATTTTAGAAGTATTTTTTAATTAAAAATGTACTTTTGTTGGAGAGAGAGAGAGAGAGAGAGAGAGAGAAAGATAAACAATCGCACTCAAATTGTGAATGACATTTGAGTATTAAAAAGGCCATTCAAGACCTCACTCATTGAAACATTGATTCACCATACAATTTTTTTTTTCAAATTTTGGTCGAAGATTGACCATGCGTCAACCCATGAAAGTTGACTCAGTCATTGGCTTAAATTTCTTGTTGTCCGGTTCTATTCTAGCGGGTAAATGTTTCTTCTCAAAAGGAATCCCCCGTAATGGGAAGAAAGGAACATTATTCTGATTCTACGGCACTAAGGCCGTCTTTTTTCTTCTTTTGTTTTTTTTTCCCTTTTATTCTTTCAGCATACAAAGGCAAGTTGGCCTATTGTGCGTTTGGTGCATATCTTATCCCATGGCAACTTGGCAAATTTGATTCCTGTAGCCAACTTGACCCTTGGAGTTTTTCACTAGTTATACAAATCCAAATAGGTCTAAGCACAGAATCTGCTATATCCAACATGCCTACCCACATTCAACATCTCTGGAAGACAAAGCCATATTTAGGTGGGAGTGGGAACATAAATGTAGCGTGGCTACAAATTAGGGAACAAGATGGCTACATACACTAAGAATCCAAGTTTGCAGTATGAATGACTGCAAATATAACCAAGATATTATTGAGAGAAAATTAGTTGATTTGCCACTAAGCTATCGAAAAATCTGTGGCTTTAGGTTCAATCTCAAATCTCTGCCCAAGATATCCACTACTCTGTTGGATCAAGTACATGCCACTAGGTTTTTAAGTTTCACATAACTGCATCTAATATAAAGGTCTACACCTAGTATAAGGATCATGAGTTAAAATGTTATATGGCAAATAAAGCCAACAATATCCTGCCAATGTCAACTAGAGGATTCAAACCCTCGACCTCTTATATTATTTATTAGGCGTTTATGGCTAGGGTAAAAACTATAACTTATGACAAGGGTGAAATTTTGCATCCTTAAGGTTTTTCAAAATCATATCTAGTACAAAGGGTTGCATTCATTACAAGCAACATAGGTTAGGATGTTAAGCCAATCAAATCTTGAGGGTGATGTTAGCCAAATAAAGTCAATATAGTAAACTTTCTTTAATTGATAGGTAGCATAAATCAAGCATAATGGCGGCAAAGAATGATAACATATTTGTCAAGCATAACTACTAAGCATGATCGATAGAAGAAGTTCATGATCTCAACTGCTGCAATAGCAGCTGCAGCACCACAAAATAGAGTTCGCCCTCTTTCTTAAGTTAGTTATTTTATTATCAAAATGCATATGATCACCACTGATGTGACATAGGAATAGTTTAACAATACATCCCCAAGATGACAGAAGAGAGGGAGCAAGCTTCAAGATCAAAACAGATCTTATCTTATCTGGAAATGTTTGCAAGCTGCATTATCTGAATTCTGCCCCTATCATCTCCACAAGTAATGTCCTTCAACTGAGGGCCTGTCCCTTTTCGGCTTGAGCCTTCTGCTTGAGACTCAGAGTTCTTTCTTCGCCGCTCGTTGTGTCCAGCCAAACGCCTGCGGCAACTTCTTTTTGTGTCATCAAATTCAGCTAACTCGTGGAACCTGCAGAACAATTGTTAGTTTAGATAAATAGGAAAACTAGTATCAGCAAAACGATCCAATACGACTCTACTAGCCAAATTTGAGTCTTTGACCAATCAAAGAGCAAGAAAGCACGGCTAAGGTACTAGCTAAATTCAGATAGTAGAATTATCCTTTTTATTTTCAGTGAATGAGGCAGGGTAGACTCTGATTGCTCTAAACAGTAAACACTGCACCTCCCCATATACAAAAATCTAATATCAATTTCAATACACAGTGAATTACATGAAAGAACATTTCAAAAGGCTATAATTGTATATGGATGATGCACCCGTGCAGAATCATTCTTAGGGAGAGTGGTAGACATTAAGCAATCACTGTTTGATTAGCCCAAATGAGTTTGATTAGAAATATAACAAATCAGAGTCAAGTTAGTATCTTGATTAGCCCTGTTAGATTAAATTCAACACAATAGAAGGTGAAAAGTGGGGTGAATTAATAATATTTTATTTCTTGCCTAGTGTGGAAACTCAACAGTAGATTCACAAGCACCAATTGGATCGATATCCTGCAATATTTTTCCAACGTACATGAAACAGGAGAGAAGTTCAACGACTTAAATCCATTTTGACAGCCAATTTAACTCAAACTCAAATTGCCTCCAATCTCTCCAAACTATCCCACTCTAAACAATAGAACAGCAATTCAATATTCAAAGCAATCAAATTTAGCAAGAACAATAAAACCCCACAAAAGAGAACACATAAAAGATCCCAGAAAACCAGGAGAACACATCAAGACCTAAGAATACAAATGTGAACAGAGAAATAATTTGGTGCTCTAGACTAAGAAAATAGTTGTGCTATGTTACATTCACAGTTTAATATCTCCTAATTTGGATCATTGTTTTTACCACTTTCACTATATATTTAATGCAATAATTAAAGTGCTAAATTACAAATAGTTTATAGCATAACTTTTTTCCTAGTGAGCGCACCTAAGAATTTCTCATGTGAACAAGTTAAACAAAACACAAAATTCGAACCTATCCTCCCAAACCTGCTGCATTGCTGACAAAACCGTTGCCGCATGCCAGCCACAAGCACCACCTGAGCCTTGGCATGGTACTCACACACCTTGTGCCTCCTGTGGTACTGCTTCGCCTCATGAAGATCCGCGTTGCACTTCTCTGCTTGACAACACCGCATGCTGCCACCACCACCACCAGCAGAACCTTTCTTCCCAGACACAGCACCACCACCAACACATGCCACCACCCCTTTCTTCTGCTTCTTATCTTCAACCAAGTCGTCAACATAATCCGCCACAGCCTCCCTCTTCACCACCACCACCTTGTCACCCCTCATCTTTGTCTCCAACCCCTCCATGACGCAAAAAAAAAGTGAGATATGAATAAAGGGTTGTGACTTTGAAGCTAGTTTGAGAAGGGTGTTGAAGTGAAGTAGAAGAATAATAATTATAAGAGGAGAAAAAGTGGGCAAAAGGAGGGAATTGTAGTACTAGTACTAGTACTAATGAGTGAGTAAGTGAGGACCACACAAGCTGCTCCATTTTTTCTCCACGTATGTTTTTATTGTTTTTGTGTTTGTGTGTGTTATTTTTTGGTGATGTTTGTGGTACATGATGGACTGGGGGAGGCGGTGAGGGACGTGTGAAAGTGAAACTGAAAACAAGACTGAGTAATGTGTACCGCGGAATTGAATCAACTGGAATGAATAATTCAATTAAGGAGTTGGGCTTCTTGGAGCAATTTAACATGCTGGTAAAGTAATGGTGGGGCTTGGAAAGAGAAATATTTGTATAATTCGGGAGTACTATTTGACTGTACTTATGACCAATTATATAAGTGCATTTTGTATGAGATTATATATTAGTGACAGGTTCCATATAAAATATACTTATATAATTGATCCGAAAATACAGTCACATGGTGCTCCGGACCATGCAAGTATTTCTTCTTGGAAAAGGCTCTTGTTGTGTTGTGAGTTGCGACATGAGAGGGGGAGGGAAGAGAAGATGTACATGTACGTGTGTGGTTGGTTGAGATTGAGCAGAAGCTGGTGCAACAGTGTATCGCAGTCATTCACAATAAGGTGGTTGGGACCGTGTGGTGTTTGGTGTGGGAGGAACTGAGTTTGAGTGGCAGAAGGGAGGCAGTGGGAGACCAAGAACCTCAGTTTATGTCAGTTCTTCGTTGTAAAGAGCACTGTTATCCGGTTAGAAAAATGTATGCCGAATGCTTGATAAAAATTATGATAGTTAGTTGATGAATTAAAGTGATATAGCATATTTATCTATTGGTGATTAACCATATTATGTTGTGCTGGCAATTAAATTTTGACAAAACTTTTAGCTCTCTAAAGGCTTGTTTCATTCAATAAGAAAATTTTTTTTAGCATTCTTAGAACAAGAAAAAGATTTTGTTCTAAATCTTTTAATGTTCGACATTTTAATTTTGTAGGATATCATTATCTCCTACTTTAATAACATTTTTAATATAATTATTGAAGTATTGAGTATTGAATGATTTATAATAAAAACTTTTTCTTGATTTAAAAGTATCTAAAAATCTTTTAGAAAGAAAACGTTTTTTCAAAATTAATTATAAAAATGTCACCTTAATTTCAAACTTTCTTGTTTTTATGATTGGAGAAGGAAAAGGGGAAAACAACAAAATTTTGCTTTATGTATTTTTTTAACAAAATTCTAAAAATAGAAAATAAATTAAAAATAATATGACGTTGAGTGTAATTAATTTTAAAGAATAAAACACCTTTTTTTGAAATCAAACAAACCCTAATATTTTTCTTCTTATAAATTATAATAAGAACAATGTTGTATAATGAGAATTATTTGTCAAAATTATGATTAAAATTATTAATATATAAGAAGTGTATTAGATCAATATGCCTTGCCGAGAAAGACTAGATTAGCACTAACCTAAGTAGATGGCTCAATGACCACTTGAAACGTGTATTTTTAGAGAAATGTCAAATCCTTCTAATTGATATATTTAAAAAAGTTTTATAATTCAAAATTTCACTCATATGTATTAAATAGTTATTAAATATTGTGCAAATTACAATTCATACTATTGTGAGTAAAATTTTGAATTAGGAGGATTTTTAAGTTAATTGTTAGAAGGGTAAATCAACATGTCTTTAATAAGACTAAAAATCATGTGTTTCATGCCTCTTTAATAAAACTAATATAGTGTCAACAAAAATTAGTTTACCTAGTCAACTTTTTATTCATGCATCATTATGATTCGAATTCAATTTCTAGATTATCCTATTAATAGATGATCTATAAATATATATGTCATGACCTAGCTTTTTTTTTTTTAATCAAATTAACAATAAAAATTGTTAAAAGCATGTTTGTTTTCCAGTTGCATTGTGCCCAAACATAACTCTGGCAGAAATAACAACTTTTTACTTCCCATAGAAGTGTGTTGGGAAGCATGCATTTTTTTTCACTTTTTTAGGGAGAAAAAGACAAAACAAACAGGCACTAAGTTAATAGGATATTATTTACTCCCGGGCCACTCAACTATTGTGATATCCTTTCTTGTTAGATTTCATGAACTTCCCTATAAAACTCTCATTTTATATCTCTCTAAGGAGTCTTGTTATTTAAACATAGCTTTTATGTGTGTTAATTAATTTATAGTAATTTATGTCTAAATCAGTTGAGAATTTAATTAGGTGAATGCAGTGATAATTTTTTCTTTTTGTTGGTAAGAAGAATGCAAAGATAAATAATAATATTATCATTCTATTTTCCAATTATTTATATAAAATAATATTTTCCACTATAACTACGTCACTTCTGTTTATTCTACATCGCAATACTTAACTTGTATATTTAAAGAAAATCCAAAAAACTCCATTCGGAAAACTCTTACCTTTGCAATTCATCCCAAGTCTAGGCAAGAACACCAAGGACGATTGAATAAGTTAAAAAAATATAAATAAGTAAAGTCATTCATTTATACAAAAGTTAAAGTCAATGTTATATAATTTTGATAAAAATTCTGTCTATTAAATTTTACTAATTCTCTTATATGTAAACTCGAATTTTTTTTGGTGGGAATGTGCACTCGAATTTTTATATCCGGAAAGCATATGTTTATGTTATATCTTTTATGATCAAATATTTTTCTTTTGATGATAACAATTAAAACATAGATCAGGAAGTAAGTTATTTATTTATAGTCAAGCATTCAATTATTCTTCTCGTTAGATCCAATCGCTAAGTCCTAAGAAAAGGAAAAAAAAAAAAAATAACATTCTTCCTTAATTATTTCATTTCATATAAAGATCATTTTCCTCATGAGTACGTTCACCCACTCCGCCAATTAAGGATACATCACTATCAGCTTTGGCAATATTATTAATTAATTTGAATTATATTATGTGTACATAAAATATTACACCAATTTATTATTAAATGAGATATAAATCCAATTTAAATAGACTTTAAAATTGATATGGTATCTTATATAAAATATTTACACATAAAATTTCTCTTGAATACCATTTTATCCACTCTAGTTTTGCCCAAGAGTTCAATTTTATCTCCACGGCGACAAGAAGTTAAAAAATCTACTATTTTAATTTCGGATTAAAAAATAGATAATTTTGTGTATTTCTTTATAAAGCGTGCGTGGATCTATAAATAGAAGATGCTGTACTGTAAAGCTATACATGACTAATAGGTAAAAGATCAAGTATAATAATAAGAGAAAATGTTGACTTTAATTTCTAAAATTATATTTAAGGGTTATTTTGATTTCTAAAATTTAAAAATTAATTTTTTATTCTTTAGAGTTGCAAAACATGAGTTATATTAAGCGACATGGTAGTATGAATAAAACATAAATCTAAATTAATTTCTGAAGTTTCTAAAAATGCCCATGAAAATTAAGTGGAATAATAATCGAAATATCATATGAGCTTATATGAGATAGTATTATGTTATTTAATATAATATATCAGTAAAAATATAATAACACAATAATAAAAATAAAATTATAGATTAATATGATTCATATTTTACAATTTTAAGAATTAAAAAATTAATTTCTAAATTTCAATAATTAAAATGACTTATATATACAACTTCCGGAGCAAAAATGAGCATCTACTTGTATTAATAAACATTTTTATCTTACAATTGATAAATAGTAAGTCTAATTAAGAAGGTTAGGAATTTTCGTACCGGCACCCTCCACCAACTACTTTATTATTTATTAACTAAATTCTTATTTGACGCGTGCAAACATGTTTTTAAAAATAAGTGTACGAGAGTTTGTGATTGCAGCTGTATTTGTCTGATTCAATTTTTAGAAAAAATATTATGAATCTAAAATTTTATATATAATTAAAAAAATTAAAAATAATTTTTTTTAAAAAATATGATTATTTTTTAAAAAATATTAAACATATAAAAATCATTATTTTCTATAAATAAAATCTTTTACCAAAAAAAATTACGAACAAACACTATCTTAATCTATCTTAATCACGCATTGACAAATTATTCGGGAATTTCAGGAATTTGATGGCAAAGGACGAGGGTGGATGGTAAAGTTTTGGCTTTAGTTTTGTGCAAATGGGAGGTCGAAACGTGGATATACTTTGAGCAACCACCGGTCTTTACCCTGCACCACGTCGCGTACGATTCCATTCCATTAAACACTGGTAGGCACGGCCGTTTACCTATAACCCAGTTCTGTTCCCGCTTCACAATAATTATTTATCAATTATTTCTTTTAATGTTTAATGCATCAATTTTGTTTTTCTTCTAAACTACTAGTAATCAGAGTTATTTGTAATCTGGAGTAATTAGAGTTTATTAAATTTTAATTAATTTGGCTCAAGATGAATTGACTTATTATAGAAGTAAATTTTTTTTTGCATTAATTTTTTTTATTTATAAAACTTGAACTACTAGTACCAATTAAGTATTGATGTATTAAATTATTTATTATTACTTATCGTACAATGACATAATTAATCACCGCTATTCAGTGATTTAAGTCATTACCTAAAAGTTGTTAATCACACTAAAGGTGAAATGTGATGTTAAATAAGTGTTATTTATAATGTTAAGGGTCTAAATTTTGTAATTATATACTACTTCATCTGTAATACTTACAAGTGGTTGATCAGTCTAATCGCTACATTCGGAGAATTTAACTTAACTATTATTTTCGGCCCAAAATTGCAAAAATAATTCTATAAAAATATATGATTTAGGTCGTGATTCCAGTTTGTTTTTCACAGTTCGCCTTTATATATTTTTTTGGGTACATTTAGAAAAATGCTGTCTTGCTCGATCTATAAATGACAAAATGATACTACCTGACACTTCATTTTCTTTTTTTTTCACCTATGATTAATGTATTTTCGCTCTACTATTTTATAACATTAACACATCATTTTGGCACAAATTCTGGTGGTGTACCATTCTTGTTACATTTAGCATAGACTTAATACCAGGGACAGACTATGCAAGCAATTTGTCCTTTCTGTTGCACGGAGGTTGAAATGAACAATCATCCTCTTTTCTCATGTGTTTAGTCTTGGAAACTTTGCTCTGCTTGTTTGCTATGGTGGAATTTCAATGGTTGTTTTCCCAATGCGGCCAATGCTGTTTTTGATTATTGGTCTGGCTTTCCTATATTTGGCCATGAGAAAAGGCTATGGACCTCGTTGTAATATGCTGGTATTGCTACAATTTGGAAGCTGCGAAATTAGGTGATTTTCAAGGATATTAACCTAGATTGGGAGTTTTGAAATTATTATGATGAAGCTGAATGTTGGCTTCTGATTTTCTGGGTGGTGCTCTGAAGCTAAGTTATAGCCTCAATCTATTCTCAATGACATTAACTCTTATAGATTTTGGCTTAGGCACAACAGGAAATAATTTATCTAGGTGGTTCTAGTACTTACCTATCATCACATCACGTTTCTCTGTTGTGGCTGCGGTTGATCATAAGAAGTTGAAGTTTTTCGATAATTTGTCTATTGGTAGTCATCATTGCAGTAGATTTATGATTACTTTGGGTGGTTCCTTGTTCTTTGGGTATATTTGTTTCTTTGTTCTTTTTTTGTTATTTGGATCTGATCTGGGTTACTCCCTTTTTGTTATTGGAATATTCCCCTACTTATATAAAAAAATAAAATAAAAATTAGCACTTCATCTTTTGACCATACAATTTAAACAATAAGGTGCCAGTCAAGCCACAATTTAACATGGGTGCATTGGAAAGAAAAAGAAGTGGGGTAGAGTGGGATAGGTAATTATATATTTTTTAAATTATTTACATATTTACTTTTATAAATAGTTTTTTGTTTCATAAATATTATATGTGTGTATGTGTATATATGAACATGAGAAAACATTTAAATACAATAAGGAGATAAAAAAATAGTTATTTGAGGGAATCCCCTTTATTAATAATATAGATAATAGGGTTATCTTTTGTTATGTATCGTATCATAGAGTTAACAAAACAATCTTATGGGCACAATATGTAATAAACAAATTTTTAGAGTAATATTTAATGCATATTAATACTGGAAAATTAAATTGTTTATTGTGCCTTTATTATAAAATAATGATTTTATTGTATTTTTTGAAAAAGAAATATGGTATTTCAAAAAAAATGCTAGCACACGCAAGTTTCTTAGTGACTGAACTCACAAGAGCACGCCGCATGTTCATAGAACTAGTACTCACAAATAATAATCACAAGTTCTGTAAACATGATTTGCAGTTGCGAGTTCATTACTACCTCCATATTAAGAAACCACCAACTCTACTCTTACCTTACATGCGGCATAGTTCCCCCATGGGTATATAAACGTCCTCATTATGTTGGAGAAAATCGCAACACAACAAGAGCAACATCTAAGAGTGATACTAAAGTATCTTTTTTTCTCATTGAAGTATCATTCTTAGATGTTGCTCTTGTGTGTTGTGATATCCTCCAACACAATAGGGGGTTTATATAGTTGTGGAGAGAACTATACTATAGGTAAGAAAATAGTAGAGTTGGAGGTTTTCTAACAAGGGGCCAGTAATGAACTCACAACAGTACACCACAGATTTTATGAAAATGTGGTATACTATTGCAAGTTCAATTACCCAAAAACTTGTGTGTGCTATTTTTTTCCCCCTAAAACACCATATTTCACTATTTTTTTAAAATGCAATAAATTCATTATTTTATAATAAAAACACAATAACCAATTTAATTTCCCCCATTTTCCTTCACTTCTTTATCTAAGAGGATTCCAAACAAAATTGTCTGTAATCACCACCACCGTCACCACCACCACCACCACCACCATCATCATAGGTATGGGTAATTGTAATGTTTGCAAATTAAACAAAAAAAAAAAAAACTTGTATCCAACTAGATTCAAATTGGTACCAGAGCTATGCTGCTTTGTTTATTTTTGGGAGAAAAGGTGAATCCAAGAAGCTTTGGGACCCGAACGGATAGTGTTGGTAGATAACAGATACCACCATAACAAAATTGCATTTACCATTTTTGTCTGGCAATTGTCTTTGTCCATAGTCACACCTCATCAACGATTTGTGGCTTAAACTAGTTAGCGATTCCATTGCCATTTTCAATGTGATAGTTCTACTATTTCTATCTTTTTTCTAAAAAAAAAGGTAAATTAAGAGAAAACATATGTTTAAATTTAATAAATATGCATACAAGTTTTTATAGATAATTTATTAATAAAAAATTTAATTAAAACAAGATTATATTAAAATATAAATAAAAGAATGACAGAATATTAAACTTCGTCATCAATAGTATAATATCATTCCTACTTTATCATAAATGTTGGTAGCAATCGCGGCTAGTCGAGTGTTACAGTGGCCAAATTAGAGGTCCCTAACTGATGGGGCAGCAACACAATAGCAATAAAAAACACTAATGACACAGTAAATATAGTGGAAATAAATTTCCCCAAACTTGTAAGAATCTAAGAGGAGCAACAACAAATATACGGCAAGAGATCAATTACCACAATCACTCAAAAGATACCAAAATTTCTAACGAGGAAAACCCTTCAAAGCAAGGGTAAAAATCATGGGTCATCCCCGATCAAAGAAACAGCTCCACGATGATCAAATAAGGATACAAGAGAGTCTCAATCAAGTGCACAGATGAGTGCTCATAGCCAATCAAATAACAAAGCAATAAAACTTACAATAGAGAATCAAGAAGATGAAAAATTCCCAAAAATAGAGCAACTGTACAAGAGCAATATCTCACTCTACAAACCTCATCTCGACAATCTAACCGTTCAAAATGAAGAACCAATGTCAAGAACCTGCTGTAAAAATTTCAGCCCGATCCAACGATAAATGACTCCACAATGCGATTTTTATGGTGGCTGCTTTGAGTTTGTGCGAGAATGACTTTTCTTCTTCCTCTCTTTTAATGTGGCTAATTTTATTTTAAAATAATCTCTCTCATTGTATCCTAAATGACCCCTCTTCGCTTAAACAAGTGAGACATGAAATGAGCTTACACATTTAGACCTTTTCCTATATAGGAAGGGAGCCCAATACCCAATACTAATTGCCTATGAGTAAGAAATATCCACAAAGTATTATTTTATGGGAAGCTCCAAAATAAGATGGAACATGTGAGTATTATTTTATGGGAAACTCCCAAATAAGATGGAGTATACATTCTAAAGATACGCTTTTTTCGCTTTGAATATTTCTACTTCTGGAAAAGGAGCACATTTCCGTTAGGTTTAATTCTACCTAGTTGTTCGAGCTGTTAAGGGATCAAAAAAAGAAAAAAAAATGATAAAAGATAAAAAAAGGAAGAAGAAAAAGAAAAAGACAATATGATCTTTTAAACTATTACTTCCATCTTAAAATAATTCTCTATTTTTAAAATTTTATTTTTTCACAAATAATTATCTATTTAAGAAATTTAGATAATATTAATTATTTTTCAATTATATTTCTATTAAATAGAAAAAAGATAATAAATAAAAAAATTAAGAAATAAAGAAAATCAAATAAAAATAATTTTATAAAATAATCTAAATTTTTTTAATATTAATACTTTTTTAATTATTTTTTATTCCTATATACATTTAAAATTAGACAATTATTTTCAGATAGAGGTAACAGTTCATAAGATATTAGTTGCTTATTGTACTTGAATCTCTAACTTTTTCAATTAATTATTATCAAGATAACTTGCCACATTATTTTCGCCGTCTTTGTTGATTGCATGTTTAGGTAAGCAAGAAAGCTATTGTACAAAATTTAATACACCACAAATTTAATATCTTTTTTCAATAAGCTTAATTTTGATCATTTTAATAATTTTTTATAAGATTATTTCAAAGTTACAGATAACCTTTAAATTATTTAATACTTGTTACAGATAACCTTTAAATTATTTAATACTTATTTTGATATCCTACTACTTAAATCAATTTTATTATATAATCTAAATAAAATTTACTGTCTTGAAATAACTTATAAATTACTTACCAAAAGTAATAACTTATAAATTAACATACTCATGATTAAATTTTTAGAAACAGTTTATACATATAATTAAATTTTATTTTATATACAATTTTTTAATGATTAATTCGAACACACGAGTCTCCGAAATAAGTTGATGCTAAGTCACATCCACGAGTTAGAAGCGCAATATTGCTAGCTTTTATATATTTGCTGTGGGCTATCTGTGATTTGCCTAAAATAAACACTTAAATAAAACATTCACGGTGTACATATGTACGTGTATATATATAAAAAACATGTTTTAGACGGTATCCTAAATTAAAATTTTTTTGGTGGTCATTTCCTAAATTTATATTTTACCCTGGGTCAGTTCGTAAGTCCCATCTTTTTTTTTGGGTTTTTCAGTTTTCCATAAAACAGGTCCACAATTACGCACTAGCTAAGTCCAAATCAAATAATGAAAGTTGCCGGATATGTCCCAATATTCTCCTCTAACTGCAAGAAAAGAACCCCAAAGCCCAAGTCCCAATAATCTCAGTTAGAGTTCGACATCAAGCATTGACCTATTGTTAGAATCTCATGTGGTTAGAAGTATGAACTATAATAGTATTTGTAATTACTTGGGTATCTCTTCTTATGAGGTAATTTTAAAGAGGGAGTTAGACCTATAATTTTAAGGTCAATTGTTGGATTCACTTTGTATCTCTTGTTGCCAATCTTTCAATTTCATTGCTCATGTCATGGTCAAAGACTGCGTCTGTGTTACCCTTGAAGAGTCCCTTTTTTTTTTTGGGTCGTGGTTGAGTCCAAAGGTTTTTGTTTTTGGGGTTTTGGTGGGGGGGGAGGGGCTTTGAAAGGGTGTCAGACTTTGGTGGGAGTTGAACGCGGCACCCTTTGGTGTTTGGATGCTACTTTTACACGAGGCCAAAGTTTGAATCATTGAATTGCTCCTCGATTTGTGATGAGTCTTAGTTCGAATGTTTCGATGCATTTTTCATGGGTGAATTGTCTTAAGCCCAAATGATATAGATTACACTAAAGGACCTATCTATATTCTATATTTATTGCCATTAGCTATAATTTTATAAATTATTATCAATTCTCAATTTGCTAAATCCTCTAGGTCTCAAGGTTCTGTCCGAAAATTTAATGAACAAAGTAAAAAAAAATTGCAAGCAAATTGATTTTAGTAGATTCAACTTATAGTATGTTTATTTTAATTTTGAAACCTCAAAAATATGGTTTAGGTGAAAATAACAAGAAACAAACTTTGGTTCACATTATAATTTAGAATCTTTTAAAAATTAAATCAAATATAATATTAGATCATCAGTAGCCTAGAGCTATAGTTTTTCTTAATAGATATTTCTATCTTAGCTAAGTTTTATTTTTTTGGTTTTCTACGGACAATTTTTATTAAAGATATTCCTATTTAAGATACAAACAAGTACGAATATAAACATTCTCCTTTAATTAAGATTTAATGTGTGATTTACCACATATAAAAAATTAATCCTTTTCAAAGACTACGGTATCCTAGCCTTTGATGTCGTCCTAGGACCCTCGAATGCAGTGTTTGACTACATTGACAGTAATTAATTAATATCTTATCTGGTCAACACAGTAATTAATTGAGAAATTACAGGTGGACTCGACTGCGGCCTTTGGGCGCGTCGGAGACATGGCAAGAATGGGAGGGGCAGAATGGTCATTAAAGTAAAACCCTAGTCTCGCTGGCTGCGGGTGCTCCAATTTATACGGCGATAGCCTCGCCGGGTTCCCATCCCTCAGGATCTGAGGAGGACACGAAGCTTCTTCTTTCGCTGCCCTTTTCGGGTAACACACTGCTTCCATTTCTCTTCCCTTTCATTTCCATTTTCAATTTCTGCATGTAAAATTCCTTCGATCTAGTGCCAGATTCTGCTACTGAACCTTACTATACAACTTTTTTTTTTTTTCCTGTTGCTTCTTGTTATGATTTCCCCTCGTTAGTTAAACAGTTAGTTAGTTAGTTAGTTAGGTAGCTGGCTGGTGTTTGATTTTTACTACGATTCTAACTTCGGAACTTGACTGTTAATTATATTTTCTGTTTCTGATGTTTGACTTTGATTTGTATTAGCTAAGAGAGTGAAGCAGAAATCGGAAACTGTAATCGATTTTGCCAGATCAACTATTCTGAATTTCGTAACAGTAGCTGCTGTAATTGGTTCGTCAAATTTCTTGGATTCTCCCACAGTTCCGTTAACCAGTGATGCGGAATATATGTATGATATATGCATAAGCTTAGTGTATGAAGCATGCCATTACAAAAAGGAAAAAAAAAGTTCATTTATTTATTTCGGCACATTTTCTGCATAGATAAGATCTCGGGTTTGAGTATTATAGAAAGAGAAAATGATCTTGAGAGAGCTTTATCCCAGTGGACTGATCTGGCTAGAATCAAAATAGTTAGGAAAAGAAAAAATAGAAGGACAGAGAAAAATTGGTGATAGGTGTGGGGATGAGAATTAAGAATTAAAATCTCTACTCGGTATGGAATAGGATTAATTTCCTGGGCTGGAATAGGAATGAGTATTTAAGCACCCTACGCATAACTATGCAATCCCGAAGTTAAAAGTTGTACAATTTTTAAAAGTAAAAAAGAAAAATTTCAGCAAATTGAAAACCCATGAGAGAAAAGAGGGACGATTAGACTTGCAATACTGGTGATTTAGACCAAAAATATACTAGGTGCATGAAGCATTGCAAATTTGCAAGGCTAGTTGAAAGTATAAGTGTTCTTTCTTTTTTTTTTTTGTGGTGATTATATGTGTTCATTTTATTATTATTACTTTTGGTTTTGCTGTGTCACCATTGCTGTGGGTATGACTTCTGGTTAAATTGTTCATAGGTCACCTTGTAAACTGCAATCATGGCGGATAAACCGCACATGAAGCATCCATCAGTAGTTCAGAAGTTAGGTGGACCATCTTATCTTGTGTCCAGGCTCAGCCCCAGCCTTCACTCCAGAAACTATTCTACCAGTGGGAGTTACTTCAATGGGGGTGTGCAGCCTTCTGGCTTGGCAGTTGTCGCGCCTGTATCTCCGATTACTGTGCATGCACCGGCAGAGAAAGCAGAGAAAGGACTGAGTGCCTTCTTAGTGGATTTTCTCATGGGAGGAGTGTCTGCTGCTGTATCTAAGACGGCTGCAGCTCCAATTGAACGAGTTAAATTGCTCATTCAAAATCAGGATGAAATGATCAAAAATGGTCGGTTGTCTGAACCATACAAGGGAATTGGTGATTGTTTTGCTCGAACTATTAAGGATGAAGGAGTAATTTCTCTTTGGAGAGGAAATACTGCTAATGTTATAAGATACTTCCCTACTCAGGTGGCTTTTCTTTCCTCTAAACTTTGAAATATAAACTAAATTTGCTAATGACGGTTAAACATGTGACATCTGATTTTATTGTTTTAATTGTCACTATGTTGACAATGCTTCATTATGTACTTCTGCAATGTCTCTCTAGCTTTTGTTTGTACGTCACATATGCAAAACTCAAACTTATTTCTGTGCCATTATATTTGCTCTGGGTCTCTGCAGTGTTTTTGTTTTTATTATTGTTTGCATAGATGATAAATCCACATGTAATGTAACCCACTAGCTCTGCTCATTTGTTCTCTCTCTCTCTCTCTCTCTCTCTATCTCTTCCCTTTTTTTTCTCCCCCCAAAAGTGTAATTCATGTAGCATTCTTCTATTTTGAGAGTTGCTAATATTTTGAGGAAAAGGATTTTAGATTATGATATATAGCATAGCTCTCGTATTTGCGTCTCTCTACAACAGAGACAGTTGCACCCTTTTATTTGATTGTAATGAGGTGAATGCAAATGTATATTATGTGTCTGGCTGGTTGTTCTGCAGTTTCTTTATGTTATTTCAGTAACTTAATTTCGTACTTTTTCTTTTCAGGCACTGAACTTTGCTTTTAAGGATTATTTTAAGAGGCTCTTCAACTTCAAAAAAGATAGAGATGGCTACTGGAAGTGGTTTGCTGGGAATTTGGCATCTGGTGGGGCTGCTGGGGCTTCCTCCCTTTTATTTGTCTATTCTTTGGATTATGCCCGAACACGTTTAGCTAATGATGCAAAGGCTGCAAAGAAGGGTGGTGAAAGGCAGTTCAATGGCTTGATTGATGTTTACAAGAAAACCATTAAATCTGATGGTGTTGCCGGCCTTTATCGTGGATTCAACATCTCCTGTGTTGGAATTATAGTGTATCGTGGTCTTTACTTCGGAATGTATGATTCTCTGAAACCAGTGGTTTTGGTTGGTGGGCTGCAGGTATGTGCAAAATTTGAATTTGAGATCTGGTCCGTTGTATTATGTAGATAACACTACTCATCCTCATCTTATTTTTCGTTACTCTGTTGGATTGATGGTTTTCAGTGTTTTTCCTGTATGATATAACTATTTTAGCCAAATATGTTTGCTACATCAACGCTTGTGATTTTGCAGCTCTTGTTAATATTTACTGATGGGCCTAACTAAATTTAGTTTAAGCTGCTTGTATTTTAAAATTTCTGTTATTCAGTATGACTACCAAACTTAATTTAATTGGCATTCTAAAATTTATCCTCCCCCCTCCTTCTTTATAATTTGATCATGATATGTTTTATTTATTTTGGGTTTACTTACTTTAGTTACTCTTCCTGTTAACAGGATAGTTTCCTTGCTAGTTTCCTTTTGGGTTGGGGGATCACAATAGGTGCTGGCTTGGCCTCTTACCCCATCGATACTGTGCGTAGAAGAATGATGATGACATCTGGAGAAGCTGTAAAATACAACAGCTCTGTAGATGCATTCAAACAGATCATTGCAAAAGAGGGTACCAAGTCACTCTTCAAAGGTGCGGGTGCAAATATATTACGTGCTGTTGCAGGTGCTGGAGTGCTTGCTGGTTATGATAAGCTACAGCTCATCTTGTTCGGAAAGAAATATGGTTCTGGTGGAGGAGGCTAAGATAAAGATAAAGACAATGATGACGACAACTATATGGGCCAATTATGTTGATTCCCATTTGCATTGAATAATTTGGATGAAACATAGTCGTTGAGGTTTTCCAGGGTTTACAGACTCGGATATTTAGAAATCATAGTTTTGCAAACTTGAATTGCAATTGTTTGTTACATGTCTGGAGCTTATAATCCGTGTAGTTTTGTCGGCCATTTTGGTTGAAATAATTATAGACTACTTTTTTACGTAATGATGTTTGGGTGGAATGCTTTACTCTCTGATGAAAGTTGCCTTTCTTTTTCCTGTTCAATTTTGTTATTATCTGACTCAGCAAACTTTTGTTTCATATACGGTATAAGAACCCGCCATCCCAAACCTAGCTTTCAAGGTTTCCATCGTATTAGGTAACCAATAAATGTTTCCAGTATCGGGCAAGCTCTATAGTAAGGGGCTAGAACGAGAACCATCTTGAATACTAATTGCATGTTGTTTAATACAGACTTTATCGGATCAGAAGTACTATATGTCCTTTCAACGGATGGATAACATCACGATTCACGGCAAAGGAGCAATGTGTGGAGAGTCAAAGGGATGCAATGGTAGCCAAGCATGGAATTCATACGATTAGGCAGCGTTTAGGGTGGATCCCAAAATTTTGGGTTTATTGTGGACTAAATATGGTTAAATGATCAAAAAGTATAATTAATTGTCACACATTGTGGCTATTTGTCACACAAAATGTAACTAAATACCTGGTCTACGTTGGACTAAGACCCATCTTAAAACGCGCCCATAACATTATTTCCTATTGTGGAGAATATCTTATGCAAATAATTATTGACGCATAAACCATTAAAAAATTAAAAAAAAAAAAATACTAAAACAATCAGCTAAACTCGCAACCCATTGCTGCGGAGGCGTCAATCTATTAAGCATAACTTCATAAGTCAATTTTACTAAAGATGCAAACTAATCACAAGATTGAGTTAAAATCATGTTGACGATTACATTTGGACTCAAGAAAGATAAGGCACCAAAGTATCTTTTGAGAAAAGAAAAACTACTAATGAATGTCAGTTTCAATTTTTGGACAACAAGAAAGGAAAAAGAATAGAATTATATTTCGTATTAAAGTAAAATTACAATTATGTTCGTTGCCCTTCCAAATTATGTACAGAAACCATACTCACAGCATCTGGAATACGGTGGAAAAATCAAATTACAAAATTTCTATGAGAAGAACCCTCCAGTCTTGAACATGAGAAGAAAGGGCTAACCACAAAAGACCCGTGTGATTTCACTTCTCTCTCCTAATATTAAAAGCAAAACAATGTAAAACTTGGATACCACTAAGCATATTACCAAAAGTATCAAGTTGAGCAGGGTCAGTTGATCCTATTGACATAAATTGCGAAAATCTCTCTCCCTAGGCAGGTGGTAGTGGGCGCCGGCAAGTTGGGCACTCCATCTTTATATCCATCCATCTTTGCAAACAACCAGGGTGGAAGAAATGATCACAAGGTGTCACCTGTGTAAGGGTCTGTGCATTAGACTTAATCCAGATTGTAGAGTTTAATTTGAGTAGACAAAGGTTATATTCACATACCATGCAGTCATTAGACCGCTGAGTAAGATCAATGCCTGTCATGCAAATAACACAGTCTGTAGCATGTCTTGATTCTTGATCAAACCTCCTATAATAGCTGTATTTCTCTGGTAGTATCTGCAAATCATGAAGATAAACTTAGACTGAGAGAGAAGCATGCATGCAAAAAAGACAAAAAAAAAAAAAAAAAAGGCAACATGCTAGATCATGATTTAAGTTCAGTTAAGAAAACTAGAGGCAGTGATCCGCAGCTCGCAATCCTGAAGAACACGGATTAGGTTAAACATCATTGCCCCAAAATCATGCTCGTGATCAAATGGTAAGAAAGAAAAAGGTGACCAATACTATTGAGCAAAATTGCCAAAGATGAAAATAAAGCCAATACATGTAGGATGTAGGAAACACTCAAAGGAACCTCAGTTACAACTAAAATATAATCACTAAAAATCAACTTGTTTTAAAGAGATTAGGATGAAGTCATCTAAATGTGTAAGTAGTGACAAAGTAACAACAAGAAGATAGTTTGGCCTAACCTGGCGAGGAATGAACCAACGCGACCCAAGATAATGCTGAAGTAGAAGAATTGTAGCTTGAAGCCCAATAAATACAGTTAGCCAAACACACCAGCTTTCATCTGGTTCTATGCGCATGAAGTTGTTAGGGCAACCAAAAACATATAATGGGATTGCTAGCCGAGTAACAGTTATCCCTAAGATATAATGAGGGTGCAATGGTTTGCGTGAATCACGAATGACATTGGTGATTATCTGAGGTATCCAAAAGGAGTACATAAGAAGAAGAATAGGTCTCAAATAGTGATGGAACTCGTACATGAGGAGAATGCCTCCCAACAGGATTCCATCTGCAAAAAAATGTGAAACAGTTAAATTTGAGACACTCTTTGTCATACAAGGAATTCTTTCCACCAGTTGAGACAATAAGAAACATATATCTAGAGTTCTTCAGCATGCTTCAACAGTGCGTTGCATCAGAAAATATTTGGATATTAAAACTTCTAAGAATCCAAGGTACAAAACAGGACTAGCTCAAATGAAAACAGATAATTACTACACACTGAGATATTGCCATTCCGTAACTCTTATTGCCAACATTTTTAACATGGTGAACCTTGGCGAATGTATGCCGTAAGCTCAGAGATATATGTTGGCCCAAAAAAAATATACTCAAATTATGTGAAATTTTATAGCTAATATAACATCACTTTAAAGAGCTATTCACATATCTACAATTAACATGCAGGTATTATATTTTCACTAATCGCCATAATATTTTCAAGCAAGCAACATAGGTTTTGCTTAAGGATAACAAATAAAACTAACAGCTGAAATTGAGTCTTGATCAGTAAACCAGCAAAGTAAGTTGTTCAGCTCAGGAAATAACCTAACTTGATCATGAATCCTATAGTGCAAATGCCTCCAAAGCAAACCCACATTGATGAGATCACACAAAATCAGTTATCAGACAGAATATTTAATTCTAAATGAATACTTACAGAAACGACTGTATAACACTGAAAGTTCACGCCTCATTGTCTCCCAACCTTCCCCATTACTCAAAGGCCTACTTGCCTTCCAGATGGCAAGGAGATATCTCATCTCAAATATTGAGAAGACAACAAACTTGAAAAATGCAGCAGTTGCAAAAGCATTAAACAAGGATTCTGCATGGCAGGAAGCAACAACAATAATTCAGCTGACAATCTGTGCTCTAGGAATTAGATGTTGCACATTGAAACGTTCAGACTAGTACAGAGTAAGTATAATTTTAGGGATTGAATTAAGGCAATAAGATTGGTTAAAAGGTGCAAATGTGGTATTAAAAGCGTAGACAGAGCATCTGAGTCTGGAATTCTGACCATCTGAATTCAAATTTCCATTAGCCATTGGGTTCGCTGTTAAACACTGATATCTTTTTTTTTTTTTGGTCTGGAAAGACTGATATTTTCATTTTGTGGGCCATGCATCTCTTTTTTTTTTTATTAAGTCTGTGTGGGGGCAAGCAACCAACGTGTATTCACAAGGTCAAGATACTGTCAAAACCTGCTGCTTTAATCAACAAAGTTAAGGGCATGACAAAATGCTTGAGGCCCTTTTTTCCAAATAGTAAGCAGTAAAGGACCGTTTGATATATTTCTTGCTGCAAAACTGGCACATCAAAGTCTACAAACAGAACAGATTTATGTTTGGGACAAGAGAGAGAGAGAGAGAGAGAGAGAGAGAGCTGTCTGTCGAGCAATTTTAGGTTGTGAAAATCACCAACTTACCAACTAGTATTCCTGCAGTCAGATGTAAAAGGCAAAGATAAGCATCCATTATCGCTTGCTGGCCAATCATTAATATTGAAACCTTAGCAGCCCCCTGGAAAGGTATATCCAAATCATATTCATTTTCTATAAACATACTCATAAGTATTACGAAATTATAAAATAAATAATATTTTATACATTCATCGAAATTGAAAAATTACATATTAATTCCATTCAATAAATCTATGACATGGGAAATTTCAAATAAAACTCAAAAGTAAATTCTTACAGATTGAGTGCTGCTATGCTCCATTTGACGAATCAATAGAAGAACTTGCAAGAAAGAGACCTGGTATACGTAGATTAAGGAGCTAACAAGGTAATGGAAAATAACAGAGTCATAAAGCTGTAAGAATATTTATGATTGAAGGATACAAAAGTAACCATCAAGGTATAGTTCACTGCTTTGTTATAGTAGAGCTCAATGTTGACAGAAGTTGTATTTAACAGTAAAGGTGAGAAGCAGTCCCCATCATCATCTGCAGAGGGACTCTCCATTAACCCTTCTAGGCGAAAATGATCACGTTCTCCTTCTATAGGAAATAATATAACAACTCGGTAAATAATAGGGATAAAAATATATAAAAATACAATTTTTTTTTTCTCATCAATAAAAAGAATGATCTCAATGAATAAAAAAGAAAAATGACAAAAACCCAATGTCTAATGTACACATAATTCTTCTACAGTTAATATACATGTAATATCAGCAATTGGCAATATTAAATGTGATCAGAAGCTTCATGTTGGCATTGCGCCACAGACACAAAAATAAAGCTATAAAAGAAATTGTTTTATTGGAAAAAATGGGAAAGAGCTTAAGAAGACAGGAGGGTATGCAATCCTTCTAAACAAGAAGATAAAAGAATACAGAAAAAGAGAAAATCATCAATGCGGAAGAGCTTGCCAATCCTTGATCATTTCTGATAGAGACTCCCATTTATAGAATGGAATAGCACCAAAAACAAGACATAGAAACGTTCCACATTTTCATTGAGGTAGAAAATTGAGAAGGAACAGAAAGTGCTGGGAGAACAAGTACCATTTTTTGATAGCAAGCGGGAAACCTGTGCAGCAATTTCAATATTACAATGTTTCTCCATGTCATGCATCTGAGCTGCAGTAAGGGAAAAAATAACAAGTCAATTTTACAACATAGAAAAATAGTGAAAAATTCCTTCAAAGTATACTAGTATGAGAGATAAATTACAATGTCTTTTTCTCCACATCTTATCTCGCGAAGAATCTTGCAGTACCTGAGATGAGAAAACTCCAAGCTGTGTACAATATATGTAGCAACTAAGTTGAATGTTCACTTTTTGTCTTTTATAAAAGAAGAAATTTGTTAAGATGAAGAGAAGAAAAGTACAAGGAATTTGGAGGATAAGGAATCCTCCATAGTGATAAAAGGGAAAATAAAATAACAGTGAAAAAGAGAAAAGCCAAATCCCTCTGCATATTCATTAACAAAACCACACTTAAACGGATCATATTTCTTTGTAATTACATAGTCATAATGAGGACCTGCTACCTGCAGCTCTCCTCAAATGGTTTGTTTAAAAAATGCAAAGCTGTATAACCTACACCCATCTTCTGTCTTAAAGAACCTAAATATGGTCTTACTCAAGCAATATTTTGAGGAGATAATAAAGGATTCTAACAATTGGAAATTAAGATTTAAAACTGCAAGATTACATGTCAAAAGATGAGAATCTTATTAGAGAATATCCCACAAGCCTTGGTAGGCATGTATTACAACATATATTGTCTTCCCGCTTCAAATATTTTACAGAAAGAATGATTATGCAAGCAAAGCAAATATCAAAATTCACTGGCAAGTGTATGACGCTAAATAAAATAAAGCCCATGAAAATGATTAATAAATTTGGATAGAAGCTATTATTCTAACTGAAATCTGGGACACAGAAATATCAATTATACTGAGTAATAAACATGTTTAAACAATATGAACAAAAATAGATCACGAAAATTAGATGTGTTCTAAAGATTATTGTATGCTACATAACGAGGATATAAAATGTAAAACATGAAGGCTACATCAAGCAAGATGGTTACCAGATGATATGGATTAGATAAAATATAATCTTCATCCTGATTCAACTCTCCCTCTTTTCCACTGCAATAGGAGGAAACGAAACTCTTCAGCACATTCAGATTTCAGATATAACAGGCTTTACTCTAAGGACATATAAGTATTTCATTTCAAATACAACAGAGCATTAAAGAACTGATTCAAGATGAAATTCTAAATTTAGGACAAAAAGAAATTTAAAAATTTAAACAAGCATGATAACATAGGCCAACTTGAGCTCAATACAAACTTGAGCTGCAGATTTGATATTTATGAAATTCACCTGTTGGCTACCATTCGAAGCTGTCTAAAAGGCCATATATATACACCTTCTACTCTGATTTGAGCACCACCAACATTATATTCATTGTCAAACACATTATGGAATATCACTACCCCCTGACAAAAAAGCATGAAAAAGAGTAACAAATTAGCTATATGGCATATGGCACATGATAGAACAAATAAGAAACTATATGGCATATGAAAGCTGAATTCCTCTGAAATTAGCTGTATAGTTCAATAGCTCACCTGGACATAATGTACTCCAGTTATCTTTGTCGGCGTACTAACTAATTCAATTACAGAATTACCATTTGTTTTTCTGATGTCTGGAAATCTGGAAGAGCCATTTGTGGTATCTGAAAACTTCCAAGTCCCTGCATTAAAGAGGTCAACATACAAACATCCTAAGGCTCTGACAAACTAACAAACCCATTCCACAATAAATTAATGAAGCAACTAAGTTTATTCAAACATAACACACACCATTTCGAAGTGAAGAACAAAGCCTTTTAAAATTACATAATCTGTCCAAATGTCTTATAGTTCATTTAGTTAATTCATGGAAGCGTCCTAGTTTACACCAAGATGTTGCCCCCGTTTGCCGTTAAATTATCTATCCAATGATTGTCAATAAAAAATGTATAAAACTTAAGCAAAAAGGTAAGAAGCACAGCAATTAGCATTTAGCAACATGTTTAGTCCCCATAAAATGACAATTTAATCCATGAAAGCTTGAACTCATTCAAAAAATCAAGCAGTCACATAAAAGCAATACAATGCAAATGGATAAATTAAACATTTGCACAACAGACCAAAACTACAACTCAAAGATAATAGCAAACCACGAATAAACTCAGGTGAATTAAAGAATACAAACCTCTATAAGTTCCTGTTATGTTCCATTGTGAAAATGGACCAATGTCACTGTCATCTTTTCTTGTGACTAGCCACTGGGAGAAGCAATATCAAAAACATGCAGATTGATGAGTTCTCCTTCATTAAGATTTTGCCTCAATCATAAAAATCACAATTTATCAATTAAAATAATTTCTAATCATAAGCCAGTGTTTAGAAAAGTTAAATATCAATAAAGCTAAAGGAGGCTAATGGTCTGTGATATTATCAAGTCCTTGGAGGTTACTACAAACAAATCAGTAAAAGCCACATGACAAAATCATGTCGTCCTTTACAATAAACTTAATTAAAAATCATCTAGTTTGTTTTCCCATTATAGGCTCAATGTGCTTCAGCTACTTTTACTGCAGGTTCTGAAAATGTTTGCAACTGCAACACTGGGAAGCAAGGAATTATTTGGACAAAAAGAAATAAGTTTGTAAATGCCCATCGCCAGATGTGATTGCTGATTGTTTAAAAAGCATTAAAGAGATCTACTATAACATATTAGCACATTAAGATAGTAATAATCAGACTTCTAGATGATAGAAATTGAGAATAAAAATAACCATGTAACTCACTCCAAATATAAGTAAAGTTCATTTTGACATAAAATTCTATAGAGAACACATAAGTGCCATTTCAATGCAGTTTCTTACTTTCGTTACTCTGTTTAAAGGTGCATCTCCTGCAATTCTCTCGTTAAAGAAATTAAACATTAATTTAACACTACTTACCTATGTTCAAATATCTTTATACCCTTGCCCAAACCACATTGTTCCATCATTATTATCATAAGAACACTAAACTTCAAATTTCGTATTTCTAGTTTCATTCTACCATCACAACAACAGATTCCAATACCAGCTAATGCAATCCCTCACAACTTAACAGACAACAATTAAAATCAAGGCAGAAAACAATCAACACTACAAATCAAAAAACAAACTTTTCACGGTCAAATTTACCATATGCATCCTCAAAATCACCACAGTCAAGAAAAAAAATATAAATAAATAAATTGAAGACAAGTTCTTAACCAAAGCAAAGTAACAAACCTCATCACCCCATGACCGAGTTCTCTCCCTTAAGGGTCTGAGACCAGCCACAGAGGGAAGAAACAGTAGAACAACCCACCACCCAAATGCAATCCTGAACAAAATCTCCAAACCTCTCCTCCTCTTAAACAACCAAAGCTCCAATCTTTCACTGGCAACCATGTCAAACCTCATTCCCATGATGTCACAAAAGAAAAATTCAACTCAAATTCAACGACCCAGTTCTCAGTTGCGGCTGATTAGGGGGAATCAAAGGGAATAATCCAATACCCACCATAGCAATTAGCTTAAGAAATACAAAAACCATAAAAACAAATAAAAGGGGGTTGCTTGAGAAGTAGTCAAAAGGGAAGAACCAACGTTGATCAGATACAGAAAGTGAAAGGCCAACGACTCAATTGGTCACCAAAAATGCAAAATTTTGAAGCAAACAAGGGTGCCTTCACCAGCATAGTCTTGCACCAAATGTAGCTTACGTTGTACTAATCAATAATCAAACAAAAACGAAAGCGAAAGATTACGGGATTTTGTGTATGTTTGTGAGAGTTGTTATTGTATTGTAGCGAAGGTTGTTGACGAGTTCGCTGTGTTGTTGTTTTTGGTAAACGGAGTCACATTGGGAGAGGAGGGACAAAATATACATCACGCTTCATTAAGGAGGTTCAATGCACGCTCCGAAAAATATAACTATATATATGGGCTTTTATTTTAATTGCAACTCTTATAATCATGCCCTAATGAATGGGAGTTAGTTATTATTATAAATGTCCACATAATTGAAGTAGTGTTCATTTGAGCACCTAGAAGTTTCTCTTAATTTAATTAAGTGTTTATATCTTACTTTTATATACCAAGCTTTGATATTTTATATCCAGTGAAAATTTTAGATATTTTCAAAATTAAAAAAGTTCTTATTATATACACTTTAATTTTGTGAAATGTAATTATATTTCATTTTGATAATATTTTAGATATTAATTTTAATATACTAAAAATGTACGAGTTTTATACTATTCATCCAATCAGATGCTCTTATTTATAAGATTTTTAAGACAATAAGTAGTTAAGTCAAATACTTTTGCTAATATAATAATATATGATTAAATGTCAGTATAAAATTTTTTCACACTAATAATATATATAAATTAAATCTATATTTTTAATATTATTATTAAGTAATATATATCAAATGATATAAAATACGAGAATGAATAAAAATAAGAATTTAATTTAAATATACTGATAGTATAAAATAATTTTACACTTTCAGCCAATAGAAATAGTAAAAAATACCAACTTATATAAATAACTATCCATTATAATTAAGGGTCTACCATAATTTTTTACTTTCTAGTATTTCTATTGATTGACAGAATAAAACTATTTTATACTGTCAATATATACTACTTAAACTCCAAAAATAATATCTAAGAACCAAAAAAATGATATAAAATAGGGTGGGGCTATTAGCAATCTTTTTTCTTTCTATATACACTCCACATCAATAGTATATAACTTTAGTTTTCTAAATTACCCCTATTTAAATGAATTTTTTTATTAAAATTAAATTTTAATTAGTATGTTGTTATTTATCTATTTACGCTCTATTTAATATTAATTACCCTCACATTTATTCTTTTACAATCCTTTCCCCCTACTCCATCGCATCATTCTTCTCTTTACTCGAGCACAATAGACTTTGCTCTCTATCACATAAAATTCTTAATTTATTCATATTTGTATAATTTCCCAAAAAAATTATATGCAAATATTTATGACAATAGTCATATGAAAACCTAGGTTTTAAGTAAATGTTCATCATTAAAATATCTCACTAAAAATTTAATATCAAATAATTAATAAAAATATACAATACTACTCATAATACTATTTTATATTTTTTATTCTTATTGGAAGGAAAATTTTGAAAAATATAATTGTTGCAATAAATCAGAAAGTGGGTAAAATTTTTTTGAAACTTAAGATAAAAATAAATTACGAGAAATTATACATACAAACCAGTATAATAGACTGTTCTTAATTTTTATGAAGGCTTATTAGGATGGGTTAATATAAGATAAAAATATATTGTTAATACAAAATAAAAACATATTAGCATTTAATATTCACTTGGTTTTTTTTTTTTTCACATGACATGGACTTGCTATTATTATAAGTAGTTACTAGATACTTTTATTAATCATTGGATATTAATTTTTTATTGATATATTTTGAAGTCAAGCATTTACTTAAAGCCTATTTTTTACATAATTTTTGTAGTAAATATTTGCATTTTTTTTTTTGAAAATTTTGAATAAATATCAAAATGAATAAATTAATGGAATAGAGGGAAGGGTTATGCAATGAATAGAGAAAAAAATTGAAAATAAACAAGAGAGTAATTGATATTAAATGAGAGTATAAGTAGACAAATAATAATATATTTAATTAAAATTTAGTTTTAACAATATTTGTTCATTTAAATGAGGGTAGTTTTGAAATTTAAGTTATAAATTAATAATGAGAAGTGTAGATAGATAAAATGGAATGTCAATAACCCCATCCTATAAAATAAATTTTTTCATGTTCTAAAAATATTAGAGAGTTCCTCCCCAAAATTACAATAGGGGCTGATTATTTTGAAGGATTACTATGCTTGAATATAAAATAGTGACACAAGATCAACATAGACAAAGTTTTTGAAGTTTTAGTTCGTTACTAAAAAAATGAAAAAAATCACTAAAAAAAAAAAAACTGTTTGGCGAGAGTATTGTGTTTAGGGTTTATATCAGCACGGTCATGGGTATAAATATAAATCATTTAAGCTTGCCAGCAGATGGTGACGATGTGGTCAGGTCCAAAATTAAGTCTTAGTTGTCACAAGTAAAATCAAATGAAATAAAAAATATTTCTTCTTCGGTATTAAGCTAAAGAAATGGTTTTTTGGGAGTTAAGTATTAGTCTCTCTAGCTAACATGGGTTGCGATGATTTTGGATTCAAAGCTTGACACTTAATTGTTCATAGGCAGGTAATTGAGGCGGTGAGCATATTTTTAATGGATTTGAACTCATTGTCATTAAGAAAAATAAGATTAGATGAGTGAATATTATAACAAGAATAGACCTATCGATTCCAATTTTATTAGGAAAAAATAGATAAATACTATATGAGGTATGTAATTGGAAACTAAAATTTAACACTAAGGGTGTGTTTAATATGGAATAAAAAAAAAGAGTGCAAAATTTTGTAGATGAATTTTATGTATAAAATTACATATAAAATTTATTCATGAAATTTTCCAATTTTTTTTACCCTTATATATATTATTTTAATTATTTCAATAATTAAGAGTTTCTCCGCAACATTACAGGAGGGACTTATTTTTTTCAAGGATTTTATATTGTGCTTGCATACAAAATAGTGATACAGGATAAACATAAATTTTTTTAATATTTAGTTCGTTAGTAAAAAATTACCAAAAAAGAAAAAAAAAAACGTTTGGTGTGTGTATTGTGTTAGTGTATATTTGAATTTTTATTTGCAACTCTTAAATTATAAATTGGGTAAAAGTTACTTTGTATACGAAAATTTATAATGAGTCAAAATCAAATAGGTCTAAATAGCTCAAATGACCCATTAGATAGTGTAAAGAATGGATCTAAATTAAAGGAGAAGGCAGCAAAGGAAAGGGAATAGTTAATGTGGTATGGTCATTCCCCTCTCTGAAGCTCAATTGACTGACCCCATCATTGATACGTTGCTAGCCTAATTGAAAGTTGATGATCAAAGGCTTGCAATCTCGCTGGAGTTAGATTGAATCCCTACTGCTAGCGGTGCATATCGTTACTGCTTCACTGGAACTTTCATATACTTGTTAATTCAGGAACTTGCTAGTGGAACTTCCATGTACTTGCTTATGGTGCATATCAATGCTGGAATTGTTTGTTTGGGCAATTCTCTGGAGAAGTTGAAAAAAAAAAACACTTCACTGTAAAGCTATGAGTTGTACCAAATAAATAAATGACATGTGGAATAATTTGGATGAGGTACTTGTTGTGTTTTGAATGGTAGCAGAATAAGACGGAGGTTGAAAGACTTCACAATAGAGCTTGTTGAATTAGTGACCAAGGGCAGTAACCTTCAAATTCATCTTTTTTAAGGTAAAAAAAATCTCTTCCCTAGGAATGGAATCAGGTCAAGCCTATATCATAATTATCGGACTTGAGCCTAGTCTATTACCTATTAAAGACTTTATTTTCAGCCTGGCCCGACCTAAAGCCTATTGCAAAAAAAGAAAAAAAAACTCTTAATAGGTATAAGGCCTAGGCTAGCATGTAGGCCTACACAGGCTTAGGCCTTTGAATACACTATAAACGAGCCGTAAACAGGCCTTCACATTGCCATAAAAAATTTTGCTAAAATAGAAAAATTAAATGATAAAACTAATAATATCATTACCTATTCTATGCCACCAACCCACCACAAAAACCTTTAAACTATTTATCAAGACTAATTCTATAGCTTATGAATATATCGCCACAAGTCTAATACACTAATGTTATCATAAGTTCACAATAAGAGAAAATTAATATCAAACTGTCCACAAATCCACAACAATACAATAATACAATAAGCATAAGAAATAAGTGCAACAATTCAAACAAAGTTCGCGGTTGAGTCTACAGTCTAATGGTTGTCTCTTGCATATCTCATTTAAGTCTAAGATATCTTGTATTACACTCCCACTCTCCCTTCCCCCAAAAATATCCCCTAGGAATAATTCGTAGCCTTAGTGCCTTTGTTAAACCAAAAAAAAAAAAAAAAAATTCAAACAAAGTTCAACAATCAACAACAACAATCCAACAACATTACATCATAGAACTAAGTCAAAGTGCAACATCCGATACATTAACAAAGCATCAAATCTTCAAAATGATCTCCTCTTTGATATAATTAGATCATAATATAATTGGTTAAAAATAGAGTTACTGTATATATTCACTGACATTCTTTAGCAAATGTATGTATAATGTACTCATTGACTCAAATAATAATTTTTTCCCTAATAGATAAAATCAGATTTAGTCATAGAGAATCAGAGATATAAAAATGAGCAAACCAATTGAAATTCATGGTACCATTCAAACTCAAATCAAGAAAATAAATAGCAATATGATCAAATGCACTCCAAATATCACTTTCTAACACATACATTTCCAAAAATCACTTCAAGTCATTGACAACCAACTTGAGATATAAAGAAGTTCCTAGGGTTGGGGTGCTAGGGGAAGTGGCAACAGAGCTAGATGAGGCAAGGTGGACGCGGCATCGTAAAGCTGGATGCGGCGGCCGCAGTCGGCGGAGCTATACGAGGCGTGGAGGTCGGATGCAGTTGTTCAGACTTCGGAGGAAGAAAAGGACATCAAACTCGGTTAGTTCAGGGAGTAGGGGATATGATGCAGTTGGCTGGTTGTTGTTGAGGTTGGGAATGATGGTGATATGAGAAGAAGGTGGGGGACAACAGCTTTGGTCCAAGGAGGGTTTCTATGTTTTGAAACTTCGTGGACTGTGGTAGGGTTTTAGTATCATTAATTTGTTATACTCTGTCTCTGATGCTAATACTCATTAACTAGTCACTAGTAATTAGTTGATTTGTTAAGTTTTCTGAAAAGAAATATTCTATAAATATATTAAATAGCACTGATAGATACAACAAGTAAGCTTGGCTCTGTGGCATAGGTAAGTGATAGAAGTAAAGTAGTAGTTATAGGGGGCGCAAGTTCGAATCCTAGAAGGGTGCTATATAAATTTTTGAATAATATTATATACATATATATAAACAGGCTGGCTTGACAGGTTTAACAAGCTTCATAAGGAGCCTAAGCCTGCCCAAGCCTGGCTTGTTTCATCCTTACAGTTTTCCCTTCCTTTCTTCCTCCCACATTCAGCATAGAGCACTGTTAGCAACCTTTCTACTGCCAGTATCTCCCTCCATTCCGTTGTAGTAAGTTTAGGTTGCTATAATTTTTATACCATATTTAATTCCATACTATATTATTTTGTAGTTCGATAAAATATAATTAAATAATAACAAATAAATAAAATTAGTTGAATAAAACTGATAAATATTGTATAAGACAAACAAGAAAATTGAAGTATCCAATAAAAATGACTAGTATTTTACATTTTGAGAGCAAAATCAAGTTTAAATATAAACTCGTAAACTTGTTAGTAGAATTGAGAGTTTATCAATTGTTAGAGTAAATGCATAAGAGTTTGAAAAAAAGAGAGTTTGTGCATGAATTTATTCATTTTTGTGTAATAGGATCGTAAACTTGCAAGAGTTTAAGAGTAAACTCAAGAGTTTAACAACCATGCCTTCTCCTACTATTGCTTGAGGTGGCATGGTGACCCACTAAAATATAAATCGGGACATTGTTTTGCAGCTTAATCAATTATTTGGCAGCTGTTTAGAGGGGTGAAGAGGTAGTGTTTCCTCTCTGTGATCCTTAGATTGTTCTTGACTTATTGAACAATTTCGATGGTCCAACTAGAGCTCCTATAGTATCCTTGTGGGAAAGATGCTTTAATACCCCCTCCCCTAATTTTGTAGACCAAAGCAGTTTAAGTCCCAATAACTAGTTAAGGATGAAAAGAGCTGGGGGGAGCTATTGTTCTTTATATAGAAGTTTATGCAATGCATTTGCTAAGTGTGGCTCGTGCTACTGAGTTAGAGTTTGAGATTGCTGAGAAAGTGCTAGCTAATAGTGGTCAGGAGATTAGACATCTAAGGAAAAATAGAAAGTTAGAGAGCCAGATTGCTAAGACATCCTCCTTTGGGAAGAAGAGAGAATATTTGACTATTGAGGTCAATCTGTGGAAGGAGAAATATGAGGCTTCTAAAAGAAAGTGGTAGAAAAAAGAGAGGGAATTAGAAGCTAAAAAGGATTTGGTGGGACATACTCTAAAAAAAAAAGCAAGAAAAAGACAAAAAGTGATAAGAGAAAGAAGAGACGTTGAAAAAGGATATAAAAGATCTTGAGACAAAGGCATGTGAATTGCTCCTCAACTTTTTTTTTCTGAACTATGTTAGCCAAGTTGGACTTTTGTATCCTTACCTTGATTTGAGCTGCCTTTGGCCCTTAAAAGAAGTTACTAAGGATAAGATTGTTTCGCCTCTTGATGCCAAGAATGAGAAGAATGATGAGGATGGCACTACTACCAACAAGGAGGCTATTGGGAAAATGTTCCTAGGGAAGATGCCATCTAGCTAGCAATTGCTATTTGAAAGTTAACAATTGCAGACTTGCTATGTTGTAAATTCCCTAAACCATTCTTTTTTCTTGATTCCTTTGCTTGTCTGTTTCATTATTTCCTTAGTATAGTCTGTGTGAAATACATGGTACCTACATAAGAAAATTTTTGTTATGTCCTACTGTAGGTAGGAACTCTGTAAGCAGCTTTGTTGTTGAGTTCTACTTCAAGTATGCACTATATGGATAGAACAATATTTTATGCTAATTGAATGAACTGCTCGAGCTTGTGTCTGCTCTTTAAACAATAAAGATTTGTTTGTATGATAGCAAAACAAAAACTTCCGCAAAATCTTGCCTCGCTAAAAACCTTTATGGGAAAAATCCTCATAAATGAAAAAAGAGTACAATTAATTATATACTCATCTACAATATTGTTTGAGAATTGCTGCATTCGAGATTTGTGGAATATCAACTCCTAAAAGTTCTTATAAGCAATATGCTGCTTTTTCAAGAGCATCTTTAATTCGATATTGTCTCACCCACATAGATGCTAAAGTTCTTTTGCCATCTTCATTTTTACTTGCTCATATTAAGATAAGGTCTCCTTATAGAATGTTTCCTCCAACCTACTAGGGAACCTACAAAAAGTGGAAGGTTGTAGAAAATTTAGATGGGGATGTGAATGTACTTGACACTTCATATTGATCGAATTTTTTGACTTGTATGCAATTTTAAAATGTGGTGATCTCCGACTATGACCAAGATCCTCAAAGAATGTCTCCTTTAACCTAGCAAGGGTACTTATAAAAGGAAGAAGGTTGTAAAAGATTTAGACACAGACATGAGCGTACTTGACACTTCATACCGATCAAATCTGCTGACTTGCATGTAGTTCAAGAATGTGGTTATCTCCTAGTGTGAGTAGGATTCTCAAAGAATGTTTCCTCCAACCTGCGAGGAGTATTTGCAAAAAGTAGAAGATTGTAGAAAATTTAAATGGCGACATGAATGTACTTGACACTTTCTAGTAATTAGATTTGCTGACTTGTATGCACTTCAAAATTTGGTGATCTTTGAATGTGAGCAGCGTCCTTGAAGAATGTCTCCTTTAACTTGCCAAAGGTATCTGCAAAAGGCATAAGGTTGTAAAAAATTTAGAAGAAGATGTGAACATATCAACTTATATGCAGTACAAAAATGTAGCGATCTTTAAGTGTGAGCATGATCTTCAAAGAATGTCTCCTCCAATATGCCAAGGGTACTTGTAAAAAGTAGAAGGGTATAAAAAATTTAGATGGGGAAATGAACAACTTAGCACTTCATACCTATCAGATCTACCAACTTGCATGCAGTTCAAGATTATAGTGATATCCGAGTGTAATAGGATGGTCGAAGGATGTTTCCTCCGACTAGTTAGGTGCACTTACAAAAGGTAGTAAAAATTTAGACAGGTTCGCGAATGAGCAAGACACTTTTCCTTATTTGGTACAAAGTTAGAAAAATATTTTCAAGAATGTTCTATTCTCGAGATTGATCTTCCCTAATATTCCCTCTAAAATAATCCTATCCTCCACATGGGATTGTAAAATTTCCATGGGAAGGGAATGTTTTCCTTTATAAAAAAACCAAATTACCCCTATCGTCATCCACTATCACCTGTCACCAGTTGCTGCCCTCTACCGGTCGCCGCCTTCTGCCAAGGGTATTTTTGAAAATGTGCAAAATATTCACGGGAATTCAATTCATCTACCAAATGCTCTATAAAAAACACATGCCTGGAAAAGCTCTTCCCTAGGGATAGCATTCTCAAGAATAGGATTTCTAGAAATGAAAATTCAAATCTCCTACCAAATGCCCCTTAAAAATAAGAAAGTTGTAAAAAATTCAGATGGGAACATGAATGTACCTAACCTTTCTACCGATCGAATTTGCTAACTTGCATGGACTTTAAGAATTTCATGATCTTTAAGTGTCAAAAGGATCTTCAAACACGGTCCCCTCCAACCCACCATGGGAACATACAAAAGGTAGAAAGTTATAGAAAATTTAGAAAGGGATGTGAAAATACTAAACACTTCCTACCAATTGGATATGTCAACTTATACAAGTGTGGGCAGGACCCTCAACGAATATCTCCTTCAACCAACCAAGGGTACTTGTAAATGGCAAAAGTTTGTAAATAGTTTAGATAGGGATATGAATGTACCTGACACTTCCTACCGATAAGATTTATCGACAGGTTCTCACCTTAACAATTTTATGATCTTTGTGTATCAGCAAGATCCTCAAAGAATGTCTCTTCTAACCCGCCAAGGATACTTGCAAAAGGTAGAATGTTGTAGAATATTTAGATAGGGATGTGAACGTACTTGACACTTCCTACTAGTAGGATTTACTGACTTGTATTTAGCTCAAAAATGTGATATTGAAATGTGAGCAGGTTCTTCAAAGAATGTCTCATCCAACCAGCCAGGGTTACCTACAAAAAGAATAAAGAAGTAAAAATTTTAGACAAGAATGTGAACATACCTGACATTTCCTACCGATCCATTCTGCTAACTTTTTTGTAGCTTAAGAATGTAATGATCTCCAAGTGTGAGCAAATTTCTCAAAGAATGTCTCTTGCAACATTACAAGGGTACTTGCAAAAGTGGAAAGTTGTAAAAAATTTAGACAAGGACTTAAACATACCTAACACTTCCTACCAATCTGATTTGTCAATATGTATGTATTTCAAGAACATGGTAATCTCTGAGTTTGAGCAGGATCCTCAAAAAGGGCTCACCGAATGCACTAAGGATACCTGCAGAAGGAAGAAGGTTGTAGAAAATTTAGATGAGGACATGAATGTACCTAACATTTCTATTGATCAAATTTGCTAACTTATATGCATTTCAAGAATTTTGTGATCTTTGAGTGTGAAAATGATCTTCAAAGAATGTCCCCTCCAACTTGCCACTAGTATTTACAAAAGGTAGAAAGTTATAGAATATGTAGGTGGGGACATGTGTTAGTTGTATGCCCTAAAGCTGATTTATGTATGAATATTTTCTATTGATGGCAGTCTATTATTCTTTTATTCATAGCTTGTGTATGTTTATTAGAATAAGTCCATAAGATTCTTGTTAGATACTTCATTCTGAAGAGTTGAAAATATAAATGGCAGAGTAGTCTAGTACAAGATCTTTAAAATAGTTCACAATTATAGGAATATTAATAGGGTATTATTACTGCGGAAGATTGTCGCCTCTATCTGTTTCCATGACTAGTACAATGTACTAATGAAGATGGAATAGTGAGTCTCATACTATACAATATTAGATGTCAAAACAAATATATGGACACTTATATGACAAGTGGGTCAAACGTAACATATTGATAATGTTCACATGGTGTTTTACTAATGTTAATGAAATATTATCTAGATTATATCAATGTATATAATCCTTAGACCTGAGATGGCATGGTTATCTTGTACATAGGTAACTATAGTTTGCTATTGCTTATATACTCGTGCTATGCATTAGTAGTAAGCAATTTGTGGCTATAGTTAGTTACATATAGAGATAGGTGAATAGTCAAGAAGAAATTCATTATCTCGAGTAAACGAGGATAGGTCTTATGGATATGGGGTTATTCTTGATCATGAAATCCTTGCCAAGGTACTTGGACTTAAATGGAAAAGAGTTTCTATTTCATGTCCCATTGATCAAAGTATAGAAACCTAGATAATTCATATAGTCTAAGCTATGGGGTTTGACATTATCCATGACCTTAGCTAGATCGAGATGCTGTAATGAAAAGATTCCGGTGGATGGTAAATATGATCGTTGGTTCATCAAAATATTCTAATTGATATATTCGTCGCTACTTGGGTGGTTATGGCATGCTGTGCTAGGTGTTATCCATAACTTATGAGAATCGAGGGTATTTTGGAAATTTTACTTTAAGTACGGAAATGAGTTTCTGATAATATCAAAAGGTTGATTTTATAATCTCATTGCCAATTAGTGATTAATCTAGTTAGTCACATATAATAGGACATGTACCCGCCAAGAATTTAATTATCGGATTAGACTTGCAATTCGATTATAGGGTTGCTAGCATATCCCAAAGTCAAGCAAGTCCAGGGTAAAGGTGGATCCTCATAAGGAAAGTTTCTATATATGGAAAGTCCACATATTATAAACTTGTGTCAAGGGTATTTTGGTCTTTTCCAATTTTGAGTTAATCTAAGACATGAGATGACTTATATATAAATATATGTTAATTTTTGGTGAATATTAAAAATTACATTAGCCTATTTAAAATAAGAGTTGTTTGAGAATTAATTCTATTTTAAAGAAGGTTTTGTTTATTATGGGAGTTAATTAGGAATTGATTATGACATAAATTATCAGCCTATATTTTGCATTTTTAAAAGTGTAACCCTAGAGAAAAGAAAAGGGAAGGCCACATTAATTAAAATAGAGAGAGGAGGCTGAGGGTTATATATACAAGACAGAAACCTTTTGAGTAATACGACACCTCTCTCCTTTTAGTTGAAAACCCTCTGACATCACCACCCACTATAAAGTCATTTGAGGTTCCCATTTATCGAAGGGCAATGAGGAATAGATCCTTGCTTGAGGAAAGGAGTTTCTTGGTGGATCGTGTTCGTGTGGACAAGCTAGAGGTCATGCGGTTATGGGACTGGGTGTTTGTGAGACAAACATCATATTTCTACGGGACGTCGCTTCAAGAAGTAAATGTCTTGTACAATCTTTTATATTTTCAGGTATTTACGCTGTGTAAATAACAAGAGCTGATACCAAACTCATGAGATATAATTTCATGAGTGTTATTTGATGCTATATGAATGTGTTCATATGATGAAAAGTTTTGTTTGTTTATTTCGCTGCGTTTATCTATAATTTTTTAATAATGATATTAGAGCCACCCTCGTGATTGTTTAGACATATTTTATGCCTGTGGTTTGATAAGAAAATTGTTCTTTTCAAGAGAAATGTTCTAAGAATCATCCAAAGAGGAGACTGTGACTTTTCACTTCGACTTTAGTTTTGTGAAGACTATGATGAAAGTGATGGTAGTCATATCATGTCATAGGTTTTCCAGGATGTTTTGAAAAATAATTTTTTGATCAGTCTTAAAATCATGAAATTTGATTTTATGATAACTAAATATCAAATATTTAGAAGATTATGAAAGAATGCCATTCATGTGATGCTTGACATGTTTTCGAAAATTTGATTCTCGGAAGCTTCTTTTCAATATTCAGTCTGTGAAACTTGGATTCCATGATTACTAAATATTTTATATTTAGGAATTATGAAAGGATGCCATTTTGATACGTGACATGATTAGTAGAATATGCTTTTTCGAAATTGATGACTTAATATGTGATATTTTGTTTGTTTCAAAATAGGCAATTATTTTATATGGGCATATTTCATAATACAGATTTTTGAAATTGATAAAAACGAATATGTGACATTTGGTGTGTTTCAAAAACTAGACTATTTCTTAATATGATATATTTTGAAATTAGTTACATGTTATGAGCATCTAATAACGAGATTCGATTTTAATTTATTTTGAAATTGGTAAAGTCACGAATGAGATTTGGTCAATTTCAAAATTAAAAGGCAAGTTTTAAATATGGGTATTTGAAATGTTTTGTAATAGTTACAGATTATATTAAAGGCAAGTTTTAAATATATGGTATTTGAAACGGTAATGTTGATGGCATAAAATCGAAATTTCCTTGTTTACTATTGATTCCTTATTCGATTTTATTGCATGGGGCTGATCATGGACTCTAGGAAACCGATGTAATTGGTTTTATTTATGGATGTAATTTATTTTTCAATGGGTTGTAATTTAATTATAATTATTATTATTATTATTCATTGGGATGTAATTTTATTGATTTGAGTTAGAGGCCTTTTAGAGAGCACATTTTCTTTTATTCTCGCCTTGGTATGCCAAGGATAAATTCTTGTAATGTACGATATGTCAAAGAAAAGGTGAAAGCAGTGGAGGGCCAAAGCCCAAGAAGGATGTCCATGGAGATAGAGCCCAATGGAAGCTTGAAGGTTATTTAATTTCAATATTACCCTAATGGCCCTACCCAATCCTTGTGGCTAGGATTGGGCCCATAGAAAGTCCATAATCATGCCTTTTATGTTTTCGTTTTGATATTATGCATGCATGTGATGTATGATGTATGATGTATGATATATTGAATACGGATGCATGTAAAAAGTGAAACCAAAATAGTAATTAGGTTGCCCTTAGAAAATCTTCCAAATAAAATATTAAGTCTAAAATGGCATAGTTTCAAAAATTATGTCTAGGCTCTCCACTAAAATGTTAACTGGGAATTTTAACTGATTCCGTATTTGGCTATGATAACATAGGAGTGTGAACATTGGTTAATAAATTTTTGCATTAATGTTCAAACATGAGATGTTTATAGATAGTCAATTATCAAGAATGGATGTACTTGAGGTAATTGATATCTAAGCTTTAATGGGTTGGACATAACTTTGTATAATGGGCCAAGAATGGATGTACCTAAGGTCCAAAGTACTAGGAGCCAAATTAGATTGAGCCATACATAAGATGTACTGAACAAGAGTTGTTCACTTATAGAATATTAATTCTCCAAGAATGGATGTATTTGAGGAAGGTTAGTATTTTATAGGAATTCAATCACCTACTAGGAATCTAACTAGACAAAGATTCGCATTTCCTATTTTGGAAGTATAGGATTCGAAAAATTAGTGGGAGATCATTTTGATTATAAGACCATGATCATTATGATGGATACATATACCTTTACACTAATTTAATTTTGTTATTTTCTGCAGTATTATCAAATATGAAATCTTTAAACCATTTTGCTAGCATACTCGACATGAACAGGCTTACTGGGCCTAATTTTGTGGACTGGTTTCACAATTTAAAAATTGTCCTGAATTCGGAACGTATTGGATACCTTCTAGACACTCCATAGCCTACTCCGTTAGTAGAAGGAGCCATGGAACAGGAAATAGATGCTTATAATAAATGACAATCCGATGACATGCAAGCACGATGTTATATCCTAGCTTTTATGACTAATGAGTTGCAGAAGCAACTTGAAAACATGAAAATTGTGAGTGAGGTTTTCTTGCACCTTAAAGAGTTATATGGTGAGCAAAGTAGGTATGCCAATATGAGATATCTAAACAGTTATTCCAAGCTAAAATGTCATAAAGGTCTTATGTAGGAGCTCATGTGCAAAGGATGCTTAGGTTGATTGAGCAGAATCTTGAGTTCTGCATGGATTTTAACCTCCATTTGGATTTGATCCTTCAATCACTCCTAGAATCATTCTCTCAGTTCATTGTGAATTTTTACATGAACAAGATAGAATGTATGTTTGCTAACCTACACAACATGTTGGTCATGACCCAAAAGGCTATGACCAGCAAACGAAAAGAAAAACTTCTTGTGGCTTCTACTTCTGGTAAGACTAAGAAGAAGAAGAAGAAGAAGAAGAAGAAGAATTTTGTTCCCAAGTCATCGATGGGGGTTTTTAAGAAAAAGGGCAAGAAGAAACAAGTTGTAGATAAAGGAAAATATTTCCATTGTGGCAAAGATGGGCATTGGAAGAGAAATTACCCTCAATACTTGGAGGAATTAAAGGCAAGTAAAGGAAAGGGCATGCCTTCAGAAGATATGTCTATTTCTTATTGTTTTAATTCTAATAGTGCATATAGCTCATATATTGCATAGGTTCTTAATACGAGTGCAAGTTCTCACATTTGTACCTCTATGCAAGAACTAGCAAGTATTAGGGTCCTCAGGAGCAATGAAGTGACCTTGAAGATAGGCAATGGAGCAAGTGTTACGGCCAAAGCTGTGGGATCAACTTCTTTATTATTAATGAATAGTCATGTTATGTTTTTGGATCATGTATTGGTTTTACCAAATGCTTATCAAAACATTATCTCAATTTCTAGTTTGACTAAAAATGGTTAATTTTTTGACTTTAAAGATAATGTTTGCAGCATTTATTTTGGAAATGTTGTTGGCATTGGTTACTTGCATGATGAGCTTTATTACTTGAGCACCAAAAACAAAGCTTCTCTTAGGATCATCAAAATGAATGCTATATCTAATTCAACCCCTAGTCTCAAACAACTTTGGCACCTAAGACTAGGTTATGCTACAGAGGATAGGATAAACAAGTTGGAGAAGATGAGATTATTAGTTTGCTTGGGTTCCAAACATACTCCAACTTATGAATCATGTCTCCAAGGCAAAATGACTCGATCTCCATTTGTGGGACAAATGAAAAGGGCCAAGGAAGTTCTAGAGTTTGTGCATAATGATGTGTGTGGCCCATTCAGTGTAATGGCTAGAGGTGGATATCACTATTTCATAACCTTTACTGATGATTTGTCTAGGTATGGGTATGTTTATCTTATGAAGAATAAACATAAATCCTTTGAAAAGTTCAAGGAATTCAAATTAGAAGTAGAGAAACAAACAAGAAAGAACATCAAACTTCTTTGTCCGATTGAGGAGGAGATTATTGAGTTTGATGAATTTATGAAATTACATGGTATTATTTCGCAATGCACTCTTCCAAGAACACCACAATTAAATGGTGTTTCTGAAAGGAGAAACCATACTTTATTAAACATGGTGCGGCCTATAATGAGTTATACAAATCTTCCTATATCGTTTTGGGGATATGCATTGCATACTACTTGCTACATTCTTAATAGAATTCCATCTAAGTCGGTCCCTACTATTCTATTCGAAATTTGGAATAATATGAAGCTTAGTCTTAAACACGTTAAGATTTGGGGCTGTCCAACATTCATTAAGAAGTTGAACATTGACAAATTGGAAACTCGGTCCCTAAAAGACAGGTTTGTTAGGTATCCAAATGATAGCTTTAGATATTATTTCTATCTTCCTATTGAATGAAGAGTTATTATCAATAGAGATACTATTTTTCTTGAAAAAGAATTTGTTCAAGAAGGAGGCATAGGAAGGAAAATAAAACTAGATGAAGAGTCATCGGCCCAACAAACCGATCAAGTGTCCGAACCAATGGATATTGATCAACCAGTGAAAGAGCTCATTCAGAATGATAATTTCATAGAACCTCGAAGGTCAAGTAGGGTAATTCGTCCGCCTGCGAGGTACCTTGATCTTCATGAAAATGTGCAAGAGTTGTTCATACATGGAGATAATGATCATAGAGATAATCCTACAACTTATGAGGAAGGTATATCTGATATAGATTCTTCAAAATGGCTAGAAGCCATGAAGTCCAAAATGGAGTTCATGTACTCGAATCAAGTTTAGGATTTAGTCAATCCACCTAAGGGTATAGTACCTATTGGGAGCAAATGGATTTACAAGAGAAAGATTGGTTAGGATTGGAAGGTATAGACCTTTAAAGCAAGACTAGTGGCAAAAAGGTATCGCCAAAGGCAGGGAGTTGACTATGAAGAGACTTTCTCGCTTGTAGCCATGCTTAAATCCATTATAATATTGCTAGCCATAGTAGTGCATTATGATTATAAGATTTGGCAAATGGATGTCAAAACCACTTTCCTTAATGGATACATTGAGGAACACATATTCATAGATCAACCCAAGGGTTTTAAATTTGAGGATAGGTGCCAAGTGTGCAAGCTTAAGAGATCCATTTATGGTCTTAAGCAAGCTTCGAGGAACTGGAATCTTTGTTTTGATGAGGCCATTAAGTCCTTTGATTTCATCAAGAATGAAGACAAACCATGTATGTACAAAAAGGTCAGTCGAAGCAAGATTGCCTTTCTTGTATTATATGTGGATGACATTCTGCTAATTGGGAATGATGTTGGCATGCTTACAGCTGTAAAAGTTTGGTTGTCAAAGATTTCTCTATGAAAGATTTAGGAGAAGCAACGTATATTCTATGGATTCGGATCTATAGAGATAGATCGAAGAGATTCATAGGCCATTCTCAAAGTCTTTACTTGGACAAGGTATTGAAGAGGTTCAAGATGCTTGATTCCAAGAGAGGTTTACTCCCTATGAGACATGGTATTCACCTCTCTAAAGCGATGTCGCCTAAGACACCTGAAGAGAGGGAGAAGATGGCTAAGGTACCCTATGCTTTTGCCATCGGTAGCCTTATGTATGCAATGTTGTGTACTAGACTAGATATCACATATGCTATTAGTATAACTAGCAGATTTTAGTCCATCCCCAAAACTTTAACATAAGGTAGTTGTCAAGAACATCCTTAAGTACTTGAGAAGGACTAAGAACATGGTCTTGGTATATGGAGGAGATGACTTAAGACTGGATGATTTTACAAACTCTGATTTCCAATTAGATGTAGATGATAAAAAGTCTATCTCGGGTTATATATTCACTTGTAATGGAGGAGTGGTTAGCTGGAAAAGTTCTAAGCAGTCAATAACTGCAGACTCCACTATAAAGGCTGAATATATTGATGCATTAGATGCGGCAAAAGAGGCAGTTTGGATTAGAAAGTTTGCAATAGAACTTGGTGTAGTTCTTTCCATATCATCACCACTTACTCTCTATTATGACAATAATGGAGCCATAGCTAAGGCAAAGGAACCTAGAGCACATTAGAAGTCCAAACACATTGGAAGAAGATTTTATATTATCCGAGAAATAGTTAGGCGAGGCGATATAGCTATGCAGAAGGTAGCTTCAACAAACAATGTTGCTGATCCACTCACAAAAGCCATGACACAATAGCAACTGGACAGACATTTTGAAAAGATGGGTCTTAGATACTGTACTGAATGGCTCTAATGCAAGTGGGAGATTATTAGTTGTATGCCCTAGAGCTAATATATGTATGAATAATTCCTATTAATGGCAGTCTATTATTCTTTTATTCATAGCTTGTATACGTTTATTAGAATAAGTCTATAAGATTCTTGTTAGATACTTCATTCTCAATAGTTGAAAATATGAGTGACAAAGTAGTTTAGTACAAGATCTTTAAAATAGTTCGCAATCATAGGAATATTAACTGGGCATTATTATTATAGAAGATTGTCATCTCTATCTATTTCCATGACATACTAATGAAGATGGAATAGTGAGTCTCATACTATACAACATTAGATGTCAAAACAGATATATGGACACTTATATGATAAATGGGTCGACCGTGACATATCAATAATGTTCACATGATATTTTACTAATGTCAATGAAACATTATCTAGATCATATTAGTGCATATAATCCTTAGACCAGAGATAACACAGTTATATTGTACATAGATAACTATAGTTTACTATTGCTTATATGCTCGTGCTATGCATTAGTATTAGGCAATTTGTGGCTATAGTTAGTTATATATGGATATAGATGAACAGTCAAAAAGGAATTCATTACCTCGAGTAAACGAGGATAGGTCCTATGGATATGGGGTTATTCTTGATCATGAAATCCTTGGCCAAGGTACTTGGACTTAAATGGAAAAGTGTTTCTATTTCATGTCCCATTGATCGAAAAATAGAAACCTAGATAGTTCATATGGTTTAAGCTATATGGTTTGACATTATCCATGACCCTAGCTAGATCGGGATGCTGTAATGAAAAGATTCGAGTGCATGGTGAATATGATCGTTGGTTTATCAGAATATTCTAATTGACATATTCGTCACTACTAAGGTTGTTATGGCATGTTGTGCTAGGTGTTATCCATGACTTATGAGAATCGAGAGTATTTTTGGAATTTTCCTTTAGGTACGAAAATGAGTTTCTGATAATATCAAAAGATTGATTTTATAATCTCATTGCCAATTAGTGATGGACCTAGTTAGTCACACATAATAAGACATGTTCCCGCCAAGAATTTAATTATCAGATTAGACTTGCAATTTCAATGCAAGGTTGCTAGCACATCCCGAAGTCAAGTCCAGGGTGAAGCGGGATCCTTATAAGGAAAGTTTCTATATATGGAAAGTCCACATTTTAGAAACTTATGTCAAGGGTATTTTGGTCTTTCTAATTTTGGGTTAATGTAAGACATGAGATGACTTGTATATAAATATATGTTAATTTTTGATGAATATAAAAAATTACATTAGCCTATTTGAAATAAGAATTATTTGAGAATTAATTCTATTTTAAAGAAGGTTTTGTTTATTATGAGAATCAATTAGGAATTGATTATGACATAAATTGTTAGTCCATCTTTTGCATTTTTAAAAGTGTAACCGTTGAAAAAAGAAAAGGGAAGGCCACATTAATTAAAATAGAGAGAGCAGTCTGAGGGTTATATATACAAGATAGAAACCTTTTAAGCAGTACAACACCTCTCTTCATTTAGTTGAAAACCCTCTAACACCACCACCTATACTATAGTCATCTAAGGTTCCCATTTATCAAAGGGCAACAAGGAACAAATCTTGGATTGAAAAGAGGAGTTTCTTGGTAGATCGTGTTCATATGGATGAGCTAAAGGTTGTGCGGTTGTGCGACTAGGTATATGTGAGACGAACATCAAATTTCTACGGGACATCAATTCAAAAGGTAAATGTCTTGTACAATCTTTTATATTTTCAGGTATTTATGTTGTCTAAATAACACGAGGTAATACCAAACTCATGAGATATGATTTCATGAGTGTTATTTGATCCTATATGAATGTGTTCATGTGATGAAAAGTTTTATTTCTTCATTCCTCTGCATTTATCTATAATTTTGCACAACCTTATAGATGGGGATAGGAACATACTAGGCACTTCCTACCGATTGAATGTGTTGACTTGTTTGAAGTTCAAGAATATGGTATCCTGAAAGAATGCCTCCTCCAATCTGCCAATGGTACCTGTACAAGGCAAAAGTATGTAAATGATTTGGACTGGGACGTGAATGGACTTGATACTTCCTACCAATTAGATCTATCGACATGTTCTCACTTTAAAAGTGTTGTGGTCTTTGTGTAAGCAGGATCCTTAAAGAATGTCTCCTCTAACATACCAAGGATACCTACAAAAGATAGAAGATTGTAAAATATTTAATTAGGGATGTGAAAGTACTTAACAATTCCTACTAGTTAGTTCTGCTAACTTATAAGCTACACAAGAATGTGATATCTTAGTGTAAGTAGGTTCTTCAAAGAATGTCTCTTCTAATAAGCCAGGGATATCTGCAAAAGTAAGAAGGAAGTAAAAATTTTAGACAAGGATGTGAATATACCTGACACTTCCTACCGATATGATCTGCTGACTTGTATCTAGTTCAAGAATGTAGTGACTTTTGAGTGTAGCAAGATCCTCAAAGAATGTCTCTTGCAACCTAACAGGTGTACTTGCAAAAGTAGAAGGTTGTAGAAAATTTCGGTGGGGACTTAAATGTACATGACATTTCCAACTGATATGATCTGTCGATATGTATGTGCTTCAAGAATATGGTGATCTCCGAGTGTAAGTGGGATCCTCAAAAAAGACTCCTCCAACCCGCCAAGGATACCAGCAAAAGTAAGAAGGTTGTAGAAAATTTAGCTGGGGACATGAACATATGTAACACTTCTACCAATCGGATTTGCCAACTTGCATGCATTTTAAGAATTTGATGTTCTTTGAGTATGAAAATGATCTTCAAAGAGTGTCCCTTCCAACCTACCATAGATACCTACAAATGGCAAAAGTTAAAGACAATTTAGATGGGGATATGAACATACTAGATGCTTCATATTGAACAGGTATGCCAACTGGTACAAAGTTCAAGAGTGTGGTGTTCTCCGAGTATGGGCAGGATCCTCAAAGAATTTCTCTTCCAACCCACTAAGGGTACTTGCAGAAGGTAAAAGTTTGTAAATAATTTTGATAGGGATGTGAACACACCTGACACTTCTTATCCGTCGAATCTCCTGACATGCTCTCACTTTAAGGTTATTGTGATTTTTGTGTATGAGTTGGATCCACAAAGAATGCCTCTTCTAACCCGCCAAGGATATGTGCAAAAGGTCAAAGGTTGGAAAATATTTAGATAAGGACATGAAGTTACTTGAAAATTCCTATTGATTGGATTTGCTAGCTTGTATGCAGCTCAAGATTGTGATATCCAAGTGTGAGCAAGTTCTTCAAAAAATGTCTCCTCTAATCAGCTAGAGGTACTTGCAAAAGGAAAAAGGAAGTAAAAATTTTAGACAAGGATGTGGACATACCTGACATTTCCTACTGATTCGATCTATTAAGTCATATGCTATTTAAGAATGTAGTGAACTTCGAGTGTCAGTAGGATCCTCAAAGAATGTCTCCTACAACCTAACAAGGTAACCTGCAAAAGGCGAAAGATTGTATAAAATTTAGATAGGGACTCAAACATACCTAACATTTCCTACTGATCTGATTTGCTGATATGTATGTACTTCAAGAATATGGTGATCTTTGCGTGTGAGCAAGATCCTAAAAAAAGACTCCTCAAATTTGCCAAGGATGCTTGTAAAATAAAGAAGGTTATAGAAAATTTAGATAGGGACATGAGTGTACCTAACACTTCTACTGATCGAATTTGCCAACTTGTATACACTTCAAGAATTTGGTGATTTTTGACTATGAAAAGTATCTTCAAAGAATGTCCTTTCCAACCATTCATAGATACCTACAAAAGGCATAAAGTTATAAAAAATATAGATAGGGAAATAAACATTCTAGACACTTCTTACTGATAAGATATGTTGACTTGTACAAAGTTCAAGAATGTAGTGATCTCTGAGTATGGGCAAGATCCTCAAAGAATGCCCCCTCCAACCTACCAAAGGTACCAGCAAAAAGGTAAAAGTTTGCAAATAATTTATACAGGGACGTGAACATACTTGATACTTCCTATTGATTGGATCTACTTACATCTTCACACTTCAAGAATGCTGTGATCTTTATGTGTGAGCAGGATCCTCAAAGAATGTCTCCTCAACCCACTAAGGATACCTACAAAAGTTAGAAGGTTGTAAAATATTTATATAGGGATGTGAACATACTTGACACTTCCTACTATTTGGATCTATTGACTTGTATCCAGCTCAAGAATGTAATTTTCGAGTATGAGCAAGTTGTTCAAAGAATGTCTCCTTGACCCTACCAAACGTACCTACAAAAGGAATAAGGAAGTACAAATTTTAGACAGGGATGTGAACATACCTGACATTTCCTACCGATCTGATCTAATGACTTGTATGTAGTTCAAGAGTGTAGTGATCTTTGAGTATAAGCAGGGTCCTCAAAAAATGTCTCTTGTAACCTAATTGGGGTACTTGCAAATGGCGAAAGGTTGTAAAAAATTTAGATGAGGATATGAACATACCTAACACTTCTTATTGATTGAATTTTCTGACTTGTATGCTGTTTAAGAATGCATTTTTGTTCGATTATAAGTAGGATTCTCAAACAATGTCTCATCCAACCCAGCAAGGATACTTGCAAAAGGCAAAACATTGTAAAAAATTTAGACTCTGACATGAGCATAACTGACACTTCTTACTAATTAGATCTATTGACTTATCTACATGGGAATGTAGTTATCTACGAGTATGAGCAGTATCCCAATTTTGTATTATGAATAAATATTTCATATTGCATTTGCATTTAAGGACATCAATGCTCAAGCAAATCTGTTTAGGGTCATTACATCTTGATTTTAGTGGGTGAGCATACCATCCTACAATTTTCTCCAAGGTCATAGGGTCGTTAAAAGTCTTAAAAATTGTATGCAATGGATTTAAAAATCACATTGCAGTTAGCATCATTAAGGGTCATAAGGCACAAATATATCGTCTAAGGTCATCCAACAATCTTTTTTAGAGTAATGCTTTTCTTTACCTATTGCAATGGCAGGCAAAGAAATTGCCACAAAATAACAAATGCATTGTGTTATGCAAAGTTAAATGAAGCATCCTGAGTCTGATGAAGCATCCTAATATATCTATATAGCAAAAGCACTTAAGTATAGAAAGGTATCCTTAGTTTTTCATTATGAACGAATATTTCATATTGCATTTGCATTTAGAGTCACCAAGGCTCAAGCAAATGCATTTACGGTCATTGCTTCTTGATTTTAATGGGCAAGCATATTATCCCTTAATTTACTCCAAGTCTAAGGATTAGTTGAAAAGCTTAAAGATTGTATACAATGGATTTAAAAGTTCACATTGCAATTAGCGTCATTAAGGGTTATAAGGCACAAATATATCATCTAGGGTCATCCAACTATTTTTTTTTAGGGTAATGCTTTTCTTTACCGATTGTAATAGCAAACGAATAAATTGCCATAACATAGAAAATATATAATACAAAGTTAATAGAAGCAACTTGAATGTGATAAATCATCATGAGTATATCTGTATAGCAAAAGCATTCAAATATAGAAAAGCAACCTAATTTTGGAGTCGCTAAGGCTCGAGCAAATCCGTTTAGGGTCTATGTATCCTAATTTTAATAAGTAAGCATACCATCCCAAAATTTTCTCCAGGGCATTATTGAAAAGGTCAACAATTGTGAGCAATGGATTTAAAAAATCATGTTGCAGTTTAGGGCATTATAGGTCATGAGGCATAAATGTACCAAATAGAGTCATCCGACAATCTTCTATAGGGTAATGTTTTTCTTTACTTATTATAGAGTCAGATGAATAAATTGCCACAAGATAGCAAATGTTTATTATTGTATAGAATTAATTGAAGCACCTGAAGTATATCTGTATAACAAAAGCATTCAACAATAGAAAAACATCCTAATTTTGTATTATGAATAAATATTTCATATTGAATTTACATTTAAGGTCACCAAGGGTCAGGCAAATTTGCTTAGGGTCATTACATCTTGATTTTAATAAGCAAGCATATCATTCAACAATTTTCTCTAGGGCCATATGGTCATTGAAAGGCTCAAAAATGGATTTAGAAAGTCACATTGTTCTTAGGGTCATCATATGTCTTAAGCCAAAAATATACTAACTAGGGTTAGCTTACAATCTTTTTTAGGGTAATGTTATTCTTTAGCCATTATAGTGTCAGGTGAAGAAACGTGTCAGGAAAAGAAATTACCACAAAATAGCAAATGCATAAAGTTAAATGAAGCATCCTGAGTATATCGGTATTGCAAATGCATTCAAGTATAGAAAAGCACCCTAAGTTTCAATTATGAATGAATATTTCATATTGTGGCATTTGCATTTAAGGTTGTCAAGGCTCAAGTAATTTGTTTAAGGTTATCAAATCTTGAATTTATTGGGCAAGCATACCATCACACAAGTTTCTCTAGGGCCTTAGGGTCGTTGAAAGGCTCAAAGAATGTATGCAATGGATTTAAAAAGTCACATTGCAGTTATCTTCATTAAGGGTCATTAGGCACAAATATACCATCTAGGGTCATCCGACAATATTTATTAGGGTAATGCTTTTTTTTTTTACCCATTACAATGGATGATAAAAAAATATAGAAAATATATTTAGTGCTATACAATGTCAACAAAAGCATCCTGAGTGTGATGAAGCATCATAAGTATATCTGTATAGCAAATGCATACAAATATAAAGAGGGAACCTAATTTTATATTATGAATAAATATTGCATATTGCATTAGCTTTTGGAGTAACCAAAGCTCAAGCACATTCGTTTAGGGCCTTTCCATTTCGAATTTAATAGGCAAGCATACCATCTTAAAATTTTCTCCAAGGGCATTGGGTCATTGAAAAAGTCAATGATTGTGTGCAATGGATTTAAAAAATCACATTGCGATTTAGGTCATTATGGGTAATGAAGCACAAATGTACCAACTAGGGTCATCCGATAATCTTTTATAGAGTAATGTATTTCTTTACCTATTATAGTCTTAGGCGAAGAAATTGCCACAAGATAGCAAATACATCTATTGTTATATAGAGTTAAATGAAGCATCCTGAGTATACATGTCTAGTAAAAGCATTCAAGTATAAAAAAGCATTCTGAGTTTGCATTATGGATGTATTTTTCATATTAATGCATTTATACTTTGGGTTGCCAAGGCTTATTCAAATCTGTTTAACGTCATCAAATCTTGATTTTAATGGCAAGCATATTGTCTTACAATTTTCTTTAGGGCCAGTGAGTCAGTGAAATGCTAAAAGAATGTATGCAATGGATTTAAAAATTCACATTGCAGTTAGTTTCAATAAGGGTCATTAGGCACAAAGACACCATCAACGGTCATTCAACAATCTTTTTAAGGGTAGTGCTTTTCTTTACCTATTATAGCGACAGACAAAAAAAAATATAGAAATTACTTTTAGTGCTATATAGAGTCAATAGAAGCATTCTAAGTGTGATGAAGCATCATGAGTATATTTGTATAGCAAATGCATTCAAATACGGAAAAGTAACCAAATTTTGCATTATGAATAAATATTTCATATTGCATTAGATTTTGGAGCCACAAGGCTCAAGCAAATTCATCTAGGGTCTTTGCATCTCGAATTTAATGGGCAAGCATATCATCCCAAAATTTTTTGAAAGGGCATTGGGTCATTGAAAAGGTCAATGATTGTATACAGCAGATTTAAAAAATCACGTTGCAATTTGGGTCATTACGAGTACGAGGCATAAATGTATCAAGTAAGGTCATCCAACGATCTTTCATAAGGTAATGTTTTTCTTTATCTATTATATGTTACGCAAAGAAATTGCCACAAGATATCAAATGCATATATTGCTATGCAGAGTTAAATGAAGCATCATGAATATATCTATATAGCAAAGGCATTCAAGTATAAAAAAGCACCCTAAGTTTGCAATATGAATGAATATTTCATAATATTGCATTTGCATTTTGGATTGCCAAGGCTCAAGCAAATCTATTTAGGGTCATCAAATCTTGAATTTAGTGGCAAGCATACCATGCCACAATTTTCTCTAGGGCCATAGGATTGTTGCAATGCTAAAAGAATGTATGCAATGGATTTAAAATTCACATTGCAGTTATCTTCATTAAGGGTCGATAGGCACAAATTTACCGTCTAGGGTTATCTAACAATCTTTTTTTAGGTAATGCTTTTCTTTACCCATTATAATGGCAAACAAAAAAAAAATAGAAAATGCATTTAGTGCTTTACGACGTCAATAGAAGCATCCTGAGTGTGATGAAGTATCATGAGTATATTTGTTTAGCAAATGCATTCAAATATGGAAAAGCAACCAAATTTTGCATTATGAATAAATATTTCTTATTGCATTAGAATTTTGGAGTCGCTAAGGCTCAAGCAAATTCGTCTAGGGTCTTTGCATCTCGAATTTAATGGGCAAGCATATCATCCTAAAATTTTCTGAATGGGCATTGGGTCGTTGAAAAGGTCAATGATTGTATCTAGTGGATTTAAAAAATCACGTTTTAATTTGGGTCATTATGGTCATGAGGCATAAACATATCAAGTAAGGTCATCCTACAATCTTTCATAAGGTAATGTTTTTCTTGACCTTTTATATGTTAGGCAAAAAAATTGCCACAAGATAGCAAATGCATATATTGCTATACAAAGTTACATGAAGCATCCTGAATATATAAGTATAGCAAAGGCATTCAAGTATTAAAAAAATCCTGAGTTTGCATTATGAATGCATATTTCATAATATTGCATTTGCATTTTGGGTCGCCAAGGCTCAAGCAAATTTATTTTGTGTCATCAAATCTTGAATTTAATGGCAAGCATACCGTGCCACAATTTTCTCTACGGCCACAGGATCGTTGAAATGCTAAAAGAATGTATGCAATGGATTTAAAATTCACATTGCAGTTATCTTCATTAAGGGTCGTTAGGCACAAAGATACTACTTAGGGTCATCTGACAATCCTTTTTAAGGTAATGCTTTTCTTTACCCATTATAATGGAAGATTAAAAAATTTTATAAAATACATTTAGTGCTATACAGAGACAATTGAAGCATCCTAAGTCTGATAAAGCATCATGAGTGTATTTGTATAGCAAATGCATTTAAATATGGAAAAGCAACCAAATTTTGCAATATGAATAAATATTTCATATTACGTTAGATTTTGGAGTCACCAAGGCCTAAGCAAATTCGTCTAGGGCCTTTGCATCTCGAACTTAATGGGCAAGCATATCATCCCAAAATTTTTTGAAAGGGCATTGGGTCGTTGAAAAGGTCAATGATTATGTCCAGTGTATTTACAAAATCACATTGCAATTTGGGTCATTACGGGTTAGGAGGCATAAATGTATCAATTAGGGTCATCCAACAATCTTTTATAGGGTAATGTTTTTCTTTACCTATTATATGTTAGGCAAAGAATTTTCCACAAGATAGCAAGTGCATATATTGCTATATAGAGTTAAATGAAGCATCCTGAATATATTTGTATAGCAAAGGCATTCAAGTATAAAAAAACATCCTGAGTTTGCATTATGAATGAATATTTCATAATATTGCATTTGCATTTTAGGCCGCCAAGGCTCAAGCAAATCTATTTAGGGTCATCAAATCTTGAATTTAATGGCAAGCATACCGTGCCACAATTTCCTCTAAGGCCATAGGATTGTTGAAATGCTTAAAGAATGTATGCAATGGATTTAAAAATTCACATTGCAGTTATCTTCATTAGGGATCATTGGGCACAAATATACCATCTAAGGTCATTTGACAATCTTCACTAGGGTAATGCTTTTCTTTAGCCATTACAATGGCAGCCAAAAAAAATATAAAAAATACATTTAGTGCTTTATAAAGTTAATAGAAGCATCCTTAGTATGCTGAAGTATCATGAGTATATCTTTATAGCAAATGCATTCAAATATGGAAAAGCAATCTAATTTTGGATTGTGCATAAATATTTCATATTGCATTAGCTTTTGGAGTCACTAAGGCTCAAGCAAATTCATCTAGGGTCTTTGCATCTCAAATTTAATAGGCAAGCATATCACCACAAAATTTTCTCCATGAGCATGAGGTAATTGAAAAGTTCATTGATTGTCTGCAATGGATTTAAAAAATCACGTTGCGATTTGGGTCATTACAGGTCATGGGGCACAAACGTACCGACCAAGGTCATCCAACAATCTTTTATAGCATAGCGAATGCATTTATTGTTATACAGAGTTAAATGAAGCATCCTGAGTATACCTGTATAGCAAAAGCATTCAAGTATATAAAAGCATTTTGAGTTTGTAGTATGAATAAATATTTCATATTACTGCCTTTGCATTTTGGGTCACCAAGGCTCAAGTAAATCTGCTTCGGGTCATCGAATCTTGATTTTAATGGCAAGCATACCATCCCACAATTTTCTCTAGGGCCATAGGGTCATTGAAAGGCTAAAAGAATGTGTGCAATGGATTTAAAAATTCACATTGCAGTTATCTTCATTAAGGGTCATTAGTCACAAATATTTCATCTAAGATCTTCCAACAATCTTTTTTAGGATAATGCTTTCCTTTACCCATTATTGTAGTAGACCAAAAAAAAAATAGAAAATACATTTAGTGCTATACAAAGTCATAGAAGCATCCTATGTGTAATGAAGCATCATGAGTATATTTGTGTAGCAAATGCATTCAAATATAGAAAAGCAGCCTAATTTTGCATTGTGAATAAATATTTCATATTGCATTAGCTTTTAGAGTCACCAAGGCTCAAGCAAATCCATCTAGGGTCTTTGCATCTCAAACTTAATAGGCAAATATATCATCCCAAAATTTTCTGCAAGGGCTTTGGGTCGTTGAAAAGGTCAATGATTGTGTAGAATGGATTTAAAAAATCCCATTGCGATTTGGGTTATTACAGGTCACAAGGCATAAATGTATCAATTAGGGTCATCCAACAATCTTTTATAGGGTGTGTGGATAGCAAATGCATATATTGCTTTGCAAAGTTAATTGAAGCATCCTGAATATATCTGTATAGCAAAAGCTTTCAAGTATAAAAAAGCATCCTGAGTTTGCATTATGAATGAATATTTCATAATATTGTATTTACATTTTGGGCCGCTAAGGCTCAAGCAAATCTATTTAGGGTCATCAAATCTTGAATTTAATGGCAAGCATACTGTGCCACAATTTTCTCTAGGCCCATAGGATCATTCAAATGCTAAAAGAATGTATGCAATGGATTTAAAATTCACATTGCAGTTATCTTCATTAAGGGTCATTAGGCACAAATGTAACATCCGAAAAATCTTACCATTTTTAACCAAGTTGTTTGATTTTTATCAAATAATTGGGATTAATTAAAATTCGATTAAGTATTTACTCAAAGCCAATTAAGTAACATTTAGAAGGATTAAATTTGAGGGAATTAGATTTGAAACATAGGAAACCTTATGGGATCTTTTTCCAAAACCGTTTTACCGATTTAAAGAAAATCGGTAAGATTTTGGTATTTTAAACTGTCAGAACCGAACTAATAGAAATTATACTGTGAGAACCCTAGGATGGATGGCCAAGATTCAGCCAACACACCCTTACAAATGGTGCCACTTCAGCCCTTCATATGGGCACCCAAGCCAAGTTTGAATGAGGGATGAAGTCCACCAATCATAGGCTAGCTTTTTTCAAAAGTTTTGAAATATTTCCTTTCTTCTTCCGTCACAAATTCGACCTCTATAATCTATTGGCCCCCCATCATTTTTCATTTATCTCAACTCATCTTCACTCCATCTCCATCAACTCTTCAAGCTTCACCAAGGTTCCTTCAATCTAAGGCACAAATTCAACAAGATTTGACCTAGGAGAGGTAGGAATTCAACTTATCTTCTTGTTTTCTTTGTATTGGGGCTAATTAGAACTCCTCCTTCTTTCATAATTCTGATATTATCTTCAGTAAAGATGGTGAATTAGGGTTGATTTTGTATGTATGATATGATTTGGATTGAAGTTGGAATGGAAGAACTTGAAGATAGAAAGAAGTCAGGCACTGTTAGGTGAAAAACCCTACGGTGTCCATACATTCATCTTGCACGGACCGAAATCCAGCCATCAAAACTTGATGGATCTATTTTTACATAAAATTAGACATCTAGAGCTTTCCAACCATATAAATTATAAGGTCATTGGATTAGTATTGAGTGAGTTATAAATTTTTGAAATTTAGCCTGAAATTCTGGGCCCTTTTCTAAGCAGTATGAGTTGAGAAGGGTGTAACTCACCCTACAAAACTCCAAATTGAATGCCACCAGTGCTGTTTGAAAGCTAACATGTAGATGAACATTCCATAAAAATTTCAGAGTTAGATTCATTCCCAATTGTTCTTAGTAAATCGATGAAGTTGCCTTAAGTCCAAATCGGACTGGAACAGGGCAGTCCAGAAGGGTCTACTTACGAGGCTTATATCTCGAGTTATATTTATACAAATGATGTGAAACTTATTTCAAATAAAAGTTTGTTCTGTTAGCTAGGTTTCTATTTTTAGTAAATTTTTACTTTTAAGGGTGCAATTCTGGCCAATAGTAGAACAGACTGGAGTAAAATTCAAATAACTTGATCTACACAAACCAAAATAAGATGGGACTAAAACAGTTGAAAACTAGGCACCTTGAGTTATAACATATCCAAAATTCAGGTTTAAATGAGTTGAATAGAGGTAATGGTGAGTTTTACAAAACTAGGGCAGAAGAAGATAGAGTGAGTAGAAACTCTGTTGATATTCCTATTGATTTAGACACACCATATGCTTGATATTGTGGTTATAAGTTTGTTGTCCCATATTGATTTAAATGCTTGATTTATTTTTACTGATAGCCTGGCACTATTCATAGGGAAGCAAACTCGATCCATTAAGTTGCCGAAATTTTGGCAGAAAATTCATAAATTATGTGAGATAAATGTATGAGCATATGATACTTAAGCAAGATAATGGTAGTTGTGTATACAAATTATGAGAATTAGAAAGGATTCCATATTACTTGGGTCAGCCCCTGAATAAGTTTAAGGGGAATAGATCAGTGGGAAAGTCGGGAAAAATAAACCCGACAATCCTATGTAAGAACAAACTCGGTCCTGAAAAGCAGACTATTACTCAGGAGTATATGGCCAAAGACTCCCAGGGGACCAAGAGTGAAAAATATAAGTTATATAAGTTGAAAGCTCTCAAGGACAAAATGCATTTTCCAGTTCATATATTTATATGCTTTGTTTGAGAATTTCTAACTGAAATTTTTTTATAGTTACCTGTTGATTTCTCATGAAATGTTAATATTTATTTACGGTTACTGTCTTGGTTATATTGGCATACTTGTTTAGCTATATTCTCATTGCTCTAATTTAAAATTTAGTTTGTTTCGGGTTATATTTTCTATGATATGAATTTAAGTTGAATATTGCCACTATGTTGTACTATTTAAAATTAAGACAGGCCCGAAATAGCTAGCAATGATAGCAATGATAGAGGTGTATAGAATTAGGATTCCTACTGAGAAATTTTTATTTCTCACCCTAATGTATGATTCCGCGTCATTCTCATATCATGGCAAACGTGGCAACCGGCATTCTCTACATTGAGTTCCCTAACCTGCATATCCACTTTGCCCCTTATTAGACTCTATATATATATCTGATAGCTATCAGTTTCGTTTTTACTTCTTTTTCCGTAGAGATTTTGCCGTCCCACTGACTCATCCGCTTTTTGACCCCTCCGCACCTTATACTGCCATTCCGTTCTATATGGCATATCCCTTCCTACCTCTAGCAGCAGCCCCTGCAGCACCACCGGCGGCATCACCTCCGCAGGCTCCCTTCATCTCATTATCTAAGGAGGAGGACCCTTGTGAGGCTGCGAGTTCATCATTATCGTCTTCTGCACCCGGCGGCGGCTATGCCTCAGCAGATGCCGACATGGCCAATGGATTTCTTTCCTCGGAATCCAATTAGGGAGCTTACATAGTGCAGCAAGAGGAGGTGTATAGAGTGGTCCTCTTTTGGCAGTTTTGGTCATGGGTAGATGGTTAGTGGATGGAGGTAGCATATGAAATATTCTGTGGGACCTTATAAGGTTTCGTTTAGCGACAAGCCGGTTTATTTTGTCCTAGCGGCCTTATTTTTTTATGCCCTGTGCTATTTATGTATCTTTTTGGCAAACTTTGCAACAGACATTTATGTACATGTATATATATGACATGGCTCGTTAGTTTCTGTATCTTTCGCAGGTTTATTTCTGTCATGATATAATTCCATTGTTTATTCTACAACCAAAAGAAAATAAATAGATAAACAGCTAATTCCATATGAGTAATTAAAATTGAATAAGAAGATAAATTAAAGTAGACAACCACGCATAATAACTTATCAGGTAATATATTATGACCTAAGCATAGTATCTTGTCTGGTAAGGTGTTACATTTTTTGTATCAAAGTAGTTCATCCTAATATAGGCCTAAGAATTAGATTGACTATGCTTCGTATATACTCTGTGTTCCTTAGATATTATCATGCACTGAGTATTGTCCATATGGATAGGATGTATGAGAAGGAATTGCCTGACTGTATGCTGCTATTTACCAGCACACCGGGCTTAGTATTGAGCCTGATCAACTCAATCACTCTTGTTTTGTGTGTTCAGAACTTGATGGCTTTTGGAAAGCGGGGTAGGCCACGAATGGATTAAGCTCCGGAGGAATCTACTGAGTTCATGAATACGATGCGCGAGATGGCGTACGACATGCTTGAACAAGTAGTTGCAGCTCACCATACAAAACTCCAAATTGAATGCCACTAGCGTTGTTTGAAAGTTAACATGCAGATGAACATTCCATAAAAATTTCAGAATTAGATTCATTCCTAATTGCTCCCAGTAAATCGATGAGGTTGCCTTAAGTCCAAATCGAACTGAAACAAGGCAGTCCAGAAGGGTCTATTTACGGGGCTTATATCTCGAGTTATACTTATGCAAATGAGGTGAAACTTATTTCAAATAAAAGTTTGTTCTATTAGCTTTAATTTGGTACAAGTTTCGTATGATTTTACCTAGGTTTCTATTTTTAGTGAATTTTTACTTTTAAGGGTGCAATTCTGGCCAATAGTAGAACAGACTGGAATAAAATTCAAATAACTTGAGCTACACAAACCAAAATAAGACGGGACCAAAAAGGTTGAAAACTAGACATTTTGAGCTATAACATATCCAAAATTCAGGTTTAAATGAGTTGAATATAGGTAATGGTGAGTTTTACAAAACTCGGGCAGAAGGAGATAGAGTGAGCAGAAAACTCTGTTGATATTCTTGTTGATTTAGACACACCATATGCTTGATAGTGTGGTTATAAGTTTGCTGTCCCATATTGATTTGAATGCTTGATTTATTTTTACTGGAAGCCTGGCACTATTCATGGGAAAGTGAACTCGATCCGTTACGTTGCCAAAATTTCGGTAGAAAATTCATAAATTATGTGAGATAAATGTATGAGCATATGATACTTAAGCAAGACAATGCTAGTCGTGTATACAAATTATGAGAATTATAAAGGATTCCATATTACTTGGGCTAGCCCCTGAATAAGTTTAAGGGGAATAGATCAGTGGAAAAGTTGGGGAAAGTAAACCCGACAATCCTATGTAGGAACGAGCTCAGTCCTAAAAATCAGACTATTACTCAGGAGTATATGGCCAAAGACTCTCAGGGGACCAAGAGTGAAAAATATAAGTTATATAAGTTGAAAGCTCTCAAGAACAAAATGCATTTTCCAGTTCATCTATTTATATGCTCTGTTTGAGAACTTCTAACTGATTTTTTTTATAGTTACTTGTTGATTTCTCATGATATGTTACTATTTATTTATGGTTACTGTATTGGTTATATTGGCATACTTGTTTAGCTATATTCTCATTGCTCTAATTTAAAATTTAGTTTGTTTCGGGTTATATTTTCTATGATATGAATTTAAGTTGAATATTGCCACTATGTTGTACTATTTAAAATTAAGACACCGAAATAACTGGGAATGACAGTGATGATAGAGGTGTATAGAATTAGGATTCCTACTGAGAAATTTTTATTTCCCACCTTACTGTATGCTCCCGCGTCATTCTCAGATCATGATGAACACGGCGACCGGCATTCTCTAGATCGAGTTCCCTGACCTACATAGCCACCTTGACCCATTTTTAGACTATATATATATATATATATATATATATATATATATATATATATATATATATATATATCTGGTAGCTGTCAGTTCCATTTCTACTTCTTTTTCGGTAGAAATTTTGCTGTCCTACTGACTCACTTGCTTTTTGACCCCTTCGCACCTTATATTGCCATTGTGCTCTATATAGCACATCCCTTCCCACCTCCAGTAGCAGCCCCTATAGCATCACGGCAGCATCACCTCTGCAGGCTCCCTCCATCTAATTTCCTGAGGAGGAGGACCCTTCTGAGGCGGTTAGTTCATCATCATCTTCTGCACCCGGCAGCGGCTATGCCCAGGCAGATGCTGGCATGGCCAATGGATTCGTTTGCTCGGAATCCAACTAGGGAGCTTACATAGTGCAATAGGAGGAGGTGTACAGAGTGGCCTTTTTTTGGTAGTTTAGGTCGTGGGTAGATGGTTAGTGGATTGGGGTAGCATATGAAATATCCTACGGGGACCTTATAGGGTTTCGTTCCATAGAGACAGGCTGGTTTATTTTATCCTAGTGGCCTCATTTTTTTATGCTTTGTACTGTTTATGTATCTTTTTAGCAAACTATGCAATAGACATTTATGTACATGTATATATATGACATGGCTCGTTAGTTTCTGTATCTTCCACAGGTTTATTTCTGTCATGATATAATTCCATTATTTATTCTACAGCCAAAAGAAAATAAATAGATAAACAACTAACTCCATATGAGTAATTAAAATTGAATCAGAGGTTAAATTAAAGTAGACAACCACGCGTAATAACTTACCAGGTAATATATTATGACTTAAGTATAGTATCTTGTCTGGTATGGTATTACAACAAATATACCATCTAAGGTCATCTGACAATCTTTTTTTAGGTAATGCTTTTCTTTACCCATTATAATGGCAAACAAAAAATATAGAAAATACATTGAGTGCTTTATAGTGCTAATAGAAGCATCCTGAGTGTGATGAAGCATCATGAGTATATTTGTATAGCAAATGCATTCAAATAGGGAAAAGCAACCAACTTTTGCATTATGAATAAATATTTCATATTGCATTAGATTTTGGAGCCGCTAAGGCTCAAGAAAATTCATCTAGGGTCTTTGCATCTCAAATTTAATGGCGGGCATATCATCCCTAATTTTCCTGAAAAGGCATTGGGTCGTTGAAAAGGTCAATGATTGTGTCCAGTGGATTTGAAAAATCACGTTGCTATTTGGGTCATTATAGGTCATGAGGTATAAACGAATCAATTAGGGTCATCCAACAATCTTTTATAGGGTAATATTTTTCTTTACCTATTATCTGTTAGGCAAAGAAATTGCCACAAGATAGCAAGTGCATATATTGCTATACAGAGTTAAATGAAGCATCCTGAATATATCTGTATAGCAAAGGCATTCAAGTATAAGAAAGCATCATGAGTTTGCATTATGAATGAATATTTCATAATATTGCATTTGCATTTTGGGTCGCCAAGGCTCAAGCAAATCTATTTAGGGTCATTAAATCTTGAATTTAATGGCAAGCATACCGTGCCACAATTTTCTCTAGGGCCATAGGATCGTTGAAATGCTGAAAGAATGTATGCAATATGTAACACCCTCCCAAGTACAGTACTATGCTTAAGCCATAGTACCACACCCTGGAATTATTACTGCATTCTGAAAGCGGACCTTATCTCGACAAAGAACTTTGGCCGTCTTCGAAACTTCTTGAACTGTCTGGAGACAACACGGAAATAGGTGTGAGAATTATTAATTCCCAGTAAGATTCTCTAATCATAAAGAATATCATCGTTGTCATCTCCAGTTTGCTTCGGTTTATTAAGAAAAAGGTGAACATGCTTTATAAGCTGTTTAATTTTATATAGTTCGAAAATATAATGTCCGAAGCAAAGCTTATTTTAGTCATACACTTGGCATTTGGGAAAAACCCATAAAAAAATCACTTCCTGAATCATATTAGGAATGATAACTGAAATACAATAAAGTACAATAGCATCAGTGTATTAGAGGCATAACTTCTACATATACTTTACTGGAACTTGAATTTATACTACACACATAGCATTTGCACATAACTTTATCTTTTCTTGAATTCATGCATATACATAATATTTGCTTTTCTTTCTTTATCTTCCTTTACTTTTTACATATTCCAGAGTATAATCGCCATGTCATACCCCATCAAAATGTGATCGCCATGTCATATTCTTTAGGAATATGTTCTTCCTGCCACGTCCCAGAGTATGATCGCCATGTCATACTCAATCAGAATGTGATCGCTATGTCACATTCCTTAGGGGGTGGGGTCATCATGCTATATTTCAGAGTATGATTGCCATGTCATACCCCGTCAGAGCGTGATCGCCATGTAACGTTCCTTAGAAATATAGACTCATCATCATATCCTTATATGCCACATTCCAGAGTATGATCGCCATGTCATACCCCGTCGGAGCGTGATCGCCATGTCACATTCCTAGGAATATGGGGCCTCCATTCGGTACTTACACTAGCTGGGTCATGTCATGCCTCATGTAAGTCCTACCCCCCTATACTCACACTAGCTGGGTCGATGCCATGCCTGATGTGAGTGGGGCACTTGCATATGGTTCAATCTTTCGTCTTTAAGCCTTTACTCTTTAACCTTTACCGCCCTTAGGTAGCCTGGCCTTGGAGTGAGCTTGTTAGCTCAACTCGTGACCGTTGTCACACCGACTCACCCACAAGGGGATTCACATCTTTATATTCACATTTAATATATTTATATCTTTTCATTCTCATGCGTCGTCGAGCATAGTCATGCTAAATGTACTCGTACATATGCTTCATCATTATTTCTCATATACCTCATATTATACTGCTTCTTGATTTATTCTCATATATCTCATATCATCCTTATATCATTCTTGCATATAAATATCCCTGGTTTCATAAACTTCTGCCGTAAAATCGGCAGCATAACGGATCATATCCGTTTCCCCATGAATAGTGCCAGTCTTCACGGACAATTCGATCATAGCAACATAATCAACTTAACGCATATATATCAAGGTCAAACTGGCAATCCTCAACTCATGCCTTATATATTTTACTAATACCTGTGAAATCATCAATTGGGTCACTTTTGCCCATCTATTCAGTTCTGCCCAAATTTCATATGATCCACTTTTATTTCTATTCAACTCATTTGAACCTGAATTTTGGATATATCATAGATCTATATGTCTACTTTCTAACCTCTTTGGTCCCATATCATTTTGATCCATATAACTCAAGATATTCAAATCTTACCTCAACCTGTCCAGTCACTAGCCCGAGTTACACTCTTAGAAGTATAAATTTACTAAAAATCGAAACTAAGCTCCAATCATACGAAATTGGTCTCATATCGAAGCTAACAGGACAACCTTTCATTTGCCACAAGTTTCATTCCATTTGCTTAAGTACACTTCTAGTTATAAGTCTTGAAAGTCGACCTTCCTGAACTATTCTGTTTTGGCCTGGGTTGAACATAGGACAACTTCCTCGAACCACTGGGGTCAATTGGTGCCATAACAAACTCGGAATTTTATACTGGGATGTTTCCCTATGTGTAAGCTTTCTAACAAAATTAGTTTCACTCGATTTGGGGTTGTATAGGGCGAGTTATACCCTCCATAAGTCACCCTACCCGAATGAAAACCCTGGTTCCTAGGTCAAACTTCAAAAATTCATATCTCTCTCAATACTAATCCAATGGCCTTATATTATATGTCTATGGAAAGCCCTGAATGTCTACTTTCATCTAAAAATGGTTTCATCGTATTTAACCGGTTGTAGGCGGCGCCGTACACTCCGTCGTACGGACTGCCGTGGAATTCTCACTCAGGCAGCATCCCAACCCATCCATTTCTTCTAATTTTCTCCTTCTAATCATAATTCTAATTCAAAATCTCCTATGAATTTAATCATCATTCATCATAATCCATCATAATACACCCAATAATTCATCAAATACATAAAGAAGAGTTCAATCTCATGCAATCATAGTACAAGGAATTCAAGAATAGAAGTAGAATCCTACCTCCTTGGAGTGTGATGTTGTTGAATTTGAATTTGAATTAAATGAAGCCTCGACAAAGCTTGGAGATTTGAGAGAGTAGATTGAGAGAGGAAAGGAGGAAAAAGAAGGCTGGGAAGGGAACGTAAATCAGACCAAAATGGAGAGAAGAGTCTGATTTAAATACATGAAAGTTGTGGTGTTGATTGGTTGGAATTTTGTGGTTGAAGTTCGGCCATGTCTCTCACTTTTGTGGCCAAATTGCTCTCCACGTCGTCCCAAGATTGGGATACGCTTTTGTTCTACCTGAAATCGGAACTCGTCCCTATAATACTCGAAGTCGGAACTCGTGACCTTTTTACATTGCTTGAAGCTGAAACCGGATGTCGGAACTCGTACCATGTTGTTGGTGACTTGAGGAAATCTTGTTTATTCTGATACTTGGAATCAAGGTCGGATATCGGAAGTCATGCAGCTGACAATCATATAATCTCGGAACTCCCTATTTGAACTCGGGAATGTCAATGACGGATGTATACTCGGATATCGGAACTCGTTATCAAACTCGGAGTTCGGTACTTGTACCATGGTGTTAAACTATTACTTCTGAGGTCGGAAATCACGTACACTATTTTGAAGCACGAGATATGATATCGGAAATCGGGAACCTCATTTGAAACTTGAAGCTACATTATGAGACTGGAAATCGGACACATAAAGTCGGATATTGGAACTCTGAAGCCTCTTATTACGAAGTCGAAAATCAGGAAAAATCAAACTTAGATGAAACCGGAAGTCGGAAAGAACATGAAGTCGGGAATTCCGCAAGATGAACTCGGAAATCGGAAATAATCCTTCTATCTGAATTTCGAAGACGAAATCGGAAATCGGAATTGATCATCCTGGGGCGAAGTCGGAGCTCGGAAATCGGATGTTACACAATGGATTTAAAAATTAACATTGTAGTTATCTTCATTAAGGGTTATTGGGCACAAATATACCATCTAGGGTCATTTGACAATCTTCATTAGGGTAATGCTTCTCTTTAGCCATTACAATGGCAGACCAAAAAAATATAAAAAATACATTTAGTGCTATATAGAGTTAATAAAAGCATCCTTAGTATGCTGAAGTATCATGAGTATATCTATATAGCAAATGCATTCAAATATGGAAAAGCAACCTAATTTTCCATTGTGCATAAATATTTCATATTGTATTAGCTTTTGGAGTCACCAACACTCAAGCAAATTCGTCTAGGATCTTTGCATCTCGAATTTAAAGGGCAAGCATGTCATCCCAAAATTTTCTCCAAGGGCATTAGGTAATTGAAAAGGTCAATGATTGTGTGCAATAGATTTAAAAAATCACGTTGCGATTTGGGTTATTACAGGTCATGGGGCACAAACGTACCAACCAAGGTCATCCGACAATCTTTTATAGGGTAGCAAATGCTTTTATTGTTATACAGAGGTCAATGAAGCATCCTGAGTATATCTGTAGAGCAAAGCATTCAAGTAAATAAAAGCATCTTAAGTTTGTAGTATGAATAAATACTTCATATTACTGTCTTTGTGTTTTGGGTCACCAAGGCTCAAGTAAATCTACTTAGGGTCATCGAATCTTGATTTTAATGGCAAGCATACCATCCTACAATTTTCTCTAAGGCCATAGGGTCGTCAAAAGGCTAAAAGAATGTACGCAATGGATTTAAAAATTCACATTGCAGTTATCTTCATTAAGGGTCATTAGGCACAAATATTTATTTGGCAATCTTTTTTAGGGTAATGCTTTCCTTTACCCATTATTGTAGTAGGCAAAAAAATATAGAAAATACATTTAGTGCTATATAGCGTCAATAGAAGTATCCCAAGTGTGATGAAACATCATGAGTATATTTGTATAGCAAATGCATTCAAATATAGAAAAGCAACCTAATTTTGCACTGTGACTAAATATTTCATATTGCATTAGCTTTTAGAGTCACCAAGGCTCAAGCAAATCCATCTAGGGTCTTTGCATCTCAAATTTAATGGGCAAGCATATCATCCCAAAAGCTTCTCCAAGGGCTTTGGGTCATTGAAAAGGTCAATAATTGTGTGCAACGGATTTAAAAAATCACGTTGCAATTTGGGTTATTACGGGTCATGAGGCATAAATGTATCAATTAGGGTCATCCAACAATCTTTTATAGGGTGTGTAGCTAGCAAATGCATATATTGCTATACAGAGTTAATTGAAGCATCCTGAATATATTTGTATAGCAAAAGCATTCAAGTATAGAAATGCATTCGGAGTTTGCATTATGAATCAATATTTCATAATATTGCATTTGCATTTTGGGTCACAAGGCTCCAGCAAATCTATTTAGGGTCATCAAATCTTGAATTTAATGGCAGGCATATCGTGCCACAATTTTCTCTAGGGCCATAGGATTGTTGAAATGCTAAAAGAATGTCTGCAATGGATTTAAAATTCACATTGCAGTTATCTTCATTAAGGGTCGTTAGGCACAAATTTACCATCTAGGGTCATCTAACAATCTTTTTTTAGGTAATGCTTTTCTTTAACCATTATAATGGCAGACAAAAAAAATATGAAAAATACATTTAGTGCTATACAGAGTCAATAGAAGCATCCTAATGAAGCATCATGAGTATATTTGTATAGCAAATGCATTCAAATATGGAAAAGCAACCAAATTTGCATTATGAATAAATATTTCATATTATATTAGATTTTGGAGTCACCATGTAACACCCTCTCAAGTACAGTACTATGCGTAAGTCATAGTACCACACCCTGGAAATGCTACTGTTACCTGAGCGGACCTCATTTGACAGCAACCTCAGCCGTCTTCGGAAACTTCTGAATTTATCTGGAGACAACACGAAAATAGGAGTGAGAATTATAAAATTCTCAGTAGGATTCTCTATGATACACATGTAATGTCATCGTTGTCATCTCCAGTTTGCTTCGGTTTATTATGAAAAAGGTGAACATGCTGCACAAACTGTTTAATTTTACATTTTTGAAAAATATCTTATCCGAAGCAAAGCTCATTTTAATTATACACTTAGCATTTGGGATAACCCCTAAAATTCATTCAAATACAATACCATAAATAATAACTGTAACATATTAAAACACACATAACATCAATATGCTGGGAACATAACATCTACACATAAAATTACTCGTACTTAAATTTATGCCTATACCTGTAACTTGCTTTTCTTTCTTCATCTTCCTTTTCATCATAAAATCTTTACATGCCATATTCCAGAGTATGATCGCCATGTCATACCCCATCAGAGCGTGATTGCCATGTCAAGTTTCTTAGGAATATGGGATCTTCACTTGGTACTTACACTAGCTGGGTCATGCCATGCCTCATGTAAGTTCTGTGTTTGCATCTACTTTAATCTTTAGTCTTTAGTCTTTAGTCTTTACTTGGCACGCCTAGGCGTTACGTATCGCCGTCCCTAGTGTGCTTTTACTGCCTACACTTGAGCGTTATGTATCGCCATCCTCAAGTGCAGCATCCTGCCACATTCCAGAGTATGATCGCCATGTCATACCCCATCAGAGCGTGATCGCCATGTCACGTTCCTAGGAATATGGGATCTTCATGCTATATTCCAGAGTATGATCGCCATATCATACCCCATCAGAGCGTGATCGCCATGTCACGTTCCTTAGGAATATAATCTCATCATCATATCTTTACGTGCCACATTCCAGAGTATGATCGCCATGTCATACCCCATTGGAGCGTGATCGCCATGTCACGTTCCTAGGAATATGGGGCCTCCATTCGGTACTTACACTAGCTGGGTCATGTCATGCCTCATGTAAGTCCTAGCCCCCTATACTCACACTAGCTGGGTCGATGCCATGCCTGATGTGAGTGGGGCGCTTGCATATGGTTCAATCTTTCGTCTTTAAGCCTTTACTCTTTAACCTTTACTGCCCTTGGGTAGCCTGGCTTTGGAGTGAGCGTGTCAGCTCAACTCGTGACCGTTGTCACACCGACTCACCTACAAGGGGATTCACATCTTTATATTCACATTTAATATACTTATATCTTTTCATTCTCATGCATCGTCAAGCATAATCATGCTAAATATACTCGTACATATGCTTCATCATTATTTCTCATATACCTCATATCATACTGCTTCTTGATTTATTCTCATATATCTTATATCACCCTTATATCATTCTTGCATATAAATATCCTTAGTTTCATAAACTTCTGCCGTAAAATCGGCAGCATAACGGATCAGCTCCGTCTCCCCATGAATAGTGCCAGTTCTCACAGACAATTCAGTCATAACATCATAATCAACTTAACGCATATATATCAAGGTCAAACTGGCAATTCTCAACTCATACCTTATATGTTTTACTAATACCTGTGAAATCAACAATTGGGTCACTCTTGCCCATCTATTCAGTTCTGCCCGAATTTCATATGATCCACCTTTATTTCTATTCAACTCATTTGAACCTGAATTTTGGATATGTCATAGATCTATATGTCTACTTTCTAACCTCTTTAGTCCCATATCATTTTGGTCTATATAACTCAAGATATTCAAATCTTACCTCAACCTGTCCATTCACTAGCCCGAGTTACACTCTTGGAAGTATAAATTCAGTAAAAATCGAAACTAAGCTCAAATCATACGAAATTGGTCTCATATTGAAGCTGACAGGACAACCTTTCATTTGCCATAAGTTTCACTTGATTTACTTAAGTACACCTCAAGTTATAAGTCCTGAAAGTCGACCTTCCTGCACTACCCTATTTTGGTCTAGATTGGACATATAGTAACTTCCTCGAACCACTGGGATCAATTGGTGCCATAACAAACTCGGAATTATATACTGGGATGTTCCCCTATGTGTAAGCTTTCTAACAAAATTAGTTTCACTCAATTTGGGGTTGTATAGGGCGAGTTATACCCTCCATAAATCACCCTGTCGGAATGAAAACCCTGGTTCCTAGGTCAAAATTCAAAAATTCATATCTCTCTCAATACTAATCCAATGGCCTTATATTATATGTCTATGGAAAGCCCTGAATGTCTACTTTCATCTAAAAATGGTTTCATTAGATTTAACCGGTTGTAGGTGACACCGTACACTCCGTCGTATGGACTGCCGTGGAATTCTCACTCAGGCAACATCCCAACCCATCCATTTCTTCTAATTTTCTCCTTCTAATCATAATTCTAATTCAAAATCTCCTATGAATTTAATCATCATTCATCATAATCCATCATAATACATCCAATAATTCATCAAATACATAAAGAAGAGTTCAATCTCATGCAATCATAGTGCAAGGAATTCAAGAATAGAAGTAGAATCCTACCTCCTTGGAGTGTAATGTTGCTGAATTTGAATTTGAATTAAATGAAGCCTTGATAAAGCTTGGAGATTTGAGAGAGTAGATTGAGAGAGGAAAGGAGGAAAAAGAAGGCTAGGAAGGGAACGTAAATCAGACCAAAATGGAGAGAAGAGTCTGATTTAAATACATGAAAGTTGTGGTGTTGATTGGTTGGAATTTTGTGATTGAAGTTCGGCCATGTCTCTCACTTTTGTGGCCAAATTGCTCTCCACGTCGTCCCAAGACTGGGATACGCTTTCTACTGAAATCGAACTCGCCCCTATAATACTCAAGTGAACTCGTGACCTTTTTACCTTGCTTGAAGCTGAAACCGGATGTCAGAAATTGTACCATATTGTTGGTGACTTGAGGAAATCTTGTTTATTCTGATACTTGGAATCAAGGTCGGATATCGGAAGTCATGCAGCTGACAATCATATAATCTCGGAACTCCCTATTTGAACTCGGAAATGTCAATGACGGATGTATACTCGGATATCGGAACTCGTTATCATACTCGAAGTTCGGTACTTGTACCATGGTGTTAAACTATTACTTCTGAGGTCGGAAACCACGTACACTATTTTGAAGCACGAGGTATGATATCGGACATCGGGAACCTCATCTGAAACTTGAAGCTACATTATGAGACTGGAAATCGGACACATAAAGTCGGATATTGGAACTTTGAAGCCTCTTATTACGAAGTCAGAAATCAGGAACAATCAAACTTAGACGAAACCGGAAGTCGGGACAGGACATGAAGTCGGGAATTCCGCAAGATAAACTCGGAACTTGGAAATAATCCTTCTATCTGAATTTCGAAGATGAAATCGAAAATCGGAATTGATCATCCTGGGGCGAAGTCGGAGCTCGGAAATCGGATGTTACACACCAAGGCTCAAGCAAATTCGTCTAGGGTCTTTGCATCTCAAATATAATGGGCAAGCATATCATCCCAAAATTTTCTAAAAGGGCATTGGGTTGTTGAAAAGGTCAATGATTATGCCTAGTGGATTTAAAAAATCATGTTGCGATTTAGGTCATTATGAGTCACGAGACATAAATGTATCAATTGTGGTCATCCAACAATCTTTTATAGGGTAATGTTTTTCTTTACCTATTATATGTTAGGCAAAGAAATTGCCACAAGATAGCAAGTGCATATATTGCTATACAGAGTTAAATGAAGCATTCTGAATATATCTGTATAGCAAAAGCATTCAAGTATAAAAAAGCATCTTGAGTTTGCATTATGAATGAATATTTCATACTATTGCATTTGCATTTTGGGTCGCCAAAGCTCAAGCAAATCTATTTATGGTCATCAAATCTTAAATTTAATGGCAAGCAGACTGTGCCACAATAGGATCGTTGAAATGCTAAAAGAATGTATGTGATGGATTTAAAAATTCACATTGTAGTTATCTTCATTAAGGGTCATTAGGTAGAAATATACCATCTAGGGTCATCCGACAATCTCTTTTTAGGGTAATGCTTTTCTTTACCCATTATAATGGCAAACAAAAAAAAATATAGAAAATATATTGAGTGCTATACAGAGTCAATAAAAGCATCCTGAGTGTAATAAACCATCATGAATATATTTGTATAGCAAATACATTTAAATATAGAAAAACATCCTAAATTTGTAATATAAATGAATATTTTAGATTTCGTATTTCATATTTCATATTTCATTTGCATTTATGATCGCCAAGGCTCAAACAACTCCATTTAGGGTCATTGAATCTTGATTTTAATAGACAAACATACCATTCCATAATTTACTCCATGGCAAAAAGGTAGTTGAAAAGCTCAAAAAGTGTATGGAATGGTTTTGAAAATTCACATTGCAGTTATCATCATTATGGCTCGTTAGGCACATTCTCTAGGAAACAAAACCTTGATTCCATTGAACAAATTATTGAGCGGCAATTGTTGAACAAAACAAATAGCAATGATGCGTCATTTCAAATAAAATATTTTATGCAGCGTAACCAATGAACGAATCGCGTGAAAAATAGTTATCGAGCCTAGGAAATAAAGATCAACAATGTTAATTTTTCGTACAAGCAATATTATTTTAGTTCAATAGTTATGTAATGATTGGTTATCTTATCTTATATAGTATAATATAATGTTGAAATGTAAAAGAAAAAATAATGAGGAATTACCTGGTTAGCAAAACCAACAACTCGACCAAGTAAGATGCTGCCGACGATGAGCATGACAAGGTCTTGAGCAGCAGCATTGAAGACAACTCCACCGATGAAGAAGAAACCGGTCATCAACATGGAGAGCATTCTCCCCAACTTCTGAGTTGTGTAGTCCTTGGTTGTCATATTGGCGGTAATTACTGTCCAGAACTTTCTCTTCGTTGTCCCTTTGAATTCATGTATCATCACCCCATGAATTGGGCCATTTGCACAATAGGGTTCATTGCATAATTCAACATAAAATTCAACCGAACATTTCTTAAATTCAAGAACCAGTCTCATAAAAACAAAGAAAAAACACCAAGAATTATATTGCACGGCTGAATTTGCTCAAAAAGAAGAGCCATTCTTGAAAGAACAATTTCGGAAAGATAGAAAAGAGGGGGAAGAAAGGAAGAGGAATAGGAATGTGGCAGTGTGACTAAAAAATAACTGAACTTGAATTTCAGAGTTATGACTTACTGCTATATATGGGCGAGAACGCACGGTTTAATTTTGGGTTTGACGGCAATCTTACGCACGGCAATCTTACGCGATGTGATTATTGTTGTTTTTAATTTCATTGTTTTCGGTCAACACACACGGCAATCTTACACGACCAAAATTTGTGTCCTTTTTTTTTTCTTGGGTCTGGGGTTTTTAATTAGTGAGAGATATAAAAAAAGTTGATTATGGATATAGAGCAAGGCCCACGCCCAATTTTTACATGTTAAAGTTTTTATTGACTTTACGTATTATCAAATAATTATTAATAAAAATTAAATTAAAATATATGTGTTGTGATTTTTTTTTTTTTTACATTTTGTTACTTTGTTTGAATTTTTAAATTTCTAGTTTTTTATTAAAAATATTGACAGAAAGGGAAATCCAAAAATATAGTGATAAGTCAATCAATAAATAAATTACTACTTTAATTATTATTTACTTCAGGTTTTTCTTTTTAAAATTATGTGATATTTTATAAATTTAATTTATGAGTTTAATTTGTATCATTGATAGTATAAAACTTTTTTATACTGTCATTCATTCATATGCTACCACATAAGTAAATATACATAGCTCTTACCCTCACTATTCCAAAAGTCATGTAAATGAAGAATATGATTGAATGACAGTATAAAATAATTCTATATTGTCAGTGCATACAGATTAAATCCTTAATTTATTCATAAATAAAAAAAAATCTTGTAAATAATTTGAATAAATTAAGGATTTAATTTGTATACATTGACAGTGTAAAATTATTTTACACTGTTATTCAATCATATTCTCCTATTTACATGACTTTTTGAGTAATAGGGATAAAGGTCATGTATATTTACTTATGTGACAGTATATGATTGGATGACATTGTAAAAAAATTTTACATTATTAGTGTATATAAATTAAACTCATATTTTATATATAAAAAAAAAGGTTATGTAATATTTTGAGAGGAGTTAATTTTTTTCAAAATTCAAACGAAAGAACGTGCCCATACAATGATTATGTAAGTTTAAGTTTTTCAAAACAAATTTAGATTAATAAAAGAGTAAGTAGTGTAGTTTCTTGTTATCGTCCAGTTTGTCAAAGATATTGGACATATGATTTTTATATATCTTTTTATCTTAATTTTTCAATAATAATACTAATAGTTTATTATTCTTTTATTATCATTTTTCTATGAGCGTATTTTATAACAAGAAAAAAAATTAAAGATGAAATATCTCAATCTATTAATCATTTTTTTATATATTAAAATTTTATTTTTTAGACATTATTCATGTAATTTCAAAGTACGGTTGGGCAACTAAATATTTTTTAAAGCACTATCAAGTTTTAGATAACAAAATATGATCCAATTTGTTATTATGACACTTAATTTGTTAATTATATTTTTATTGCAAAGTTATTGCATATTTATATCTTTATTTACTTTATAAGCAAAATAATTATTAATTATCGTAGGCATTTTACAATGTGTGTATATGTACAAATGTAATTAAAAATCAACCGAATTTAATTATCTATTATTTAGCGGGACTTACTTTTATTACCTACTTTATTCAACTATACTTGTTTATAATTTGTAAATAATATAATGCAACTAGAGCCCTCCTAATGGAACAAGGTTTGTTGTTCTTGCTGCAATATAATGCAATTGGAAATAATTTTTAAGATTACGTTTGAATATGTGTTTTTAAACCATAAATAAAGTAGTAACCACACAACATCAATGCAAACAACTTCAGTAGGGATTTTTACTCTTTTATTATTCACAAGTTTAGTAGAGATAGAGATAAATAAAGAGCTTGAATAAGTTCATTCATCCACTTGCAAAATAAACTTCATTCAAAATTATACTAAATCCTAAATTTTAACTTCTAAAAGTAAGTTTTACCTCGAAGCAAACAAATAGAGATGAACATCTTTGTGGAGATTTACGCACACATGTTAAACCATCTGTGTCTAAGTTTAAACTTGATCATACACTTTGATTATTTGTGATGTATTCTGAAATTAATTATTCTATGACATATTAAGATTAGTTTTAATATATTATCGATATAAAAAATTTTATATTATTATCTAATTACATGTGAGAATTTTAAGATAGTAAAAATAAGTTTAACATGAGAATATAAATAAGAAAGAAAATTTTATAAATTAAAATTATAAATAAAATTTCGTATAATCACTTTTTTTTCTTTTACTCTTATACTAAATTCAGCTTAAATATTTTTATTTTGTAAAAGAGATAATAGATATGAGTGCTAAACACTTTTAGCAAAGTAATAATATACAATATTGTGTTATGTACTTTTACACCCATATAGTTTGCCAAAATTAAATTCTCAAAAAAAACAATTGTATGACTTTTGCCTTTGGGTGTGCCTGAAAAATAGTAAAATGAGAATTGTAAATTGAAGCGGGAGGTAGGGGCAAAATGGTCATTAAGTAAAACCTAGTCTCGCTCGCTCTGCTTCTCCAATTTATACTGCGCGAATCGTCTTTGGTTTCTTCCCGTCCCTCACGATCTGAGGACTCTCGGCGCCCTTTTCGGGTATCTCTCTCTTCCCTTTCTTCCTTACAACACTGCTTCCATTTCTTCTCATTTCTTTTTCTTCTACAAGATCTGCATTTAAATTCCTTGGATCTAGTGCATACTCTGCTTTTGAACCTTACTATATCAGAATTTTTTTTTCTGTTGCTTCTTGTTATGATTTTCCCTCCTTAATTAGTTAGTTAGTTAGCTCGTGTTTGAATTTTTTTTTTTTTTTTTTTACTAAATTCCAACTTAGGCATTGGTATATTTATCGTTTCTTTTTTTTTTAAATAAGTTTTGATGTTTGACTTGATTTGTAGTAGCTGAGAGAGTGAAGCAAAATGGGAATCTGAAATCGATTGTGCGATGTCAGTTATTAAGAATTTGTAACACTAGTTGCTTATCGCGATCTCGAAATCCTTGCATTGTGCTACAGTTTCTTTTGAGTAGTGATGCTGAGTTTAGATATAATGTATGCATAAGCTTAGTGTATGTAGCATTGTAAAGCCATCACAAATGAAAAAGGTTTATTTAGTTATTATTATTACTATTAATTTAGTAATGATGCGGAATTTATTGATATAATCTATGCATATGCTGCAGATGATGCATTGCAAGTTCGCAAAACGAGTAGAAAGGAAGTGCGAGTGTGTGTGTGTGTGTGTGTGTGTGTGTGTTTGCAGTTTTGCTGTCACCAGTGGTATTATGAGTATGATTTATGGTTAAATTGTTTATAGGTCACCGTGTAAACCGCAATCATGGTGGATCAACAGCATATGCAGCTGCAGCATCCATCAGTAGTTCAGAAGTTAGCTGGACAATCTAATCTCGTGTCCAGGCTTCAGTCCAGAAACTATTCTACCACTGGGAGTTACTTCAATGGGGGTGTGCAGTCTCCCGGCTTGGCGATTGTTTCGCCTGTATCTCCGATTACAGTGCACGCTCCGGCAGAGAAAGGAGCTTCTGCCTTTTTAGTGGATTTTCTCATGGGAGGAGTGTCTGCTGCTGTATCCAAGACAGCTGCGGCTCCTATTGAACGAGTTAAATTGCTCATTCAAAATCAGGATGAAATGCTCAAAACTGGTCGGTTGTCTGAACCATACAAGGGAATTGGTGATTGTTTTGCTAGAACTATTAAGGATGAAGGAATCATTTCCCTTTGGAGAGGAAATACAGCTAATGTTATCAGATACTTCCCCACTCAGGTGGTTTTTCTTTCCTCTGCAGTTTGAAATATAAAAATAGCTTTTCGAATGTGGTTACATCTTACATGTGAGATTGGATTTTATTGTTTTAATTGTCACTTTGTAAACTATGCTTTTGATACGTACTTCTGCTTTGTCTCTTTAGTGTTTCCTTATATGTCACATATGCAAAACTCACACCTGTATCTGTACCAATATATTTGCTCTGGGTCTGTGCAGTGTTGTATTATTATTATTGCATAAATGATAAATGATAAATCCACTTGCATCCTAGAGGCTCTGCTCATTTGTTGTCACTTTTTGTGCTTTTTTTAGTGTTCGTACAGCATTCTTCTCTTTTCAGAGTTGCTTATATTTTGAGGGAAAAGATTTTAGATGACATGTAGCCATAGCTCTCTTTTGTTTGCACATCTCTACAGAGACAGTTGCTGCCATTTATTTGCTTATGATGTGGTGAATGTTAATGTAAATACATATTAGGTTCATTTGTTTATGCTTTTTTCTAATAAAATTAGAAAAATACTTTTTGAGAAACAAACAAAGGAGCTGCTTCTGATTCTGAGTATTATCTTAGAAGTACTTTTTTTATAAGCTTATCCAAACACACCCATTTGCTGTTTTTCATTCTTGTTCTGCAGTTTCTTTACGTTATTTCTGTGACTTTAACTTCTTATTTTTTCTTTTCAGGCGCTGAACTTTGCTTTTAAGGATTACTTTAAGAGGCTCTTCAACTTCAAAAAAGATAGAGATGGCTACTGGAAGTGGTTTGCTGGGAATTTGGCATCTGGAGGAGCTGCTGGGGCTTCCTCCCTCTTATTTGTCTATTCTTTGGACTATGCCCGAACACGTTTAGCAAATGATGCAAAGGCTGCAAAGAAGGGTGGCGAGAGGCAGTTCAATGGTTTGATTGATGTTTACAAGAAAACGATCAAATCTGATGGTATTGCCGGTCTTTATCGTGGATTCAACATCTCCTGTGTTGGAATTATTGTGTACCGTGGTCTTTACTTTGGAATGTATGATTCTCTGAAACCAGTGGTTTTGGTTGGTGGATTGCAGGTTTGTGCAAATTTTAATTTTGGTATCTGGTCTGTTGTATTGGGTAGAAAACACTACTCATCTTCATCTCTGTTTCCTGTGGATTGATATTTTTTAGTTTTTATGTGTGATATAAATAATTTAGCTATATATATTTGCTACATGAATAGTTCTGGTTATGCAGCTCTTGATGGGCCTAACTAAATTCTGTTTAAGCACGAAGTTTAAAAATTCTGTTATTCATTATGACTACCAAACTTAATTCAAATTGGGATTCTAATATTTGATTGTGATCTGTTTTTCGGTTTCCTCACTTTAGTTACACTCCTTGTTAACAGGATAGTTTCCTTGCAAGTTTCCTTTTGGGATGGGGGATCACAATAGGTGCTGGTTTGGCCTCTTACCCCATTGATACTGTGCGTAGAAGAATGATGATGACATCTGGAGAAGCTGTAAAATACAATAGCTCTTTGGATGCATTCAAACAGATCATTGCAAAAGAGGGTACTAAGTCACTCTTCAAAGGTGCCGGTGCAAATATATTACGTGCTGTTGCAGGTGCTGGAGTGCTTGCTGGTTATGATAAGCTGCAGCTCGTCTTGTTTGGAAAGAAATACGGTTCTGGTGGAGGTTAATATATAGATAATGATGAAAACAACTATGCATTGAATAATTTGGATGAAAAATCGAGGTTGAGGTTTCTCCGAATTTAGGAACTTGATCTTTAGAAATCATAGTTTTGCAAGCTTGAATTTTATTTGGTTGTTACATTTCTGGAGGTCGAAATCGTTTTTAGTTTTTTTCCGACCATTTGGTTGAAATAACTGAAGACAACTGTTTTACGTGATGATGTTTGGTTGGAATGTGTTGCTTTCTAGTGGAAGTTGCTTTTCTTTTGCTGTTCAAATCTGTATTATCTGAATCAGCAACTTTGTTTTCTCTTCAGATTGTATGTGTTGTGAGATTTTTAAGAAAATTGCTGGCCTCCCTAATTTGGATCTTGCAGGGTAGTCTCATTTTGAGCAGCTAAATCCGGGCATGCGTGGTTTAGTGACAATGGGAAGTGTTTGTATTACCAAACTCCGTGAAGAGATGAACGAACCATTGGTAAGATAACAAGCATTTTATTGATTGAATTCTATGAAAAATCTTCAGCCGTTTCTTCCCCTTGCTTTTATGAAAGGCTGTCTATCGCACGTCCTAATAAATATTAGAATTTTGCAACATATAGTACGGGGTTAAAACGAAAACCATCCTAAATCTTCGATGCATCTAGTAGCAGGGAGTGACACTTTTTCATTTCGTAAGTGCTACATGTCCTCTGGATAGAGATTACATCACGAGTGTCTGTATGGAAGGGATGCACAGGCAGCCAAGGATAGGATTCAAAAGATTATCGTCCGTTATGGAATTTCTTGTTTAAAAAGTTATTGATTCATAAACTACTACAAAAATACTAAAATAATCAGCTACACCAACACCCCAATTCCACGCTGCTGCAATTATACTGGATATGGATAGATTCTACCCAACTTGACAAGCTTAAGTCAACTCAGATTAAAATGCAAATCAATCATAAAAGTACGTTTGAATCACATTTAAAATTACTTCTGTACTCGATATAAGGCAACAAAAGTTTTTTTCTTATACAAGAAACCAAGTACCGACATGTGAATTTTAATTTCAACTTTCGGACAATCACAAAGAAAACAAAAACAGCGACAGCCAAGACTTATTTTACATTTATCAAATGACAACAGTATCCTATTGCGTGTTCATTTTAATTTTTATCTAAAGCACTGTAACTTCAATTTTTAGACAATCACAAAGGAAAAGAAAGAGTAGTAAGTACACCTCCTGTGTGGAAAAAGAAAAAATTACAATTAGGTTGATTGCCTTCCCAAATTATGTACAGAAACCATAATCAGCATCAAGAATACGGTAGCAAATCAAATTACAATGTTTCTATGAGAAGGAGAAACCCCCAGTCATCAACATCATAAGCCGTGTGATTTCATTTCTCTCCTTGTAATTGTTAAAGCAAAACAATGTAAAACTTGGATGCCATTGAGCATATTACCAAAATTATCAAGATGAGAAAAGTCAGTCAAACATGTTGACATAAACCCTGAAAGTCTCTCTAGGCAGGTGGTAGTGGCCGCCGGCAAGTTGGGCACTCCATCTTTATATCCATCCATCTTTGCAAACAACCGGAGTGAAAGAAATGATCACAAGGTGTCACCTGCATAAGAGTTTGCGGATTAGACTTAATCCAGATTATGAAGTTCAATTCAAATGTACAAAGGGTATATTTATATTCACATACCATGCAGTCATTAAACCGCTGAGAAAGATCAATGGCTGTCATGCAAATAACACAGTCTGTAGCATGTCTCGTATCTTGATCAAACCTCCTATAATAACTGTATTTCTCGGGTAGTATCTGCAAATCATGAAGATAAACTTAGACCGAGGGAGAAGCATTCATGCAAACTCAGAAAAGAGAGAACTAGTGGCAGTGATCCGCAGCTCAGAATTATAAACGAGAGAAAAGGTGACCAACCTGACGAGGAATGAACCAACGAGACCCAAGATAATGCTGAAGCAAAAGAACTGTAGCTTGAAGCCCAATAAATATAGCCAGCCAAACACACCAGCTCTTGTCTGGTTCTATGCGCATGAAATTGTTAGGGCAACCAAAAATATATAATGGGATTGCTAGCCGAGTAACAGTTATTCCTAAGATATAATGAGGATGCAATGGTTTTCGTGAATCACGAATAACATTGGCGATTATCTGAGGTATCCAAAAGGAGTACATAAGAAGAAGAATAGGTCTTAAATAATGATGGAACTCATACATGACTAGAATGCCTCCCAACAGGATTCCATCTGCAAAAGTTAAAACATTAAAATTTCAGGCACTCTTCTTCATACAAGGCATTCTTTCCACCAATTGAAAGTTGAAACAACAGGAAACATATAGCTAGAGTTCTCCACTATGCTTCAAAATGGAGCATATCAGAAAATATTTGGCTGTGGAAACTTTGAGAATATAAGGTACAAAACAGGACTAGCTCAAATGAAAACAGATAATTACTACACTATGAGATATTGCCATTCCATAACTCTTTATTGCCAACATGTTTAACATGGTGAGCATCGGTTAATGCATGTAAGTTCAGAGGTTCATGTTTCCCCAAAAGAAAATATAGCCAACATTATGTGAAATTCATAGCTAATATAAAAGCATTTTTAAGAGCTATTCAAATGATGTCAATTAACACACAGGTATTATATTTTTTGCTTATCCCAATAATATATTCAAGCAAGCAACATAATTTTCCTTTTCTGAAAACAAAAGTAAACTTAACAACAGCTGGAATTGAGTCTAGATCAGTACAACAGACATGAAAGTAGTTCAGCTCAGGAAATAACATAACTTGACCCACGTTGATGAGATCACACAAAATCAGATAGCCCACACAAAATTTAATTCTAAATGAGTACTTACAGAAACGACTGTATAACACTGAAAGTTCACGCCTCATTGTCTCCCAACCTTCCCCATTACTCAAAGGCCTACTTGCCTTCCAGATGGCAAGGAGATATCTCATCTCAAATATTGAAAAGACAACGAACTTGAAAAATGCAGCAGTTGCAAAAGCATTAAACAAAGATTCTGCATGTCGGGAAGCAACAAATATTCAGCTAAGAATCTGACTTTATTCAACAATGATGCCATATTACAATCAATGTGGAAACTTAGCACTGTGTTTTCAGCATATATTTATAATCTTCTTCTCCTACTATGAGACCTTAAAAAAAACTAATTGATCTTTTAACATGGAACATATTTTAAAAAATGAATACTACAATTTTTGGGTGTGCTCTAGATTAGATGTTGTACATTGAAAGGTTTAGACTAGAGCAGAGTAAGTCTCATTTTAGGGATTGTATTACAGGCAATAAGATTGGGTTAAAAGGTACCAATGTGGTATTCAAGGTGTAGACGGAGCATCCAGCTTCTAACCATTGAATAAATTTCCACTAGCCATTGGATTTGATAAGACCAATATCTTCTTATTATGGATCATCCATTGGTGTTTGTGCGTGGGCAAGCTTACACCAATGCGTATTCACACAGCAAAGATAGATTATTGTTAAAATCTATTTATGTAATCAAAATTAAGGGGACAAAAAAAATACTGGAGGCCCATTTTTTTCCAAATTAATTAGGACCATTTGATATATTTCTCACCCCAAAATTGGTACCTCAAAGTCTACAAACATAACACAAATATGTTTGAGAGAGCGAGAGAGGGAGGAAGGGAGGGAGGGAGGGAGAGAGCACCATCTTAGAGCAATCTCAAGTTGTTGAACTTACCAACTAATATTCCTGCAGTCAGATGTAAAAGGCAAAGATAAGCATCCATTATTGCTTGCTGGCCAATCATTAATATTGAAACCTTAGCAGCCCCCTGTAAAGGTATATCTAGATCATATTCATTTTCTACAATCATATTTACAAAATGTTAAAATTATGAAAGAAATAATGTTTGGTACATTCAGCCAGAATTTGAAAAATTTTGTATTACTTCCATCCATTAAATCTATGACATCAAATAAACTATAAAGTAAATTCTTACAGATTGGGTGCTGCTATGCTCCATTTGACGAATCAATAGAAGAACTTGCAAGAAGGAGACCTGGTATATGTACATTAAGGAGCCCACATGGTAATGGAAAATAATAACAGTGTCATAAAGCTGTAAGACATTCATGATTGAAGGATACAAAAGTAACCATCAAGGTGTAGTTCACTGCTTTGTTATAGTAAACCTCAATATTAACAGAAGTTGCATTTAACAGTAAAGGTGAGAAGCAGTCCCCATCATCATCCACAGAGGGACTCTCCATTAACCCCTCTACGTGAAAATGATCACGCTCTCCTTCTATAGGAAATAATGTAACAACTTAGTAAATCATTGGGGCAAAAATATACAAGAATGCACTCAATGAATATATAAATGATGAAAACTAAAAGTGTAATGTACATTTAATTCTTCTACAATTAATATAAATGTAATATAAGCAATTGGTAATTTAAATGTGATCAGAACTATCATATTGGCATTGCAACATGAAAACTCAAAAAGAAATAATAAAATAAGTCATTTTATTGGATAGAAAAGGGAAAGAGTGCAAAAAGATAGGAGGACAAGCAATCTTCTACACAAGAAGATAAAAAGAATACAGGAAGAGAAAATCATCATTGCAGAAGAGCAGTCCAATTCTTCTTCATATCAAGCAGAGACTCCTTTATAAAATGGAAAGCATGAAAAAGAAAACATAGAAACGTTCCACATTTTCATTGGGGTAGAGAAAAACGTAAAGGAACAGGAAGTATTCATATGCTACAAGAACACAGGTACCATTTTTTGATGATGGCAAGCATGAAATCTGCGCAGCAATTTCAATATTACAATGTTTCTCCATGTCATGCATCGGAGCTGCAGTAAGGGGAAAAAATAGGAAGTCAATAGTACAACATAAACTAAAAAAGGGGGGGAAATCCCTTCAAAGTACACTAGAATGACAGATAAATTACAATGCTTTCTTCTCCACATCTTATCTCGCGAAGAATCTTGCAGCACCTGAGAGGAGAAAACTCCAAGCTGTGTACAATATATGTAGCAAGTAAGTACTCTGAATGCTCACATTTTTTTTATTGTGAAGGAATAAATTTGTTAAGATGAAACGAAGGAAAGTACAACAAATTTTTAGGGTAAGGAATCCTCCATAAGAGAGAGAGAGAGAGTAAAATAACAGTGAAAAAGGGAAAACATCAATGAAGCAAAGCTACCCAATCCCTTTGCATGTTTGTTAAGCAAACCACCCGTAAAAGATCATATTTCTTTAAATAATCATAACGAGGACCTGCAATCTGCTACTCTCCTCAAATGGATTTTGGCAGGGGCTTAGAAGTAACAAGCATTGGCACATATGACAGATATCAAGAATGCTCCATTTTTTTTTTTTAATTTTTGGTTGGGGGCTGGGTTGACATATATATATATATATATTTGGTGTCTTTGTGTCATGTCGCATCAAGTGTTTGTCTTTGCTTCATAGACCAGAATATACAATGTAAAAGATCAAGGATACATCAAGAAAGATGGCTACCAGATGATATGGATTAGATAAAATATAATCTTCATCCTGATTCGACTCTCCCTCTTTTCCACTGCAACAGGAGGACAAGAAACTCTTCAGCACATTCAGGTTTCAGATACAACAGGATTACTCTAACGAACTATCAGTATTTCTTTGTAAATACAACAGAGCATTAAAGAGCTGATTCAAGACGAAATTCTGAATGAGGATGTAACAAATTTTAAAAATTGAATAAGCATAGTAACGTGTGAATCAGAGTTCAATATAACTTGAGCTACACATTTGACATTTTAAATAATTCACCTGTTGGCAACCAGTCGTAGCTGTCTAAAAGGCCATATATATACACCTTCTACTTTGATTTGAGCACCACCAACATCATATTCATTGTCAAAAACATCATGGAATATAACTACCCCCTGACATAAAGAGCATTAAAAAGAGTAACAAATTAGCTATATGGAATATGACACATGATAAATAAAAAACTATATTACATATGAAAGCTGAATTGCTCTGAAATTAGCTGTATAGTTCAACATCTCACCTGGATATAATGTACTCCAGTTATCTTTGTGGGCGTACTAACTAATTCAATTATAGAATTACCATTTGTTTTTCTGATGTCTGGAAATCTGGAGGAGCCATTTGCAGTATCTAAAAACTTCCAAGTCCCTGCATTCAAGAGGTCAGCACACAAGCATCCTCAAACTCTGAAAACTAGCAAACTCATTCTACAATAAATAAATGAATAAAGTAAGTTTATTCAAACATAACACACACCATTTAAAAGTGAACCTTATAAAATTACATGATCTGACAAAATGCCTTAAGTTCATTTAGTTAATTCATGGAGGGTCCTAGTCTACATCTAGATGCTGCCCCCTTTGCCGTTATATCCTCTGTCCAGTGGTAAAGAAAGTTTATGCAAAAAGGTACAAAGCATAGCAATTGGCATTCAGCAACATGTTCTATCCTCATAAAAGGACAATTTAATCCATTAAAGCATGAACTCATTCAAAAAATCAAGCATTCACAAAAACACAAGACTTTAACTTTGCAACTGGATACATTAAACATGTGAATAACAGGCCAAAATTACAAGTAAAAGATAATAGCAAACCACAAATACACTTAGATGCATTAAAGAATACAAACCTCTGTAAGTTCCTGTAATGTTCCATTGTGAAAACAGACCAATGTCACTCTCCTGTTTTCTTGTAAATATCCACTGAGAGAAACATATCAATAACATATCGATGAGTTACCCTTTGGACAGATTTTGCCTCAATGATAAAAATCACAATTTATCTATTAGAATAATTTCTAGTCACAAGCCAGTGTTTAGGTAAGTTAAATATCAATAAAACTCAAGACTAATGGTCTTATAATCAAGCAAAAGTCCTTTAAGGCACTAACAAATCAGTGAAAGCCAGATGACAAAATCTGTAGTCCTTTGCAATAAACTTAATTACAAATGACCTAATTTGTTTTCCATTTGAAGACTCAATGTGCTTCAGCTACCTGCAACACAGGTTTCGAAAATGTGCACAACTACAAAACTGGGAAGCGAAGAATTATTTGGATAAAAGAAATAAGTCTGCAAATGTCCATTGCCAAGTGATTGTTTAGAAGTCCAGTTAACAGATCTACAATAAAATATAAGCACATGAAGATTGTAATAATTGGACTTGTGGTTGATGGAAACTGAAAAAAAGTAGCATGTTAATCACTCCAAATACAAGTAGAGTTCATTTAAACATACAATTCTACGAAAAACACATGAATGTCGTTTCAAGGCAGTTTCTTACTTTCGTTATTCTGCTGAGAGGTTTGCCTCCTCCATTTCTCTCACTAAATATATTAAGGATTAATTTAACAACACTTATAAACATTCTAAACACATTAAAAATTATTGCCTATTTCTTCTCTGCCCATGTTCAAATTCCTTCATCCCATTGCCCAAACCACATTGTTCCATCATTTTTAATCACAAGAACACTAACTTCAAATATCGTGTTTCTAGTTTCTACTTTCACAACAACAGAAAGCAATAACAACTATAGCAACCCGTCACAGCTTAATTGACAACAAATATAATATAAGCACAATATGATAAACACTACAATATGTTCATATATATATATATAAGCAAAGTAAAGTAGCAAACCTCATCACCCCAAGAACGAGTTCTCTCCCTTAAGGGTCTGAGACCTGCCACAGGTTGAAGAAACAGCAGAACAACCCACCACCCAAATGCAATCTTTAACAAAATTCCAATCCCCCTCCTCCTCTCAAACAACCAAAGTTCCAATCTTTCACTAGCAATCATGTCAAATCTCATTCCCATCATGTCACCAAAAAAAAAAAAAATTAACTCAAATTGAACGACCCAGTTCTCAGTTGAAGCTGATTAGAGTGAATCCAATGGAATAACCCAATACCCACCATAGCAATTAGCTCAAGAAACACAAAAACCAGAAAAACTAAGAAAAGGGGTTGCTTGAGAAGGAGTCAAAAGGCAAGAACCAACGTTGATCAGATACAGAAAGTGAAAGGCCAACAACTTAATTGGTCACCAAAAATGCAAATTTTGGAAGGAAAAACCGAAAGGGTGCCTTCAACAACAGCATATAGTTTTTGCAACAAATGTAGCTTACGTTGTACTAATCAATCATCAAAAAAATCGAAAGAGAAAGATTATGGTGTTGGATTGGAACAGGGGCTTATGTTGTGAGTTTTTATTGTTTAGCAACTATTTTGTTGACGAGTTCGATGCGGTCTGGCGTGTTGGTAAACGGAGGTCTCAATGGCTCTTTTGCTCTTGGAGTGAAGAAGGAACAACTGGTCTGCTTAATCACGCTTCATTAAAGGAGGTTCATTGCACGCCCCTGAAAAATAAAAAAGATAATATAATAAATAAATATTAGCTATTTGGATTTGGATTTTTCAATTGCAACTCTTATAATCATGACCGCGATTTAGGAGTTAGTTTGTAAGTTTGTATTATAGATGCCACAATAATTGAAGTAGTGCATATCTAAGCACCTAAAATGTTTCTCTTCATAAGCTGTTACAAGTGGACTAATGATAAGAATTTAGACATATATAAAATTATAGGTTCAAATTTTAGTATTATCAATATATTAAAAAAAATTCTCTTCATTAAATGTTTGTTTATGCCTACTTTTTACATTTTTTTAAAAATAATTAATATATGACATTTATTAAATTCTAATTAATTTTGGAATTGAATCAATCTATTATGATATAAGATTCTCTTACTAGTTTTTTTTTTTTTGGGTAATGTCTTAATAATAGTTTTCTATTTATAAAGTTTTAACTTTAAATCTTAAATAATTATCTATCTTTTACGATTATCTATCAATTTATAATATTTTATATCCAGGATTTTTTTTTCTTTTACGAATCTGTTAATATTGAGTAAAACAACTCAAAAAATTACAAAAAGAAAAATATGTATGATCAATTAGGGTGTAAGTGGATCAGATTGATCTAATAAACCCAAAAATCCAAATTAAACTAATGGATTTGGTTTGAGTAATCGATTTATTTTGCAGTGAAACCAAATCAAACCAATTATTATTGGTTCGATTTCAGATTTATAATTTTTCAATCTGATCACTTATGTGCACAATCCGTTCACCCGATCGGCTAATTTTTTAAAATTTATTTATAATCTTTCAAAATTTCACAATTAAATATATAGTAATGGATTCATTTTTATTTTTTGTTAATATTTGTTTAAAATTTTTTTCTATTTATATAATTAATAAGCATATCATAATCAAATTTTATATTATTATTATTTATTATAAAAACAAAAAAAATTTAAAAATATAATTTTTTATTTTTTAGTTTAACCCAATGGCCCGAACCAAATTAACCTGATTTTGTTTCAATTGGTTTGGTTTGGTAAGGATTTATTGAAAAAAAAATTTAAAAATTAAACTAAATCATCCCAATTAAATTTAATCGATTTGAATTTACTTTTTACTTAAATCCAATTCCAATCAATCCGATTACACCCCTAATGTACAGTGTATTGTGTTAGTATATACAGCGAAAACAATACTGTTAAGCATATGGCAGCATGCCAACAAATTTTTTGTTATTTATATACAGAAAAAAATTCTGTAGGGCCTCGGTATAGACCTTTCTACTAGCATGCCAAGTTGCCAAAAGATGGTTACGATTTGTCCAGGGCTAAAATTAAGTGTTGGTTGTCACAATAAAATAAAATAAAGTATAATAAGGCAACATAAAAATGTTTCTTTCTGTGTATTAAGTTTAAAAAATTAGTTTTTTTTTTTCTTTTGGGAATTAAGTATCAAGTCTCTCTAACTAACGCAGGTTGCATTGTTGCAATGTTTTATAATTCAAGGTTGGGCACTTAATTGAGGTAGGCGATTCAATTGTTTATATGTTGTTGTCTCATACTGTAAAAGAAGAGACTAAAAATATCTTTTCATTGTGAATTTTTGTTTAAAACGGCTTCTTTCTTTAAATATGGGATTTAGTTTAATGATGCATCAAAATGTAGGAATTGGGGCAATTTACGTAGATATAGTTTACTATGAAACCAGAATTTCCGATTTTTGTATAAATGAAATCGAAAATTTCAATTTTGATTTCTATGTCATAAAATATTGTAAAAGATAAATCGAAAATTCTGAGCTCATTATGGACAAAAATAATAGAAATATTTTTGAAACAAAAATGTAATTTTCTATGTCACTTCCTCCTGACTTGAATCCGTCGTGAGTGGGTGGCAAAAACAAAAGGGACAATGTATGGGTCCCAAAAAAAAAATAGAGAGTAAAAGCACGGAGAAATGGAAAGTAGTGCAAATATTATTGTATATTTTAATGGAAATATTCTAAATACAAATGAAGATGTGATATTTATATGTGAAAGACCAGCATATTTTTCTATTCCATATACGATGTTATTTGTAGAATTAGAGGATGGACTTTGTTAATGCATAGATCAAAACACTCCGAAGACAGTGAAAAAAGTAAGATACATATATCCAATCTCTATTTTTGCTGGGTTTATTCAATATCAAGCAATTCCAATAAGTGACGACAACAGCATAGAACAAATGTTTATGATACATCAGCAGCATCAGGCAAACATTGCTTGCATCAAGCTATATGTTGATTTTAGAGAAGTTGCTCGTACTATAGAACTAGAGCCGAGCACATTTTCTGAGAGCGACATACAATGGGAAGAGTACAATAGTGAAAGTGAAGAAGAGGAGCTCGAAGGCGAATATGGAAGCAGCGACAAAGGTGCACTTGATGATATGGATGATGATGCAAATGACGAGCAAGTGGCCAGTTGACATCCATTTGGTGAGCCATCTTTCATGCATGCTTTCGATCTTCAAGCTATGCATACACCCGAGTTTCTAGAATATGCAAACATTGGTATGTAGCATAAAACTAAAGTCTTAAACATGCATTAGTTAGTCTTTAAATATTGGCCTAGTGGATATTAGTTAGCAGGGTTTTAGATATTTTATATACTAATTAGTTAAATTATTATTTTTTAAATAATTAGTAGCTATATTTTGTTAAGTGTTTAGATATAAGTTCATAAAATATATACTAAGTAGCTAGTTAAAAAATATTATTCTTTAAACCTAAAGTTTTCATAGTAAACTATATGCATGAGTAGAGATTTAAGTGGAATATTAGATTTTAAGTTGAAAATATCTACTAATTTTATTTAGGGTTTACAAATTAGATCATAAAGTATATACTAATCAGTTAAAAATATTAGTTTTTAAAAATTAATTTTATTATCATTAAATTGAATTTAATTTGTAAATTTAATTTATTTTTTTTGGTACTTTCGTAGGTGCTCTTACTGCAGATGGTGAACTATATGTTGAAACGCAATTCAGTGATAGAGGCTGTTATACGAGCAATTAAGAGCTACAATATATCTAGAGGAGTTGATTATAGGGTGTATGAGTCAGAACCAATGATGTTGTGTTGCAAATGTGTCCACTATGGCATAGACTGCAGATGGCCTGTCAGGGCCAGTTTTAGGAGGAATAAATACTATTGAGAAATCAAGAAATATAATGGCCTACTCACTTGCACTGGGGTGAGGATTTCGCAGGACCATACAAAGGTATAGAGCCCCTAGTAGGATCTGACCCATCCTTTAAGGCGAAAGCTGTGATGCAGAACTTCAGTCTTGGTTCAGATACACGATTTCGTACCAAAAAGCATGGATGGCAAAGCAAAAGGGAATAGAAAAAGTTTATGGTGATTGGGAAGCATCCTTTGAAGCTTTACCACAATGGTGTGTAGCAATGTGTGATGCTGTATGAGGATCAGTTGTTCAGCTAGATGCTGTGGAAGCTTACCGTGATGATGACCTAGTTCCAAATGCTCGACTATTATATCAAGTATTTTGGACCTTTGGTCCTTGTATTAGAGCGTTAGGCACTGCAAACCAATTGTGCAAGTTTATAGGACACATTTATATGAGAAATACAAAAGAGCTCTATTTGTTGTAGTTGCACAGGATGACAATCAAAGTATATTACTAGTTGCTTTTGCTATTGTTGAGGGCGAGATTGCAAATATATGACATTTTTTCCTAGACAATTTACATAGATATATTGTGACTCGGGACAGAGTTGGCATTATTTCTAATCACCACGAGTTGATTAATGCAACAATAAAGCGAAGCAATGGTCAGTGGAAACCGCCAAAGACATTCTACACGAATTGCATTAGAAATATTGCAGCTAATTTTTTTGCAAATATTCAAGGCACCCTACTTGCACAAACTTGTCATGAGCATGGGTAATTTATTTATTTATTTAGTTTTTGTACATGTGAATGCAAACTATATTCTGTCTGTTTTGTAGGGTATTCGAGAATTGAGCTTGAATTTTAATTGCCATTATGAGCAGATGCGTGAATGTGGCCAAGTATATACAGAGTAGCTTGATGAAATCCTATGAAAAAAGTAGGTCAAGCATTTAATGGTAGGCATCGGTGGGGTCACATGACCACAAACCTTGTCGAGTGTTTGAATTTTGTGTTAAAGGGGGCTCACAAGCTTTTCATCATGGCACTGTTTATAGCAACTTACTTCCAATTAGGTGAGTTGTTTGCTTGAAAAGATAGGGAAGCACATGCGCGATAAAATGCAGGACATGCTTCCTCAAAGGCTATGACGACATGACTTTAGGCAAACGAGCAAGCATCCGAAAATGTGCGCGTCAATCAATTTAATCAACGAAATAAGGCTTTCCATCTTCAAGAACTATCTAGTAAGGATGAATATAGAGTTGATATAAAGCAAAGGTATTGTGACTGTAGTGATTTTCAAACAAATCGATATCCATGTCATCACGTGATTACCTATTACTCCAGTCAGAATGTTAACTGGCAAGTTTATGTGGAGGATGTCTATAGGATTGATGAAGTCTGCAAAGTGTATAAGAAGGAGTTTGGGATCAATGGGAATAAGAGTAAATGGCACTAGTATATAGGCTCAAAGCTTTATGTTGACTCTGCCCTTGAAGTGTACAATGAAAGGTTGGCCCAAATCAACCCATTTCCTAAACGAAATGGATATGCGTGAAATGTGGGGATCACGGCATTGTAGTCTTTGTCGAGGCAAGGGACATAATCGCAGCCAATATCCAAATATTCCTAGGTCAAGTTCATAATGATTGTAGTAATGTTTGCAGTAGTTTATTAGCTTTCTTTCGTGTTATTTTTTTAATAAATTGTTCTAATCGTGTTATTTTTAATCATGTGTTTGTAATCCTATTATTGAATATTTATTATTTTATTTGATTAATGACTTGTTGTTTATTCTCAACTAATATGTAAACCCTGAATATAATTAACCAATTTAGTGCATATTTTGCATTTAAAATTAATATTTGATTAATGGATTAGTTCACTACTATTATGTTCGGAAATCAAACAAATTATTTTTTTTCAATTTTTTTCAATTAATTGAGGTTTTATTTATTCAACTATATGTTAGTTAGTTAGTTATATTTCAAATAGTGGCATAGGGAAAGTTAGTTAGTAGGGTTTTAAATTTAAAATATGTTAATTAGTTAGTGCTTATGCTTATGCATGGATTTGAATTTTTCAATTAATGAATAATATGTAAACCCTAAATATAATTAACCAATTTAGCGCATATTTTGCATTTAAAATTAATATTTTGTTTGATAAATTGATTAATGGATTAGTTCAGTACTATTATGTTAGGAAATCAAACACATTATTTTATTTCAATTAATTGAGGTTTTATTTATTTAACTATATGTTAGTTAGTTATATTTTAAATAGTGGCACAGGGGATATTAGTTAGTAGGATTTTATATTTAAAATACATTAATTAGTTAGTGCTTATGCTTATGCATGGATTTGAATTATTTCAATTAATGACTAATATGTAAACCCTAAATAAAATTAACCAATTTAGTACATATTTTGAATAATGGTACATAAAATTCTATTAAATTATTTCAATTACAAATTTAATATAAATTTATATTTTCCTTAATCATTATTTAGATAAAAAATTTTGAATTTAAATTTTAGTTGTTAATTAAAAAGAAGAAGAAAATAGTTTTTTTTTAAAAAATACTTTTATAGTAAATGCTATTAAAACACATATATTTAAAACTTGAAATTATACATGCTAATAAAAGAAGTTGTGGAGGCTACTAACTAGTAATACATAGAACATTCAAAAAAAACTCAAAGAAATAAAAAAATAATACATTAAAAGGTAAAACAATAATACATGAAAACCTTAAATTATATACACTACCCTCCTGTCCTCTTTTTCTTTTTGATTAACAAAAGGATGAATCTGCAAGGTGAAAACACATGTTCCCATAAATATCCGACCATGATTTGCCTTCGTTTTCCTCTTCTGCCACCTTCACCCGCTATACCCTAATTTGTAGCACCCTGATTCCCCATACCCTCATCTCCACTACCCTCATCCCTCGCACCTGCACCCTTATCTCCACCACCCTCATCCTCTGCAACCTTATCCCCAACACCCTCATTTCCTCTGCCTTCTCGCTCTAGCACTTGGCTAGATGCAGGTGCATCTTTTGTCATTGCCAATTGCATTAGGGACATTATCCACTGATCACTTGGGGAGAATACCAACTAAGACATATATAGAACGTTTGGTGTCATCATTTCTGGTTGATACTCTAGTGGAGCCCTCTATGGTCAGTGCTCTCATATGACCATATGTGGTTGGTGCTCTAGTGTCACCATCTATAGTCGATACACATTGTCCCGTCTGGGAAGTGACAAGGACAAGTCCAAATCAAGTTGCCAGGTAGATTTAGCAACATCTCCCTGAGCAATGTCGGTGAATGCAACTCCAAAGTTACCCTTAACCCCACTCTGTATCTGGATGCCACTACTACTATTAACAGACCTTCTCCCCTGACTCTGATTGCTTCTTCGACTAGGACGAATGTCCCTTACATCTAAGGACATTTGCGATGGTTCCATCTGTTGGGGGGGTGGCTGCCCCATAAGGCTGTTCTGCTGCTGGGGGTGGCTGCTCCATCTGAGAGGAAAACCATAGAGGGGCGGCATGGTGTAAATACTACTCGCAGTACTCATTCAAAGGTTGGTAGTCTCTAACTCCACAGGAATATACTTAAAAAACCCAAATTGACACATTACGCGATCAGCTGGGTGCCACTCAATCACTTCGAAGCAAATTAGTGGTGCCACCATCGACCATATCAACCACTCGACCCGCATATCGTCCGGAATAAGGCCATCAATTATAGGCTCACCGTATGGTTGCCATACAAACTGCATCAATAAAAATATATGAGATATACAAACAATATAAACTGTGACATTAGAAGAACTTGTACAATATATTTTAATAATTACCCCTTTATGTCCCATTTCCTTAAATTGGCAAGATTTCGCAAGTTACACTGTCGTCGATACCGTGCATGACTCCATCTGTAAGATACTATATGAATTAGATACAATTTTCATGATAACAAACTAAAATTTTGTTATGAAAACAATTTTTACCTGGAAGCAATGGGAAAAGTAAAATGTTGGGTTAGCACAGGTGCAAAAAATGGGAGCCTGAGGCATGCCCACGCTTGTAGAAGTACCAGATTACCACAGATGTCTTGTGTTCTTCTACACGAAGCACGATCTAAAGCCGGGTAAAGCACAGCGAGGCATGTCAAACCCTAGTTATATAACCCAAACTGCTTCATATGCTCAAGTAGTTGCAAATACTTTCCATGGACCTCTGAATCACTCTTGTCATGCACTATGACATGACCTAACAAGGACAATATATAAGCACGAGCCATCTGCTGTACAACGATGTCGTCATTGCCACGAAGCAATCTGTAGTACTCGTTCAACCACTGTAACTTGATAAAACCCCTATCAACATTACCCTTTCTAGGCTAAGCACCAAGTAAATAATCGCATTGCTGCAAGAGTGCTGCAGTGCTGGGAGTAGTAACTCCAGTGACAGCCATACCATTGACACGAAGACCAAGTTGAATGGCGACATCTTCTAATGTCACCGTACATTCTCCACAAGCAAAATGAAACTGTGGGTCTCTGGTCTCCACCGTTCGACCAATGCACTTATCAAATGATTATTTATATTCATGTGGCTGATCTGTGCAATGTGATATAAACCAGCCTGCTGCAAGATCCCATGAATCTCGTACCTCGGTGGATCCAGATTCAAATAACAAACCCGCAATACTCTCATCGCTTGTTACAAATAAAAACCTCAAATAATTTTAAAAACTAATATTTTTAACTAATTTGTGTATAGTTTATGAACTAATACATAAAGACTATTGAATTTAAAAACTAAATATAGCTATAGCTATTGAATTTTTTTTCACAAAATAATTACTATATACTTTCAAATTATTTTTTCTATTATATCAAAATTATTTTTTAAAAATTCAATAACATAAGTCCACTTATATTTTTTTTATAACTAATATCAACTAGTTATAGTAAAATAAATAAAACCTCAATTAATTTTAAAAACTAATATTCTTAACTAATTAGTATATAGTTTATGAACTAATATGTAAAGACTAAATATATGTAACCTATTTAGTTGAAAATTTTGAATTCAAAAACTAAACATAGCTATAGCTACTGAATTGATTTTCACAAAATAATTACTATATATTTTTAAATTATTTTTTTCTATTATATCAAAATAATTTTAAAAAAATTCAAAAACATACGTCCACTTATAATTTTTTTTTTACTAACTAATATCCACTAGTTATGGTAAAATAAATAAAAACCTCAATTAATTTTAAAATTCTTAACTAATTAGTATATAGTTTATGAATTAATATGTAAAGACTAAATATAATCAACCCATTTAGTTGATATTTGGAATTTAAAAATTAAATATAGCTATAGCTACTGAATTGTTTTTCACAAAATAATTACTTTATATTTTCAAATTGATTTTTCAATTATATCAAAATTATTTTAAAAAAATTCAATAACATGAGTATATATATATATATTACTAACTAATATCCACTATTTATAGTAAAATTAGTAAAAACCTCAACTAATTTAAAAACTAATATTCCTAACTAATTAGTATATACTTTATGAACTAATATGTAAAGAACTAATATGTAAAGACTAAATATAATTAACCAATTTAGTTGATATTTTGAATTTACAAACTAATATTGCTATAACCACTTATTATTTCATGAAAAATAATTTAACTAATTAGTATATAAAATATGTAAAACCCTACTAACTAATATTCACTACGCCAATATTTAAATACTAACTAACGTATACTTAAATAAATAAAGTCATCAATTAATAATACAAACTAATATATTTTTTAACTAGCTATTAGTATATAGTTTATGAAGTACTATATAAGCACTAAATATAATTAACCATTTTAGTAGATATTTTAAATTTAAAAACTAATATTGTTATAGCTACTAAATTGTTTTTTACAAAATAATTAATTACTACATATTTTTAAATTATTTTTTCTATTATATCAAAATTATTTAAAAAAATTCAATAACATAATATCATAATAGCAAACTAATTAAGAAACATAATACAGCCAAAAAAGAAAAAATTTAAATCCATGCAAGCGCCACCAAACTATTTTACACAATATCAATAAAGTAACTAATATGATATTATGCTTATTTTTTAGGGTATTTATATTTTAACAACTACAAAATATCCAATTATAAGAGTAAGTCCAGTACTATGATAGAATTCTGAGAGTGGGTTTTAATAGTCACAATATATTAATATCTCATTGCAAATGGGGGCACTGGTTTTCCTTAATTGGCTCATAGTAAGGCCTCCCCTCATTATTGGTTCTGCAATCGATGTGCTTCCTATCAATTTTGTGGGTGCCAGAACGTTCTGCAATCCAAACGTGCTCCAAGTAATTTCTTATTTGTCTTAGTGTATTTTACATGTGTTTTTTTAAGAAATATAAATTGCATACCTACCTATAGAAGATAATTAATTTTACAACAAAATATCATACACAATAGTTTGTTTTTAAAGAAAGGATGGCTGCAACACAAAAAGTTGCCTAGATAATTTACATATTTAAACTGTTATATGTGTGAATTGACCCCAAGTTGCAAGTACCTGTAATATATGAAAACCAAAATTGAAGAGACGAAAAAGGGGTAAAGCAAGCAAATAGAAAATCATTTCTCAAACTTCGAACATAGTGAGGTCAAGGAGAAGCTGCATAAAAAGGCTGCGAGTCGAACGATTCAATAAAATAAACCTGATTTGTTTCATTTCTGTGTTTTTCTTTATTGTCCACGGCTTTGCCTTTTAAATTATTTTTTCTATTATATCAAAATTATTTTAAAAAAATACAACAACATAATATGATAATAGCTAACTAATCAAGAAACATAATGCACTCAAGAAAAAAAAAATTCAAATCCATGCAAGTAAACACCACCAACAACAAACCATTTTACACAATATCAATAAACTTCTAAAAAATTAAATAAACAAATAACAAATTTAATTTCTTGAAAAAAAAAAAACTAACTTACATTATGCTAAAAAATTTGGTCAGAAATATGTTGGTGGATCCACCTTCGTATCCCCAACCATTTTACAATTAAGCTCTTTTTTCTCACACAAGACAATATATATTTTTTTGATACAACTTTCACAACGCAATACACTCTTGATACAACTTTCACGCCACAGTACACTCTGTTGGGAAAAATAATTTGAATACTAGTAATTTAGCTTTAAATAATAAGAATAAAATGACAGGAACAATGAGATGTAGAACAACGAGTTCTAATGGTAATCGCAAAGTTGTCGCCCTAAGGGTTTAATTCACGCCTACCCAAAGTTATGCTCGGTGGAATGGCGTTGGCGGTTAACCCTCCAGGATTAGACGTGGGTCTCCACGTGAACTCGCCCACACATTTATCCCCAGACGTTGAGCGAGATCTTGCAAAGAGGCGTAAAACGCAGAAATATGGGGTAGCTTCATCAGTAAGAGTGAGAATGAAGAGATAGGTGTGTTGTGTTATGCAATGTAGCAGGGTTTATATAGGGAAAAGAAATAATTGTTAAAAGAGCGGTTGAATAACCAGTCGAAAAAGAGCTGGGTAACGGGCATCAAGAAAAGAGCCGTTGGAGCATTAAAGAGTCGCAGGTAAAAAAATTAAAATTTGCAGAGTAATAAAAGTTTGTGCCCACACACGTGCCATGAGACGAGACGAGGCTGGCTGGCCAAGGCTGGAGGTGTGTATTTAACTAAGGCCCAAGTCCACAATTGTACTTACCATAAAGGATTTACTATACCATCATATATAAATGTTTATTAAAACATTTTCATGAACAATGTGGGACTTCTTCCATACTAAATACGATAGACAAAACTAAGTTTGAAACACACTAAGACCCATATATATACAACAATCCCCACATGTTTCAAACTTAGAGGAATAAATAGGGAATGTTATGCTTTAGTGTAGTATCCAAAGGATTTGAACTTCACCTTAGATGCAATTGGGTGACAACCCTAGAAATTTGGCAGAGAAATCTCTTTGAACCAAACTTCTAAGATAACGCAGTTGGAGCACGCCCACCAACCACACAACATCCCATAAGATATGTCGCCTATTTATGATTAAGGCCATGCGCTATCCTGGAATCATGAGAGCTCTAGAGTTTTATGCCCATACTCATGGAAGACGGCCTCATCTTCACTCTCACTTAGGTGGCATCCATCGAGCATGCACACAGATACCCCACCCCACATTGAGGGCTATGGATCCATTAAGAGCTTTGCTCATCCTAAAACACCACCTGTAGCTTGATCATACATACATCATAAGGAGGAACTCTTCACCAATCATCTCATATGACTGGCGTAAAAATAGTAAGAAGCGATACAATACCTTTTATGAGACTCGATGACTTACCGTTTACCACATTGAACCACCTTCATGGGATCTCCAATCAAAGGTGGTTGGGTTTCCATCATACCAAGTTATATAGGCATCAGTCCCATCCTCGATGTTTCACTTACTAGCCTCTAGTAAGTGGTTTCACAGATCTGCCACCCAAGTTCTTTTCCGACCTTACAAAATCCATGGATATCACATTGTTCTCAATCAACCGCCCTTACAATATTATGTCTCATCGATATGCCGACTTTTTCCATTATATATTTTGTTCTTTGCTCCTGGGCAATGGCACTTGACAATCACAATGAATAGAACATGGATGCCGTGTTCTATCCCATAATGGTATGTCCACCAATAGGTTTCTCAACCATTCACGTTCCTGTCTTTTCTAAAGCTATAAATTCTGACTCCATAGTGGACTTGGCAATACAAGTTTGTTTGGTGGACTTCCAAGAAATAGCCCCACCTGCCAGCATAAAAACATAACCACTTGTAGACTTTAATTCATCGTAGTCAATCCAATTTAGTATCACTATATCCCTCTAATAATGAGGATAACCAGAATACACCAAACCAAAATCTTTAGTACCTTTTAAATACCTTAAAAGTCTAATTAAGGCATTCCAATGGATATCATTAGGATTATGAGTATATCTACTTAGTCTATTCTGACAAAGATATGCAATATCCGGTCTAGTGCAGTTCATTAAATACATCAAACTACCAATTATGCAAGTGCATATTCAATTTGTGATACACTATCACCTCTGCTTTTAACTAGATGCAAAACTAGAATCATAAGGAGTAGATACAGTGTTTGTAGTCAAAATATCCAAATTTCTTAAGCATGCTTTCAACATAATGAGATTGAGAGATAAATGAATCTATCATTTTCCTTACTCAATTTTATTCCAAGTATAACGTTAGCAACACCCATATCTTTCATATCAAATTGAGAAGACAGAAATTTTTAGTTTAGTTATAGTATCTAAACATGTACCAAAAATCAAGAAATCATCAACATATGGTGATGATAACACCAACACCATCATTAAACTTGCTATATATGCATTTATCTGATTCATTTGTCACATACCCATTGGAAATCATAACATGATCAAATTTTTTCATGCCATTGTTTTGGAGCTTGCTTTAAACCATAAAGAGATTTAACAAGTTTGCATACCTTGTTCTCATCTTAAACCACACATCCCTCAGTTGTTCCATGTAGATTTCTTCTTCAAGATCACCATTGAGAAATGCGGTTTTCACATCCATTTGATGCACAACAAGTTTATAGATAGATGCAATGGCAAACAAAACTCTAATAGATGCAATTCTAGTAATGGAGAATAAGTATCAAAGTAATCAAGATTCTTTTGTTGCTTGTATCCCTTAGCTACCAACCTGGCCTTATATTTATCTACACTACCATCCTGGTTTTAGTTTTTCTTAAATACCCATTTACATCCAATAGGTTTTGTCTTAGGTGGTAAATCTACTAATTCCCAAGTATGATTGGCCATAATAGATTCAATCTCACTGTATAGCATCTTTCCAAAAAGAAGCATCAATAGATGTAATAGCATCATTATAAGTTAAAGGATCATCGTAAACAAGATAAGCATAAAAGTCATCACCAAAATCTTTTTCTTTCCTTGTTCTTTACTCCTTCAATTCATTATCATTTTGATCAACTATATCCTCAGATATATTCTCATGTGAGTTTCTACTATGCTTTTCTTTTTAGTTTTCATAGGAAATACATGCTCAAAGAATGATGCATTACAAGATTCAATTATGGAATTATGTTCTAACACATCACTTTTGACAACAAGAAATCTATATGAAACACTATTTTGAGCATATCCAATAAACACACAATCACATGTTCTGGAACCAAGTTTCCTTTTCTTAGGGTTTGGCAACTTTACCTTAGCTAAACACCCCCACACTTTCAGTGTCCTAAATTAGATTGATTATCAAACCATAGCTCATAAGGTGTTTTACTAAGTTTCTTATGTGGTACCCTATTTTGTATATAGTGCCGAGAGGATTGCTTCCCCCCATATATAGTTAGGTAATCCCAAACTAACAAGCAAGGCATTCATCATTTCTTTAAGAGTTCTATTTTTTCTTTCAGCTATACCATTAGATTCTGTGAATAAGTGGAGTTATTTCATGTATTATACCATGTTGTTCACAAAACTCATTAAAGGAGTTTGATTCATATTCACCTCCTCTATCTGTTCTTAATCTTTTTAATTTTCTTACCAAGTTGGTTTTCTACTTCATTTTTATATTTAATAAACATTTCACAAGCCTCATCCTTAGATCTCAAATAGATATAATTTAGTATATCTAGAATAATCATCAACAAAGATTATGTAAAACCTTTTACCACCTCTTGTCATTGTGTGCTTTAAATCTCCTAAATCACTATGTACTAGCTCTAATAATTCACTTTGTCTTGTTACTTGTTTAGATGGTTTCTTAGTTATTTTAGTTTCTACACAAATTTCACATTTATCCAAGCTAGTATTATCCAATCTATCAATTAGTCCCATTTCTTTTAATTTTAAGATATAAGGAACATTTACATGTCCTAATCTACCATGCCAAACATCAAGAGAATCAACCAAGTAAGCAAAAGAAGAGCTTCCTTCATTGTAATTAGTAACTACATTCAAAACATACAGACCATCATTAAGATAACCTTTACCAACATATATATCATTTTTAGATAAGGTAACTATATTACTATCAAAGGTTACCTTCACATTGGCATTGTTAAGAAGATGGACCGACACCAGACAATGTTTAATGGCAGGTACAAAGAGTACTTCAGACAGCACAAGGGTTTTCCCAGATGTCATTTTTAATGGCACCTTTCCTTTACCTAAGACTGAGATTTTGCTTGAATCTCCTAGGTAAACATAATCCTTCCCATCCTCTATGGGAGAAAACTCAGAGAACATCTCCTTCTTAGCACAAATGTGCTTTGTGGCACCAGAGTCCACAATCCATCCCTTGGCTTCCTTCACTAAAAAACATTCGAGACACTATCGCCACTATAACATCATCTTGATGTTCCACCATGTTTGCCCTTGTCTTTGATGATGATCCTCCTCCTTTATTTGCGCCTCCTTGATTGTTCCTTCTCAGTCTACATGCGGATGCAAAATGACCTGTTTTGCCACAAATAAAACGAGCACCCTTCTTCTTTTGTTGTTGGTTAGAATCATGCTTGAAATGTGGTTTATGAACTCCTAATGTTATGATTTTTAGAGCCATAAAATGATTTTTACTGCATATCCTTAGCAATGTTAGCTCTAGCATGCATTTCCTTAGCATTTTGTTCACTAGCCATTAGTCTATTTTTCTCCTCAATCTTAATATGCACAATAGTTTCTTGCAATGTCATAGCTTTTCTCTTTTGCATGAAATTCATTTTATAATCTTTCCAAGATTCTGTAGTTTATCAACAAGAGTTTGAGATACAAACCTTTCAGCAGAATATCTCCTTCTTTAGCTAATTCATCTACAAGCTTAGTAAATTCATTAATTTGAGAAGCAATGATTTATTTTCATCCATTTGAAATGCATTATAATTATGAACCAAGAATTTTTACTACCTTCTTCTTCATAAATATATTTTTTTGAACCAATGCATCCCAAATATCCTTTGCATTTAATATAATGGAGTAAATATCATACAAATCATTTGATAAAGCTCTTAAATATTATGTTTGCACAATTTATCACCAATTCCCAATCCTTCAAGGCTTGATAATTTTAATCATGTTCCTGGTTTGGGATCTTGTAAAACAAAACTGATTTGAGAAAAGTCTAAAACTTCTAAAATTTTGTGTTGCCATCGCTTTAAAATTATTTCCATCAAATGATTCAATCCTTGAAGATCGGGAATGACTTAAGAAGAATGCTAAAATACTAGGATCCATAATTAAACCCTTAAGAATGTTGGGAAAATAATTTTGAATACTAGTAATTTAAATTTTAAATAATAAGAATAAAATGCGAACAATGAGATGTAGTAGAACAGAGGTGACACTTAATCGCGAAAGACTGGGCCCTTAAGGGTTTAATTCCGCCTACCCAAAAGTTATGCTTCTGGTGGAATGGCGACTGCTAACCCTCCAGGATTAGACGGGGTCTCCACAAGTGGGAACTCGGCCCACATCGACATCCCTAAGACGCTGAGCGCAGATCTTGCAAGAGAGGTAGAAAACGCAATAAAATAATAGTGTAGGCCTTTCATCCGCGGAAGAGTGAGAATGAAGAGATAGGTGTGTTGTGTTATGCAACGTGAAAGCGGTTTATATAGGGAAAAGAAATAAATTGTTGTAAAGTAGTTGAATAACTATTGGAAAAAGAGCAGAACGGTCGAAAAAGAGTCATTGAGCATTAAAGAAATTACAACCCAGAAAAATTAAAATTACGTAGTAATAAAAGTTTGCTGTGCCCACACGAAACGGACGAGGCATTTGCAGACATGTGCATGCAAGGGCATGATTTAACTGTTCAAAAAGTCCACAATCAGATACCTCAATACCATGTATTTACGGTTAAGACTCATCATATATAAATGTTTATTAAAACATTTTCATAACAACGCGTGACTTCTTCCATAGCAACACGATGTACAATACCAAGCTAAACAAACACACCAAGCAAGGCTATATATACAACACACTCTCTCTCTCTCTCTCTCTCCCTCCTTTTCTTTCTTTTGTTTCTTTTCTTCCAAAACCCACACGCAATGCTCCTTCCCCTCGCACCCTTCCCTCCGTTTATATACACGAGCTGCACACCTGCTGCACCAATGCATGTGCGATGTACTGCTAGTCAAAATCGGAAATTCCGAATTCAGACTGCAGATTCCCGCGCGCAGCATGACCAAGCAGCGGATGGCGTGGCACTTCCCTATGGAATTACCTTTTTTCTTTTCAGAGCAGCTGTTCTCATATGTAAAACAAGAAAGACAAGAACCCAAGGTCCATAGAGCAATAATTGCAGCTTATGGATTTCATCTGACATTGTAGACCAACCGAAAAAAAAGGGGAAAAAAGGGGGGGGGGGGGATTTCATTTTAAGTCTAGAGAACAGGCTTGAGCATGACAAGAATATTGACCAAAAGAACTTGAGAAGAACAAAAACCTAACAAAACCTATTGCTACTACTTAAAGTGTGTCATGATTTGATTTAACGGGAAAATAACTTTTCTTAATTCTACTCAAACTCTAATTTGAGAATAAAAATAATGTTAAAATATAATTTAATGTAATTTTGTCTAACATATTAAAATAAATTAAAACTCAACTTATTTCAAACCATAATTTAAACCCTCCTAAGCTTAAAACAAATACAGAGTCACTTTCCTAAGCAGACAGGACCAAAAAATGAAGCCAACCATTGGAGCAGCTTCTAGCTAGCTTACAGCTAGAGAACCTATGAATCCCATAAAGCCCAGACCAAAGGTTGGGCCTTTACTCTGGACCTTCAGTAAGTTCTGCACGCTCCTGTTTGGTGTTTATGCACGTTTGTGCCAATGTGGCTCGGTGTGCATACAAACTGATTCATACCCTTTTTTTTTTTTTTCAAAAAACCTTGTTGATTCTTTGTCATATTGATTCAGACCCAACAGCTAAAGTTGACCAAAAACCAAAGACCCAACAGCTAAAGAACTATTAAAGTAGTTACTAGTCTACTACTATATATCGAAAAGTGGGATTAAATCTCCTAAAATGAGTTTTTCTTTAAAATGAGAAAATGAAGAGTTAAAAATTACATTATATGAGTCCTACTAAATAATCTAAATGTACTGAGAAATATTCATTTATTTAATGGTCAATACTTAATAAACATGCTAAGTTTTTCAAATTTAAATAAATTTAAAAATAGACTAAGAAAAACTGATTTAAAACAAAATAACCTCAATTTATATGACTAGTTTACCTTAAGCAGTTCTAACTTAGTTTTAAATATTTAAAGTAAAAAAAATAAGGGTGTATCAATCTGTAAATATTCATTTAGTAAATTATGATCATGATACACTTTATTAATCTAAAAATAAATGCACTTTCACTTTATCATTATAAGCCCTGTTTGGTTTATTGTAGGTTTTATTGTTTGATTGTATATAAGATGTAATAATACAAGATTTGATGGTCATATATATACAAAAAAAAAAATACAAGATTTGAACGTGTACAATAAATTATACATTGTTTAAGTTTTATACTATCTAGCGTTTGTTTTGTTACATATGATTCGATAATTTTATCCCACATACTTTATCCCATATAATACTTCATCGTTTATTAAGATTAATTAACAAAACTACCTTCATACATAAAAATTGTTAACAATTTATTTTGCAATAAGGTTTGAAAGTAAATGATTGAATTTTATCTAATCTTATCAAGTATCATAATTCAGTGTAATTTATTCTACGATGAAAATAGGTAGATTGGATGACTTTATCTTATCATTTACTCAGGAAGGGTTAATGACCGAAAAAAAAAAATCAGGAAGGGTCCAGACCTATCCTCTAGGGGGATTTTATCACATTCAACAAAAGGATTATGCAACAATGAAATCCAACTCTTTAGCAACTAGAAAAATTAATTTAAGATGATATAAAATAAAATCAGTTCTGTTATTTGTATAAAAATGAACTAACTTAAAATTAAATATTTGAACTTTGGTTCAATACTAATTTAAAAATTAGTTTAATTAGATTTTGAAATTGTTAAGAGAGGATAAGATAATAAGATAAAGAGAGAAAAATGAGATTAAATAAAATTAACTCATAATTATTTTTTAAATTAATTTTAACCTGAAATTAATTTAGATAAAAACTATTTTTTTAAAAATATATCAGTTGTTGTATAAAAAAGATTATTATTTATAAAAGACCATTAATTATCTAAAGCCTGATCTCATTGTAAAACAGAATAGTTAGCTAGGAAGTAATAAAGTTACCCTGTTGCCTTCATGGTATATTCTTTTTGATTGGAGGCGTTATTAGCGCTTTTAATTTTTATTTAATTTATTTTATTACTTGAATTTTTATTTAACTTATTAACTAAACAATCTTAACTGTATTTTAGTAATTGATCTGTAATTAAATAATTTTTGCAGCCAACCTTTGCCCTTTTTTGACGAAGATATGTAATACGAGCTATATTTGTTTTATCTCATGGTATAATTTTAAAAAAGTTAATGACTTAATGGCACGTTGAGTAAACCTTTTGAATAAATTTTCAAGTCAGCAGCTTTTTTTTCTTTTTTTTAACTATCACCTACTTTACTTTTAATTTTATATTAAAATTATTCTCTAACTTATTCAAATGTTGACTTCTTAACTAGTTTTTAATTAAACAATTTTTTATTAAAGTCAAAATTTTGTAATCATATATGTATTTTTTTATTCACTTTTTTATGTATACTCACATGTAATTGAGAAAATTTCAGTGAACTAAAATTTTTAAAAAATAATATTTAATAAGTATTTTTTTGGTAATATAATTAATAAATTATATAACTACAAAACTTATGAAGTACAGATACAGATACAAGCTACAAATATGATACAAGATAACACAAATACTAGGATACAATAATATTTAAAAATTATAAGTCACGATATGGCTATAATATAACGTATAAAATCATTATAAAATATATTAACATAAAAATATAAACCTTAAATTAAAAATAAGGAATAATAATTTTAATGCTAGCATAAAATTTTATAAACATACTAAAATACATTTATCCTATTGATTGTTATAGAATTTTTATTTATATAACTATAAAAATTCATAATATTAAAACAAAAACTTGTAAAATATAATTAAAAATACCTAAAAGTATACATAAAATATTTGATCTAATATGTATCATAAATGAATACGATGACTATTTTAGAATATCTGTGCGATATAGTATAAAACTCAACCATAATCATTTCCTTGTGGACCAAATTTGAGGTCAATCAGATTTTTTTGTTTTTAATCTTTCATTACTTTAGAAGAGGAAAAATATTATTTCAGATGTAGCAAACGGAAAAATATAATCTTAAAATAAATAAGAGCCAGGTATGTATTAAAAAAAAAAGGAGCCGGGTATGTGCTTTTTTTTAATAAAAATTAATTAAAATACGTACAAAAATTAAGATAATTAAATATTTTCAAAAATAAAACTTTAAAAAGAACTATTTTAGTCTTATTTTAAAAAATTAAAAGCGTAGCTTTTGAAGAAAAAATTACATTATAACAGCAATTTTTTCAAAATATTTTAACAAGCGCGTCCTAAATTCTACCATCAAAACGCGCCTAAATTTCTCTAGTCAAGAAGATTGATTTTTTCACCCAGTTATCAGATTTTGAAATTATTTATTATCAAGAAAAACTCATTATTGACTAATAAATGGTTATAATTAACATAATTTTTTTTCGGTGGAGGTTATAATTAACATTGACTACTGGCAGCCTAGACCGTTATTGTTATTGTTAACTACATAATATGCGTTTGGGAGCAATACATGGAAAGAATCAAATTTTACTTGATATATACATGCATCTGCCAGGCTGCCTCATTCTCTATTAATTAATTTAATCATATTTTAGTCGAATATTTATAGCCCTCATAACTGTGTTCGAAACTTTTTATAACCTTTTAATTGACTAGAAATAATTAATAATTAATATTATTATATTTTGAAATGTGCTTACTATATTTTGAGTTTTTAAAAGGAATTAATTTTCAAAACAAATATTTTTTAATTAACTTTAACACACTATCACTGTAAAATATTTATTACACTGATAACTAATCATATCTTATCTTTTGCATCACTTTTGAAAGTAGTTATAATAAGATTTAAATAATTTTAAGAGTTTAATTATTATAGATTAATAGTGTAAAAGAGATTTATACTGTTATCTAATTAAATATTTGTATTTATAAATTTTTAAAATAATAGATACTTAAATTAAATATTTTTATTGATATGAAAATACATGATTTAATGTTTGTGTAAATTTTTTTAATATTGACAATACAAACAAATTAAATCCTAATTTTAATGATGTAATTATCCATAATTGAATTAAATGCCTTTGACTGTTTAAAAAAGTAATAGTGTATCACAATTATTATTATTATTATTATTATTATTTTTAAAATCACAAAGAGAGTATTTGTGTTGATCTGTGTCCTACATAGAGCGGAAAACACCGCCAAATACATTTTCATGCTGTAATCCCCTCTATATATACGGCATTTACCCTCACCCATATCAACCTTCAATCCTCTCTCTCTCTCTCTCTCTCTCTCTGAATTACTGAATGTTAATATTTAGGTAGCACTTTCTATATCTTCGACGATTTTCTCCAGGGTAGAGAAGATTTCAAACAGTTGTGCAATGGCAAGGGGTTCTATTCAGGGGTTTCTAAGCCTTGTGCTTTTGATTGTACCCATGTTGGTTCTCAGTTCATCATCTCAAGCATCAGCATTGATCAGATTCAACGTTGGTGGCGAAGATGGCTGGGTAGTGAAGCCTTCAGAAGATTACAGTCACTGGGCTCAGAGAAATAGGTTCCAAGTCAACGACACTCTCTGTGAGTCCAACACATTATAAACCCTTCTTATTTTCTATTTTCTTAAACAAATCCTACAGAGTCTCAATTTTTATTCAATTTACATGTAGAAAGATCATCAAGAGTGTAGATCTTATGAAAGAATCAATTATCAACCATAAATGATAAAAAAGAAATGTTATTTTGGAATCAGAAGTCAACATCACAGTGAAATACATATAGAGATGAAAAATTTTGAGTCTTTTCTTTCAACACTCATCACTACTATGTACTTTTGTATATCTATGTGTGTTTGATGTAATGTTTCTCGTAAACTATAGTCTATGAAAAAAAACAAAAGAGTGCTGATCATTAACTGGTTTTTATTTATTTTATTTTATCCAATTAATCTGTATGCAGATTTCAAGTACAAGAGAGGGACCGATTCAGTTTTGGTGGTGACTAAAGAAGACTACAATTCGTGCAACACCACGAAACCCTTGCACAGGTTCAAGGGTGGACCATCAACGATCACGTTGCACAAGTCGGGTCCCTTTTACTTCATCAGTGGCAACGTCGAAAACTGCAAGCAAGGCCAAAAGCTCGTCGTTGTTGTCATGGCTGTTAGGCGCAACCACGTTCAATCACCTCCGCCATCATCTTCACCACAACCTTCCGTGGCTCCATCACCATCACCATCAAAGTCTCCATCAACACCACTATCACCATCAACAGCTCCATCTACACCACCTTCTGTTGCTCCATCTACACCACCTTCTGTTGCTCCACCTACACCACCTTCTGTCGCTCCGGCAATACCACCGACCGGCTTCGATGCTCCGGCACCGGCTCCGTCGGGAAATTCGGCTTCAAAGAGGTCTTTTGGTGTGGCTTTGGGAATTAGCGTTGTGGTGGCTTTGTTCTTCAGCAGCTTGGCTTAGTTTTTTCTCTTTCGTTTGTTAAAGGGCATTTAATTTGTGTGATTATGATGAACCGTTTGGTTTCTCGTTTATGTTGTGCAGGCATTTAAACTTTTGTTGGCAGTTTGTTCTTTTTTTTTTGCCCCCAAAAATATTGTTTTGGTGCGTTTAATTGTGTTTTTATTGTCCTGTTTTAGTGTAGGGTGATGCCCTTGAACTATGACCGTTCATATTCTTATTGTTCGAATGAATATAATTTGCCTTAAAGTTTTAAACTTTGCTTTTCTGATCATTATTCATCAAAATTGTGTAATTCTGAAGAGGGATGAATCAAGCAGACCACATATGAGTCAAATGCAAAATTCATCTGAGAGTCAAAGGGGTGAATTCCAACATGCATTGGCCTTTTGATACTTCTTGTGTTGGGTACAGTAGCTGATACCAGAAAGCACGCAATATTAATGTGATGTGATTTGGTTACTTTGCTTATCTTTAAATTGTGACTTCAAAAATTAACCGAAAAAATCGCACTTTCAAAAATTCAAAACCTAGTTACACCCACTATCAATTTTGTTTGTTTTTTGTTTTTTTGAAATGAATCACTATAATTTTGTTTTTATGGAAATAAGCTACTCATAATTTTATCCTTATCTTTGTCGTTATTAAAGTAAGATTTTTCTAATCTTTTATTTTAAAAAAAAAAAACAAATTCCTCTTATATCTTTATCACATCTTAATAATGATTACGTTGAAATTTGAATATATCAATAAAATAAGAAATTATTACTGCTTATCTATATAGAATTTGAGTCAAATCAATTTTTTTTTTCATTTTTCTTTTTAGTTTAAGTCAATGTTCTCAACATGTTAATATATGCATAGGTATTTATAAGAAACTTACAAGTATTTATCTATACAAGCATCTATATAAGAATTCAAGTCATATCTAAATACATTTTTTTTTTCTTATTTTACAGTTTAAGTCAACATTCTCAAGGGATATACATAGATTAATACAACTTATTTTGAGATATGCATTGAAATTAATTTTGATATTATTGTAAGAGCTAAATATTTTTAACACATGATAAGATACGATTGAATATTCAAGTAATAATTTTTACACTGCATTGAAACTATATCCATATGTATTTAGATTAATTAAAGAGATTAATTGTATTACAATGGTGGAGTGTCTTATTTTTTTTTTTTTTTTTGTACCAAGATAATGATTGCATTTTTTAAAGGAAATTAAAAGCTTACAAATGGTCCATAGGACACCAAAGTAATACAGAAAAAAAGGGAAAGCCCAACATCACTACTAGAGTCTAGTAGGACAAAAAACAGAATACATCAAATGCAAGGTTAAGAAGGGAAGTTTTGAGTAACAGCATCTAGCTCTTCCAGTAACTTTAGAGTTAAGGAGACAATTGCTTGAGGAGTGGTGTCTTGACCCTCAAACAATTTTTTATTTCTAGCCTTCCAAATGAGCCAACAAATAATAGTAATCTTGGTCAAAATTTTCTTATCATCTAATTCTGATTTAAGGAACTCCAACAGTGCAGACCACCAGTTGAAGAAATGGTCCTAAGGCAAATTTGTAGTTAAGGCATGGTATGAAAGGAGTTTCCAAACCATTGAGGACTGGGGGCAGAAGAGCAAGTAGTGTAAAACTGATTCACACCATCAATTAATTAATTAATTATATATTATTAAACAATTAATTATATACTATTTCTAATGTTAATAAATAATTAGATGATTATGTAATATATTTTGTATTGTTTTAAAATTAAATTCTTAATTAAATGCTAAGTAAAAATAATTAATGGTAGTAATTGGTATAGTTAATGTAGATAATCTTTTCATGGAGACTTCTAAAGTGCTCACAATTGATGTAGGAGAAATTCTTGGGTGTTTTCAGAGTGCAATATAGATTGTGTCCATAATTAATATTAGAATGATATTTTAGATAAGAATATAAATTAATGATTGATCCCATTTTAAAATATCATTCTATTATTAACTATAAACACATTCATGTGATATTCATGAATATATAAAAATTTTCGTGGGTATCCATGTAATGAGTATATGATACTCACAAGTCTTGCAAAACAATTTTCGTGCCAAGATGTTAATAGCAATCCACGTGCTAATTGCTAGGATCCATACACTTATTTCTTCCCAAGAAAATAAATTGAATTTCTCATAAATTAACAAATGGTTTCCCAATAAAATGGCGTACCAAACATGAAAAGGTAAAAAAAGAAGCGGTTCATGTCCTTAGAAATGGCTATTGTCATCCTTAAATGTCTACTATCAGTCCCATTTTAGTGGTTATGATTTGGTTTCTCTAAAATGTTCTCTTCTTTTCTTTTACTAATCAAAATAATAGTTTAACATTAATTTTTATTGTTAATTAATAATTTTATATAAAATTATTATTGTTAGCTCAATTTTTTTTCCGATACTTGAATTGCAAATGCAAAACAGCTCGACCCCAATAGTTTAATTTATATTTATTTTAACTTTTTAAAAATATTTATTAGTAATCGCATTTTCTAAATTCCATATAGCCTCTAAATATTATAAGTACTTAGAAATAACTTATTTAAATTATTTTATTTAAAATTTTCTTAATATAGATGTTACGTGAATAACAAATTAACAATAAAAATATTTACTAAATCTTAATGAACAACATACATACTGGTGTTTTGCCATCCAATGTTTATATAATATTTTTCAAAAAAATCATGAAATAAACACAAGATATTAGGAGTTGTTACCCAAAAGTGGTTTGCTGCAATGAAAGTGAAGGAGAACTTTATCTACAATATCAAAGTTCAAATTTTGGAGTTGCCATTTTGAGAAAACTTTACCTAACTACTAACCTTGACCCAAAATTGCATGGTTAATTCTAAGACTTAAAAAAAAACAAATTAAGATAATGTGAGGCATGAATTGAAAAGCATATATGTGTTTGTCAATAGCAATAAATCCATTTATCATATGTTTATTTAATATTTTTAATTAGACTTAAATATATTTTTAGTCCCTCTAAATATTTGATTTTTTGGATTTGGTCCCTAAAAAATTTTTTGCTTGATTTTGGTCCCTTATTTTTCAGACGTTATTAATATTAGTTCTTGCCGTTAATTAAATGCTGACATGGCAACGTGAGATTTTGACATGTGTTAATATTGTTTAGATCTTATGTTGCCACATCAGTACTTAACAATACTCAGTTGACGGCAGGGATTAATATTGATAACGTCTGAAAAATAAGGGACCAAAATCAAGAAAAAAATTTTTGAGGGACCAAATCCGAAAAATCAAATATTTAAAGGGACTAAAAACATATTTAAGCCTTTTAATTATATAAACACTATATGCTAAAATTAAATAGTTATATATGTTGTATATTGTAATTTATTAGTATGCCTTTAGTGTTACTCAATTTTACTTACTTTTTTTTCAAAAATAGTCATTGCTATATTATTTGGATAATTATTGTATCAAGAAAATTTTTTAAAAATAATTCAATATATTGATCTAAATAATTATCTTAGACAAGTTAATTATCAATACTTATAATATATCCATTGATCATAAAAAAAATTGAAAAATGAGATAAACATTAAATATTTTCAAATAATTAAATTAATTTTTAATTAAACTAATAGTGATAAATTAAGATGAAATTATGATATATAATAAATGACTACTATTATTATATAATTTTGACCAAAATATAATAAAGAGGGTATTTTAGAGAAATCAATTAAAAGCCGCTAAAATGGGTGGGAGTGACAATAGACATATAGGAGTGACAATAGCCACTTCCCATATCCTTAATAAACAAATTGAAATCTCCAAAAATTAACACTCAAATCCCCAATAAATTTTGCATTGCTTGTAAGAATAGTATTTCAAAACATATGTTGTGAGAACTATATATAGCCTTCTCTTTGCATAGCACAAAATTGTAATTTAAGGGCTTCTTTGAACTATTTTTTTTTAAAATATATATTTAAAAATAAATTTAATTTATATATAAATATAATATTTAAAAGAATAGTGCTATATAGCACGAAATATATAATAATAAATGGCAAAGCAATGATAAGCGTCAATTGTTATTGGTGTACTGCTCTACAATTTATGGCAATCACGAGAAAAAGGCAAAAATCATAATTCAAGTAATTTAATATTTGTTCCTTTTATACAAAGTTTTAGATTTAAGTACTATAAATAAAAATATAGTTAGCGTTAAAAAAGCATTTTTTTTTTATAATAGGTCAACTTGATTCAACTCAAATTAATTGGGTCCAATAAACTCTAAATAGTGTTAGCTTAAATAAGAAATAATAAGTATCCTCAATCCTAAACCGAATATTTGAATTTTAATGGACTGAATATATGGATATCCTTGGGATGTTTTCAAACCAGCTCCAATGGTTTGATCGGCCATTGACTCAGGTAAAATATACGAATATTAAAGGTTTAAAATTTAATTTATATATATTATCAGTATAAAAAAAAATTTATATAAACATTTAAGTATATGTTATTACATCAACAAAAATTTCTAATTTTTATCTATTATTTTAAAAATATTATAAATAAAATTATTTAATTAAATAATAATATAATTTTTTTTACATTTTTAATATATTAAAATTATTCTCAAATATTTTTATAAATCAATAAAATATTTGATTTTTAACTCTGTAACGTGATTTTCAACTTTATAAATCATTCCCCCCGCCCCTTTTTTTTTCTTTTGCAAAAAGCGACTCTCTCTCTCTCTCCCTCTCTTCCTATAAGAGAATGACTTTTTAAAGCCTGGTTTTTCTGTAACAGAACATAAAACAGAATCGCTATTTCTGAGCTGATTTCGATCTTATATCTCAGCATAAGAATTTGACTGTGGAACCAGAAACAACCTAAGCAATTTTCAAACCTGATTTCATGTTCAAGCTATGATCTCTCCATCAAGGAAAGGGAAATAGGGAGCAATAAACGGACATTATACTACACATGTCACACCAGCCTTAAAACAAGTTACATCACATAAGAATCTTACTAACTAACCTCACTGGTCAATCACCTCTTCCCCTCTCTCAACCTCATGAACTCACCCTTCTTCTGTTTCATGGCCAATAATCTCCTTTTGATAATCTTCTTTGCATTGGCCATGACCATGGCTAAGCCATCGGAATCATGCACCATTAAGGCCACCAAAGAGTTTTCGATTGAGAGTATGCCGCAGATATGTAACGGCTTGTTCGGAGAGTGTCACCATCAAGAAGAAATGGCAACGCTGGCTGATAAAAGCAGAAGAAACCTTGCTCAAAAAGGAAGGTACATAAGCTATGACGCTTTGAAAAAGGATAGTGCCCCTTGCAAGCGCCGGGGAAGTTCTTACTATGGTTGTGGAAGAGCAGGGAAGGCAAATCCTTATCGCCGTGGCTGCAGCGCCATTACACATTGTGCTAGATCTACAGACTGAGTAGTTTTGCGCCATGGTAGTAGCTTTAGTGCTTGTCCTGGTTAGCAATATACATGTAGTACACTAACATTGCTCCTTTTTTATTTCCCTAGTAGAAGTTTAGTCTTTACTTGAGTTAGATGAGGAGAGAGTTCTTATATTTGTAATAATAATTGTTCTTATTTGTGGTATGGGGTTAGAATTGGAGGTCGACAATTTATGAATTAATACCAACAAGTCTATTAGAAGGGGTTAGTTCCTTAAGCTAATTATGATTAATTTGAATCTCAGCTAGAAGGTGACCATGTTTAGTGTTAGGCTATGTCTCTATTAGCTTCAGTAAAAGATAATTAGGATACCAAACAAAATTCATGCATTAGGTTTTTTCATAAAATTCTATTAAAACTTCATGTATAGAATTTCCATGCTCGTTAAATTTTGTATGCCCTTTAACATTTTCCAAGCAATTCAAGTTCTCACTCATAAAACTATCGTGTCTCTTCCCATCTCTACCAATTGTGATATGAGACATCTCAAAAGATGATACAAATAAGGTTTCTTATTTGTTTGCTTCTTCCGATCCTTTTTTGGACCTTGGTTTTTCTTATATGTGCAATCTACAATACTCTCAAATTGTATTATTAAAGCCCTCTCTCTATTGAACTAGTTATATCCTAATTATTGTTCAATGTGTTATTAGTTGCTAGTCTAAGAATTATTGTCCTTGTGGCGATACATGCACGAATATTACACATAATCGGGTTGTGATGCTGAGGCTTAACACAAGTTGGGGTCAAGCTTTGGCAACAAAATTGTGATTAAGATCAAAGCATAAAAGCTCACATGGATACGAGAAATTAATTGCTTAGGATGTAATTTCAGTCAAGTCTTTCAGAAGCTGAAAGAAAGATTTTCTCATTCAGCGGATAAAGAAGAAACACAGATTAGATTTTCTCTTTCAGCGGATAAAGAAGAAAGACATTTTTACACCAACTTGCAGATCACTCGTATCGAAATAACAAAAGGAATCGAAGGGCATAGCTACAGTGTATGAACTTGCAGTCCTAATCATTGAGAATGCTACCCATGATTCATGAACGAGAGCTGATTGGTTCCGTTGTTGAAATGGTATCTATTTTGTTCTCTCTGATTTTATAATAAAAATTACATATATTTTCATGGCATATCATCAGCATGATCCTCTAAACCTGATGCGGTTGATCCTCTAGTTTTGGCTTAGCCTGATGGAATATGATTGTAATTTCTTGGATCAATCATTCACTAAGTCCAGAAATCATGTAGAGTGTGATTTGGATTGATGTTGCATTAGCATCGTGGACGCGTCTCAGGCAAAAATATTATCAAGGAGATGTTTTCCGCATAATCGATTGTAAGAAGAGCTCTATGCAATCAATCAAGGTGATGTGACAATCACTTCTTACTTTACTCGATGGAAATCTATACATGTGGGAGGAATTGGAGAATCTTTTACCAATTCCAAATTGTCCTTGTGGTTCCCTTATACATGTTCTTTAGGAGTTGTTAGAGGCAATATTTCTTAGAGGATGTCAATGAGATCACTGCCTAATATTAACACAACTATTTCATTATTGACGCAACAAGAAAGACAAATAAACAGCGAAGTGAATGGATCAAAGGTTTTATTGAGAGTATAAATTAATAAAAACTGATTTTACACGTATAATTATTGGAGAGAATATAAGTTATTATCCGCTGAATTAGAAATAGTTCATTGAAAATAAATTGATGGCTGAGATGGACCCTCTCGTTGCTCTCTCATTCGGTTAGGGAAGATTGCTTTCAACATTTATGAGAGGACATTTATATTGTACATTGAAGTTTAAAGGAATGTTGAACTGACATTCGATTATAATTTATAGCATGCAAAAAACAACAAAAGAAAAGGACACAGACTCTTATTTTCGTGTTTTTCACATTCTTAACTTTTTGTTTTTTTTGGCTCCAACAATTACAAAAGCGTGACACTCACGATTTAATCAGTTAGTCTCTTACGCCCGTCTCTTCTTAGTTGCCGTCTCTGCAAGGTTACAAATGCATGATTGTAGCACCTTTTTCTCATGATCTTCTCGAAAAGCTTTATTAATTAGTGGTCCACTCCAACATAAATTTGCCAGCCTTACACATGAAAACAACCAACAACCAGAAATAGAAAAACCGCGTATGAAATAGAAGCTTTTATGGATGAGCAGCATATGAGGTTTTTTTTTTTTTTTTTTTTGGGGAGAAGAAAGTTTAGGTTGAGAAAAAGAATCCAGCATTAGGACATCTGATGAGATGAGTCAACCCTCGTTATTGGAACGAGGCTATAAACTACCGACCTGTGAACACTATAATTGTGTGCAATCTTCTGGTTTATTGCAATCAGATATAATTTTGTTACAGCATCTATATTTTAAATAAAAAATCAACAAAAATATGGGAAAAAAAAAAACCAAAATATTGTTGTTAGGCAAGAAGCAATTGTTTTTTGGGTCTGATTCAGCATGATCAATACCATGAAAAAAATTAATAGAAATACAAAATATGAATAAAACACCAAAATGTTGTAAAAAATGACCAGAATGAAATAAAAAGAGAAAGTAGGCCAACTCAAAAAAAAAAAAAAAATGCAGCTCAAGTTCATGACATAAAAAATAAATTCACTAACAAATTGGATAGCAACTTGCTCTCCACTCCGAGGTTATAAAAGAGCATGAGCAGAAGCAAAGAGAAGGGAGCAGAAAAGAAGGAAGGGAAAAATACAGAGAAAAGGAGGCAGCTTCTTGGCAAGCAAAGAGCAGAGAAAAAGTGAGATTATAATCTGATTTCTGACCTCCCTCTTCGCCTTGTTTTGTGTTTATATTGCGCATTATGAGATGCTATTTTATGTTTATTTGATGTTAATTGATTGTAAATATATCTCATTTTAATCATTCAAATGCAAACAAACATGCGCCACATCACAACGGAGCACACCACAACACAGTGCATGCATATTTGAAAATAATTAAAACATGCATATTAGCAAGTCATTGAAGTTTTAAATGTAATGCAAGCATAAATCCCCTACTTGAGGTGTGGCTTAGTTGAAACTCTTCCTTGGACGGAGGGAATGAAATTGATTTGTTCTTGCTATTCCAAGTTGGGTTCCCAGCTTCCTTGTGGTTTCTAACTTTGATTGCCCTTCTCTTCTTCCTCTTAGTTGCACAGCTATAGAGTGGAAGAAGACCTTGGAATTATATATATGTTATTTGTAGGATTAGTTTTAGTTAATGATAATTAATCAAGACTTAATGGTAGGTTAAATAGTTAAATTAGCTATATCGCAAATGACATATTATGATGAAGTCATGGCGAAATCACGGCCATGCAACTTTGTGACACTTGGCATGCAAGGTCCTAGTAAAGATATTAGATTCTTATTTTTACTTCATTTGATTGATTAGGTGTTTAGTTAGACTATAGCTATCAAGTAAAGGATTTGGTTAGATTCTAACTAAGTCAAAATTTTGACCTTTCTTCCCTACGCTAAGTGTCACTTCTGGGGGGAAAGAAGACAAAGTTTTCTATAAAAAGCAAATAAAAAGATGCTTCGTTTGGAAAGTGTTTTTTAAAACAGTTTTCTATTTTTAAAAACAAAAAAGCTTGTTTAATATATTGTTCTGTCTAGATTGGTTTTAAAATAAAATAAACAATTCCTATGTTTTAAAAACAAAAAGTTTAAAAACAATTAGGAGATGTTTGTAGTTTTTTGTTTCTGAAAACAAGTAAAAGGCAGTAGAAGTTTTGTAAATAGTTTGTTTTATTTACTTGGACACTCTTTAATTCTTGTAGCCCCACTCTTTCTATTGTCCCATTGTGAATTATTATAGCATACTTATTTCTTTCTTGTTGTTTTAGTTGTCATCTATAATTTTTTTTTAAATTATTTTGAGAGTAAAATTATCAAACAGATTTTTTTTTGTTCTTTTATTTTTTAAAACTGATTTTAAAGAATAAAAATACTTTCGAACAGACCTTTCATAATTAAAATATTAGATAAACTTTCTTTACTTTTTTTGAAGTTGCTAAGCCCATTTTCAAGCATCAAATTAAGGGCCTAATATCTTAGCCCTGCTAACTTCAAATACGGGATCTTGACCTATTTTTTACTATTTAATGTAAGATTTAATTGATTTAGATAGTTAATTAGGAGTTTAATTTGGAAAGTTGGATATGAGAAGTTGTTTATTTAGTTTTAGAAAACATTCTTTATTTTTATTTCTTATTTTTAAAATTAATTATTTGATTATAAAAATGTCACATTATTTTCAATCTGTTTTTAATTTTCAGAATTTTATACAAGAAACACCGAAAACAAAATTTTGTTATTTTCACTATTTTCATTACAAAATCATAAAAATAGGAAGGAAGTTAAAAATAATGTGGTATTTTTGTAATTAATTTTAAAAATAAAAAAATATTTTCTAAAACCAAACATAAATTTTCTTTGCTTCTATTTAATATTTAAATTTCTTTCTCTATTTTTTTTTGAAGACTTTATAAATTTTCATCTTCAATAATCAATATCTTCGTTAACTCCCCATTAAATTTTACTAAGATTTCTTTAAATTATTCCATATGCCATTCTAATTTTAATTTTCTATCAATTTACAAGTTTTTCGATTTCATTATTTTGTTTGATAGAAAATTTAAAAATTCTGACCGAAATTAGTAAATATTTTGCTATGGCGAATGTTACAAATGTCATGAGCCATAGATGTAGAAATCAAGTTGGTTGTCTTCTTTCCCCTTCCATGGGGTATTGGCAGCAAGCCTAAAAGTTATTATGGCTACATAGTACGAAAATTAGATGACGGTTACAAAAATAAGAAAAAGATAAAAGAAGTAGTGTCATTTGGTGCCACATGAATAGCACAAACATGAATTAAAGTAGGGTAGATATCAAAAAAAAAAAAAAAATCCCCACTGCATGCAGTTTCCTTTTCTACGAAATGTTTTTGTATTGAAAAAACACTTTTCAAAAGAAAAAAGTTAATGTTTCAGTCGGAATTTAATAGAAATTAGATGGGATCGATGTTAAGCAACTCCTCACGTCATTCATTTATTTTCGTTTTGTATTAAAATGCATTTTTTCTGTGAATAGAGTTACATCCCTAAACTCTTCTCAAAATACAGGTCTGTTGTGGCTTTCTTGTCTATCAGACAAAGTATCTTCAGAATAGTGTTTAAAAAAAAAAAAAAAACAAAGATGAATGACTTTGAGAAAGATGTTTCAATGCCAGTGAGTCCTATGACGCATTATTTCAACAGCTCTGTGTTAAATGTATTCGTTCTTGGTGTTTTTGAGTCTGAGATTCCAATAGATGACCCAAGAGCCATGCAACAGCTTGGCGAGATGCTTCTTCCCCACAACACATGTTTCTCTTCTATCATGGTAAAGCCTAACTACAAGCTTTTAGTGCATATCATTCAAATACTTATCATTTTGACTGAATTATATCATGATATATTCAGTATGGAAAAAGCTCTTTGGTATGAACATAGTTTCATACTGTTTGCATGAAAGGAATAGGCAGGTGATGCTTTTCTCTCTTAACACTTATCCATCTCCGTGATTTCGGTGTTTTCTGCAAACATCTTTTTGTTGATTTTTCTTCGTGCTATTTAGCATTTCTGATTTGGTAATCATGTCATTCTGACTAATTCAAATACAAAGCATACATGTGTTAAGATTTTGTCTCATCTAAAATGAAAGGGTATATCCAAATAAAGTATAAACTAAACTTCTGTTTTAGACTTCTTTATTTTGAGTGCATAGATTCTTTAAAATCAATGCGTTGTGATCTCAACATCTGTGATGGTTCCAGATCATGTACTGCATATGAGAAGAGAGTAATTAGTTAGTGCGAGATGAGAGATAGAGAGATAGCGAAGGTGAGAGGCAGAGAGATAGGATGGAATCTGAGGGGCCCAGGATAACATCCAGCCATAGATTTCACCAAAGTTGAGTGTACGGATGGAGAGATGGAAGATCATATATGAGGATGAACTACAATAGAAATACAGATGACAAGAGGAAGAAGATATTGATGCTATGAAACATTGAAGCTAAATCCTTCACAGTATTCATGGACAATTTGCCTAAGTCTATGACAACCTCTTGGCTATGGCAGTTGTTTAAAGGTGAAGGCCAGGTCATTGATGTGTTTATGCCAAGGAAAAGAATATCATCAAACCCTGCTCCATTTGCATTCGTTAGATATGCAAATAAGAAGGGGCAATGGATGCTATCGAGAATCTCAATGGAATGGTGATACAGGGGTGTAAAATGGCAGTTCAGGAAGCAAAATATAAAAGATTTGGAGAGAAGGAAACTGAAAGCATTCCAAACAAGATTCAGAAGACAATGGAGACTAAAACAATCAATAGGAGAAGGGTACACCTAGATGGAAGGTCATACAAAGAAGTATTGATGCCATCAAAGAAGGTACCAAAGGAACGAAATAGGGTGGAAGATAATCAATATATGGGGGAGCTTAATGTAATGGGGGAAAAAGACAAAATTATGAGGGAAGAAGTAAAGGAGGATTGTGACATTCCAGTGGTCATACGAGGAGAAGTTAATGAGACCATGAAAGACAAATTACAAAGAAGCATTATTGGGGTAACCACATATCCCATGAACATGGAAGTAGTCAGAGACAGATTATTCTCAGAATGTTATACAATTGCAGAGGTGAAGAAAATGGGATCTTATAATGCAATCATCACTTTTTTAACCAAAGAAGACATGGAGGATGCATTGGCTTCGAATTGGCTTCTGAATCAATTTTCAGAAATTCGCAGATGGTCTATAGCAGAATGTAACCATCCTAGAAGAACATGGTTAGAATGCATTAGGATTCCACCCCATGCATGGTCCACAGAGAACTTGAAGAAGATTGGGAAGATATGGGGTGAAGTAGTTGGAGTGGATAATGCTACTGCAAAAGCTTTGGACTTTAGCTCTGCAAAAATCCTCATTGAAACCAGTTTTTATTCATTAATCCAGGAGAAGATGATTTTATCTATTAATGGAATAAAATTCCATACTTTTGTCAAAGAAATTAACAGAGAGCGGACTAGCACATGGAGACTTGAGAAGGACAATTGCAAGCAATCTCCTATGCATGAGGGTAATCAGTCAAGTGCAGAAGTAGAAGAGTCAGATGCAGAGGAGGATGGGTTCCGTGAACACATTGAGGAAGAAGGTTCACGCACTGACGAACAATCTACTGATAAGGGTTATTTAAGGAGATAGTGGCTTTTAATGAAAACGTGTCAGAGGTTGGGACAACTCAAGGTATTGAAGAAACCAAGAAATTTTCAAAAGAGGCTAACAAGGAGCCCGTTGGTGAAGAATGGAGTGGAAAGACAAAGACTCTAGAGGATGATAACAGGACAGAAGAGGTAATTAAGGAGACTAGATATGGTGGGCCGAGTTCACAATATATGGGCTGCGAAACCCAAAATGATATTAATCCTCTTTATGGGTCATGCAATGCACTTTCCTTTGGATTGGAGGGAGCCCACTATCTAATGAGCCAGCACCTAAGTTCTGAACCATCCATTAAATCCTGATTTGGGCAAAAATCGGTTTTATTATTAGACACTGTTGTTAGAAACTCGTTGGACTCTAACAAGGTTACTAAGACTATGGATCAACACATCAACTCCAGTGAGAAGATTGCTGCAGAAGATTTGGATGACCCATATGACAATAGTGAAATGGCTTGCGATGGTAAAAAGAGGAAAGGAAGTACTGAAAAACAGAACATTCACGAAGAAGAAGACTCAAATCTTGAGAAAGTGTTAGCAATGGTGAAAAAAGAAGCTAAGAAGACATGGAAGGTAGGTAAGAACTTGGGCCTATCTGCACAAGAAGACATCACCATATAGCCTTTTATGAAGGACTACTTGGAAAAAAGGAAGACTAGCAGCAGTAAGCAACAAAGGAAGAGAAGATCTAAGAAGAACTCGAAGTACAAAAAATCGAGTAAATTAAACCGTTTCCCATGAAGTTTTTAAGCTGGAACATTAGAGGCTTGGGTGGGGAGGGGAAGATTAGGGTGGTCAAAGAATTGGTTCAGAAACATAATTTACAGTTCCTTGGTTTAGTTGAAACTAAATATGCAAAGATTAGAGAAAATACAAGTAGAAGAATGCGGGGTTCTTTTAACTTCGATTGGGTAACCATGCATGCTGTGAATAATGGGGGTGGTTTATCTGCGTTTGGGACTCTGATTTTTTTGAGAAGAACATTGTGATCAAAGGGGACAGATGGATTTGCGTCAAAGGAGTCATTCAAGAAGTGGCACTCGATTGTATTATTGGCTTGATCTATGGGCCACACTCTTTAAGTAATAGAAGAACAATGTGGAAAGAGCTAGCAGACGTAAAAGGGTGTTATGGTTTACCTTTCCTGATGATGGGGGACTTTAATGAAATCTTGAATGTGGGAGAAAGAAATGGAAATAACGCTGTTACTAGAAGTACGGTGGAATTTGGGGAGTGGGTGAATGATATGAATCTGATTGACTTACCTATTGTTGATCGCAAATTCACTTGGAGAAGAGGGAAGCCTTGCAGCCGTCTGGACGGAATCTTGATTGATCCAGTTTGGAATGTCCATTATACAAATTTGCATCTCCTTGGGGTAAAATGCTCTAAATCAGATCATGTGCCTATTCTTTTGGACTCTAAAGATATTAATTGGGGTCCGAAACCGTTTCGAACTCTTGATGTTTGGTTCTCCCATCCGAATTTTCATAAAGTAGTTTCAGAGGAATGGAAGAATCTTGGAGAGAAGAGCCTACTTGAGAAATTGAAGAATATCCAGAGCCCCCTGAGAAAATGGAACAAGGAATCTTTTGGTAACATAGAAAACAAGATCAGAATCTTGGAGGAAGAGATGGATGAAAATGACAAAAAGCTGGAGACTAATAGTGGTGATGAAGTCCTATTGGCTAGAAGGGGGCGTTGAAGGGTCAACTAGACTTATGGTATAAGAGGAAAAGTGATTTTTGGAAACAATTGTCTCGTGATAAATATGCAAGATAGGTTAACAGAAATTCAAAATATTTTCACTCAATGGCAACATTCAAGAAAAGAAAGAAGCAATTGGTTGAGTTGAGGATAGATGGAAGGAATTGCAAGAAACCGAGAAAAATAAAGGTTAAAGCAAGAAGATTTTTCAAAGAATTATATATTCAGAAACAAAAGCTAGAGATCAAGTTTAATGGCTCATTGGTAAAGAAGATATCGGTTCAGGAAGCTAAGAATTTAGAAGTCTTGCCTTTGGAGATGGAGATTAAAGAAGCTGTGTGGTCCTGCGATCCACCTAAGGCCCCGGGCTCCAATGGGGTTAATCTCAATTTCATTCGCAAAATGTGCGATTTAGTGAGCAAAGACTTTATTAAAGCTATCATGGATTTCTTTATCTCGGGTACTTTGGAGAGGGCCTATAACATGACTTGGGTTACTTTGATTCCAAAATTTGAAGGGGCGAAGGAGATGAATGAATTCAGACCTATAAGTATGGTGGGTAGTGTTTACAATGTTATAGCCAAGATTCTTGCAAGAAGGATTCAGATAGTGATGAGAGATCTAGTTGGTGAAACTCAAACTGCATTTATATAGGAAAGGAAGATTCTAGATGGAGCCTTAATTGCCTGTGAGTCAGTTCACTAGTTAAAAAGACAAAGAAACAAGGAGTGATCTTAAAGTTAGACTTCAAAAAAGCCTATGGCTCAGTCATGTGGTAGTTTGTTGATCAAGTACTAGAGGATATGGGGTTCGGGAAGAAATGGAGGAGATGGATCAATAGCTGTCTATCAACTGCCTCAATGTCAATTTTGGTCAATGGAGTTCCAACAAAACCTTTCAAAATGGAGAAAGGATTACGCCAGGGGAACCCTTTGTCCCCGTTTATCTTTGTCTTGGTGGCAGAAGTATTAAACAAACTCATTCTCAGAGCCATAGATAAGGGGATGATCGAAGGTCTGATGATTGGTAAACAAAAGGTGGCATTGTCTCATTTGCAATTTGTAGATGATACCATCATTTTCTGTCTAGCAAAGGTGAGGGTGTTGAGGAACTATAGGAGAATATCAGATTGCTTCGGCATGATGTCTGGTTTGGCTCTGAATTATGTCAAATCATCAATAATTCCATTGAATTGTACTGAAAATATAGTGGATAATTTGAGAGCTAGCTTCGGATGCCCATTATCTAGTCTACCTATTACATACCTTGGCATCCCTCGGGGGCTAGCCCACGAAGAGTTTCAACATGGAGACCAATTGTTGATAAGATTAAGAAAAAGCTAAGTGGATAGAGGGCAAATTTGCTATTGAAGGTAGGCAAATTAGTTCTAATAAAAATGGTTCTAAATAGTTTGCCCATTTACTACCTGGGGCTATTCAAGATGCCTAAAATGGTTGCTCAAAAAATTATATCCCTGTAATCTAAGTTTTTTTGGGGAATAAAGGAAGGTAAATGTTTTGCTATAGTAAGTTGCAATCAAATCCAGATGCCAAAGGAAAAAGGTGGCCTTGGAGTGGGTGACATTATGATAAAGAATGCTGCCCTCTTATTTAAATGGTGATGGAGATTCTCAACAGAAGAGGAGCCGCTTTGGAAAAGAATAGTATGTTTGTGCAATAACCTTGACATGCATAAACCAGTATGGAAACAAATTGGGTGCAAGGTGGGGGGATTATGGTCGTCAATAGGTAGTACTTGGAGAGTCAATAAAGAAGTGGAGAATACAGTGAAGAATGGGATTTGGATCATGGTTGGAGATGGGAAAAACACTCTTTTTTGGGAAGATCTATGGGTTGGAGATTCTTGTCTCAAAGATAGGTTCTTGAGACTCTATTCCTTATCCTCTCAAAGAGAAACATTCATTGCTGAGTGTGGGGTATGGGATGGGTTGTCATGGAATTGGAATCTCATTTGGAGACGCCAATTCTTTGAATGGGAAAACACTTTACTTTCTGATTTGCATGTGATTCTCTCTCAAGTGGCTCTTTGCTTTGATGGGTGGGATCGTGCTATTTGGAAATTCAGCAACTCTGGTATATATACAATTAAATCATTCTCAGCATTGATCTCAAGAAACCAAGCAAGTCAAGTGGAACATTAGCATATTTTTACAAATTTATGGAAGGGGGTGGCTCCACCTAGGGTCGAATTAATGGTATGGTTTGCACTGTTAAATAGACTTTCGACAATGGACAGGCTAAGAAATTTCAACATTCTGCAGAGGAGTTCTTATAGGTGTGTTCTATGTGATTTCGAGGATGAGACTAATGATCATTTATTTATTCATTGTCCCTTTGTTTGGGAAGTTTGGGGGCAGTGTCTAAGTTGGTTTGGGGTTGCATGGGTGATGCCTACTAATCTCAAGAGATTGATGGAGTCTTGGTTCAATTCTGAGTTTAGAGGAATAGCAAAAAGAAGATGGATTTCCTATTTTTTTGCAGTCATTTGGTCAGTATGGATAACTAGAAATAAGATTATTTTTGAGAATGTGATAGCAAATAGGAATCAGCTTGTGGAATAAATCAAATACTACGGAAAATCTTGAGTTGATGGGCAATTCAAGTTCAGTTCATCCAACAAGTTGACAATAAGGAACTCAGTTTTTCAAGGTTAGGAAAGTGAGTTTAGGCACATAAATTTGAGAGATCTATATGGGGATGCCAGATCAAAAAATATTTGGTCGCTCTATGTGGATTTTATACAAGACAAGAATCTATATGCCATTGGAGGATACATGATTACAAATGATCTAAATTCATTAATTCTGCTAATGGACTTCAAGGTCGCTAGTTTAGTTGGCGCAGCATGCTTGGAGGCAATATTAGAAGCGGTTCAGTGTGCTTTGGAAGAATTATATTGCAGTGAATAGGGGTTATATATCACATCCTTCTGTAGTGAGTTTGTAAACTGGTTTTCCAAGGACAATTTGTTGAGCTGGGAGTGCATATTTGACATAAACAGGGTAAGAAATGTGAAGCAATGGTTTCAAAATATCACTATATCAAAATCTAAGAAGTCAAATTTTAGATGGTTCAACCTTTGGAGGGACAAATGTAATCACTATGAGCAAAGAATGGTGATTCACAGCTGTATCAACTTAACTGAAGTAGTATCAACAATATAAAGTGGAATGTGTTCTCATGATATCACAATTCTAGTTTCTCTGTAGAGTTGGTGTTCTGCTTTGCTGTCATTATAGTTGCAAGAGACAATAAAGCTAAGGAGGTCATGATAGCAGTTTTTCCTATTGAATTCTTGCAGCTCATTGTTCGCGTCTGAGGAGTGCAGGAGTATTTATTTGCCTTTGAGAGTGTGCTATTGTTGAGTAGAATTTATAGGTGCAGGTGATGCAGTTGCTAGTCTTGTTGTTGGTTAGACTTGTAGTTTTCATTCTTAGTCTGTCTAAACTTTATTCGGTTTGCTATTGTTTGCTCCCCATTTTTTTGGGTCGAGCTTCTTATTGAAATATAAAAAAATAGGGTATATTCAATCTTAGATTAATAAAATATATCGTAATTATGCCCAATTAGATTATCTAAGAATGAATACAACATTACTTTCTTATTTTGCTGACAAACTTATTTTAAAGGAACTTTTTCCTCAAAGAAACTCAAGACATTATATATTAGCATATAATAAAGAGCAAAGGTTCTATTTAACCAGAGAATTAGTCCAAATAGAGATTCCCAAGATATTTGGCATCACATTTGAAATTTTTTTCTCTTATATTTTCTCTTCTCTCTTTCTTTTTCTTTATGCTGTCAAGACTAAATCCTAATAGATGGACAAAATGTAGCATTAATGAGACTTGTGAAACAAACCCATGACGAAAAACAACAGCTAATTCTGAATTTTAGCATATTTGGTTTAATTTTTGGAAAGTTCCAAGCTATAATTTGGACAAAAGTTTGTCTATAATAGTTGTTAGTGTTATAGTGGATAATACTCTCCTTGATTCAGCATTTTTTTACAATTCTATTAATTGATAATATAATTTTTTTATATTATCAATATATAAAAATTAATTAAATAATATAATATTTAATAAATCTGACATACACAACATAGTCAAATTCATTAAATAATATGTTTAACACAAAAGTAAATAATAGTGTATAAAACATTTACATTCCAATATACTTGGAGTGAATTTGAACGGATTGAGGACAAGAAAGGAAAGAAGTGATGGAATGAAGGTGAGGTGAGTCTCAAGAAACACATCAAGGTTCCCATATTCCCAACCAACACGCTACTCAAATTATATGATTATAATTGTGATGAATATATGTCAAAAATAGTTGCGGAACTATTACCACAAGATAAACCACTTTGGGAAATACATATATTAAGTATCCAACTAGTAATTTTGCCAGCACTTACCTATTTAAGTTTCACCATGCACTTGGAGATGGCTACTCTCTCATGGCGCCATCTGCAAGGCGCTTCGGACTCCAAGATGTTTAGTACATCTTGTGACTGTAGCGCATCAGATGGTTGAAATTTATGAGGTGTATCGATGTACCAATCACATATGATATATTGTAATAATATAATAATTTAAAAAAAATTAAATATATGATTAAATATATTTTAAAAATTAATTTTTATATATTAACAATATAAAATTATATTGATGATATAAAATAATTTTACATTATCAGTGTAATATTACACTTACAGATAATATAAAATTATATTGACAGAGTAAAATTATGCTGATAAAATTTTTATAATTTTTAAAAATTAATTTTTATACATTAATAGTGTATAATTTTTATAACAATGTATAATTTTACATGTATGATAATTAATTTTTAAAATATATTTAATCATATTTTTAAATTTTCTTAAAATTAGATATTACTATAGTACATTATAGGTGACTGATGCATCGATGTACCTCACAATCTCACCATTTGATTGCAAGATGCACCATACTCCTTGACCAGCAGGGAGCACCGTAGATGGCGCCCTCTCTCACGGCCACATTGCTTTGGTGCGTAAAAAGAGCAGATGATCCTTCAATTCCCATTACGTTTCCTTCAAGCCGAAGATAAGTAGAATAAAAAATGAATACCAAATCCATGCTTAAGAGATTACCCCAAATTATATCTTCGGTATTTAAAGGTGCATCTGATTTTGGGTGGAGCGTATTAAAAGGTAGCTTGATTGCTGACCATCAAACACCAATAAGGCCAGGGCATGAAGATGTAGGGTTTCGGCCTATTACTATCTCAGTTGTCACTCTCTCTTTGGATAGCATCAAAGATGTCAAAAATAAGCTGAAAGTGGAAAGTTCGGTGTGTGGTTTTTTATGCATTTGAGTCCCACTCTTGAATGTTTACATATAATTAGGAGAAGGATTTAATTTGAATATACTGTCAGTGTAAAAAATTTTTACATAGACATCCAATCATATATTGCCATATCAGCAAAAGTCTTTAACATAATCACCCACTACTTGAATGATCATGCAAATAAAATATTTTGATTGGATGACAGTGTAAAAAAATTTTACGCTGTCAAGGCACTCCAATTAAACTCTTAGAAGAATGGTGATATCTTTTTCTTTTGCAAACCTTTAAGATGTGTTTGATATAAGAGTAAAAATGAGAGGAAAAATTTTATGAATTAGGTTCATATATAATTTTACATATGAAGTTAATCCATGGAAATTTATCCCCCATTTCTATTCCTCATATCAAATACATTGTTAAAATGAGATTTCTTATAAAGTGAGAAAGTGGAGTTTGTTTACTCTTGGATCAATATATTATATTATATGTGATCCCACCAAATAATTTAAGGGTGAATAATCTTTCACTTTTCACTTTACAAATGATCTCATTTTAGATGATTCAAATCCACATTAAACAATTACTTAATGACCAAAACATTTCATTCCCTTTCCACATGTTATAGGACCATCTATATATATATATATATATAAGGAAACAACTATAAGGAAACATTCATTGATTTTTAATATTAACCTACCTTCATAGGTTTTTCAGACAATACTGATCACCTAATAATTAGTTTACTGAACTCTTTTTTTATGTGAGATTATGTTAACCGGAGAAAATGGTTAACAGATCACTTTAGTTTTGTCCGATTTGAAAACTAAATACAAATGGATAATTTTTAATTTCATTAATTTTGACTCTATTCTCTAATTGTAGAGCGTAAATGATGCCATGGTCAGCATAATTTTCCTTTGCATTCGATTAGTGCATGTTTGGAAACCTGAAAAAAAAAAGATTTTTTTAAGAAAAAAAATGCTGTTTTTAAAAAAATTAATTATGTTGGTAAATTTCTAGAAACATATTATAATCTACAATTGATAATTTTATGCTGAAAAATAACTTATAAGCATAAGCAATTTTTTTGTACTTATAATTATAAGTAGAAGCTGATTATTTTAGAATTATTATTTTTTTACCAAATTGACCCTAAGTATTACATATTATATAATATAAATAATCATTTCATACTTTTTTTAGTAATTTTATTATATAAAAGTAACTTTTTTCATACAACCCAAACAAAACAAATTATTTTAAAACCACTTTTCAACTAAAGTATTAAAACATAAATTGATTTTCATATAAATGATTATATAAAAAAGTAATTATACAAATAAGTGATTATTGAAATAATTTTAAGGTGCATTTGTTTAAACTTTAAAATAAAATAATTTTAAAATTTAAATTTTATATTTAGTTAAAAAAGCTGAAAATTGCTTTTTTTTCAGAAGGTACTCTTTTCAACTTCTTCAAAAAATTGAAAACAAATTTTTTTGAAATTCTGATAATTTTTAAAAAATTATCCAAATATACGAAAATTGAATATTTTAGGTAAAAAAAAGTGATTATTTACCAAAATAATCCCAAACAAATGCACCCTTAATCTTTTAGCTTTCCCAAACACATAGTTCAAACCAAATTCCTTAATTTTATGATTCTAAACAAAGTTTAAGTACTTTAAAGACAACTCTGAAGTACTTTTTAATTGATCTGTACATTGACAAGGGTCGATGAACCGTTTTTATTTTTTATTTTTTATTTTTTAAACGATGAACCGCATTCTTGTTGACAAACTTAATAGATGTATAAATTTAATTTGTGCCATCACCTAGAACCAACACTTAAACAATACCTTATATTTTCTTCTGCATCTAATAATACAAAAGCAATTAATCAATGGAGGTTGGCTCTGGTCGACCTTTCACTGTTATGACTTAACTTTGATTTTTGAGTTTTTTTTTTTGTTAGTTGGTCAATTGTAAATACATCTATACCTGAAGGCATACTCTAACCTTGGTTGGGGTGTCTTCTTATACATCTAAATTTTTGTACAAAAAAAAAAATCCAAAAAAATAGTATTTTATTTTAATTGAGGCTAGACTGTAGATTTTTATAAATTAATTAATTTAGATATATACAAATAATATTCATACCTATAAAAGTTTTTCTTTTGTATTTTTGCTTTTCCTAATATAATAATTTGATATAAACTCTTTTCCATTTTTGTTTATTCATCATTATTCGGTTCATTCCAAATATTAGAAGTTTGAAAACCTTTCCCACGATAAATACTATTAATTTAAAACTTTGTCATGTTAATACACCTATGTGGCAACGTCTTCGCCTTTCATTAGGCGTCTGGGAATGTTCCAATGGCCAACCTCCCCTATGATTTATGAACATGACAATCCTATGAATTCCCTTCGTTTTCTCAGCCAACACGAAAAAAATCCATCATTGATATTATCCATACAACTTCGACCACCTTTCGTGATTCCATTCCTTTTGTCACTTTTCACATGGGTTCTCTTCCGTGCTTGCTTATGGTTATTCTACCATTATTGTTTTACAATGTTGCAGCTGCTTGTTCTAATGGAAGTTGCAGGGTTTGTATCCCTCTCTATATTGCTTTTATCAAATCATGCAGTTATTTATTTTTTTCTTATTTTCATCTTTAATTGTTTTTTTTTTCCTTTTTTTTTTTTTTGGTTTATTAGCTTCTTGATGAGTGCTCGTCTGATGGAGATTGTGGTGCTGGGCTCTATTGTTTCTCATGTCCACTTGGGTTCTTAGACCCTAGGTGTGTGAGATCATCGATCACTGATCAGTTCAAGCTCATAGTAAGATATCCATCTCTTCACTGTTTGGCTTAATTTGACTTGTTTTTGCTCTAAAAAACTTGACACCGACACACTTGTAGATGATAAACATGAGGTGCTTGGAATTGATGTCAACCAACAAGGCACTGACCATGGTGGTTGGCTCACTAATCTTGGGTAGGGTTCGGTGGTCTTGTTCTAGTGGGGTAGGCCAGAAATTTCCATCAACTTTTCATTATCTTACATTATCTGAATATCGATCGCCTGTTTGGTGAAAGAAAACCTTTATGTGAATTATTGTTATTGACTTACTGTCATTATACTAACTATTTTGGCTAAAAAGTATATTATTTTGTGAGTTGGTAAAATTTTATAATTCTAGGCGTTACATCCTGTTACAAATGATTGTCAATTAAGTGAAAAGTTATTGAAAATTAAGAGAACGATAACTTAATAAAAAAAAAAAGAGGCATATATTTTCTTTGTTGTTTAATTGACAATGATTGATTAAAAAAAGAATATATAAAACATTTGACTCTGGTAGCATCTAGTTGACAAGTTAGCCCAATTTGGTGGAACTTTTAACTTGAAACCACAAAGAGACTAAAATTGACATAACGATCATGGGTCAGCCCATTGGTTGAAAGTTTGTGGCCTACTTAGCAACACAAAAGCAGAGTAATAATATGGGTAAATATAGCCTCGTGGATACATGTAAGAGTGAAAAAAAATAAGAAATAGATACACAATATCTTTTTTGTTTTTTTCTCTTTTCTTTAAAGACAAGAAAATTTGATGTTAATATCATATTAATTGTTTCTTTTTGTTTTCTCTTCTGGGTAGAATAATTCTCTACCGTTCAACAAATATGCATTTTTGACAACACACAACTCTTATGCAATCGATGGGGAGCCATCTCACACAGGTGTGCCTCGAGTAACAGTCACCAACCAAGAAGACAATGTCACACAACAGCTAAATGTGAGCTATTCAGTACTACTAAGCATGGCTTAATTATCCTACTTTTTCTATTGCTAAGATTCTTATAAGCAATGTTCAAGTCACCACTTTGTTTCAACAATGGTTAATTTCTAGAATGGAGTTCGAGCACTGATGTTAGATACATACGATTTTGATGGGGATGTGTGGTTATGCCATTCATTCGGACGCCAATGCCATGACTTCACAGCTTTTGTATGTAAAAGTCATCTACCATATTGTATTAATTTGTTTTTAGTCTATGCTTTCTAACGTTTTGTGTAGAAGAAGTTTGACATTTGCAAACTCTTAACCATCTACACCAAGATCCTAACATGTCATTAACAAGCAGGAACCTGCTATAGACACACTGAAGGAAATTGAAGCTTTTCTTTCGGCAAATCCAACAGAAATTGTCACAATTATCTTAGAAGATTATGTTCAAGCCCCAGATGGTTTGACAAAGGTCTTCACTGATGCTGGCTTGATGAAGTATTGGTTTCCGTTGACAAGCATGCCAAAGAGTGGTGAAGATTGGCCTCTTGTCAGTGATATGGTTGCCAAAAACCAAAGATTACTAGCGTTCACTTCCACCAGGTCAAAGGAACAAAGTGAAGGCATTGCATACCAGTGGAATTACATGGTTGAAAATCAGTGTAAGAAAAACACCACCCATTATATTAATGTTCTTTCATTAGATAATCATTAGTTCTTGCTTCCTTTGTCAGTTTTCTTTTCGGTGATGTTCTTATCATAAATTGTGCAGATGGGGATGGTGGAATGAAAGCAGGAAGCTGTCCAAACAGGGCAGAATCATCTCCTCTTGATGACAATAGCAAATCTTTAGTGTTGGTAAATTATTTCCGAACAACTCCATTTGAGCCAATAACATGTGCAGAAAATTCTGGAGGACTTATTGACATGCTAAAAACTTGTTCTGGTGCTGCTGGTAACCGGTGGGCTAATTTTGTTGCTGTTGATTATTACAAGGTAGGTTTTTTTTTCATATTATATCTCTTCTTTCCTTCTAAATTTGGTAGCTAATAAAGCATCAAATCATGACTCATAATCCTCATATACTCATTATAATTTGGGGTTTATTATGCAGAGGAGTGAGGGAGGAGGGTCGTTTCAAGCTGTTGATACTCTCAATGGGAAGCTATTGTGCGGTTGTGATGATGTTCACGCATGTGAGGTAAGGCAATTAACTTTTATCTTGTTTTTCTATAACGTATGAACAGACAGCTATTAATATGTAACTAGTACAACTCATTTTGGTTCTTTATTTTCAGCCTGGATCAACTTCACAAGCTTGTTCAGCGTCACAGAAAGCAGAATAACAAGGGCAACGAGCTTTTGGAAATGATTCAGACATTTGATTGTTGTCAATTTTCCGTCATTTAAACCATTATTGATTGTAATTGTAATTGTAATTGTATCGCACACTCCAGCTTGGGAAAAAGTTATAGTACCAATACTGGTTTTGCTTTTCCGCAGTCATAGAGTAATGTCTTGACTGATTGAATTAAATTCACTATTAAGTATTAATTCACTGATAAGCACGTCAGCAGATGTAGTTTTATTTGAGACTTAGACATGAGAATTCAGACAGATAATTGTGTTAACCTGACTTCCCCAACCCATAATATTTGTGAGTGGAAGCATTAGGATATAGACATACAGTTATCACTCACCTGTTTTGGCAAATTTCAAATCATTTATGTGGGCATAACAAAAATATTATTAAAAAAATATGTTTCCTATACAATTATACAGGGTATATCTACTGTTTTCATGGTCTTGGTAAATTAAGTTAAACACAAGGCTATATTATTATTGTTATTATTTTTATAAGAACACAAGATATCTTTAATTACATGTTCGTCCCATTTAAGCTGTTCATAAGGTTAATTCGCATTTGAATGCATAAGTACAAGGGTTATGCAGTCTCCCCATAATAATCAATTCCCTAAAATTTAAACTCATATCCTCCGGTTAAAGGATCAATGTTGCTTACCACATCCATCAACGATTTGTGACACAAAACTACATTACTATGAGAGTGAATTGCCACATTTACTTAAATTTATGAGAATAAATTACACAAATCAAAAGCTTTTGCGGAATATTTTAATTTTAAAATAATGTTATACATGACCTTCGCACCTATACATTGTCCATGCACTTGAAATTGAAATGCAAGTACAGAGAGATTCAAGATCTTAGCATTGCTCTCTAACTAGGATCAACTCATCGTCCCTTGGGGTCCGCAATCTGAGAAAATATTATCAGACATTAATCAATGCCTTTCACTACTCCCATAACTACGATCTCCAATAGTTTTAATTATTTCCAGACCATAGAAAAATAACTGTCATATGGTTGATCTTACTTACTCTTCTAACAAGTTTGGGTGTTAAATCTCACCAAAAAAGTTTGGGTATTAAACGCTTAAAATACTATGTTCCATCTAAAGGAGTGTTTATATACTATTTTCTTCCATTAATTCAACCTTCTAAACTGTACAATATAGCAGCCGACCGATAGTATTGTTGTTAATAAGTCTTACTGCTCTACATTTTTTAAACAAATTTTAAAATCTTTCTTTTGCTATAGAAGAGTTAGAAAGGAACTAAGGAAGAAACTTAATGAACAAACATCGTATGTATTGTAACACATTTGAAGTTTACCGGGCGACTGCTTAGGCATGCAAAATATAAAAATGATAAAGGCACCAAACGCTACTAAACATGCAAGTGCTATTCAGTTACAAATCTCTAGTTTTATTAATTATTTTCATTTACTAAATTGTTCAATTATCAATTCATCGTCTATCCATAACTATAGTTGGCTGAGCAGAATGAAGGTTGTGCTTAGCTTGCTTACCTTCCATTTTTCATACACTAGTAGTTGATATATATGTGCTCAGAGCCATTTGGGGCTTGCAACTTGCAAAATAAACACATCTTACGCTGATTTTCCTACTCTTGATCATATAATTGTTGGAATTTTTTTTGGCATTGGTTATATTTGGGCTTTCTACTAGAGTTTGATATAAAGGGGTGATAGATTTATTTTTTGAGATTTTAGTTTGAATTGGATTTTTGACTAAAAGGCTAACCTAATAATTTCTTTCAATCCGCACATTATAAAGTCTCTTTTCCATGATTGGTTCTCCATTTATGGCAGTCAATCACTGATTATGGTTTATGCAGTTAATCCAATTATTTGCTGTGTGGGCTTCACACCTTATAAACTCTCTTTTCTTCTCTCATTCTTCCAATTTGAGACTTATATCTTTCACACACGCATGTGTATTCCAACAATAATAGCAGTTCAAATTTCGATAACCGTACCCTTTGTGAAGAACATACTTTATAATATCCTTTTGTTGCTCTATATTTAAGCCCCACTTCTTGTATCGAAATCTTGGAAACTACAGGTGTGAGGTAGCTAAACTGCGAGAGCTATATATACCCCACTTACAAGGGGCTTGAAAATTCCATAAAGTCAAATTTTGGACGTTTGAGGTTTTCAATTCCTATAGCTGTTTTACGTGCATCTGCATTATCTATTATTCAAGGGGCCATACTTGCCGCTTTATTTGAAAAGGTATAAGAAATATAAAAAAAGGGAGATATTGACTTTCTTGGCGTGGGGTGCAAGAGCTTGACCATGTGTGGCTACTTAAGTAGCTAGGACTTGGAGTACCGTTACTACCTCTCAGCTTTTGCGTCCAATAAAATCAGAATATATTCCTCTTGGGACTCATTTTCATTTATCCATTGGAAGTCCTCTCAAGTAAGTGCCCAATCACCTTAGGTAAGTATTTCTCTTCCGAGTAATGTTGTTTTTCATTAAATCTGCTTAAAAATTCAATGATTTAGATAGTTTAATCTCTCACTTAAACTATTTTGTATGGGAATTGATCTTCTAATTTAAAAGTTTCACATGACATAGTTATACGTAAATTTATACTATTGATAAAATTCTATTATAAAATTCAAGTTAGAGTCCATCTTCCTCATCAATAATAAAAATCATGAGAAATTTTTACATGAGAGAACTCGTAAATATTTACAATAGATAAATCAAGCACTTCTTACTTTTTCAATATGAAAAAGTAATAAGAATGAAAAACGAAAAAGATTGTCTTAATCAAAACCCTAATTATGAAATTCCTTCTTGTTCACTTCACATCTCGAAACACACTGTTCTGATAAAGAGAGAGAGGCGCCAGGGTGGAGTTAGACCTTTTTTATGGGAGGGACTAATACTTAATAGTTAATTTTATGTAAAAAATAATATATCTTGTAATTTTTACACTTATCTAAAAATTTAAATATTAGTCAAAATATATAAAAGAGAATGAATATTTCACAATTAAAACTCAATAGACACACATATATATGCAATATATTAGCTATTATAATTTTTAAGCATCTAGTTAAGTAATCAGTTTATAAACACTAACCTTAAGTATTCAAATTGCATTTATAATTTTCAAATGCCAGTCAATTTTGTTAAGATTGTTGAAACTATGACTACGTAATTGTAGCTGAACTCTTTTCTTTTATAGTGTGAGTATAACAAAATTGGAGGGGGCCAAGTAAGAAAAAATTAAAAAATTTTACTAAAAATAAAAATTTTTAGGTGGGCCACTACCCCCTTGTAATATGATATACTTCGCTTCTAAGAAGCGCTTTCACATCTTCTTAAATTAAAATAGCTAAGAAGAGGAAAGATTTCCCCATTTTTAGTTTTAGGGTGCTCCAGGGAACAAATCTAGTGGAGACGGGATGGGGCTTATAGCTTAGAGGATCTTGGGTAGGAAGATCATGATTGGGCAGGCGGACCAAAGCAATGGAACTTGAGTGTTTTGCACACTGTTTGCCATGGTTAATTTTTCTTGGGATTTACTATTAGTATCCCTTATATATAACCTTTGTTGCATAAAAGTCAGGGAACGCAGCATTATGGAGGACAAGGAACCTATGTCACCATCAAATCCATCACTAGAAGGTGAAGAAGAGGATGATTTTTCCCCAAGTATTGGGTTTGAAATGCAGAAGATGGAATCAGAACTTGATGGAAGAACACAGGCCATTGACATTTCAGGGCATGTCCCCACACTAGTTCATCAATTCTATTTTGTTAAGCTTTGGCCAACAGAGCCGGATTCAATATCTCAAATCAAAAAAGAAGAGAGCGTGGTTGAGAAAATGAATCAAGATATTCGCCAACTCACTGACAAGATCAAAGAGAAAATTGTAAGTAGGAATTGGTATACTAATGGTTGGAGTTATGTTATTTGTATATAGTTTTCCAACACCAAATATAACATCTCTCTCATATAAATATATACACAACGCTTTTTTCTTATCGTGATGTACCTGTAAGTTGATACTCACCAATACTCACATCCGTATATTATATCTATACTATGTCTATATATAATGTACTCAAATAATATTTCCCCTGATGGTTTTGTGTGTAGTGTACTAATTTCAGCGGTATATTTATGTATAGAAGGCAAGTATGATGCTAACAAAGTTATTCTGTTTTCCAACAGTCAGAAAGGGACAATCCTAGGTTGAAAAGCTTACACGGTATGGCCAGAAAAGGGAAGATACTAAATAACTTGTATGTGGCTCTTGATGAATTGTGTTTCATGAACAACGCACCAAAGAGAAGATCTAACAAGACATGCTTCATGGGAGACCTTGATAACCATGTAAGAACAATAAATCCATTTAATAGTACACTGTGATTAATCCATTTATTCTCTAACTACATCTTCTCCTTCTGGTTTTATACCCTTGATAACAATATGTAGAATCTGAATGCCTTGATGCGACATGGGAGCAAAAATTTGGCGGAGGAAAAGAAAATTCTGAGGGATATAAACACTCAACAGAGGGATGTTGCTTCATTTCAGTCTCTAGAAGTGCTTGAGAGATCTGTAATTTAAGATCTTATTATTTTTCCTTCAAATAATACCTCATAGTCATACAAACATAAGCATCAAGTTTGGACATTTTTCCCTTACTAATAGTACTTATCGTTTTCTTGAAATGTTGAATAATTGAAACAGATCCAATGGAGTTATTATGAGAATCATTGCCAGAAGCTCCTGAGAGAAATTGAAAAATTCCAAACCCAAAGGGAAAGAGCTGCTGCTAGTGGTAATGCTTCTGTGAAGGGGAAAATTCCGCACTATGTATCCTTGAAAAAGGCTGTGAAGGACCAAATCAAGGTACTTTATGGCATTAACTGGAAAGCAGCGGATTCATGTCAATATGTCATAAAGATGTTACTTCTGACAGATATTTTATATTTGTTCTAGCTTTTCTGTGATGAATCTTTGGAGAACAAAAGGAAAGAGATGGCAGATTGTACCAAAATTAGAAGTGCAGACAAAAAACTAGCCATAAACCAAGTGATATACTCTCTGGGGACAAAGTTGGAAGAGAAGCGCAAGAAAAAGGGAAAAGCACATCAAACCATTTTTAAATTGAAAAAGTTGTATGATGAGGAGGTATCATGTTGATGGACACAATCTATGCTTTCAATCTCGTGTAATATTTTCCATATGGCTTTGTAGTCCACATAATTTCTCCATTTTATATGTAAGAATATGATGATGCTGCAGGCAGAAAAGCAGTCCATAGTTCTGATTAGAATTTTGAGTTCTATATTACTATGATGACTGATGAGGACCATTAAATGCAGGGAAAACTGTAGGTAGAGAAATCGTGTTGTCCTATCTATTGTATAAATCTTAGCTAGATTAATGAAATATCAAATTAAACTTGAATAAGACTTCACGTAAACAAGAGCTAACATTTTGAAGTGGGTTTTTTAATCTAAAAACTTTGCTTTGTTGAGTTCTTCATAAATACAGACTTGCTGAAATCTATTGAATATACTTTATATTTCAACTCGTAAATTTCAGATTACCCACTATTACAAGTATCGTTCACTCATAAACAAAGTCCATCAACTGGCTGAAGAGAGAGATATAGCAGCTCTTGGTGAATTGTCGCGTTCTGAGGTTGGTAGTTCATAACCTCGTTTCCAATTTGTTATTTCACAATTCACAGTATCTATCTACAAGTGCTAGCTGCTCACACAAACAAGCTTCAGCTTGGTGAATAAGAGGTTTTTCTGTTCCTTAATGCTGGTGTTAGGTTGACAAATTTTTGTTGGAGTGGAACACTAACAAAGCTTTCCGACAAGATTATGAGAAAAAGGTTGTACAATCGCTACAGAGACAGCCACTAAGCAGAGACGGATGTAAGAGACTGACTTAATCAATCGTTCAGTGTTATGCTTTTGTGATTGTTACAAGAATATGAAAACACCAATTGTTCCGTTCATTTTTAAGAAAACTATCTGCTGCATTTCTCTCTAATCCACCACATCTATCAGAGGAATTGAAATGATCTTTCGTTCTCTGATTCGTTGAGCTCTGAGAACTCAACTTTTATTTTCTTCAATTTTCTCATACTTTTTCTGAAATGGATTAAAACTCTCCTATATATATATACCTTACACAGCTTCGAAATAAACCACCCTCTGCAGTTCAATCATTTCTGGTCCTTGCTATTTCTCTTCGTGCCTGTTGATGCTTTGTGCGGTGTGTTTTTCAGTTGGTTATGCTTGCTCCTTGGTTTAGTTGTGGCGCTCGTGTTTAAGATGCACGTAAGGCGTTTGACAATTTGCCTCAGTGATTGGAGGTGGAATTTCAGGTTCAGTTCAGATTCTCTGCCTTATACTTGTTACCGGTGATGCATAGTTGATTTCTCCATTTAAGTTGGTAGCCACTCTCAACTTGGATTTGGTTTAGTTTTAAATTTTAATGTTATTCTTGCCTTGTGATTTGGGGCAAAATTGGTTAGCTGGAGATTGTTGCACTTGTTCTCTTGATTTCGATTAAGATTTTGGTTCTGCCATGACGGTAAGCCTGCTGTTTGCTTTAGTAGTTAAGCATTGAATTTAGCTATGCACTTTGGCCTTTTCAGAGCTATGCAGTTCGGCCTTTTCAGATTTTTTTTGTTAATCCTAAGTTGAGGATGGTTTACATTTAACTCCCTCCAGCTTTCCGGCGGGCTACTAGAGCGTCCGGGAGAGATGCATCATTGTGACGCCTAGAGTTTGTTATTAGGAGAATATTTTCTGTGATGCATTGGTGAAATATGTCAGTAACAGAAGTGGAATTTTGTTCCAATACAATAAGGTGTAGGGTAGCTGATTGATGGGTACCAGTAACATGAGAGTACAAATGGAAAGAAACAAGCTGTATTAATGGAATCTCAGATTATATCAGTGTGGTATCAACCAGATTCTGAATTATGGAAACTAGAAAAGAAAAAGGAAAAATGGTGATGACCCAAAGGCCAGAAGCTATTTGTGAGACTTTACTCTCCCAATTCCCAACTATATGATCTCTTGCCTACCCCCCACTCTCTGACATCCCTAGAAATATGACTCACTCCACAAATCCCATAAAAACATCCTCTCCGTCCAATTCCCCTTGCCAACTCACTCAACAGTAGTTAGTCAAGCACCGTAAAAATCCCCTATTGGGCCTGGCCTTTTGTGGGTTCCCCTCCTAACATGCACTTTAGCAATGTTGGGGTTCCTATCAGTAGCTAATATAGGCCATCTACTCATTGTATAAATACCAGACGTAATTACCTTTCTCAGTACTAGAAAATCGTTCAATTCATTTTTAAGAAAGTTATCTTTTCATTTCTCTCTCTCAAATTCTCAAGAAAATGTTTTCTACAAATTCTCTTCTCTACAAAATGATTGAATCCAAACACACAATAAGATACCATTATAGCAGTTGGATTTGTCACTTGCACAAGGTAGAGAATCAAGTAAGAAAGCCTGCGACCTCAGTTCACATAACAAATAAGTCCTTGACAGTGATAGTGACAGAAGAGGTTTGAACTTTGAAGTTCCACCTGAGAGGATGGTCAAGAATACAAGCAGATTTAACAATTCAATCTGCTTACTATTCAGAATTCTCAGCTCTCAAGTCTCAATGGGTATGGTTGTATCTGAAGGCTTGTATATGTGTGCTAGACTTATATATCTAAAGGCTTCTATTTGCCGTGAATTTGAATCATTATATTCCTGGTAATCTGACAAGTCAAAAATTTGGCATCAATTGAGAATGGCCAATCTACCAATTTGACATAAGATTTATTATTATTATTATTATTATTATTATTATTTGCTTGTAAGGCCATCTTTTATCTCAAATCTGCCTTTCATATTAGGATGATGTAAACTTGCAAAATAGGGTCTGATATGACATAAACTTTTTCATTTGATAAATTACTTCGTTTATATATCACTGGAGAGGTCTGCTTCAAAATTACACCAATATATTCTGTCATAACATTACAATAAATGCGTAGTCCACTACTCAGATGAATAGCATTTGGCTCAGCAGGTTTGTTGTGGTAATTGGTTGAAGGGCGTGCATAGAGGAGGAATTAGTCTGGGCCGCTTAGTTAAAACCAACTGGCTTCAACTGGCTCTACTTGATTGCCTTCATGCTGCTGGAAAAACTTTGGCTTTTGCCCATGGTTTGCCATATATGTTCATCAGCATAATGCAGTGCCTGCGTATGCTGAAAAGGCTGCAAGACAAGAAACATTTTAGCATTTAATATGAACTATGTGAATAAAAAATAAGAAACTGAGGGAAGATTACTTCTTTTGATCCAAGACATCATCAACTGCCACGGAAGTGTGAGCACTCATCTAAAGGAGTCACATATACTCTATAGTTTATGCTTCTTTTTCTCTCTTTGGAAATAAATACTGCTGAATAAATGAGAGTTGAAAATACTCACAAGGTGCATGAAAGGTGAAACTTGTTGATTGCGAACTTGAAGTAATGTCAGTCTCACTTCCCTTGATATCACTTTCTTTCACAGAAGTTTCTCCAAGGGATTGGAGAAACCTTGGAATTGGAGGGATGCCTACATCTAAAATTCCTTGCAAAATTTGAACCACCTGTTTCATGGTCGGTCTATCTTTCTCATTCTCTTGAGTGCACCAACATGCAGCCTTGCAAGCTCTTGTTAGCTCTTCCAAATTGACTTTACCATCTAACATGGGATCAACAAGCACCAGAACTTCTGCTTCACTTCTCAATGTGTTGAAAACAAGTGCTGGAAAATAGTTACTTAATTCATCATTTAACAGGTCCATGTTTCTTCGACCAGAAATAATCTCAAAAAGTACTTGTCCATAGCTGTATACATCAACCTTTGCCGTGACAGCTTCACCTGAAAACCATTCTGGTGCCAGATAGCCTCTAGTTCCCCTCATGGTGGTAAGAGCCCGGCTGAAGTTCCGGTTCAAAATCTTAGCAAGGCCAAAATCAGCAACTTTTGGGTTGTACTCAGCATCCAACAAAATGTTCTCTGGCTTGATGTCACAGTGTATGATGCAGTCTCTACACTCCTCATGTAGGTAGGCCAAACCTTTGGCAGTCCCAAGAGCGATATTGTATCGTCTTTCCCAATCCAAGACATTAGAATCCCTGTGGAAAATATGAGATTCTAGAGAACCATGTGGTATATATTCATAGACTATGAACTTTTTTGAGCCTTGTACACAATAACCGCATATCCTGACAAGATTTTTGTGCTGGACTACTCCGATCGTGCTCATTTCTGCTCTAAACTGCTTCTCTCCCTGCATTAGGCCACTAAGTTCCTTTACTGCAATGAAAGTTGAATTGGGGAATTCCCCTTTATAAACAGTGCCAAAGCCACCCTGCCCAAGTTTCTTTGTGAAATTTTTTGTTGCCTTTCGCAAGTCTTGGTGCTTGAAATGCATTATTGTCTGGCCTGTTGCCTCAAAAGAACCACTACCACTAGGCACTTTCTTCCTTAGTGTGTCCAGCACAATAATAATGCCAAAGAGGCAAGCAGTGCCTGCTACTAGTCCTAGAAGAATCCAATTCAAAGGCCACTTATGTTCCCTCTTCCGCTTCTCGGATGCTGGCACAACTCGGACATACAAATCTCCTCCAATCTCCTCGTCAGATGAAACTTCCCTTAAGGTTTCCAATGAGTCCGTCCAAATGAAGCATTTCTTATTATGATATGCATAAGCAGAACAGTAACAGTTTCCTAAGCATTCCAAGGTGCAGTTACCAGAACTCTTAGCAGGAGAAGATTCCGAGCCATGTGGATAGCGTGTATTGGGTAAAACAAAGAATGTGTCTGGGCTGTAATCACACAGCATAAGAGCATCATCCCTAACACACCCTTGAATGTAAATGCCCATATCCCAAAACTCTTGTATTTTGGGTTTGAATCCTTGTATGCAATGACAAGTAGGCAGAACATTATCTTCACATATGCTAAAATCACCACATATATAATCACATCCATGTGGTGGTAGTGTCCAAACCAAGTTCCATCTTCGGAAATCATCCCACCATACAAATTGCTTGAGCTGCCCATTCACATCCATCAGATATCTAACTAGACCATGTGGATGTACCACAGAATACACAAAGAAACCATCTGAGGAATTCACTGGAGAGTATAGCACTGTACTGTGTTTGTTTTCAAATTCACTGAGATCAATCAAATGGGATGTAGAGCCACTCCTTAGCAACACTTGAGCTGGAATTTCTACCTCAGCATAGGACAGCCCTGGTGCTGGGTTGTCTTCGTCTTGCCATGATCTGAGCTCAGTGCCATAACGAAATGGGGCCTTTGGCAACCATGTATCAGTTGGATGATCAAAACTCTGCCACACCGCGTTAGAAAAGGAACCACCATATATAATGAAATTCCCATCGTCACCAAGTACACCATATGGATGAGGTGTGCTGGTAGTCAAGTTTGTGGACCAAATAAGTCCATTTGAAGTGTTAAAGACTAAGTCCATTTGAAGTGTTAAAGACTAAGTTACCATCATGGGCAAATTCTAAGAATGAAGAGTGTGGATCAGAGACAGGTTGGTCCCTATTGGCTACCCAAACCACTGTTTTTTTTGGCAGTGGAAGATGCTTGTACCATATGCCCAAGTAGTAGTCACCAGTGTTACCTGGTGAGAACAAGCCCATTTCAAATACCCACCCATGGGAAGATATGGTTTGGTTGCCTGACAGAGTCTGACCTGGGATTATGCGATCTGATTCATAGCATATCAGCACTTGGAATGACATGAAGAGAAGAAGAAGTAGTGTCGCAAAATGGAACAAGAGTGACTCCTTCCCTATGCCACTCATTTTGTTTGTTCTTAGTTTATTGTACTATTGTTTATGCATTCTGAATACAAACAAGTTGTCCTTATTTATAAATCTCAATAGACTATGCCCGCGTTGGTGCGTTTACTCTTTTACAAAGAAAAGTGAAATGTCACACTAAAGTCTGAAGAAACATCATGGTGTTGACTTGAATTAACCTGCAAAACGCGGAGTTATGAAACATGCTCCTGACTCGCACTATATTTGAAAAGAAGTGTTTTTTGTGTCTTTATACGATATCAAGAGCGACAAGGCATGAGTTTGGGGCTAAGACTTAAATGGTGCTGCTGAAATACCAGACTATTACAGTCCTGGAAATCCAATGGTAGATTAAAGAGATGTATTCATACACCTCTTTTTATATGATGTATTATATTTTTTTCCCTTATTTTTGAAATGAAAAAATATTACACAGATAAAATTTGATCATTTTCTGTGAGATCCAGAAATTAACTGAAAGTCTGTAGGTATCATATAGATAAAATTTGATATTTTTGAGTATTATAAAAATAAAAATCTGATTACTTTATAATTACAAAAACTATTATACAGATAAAATCTAGTCACTTTTTACGAAATCTTGAAATTAACTGTAAGTTTTTAGGTATCACAGAGATAAAATTTGAATTTAAGTATTACAGAAATAAAAATTTAGTCACTTTATGAATTGATTAATTTTTATCTATATAATTATAAAAAATACTATAATATATCACATAAAAAAGAGTATATCAATACACCCCTTCTATCTACCATTAGATCAATGGCACCATCATCGTCCATAACTTGGAGGACCATTGTAGAACGCTCCATGAGTTTGGGTCGTAAAAGCATGGTGCCGAATAAAATAGTCAGCATGTTTTGGATCATGCAATGGTTCAACACTCTCCACCATTAGGTTCTATTTAAGTGAAATCGCACAGCTAAAATGTAGCCTACGCAAAATTCTTTTGAAATTAATACTGAGTATTTCAATTGTTTCAGTATTGCAGATGAACCCCTTTCAACGGCCATCCTTTTCCACCTTCAACCTTCCATCAAGAAGTGAGGCTTAACTATCAGCCACAAGTTCTCTGCTGATGGCATCATCAACGGCAAGATTTACATCATGTGGGGCTACTAGGTTTGGTTTGCTAATTGGGTTGAGGTTTTTGAGCCCGTCGCCAGCCACTTGGGAGTGGGCGGCCAGCCCTATCGAGATGTAGGAGATGTGGATGGAGAACACTTGGTACATGCTTGGGTTCAAGAAATTGATGAATGGAGAGCACTTCGTCCATCTAAATGTTCTAGATCTTTATCATAATTATATCCTTCTGCATCATATTGACATAAGACTTTCATTGACCTGTTTCATCTTTCCAAAACATTTAAAACCCAAGCTTCTTCAACATCTCATCCTTTAAACTAGATCTATATATGACCAAAAAAAAAAAATAGATCTATGTGCCAGACAAATGAAGAACTAGAAAAATTATTAGAAATAGATGACAAAAGAGGGAGGAGAGTGAACATCAAAACAAGCGAAAGTCTGCCAATAAGGGGAATGAACAGCATCTTGCCTAGACAAGAACATCGATCCCAAAGACTTGGCTACGATAAGGGGTCCGTGATGAGAGCATGCCTCTCTTTGCAAAAAAAGTTTAAAAAGACTTAAGTTGCAATTTTAAAATCATACAGGCAGGGTAAGATTCGTAATTATTTTGTAGGATCATGAGAAAGTCCAAAACAAGTGGTGGATCATGTTAACAACCACCTAAAAGCATAAATAATTGTTGAGCATCTCACTTTTTGTTCGATTTAATTTATTGCTGAGGGTGAAGGGTTTGGGATTTCTCCATTAGAGGATCTGAGTGGTTCTTATTGCAAGAGGTGCTTGGATTTTGGAAGAAATGAAAATTTTGGAGCTGAAGAATGGAAATGTAAAATGGTAAGGGTGTAAAATGCAATTATATTAAGGTTTCACAATTTTTGATCTAGAGTTTAATCATGATATATTGATTGTCTACAATTTTTACGTTATAATTCAATTATATGTTGTAAGTAAACATGTTTAATACTCATATTCACTATTTTTTATTTTTATTATTTTAAAAGTCATATATATGGAAAGATTTGATTAAATAATAATATAAAAATATTTGATATTGTCATTACATCAAAATTAAATCTTTTTGCCTTTACCAAATGTTTTTTATTCATTGGTTCATCTTGTAAAGGCACTAAAACCCTCTTCAATTCAACACAACATAGCATGCACCAAACCTTTTTTTTTTTAAATAGCATGCACCAAACTTTTTATTAAGTAAATATTTGTAACTTTTTCCCTTCTAACAATTGCATGACCAACGTTGGACTGAAATAATGATTAAGTAAAAGGTTTGCCTTTAACCTACCAAGCTATAAATGGTGGTTCATGCACCATTGTGGCACTATGCAATCTTGTGGTGAAAATCTGCTTAGTGCATCAATACACCACCAACTTTGATATCTTGTAAACTCACATTCACTCTCTTCTTTCTCTCCACCATTCGACTCTCCACACCATCAACCGGCTCCCACACCACCGCCATTGCCCACTCCCTTCCCCTACCGGTGCTACTACCACTACTGCCCCCAATCCCGCACCTATAGCCTCACCTTGCCTTGATTGTCTTTGTGCTCCAAGTGAGATCGTGCTGCAAGGTTGTCCCCCTCGTCCTCCACCAACGTCCTATCTATGCAGTGGACATTGGCGTGGTGTGGCTCCAAAACCCAAAGAGCAATGGCGGCAATTAACATTGTGGACACCATATTTTGTCCAATTTTTTTAATTTGCATTGCATAATTTCTTAATAATTGTTAAAATTTAATTTTTGAACCCTTTAATCCAAACCACTTGCTTTTAACTCTGAACGCCCAATTTTGTCGAAAAGAGAAAAAACTATAATAAAAGCTGAAGTAATAGATTTTGTTTTTCTCCTTTTTAATATTTCTTTTATTTATTATCATTATTACTTTTCTTTTCTTTTCTCCATTATTATAGGCTTTTTAAAAAAAAAAAAAAAGAGAGAGAGAGCAAACCAAAAAAAAAAAGAGATAAAGAAAACTGAAAGGGCCGTTGACATAAAAAAACGGAGGCTGGAGCATTGAGCCCCTCTCCTGCAGGGGAACAGTGTTGCAGCAACAAGCAATGCCAAAAATGGAGGTTTCTTGTAGAGTAAAAAACAAATAATATACAAAAATAGAAAGAAGGAGGTGATTGCCAAAAACACTTAACGAGGGGGGCTGGTTCTTTTGGGAACAAAAATTGGAGAGAAGGTTCGAAACAAAAAAAAAAAAGAACACAGAGAGGAGAGGCAAAACAGAATCAACAAGGATGAGAAAACAAATCCGAAAAACATGAACTCAGTGCAAGAAGCCAGCAACTGAAACTGAGGTGTGGTAAGAATTGGAGGAACAAGTGCTGAACAAGAAGCGGGGAAATCAAAGACAGCTTGAGTTTGGTATCACTTCTACTACTCTCAACTTTCAACTTTAATCACTCAGAGTAAAATTTGCTGTTGTCCACGTTTTTACATATCACAGAATGCACACACAAACAACATTCAAGCTCACACAGCACAGAACACACTATTCCAATCTGCTTTGACATCAAAGCAAACTTGACACAAAACCCACACACAACCTTCATCCAAGCCAATAATCAGTCTCAGAAGACCCAAAACCTTAACCAAGCAAAACTCACCCACATCAGACATAAACCAGAACTCAGAACAATCCTACCCCAAAACCAAAAACAAATTTATAGAGCTGTATAACCCAGCCAAGACAAATCCGTAGACAATAAACCAGACCCAGCCAAAAAAAAAAAAAATCAAATCAAACACGGAACCAGGAACGCCATCACTACGACCAAAATCTATCGAAACCACCGCCGCAAAAAGGCACCGTGTTCCCCCTTCCTAGCCGTTCGGACCACCGACACGAACAGCCTCCTCTTTCCCCCCTCTTTAGCTATTCCGGCCACCACCAACACCACCCCCAATATCGTTGTTCACCTCAAACCCAAGGCCCATAGCCGTGACCCTTAGACCCAACCGCAGCGAGCCACCACCGTCGTCTCACCCTTCGCCCATAGCCGTGACCCGAGCGCCCAGCCTCAGCTCCACCGCGCCGTCCTCTTCCTTCCCTGTCACTCCGTCGCCGCCGCACCCATGCCGGCCGGGCCCCTTTTTCTCTTCCTTGCATTCTTGAGCCTTAGGCCCATTACCTCAAAATTGAAATCCCCTGTTTGTGTCTGATTAGGTTTAGTTTCTGTCTTTTTGTTGGTTTTTATTTTTTGTTTTCTGCTTTATTTTTATATTTATTTTTTGTTGTGTCTTTTTTTTTTTGGGACAGCGTAAAAATCTCGGGCTTATTCATTGTTTTTGGTTGGTTTTTACCTGACCTGATCTGGGATTTGCTTATTTTTATCTATGGCTTTTGTTTTGTTTTAGAATCAGATTTTTATTGGGCTCATTAAATGCTATTTGCTTTTTTACCTGATTTGGGTTGCTGTGGTTGGGTTACTTTTTAATGAAAATAGATCCAAAAACAAAAAAAGTGATCTTCATTATTTTGAAGGTAAATTCTTGAGCTTCGATTTAGTGATCTGAAGGTTTGTTTTACAGCAAACTAATGAGTTAAGCATAAAAAAAAATTATTAAGGTACTAAGGAATAAGAGGCAAAAATTAAAAGATTTTTGAAAAATGAAAGAAGAAAGAAAAAAAAAATTTAAGAAAAAAAAAGAGCATAAAAAATGAAAAATGAAAAATGAAAAAGCAAAAATAAATAAATAAAAATAAAGGTATATGAGTCTTAGTTGTCTCCATGAGTTTGATATTTTATTTAAATCCTTTAGTCTAGATATTTAGCTTTTGTCTCCTTATTCTTGTCTTTTGATTGAATTACATACCTTGTTTTTATCCAATTATCATTTTAATTGTTTAATTTGTGTTCATTGCAAAAAATCAAATCGTTCCTTCTCTCAACAAAAAATAAAAATATCTTTTAAAAAAAATCTTTTAATTCATGCAATGATCAATAATAGTGATTGAGTAGCCAATGCTTCCTTCACTATTTTTGAATTATAAGGGTTTATTGAGTAGCTTAGTATTAACTTAAACCCTGTGCAAGAGTGGGTTTTCTTTCAAACAAAAATATTTTTATCAAAACGTCTTACAAAGGTTCTTATTATATTTTATTTTATATATTTATTTATTTATTTGTTTATTTATTTATTTTTGAGAATTTATTTCAACAATTCAATAAGAAACGTTTTCAAAATGCTTTTATTCGTGAAATGATCAATCATGATGATTGGGAAGTCAATGTTTCCTTCATTATTTTTGAATCATAAGGGGTTTATTAAGTAGCCTAGTGCTAACTTGAACTCTGTGCATGAGCGGATTCTGCTTTTAAAGGAAAATGTTTTCATGAATTTCCAAAAAAAAAAAAAAACTTTTCATAAATAAAAGCCGCAACCCACAGTTATTTTTCTAAAGAACTACGTAATTTTGAGTTCCTCATTGTACCGGAGGATATATAGGAGCGGGTAATACCTGTCAATTCAAAATTAAGTTTTCCTAATTATTCTTCCATTTTTTTTTTTTTTTGGCTAAATCCCAACCTTTCTTTAAGGGGGAAATAAACATTGTCAAGTTATAATTTGGTTTGCACGACTTACTCAAGGTGACCGTCTTAAGGACGAATGCATCAGGGGTGCTGTAGAATTAAGTTTCTACCCTTCCTTATACATAATCGACTCCCGAACCTAGAGTCGGTTTTCAAAGACCATTTTTCAATAAAAAGGTTTTTTCCAATGTTTATCCTAAATTAAATAAAACTTGGTGGCAACTCTATTTTTATTTTCTCTCTTTCACCGTCTCGTCGCGATCCCGATTGCGATAAACGCCACTAACCAATGTCTGTCTGCCCCTTTCCAACGGTGCAGAAATGGTGCGAGGAACTAGCAAGGTGGCGACGCAGCATCCTTTTCCTCCAGCAAACCAAAATCACAACACAGCCATGGTTCTGGTTCGCACTCGATTGGCAATAGCACATGGTAGTGGCGGCAACCACGATTTGCGACCCATGATTGTAGCGAAAATCATTAGTAGGGATGTTCATGACCCGACCCGACCTAATAAATCGTCTCGGTCTGAAGGTTATTGGGTTGGGTTTAGGTTTAGAATTTTGACCTGGTGCATTTTCGGATCAGGTTTAGCTCATGCTTTGAGTTAACCCAACCCGATTCGAAGTCACATGATTCTTTAAAAGTTATTTTTTTAACAACATTGGTCATAAATTATATTATTTTATACTTCAATTAATATGTTTTGCATAACATAATGTTATTTTTGTATTGCAATAATTTGCTTTGAAATATGTATTGTAAAATATCTCTGAAATTTTGTTTGTAACTTCTAAAATTTCATGATTTTACTATGCATAATATTCAAACTTCCATATATTATGTAAATGACAGGTTGACCGGATTTAACTCGGTTATTTTTCAAGTTATTATCAAGTCAAGTTTGAGTTCTAAAAAATGACCTAGTTAAAAAATTGGGTCGAATTTGGATGTAGCTCAACTCCACCCAACTCATCCCTTGAACATCCCTAGCCATTAGATTTAGCAACAGCAACAATCACAACTCGCAACCTAACAGTGGTGGTGTCAGCAGGAGGCTAGTGATGGTGGTTGAGCAAGGGCGAGCTGTTTATCGCCAAGGCTGGAGATGTGATCGGTGATGGTGGCTGCGGTCAGTGATACTGGGAAGGGGGAAAAAATCGAGTTCTACTACAGTGCAATGATTGTAATTGGTGTATGAGTGTACCATCAGATCTTAACCATTTATCTTTCAAGGTGCATCAAGAACCATAATAAACTTGGTGCATTATATAAGGACCCGTAAGTAAAACTCTTTTTAAGAATGAAGACTTCAATATTCAAACTCTTAATTTTATAGGAAAAGTTTTTGACCAAAATTCCCTACCACTACAACCAAGAAATAATGTTGAAAGGTATTAGAAATTGAAAAATAAGTGCTTGTTTAATTTGAAAAAAAGCATCTATTTTTATTTTTTACAATATATTTACACTTAAATTCTTGAAAGATTTTCGTTTTAATACTTTAGCTTTTAAAAGATTACATACATATACTTTAGTCTTCAAAAGATTACACATCAAACACATTAATCCTAATAACAAGAAAACCATACATATACTAGTCCCTAAAGCATCAAATTTTAACATATTAATTCATGTAAAAAAATCAATTTTTACATATTAATCTTTAGTCCCTAAAAAAGTTAGGTTTAAATATATTAATTGTTTACAGACTAATTTGTATAGTTTTCCTACTAAGGGTTAACATAGTTAACGTGAAATCTATTAAAAACTAAAGTGTATGCATTTATCTTTTAAGAATTAAAGTGTTAAAATAAAAAATTTTCAAAGACTAAAATATAGATTTACTCTATTTTTTATCTTCACTTTTTATTATAAAAATATCACATTGTTTTCACTTTGTTTCCTATTTTCAAGATTTTATAGATGAAAAATAACTTTTGTTTTCACTGGCATTTCTAAACTTTAATTTAATTTATGATTTGATTTATTTGCTTAATTTGCACACGTTTTAGGACCTATTTAAAAGAAAAATATAAAAACATTACCCACGTTTGAAAAGTGCAATTTAATGAAAATAAAGTGTGTGGCTAAATTTTTCATTTGTTCTCAAATAAACGTATATTTTTAAATGCGCACACGAAATAAAGAATATGTTAAATATGCCTCAATGTTAGATAAATTTCATGCCCTCTCTCCTTAATTTCACAACAATGAAATGTTGGAAGATTGTTTATCTACATTCACGGAACGTGGTTAATTGACATTTTTTTTATGTGGGTAATAAACACATTTTTTGCGGTGACGCCAAGCTACAATGTCACTAAAAGTTCATCCAATATTAACATATTAATTAACATACTACAATACTCTTTCTCCTTAATTTCACAACAATAACACCTTCACAAAATAATATTCACATCTTTACCTCGATAAAACACAGCACCTAAGTGTTCATGCTTTTCAAGTATTTTCAAATATACTAACACAGATGCATTACCTTCCATGGCGACTCTTCCTCTGCTCCATCGCTGCCAATCCTCTTCACGTTCCCCGGTAATTTTTTTATTTAATTGTTATATAATTGCAAATAGCAACTTCAATCTTTTGTTGTTTTCCTTTGATTATCGGCTAAGGGTGATCAATCCTCTTCAATATGCAATTACCCTCAATTTCAGTTGCAATATTTTCTTGCTGCACTCAGAATCGTCTCCTTTGCAGTTTCAAAACATGACATCAATTGCTGTTCATCTATCAAGCCTTTATCTACTCCAAAACCAACTCGAAAATGCCCCATGTAACTTGTTATTGTCACGGTGAGACTCTGTACATACAAATTTAAAAATGTTCTTACCAATTAGTACATGGACATTAAATTTTAGAGAGCCCCATATTTAGTAGTATACGGCAAGTGCTTAATCATTCGTTCAAGTTTTCTATATAGATAAGAATTATAGCAAAATGAGGGATAAAATAATTATTTTGCGGCATCAGTGTTAATTACCCTAAAGCCTTTTGCCAAACTGACAGCATAACTCTCCCTGTTCTTATTCAGAATTTCGGATGAACAATAAGAGTGAGATCTGCACACACCTGAGGTGAACCAACAGTCACAAAGTAAAATCCTTCGATAGGATGATTTTCCAAAGCCACTTGTTCCACTGGTCCAACCATGCCTGAGATGGTTATACTTGAATTTGTCAATGTCTTGTACACGTATCTTGCTGCAGCCTGAAACATCAAGATTATTAAACAAGCACTAAATTTGCTTATTGTGAGCTTTTTCTTAGTAATTGCTCATACGATTCTGGATTGGATGGTTATTTGCATATTATATTGTATTTCACTAATTTTTTTTTAAAAATTAATATCAATCAAGTAAGAAGCATAGTATTCAATTATAAAAGAAATGTGATATTGGAATACCTTAATTGAATTTCAATGTAGGACATCGTAGAACTTGTATACCAAAAAACATTGATAACATCTGTCTTTCTAATTTTTTATTCTTTTTGTGTCTCATCTCACTTACATGATGTCTAAAAAGGTATTGTTTAATAGTGTGTAAAAACATTTTTTATTAATAAAATATTATGATTTCGTCCAAATACACGAGATATCAAGTTATAAATTAGATAACCTATTCAGAACATAACAATCACTATTTTGAGATTATCATAGTTTAAAAAGCTAATTATTCCAAAATTAATTTGGAAGAATAAAAACTTAAGATGATGATAATACCGCAAACAAGAAAAAATAAAATAAAATACTAGAGAATTTATTACTTTGTAAAATTTGACAAAAGGCAAAAACTTGAGCCTGTCAATTAACCTCCGGGCATTTTATTTTATCCACCAAGCTTAAAAGCACACCAGTGAGCGGCACTGCCAAAGAATATCTCAACCTATTGATGCTTCCAACACAAATTCAAGTGGGTTCGATGAAGTGGTATCACTTAATTCAGGAATGGGATGGGAATGTGCATGAAGTGAAGTCGATTTCCCCAAGGAGCCTCGGAATTGGCATCGAGCATCTCCTTGACTGATTTGTAAGCTCTAATTTTGCTGGTATTAAGCAGCACCAATGCTGCAGCCTTTGTTTGATTGATGTTTCGTTGCTTCCATGTATAATCGAATGCCAGGGAAAATTATGCCGACCAAGGCATCATTTATGCTCTACAATTAGAGAATAGAGGCAATGTTAATGAAATAAAAAGTTAGCCAAAAAGTAACTACATTATAGGCTTGTATTTAGTTTTCAAATAGGACAAAATTAACTAAAGATGTTGACTGTTGATCATGGGCCAACATTCTGTCTTGGTAAGGCCTATGTGGGGTTGGAGCAAATGAAACAGTGACAATGGGCAATAGACAAATAGGTTTAAGTAGTAAGAGTTACGTCTTAATTAACACTTATAACTTTTAATATAGTACAAGTGTTTGAATCATCAATTGGTATTAGAGCCAAAGTTAGGTGTTCAATTTCTAAGTAGGTACAAAATATTACTTGCAAATGCTAGGGGATAGAGATATTGGTTATAGGCCAAGATAATACCTTATAGTAAAGTCCAAGCGGGGTTAGAGTCAAATTGGGTTGGAGGTCTTTTTCCCAAAAAGCAAAGCACAGACTACAAAAGGCAGGTGCTGAGGGAAGGGTTCGTTGATATATCAAACATCAATGAATTTTTCCTCATAGTTGTTTCTTTCTTCCAGAAAAAAAAAAATGAACGAAAGAAAGAAAGGAAAAATCTATCCCAAGGACATGTGGAAAGGGAATGAAGTATATTGCTCATTGAGTAATTGTTTAAGGAAATGTTTGTAAAAGAAAAACATTTCACTGTTCTTCTAATTATGTAAACATTCAAGTGGGATTCAAATGCATAAAAATACACGCACTGAACTTAATACTTTCAGCTTATTTTTGACTTCTTTGATGCTATACAAAGAGAGAGAGACAGTTGAGATAGTAATAGGTCGAAACCCCACATCTTCATGCCCTGGCCTTATTGGTGTTTGACGGTCAGCAATCATGCTACCTTTCAATACGCTCCACCCAAAATCTGATGCACCATTAGATACCAAAGAGATAGTTTGAGGTAATCTCTTAAGCATGGATTTGGTATTCTTTTTTGATACCACTGATCTTCGGCTTGAAGGAAATGTCATGGGCATTGAAGGATTGTCAGCTCTTTTTACGCATGAAAGCAAGGAGGCCATGATAGTGTAGCCACCAAGTGCATGGTGAAAAACTGTTCCGCGGCTATTTTTGACATATATTCATCAAAATGATCATCATATAATTTGAGTGGCTTGTTGGTTGGAAATATGGGAATCTTGATGTGTTCCTTTAGATTCACATAAACTTGCTTCCGTCATTTCTTTCTATTTTGAGTTATATTATTTATACTTACATTTTATTGGCTTCTGTATCAATTCACTCCCATTTATTATTGGATGAAATGTGAGAGTCAAATTAAATGAAACTTAAGTTATATAAATAGTTATATATTTTCATATCAATAAAAATTTTTATCAAATAGAATAGTTATATATTGTCATTCCCTTAACATAATGTGATAATACATAACCATTCTGCGTAAAATTACATAATATCCTTCTAGCCCATTAGCCATGCTTGATTGCCAAAGGCTATACCTAAATTGAAGATTTAAATTATTTTGACACATTCTCCCTTATGACAAAAATGACAATAATTCGCCTCCTTATATAGAGATTTACGTGAGTACCGCACACCGAAACCAAGTGTGCAAATTTCTCCAATCTCTTTATGGCCTCATGCACGCCAGTACACAATGATTTGAAAATCTTTCTCATTTACTCATTAAATCTGGTTACTCACAATTTTTCAATGACCGTTCTCTTTTCCTTATCTTTTTTTTGGGCTTAACCATTCTCTTTCCCTCAAGATTACTAATTCTTCTGTTACAGCCCTCTCTGTGTATATAGATGGCATTGTTATTGCAGGAGACTCATTAGAGGAATTTTCTTTCATTAAAACCACGTTGGACTTCCACTTTTTTTTTTTTTTGGTCGGGGAGGGGGGTGGGGGAGAGGGCAGTGGGGCTATGCCCCTGCGAGTTTCGAACTCGCGCCCTCGTATGAGCAGCTACCTCAAGGCCAATTAGATGACCATATGAACCACGGTCTCGGGTGCCGTTGGACTTTCACTTCAAGATCAAAGACTTGCGTGTGTTGAAGTATTTTTCGGGCCTTGAAGTGGCCCATTCCCAATCAGGAATCACCATCTGCCAAAGAAGATATTGCCTTGACCTCATGAAGGATTCGGGCTTCTTCGGATCCAAGCCCGCACCCACTCCTTCAGATTGTAGCTCTCGCCCATTTCAATACACTGCATCCATTCCCTGTTCCTGATGCAGCCTCGTACTAGACACGTCCCGACACTTGCTTTGCCACACAACAGCTAAGCCAATTTATGGCCTCACCAACAACGACCTATCTCAAGGCTGCCCACCGTGTTCTCAGGTATCTGAAGTCTTCCCCGGGGAGTGGCTTACTTTTCCGGCGTACCTCGGACTTGCAAATTATGGGCTTCAGTGACGCTGATTGGGCGGGCTGTGACCGGATTTTGCTTCTTCCTTGGGGAGTCGCTTGTCTCACGGCGCACAAAGAAGCAAGCCACCATCTCCCGCTCGTCGTCTGAGACTGAGTATCGAGCATTGGCAGCATCAGTTTGCGAGCTCCGATGGCTCTCTTACCTGCTGCGAGATTTCAACGTCCAATGTACTCGGTCCACTGTCCTCCACTGTGATAACAGAAGCGCGATGCATATAGCCGCGAACCCCGTCTTCCACGAACGTACGAAACACTTGGAGATTGTATGTCATGTCATTCGTGAAAAAATTGCAAACTGGGTCAATGAGATTGCTGCCTATCTCTTCCGCTTTGTAGGTTGCCGATAGCTTCACAAAGGGGTTCACAACAGCTTCTTTGCATCTTCTCCTTCCCAAGCTCGGGATGTTTGACATATACCATCCTCCAGCTTGCGGGGGGGCTCATGAAGAATGAAGATTCTAAAGAGGAGAGTCATCAAGGAGTGAAGTTTGTTACTGATTGATCCACAATTTTAGGTGTTGATCCATGATTCCCGGATTGATAGGATTCACATCAGAATCACACCCGTTTTACTTGCCATTGTATTTTTCGTTTCCTTTTTTTCTTTAACCAGATACGATATACCCACTGCAGTATATATATATATATATATATTCATCACAAGTCAATGAAATAATATGCGTGTATTTGCTATATATATATTCATCACAAGTCAATGAAATAATATGCGTGTATTTGCGCCCAGAATATGCATTTCGAGTTTTAGCTCTCTTTCCAGTATTACCTTCATTTTCTTTATTAACCCTAACCAATTATTTGGCCAAAAAAACTGATGAATTCCATTGTTTCTCTTTACTATTATCAAAGAATAAATCGTTTGACAATAAGCAACAGATTTGTTTGTAATTGAACCAAAATGGAATAAAGTACCTTAGGTGCGGCGTGGGTGTACCTCCAAGACATTCTAATAATAAGATCAACGTAAGTAGCAAGAGATAGAAAGTATGCGGAGAGAATGCCTGCTTGAATATTATGGCGTATATGCATATAAATAGAGATATATCGGAGGACATATCAATTCAGTTGGATGACATATCTCGGATTGAGGCGATCATGCAATTTAGTATAGTCCAAATAATTTTACTATCCAAATTCCACTATGAGTTACAAATGATAATAGTCCCTTATTTATACTCTCCTAATCTCAACTAACTAACTAATTAATTGTTATTAGTATAGAAAATGTGCCCTTGAAAGTAGGAGCTCGTGGTAAGCTAGTAGTTTGAGCTGATTGACTGCGGTTGACGGAATCTCTGAGATTCCGCGTGCAATAATATTCATGAAAAGAAGCTGAAGCCATTGAGTTAACTAATATTTTGTGATTGAATAAATATCGATCTGTCGCTATCAATATATTTTCCCATGGTACATGATTTTGTTTCTTAATCAAGGCCCAAAAAAAAAAAATGCGAGATGTTTACAACTTTGAATTTCAAACCTTTCATCTGAACACAAAGAAAAACCCGGAGCTTTGGAAACCAGGACAGAAGTACAAGGGGAAAAGGAGATAATGCACTAAAGGACACGGCAGGGCTCTTTAGCACTTCTATTTGCAGTCTAATCCATGAAATTTTGACCATACTTGCATCACTCAGTAAAACTTGGTCATAGCCTTGGCCCAATACCTTTTGATTTGCATGTATATATGATGATGATACTAAACCTCATCTTGAGGGCTTCAGAAGAGGTTTCTATGTCACTGTTCGTCATCATTCATCAGGTGATTCAAGCAAACATATAGTTTGATTGTTCGAGGTTTGAGCCAACTATATATATATATATATATATATATATATATAGTTTATAGTTTATAACAGAGATGACATTATTGACATTATCAGCCACGGCCATAGGAACTGAACCAATGAGCAGTTTTAATTTCGGGTGGGGTTCTTTGGTTCCCAATTAATATTTTTACTGAAGTTTAATGTCCTAACAAAACCAAAAGAGAATTGGAAGTACTAGGTCAATATACTTCCAAAATTTGACACCAGTTATAGTTAATTAACGTCTAAGATGTTTGAATTAAAGGACCAAGAGAGAATAAAATATTGTTGATGCCATTTCATCTGGAAATCATGGTCAAGACAGATAAGGTATATATGCAATGTACCTTGCCCATGATATGTCTTCGTGTTACTCATATATGGCTCGCGTTTATTCTTACAAAGACCTCATTATTATTCTTAAAATTAGTAACAAGCTGCAGATATTAATTTGTCTGCTTCTTTTACAAAGGATTTGGGAAACCCTTGCTTACTGTAAGATCTGGAAGCTCCCACATCTCAGTACCAAATTCAAAATCCCACAACCCTGGCTCTGTTTCCACATCACTGACGGATCCGTTCACAAACCTTTTCAATCTGTCACTTACTTTGGTGGCTCCGAATTGATAGAAAGAGGAGGGAATCTACATTAAGCCATAAACAAAGAGAGAAAACTAAAATGATTACAAATTGAAGGGCTAATTAATTTCTTTGCAAAACATTGTTAAGAGGGTCACATCAAGGAGAATGAATGACACATAAAACACGTACCTCTGCATGCACAACGTGAATCATTGAATCTCCGGCGAGTGAAGAATTGGCACTCATGACCTCGATGTTCTCTTCATGCAATACGCGAATCATTTCATTGAAAATGAACTGGTTTTCAAACCCACACGTCAAAACCACTTCTAGCGAGGAACCCAATTCATGAATCTCAATTTTTGGAGATTTTAGGCTTCCTTTGGTCTCAAAAGCGCTGGAACAGCTGCAGCCACGAGATCTCTTCCTTCCCATTAACAAGTGTTCTTTCTTCTCCTTGGCCATCTTCACCTTTGTCTCTAAGCTCTTGATGTAGTTGACAGCCTCGTCTATTTGATCAGGCAGTGGTACGGCTTCCTGAATTAAAAGAAAAGTTACATTAATGAATAAAAACAAACACAAACAGGAATATAATCTAATTCAAGTGGTGTTCTTTAAAAAGGATCTTCGAGTCATGTGATAAAAATAAGATTTATTCCATTAAGCAAACCTTACTCAAATCAAATTAGTCAAATTCAGTGAATTTTAAATACTAATGATTAAGAAAGAAAAACACTGACACTTATTTCTTTGAATAAATCCATGAGAGAAAGAGAGAATACCCTGGGGTTATAGTTAGGGAGGAGACAGTTGAGTCTAGAATAGAGCTCCTTCATCTGGTTTCTCCTGTTTCTCTCTATGATCCTTCTTTCGACTTTGGTTGAAGGAGCAGGTTGACTTCCCTGCTGATGATGATCCATGATACTTGTGAATTTCTAAGATTTGCTTACTACCATCTTGATTATTAGGATCTAATAAGATTCTGAGTAGATAGTTTGGTTATATTGTATGTTTATATATACATATAATATAAAACAATATGATTTTGTAAAGATATCACTCTCACAAAAGTGACGTTATTATTGTGTGTGATAGTAGAAGCAAGTGCGAAAATAAGACCAAATGGAAAACGTCACTTCCGAATCGTCACTACTTTGAACAAGCATGATGTGGATGTGATACTCATTAGTTTGTGGGCGAGGTAGAAAGTTCATAGTTCACACTTGCCTTTCATTTTAGTGTTCAGGTCACTATGTATCGAATTGCCACGTACGTCACTTTGTCACATGCTTTTTAGGGTGCAGTAAGCTTGGAATGCGTGCATGATTTCAACCGTGATAATCATGTTAATACTCGCCGCCTTAAAAGTAAAAGCTAACAAGTCAACTAACTCAGATTAGGAGCCCATAATCATGTTTCTATTTTAATTGTTATTATGACTTCGGTGCAATGAATTGTACGGTTAGTTTGATTTGGCAGAACACAGCCTTCATCAAATAGGAGTTACGATGCGTTGGACAAAGTTGATTCGATTTCTTCTGTTAAAAGGAATATTATACGATACGTTTTTCTGTCAATTCATCCAAACTTCACACAAACAAAAATTTAAAAGATTCAAATCTTTTGGACAATTTATGTAAAACAAACATATACCCGATCCCCTCCCTCATCATAATTTTTTTTTTTTCAAAAATTGGTGGGGCAAGTATCTAAATAAAGAGGGAGATTCAAAGTATTTATATACACCACGTACTATGCCTTCGAGAGTGTTTCAAACGAAGGTAGAAAACATGTGTTCAATAATTAAGTATTCTGGAGTTTAATTCTTATTTCTCCTCATTCTTCTAAATATAAATTAAAATATTAGTATAAAATATGGTGATTTACATACAAAAATGTTAAATAATTAAAAATTTTGTTAAAAATTATGTGCCAAAATAATGTAGTATTTTTTATAATCTTTATATAAGTAAATAGGTTATACCACTATATTTAATTTAACTATCACCACCATGTATCTGTCAAAAATTTTATTTAAAACATTCTAGTTGTGTAGCAATACTCATTTATATATTGTTCACATTTCAATCCTAACAAACTTGTACATGAGGGAACGACTTAAATATAATTTATTCAAGTGTCTTTATTTATTGAACAAAAATAATGTGCTTTTATCTGACAATATAAGTTTTTAGGAGAATTGATTCATGAAAGATAGAACAATTTTATTTTATTTTTTTTTGGGTTTACTTTCCTTTTCACCTTTTTCATTATATACCAATGCTAAGCTCACTTTTATGGTATTGTTTGGATAGCTTTACTTTTGATTTTTATTAACTTTCCAGTAGCTAAAAGTCACCTTGCAACCATGAAGACCAAATTGACTATACAATTTACCACTTCCCAAAATAATTATTTTTAATGCTCTTCAGGAAGTTGAAATATCAAACTTCTTAAAAAAATCTCATGCACATTTTTTTAATAAACTCAAAATAAGCACTTTAATTATTCCGTATCCAAATATAAGATCATTTATTCGTAAGTTACTTTTTATACAAGATTTTATTAGAAGAGCTTTTTATAAAAGGTCGTAATTAAGCTACTTATCAAAACGAGCCTTATTTTTACAAAGAATGTTTGTGGCTTAATATGGGAAGAAGAGTGGTACATAGGTTAAGGTACCAATTAAATTGTCTGAAATTCATTTCCAAAATCAAACAATGAATTCCCTAAATCACTTGATGTAATAGATTTCCACGTTACAAAACTGATAAAAATTGATAAATATTGCTCTCCACTTGTATCCTCAACTAACAAAGAGTATGATGTTTTCAAAGAATTGGGTTAAAGTTGCTGAGGTGCTTCTTAATTGATTCCTCTCTCGTGAAGGAACGTAACAGGAAGTTTGCACCTTGTGAAAAAAACAATGAATAATGCAGACAATATTTATGCACCTGTTATATCAATTCTAGATGTAGATGTAGTAAGAATTCCTTGACATGATTAACGGAAACACGATTGTCATTAAAAAGGTATTCTAATATTATGTTTAATATTTGAATTTAATTTGTATATATTATCATTGATGTAAAATTTCCGTGTCATTAAAAAGGTATTCTAATATTATGTTTAATGTTTGAATTTAATTTGTATACATTATTGTTGATGTAAAAAAATTATATATATATATTTAATCATGTATTATTATATCAGTAAAAGTGTTTGACTTAACCACCCACTACTTGAACGGTTATATAAATGGAAAAATATATTTAGTTGACTATGTAAAAAAATTTTATATTGTCAGTATATTAAAATTAAACTCTTAATGTTTTTATTGATATTTAAAGGCATAAGTAACTTCATGTAAAACATTCTATTCTATCTCTCGTTAATATATATATTAAACTTTAAAATGACGGAAATGATCATATAAATGAAAGAAGTCATTGACATTAACGATATAGAAGATTCGTCTGAGAATTCGAAAAGAAAATCGTTGTCAATCAAACGACAAATTAAAGTTAAGTAATTTTAATTCGAAAAGAATACGAGATAAAGTTAATTTTTTACTTAAATTTTTCTCGTTAAATGATATATAATATAAATGGTTTAAAATCGTTTTAATGTTTTTTTTTTATAATTTAATAGTATACTGTTTGAAAAAGAAATTATAAAAGTTATATCATAGAGTACTTTTTATTGTAAGCTTAAATACATCTTTCAAAATTATTTAATTTCTATCTGAAACAAATATTAGCTGAAAAAGCAAACTATTGGTTTTGCAGTTTCTGTCATAGGAGAGGAAAATCTTTAATATCCCGTTTGGCGTCTAGAATTGAGCTTGAAATTAGAATTTGGAATTGGAATTATACTCTTTAATTCCAATTTTTATATTTGGAATAATATATAGAATTAAAATTATAATTCTACAATCCAATTATGCAAAATTAAAAAGTAACTAAGGTGAGATCTTTCTAATTCTTAACTCATATCATATAAGCTACTAATTTCAAAATGACTTAAATATATTTTTAGTCTCTGTAAATATAGATTGTTTTACTTTTAGTCCCTCTAAATTTTTTTTTTTGGTTTTTAGTCCTTTTTTTCAATATTATGTTTGTAGTCCCTATCATTAGTCAATACTATTAAGTAGTGATACTTATAATGATCAAAAAAGAATTATTAAAATATATATAAAGATAAAACAAAATTTTCAATATTTATAAAAGTTAAATGTATGTTTTAAAATAATTTATTGGACTTAAATTTAGAACGATAATGACTAAAAATATAATATTAAAAAAATAAGTGACCAAAAATGAAAAAAAAAAATTTATAGGGACTAAAAACAAAATGACCTATATTTATAGAAACTAGAAACATATTTAAGTCTTTTAAGATTTGTTAAATATCTCTCTTCATCAAAGTCTATATGATTATCCCCCCCTTTTTTTTAATTTATATGCTAACAATCATATTTATTAAAACTCTAATATATTTATAAAAATAATAATATAAAAAATTTCCTAAATTCTAACTTATTAGTTTATGAATTTAATTTAAATACAATGACAGTGTAAAATAATTTTATATTATCAACCAATAGAAATATTAAAAAATATCAACTCATATAAATAATCACCCATTATAATAAGAGGCCTACTATAATTTTTCACTTTTTAGCATTTTTATTGATATTGACTAATAGTATAAATTTATACTGTCAGTGCATCCAATTAAATATTTATTTTATATATCCAAATCTAAAAAAAATTATTTTTATATATAAATAATTTTCATAAAAATTACTATAGTATAAAATTGTTTTTTTATTAGTATTTTTATTAATTTTAAACTTTGAATCAAATATTTAAAAAATAAAACTAAAATTAAACTCAAAATTATAATTTATGTTTTAATTTTTTTTAATAAATTTAAATATAAAATTTTAAATTTTAAACCAATTCTAATGTCCAAACAGGCTATGGGAGGAATGTGATATTTGATCGAACTGTTGGTCATGGATTGAGATTCAATTCTTCGGCTTTCCCTTGGCAGCTTCCTGGATGTAACAGTGGGGGAGACGTATTTACGCATGGCTCTTGATTTTTGTTTGCTACGTTTAGAGTCAGTTTGACTACTTGATTCTGGCGTTCGGATGAGGCCAACATGAAATGGTCCCAATTTTACTGTAGCAATTACGGCATAATCCCATTAACATGCCACGATGCACTACTGTCTTGTCTAGACCCAACAAACAGGAACTGCTGATGCTGTGGCGCAATAAATTTTTTTGTCCTTCGTCTCTTTTCTACCGGCGAACACAGGGACGAGTCGGTAGCACACAACGCAACGTGCACTCTGCGCAGTTCAACGTTCCATCATTTCACGGAAATACGTGACTTATTTCCTCCCCCTTTCCTCGAAGTTGCTGCCACCATAATAAAAACTATTTTTATATGTATCCTAAATACAGCAAAATCTTTGAGATATTAAATCTACTTTTGAAAACATAATTGGCATATATGTTAAATATGCGGAAATAAATTTTTTTTTCGGTATCTAATCTGCTGAAATAAATTGACTAACAATAGCTAATAAATTGTAATTCAAGTGACATATTTCCTAGTCCTTGTATTAAGGAGTTGTAAGTATTGAGTCAAGCCTATATATTCATTCATTTATGCTATTTTCCTAACTTTAACAGGAGCTCTTTAAATTTTTTTTTTAAAAAAAATTGACTAACAATGCATGATTACTTGAGATATATAATTAATAATTTGATATTCATTAATCTTAATTAGATTGATGAAGTATTTTAGTATTTAAAAATAGAAATATTATCAAATTAAAAATACTTAAAAAGAAACCATCAACCTAACCTTTAGAATTTTTAATATATATATATATATATATAATATGTTAAACAATTTTGAATTAATATAAAATTTTATAAATATGATCTATAGCATATGAATTTTTAATCCAAAAACTAGTTTTATAAAAAATATCTTTAATAAAAAATTATTCAATAATATACAAAGTAAATTTAATTTACATCAGTGTAAGCAGCTCCTCTCCTTTTATATATATATATATATATATATATATATATATATATATATATATATATATATATATATATATCAATGTAATATATACTACTTAAATGTATGTAAAAAAGAACTATTTTATTACATTCTTATTGATATTTAAATTTTTAAAATTTGGGACATATTGTAGAACATTGTTTAAGTCAAATTTTATTTTTCTTTTTTTTTAATGATTTTAATGCATTTTTTATTATTTTTAAATCTTAGTTTTACTTAAATCATGTGTATTGTATCTTTCCTATCATGTATATCGGCAAAATTCTTATAATTTTCGACTAATTAAGACAATTATTAATTGCTTTTTCAATATAGAGGAGAAAAAATGGGTGCGCATAGACATGGAAGTATTAGTGTGAGCGTTTCTTCCGTAATTTAGGAGGAAGAATTTTCCTTTTTCTATGAAAAATCTTAACCTTACTATTTTTAAAGGTGAAAATGAGAAAAGAAAAAAGGGGTAAAAAAAAATTAATGATGAATATCCTCTTTGGAGTACAAAAAATCTTTACTCTGAGCGGATGTAAGAATTTTTTCATTAGTATCTTTTTGTTTTTAATTAGAACAAACATCCAAGATGTATTTCTCTTAATCAATAATCTCGTGTTTGAACTAGTTTTATATATGAAGTAATTGGTATTGGGAGAGTAGTATCTTTTATAAAACCTTAAATACTTGAATAATATTAGATCTAGTGAGAGAATGAACATGAATTGGGGGGGGAGAGGGGAACAAAGGTCCAAGATTGTAAACCCTGAAATACGTGTATGAAAAATGGACTCTTTGTGTTTCAATATTAATAATTATGTCTTTGATTATTGAACTGTTGAATGGACTTCAAATTCAAGCGTTATACATTGACCCTTGACCTGAAGGGGATGCTGGAGCCGCTATTATTTTTCCAGTGTTCTTACGCATATATCTAAAATAGTCCGATTAAAAATCATATAATCAATATTGCTCTTCCAAACAAAACAAGCTTCGTTGTGCAGAAAACAAAAGCAAAGTGAGATGCATATAACCCGTCAAAAAAAAAAAAAATTGTATATAAGTTTACGTATTATGAGCTCATTTGGATGAGTTTCTTTAAAAAATTTTTTATAAAATGATCTTTTTTTTTTTTAAAGATCTTTTAAAGAAGTAAAAATTATTTTATATTTGGATACAAAATTAATTTATGTTTAGATATAATATTATAAGATATTTTTTATTCTTAAATATTTTTTTATATTATAAAAAAAACAAATTTTTATACTTTTTTTAATGATTCTACTTTTATTAAAAAAATTTACCCAAATATAACAAAAAAATATTAAAAAAATACTTTTTATGATAAAAATATATTTTTATCAAAATAATAGTACCCAAACAAATACCATGTCATCTATATTAAATAAAAGCAGCAGCGAGGCTCCAGTTATCAGTTTAAGGGTTTAATTTCAATTCCAATTTTACGCATCAAATGAAGCTCAAATACTAAAATAAGTTACATAATAACGAAACTAATTTAACCGACAAAGACACAAAAAAATGTCGTTTCACATTAATTATTGGACATCGCATGCCACTAAATTGATACTTATCTACCGGTGATAAGATGGCCATTTTCCCTAGTAATAAACCAATAGAAAGCTAGGCTATTAATATTATCATAAATGTTTTTTATATTATAATTATTTACCTTTTTGAACATCATGCAAGTAGATAAGAAATAAATAAATAGAAATACTAAATCCTCTATCTTTCTAATAATCCCCCTGTTTGCTAAATAAAGGAAAGTATTGACTGTTCTATATGTTCAAAAAATGTTAAATATATTTTTTATTCAATACTTTTTTATTAAGTACTGATGAATTGATAGCTAAAATTCAAGTAAATTCTAAATTCTCTCTGAGTACTTCTTAGCTTCCCTAGAGTCTAGTTCTTTTATGTTTCATATGTATAAAAAAAATGTGTGAATTGACAGGCATCCGTGTACCTATTAATCTGCATTTTTATTTTTAATATAACTTAAAAAAATATTTTTTAAAAAAATTAAAGGTAAGTTTGAATAAATTTTTTTTGGATAAAAAATCACTTTTGACATATTTAAATAAATTTTTAAAAATAATCCAAATATTAAAAAACTTATTTTTAGTTTTTTTAATAATATAAAAAAATTTTATTTTATAATATTTTTTTAAAAAAATTGAAACAAATGCATTCTTAATTTACTTAATTATTTTTATTACACATTTATTTCTTTATTTTTTAAATAAAAAATAAAAAAAAATAAAAATTGTGTTCAATTTTAAATAATAACTTCTTGCAACTTACCAAAAGATGAATAGGTAATAATGAAGAAAAAAAAAATTGGATATCAAAGGAGTTAATTAATAAGAAGAATCTCCTTTATATATGTATATATTAGGAGAATATTTTAGGAGAATATATCAAAACTCTTTGAAACAAAACTCATAAAAAAAATTAAAAAAAAAATTTGAAGGGAGGGAAAAATGATAATCAATCATGCTACTCCGATTTTTCATCACTCTGTTTTCCTTGACTTCAACATGCATTGCAAAAAGATATTACTTACTCGGATGAAAGGTATAACCATAGTCAATAATGCAGTAATTGTTATGTACCTCGTTGTTTCCTCACCAATCTGAAGATTACACTTGTACAAATTTCTATGGAAGAGAAAAAAAAATTAAACCTTTTATTAACCCTTTACTTAAATGAAAAGAGCTAAAAAAATAAAATATCTAAAAAAATAAAATATATATATTTTCTTTTTTGTTAATTGATTAAGAAAAAAATGAAAAAAAAAATATAATTATATGTAAAAAAACTATAAACCGTCTTTCTCTCATTTTTTCGCAAATAAAGAAGAGAAAACTATCTTATGTAAAATCCATATTTTTATTTTCCTCTCCTCTCCCTTACTTTTTTTTTTTTCCTTCTATTTTTATACTATCCGAGGAAAAGGTAAGACTGTTTGGCTAATCTAATTAAAGTATATGGATACGGTAGAAGACAAGAAAGTGATTTTCCTAGAAGGAATGGCATGCGTGACTTCATTATTATGCCATAGAATTCTGCGACTAGCTGTGTATCCATTAAAGAAGCAAAGAAAGATGCCGATGCCACTCAATTGAACATAGGCAGATGGTGGGGCAGCCAAAACTAGAGAGTTGGTTGATTATGGCCTTTTGGGCTTGCCTCAATACACGGGAAACTGGGAAAATTGCGTCAGCTTATGGTGTCATATTCCACTGCGGCACATGAAAACGCATGCAATTTTCTCATAAGAGAGTGTTGAAACAAGGGACACAATGATTTTATCTTAAGCCATTGATTTATGTTCTCTTGTGAAAAATGTGTGCGCATTAAGCTTTTACCTTCTCACACTTATTACTATTGAGTAATGCTATGTTACGTCATATACCGCGCTCGTAGTTTTGTTATTTTGGCTGCTTATGTTGAGTGGAAAGTGCCAAAGACTAAGAAATTTTTGTTAAAGTTTAATTATTAGAATTGTGTGATTTGACTATAAACTTTTACTAAATAAATGAATTCTATCACTTTATTATATTTAATAACTGCTATAAATTTTATCAAAGAGTCTTACTATTTTTTTTATTAAATTTATAACATTTCTGTTGTCCATTTTTTTTTTATAACAAATGCAATAATCTATTTAAGCCATTAAAAATGATCTAATGATAAGAAATTTGGGTAGTTTGTATAATATTTTATGTTCAAATCTCATTGTCACTAATATTATGCCAAAAAAAAAATACAAAAACTTATTTACAGCAGCAATACTCGTACAATAGAACCTGACTAAATATAAGCTATAAGCCTAAGATTATAATTAACAAAAACTATATAGCATAAATAGTAAGCAGCGAAACATGAGCAATTTTGGCTACATACTAGAGATATACATGATAGTTAAGGTGCACTCATCAAATCTCTAATCTTGGTTCTAAAGTACTTTCAACCTTTTTTAGAACAATATAGATAAAATAAAGTGCCTAACACAAACTGCAAACCACTAACTAAGCATTACAATCACAAAATCTTTAGAGCCAAAATGTTGAACACATGGGCATCCAAATAATTGAACACGTACGGGGGCATCAGGTGGCCAATAGCCTGTCTACCCAAATCCGGTTTTTTTCTCATGAAAAGCATAAAAGCATTAGAACAAAAGAACAAGCCCAACACAAATCAGCCCAAACACAAGTTTCATAAAATAAGAAACATGCTCACAAAAAATATAAATAACAAGAGCAACCCAAAATTAGCATCACTGAACCGCAATAAAAGGGGGGGAAAATGGGAAAAGGGCCTCTGAGACGCTGAAACACAGTCAAGAGCATTGGGTATCAAAGTATTACAGCACATGTTCAGGACATAGCAAAATAGAGCAACCAACTTTGGTCTAATAATGCAATTGTGTGGGATCAAAACCTTACCTCAGTTACCTGTGGTGCAACTACCAACTAGTGATTGTTCTTGCTCTCTTTACCTTTCAGTTCACTTATGCTGTCCCCCCTCCTCTTGTGCAGCTCACTTACACACACTTGTGTCCTCCTTTTGATTTGATTTTCCTGTTTTTGTACCTTAAGTTGCAGGGGACATTTGCAGCATTGTTGCCACAAGCAAACTCTGAAATGTGCTCACTGCATGTTGTGTTTGTGGAGTGTCTCCTCTGCTTCTACTCTCTGCTTGTTGTGCATTTAGAGTGATTTGAGACAAAGAGGCATAAAGCAAATAGAAGAAAGAAAGCAAAATTCGGCTAAATACAAATGTAGAAAATGAGAAGGAAGGCGTGGGAGTGCTGCTATACTACCTCTGCACCATCTTCTAATTCTTGTTTTTTATTTTATTTTATTTTATTTTTTGCTTTTTTTTTCTTTTTATTTTGTTAATTGGATTGGGCCGAAACATGTCATACAAGCATATTGTAACATTTGGGCCAATTGATGTATTTTCTTTTAATTTACAAATCACAGGAATAACGTGAATATAAAGCGTATTATGTATGGGTTTTGTTCGACAATTTTAAATAACATCGCATGTTTTAGAATGATCTTTGTGTATACAAAAATTGCTTGAAAAGATATATAAATTACTCTATATTATGGTACAAGAACTTTCTCAAGAAAGAAGGCAGACTTCATAGTTCTAGTAAATAATGTTATAAGAGTAATTCATTATTGTTATTTGTAACTAATTTTATGATTTGATTTTATTCTTTTTCTATTCTAAGGAGGTCATTAGACCTGAGGGGGAATGGAAAATAGAGATGTAGATGTATTGATCCTATTTGATTGCAATTATTATTACAGTAAGAATGAAAGTTATAGCAATTTTGTCTTGAAAATTAAAATCGTATGTTCCAAAAGTTGAGAAATAATGATAAAAAAAGTTGACAAATAAGTAATATTAACTTCGTACGAATTATTCTCAACACGCTTCTTCTATGAAAATTGTCGTAAGATTAAAATCTTTCCAACGTCCTAGTGGTCAAAAAATATTTTTCAAATGATAAAGTGAGATCCCAGAATTTATGCTTCTTTTAAATATATAAATAGATATACAAAATAATTTAATTTTAATACATTGATAATGTAAAAGAGTTTTATATGAGTATTTAATTATATATTATCATATTATAACAGAAGTATTTGACTTCTACATCCATTACTTTAAAAATCATATATATAATAGCATGTAATTGGATGATACGCTATCAATGTAAAATTCTTTTATATTGATATTGCATCAAAATTAATCTCTGCATAAAGTATATATATATATATATATATATATATATATATATATATATATATATATATATATATATATATATATATATTTTAAGTGCTATATACTAGAACAAAATAAGCAAAAGGATAACTGCAAAAGGAAAGCATCTCATTTAGACTGTCAATACACATCGTTTTTAACAATTTACTCACTTTGCAACCTCCAAACATGCATGTTCTTTGTTGTATGTATTTTGTTTCAAGTCCCGTCAAACTCTCTCTACGTCTCGCGTTGCCGTGGAACCAATATAAATATTCTGCCAAATTCTTTTTTTTTTCCTTTTACAAAGAATTCATTCATTCACGATAAATAGTAAATGCATTAAAACAACTAGGGATGTCAAATGGGCTAATCCATAACCATTTAGCCCTGGTCCATATGGGCCAGGGCCAAAAGGCCCATAGGGCCAAAAAGCCCATATTCATAAAAAGCCCACAGAGCCAAAAGCCCATATGGGCCAGGGACAGCCCATGGGCCAATCCACTCACCAAAAAATAAAAAAAAATTATTTTTTTAATGGGCTACTTTTAGCCTTAGCCCACATATGGGCCAACTCTAGCCTGTTTACAAGCTACTTCTAATTCAATGGATTAGCCCACTTTCAAAGTTTTTAAATTTTCCCTATTTTTTTAATTTTTTTGTGAATTTCTAACTTTTTAATAAATTTTGACACATGGGGCGAAAAATCCACCTTCGAAAAAAATATAGGGGCCAAAAAGCCCATGTTGGAAAAAAGCGTAGGCCCCAAAAACCTATGCTTTAAAAAAGTCCACAGGGTTAATAATAAAGTAGAATACATAAATTTTAAAAATATATTTTAATGATTACATCTCCAAAATCATAACTACACAACTATTACAAAATTTTCATTAAACTCAAAAGGCCTAAAAACTAATCTTAATGACTAAAAATATGACAATTTCTTCATTCTTCATCTTGATCTTCATAATACACATTGGATTCTGCTGGTAATGTTTCGTTGCCAAGAATTTTGCAATTATCTTCATCTGAAACTCAACCAATCGAGAAACAACTTAAAAATCAACTACGATTATATAAAACTATATATATGTATAAAAAGATACACAACAAATTAAGACATTACCATCCAGATTCAAAACAAAGCCGTGTAACCAATTCCTAGTGCAAATAAGCATTTGGACATGCTCAGGAAGAGTCGAACTTCTGTACTTTGTTAAAACACGTCCACCAATGCTAAATGCAGATTCCGATGCAACAGTAGTAATCGAAATACTTAATACATCTCTAGCCATAATCGATAGTGTAGGAAACCTTTTTTCATTGGTCTTCCAGTAGTTTAGCACATCAAAATCTTCACCATCATCATAATCAATTGGCAGTTCATCCAAATAAAGATCTAATTCGTTCTTTCCAATGGTAGATTTGGTTTCATTTTGAAACATTTTAAACTCCTGAGATATGCAATATATTAATCATTTGAACAAAACAAAAATAAAACTAAGAAAAAAACTAATAAGCAAATTGGCATAGAATAACATACACTAAATATTTTAGATCTCTTTGGCTTGCTTCCTTCTCTGATTGACTTATTCAATATACTGGATTCACTAGATGATTGAGAAGGAATTGGAGAACCAAAATTGTTTGTATATTCCCTATAAAGCTTCTCAAATTTTTCCCTCACAATTTTTACCTTGTCTTCAGAGGTTGAGGGATCTAGTTTTCTATAGCAGAAGTTCAAAAAATCCAGCTTTAATCGGGGGTCAAGAATAGCTCCAAAAGCCAAGACTATGCTATAATCCTTCCAGTACTTGTCAAATTTTCCCTTCATTCTTATAGACATGTCCTTGATCACATCTTCTTCATTAAATTGGTTTTCTTCCAACATGCATTGAATCTTCCAAACTTGCATAAAATATAAGTTTGAAGTTGGATAAGATGAACCTGAAATGAGGTTTGTGGTCTCATAAAAGGGTTCCAAGAATTCGCACATCTTCTCTGCTGTTCTCCATTCTTCATGTGATGGACAATAATTGTAATTTGTGTCTATCACATCAAGAAGACCAAAAGCTTTCTCAAATTTGATTGCACTTTCTAGCATCATGTATGTTGAATTCCACCGAGTTGAAACATCTAATTTTAAACCGGCACTGTCATCAACTTTAGCTTCCTGCACACACTCTTTGAATTTTATCATCCTTGCATCTGATGCCCTCACATACTTCACACTTTCTCTAATCTTAAAGAGTGCTTGACTTGCAACTTTCAAACCCTCTTGAACAATCAGGTTGAGTATATGAGCAGAACACCGTACATGAAAAAATTCTCCATTACAAAGCAAATTATTTTGCAAACATAGTAGATGATTCTTCAAAATAGTTTGCATGGCATCATTTGCAGAAGCATTATCCAAAGTAATGGAAAACACCTTTTTATCAATCCCCCATTGCTTCAAACAATCAAACAAGGTGGCTTCTAATTCAACCCCGGTGTGTGGAGGCTTCATTCGACAGAAGTTAAGAATTTTACTCACTAGTCTCCAACTTTCATCAACAAAGTGAGCAGTTAAACAAATGTAGCCTTCTGTGGTAGATGCTATCCACACATTAGAAGTTAGACAAACTCGATTAGGGATCTTAGACATCACTTACTTGAGTTTGTCCTTTTCTTTCATGTAAATTTTTTGGACATTTGATACCACAGTGTTCCTAGAGTGCATCACAACACTGGGGTTCAAATAACTAATCCATTCTCTGATTTTCTCATATTCAACAAAGTTAAATGGAAGATCATGCTGGATTATAGCCTAGGCAAGCAAATTACGATGGGTCTTTTGATTGATCCTGGTCATGCTAGATTTCCCCTCTAGCATTTCAACCCTATTGACTTCTGAGTTTGCGATGGATTTACATGTAGCAACATGACGATTTAAGTGAGAAGTCCCATAATTATTCTTGGTCTTAGGATTTCTCCCAATTGCGTAGCCACGACCACAGTAGTTACACACAGCTTTTTCAATACCTTCCTTATCTTTCCCAGTTTTCGTAAAAAAATCTCCAAACATTAGATGTTTCTTTCTTAGCTGAGTCAACACTTCCAGATACTCCGGCAGGAGTTTCACAAACAACTTCATCATCCAGATTCACAGACTCCATAATATAACTATGTTTATAAATTCCTAAACATTAAAACAAACAAAAATGTATACAAAAATAAGAACAAGTAAAACAGAACGTGTAAAAACATAACATGCAACCACACATATAAGTATAACATTGGTTTCCAAATTCCTTACCTCTGTCTCCCTCTTAATAAGGTATGGCCCTATCCCATTTAGGAAGAACCTTTTGCTATATGTGGTTAGTGCTTGTTCTTTAAATCACAAAGTTTGTACTTGACGAAATTTCGGCAGCATTTCCCTTTGGTCTCCAAGTACACGACTTGAGCGTGGTAACATTTACCACGACCAAGTATGCACCCAGAGAACAAAAAGAAATGCAATAACTGAAATTTCGTCAAGTACAAACTTTGTGATTTAAAGAACAAGCATTAACCACATATAGCAAAAGGTTGTTCCCAAACTGTCCGACTTGGACAATTCAAGATTCAATATAATGAACGGTAAAAAAATGTACACATGCTCACTAATATTGAATCTTGAACGGGAAACTAAGGTTTCACTCAAATTAGTGGACAATACTATAAAAATAGATAATCAAGGTACAATAGTCAACAAACATTCAAACAATCACAGACCTATTATCAAAAATAGATAATCAAGGGTTCGGTTTTGCCTGCAATTAGGTTCTGACAGTTGCTCTTTCTCTCTCTCTGTCTATCTCTCTCTCTGTGAGAGTGTGTGTGTGTTTGCCTTAATTTCCAATCGGTACTTCATAAAAAACAACTTTGAAGAGTGGATACGCTTCTCTGAGTAGTTTCTGAATGCATATATGATCCCACAGCAACAAATATTCACAGAAACAGAAAAGCAAACAAGGTAATTTTTTTTTTTTTGGGAAATAAAAATATAAGTGAAAATATATAATTCGGTTATCAGAAAAATTATACAAAAAAAAAAAAACTGTCTTTGCCCCTCTAATTATGATCTTTATCTGTTACTTGAGAGTTACTGTCATTGAACATTTTGAAGCTTGGGAGCTACTCCTTTGGCAATATCTTTATTACAATTCAAGCAGAAAAGTTTGAGCTTGATGATCAGTTTCCAATTTTGCTGGAATTGATTCAATTTCAATATAATTTTGGTTATCTTTTGTGCACTTCAATTGCTAAGCATATAGCATGTGGGTCATAGTGTTGTCTTTTGTCTTGGCAGTTAAGCACTGGCAATGAGAACCTTTTCCTTTCTATCTCTCTGTTTTTTTTTTGGGAGATGGGGGGGTGAGGTGGTTGGGTGCCACAGAAGAAATGATAATAGAGGTTCCATTGAGATTATAGGACCTGTTTTTATCACTTTTTTTGCATGGAGCATAAGTGAGGTAGTTTTTTTTTTTTTTCTAGTTTGATTGGATGTAGTTCATTTAATTTAGTAGCATGACCTTGCTGTGTAAACAATTAGAAGTTACTAAAATATTTAAAACAAGTTATGATACATAGAGTTACATGCAAGTATGTATTGTCTAGGGAAAAAAAGATGTCGTAGGTAGCGACAGTGGAAAAATGACTTAGTAACACATGAAAGATTCATGTTCTTAGCTGAGTTTTTAGCAATTTGGATTTGATGTCTCTGTTAATGCTCGAAAACTTTCTTTCTAGCCACTTAGTATTTCATGTCTTCTACAACGTAATGCAGGGTTTCATATTAACAATCACAATAGTCATCACTCTAATCATTAGCTTATCAATCTTTTGCTATATCATGCACTAATGCAAGGAAATGGAGGGATGACAAAGAATGAATACATTGTTCACTTCAGTTTATGGGCCATTTCCAAGGTACTACTATCATGCCTTTGTTTCTAAGTATCCTGATTTATGTGACAGCATATGTACATAGGGCTTCAAGTTTCTCATGATAAGGGTTACTACAGGCTCCTCTTCTTCTCGGCTGTGATGTTCGAAATATGACTAAAGAGACTATGGAGATAGTCATGAATAAGGAAGTTATTGCAATTAACCAAGATGATGCATAACGAGGGTCATTATCATTATGTGATTTCTTGTTCATTGTAATATGTTTTGCAATGAGTTTTTCTTTTCTTTTTCCAATTACTGTTAGTAATGTTTTGCTAATTATACCTATTGAGAAAAGAAACAGAGTCATAGAAAGAGAGAAAAAGGGGATGCACTTGCTGAGAACAGAACAAACAGCATAGCAACTAGTAGCAAAACATTTTAACAAACATTTCAAGGGCATTCACTGCAAATCCACAAATTTGACAGTTGGCATATGACAATTTTCTTTCAACAATTTTTCTTAACTAAAATGGGTTTCCACAGTTATCTTAGACTCAGAAAGCAATTTACAATCAAAATCTCATGACATTAAAAAAATAATGGCAAAAGCAATGAAACACAATCAAACAGAGAAGATGATAGAGAACTGACCTTTAATTCAGTAATAAAGATTGCAGATGCAGAAGCTTGAAGTTGCAGCGATGGCAGCAATGGCATTGAGCTTGAAGTTGCAGCGACGGCAGCAATGGCGTCAAGCTTGAAGTTGCAACGACGACAATAATGGCGTCAAACTCAAGACGAAGAGGCTGCAGCAATGGCGTGACCGTGTGATTAGCTATGGCGAAAATAGAGAAGCTGAAAATGAGGTTGAAGAAGAAAAGAGAAGTTATGCAAGTGTGGGCAGAAGAGATTGGGAATTTCTTTCAATTAGGGTTTTGACATCGGTGGAATACATCAATACGGGAAAATTTGAAGATATTCTGTGGCATTAGCAATTCAGCATCAGTGGAATACATGATGCATCAGTACGCGTCAATGCCTTCAAGAAAAACAAGTTTTTTCTTTTTTTTGTATTTTAGGTGGGCTGACCCATGGGTCATATGGCCCTAAGCCACAAAAGACATGGGGCTTAGGGGACTCAGGGCCAATCAGCCCTCTATTAAGGTGGGCCAAAATAATTGAGGGCTAAAATGTTGGGAGCTGGTGGGCTGGCCCATTAATTGGGGCTAAATTGACAGTACTAAAAACAACGATGAGGAGGCCTATGGGGAGCTGGCCCCAATACTGTAAACACTACAAGAAAATGCTGTATTAGTGATGGAAAACTTGTGGCAAACTCGATCCGCCGCAAATTTTCAATGGATTAGTGGCGGATAATGGACGCAAAGAGAGTCAAATAGGAGCCAAAAAAAATAAAAATCATTTGCAGCAGCATATGCCATTGCTAAATGTTTGTGCTTTTTTTTTTGTGCAACATAAGTCGCCGCTACAACGCTACAACATTTGCAACAACTTATACCGTCACTAAAAGATGAATGTCCAACTCTACAATTAGCATTTGTGGTGGTCAAGTCCCCCACTACTATGTTTATATATTTGCTGTGGTAGCCGCTGCTATTATTGACATGTACAAAACGTCATGGTAAGCAATTTGTGGCCGGTGGAGGCAATTGCCGCCACTATTTTTAATGAAGGACCTGTAGAGAGGCACTCATGGTAAGAGCCACCGCTAATTAGCGAAGGTAATTGCCACCATTACTTTTAATGTAAGACTCATAGAAGCTCACATTAAGTAATTTGTGGTGGTTTTTGTTGCTGCTAATTAGTGGAGGCAATTGCCACAACTATTGTTTAATGTAGAACCCATAGAAGAATGCTAATGGCAAGTAATTTGTAGCGGCAAATTAGCGAAGGCAATTGTTGCCATTATTGTTTAACGTAGGAATCTCATGCTTTATAATTTGTAGCTGCTGTTTTTGCAGCCGCTAAGTCACATATTATTTTGCAGCAACAAAAGTGAAACACTCTTCATGTACTGCCGCTAATTTACCAAGTGTTTTGAGGTGGGTTTTGCTGCTGCTAACTATTGTAACCCTTAATTTATGTCATTTTGTGGCGGCTTAAAATCCTTCACAAGTAAAACCAATAAGCGAACTTCAAATCCAACACTACATCATTATTGCTCTACTCCTTTTTTTTTTGTTCATAGTTTTTCTCCACCCATCTCTCACCACCAACCAATATCCAACCACCAAGGAGTTGCCGTAGCCGAAGAACTGTCGCATGGTGGAGGAGCACCAGAGACCAGCCACTGTTGCTGCCTTAGTTGATGCCTACAACTGCTACTTGCTGAAGAACCGGCCGCTATCGCCACGAGAACAAGCCATTGCCGCCCCCACTAGTATTTGCTACTGTTGATGGTCACCCATCCTCCCATTATGGTGAGTTTTTTGCACTCATATTTTACATATTGAATTTTAAGGGTATTTTTTTGTTGAAATTTTTGGAAACTTTTGAGTATATAAAAGAATGTGTTAAGTGGTAATGATTTTCTAGTTATGTTTTGGTTGAATAGATAATATTATTCAACCAAATTATTTGTTATATACATATTACAAATTAAAGAAGTAAGGAATAACACAATAACTTGTGTTATTCTACACAAGTAAACAGAATAACACCTCCACATAATAGGAAAATGAAAACCCCACAAAAGAAAAATAAAAGAGTACTATTAGCAGCCACTACAAACAAATGCATGGTAGACATTAGCTATTTGCGATGGCCTTTGCCGCAGCTAATTTTGGGGGGAGAGGCAAAGGCCGCCGCTAATTTGGGGGGGCAAAAGCCGCTGCTAAAATTTGAGGGGACAAAAGTCGCTGCTAATGATTAGTAACCCTTAAGTATGGGGTGGCCTAATGTCTGTGCAAATCTGACACAAATAAGCATTTTTTGACTGATTTTGGCTCATTTACGGCGGTAAAGTCTGCTGCAAATGGCCAATTTTCTTGTAATGAAAACTTTGAATGTCACCACTTCACCTCATCATGAATCCATAAAAGGACATTGCAAGGTTCTTCAGCACTTTTATTTGCAGTCGAAAGCTTGACCAACATTTGAACCCTTTAATTTAGCGAAGCTTGGTCAATAGTTCCCTAGCCTTGTCTCAACAATTTCTATATTGTTTTCTGAGATGATATAAAAAGTCATTTTGCCGTTCACGGTGGAAGAAGAAAAATTATTTTTACCACAAAATCTCTGGTAATAGTACAATAAGTGGATTCCACATAAAATTTTTTGAGGTTATAATTCATTATAGAGGAAGAAGCACTCTTCCTCTATGCAGTATATTAAGAATTTTTCTAATTTAAAACCTGATCTTGAGAGTTTGACCAGAACTCTATGTCATTATTTTTTTTTTTAACCTTTAAAAACCCAAGTTAAGAGAAAGGTTCATCTCAATAAATATATTTTTAAACTCAATGAATATTTATAAAGATACTTACAAATAATCTATATATTAATTAGAGAACCCAAAAATCTAAACCCAAATTATAATGATATACAAGCGGAAGATTAATCACGTGGGTTGATTTGTCGGCTGTCTATGTCATTGTTAGTAACCGGGAAAGGTTGTGATATGACATGCACATTGGAGCGTATGGTTCTATTGTTTATGGTGTGAGCCAAATATATGTAACTTGTGATAAAGATTAGAATATTGATAAGCCTTTGCATTGGCATTGAAATTGATATGCAGATCTTGTATTGGCTAAGAGAGTCCTATATTAATACTAATTTCAGGCGGGCATTTTTTGTTTTGACCAGTATTGAAGGTAAAAATCCTAGCAAAAACAAATTAAAGATAATTGGTAGTTAAGTACTAGGTCTAAAATACTGTCGAAAGCTTATGTTAATTAGAGTTAATTCGGTCTAATATACTCGTTGTTGATGCCGTTTTGTTACCAAATCAATGACCACCATTACCCTTAATTGAAATTAGTCAAAGGCTATAGAGAATTTTGAAAAAAATTTAAGTTTGATGTATCGTCAATATAAAAATATTTTATACAAATATCTAATCATATACTATCACGTAAGTAAAAATATTTGACTTTTATACTCATTACTTCAAAAGTCTCACATAATTACATATGATTAGATGTAAAACTTTTTTACATTATTAATATATCAAAATTCATGTCATTTCAAAAGCCCTTGCTTATTGTAAGATCTAGAAGCCCCCGGTCTCATTGCATTTCAGAATCTCACAATTCCGGCTCTAATTCTACTTCATTGACGGATCTCTTCGCAATTACTGTACTTTTAGACAAATTCTTCAAACTTGACTAACCAACAAGGATTAAGGTGTTAACTAACACTATTACATATTTAGTTTAGGTTTTAGCAATATTTAGTTAACTTACAACATTTTAAAATGTTGCAAAAAATATAATAAAATGTTGTTTAAACTCTTTGTTAATATAATCTAAGTACAACATTAGTGAAAATATTGCTAATATAAATAGTAACACTTTTTCATATATAATCTAGTAATTTTTCAGATGTTACTAAATTTTAATCATATTATAGTGTAAGTTTTTTATTATAACTTATTAGAAAAAAAAAACTTAATCTTGGATGATTAATTAGAATATCAAAAACGAAACTGTATGTCTAAATAAAACCTTAAAAAGGTGTGTTTGTCTACTAAAAAGCTTAAAGAGAAGTGTCATAAAGTTGTATGTGATGTACATGTGTGATATAAATTATTTGAAAAGTTATAGTGGAACAAGGATGCTATTCAATGAATTGAATTAGAATTTGTGAAAAGTTTATTATTATATATTTGTATTGGCGTCATTATTCAAGTTGTATTCATTTGCTAGTTAAGTATTTGTCCTCCAAAGGCTGCTAGATTCAGGTTCTCTACAGAATAAAGAAGTGGCAATGAGTTTATCCCTTATGTTGAGATTAAGAAACAAAATAACATCATCACACTTGCTAATACAAGACTTGAAGTATATAAATTCAAAAGGAACGAATTACAAGATGCTGGAGAGAGACAAGTATGAGTTATATAAGAGAATTTATTATATATAAATAGCAGTTAGAAGAATAATTTATTAAATAACAAAAATATAAAAATAAATATAGAACTATTGATATGATAACTTATTTGATGTAAGGTTTACTGTTAACCAAAAAAAGCTATGATATAATTTATTTGATGTAATGATATGATATAATGATTATAAGGATAATTTATTAAATAATTAAAAGATAAAGATAAACCTAAAATTAATGACAAGATAAAATAAACTAAATTTAAATCTTAGCAAATTACATCTATATCCTAACTATCATATTATGTTATTCTTGTTTTATCACCCTCTATTCCCACTGGAAGTCCTGCCAATGTCCGTTCACAAACCTTTTGAGTCTCTCACTTACTTTGGTTGCTCCTAATGGAAAGAAATGTCGAATCTACATAAGACCAGAAACAAATTAAAGAGAAAAATTATTATAAATATCTTATATTGAAAGGCTGATTAAGTTCTTGCAAAAGAAATCTGTGTTTAGAAGCTAGGGAACACATAAAGGAAAATGAATAATATATATACCTCCGCGTGCACAACATGAAGCATTGAATCTCCGGCTTGTGAAGAATTTGCACTAACGACCTCAATGCTCTCTTCATGCAGTATGCGAATAATTTCATTGAAAATGAACTGGTTATCAAACGCACAAGTCAAAACTACATCTAGCGAGGAACCCATTTCATGAACCTCGACAGTTGGCGGTTTTGGGCTTCCTTTTGTCTCAAAAGCACTGGAACTGCAACCAAGAGATCTCTTCCTTCCCATTAATAAGTTTTCTTTCTTCTCCTTGGCCATCTTCACCCTTGTCTCTAGGCTTTTAATGTAGTTGATGGCCTCATCTATTTGTTTTTCACGTGGTAATGTTTCCTACATTAAGTTAAAAAGTTGCATTAAACCATTGTATATAATCTTAAAGAAAAGTTCTTAAGTGATCTAAGAGCAAATGATTTCTGTTGCTCTAATATATTCATTGGTTGCTATGTCAGCTTTGAGAATGAATGGCTTAACAAATAGGAGTAGCCTACACAACTAATGTAGCAACCGAGTGCATGAGAATAAGAGAAATTTCTTGCTTTAAGAGCACCAAAAAATCTCTCTCATTTATAAACACACGATTAATTTTAATATCTTGAATGAATCCATGCATGCATGGTATATGGAGATACAGAAAGAGCGAATGAGAGAACAGACGCCGGGGTTATAGTTAGGGAGAAGAGATTTGAGCTCGAAACAAAGGTTCTTCATCTGCTCTCTCCTGTTTTTTTCTATGATCTTTCTTTCGATTTTGGTTGAAGAAGGTTGGCCTCTCCGCTGATGAGCCATTGATACTCTTGAATTTAGTTCTAAGATTTTGCCTACTACCAACTTTACTAGGATTTAGGATTGCAGGAAGATGGTTACAATTTAGTGAGTGACCACTCACAGAACAGTGAGAAATGCATGAACGGGGGTGATACTAGGAATGAGTAATCAAGTATACAGTGACTGGTCAAATATATAGCACGCGACTGGCGACTCAGTCCAGATTACATTAATACCCTTATAAAGCAACAGCGAAAGTGGGACCAAATTGAAAACTTCGGTTCTAAGGCCGTTCCACTCTTGAATCACGAGGCTGATTACAGAGTGATGGTTACAATTTAGTGAGTGGCCCACACACATGACAGTGAGAGACGCATGAATAGGGGTGGGTGACACTAGAAATGAGTTATCAAATATACAGTGATTGGTCAAATATAGAGCGATTGGCAACTCAGTCCAGATTACATTAATACCCTTAAAAAGAAGGATAAGTAATGGCGTAGCAGCAGCGAAAGGAGGACCAAATTGAAGACGTCGCCTCTTAGATGTTCCCCTCTTGAAGTTGAATCGCGAGGCTGATTATATAGTACAAATTTTATTTTATTTTTTTATCTATTATATACATAACCTGCTCCTCGATGTCTCAAACTTTCACATGGTCCTTTTTTTTTTCATGTATTTAGTGAAAAATAATTTATCAATGCCAAAAAAAAATGCTATTATATATAAAGTTTAATTAATTGGTAGATTTTTATAATTTGATCAAATTTTTAATTAAATTTTTATAATTTTAAAAATTTTTAATTAAATTCCCGTATTAAATATATTTTTATAATAAGTTCTTGAAGCAACCTAATATTATAAAAAAATTTAAAATTTTATATAGTTTAATATATTTTTATCCAATTTTATAAGTTTAAATATAAAATTTTATTTAATCTAGTAAGAAATTTTATAATAATAAATTACTTCATAGACTTGATTTTAAAAATTTATTTAAGATAGGAATTTAACTGAAATTTTTTAAATTATAAGAATTTAATTAAAAATTAGGTCAAATTATAAGGACCTACAAATTAATTAAATATTTCATAAACTAATAATTTAAACATGTGAACGAATTGTTAACAAAACCTGCCACAAGAACTGACTCGATTATTTCCAATCCTAGTTTGGTGATGCAAGTATTTAAAAACTATGTAGCTAAATTTGTAGAATATATAACTTTTAGTTACCTACCTTCTACCATTTAATTTAGAATGCGCAGATAGTCCATCCCTTTTTCTTGTGTTTTTTTTTATTGGTGCTGCGGAATTTGTGCTATGTGATTTCGACTTTCGTTGTCTTTTCTAATGGATTTTGCCTCCGCATAAATGGTTAAAGAGATTCAGCCAGCTCAAATGGCATAAAGAGCGGTTTTGAGAATCATCTGGAAGTATTTCAGCTAGCCTAGTATTTTTCTCCCTTTATTGGGCCAAACATAACCTTTGTAAAAGGAAATTAAAAAGAAAAAGAAAATGTGCTTAGTACGAGTACAAAAAACAGTATAAAACGCAAAGGCGAAAAGTAAAACGGTAAAGAAAGCCAAAAACAAAAACAAGAGATCTACAATCAAATAACATATATAGTGCTTGAAAAGTTTTACCATTATGATTCAATTTGATGTAAATTAGATAGAATCTATTAAATTTTAGATACTAATGATTTAGATAAAAAAAAACATAGTTATTAATTTTCACTTGGTTCACCTTTCCATCTCTACTAATATTCTTAAAAAGTTTGGCCTTAATTAACTATTGCAAAAATTTAAATTTGCATTTTCTAAGTCCACTCTTCACACTAGTGAAACCCAGAAATTGTTTAGCGGTCATGAAAGAAAAATGTTAGTATATTATGGTATACTATTGACTTTTAGATGTTTAAGTGAGGCCTATTATTTTATTATTTCATCCAAAAATCTCATGATTTTTGACAAGAATTTTGCCAAATATTTTCTGGCTGAGTAACATTTCTTATCCAAAAAAGTTTATTAACGAAAGATAAAGGATTTGTTGTGTTAGTAACAAATTATCACCAAATTTAGCGTCTTCAGATGAAACAATACATAAAATTAGACAAATACTACAAAGTCATAAATTTGGTCATAATTTAATTATCATAATAATATGAAAGTTTATTGATTGTTAGATGAATGAATGAATTATATCACTTTTTTCATTTAATAATTATTTATAATTTCTATAAAAAATTCTGACAATTTCTTCTGATTATGTAGCCTTTGTGTAAAATTTAATTAGGAGTATTGCTATACATATGTCATAAAATACTTCCTGAAGGAGAGGCAATTACATACTTGCATTACTGTGTGTTTTAACAGAAATCCTCTCTTGATTTGAAAATAATTATCTTTTAAGATAATAACACTAAGATTAATAAGATAACTTAATGGTCTTGATTTTTGAGAAAAGTAACTGTAAAAGCTATGTTATCCTTTAACTAATTAAAAAAAGAATTATGACAAATCAATAAAAAAAGATAATAAGAGAGAAATATAATGATAAACAGGAATAAACTTAATATAAAATAATTAATTTTACATTAAAATTCTAATATGATATATAATATAAAATAAAATAATTTTTTAAGCCATAATTATTTTAAGGGTTTTGCTAATAAATTCTTAGTATAGAGTCAATCTTGCATACTCTTGGAGGAAGGATTCTCTTCCTCCATGAGCTTTTTCCACCATTAGATTTCTGGTCATCATACTTTCAAATAGGTATATGTCATCATCCAAGGGCAACCATACATTGTGGAGGAAGAAAAAAAGGTTTTCCTCCAAGAGGATATTATAATTTTCCCTTAGAGCATCTGCCACAAGACCAAATTTGGCCCCAATTTTTTAGTGGGGCTACCTACTTGCATTCACCCGTTGGAGAGCTGCAGGAATTTGGAATGGATTCTAACTTAGAGGGACTAGAGTCAATTTTTCCTTCACCAATAATTTTGTGCCACATATTTTAGTACAAAATAAAGTCCTATCATTTGAGATTAGAGTTGGGTCTTTTCATTAAGAAGAAAAATCTCAATTTTGAAAATATCCTAATTTTTAGGATGCATTGAATAGGCGGCATTATACGGGGAGCACTTAGTCAAAATTAAGAGTGATCCCTTCTAAAAATTTAAAAATCTTACTTTTGTTTTAAAACGGAAGGAGAACCCCCTGCTGGCTGCTGCTAAGTAAACACAAACCTGTTAGTAATTCTGATCTATTTGATGGAATTTAATTCGCAGGATTGGTGTGATGCATTGTATATGGAACCTGTACTCACTTAATATTCTTGTCGCTCTCTCTTGGCAGTTTTCACCTAGACAGAGGCAGTAATAACGGGTACACGTGTCATAAGGCTGTGAAGTTGGTTCAATTTAGTTGTCCATTTGCGGCTCTGAAGGTGAGAACAAAGGAACAAGTCAACAACAATTGCAGCTCCTTTGGAGTTGAAAATTCGGCATGCATGCCGCGATGCAATGTTACCGTTGACTTGACCCAGCAAACTGCAATTACCACTGCATGCTATGCTGCATTCCTTCTTCGCCCTTCGTCAACGTACAGAAAGATGTCAGTGCATTTAAACTAAACATGCACCTATACGTTGTCATTGTCTGCTAATGTGCGTTTAACATACGGCAGCCATCTCGATAATATAAAAAAATATTTGACGTATTTATTTTTTATGGGAAATAATATTAATTTATATTTTATTTATCATTAAATAAAATATGAATCTCACTTGAATAGAATTCACACCCCATCCAATAATAAATAAGATGTGAGTCAATATGATACCTCATAAAAAATAAATACTTTTATAATTACTCATAATATATTTCACACACCAACATTTACTATTTCTAATGCTCACTGGATTTACTTGCCCTTTTTTATTATGAATATGTGCCCATAAATTGCACCCGGCCATGTACCTCCGATTGTTTCAACAGATTTTGAGAAGAGAGAAAACAAGAGAGGAGAAAATGCAGTGAAAAGTGGGTTTTGCCCTAATTGGTTGAGTGAAGAAATAGGAGAAAAAATAGTGGGGTCCACTTATAAAAATTTCTGCTCCAACTTGCGCAGAAAATCAGAGAAGAATGTGAGGATATGATATTGTGTATAGAAATGATAATTTTATCCAAATATAAATTGTCTTGTACATGTGAGTGTGAGTATTTAAATGGGTATGTAAGTTATTTTACATTATTACATTTTTTTCTTTCCACTTTTCTATATAACCGAACAAAAGAAAGAAAAATTATCATTTTCTTTTTTCTTATTTTCTTTCTAATCAAACAATATATGAGAAATTATACTTTTCTTTTTTTTTTATTTTCTTTTTTTTTTTTCATTTTCTCTCAACATCCAAACGATCCATATAAGATTTGATAAAGCAAAGATAATACAAAATATATTAGTTAAAATTTGGATTTAGTTTGTTAGGATTAAAATTTGGTTTATTTTATCTTATTATTAATTTTAAGTTTTTCTTTTTCTTTTTATTTGGCATATATGTACATTGTAGAATGTGAAGGTATATGCCCTTACCAACTTTTTTATAATTATATTGATATTTTTTTATATTATTTTATCAAGTTTGACTCTATATTAAGATAAAATATATATATATATAATTGAAAGAAGTTAACCAATTTTTCTATTCTTCGAATTCAATTCACCCATTACTTTACTTACAGTTTCATATAAATTGATCTTTTATTATTTTGGATTAATATATTTTTTTATATTTAAACCAAATTATTTAAATATATATATATATATATATATATATATATATATATATATATATATATATATATATATATATATATATATATATATATATGCATAAATGTAATTGTGTTATGCTTATGTATCATTCTTACCCCCATGACCTAAATTTTTTAGATCTGTCACTATTTTTTATTATCCAATGTTATACTTGTAACTGTTATCTTTATATAATAAGTTTTTTGATATAACTTATACTTAAGTTCAACCATCCTTTCATTCAAGGCAATTTCTCTAAGACCCTTTCAATTTAAAAAGGCTTCAAACCCATCCTATGTGACCTAATTATATTTGAACACATAACAAATAACTATCTATATGGACAATGAGGTGTCAAAACATTAAAATTTATATTTAGGTCCCTTTAATTTTTTAAATAATTTTTTTAAGCTCTCTTCAAAAAGTTAAAAATTTCTTAATCTCAAAAACAAACTTATTTGATTATTCTACTTCTTAAACATCTAAACATTTTTTATTCCAAAGATTAAGAATCCTAATCATAAATTTCTCAATCTCAACTAGAATGTCATCACCTATTTGACATTAGTTTCACACAACAAACCTAAGTGACTCCAATTGCAAGCCAATAAAATTTTTGAAACACCAAGGAATCCACTGCAAATTTTCCTTCTTACTAGATCAATTTAATACACAAACAAGCATTAGAGAGAAGTGATGTGGGAAAAATCTCCCCTTGTTGTGTCACTTGGTTTGGGTCTGCCCAGGATTTTGTCTTGTGCTCTTTGTCTTATTGATTGAGACAATCTTATGTATGTGCTACAATTACTAATTTACTACACCTAAAGCCTAAACTAACCTCCTTTAATTCACGGTGAAATGAATTTGGTTTTAAAAGTTGTTATTCCATACCAAAAGCACCTTTCATGTATTGTCGTTTGAGGTTGACATTCAATTTCATGAGTCAATCACATAACTTTCTTGTATATAGAAGGGATGTTTCATTTCTAGGTTTCTATCGGTTTATGAGTAATTGTAAAGGGATGAATAGCCAATGATGGTATTTTGGGTAAGATTAGGAAATTCAAAGTTAGGATTCTTAAAATTTGGGGTAAAAAGAATGGCTAGATGCCGGGACAGTAGAATAATTAAATATGCTTAATGTTTGGGATTTGGAAATTTTTTATTTTTTGAAGTGACCTTGAGAAAAAAATTGTACAAAAAAAAGTTAAAGGGACCTAAATATAAATTTCAAAGTATTGACATGTCACCTGTCTATGTGAATATCATTTACCATATGTTTAAATACAATTGGCACATATAGAAAGGGTTTCAAACCCCTTTAAAATGAAGGGGTACCATAGAAATTTCCTTCATGCAAAATATCTTCATGGTATCATAGTGTTTCGTGGCTAATGCCAAATCAAACACCATAATACGAGTGCCTTTTTTAATAGAAAAACTCTAACGCTCCTCAGCCTTGGTGGCTTTACCATCACCAATATAAAATTATTCGTATATCTCTATTCAGCAACTTAAGTTTTTCAGAAAGATCATTTAGCATATAGTATTAGAACTTATGTAATAAAGTGATATAGAGTTCAATTCTCATTTGTCTTCATTCTTAAATTTTAACACAAGGTAGAGTGAATCTTTGCATTATCCATGGTCAAGTCCAAAGAGACTCATGTCGAGAGAACATTTTAGGATATATAAAACCATTCATGCGCATTTACCCAACTTCTTAAATTTTTTGCGAGAGAATTCATGACAATATTTTAAGTGAAAGTGAATGAAATTTATTTCCAAACTTCTCTTCCTATTTGTTACTCCTCTTGTGTGAATGTGAAAGAGTGAAAAATTATTTAGTAAGTGTTGCAGGCTTTTGATATCAAAAGAGTTTGCAGTGACTTGACAAGAATTTTCGGAGCGAATCATTTATGTTTTTTCAACAAGTGAACTTGATATTTATTGGAATCCAACCATGAAGCGATCATGGGTTGGGTGATAAAAACAGTTTAGAAAACAATCTGAATTTAAGATCTTTTTATAGAGGTGGATTTGGTGTTCCGGTGTTAGACAAGTAATTCTCACAAACGAGGGTATTAAAATTGATGTTAATAGCGATTTAGTCATAAAGAATTAACATGAAGTTATCTATTATTATGCATCATGTTATGATTAATTAAAAATACTGATGTAAATGCTGCATACTTTAACTGTCAAGAAACTTCGAATTGCTCAAGACATCGAAGGACTAGGCAGGGGTGGGCATGTGGGTCAACTCAGTCCACATGAGCCTAGTCCATGATGAACCAGACTTAAACAGGCCAAATCAAATTGGTCCACAAATTTAGCGTGTTAGGGAAATATAAACCCGCGTTTGCCGGGCATAAGTCCATGAGTTTGCAGGCTGACCTGCATTGCAAATGTTTTAATTTATTTTTTGTTTTTTGTATTTATATGAAGTTATATATCCGCGTTTAAATTTTATATTTGTCATTTATAAAATAACAAATATTAAAATTTTGAAGATTATTCTCAAAGTAATTCACATATTAAAACATGAAACATGTCCATCAACCATATATTCTAGATATCACGGTCTCAATCAATCTTACATATCGTTATTTCATAACCGAAAACAAAGTAGCTAGCAACAAACCAAAGAGACCACGAAAGACCCAACATAACCTCAACAAAAATTAATGCAGGGACCACCACAGACCGCCAGACATAGCAACACCTATCAAATAAGAGTATATGAAAGTTTGATTTAACATTAAACCATTACAAACATAATTTCCTAAAATCACCGGAATAAATACTTCTTCTATTTCAATTTATCTATTCATTTAAACAACTTGATACATTCTTAAATCAATATATCTAGATACAATTATAACAAAGGAAATAGTTCAAATCCAAAATTACAAAATGCTCACCCCTCAATTTTTTATCTTTTTTTCCCGCTTATCAGCAAGTTAAGGCCAACAAAATAAAAACAAGTAGGGAATCAAAAAAAAAAAAAGATTACTAAGTTACTAATTGACGGTTTGCATGATGTCCTCTAGGGTAAACTTGGTGCCCTTCTGCTCTGCGGTGGCATCACTCTTGGCCTTGCGGCCGAGAAGGGACTTGCGATCCTTGTCAAGGTGGATTGATGATGACGGCCTTGGAGGGGTGGATGCCAACATTGATGAAGGAGTCGTTGACAGTGAAGGCCGACGTAGAAACACGGCAACACTTGTTCGACGTACAAAATAAGTAATTTGTTGTTCAACACAAACGCATGTTCTTGGCGGGACATTATGAATTAATTTTTAGCAGATTAATGTTTCTCAGTGGGGCACACTGAGTTAATTTTCTCCACTAAGGGAGCGTAACTTCCAGGCAAAAATGACTTCAGCTAGCAATGCTCCATGAGCAATGAACATCGTGTTTTAACGCGTGATTGTTGTGGTTTGGCCAGTAGTCAACTGCAAATTGACATCGGCTTAACCAGCTATGACAAAAAAATGAAGGAGCCAGAAACCATAGTAGATAAATTATCGGATCATTATGGCTGCATTTGCCATTGGTGTTTTCACGTTGGCTTCGGAAAGTGAGGACATTGCAGGCTTCATGTGTTAATCTGATGACATTGGTACTAATTTATAGTACGGAATCAGTAGTGATTCACAAAATCTGAATATTAATAGGTGGTAATTTATAATAATTTTGTAAAGAGTTTATGATTGTTTTATCACTTTATTACGTACCGAATTATTATTTATTTGTTTTGTGATATACAATTATTGTTTAGTTAAGAGAATGAATGTGACTGTTTTATCAGAAGAAAAAAGATTCTGATATTTACACAAATAATATTTATTAATCTCATAGTAACTATCCGTTTCGCTAAAACTCATTAACTTAAATATCCATATAAGTAAAATGAGTTATAATTGAGTATGAAACTTTTGAAGTAAAATGAATTATATGCCAAATATATAGCTGACTTTGTAAAGTATATAAATTTATTTTACCATAAATGTAAAGTGCTCAGATAGGCTATATGCCCCGTAGCAAATATTAAAAAAAAAAATTGTGTTCTTTGAGTTCCTTGATTTATCAAGAGACTTTGGTACGCTACATGAATTTCTCTTACTCTTAACCTACTGTGTCTCCAATTTATCTATAAACCATAGTGTGTTTCAAACTAAGGTAGAAAAATGTATATTCAATATTTGGTCCATCAATCATTTAAATACAAGTAATTTTCAGCATAAATTAAGTTTGTACATTATTCACACTTTAAGCTTAATGAACTCTTATGTAAAGGAATGACTTAAATATAAGTTATTCTTGTGTCTTCACCAATTGAACCAAAATAATGTATTTTTATCTAATAAGTTTTTAGAAGAATTAATTCATGACAGATAGAACTTTTTTTTTTCGTTGCTTACTTTTCACCTTTTTTTCTATTTTGTACTAATGCTAAGCTTACTTTTATTTTTACAAAGAACGTTTATGGCTTAATGTGGGAAGAGGAGTAGGTTAAGGTGCCGATAAAATTGGCTGAAATTTACTTCCTAAATCAAACAATTAATTCCCTAAACAATTGATGTAATAGATTTCCACATTACAAAACTGAAAATAAATAATATTGCTCTCCATGTGTATCCTTAACTAATATAGATTATGATATATCAGCGCATGATCCCAATCAGAATCACTAAACCCTAAATTCTAATTTTGTTAATGCTTTTGTTAATATTTAATGCGTAAATAACTTTGTCTGAAACACTTCTATCTGTCGTTAACATATAAAATATATATAGATCATTTTTTTATGGGATATATAAATCAAATTTTGAAATGACGGAAATGATCATATAAATACAAGAAGTCAACATGAAATAGACGATTGGTCAGAGAATTCGAAAAGAAAATCGTTATCATTGTAACAACAAAGTAAAGCAACAGAGAAAAGAATACAAGATGACCTTTTTGACTTATATTCCCAGATAATTTTTTTAAAATAAAGCTAAAACCTTAAAAAAAAGATTGTTTTATTTTTTTTATAATTTAAAAGAATAGTTTTTGAAAACAAGATTATAAAAGCTGTATCATAAAATACTTGCTATTCCAAACTTAAATACACCTTAAGAAAAAAATAGCTAGAAAAACTATTGCTTCCGCAGTTTCTGTCGGCGGAGAGAAAAATTTTAAGAGGAGTGTGATGATTTGTTGAACACTGTTGGTGATGGATTGAGATTCCTCCGCTTTCCCTTAGGTATTGACACATGGCTCTTAATTTTTGCTTATTTCGTTTGAGGAGTATTATTTATATTATTTTTTATTGTATATATCTAAATATTTAGAGATAAGATTAAAAAAATATTATAAAAAAATAAAAAAGTAAAAGAAGAGAAAAGAGAAATAAATACAAAATATCAAAATATATCAATTAATAAGATGTAAAAAAAAAAAATATTTCTCGTTTCGATTTGGTTGAATTGGATTTGACTTTATCATTTTCTGGTGCGCGGGTGAGAGGAAAATATTGAAAGATCGGAATTCCTTGCAGCACTTGCGGCACTGACATGCCGCGATGTATTATTGTCCTTGTCTTGACCCAACAAACAGTAACTGCTGCTGCTATGCCCCATTTTTTGGTCATTTGGCCCTTCAATACTCTCGATCGTACACTCTGCTTCATCGTTCTTTGGTTATCACATGAAATAGAAATTTAGAATGCTTATTTCCTCCACCTTTCCTCGAAATTGCTCTGCCAGTCCACCTTAATAATAACTAGATTTGGCTATGATATGGTAGAAAAAAGTGATTTTCCTAGAAGGTATGGAATGCGTGATTTCATTATTTTTTATTATAGCATAGCATTCGGCTGCTAGGTCGGCATGCATCAGATAAACAAAGAAATTTAGATGCCACTCAGTTGAGGTCTGGTTTAGTAGGATTTTTGAAGGGGTGCTTTGTCTTATAAAAAATATAAATTAATTTTTTTTATTTGGTATATCAAAAAGTTATGATACTTTTGGTACTTGACTTTTAAAAGTTAGGATAGTCCTCATGAGATATTTTTTAAAGTTGATTTGTGCTCTCTAAAATTAAAAAAATTAATATAATCTTAATCTCATTAATAATATTAAAAGTAAAAATTATTCTCTTTAATATTTATAACTATTATAGTAATTTTAGATTTTAAGAACAACTTTATCAAATATTACTTTTATGGCTTTTGCTTATTGAAAGCAACTTTTATGTTATTTTACCAAACAGTAGTACTATAACTTTTTAAGAGCAATTTTTAGAGAGTCTAAAAAATTTAACAGCTCACAAAATGCCACAACAATACCAAACCAAATTTAAATAGGTTAAAGGTGGGTCATCCAACATTAAGGGTCACATGCCTCATATATGGGAGATTGGGAAAATAACCGCAGCTTTAGAGTGTATTTGTAAGTTTTATTTTGTAAGTAAAGAAAAGATAAGATGAAAAGAGATTTGAATTTGAAGAGTAAAATTAAGTTTTTTTTTTCTTTCCAAAATCAAAATTTATAAACACACCCTAAAGGTAACATATTTCACTGCAAGTGGCTAGTGCCCAAGAAGGGAGTACTTTTCCATTCTCACATCGGCTTAAAAAAGCACATACAAATTTCTCAAGATTTGTTTGGAATGTTAAAAAAAAATAATAATTTGATTTGGAAATCAAATCTTGTATTTAGATATTTTAAAAATAAAAAATAAATTAATTTCTAATTTTTGTGTGATTTAATTCTTTTGTATCTGAAATTCTGTCAAAATTGAAAGCATTTAATAGAAATTAATTTGATTTTAAAGTCTATGTATAAATTAAATCAAATCAATTCTATATTTAGTCATTCTAAACATAATCTACATTATAAATATAAGAATTGATTTCTAAATTAATTTAAACCCTATTTTTATATAATCATTCCAAATATAAGATTTAATTTATAAATCAAATCAATTCAATTAAAATTAAATCAATTCCAAAATTTAGTTATTCTAAACACTACCAACTTAAGCCAATGGATACAATATTTTTATCTTAAGCCATTGATTCATATTCTCCTGAGGTGTGCATTCAGCTTTTACCTTCTCATTCTTATTACTAAAGAGCGATGTTACCTTATGTAATACACCGCGCTCGTAGATGTTGGTGGAGATGGATGTTGTTGGCGGAGTCTTTTTAGGTGTTTTGCTCTCTGTTTTGAATCTTTATGTTTGGTTTCTTGTTTTTTTGTTTTTCTTTGTTCTTGTTCTATTTGCTCTCCTTTTGTTGGAGAATCTTGAGCTTTTCAAACTGTTGAAAAAAAAAATGCTACTAGTTCTTGTTGTTTTGTCCGCTTCTCTATACATTGACTAAAAAGAATTACAGAGTCAAAATTTGTTATAATTTAGTTGTCGGAATTATAGGACATGATTATTAACTTTTTATGAATAAGTAAACTCTATGACTTCCAATAATTTTATCCAATAATTACCTTAATTTTTGTTTAAAATTCCAACTATATAGCTGTCTTGTCGAGTTGGGTGACCATAAATTGCATTTCCTTAGTAAACTTTGGTAGGCCAATATAAACAACAGTGGAACAATAATCTATGTTGAATTTCTTATGGCTACGTACTAGACTAGAACAATGAGTAATTACTCAAATCGATTATTGACATGTTTATTTTGAAAAAATTACGTATAGTTTGTGTAGCGTTCACACAAAATGTATTAAATAATAATTTAAGGGTTTATAATTCACACTTAATTTTGTGTGTATCATTAAACATAAAACTATAAAATTTTCGAAATCAACACGATATGGTTGAGAGGTAATAGAAAGATAGAGGAGCTAAATTCATCAAGATATGTGAAAAATATAGAAGGGATATGAACATATCTATGTGGAATGTTTGTTTTAAACACAAAAAATTTAGAAAAGGAAAAATATATATATATATTAGAATCAAGTTACACTTGTGTAATTATAAGCATAATTACACTGTCTATAACTCTCTATAACATATTTTTTATTAATCCAACTACTGAATTACAATTACTTATTATGAAGATTATTTATGCCAAATTTAATAAAAATTGGACATCAATAAGAATATAATCAAGTAGCTCTTATTCATAAACATTTCAAACCTATAAAATTCATTATGTTTATGTACATGAAAAGCATATCAAATGATTTTAGATTAATGCAATATTTTGTAGAGATGATCTATAATATATAGATGATCTATAAGATATAAATCTCTAATCTAATGGTGAGTTTTGTAAAAAAAAACTACACTAGTAAAAAGTTATTCAATAATGTAATAATTGCTTAAAGTTACAATAATGTAATTTGATCCTCACCCTATATATATATTTCATGTTAATCAAAATTATTTGATATACTTTTTATATACTTCAAAATCAACGTAATATATATATTTAAAATATATATAAATAAGAGTTATTTGATTACACTCTTATTGATGTTCAATTTCGATAAAATTTGGCATAAACGATTTTCATCATAGATAATTGTGATTCAACGGTTGGATTGATAAAAAGTATATCATATAAAAAGCTATGAGCAGTATAACTATATTTAAAGTTATATTGGTGTAACTTGATAAATTATATATGCTTATATTTGAGAATTATTTAAAGTATAAGAATGAGAAGCCAACAGGGTTGATTCAAATATTACTATAACTTGGGTTTAATTTCTAGGTTTTCATATTAGTGGGTGATTTATAAATACATATGAAAGTGCTCAGCTGGATCCATAGGCAAGTTCTAACTCCGGACTAAGGGGAGCTTTCCGCTCAACTTAATCTCTATGTTAATTAAAAAAAAATGGTATGAGAATGAGAAGAACCTAAAACTTAGTTTGATAGTACTCTCTAAAGGAGTGTTTTAACTTATGAAAAGTATAAGCCAATTTTTTTGTTTGGCAAATCAAAAAGTTGGAATACTTTTGCTCCTGACTTTTAAAAATCAGGGGTGCTTTTAGGAACCCTTATGTTATCCTTTTTAGAATTGACTTGTATTTTCTAAAATTTAAAATACTAATATAACTTTACTTTATTTGATAAAATTAAAAGTAGAAATTATTTTTTTAATATTTATATCTATTATAGTTATTTTAGATTTTAAGAGTAATTTTATTAAATACTACTTTTGTAACTTCTATTTATTAAGAGTGATTTTTATATTATTTTATCAAATAGTACTACTATGACTTTTTGAGAATAACTTTTAAAGAACTTGTGAGCTCTGTAGCTTTTAAAAAATAACAGTAATATCAAATCAAGCCTAAGAGATTAATTAGGAAGAGAGTTTACTTAAGATATATTTTATAGAGAATTAACTGGAATGTAAACAACTAGAAAAAATAAAATAAATAAATTTTTTATACCATCATTTAAATATATAATAATAGAAGAAAGCCGAATCAAATGTTTAAAAATTCTAATGGAAGTGAATAAAATGACAATTTTAATTCTTTTGTTATTGTATTGCTTATATACCTCTGGAACTCTAGACGTTAAAAATAAAGGCAAAATATAATTTTGTAAGTTAAACCATTCTTTTTCACTCACTATCCCAAATTTGATAGGGAAAAAAATAAATTAAATAAAAAACGAAAAGTGTTAAATATAAGAGTATGGATGCTTGGTACAAATTTAAAATTTACTTTTCCGCGAATAGTAGTAATTGTATTGTTTTTTACCATTTTGCTGCCAATTGATTTCCGTCTTTTTACCATGTTTTTCATTTTTCCCATTGTCTTTATTGGTCCACATCACATTTGTACTGCATTCGTGATTAGGCTTTCGAGGCAAATTTTCTCCATTTGACCTTCATGGAATCTTTTTTTTTTTTTTTGGTTTTTTCTTTTGGGTTTACGAATCATAATTATTACACTCCTTTGAAGCATACCATCCTCAGTCTCAGCGGTCCTTTTTAAGAATATTTTTTTATGCACTTCTCTCTATTTATTGAGCGATACATCAATAAAAATGTTAATTTTTAAACTTTATTTTTTGATTTAATTTATATATATTATCAAAAAAAATTATAAAAATATTTAATTATATATTATCATATTAATAAAATATTTAACTGAATCATTTATTATTTTAAAAATTTTATAAATACAAATAATTGGTTGAATAATAATTATTTATTTGACCTGTTAAGCAATATATTTTTTATTATTTATTTAATTTAAAGAAGTACCCTGGCAAATTTGAGCGTTGACAAGCATTAATTGACAAATCAACGATTGGTCAGTAGTACTAAGACATGCCGTGTTTTTTTTTTTTTCGGAAAAAGAAAAAAAGACAAATTTAAGATGCAGAGTGGGAAAATTGGGGGCTTTAAACTCTTTCGGTTTTTTGTCAACAGAACCTGTTTCATGTGCCTCGCCCAAAGGTAGAAACCCTGTACTTGGGTCACTAAACATTAAACGGGGCTAAAGGTCGGAAGAGAAAAATATAAACAATTTGGGCAGGGTGGGCTAGAGGATTCCCAAGCAAAGTTGGATATGGATTACACTATTTTCTTTTTTTGTTTGAACAACTCGCTCTTGCATCATTCTTTATCATTTTGGAAAAAGTTGCTTTTATTGACCGAAAGAAGGAAAAAGTTGCTTTTATTTCAATTCATGTGTTTTTAATAAAATAAAAAAATGAATTTTTAATTTTATCTTTACCTCTTAATTAGTAATATTTTAACTAAAAAAAGCAAAGAGCATTAGAGAGATAGTATTTTGAGTAATTTAATAAAAGATGATTTAATTAAATTTAATTGTGCTTTGAAGATAATTATCACTACCAAAAAAATAGGTGAAAAAACAATATTGTTTTAATAACACTTTACCCAAATGTGGGTAAATGACACCAATTAAACCCACTTTCCATGGGACCATTTCTCACTATTTCATCAACTCCTCTCCCAATACTTCACAAGTTCGCGTTGTTCTTCACCTCTTCTTCGACGATCTCTCTCACTCTCTAAGGAAAAACTACTCTCTTGCAATTCTAATTCCCTCTCTCGAAGATTTGGTTCTCATATTTTAATCACAAAACTCTTTCCCAACTTTCAATCTCATATATTGCTCTCCTAAATCTATAACCTAATTCTTCAACTGTTTTTCAATTTTTTAATGTTCTTTAAGAGATTTTTATTTCTTCCCCTTTTTTAGGGTTCATATCACTTTATTGTTGAATCAAGAATTCCCTATTTCTAATATTTATAGCTATTTACTTCGCAAATGCTTGTTTGTTGCATGCTGAGGATTTGTTGACTCGTGAGATATTTTTCGCATTTCGCATTTCGCATTTGACATTCGCATAATATAGATTTGTGCTGTTACTAAAATTGATAATTCTATCATCATTGTTACTAGCAGAAACTTCTTCCAAACTGAAGTTGTGTCGAGCACTCTTCTTAGCAACCATTACTTTGCCACTATTGTTTACAGCTTCGTCTCCATTAACTGTCACGGTTGTGCTACTCACTACCTTTGGGAAAGGGAGCTAGGCAGAAAGTTTTGTTCATACCATTTTTAACTAAATATATAATTAGTATTATATGGTATTAGTCTAACTGAAGTTTAAGCAAGCATTATTGTTTATCTAAAAGGGACAGTATAAATGGTCAACAATAGTTTTATATTGATTCTTGAAGATTTTTACGAAAGAGCTTAGAAGAACAACTTATATTCTCAATTATGAATCCCATTTTAACTACAGAAATATTGTTTGCATGAGAAATCCTATTTAGTACGAAAATAATTTTGTACAATTTATATGAACAGTATTATTATATGTAAATTTTTTCTTTCTCTACCAAAAATTCACCATGATTTTCGCCTTTGAAGCACTGTTATTGGTGGAATTTCATTCATGTAACAGTTTGTGCAATTCTTTTCGCACTTAATAGTGCTGCTCTGTTTGTATATAATAAGTTAGATATTTCAATCGATATCTGATTATTATAATTTAAATAAGTTTAGATTTTAATTATGTAAGTTTTGAATTTAATAATTAATTGATAAATAAGTGTGGATTTCATTATTTTAATATTTGCACCCTTTTACTCAGCAAAGCTTGGTCACACAGTCCCTACCCTTCTCTCAAAAGCTTTGAATCGGCTTATTGATCATATGATATAAAACCTCATCTTCAGAGCTTTACAGGAAGTCGATGACATTGTTAGTCATCGCTAATCGGGAAAGGATGTGATGATATATATATATATTCGATCGAGCATGTAGTTTGATTGTTTAAGGCCTGAGCCATATATATGTAGCTTCTGATAAAGATGAGATTATTGATATGCCTTTGCATATTGGCATTGAAATTGATATGCGCATCTTGTATTGGCTAAAAGAGAGTACTATGTTAATGCTAATTTCATGTGGACATTGATCAGTATTGATGGTAAAAATCTTAGCAAAAACATTTCATGCCGTTTTGTCAGGAAATCAAAGACACTACTTAAATAAAATTAGTTACAAGTTGCAGATAATGATTTCTGCTTTACAAAGAATTTGGGAACCCCTTGATTACTGTAAGATTCAGAAGCCCGCCTCTCATATATTTCAAAATCACACAATTTAGGCTCTGTTTCTTCGTTGACGGATCTGTTCACGAATCACAATAACAGTACTTGACCAAATATTTTGCAAGATAAATGTAAGGCGTTAGCTAAATTCTTTAATATAGCGCATTATTAAAAAACTTTAAGCTAGATGATTAACAAGAATACCCAAAACTAAACTGTATGTCTAAATGAAACGCTGAAAAGGTGTTTTCTCTATCAAAAACCCCAAAGAGAAGTATCTCAAAGTTTCATGATATGTACTTGTAAAATCTAAATTATTTGAAAAATTACAGTGGGACAAGAAGTAATTCAATGAATTGAATGAGAAGATAAGAGAACTTTGTGAGTATATATTGGTGTTAGTACTGTTGTAAAATGTGGTGGTGAGCCCAAAAGCACAAATAAAATAATACAAAATAAATATGCAAAATTGTAAGAAAAAAAAAGAGATGCAAGAATTTAATATAAGTCAGCTTATAATCTACGTCCACAGCAAAGACAATAACCTAAGGAAATATGATAAAGATATAAAAGTGATAACACTCCACTCAAACCCAAATTCCAAATAATCGGGATACAAATATGATCATAACTCCACCCAAAACCAAGTTCTAAATACACCAAAAATATCTCACAATATTTTTTCACCGGCACTTAACACACAAAAGGAAGAATTCAGAAGCAAACAAAAAATTCTTCCTTAGCTACCAAATGGTTTGAAGACCAAATGTAGAGTTGTGATGATCCAAAGAGTTCCAAAACTAGCTCTATATATAGAGCTTCGATTGTTAAGATTTTCAATCCATGAATTGATGCATTTGGTGTTTGCTAACCACATTACGCAACATTTGACAATTTGCATCTTCATTTATTGGCCTTACAGGCTTCTGCTACACCGAATGAAGAAGCGGCAATGAGTTTATCCTTTGAGTAAAGAAACAAAATAACATCAAAATCCCCAATACAAGACTTGAAGAATATCAACCCGATGCAGGAACACCCCCCCCCCCCCCAAAAAAAAATAAAACAAAAATAAGAAGAAAAATTTTAGGGCAACTGGCCCTTATGCCCCTTGAAAGTCCTGCCAATGTCCGTTCACAAACCTTTTCAACCTCTCACTTACTTCGGTTGCTCCTAATGGAAAGAAATGCTGAATCTACATAAGACCAGAAACAAATTAAAGAGACAGAAATGCTTACAACATATACTGAAGGGCTAATTAAGTTTTAAGAAATCCGTGCGAAGAAGCTAGGGAACACATTAAGGAAAACCAATGATATAATATACATACCTCCGCGTGCACAACATGAAGCATTGAATCGCCGGCCAGTGACGAATTTGCACTAACGACCTCAATGTTCTCTTCATGCAGTATGCGAATAATTTCATTGAAAATGAACTGGTTATCAAACCCACAAGTCAGAATTATTTCTAGCGAGGAACCCATTACGTGAACCTCGATCGATAGCGGTTTTACACTTCCTTGGGTCTCAAAAGCACTGGAACTATAACCACGAGATCTCTTCCTTCCCATTAATAAGCTGTCTTTCTTCTCCTTGGCCATCTTCACTCTTTTCTCTAGGCTTTTAATGTAGTTGACGGCCTCGTCTATTTGTTTTTAACGTGATAATGTTTCCTGCATTAAATAAAAAGTTACATTAAACCATTATATATCATCTTCAAGAGCAATTCTTAGGAGATCTAAGAGCAAATCTTAGGGGATCTAAGAGCAAATGATTTCTACTGCTCTTATTCATTCATTGGTTGCTATATCACCATCGATTGAGTGGATGGTTAACAAGATAGGAGTGGCCTACATAACTAAACCTCCGAGTGATTTGGAACAAGAGAAATTTCTTGCTCCGAGAATACATATGAATTTCACTCATTTAAAACACAATTACAACTTTGATTTCTTGAATGAATCCATGCATGCATGGTACATGGAGATAGAAAATAGAGCGGATGAGAGAACAGACCCTGGGGTTATAGTTAGGGAGAAGAGAGTTGAGCTTGAAACAAAGGTTCTTCATCTGCTCTCTTCTGTTTTTCTCTATGACCTTTCTTTCGACTTTGGTTGAAGAAGGTCGACCTCTCTGCTGATGAGCCATTGGTACTCTTGAATTCGATTCTACGATTTTGTCTACGGACAACTTGATTAGGATTTTGGATCGTGGGAAGATGGTTTGGGGATTGTGTTTATACAATTTAGTGAGTGATCACGCACAGAGCGACAATGGAGCGTAGTTGGAATGAGTCATCAAATATGTAGTGATTGACAAGGGAGACCAAATTGAGAACGACACTTGAGTTCCCACTTTTGTATTTGCATCATGTCATGCGACTCATTTCTCATTTGCCTGCGGAGTAGGAGTTTGAAATTCACGCGAACGTTGCTGATTAAATTACTTCATTTCCTTCAAAGCGTAAAATGATATTTTTATTATTTTTATTTTGAATTTAATTTAAATACATAGACAGTATAAAATAATTTTACATTATCAATTAATAGAAATAATGAAAAATACTAATTCATACAAATAATTACCCATTATCATGAGGGATCCACCATAATTTTTCACTTTCCCCTATTTTTATTGATTGATAGTCAGTACATACTAATTAAACTCTTTTATTTTAAACTTTGTTATGTTTATAATATAATTTTAAGCAAATATTTGATAGTTATTTAATTATTATCAAACGTATGAATATTGATGCAGTCTTATATATGATTGATTAATTGTTTATCAGTATAAACTTTGTGATTTCAAAAAGTGCGCAGGGCCAATTTGGAGTGGAGAAATACATAACTGTGCAAAAAGAAAAGTTCACGAATTGTACAAAATACAAATGGTTAAAATCACAAACCACAAAACCATTTCCTTTTTTTTTTTTTTAACATAGCTGCTATTTTGTAGGACAACTTTTCAGTACAAGTAGCACAAATTCATGCAATTGGTGAAAATTGTTAAACTGGGCAGAAATCATCCGGATTGTCGGAAATCATGGCAATATGTTGTGAATTGTAGTGTGAGTTTTGCTTAATGGCACGATACGAATTGTACGAACGAAAATGAAGGAAGAATAAAAGGTGGAAATCAACTAGAAAAAAAAAAAAGAAAAAACCAACTGACAGAAATCACGAAAGGGCAAATGTGAAGATAAAAGGGTCGAAACCGTTTTCGTTTTCATGCCAAATATCATTTTCCGGTGTAGAACGGCCACGCATGTCATAATTCGTAAAACTAAGTAGGAATATTTTTGTACTAAAAACCATTTCTATTTTTTATAAAAAAAATCCTTTCCTGTACTTTCCGTCTTTCACAAATTCATTGAACCACAAAGTTTTCGTGCTCATTCATGAGTTTCAATTCGCGTTATATAGCAACTCTTTTTGGACTATTTGGAAGTAACTCCATTCACTAATAAATAATAATCATTAGCTAATGTTTTTTAAAATGAAAACAAATTTAATCTCCATAGTTTCATATTAACAATATATTTTGTTTATGTTTATTTTTTAACTTACTATTTCTCATAATTTAAAATAAATTTTCTTAAACGAGCTTTTGTAAAGGGTAAAAAAGTAGGACTGCATGCATCTTTAAATTATTTAGTGGGCTATAATTAAAATGTATTTTATTAATTAAAAGATTTTTTTTTATATAATTAAAAGAGGGCTCAAAGCACTTTGGAAAGGAAGAAGCCTAATGTTTGGTTAGGTATTGCTGTGGATTTTTAAAAGCTGTTGAACTCTTTCGACTATCTAAAAGTTACTATCAAAAAATTATAGTAGTATCGTTTGATAAAATAATGTAAAAATTGCTCTCAATAAGCAAAAGACACAAAAGTAATATTTGGTAAAATTACTCTTAATATGCAAAAAGACTACAATAGTTATAAATATTAAAGAGAATAATTTCTATTTTTAATTTTATTAAATAGAGTAAGGTTATATTAACTTTTTAAATTTTAGAGAATATAAGTCAGCTCTAAAAAGTATCTCATGAGAGCTCTCGAGAGCACTCCTGGCCCTCAAAAGCCAAGAATAAAAGTATCTCAATTTTTTGATTTACCAAATAAAAAAAATTAGTTTATACTTTTCATAAGTCAAAGCACTCCTTCGAAGAGTACTACCAAACTAGACCTAAATACATGGTTTGAAAAGACAAATAAGCAAAAATAAGAAATATAGCATAAGACTCCAATAACATGACAAAACGCCGATCCTCGCGCATCTCCTACCCCATCTCTCCAAATTCAAAACATATGGTGAAACAAACACAGCGGACCAAGCACAGCCCAACACCATATTGCAGCGTCCAACAAGCACCACCTGCAACTAACTTCTTTTTTTTTACGTGTGCAACTAATTTCTCATTCCAACCTTACCCAACCATACCAAAAACGCTACTCTCTCTCTCTCTCTCTCTCTCTCTCTCTCTCTCTCTCTCTCTATATATATATATATATATATATATATATATATATATATATCACAGACTAATAATTTAAACATGTGAAAATTGTTAACAAAACCTGTCACAACATCTTGCTCGATTATTTCCGATCCTAGCTTGGTGGTGCAAATATTTGAAAACTAGGTAGCTAAATTTGTAGAATATAAACTTTGACCTACCTTCTACCGTTTAATATAGAATGCGCAAATAGCTATCCCTTGAAAAAAACCAAAATTGTGCCGTGATTTCTGACTTTGGATGTCCTTTTCAAGAGACTTTGCAGCCACATGATTAAAGAGATTTAGCCAACTCAAATGGGATAAAGCGTGAGTCAGACTTACACACTCCTAGATCTTTAGGGATTATTTTGACCCTTAGATGCGGTTCGAAGAATGAGAGACAAGAGGAGAGAGAAGAGAAATAGGTGAAATTTGCATTGTTTTTTAATTTTTTTTTTATTTCTACTGCGGAGGTATAAAAGAATTTTTCATAAAACGTTTCTGAGAATTATCTGAAATAAATTTTGGTAATGCCGATTTATCTGTATTTCAGTTGGCCATACACAGCCTTTGTAAAGAAAAAAAGAAAGAAAGAAAATGTGCTTAGTACGGGTATAAAAGGCAAAGGCGAATTGTAAAACAATAAAGAAAAACGAGAGATCTATAATCAAATGACATATGTTTCTAGTTATTGTTTTCACTTTGTCACCTTTCCATCTCTACGAATATATTCTTAAAAAGTATTACCTTAATTAACTATAGCAAAAATTTAAATTTTGCAAGTCTTGAATTAGCCCGCTCTTTATGTTAGTGAAACCCAAAAATAGTTTAGAAGACATATCCAGAAAAAATTATTGATGGAAGATCTATTACATTTTTTGTTTTTAGCAACATTTTAAAAACGTTACTAAATGTATAAAAAATGTATTGTTAATTTTTTTTATAAATATTGTATATAGATTATGTTATTAAAGAGTTTTAATAAATTTTTTAATAATTTAGTAAATATTTTTTAAATATTAATAAATCTCAATTATATTGTAGTGAAAATTTGTTGTATTAATAACAAAGTATCCTCAAATATAGTGTTTTTCCCATAAGACAGCGCATAAAATTAGAAAAATACTAAAAAGTTAAAAATTTTACATTAATTTAATTAGGCTTAAATATGTTCTCTATAAATATATGTTATTTTGGATTTAATCCCTCTAAAATTTTTACTTTAATTTTTATCCCTCTTTTTTGTCCTTTTTTTTTTTTGTTTTTAATCATTGTCGTTCTAAATTTTAGCCATTATAAATATTTTTAAAATGTGTTTAATAATTACAAATATTATAAATTTTGTTTTTAGTTTTTTTTTTATAAACATTTTGTTTTTAGTTATTATAAATATTTTTTGAATCTTATTTTATTCCTTACAAATATCACTACTTAATGCTAGATCTAAACATGGACCAAAAATCTAATAATAAAAAAAATGGACTAAAACTAAAGCAAAAATTTTAGAGGGACCAAAATCAAAATAATCTATATTTATAGAGACTAAAAATATATTTAAACCATTTAATTATCATAATGATATGGCAGTTTATTGATATATATATATATATATATATATATATATATATATATATATATATATATATATATATATATCATTTTATTTTGTTTAATAATTATCCATAATTTTGTCTAAAGTTTAATTTTTGCAATTAATTTGTATGCACTGTCAGTGTAAAAAAATTTTATACTAATATTTAATTATGTATTGCTATAGCAAAAGTAGTTGACTCTCACATCTATTACGTCAAAAGAAAACTACTTTTATTTTTATGGTATCGCATGATTGATGAAAGTATAAAAAAAATTTATATTAATAGTATATACAAATTAAACTCTAATTTTTTATGATTGTATAGCATTGGTGCAAACTTTGATCAGGAGTATTGCTGCTATACATATGTCACAGAATCATGAAATGCTTCCCGATCGAATGAAGGGCAATTGCATACTCACAATAATGGCAAAAATACCAGCTCCGTGGATGGTTGCTGATAATACCAGCAATAGGGCTAGTATGATGGGAAGATTTTACTTTTACGGATAATGAAGATGAGAATTTTAAATATCTGCATATTAAATAAAGCAAGGGTAGGGATTATTGTCCCCATATTTGCGAATATTTGATATGAAATTATTATTTTACTTTTAAGCTATTAACTTAGGTTAAAGTTGTTATTATTATTTAAATTGATTAGCTAAGATTTAAATTTAAAAGTTGGATTTATTTATACTTATTATTGTTATGTGTTAAAATAATTATTGAATTACTATTATGTATTTATTTTTATATTAAATATGTTAAATTGTTAAAATTTAGATTGTAGAATCAGATTATTGTACATTTATTTAATATATTTATTTTTATTTTAAGTTGTTAAAATTTGGATTATAAATCGACCTACTCTTTATGCTTATTTTAAATTTTATGAATTAATATAAAATTTTTTTATTTAATTTAATTTTTTTATTTTTTTTTAACTTTTAACATTTTAACATATATTTATGAATATCTATTAATATCCATAAATTCATAAAAAAGCCAAAAATAAATACTTGTACAGATATGAGGTGAAAAATAGGGATGAATATTTATCCACGCCCCTACCTCTGCCTCTGCCTCTGCCCCGCCCCGCTGACACCCTAGTTTCAACATAAGTAACCCCTGCTGTAAACTAAACACAAGCCGGTTCGCCATTCTGATTCAGGTGACGCTTCTGCAATTAGATTTTGAGAAATTAATTCTTGCATATATTATGTGGAACCTAGACTCACTAAATTAAATGACTAAATATTCTTTTTGCTTTCTATTAATAGCCTGGACCTGGATCGAGGCAGAAGGGGTAGATACGTGTCGCCGGGATGTGGAGTCTTCGGAGATTATAATTGTTTATTTTCGGCGCCAAAATATGGTGAGAACAAACGAACAATTCTACAACAACTGCGGCTCTTTGCTTTGGCGTCATCAATATGCCACGTTGCATTATTGCCCTTTACTTTGACCCCACTAAACTGGCACTGCTGCTGCATGCTCATGCTGCATTTCTTCTTCTTCGTTTTCCACTCGCCAGCGCAGACATGAGTTGGTACTAGTACAACTCAACGTACAAAAGGGTTTTGCAATCACTCACTTTGGCAAGAGTTTTGGTAGCAAATGATTTATGTTTTTTTTTTTAGTTCAACGGAAATTGCCAGTTGGTACGAATAGATTTCGAACGAAAAGTTATGAATGATTCATATCCATTCACGAGTAGCTGCAGAAGACAAGGAAAAGAGGGAGAAGAAATGGGTAAAAGCCCAAACGCAAATCAATGCAATTTATTTTACAACTTTCGTGCGATTTATTACGGAAATCACTTTCGTAATTTTTGGAAATTTTCTTTTAGAAAACAATATCTTAGTTTAATATCTTTATATAGTGGTGATCCGGTGTTAAATAAAGACTAGGACATTGGAATTGATGTTTATGGCGATTCAGGACTCATTTGGATGAGTATTTTTAAGAAGATTAAAAAGATATTTTTTTAAAAAAATAAAAGTTATTTTATATTTAAACAAAAATTAATTTATGTTTAGATATAATATTTAAAAAAAAATATTTTTAAATATCTATTTTATATTATAAAAAAATATTTTTTTAAAAGATAAAAATTGTAACTTTGAAAAAACATTTATATTTTTTCTAATAATTCTATTTTGTTAAAACTTTTTTACCTAAATATACTAAAAAATATTAAAATATTTTTTATTAAAATAATGACACCCAAACAAACAATTCGTCGTACGAAATTAATGTAAAAGTATCTATTATTTTCCAACGTGTTATGATTAATTAAAAATATTGACGTATATAATACTGCATATTTAATTGTCAAGGAATCTTCGAATATTTTTTACTCTCTAATTGCATTGAGATATACTAATGCGATGTCAAACATATCATAATTAAATTAATTAAATCTTGCATCCCTTACTAGAATAATACTTGCCTCCATCAAATAAAAATAGCTTTTTTTTTTTTTTTGGGGTCTAATGAATATTACTTGTACAATTTGGGGTTGAAGGCAGTGATAAGGTAAACTCTTCTTAAAATAATGACTTCACGATTTGAACCCTTAAATTGCAGATAAAATTCGCCCTCACAATTTTATTTATTTGCATTATGATTTTATTGGCAACATGAATTACAGCAATTGGGTTTTGCAAAGAAAACTGAATGGGTTTTGGGCTCACTTTGATATGAGGTAAAAAATTTAGAGATTAATTCTTCTACAATTTTACTAATAAATTGCTAGATTAACGGTATAATTATATTCCTCCAACTTTCCTCCAAATTGCTCAGCCATGAGCCACCTTAATAGATAAACAAGATTTATAAAGTACAATTACATTAAAATCTGACATATTAAATTTGCTTTTATTTTAAAGGCCTATGTTATAAATCTACTGAAATTAGTGAATTGATTAAAAAAAGATTAATTGAACCACATAACTAACAAGTTGTTATATTTGTTAATATTAGATTCATTATTTTATTTTTTAAATTGTTAATCAGTTAACCCAACTTAAATTTTGAAATTTTATACTTATATTTGACAAGAATGTACTGTAGAATATTCATTGAGAACTCAAACTTTCTTTTGTTACGTTTTTTTCAATGCATATGTTAATGATTGTTTAATCTCAAACTCACTTACATCCAGGTGTTGAAAGTTCTTACACAAAGGTCAAACTTATATATTTCACAGCTAGTTAGTTTTTACTTCGTTTAATTATTTTATTTTAAACGTGTAATATATTTTTCAAATATATGTAAATGTGAGCTATTACATTATCCATATACAAATTGGTGAAGCTTAGTAATATAGGCAATTACCAAACAGTGTGTGTTCATGAATTGACTTCAAATTCAAGAGTCACGTGGACCTATGATTTAGAAGAACAAGTTGGAGACGCTAGTGGTTTCCCGTGCAATTATACTACTTATCTAAATAGTTTTAAAAGAATAATGATCATTCTAATATGTACGGAAAAGAGTGTGAATAATTTGATTAAAAAATCAACTGGTATATTTGGATTTAGCTAGTTTAAAAATTTGCAGAAGAATATTATTTAGAATTTAATTTTAATATATTATCAATATAAAATTTTTTATATTATCAATTTATCATACATTTGTGTATTTTTTAAATAATTATTGTAAAAATTAAATATTTTTAATAGCATAAAAATATACAATTAGACAATAATATAAAAATTTGATACACTAATAGTACATTAGACTTAAGTTCTATAATATTAATTAGATTAATATTGTTGATGTGGAACAGCCTCATATCCAACAAAGACATGAGTTTGAATTCTGTCGCTAATATAAGAATTCTATTAATTAATGATCTTGTAAATAACTTAAGTTCTATAGTTTTTTTTTTTTTTTTTTGGGGTACAGAAGTCCTATAATTTAAAATTGTGAAATCATATCATATGTTGAACATTTGCAGGAATTTAATCATTATTGCACGACCAGAGAATCTAACTTTGTTGACGACCAAATCGAAGGGAAGAGGACAATAATGCGTGTCTACTTCTCCTCACTGATAGATCTTTTGGCTCAATTCACCCCCCCAGCCGTGATCCTTGCAGGCAGCACTATTATTTGAATTAGGGGATTCTACGGTATCCACCTGAAAATAAAAGGTTCTAAATCCTTTATAAGTGGCTCAATAATATTTAGTTATTTGTTTAATTTAATCCACTTAAGCATCTAAATATCACTACTTTTATTTTTTTATTTAAACCCACAATATTTTTGTTTGATTACAAGCTTATCCCAATCTCTATTACTGTAATTGTTATTCCAATCACAAGGATTTTATCCCAATTCCTATTATTTCAATCCCCGATTTTGATATCCCAATCTCAGGTGAATCTAAACCCTAAAAAATAGAAGGAGATCGTTACAGTGGGATCGTTACATATTGCAGAATTTTCATACGAAACAATGAATCTGAGAGTTGTTATTAGTCAGATAAGTGCCGGAGATCTTTACTTTGGTCATCGTTACATATTGAAGAATTTCCATATCTTATCAGTAGTATGGTACTATGGCACCACCCCAACTGTAAAATGAAATGCAACTAGAGCAGCTTTGTCCTTTGTTTAGGTCTTGGATCGGCGTTGCTTAAATTCTAGAGGCAAGCTTGCAGGGACTCTAATGGGCCACCTTAAGGGCATCACATTTATTGATAACCATGGAGATGGACATTATTTCATTTTTCAAATGGTAAAAGATCAGACCATCAAACTTTGGGACATTCGCAAGATGGTCGTCCACGACGTCGTGCTCGTGATCCTCGCTGGCAGTTTGTGTCTAAAGAGGTGGGTGGTTGCCGAGGAGTGTCAAGGACTATCTCCTATTTTTTGGGGTTTAGATTCATCTAATTGAGATATCAGAAATAGGGTCTGAAATAATAGGAGCGGGAATAAAATTCTTGGTGATTGGAATAAGAATTGGAGTAATAGAGACAAGAGTAAATTTATAATCAAACAAAAATATTGTAAGTTTAAATATAAAAATAAAATTAGTAAGATTTAGATGTTTAAATGGATTAAATTAAACAAATAACTAAATTTATTAGACATATAGAATCCACCTTTGAATTAACCGCGTCACAATATGTTCTGCCATATGTAAATCTTTTGCTCCTCTTTTCTTTCCACCTATTTTGCTTCTCTTGTACATTGGCAGATCTTTTCCGTTGTCTTTTGAATTTTGCTTCCGTAATAGTTATTATATTTTCTCTAATTTCCATCTCATTCGGATTTGTTACTGCCTTCAAAGCTTCGTCCTTCTTCGCAAACCGTACAAGTGCAAAAGGCATCGTGCTTATTCTTCTTTTCTTTTTTGAAAGATATACATCAGTTACTCTCACTTCAAAAATTTGAACATCTGCCATCGTCATTATCCCGTCATATAAGTTGTCAGCAAATATTGAGAACAAGACAGCTTCTAGTTAGCTTGTAACTTTTCCATATCCTCTTCGCGTTGTCACCCATTTTCCACTTCAATAATCCTCTATATGCTATCAGATTGTATATTATGACATTAATTTCTATGCAATAATAATATATTAATAGAAATACAAAAAAAATCAAAGTAGGATGGATTTTTGTCATAATAAATAATTACTTAGCATGATTTAATATTTTTTTTATATATACATATTATTTCATACAGAATAATCTTTAACAGTACGAATCCTATATTGTACGAGTGACATGAATGTTATAAGTAAAAACTGCTTTACTCTTCCTCCCACTGTGATTTCTGCCACTATCCCATGATTTCCGTCGCTGCTTGGTTGTTATCGAGCCACTTCACTTTCTTAATCTGTTTGTCACTTTTATCTTCGTACGATTTGGCACCACTCTTTCATACATTACCAAACTTAGACGAGCTATTAAATAAGTCACAATAAGGCTGGAATATATATATATATATTGTCGTTTTGGATTTTAAGCATATTGAAATTTAGTTAGGTACGCATGACTTCAGATATTGTCATATATTTTCATTCTCCTTTATTTAAAAGCCGGTAGAATCATGACTTAAATTTCATTATAGAAGATGATGGAGGGAACAACCACCTGTTATAAGTAGGCAAGCACAAGACTGTTGACTTAATTAATATCTTCTCCTAGATTTGATTCATTTTTAAACTGGTTATTAAACTAATATTTATTCAATTGCAAAAGTGCAAGAATTATGCGCTTTACCGACACAAGTTTTGTCATTGAGATTTGTACTTGTGTACTTATATCAGATAGTCAAAACTGCTTGCCATTTTAACCACTCTAATTAAGCAAATTGGCTCCTAATTTGAAGCAAAATGGGAACCCATTTGGACCACAAATATACCAAGCACATCAACATGTAGTGGATGCCTTATACTGTTTCAAATAGCATAACCTCAGCTTCATGTTGATCTCACTTATTATTCGACTCAGAAAAGAAGTCTCGTTGTTCAACACAAACGTGTGTTTTCTCCACAAGCTTATGAATTAATTTTCAGTATAAATGCGTTTTTCTCTGGGGGACATGCTGAGTTAATTTTCTCCTATATCGGAGAGTAACGTGCGGACCATAATGATTTCAACAAATGCTCCATGAACATCATGTTTTAAAGCGTGATTGTTGTGGTTTGCCCAATATAGTCAACTGCAAACAGCAGTCTAACAGCTGTGACCCCCCCCCTCTCCTTCAAAAAAGAAGAAAGAGCCAGAAACCAAAGTACATACATTATCGATCGGATCATTATGGCTGCATTTTGTGTTTTGAAGTTGGCTTTTGAAAGCGACAATGGAGGCTTCATGTGTTAATTTGATGACATTGGTACTCATTTATATATAGTAGGGAGTCAGTAGTTATTCCCAAAATCTGAATATGAATAGGTCATAATTTATGTATAGGGTTTTGCTAAGAGACTCTTTAAGGTACTAAAAGTAGAAAGTTTTTGATTGAAAGGTAAGGTTTTAAATTTTCAATACATTTAAAACTTAGAAAACTTTCTATTGTTAGATTCTTGTCTAATAGAGCACTCTTTAGCAATATTCTAATTTGTAATAATTTTGTAAAAGAGTTTATAATTGTTTTATCACTTTATTTTGTGCCAAATTATTATTTATTTGCTTTATGATATACAATTATTATTTATTTAAGAGAATGAATGTGGCTTTTTAGTTTGTTTATTGTGTTTTTAGGCGTTATTTGTTGTTTTATTATGTTTAAAAATAAATTAGGGAAATATAGTGATTTTGCTCTAACACTCTACCTAAATTGCAACATAGCAACCCAAATTCCCTAAATTTGTGATGATGTGTTGCAATTTAAGGGTATAAATGGGCCAAATCATTGTGAATTCTATTGACCCTTGTTAGGAAACACAATCTTCTCACAAGCAACATAGTGCCATACTCTCCTACAAAAGCTCTATTAGAAGAGTTGAGACACACCATTTGAAAGTTGAAAAAGACAGTTTAAAAGAGTTTGAAAGAGTTGAGAGTGAGTTGAGCCAGACAGTGAAAGTTTGTGAGAGTTAGAATAGTAGACAATTTGTGAGAGTGTGTTGATATAGAGAAAAAAATCTATTGTTAGAAAAAAAATACTATTATAGTTAGTATAAAAAAAATAGCTGAAGATAAGATAATGATAACACAACTAATGGCCATGGCAAAAAGTTGGATAGCAAAGGAGAGTCCACAAAGCCATAGTCTAATGGGGGCAAGACTTATAGCTTTTGTGGTAAGAATGGACATACAGTGGACACATGCTTCATGAAGCATGTTTTTCCCCCACATTTTAAGAAAGGATTTGAAGTAAATAATATTTCCTTAGATGACTGTGAAAATGAGGAACAGCAAGAGGAGGAATCCTCATAGGTTTCCAATTTCTCTCTAACTAAAGACTAGTATGAAGGTCTCATGGCTCTTCTTCAGCAGTCACAAGCTCAATCTACCTCAGTTTCATCCACAAACAATACCTCACATTACACCAACCAACTTAGCACCATAAACATTAACCCACCTAGCACCTTAGGTATGACTTTTGCACTTAATCTAAGTTCCATTCCCTCTTGTTGGATTTTAGATTCAGGAGCAACTGATGACATATGTAGTTCCCTAGATTTCTTTATCACCCATAAAACCATATCTCTAATTCCAATTAAGTTACCAAATGGAAGTCAGGTGGCTGCCAACATAGCAGGAACCGTATGCTTTTCTGAGTCCTTTATCTTACACCGCATCCTTTGTTTGCCATCTTTTTCTTTCAATTTAATATCAATCACCAAACTTACATCATATCTAAATTGCCACTTGATCTTCACCAATAAATTTTGTGATATTTAGGACATAACCATTTTGAAGAGGATTGGATTTGCTGAAGTTGTGGATGGCCTCTATGTGTTGAAAGCTTATGGTATTCCCACTTATCCCATTTTATCTGTAAACCATGTTACCTTTTTAAGATTGGATAGGTGGCATTATAGCTTAGGCCACTCTTCCCATAATAAAATTTCTATTTTTCATAGTCAATTCCCTTTCATTGATTCCCCTAGGTGTGCTAACACATGTACCATTTGCCCTCTTGCTAAACAAAGAAAATTATCTTTCAATCTTAGCACTTCTAAATTTGATTGTGTGTTTGAGCTCTTATATATGGATATATGGGGTCCTATTTCTGTGGTTTCCATTCATGGTCATAGATACTTTCTTATGATGATTGATGATTTTTCAATACATACTTGGGTATTTTTGCTTAAACACAAATCAAAGGTTTCAAAGTGCATCATTTCTTTTGTAAACATGATCAAAACACAATTCTCATGCAAAGTTAAGAAGATTAGATCTAATAGTGGACTAGATTTCAATTTGACAACTTTTTTTCATGACAAAGGTATTTTCCATCAAACATCTTGTGTTGAGACTCCTCAATAAAACAGCGTAGTTAAGTAAAAGCATCAACATATACTTAATATTACCTGGGCTTTATTATCTCAATTTGGTTTGCCTAAGCATTTTTGGATTTTTGCAGTAAGTCATGCATTATTTTTAACAAACCGCTTTCCTAGTAAGGTTTTGCACATCAAAACTCCTTTTGAACTGCTATATAACAAACAACCTGATTTCTCATTGCTTTGAATCTTTGGCTGCCAATATTTTGTTTCCATTCTGACTGTTCATAGAACAAAATTGGATCCTAGAGTAAGAAAGTGTGTTCACTTGGGCATAAACCCGACACCAAAGGATTCTTAGTTTTTTATGTTAAAACTAAAGAACTACTTGTTTCCATACATGTCATTTTTCATGAAAATATTTTTCCATTTTACCATAATTATTCCAAACAAAGTGATACTTATATACATTCTAATAGTAGCACACCAACATCAGATATTTCCCATTTATTTCCAATTGATCCCATTCCACTAACAAAGTTCCCACCACCTGCACAACCTACAGAACCTTTATCACCTAACAACACACTCGAATCCACCACCTCTGGACCAAATTTTGCTACTATTGATCATCAATTGCCTGCCCTCCAAAGATCACGTAGAATTAGAAGCCCACCGGCCTACTTGTAGGACTTTCATCATACATTGGCCACTACTACCTTTGTTGGATCTACTTTTTCCACTATTAGGTACCCTTTATCACATTATTTATCTTACTCTAAGCTTTCTCCTTCCCATAAAAATTTTGTCCTAACCATTTCTTCCTATCAAGAACCTAAGTCTTATAAGCAGGCAGCAAAGCTTGACCATTGGAGGGAAGCCATGGCGACTGAATTGCAGGCTTTACATCAAACCGGAACTTAGGAATTTGTGGATCTTCCACCCTAAACCTACTATGGGTAAGTGGGTCTACCACATAAAATACAAAGTCAATGGCTCCATAGAATGGTACAAAGCAAGGCTTGTTACCAAAGGGTTCACACAAACGGAAGGGATTGATTTCTTTGAAACATTCTCTTTGGTTACAAAGTTGAGCATTGTAAGACTCCTTTTGGCCTTGGCTTCAACTTAGAATTTGCATTTACACCAACTTCATGTCAACAATGCATTCCTACACAATGAACTTCAAGAAGAGGTGTACATGGACCCTCTTCAAGGAGTCATGCTACCCAAACTAGGTCAGTTTGTAGGCTTTGAAAATCTCTTTATGGTCTTCGTTAATTAGGCTAGTTCGCAATGCCATGAGCGACTCTCAACTATTCTTATATCCTCTGGTTACTACCAACCACAGGTTGATTACTGTTTATTCACCAAAGCTTGTTATGTTCATTCCTTCACTGCCTTGCTTATTTACATTGATGATATGATCTTAGCCAGCAATGATCTTGCTAAGATCACTCTGAGTTAAATAGTAGTTGGATTCACTATTCAAGATTAAAGACCTTAGCCCACTCAAATACTTTCTTGGCTTAGAGGTAGCTCAATCCTCTAAGGGCATCTCCTTGTGTCAAAGAAAGTATGTTTTGGAACTTGTCCAATTTGTTGGGCTTTTAGCTTGTAAACCAACAACTTCATCCATGAATCATTCTGTAAAATTGGTGAAAGATGATGGAAAATTGTTCTTTGATGGAGTTGCCTACAGAAGACTAGTGGGGCAATTGTTAAGTCTCAACAAAACAAGACTGGACATATGCGTTGCAGTAACTTTAATCAACTATTTTCTATCTAATCCTATGCAAGCCCACTATGAAGCTGCTTTGCGGGTATTGCTATACCTTAAAGGCACCCTTGCCCATGGACTCTTCTTCCCTACTAATTCTAAACTTCGCTTGAAAGGTTTTAGCGACTCTGATTAGGTTGCTTTCCCAGAAACAAAGAGGTCCATAACTGGTTATTGCATATATTTGGGTAGTTCCTTAATTTCCTAGAAATCCAAGAAACAACACACTATCTCTCACTCATCTTCTGAAGCTGAGTATCTTGCACTTGCTATCACAACTTGCAAAATGTAGTGGTTGTCTTATCTACTCCAGGATTTCAAGCTTCCCTTTACCTTTCCGGCTCTTACATACTGTGATAGCCACTCTGCCTTCCATTTGGCTACTAATCTAGTGTTTCACAAACAAACTAAACACATGGAGTTGGATTGTCATGTTATCCGTGAGAAGATCAAACCTAGGCTGGTTCATCTACTCCTTATTCAAACTGAATCCCAAGTTGCTAACATTTGCACCAAGCCTTTTCCACCCAAATAGTTCATCACCTAGTTTGCACGCTTGGCATGTTGAATATACATGGGCCAGCTTGAGGGGGCCTCTTAAAGTTGTGATTTAGTTACAAACGATTGCAGTTAGTTAATCTAAACAGATTAGTTAGTGCCAGCTCAGAATTAGTTACTTATATAGCTAGCTTAGTGAAACTAGTCAATTACTTATGTATATAAATACTAGTGTATTGTAGTTTTAACTTTTCTAAATACACTTTTTCTCATCAAGAGATTGTACCTTCTCCGTCTCTCGAGCTTGTGCTCTCTCTTTCTCCCCTCCTCTGTTTTTCCAGAATCATATGAAAAATCTTTTCAACGTTCTAGTGGTCAAAATATTTTTCAAATGGCAAAGTGAGATTCCAAAATTTAAATTTGTTTTTAAATATATAAATAGATATATAAAACCAACATTTGATTGGTTAAAGTGATTTAACACCTATTATCAACTAAGTAAATTATTGGATTTGAGTTTTGTAAATGAAAAAATTATAATAATAAAATTTTACTCTATAATGGGTTGACTTAATTCGGGACAAATTATTTAGACTTTAGTAAATTTTATATACTAATAATTTTTAGATAGATATATAAAATATATGCTTTTTTTTTAAGTGTTATATAGTAGAACAAAATAAGTAAACGGACAACTGCAAAAGGGATGTATTTCATTTAGGTCGTCAATACACAACGGGATAACAATTTGAGTTTAATTGGTATGCACTGACAGTGTAAAACTGTTTTACGCTGTCAACCAATAGAAATAGGGGAAAGTGAAAAATCATGGTGGGTCCCTCATTATAATGGGTAGTTATTTGTGTGAGTTGACACTTTTCATTATTTCTATTGGCTGACAGTATAAAACTATTTTATACTATCAGTGCATTTAAATTAAATTCTAACAATTTGCCCACTTTGTTATTAAAACATGCGTGCTCTTCGCAGTATATATGTATTTAATATCAAGCCCCCTCAAACTCTCTCCAGGTGATGCGTTACCCTGCAACCTGCCAAAATCTATTGTTTTTTCTGACATATATATAGCTCCATATTTTATCAACATCCTTAAAGATATGTTTGGATATTTGATAGTGAGTGGATTGTAATGAAATGCGATGGAACAATATGCATTAGAATAGAATGGAATAATAAGAGTTTTATTGTATTGTTTAGATATCAAAGAATGAAATAGAGATAAATTTTCATCCCACCAAAACTCGAAAAGGGATGGAGTGGTAAAATTTTTAAGTAATTTAATTTCAATCTGTCCTATTCCGCATAATTGGAAGGAAAGAAAATCATAGAGGATTTCCGTCAACCATCTAAAACCCAAGTTGTGTGAAACTTTTAAGACACTAACACCAAAACCCTAGTTAGCTTTGGTCCAAAAGACTGCAGCAAATATAAACATTCTAGCAAATTCCATTTTGTTTCTTACAAAGAATTCATCGTTGTTAATAAATATAATATATGCATGGAAAGGACGGTGAAGCCTTTTTTTTTTTTTTGGTTTTTTGTTGTTTTCTTTTCTTTTGTTTTTTGTTTTTTGGGGGAAGGGGGGGATCCAAAATGCGTACAGCTTTGAATGTCAGCCCTTCACGTCCATAAAAGGACACAACAGGGGTCTCTTAACACTTTTGTTTGGTCTAATCCGACAGAGCTTGACCCGTATTTGCACCCTTCTACTCAGCAAAGCTTGGTCACAAAGTTTCCTATGCTTGTCTCAACAATTTTTAATTTGCTTTATTAACTTGATGATATAAAACCTCATCATGAGAGCTTTACCTGAAGTCTATGTCATTTTTAGTCATCGCTAATCGGGAAAGGTTGTGATGACATATTCGAGCATATAGTTTGATTGTTTACGGTCTGAGCCCAATATATACATGTAGCTTATAATAAAGATGAGATTATTTATAAGCCTTTGCATATTGGAATTGGAATTGATATATATATGCAGATCTTGTATTGGCTAAGAGAGTCCTTTACTAATACTAATTTCAGATGGACATCTTTTGTTCTGATAAGTATTGACGGTAAATTAATCTTAGCAAAATCAAATTAAAGAGAATTGGTAGTTAACTACTATACAAGTCTAAAATACTTTCGAAATCTGATGTTATTTATAGTTAATTAAGTCTAAGGTACTTCTTGTTGACGCCGTTTTCTCAGGAAATCAAATACAGCATTACTCTTAATTAAAAGAGTTATGCTATTGAGCCCGAATGATTGGCCGGAAAGAGAATTGCACGGCACAGTTGGCAAATCTTTCAATTAACTGGCAAGGCCACCTAAGTGTTAGTTAATTAATAATTCTTAAATATATTTGAAACTGTTGCGACTTTTCTGCCACCCATTGGATGTTCATCATTATCTCACCTTTTTATTTTATCTATTTTTTACACTTTTAAATTTTAGATCTAAAAACCAGGGGGGAATGGCCTTTCAACTTCGTTTCCAGAAACTAGATGCCATTCATAAACTGATAAACTAGTCTGAGTCCTTTTAAAGAATTCCAAAACAACTTATCTACCAGCAATCACAAATGCTGCTTCATCTAGAGATTCAGCCTAAAGAGGATCTCCCAGAAAAGCATTACAGCAGGGTTACAAATAGGGAGTACACCAAAAAACAAAAACAAAAAAAGAAGGATTTTCGGTTGGGGGGCTGGGAACAAGGGGAGAGAGAGCGGTGTTAGCGTGTACAAGGATTGAAGATAGATGAAATCGAAAATGATTTGGAAAAAATATTTATCAGCTAACCCACGTCTCACGCCATATCATTCGTGTCGGGCACAAATTCGGGGTTAATAGCATTTCTCTAATTAAAATTAGTTACAAGTTGCAGATATTGATTTGTGCTTTACAAAGAATTTGGGTAACCCGTGACTACTATAAGGTTTAGAAGCCACTCCTATATTGCAAAATCTCAATATTCAGGCTCTACTTCATTGACGGATCTGTTAAATCACAATAACAGTACTTGATAAAATGTTTTGCAAGAGAAACGGTATTTAAATAAATTCTTCAAACTTGACTAACCATAAGGTGTTAAGTAATAAATTCTTTAATATAGAATTATAGCTCATTATAAAAAAACTATGAGTTTGGATGATTAATTTGAATGTCCAAAACTAGAGTACTCCATGTCCAAATAAAACCCTAAAAAGGAGTTTTTGTCTATCAAAAAGCACAAAGAGAAATATCTCAAATTTCTAGGTGATGTACTTGTATAATCTAAATTACTTGAAATAGTTATAGTGGAACGAGATGTAATTCAATTAATTGTATTAGAAGATGAGAGAAGTTTGGGAGTGTATATTTGTGATAGTATCAATAGTTGTATTTATTTACTAGTTAAGGATATGTCCTCCAAAGGCTAAATTCAGGTTCTCCATAGAATGAAGAAGTGGCAATGAGTTTATCCCTTGAGTGAAGAAACAAAATAACATCACAATCCCTGATACAAGTCTTTAACTATGTGAACCCAACGGGAACTAATTACAAGATGCAGGGAAAACAATAAAGAAAACAGTTGAGGGCAACCGGCACCTACGCCCCTTGAAAGTCCTGCCAATATCCGTTCACAAACCTTTTCAATCTCTCACTTATTTTGGATGCTTCTGATTGAAAGAAATACGGAATCTACATAAGACCATAAACAAATTCAAGAGAGAAAAATTATTATAAAATGTCTTATATTGAAGGGCTAATTAGGATGTTTAATAAGAAATCCGTGTTAAGAAGCAAGGGAACACAAATAGGAAAATGAATGATATAATATACATACCTCCGCGTGCACGACATGAAGCATTGAATCTCCGGCTAGTGAAGAATTTGCACTAAGGACCCCAACGTTCTCTTCGTGCAGAATGCGAATAATTTCTTTGAAAATGAACTGGCTATCAACCCCAGAAGTTAGAACTACTTCTAGCGAGTAACCCATTTCATGAACCTCGATCGTTGGCGGTTTTAGGCTTCTTTGTGTCTCGAAAGCACTGGAACAGCTGCAACCACGAGATCTCTTCCTTCCCATTAATAAACTTTCTTTCTTCTCCTTGGCCATCTTCACCTTTGCCTCTAGGCTTTTAATGTATTTGATGGCCTCATCTATTTGTTCAGCACGTGGTATTGTTTCCTGCATTAAATTAAAAGCTACATCAAATCAAATATGTACCATCAATTGTAATTAAAATCATGGGTATAATTTTTCGAAAATATTGCTTTTAGGAGAAACATATATATACAAGTATCAAATTCTGAGTGAAGAGAAAGGAAAGTAGACACGAAAATATGGCATAGATTTCATTTCAATCCGTAACAAACACACACATACGCACATACAAATAGATGGCCTCATCTATTTGTTCAGCACGTGGTAATTGTTTCCTGCATTAAATGAAAAGTTACATCAAATCAAATATATTCCATCAAATGTAATTAAAATCATGGGTATAATTTTGGGAAATATTGTTTTTAGAAGAAACATGTATAGGTGATGTCTTATGCACATACAAGTATCTAATTCTGAGTGCAGGGATAGGAAAGGAGACACGAAAATATGGCATAGAATTTCATTTCTATCCTTAACACACACACACGTAGTTTTGATTTCTTGAATGAATCCACGCACGTATGGTACATGGAGCGAGAGAGCAAATGAGAACAGACCGTGGGGTTGAAGTTCGGGAGAAGAGAGTTGAGCTCGAAACAAAGGTTCTTCATGTGGTTTCTCCTGTTTTTCTCTATGATCTTTCTTTCGACTTTGGTTGAAGAGGATTGGCCTCTCTGCTGATAAGCCATTGATACTCTAGAATTAAATTTCTAAGATTTTGTCTACAACGAACTTGATTAGGATTTAGGATTGGGAAGATGGCTTTGGGGAGTTGTGTTTATTCAATTAATCTAGCGAGTGAATCACACGCAGGGAACAGTATGATGCATGAATTTGGGTGACACGCTATATGGGCCGCAATTGGGATGAGTTAACAAATGTCTAGTGACTGGCAACTCAGTCCAGGTTACAAGACCCTTAAAATGATCGACAAATGGTGGTGCATGTAGCAAAAAGGAAGACTAAATTAAAAACGTCACTTCCAATCGAGAAGGGCCCTTTTTGCATCTGCATGTGTTAAGTCGTGTTCTCATTTGCGGGCGAAATCGGCGGCTCAATTCACACGAACGTCGCTGATTATATAATATAAATTTTATTCATATGTGTGTTTTATTTTAAGCTTTGTTATGATTATACTATATTTATTCAAATATTTTATAGTTATTTAATTATTACCAAATGTACGAATAATGATGTAATTTTATATATGATTGATTAATTGTTTATCAGCATAAACTTCGTGATTAAAAAAAGTGTGCGTAGCCAATTTGGACTATTCGGAAGTTACTTCATTCACTAACAAATCACGATCATTAATTGATATTTTTTAAAATGAAAATAAATTTAATCTCCATAGTTTCATATTAATAATATATTTTGTTTATGTTTATTTTTAAGATTTAATTTATATGCATTGTCAATATAAGATTTTTTTATATAAATATTTAATGATATATGTCATATAACTAAAAATATTTAACTCAATTATCTACTATTTTAAAAATATTATAAATATAAATATTTAATTATATAATAATATAAAATTCTTTTATATTATCAATACATAATAATTAATTTTTTTTAATCAACTATTTGTTTATAAATCAAAATATAACAAATTCTTTTAAAATGAACTTTTTCTATAAAGTGAAAAAGTTGGAATATATTCACCTTTTTATTATTCAATGAGCTATGATTAGAATGTATTTTATCAAATAGAAGATAAATACAACTTTGTTTTCTCAGCTTAAAGTCAAACTTTATGAAAACACTTTTATGGAGTATGAAATTCTTCCTTTATTTTTTTTATAAATTTTTTGTAAAAAATATAATAAATAGGTCTTATATGAGATTTTATGAGGTTAAAATTTATTATAAAAAAAGAAGTACTCTTCCCCACAGAGTAAGTTAAAATTTTCCCCGTATTTGTATGATGAATACATTTGATTGGATACTCCAGTGTGATTTCTATCCATTGCCAAGTTTTCCTCTCTTTCTTGGATTTTCATCTGTCTTCTGATTGGTTGAATAAAAAATTCGTACGGTTAGCACGAAATTACTGTCGTGCCATGTAGCATTGTTGCTTTAGAAAAAGCTTTTCCATTAAAATCATAACTCCTCGACAACAATAATTACAAGTCTGATAATAGTCTTGAATTCTATGCGCGAAATGACCCCGACCTTTTTGTAGCCCTCGCCTACTATAAGTAACTGATTGCATAGTTCACGAGCATTATGTGATTGTGTACTTGGATTAATTATATAAATATATTTTATATAAAATTTATTATTAATATATAATTTTATAAAAATATATTTATATAATTAATCAAAAATACAATCATATGATTCTCTTAAATTATATAAAAATTTTTCCAAATAAGAGTTGTTACACAAATATTCTAAGCTTATAGCTCGGATCCGAAACTGCCCTGTGCCTACTAGTTCTCATTCTTTCTTCTTAGCTGTAATAGATAACTATTCCCATCCCATTCATTGCATAATGACTCTCTCATTGTTTTAATAATATAAGCTACTTTTAGACACTATTAGAAATACGCTACTTATCAATGATATTACTGACACACTGAATTTGTTGGTAAGAACCATGTCGGTAATAAAATAAATAAATATTCCCAATAGAAAAAGTCTATCAATATAATAAAAATAAGGTCAGTAATAATAGTGTCAGAAATCGATATTGACAAAATTAAATTGATAAATTGTTTATAATTATCGATGACATATCCATCGATAATTTTATATTTTTTTTATAATTTGAAAATAATCTATCGGAGTTATAAAAAAATATTTTAATATATATAATTACCAATCGATTTTTTATTTTTCTGGTTTAAATTGTTAAAATTTAAAATTAAGATTTAAATATTTTAAATTATTATTTTAATTATTCACAAATTCATATAAATAAAAATATAATAAAATATTAAAAATACTGATAATTCTAAAAACATAAGAATAGAAGAAATGGAAAAAAATTATTAATTAAATAAAATGTATATACATTATTATTTAAAATAAAAACTGTCAATAACAAAAGAAATGAAAAAAAAAACTGACACAGTATAATTCTAAAAATAGAAAAAATCCTAAAAATTACGAATATTAATCATCATCAATATCTGAAATGCCATCATCATCTCCGGATGTGTGGTGGTGCAGAGAAGGCTCAGGCAGTGGAGGTCAGGGTGGAGATAGTGGAAGCTACACACCAAATGATGAACCGTCACTTTGCATTTGCTAGAAATAGTTATACATAGGGGTGTTCATAGGTACAGGTCTACCCACAAACTCAGACTCGACCCAACCCATATGCAAAAAAAATTGGTTCGTTTGGGTAATTAGGTCAATTGGGTTATATTCAGTTCGGGTAACAGGTTTAAAAGATAAATCTATTACTCGACCCAAACCCCAACCCCAACTTTTTTTTATATATAAATAATGACTTATTCACTTATATATTAATATGCAAAAATATAATTATACATATTGACTCTTAGACTATATTGATATATTAGTGTATAATTAGATTTATTAATAATTGATATTGTATAATATATGATGTATAATATATTTCATGGTTATGATTATGGAATTATCAATTATGTAAGTAATTTTTTTAAAAAAATATATTTGATTATATTCAGATTTCAAAAACACAATTTAAAAGTTTTAAAATGTCACAAAATAGGATGTTTTAATATATTTTTCAAACACAAAAAAAAAAAAAAAAATTGACTGCCTACCGGAGTATTCAACCCGATCCAACCCGAAAGTGTTCGAGTTGGGTTGATTCGGGTTAGGGGTAAATAAGCCAAAAACCCCACTCGACTCGACCATGTTTGATTAGTTTGGATATTTTTTTCCCCTAAACCCAATTCGACCCGACCCGTGCACACCCCCAATTATACATGGTCGTCATCATCTGCTTTATAGACTGCATCTGTTTAGTCTACTGTTTCTTATCCCTCTCGTGGAGTTCATACAGCTCCATTTACCTCTTGTCCGACATCCTCGAGCTACCTCTACACCGATTCATTTAGTGTATAAATCCAATCATGAATGTCCTCCGTATTAGTCCTAGTAGGCGCAGCTTCAGACACAGAGTCCAGAGAATATGACCTGCTATAAGAGGTACTTATGCCGTAAATCTACCCCTTGTAGCGGCCGCCGACCATTTAGGCTTATATCTCGTTGTTGCTAACAAGTGGGCTGGCGAAGTGCTCCAATCCCCCTGCTGTGATTACTGCTATCGGGTCTTGATCAGCCACTAGGTGAACTCATGCTATAATTGAAAGAAATAACATTAAATTAGATTTAAATAATAACAAATATAATAAATTAAAAGTATTGAAAACTAAAATTATAAATACTTACGTATGTGGTCCTCTACCGGGCATCAACCTACTGAGACTTGTCCTGCTTTTGGGTGTGGGTTTCCCAGAACAGCTCCTCCTAAGTCGGCGGCTCGCTCATTGCCTTCTACATTTCAAACAATTTGCACATAATTATGTAATATTTAATATGGAAATTAAATAACAAAATGAGTAAAGGATAATATTTACCATCCTCAGCCGCATGCCCTTAATAGTAGTGGAGACTCTAGTGTGCAACGAGCCATCTCGGGTTGATCCTCTACTCATCCGGTCCTCACCTGCTTCGCCTTGAACCTAGTTGAGTCCTAGTAGGCCTTTAGTGCTTGTAAAATCTCATCAGTGAGTCAACAGGTGTTAGCATCATTCTCGCGAAGTCATGAAACATATTGTGGAGCCACTTCTCGACCTTAGTCCTCTACGCCTTGTAGATTGAAGCCTCTTCACATGGATCAATAATGAACATATGCTGCATACAAGTAACACAATAGTTAGTAGAATTGTGATAAATAATCATGCATAAGAATAAAAATCAAAACTAATAACAAAAAAGAAAAAAAGTAAAAATTATTTTACTCTTCACTCTCTCCACCACAATTATTGTGTAGCCTTAGGGATTTATATAAAACTGGTATATAGGGCGTGAAAGTTTTCCTCGAATATCTTGATAATCTTGCACGCCCCGGCCATGATGAAATCCAACTGTGTTATAAATAATAGACTATGTTAGGTATTTATTAATTAAATTTTTTATTGTAATAAAAAATTTATAATAAATTTAAATTTGGAATTACTTACTAAAATTTATCATCATATCTAAGGTTCAAACACTGGTTCATGGAGCCCTGTAAGGGGATAGGTGAGGAGGCTTGGACACCCTACAAACAAGGTTGGCTGGGGCTAGGAGAAGTGTGGAACCAGATATAGGTGAGGTGTGGGCCTTACCTCCTGGAAGTGGGAGTAGAGGTGTAAAAGGCTAAAGGGCTAATAAGGGTTGAGGCCTTGGCTCCATAAATCCGAGATTAGGAATCATAACAAACTCCCTGGTATGTGGAGGATGACCAAGAGGGGTGGAGTTAGTAGCAGTGGTGGGAATAGTGAATGCAGGCCCAGGGGAAGTGGTGGGTGAAGTACGAGTACGAGAAGGTAGACCATGATCCCTCGATCTACCTTTACCTCGTCCGAAACCAGATCCTCATCCTGTCATAATTAATTTGTATAACATGTATATAAATTAATAAATATATACAACACACATAACATGTATATATAACTATAAATGCAAAAACTTAACTATAACACCGAAATATATATGCACAAAATTATTTATTTAAAATAATATTCTAAATGATCAATAAAATTTGGGCAATATCTCTCTTTATTTTAGGAGCCTCCATAGAAATTGTTTCATCAGTCAAACACAAATAACAAATACATGTAGTAATACAAATTAATCAATTAATCGTAAAAATCGTTCTAAAGCGCATCCCCCTACTTCACATCATACATGCATAAATATCACAGTACATAATTCAAACAATGGGAAGAAATTAAAAGCCTTCCCCCAGTCATGCAATCTCATTATCCTTCTTCTATCCCATAACTCTATTCTAGAAATTTTAAGCCTTTAATATTTCAAAAAACACAAGGTTTAAAAACGGGTACAATATACATACCTAAAGCTTTCCAACTAACTCCAATTAGTCAATGCGCCAATCACCATGTACTTCAAATGCCCCAAACGAGATATTTAACAATCAACATAACAAATTAAGTTAGTTAATTAACATAGAAACTAAAAACTTTGAGTAAAGAAATGGAATTAAAAAAGAGAAACTAAATAAAAAAATAAACTGATTAAAATAGTCACTAACATACCACAAACACAAGGCGGTCTCTGTAGGCGAAATGGAAGCTCCAGCAGCAAGAAAATGGCTTAGGGTAGTAATGGCGGATGTGAGAGAGAGAGAGAGAGAGAGAAAGAGAAAAAGGGAGCTACCGAAATGAGGGAGAAGAAAAGGGCGTTCATATTTTAATGTTGTTTCATTACTATTGACAAATTTTTCATCGGTAATAATTTAACAAAACGATTTATTTTATTAATCACATATTACCGATGGAAAATGAATCACATATTACCGACAAATTTTCTATCGGTAAAATAATAATGAAACAAATCGTTTTATTAATCATCCGTTACTAATGAAAAATCTGTCGGTAATATAGAAATTGAACCGTCTCTGGCGGTAATTCCAAATTCCAAATACCAACGGCTAATCTGTTGGTAATAATTTAAAAATAAAATAACATTTTTTTATCTAAGTTACTGATGGAACAAGTATTATGTTTTTAAATTAAATTAAAAAAAACATAATTACTTATTGACAAGTTTTCTGTCAATAATGGTTTGAGACCATTAGGCATGAACATTTATCGATAATTTTACTGATGGAATATTAAACTATCAGTAAAATTTCACGTCAATAATTTATTTAATTTGATTGATAGATTTTTGTCGGTATTTTTAACATATTATAGCCATCGGTAAAATCTTTCGATTTTTAACGAATTTCTAATAGTGAGAGTGAAAATAAAAAGCATAAGCACCAATAACATTGTTGCTTAGACTAACTTGCTTTTTTTTCTGGAAGCATATTTCATAGTTTCCATGTATAATAAATGCAATTATTACTCACTCTTTGCATTATTGCATGTCTCCTCGTATTGTAAAAAATTACTTATAAACATTTGAACAAATTATTCTCACAAAACATTAGAAGCATTACTGATGTGGACAAATTATAAGATGTAAATGCTAATGAACTCATCAATAAATTGGTTTTCTTTCTTCTAAAATAACAATATTCATTTGGTGAGGTAAGTGTATATTCATTTTTTTTCCTTTAAGAGTTGCTTATACAATTCCAAGTTGAGAGCAGTAATCAGGTAACACCCTCTCCAAAATAACAATTCCAAAATTCGAACCCTTAACATTGTAAGTAAAATTTGTCTCGGATCATAGTTCACTTCACTGGTGACCAATCAATTTTGGGTAAGCTTATAATGAATTAAATATCTATTAATATCTTAAATGATTAAAAATTATGTACTAGTGCCTTATATAATTGAGAAAAATTTAACATTGTCTCATAAAATTAGAAAAATAAGGTAATAAGGTTAAAATGTGAAACTTTATCCTAAATGAATTTTACTATATTTTACTTTTTAGTTTAATTTCTTAATTGCTCAAGCTTTCATATATAGCTAGTTATATGGTCCAACCTAGTCCACATTGGCTTGATTTGTGATGGACTGTAAATAAATGTGTCAAATTGGGTTCGTTTGCAATTTAAATAGACCAAGAGAAAAAATAGTCTGTGCCTGCCTCACATAAGCCTATTAGTTCACAGAGAGGTTCGCATTGCAACAACTTTTCATTATTTTTCTTTTCACACAAGGTTCACAAACTAGTTCGCATTACAGTAGCTTTTCTTTGTTTTTTTCTATTTTTCTTTTTTGCTTTTTGTATTTACAATGAGGTGGTAGTAAAGCTCTAAGGGAGCATGTGCAAAGCGAACAAGAAACATGGCCCTATCGCCATCAATGATGGAGGCGAAGTTCATGGCAGCTTGTTGTAGCAAGAGTTAGAGGAAGGCGTGACACTACTAGTTCAACACTTTGCGGCTTGATAGCGACCAATGCGACAATGCTTGAGAGAATAGGGAGAGGGAGCTCACAACAACAATACTTAATCTATGACAAAGGCACAAAAGTGAGAGAAGGCAAAAGGCTATCAAGAAAGCACAACCATGAAAGGGCTTAATGGAAACTTGAGAGAGAAGGTTATGATGGAGGACTATGGGAGGGCGGTGGTCGAGATTGAGAAAGAGAGGATTAGAGGAAGACCAAAGATGAAGGATGGAAAAGGGAAGGAGATCAAGTGTGACAAAATTGCAAGGTAAGGAAGTGAAAGCAGGGTTAGATAGAATTAGTAGTTAATGGACTAGCCTACTATGTCATGGGTTTCAACATGCTTAACTTGTAGGTTAAGCAAATGCAAGCCTGTAAAATTCATAAATAAATGGGTTAATAAATCACATAGTCCTAGCCTATGAGAGTTGCAGGATGGCGAACCAAGTCGTAGATCATGACATGTATACCTAATTCTACTTTCACATGATCTTTTTTTTGCATATACTTAGTGAAAAATAAATTATCAATACCAAATATAAAATTAAATGCTATATGTGTGTGTGTGTGTGTGTGTAATCATTTTTTTAATCTTCAGCTAGGGTTTCTCTACAAACAATATTGTTGTAGGATCAATCTATTGGCCACTATTGCAATTGCCATTTTTTTTAATCTTCAACTAGGGTCTAGGGTTTCTCTATAGACAATATTGTTGTGGGATTAATCTATTGGGCATTGTTACAATTATGAAGTCCTCTCAACAATTGTTTTCTCCAATATTTGAACATGTAAAAAGAATGTTCATATTTTCTCCTAACAATAAATCTAAAAATCCTCATTCAAAATTTCACTCACAATGGTATAAATTGTGATTTATGTGAAAGAAACTAGGTAGCTAATTTATAAATTTTACCGACCTTACCATTTAACATAGAATATGCAAATTGTTTCTCCCTTTTGGAAAAAAAAGAATTGTGTTATGTGATTTCAACTTTCATTGTTTTTTGATTCTTTTCCAAGATATTTTTGCCGCTACATTAATGGTGAAAAAGAGATTTAGCATATTAGTAAAGGTGAAAAGTGGTTAAATTTGACAATCTGACGATACTTTGTTGTTTCATTTGGTCTAAATTCAATGATACTTTGTTTCATTATGTGTAAATTTCACAACAAAATATCGTCAAACATAGCATGAAGTTTAATTAGGACTTCTCCACATGAAAAATGGTAGAGAGCTTGAATTTTCTATCGGAATTCAGTTACCAGAGTGATGTGGCATAATATTGACTCCTGAATAAATGAGTAAATTTTACCACTTTATTTCATTTAACAATTCTTATGATTTTTATCAAAATTTCTGACAAATATTTTTTGACCGTGTAACATATCTCACTCTACATATGTCACAAAACACAATCATGAAATACCTCCCAAATGAAGGGCAATTGCATACTTACATTACATTTTTGTTTCAATTAAAACAACACCAGCCTTACTTCGTGTGATTGGTGTGACGCAACACAATATAAGATTTTGATAAATTGCTTTTCATGGGCTAATAATGTTACTTGAATATCAAAAGAAAACATTAAAAATGGATAATAAAAAAATGATATTCTTAACCCCATTTATCATTATAAAATATTTTATATTTGTCTATATTGTCCATTCTTATAGTCTATTTAGTTGTGGGGATTTTGAAAGGTAGGAGAGGCAAGGAAAGGAAATAGGAAGGAAATGGATCAATTTCTCTTGTTTGGATGTAGGAGAAAATGTCAAAGGAAAAAATAAACAGTGCCTAACAATGAGTAGAATCCATGTGGGACCCACCAAAATTATTTTCCCCCCAACTGGGCAAAAAATGGATGGAGAGGGACAGCTTTTTTGTTATTTCAATATTGTCCAACATGGAAAATGGTATTTATAATTGATTACAATTCTTGTAATCGATTAGAATTGAGCTTTAAGGCCTTCGTTGGGCTTATTATATTTATTTATATTATTTTGATAAATAAATTTATGACAAAATTACATTACTTTTATGTTCTATTGATTTTTTACTAGACTCTATATTTATAGTTGAAATACCTTTTTATAATAATATAAGAGTAAAATTGTTATTTGATATCATTATCTTTTCTTTCCTTTCACATTTCCACTCAAACAAATAAGAGAAAATAATTCTTCTTCTATTTATTTTTCTCTCATTTTTCTTTCATCCAAACATACTTATGAAAAATAAAAAATCACTTAATTTCTTTTTTCTCAACTTTTTTCTCAACTTTTTTCCTCCCAACTTCTTTCCTTTCATTTTCTTTCCTTTGCCAAACAAAGCCTTAATGTCTAAATAACTCTTCTTTTGTGTGTGTGTGTGTGTGTGTGTGTATGTGTGTGTATTGGTGCATTCTACTATGCACTAGATGAACTTTGGTATGCGATGCATTAGTTTTTAGCCACATTCGACAAATGTGGGTAAGAACATTTACAGATCTAGCTAACCACATTGTAGGAGAGCATTGCACTCACATCCCCACCCAACTTCATTGCCAGCAATAGTACAATCACCACACCTTCATCTTGCTAGAATATTCTTGCCAAAAATGGACTTTCTCCACCACAACCATTGAACCAACCCCCTCACCCAAAAAATAAACCCAAAAAAGAAGGAAGTGGATGAGATGAAAAAGACTTCCCAGAGAGCCCAACCCCATCTAACACCCGCTTTGAGCTTCCCAACTCCGGCCTCCATGCCGTTGAGAACTACGACTTCGATAGCGAGAACCCCTACTTTTTGGGCCTCCTCCCCGCAGTAGTTTCCACCGCCAACTAGTGACATGATAAATCGAGGTTGACAATGAAGTGAAGTGAAGAAAGGTTGCGGTGGCTGTTGCACAACAATGGAGCAGGTGGAGTGAGGGAATAAAAATTGTAACTTGGTCGTGTTGTGTTGTCGTTGGTGGTCCTGCTTGTTGGCAATGGCAAAGGGCACTATTGTTCTGTTCACAAATGGGGAGGGATGCAGAGCAGAATGACCAATTTAAAATGAAGGACCAAATTTTTTTTAAATGATACATCACGCATTATAGTTAATATGGTGCATAGTAGAAATTGCCATATATACTATGTGAACCTAAACTCACTGGTTTTTTTTTTTTTTATCTTGCTATAGTCTGGACCTTGATTGAGACAAGTAGGGTGTACGTGCCACAAGGCTATGATGTTTTGGTACAATTTAATTGATCACTTTCGGCTCTTAAGATCAAAACTAGGGATGGCAAAAAAATAAAAAAGCCCCGTGGATAATGGAGACAGGAATTTAAATATGTGCATGTTAAATAGGGTATGGGCAAATATTATTGTCTCCATATCCGTGGATATTTAATATAAAATTATTATTTTATCATTAAATTATTAACTTAATTGGGTTAATATTATTGTTATTATTTAAGTTGGTTTGACTAAGGTTAAAATTTGGAAGTTGAATTTGTTTATATTTATTATGTGTTAGACTAATAGTTAGATTACTATTATGTGTTTATTTTTATTTTAAGTATTTTAAGTTGTTAAAATTTAGATTATGAATTGGATTATTGTATTTATTTTGTATTTATTTTTATGTTAAGTATTTTTAGTTGCTAGGATTTGGATTGTAAAATTAAATTATTATTTATACTTATTTTAAATATTTTATGATATTAACATTTCTTATTTACTTTAATTTTTTAAAATTTTTAATATTCTAATGAGTATCTATGGATATCCGCAAATATTCATAAATTCACAAAAAAGTAAAAATGAGTACCCATATAGAGATGGGGTAGGTATTTGCCACCATCCCCCGCCCTACCCCGGCTCATTGGCATCCTAGTTAGAACAAAGGACCAACACGACTACAATTGCGGGTCCTTTGGCTGTGCGCATTGGCAATTTGTCATGCATGTCACATAGCATTATTCCCTTTGACTTGACATTGCTAATGCGTGCGATGTTGTACTTCTTCGATTTTTGTAGAATTAATTTTAAATAGAATTAATTTTGTTAAAATTTATTTTAAGATAAAATAATTTATGTATAATAATTTCTCTAAAAATAATTTTGATAGAAAATAAAATCTTTTTACTTTTCGTAGAACCAATTTTAAAGACAAATTAATTTTAATAATAAACAACCAAACAAAATACTCAAAAGCACAATCTATTCTCATCAACGCGCAACCAAACATGTCTTATTGGTCGTCTTCCACTCGCCAACGTAGACAAAAAGTTGGTACGTAACTCTAAACAGCCTGCAATGGCAGACTCGAGAAGAAATTTGGGAGCAAATGATTTGTTTATTTTCTAGTGAATATTATTTTCTTTGTGTATAGTTTTTTTTTTTTTCCGATAATTTGCAAACAAAACTCAACTCACACAAAAGGTTTGGAGTCAAAACCAAATTGATACAAGAAAAGTTCTGACAGCAAAATAACACAGGCCAAATACACCGCAGACAATTAAAATAAAAGCCAGAATTAGCTAAAAAGACCACTTCAAAGCTGAATTCACGCTTCACGCAAGTGACCTGATGTCAATTCTTTACAAAACAAAGTTGTGTATAGTTAATCTTTACAAAACAATCTGAAAATTCAAGATCTTTTTACAGAGGTGAATCCGGTGATCCGTTGTTAGATAAGCAATAATTCTCACATAAAACTAGGATATTAAAATTGATGTTAATTAATGGCGATTAAGAAATAAAGAACTAATAAATAAAGAAATAAAGCTACTAGAAGTGATATTTTCGTTAACATGTAATGTGCTTTTCGAAATACATGCAAATGTCAGCTATTGAATTATTATAAACAAACTGGTGAAACTTAATAATAAACAATTACCAGACAGTCTAAGTGAATTCATGAATAGACTTCAAATTCAATAGTCACACAGACCCATGACTTTGAAGAACAAGTTGGAGACGCTATAGTTTAACTAGCGTGACTTTATTACTCATGGTTATTAAACTCTTGAATTAACTCTTAAATTTTTACAAATTTTTGATCCAATCATGCCAAAATGAGTTAACTCATGCATAAACTTCTTTTTTGTCAAACTTGTACGAGTTTGAATAAACTCTAACAAAATTGGTAAATTCTCGATTCTATAAACAAGTTTATGAGTTTAAAATTATATTTGATTTTGCTCTCCAAATATAAAATATTGGTTTGTTTATTGTGTACTTTGATTTACTTATTTATTTTATGCAATATCTATTAATTTTATTCAATTAATTTTATCTATTTGTTATTATTTAATTGTGTTTTGTCAACCTACAAATTAATATATGCATGAAATAAAATATGATATAAAAATAAAGTCATATATTGGGCTATATTTTATATTTTTTTTCATTTATATTGTTATAAAGTTATAATAATTCAATATTAATAATAAAAATATCATTTAATTATATTTAATTACTAAAAATAAACTCATACGAGTCAATTTTATGATTTGATTTTGCTAAGACTTTACAAGTTTACCTAAACTCTCGAATTTGATAACCATTACTACTAATCTTTTTTTTTTTTCGGGTATGGTATTAGTAATATCTAGAGAAAACAGTGTGAATAATGGGGCGAAAGCATCTGGTACGAAAGCACGAAGGTATAAAATCGGTGAGATAGCGGAAATCATGGTGGGAAAAAATCAGGAGAGAGAGAGAGAGAAGTCAAAGGAAACCGAAAAATATTACAGTAACACGAAAATCTATTCGTGCAAATAAGCATTTCGCTAATTTTAATTGTTTAAGAAATCAGCTGATTATGATGTTTATAGTTTAAAAATTTGTAGAAGAAATGTATCATTTAGAATTTAATTTTAGTGCAGTAACGCTATAAGGTTCCAAAAACAAATTACCCTAACAACTAATTATATGATATTTTATGTGTAACTTTGTTAAATATTTTTAATAATGTATTAATGTATAGACATTTTAGACTCAATGAAATATATAGGAGACAATCATCAGACTATGAACGTAACTATATAAAAAAAAACTTATATATTAATAACATATCAAACTTAAATTTTATAAATAATTTTGATAGTATAAAATATTTTATATTACCAATAAATTATATAATACTATATATTATCTTTTAATATGTTTATTATGAGAATTAAATATTTCAATAACATTTGGAAAATTTTAATCATTATTGCTCTTCCAAAGAAACTAACGTCGTTGACGGACCAAAATCTAAGCGAAAGAACGATGCGTACCAGGCTGCAAGTTAGAAAGCCGCCCCGACCACAAACGATTATAAACACACTGAGATTGGTGAGGACGACTGAACAGGAGAGCTGCATACGTATGCATGTCCATTTCATGTATTACTTGGTTCAACGTGGATGACGTAATATATAATAACTCACGGTAAGATTGGAATATTTCTTTTTTAAGATTTTAAGCCTTAATTGTAGAAATTTTAGTTACGGGCGCATGACTTCAGATATTGTCATATTTTCATTCTCCTTTATTTAAAAGTTGGCAGGATCATGACTTAAATTTCATTTCTAGAATATGTTGGAGGGAAAAACCACATATTACAAGTAGGTAGCCACAAGGCTGTAGACCTAATGGCATATTCAACGGTGCCCTTTATTTTTCATTTTTTTTTTTTTTTTGGGTTTTCCGGTGGTTGGATTAGGTGTTTTTTTGTCAAAACAACTTTTAACTTTGAACTCTTTAAAACAGTCTTTTTTTCAATTGATTATTATTTAAAATTAATCAATTAACAAACATGTCTATTATCATGAATTGAGAAAGTATGATGATAAGTGAACCAATCTAAGTATGTGTATACAAAAATTATGAGATTAAAATTATTTTAATAATTAAATATAAATCAAATCTTTTTTATATAATTGATTATATAAAAATTAATTTATGTTTAGATATATTAATTTAAAAATAATTTTAAAATAACGTACGTTATAAGTTGTTACTGACGGCGACTAATTAATGACGCAAGCAAACCAAAAAAAAACACCCCATATATAATTAAAAATATATATAACTTCGAGTGTAAATTTTTCTTCTTGAACTGATGGATATAAGAAGTAAGATCTCTCTAAAACATGAAAATGCATGTCCTGGTTGTCGGTTACAAAACACAAAGACATAGGGGGTGTGGTAAGATGTTTAAATTTTTATTCTTGGGAATAGCTTTTGTAGGCATGTATTTTTTAGAGTGTTTGGTAGATATATTAAATTTTCAAAAATATTTTGCATATTTTCAAAAATATCCTTGGCAGAAGGTGGCAGTTTGGCAACAATGTAGTGGTGGTCCGGCGGCGGAGGGAGGCGATATAGTGGTGGAGGTCGACACCCAGCGGTCGACAGTGGCCTAGCAACAGTGGGCGGCAGTGGGTGATAATAGGACTAATTTGATCTTTTCACAGGAAAAAATAATCTCATCCCATATGAATGTTGTAATCCTATTTGTGAGATGAGAATATTTTGGTGGGAATATTAACCCAAAATCAATCCCGAGATTGCAAACATTTCCAGTAATATTTTTGTAAATCTTCTACCAAATAGGGAATGTTTTCACATTCCCAGAAATGTGAAAACATTCTCCCCTACCAAACACCTCCATAAAGAATTGTAAAGGGATGACTGGGGAGAGTACCAATAGCTGATGTGAGGGGAAGAGAGTATTGTCACCGATCCCACACACAACACGTTACATTGAAGGAGTAAGTAACCACGATTCTTGACCCCCATGCACTTTATGGAAAAGTCATTACCATATCCAAGCCCGTTTGGATTATAATTTGCTATGACTAAAAGGCCTTTTTTCGGAAGTAAAATGACTTTATACAATAGCTGCTAGTGTTTGGTTTAACTTTCTATTTTTTCTTGGTGAGTAAAAGGCCTTCTAGTGAAAGAAAGGCCAAAGATACTTCTCATTTTAGGTTTAGGGATTGGCATATTAAAATTACCTAACTGCCCACAATTACACAATCCCCAACCCCCCCAACAACTCTCTACACCTTCACTCAAACAGCACCGATCTCGCTTACTGTGTTGCTTTTGATCTCCTTGGCTACCGTCTCGTCATTGCTTGCTGCCTTCTCGTCTTGCTATCGTATCGTCCTCGCTTACCGGCATCTCGTCTTGTTCGCCGCTGTCTCGCACATCCCTTATTTTTCTTCCTCTTTGCTCTTAACTCACTCTTCTTAAGGTTTTTTCCTCACTCCCAAAAGATATTCTTGCATTTTCTTTCCTTTGGTTCCATTGTTGAAGATTGATTGTTGTTAGTCGACCCATTGGAACTTTAATTTTGCTCTTAACAAAAAAATTTTGAGCACTATTGTCAATTTTTGAGCCTTGTTGTCAATTACTCATCTCACTATTGTCAATTTGATACATGCTTCTCATTGCTTTTGTCTGATTTAATTACATGGGAAAAAATTGATTGTAAAATTGTTTGACAATTTATGATATTGTTTGACAATTTTTATATAACTGATTGAGCATAGTAAAACTAATGGAGTGGAGTAAAATTGTTTTGGAGTTGTTTTTGTTGTAAGGTTGCTCAATTTTTACTTCTATTGCTTCTGATTCTGACATTTTGCCCTTTTGACATTGTTTGGCAATTTCTGTAAAATTGATTTAGTGGAGTAAAATTGTTTGGAGTTGTTAGGCTCTTCTAATTCTAAGATTTTGCTTCTGTTCTATCCTAGGCTAATTAAGGATTTATTGTAGAATTATATGAAAAAAGTTTGCAAATCATAATTTCACAACTAATGCAGGGAATCTTATCGAGATGGAAAAAGTTTGCAAATTACAAGAAGTTTCAAAAAGTTTGAAAAAGTTTGCAAATTCTTCACACTTCAAAGATAAGAACTGAAAAGAATCTCACAAAAAATGCATGTACTCTGAACAACTTTTTATGTGATAACTTTTTTTTTTTCCACATTATTATGACTAAATTGTGACTTTTGTTATGTGTATATAAGGTAGGATGTATTTGATTGCAGGAAGATGATTATTTTATTTGAAAAACATGATTTTAGGCTTTATATATTTAAAAAAACTTCCTAAAATGTTGTATTTAATTAAAATACTGAAATAAAAAAAAATTAATTATAATTTGAGAATCAATTATTCTTTCAAAATATTTGATTAGAATATAGTAATTTACCTTCAAATTATATTATGTCAATTTTCGTAATTATATCTTCAAAAGTAATTTTACTTATTCTTATCCAAACAAAAACACTTCTGTTAAACTTACTTTTTAAATACTCAAACCAAATATAAATACTTTTTCTAAAAAGTCTTCTTTCAAAAGATATTCTCCCAAAAGTTAAACCAAACGGACCCTTGCATTTCCAAGCATGCAATGCTACATCACCACACAATTAGGATGGATACTCATGTATAAAAATTTTATATAATTTAGTCATATATAAATTTTTATTATTGATTAAGAAAATAATTAAGATCAACTATGAGATCCACAAAAAAATTTAATTAATAACAAAGGAAAAAAAAAGCTAGAAATCCATAACTTTTTGTCACTATTAGATAAATAAATAAGTGTTACCATTTCTTTTTATCAATCCCCTCTCATAATTTCTGTAAAAAATTATGGTAAGATTGTTCTAATTCAATGACATTTTTAATAGTAAAAATCTACATACATTCAAGTCATGTGAAAATTCTTATATAAGAGAATCTATTTTTCACTCTACTCAATCCAATCCAACTAAAACCCCACTAGCAATTAAAATTTGACTATTTTTAGTGAGATATCACAAGATCTTCTATTAGACTTGAGGGAATGTAACTCATCTGAGAATGTAACTCAACTGGCCCTATAAATTCACATGCCTTACATAGAGAATTGGATGTATGAAGTTTACAAGGTTAAATATTTGCAAGTTATCTGACATTAAATACAGAACAAGCTTTAATATTATATTAGAATTAAGTGAGTTTAACTCAATTAAAAAAGTTAGTTCAAGTAGAAGGATTGTTGAAGTTATACATAAAAGAGACTTTAGACTGATATCTAACCCATGTGAAATTTAACATATTTGATTTTGATAAACTGCTTATAAAAGTAATCTTTGTTCGGCTGCAAGACTATAATAGTTATGCAGCTTTCACAAGAAGTTTCATTGAGATTCGAACTTATATCTTTGTATCAAAATCAAATTGTCAAAATTACTTAACATTTTAACCTATCTAATTATGGGGTTGTCTTAAATGCATCTTGCTCAAATAAGATGCATCATGCATCATGCACCGTTGTTAAATCACACTTTTGAAGTGTGACTAAATAACACTGCAATTAGCCACACTTTGAAAGTGTAGTTAAATAAAGGTGTGTGATGCACCTTATTTAATAAGATGTACCAGAGCATCCTCCTCTAATTATTGGATGACCAAAACTGTACCAGGCGCATCAACCTCCAGTAGATTATCTCACTTATTCGGCGTATAATTTCTTCAAAAGAAGTCTCGTTGCGAAACACACGTGTTTGTTTTTGGGGTACACTGAATTAACTTTCGATACAAATGCGCGTTTCTTGGGACATATGACGAGTGTTTTCCACTAGGTGAGCGCAACTTTCGGGCGAAAATGGTCTCATCAATCACTCCATGAACATCATGTTTTCAAAACGTGATGTTGTGGTTTGGCCAGTAGCCATCTGCAAGCATTGGCTGATTTTAAGTTAACAAAAAAAAAAAAGAATCTGCTTTCAGTTTCAAAGTTAAAAAATTCTGAAATAATTTTTTATTACACAAATAATAATCTTATAATAACTATCGGTTTCACTAACACTCATTAACTAATTATCAATATAAAATTAGACATAGTATGAAAAAATTATATTAAAATTACATCAAAATTAACTGTTGCATAATTACCTTAAAAGATAAATACTTTAAAATGGGGGCGGGGTTGGGAGTACTGATTTGTCGAGTGTGTAGAGTCACTGTAAAACTACCATTTCCGTTTTAGTATTATAAAATAAATTATTGATAATATATATCCTAATAGTTTTTGCTATAATAAATTACACATCTTTTTCTTTTTTCCTTTTTATCTGTTGCTCTTGAATTTCGATAGAGTTAGTTATTTTCTCTCTAACTTTACCTTGTGAGTGAAAAGATGTAAAGAGTTATAATAATATTTTGATTATTTTAATAAAATATACAACGAAAATGTCTGTTGTAACTGGTAACGATCTGGACCATGCAATAACGTTGACTGCGTGGGGCATGATTTTATGCGCCAAACCCTTAGGTTTGATTTCTACCGAAGATTGAAGTCTAATAATATTTCGGCTTTAATGCGGAATACGGCGAGGGTTTGAAAAGAAACAGGGAGTGCGTATTGAGGCGGCTAAGTGCAAACAACGGCCCATTTATAGCCACGCGCGGCTAGAGTCCGACTAACATCATCTTCTGGCCGCCTAACATGTTGATTATTCAACCAAAAATTTTGTCCTCGAGAAAATAAGCATGCATGGGCATGGAATATGAGAGAACCATATTTTTCTAAATTGATATCCAAACTTCTAAGTAACATACTCCCAAATACCATGGTTTGGAAGAAATATTTGGATGATCTTGTAATACTATGTCACTGTAATCACAACCAATGATATTATAGTATTAACGGTGGAATCTACAAGTTAGTGGTGGATCTCAGTCAAAATACTGTAATATTATTAACTGTGATTATAGTCACGTGGTATTTCAAAACTATTCAAGTATTTCCAAAGACTTAGTAAAGTAATTTGTCACTTGTTGTCCTTAAGTAAGATTTTGGATTCGAATTTTATGAATAAAAAAAAAAATAGCCTTGAAAAGCTTTATTCCATAATAGCTCGAATCGACTTAAATCAAATTAATTATAGTCTAATAAATTTTAGATACTAGTAATTTAGAGATAAAAAAAAATCTCCCAAACAAATTTGCATAATTGCTTGCCCCAAAGTTAAAGTTAATTGCTTAATAGCCAAAAGTTCATCCCTCGAATCAATGCCAACAAACACCATTATTACCTGATAAACCATTGAACCAATAACCTACCTATAGGAATTTTCTATTTAAGAATAGAGATTAATTTTAATTAATTATCAATATAAAATATTTTATATTATTAATCAACCAAATATTATAATATATCTAATTTTTGAGGTGGCTATTTCAAAAGTTAAATACTTCTAATGATGTAGCAATATATATGATTAAATGATTATATATAATTTTTTTACATTGATAATACATTAAAGTAAAATCCTTAAAAACATCTGCAATGAACTCAAGGTAACCAAAGAAGCTCCATCTCTAATTGAATTCTATATCGCTCAATTTGGTTAGCTAAAAAAAAAAAACAAAAAAAAGAAAGCAGAATATACATAAGACTATGAAAGAGAAAATTGGATTGGACCGAGAACTGACCACTAGGCTGGTTTAGTCATTATTTTTAAATTGGTGACAAATCAAATTGAACTAAGTTAAATCGATAAAATTGGTATGAATTGAATTGGTTTAAGCAATTCACAAATTTGGTTGATTTTTTTTTTAATTTTTTCTTTCTCTTTTTTAAAAAAATAATAAATTAATTATATATATTTTACATTAATTATGTTATAATTTTTTGTATTTTAATTAATTATATATATGTATAAATAATTAAATATATATATATATATTTTATTATATTACAGTCGAATCTCTGATTAAATAACCTCTGAATCTTTGAACTTCTTCCTCGACTAATTTTGGTCCGTTTAGTGTAACTTTTGAGAGAAGATCTTTTAAAAGAAGGTCTTTTAAAAAAAGGTCTTTTAGAGGAATTACTTTTAAAAGAATGATTTTTGTTTGGTTTGAGTATGTCAAAAGTAAGCTTAGGAGAATGAGTTTTATTTGGATAGGATAAAGTAAAATTACTTTTGGTTGTTGATGTGAGAGTAATAGTAAGATTACTTTTCAAAAGGCCTTTTTCTAAAATGAAAAGTAACTTTAAAGATATTTCAGCGCTTTTTCAAGCGCTTTAAAAGAAGTTACAACAAACGCTACCATTTACTGCACAAAGTCATTTTCCTTCTTCTAGAAGGCCTTCTGACCGCTGCAAACCGCAATCCAAACGGGCCTTTAATGTCGGTGCCAATTTTCTTAAAAAACGATGAGATTATATGATTTTTCTACCCTTTGCTTGACTTATGGACAATAGAGGGACGGAAGCAAAAGTATGTGGGGTCCATGTTAAAACATTTCTCCCCGACAAAATCGAAGACCAAGAAAGAAAATGGATCAAAAGATAATTATGCCCACTCAAAGAATGAAAATGCTTGGAAGTAGCTAGAGTGGCATAAAAGAAAATGAAAAAGAAAAAAAATTATATTTGGTCAAAAAAATGAACAGTTTTGTTTGCCAAGAAAATGGAACAGTTTTAGTTAAAAAAATAAAGATTAAAAATAATTAGATAGTTTTTTTATACAAAAATATCATAAATTATTTTATATCACATTTATTTTTTATTTAAACAAATAATTTCAAAATAAATTTTATAATCTATATGTTAATTAATTAAATTTTAATTAATAATTATTGTAAAATTATTTATCTTGGAATTATAAAAATTGTTTAAAAATTAAATAAAAATAACATGTTTATACTTTATACCAATAAAGGCGTGTATATCCTTTTATATGATTACAATTTATTTTTTTAACATTCTAATACAGCTTTCATTTTCTTTCCCTTTATTTTTATTTTTTTCATCCAAACATATCAAAAAATAAGTATATTTTTATTTTATTTTATTTTCTTCCATTTTCTCTTTGCATTAAAGAAAACATAAAACCACACAGTGAAGAGAAAACCATCTGATCAAGACATCTTTGTGTTGTGGCGCATTTTCTTTGATCAAACCACCATTTTTAAAAATTAAGGGTCCATTTGGTTTAACTTTTGAAAAAAGATCTTTTAAAAGAATAATTTTATTTGATTTGAATATATAAAAAGTAAGTTTAGGAGAATGAGTTTTATTTGGATAGGATAAAGTAAAATTACTTTTGATTGTTGATGTAAGAGTAATAGTAAGATTTCTTTTTAAAAGGTCTTTTTCTCGAATGAAAAATAATTTTAAAAATACTTCTCTCAAAAGACTTTTTAAAATTTCAAAAGGTCTTATAAAAAAAGGCCTTTATATACCAAATACATTAATTATTGTGCATTTTCATTATCATTCTAATAAAAGGCCTTCTAGGCCTCTCAGAAGTGTAACCAAACGGGCGCTAAGCATAACTTGAATATGCACCATACTTTAGGGTCATTTTATCCTAGGAGAAATTATTGCACACTTTTAGAATATCCGATAAATTTATGTTCATTTCATTCAAATTCTATCAGTTAAAATACATCTTCCATTTTAGAATATCTATTCAATTTTAATATTTTAGAATTTTAGAATATTTGTCCATTTCTAATATCAAGATAGCATTAAATTTTTTTACCAATTATATCCTAATTTAATTGTCATCCACTATCATCATAATTAGAATTGAATAATGTGCTAGACCAATCTATTATTTTTTGACAAGAATAATTTTATCTATTTATATAATTTTATGTCACTATCAATATTAATTTTTTTTCTTAATCTATGTATTTTTTAATTATAGGTAAATATTCTGAAATGAAAGGAGAATTTAATGCATATTACTTAATATTTTTAACTCAAGTTACTAATTACAGTTAATTATTTTTTTATTAGGATTATATTATTTGTATATATCCAAAATTCTAATACTCCAATAGTCTTTCTCAACTTTTTCTCTCTTAATCAATCATTTCACTATTTTTATTTTCTTTTATAATTTTTTTTCTTCTTTCTATTTTTAGATATTTAAGGTATCTACCTACCCTAATAGTAAAAAAATATTTCTCTGTTTGTTATCATCGCTGTTTTTGAAAAACTATTATTAAAGTTTTTTTCACATAGAATTCGCCTAAAATTAAAGAGCTAGAAGTATCCAAAAATATTATTAAATTATTGTCATCACCGTTCAAGGCAATTTTATTTTAAGAAAAAAGAAGTATTTGAGCGGAGGGACGAAAAAAGGTAAAAAGAAGAAGAACTTGGGCGCTGATCTGGAACTATGTTCGAGAACATTACAGGAGCCTAAAGTGAAACACTACCTCTAATTTCAAATCATCATTGCGAGTGCACAGATCTTTCGTTTCTTTATTTGGTTTTCCCTCGTCGTTCCCTCTTTTTCCAATTGTTTGATTTGTTAATTTACACTTTGTTCACCTAGTTATGCTTGGGCATCTCCTCAATTTTAGGGACAAGAGGATCAAAGGATGAAGCAGTTCATTGACGATATCTGATACCAGAGGATCAGCAGGGATGAAGCAGTTCAGGTAAAGAACAGGAGTTTTAAACTACAAAGTTAAATGAATGAAAATCCTGTGTAATTGAACTCGCTGTCTTATCAAATATGAAAGTATCTCGGGCAAATGGAGTCAAAATATTCTTCTAATCATGAAACCGTGAAACACAAAAGAACCAGAAAAAGTAGTACAGTTTTGAAATGATTGTCGCATACTGCAGTGTTTTCGGCCATAGGTTTTCAAAGGGGAAGCTTCCTACGGGAAATCTAGAGAACAGTAACGGGCTCTAATTTGTTTTTTTTTTTTTTATTGATGTAAATATTTTATGGATTTATTATTATTTGCTTTTAAGTCATAATACTTAACCATGGTTAGATCAAGCCCCAAATAATTTAGATCATATTTTGTATCTTGATTAGTTTTTAATGAAATTTCTATTCAGTTCCAATAAAAAAAAAAGATACTAACATATTTTAAATGAGCTACTGCTACGGGGTTTGTTCCATGTCATTCACTCATTTCAAACAATTTTTAATATCTTTTTTAATAGAATAATATGCGGTATATGGTACCACCTCCATAATGAACACAAAAAAGCCTACCATGCATCATAGAAGCGCTCAAGTGTTTTCCCAAAATATATATATTTAAAAAAAAAAAAAAAGATCTGAAGTGTAGCGAGACTCTTTTTATTTTTGGGTATAGAATGCAGCAAGCCTTTACACATCGTTTGGATTGGTTGATATGGATAGAAAGAAAAAAGATAGAAAGAAAATGGGGGGATTATGCTGTTTTCTCCCGTTTGGTTGACGTAAGAAATGGGAGAAAAAGATAAAATTCGTATGTGGGGCTCATCTCTGACGGCCATCAATAACCAAAAACTGGTTAAATGACAATAACACTTTCTATTTTAAATTTAATCTCAAGACAAAAAACTTGAGCCGATTTATTGACATGCACTATGCCATTTCTTGTTGAATAACAGTGCTAATAAACTCTACTAAAAAAAAATAAAAAATAACAATGTTAATAAATTCTCACTAGAAAACAATGTTAATAAATTAATCTAGTTTTGTTTATCATTTTTTGTGACCATAATTAAGTTAGCCTTTTTTAAATTTAATCTATGTCTTAACTAATCCAAACAGTTCAATATATTATTAAAAAATGACATTTTTTTGAAAAATTAGGACAGCTTTAATTAAAAAATTAAACTGCAAATTAAATGTAGGTAATTTTATATATAAAAATATCATAAATTAAATTTATATTATCTATATTTTTATTCAAAAAGGTTTCTAATCAAAATTTATTATTTAAATATTAAAAAATAAAAATTTAATTATTATTATTATAAAGTTATTTATTTAAGCAAATTAACTAAAATATTAAAAATTAAATAAACATAACATGTTTATATTTTACCACAACAAGGGCATACATGTCATTTGATATGATTATGATTTGCTTTTTCTTATTTTTCATATAACTCTCATTTTCTTTCTTTTAATTTTCTTTACATTTTCTCTTTATCCAAACACATGAAAAGAAAATATGTTTTTCTCTTTATTTTCTTTCTTTTCATTTTTTTTTCTCTCATTTTCTCTCCGCATCCAAACGAAGCATTAATGATAAAAACATGCTTGACGATTCTTAAGCCCCTTAATTCTATGCATCTTATATGGTACATGTATGCCTTTTTCGATTTTTACTCCTTTGATTGGGAGGAGGCTCTCGTGGCATTCAGACGGATGGTTGAAAAGCATAAAGATGAGGCATTAATGTCAATAGTAAGGGATTGTTTATTTGAAAGGAAATTAGAAGGAAGGAGAGGGAGGGGAAGGAAATTAGAAGGAAGGAGGCCAATTTTTCTTGTTTAGTTGTAAAGGAAATTGGAAGGGAAAAGAATAAACAATATAGAATAGTGAATGGGACACATTCCTTTTTTTTCTCTCAAACCCAGATGGAAAATAAAGGGAAAAGTGGGTTGAGTGGCTTCTTTCCAACAATACTCATGCACAAAGCCAGTTGAGCTTGTAATCGATTACAAATGATCATGACACTTTCTCCCTCTCCCTTCTTCCCTCTCCTAAGTTTTTCTACCAGGCTTCATTAGCTATTCACCCTTTCCAGAGTACTTGTGAAAAGAAAAACCACTTATATATAGATAAATTTGATTTGGAAGCAACACAAATCTAATTTTTTAATAAGGTAAAAATAGATAAAAGACTTTTCTCATAAAATCTCGTAAAATGAAAAATAAAATAATGTAGTTTGTGTTTTGCTATCGAGTTTGCCCCATTTGATTTGAATAAGAGTTGTCTCATTAGAACAGACTAAATTGCTTCTCCTTTGCCTTTGTTGTGGTTGCAAGGCTGCAGTCGATAGCGGCCATGAGGAGGAGGAGGACGGTTGTGTTTGCGATCTCAGCAGTAGTGATTGCTCACGATTTTGGGGTCGCAACTAAGGGTAGCTTGGTACGGTAGTTCACAATGATTCTGGTTGCCACACAATGGTGATTGATGAAGAACGATGGTGGGGGTAGCTATGCAAAGCAACAAAATGCGATGCCAGCGACGGAAGGCGAAGTCGCGGCGATGGTTAAGCGTGATGATGAGGTGGCTGGTGGCATTTGGGTGTGGAGTGGTGGTTGATGATGGTTCTAGTGAGGGTCAGTGATTTTCTGGCACAAAGAAGACACAGTCAGGCAAGTGAGAGAGACAAAGACTGTTCTATTCTTTCTTTTTTTTTTTTTTTGGTTTTTTCCCTTGACTTTTGGTCAGCAATTTGATCTATGTAGGATTGATGTTATGGATGGTTTGATGGGAATGGTATGTGTTTTGTAGCTGGATGCTTGGATTTTAATAATTTGATGAATGGTATGTGTGGGTTTGTGTTTGATTTTTTTCTTTGATTTGGTAGATAAAGTGTGAGTCAACACGGTATTGCAGAATTTGAACATCCTATTCCACCATTGGTCATCGCTGCACCATCCGTCCATCACCAGACGCCTTGTTTAAACTCGGATGAATGTGATAATCCGACTGATTACGATGGAGAGGATCCTGCAGATGATGATGGGGCTTAGCATATGTTTTGTATTGTTTAATTGGTAGAACATATTTTTAAGTAATATTTTTGAAATATTAGATTAATTTTAAATAATTTTGAATAATTTACTTTTATTAATATTGGTTTGATTTAATAAGTTGATATTATTTTAAACTTGTTAATTTAAAAATAGCAAAATTTTTTATTTGATATTAATTAATATAATCATTAAATATAAATTAAAAATGTAGATGTGAACACTTTTATATAAATATTAAAGGTATTTATTTATATTATTTTAATAGATAAATTTATGACAAAATTGTATTAACTTTTATGCTTCCATTAATTTTTTACAAGATTTTATATTTATAATTGAAATACCTTTTTATAATGATATAAGGATAAAATTATCATTTAGCATCATTATCATTTTCTTTCTTTTCACTTTTCTACACAAACAAATAAGAGAAAATAATTCTTCTTCTATTTTCTTTTCTCTCACTTTCCTTTCATCCAAACAAACTTATGAAAAATAAAATCCACTTAACTTCTTTCCTCTCAACTCATTTCCTTTGCCAAACAAAGCCTAAAATTTGATTGGAGGTAGAAAAGTTTTGCTGCATCCATGAATGTAAGGGTTTCTTTAATTTTAGAAAATATTTTTTATCTTTTTATTTTTCATATTAATTATACCATTGTTACTTTAACTTCATTTTACTTTTTTTTTTTTAAATTATAAAGGAAATAGTAATATATTTTTTTGTTTTCACATTTTTTTAAAAAAATCTTAAAAACAGAAAATAGAATGAAAATAATATGATAAATTTGTAATTAAAATTAAAAATAAAACAAATAATATTTTTCAAAGTCAAACAAGCCCTAATTTTTTCATGGCTTAATGTGAATAGGCAAGTAGAAAGTTGTGAATTTTTTCAATTCCCAGCCAAAGATTTGCAATGTTTTTACATTGCATTTTTTGTTTGTTTTGACCTTTTTTTTTATTAAAAAGGTGATTTTTTAGATAAAAAATTATTTTTAATAGAAGTTATTTATCTTATATTCGATTCAAAAACTAAAAAATATATATATTTTTAACTTTTGATTAAAAGTTGAAATGAGTAGTTTTTATAAAAAATATTTTTTTTAATAATTGAAAAATCACTTTTTGTTAAAATAGGTAAAACAAACATACCCTTTACCTTTATAAAATAAATGTGTTCTTGTTAGAAGGCAATGCAGAGAGCGAAGAGCACGGGCAAGAAAGCAAAGAGAGTAAAGTAAAATACGCTCTAGTAATGATTGATAATAGAGCGTGTAAGTAAATTTTAGAGAATGCATGATGTCGGTAACATTGGGGAATTTTTGGGCATAATGCCTATATTATTCCTTAGTACTTCAATTACTACATTTATAGCATTTTGAATTGGAGGATTTTTATTGAAAAATGTTATATTTACCTTTTGTGTGAAACAGTGTATGAAAAGTTTATTGTAATTGGTTTGAATATATTAAAATAGTTTTTTTAGTTTGTCCCTTGAATTTTTCCTTAATATTTGATATTTTCACGTTAAAATTTACTTTTTTTTTAGTGCTTTACATTTTTATTACTGTGTTATATAAATTGGTAGATTTAGTTTTATCATGTTTATTTTAGTATTACCAAATGCAACATCATTTAATTTACGCTTCGAATTGATTATGAAGTCCAAGAGTACTTTACTAGAGTTTAAGTTAATCACTTTAGGTAGTTAGATGAGTAGTAGCTCTTTGATAAGTTAGTTACAAGTTTTGATTATTCTGTTATGAGATAAACGATTCATGTACCTGTATATAAAATGCAACATCATGTAATTTACGCTTTGAATCGATTATGAAGGCCAAGAGTACTTTACTAGAGTTTAAGTTAATCACTTTAGGTAGTTAGATGAGCAGTAGCTCTTTGATAAGTTAGTTACAAGTTTTTGTTATTCTGTTATGAGATAAACGATCCATGTACCTGTATATAAGCCCATCTTAGTTCAATAAGAGCTATGTTATTCGTACATAAAGGTGGGACATCCAAATACAACACACTCTTACATAAGTATACAATCTATTACCTTATCTCGATACATGTACACTTCGATATTCACCCACACTCACATAAACATACTATGTCCCATACTATATCTATACATAATATGTTCAAAAAACATTTCTCGTTCAGTAATATAATCAAATCCTTTCATTCTCTTAGTTCTCTTCCTAATATGGTATCAGAGAGAATTTCCCTCCCTGTATCAACACTCTAAGTTCTTTTTTCTTCCGTTAGATTTTCCCCTTTCTTGTCTTGATCTCTCGCTCAAAGCTTTGATTTCAAACTCTCATGGCGGATGATGAGTTCATTTGCCATCAGATCAACCAAGACTTGTTTTGGTCTCACAGGTTCTAGCCGGCGACAACTTCTCTTCGTGGAAGCTCTCCATGAAAATGGCACTTGACTTCGAAACAAACTTGGATTTGTTAACGGGTCTATTCTTCCTCTAGAACTAGATGCTGAGCCTCACATTCTTGCTCATTGGAAATGCATCAATGACATAGTGAGTTCTTGGATCCTTATTTCTGTGTCAAAAGAAATTGCCATCATTATCATCTTCGTTATATCCGCTTCTGCCACTTGGAAAGATCTCAATGATGGATTCCAGCAAAAAAAATGGCCCTCGAATTTATCAATTACGCAAAGATTTGGTTAATCTTTCTCAAGGATCCTTGTCTGTTACTCAATATTTCACTCAGCTGAAATGCATTTGGGAGGAGTTGAATTAGTTTAGACCTCCATTGAATTGTGTTCGTGGTGGAGCTAAAGCTTTTCTTAATCATGCTGATACTGAATACATTCTAGTATTTCTCATGGGGCTCAATGATTCATACAAGCAAGTTCGCGGCCAGATTCTCCTTATGAGGCCTTTTCCTTCGATTTCTGAAGTTTTCTCCTTAATCATTTAAGGGGAAGAACTCTATGTCTTTAAGTCTAACCTGATCCACCTTCAAGGACATGCAATTTCTGTTTCTTTTTGTCATTCTTGTAATTCCAGCACTTATACTTCTTGTGATTCTTCTGTCAATAAGGCTTTGTCTCTTTCTTATAAGTTATTAGTTTGTAATGTTTCTTTTAGAACTTGGCATAGTCGATTAGGGCATGTATCTTTTAAAGTGCTTAAACACTTGACAAATAAAATTGAAAATTCTCATAACTCCTTGTTTTGTGTTATTTGTCCTTTATCTAAGCAACGTAGATTGGCCTTTACTTCTCATAACCATGTTGAATCTGAACATTTTGCTTTGCTTAATTGTGACATTTATCCATTCCACATGGCTACCTACCTTGGCCAAAGATATTTTCTCACCTTGGTGGATGATCATAGCCACTTTACTTGGACATACTTGCTATCTAGAAAGTCAAATGATGCAACAATTATTCCCTAGTTCTTTGCTCTTGTGGAAACTCAATTCAATAGGAAAGTCAAGATCTTTAGATCTGATAATGCCTCGAAGCTTGCACTAACTGAATTTCTAGCATCCAAAGGCACCTTACATCAATTCAATTGTGTTGAGAGGCCACAACAGAATGCAACAGTGGAAAGGAAGCACCAAAATCTCCTTAATATGGCTAGGAGTATCTTTGTTCAATCAAGGTTTCCCATTTCTTTTTTGGGGAGATTGTTTGCAGGCTACAACATACATTCCTTATCAACAGGACTCCTACCCTTCTTCTTAAACTTCAATTTCCACACTCAATATTATGCCACAAAGAACCAAATTACAATTCACTTAGAGCCTTTGGTTGTCTAGCCTTTGCTTCCACTCTCTTTTCCACTCGAGTGAAATTTTCCTCTAGAGCCACTCCTACAATCTTTGTTGGTTATCCCCTTGGCCACAAAGGTTACAGACTATATGATGTTAAGACCAGAAAATTCTTCATATCTAGGGACGTAGTCTTCCATGAAGATATCTTTCCTTTTTACAGCATATCTACATCACTTCAGCAGGTTGACCCTTTCCTTAATATAGTGTTACCTTTGCCTAGCCTTGATAGTTTCCTTGATCCCTTTCCAACTCCTACCCTTGCTGTACATATCCCACTTGAACCCAATATCAATAACACACCTGAACCCGCACCCTTACCCTTGAGACGTTCCTCTAGACAATATAGATCCCCCTCCTACCTTCAAGACTACCAATATGCCACCACCCCGCCTTATCCCATCACAAACTTTTGCATTTATGACCATTTATCCCCCACTTACAAGTCTTTTTGCTTGCAAGTTTCCTCAGTATATGAGCCTCAATTTTACCACCAGACTGCCAAATTTCCTGAATAGCAAAAAGCTATGGAGGAAGAACTCCAAGCCATGGAATCAAATAATACATGGGAAGTAGTGTCATAGCCTCTTGGGAAACATTCCATTGGATGTTGTTCGGTGTATAGAGTTAAACATAAACGGGATAGGATTGTTGACAGACTCAAAGCCCGTTTAGTGGTGAAGGGCTATTGGCAACAAGTTGATGTTGATTTCCAAGAAACTGTATCCCTAGTAGCAAAGCTCACACCAGTGAAAGTTCTCTTAGCCTTAGCTGCCATCAAAGGTTAGGTTTACTACAATTAGATATCAATAATGTTGTCTTCAACAGTGATCTTTTTGAGGAAGTTTACATCGATCTTCTACTCAGATATCACACTAAAGGGGAGAATCTTGTTTGTAAATTGAAAAAATAGATTTATGGCTTCAAGCAAGCATCAAGACAATGGTTTCAAAAGTTCTCTTCTGTACTCATTGGGAATGGTTTTACTCAATCTCGGCCTGATTACTCCTTGTTTCACACTGGTTCAGGCGATTCATATGTGGCAGTCTTTGTCTATGTTGACGACATAATAATTGCTAGCAAAGACCCCTCCACTATTGCTCGGGTTCAATCCTCTCTTAAACAACTGTCCAAACTTAAAGTTAACTTAAATTTCTAGGACCCTTGAAGTATTTTTTTGGCTTAAAGATTGCATCTTCCAAACATGGGATTTGTCTTTCTCAACGTAATTATACTCTATCTCTTCTTAAGGGCACAGGTTTTGCTGACTCCAAATTTGCCTCACTCCTAATGGATCCTAATATATGCCTTAATGCCACAGATGGAGAACCTTTGGCTCATTTCGGTCAATATCATAGGCTTATTGGAAGACTTTTGTACTTGACCATTTCACCCCCCAACATTGGTTATGCTATTAACAAACTAAGTCAATACGTGTTAGCTCCTTGTACCCCTCACCTGGATGCAATTCACCACCTGCTGCGCTATCTCAAGGCCACCCCTGGACAAGGTATTCTATTTTCTCAAGCATCTGAGTTATCATTAAAGGCCTATGCAGATGCTGATTGGGGTAATTGTTTAGATACAAGACATTCCATTACTGGTCACTATGTCTTCATAGGTAACTCTCTTGTTTCTTGGAAATCTAAGAAACATTACATTCCTCAACGGAAGCTAAATACCGTGCCTTAGCAAGTCTGACCAGTGAAGTTCTGTGGATTTTCTTATTGCTGAGAGATTTTGAGATCGAGGTTGAACCTACTATGGTATTCTGTGATAGCAGTGCTACCATCCATCTTGCCTCCAATCCTAGCTTCTATGAACACTCCAAACACATCGAAATTGATTGTCACTTCACGCGTGATCGAATTCAGGGTGGCACTTTTCATCTCGTTCATCTTAAGTCCGCTCATCAACTAGTAGATCTTTTGACTAAATTATTAGTGGCTCTTTCATCATTCAAATACATTCTCAGCTAGGGATAGCAATAGAGATCCATAGGTAGAGATATTCGTGGGAATATCTGCAAATGGGGATTCAAACATGGGGATTTTTTCCCTATGGAGATGGGGTTGAGGTAAAAGTCTCTCTGCAATGACTTTGGGGATGGGAATGAAGATTATGCCCCTTGCCTTGTAGGAATATCCGCCCTTATGGTATATTAATAATTTCACATATAAAATTGATATTTTTTATATTTTTAATATGAAATAAAGAATATACAACCCTAATTTACTTACCCTCTCATAGTCTCATATATTTATTATTGTTTATTATAATATTCTTGTGATAGACTGATAGTTGTAACTTAATTTAAAATTTAAAAATGTGATGGTAATGATGTAAGATTATGAGTTTAAAACTTGGATCAACTTTATATTATTATTTTTAAGTTTTCTTTTTTCTTTTCAAAATTTTTATGCTAATTAAATTGCTTAGACATTTTTTTATTTATTTTGTAAACATTTTTTGGGATATCCGTGGATCCTCGTGGGAAGTGGGGATCCGTGAGGAATGGAGATCGGGAAAAATTTCCTCCCATTACAGATAATGGGGATGGGGATAGGGGAACTATGGAAGTGTGGGCCAAGGAGTGGGGGTCTACTCCCTACCCCAGCCCTGCCACATTGCCATCCCTATTCTCAGCAAGTTGGGAGTCGCAAATATCTTTCTCCCACCTTGAGGGGGAGTATTATGGTTTAAGTTAATCACTTTAGTTAGTTAGATGAGTGGTAGTGTAACAACCTCTTTCATATAAGTCATGCTCGAGCCATGGAGTTATATTAAAAGGTTGTCACTGTGCTAATAAGAAATCTTTAAAATATGAAAAATATAATACATGGCCCTTTAACTGCTTACTTTATTACTGATTAATAGTTTCTGATACATAGAGAATAAAATAATCACATTTTAAAAGAAATTATAACTGACATAATACACAGCGTCTACTCCGACTAATCGTTAGCTAGTTTCAATAGTCTCTTGATCTGGCTTACGTTCGATTCTTGCTCAATGAGTGGCCCTGTACTCCACCTCGCACTTGATTTCCAACTTGAGTGCTGGAATATTTACGGAAAAGAAAAACATACAAGCAGGCAGTGAGAACCTAGCATTCTTAGTAGGTAAACTCAAACGAATCTTACAGTGTCATCATAAACATTTTAGCTGCTTCGGTTTATTGTGAAAATATGAGCACATATAAACAAATAGTAGTTCAATTTTAAGTTGAAAATACTTTTCTAGAAGCGGGTTATATTTTATCAACCACTTGCCATATCATATGACAGACATAAATATATGAATAGTATAATATGCTTCAACAAGAATCATACTAACAGTATAACTTAACGAAATAATTAAGGATGCACTTATAGATGCTTATACTTGACTGTATGCAAGTGCTCTTGACTTAGTTCATATCTTTCTTTAACTTGCAACTTGATCTTACTCTTCTATACTTAGTTCCCGGAGGTGAATGGCCTTTCTCACCCCTGGGCAATAGCCTGCTTTTCAAGTCCGAGCTCGTACCTATACATGAGTGACGGGTTTACTTTCCCCGACCCTCATACCTGTTTATTCCCACTAAATCTGGTCAAGGGCTGGCCCAAGTCTTAGACAGTATCGCTCTGATCTACGCTAGCTGGGTTTATACCATGCCTCACGTGGTAGCTTAGTACGTCCTTCTTGCAAGTTCTTATTATTTTTCCTTTTCATATCTTATCATACGTGCAGATATTTTGTGCATACATGGATATGTCTCACACCTTATTTCTCATATTATATTCTAATTATACTTGCATGCATGACATACATAAATATGACATGTAAATATAATATATTCAAAGTATAATCCCCCATAGCATAAGTTCTTATAACTCATATCATACTTAAATTCATCCTTGCATATCTGAACCTTATGAACATAACATATAAATACTTATAACATTCATATGATTCGCATATTTCAGCCGGAATTTTGGCAGCATAACGGATCAGACCTATTTCTCCTTGCATAGTGCCAGCTCCCACGGACAAATCAGTCATAGCAGTATAATCAATCTAATATATCTATCAATGTAAAACATTGCAACCGTCAACTCAAGCCTTATATATTTACTAACACTTGCGAAACCATCAATTTGGTTATTTCTGCCAATTCTATTCAGTTTTGCCCGAATTTTGTATAATCCACCTTTAGTCCAATACAACTCATTTGAACCTGAATTTATGATATGTCATAGCCTATGTGTTTAGTTTTCAACTCTTTTAGTCCCATCTCATTTTGATATGTGTAGCTCAAGATATTTAAATTTTGCCTCAGGCTATTCGGTCACTGGTCCGAATTATACTCTTGGAAGTAAAAATTCACTAAAAATCGAAACCAAGCTCAAATCATATGAAATTACTGTCATATCAAAGCTAACAGGACAACCTTTCATTTGTAATAAATTTCACTTCATTTGCTTTAGTATAGCTCAAGTTATAAGTCCTGAAATTCGACCTTCCTAAACTACCCTGTTTTGGCCTGGTTTGGATATATGGTAACTTCCTCGAACCACTGGAGATAAATCGGATCATAACAAACTCGAAATTTCCTTATGGGATGTTTCTCTATGTGTAAACTTTTTAACAAAATTAGTTTCACTCAATTTGGAGTTGTGTAGGGTGAGTTACACCCTCCTCAAGTCACACTGCCTGGATGAAAGTCCTGATTCCTAGGTTATCCTTCAAAAATTCATATCTTTCTCAATATTAATCCAATAGCCTTATATGATATATGTATGGAAAGCCCTAAATGTCTATTTTCATATAAAAATGGATTCATCAGATTTAAACGGCTGTATGCAGAGCCGTACACTCCGTCGTACGGACTGCCGTAGGTTCTCCTAGGTTTTCAGTTTCTGATTTGTTCTCTATCTTATGTTCCATGCAAGATTCAATCTCAATCCCTCTAAATACTTAGTAAACCAACCATAAATCATCACACATATCAAGTATATCATCAAAGAAGTGAAGAGAGTTGAACTCTCATACAGCTTTAATCCATAAAAACAAGAAGCAGAAATTAGAAATCCTACCTCTAGATTGTTGTAGATGTTGGCTAGATGCAAGTTCTTGGTATAGAAGAGATATGAAGCTTGAAGGTAGAAGTGAAGTGAAGTGAGGAAGAAGAAGAACGAAGGAAAAATAGAGAAGAGTCAGCTGCTAATGGGGTCAAGAATATCAAGGGAGGAAGGTGGAAGTTAGTTAAATTTCATAGTGGTTGAGTTATAGTGTGGTTGGTGAGTTGGGTGGTGGAGACTTGGCCACTCCTCCTCTATCTAGTGGCTCAAAATGGTGCCATCCCAAGGGGGTAAAGTGGGAGAGTTCTCAGCCATTGGATCTTGAGTTTGAAGTGTTGAATTTGGCTAGTTCAGTTGTGAGATATTTTTTTTTTCTCCGAGATCAAGCAGAATAAGCAATATCAGGTTCCGTGCTCTATGTTGATCGCTGAGTTTATTCGGAATGTACACGATTTCCGGTTCGCGAAGTTATAAACATGATTTCTGACTTTGAGTAGGAATCAGTGATAGCTCTAAGTGATGTTGCGTTAATATTGTTATGCAACATGTATGACTAGATCAAGTTTGCTTAATATCGGAACTCAGGAATTAACAAACAAAGAGCCAGATCGGGTATAATTAATGTCGGAACTAAAAAATTAGGAAACATTCATAAAAGTTTTGGAAGACTAATTGTGGCTTAAGGTCGGAGGTCGGATATCACATACATAAATTGTCTTAAAATCGGAAATCATGGACAAGAATATAGAACCTAATCCCGGAAGTCAGGTATCTTAATCTAAACTCGAAAGTTGGTACCAGACCATGAAACCATATACCCGAACCTCGGAATTCGAGAACTAGGACACTTTAAAACTCATACATGTAATCCTAAACTCGCTATCTTATTAAACATATAATCTCGAAACTCAGTCCAAAATCAATCCCAGAGATCGGTACTAAACATAACCCCGGAAATCGGGAAACAAAATATCGACCTTATATACCCAGAAGTCGGGATATTATCTCGGAACTCGGACACAAGTCAATATCGGAAATCGGTTCTAAGCTCAAGCAAAATGAACAAAAGTTCCGATTTCCGAATTGATCACTGCGTTCAAAGAAAATGGACATGAGTTCAGACTCTAAGCAGAATGGATGCGAGTTCCGATTTCGGATAGAATAAAAACAAGTTTTCAATTTTTAGGCAAAATAGAATAATTTATCACAAGAAAAATTGGGGATGTTACATGTAGCTCTCTAATAAGTTAGTTACAAGTTTTCGTTATTCTGTGATGAGAGAAACAATTCATGTACCTGTATATAAACCCATCTTAGTTCAGTAATACAATCAGATCATTTCATTCTCTCATTTCTCTTCCTAATATACTTGGTTGGTATAATTTGCAGAAGTTTTAACTTTTTTTGGTAATAGAGAAGTTTTAATTGATTTAAGCATTCATGATTATGATTATCAATATAGAATTTGCTGGAATTTTTCATCATCAATAGTACGTTGGACTCTTTGTCTCCTATCGTAGTTTCAATGCAAAATCACAATAACCAAATTAAAACTTATTAGTTATTACTACTTTTCACAACAAAATTTTACATAGCCCCATATGACACTATGATTTGAAAAACCAAACAAGCGTGGCAAATTACTTCATCTCATCATCTCCCAATCACACAACCTCAACAGCAGCACAATGCATGCTTGGAATATTTTCTAGTAAATCACATGTGAGCATTGAAGACTTAGATTTTTGTGGTCGTCCAGAGTAAACTGTTGGCAGTGGCGCCGTTGTGAACCTATCGCTCTTTCCAAGCCATTTAGCTTGCATGTACTTTTGTTTCCTCCAGGGCCCCAAGTGCATTTTCTTCTCTTTCATGCATTTTTTAGCAGCTGAGCACATAATCTTAATTAAGACCCTTAGCCTCTCTGCTTTTCCAACAAATACTTCGGGTAACCGGCTAATTAATCTGTTGTATTCTTCATTAGCCCGTGCCATCTCAAATTCGGCTCGAAAATTCAATTCAATTACCACTTTTACTTCTCCCCTTTTAGTGTTTGATTTATCCATCACTTCCAGATAAGTATGCTCCCCTGAAAGAAATAATTTCGTACAAAAGGAAAAAATAATAATAATAAGAACCACTTGATCATTTTATAAGAACTTTTTTGCAAGCATGTAGGGGAAATGAGTTTATTTTGCTAACGCGTAATAAAGTTATTGGCTATATATCCTAACCCTAAAGAACAAGCCCCGGCTATGAGATAGTCATCGACTCTAAAATAATACTACTTGCATATATAAAGTCACAACCGCATATAAGTAATTGCAATTTGCAAGTAACATTAGTCATGCATGCCTCATGTAAGTTCACTAAATGAATTACTAATTAAATTGTATGATTCATGAAAGCTTTTGTACATAACAGCTGTGAAGCGGTTGAGAAAAAAAAAAGTTACCAACAATTTGATCTATGTTGGTCTAATTAACAATCTGTAAACGCTCATTAAGCTTGAAGGCATGATCTAATATTAAACTGGAGCAAATCTTCCCTTAAACTTTTGCACACTACAAAAAAAAAAAAAAAAAAAAAAAAAAAAAAAAAAAAGGAATGATGGGTTGATTTTTATTTAAATAATATATACCTGATGGTATTTCTGATGAACCATTCCATTTAGATTTGCAAATGGCACAATTGTAGCCAAGGCTCACTAGGCGGTTACATATTTCTCTCGGCAAGCAATTCCGGCAGCTCTTAGCCACCACAGCTCGCCGGCAAATGCACTGCATATCCGACACATTCAACTCTCTTAGAGCCTCCTTAGTAGCTTGCCTTACTCTTGTCTCAATCGAGCTAGTCCTGCATATAGTTGCCTATAAAATAAGCAAATTAAAAAAAAAAAAAAAAAGAATGTGAGTTATTTTTTTAATATGTATTTTTAATGTCATCCATTAAAAGAGCAATTCTTAAATAAGCAATACTTATTAGTTATTATCAAATCATTTGTTAGGTACTCTATTCAACCAATAATATGTATAAATATACTTTTGGTGATCAATATATTTTTATTGTGAGCTATATAACTTTACACATGTTTAATATTAAACGAAATGGCTGTAATGGATTGTTCCTAACCAAGAATTTGGCCATTTCAAAAGAAATTGAGTTTCTTTGCATCAATATGAAATTAACGGGTGTATTTAATTTATTGTACATAAATTCTGCAGAAGATTCCGTCCAAGTAATTTTGAAATTTTACCTGAAGATGCTGATCTTGTTCTTCCCAGAAAGGCTTATTCTTTTCCACAGAGCAAAGACTCTCATATTCCTCCTCCTCCTCCTCTTCACCATCATCATCTAGAGAGTCGCTGGAGTTAGCTGAATCTTCCGATGGGGCCTGGACATCCTCCCAAAACCCGAAAACGGTTTCGGCAAAAGTCACTGCCGCGTCGCCACCATATTTGTCCGTCTCATCGGAGCTCCGGCCAGTAACCGGAAGCATGCGGAATTCCCTGTCTAAGGTTGCGCCAATTCGCATTGTGTGTGTCTAATGCATGTGCCGTGAATGTATGTTTTGTTGTGTGTGTGATGGGTAAAGTGAGAAACCTGGTACTTCAATTTATACAGGTGGATTTGTGTGGGCCCACTTGTCCTAGGTGGACGCACGAGACGCCGCGATTGAGCGTCTAATAATGTTTTAGACAACTGGGTTCCCTGTCAGCTTCGTGATGTAATTTGGATATATCAGGATATGCTCCATTATAATCGAGTTCCTCACATGATATGAGGTGACATGCATCAATAAGATGTTTATTGAACAGTATTTTACAGTATTACCTACAGACAAATGCACTTTTATTTAGAATATTTATAAACTAATGATTAAAGTGAATACTAGATTGGAGGTTTATCACATAATTAACTTAATTAATTAGGAGTTGGCAGTGACGATTGATGTCTTCTAAAATAGTACATGTAGGGACCATAGATATTGATTTTGCTTACCTTCAAAATCTTCTAAGTTAGTAGTCAATTATATTTAACAGTTTTATGTGAATAAAAAAAAAAAAAAATTAACAGTTCTATGTTGAATTTTTTAAAAATAAATCGAGATAATAAATAATTTTGATCACTTAAGATAAGAACATAAATTTCAATCTCATAAAAACAAATTTTACAAAAAAAGTATGAATAAAAACAATCTCACTAATTTTACCAAAATAAAATCAAATTCAAATACATAGCTACGATGAACAAATGAAATTAAGCGGAGCTATCAAGTGAACACTATCAAAAAGAAGTGGAAAGTTAAATTATGGCATAATTCACGATTTATGGCACCATTATTTTAATATGATAACAGTGTAATAATATAACTGAAATATTGTGTTTTGAAATTTTTTACAAGAATATGGGGTAAAGTAAGACATTTCGCCACAGAGTGAGTATAATTGCATTGCACAAATTTCTATTTGCTCTAGGGTGAAATTTGACACATAGAAATTGCAAAAGTTTCACCTTTCTTCATGTGGAATTGTATAATTCTACCTATAGTGGGGTGAAACTTGAGAGCAAAAAATTTTGTTAGAGATTTCACCTCACTCTATGTAGGAATAGGCTGGGATAAAATATTGTGTTGGATGATCCGCTTATCATTTTTGTACATTCTGAAGACATAAATGTCAACACTCCAAAGAGAGTGACGAGAGTGGTGTCTAATCTCGAATCTTAACAATAATAAATTAGATACATTTATAAAAAATGGCTGCTATAATTAAATGGGTGTAGAAAATTGAAAAAACTACCTTTAGCTAGACGAAATGTGTGACCAAAAAAAAAAGGAAAAAGTGCTGTTCTGGCACATACCCAAAATTGAATAATGCTTACCTATTATTGAATGTTTAAATTATGCCTTTATATTATAGATTATCCTTTCGTGCAATGAATTATTTATCTAGTTTTTTTATTGTTCTATGGTGATCTTTTGTTTGGTTGTCTTTAATGGTCATTTTTGTGTTTCATGTTAACTGTTAGAGTGGGTTTAGTATGGAGAAAAATAGAATTAAAAAATTTAGAGATTATTTTGATTTTTATGTAATTTTATTTATAAATCTGTTCATAAAAGAATTATTTATAAATTTATCCAATCACACACTATCACCACCACTACCTTGGGCTGTAATAAAAGCACATGCCAATTAATAATCCAAACTATATAAAACCCTAAAAAAATTCATAAAAAAATAAAAAATACCCAAAACACCTTCAAACAGTATTTTTTAAGGCCAGAAATGGCATCAACCAGTTGTGCTAGTTGCAACATTGATGGCCTCGTCTGGGACTTTCCGAAAAGGTATAATAATAACAAATCGGAATCCCAAGTTAAAGTTATGGCCATTTAAAGTTTTACCAACCATTTAACCTTCTACAACCAATTCACAAGATATTCATACTTCGGGGTAGTGAGTATGCTCTAAGACCATATTGCTAGAGGTGAAAGATGTTCCATACCATCTATGAGTTTCGACACTAACAAACCAATATGGATTAAACTCATCAAATACTGCTGCGGCTCCAGCAAGTATATTGGATTATACAATTGATAAAGTGATGAAAAGATTATTGTTTCCATGAAGATAGAATGATTATTTAGACGGACAAATTCACAGATGAAGAAATTAAATTTTAAATAAAATAAATAAGAAAAATATTAATGCAAACATATGCAAATGGGTAAATAAATGCAATGGGATGAATGGTAGAGCTAAGTGACCTTAAGCTTGTCAAAATTTCCATCGTTTGATTATTTACTTAGTTAGGCTCAATTCTCATATCAATAATTTTATTTGCTAAAAATATATAAATATTATTAGAAGCTTTCATTAATATATATAGCTGGTTTTAACCATATAACATAATTAAAAGAAATTAAAATGCTAAATAATATATAATTAAATAATCTCTCTTCCCTTACTACACAATTGCACCTACTGTTTCTATGCATGCGTGTACTATTTGGTGCATGCATTTTGCTTCGCAGGAGGGTGAAATTCGTGAGTTGGTTTTGCTGCATGCATTTCATCCCACTCTAGAGCAAAATATGTACTATTTCTACCATCATATGGTATTTTTATAAATTGTCTCATATTATCATATTTTTAACCCATAATTCGACTTTTTATTTTTTATATGGGAATTATGTGTAAAAATTATGATAGTATGAGATAATTTGGATAAATACGGAAATGTGAAAAAATTAAACACATTTCATATGGAAGTAAGTAGGTTTAGTGTAAATTAATTTTTTAAATAAAATCTACTTCTTGCAAGAGGGAATGTGAAGGAGACCATGTCACATCATCTGCAAGTTTTCCACCATTTTGCACGACGAAATGTGGCATGCACAAAGCCCACATCTATACATGAAATAGACCTCCCCACCTCATGTCAGTACGTGACAATTGCCTGAGGGATATGGAAATAATTTATTATATAATTTATAATTTCTATACTTTTTACAATTTAGTATCTTACAAAAAGTCTAAATTTTTAATAGCAAATAGTGACAATTTTTTCTTTTTATTTTTTTATTATCTTTTATATTAGACTTTATTTTTCGAATTACTAAAGTTGTAATGAAATTATATATTAAATTTTATATTTATCAATCAATTTGCTAGTTTCAAATCAAATTATGCTATTTTTATATATAATTTTTTATTATAAAATTTTTATATTTATAAAAAAAATTATCTCATGTATTGCACGGATTCAAAAACTTTAATTTGTTATGATGTATATCGTGAACTGCTTATTAAAACTTTGGGAGATTTTAGATATTTGATAAACTTTTGAGAATACCATTCCTATTGATATTAGAATATCACTTTTCATTTAATTTTATTATTAGCAATATTTAAAAGTCTCAATCAAATTAAATAAATTAAAATAAATTATTATTTAATTTATCTATTATGAATGTAAAACTTTTATTGATACACGATTAAGACTTTGATTAGATTATGACAAAACTAAACCAATAAATTATATAATAATACATTAATAGTGACGAAATAATGACAAGTGCCGAAAGGAATGTCATGTGAGTTCTTGAATTCACATCTGCTAGCTTTTATGGGGTTGAGCAAGATATATGTACACGGCAACTTTTGAGGGACTCAACCTGGCTTTTGCAGGTGATGACTGAAAAAATAAGGATTTCACATTAATCATGAAACTTAATTAAAATAAATATAAAATTATAAAATTATAAAATTATAAAAAGATATTTGAGTAATATAGTTAAAAGTTATTTTTTATTAAAATAATTTAATTTATATATATTATCAATATAAATTTTTTTTATATAAATATCTAATCATGTATTATCATATAAATAAAAGTGTTTGAGTTAATTATTTATTATCTTAAAAATTTTACAAACATAAGTATTTAATTGGATCATAATATAAAATTATTTTATATTGTCAATATATAAAAATTAAACTCTTATTAAAATTATGAATTAAATTTAATAAATAATTATTTTATTGATCATGCCTAATATGATTATGACAGTTAACATAAATGTTTTATTATTTTAATTCTTTAGAATTTATTTAGATAAATAAAATATATATTTTTTAGTAGTTTAAATTTATCATATTTATATCTTAATCTTTCACATTAATAATACTCTTGCTAGATTATCTAATTTTTCACTTTTATCTTTTAATCTTTGATAATCAATTGTGTTTTGAATTGTAATTACATATATGCTTGCAGTTGAAACTTAATTCTTCTATAGTGAATATAAAAAAATTATCAAAAGCATTATTTGTGAAAAGAAAACATGAACCGCAACTAAGCAATATTGATAAAATTGATAAACAATATATTATTTACCTTTTTTATTAATAAAAATACCATGAATTTATATTAAATTTGAATTAATGAATTATATTCACACATATTTTAAATCTTATAATAAATAAATTTTTTTAAACTTTGATAAGAAAATATAAGCAATTTAAACTGTATTAATTCATTCCTTTTATTCTTACGATATTTTAATTGTAGGTCTTATAGCTATATTTATGGATGAGATATCTTAAGTTTTAATGTTGTTACATATAATTATATAGGTGAAAATATTTACATTCTTCAAATAAATTTAATTCCCTCTAATCTAGGAATGTCTTTAGAGTTTGAAAGAAGGAAATTTCCAATAATGGTTTGCCAAAGCTAGCTTTGATTTATTTAAAATAAAATTATTTATACTCAAATACTCTATAAACTAGTGATAACAAGATAGAGAAAATAGAAATTCTAAACTAAAATGCAACTAAGGAAAGCAATTATAGAGCAAATTGTAGCCCTGTTACATAGTTCCCAAATCTAATTTAATTCAAATAATTATAAGAGGGGTCCTTATCAACTAACAATTAGTAGATAGATATGACAGGTAGCACAAATCATGATAGAATATTGTAATAAAATAAAATATAAATAATAGTTATAAAGCTGATTGATGTATTGAGCCTATTAAGAATAAAAGCAACCAAAAGTTTAGAAATAATTAGAAATAACTCTAGAAAAATTATAATAACATTATTAGGTAATGTAGAAAAATTCTAAATGATCAAAATAATAAAATACTTCTATTAACCATCATAATCATATCAGGCATGATCAATAAAATAATTATTTATTAAATTTAATTCATAATTTTAATAAGAGTTTAATCTTTATTTATTGATAATATAAAATAATTTTATACTATCATCTAATTAATTATTTATATTTATAAAATTTTTAAAATAATAGATAATTAAGTTAAATATTTTTATTTATATAATAATATATAATTGAATGTTTATATAAATTTTTTTATATTAATAATATATATAAATTAAATTTTTTAAATAAAAAAAAATTTAATTGTATTCTGAAATATTTTTTATAATTTTATATTTATTTTAATTAATTTTCATAATTAATATGAAATCCTTAATTTTTCGGTCATTTCATAATGTTTAAGAAAGTAGACGCAAATGATCGTAACAGGAAGCATGAGATGGTTCTTCCGTTCACACCTGCACAAGCAATGAAATTGGTGGAGGTCTCGTCAGATTGTCACATCATCAGCAACTATGCTTTTTGTTTGAAAAAAAAATTCCCACACGTTAGTCTCAAATTTCGCCCCATTACGAGTAGAGTTGTATATTTCAACGTGGGTTGGGGGTATCAAATTTCGTTTTTGTAAGAGTAGAAATTTGTGTAATATATATTTTTTTTATTTGGGGTGAAATCTCTAATACAATCTTCATATTTTCGTAATCCCATATTTAAATAACGGAATCCATAATTCCCGTAAAAAATTAAAAAATTACGATTTATCAGTGCATAATAATTGCAAATTCTATAAGGGGAATAAATTCAAGTCTTCTATTTTATCTTAATAATTTCCAGGTGTCCCATGACGTTGATTGATGGATGGGAGGGCTTATCGAAAATGTCAGATGAGTGGGACTCTTTGGTTTGGCAATGTGCAGGACACCGTGAATGTGGGACCTGCCTGATGTCAGCGTAGAAGTATTTTTGGTTGTTATACGCATATTCGATCACTGTGCATTTTTGTGCTTGGTTCTGGAAGATAAAAGAGAATGGCCAGCAGATAGCGAAAGTAACCCTCAATAATTTACGCCTCTTGGTATATGGCGAGGGACATCGTATCCCTGTTGGCATTACAAAGGGCGCCAATAGTTTTGGCTTCCCAGAACGATGGTTTGCGGGTTTTGTGAATATAACGGTTTCTTTTTGGTAGCTGAAGGATTCGGAAAAAGTCACCGTAAATTTAAAGGGTTTAATTTGAATGTGTTTTTAGTGTAGAATATTTTTATATAGATATTTAATTATATATTATTATATTAATAAAAAATTTTAATATAATTATTTATTATTTGAATGGTTATACAAATAGAAGATTTTAATTAAATGATAATATAAAAAAAATTTATACTATTAATATATTTCAATTAAATTTAAATTTAAAATAGAGATTTTCATATGAATGGGGTTGAGTTTAGTTTGTCCAATGTTTGACTCCATATTTTAATTTAGTTTAGTTTTTCAAGTCAGTTTAATATTTGAAAAAAGGATTTAATTTGAATATATTATTAGTGTAAAAAACTTTTATATAGATATCCAATCATATATTGCTACATCAACAAAAATTTTTGATATAATTATTCATTACTTGAATGGTCATGTAAATAGAATGTTTTGATTTGATGACAGTGTAAAAAATTTTTACACTGTCAGTGTACTCTAATTAAACTCGTCGAAAAATTGTATATTTTAGATGTTATATACAATTAAATTTTAAAATTTTAGAATTAAAATAACTAAAATAGAAAATATTTTACAATATAATTTTAAAGTGAATCATATGGACACAAATATTTATCATGTTTTATAAAAATATTAGTTTAACTTAAATTTTTTATTTTAAGCCCATAGGCCAAATTGACTCACTTAATCTACTTTCGTTACTCATATATCGCTATAATTTAGATTTGATTCTTAAGTTTTCTTTATTGGTGGGTGATCCATAAGTTCTTTTATAAACATTCGATGAATCTGGAGGCATATTTTATCTTAAATTAGTGTGAATTTTCTCCTTAACTTAAAATTTAATTTAATTTTTTTATTATTTAATAATAATAATAATAATAATTTTAAAATATTGCGAGATATATATTAGATTGATATGGATTAACCTAAAATATGATATGAACCCAACCTAAAAATATATCAGGTTTTCTAAAAACAAACTCATGCAAATTAGATTCAGGCCAAGATATACTATTAAGCCAAGTCGGAGCAAATACACAAAGGTAATATTTACAAAATAAAAGATTACCGATAAGATTTTTAAACAATTTTTTAATCTTAAGCCAACTCATATTAAAAAAACTAGAAAAGAAGAGAAAGTTAAATGCCGATATGAATACACTTTGATTGTTGTTTATGATTTCGTAACTAATATTTATTATTTAATATCAAATTACAATGTCGTCCACGATCACTTATATGTTATTTTTTTTTTCATATTTATATTATTGACCGCAAACATAAAAGTAGACCCATAAATCTTGGTTAATTAGTAGGACATACTGTTCCATTCTACCTGCTCAAAAACTTTTATATTATATGTTAATATGTTAAAGTTGTGATATTGATTTTCATGGCAAGTACCGTTGATGTGACTGTATGTGAAAAAAAAAATGAAAAGGTTAATATGGCTTTGTTTTATATATAGATTTCTTTTTCTTTGCGTACAATGGCGAGCTGGTGACAATTAATTTTGAACTATGGACTTATATAAATTATTCAAATTTCTAGTTGTTATTACACTCCTAATGAAGTGACTTGTTTTACATATGGATGTGTATGAGAGTTTGTTTATTTCATACGAATTTATACGCTATGTAAGATTGATTGTGGACAGAAACATGTTTCTTTGCTTTGTCTCTGAAGAGACTTGTGTTATTAGGCACTAATTAAATTGTTCAAGTAGAAAACCAATTTATCTTATTAGCTATATTTTTTTCGATAGTTTGGAAACAACGACTCGACTTACCCTGAGACAGTAAGGAGCAAAACCTAAATACAACCAAAAGAGAACAAGAAACAAACGGATTCTTAAGTGGGGAATTTGAGTTTGGGACCATAACAAAATAACTTTTCTATTCTTATTATTTTCTCCCTCCATTCCAAACGGCTCTTTCACCTTGGGGGCGCCCCTCCGTCTCTCCCACTCCCACCCACGATTAGAACATGATAGCATGCTGCAAGTCTTTGTTCAACCTCTTGCTCCTGTAGTATTAACGTGATGCCTTTGCCATTTTGATAAGGAGAATGAGTCCAAAATTATCCACCTACTATAAGATAAGAATAATACTCACAAAATAAAAGTTAATAAAAGTGGATTTCTTGCCATAGGTTGAAATGTAGGTTTCTTATATGTTAATAAAAGTTATTTCTTAAATATTAATAATAGTACACTACAAATATGGGTTTCTTGCCATGGGTTAAAACTAGTCATAGATCTGAAGACCTTGAGGCGTCAATGGCAGAAATGGTGGTGTGCGGGTACTGGTTGTGTAGTGCTATCACTTCATGGTTTGTGAGTCTATTGATTCCATTCTAATTCTTTAAGATTTTGACTTGGTTGGAGTCATCAAGAGAAGGAAGGGGTGGTAGGGGTAGGGCGGTGGAGTGGTGGCAGCTGCGGCGTTTGGCCAAGAGTGGCAAGAGGTAAAAATGGAAGGAAGGTGAATAAGGGTAAAATAGAGAAAGTTGTTATAAAATTATTTTACAAATATTAAAATATAAACTTTAACTTTAATTTTAATTAATTTCAACCATTAAATTGAATATTTAAAAATTGAGATTTAGTTACCATATGGTCCCAAACTTAAATTCTCTACTTAAGAATCCGTCCAAGAAGCAAACTAAACCTAATAACAAAATTGATGCATCAACACACCCAAAGAACCAGCTTCTTGCACAGCTAGCACCCAGACAAGAGATCTTCTGAATCAAAACATGATGAGAGGCCTGAAGCCAAACTTGGAGTATATTGGCAAGAAGCAGCACCACCAGACCCACCAACTAAAGCTGAAATCCACAAAACAAAGCCTGCCACCTTGACGGACACTAGACAAACACCAAGAAAGATGCACAATTTCAAAATCTGCCTAACACCGGGGAATGCTCACTCACACACGATAATTACTCAACATAAACTGATGATTTCCTTTGTAATAATTTACACACCAGTTCTGCCATAAGTTGTACAGACCATATATAAACTCTTCCAGATTTGGTGTTTTATTATCGAAGACAAATATAATAATTCACTTATATAGTAGTAGAAGTTTTCCTTTTATGTTGGTGGCATCTTTCCCCCCACCCAATAACGCGGGTACATATGGATTTGGAGTTATTCAAGCAAATCTCTCATCTTTGACGTGAAAACAACATTGTTGGTTTAACATTTCTTTTTTTTATAACTAGCCATTGGCTTAAAACAGGTAAAGATCTCCACATACAGGAGCCAGTGGAGATCAACAATACAGCACACTGTTGGTTTAACATATTACGGGGTGATTTTTTTTATTTTTTTTCCCCCGATTGATAACAAAGGCTCAACCTCCAAACAAAAGGCAGCACAAGCAGTTCACAAAAACAAGAAATGAAAAACAGCTCCAAGATAACTATTACGGGGTGATAAAAGTTTTTTTCACCAAAAACGAAAAAATATATACATATGGCTCTAATTAAGTAGCTTTTAGTGAAACTAAGGGAATAACGAAAATGATGGATATGCGAGAATTGTAATTTCAAAACTTGACACAACATTACTAGTCTCTTGCACAACAATTAAGGGAGGTGCCACTAAGCTCATCGGATCAATTGAATTTAGTCAATTCATCCTAACTACGTTATATGATACATACATAATCGAATGATATATTGAAAGAATATTAAAATTAAATTATATATATCAGATTAAAAAATATTAAATTATATGCATATAATCAACTGGCTCTGTTTTACTAATGTCTGATTCATATATCCACTGCCCGATCAAAATGATAGTTTATGGTGGGAGAGAAGTCTATTAAAGCTACAACTTTCTTATTTTAATGAAATGAGATTACAAAAAAAAAAAAAAAAAAAACCTAGACCCTTGAGCCTTCTCAAGGGACATGCATCCAACTTGTCATTCAAAAAGGTTGTTAATAAAGAAATCTAAATAACTTATCCCCACAGGAATACAACACAAACATAGGACGTGATTTGTTGTTATAAGAATTAGGATGACAAAGGGAATCTCCAACAAGAGTTGATCTGCATATGTAGAATATCCCAATTTCGTTTATGAAATTGGTTGACGATAAACAGTTGAACTGTTATCCACATAACGTTACCTTCATTTAAAATCCTTTTCGCCATTCTTTTTATTTTTCTTCGGTGATATGCTAGTGAAATTTCGTTGTTTGGACGAAAGAGTTTAGATTTGGAGGGAAAGAAGTGAGGAGTATTTCTTTTATTTTCAGCATATGTTATTCTTTAAGAAAATTAAAGGGATAATAAGTAAAGAACTTTCCTGTTACATATTCCTTATTTATTTTTGTAAACATCTTTTAATGTTCCAAATTTAAAATAAAGGAAAAAAATTCACCGTTATTCTCGCAGGAGATGCTAGTCAATAAATCCCAAAAAAAGGCCCTGTGTTAGGTGAAAACCTCCTGGAGCTAAGAGATAAGATCAAATTTATTTTATTATACAAGCAAAGATTTAGAACTGTAAAAAAATGCAAATGTAGGTGAGCGCTAGTAGAGGGTGTACAGAGGACGGATTACGTCAGGTTGGATCAGACTCAAATCTAATTCTATTTTGAGATTGGATCATTTTTTTAGATTTGAACTCGATTTGATAATAAATCAATTAATATTCAGGTCAAATCGGATCAATTCAATATTTACATAACATCTAAAGATTTAGATATTATATATAGTGAAATTATAAAATTCTAAAAATAAAAAATAAATTCAAAAAATATTTTATAATATATATTTTAAAACAAATTATATTAAGATAAAAATAATATTATATTATATAAAATATATTGATTGAAATATAAAAATATTATAATTTATTATTAATTTTTTTAAAAAAATAAAATTTTTAAAAAATTATTCAATTTCGAGTCGAATTAAGCCAACCCAAAACATGACCCAAATTCAATCCAAAAAATATACCAACTCATTTTTCACAACCCAAATCCTACCTAATAAGCTTAAGGCTGGACAAGCTAACGGACCGAATCGAGTCATGATCACCCCTAAGAGCTAGATAGGAAAAGTGAAGCATATTCTTGTACAAGTTTCCTGTGAAGAAGACAAACACAAGTTGACAGGGCCCACCAACTTGGCAAACACGTTATAACTTTACAGTTCAAAACTCCACATACAAAGCTATACGTTGGAAGAAAGAATGCTGTGTACCAAATAGAATAATTACAAATAAACGCACCTTACTATATTTAGCGAGGGAAAATTTTACTAGCTAATCCTTTACTAATAAGTTATGGATTAACTATGAATTTGCAAGAAAACTTTTAAATTAGCGAGTCATTGCCATGAGCTATGTCCAGATATGCAATTTAGAAAATAAATAAAGAGAGAGTGGGTGGGGAAGGAAATCGTTCTACCAATGTATTTAGGTTAAGAGAGACTCAATTGCTCTCTCCATGATCTGATAGTTGTATAAAAATGATAATCACATACAAAAAAAAAAAAAAAAAATTATGACTACTATATAAAGAATATCATTTGGGAAAAAAAAAGTGATGTTACTCAACCAACACAATTCATCTTAACAAGAGTAAGCATAACAAACAACAAAAGATGCATTTCCATTCTTCACAGCTATTTTTCAGATTAGAAAATGATAAAAAAATTTGATCCGTCTAAACACTTACATTTTTCTTTTATAAACATCCATCTAAACTTTAAATTATGCAGTAGAATGATTAACCATTAGAAAATTAAAAAATTAGTAATTTTCTGAGAGCCAATTGAGGGCTCTTAAGGAAGCAAACGACATTAAAATACGCATATTAAACGAATATAAATTCGACAGAAAACTGTTGCAAGAAAACAAAGAATTCCTACAAACGAAATGCATAAAAAGATTCAGACCAAAAAAATATGCATAAAAAGACTTATTAACTCAAGATAGGTTAACATCTGCCTCCAGGAAAGTAGATACGTTTAAGTTGGTGGATCACTAAACAAATTGAAACTATAATATTCATTAATGGTGAAATACGAGGTACGATGCCAAGATCTTCATCCATCGACTAGACGTATAGGACAAGTCCATATGACAAACGCAAATGATCACTTCTAAACTATGCTGACTATGAGGAGCGAAAATAACATAATTAAAGTATCTGGTGCTCCATCCGCAACATGGCAGGCCAATTTATGGTATGATCAACTTAATCCACAGTTTTACGTCATATTTTCCAATGAATATTCTGACATCACAAGATGGACCTTTGTTATTGTATACTTGTATGGATTGTATACCAAGAAGCCACCAGAATTAATACTTTGCCGATATTATTCATTGGAAAATATGACGTAAAACTGTGGATTAAGTTGATCATACCATAAATTGGCCTGCCAGAAGATCGCAGTTACACCAATACCACTTTCTAATTATCTCCCTTTCTTGCACGGGAATTAGACAATTAGTCCTTAATTCAACACTTAGCAGATCCTTACAATTGTTATCTCATCACATGAACTTCTTAGTTACAGTAACATATTCATTTTTTTTCCTAGAACTTCATTCCTAAATTCTGCACCATCGAGCATCTATCTGACTGCAGACTATACTCAGTATAGAGAGCAAAATTGAGCACTAAAAAGAAAGTAGGAAGGTAAAAATCATCCACAATTCAAAGATCATATTTCCTTGGTTTAGAACAGCTGGCTTGAGGTTGATTCTGGATGCATGGATGGCTTATTAGTTTGATTTTGATTTGTGAACTTCATAATGGAGTTTCAGTACCTTCAAATGTAATTGGGTGCCAATATCATGCAGGAACTTTAAAATGCAAAATTAGATGTCGAAGGTAAGAATTCTTATACTGAAGCAAAACAAAGTCAGAATTTAGAATTTGAAAAAAGAAAAATTGCGGTGAGCGTGGATCGAACACGCGACCTTCAGATCTTCAGTCTGACGCTCTCCCAACTGAGCTATCCCCGCAAAGGAATGCACCAGCCGGGAATCGAACCCGGGTCTGTACCGTGGCAGGGTACTATTCTACCACTAGACCACTGGTGCTGTTGTGGGCTAGGGCGGTTTTTATTTCTGTTGTCCTAAGATTTTGTTGTGGGCCGTATTGTTTGTATTTGGGCTGAAGCTACTTTTCACATGGTCCAATGTCTCCTCTTAATCAAAATGAAACCTTGACCTCGACCAAAAATATGAAACCTTGACCCCCCCCCTCTCAAAAAAATAAAAAATAAAAATGAAACGTTATGTATACAAATAATGAAATGTTCAAGGGGAAACAATAAACTTGAAGCTGTTGGAGAAGCCTAATGATTGTTTTCCATATATGTCATTGAGATATCCTATATTTAACTCTCATTCTCCATTCCCCATCCCCTGCCTTTGTGAAAAAAAAAAAGAAGAGAGAAAAAAACAGTAAACTTGAAGAACTGAAAACAAAGTGTTCCATGACCCCCCCCAAAAAACCAAAAAAAAAGACTAATTTGTTCAAAACCACATAAGTAAGACAAAGTATAATGTTCCGGACCTTGCATCATTTAGTAGTTAAATCACGAATGATAAGGTACAAAAAAATAATAATAATAATAATAAAACTATATATACTATATAGTAATATATAATCATACAGCTAGTGGCCTGGTGGTGCCAGTATTGAAGAGGCAACTGAATTCTGAGCCCTAAAGAAAGTAGTAGTACAGTTCATCATTCACTTTATGACTATAAAGACCAATCTGACTTTTCTTTTGTTGACCACCATTGGCACAAAAGCTGAATATTGAAGCCATCAGCATTGGTCAATTTTAGAAAGCCATAATGCACATGTCTAGAAGTAAGGAAGTAGGCTTTAGAAGTTTAGTACTTATTTCATACTTCCACCATGGTCAATGTGCTTGGTTCTTTGAGAAGGGAGAAACACTAGCAGTTTGGGAGAATGGAGCTTATGCCAGCGTTACTTGTATGGAAGGAATAGAGCAAATATTACAGAAAGAGAAAGTTTTTTTCTTCTTTTTTTTTAAATCTAAAGACTATGCATATATGACTAGGGCAGAAAGGCATACGTGTCAATATTTTTTTTTGACAGGTACTTGTCAATAATTTTTTAATAAAATATTATAAGAGGGAAATATATATTAAAAAAAGAAACGAAAACTTTATCAGGAAAATAAAGAAAAATGATACGACTTTTGTGACTCATTAGTGCTATTGTGGCCATAATTCTTGTGATATCAATCAAGCACCGGTTTTGTGATGGAAAACGTGAAGTGTGTGGCTAATGCTTAAGAGATACCCAATCAACGATTATTAATATCCTTACTTCTAATTTTGTAAAATTAATTTTAAATAAAATTGATTTTATTAGAATTAATTTTAAAATAAAATAATTTATATTTGATAATTTGATTTGAGAAATGATTTCTGTTTAAATGGTATTGATCAAAATCAATTTTAGATGTATAATTTATAAAAAGATGCCAAAATCAATTCTGATAGAGTTGAAAAATGAAAAAATTTCACTTACACTTAGAATCAATTTTGAAATCATAATTGATTTTGATCATAAGAAATCAAATAATACCAAAAATAATCAAAATCAATTTTGGTAAATCAAGATCGATTCGAGCGCTTCCCACAATGCCTTCAAACATGGTATATATCCAACCAAAGTTTGATTGGTTGAATTGATTTGTACTTATTTTTTAAAAATAATGTTTTGAATTTGAATCTTATGAATTAGAAAAAAAAATTAGTATTAAAAAAAATTTATCTCCATAATAAGTAAACTTAACTCAAGCCAAAAAAATTGATGGTTTAGATTGAAAAATTATTAAGCCCCAAAAAAGAAAAAAAAACAAAAGATAAAAAATCTTTCTTCATTCTCAAATTCTTACTAATTGTAGGTTTTGAATTAACCTAAAAAATTTGCAGTTGGACCAAACTTTTAAAAAAAAGAGATTATGGCTGGATTATGTTAACTTTTATTTAATTTTTTTATAAAATTTCAAAGAAAAAATAATATTATTATATTTCATTTTTTTTTGGGTAAGACAATTAATATTTTTTCAAGATTCAAATCGAAATCATTGAGGCATGCAAATGAGACATGACTGCATTCACCTTCATATATACGTCCAACTGACAGTTATGGGCAGTAGGCCCAAACCCGAAACTGATACTTATTTAGCAAGTCACACAAGTCTCAAAAATGGAGGGTCACTGATATAAACAAGCAATAAAATTAAAAAAAGAAGAAGAAAGACATGGAAAAAGAAAAGTTAAAAAGCATAAACGAAGGGTGATGAATCATGGACCATGATAAAGACCAATGAGTTACGTAAATTATAGGTGGAAACAAAGTGTTATTACTATTATTAGATCCAAACCACTTTCTCCGAAGCCACAAGTTATTGGGCGGTGGGCCCAAACCACTTTCTACGAAGGTGTGGACCAATCATACGATGATACGAAAGAATCGAGGATAGGGATAATTAATTTAGCTTAAATAAACTATATAATTAAAAATTTATACTTTTGCCAAAGCCCATATAACATATATTAGGAGGTGTTTGATAGGTAAAATAAATTTTTATTATTAAAAATAAGATTTGTAAGGATATTATTTTTTAGAATAATTTTTTTAAATATAATATTTTAAGAATATTTAATATATAAATTAAATTTTTAAAAATATATGATAAATTTTTAAAAATATTATTGATGAAAGTGGTGGCAATTTGCCAATGACGATAACGGATGGTGATTGGTGGCAGGTGATTTTGATAGGTGATAGGAATATTTTAATTTTTTTTATAATAATAAATATTCTTTTCTTTTAAAAACATTAGATTTTTATAAAAAAAATGTTTTGAGAATAAAATTTATTTTTAAAAATATAATATTTTTAAAAATATTATTTTAAATATCCTTCTAAATATAGGAATATTTTTCCACGACCATAAAAATAAAAAGATCCACACATGGCAAACGCCCCTGTATACCATCATTACATCGGAGCTTATTTTGTTTATTATCATGTTAAAATCATAAATAATCTATTTTCTGACGGTATAATCATATCAAATAACTTTTAGATTTCTATGCCATTACCGAGGAAGTTGTCACGATGCCGCTATTAATATAGGATTTAAGTTAAATAAATATTTAAAAGTATTAAGAATAATAAATAATTATTAGTAAGAGTTAAATACAGTGCGAACGGATATATATTTTTATGAAAAATAATGAAGTTTTAATTTTGAAGAAAATAAGTATTAAGAGAGCCTTAGACAATGTTTAAGAGTTAGTTTACCGTAATATTTATGAAAGTACTCTGCTTAATGACAAAAAAGTATAATCAATAGCTAACAAATTTTTAATAATTTACATCAGATACTGATATGGCAAAAATGTTTTATAAATGTGTATTCTTGTAACATATTAATGAATAGAAATAATATTTATAATTTTTGCTAAATCATTTGAATTATTGAAAAATTATTAAATATTTTATAAATTTAAAATATAATTAAATACTTTTTATTTATTAATTATATCTTAAGAACATACATTAAAAAGTTTATAGTAAAGATGATAATATCAATAACAATAATAACAATTAATAGCATACTAATAATAATCCAGTAATCCCCCACCATGATCCATTTCCATATTATATACCATCATTACAACGTGGCTTATTGACCCTAGAAGATAAAAACAAAACATTCCAAGCTCACCAACGCACACTGCCTGACGTAGAACGAATTATGTGATTGTAAGTATAGGCCTATTCTTATCATTTTCTCATATGATGATTATTATACTTTTTTTGCTATACTTGGGGGGCCAACTGCCAAGGCCGTAGAAAATTAAAATAGAACGGGGAATAGTCGTTAGCCAAGTCAAAATTATCATTTACAATAGAATTACATTATTTAAGAGGATACTAAAACTAGGGAATCGATCAGTTATGTGTAAATTTTTATTATTAATTAAATTTTCTTTGTAGGACTCAAATTAAGATTTTAATCTTCATCAATGATAAAAATTTATAAATGATCAAATCATATGAAATTGTCATATGAAACAATTCATTTGCCTAAAATCATGTGAACCAGTAGACTGTAGGATTGATTAGCTAAGCAATGAGAAACTTGGTTGTCCTCTAGATAAAAATTAAAATGAATGGCTTAGTTTAAGAAGAAAATTTACAAAGATAAATTACTTAATTTAGGTATACAAAACATGTTCTAAGAATTGTTTAACTCTAAATCGAGTTTCAGTGAAATCGCTCCACGTTTTGTAACCTAAAAAATAAAAAAAATCAATTCAAACACTAAAAACTATCATATTTAAAACAAATTAATTTTAATTTTGAAGTTTGAATATTATATTTTCTTGGGGGCCATCTACAAATTATTTTAATTAATAAAAGCAAGCACAAAATCAAACACTCCAAGTCTCAAATCATCTCCTTTTTTAATATATCGACGGTAATAAATTTTGAACTTATATTTTCATTCAATTAACCAAATTTTTTACTGTTAGTTCATCCCTAGTGGTTATGTCTCAAACCTTTTCTAAAATGAAAATAAATAACAAATTAATTTCTTCTTTTAAGAAAATAATAACAAAGATAGATTATTATAAAATTATAAGGTGATTATGTAAAAAAAAAAAAAAAACTATGAGATGATGAATTCAAGCTCCCTAACACAAAATTTTAAGAGCTAAAATTTGATTCATGATTAACATTTTTTTTATATTATTGTTAATAATGTATTCATAAAATTGTTAATTGTCTTATGTAATAGTTGTGATATTTAAATTTTCTTATTTAGTAATAGATGATTGAATGAAGTAATAATACAAAAATAAGTTGTGATATATATTTAAAATTTCTTATTTGGTAATGGACGATTGAATAAAATAACAGTATGTTATTTAAATATATTTATTAGATACCAATTATAAATATTATATAAAATACATGTTAAACATTAATGCATTTTAAATTTTTTTTTTATTATATCTATTTCTCACCAACACATAAAATGTCTAAAGGTGATGATGTACAAAAATTATTTCCCATAAAAAGATTGAGATGAAAGTTATGTGCAAAAAGATAATCAAGCCCCTTTAACTAACCCACTTTAGCTTTGATCTCACTTCATGGGTCGGTCGTTGTTGGATCTTTGTCATAGAAAATATATGAACCATATGTTCATCATCCCCTTTAATATACTTTTAGAAAAATAATTTACTATTGTAGTAGCTCAGGCCGCAGATGCCACCGCCAATTCTAGTGTTTTTTTTTTTTTTTAAATACTTTTGTGGCGAATGTTGCCACTCCAAAGTTTGCACAAGGTCAACTATTTGTAGTGCTTTTATGTTCGCCGCCTGCCATCAACCAAAGCCAGTGCTTCATCTTCAGTTCTGTTCTGGGAAATCTAACACCAAAAATCAGCACATGTTTTCTTGTTAAATGCTGTGACAAACCAATCTTAGGCACACTATCCACTTTCAACTTAGACAAGCAAGTGAAGGAACCATTTTCCTCTTTATTCTCTTTGCTAACTATGATGTCTCCTCGTACCTTGTTCTTCATCATCATTCTTAATCTTAACACAACTCTTATAGTTCTGAGTTCTGTATCAGCAACTGAATTTGTTTACAACAGAAACTTCAGCTCCACAAATATGAAGCTCTATGGGAATGCCACCATTCAAAACTCCATTATCACTCTCACTAACCAAACTTTCTTCTCCATAGGCCGTGCCTTTCACCCTTTTAAGATGCCAATGAAAGGTGCAAACTCTTCCACCCTGCTTCCCTTTGCAACCTCTTTCATCTTCTCCATTGCTCCTTGCAAGAACTTCCCCATTGCTCATGGTTTTGCTCTCTTTTTCACACCCGTGATGGCCATCAATGGAGAACTCTCGGGGAACTACTTGGGACTCTTTAACCGGTCCACTGCAGGTAACTCTTCCAACCATGTCTTTGCCATTGAGTTTGATGATTTTAGGAACGAGGAGTTCAATGAAGTGAATGATAACCATGTTGGTGTTGATGTGAATTCAATGATGTCTGTGTATTCTGAGCCTGCTGGGTTCTGGGGTGGGAAAGATGGTGAAACAATGGAGGAGTTGAAGCTGGCTAGTGGACAAAACTATCAGGTTTGGATAGAGTTTGATGGGTCACAAATTAATGTTACAATGGCCCCAGCAGGGCATAAAAAGCCTCAAAGGCCTTTGATTAGTAAGCCTATTAACCTTTCTGGGGTTTTGTTGGATGAGATGTATGTGGGTTTTTCTGGGGCAACAGGGAGAATGGTGGATATATGTAGAATTTTGGCTTGGAGTTTTAGCAACTCAAATTTTTCAATTGGTGATGCTTTGCAGACCAAACATTTGCCCTTGTTTATGCATCCAAAGGCATTGGTATATAGATCAAAAGTTTTCATTGTTGGTGTCATGTTTGGTGCACTGTTTGTCAGTGCTTGCTGTGCTCTGGTGTTTATCAGTTTACCAAGAACCAAAAGAAAAAGAGAAGAGAAAGAGGAAAAATTTGAAGATTGGGAACTAGAGTATTGGCCACATAGGATTAGCTATGAAGAGATTTGCGCAGCAACAAGCGGATTCTGTGACGAGAAAGTGATTGGGAAGGGAACAAGTGGGAAGGTATACAAGGGAGTTTTGAAGGGAGTAGAAGTGGCAGTGAAGAGATTCAACCATGACACTCAGCATGGACTGAGAGAATTTCTGGCAGAGATCTCAAGCGTAGGCAGAATGAAACACAGAAATTTGGTGGGTTTCAGAGGTTGGAGCAGAAGAAAAGGAGGAAAATTGATCCTGGTTTACGATTATATGGGGAATGAGAGCTTAGACAAAAGGATTTTTGAGTGTGAAGATACCATGCTGCTGAGCTGGGAACTGAGACTTAATGTGCTACAAAATGTAGCTTGTGGAATTTTGTACCTACATGAAGGTTGGGAATTTGAGGTATTGCATAGAGATATCAAAGCAAGTAATGTACTTCTTGATAAGGATATGAATGCCAGGTTGGGAGATTTTGGGCTAGCCAGGCTGCATCAACAGGAACATGTGGCTGACACAACAAGAGTTATAGGGACTTTGGGGTACATGGCACCGGAACTAGTCCGAGTCGGTCGACCATCAACTGCAACTGATGTGTATAGCTTTGGAATATTGGTCTTAGAAGTGGTATGTGGAAGAAGGCCTATTGTGGCAGATAAGCCGCCATTGGTTGACTGGGTATTTTCCCTTCTGGAGAAAGGGAAGTTGAATCGTGCCATTGATGAGCGCTTGGAGGCTCAAAGTGGATTCAACATTGAGGAAGCTGAGAGAGTGCTGCATTTGGGTTTGTTATGTGCAAGTCCAGACCCCGGTATTAGGCCAACAATGAGGCAGGTGGTGAAAGTGTTGGAGGGAATAAGAAGCACTGAGTTTAATGATGAGTGCATTCATATGAGTCTGCTTGGAAAAATAAACTCAGCAGCATCATGGTCTAGGAGTTCCACAAGCTCTGCCAATGTAACTTATCCTACCTTTGATGAAATTTTGCAGACTAAGTTTTATTCCACAGCATCTTTAAGTGTCTCTTATCCCAGCCCACAGCCAGACTCAGATTTAATCACGGAAGGAAGGTGAGAATCGAAAATCATACTATGACCATGTTGATATTCAGAGAGCATTGGATGCTGTTGTAGTGTTGTTAGGTGGCTAACACTTACCATTTGTACAGTGCAAGAAGCGCATGCTGCTCCAGAAGTCTCGAATTTCACTGATATAGCAGTTCAACTACTAAAGGGTGCTTCTGTACCATTCTGTGTGCCATAAGAAAATATCAGTTTCTTTCTTTCTTCTTCTTGTTCTTTGTTATTCGGATATTGCTTATGTTCAGAGTTTTTTTTTTTTTTTGGGATAAATCTGAATGTATCATAGAAAGTAATATGATTCCTGGAATTTAATTTTCATTCTTTATATGAACTTCGGAAACTATCTTTGGCAATATGAGTTATTTCATTTGGTTTTGATACATTTTGTTCGATGATAACAGGGTACAATGAATCTTTTTGTTGAGTTTATTTCAGAGAAGGACTTTTTTCAACGACAGAGACACATGTTATTCTAACATTTTAATGATATTCACGTGTTGTATACTATACCACTAGTACATGAGAAAAATGAAGCTTATGGAGCCCACCTCCGAAATGATTAATATACAATTCTTCATTTTCATTCCATACTTCTTTTTCTCCCCATTTTCTTTACCTCTTTATCTTGTTCCAAAACAAAGCTCTATGTGGTGGGGGTGTATTCGGAGCCTGCTGGGCTCTGACTTCTGGGGCGCAAGTGAAACAATGGAGAAGTTGAAACTGGCTAGTGGTCAAAACTATCAAGTTTAAACTTGAAAAATGCTTGACAGCTAAAAAAATTTGTTGACAAAAGGAGTTGGCACGTAGCATACTTTGGCTTCCTCCTCCTTACTCTTTTGAGGCTTCACAAGAGAGAGAATCATATGTAGCCAGCAACCAGTTTCAATTTGGAAAAGTTTTTCTACCATTCTCAATGCCATGCCAATGTCTCCACTTCACCCCCTTGTTATCCTTCTTCACACTGTAACCACTCTGAGCTCAGCTTGTGGCACTGAATTTGTCTACAACACAAACTTCAGCCCCAAAAACATCACCCTCTATGGAAATGCCTCTATTGAGTCCTCCATTCTGATGCTTACTAACCACAGTTTCTTCTCCACAGGCCGTGCTTTTTACCCTTACAAAATACCTACCAAGCAAGCCAACTCTTCCACCTTTCTACCCTTTGCAACCTCCTTCATCTTCTCTATTGCCCCCATCAAAAACTTTGTTATTACTGGTCATGGCCTTGCTTTTATATTCACACCATCAAGAGGTCTAAACGGCACAACCTCAGCTGAGTATCTTGGTCTTTTCAATCTCAGCAATGAAGGTAATCCTCAGAACCATGTTTTTGGAGTTGAGTTTGACACAATTAGAAATTCTGAAGAATTCAACGATATAAGTGACAATCATGTTGGTGTCGACATAAACTCGCTTGTTTCCTCAATTTCGCATGAGGCTGGCTATTGGGGCGGGAAAGATGATAAGGAATTCAAGGTGCTGAAGATAAAGAATGGAGAGAATTATCAGGTATGGATTGAGTTCATACATTCACAGCTTAATGTTACTATGGCTAAGGCAGGACAAAAGAGGCCTCGAGTGCCTCTTATCAGTTGGAATGTTAATCTTTCTGGGGTTCTTATGGATGAAATGTATGTTGGTTTCAGTGCGGCAACGGGGAAGATAATAGACTGTACTAGGATTCTTGCTTGGAGCTTTAGCAATTCAAATTTTTCAATTGGTGATGCTTTAGTGACTGACAACTTGCCTTCATTTGTCCTTCATAAAGGGTGGTTTTCCGGATCAAGAGCCCTATTTGTAGGAGCCATCAGTATTGTGCTAATCATTGGCTGTGGGTCTGTGCTGTTGTTCATTCTATGTAGAGGAAACAAGGCAGATGAAAAAAATTGAAGACTGGGAATTGGAGTTCTGGCCCCATAGGATTAGTTTCCAAGAGATTGATGCAGCAACAAGGGGGTTCTCTGAAGAGAACGTGATTGCTATAGGAGGGAATGGGAAGGTGTATAAAGGGATTTTGCAAGGTGAAGAAGTTGCGGTGAAGAGAATCCCTCAAGAGAGAAAAGAAGGGATGAGAGAGTTTTTGGCTGAGGTCTCGAGCCTAGGCAGAATGAGGCACAAAAACTTAGTAGGATTGAGAGGTTGGTGCAAAAAAGAAAAGGGAAATTTGATTCTTGTTTATGACTTCATGAGCAACGGAAGTTTAGACAAAAGGGTCTTTGAGTGTGAAGAGAGCAAGATGCTAGGCTGGGAAGAGAGGGTTGAGGTTTTGAAACATGTAGCTGCAGGGATCCTATACCTGCATGAGGGTTGGGATGTTAAGGTCTTGCATAGGGACATCAAAGCAAGCAATGTTCTTCTGGACAAGGACATGAATGCTAGGTTGGGGGATTTTGGATTGGCTCGTATGCATGATCGTCATGGACAAGTGGCCACCACAACAAGAGTAGTAGGCACAGTAGGATACATAGCTCCTGAAGCAATTAGGACAGGAAGAGCATCAACTCAATCTGATGTGTTTGGTTTTGGAATATTGGTGTTGGAAGTGCTTTGTGGGAGAAGACCTATTGAAGAACACAAGCCAGGGCTAGTTGAATGGTTGATGTCCCTAGTGGTGACTGGCCAGTTGCACAATGCTGTTGATGAGAGGTTGAAAGCTAAAGGGGGATACACCATTGAGGAAGCTGAGAGGTTGCTTCATTTGGGTTTGCTGTGTTCAAATTCAGAACCTAGAGTGAGACCAACCATGAAGCAGGTTGTGAAAATGCTGGAGGGGGAAATGGAAGGAGTTGAGTCTGACGAAGAAAATATGGAGGTGAGTTTGCTTGGCAGAAAAAAATCAGGAGCAATGTGGTCTAGAACTGAGTGTACTTTTCCATACAATGGTTACCCTACTTTGGATGAAATTAGGATGTTCAGTTCTAGCCCTATGGCATCTACAAGTGGCTCAGGTGCTATTCCGGAATCATCAGAATCAGATATCATCCGAGAAGGTAGGTAACATTTTTGGTCTTTTAGTTGTTGCAGTTATTAGGTTATCCACCATGTTGTAATGACTAATGAATAAAGAAAATTCTAAGGGTCTAGCTAATTTGGAGCTTGTGTAAACTACCAAAAACAAGCAAGTCAAACTTTTACAAAACTTTTCAATGCACGTGCTTAGATGACGTCCAAAGGAGGACTCATATATTGTCCTAGTATGATGTACGATGTAAACATAATAAAAAAAATTTGAATTGACTTGGGTCGGAGTTTTGGGTGATGGATTCTTCTAGCTGACATACACTAAAAAAAGCAACAACTCTTTGATTAGTCTTCTGCCAACCCTTTCTTGTTCATTCACGAGAAAAATTTAGAGGGATGTTTGGAAATTACGAATTACTTCAGCATGCTTGTTAGATTTTTGTCCCTCTCAGCACAAGTTTTGTGTCTCCTAAAAATTAACCGAAAATTTTGAAGATGAGCTATGTATGAAGAACTTAATCCAAATTTTTTAACCCCTATAATTGATGGTATCCATGACATTACTTCAAAAGCATAAGATTGCTGCAATGACATGTAGCTGAAGATGTGAGGCATCAATATGCCCCACAAGATAGTTTGGTAGGACGTTAGATTTTTTGTTTAGTAATCGAAATTTTACAATATTACATTGCTTGTATATAACGGTAAAACATGAAGAGCGGAAGGAACATCAAATTCATATAAAAACTTGTAACTTCCATTATTTATGTAAATTGCAAAATGAGCGTGCATGAACACACACTCTTTGGCTCTCTCCCTCTTCCCCTCTTCCCCTCTTCTCTCTAGTATTATGTTTGGAGACAATGTCATTCGATGTGTATCTAGCTACATAATTGTAGATATAAGAATAAGTATGTAATTACCCCTCAAAAAAAAAAAAAAGAATAAGTATGTAATTGACTAATCATCCTACTTTTACTTTGCGTGACCCTTCTCAACTTTGAGAAATTTTTGTATGGTCCAAAAATACAACATGACTGTACTTATATTATTGGAAATTTTTATGATATTATTGACTGTGATTAAAATTATGTAGTGCTCCTCACAGGTATTTCTCCTCAGTGTTAGACTTGTCACTTCTTACTTGTCTTGATCTTTCGATCATGCTCTTTTTTTTTTTTGGTCCTAATTCTCTTTGAGGATTTGATCCATATTGTTTGATGAAACCACCAACGGACCAGAGAGATAGATCTTGTTCCCCTGGATCCACGCCCATCCTGAAATAGTGACATCAATACTCAGCAAAGCCACAGGAGCAACAATAAGTCTATCTGTCTATTTATAACGTACAATATATCTATTTACAACATATCTATTTAGAATAAATTAATTCTGAAATCTAAGTTGTGATACGTTTAAAAATTGATATTTAGATATTTTATAATATTATCATCTTAGCTTATTATTAAAAATATTATATTTGTATATAATAATCCCTTTAATCTTATAAAGTTATACAAATATAGTTATCTTATACCTTTTTCCCTTTTCTCATAACCCCCTCTCCAACACCCCACACCCCTTTTTTTTCCCCTTCTCCCTTTTGAAATCCCCTCCAACAATAAACATTGATGCTCTCCATTATTATTCTATTAAGCAAAATTTAGTAACGGCACATTTATATCTATTATTTGTTTATGCTTACTTAAACCATAACTGATACTTGTGAGAATCAAACAACAACAAAATTAGATACATACACAAGTTATTAAGTATATTTAATATCACTATTATTTTAAAAAAATGAAATTATTGTCATTGTTATGCTCTAATGTATTGCCTATTTATGTCCAAAAATCAGTAACATAATTATAAAAACACATTATAAAAATAATTATTTTGACATGAATCCTTGGTCGAATATTTCTTTAAATGTCTCCATTACTCTTTTCTCTTCGAAATTAGAGATTATAACTCATTGTAATTTATATTTTTTTAGCAACATTCTATTTTGTTTTTCCAAAATCACAAAATTGCAAGGAATCCGAAATTGAATTTTTTTTTTTTTAAAGATGTATCCATTACTCTTTTCACACCTTTGTTATTCCAAAATTACAAAATCAAACGATAACACATGGCAAACATAATTCCCTTCATACAAAGTAAACAAATTTAAATTCTAACATTTATCTCTAACATAATTTAGAAACCATAGGTACCATCATCAATATTATTCAATGAGGAGCATATATCTATATACAAAACTCAACCAAAAAGAAGCACAAATAAATTCAAAAAAATTATCATATGAAAAGATCATCCACAAAGAAAAAAGTAAAATATCTATGGAAATAAATGAAACATTACCATAAGACGAAGAGTCAATATTAATTCAAAGCTTAAAGAAAATACGACCTATATATATCCAACCCAAATTAAAAAAAAAAAAAAATTGAAGTAAATGCAGAAAAAGATACAAGTACAATTAAGGATAAACATAAAAATGAAATATATTTAAATATTAAATATCCATATAATTTCAATATATTTCAAATAGATATAAATAATTTATATTTTTATTATATTTATATTAACAAAAACTGTCACTTTATTATAAAAAATTAAATTTTAATTTCATTACAGAATTATATTACTTCAAATTATTGCTATATTTACTAAATAATTTCTATATTTTGTCTACTAACATAACATACGATTCTCCTTCTAATTAAATCTAAGACCAAGCTGTGACATATTAACACTTCAACTATTCTATAATATTACTGCATTAGCTTTTTATTCTAGTTGTCATCTTCTCATTTATTCACTTCTGCTTTGTAAATCATGGTAGTACAATAGTTTTATTGTGTCTTTTTTCCCACGTGTCACACCTACTTCCCTATTTGTCCTTTTTCTCGTAGCCCCCCTCCATCGCTCACCCTTTTTTCCTTCCCTATAGTACCCTTTCCTGACAATAGACGCCGACGCTTTTATTTGTTAATACTTATCTTCCTTGCTTATCCCCCTGTAGAGTGCAGTCAACTCGCTCTTCTCCTCCATGTTATTTATTATTATTTATTAATTCATTATTATATAATTATTAATATTTATACTTATTTCAATTCTATAAAAAGTTTTTTGGTAGAATATCTTACCAGAAATTTGAATTTTTAATTAAATATCAAATATAAAGAATTTATTTTGTTATTATCATTTATAATTTTTTATTACCTTTCATATTATAATTTATTTTTAGGATTGTTAAAGTTATAATAAAATTGTATGCTAAATTTTATAATTATTAATCATTTTATTAATTTCATTTCGAATTACGCAATTTTTATAATTTAATTATTCAATCAAACTAGTTTTTATAAATATTATTATATTTAGTAAAAAATTTTCATTCCTTGTGTTGCGCAAGTCTCAAACACTAGCAGCGACAAATTTGGAATCGAAAAACACCATTTTGGCATTTTTGATGGCTAGCAAAGGCATCACTAGAAAATAATTAAGCATTATGAATATTCTAGTGATGAGAAATTTGGATGATTACAATGAAGTGTTAGATTTAAGTCTCATTGCAGTTAATATACCCAAATAATAATAATAATAACAATAATGAGAATTAGTAAAGCAATAAGATACTAGAACTTAAAGGCAACAAAAATAGTTGAAAAAATCTAACTTGAATTAAATTTTCAGTGGGAACTTTTCCTTCCTCTATTTGACTCAGATCAATTCTCTGAGACAAGCATGTTTTATCATTCCTCCTTCTTGATTCTGCTCCATTAGTTGAATCCAAAGATTGTTCATTGTCGTACTTGACTTGTTTTTCTGAGTTTCAAGGGAACTGGTTTTTCTTGCTGATCTTCAGACAATGAAGTCGCAGATGCCACTAAACCAGATAGTTTTGATAGATTGGCTTTGTTTGAAACAAGAGGCTGCTCACGAACTTTCTTTTTAGCCTTTTCCCAGGCAAAAACTGGAAACAATTGACCTGAATGTGAAGGTCTCCTATAGGGAGGTCCACAGCAGTAATTTTCCATTTCTTTAACATCATCTAACTTTTTGTATGGAAAAACCAAATATTTGAGTTCAAGAGGGGTTGCCCATGCTGCATCAAATAAATTTATGATATATTGGGATGAAAAGAAACAGAATGTATGGCATTAGAAAAGGCAAACGGAAAAAATAAAAATTAAAAAAACAGAGGCTTTATTTCTTTTGGCATATTTAATTGATCAAATGAGATAGGAATTTCATTCCAATTTTAAGGGTAAGTATGCTGTATATACGGTGCCCCCTTGCAAGGGGCACCATGCACCTTGTAAAGGTGTGTGGGTATGATTTATAGGTATATTCATATACTATAAATACTTATAGTATATTGTAGTAATTTTTAATTTTAGATAAATTTTAGAATTATAATTAAATATATTTTAAAAATAATTAAAATTTATTTGCGTAATTCTGAAATATTCACAAAAATATCTATTTAATTTTAGGATCATACAGATAAAATTTTATTTAATTTTAAGATCATACAGATAAGATTAAAAATTATTACAGTTCATCACAAATATTTTAAAAATAATTAAAATTTATCTGCATAATCCTAAAATATCTCTCAAAAAATTTATTTAATTTTAAGAACATACATATAAAATTTTATTTAATTTCAAATTATATAGATAAATTTTAGAAATTATTACTATACACTATAAATAATTAACATATCAATACACTGTCAAATCCCACCCATTCGATTTGGAAGTTGCACCATGCAACTTCCACTTCCAATGCACCAGAGACGCCGCCTTTGAAAATATAATCTTTCCTTGCAATTGTCACCCTACGAAGAGCACTCTTCAAAGAGCCGATGCACAAAAATCAACCAGAGCAAATTTCCCAATCAAAAAGAGCACCAAATAGTTATATATAATTTCCCTGTTTTATGATCAACCCTATCAGTGATGCACTTGAACTCTTTAAACCCACGGATTCTCTTCTGTGCCTCATTGTCAAATAAGGAGTGGGGCCATTTGACTTAAAAATCAGCTGAACACAGCCTCCGGTGGTTCTTACTCAAAGAAATGATAAGGAAAGGCACTAGACCCTCAACAGACCATTTTATTCATATTTCTTAAGGATCTAATCTCAACCCAAAATTAGTGAACTGATCCACAGGTTGAATCAAAAGACAGTCCAATGTATAATTTTTTTTTTCTTCCTTTTACCCAATTTAATGGCCATTACATGTAAGTTATTGACATGACACTATACCTGGAGGTATCCAACTGAGGCAGGTCATATAATTTGATTTCAACTAAGAATACTAATAGGGAGAAACTATGATTTTAACCTTGTTTACATTACCTGAATTGATATGCAAGAGTCAGCATTGTCTTTTGATGAGACAAATGCCCAAAGTTCTTTCTCCTGTCTAACTCCCGATGCAACTTTTTTCTGCTTTCCCCCAGCATCTTGAAAAATGCTTGGCAGCTAAAATTCTGACAGAAGGAGTTAGCAACTTGGCATACTTATTTGACTCTATAAGTGACTCATGTCACTTTCTCTGAGAGAATAGCTACCTTCTTTATAGGTGAATAGTGTCAAAATTTTGATAAATTGCCATTGTATTTGCTTGTAAATACACTACAACTTTCAACCCTTCATTTTGTTTATCTTTCTATTTTAGTTGTTACCAAGCATACTAAACTTAAAGTAAACTTGAAGTACTTCACAATAAAAATGCCGTGGGCTCTCCTTCCCTGGAAGCAAATGCAAATTGCCAGACCACGTTTGGATTGATGGATTGACATGCAACAACTTGTGTGGTGAATTGATGAGGATTGACCGGCAATGACCCGTGCAGGCCGGTGTATATCCTTTTCAAAGAAGTAGATACTTTGGCTTTATCGCATATCTTTCCACCTCCTTACTCTTCGGAGGCATCACAAGAGATAACGAATCGCATGCAGCAACCAATTTCAATTTGGAAAAGTTTTTTTACCATTCTCGTTGCCATGCCAATGTCTCCACTTCAACTCCTTGTTATCCTTCTTCACACTGTAACCAATTCAGCCACTGAATTTGTCTACAACACAAACTTGGACCCCAAAAACATCACCCTATATGGAAATGCTACTGTCGAGTCCTCCATTCTGACTCTCACTAACCAGAGTTTCTTCTCCATAGGCCGTGCCTTTTACCCTCATAAAATACCTACCAAACCAGCCAGCTCTTCCACCATTCTCCCCTTTGCAACCTCCTTCATCTTCACTGTCGCCCCCATCAAAAACTTTGTTATTACCGGTCATGGCCTTGCTTTCATATTCACACCATCAAGAGGTCTAAACGGCACAACCTCAGCTGAGTATCTTGGTCTTTTCAATCTCAGCAATGGAGGTAATCCTCAGAACCATGTTTTTGGAGTCGAGTTTGACACAATTAGAAATCCTGAAGAATTCAACGATATAAGTGACAATCATGTTGGTGTCGACATAAACTCGCTTGTTTCCTCAATTTCACATGAGGCTGGCTATTGGGGTGGGAAAGATGATAAGGAATTCAAGATGCTGAAGATAAACGATGGAGAGAATTATCAGGTATGGATTGAGTTCATGGATCCACAGCTTAACGTTACCATGGCTAAGGCAGGACAAAAGAGGCCTCGAGTGCCTCTTATCAGTTGGAATGTTAATCTTTCTGGGGTTCTTATGGATGAAATGTATGTTGGTTTCAGTGCGGCAACGGGGAAGATAATAGACTGTACTAGGATTCTTGCTTGGAGCTTTAGCAATTCAAATTTTTCAATTGGTGATGCTTTAGTGACTGACAACTTGCCTTCATTTGTCCTTCATAAAGGGTGGTTTTCCGGATCAAGAGCCTTACTTGTAGGAGCCATCAGTATTGTGCTAATCATTGGTTGTGGGTCTGTGGTGTTGTTTATTCTATGTAGAGGAAACAAGGCAGATGAAGAATTTGAAGACTGGGAATTGGAGTACTGGCCTCATAGGATTAGTTTCCATGAGATTGATGCAGCAACAAGGGGGTTCTCTGAAGAGAACGTGATTGCTATAGGAGGGAATGGGAAGGTGTATAAAGGGGTTTTGCAAGGTGAAGAAGTTGCTGTGAAGAGAATCCTTCAAGAAAGACAAGAAGGGATGAGAGAGTTTTTGGCTGAGGTCTCGAGCCTAGGCAGAATGAGGCACAAAAACTTAGTAGGATTAAAAGGTTGGTGCAAAAAGGAAAAGGGAAATTTGATTCTTGTTTATGACTTCATGAGCAACGGAAGTTTAGACAAAAGGGTCTTTGAGTGTGAAGAAAACAAGATGCTAGGTTGGGAACAGAGGATTGAGGCTTTGAAAAATGTAGCTGCAGGGATCCTTTACCTGCATGAAGGCTGGGAAGTTAAGGTGTTGCATAGGGACGTCAAAGCAAGCAATGTTCTGCTGGACAAGGACATGAATGCTAGGTTAGGTGATTTCGGATTGGCTCGCATGCACGATCATCATGGACAAGTGGCCACCACAACTAGAGTATTAGGCACAGTAGGATACATAGCTCCTGAAGTAATTAGAACAGGAAGAGCATCAACTCAATCTGATGTGTTTGGTTTTGGAATATTGGTGTTGGAAGTGCTTTGTGGGAGAAGGCCCATTGAAGAACACAAGCCAGGGCTAGTTGAATGGTTGATGTCTCTAGTGGTGACTGGCCAGTTGCACAGTGCTGTTGATGAGAGGTTGAAGGCTAAGGGAGGATACACCATTGACGAAGCTGAGAGGATGCTTCATTTGGGTTTGCTGTGTTCAAATTCTGACCCTAGTATGAGACCATCCATGAAGCAGGTTGTGGAAATGCTGGAGGGGGAAATGGAAGGAGCTGAGTCTGATGAAGAAAGTATGGAGATGGGTTTGCTTGGAAGAATAAAATCGGCAGCAATGTGGTCTAGAACTGAGTGTACTTTTCCACGCACTGGTTACCCTACTTTGGATGAAATTAAAATGTTCAGTTTTTGTTCTATGATAACATCTACAAGTGGCTTAGGTTCCATTCCAGAATCATCAGAATCAGATATCATCCGAGAAGGCAGGTAACATTTTAGTTTTTTAAGTCGTTGCAGTTTTTAGGTTATCCACCATGTTGTAATGAATAAAGAAAATTCAAAGGGTCTATACTCGACAGCTTATTTGGAGCTTGTGTAAACTACCAAAAAAAAGCAAGTCAAAGTTTTACAAAACTTTTCAGTGCATGTGCTCAGATGACGTCCAAAGGCGGACTCATATAGTTATTGTCCTATGTATGATGTGACCATATTAAGAATAATGAAAAAATTTGAATTGACTTGGGTCCGGTGTGGGTGATGGATTCTTCTAGCTGTGCTGAGATACGCTGAAATAAGTAACTTTTTGATTAGTCGTTTGCCAACCCTTCTTGTTCATTCACAGTAAAATATAGAGGATGTTTGAAAATTGCAAATTACTTCAGCATGCTGGTTAGATTTTTGTATCTCAGCACAAGTTTTGTGTTCCCCAAAAACATCACTGAAAAATCTGAAGATAAGCTTTTCATGAAGAATTTAATCCAAATTTTTAAACCCCTCTAATTGATGGTGTCCCTTAAAATTGAGAGTGAAAAATGTTGAAATTAAATTTTCACAGTTTTCATTAAAATTTAATCTTAGACTTAATGAAACACAAAACTGACCCTAGTCTTGAGGCATAAATGACATACCTTTTGAATATGGACTTTCAGAATTTTATGGGTATTGTTAATTTGTCAAAGTAGAAGATTTCCAACAAGATGACTGAAAATGCGAAGCATCAATATGTTTCACTGAGAATGGATCTTCTTAGTTGAAAATTTTATATGATTTAGTTATATATAAATTTTAATTATTGATTAAAAAAATAGAGTTAAATCAAAAATCCACAAAAGAATCTAACCAACAGTTAAAATTTATATATGACTAAATTATATAAAATTTTTACGTGAAAAAATTCAATCGCATACCTCACCAGTTGCTAATTTGGTGCGGGCTTCAGGCCTTTCTTTTTAAGTCAAATAAATACAGTTGTCAGGATCAACGAGGTTGAAGGCCTAGCTGTGTAGGATATAATATGATTCTCTTTCGGGTATGAGTAATTTGAATTTTTCCGCAAAGATTTAGTTGTTGTTGACTTATAGCTTGTAATTTCTTTAGTATATGAATGACATTACGCAGCTGTTGATTTTGATACAGCTGAGTATAATGAAGACAACAGAAACATACATGCTTAAACAAAAGCCTCCACAAATGATCAACTGTCCAATTAATCCAGAATACCTACCCAAAAAATGATGAACCTTTGAGCAGGCCAATATTCATACTGAACACAGCAAATGAAGTAAATTATCGGGTTTGGATTGAATTTAGGGCTCATGGCTTAAGTTACAAAAAATGACCCCAAATTGTCAACCTGTCTAAGGTGCGTTTGAATGAAATATATGTTGAATTTTGTGTAAGCTAGCGGATTATTGATGGAATATTGGACACTGTGCTAGAGTTATTGCTTGGAGTTTTAGTAATTAAAATTTTCCAATATTAGATTGCTTATATATAAGGGTAAAACATGAAAAGCAGAAGGAACATCAAATCAAATTCTTCTTATAAAAGGCTGCAACTTACATTATTTATATAATTACAAAATAAGCGTGCATCAAGACACTCTTTTGCTCTTTCCCTATTTTCTCTCTAGAATTTTGAGAGACAGATAATGTTGTCATGAAATATGTATGATGTATCTAGCTACATAAGTAGAAATAAGAATAAGTATGTAATTGACTTATCATCCTACTTTCACTTTGCATGACCCTTTTCACCTTTTGACTTGTCACTTCTTACTCGTCTTGAATATTCCTGAATCTTTCGATCATGCTCTTTGAGGATCTGATCCATATTGTTTGATACCAAGGGACCAGAGAGATAGATCTTGCTTCCCATGGATCCACCCCGATCCTGAAATAGTGACATTAATATTCAGCAAAACCAAAAGAGCAATAACAAATTTACACAAAATAGTGACCAATTTGGGACATGAAAAAAACACCATTTTGGCATTGTTGATGGCTAGCAAAAGCTTCACTAGCAAATAATGAGAACTAGTAAAGCAATAAGATACTAGAACTTAAGGCAACAACAATAACTGAAATAACTAACCTGAATTGAATTTTCAGTGGGGACTTTCCCCTCTTCTATTTGATTGAAATCAATTCTCTGGGACAAGCGCATTTTATCATGCCGCCTTCTTGATCCTGCTCCATTAGTTGAAACCAAGGATTGTTGTACTTGACTTCTATTTCTAGACTTCAAGGGAACTGGTTTTTGTTCCTGATCTTCAGACAATGTAGTCGTAGATGCTACTAACCCAGATAGCTTCGATAGATTGGCTTTGTTTGAAACAGGAGGCTGCTCACCAACTTCCTTTCTAGCCTTTTCCCAGGCAAAAACTGGAACCAATGGACCTGAATGTGAAGGCCTCCTATAGAGGGGTCCAGAGAAGTAATTTTCCAAATCTTTAACATCATCTGACTGTTTGTGTGGAAAAACAAAATATCCAGACACAGGCTCTCCGTGAGGGTTTAACAATCCACTCCGGCTCTTTGAGTTCGAAATACGTTGCCCTTGCTGCATCAAATAAACTCTCGATATATTAATATTTCCTTGCAATTGTCATCCTATGAAGAGCAGTCTTCAGAAAACCAATGCACATATATCAACCATAGCAAATTTCCCAGTCAAAATAGCTCTAAATAGTTATATATAATTTCTTTGTTTTATGATTAACCCTATCACTGATGCACCTGAACTCTTTGAACCCATGGATTCTCTTCTGCACCTCATTGTTAAATGAGGAGAGGGTCCATTTGACTCAACCATCAGTTGAACACAGCCTCCAGTGGTTCTTTTTCAGAACTGGTAAGGAAAGGAAGGCATAAAACCCTTACAGAACAATTTATTCACATTTCTTAATCATCTAATCTCAACTAAAGTAATGAACTGATCGTAGAGGTTGAATCAAAGGAGAGTCCATGCACAAAAATCTTTAATCATTTTCCTCTTCTTTTCCCTCAATTTAATGGTCATTACATGCATGCTGTTTGGTGTAAAATGATTCGTGGAGGTATCCAACAGAGGCAGGTCATATAATTTGATTTCAACTAGGAACATTAATAGGGAGAAACAATAATTTTAACCTTGTTTGATTACCTGCATTGATATGCGGGAGTCAACATTGACTTTTGATGAGACAAATGAATGATGTTCTTTATCCTGTCTAACTCCTAATCCAACTTTTTGCTCCTTTCTCCCAGCAGCTCCTAGCCTAGGATGATAAACAAAATGTATATTTAAAAACAATATTCTCGGACAAGAAGTAAAGCTCCCATATACCACAAATTGATGAATCATGTGGTGCAGAATGCAAAGTCAACATTCACCATAAAACACATAGTTGCAGTTGATTGAATTGCTAAAAAGCTTTAAGAGGGAACCTACAGTACTACATTTGTAAGACTTCAAACACCAATAATATGCATATTTCTTTGTGTTACAAGAATTGAGCAATGATGTTGCTTTTGTTCATGTCAAATATCAATATTCAAATTAACAAATAACAACCAACATGAAATCAATTTGATTACCCAGGAAAAGTTCAAATAGAATAACATAATTTATTTTCCTAATAACAGTTCAGGTTCTAAAGATGGAAGTTACTACTTCAATAATAGTTGCTAAACACATACATCTCAATTCGTCTTTCCCTCAACTTAAAAAAAAAAAAAAAAAAAAAAAAAAAAAAGAATCTTATAGCAGGTACCTTCTTGTTGCTTCATCCCACATTTTAGTGTCAATCTCTTTGCTGGAAGGATATTTTGGTAAACTTGATGGATCACAAGGAAGGGGTTCCAATGAAAAGAACTGTCGATAAAAGGGGGGAAATATCAAAATGGAGAATCAATGAATCCCAACAACTTAGAAAGGACAACCGTTCCTTCATTATCTTGTAACACAGAATTGCATGAGAAATAGATTACTATCCTCCACTTAATAACATAGGTAAAGTAAGGAAACCTTCATTATCACAGTTATACACATTACGCTGAGACACTGGTACTCAATACATCACAGATGGATGAAGCTGAGTCTCAACCAGATTACATAATTACTGCATTTGATGAAAACATAAACCCACTTACATCACTCTTCAGAGCAGCAGCTGCTGTTCCTCGATGTGCAGGATCTACAGAAAGTAGGGTCTCTATAAGCCTCACGGCAGCAGATGGATATTCCTTAAATGTTTCTGCAACACATCGCCTATAATGGCGTGGAGGCCTGAATACTGTTGAACGTGGCATCCGCAATTTATGCCAATAGTCCTCAGATGGTGAGCCACAAAGTTTAAAAATCCTATGCAATTGCTCAACCTACAAGGAACTAAAATTAAACTTCAGGCACCTAGCGCTATTGATATAAAATATCAATTGAGAATTTGGGTGAACAGTCTAAACTGGTGTATATTACTTTATAAATTGAAATTGTGCATAAGGCAGCAAAGACCACTTAAGAAAGCCAATTGACAAACAGTGAAGTCACTTGTGGTGAGTGAATGATAGAACCTTGATTCCGAAACATCATACCTCTGTTTTTCCGGGCAATATGGGCCTGCCAAAATATAATTCCCCCAGTATGCAACCAGTGCTCCACAAATCCACTGCAACTCCATAATGAGATGCTCCAAGTAAAAGTTCTGGTGGTCTATACCACAGAGTTACTACACGGCTGGTCAATGGAACACTGTGATGGGGGTCTATAAAATTTGCCAAGCCAAAATCTGCAATCTTCAAGATGCCATTATTGTCAATGAGAAGATTTGAGCCCTTTATGTCACGGTGGAGGACACCACGACCATGACAATGATCCAATCCACTAAGAAGCTGCTGCATGTAGCATTTAACCTGAAATGTAAGAAACATCACTTACATTATGCATCTAAGCACAGTTACTTCAATAAAAAGGTTCAAATAACAACAATGCTTCCCATCGTTATATCTGAAATAAGTATGCAGAATTATAAATGACCAACTACCCCAAAAGCTTAAGCTATTAGTAAAAGCTTATGAATAATTTTATCGCACGTCTAATAAGAACAATCGCAACTCCACCTAAAACAGAAGACTATGAGACTGAAAAGATATCATTATTACCTGCGGTTCAGAAAGCTTAATAGCAGGACTTGATGCAAGTCCAGTCAGATCATGTTCCATATATTCAAAAACAAGGTACAAGCTGCGAGATGTCTCTGACGTTATCAAGCCCTCCAACTTTATTACATTTGGATGGTCAAGCCTGCGCAGAACAAGGATTTCCCTTGCCATAAACTTGACACTCTCAGGATCAAGATTATCAAAGCGTACCCTCTTCAAGGCAACGATCTTTTGGTGAGTCAAATCACGTGCTTTATAAACAGTACTGTAAGTTCCTTGTCCAATCTGCATGATATAATGCCATCACATGAATCATTTAGAAAGTGCAAGAGAGGAATATCATCAATGATATATAAGAGGATAATAAGACTCTTTCCTTCATCAAAATAATAAGTTCACACTCACAAAAAAAGACGAAGTTAAACCGTCTTAACTTGCATTCTCTTTTTTCTTTTTTCACCAACAAAATAATGAAAATAATCCAGTTTTGAACTCCAATGCATTGCACTCAAAAAAAAAAAAAAGAAGAAGAAAAAGACTGCAAAATAAATTGTACACACAATCCAGTCATCCAGAAAAGTGGATACCAGCCACATTTACATCCATCTATGCTTCAAATGTAAAATAGCCACATGCTTTCTGCTCAAACATTATGTCAAATTAAGTTAATTATCTTCTGAAATTTAAATATCAGATACCAGTGTTTTGCTTTTCCCTCCAATCCACTCAGTACAGTTTCATTCATACACTTTAAGGTACACAATTACCAGAAATGAAAACACAATCAATCTAGTACCCAAATAATAATAATAATAATAATCTAAAGACATCAATTCTAGTTAAAAATTTCCTATAATAGATTAAGCCAAGCCAGTAAAAGATAAGTTTCTTACACAAGGCAATGTTTAAAGAGCTTTGGCAAGTGCATTCACAAGCCAGTATTAATAACTAGTAAATCACACAACAATTGAACAATAGTGCAACCATAGACTGAGCACACATTCAGACAAGTTAGCAACTTACTTTATAAAACCTCTCAAAAGTATTTGCACTCCGAGGTATCCACCCTTTGATAGCTTCACCAGCAACAGAAGAAAGCCAAGTGGGCCATCCTGCTGCAACTTGCTCTCCTTCTGAAGCCTTTGGAACCCTTCCAAGACCAGGATGATCAACAACAACACTCAATTCAGGTTTATCCATTTTCTTCTTCCTCTTCTCATTCTGATCACCATGCAAATGCACTGAACCATTGGCTTTCTTATCAATTAATGAAACTCTCATATCAACTCCATCCAAAACCTTATCTTTCCCCTGAACTCCATCAACCCTTTTAGAGGAATTCAATCTTGAAATATTCATATCTGATGCCCTTTTGCTGGATGATGTCAATTTCCTTCTCAACCCTTCCCTGCTGTCATCCACAGCTGAACTCTTGGAAGTTATGCAACCCATGTTGAAGCAACAAAGCTAATATGCAACAATTCAACAACTATAATATAGTTATCCTTGAATAACCAGGATCACCACCATCCTGTAGCTAACATATAAACAACTCCTTCATGTAAATTCATGCATGTCACCAACTAAATTGCATCATTTTTTGTTTTCTCTGTCCAAAATGAAAGATGGGAACTTTTCCTTATAGGCTCATACCCATTTCCATCTTATAAACGTCATTCAAAGTTGAGACCAAGATTCCCCCGGAAAAAAATAAAAATAAAAATAAAAAATCCAAGCTTTCTGTGTGTCTTTGAAATGTTCAAACTGACCCAATAGGCCAATTCTAAAGTCAGCTACCTCACTCAATCACGTAATTGGGAACCCTCCACTAACATCACACCATTAATTAATTGTTAATTTTCAAAAAGGAAGCGTTTTTCCAACAAAAAAAAGGGAATAGGGAGGAAACAGAGAAAAAATGCGAAAAAAAGGGGGCGGGTGTCTATTTAAAAATATATATAAGTTTGTGGAGCTTTAAAAATTAAATGGATTAAGGGTAGGAGTGGATGATGTGCCTAATGAGAAAGAAAATGTTGGGTACGTATGGTAAGATTTTAAAGTTGAACGCGTATTCATAAATAAATTAATAAAAATTCAAGCACGCGTATTCAGTCAAAGTCTCCACTCTCTTTCTCTATCTACGGTGTTGACTCCATCTTTTCCTCTCTGCTTCCCCATGCCGGTGGCAATAGTAACCATTGAAACCAGGATTTCGGCCTATGACCCAAAAAAAAAAAAAACCAGATTTTGGCAGACCAAAAATATTAAAAACCAAGATTTTGGATTTAACTATGTGATGCAGACGTATTTCAAAGGATAAGGTGTTCAATTATTTTACATGTTAGAAGAGGAAATAAACTATACATACTATCATATTATTTATAATTATGTTCAGAGTCTAATAATTATTTTTTTAATATTTTATTTGAATTTGAAATGTTCTGTTTTGACTCTCTGCTCCTCTTTAAAAATAATTCCTAATTTTACTATCTTATATATAAAAAAAAAGACTATCATTTGTTTTTTTTATGATCATATGATTTTTATTTTGATATATTATTAATAAAAAATGGTGTATAAAAAAATATAATTAAATAATAGTATAAAATTTTTTATATTAATAATATACTAAAATTAATTTCATATTATATATTATTTTTAATGTTTATTTTATAAAATCTTAAAGTATAATTTTTATCAACGATTAAAACCATGTATTTCACTCTATAAACATTTTAGAGAAGCAAAATCGAATATTTTCTATCCCTACTCGGCTCGGCTCAATAATATGAGTGGAGTCAATATTGTCTAGGCCAACTCAACTCACGATGTGTTGCGGAGAAGAGAACAAGTGAAGTGAACGACCCGATGAGATGAATAAGTTTCTATAATTATATATTAATATATCATAATCTAATTATATCATGTTTTAAAACAAACAAATTTGGGAATGTTTTCATTCATTTTCTTGTGTTTTACTCACTTATATTTTGAGTTTTGGTAATGTTTTCTGTTTCTATTTTTTATTTTTCACACGTGTCGACTTCGTAACCAAGGAGAATTTGGGTGCGTCTCAATCAAATCACAAATCACGTAGCCAAATCGGCGGATTTTGTCAAATATAATCCCAACAGGTCAAATAATCCTTGAAGACCTTCAGCCTCAACAGCAAAGACACGTCGTCAATCACTTTCTTCGCAATTGTCTTGAGTCGGCAATGACACCAACTGATGAAGCTTCATCTCTAAAACTACAGCAGCTTCATTAATTATGAAACAATAATTTGAAAAAGAAAATTGATATACCTTTTTTTATGTGTTAATTAGAATATGTTACATAATTAATAATAATTTTTTTTTTGGTGAAGCACATTAGATCACCAGACTCTATTAATAGAAATCCAACTAATTCGACTCGATCCGTAGATATTTTATAAGGTATTTTAGATTTTTTAACAAATTTTTTTTCTATTTTCAAAACTCAAATCTAAGACACCTAATTAACGGACCGACATACCTCATCACTTCGATCAACCCTACACTAGTACATAACCAATAACATGTAGTCATCACAACCACGTAACCTTTATAAATAGCCTAGACTTTATAATGGGTCCTAACAACTTCTGCTTACCTCATCGTGAAATAATGAAAGCAACAAGAATATTTACAGTAGTGTATCTCACATGAAACATTTTTTTCATGGGCTACATTATTTGAACATAGCTGGCAGGCATATGTCTTGGACATTTTATAATATCTATAATTAAAAAAATATATATATATATATATATATATATATATATATATATTATTTCTTTTTTACCTATTTTATAAGATATCTAGGCTCATGTCAGTAAATGATGTGCAAAAAGTAGATTTTTTTTTTTTCACACAAAGTATATATTATTTGCTTTTTGTTGGGTCGGTATTTATATTTTTGGTCCGGAGTTGGGTCGGTATTTTAAGTACACACAGAAATAACAGGTCCTCACTCCTCACACTTTTGTAGGCCAACTATTCTTGCCTTGCATTGATTCACGGGTCAATTTCGCATGAAGTTTAAACGGCCCACTAAAAAATACAAAGAATGGGTCAGGTCTAATCTGATTATGAAATCAGACCAAATAAAAAAAGGTTGATCATGTATTGACTACTCTTAATAATACGTTAAAAAAATACATGCTAATAAAAGTGTCACCAACATGGAATAGTCTAGGATATCTTCTTCATTTCCTGCAGGTTCCGTAAGTCGTTTTGCTTTATTTTGCTTGGAGGAGGCTTCCATGCTTTGTTTGAATGAGTCGTTCATGTGATTTTCCATTCTCCGCTCTGGGCAAAAGACAAACAAGGCTTGTGATATCATTAGCATTCATCAACTTGGTCCCTACTTCATGGTGATCAATTGCATGGCAGTTATTAGTGTTTTTGGTCCTGTCCATCAATTTACTCAGCATTGAAGATCTTTTATATTCACAAATGTGAAACTGCTTAGAGAATTAAATTCAGACTTTGCGTCCATTAGATTCAATACTGATTACTTTGTCCCTCGATTTCTTTGATCGCAGATTCATACTACACAGCTCATGCCTTCCTTTTGGTGCCTTGAGGCATCAATTTTTTTTGGCCGCAGATTGTAGTAGGAGAATTGAGCAATGCCAAAATAGTACACATCTCACATATTCTAGTTTATTTAGAGACACGTTTTGGAGCTTCAGAAATAAGGATTACTTGTATTCTACTTCACTCCCACATTTTTTTTTTCCACTCTACTGAATGTAGCCCTCGATGTCATTAGTTGTGTCAGTATTGTTATCCTTGCACAGCAGAAACAGCCTCAAATGGAAAAAGCTGGGGCTTGAGCTTGCTTTACATGATTCTCCATGCGGAATCTCCAAAACAATATGCTGAAAATGAAAGAGAAAGTAAAACTAGGATAAAGCTCTGAGGCATCAATCAGACAACAGAGGATCAATGCACCACATAGGTGCTCTGGTAGACCTTCCACACATCTATTGTTATGATTTGGGCTCAATTTCTATGTTTTCACATTAGTAGATGATTTATGAATACTTTTTATAAACGCTTAATGAACGTCATGTCCTAACCGCTAATGGGTGAGACATTTTTCAATGTAATCTTCAATTCACCAAAAAACAAAAAAAAAGGGACAAACTTTCAATTATAGGCGGATGCAACGGTGCATCATGACATCTCCAAAACGAAAAAGTGCAAGGGAATTCACTCACTCTCTTAAGGCGTCGTGGAAGCACGTCCGAACCAATTTCTATAAAATGATTAAGTGGCGCAACTATGTGCAAAGTGCACTCCACGCGCGAGTGAAAATCAATCACCGAATGTTGTCGCGATACCAATCTACATTTTCATCGTGTAAGCAAAGAGACGGTGACATAGCGTAGCACATAGGTACCCAGATTCCACAAAAAAGAAACCAAAACACGCAAAACCGTAAGGAGAAAAAGTACACAACAAAACTACAAAGCTTTCAACTTTGAGAGACAAAAAATAAAAACAAAACAAAACGAGAGCGGTGTCCTTCCAATCCAAAGTTGTGTCGATGGCAATAGTGGAAGAGGAACCCGAACGTGGTGTTCTTCCTCAGCCACCTTCTTCTTACGTGTTGCTGCTAAGAATCATGAGCAAAAGGAGAACCTGGGCATGCATCTTTGTGCTTGTTTATGGCTTGCTCTTGACATCTTCATGGAACTTGCTCAAATCAATGGTTTCATGGTACAAGTTACAAGCTTCATCATCATCATCATCCACTTCAGGGTGGCCTGCCCTTTATGCCTCGGTGCTTCTTGGTGCGGTTTTTGGGGTGCTTTCGATGGTTGCGGCCATGGCGGTGGTGGTGCCTGCGGTTCTTGTCACGTGGATCGCCATTGTTGTGTTGCTAGCTTTCTTTGGTAAGCCTAGGAGGGATTTGGTTGTGGAGGGGAGGAAGATCACCAGGGAGATTTTTAGCTTTGTGGTGAAGGTTTTGTTGAAAGAAGGGAATGTTGTGGCTGCAGTTTGTGCTGTCTTGGGGTATTTTGCTCTTGTGAGAAGGAACAGTAATGAAGGTGTTGATTGATTGAATTTGGTGATGGGTTTTGGCCTTGGGAGGTGGTTGATTTTGATGGGATGGTTGGTTTGTGGTATTTGAGAAGGTGGGGTTTGGAGAATTGTGGTGGTGGGTGTGATTTAGTGAAGTGACTTGAATTTTGATATCTTCTTTTTTTGGAAATATGTTTAGGGGCGCCATATGTTTAGAGAGATTAGGAATGTATATTAGGTTTGCTGCTTAACAATATCAATGTATGCTCTTCATGATTTTTTAATTTTACAATTTCTCAATATTAAACAATATTTCTTTTAAGTATTTGATTTAGAAGTTGTTGTTCTTTTTCTGCTAACTGAATTTAGCAAATTGTTATGGAAAGTTTCTAATTTTGGAAATAAAAAATTGAAGTTACTGAGCTGTATCTAATATAATAATATATCAGTCTTCAAAAGTCAAATCAATAAGCTAAGTTTGTATCATACAAAGGATAAATTATTCAGAAATAGTTCCTATTGGAAGTGAAAGTTTTGTTGTAACGGTGCATGCTATGGTACTTTGTAAAAATATGTATTTTTATGATGAACGGTGAGGATTGTGCTATAGATTGTGAGGTGTATTAATACATTAATTACTTATAATGTATTATAATAATATCTAATTTTAAGAAAATTTAAAAATATAATTAAATATATTTTAAAAATTAATTATTATACACTGATAGTATAAAATTATATTAATAGTATAAAATAATTTTATACTGTCAGTATAATCAAAAAATTTTATCAGTGTAATTTTAATTATCATACACTGATAGTATAAAATTATATTAATAGTATAAAATAATTTTATACTGTCAGTATAATCAAAAAACTTTATCAGTGTAATTTTAATTATCATGTATTGACAGTATAAAATTATACTGGTAATATAAAATAATTTTATACTGTCAGTGTAACCAAAAAATTTTATCAGTGTAGTTTTAATTATCATACACTGATAGTGTAAAAAAATTTTATCAGTATAATTTTATAAATCGCCAAGATAATTTTACACTATCAGTGTATAATAATTAAAATTATATTGATAAAATTTTTTGATTACACTGACAGTATAAAATTATTTTATACTGCCAGTATAATTTTACACTGTCAATATATGATAATTAAAATTATATTGATAAATTTTTTTGATTATACTGACGATGTAAAATTATTTTATATTATCAATATAATTTTATACTGTCAATATATGATAATTAATTTTTAAAATATATTTAATTATATTTTTAAATTTTCTTAAAATTAGATATTTTTATAATGATCATGGGTGATTGTGCATTAACGATCTCACAATGATACACGATCCTTACTAGATTCATCACAAAAAATGCACAAAATGCACATTTTTACAAAAGTACTATAGAACTCACCTGTTGTAATATCCTCTGAAAAAGCAAAATTGATCATAGAACAACTGCCAAAACTACTCAACTATAGCAGACAACGATCTATCTGACTACTGATACTCACGAATTCACCAATGATACGATGGAATTACTCATTACCAGTAGCGATATCTGAATACTTCATGTCCTTAGTTGGGGTTCAGCTCATTGAGTATTTGGGCCAATGTTTAGGAAAATGTAATCCTTTAATCTTATTTGTAAACGGGGAACTTGTTTATTGTGGGACATAGAATCTTGTTTGAGGAGTTAGGACACCCCAACACAGGTACACTTAAGAGAATTCAATTCGTGTGAAAGCAAAATATAAAGCATTTATGATATCATTGAATTTGGAATTCGGTTGTTCTCTTGTACACTTCCAACCGACAAGATTGCCAATTACCAGCAGCTACAAGTGACACTCATACTCCACACGCAAAACCAAAAGTCATATCATGAAAGAACAAATATCTCTGGAGACTGCTGATGCAGTAAACAAAAGAAAATCAACCATATAAAAACTTGCACATAGCACAAGGGGCATTCTTTTGTTTAAAGACAGATCTTGAGACGCGTTACGAGGACAGTGGCACAGTGGATGTAGCAGCAGCCATTATAAATGGATGTATAAAATTTTAGGTGCATGCTATGCTATGTGCATTTTTGTGATGAACGATGAGGATTGTGCTATAGATTGTGAGGTGTATTAATACATTAATTACCTATGATGTATTATATTAATATCTAATTTTAAGAAAATTTAAAAATATAATTAAATATATTTTAAAAATTAATTATCATATATTAATAGTATAAAATTATATTAATAGTATAAAATAATTTTATATTATCAGTATAATCAAAAAATTTTATCAGTATAATTTTAATTATTATATCGACAAAGATATAAAATTATATTAATAAGATATAAAATAATTTTATATCGTCAAGATAATCAAAAAACTTTATCAGTGTAATTTTAATTATCATATATTGACAGTATAAAATTATACTAGCAGTATAAAATAATTTTATACTGTCAGTGTAACCAAAAAATTTTATCAGTGTAGTTTTAATTATCATACACTGATAGTGTAAAAAAATTTTATCAGTATAATTTTATAGTACTGCCAGTATAATTTTACACTATCAGTGTATGATAATTAAAATTATATTGATAAAATTTTTTGATTACACTGACAGTATAAAATTATTTTATACTGCCAGTATAATTTTATACTGTCAATATATGATAATTAAAATTACACTGATAAAATTTTTTGATTATATTGATAGTGTAAAATTATTTTATACTATCAATATAATTTTATATTATTAATATATAATAATTAATTTTTAAAATATATTTAATTATATTTTTAAATTTTCTTAAAATTAAATATTTTTATAGTGCATCATAGGTGATTATTATATTAATACACCTCACAATCTATAACACATTCCTTACTGTTCATCATAAAAAAATACACAAAATACATATTTTTACAAAAATACCATAGAACTCACCAAAATTTTAAGCTTAGTGGGGCATGCCGCAAAATTGAACTCGGGACCTCCTGTACCCTAAACGAGAATCATACCACTAGACCAAATGCTCATCTCTATTTGAAAGTTAAGAGTATATTATTAACCTTACTTTATTAATCTTTCAAATTGGAATTGTTTACCACCACTGGTCATAGACTCATAGTTGCCCCTCGGTCTTTACTTTTGTTTCAGTATTTTGTCCATTTCTATAAGAGATAAATTTTGATACTCAGTGAAAAAAAAAATTTATATTATATATATATATATATATATATATATATATATATATATATATATTATTATCTAATTATATATTATTATGTATATGACTTTTGAAATAATTATAGTAAGAGTCAACTAATTTTTCTTATAAAATAATATATGATTGAATGATTATAAAAATATATATATATATATTGATAATACAAAAAAATTAAATCCTTTACAATATAAACACTCACGGTTCTTTTGAGAAATACACACAATAGCTGGTCTATACCTAAATTTTTTTGGAGTGTCTAGTTCCTAGGGCTAGGAGTTTCTTTGTTATTTAGAGATTAACCCAAGGACCCGCAATGGTCAATTGTTGTTGCTAGCAAGCCAAACCAAACCAAGGGGCAATGGCTACAATGAGTAACATGTGGTGTGAGTGTGATTGCAAAACACTTGGGTTGCGAAATTAAGGCCGTTAAAATAGGCCAAACTCATTGCCTAAAATAAGTGAGTTAAACTTAAAAAATAACGATCCATTTAAACTAGTCCATTTTCATCCCAACCTATTTAACTCGGAGGTCAAAAGAGTCAATCCGCATCAATAAACAGGTCAATCCATTTACTCGCTTTTTTCTTTTTGTTAGGAAACGGATATCAATTTAGTATATAAAAACATGATTTAATAATCAAATTTAGGATATTCTCATTTTTTAATAAGGAATAAGATTTTTATCTATTTTTTTAATCAAAATTAATCTTTTCATCAAAAAATCATTTCTAATAGCCTAAAAAGCAGCAAAAAAAAAAAGGGTTAAACAGACTAACCCATTTAAAATCGCAAATTGGTCTTAAACAGACCGGGCTGCCAAAATGTGGCTCACAGGCTAAATGGGTTAGGTCTAAATAGGCCGACCCAACCCATTTGATAGCCTTATGCAAAGCAAAGAAAAAGAGAGGGCCATCCAAGTGTTCTACTTGATTGAAATGAAAGTGCAACATGGTCAAAACAAGCCATATACGCCTTGAAGATGATTGTTGACCTCATTACTTTATCCGTAAAAGAAAAAAAAACTTGGTAAGGAATATTACTTTTTCATATTGTAACTTGCTAACATTTATGAACTTAATAGGGGTGTAAGTGGATCAAATTGATCTAATGAATCTAAAGATTCAAATCAAACCAATGAATTTAGTTCGGCTTGATTCGAATAATCAACTTATTTTAAAGTGGAACCAAACCAAATCAATTATTATTGGTTCGGTTTTGGATTTACATTTTTTCAACTCAATCATCCAAATATCAAATCCAATTACTCGATCAACTAATTATTTTTATTTATTTCTAATCTTTCAAAGCTTCACACTTAAGTTTATAATAATAGAGTCACTTTTAATCTTCTTTATTAATATTTGTTTAAAATATTTTTCTATTTACCATTATTAAGAATATCATAATCAAGCTTTATATTATTATTAGTTGTTTTAAGAACAAAAAAAATTTTAAAAATACAATTATATATCTTTTAGTTCAACCTGATGACCCGAATTATACTAACTCAATTCTTGATCGGATCAATTTTGTTTGGATTTGTTGAAAAAAATTTAAAAATTGAACCAAATCAACCCAATTAAATTTGATTGATTCAATTTTTTTTTTCTCAAACCCAATTCAAACCAATATGTTTACATTCTTAAACTTAAATCTACCCCACTAGCTGTTAAAATAAAAGAAAAATAAAACATAAAGAGGATAATCCTCAATGATAGGAAAAAAGTCACCCACTTGAGTAGGGGTGTGTAATCTGGTTCGGTTGGTTTGGGTTTGGGAGAAAAATGAATTCGAACGAACCAATCAATTTGAATTGGTTCGGTTTGGTTCAAGTTTAGGAATTTTTTGTGACCAAATTTGAACCAAACCAAATTGACCAAAGTCGGATTAGTTCGATTCAGGTGATTGAGTTACCCGATTATTATTATTTTTTAATTCTAGCCAATAAAAAAGGGAAAAAAATCATAAAAGATTGCAAATCAAATCTCCTATTTTTTCTTTTATTTCATATCAAAATGTCTACTCAATATATAACATTAACATACATAACTAAATTATAACTTGTTAACCACATACATTATACATAGCCAAAGATCCTACAAAAAAAAAAAAAAGGAAATTAGTTTAAGTTGATCGGGTCATTGAGTTCAAAATTGTGAAACCTGCTAATCGAACCAACTACCATTGATTTTAATCGATTTTTATCCAATGACCTGAATAAATTTAATTGATTCGGTTCAAGTTGATCTAGTCTGCTTCCACCCTTAAAATTGAGTTGCCTTTTGCTCATAAAATTGAGTTGCCTTTTGCTCATATGTCACCATAATTTGAATTTGATTCCTAAATTTTCATGTTAATCAATCAATGCATATCTCTATAATCATCATGACTTAAGTCCAATTTATTGAACTCTCTCTAAATTGATGTAAATTTTTTCCTTAACCTAAACTATTTTTATAAAAAGAAAATCACACGTTAAAAATACATATTTTTAATTATATTGAACACATGAGCGTAGAACAAGTTAAAAACTAATGCATTCTGCAAATTACTTTTGCACTTCACTATAGAGTTACTGCATGTTTGGGAACTACCCAAAACAACTCTTTTTAACGAAAAAAAAAAGAAAAAAAAACTGTTTTGGAAAAATCTATAATATTTGGTAAATAAATCAAAATAGATTATAATTAAAAGTTGATAATTTTAAGCTAAAAAATAGTTTATAATCATAAGCAATTTTTTTAAGTTTATAATTATTAGCAGAAGTTTATTACTTCAAAATTATTATATTTTTATCAAATTGATTTTAAGTATCAAATATTATATAATATAAATAATTATTTCATATCTTTTATAGTAATTTTACTATACAAAACAATTTTTTCATATATGTCAAACAAAATAAATTATTTTAAAACCACTTTTTAGCTTAAATATCCAAATATAAATTGATTCTCATATAAGTGATTATATAAAAAAATTATAGAAATAAGTAATTATTAAAATAATTTTAATCTTATAATCCCCTTATAATCCCCCTATACACACACTTACACCTGATGACAGCTAAAATAATATATTTTTGGTAATATATGCAGTAACTGTTTTGAAATCTAATTTTAAAATCATAATTTGTGATCTCCATTCTATTCAAGCTATACCTTCGCAATTATTTGTCATGTGATGGTGAAGCTCCTTCTCATCTCATTTTACGCTGGCTTAAGGAAATTGGAGCAAGCAAAGACTTTCTATGAATAATGCAAAATGGAAGAATTGGTTTGGCTTCCCCGCCATCAGAATGTCAGAAGAATCCACACGGTATGACTACGGTTGTCGGTAACACAAAGTTTTTTTTTTCCTTTGAAAAAAGAATTTAATTTAAATATACTGATAATGTAAAATAGTTTTACACTATCAACTAATAGAAATAGTAAAAAATGCTAATTCATACAAATAATTATCTATTATAATGAGGGACCTACTATAATTTCTCACTTTTTCCTATTTCTATTAGTTGACAGAGCATACCACTTAAACTCTAAAAAAAAAAGGCCTTTAATTATAAAGTTAAGTTGCCACTTTCAACCTGTTGAGACTTGAGAGGGTTTTCAACCAATGCTAAAAAAGCTAACCATCATTTACTCAAATCTAAACCCCAGCACAAGTGGTAAATGGACGTCATAAGCATGCAGAGTAAGTACATGCACCATTTCATAGTGATCTGAAGGTTGATTAAATCCACATGTATATGATTAATTTTCTAGCTTCAGAATATGTATGTTCTTAAAGTTTGATTCATTCTCCTTTTGGTCAGTGCAAAATGATTTCTAACCCTATTTGTCTTTTTGATTGGAAAGAGAGACATAATTAATCAAATCCATCTAGCATTGACGTTTGGTTGTGAGTAATATGTTCATGATGCAAAAGCTGTGCCTTTAATTCATACTCATTGAAGGCCCCACACTCAATCTCAAACTCAAAATTATCTCACTGATGATAAAATAAACCTAAACAAACGAAAGAGATTGAGAGCGATTTCCTGGCTTCCCATATAAGGGGTAAGCTCCCTTTATGATAATCTTCCTTGTCTAACAAATGGTTCATGTGACTTCCCACTTTAGCTCGTGTTGTACTGTTTTCTATTTCATTATCTCCTTTCGAAAAAAGGGATAAGAACTTTAAGTTAACCTTTGGTAATTATGACAACGTAATCATGATTCCAAAATGATTAGAATGAAGGTTAATTTATTTTATAACAGGAGCTAGATGATTTATTTTGTAGGGTACTTCCAAATTTGAAAGGAACAAATTCCGAATCAACAAAGGTAGCGATGCGGGACCGTGTTTTGGACAATTGGTTTGGTTGCATGTGAAGAAGCATCGTTTATCAACATTGGGTTTCGGCATGTGCAGTTGATTGACTTTGTTGTGTTCTGGAATTTTTTTTTTAAAAAAAAGAAAAAAAATTGTTGCCAAAACCCGAACTGTTTATATGCATAATTTTAGTTAAAATGTATTCTCTTTGTTTTATCAAAGAAAACAGATAAACACGGATTTATGGAGTATTGGCTTGAAAGCTTACGATATAATTTGAATCTTACACTGTAGTACCCACACTACGTCTACACTTCACCAATTTGAAAAAGAAACGTAGAGTGAATGTATTGCAACACGTGGTTTTTCCCCCCTAAATTCATAATAGTTGAAGTCTATTTAACTCTAATTAATATGATTCAAGTTAGTTAATCAATTATGACAATAAAATATTTTTCAATATTATTTTTTTTCCGTCTATAACTCAAACTTGAAACCTTTAAAGTGATGATGCTAGAATTCAAACATACACGTTGTATTAATTAAAAATACTCTATTAAAATAATTTTGTTTTTAAAATGAATAAATAAATGTGTTTTGTTATTAAATTATTTACTGGATTAATGTACCAAAAAATTATTTATTGAATTAAAATTAATTAAATTAAAAATAATATATCTTTATTTTTATTAAAAATTTAATTTATATATACTATTGATATAAAAACTTTATACAAATATCCAATCATATGTTGTTACATCAATAAAAATATTTGATTCAATCATTCATTACCTTAAAAGCCTGATAAATAGGAGTATTTGATTTGATATCAGTGCATGACAATTAAACTCTTTTATTAAAGACAAATTTACTATTAAAAAATATTTGACTTAAATATATTTTTCATCATTGAAAATATAACACTTTTTAACTTTGAGAAGCGTTTATATTGCTCTATGGAACACTATAAATTATAGTGTATCAAGCTTTTATAACCATCAAAATATTAATTAAAATAATACAACGATTTAGATCTATTCAGATACAGTATACATACTAATTATAAGAATCCACCATAGTTATTCCCTTTCTTCTTCTTCCATCTCCTTCGCTGATCATTGTCGCTGCTACCTCGCCCCCCTTCGCCACCCCGTAGCCCTCGGCGCTATCGCCACTGCCACTGCCATTGTCACCTTGATGAGGAACATCCCAAGGATCTTCTTGTCTCTAATGATGTTGTTGTTCCAAATGTCCCTGTTGACATTGGTTGCTTCCCTAGGAAGTGTCATATGGAGAAGCTCCCCACGTGCACTTACCAGGTTTTGATGAATAAAAAGAAATTGAGGTATGAGAATTTTTGCATTTATTTGTCATGCTAGGGATTTTTTTTTTGTTTCTATATGTAGTTTAGTTTTGTTGTTAGTTATATCATATTTGCTTTTGGATAGTATATTTGGTGGCTAAATGGCAAAGATTTGTGCTGGTGATGGCTTGCCAGTGTTAGTAGTGACAGCATATGCAGTGGCTCGTGGCTGAGATGGAGACTGACGCGGTGGTTGGCGGCACAAGCAAGTGGCGGTTGTTCTAGCATGGGGAGTGGCACTTATTCTAGCATAGTGGAAGGAGGATGGGGAGACCAAGCAAAGAATTTTGAAGAAGAAGGAGTTAAGATGCATCAATGGACTTTTAGAGGAAAATACTATGATGCATCATTGACAAAAAAAAAAATTGGATCACCACTAGGACACTGGAAACGCTTCCTTAACTTTGATGTCTTAAAATGGTTTTATTTGGTTTCTATCCCTCACTAAAATGAAGTGCAAATGACTATTGAAAAACTTAATAAGTTATATTTTTCTTTCCTGTAAAAAGGGTCACCTGTGCTCATATTTTAAACATGAGGGGATTTGAATGAAAATAATATATTTTTAAGGACAAAAAATAAATTCAAATTAAAATATTTCTAATATTTTACGCGAGGTGAACTTTTCAAATAGGCTAAATGCAAATATCAAAGCTTTGTCTGAAAAACTTTTAGGTTAAACTAATTTACGAGTGCTGTAGTTTCAACGTGTTTTTTTCAAATAAGTTCTTTTATTTTAAATGTTTTTATTTTAGTACTTATATTTTTAAAATCTATAATTGGATTCCTATTGTTAATTAACTGTCCATTCTTCATTACACCATGTACACATAATCGTTAATCATGTTTTGTAATACTATGTATATATCATATAAGCTTCAAATTATACTTGTAAGTACTAATATTTTAGCCTAATGGGATTGATTTATTTGGCCGATCTTTTGTTCATATACTATCACAATTTAAGTGTAATTTTTATTTTTTTATTAATAAATAATTTATAAATATCTTTATAAATATTTGATGAATAAAAAGTATTACTTTAACTGTAAATTAAAGTAAATCTATTTTTTAACTTAAATTTTTAAGTCCATGAAAAAAGATAAATAAATAAAAATTCGGTGTTAGTGTGTTACACAAAGGATGACCCACACACATACATGACGCTGAGTACAATAGTGGCATGTTGTTCCTTGGAAAATTAACACCCAATAAAGGCTGCTGCCGGTATAGTGGGACATAGAGCCTAGGCTTTTCCACCTCCCTAGTTCCCATTTCCCTTTCCCTCTCACTTTCCCTTTCCCCAGATCCAAGTAAGCAGTAATTACCAGACCAATCTATCAGATTACACAAACATTTCACCGCACACTCACCATCATTCCTACTTTACATTCTCATCCCTTTTCACCTCTATATTATTTTTGACTGGTTTTGAAGATAGATAAACTCATAGCATAGCCATGTGATTCTCTTTCAATTCCTTTCCTTCTATGAATTGGAAGCTGCAACCATAAGCATTCCTCATTTCATGCACAATTATCCCCTGCTCATATCATCATATAAACCCCCAAATTACAGCAACTTACAAACCTGTCAATACTCAAAACATCTCAAATGCATTATTGCTGGTGTCACTGATTTTCTTTTTGGGTACTTATAAAGTTATTACCTTTCAAGTCCATTCACACTATTCTCACTCTTCAGAGGGAGATCCAGACACTTTAACCAATTGGGGCGTCAAGAACCACCAAATTCACTTCTGGTCTGAATTTGAGAGCTTCAACAATCTTCAACAATTGTCACTAAAAATTTGAACTTCTGAACAAAGGTCCAAAAGGGTACCCCAGAATCCCTACAATTTCTCAAATTTCGCTGGTCTCACCTCTCAAATTATGGGGTCAGGAAATGGAGTTTTTTACCCTATTCTGGGTTTTGCATCGTTTGTGCTCTTCATTTATATGTCTTTTGGAGGCTTAAGGTTCAGCTTATTCTTTGAGGAAGGAGGAAAAACGGTGTCGTTTGTGGAGAGGAACGGGACGCAGTTCATGTTAGACGGGAAAACTTTGTATGTAAACGGTTGGAACTCTTACTGGTTAATGGGACAATCGGTGGACGTCTATTATAGGCCAAGGGCTCGTGAAATGCTGAGAACTGGTGCAAAGATGGGTCTCACTGTTTGTAGAACTTGGGCGTTCAATGATGGTGACTACAATGCCCTTCAAACTTCCCTTGGTCATTTCGATGAGCAAGTTTTCAAGGTATTGCTTGCATGTAGCTCATGGTTTTTGGGATGTTGCTCCTAGATTTTATCATGATTGTGTCTGTTCCGTGTTTCATGCCGGGTACCGACATTCTTTTTCCTTTTTTAAATAAAAAAATGTGTCTAGTAGCGATGTGGTAATCTTCTTCTTCCTTTTTTTTTTTTTTTTGGTATTCTTTTACTTTTATTTTATTTTATTTTTTATTTTGGCCTTTTTCAGTTTTTGTTTCTCTTTTCCTGAAATTGTGTTTGTGATTGTATCCCTGGGTGCTTGCAAAATTGGGTATGCAACATGGGTAACCACGCTTGGTTATATTAGATGAAATCATATTGGGCTGGCTGGGACAAAAACTATGCATGTGGGAGTTTTGATATATGACATGAATCATGACATACTTGTCTCCTCAGAGCTGAATGTTTTTGTGGTTAATGGAGAATGGGTGATGTTATTTGAACATCATATATAACACCTCTCGCACCTTGATTCACACTCAATACTCGCCCACACTTAGATTAATATACGATCTCTATACGAAGTGCATATGGGGTTCAAAAAAACATTTCCTATGGAGAATACAGATATAGATGTTCCTGGGAAGTGATAACATTTAGAGTGATAGAATACAGAATAAAATGACATGCACACTATCTGAGTGGTTGGAATCTTCATAGAATTGATTTGAAGATTTTTTTTTTTTAATGCTTCTAAAATTGTTTCTATTAGCTAGATGACTCAACATAAAATATGTTGGACTTGTGATATTCCTTGTTCCCTTTTGCCATCCCTAACCAATCTATCACCTCTGAAATTGTCTCAAAATTAGTGTTGGTAGTTCGGACATGCTGAAATTGAAAGGTTTATGAAAGAAGCAATGTATGCTTAAATTTCGCAGATCTTCAATATACACCTTTCAATATAGTCATTTACAAGTCTCTGATGATTGCCTTACAGAGATTTGTGTCTTACTGAATCTGTCCTTTCTGTTATGCCTGATTAAAGGAAAATGCATTGTGTTGTATTACTGGTAATTCTTTTTGCCTATGCTGTAAGTTTACTGTTTAGCATTATTTTTAATGAATGGAAACCATGCTGAGGATCGGTGGTTTGCAGGCCTTGGATTATGTCATAGCAGAAGCAAGGCAAAATGGAATAAGGCTGCTTCTTAGCTTAGTGAATAACTTGCAAGCTTATGGTGGGAAGACTCAGTATGTCAAATGGGCATGGCAAGAAGGGGTAGGGCTAAGCTCATCTAACGATTCTTTCTTCTTTGATCCAACAATTCGTAGTTATTTCAAGAATTACATCAAGGTATGACATATCTATCTTTCTATTTTGTTTCTTTTCTCTCTCTCTCCCCCTCCCTGCCATTCTGGTTGTATAGACATTCTTGCATGGCATTCACAGAAAATTTCATTTTCAAAAACATGAAAAATTCCAACATGATTTTCTTTTTTGGCTTAAGTGGCCCTGAGATGTACACATTAATAACTAAATATTATTGCCCTTACCATCTTTGTGTGTTAACAAATGCCTTTATTTGACATCTGGCAACCTTAGTGATAATACTTGATGACTGGTATGTCTCTTATGATGCATAAACTTGGTAGCCCAAAATTTTAAATGATTTCTGTCTTAAGAATTGTATACAGCAAAGGAAGTAGGTGGCATGTTTGTCTCTGCTGACCAGTCTTGTACTTTGCCATTTGAAGGCATTCCTGGTCTACACCTTTTTCTGAAATTGAATCATATCAGCAAGCATTTGGAAAATCAGCCTGGTGTTGGTATCTTGACAAACAAATGTTCTACAAACTATGTCTTTAATTGTCCGATTTCTCCCCAAAGGAGTAGACCGCCAGGCTGAATCATGATGCAGTGCGTAGCATGTCTTTCTTATTTATTAAATAAAAGATCTTATTTCTCAATCTTCATTGAATACTTTCTGCTGTTTCCTTGTGTATATCAAATTTGAAATGTATGAATGATTTACACTTCTCTAGACCATTATCTGGACTTTTAAGGCAAGACAAATGATAAGATCTAGCTAATACTCAAGACGATTATAACTTTAAGTTTTAGTAATTTTAAATAAAGAATTAATGAAGAAATTATGAAAGCTGTAGGCTATGTGGATGCATGATTGCTTTAATTTGTCATAAAACACCTGAATGTTGTCTTCCAGGCTTCTTGTTTTAAATTTTTAATATATGAAACTTGTATCTCCTGCTTCAAAATGATGATTATCCATAGTTTTCTTCCTTTAATCCAAATTGTGTGTCTGACACTGTTCTCTTTTTGTTTCACCGGCTTTTCAATTTTAGCTGCCTGTTTGGAAAGAGTCTGTTCTTAGACAAATTAATAATTTCCTCTGAATTTCCTTGCAGACTGTTCTGACAAGGAAAAATACTATCACCAGAATTGAATATAGAAATGATCCCACCATTTTTGGTTGGGAATTGATTAATGAACCCCGCTGCATATCTGATCCTTCTGGTGACACTCTCCAAGTAAGTCCTGTAACTGTGCTTTAAGCCTTTCAAATATTTATGGAAAAAGTATACTGGCAATATCAACTACTATTTCAAAGTTGGAATAATTACTTAAACTTCCTTCCATTTTTAGTGTGCTGCATGTTGCTTGAGCCTGCATGAGGATATTAAAAAGTTCAAATTTCTTTTTTCTTTCTGCAATTTTCTTTGTCCATTAAATTATTATGATCTCTGATCAACTATATGCTGTTCTGGCTATTCTCTTCACACTGCAGAAGCTTGCCAATTTTACTCCTGCACTTCGCTGAGTTTGATATTAAGGGTTACTCAATATCCAACTTATAGCTATTTTTCTGGTACTCATTGTGATACTTTAAATTTTAATTCCTTTTTGGGAAATTTATATAAAATAGAGGAAATGATTGAAACCTTCTAACTAGAGTAGCTAAAATGTAAAATGATTTTTGCTTCGTCTGTTTCATGTAAATTCACAGAATAGGAAAAGGGGGGGAAATGAGGGCAATTTTTGATCCATTTTAGCTTTGGGTTTGGAAGCAGAAAAGAAAAGGATAGTGGTGTTATTGCTTCTTATGTAGATATCTGGGTATGCATTTTACTTAATTGGCATAGAATTGCAGGAGTGGATAGAAGAAATGTCAAGTTTTGTCAAATCAATTGACAAGAACCATCTGGTGACTATCGGTCTTGAAGGTTTTTATGGTCCTAATGACCCAAAAAGTTCAACTGTCAACCCTGAGTATTGGGCATCCAGACTTGGATCTGATTTTATCCGGAACTCCAAAACCTCAAATATTGATTTCACCTCTGTCCATATCTATCCTGACCATTGGTAAGCATTGCATGAATGCTTTATCTGTAGTTTTAGATTTGCTTAGCTTCACAAGAAAAACGAACTGAACTTTAGAAGTGCCAGAGAACACAACCCGCAGAAGGAAGGTTTCAAGGTTGTCTGATATGAGTTTCTCGTGTCCTAACTGATCAAATTTCAACACATGGGTTCTCTTGAAATTTGTATTTTATGAAACCCTTTAAGGTCTGGCTTCTGATTTATATTCAGAAGTAACATCCAATATTTTCTTATGATGATTCCAGATGGCTATTTCTTTTGCGCTTTGTCTTTTATTTATTCATTCATTTTTGCGTAGGTTTCATGATCAATCATTTGAAGATCAACTGAAATTTGTCTCCAAGTGGATGCTTTCTCACGTTGAAGATGGTGACAAAGTATTGAATAAGCCCATCTTGTTCTCTGAATATGGATTATCAGAATTGAACAAGAACTTCACATTTTCTGACCGAGAAAAGATGTATAGAAGAATTTTAGACATAATCTACAAATCTGCTAAGAAAAACAGGTCTGGGGCAGGTGCTTTAGTTTGGCAATTCTTGGTTGGAGGTATGAAGGAGTTTTCTGATGAGTATGGAATGGTCCCATTGGAAATTTCATCAACCCATTCGCTATTTATTGAGCAATCATGCAGATTGGCCAGAGTCAAGGGCTGGACTCAACATGATGCGAGTTTCAAAGAGCTTTGTTAGTAAAAATGGTGGTAAATAAAGTTTTCATGAGGGAACAGAAATCAACAAAAAGACACGGATTGTTTCTTTGTTAAGGGGCAGCTGCATGGCGGGTTCATGTGCAATAATCCTTCAGTTTTCAACTTTTCATCACCAATATTACGGTGGAGTGATTAGTTGAGTATATAGTGTGGTAGAATAGATCAGAGATTCTTATAAACACGGTATGGTATTATTCTAAATTGTGTCATACTGCTAAAAAAAATGTACGAGGAATACTACTTAGATGCGCAGAGAAAGTATATGTGATGAAGCTATACCATCAAATTCAATTTGCTCCGCTGGCTGTATGCGGAGAATTAATTATCAAATCAGTGCCAATATATATTGGGTATCTGCTTTCATTCATGTCAATCTCGCTAGTCACTGGATGAGATTTGCACCATCGTTGCTTTTTACTGGAAAATAACAATTGAATAAACCTTCATTCCTTGGAAATTCTCATAATGGACAGATAATATAAGTTTTGCAGATCAAATGAGTGTAAATTAATTATGGAGTGAAATGTTAACTAAGAATTGATTAACTATATTAGTGAAGAGAATATAATTCAGGCTTTACTGTTAAAAAGTCATTGATGTGATTGGGTGGGTGTGTCCACAAAGGACTTCTCTTTAGCAAATAATGTAAATAGAACTATCAAGTGGCCACAACTTCAAGACTGTAGTCTGCAAATTTGTCTCACTCAACATATGAATCAACCATGTAGCAAAGAAATATATCATAAACAATCTCGAACAGAAACAAAAATGCACTGTACAAATGGGGCCACAGATAACATCAAACCAAATTTTTGTACTGGAATCATTAGCAATTCATCTTGCTTTTTTCACAAATGAAAGCATCTTCAACAACACAAAAATTAAAGGAAAAAAAAAAAAAGAAAGAAAAATACACTGGCCCTGTTTCCTATAAAACCCTACCAAGCTTGAGTACAAAGAAAACAACACAATGCTGCTAATTACATGGTCTAATTGGATCTACTCTTGGCCAACCTTGGAGAAGTTCTAACCCCATTGGCATTAGGGCTCTTCTCACCTTCATCAATCTTATTACTCTTCTTCCCTTTAGGATCCGACCTCTTCACCTCATCAACCACCTTCATCATCACAGCTTCACCACCTTTCACCAACCTCCGACTCCTCCGTGTCCTCACCGCCGTCAAATCAGACCCATCCGAACCCGCATCGGAACCCCGACGATTGGACACGTCGCTCCCCTCGTTCTCCGAAGCCACGCGATCGAAATCGTCGCCAAGCTTCTTCACCAACCTCCCCCTAACGCCGCGTTTCGCAGCCTTAACCCTAACCTCCTCCTTTTCTTCTTCTTCCTCCATTTCCTCCTCCTCCTCCTCGATGAGCGCCATGAGCCTCCGGCGCTTCGCAGCTACGGGAGCGGGCGGCGGGGGAGGGGAATCGAGAGCGGGCCTTTTGGATCCGCGAAGGGGGTTGGACCGGGCCGGGGGGAGTGGGCTTTGGGGCTTGGCCTGGGACTGGGACTGGGACTGGGATTCAAGCTGGGAGCGGAGCTTGTTGACGTTGCCCTCGATTTTGCCCTGGAGGCGAAGGCGCTTGAAGGAGAGGCCGCCCATGGACCAGTGGGCTTCGTGGGCCCAGGACATGAGTGGGTCCATGAGGGGGACGGGTGGGTCGACGCGGTGGTCGTTGAACTTGACGTCGGTGTAGAAGCGGGGGCGAGGGAGGCTGGTGCCGTAGAACTTGCCGGGGCCAAGAGACACTACCATTTTAATTTGGTGAATTGGCCTAAATGGCGATGGTGATGTATGGAGAGAGAGGAGCGAGAGCGTGAGTGTGAGTGTGAGTGAGATGTGAAATGTAAAATGAGGAGTGAGGATTGGTGGGGAACTGCGGATAGTGTTTGTTGTTGTTATATAGAAATGTGAAAGAGAATGAGGTCGTGATGGCGGGAACGTCACCTTGGCGGGACGAGTTGGCGCCTGTGCGAAAGGCGCGAAGCTGCCGCTTGCGCAAGATGTGTGAATTGGCGCGGTGCGCAAAAGGGGTCAAATTTTTGGCGGCTTTTCGGTTATGGGCCGGGCGAATGAAGATACGGTTTTTGTAGAATTGTAGGTTACTAATAACTCGTTAGCCTCGTCAGGACGCAAAAAAAATTAATAATAATAAAATCGTTAACGTAGTCAGAACCTCTTTAATTTGGGATTTAATTTGTCCCTCCCCACTTTTTTTCATATTAATAAATCCCTAAATTAATCTCTAATAATTATAAAAATTGGACACTATAGTCCCTAACTTATTCGTAATTAGTAAAATATCTAATATGAAAATAAAATAATGACTAAACCTTTCCTAATTTTGACTCATATAACTATCTAAATGCACAATTTATGTAACTTAGAAAATATCCTTGAAACACAATATTTTGATGTATTTCACATAACTCTAACCTTTTTAAATGGTTTTTTTTTTTTTTGGAGGGGAGGGGGAGGCAGTTTAAAGTTATGCAAACAAACTAAAGAATGCTAAGTGGGATAGGTTTAAGAAAGCCTCATTCGTTGTATCTCCTTATAACAATGATACTCTAATTGTTGAAAACTTTCTTTAGAATTGTGCTTAGCTGTTGAAGATTAAGTGCGTGTTTCGGAAATCTATAAAATTAAAATTATTTCAATAATTATTTTTTTTTTATATAATTGATTACATAAAAATTAATTTATATTTGAATATTTTAATTAAAAAATAATTTTAAAATAATATATTTTATTTAAATTATATAGAAAAAATTACTTTTATGTGATAAAATTACTAAAAATGATATAAAATAATTATCTATATTATATAATATTTAATACTTAGAGCCAATTTGATAAAAACATAACATTATAAATACTGTACAAAAAACTTTTAATCAAATAATGCTCAAAATCTATTTTATGCTTATTTGGTGAAAAATAACTTAAATTATCCCAAACAGATTATAATCAATTTTAGCTAAATTACCCAAACAAGCTTTTAATTTTCAAAATAGCTTTTTTTTGGAAAAAACAGCTTTTTTATCTAATTCGCAAACATGCACTTATTTTCAAATTGTGCTTAATTGTTGGAGACTTATTTAAAAATTGCGCTTGATTTTGATTAAAATCTTGAGGAGTGTCATTATCAAGTTAACGAAACGAACTGCTGAGAAATTTTACAGTTTAGTAACTTTTTCCTTGTTTTAATTTTTTTTTCCATTTACAGAAATTTAAGAAAAAAATAAGTCGAATAGTGCAAGTCGATTTCTCAACTTTTGAAAAAACAGCGTTTTTTGAGAATTGAAGTTTTAAATGCCTCCTCATTTAAGAAATGGAATACAAATTGATAAACAATACTTGGTTAATCAAGAAATTCGACACTCATTACATTCAAGTGAAATCTCTTTTTTTTGACGTGACAATCCAGTAAAATTTCAAATTCAATTTTTATAAATAAAAAAATTAACCTTAAATATTTAATCCTGATAATAAACCGACCAAACTCAAACAAGTAAATGCCAAATGCTACAGGCTCCAACGAGACACTCGGTGCATTTAGATATGCCAAAATATTATCACAAAATCTTGGCATTCACTGTATTTATTACAAAATTTTGGCAGAATTATTTTTCAAATAAAAATACCAAACTAACTTACTTTACATTAAAATCAATTTTAACAAAAATCAATTTTGATAAAATTAAAAACACTAAGTAAATTTACAAACATAAAACTGAACATTTAAAGCCACTTTAAAAATATTAGACAACCAGAATTTTATGGCAAAATATTAGACAACCATCGTTTTGGTTATAAATTTAATTTCCTAATGCAAATATAAATTTTAGAAATGAAATCCTTATAAGCTATCTTTACTTGGCATGATTTTTTTTTTTTGTGTCCTTTTTAGTTCATTAAAAAATAGAAAAGATTTATTTTAAACAAAAATAATATAAACATTTGCTGGTTAATTGATATAGCATTGGACTCCACTATTTTTTATTGCTAAAAACCTTATTGTTGTATTTGAGAAATTGTTTTAATTGGTGAATGTGTTTTTTTTTTTTTTTTGTTTATGTAAAAAATTGTTGTATGTGTTATATATATATATATATATATATATATGGACAAATATTTTTTTCCCCTAATGTAAGCATACCTCTAAATTTGTTTATTAAGGTAGATGGAACACGAAAATTTGCAATTTTGCTTTACTTTTTAAGCATAACTCCATTCTGCATGTTGTTGTTGGTTTCCCATTGACATATACTTGTTCTTCATCTCTTAATGTATGTAGTCTTCCAATGAGATTTGAAATAGGCAAGCAACAAAATATATCCGACTGTGGTCAAGAGTCATGACATTAGTATGAGAAGTTATGAATTTGTGAAATAGATAAATGAGAAAATTGTCCAAGATCAAATTATGATATTAAACTTAACATAACTATGTTAAAGATAAATTAAAATTTTAAACACGTCCCTCTCAAGAAATTAAACTAAGCTCTAGAGTATTAAGCAGTCCTACAAATTGCCCCCCTATCGAAGTCCCAAAGAGGATCCATATAAATTTCCTATAAATGATCGAAATGTTAAAATATTTGATATGCAAACATGTAATAGAAGCATGTTGAAGTGAGTGCTTAGAAAAAAACTTAAAAAAATCTAATTTAACGAACTAATTACCCCAGAATTTGGGTACAAAACACAACCATTAACCAACAAAAATAGTAAGACAAAGTGCTTTGGGTGATAAAGGGTAAGAGCCATTCCTCCGCCGATTTGAATTATCATCAGATTCCTATTTCTTCTATTGTCTCACCATTTTCCCTAAACAACTGCTGTCGCGGAGCTGCTAGGAGCCACCGGAAAACGTGGACTTGTTGGAAAACGCAGAGCTCACCGTTGCTCATTCATTGGGAAGGGCTGAACCACTTGGCCACTGTCGGACTCACTGCCACTGTGCCTCACCATTGCTTGGGATGGGGGGAGCGAAATGAGAGATAAAGATGAGAGATGTAGATGAGAGAGATGGAGTGCAAATGTTACAGAGGGAAAGAGATGCACAATGCACAAGACGAAAGCAGCAGTGACGACCCACAACGACTTCGTTGCACCCTTCATCTCTTATCTGGTTACCAGCACCACCACACTTCTATACCCACCGCCGATGACGAAGCACAACAGGACGACAGCGAAGTACAACCATCGTGGATTGCCTTAGATGCCCTCCTCTGCAATGCCAATTGCAATCTTCACTCTCCCCCCTTTGGTACATCCTAATCATGAAGATTGGGAAGGGAGAGAGGGTGTGGGATTGAGAATGAATTGGAAAAGCAAGAAAGAGGTCGTGCTAGGGTAGGGAGAAAACAATGAGGAGGAAAAAAAAAAGGAAAAATAAGGTGATTAAATAAGGAGACACCATATAAGTTAAAAACTTGACATGGCACATTATAAAATAGCCAAATGTCACCTTGTGAGAGTGGTAATTTTTTGTGCTTAGAAATTATATATTATAAATAGATGTCAAACTAACTCCCAGTGTTAACAAAATTCGGATTCCTAAGGCTCGGCTCTAACGTCCACAACCATGCTAGAGCGCGACCGGATAGATATGCGTCAAACGGACAAAACACACATTTCCCAAGCAATTTTGGCAAAAGATTCCTTCCAGTTCCTTTCTAATGGTCAAATGACTCAGCTACCTTTTTTCTGTTGAATAAAAATTCCCGTTTAGAAAACGAAACTACTACATTAATAGAACAAAAGAGAACTACTGACTGTGAGCACAGCCACCACATTGTATTGGTAGTACAAATACAAAAATCAAACTCAGGCAGCATTGAACTAAAATAAAATAAACAAAAGGTTGCCACTACAATACACAGACAAAATAAGACAGATTTCTAATAGCCTAGTGAAAAAAAAGTCCTACTTCTTTATGATTAATCCCATTCAACACAAGCTCATCGCAGCATTATCACGTCACCTGCAAATTACTGGGGATCCAAATAAGCTTTGCATCTCTTCCCCTCTGGATCCTGACCAGAGTCTATCAAACAGCATAATAACACCACTATTGTACAAACTTCACAGAAAAAAAGTGGGCTGCTACGTGCATCCTGCAACAATTAAAATAAATAAATAAATAAAGTACAAATTCGCATTAATTCAAGATACGACATAGGCATTGGTCTACAACCTGAATTAATACAACTTATACAAGGAAGCTCAACAAAATCACAGGATTCTTGACGTAAAATGGGAAAAAAAAAATGTGGCTATGTACTAACTTAGGTTAAAGTATATCCAAACATAATATCATCACTAGTTTTTTGATGAGCATAGTAGAGGCTGCATATACAGCACCATGTATTAAGTTTTCATTGGTAACCAAGGGATGTTGCAATTTGCCATCACACAAACAAGTTTTTCATTCTTTCTTCCCTCAATTTTTTTTTTTTTTTTTAACTTCTTATTTGATTTTTCCCAAGCAGGAAAGACGCATGGTCAACTTTAGATTCCTAATACATAATTACACACACAAGCTGTCATGTGGTAAACTGTTCCTACCTCAGATCGTTGAGTGGGACACTCACGGCTAAAGGCCACTAGGAAGACCTTTCCCAAGGAGGCCAAAGGTGGTGCTCGGCAGAAAAAAGGCTGATGAAGAGGTTTCTACCCAAGGGGAGAGTGAATAGTAAATAAACTAAAACTAAAGGTACCTTTTTCCTCTTACGTCATGATATTTATAACAGGATTTTCTGATGAGGCACGTGCCATGCTTTAGGGGGTGCACAACGTCAACTTGTGCTATGGCGGGAATTTCGACTATGGTGAGGGCCTCGTGAGGGGGTCCGAGCGAGTGCCGTGTGTCTAAGTGGTTAGGGAGGATATTCTAGAATCTACTCCCCTGGGGGTAAGATAAATGGAAATGTGGTTGGTAGAGGTATTACTATTTACTAAGCCGCATGATCGGTCATTTAGTTTGATAAGGTAGCTTTCTTGCTTCACTTTGTAAACACCATGCTTAGTGCTGTAATGTATTTCAGCTTTCAAAACATGTTCGTAGCAGGCAATTTTACTCGCACAGGATTGAGAAAACAAAAAAAACCAAGAAAGATGAACATGCTCTTACAAAGACAATAATTAAATCTAAATAATATAAGACTACTTTTAAGATCCAAAAACACAAAGGATGATAAGTCCTCCTAAAAGAGCCATAGCACAAGATCCTATCAATTATACTAAATTACTAAAGTTGCATTCAGTTAGAGGATAAAAAGCTAGAAATAAATTATAGTCCTGGCAATGGAAACATTTAAGTCTATGAATATTTGAGAAGTTTGATTGTTTTACCTGGAAAAGGATTTTTATCAGTTTTATGAATTGGAAGGCTGTGGTTGTGTCAACTCAGCACTCAACATATGATGAAGAAGAGCATCAACCCTCTGGCTTCGTGATTTTGTGCTGCAGCAAACCAATATTGTTAAGAGGTACAAAAACCGTTCATATACTTTGAACCAACAGCTCAAGCTTTTTGGTTGAGTTGGTCTTTGACAAGATACCAAAGCATGATTAGTAATAGTCAGGAGTTCAATCATTATCATTTCATTTCTCGTAACTGATTAAAGAATAAGGTAAATTGAGCTTGTGCATTATCTACACTTAAGCCCAAAAAGCTCTTGCATGGAGCACCATGTTAAAGATATAAAACTACTTGTGTGCATTCACCTAACAGCTAAAGCTTTTAGGATGAGTTGGTCTTTGGCAAAATTAAAAGAAACAGCTCATCATCTGCCTGAAGAAACAAAAAAGAATGTGGGCATCAACAGAAATATAGCCAGCTATACATACCCAACTGATCGCCTTCGAAATTTATCTCCTTCAACTTCCTATAATGAGATGCCAAATAGAGTGAGATTTTGAATATCATGTTGAAGCTATACACGTAAACTGACAAACAATCTATAATGTATGATGTAGTAAGGGCATTAAGAACAATCAGAAACAAATTAAGTTGAAATCACAGAGTTAGTTACACATTTGATAAGAATATTGCAAAAATATATTTGGAGCACCGAAAGTTTGTCATGTGGATAGTTTATTGTAGAATCAAGCAATAAATGGTTTCCAGGTAAGGAAGAATATATTCCAGGTCTGTATGCAAATTTCTATGATACCAGTTACTTGCAAAATTTAATAAAACTTCTCTTCATACAACCACCGATAATATTAATATACTGCTCGGTGCATACAGTGAGGTGTGAGAATAATCACAGCTATTCAGACCAAGTTACAGTGGAGTGCAGTTTGTTATCATGCAGCTCATAGAGGAGTCAATGAGCGTGTAACATCACTGATAATTATCAGAAATTTTTGTGGTCACAAATAACAATGATGATAAGTTCGCTATTTAGGTGGCAACTAATTTAAAACTCACTTAGAATTAAGAAAGTTACACAATGTGTCCCAGTAATTGCATATTATGAATCAATAAAAAAAAATTGGTGCAACTGCTAAAAAATTTAATTTCCTACAGAACTACATATCAATTAATTAATGCACAAGGACAAACAGAGCAACTTATAGTTCCTTGTTGATAAGAATTCAATATTAAATGCAAACCTTGTCACGTTCATCAGAAGTATCTGATGACTCAAGCTCCATTTCAGCAAAGAATGCCTCCAAGACAAAAGCAACAACCTGAAATACGGGAAAGATATAAACATAAGCAATTTGTTAAGAAAAGAACAATTTGGGCATTGTATCAAAATTCAATCTATTCCCTTCCTTTGACAAGTAATAAGAAGTATTAATTAACACAATATCATTTAACTGTTTGCTCTATAAGTAAATTTAGAAATTGTATTTACAAGGTAAGCTTGTACTTCCAAAAAGAATTAATGTGTGTCCATGTCAGTTTAGGAAAATTGTAAAATACCATTTCTGTGATACATTATGTATTCCACATTAATGCCAGTTTAATTACAAGATATTAATTAAGCACAAAACCATACCAAGTTCAAAAGCAGCAAAACAGTGATTAAGTAGAAGCTAATGAAGTATACGTAGGTCCAGGAAGTCCCTGTTAATTCCTTGTAGCCCTGAAATAGAAAACCAAAAAAAGCTGTGCGGTAAGCACTTATTGAAGTCATAATTTATTTTCGATGGAAATATTCAAGTCATAATTTGAAAACAACATAAATAAAGTTAAGGCAACAACTAATTGCAATTACTAACTGACATGAATAAGCATATCAAAATCTGAAATTATTCACATGCAGCAAGAAATTTATGCACATTTTACATGTATCATTTGTTAGTTTGAATAACAGTGCTTCACTACCAACCTAGCAAAACTAAATGCTTTATTCATGATGTTGTGTGTGATGCAACAAGATGGAACCTGCCCATTGAATGAACACTCTTTGAAAAAAAAAAACACAACTTTGGATTCCTAGACAACACTTCTGAATCACATGTTAACATTAAAGATAGAAACATTCATCATTTTGTCATATGTCAAAACGTCAAACACACACAAGAAGAGCGGAAAGACGCAACATTCATTGAGATCAGAATTAAATATGTTCTAAAGATAAATCGTATACAAGAACCATATGTAGTTAAATTTTCTAATTCACCTTATATCATATTTTGTTATGCCCAGACAAAGAACAGTACAACAACAACGACAATAACAATCAAGCCTTGTTCCACTAGATGGGGTTGACTACATGGATCAGAAATAGTATAGTGTCCTATCCTAAATCATGTCTAGAGTCAAACCATTAAAATCTATTTTTTTAACGGTTTCAACAATAGTTTTCCTCATTCTCTCTCAACCCTAACTATTGAGTTATCCTCCATCTAATCTATCCTTATCGGGGCTTCTATAAGCTTTCTCCACATATGCGCAAACTACTTCAAGTGAGACTCTACTATCTTTTCCGCAATAGGAGCTACACCAACTTTCTCTCTAAAGCATTCATCTTACAACAGGAGTTAGTACAAAACTCAATCCATCTTATTCCTAACAGGTAGACTGAAACTATATCTATATGAATAATTGTTTTACTCTTGCATTAGCCATAGACATTACCCAAGTAATATCAAATTACAATGTTCATTCATGATTAACTTTTACTACAAGTCAGATATACAACAATAACAAGCATTCCCATTCCATTAGGTGAGGCCGGCTAGCATGAATCAAACAATGCCATTGTGCCCTATTGTAAACCATGGCTATACTATAGACAATTCATTTAAATCTAAGTATTTCTTAATACTTTCATATACAGTTATTCTTGGTCTACTTCTACCTCTAACTCGTGGACTACCCTCCATCCGAAATACTCTTCTTATTGAAGCCTCCACAAGTCTTCTCCTTATGTAACCAAACCACTTAAGGCAAGATTCTACTATATGTTCCACTAGGTGCTTTGAGCCATGTAAAGATTTGCAACAAAGCACAGAATTTACTACAAGTCATATATTTTACTAAAATTGCATTCCGATCACCAAAAGGAGGCCTGTCTCTGTTGTTTTTTTGTCATGCATTTCTGTCCATGACAGCTTGTAGAGAACTTATATGATCAATCCAGCCAGAGTATTCCAAACTTGAGCTAACATGCCACCAAAAGTAACAGCTTGATTACAGAGACTTAATCTAAGTTGCGTGTATTTCCAAAAATAAGCCAGCAGCTACCATGCTTCACATTTACTTTTAGTTAGCACATGAAGTTTCCAACACAAGCCAGCTGTTTTACAAAGAACCCGTCAAGAACTTTTGTAAGTAGATATATAAGAATTATTGACCATACATTTGTTGTTGACTGTAGGATAGCTTGTGGATGACTTCTATCTATCAAAAGCATAAGTATTAAACTAAAACATTCGGCATGGAGCCAAAGAAATTATCTAGTTGGGTAAAATGTAAAGCCTTAGACGACTTCTTTTAGGAATTGTTGGTGATTTTAGAAGCAAGTTGACAGCTGCCTCTAGCCCCTCTATACATTACTTGTTCTGCTTGATTTTCAATTACCAACATATAGCCAAACTTTTACTCAAATTACGATAAATATGCCATTGGGACCTGAGCAACAGGAATCTAATTGTCAGAGAAATAAGAACATGCAAATAGTATTACAGAGCAATAGGGCAAGCCTGAAACAAATATATGATTAATTACAGCATTATGAAGCAAAAGATGACACTGAAAGTGACATGGATTGGTGACAGCACTCATACCTGCATCCATGCTTGCCAGTTCCCCATGACTACCAAATTGAAAAGTGTCACCATTCCATTAGGATAATCATTGAAATTAAAAAGCAAATAGCTATTTTCTGTCAAGAAGAATACTCCAAGAACAACTTTTACCCCAGCACTTATTCCATTTCAGAAGTAAGAAATTGGCCAGTATTAAAATTTAGGTTTGGTTGTTAACCAAATGCCACCCCCACCACCTAGAAAAATTTCAAGTTTAATAAAACATAATGAAACTACCAGAGTTTGAAATTTGTGGGGATTCTTCGAAGAAAAAGGTGTGGCTATCACAGGATCAAAGCAACTAATACAGGCTTAAAGGAGATAGATTTATAGATGAACAAAGGATACTCATTATCAGCAAGATCTGTTGCTTCCAATTTGGGGTTTCCAGTATTAACTAGTCCACCAAAAATCTACAAATTCAAAGATAAATGGAAAGTTACCGCATTGATAGTAGCAAAAATTAGAAAAAGTGAATAGGATCAACAGGAAAGGGAATGTGAATTCATGATTTAATTTATTAATCTGTACAGAAAACAGAAAATGATCAACCAAAACAACCATTTTATTCACCTGAACACCAACTGAACAATAAATACATAAGACACAAAATATGATCCCGAAGTATGGCATCAAACTGGGTATAAGAGTTAAGAAAGTTGCAACAAAGCCTCGGAATTGTTGGACATGCATTAGAAGCCTTATCAACCTCAACATTCTTGCCAGAAGAAGGTAACGAATCCTGAAAAAACAACAGTAGAAGAAATGTTTAGTTGCATCCTCAAAGAAATGCTACAGTGCCAATGGACTACATTCTTTACACAAATTCCAATCTTCAAATGAACATACTGTACTCTGGCACCACAATGTATAATTTTTTAATGATCAAAAACTGTAAATTTCACAAGGACTGTTACATCTTGTTTTGAAAATAAGGAAACTAGATCTGGCATGCAAAAGACGTAAAATGCAAGCACAACTTAGCTCCTGCAATCAATGAGGGCCTTCCAACTAGTTGTTTCAACCAATTCAGCACCGATGTTTCGTCCATTAAAAAATACATGCATTAGACAAACTCTTTTCCATGAACTTGGACATTGATTGACTCACACTTCAAGTCTTCATCGACTGATAAGTACGTGTATTTACACAAATTTCTGTGCATGAACTTGGACATGGTGTATTATGCTATATAATTATGATAAAAAATAGTTAATACTTCCATTTTAAACTACACAATTGCAATAGAAAACTTGCCAAAACTTCTTTTTTATTTTTTATTGAAAAAAAAAAAACCCTCCAAAATTTAGTTGCTTTGAGTCTTTGACATATTGCCATACCATCTGAAAATTCATACTATTTCCAAAAGTGATGATGTCCAAGATCCAGTTTTATATGGTATTAATAGAGAAGTATAGAACTTCAATTTTGGGAAATGCACAGATCCATGGATAGTATACATCTGAACATTAATATAATTATTCAACAGCACAACAGATATGAAAAAGACCATTCATGTGATTGAGGGAGTGTTTAGTGAAAATAAATCCCAAAATGTGTAACCCGAATATTTATGTCCATGGAGTGATGTGGAATAATCCAATGTTAAGTTTTATTGCAAAGCTTAACATAGCTGGTCCCAAGCCCCGATAAAAGAGAAAGGTTATGTTAGGCAGTCAACAACGTAAGTAAAACTTTGTCAAATATTTACGACATGGATCAAAGATGGTTTAGTGTTAATGCTAGGTCAAAAGAGATTTAAATGTTAATGGTTTAAATATAAATATGATTTATGACAGGATACTATAGTATCGTTTGATCTATGTAGCCAACTTCACCCAATGGGACAAGGCTTAGTAGTAGTAGTTGTTATTGTTGGAGTGATTTGGAATTATGAACCAAAAAACAGAAATATGGAATACAAAACATTCAGAGATAAAAGTTCGTATTTCATACCATTCTCCATTTGAGAAGAAAGTTTGATCATCAGGTGTAACAAAAGTTATAGTTTCTCCAATGACTGCAAAAGTTTGAATAATTACTCAGAGCAACATAACATAGCCTTAAAAACTGGTTCCGCATAATATACAAATTCAGCGCCTCAAAAAGAACGCAAATGCATTATGAGCATAAAACAGCCGATCATAGAGACCTATGGACATCATTAATATTTCATGAGAAAAAGGTAAAAGGAAAACTGCATGCATTCAACCAGATATTGTTTAAAGGATAGAAAATACAGGCAGTTGAAATGAGTTACCAATTATCCACGTGATAATAAAATCAAAGCGATTTTGACCATCCCGCCAATAGTTCACAAATCCATATGAATAAACCTTCAGAGCCATCTCAATTACATATATCCACCCTGTAAACCAGCAAGGAATGATCAGAAACAGAGTATAAGTATCATTAAAATTTTAACATTTTGTGTTTAACAATGAAATGAAGAGCACGGAAGCAAAATAAAGAATCACCTACTGTTCAGCAGTATTGGGAATACTTACTGACAAACCAAGAGTAGAGGGGAATGAATAAGCAGTTAGGTTACACAAATTTTCATAATTGATTCTAATATGCTGTAAGATAGCAATAATAAGTTGCAAAAATCCACATGTAGACTGAAATATTGAGTTGCAATCATTGTGCGCATACAGCCACAAAAGCTTATCTGAAACAATACATCAACCCCTTACTTCTAAGTTCTAACCCTTAACTTCCTCACCTTAGCACACATATCTTATTTGTAAATGAATAATAGTATTACCTTAAACAACCCATCATTCTACATCAGAAAGCACAATTATTTGGTATACCAAACTAATAAAACAAGCTCTTAGCTATCTCACCAAAATCTGGATATTTTCTCCAGTCTCGTAACTCCATTGAATTACACTCTCTTCAATCATCTCATTTTGAAAAAGGTCAAGCAAAATACACTGAAAACTCTGGCTCCGCAGTATTTCTTCACCCTAAAATTAAAACTCGTAATGTAGATATTTAAAAGGACACAATTTTATATATATAAACTGCCATTGCATATGAGAATGGTGACGCAGAGGAGTCAGAGAGCATAGTTGCTCAATTCAGCTGCCTGAAAAGAACTTTTGTTTAAAGTATCATTACAGTGCTTAAAAATATTTCACCCCCTAAAACATCTAGACATCACAAAGATATAAACAGTTTGGTTTTCCTTACCAAAAATAAACTCAACCACTTGCCACACCTTTTGAGCAGAATTGTTTTGTATATCAAGCTGCAATTATGAATTAATACAAAAATATCAAAATGTGGATACGGTTTTTGGCAAAAAATTAGAATCAGCAACACCATACAAAGCAAGATATAATCATATGAAGCCTTAACATAAATAGTCTAGTAACTCTCTGCTATAGAACATAAATATCATGTTTCAAATCACATGACTGATTTGCATTTTGTACATCAATTAAAAAAATATACTTAGACAATATTTTTCAAGGTTATTTAGTCCACTAATAGAATATATGATATGAAGTGAAAATAATATGATTCTTTAGTTGCCAATTGCCAGAGTCCACAATAGCTTCCAGTACATTTGTCAAACAATAAAGTTTGAAAATGTACGATTGATATGAGGTCATCAGTAACAGTGTAAAATTATTAACTGTGCATATATTTCAAGAAGAAATGCATAATGAATTTATTAAGCACCATTCTAAATGATTTTTACAACAAATGGCACTTATAGACTACAAAATTATCTACAAATGCAAGTATATCTCGCTTCTGGTGACATCAAATAATGCTAAAGTTAAAATCAGTTAACATATTGTTTAGTAGGCAAGAAAATTTGAATCTATATTTTCATTTCAAAACATGTCATACCGTTGTCTCAATAATAACAGCAACCAGATTTAGTACGAGAACAAAGGAGACTAGGTATCCAAACATGGGGCTCTTCACAAATGCTTTCAATTTCTTTGAGGTGGGCCAATGGTAGAATGCTAAATACTCAAAGTAAGATAGCTGCAACCAAATTGGAGAGAATTAAAGATGCTACAAATCTTCACCTTCCTCATTTCAATACATTCGAAAGAACTTCCAATTGTTTTAAATTTGCAGTATTTGTACTTACAGTATCCTCCTTCTGGAATTTTAAAGCAATGGCATGGCAAATATCAGCAAATTCATCCTTATTGATCTGGGGGGGAAAAAAAGATGTTACATGAAGAATTAAAGGCACAAATATTTTGTGTAAACACACATTTATGTGTAATATGCATGTGCATAAACGATAATCAAAACACATAAGAACAAATATTACCTTTACATCACCACTATCATCAAGCTCATCAAATATCAACTCAAATTCTTCCCTGGGGATCTTTGGCAAAGTCCTAAAGTATACACAAAATTCATACTTCATCATTCACAATGTGGTAGGAAGATTATGGAAAGTTAGGAAGTCAGAAGACTAAAGTGAAAGATCAACTGATAGTGCTAGTGTCTATAAAATATTTAATACCAATTTACCCATAAAAAATAAAAATGCAATATAGCATTTCACCAAAACAGAAGTTGCACTGGCGAACTATCAACAACACTTGTAGCAAATATACAAAAAGCCAATCATTTAGCTTACTGAGCACCGCCGTAAATTTCATAAGCAATAATGTGAAGCGCCAACTAGTTACAATATGTCATCATTTAGGCATAGCAACCTCTTTATCTAATATGCATTTTTTTTTAAAAAAAAGTTCACTTTCTCCCAACATTATTTTGTGACTGATAGCAAGTATTATGTGCAAGTGTTTGCTTCAAGAGAGTGAAGGGTAAAGGGAGAGATATACCATGCAAATCCAATGTATAACACAATCAACTATAGAATTCCTCTAGCCTCAGACAGAGGAAGAATTGCTTAAAAGAAGGGTTCCATGACAGTTCAGGAGCCTTTTGCATGTAATGAAAAGACAGCTTACTAGTACTAGTTGTTATTCCAGCAACTTTAATAGAAGCCAGCATAACTATTCAATGTTCCTAAGTGCACTTGAAGCCTTGAAGCTCGGATTCCCCATCTTGGCAAGCTTGGATAAGCAATTTACATGTTTTAACTTCTAAATAAATATATTTCAACTAAAACTCTGTCATTCTGGAAAACCTTCCTTCATTCCATTCATGTATTTTCAAAGTTTAAGCCCCATCAATATATATATATATATATATCAAAGTTTTAAGAGGAGAATGATCAGAGCCTCTATAAAGGCCAGCCATGAAAAACTGGAAAAGATTTACATAAAACAGATTCATTATTCCCATCTAGAAAGTATACAAAATTTCACAAATGCCAAAACATTTTCCCTTTGCTAAAATCAGTATGAGCAAGCAACAAATAATAATAAGATAAATCTGAAAGCACAATGAACATAAGGGAATAAGGTTATACCTGTACTTGTTCAACTCCTCAAAAAGCCTAATGCATTGATCTTTGTTAAGATGTCCAACACTCTGTGGGAACAAAATGGAATCTCAAACAGCTTTAGAATCATTGGTAACAAGTTGCACTCAGTCACAAAAGAAACCTATACCAAAGCATAGGAATCAAGAGATACAGTCACAATTTCAAAGCAAAAGAAGATTATATTACGAAACAATTGCATCATCGCACCATAGAGAATAATTATTTGTTCAGGCCAAAGTTAATTCTTGACATTACAATACTAGCGCAGCACCATTTAATACTATATATTGATTACTATAAGCATGGAAGCATACACAATCAATTTAACAGTAGAGATATTCAGAGAGTAGCAGCAACAGAATCTAAAGACTACCATTTTAATAAACTGTGTTGAAATAAGAACAATTACTGGATCTTTTCTCAACAATTTTTACTTATAGGTTGCATGGTTCTTTGACAAACAGGAAAAAGTCAATGTCAACATAATTCTTCACTCATCAGACAAAAATCTAAACCAAATTTACTCCTCTAGACAATAACGAACCTAACTAAAAGTCCAAAATTTTGAACCAATTGAAGATCTCTCTCAAGTTATGTATACTCAGAATTGAATAAATGGACAGAAATCAAATTGGCTCCCCTAATCTCAACATCATTAAAGATGCAAGTATTTATACAGCTATCAGTTTACAAGTTGCCTTCCATATCAAGTTTTTACTTGGAATATGGAATCTGTCCACCTAGTGAAAGCATTTTAAAGAAGTTGGGACCAACTTGTCACCAACTCTTTTGAGCTATTGACTAACACCTCACTTACCCAATGGTTGGTAAGTAGTAAGCACTACCAACACGACCAACACGTGAAGAATTACCAATCATATGAACACCAACATGGAAACAGCATTCTAAATTTCATGCAATGTTTGAAGCATTTTTATCAGTATAAGTCAGGCAAATACCATTGATATGTACCTAATACACATTGAGAGGCTGTAGATGCCTTCACAAAAAAACTTCCTGAAGCCTTCTGTTTTATCAGTTATTACAAATAAGAAATAACATCTTTGAACTCTTGTGAGGCAGAATGGAGCGGCGTTAGGTACTATTGTTTGGACACTTAAAAATAGGATGGAATTTAATGGAACTTGGTGGAATCTTTTCCATTCCATTCCATCTAATACTCTTATTTCCCCCTCCAATTTGGGCAAAATGGGACAGAATAAGAGTAAATAGTTTAAAATTTTTCTTTTTCCATCGCCTTCCATTGTATTTCCAAACAATGAAGTGAAAACTTCTTTCAATCCCATCCTTTGATATCCAAACAATGGAGCAGGACCTTTATTCCATTCCATACCATTCCATTACATTTCATTCCATTCCACTCACCCATTAAACATCCAAACAAAGAAGACCCAGTACGTTCTCATTGTGTTGTTAATTGTTACCAATGCTTTCATTATAGAGAATAATTTTCAGTCTTTTTCTCTATTAGTTTTTATACCCTACCTGACACATTTCTCAGTTATTGCCTATCCTAAATAGTGAATACAGAGTTTGATCCAAAATCACCAGAAAGATTATAACATTATGTTATTCTGATTAAAGAGGGAAAAGAAAAAGTTAATCTTGGTTTCACAAATCTATTTTGTACGCTAATGAATCTCTTATGAAAAAGTGAGCTTTTTAAGGAATTAAGAAAAGAAAGTTTTTGATGTTTCCAATGCATTGAAAACTGAAAAACTTCTACTTTTCAGTTAAAATTTTCCCTTTCTTTATTACACAACCAGAAAAACTAGGGGGCTATAATATTGTCTCCTTTTTTAACATTGGAGGGAGTAAAACGGACTTTCTATTATTCCAAATAATATCAAAAGAAAAAAGCCCCAGAAGAAAAAGGAAGAAAAAATAAATCACATTAATCTAGATTGGCAATGGCTAATTACATATCAAAATCAATAAAAGAAAAAGAAAATGATACAACAGTTGTTTAAATCAGCAGGTCAGCTCTGTTTGACAGGGAATTGATAAAACTAAAACATGGAAAGTCTCACTTACATGTGTATCTAAGAGATTAAAAGCTTTCTCCAACATTGCTGTTCTCATACGATCCATCTCGCAAACTTGTTTTACAAGCTACGATAAAAAAAATATTCAGGCACTACTGTAAACTTATTATTTGTTTCAATCACCATCCTAGAGTATATAATATACAATCAAAATCTTTCTGCTGTATTCCCAGATATATAGCTAAATAGTAAAAGATTAACACACATGTAATACTTTTGAAGTTTCATCTATAGCTTAAAGTGAAGCAATGGTATGGCAAAATTTACCTCACTCTTGAAACTATCATAAACAACGGCAAGGACCAAGTTTGTAACAAAGTAAACCCCCAACAGCACAAAGAGAATGAAAAACAGGCAATACCAACGCGAAGCCCTTAAAAGCCAACAAAAATGATGAGTGATGATTGATGATAATATATCTCAAATTGAAAGGACAAAGTCATCTACCTAGGCAGATTCAAACTATAAAATTAAAACTCTTACTTGTATGCAGGAATCCAAACATCTGGATTATTGGACGTGGTAAATAAAATGAATATCTGATACAATGTAGTACCATAAGAAGTGAATACTGTTTTCCCCTGTATTGTATCTTCAAACATCACATAAGCCACCCAACTTGCAAAAAGAAGAAACAGAAGCCCCAAAGCCTGCAATTCATGAGAATTAGACAGCACTCAATATCCAGTAAGAAAGCATTGAATAAATTGAAATAATCCAAATTCAAGTGAAACCCAATAGACTTTGAATCTAAAATGATATACACATTGTTAAAAAGTTGAAAATAGGAACAGCAGAGAGCAAGGATAACAGCATGAAAGTAAACTAACCAAGACATTCAAGTATGTGCCCAGCATTCCACTCAAGATGACGATGGTTTCTCGTAGCTCCCTGACATATATAAGAATGCAGAGTTGGGCTATCTCAAAAATAGGATAAAAAGACTTTTACTTCTAGCTGAAAATAGATGAATTTCTCAATTGTAAGTCATGTAGAACCATGAACTATGATAAGTAACATCAAGCCATAAATTATTAAATAGTGTTGAGTAAGAACTAATCAGCCAATCAATCTGCGTTTACTCCAAAGTAAAATGAAAAATAGAGATCAATAAATCAATACCTAATATTCAGAATGAAAAGAAAAACCCTGATATAAGGTGCAACTCTGAAAGGTAGAAAATCAAAAGCCGCTGGAGACAAATAAATAGCATAAACCAGCATATCAGCAGCGAGAACTAATAGACAGACGACCTGGAAATACCAACAAATTAACTAATTAGCAGACTAAAGTATATGACTAAAGTATATATGTAAAGTCAGGACAAATGAAATTGATATGATTGTGCCCTCCTCTATGTCAAACAATCCCCATCTTCTCCAGCACATGCACCTTATGTGGATGTTAATTCATTAAATGATATTTCAACAGAAGATCAGATGATAGTGTAAAAGAGTTTAACATTGACAATGCATCAAATTTAAACTCTTTACTAAAACTAGGGCTTCAGCTCAACAAGGATTTCACATGAATTTTGAATGGTCTAAATGCTGCTGCTCATAGCAGAATTAACATTAGAAAGAGGGATCTTGTCCAAAAATCATTATTATTCAGGAGCTGTTCCTGCCCCAGCTTCCATTATTTCATATTCCCCTGTCTATCATGTTTTTCTCCCTCTTTTTTCTTTCAACTTTCCTCATTTCTTTCTTCTTGTTACTTCTACCTCTATATTAATGTGATTCGGAGACACCTGGATTCTGCTTTACCTCCTTTTCTAATTCCATAGCCATATGATACCATATATTTCTAACACTACCCCATCACTCAATGATACAAAAAATTATTACACTTGAGAGACATTGATTCCACAAACCCATATCCTTCTTTACAGGAGAGAGAGAGTAATCTACTGCATCTAGGAGCTTTTCCAGAAATAAGTAAAGTCATAAATTTTATTCACTAGTACGTACTTGACACAACATACCTTCAATTGATTAATAGCATTTTTCCAATATATACGGGGCCCTTCGTATGATATTGGGAAGAAAGTATGTATGATTAGCACAACAAGAGCTAATCCCTGTATTGCACAGAAAAAGGTCATGTAAGACAAAATACCACTCAGATAGCTGATAAATGAATACAAGGCACTTTAACAATCCCACAGATCAAGCAAGATCCCCATACCAAAAGGAACTCAATTCCTTAACCCCAAAAATATTTAAATGAGACATTTAGTAAACGAGATACTGAAACAGACAGGTAACGAAAGCTATTTCACATAAATTTCAAAATGTATGTGAATAACAAACTTAATGTCAGTGTACATGACAAAAATATAATTGTAGGTTATCGCCGTTTTCAAAGCAAAAACAACTGAAGGGCTCCTCATTAATTTACCCAATAAAAATGGTGTCCAAAGTACTGCCTCTTACCTCATAAACAAGACATTCTGCAGCAGTTAGATATGGCAACTGTCCCAAAAAGAAATACTCTCTATCACTGCAAGAATGTGCGGTATACTTTTCACACCATAGAGGTTTCTGTACCAAGTAAAGCAAGCCATGAACTATCTTCTTTTAATTTTATTTTCATTTGTCTTTAGCTTAAACGCCTCAGATACAATTAAAAGGAACTAAAGTTCAAGACAAGCTTACTGCTGACCTCCAGGAAATTAAGGACTATCAAAGCAAAATAACCAAGAGACCAGATGAGATTGCATTTAGTGAATATAAAGTAAAATCTTGAAGAGCTTTGAAAGCTTGGTGAATCAAGAATTTGCTCAGGGAGACCAACACCATCTTCTGCCTGCATGATGCATTTCCAACCAGAAAGAGAAGAAATTAACTGACCGAAAGAAAATACATCCATAAATACATATGCATGTAAGGGGGAATCGTATAGAATAAACATGACAAACACTCTAATAAACCATTTCACCAGAAAAACATCATTACTGCGAGAACAATTGGTTTTCTTTTGGACCAAAAAAAAAAGAGCTTTATCTACTTCTCTCTAGGCACACACTTGCAGATTGCAATAAGAAAAACAATAGAACCAAAACTAGAAAGACATTAACAGCAAATTTGATGTTAAGGCAAGTTTTTTTTTGAAAGTCAGAGCTCAGCTAAATGAAAGAGCAAGAAACAATAGTGTTTAGCTCATATAAACAAGAAAAAAAAAATATCATTTTTTTTTGGGGGGGGGGGGGGGGTGCCATCCATGACAGGAGTATTCAAACAAATGAAAAATTAATAAAAGAAAAGATACTATGCTTGCTCGATACAACAGAAACTGAAGATAAGTAAGAATCCTATACCTAACAAATTTAGGAGAGAAAATTACCAAAAGAGGAACTCCTCCATGATAAATATTTCATCCAAAGTTCCTGTTTGGTAGTTTTCAAAATAAAAAAAAGGCTAAAATCTTACTAAATATGGAATTACCAACCCATGCAAACTGTTACAAAAATTTACTGTTTCACCATAACATTTAGTGCCAAAACATTACAAATGGAGCAAAATTGCATTCCTCTTCTTAATTGCAGTTGTCCACAAGAGAACCAAAAATCTTCTTTGAGTTTTCCTTCATCAACCAATAAACGAAAGCAGACATCCACATTTCTCTCACTTTCCATTATACTCTTCATTTTTGCATCTCCTGCTTCTATTTTGCTCCGCCAAAACAAAAAAACCTTCACACTTTTGCCTCTCTTGCTTAATAAAACAACAATAACAATAACGATGTTGACTTCAACATACAGAACCACTTCCACTATAAATCCATATTTTTCACCTTTTTTTCCCCCGATGCAAACGAACTTCAAAGAAAAACACTAAAGCAAAGCACATGTCAACTTCGAAAATAGAATTGAAAATTCTTGTCTCAACAGTTTTAACTCGTAGCTCTTAATACACATCTGATAATGACATTATGACAGGAATTTGGACTAGATTTCAAATCTTCAATAGCAAAGCACAGTACCAAAACCATCAATGATAAGATCTAGCTATCTACGTTCAAGAACTGATCCAATCCAACATAACAATGGCTAATACGAAACTCGCCTGCAAAACTATATCTAGCAGCTCAATCACAGCACATAACAACGAAATGGAATCGAAGAGACACAGTGAGTGTGTGAGTTCAGAGAAATAAATAAGTTTCCGAAGAGGAAAGAGAGAATGCAAATGAATGAACGAACCAGATCGACAAGTGCAGCAGCTTTCTCGTAATTGGAGCCGTAGGTGATGGCGTCGGAGCGGCGGAATATCCCCCGCGGCCGCTCCCTCCGGCCACCACTGCCTTCGCCTCTCAGCAAAGGCTCCATCTCAGACAGTGAAAGTTATAGAGAGAGAGAGAGAGAGAGAGAGAGAGAGCAGTGACAAAGTAACTAACGAGCGTGGTGAGAGCACTAGTAGTAATACTGAATCATGATGAAGCTGAAGGCTACGAGATCACGCTTCACACGCGGAGAAAACACGGGGAGAGAGAGAGAGAGAGAGAGAACCGCGTTTAGTTTCGAAACTGAATTTGACATTAACATAAACGGAAAGATGGTCCAGCGAATTAACGACGGCAACGGATGGAGTCATGTGCAATGGAAGACTACTGCGTTCTTCATTTTTGGGTGTTTCGGGAGGTGATGACGTGTCCACTCCGACCCAATGGATCTTCTATTCTTCTTCGACGTGGATTGGATCTAGCTACGGGGTGGTCAATTTGGATTGGACGTGATCCGAATTATCCGAATTTTCATTTTTCTTTTTGTTTAAATGTACTTGTATCTCATTATTACATGGGACCCGCTCTTAACACGTGCCTGCATCGACTTGGATACACTACAATGCAAAGTCAACAACTAGCATCTGTCACCTTGTATGCCATTAATTCTATTCAGTGTTCACAATTTCATTTTCATTAGGATTAGGATTAGGATTAGGATTAGGATAAATATAGGAATGTATGCAACTATACTATGATGTGAATTTTTTAGCTGCAGTTTACACTTTATTGAAAACTACTAAAATATCGAGAAGAAGAACACCACATGTTTTTTGTGGCTATTTATATAGGTGTTATCTATACTATAATATATATAATTAATAATTGTTATTATGGGGATGTCTGTATTAGGATGGCTAGCGTCGGTAAACAATAAAGAACGGCTAGTGTCATTTTCAAGGTGGTTGGGGATTGAACGCCGGAGATAATTTTCACAAACAAATTAGTTGAGTATTGAATGCACGATAATTGATGTCGTTTACAATATGGGCTATGTCGCCCGAGAATACAGCTAATTATTGAATAAAATAAAATGGCATAGCTCACTGTTTATTATAAATTTGAATAAAAATTATAATTGTCAAGCATTTTTCTTTTTAATGTAGCTATTAAATTGTAATAAATTATTTTATGTGAAAGTTTTATATAATCTGACTATATATTAATTTTTATAATTAATCAAAAAATGGGTCAAATATAAAACTCACAACAAAATTTAATTAGTACTAAAAATGTATAATTAAGTCACGTAAAATTTTCCCATAAAGTTATCTATTTCTATTATTAGACATTATTTTGTACATAATATAAAACGTATTGCTGAAAATACACAAATTTATTTTTAATATTTTTGATAAAAAAATAACTTTGAGTAATTTTACTTTTTTTTATTTTATCTCTTTTCTACTTAATGCATACAGTGTCCAAAATGATGTTTATTGTAAAAGTACGAAAATAATTCCGGTTATAATTTGTCGTAAGTTAGGTTTGAGTGCATGATACTTGAAAGCATATTCACGCGTAAGTTACATTATATTATTCTGGATTATTCAAAAGTATAAATTACAGCATATAAAGTTTAAGTGGGATTCAACAAAGTAGCGCTGTCCCTTTATCTTATGAATCATAGAACTACAAATTTGATTCACTTGGCATTGTGTAATTCTGAATGAAATATTTGGTAAAAGAGAATTTGATTGGAAAGAAGGAAAACATCCAACATAGTTTATTTCTCTGTTTTTTCCTTCAAATCCATTTATTTAATTATTTTCATTTTTCAGTTAGCAAGGGTAGAAGATCCTACAAATTTATGAAAAAAAGATGTAATACTAACCACATCAGTAATTAGTAATTACTAACTGCATTTGTAACACTAAACCCATTTCTTATCCTAAGAATAGCTTATAATTATTTCTAGCAATCAAGTCAAATTTTATTGTTTTAAATATAATATAAATAATTAAAGAATTATTTTCAACGACTTCTTGTGCCGAAGCCCTTACATTTATACTTTAAATTAAATTAAAGCGCACGGTGATCCATCGGTAACATGCTACCAGAGGCTATAGGTACGTAAGGTAATCATAAATACTAAATAGTTTATGATAGTCTTATTTATGAACACCCATGAGCTCGAATAATTAAGCCTTTGGTTTTTACTACAATGAAAGAAACAAACTTTTGGGGATCACAAAATTGATGATGAGTAGTGGTGGCAATTGAGTTGTGACATGGTAAATAGGTAGCATGACTACTCATCCAGCACACCATTTTCTACTTGTTGAATGATTTCTGGATTGATCAACTTTAATAGTTTTCTTAGCTGAAGTCTTTGAAAAGTGAAGCTGTTTCCCATTAGAGGAGGACACATGATTTTGTCAGGACTCAGGATAGACATCATACGCTGGTGGAGAATTCCAGTCTTCATTAACCTTCTGCAATGTCTACAGCATTAAGGTTGTCTTTCTTGATTTCCCAAGCATGCACCAATAAGATGCCGTTGCTTCAAAACATGTAATGGCTCATGACAATCTTCCGGGCATCCTCCACAACTCATCCAATTCTTCCCCATCTTTGCCGTCATGCCATGACTGTGATTATCAATTGACACAAGATGGTAACACCAACGGGAAAGGCGCTGGGATTTTTGAACTAGCAAATGAAAAAGAGTAAAATCATAGAAGTATTAATTCTGGCACTGCTTAACACTAACATGTTGTCAACTCACTAGATTACATCATAAGGCTATGAAACATCAAATCCAATCATGCTCTACTATCAAAAACAAGTTCACATATCATTGTCACCATTCAGAATCAAACATCAGATATCATTGTCTGCTTTCATTATGGAAGTAAAAGTATGGCCTAACAATTGCAAGAAAACTTTTCAGACAACAACCATTCCCCTATTAAAGTAATTAGTAAGTCACGCTATTCCTCAGTCCAGGGGAATCATCAATCAAGTAGGAAAACAATAAGTTCGCATCAGAACATAGTGCAAAACGGTAAAAGAGGTAGTAAGCACATTCAAGTTGTAACAATGTGAATTGTAAAACTCATTGCCTGTCCTTGATTCAACAGCAGGAAAAAAAAAAAAAAGGTTTATGATTCTCTTGATAAACTTGTCTACGAGTAAAAGATTAACACACAATTAAGAACAATTAAGCCAAAGAAAAAAAAAATTAAAAGTTAGAGCACAAGAAATTCCACTACAACATATGAACAATAATTACCTTGAATCACAATCAACTTATGAATTTTTTTTATTTTTTCCTGTAACAATCTGGAATATCTGGAGGCCCCTACTGAATGCTTCGTTGAAGAGAATTCTGGTTTGCATAGGCTGGAACCCGGGTAACCATGAGAGTAGTGCCACAGGAGCCATTACAATGACTCCAAATAATATATCATATAGACGAGCCAAGGAAACAACACCATTCCAAATTATGGTGTGCTGCAAAAATGGCCGGAATACTTGCCCGATCAATAACAGGCCCCAGCCTGTGGGGATGAATGCGAACAGGCTAGTAAGAACGTCCATGAATCTGAATTTAGTGAAGTTTAGCAAAGCAACTATGACAACTATGGCAAGAATTATGACAAGGGACTGGACCAACCGAAAATAGATATGGTCATTTGCTTCAAATTTGTTCCGGGCATATGCGACCACCACATAAATCCCAAATACAACAAACACAAAAACCCAAGATAGCAAGTAAACAGCAATGCTGGTACTTCCAGCAGCTATACCTAGCTGATAGGCTATTCCATACTGGAAGATGAAGAACCTAAGGTCTAAAATTATCTCAAAAAGCTTTCCCCAGAAGCCAGTTACCTTTAGATGATCCTGCTCTTCATACCACCACTTTTCCCAGCTCTGTTCAGCTTTGGCAAACACCCTTCCACGGGACCAAATCCAGTCCATGAAGTCCTCAAAATCATGGACAGTTTTTAACCAATCAAAGCCAGAAGGATTGAACACAAATGGTGCCAAAATCCACGATGTAACTAAGAACCAACTAGATACTGTCATGGCCACATAAACAAATGTGTCAGTTGCAACAGGACTGTGTAGTGCATAAATTATAAGTATTAGCCCCAACTCAATTGCTTTCACAAAATGGCTACGAGCATAGAGCCTATAGTTTTCTGCAAAGCTCTTGTGCTCTACAACAAAACCACGGCCGGTAGCTCGGTATTTTGCACCACCATGCAGTATAGTCCGGCCAAAGAAATGGCAACGTGTTCCCATAGAGAATGTGTAGAAAACTGATGAAAGCTGGAGCTGCATTGTCAAGAAATCCCACAAAGCTTGAAGGTAACCAAGCTCAAGAGAATTCTCCACAACCATTGGAAGGGCAGTGAAAAGTCCAAGTTGGATTATGAACTGCTGATTCAAGATGGTGCCAAGTGCCTTATTATTAGTGCTGTTACTTTTCATAGCAGCTTCAATACCACTAAGAGCAAGAAATAGCCGGCCCCATAAAAATGCATATACGGTAAGAACCACCATCATTGTGTTGAAAAAGAATCCCACTGTAGTGTAGAAGAATGACAGCATCCTGAAAAAATCAAGCCTATGACCCAATCTGTACACATCTCTGCTCAGGACTTGCTCCCCATTTCCACTGGCAACCTTTGCTTCAAACATTGATATTTGATTCAATCCAACATCCCTTCCCTTTCCCACCTGAATGTACTCATGATGTGTGACATTACCTCCACGAAGAGTACAGTTAAAGCCTGCGAAAATGTCCTCGCTTATGTTGATCACTCTGGAAGCTTTGCTGATCCCACCTCGAGTCAAGAACCAAAACCTGTCAAACACATCAGGATGACCATAATGCATTCTAATCTTCAAAGGGTTTGCCAGAACCCTCTGTCCCAAGGTGACAAAACTCGTTTCCTGAGCTGACATGAACCAAGCAAGAGAGGAAACTGAACCAGTGAAAATGTGTTCCCTCACTCCCAAAATAGTAGGCTTCCGAATACCATAGTAATAATTGAATTCTTCCAAGAGGTTCCTCATTTTAAGCGCCTCCTCAAAGTAGTTGTCCTGGTTCATATCAATAGTCTGAATTGCATCACCGCGAGTGAAGATGATGGCGTGATTTTGATTCTCTGGCTTTCCCTCTCCGAGTTTCAAGGGTCCTGGCAACTTTACACGGTAAATCTCCACCTCCCTCTCCCATTGTTGGTCGTACTTAACAAGAACAGAATAATACTCCTTCTCATCTTTCCTAGTTGAGACCTCATCAACATAGGCAACCCGAAGTGCTTCATTGTTTTTCATTAGATACAAGATTTCATCAGCATGGGGGTCCTTTGTTGCCTTCTGTGCTCCATAGATCTGGCAAGCAACCACATATGTGAATTTCATCGAAGCAGTCCCATAGTCATGGCCTTTGAATGGGAAATTTGCTGAACTGCTTGCTCTACTTAAACTATTAGAGAAAGGTGACCTTCCTGGGTTCCAACCGTCTACACTTTCTTGCTGCATTGAAGCAAGTTTAAGTGAGCCATCCCAAATATCCATTTCCGATGCAGAATCCAGAAATGCCAAAAGCTTGAGGGCCTTATAGTAGTACATCATTCCTCTAACAGTCCTTGACAGTGTCTGGCCCCTGTAGGATGCCCAGAACCTCAAGTCTGTAAGCTTATCAGTCCATATGTCACCGTCATTCTTCATCCCCTCCCGCCGCATTCTCTCCATAAAATTTTTCCACTCATCATCATATATGGTCTGCAAGTAGTACAGGATTGAAACCCCATCCTCATTCTCGGTTCTGAGCTGCTCTTTGTTGTACACTACTTCTTCGCTATAGTAAGGTGTTAGAACACTGAAAGTCATCATTTTCTCAACTTGTGGAGCATGAGGCATGTTCATAAAAAGTGAGTTAGTGAAGAAAGCAATCCTTCTTCTAGCTTCTAGATTAACTGGGATGTTTTGCATCGAATCCCTGGAGCTAAGAATGGTGTGCAAGCGGCGAAGCTGCCGATAAAAGTTCTCATTAGTGGTTTCAGGCAACTGAATGGCATTCTCGAAAAGTAGAGCCTCAGAAGAAGCTGGATTCACTGGAGCCAAACCATCCTCCCTTAGCTGTTCAGTAGTCCTTTTCTCCTTGAAGAACTCCCGGACAGCAATCTCATAAAGGCCCTGAAGGGTATTCACCAATTGAATAGGATCTGTCGTTGTCTTCTTGTTCAATGACTCAACAAGTTTTATCAACTTGTTGTGGAGCTGGGGAAGTGCGGTAGTTTTGAATGCTTTAGTGAATTTCCCAATCTCAATGGAATGATCGATTTCTTGAAACAGAACCGTCACAATGGAATGCTCCTCAGTGTCAGGTTTTATAATAATCTCAAGAAGCAAGTGTCTTATGCAATCATATGTTTCAATAATAGCACATCTCCTGAACTCATGCTTGCAGATCTTCCTCCAAAGCCTCTTATCAGTGGCATCAACCAGTTCCTTGGCCTGACTTAGCGCCAGCAGTAACTCATTGCAGAGAAGAAAACACGGCCAGCGAATAACCCTGACATTCCACAAGTTCTTTGGCAGCTCTAAAAGCTCAACCTCGCGGTCAGAGATGATATCCTCCTCCCTGAAAGACAAGATTATCTCATTCCATATCAAAGCAAACTTGTTGGCCTCAGCCTGGTTAGACTCAAGCTTCCTATAGGGCTGACCAAACCCATACCTAAGCTTCATCCTGCGGATAGCATCCTTAATTTTCCTTCTCAACGTTCCCCTCGCATTCAGCGACTGCTCCTCCGGCATGAGATTAAAAAGAACCGCACTAGCAAAGAACTGAAACCTCAGCTTCAGCTGCTGCATGCTCCTAATCTCACCCAAATGCGCAAACAATCCCACGGTTACCCCAACCAAAGACGAATATATCGAATACCAAATCTGAATATCCATCAGATAAATCAAAACAACAGGAAGCCACAGCAACCCAAGAGCAAATTGGTTGCTTTTGTTACGAACAAGCTCATACCATTGATAGTTAACATCAAGGTCCAACATTGCCCTTGTTGGTTTAATCATGGGCTTTATCTGCAAGAAGTAACTGAAACAAAACTTGGTTGCCAGAACCACAACCCAGAACAATGTATACTTAATGTTATCGATTAGTCCTTCTCTCAAACCACGACCAACAAAAGTCCTCCTCTGAAACCACCACGACAACAAGTAGAAAACCTTCCAATCCGTTTTCTCAAGGAAGTTCCTAACCCAAGGAAGCAAAAAAAGTGCCAAAGATAGAATCTCCGGGATCAAGAAAACAAGAGCAACCTGGTAAAAATCCATCACCTTCTTATTTGCCTTATGAGACCATTCTCTATCATGGTTCTTCTGAGAGCAAATCTTCCCATAATATATATCAAACACAACGATCCACCCTGCGGCGACGACGCATTTCAGCAACATCCTCACTCCAAGCAAAATATTGTCCTTAGAAACCAACCTCCCCTGCATCACAACATCAAGCACAGCTTGCAGGAACCTCAAACCACTCCACGTGAAGAAAACGGTCAAGATTCGAACCTGCACATCGCGATCCTTCAAAGCGTGCCAAGGGTAAGCCCCGTCTTCCCAAGCGACGATCACACCAGCCTGCAGGAACAGAATTAGCATCACCCAAAGCCTGTCGAAGCTTCTAAATAGGTTCCAGAAGGATCTCCTCTCCACGAACCCGGTCTTCCCTACGCGCTTCGTGAAGAACCCGCTTCCTCCAACATCGATGGGCCACTTCAGCTTCCGGAAACAACTTCTGCTCCAGAAGAACTCGTTCACGTCATCGTAGTTCATCCACGCGCCGTGAGGCGTGGTTCCGTCTCTGCTAGTCTCCACCTCCAGCTTCACGATATCGTATATCGGCTTCACCACGCGATTCAGGAACGCATTCTCGCCTGCAACCGAGGGCATTAAGGGGTTTTCACCATCGTAACCCTCCAGAATCCTGTTATTAAGATGAAAATTGGAGGATGATCAAAACTGATTCATTAACTAACATAACTACTAACTAACTTTCCTTATGTAGCTAACAACCGATATAACCGAACCGACTAAAAGGTGAATCAGTGCACGAGGCTCTCACCTAGTGAGTCTGGGAAAGCGACATGGAAGCAAACTTATCACAAGGCGCAAACTTATCATTGCGCCGTGGGTTATCACCCTCTAACCGTTGTAACAGAATAACTACAATTGTTTTATGATAATGTGATACCTGTTGAGGTCCATGGCCATGTGGTGGAAGATGTAGCAGATGCATTCGGGGATGAACCGGAGATTGGCGGCTTCGCCCCAGATGAGGAGGTAGAGAGAGACGTAGAGGAGGTCGAGGCGGTGGTCGTAGGCGTCGAGGTTGAGGTTGCGGTCGGAGACCTTGATATTGGGTTTGGTTCCGAGGTAGGAGCACCAGGAGGTGTAGTTTCTGAGGAGGGTGGTGCGGAAGGAGCGGAGGACGGAGGGGTGGAGCTGGTGGATGGTGTCGGGGGAAGGGGAGAAGCGCATCTGGGCGTTGGCGAGGTGGAGGAGGAGGTGCTCCCGCTGGTTGCGGACGCTGTCGTGTTGGAAGCCGAAGAAGAGGGAGAGCCAGTCGAGGAGGTCCATGTTGGGGTGCCATTGCGGGGGGAGGCGTAGGTCGCGGACGGAGCTGAGGGCGGAGATGGCGGCGCGGACTTCGGGGTAGCGGAGGGAGGGGTGGTCGGAGAGGCTGTTGTGGAGGGGGATGATGTTGTAGGTTTCGTAGCTGTGAGGCATGAGGAGAAGGAGGAGGGGGAGATAATACTATAGCATTTGGGAATGGATGGGATCGGAATTCCGAGACAGAAGACAGAGAGTGAGAAGACTGCGCCGATTGTGTGGTTAATTACATCTACATCTTACATGGTCTCGTGTTGTGTTGTGTTGTTCCTGGTGTGTAACGGTAACAGCGGGAACTGTTAGAGAGGGAAAGAAGAAATGGCGCGAGTTAGTTGGTTAGTTAGTTAGTTTGCTCCTTGAATGTTCACTCTTTTTCTTTTTCTTTTTTTCTTCTTCTCTTTATTTTCAGTCTTAATCAAAACAAAAAGTGATCCTGTATTTTTTTCACCCAAGAATATTGGGTTCTTCACACTCATGAGCCGTGAGATTTTACTAATATCCATACCAAGTTTATGCCACAAGCCTAGTTGAAAAATAAAAAAACAAAATTGCGATGGTATATGCAGTTAAGTGAAGACCTTTTTGTCGATATACTGATAAATCCAAATAAACTCATTGCTTACCAATTTTTGGTCGTATAATAATCACTCGTACATAAAATTAGTCAAATTATATCCAAATTCTTATGATCACCGTAGCATACGTAAAGAAGATATATTGTACAAAATGGCTTATCAATGAAAGAAAAACAGTAACAAAATCAACCCCGAAACACTTTACAGAAGTAGAGCGTACCAATTAAATTAACTTTTAGTGCATAAGTAAAGTGGAAGAAAATAGGGTGGTAACGGATGACATGCATATGTACATTAACAGTTTAAATTTGATTTAACATCAGCTCCATTACTCTCGTTTCTAATTTCTTTTACATAAATGACAACATGTATTTCCCTTCACTAAATCGAAATTTTATCTTATATAATAATTCTCATATCTGAAACATGGTATACACTATAATACCGTGCATATTACATCAAAAAGTTTATTCCATGCATAATAAAACACGACATGATCTATAGGACACGCCGTGTTTGAGCGGGGTCCGGGACAACATTGTTCAAACTGGACATGCCCTACAAGTTCTTTATCCTGACCATCCCCTCTGGGGACCCACTGAACTATGCACATTCAACCGGTCAAGTACTGAGTTAAAATCTACAGGCTGCCCACTTTCCTCCATCCTCTGGATCACGCTTGCCACATGATCACCTCTGAATCCCATGCTCACCAACTTCTCAATCAACTCATTGTAGGGATGGCCGTGAATATATTGTGACTGGCTAGGATTCCGGAGAGAAGCACTTGTTGGAGGATATCCAGCTTGAGCAAAATGAGGAGGTTGCGGTGTAGGATGTGTTCTTCCTCCCTCACTGTCATACATCACGTATGTGCTAGTAGGAGGAAGCGCAGCGTGTGTCCCAGTAGTTCCATATGGATCACCTGGTTGTGCTGGGAAAGAGCCCTTGATTTGCCGGGGAAGAGGTTGCTGCGAAACTGCTCTACCAGCTCCACCGTATCCATAAGGCATGGCATCACTGTGGCTAGATCCTGCAGGAGGAATCCCAGAATATGGCATTTGCATTGGCATGGAGTTCGGCAGTGTTTCCGTGGGAGCTGGATTTATAGCATGGCTTGGCAGGTATGGAGTGTAAACATTGGCTGAGGGGGGCTTCATTTGAGACTGCATTGAGGGTGGCTGTGGAGGTTGCACCTGCTGAGGTAACTGCTGAGGCCACTGCTGCTGTGGTGGCTGTGGCTGCTGACACTGAGAATATTGTCGCAAGGGCAGGGACTGGGTTACTTGAGATGATGTTGGCTGTGGAGTTCTATACTGTGGATCTGAAGGCAAATATTGATTCGGAGGAAGCTTGGCCATAGATGGTGGATTAGGCAATGGAGTGGGTGGCATGTAATAAGGAGGTTGTTGAGTGGCTTGGACCACATTTGGGGCTGGGGCCGGGGCCAGGGCTTGAGCTTGAGAGGGGGGTGCCACAGGCAGTTGCTGTTGGGCAACTTGATGAGGTAGCGCAAGAGCTAACTGCTGGTTATGTGTGTCAGGTGCATTATCAGTTCTTTTTGGATCCATGGGACAAGGTGAAGATCTCTCCCCATTGGACTGCAAATGGCATGTTGAAGATGATTCTTTCTGAACAAGTCGAACCTTGGCTAATTCTTTCTGAGTCTCGGCTAGCTCTTGCTTGTCTCTCAAAATTTGTACAGACCTATGTACCTGCACAAGCAACATAAGAAAAAATAAACACAAGGCAAATTGATGTCTACTGGTCAAAGTATATTGACCAACCAAGAAGTGAACAGCTACATGCAGCATGTTAATAAAGGACACACTGAGCTCAATTCTTAAAACTGAGCACACTCCACCTACCTGAAAAACAGAGTTTTCATGTTGGTTGGAAGAGAAGCAAGGAAAAACAGATTATGTTAGCAATAATGCATTCTTAATTTAGCAACAACAATGAATAAAAGTTATGTTTGCAACTGACAATATTCAAGTACAAAGTATATTAATCTTGGAAAGATTTGCAAATTGAGATGATGGTTGGGTCAACAGATTAAAGAGGATATTTGCCAATTGAGTGGAAAAATAACTTCCAGTACTGACAAAAGTTTTCCGAGCGTGCACAGGTATTTTGTCTGCTGGACTTCATTTTAATTTTTAACATAGCAGGTGGGAACATGATGTACCAGCTATTCATCCGACAGAGAGATATTTCTTATTTTAAGCTAAAGCTAATTTATCAAGCATGACAAAGCAGGAGAAATTAAAGGTAGCTTGAATTCAATTGCAGTTCTATCAATTAAAGGTGAAACTTACTTCCTGAATGTGTTTCTCAAGAGATTTGAGCTTTAAATCCGCCTCCCCATGGTCACTATTTAAATCAGATCGCAGTTCTCCAATTGATTTGTCAATATTGTAACAATATAATTCCAACTGTGATAGCCTTGAACTAATTCCTTCAAGAAACCGCATAAGATTGTCAGCATTTTTTTTCATACTCTTCTCCACAGTTGCAATCATATCTTGGCTTAAAGAATCTTCAGGTGAATTATAGGCAGTATCAGGAAATACTGATGTCCTTGCCATCCTTGATTTGTGAAAATCCTGCAAAAAGGTAGATTTTGTGGATTTGAGATTCAGAACAACTTGATAGACCAATAAAGTACATTTGATCCATAATCGTTAAAGAAAATAAACATGCCCAAGAAATATTAAGCTTGAGAATTGTCATGGTAGTTCAGAATAAAGCAAGTATAACAGTTCTAAGTCAATAGAAACCCTAATAAACCATAATAACCACTTAAACACAACAAGCCTATGTCGCTTTGCTTTTCTCAAGGAAAACGGGTAATGCCTGTCAGTCCTTGTTGAAGAAATACGTCTGCTTTAAAAACACTAAATAATTATGTCAATAACTTGATATAAGTCTCTGTCTTCCTAAACTTAATCTTAGTTTTTAACCCTGATCTTCCAAATAACTTTGCTTGATATAATGAAGTTTTAATGACCTATTACTAACATTTACATAGGCCAAGAACATATGATATTTTCTAGTTATGTTACTGAAAACTGATCACTCAACAGTGAATATTAGGGGGGAAAAAATCAGAGTCACTGTATGTACCAAACAGAGTCATTGATTCTCTTTGGTCAAGGTATCCAACAGCTCAAAGTCAGAAAGTGTTTGGCTCAAATTGGACAATGTCAACAAAAATGTCTTGGGTTCATTTCCTACTGTGGACCTTCGGTGCTAACCTCAAAATAGGAGCCACTCCCCTCCCTAAACTTTTGGTGCAAAGTAGGAGTTGTTGCCAGGTGACCGCAAGGTCAATGGTTCAATCGCAGAATCAGCATCCCGCAAATGCAAGATTAGGCTGCCTACCATATACCCACATAGTGGTGCCGACCCTTCCCTAGACCCTGCCCATAGTGGGACTGTGGGAGCTTTATAGCACCAGGCTGCGATTTTCCACTTGGACACAAATCCTCTTTCATTCTTCCCACTGCCAACCAAATTAGCCTCATCAATCTTGCATTGATGCTCACAAAAAGTTTACATAGAAACTCCAGCAAACGTATGAATTCGGAAGATCCAACACTTCCAAACTGATGCTACAAATGCAACTAGAAATATTCTTAATTTTATTCTCAGCCAAACCAGCTCATGCACCCATGCATAACCGAGCCTATTGGCTCTGAAAGCTACTCGACAAAATAAGACCTTCAGGCCATTAACAGACTACAAGATAAAAGGTAAACCAGAACTCTCTTGCACATGTCAGAGAGTCCATCGATTCTGAGAACACAAAATTTAAAAATTATTTTAAAAATAAATTACATAGATTCACCCACAACCAAATTCTCCGTCATAAAAGGTTCACGTAGTGGTCAAACACTCAAATAAGAATACAAGTGCACAAATCTAAAAATAATTTAAGCCCGTGATAGGAATTTCAAGTAACAAAAATAGTTCATTCACCCATATCGCTAAAAATGAAAACTTTTCTAAAACCCTTATCACTCCTTGATCCGGAGCACAAGACCAAATTTGGGAAATAGGCCTAAAGGAGTGGATAAACATGAAGTCAAACTATGCAGAGGAGCGAAAGCGAGGTAATGGGGGTATGTGGTACCTTGGTGGGGTCGTCGTGGGTGAAATTAGAAGAATCCTGGTTGGAATAGTCTTCGTAGGAGCAGAGGAAGTCGTCGGAAGCAAAATCGAAGCCCTTGGAGCCGCGACCGGACGAAGCAGACGCCATGGCTGCTGGAGCTTGTGCTTGTGCTTGAGGATTATGCAGAGAGAAAGTAGAGTTGAGTGAAAGATATCAAGAAAGTGTGGAGTGGAAAATAGACATGCTAGGTATGTTATTGTTGCTTGGCTTGTATTGTATGCAAAAAAGAATTTCGTTTGTATTTGCAATAAAAAATTATTAAACGGAAACTTTTGGAAATTGTTCTTAATCCATTGTTATTATGATTGATCAGATTAAAATAATTTGAATTTGAGATGATGTGTTGGGTTTGGAGTGGAAGATAAGGATGACATCAACCGACCATGCTTTTAGGCCTTAACTGACGTAATCTCTGGTTTATGGGGTTGGTTGCTTAGTAAATTATGTTAGAATTTAAGATTTAATGCTTGAATTAATTAAGAAAATATTATCATTTTGTTAATACTATCATTTTAATTATTAATTGAATTCGTTAATATAAATTTTGTTTTTATATAATTTTATTTACTTCAATTCCAAATATAAATAACTAAATTATTATCCAGCACATTCATTATTGATATTGTTTCAATCATGATATTTATTAGTTTGTCGTTGATAATACTAGTTCTACCAGTCGTAATTCAATCGCAAGATCGGCTTAACAATAACAGCATGATTGAAAAAGATCATCACTATATTCATTCATAACATAATCTTAATAATTAACTTGACTGAAATATTATTTTAAACTTCTATTATTGAAAGATAATAAATTAGTAGATGCTTCTATTAACGAAATTTCAAATAATTGCTTTATATCATAACCAAGAATAATAGAATATTATTATTCTTTATCTAAAAGTATTAATTTTTTTCGGAGTGAGAAAAGTATTAAATTTTTTAAACAGCTAAACATGTATTTCTTTTCTAGATGTAATGTCCAATGTTATATTGGCGTAGTTAAACTACAAGTTAAATTTGTATAAAAGTAATTCAATGATAAGAAAGAGAATGTGAGAGGGGCATAAAAAACTCATTGTTTATTAATGTAACAATTCTTTTAATCGCACGAGATTAGAAGGTTAGTATTATAATATCGTACATGTGCTACGTGTGTGATGGTTCTTGCTTCGTATAAAACAAGCCAAGCGTACCGAAAGTCAGACGACTTCATTGCGCTTGCGTCCCCAAATACTAACGACATGTTTCATGTGCTTGTTTCTGTTTTACTAACAAATTCATTTTGGCACTATAATTCTAGGTCTAGACGCATTGAATGCCAAATTTAGATGTTGGCTTTATGTTGTATGAATGAGCAAATGAATAGAAGTTACTACACAGTGAGTGCACACCACACACTTTGTTTTTCGGTCATGGGCATGAAAATGACTCATGAAAGCAGACTGAAAGGGTTAAAGCAAAGGCCCCGAACCTTCACAGAGGCTCTTAGATCCTCCTAGTCTTTAGTTTTTTATAATTTTTCTGTGCAAATTAATCGGGCCTACCAAACCCAAACAGAACAAAGCATCATGTGTTGCCAGCTCATCAGAAACTTCTTAGCCCATATTCCTGCATCAGAATGGGACTTGGGAGCCTGTGAGCTCCAAAAAAATCAATCTCACATTCAACCTCCGATACAAGCTTGAAAAGGATGAGCTAATGATTGAGCTATTATTATAAACGATAATTAGAGTACCTCAGTTCCCGCATAAAAATTACCTGCAAGAATTAATATATGATTATGAGTTTTGTTTTTTTTTTTTTTTAGCCAGCATTACAATTTATAATTTTATAATGTCTTGCCATTTATAGAATCTGTTACAGCATTGGAACATCAACCAGATTCAAAGATGCTGCTTGGGGGGTTGAAGATTATGTAATATGCTATATCTGAGATTACTTTCGAGCTTGATGAGTACACTATTGTGATTGCTTTTACAAGTTCTTTGCTTATAATATGGTTATGCTGTTGTGGACTATCACACTTTATATACTCTTTGCAAAGCAAAAAGTTTTGTATACAGTGGTGAACTTTTCTTTCTTGTTTTTTTTATTGTTTTGCAAACTCATTAATTTATAATTAAGATGATGAAATATGTGGACGTTACCTATGGGCAGCCTCAACTTCCAAAATTACCATGTTCTTGCTTGTATAATTTTCTTGGCAATACTTGCCCTTGTGTTGGAGGGCGAAACTTTGTGCAACAACAAGGTTGCTATCTTATAACCCAAAGATTATGGATTCATATCCTAAAAGTCCCTTACATGCCGATGTTTGCATGTTTGGTTCTATTTTTGTAAAATTGATTTTATTGGAATTGATTTGGTTAGAATTGATTTTGAGGTAAAATGATTTATATTTGGTAGTTCCTCTAAAAGTGATTCTGATAAAAAGTAAAAAAATTTTACTTCTCCCGAAATTAATTTTAGAAACAAGAATTAATTTTGATCTTGCTAAATCAAACATCATCAAAATAGATTAAAATTAATTTTCGTGATCCAAAATTAATTATTGGATGCCCATCCAAGCATCCAAATACACTAGTAGCTTTTTAGGCAAGCATAAAATTGGGTGTTGCATGTAAACTATAGTAATCATAGGTTAGGATAGTTATAATCTGTTGTGTGTTTCTATGCATATATTTCCTCTGTGTCATAAACTATTAGTAAAATTGGTCGGGGAATATGTTGGAGATATAGGTTTGGTTATAGGTATTTTAACCTTTGTTACTAGTAAAACAAAACAAACTACAGACAGTAGGCAAAATAAGAGAAGAATGAGAGAAGCAAAATTACTACGAATCATGCATAGTTATTGTCTTTAAGGATATAATTCCGGCATATCTAGAGCTATGCTCAATGGAATAATCTTGACAGACAATCTTATAAGATTAGACGTAGGTCTTCTAAAAAACCTGTTCACATCATGATTGTAGTACACTGAGTAGCCACAATCTCATTCCAAAAGCCGATCGCGTAACAAAGGTTGAGGGTAATAGTGGTAAATAAAAGGTAAAGGGGGAGAGAGAGAGAAAAGAAGATACAGAGGTGTTAGGTGTTATTTTTGGTCTGGTAGCATATGGGGAAAGAGTAGATTACGCTGAGATTGCTTGTTTTTCACACACTCCCAAACAGTCAGAGACAAAAGGTGGTGGCTCATTAAATGGTCTATCTCTGTCAAGCAAAAAGAAAGTAACATGCAACTGAGCAAACATGCTGCATGCAAGTGTAACAAAGTCTCTTACTAAAATGTTACATGAAGTAAAACCTGGATAAGCCAACACGTACGCAGATATGACAGGACGAATAGCACACGTATGTATTAAGGTTAGGCCAAGTTAACAATGCCACCTTTTATCATAAGATATCTACCCATAAAACATCTTCATATATATAAAGGCTCCTTAAGCAGTCATCTTAAGCGATGCACAACTTCAACCTTAACCAAAATACATACATGGGCAAGCTAAGTTAAACGTACTCTCAAGGCCCACAAGTCGAACAAAATATACATGGAGTCACTGGTTGATTTAGGAGTTATGTTGTTGGATCTCAAGTACATCACACAATAAATTGCAGGAAATCTAGAGATTTGATATGTGATTGAGTACTAATTTTGCTTAATCTTTGTGCCTTATATAAAGAAGTAAATTAGCACTGCAGATGTCTTCCCTTTCACTGCTATATAGATGCCTAAGGTGTAATAACTATGATATCAAAAGATAGCATTTACTTGACCTTTGGAATATTGCTGAAATCTGTGATCACTGAGATGACTTTCAGCTTGATGAGAGATTAATTGGTTGTCATTTTAGCCCAGTTATTTTAATTGATATTACAGAAGCAGCAAGAAGAACCCTCAGAGAGTTGGATGAAAAACTAACCCTTATTCAGTGAGATTCCACCCTTTATATGATTAATCATTCATTTATATAATTAATCATTCTCTCCTCCAATTGACAATGAATGATGTATCGTATACGGAATAATTGCTCTTGGCAATTCAGCATAGCAAGACGTGTTACCAACCCGCTTAATTGATGAATCAGTGGTGTTGCTAATTTGCCTTTTTCATTTTTGTGTGTGGTCAGAATGATAATTTGACTTCTTAAATGTATACATCTTGTGCACTTGAACATCTTGGCATCATCTGAGTTCAGTTAGATCTAGTTAAACTCCAACTAGTTTGACTTCCTCACGTTCTTTAGCATGATAGCCGTGCCATAAGTGGTAAAGGAAGTGATACTCGAGTTCAGTTTTGCATGTGTTACGTGCATGTACGAATAAGAAAGTACACTTGTATGAATAAAATCATCCTAGAGTAGTGTGGAATAATGTCAAGATATTGGATTAGTTTCTTTTTAAAGTGAAACCAATTCACCATCTGATCGTAAATAGCACGATATTCCATTGCAACTTGAATAATACTATTATTTTTGTACCGAGAAAACGCAAATTATTGCACGTATGATGTGTCTTAAACTCATGTATAATAAACCGTATACCAAACCACCACCCAAACATTTATAGGGGTAGGGGCTATAGTAACCCATAATGCGGTTGTTAAGAGGCTATTGTCACATTCTTTTGTGCAATAATAACCACTAAACAGCCAATAGTAGATGGCGAGAAAGGGAAAAGTAGAAACGAAATATTGAATATTCCCCACGTGAATATCAAAGTATAGTCTTAATTTGATTTGATTATTTCTATCATCCTACCTTCCAAATCAATCATTCACCGACTCTTCACGTTCAATTATTGGCAGAGAATGTCCAAAAACAATTGGGTGTGAAATCCTAAATTATTGGACGAAAAAAATATCCCTGGGATATCGTGCTGAGATATTTATAGATAACTCCATGTTTGCCATACCCTTGCCGTGTGATACAAGTTCATGGTCCCCTTCCTTATGCCCACCCAATTCAGGAAATTACGGAAAAGCTCTGTAGCTAGCTGGATCTGCAAATCTACAAAGCAAGCATCTGATGCAAGCAATTTTTTTTTTTTTTTTTTTTGATTCTGGATTATACCATGGATACATTACATATAGTTTTGATTTCGTTGAGGGCAAGTGTTTTAATTCAACGGTTTTGAGGAATTTAAGGAACATAAATGTGGCATGTAATTAAATATAATGGTCTAGCAGTTAATATATGGTCCAGTTATAAATTTAAAACCCATTTAAGCATTAAGCTCGTCCGTCCACAATGGCTCCAACATTGTGAGCATCCTAGTACTAGCATTATCTTAATTTGGTTTGTGTGTCACAAATGGCTGAGGCAAAAGATGTGCAGCCTGTAGCAGCATTCTCTCCTGCTTGTGAGCGTATGTTTGAGTAGTTCCCTAATTGCTTGGGGTTCCTTGTGGGCTCTCCAAATCATGGTAGGCCCTCTAGAAGATGCTGGCAACACGTGGACAAGCTTAACATATTGGCCAAGCACAGGACTGGCCCCAGGACCATTTGCTGGCGCATTCAGGTCATGGTGAAGGGGCTCACACCATCATTGGACCCATCACGGATAAAAGATCTTCCTTTTATGTGCAACACCACCCTCAGTTTTCCCATCTCTGATAGCATGGATTGCTCCAAGTAAGGAAATCCTTACATACATACACATGTACACATATGAATTTATTTTGATGCAACACGTTGTTTTATACAATAAAATAATGGTAGGCAGCCAAAAACATACGCTAGACTGATTTGACATCACACCTTGTTAAATACAAAAATGATACAAATTTATGGATCCCATGCCCCCTTCATTGTGACCACTCTTTGCTATGTAATTGTGACAGGCAAATATGACTCTGGCAGCCCATTCGAGCTGCCTAGACTGAATTATATATTGTCAAGTTATTTAAAAAGTTCGACTGTTATGATAATTACTTAAAATTTATATTCTTTAAAATATGCGAAAATATAATTGAGTGGTAATATAAAAAAAAAATGTATTCAAATTAATCTGAGTGTCTATATATTGTGATAAATTTTCTGTGCTGTGTTCATCTATTCATATCCTCTTAGTGAAAAGGGAAAGAAAAATGTTAAATTATAAATGATTGACTGATTGGTGGAGGCTCCTTTTTTTTTCAGGCTGGCTTAGTTAAGGCATACGTTGATGTTGTCCATCGGAGCTTTGAATAGAGATATTGAAGCCCAAACTTAGTTGTCCATTGGATGTTTTCAGTTGAGGTAACCCTAACAGAGACATTGAATTCCCCGCACACTTGGAAAAGAAAAAGAAGAAGAAGAAGAAGAAATGAATTGATTCCTTAAGTAGAAGTTATCTGAAATTTGAGTTTTAGAACATATCAATTAAAATAATTAGCTGCCTCAAACGAAAATTAATAAACATGACTGTTTAGCCAATAGTGTCGTTTTGTAGTGACAACCCTTCTCTCACACCTATATCTTAATAAAAGTCTCCCGTCTTTGTAAAAATATGTATTGTTCAAGCATTTTTAATTAACTGGATATGTATTAAGAAGTTATCTAAACAAGATTAAAGAAAAGGTTTGATAAACAAGCTTAAAAACGAACGAGAACAAAACAGCACAGATGAAACATGTTCCATGCACAATTAAAAAATGGGACTACAGCTACTTCAATTCGTGAATCATGACAAAAGTGCCTTTAAAAAAATCTCATTGTCTATGTCTTTGTGCTAAGAATTAAGATTGCGTATGCTTCTTTGATATTGACTCGGAAATTGGAAGTGAGTGGTTCTGGTAGAGAGAACCATCCATTCTATTTGGGTGCTAAACGAATATATATATATATATATATAACACACACAAGAGAGGAGTAGTTAATTGTGAGAATGAGAGGGGTAAATCTTGATCATTGAATTTTATGTGAATAGTCAAGATTAAAACATAAAATCATATAATTTTTTTAAATGATCATGTGACATTTAAACAATTTTAAATTTTGACCATCCATATATAATTATACAGCTCAGATTTACTCATCTCACTCTTATAATAAATTACTCCTATATATATATATATCTTGAAAAGTTGAAGAATTAGAATAAAAATGTTAACCACAAAATAAAATATTCAATATTTTCTTAAATTTTTAAGAAACATTGAATATTATTTTTAAATTGTTGAATTGATAAAATAAGGGTGTTAACGTGAGTTTTCAACCTTACGTTTGGTTACTTTCACGCATGCGTGGAGTTACTGGTTTTCAATTGTCGCTAATGTTATATTTTTTTGATGAAATTGTAGCCAATGTTATTATGTGCCTCTACTTGGCTTGGAAGAGTTTCATATTATCGCCACGCATACGAATTCAAGCGATACACCACGTCAAGAAAAAGTGATAAGGGATAATTAATAAATAGTAAAATCTGGCAAAAGACGAATAGGGTTGGTTAATCTACTACGTCGTTAACAATAGTAGTATAATATATACATAGCATGTTGGTAAGACAAAGTAAAATATATAATCTCGCAAGCATGAGCCTAATTAACCTTTCTTTGTTTCTTTTTTTCCAGTAAATCAGTAGCATTTTGAGTTAATTGAACTCGAATTAATTTGATTTTGATTAAATTAATCTATTATAAATATGAGATTCTTTTAAGACTTTTTTTTTAAATTCAAATCATTTAAACAAACTAAATGTTAATTACTTATTAATATTTCTAATCAATAATAACTATCAAGATTCCTAACTAACCTTAATGTCAGAGCAACGTGCTGTGTTTGGCTTTTGAGATGGCAGTTGGTCAATTTCTCCCCATTGGGTATGGGAATTGATGCTTGCCTTGTAGGATTAGCTGGTCATCATCAGCATTTAGGTAGTGGGGCAATGGCAAATTAGTTTAAGTATCATATGGTATTCTTCTATCGTTGATTTTTAGGTGTTATTTAAGGTTTTTATACAATATTTAAGATATCATATATTAATGGGATTTTTTTGACATTTCTATAAAATTTAAGGATATTAGTACTCTCTAATTTTATTTGTAGCTAAAAATGTTTCATGTATTCCACTAATTTAAATTACTAAATTTTTAAATTTTTTTAATTATATTTAAGATATATAAGACTAATTATTAAATCACAGCCATAGAATATAAATAAATATCAATATTCTTATAAAAATAAGAATGGCTAAGAAAATCCCTAAATTAATGCAAATGTGAAAAATTATGATTTATTTTAATTAAATTATCTTTTTTCTTTTAATTTATTAACTATTTTCCTTTTTCAAAATTTTATATAAAATTAAAAAAAATACTTAATACTTTGTTAAAACTCTAAAATAACAAATAATTTTAGATTCAAAATTTTTTTTTGTACATAAATTCTTTTTATTTTTTTTAATAGACATTTAAAAATGGATGGAGGGAGTCTGTGATAAGGTTCTCTACCTGTCCTATTCTATCTACCACTCAGCCACGTGCCATGGCAGTGAAGGCTACAACTTTGAAAATTAAACTTGTGACAACGGTGACGCCTCGTTCGTTTCATCATTGCCACCCATTTGTCTATTAGGGATTGGTTGGGTCCTCAGAAAAATCACCCAATAAGGACAACTACTTTCAATGTATGGCATTCTCGAAAATAAAAATCAACGTCGACGAGCCGCGCAAAACCTTTCAATAATTCTAATTATTTTACCAAATTACCCTCCTCGGAGTCTCACTCGAGTTTCTAGAAGAAACATCCTCCTGCGAGTTGCGGCAGATGTAAACACTATGCCTTCCACTATTATTACCTTATTGACCTTTCCACATATCATAATTTTATACAATATATATATATATATATATATATTAAAAATTTAATTTAATTCACTAAGAATATTAAAAAAATTTATATAGATATCTAATTATATATTATTACAACAACAAAATATGTAATTGAATAATAATATAAAATATTTTTATATGAATAGTCCATCAAAATTAATCTCAAATATTAATACATATTATATTTAGAAAGACTTCTAATTTTGAAATATTGTTAATTTACCCCATAAAAAAAAAGATTAATTACTATATATTAATAGTATAAAATAATTTTACACTGTGAATCAATAAAATTACAAAAAAGTATCATATCGTGATGGATAATTGTTATAATAGATAGTTATATACAATGATTTAATATTTTCTTGTATTATAATTTGTATTGTCAGTGCTTAAAAATTAAATTAAAAAAAATATTATTAGTTTAAAAATTTCATAGAATTAATAGGTTATAAATTATTTTTTTATGCAATAATTATATTATATATTTAACTTTTTCAAGTAATATTATAAAAATAAAATATAAATTTAACTTATATACACTGTTGGTATAAAAAAAATTGGCATAAATATTCAATCATGTATTATCATTTTAGTAAAATTATTCAATTTAACTACTTATTACCTTAAAACTTATACAAATAAAAATATTTAATTGAATAACAGTATAAAATTCTTGTACACTATTAATATATCAAAATTAATTTTATAAAATATTTTTAATGATGTATAAATAATTAATAGTAATTTTTTTTAGATTTTTTATGTATTAAAATTAAATTATTTTAAAATGTATATCTTACATTTATTTATATGATAAATAATTAATTTTTTATAATATAATTAATACTTGATTGATTCAATTAATTTAATATTTGTTATTTTTAAATAAAATCTCACGTTCAAATCTTATAAATAGAAAATTAATTTTACAATAAGTTTACTCTCACAGGCATAGTAAGTTGATATCATTCGAATCAAATTAATTATGGTCTAATAAAATTTTAATATTGGTAGTTTGAAAAAAATTAAAATATAAAATCTTAATATAATTTATATATTCACATAATTATATATAGTTCTGTCATTGAAAAAATATGACTCTTCTCATAACTAATTAAAAGATCTTATAAAAAATAAGATATAATTTATTGGCATTGTAAAAAAACTTATCATTAATAGTATATTATTAAAATTAATTTCATATATTTAACCTTGAAATTAAAAAGGTTGCACATGATACACCTTTATGGTCATTCACTTATTTATTTTACTTGATTTTAATATAAATTTGGTGAGAATGAGAGGATAGTTTGGTAAAGACGACTTTCCTCCAGAAAAAAGGTGAAGGGGAAGAATTTGAGATGTAAAAGGCAAAGAGTTGAATTAGTATATATTGATAGTATAAAATTATTTTATATTATTATTTAATAGAAATAAAAAAAATAAAAAATTATAATAGATCTCTTATTATAATGGATAATTATTTATATAAATTAATATTTTTTTATTATTTTTATTAATTAATAATATAAAATTATTTTATACTATCAATATATTTAAATTAAATTCAAAGGCAAATTGGATAATTTGGAGAATGAACAAGACAACAGAGCATATTTGCCGCGTAAGTTATTCAACTTGTTACCGCCACATCATCAACATCAACTTCGAAAAATGTTGCTGTACACATAAATTTAGCTCCTTGTATTTAAATATATTGATAATAAATCTATAAAACTCGAGAAATAAATTGTTAATTACTTATATTTTATATAAAATAATTAGGATAACAGTAAAATATTTTTAATAATATAATTATACATTATAAATTTAATTGGTATATATTGATAATATAAAATAATTTTATATTATCAATTAATAGAAATAAGAGAAAGTGAGAAATTATAATAGATTCTCATTATAATGAATAGTTATTTATATAAATTGACACTTTTTTACTTTATTGACTGACAATGTAAAACTATTTTACACTGTCAGTGTATTTAAATTAAATTTATATATTATTAGATAATTATATAAAATAGTTTTACATCCATAATATATTAAAATAAATAGAATTGTATTTAAATATTAGATTAACTTTTAATACAATTTCTATATAGAAATATTTTTTCACAATTCTTCAATCATATATTTATATGTTAATAAAAGTGTTTGACTGATATATTTATGATATTAATAATTTTAATATATTATCATTATAATAGAGTTTTATATTATTATCTAATCATATATAAAAAAAATTATTATCCAATCATATATTAAAAAAATTATTATCCAAACACATACTTTTATCTGTAAGATTTTTAAAATAGTAGATAGTTGAGTAAAAATTTTTTACTGATATAATAATATATGATTAGATATTTGTGTAAAATTTATTTACACTAACAATATATTAAAATTAAATTTCACATTTATTATCTTTACATCAAAAATTTCATATATAATAATATATAATTAAATAATAACATAAAACTATTCACACTAATATTATATCAAAATTAGTACTTATATATATCACTTTAGAAAATGATTTCTATGCCCTATTAGGCATCGTCAAATAGAGTCTAAGAAAAAGGATAAATTATAATAGATAGTTATCATAATAAATAATTATCTATCATAATTTAATATTTTGCTCAATTTGGCTTAAAGATATATTTAATCCTTATAAATAAAGGTCATTTTTTATTTAATCTCTTTAAAATTTTATTCTTAGCTTTTGATCACTTTTGTAGTCAACATTATAGTTTTGAAGGGACAAAAAAAAAATCAAAAACCCAAAAAGAATTTAGAGAAATTAAAATTAAAATAACTTATATTTATATAAACTAAAAATATATTTAAACTATGAATTTAATTTAAATGTACTGATAGTGTAAAACTATTTTACACTATCAATTAATAAAAATAGTAAAAAATATCAACTCATATAATAATTACTTATTATATGAAAGATCCATCATAATTTTTTACTTTTTTTCTATTTTTATTAATTAATAATATAAAATTATTTTATATTATCAATATATATCAATTAAGTTTTCAAATTATTAAATTCAATTATTTAATAGTATAATAATACATGGAAACTAAACCCATCTTTTGGTGCTTTTTTTTTTTTTTTTTTTTTGGGAAAGGGGTGTGTTACATAAACCCAAGGAGGACGCCGATTTTGTTGACACACGCTGAATCCGTCGTTAAAACTCATTTTTGTTTTCTTTTAAAATGTTGTTACAACTCATCACACGGTTTAAACCCGGTAGTCGAGAGCCACATAAGTACAATTAGAATTTCTCTTTTATATTATATGAAAGGATTTAATTTAAATATATTATTAATAAAAAAAAATTATATAAATATTTAATTATATATTATTATATTAATAAAAATTTTTGATATAATTATCTACTATTTAAATGGTCATACAAATAGAATGTTTTGATTAAATAATAGTATAAAAAAATTTTACATTATCAGTGTATTTCAATTAAATTTAATATAAAAATTTGTTTTTTTTTTTTGATTTTTTGGTTTTTAAATAAAAATCACTCCATCAACTTTTCCTCGCACATGGAACCACCCTCTATATATATGCCGTCAAAGCCTCTCACAAGTTCCGCAAAACACTCCCCTTTCTCTTTTTCTCTCTCTTCTCTAGGCCACAATTTGAGAACGCTACGGGATCCGTAATTCCAAACTGTTGCAACCCACACTCTTGGAATCTCTGCGCCTTCTTCGTCTTCCTCTCTCCCAAAATCAACACGAAGATGAAGAAGTCCGGCCTCCTCGCTGCCTCCGTAGCTGCCGCCACCGCCGTCTCCGCCTCCTCTTCCACCCACCACCAGGTATCGCAAAAAAATTTCTCAAAAAATGTTGACCCTTTTTAGCAATTTGGCTTCAAGTTTCTGTAACAACACGTGGGTATCTCAGATTTGCCCCAAAGTTCTCATTTTTTGTTTTGGGGTTTTTTTCTTTTGTTGCAGGACAGTACGGCTGAGAGAGGTCGCCAGAGTTCTTCTTCGTCGGCGGCGACTTCGTCTTCTTCGGAGAAATTCGCGCCGAGATTCGACGGGTTGCGCTTCATTGAGACCCTCGTAACTGCCCACAGATGAAAAAGGAACTTCTTCATCCTCTGTTGCTTCGTCTCTTAATTCCGGTCTTCTTGTGTTATTTTCTAGAGAAGAATTTAATATTCATCTATGGGAAAATATTTCAACCTTTTTACTGTTTTATTTCCCGGAGGATTTGATTACGAGGAGAGTTTTTAGAGAGGTAAATGAAGATTGTGTAATTGTAATGTCACGGGATCAATTGTATGATGCTCTTGTGGTGCTAATTCTGACCTTATATGTGGAGCCCTTATGAAGAAATTTGTGGTTGCTTCTTTTTCAACAGTTAATAATTATTTCATTTTTCTTTTTCTTTTTTTTTTTAATTTTTTAAATTAATCGTGTCCAAGTTTCATTTGGGTTTGGGGAGAGCAGTCAAAGCATGTTGGGGACAGGTTGCAGGTAGATTGTTGGGGATTGTTTTAACAAGGTACTTAGTTTAATGTGGTGGCCACATGCTGACGTAGGGCCAAAGAGGGTGAATTTTGCATAAGAGTAGATTGGTGAAGGTGATTGAAGATTATGGCCATGGGAGTTATCATCATGCTATAATTGCAAACCAACACATCTAGGATGCCCGTAGTATTAATTGTGCTACTTTGAGATCGAACAATTTGGTAATATTTGCCACCGTTCGTGTTAGACGACAAGCGGCCAAATGTCCGGTATATTCTTTTGTGGTTTGATTTCTAATTTTTTTTGGACTGGATGTAGTTGTCAAAAATGAAAACCCAGTTAAACCTATAAATCAGCTGAGGAAGTGGAAAAAAAAGATAAAAAACATTGGCCTTGTAATTTCTCTGTTGTTTTGCTCCCTTTCATCTAAAGGAATTTTGATGAAAACTGTTTTCGTGGGAGACAAGACATTTCTTATTTTGTGAATCACTGAAGATGCAATAGGAGCTTTTGATATTTGGGCTACGGTGGTTTGACAAGATTGAATGAAAGTGTAAAGTAAGGAGGAAAGTAGGTAATAAAGTTAGATTGAAATCTGTTGACTCATTTTTATTGTTGTCACTTGTTTTGTAGAGAAGGAAGGATGAAGCATTACTTTCATGTTCCAAATTACTTGTATCCTGATAGTAAGCCCATCTTGCCGCCCGTTTATTGGAAAAAAAGAAAGATAAGAACAATAATTTACAAAGAAAAAATATTTTTTATATATAAAAAGTACACATTCATAAAAAGATAAAGATAAAAAATATTTTATAGAGACGGATAGAATCCAAATTGTATAATTTTTTTTCTTTTTCATTAATTTCTATATTATTTTTAATGTTTAAATAACATTATTCAATCTTATTTCTCATTTAAACCAAAAAAAAAAAAAAAAATTCGCTTACTCAAAATGCCCGGCCTTAGTGTGAACATAATGTAGACTTATTCATCATAGATTCAGAACTCAGGATTCGTGGAATCATCGCTGAACCATTTGGTCGCTGACAAGAATCCATGACCAGTTCCTTTTATGGTCAAGCACCTTCTATCCTTAAAGTGCGAATTCTCCACTAGGAAAAGCATAATTGATGTATAGAACAAACATAGGGGTATACAGCATTCACCACTAGGCTATAAACCAAGGCAAATAATGGAGAATGGGAACTGTTTACTAGAATCAAGTTGTCGGAACGATGTACTATTTCACTAACTCTTGGATGAATAAATAAATTTTACTGCTTAGTAATTTTATCAAATATCCTCAATGATTTTTATCAAAAATTCTGGCCAAATTATTCTGGTTGAATAACATTTCTTATACACCAAGTACACAGCTTGACCTTATCACATGGACAGTGGGATCATATCCCCACATACACATGTTGCGTGAAGACGCCGAAAATTATGTTTCGAAACTTTTGAAAACTTCCGGCCTTCAACTTTCCAGGCCGATTGTGATGTCGGGCAATACTTTTCATTTCCTTTCGGTGGGGGGGAATTTCCTGAATACCCCTTCCATACATTATGCTATTTACAACTTTATATAATCAGTTATATTGTTGTTGTTCTGTTTAATCAGCTAAGGGATATGGTCACACAAGCATACAAGGGAATGGAATGGTGTGCTTCCAATTCCCAATAGTAGACTCCACAAAAAGGTCGAGATCATACACATATTAGGCATGGAATGTGAAACTTCCTTGTAGAATGAAACACGCGAGTTGGAGTTGGTTAAAGTTTGGACAAAGTAATATGTGTCACTCAATAGGTAATGGATGACTCTTCCGGCAAGAAAACTTGCTTTTTAGTACTATTGAGTGACACTTTAATTATGTGAATTATTATTATTTGATGTTTTACTACATTAAATAAAAAATAAATATAATTCTTTTTAAAAAAATTCTAAATGGTTACGAAGCAGGTATACATGATAACCGCATGGGTGTCTCTATAATTTGTTCTCCGAGAGGTGGTTGTGCCAATTATTCAACATTAAAATTGATTGGTGATTACCATAATAAGAGGAGCAACATGTGGTGCCCGTTCCAAGAACCAATCACAAGTTGGTTAGGCAATTAAGTAGTCAAGGATCATTAACTCACGTACTCATATATTAATATTTTTATTTTGAAAAATGTTTTTAAACAAATAAATTTTATCGCGTAACTCAACTCTATTTTAAATATTTCTGTTAAGTATTTTTGTGAGAGTGAACAATATTATTTAAAACATTAATAAATTTTGTGAATAAGTTTATTTTTAGAAAAAATTATGGACAGAATTAAAGTTTGATAAGTGAATAAATTTCGTGAATAATTATTCACATAGGACATTGAGATAGGACTTTGCAACAATTCATATAGTAAATTTGAAGAGATGCACAATAAACTTGTAAGAGCAAACGTTTATAGTAAATTTAAAACTTGCAAAAAATATTTTATACTAAGAAGCATATAAATAATGACCGAGAAGGTATCTTTTATGATATAAATAAACTCCATCGTTTAGAACTTGGATGCTTCAACTTAAAGGCAGACACTTATCAGCTCCAAATTCTACTTAAATGTGTATGCACCCCATGTGTCATTTGCAGATTTCCTTTAAAATCAAATTTAAAAATTGAAAGAAAAAAAAAAAAAAGAATTTTGGAGCCAACTTGTTAGCCAAATACAAATCGACATAAATGTAGGGTGAATTTATTTCAGATTTTTCCTATAAAAAGTAATTTTTAATTATTAAAAAAATTATTTTTCATAAAACTTACTTATTTTAACTTTTATTCAAAAGATAAAATTGCTATTTGTTAACTTTTGAGTAATAATTAAAATAAATAATTTTTATAAAAATAATTTTTAATTAAAAAATCACTTCTTTTTTTTGGCTAAAAAAACTTAACCAAACGCACTTGTAATGTGTACTAATATACACCAGTTGCAGTCATCTCTATCAGCAACGGAAAAGTACGATTATGTCAACCCCAAGTTATCGGTCATCACCATGATCCACACTCGTCGGTGCCTCCAACCAATTTGTCTCTTCTTGTTCTATATCACTATTTTATTTTATTTGGTCAATCATTTATTAATTTATTTTCTGAGCTTTAGTCAATCATTGAATTATTTGTACTTAAAACTTTCTTCATCCATATCTATCCTATAGGAGGAAAGTTTAATATTGTGTTTTGGTCAAAGTGGAAGGGGATAAACATGAGAGTGAGATAAATTATTTCAAACCAAGAGAATTTCGAAGTGCTAACCCCACTCTTTCAAGTTGCATTCTTGGAGTCCTGTATTCTAATGTCAGCAATTGTCAAATCGGGACCCCCACCTCAGATCATCATCACATAAAAAAGATTAGAAGGTGATATTATTCACACACCAATAAATTGTTAAGTCAATACCTTTCTCTAATATTCCAGGTGAGTCGTTAGTAATTGTAGCATGATAATTGGCAATTGATAGTTGCCATTGCAAAGTACAACTGAAATATGAACTTCAATTTAACTAAGAACATTAAACAGAAAAAATAAAATCCAGGAAAATCTGCTAAAAACTTTAATGTGAATGTCACATAGGCTTATAAGCCATTCACACGAGCATGGTCAGGCAATAACGACAACAATAACAACTAAGTCTTATCCTAATAGATGAGATCTGTTATATGGATCAAACAACGCTCTAGTATTCTATTATAAATTATGCTTATTTTTTTAGTGCCAGAAGCCAATCAATAATCCAGAACAAAAAAGGTTAAACTACAATAATATAATTTTCACTTTCAGGGCAATCTTGACCGCAAAATATCAAATCCAGCATCACATGAGGGTTAGATCCTCACTCAAACATGCTTTAGTACTCAGCTGAGGCTCTGAGGCATTGGTTGATATGTTGGCCTCAAAAGAGTTGCAACATTAGTTTGATTATGAGAATCGGGCGCGCGCATGCGTGTGTGTATGACCAAGAGGCTTTTCACATTTTCAGCCTTTCAGAACAAATGGAATAAGAAGCCAAGGAAACGAGCAGTGGTCATTAGCAATATAGAGTGAGAAGCAGCCACTTGACCGCTGCTAGAACTTTTAGAGGCAGAAGAACTATTATTGGTTGCCTTTACTTGACTACAATCAAGACCTTCCTTCCCTTCTTTGCATTGATTAGCAAATAGGCCAGGAGGGTATTTGCCATAGATGTTTATGTAGCTAAACATGACTGAAGCACAATCAGTTGTCATGTCATTGATCTGATTGGCGTAAGGGCAAGCAAATTGCTTGAAAGCCTCACAGCAAACCTTGGGTGGGTAGTGGGGTCCCTTGCACTGGCTTGTCAGGATTGTGTAGTTTTGGTTCTCAAAGTCAACTCCACAAGCTGCATTATTTGGGACAAAAACTGTTTCAATGATTACCCCCCAAAAAAAAAAAAGAGCCATAGGTTTGAGACTGAAAAAAAGAAAAGAATAAATGAATTATTTCACTTTTACATTGCCTCTAATATTCCCATTTTCCTAGTCAATATTTCTACTTGGATGCCACCCTTATATACCTTGTGCTTCACATATAGAAAATGTTTGAGCAGCACTTACAATAAAAGGATAGTTTTCTTTAAAAAAGAAAGAAAATAACAGAGTAATGCTTTGATTGTCAGCAGTACAAAATTAAATATCTTAAGTACATAGCTTCGTCTTTCAAGCCATTGATTCATTTTTGCATTGAATTTTCCCAGAGGCACCTCACCAGTTATGACAAGCCTTAAGATAAATAACCTCCATATTCTATTCCATATAAAAGAGAATTGATTTGCATTTGGCAAGAGCAATATCATAAGGTTCTCAAGAATCAGTTATATTTCAGGTATGTTACTACATTATGATTGTCCGCATATGAAACAAGAGGAAGGAGGAGGTATAAGAAAGTGTAACCTTTCTTAGCCTGAAGGAGGGAACGGCCAGTTGATACCCCTGACTCAAATATGTCACCTGCCAACATAAATTCAACCAAATGAGCCAAAAGTATATCAACCATAACCAAAAATGAATGTGACACATTCCATGAATAAAAAAGATTGCAAGTTTGGAGGAAAGGAAAAAGAATGTACCAGAAATCAAAGGGGAAGCTGAGGCCAATGCGATGAGGAGGAAGAAAAAGAGAAGGGAAGAGAATAAGGCATTTGAACCCATTTTCTCGTTGGATGGAGAAGAGACAAGTGGTGGAGGAGGAGGAGCCAATATTGCTTTTTCAGCCCCACATTGAAGAAGGGTCTGATTCTTTGGCTGGAGAAAGAGATGTGGAAGAGGAAGAGGAAGAGGAAGAGGAAGACGAAGACGAAGAGGGAGACATTGGAGAAACTGTGGTGGTGTCAGGTGTGAGGGAAGAAGCGTGTTGTCAGGGTAAGTGGCAAAAGTTCCAATGGCTCTTTGACTATGTATCTGTGGTGGTAGTTATTTCAGTTTCATACCAAACGAAAATCAGTTATTTTTGTCGATTTGTTCGTATGTTGTCTCAATTCTCTGACCATATATCTTAATCTTACACCAACTTTAATTCATTTATTACAGAACTTTAATTGATGAAGAAACTCATTTATAATACTCGTAGATAGGCATCTTACAGGTGAAACGATATAGCAAATAGTTTATATGTAAAATATTGATCTGCTTAATGTAATTTTTGGATGTTGTTTTATGAACTATAACCCAATAATATTAAAATGAAAGGAAAAAGATTTAGAATGAAATTGTTTTTATTTATCTTGAGTGGATGAAATGTTCCACGGATAAAGAATATTGCCTTAGACGAGGAGACGCAATAAATAAAATAAGATTAATGTATTAGAGAAAAATTTGAGATAACATCCATTATGAAAAATAAAATATTGTCATAAGTGATTTGATTATGTGCAGAAAAGACCCGTATAAACCTCAATTAAAATTTTAGGAAAAGAAAAAGGAAAAAAGAAGATGAATGACAGCCTAATAGTTAGCAATAAAAAAAGATAAGAAAAATGATAAACGAAACTATTAAGAATGACTTGAATTTAACAATGAATTGGTTGAAACTATATAACTAACTCCACCTAGACTGCAATTTAACAATAAATTGGTTTCGTCAATAATATAGATAACACTGCCTAGACGAGTCTTCAACAATAAATTGGTTTAGTCTATATAACTAACTCCACTTAGCGTGAAAAGTCTTGGTTAATATTGTTGTTGTTATATGTCTGGTAGATGAGAAATTAATCAACTATATGCTGCTTTTTGTATATGTTCGGTCGCAAATCCAGCAATTACATCTCAAAATAATATTTGAAACCTTAAGTAAATATTTTAATGCATTTCTATTAACTAAATGGACGACCCTGTATTGATTCTTGGAGAGAGAGCTCAATATCAAATAAAAACTCCTACGTAGTGCCCCTAAACCTGATAACTGGACATACTTAAAAACGAGATTATGTTAAGAAACACCAAAAATGAAAGTGACAAGAAATAAGAGTCCTCAAATCCATTTTTCCAAGGACTGATACATTCCATGGACTACATTAGCAGTACACTTCTATCCAAACGCTGTAAATGTAAGGAACATGAATAAAAATGTCATTCTTTGAACTGAAATTTAAGACTTAAATAAAACCTTTATCAAACAATAATGTGAAGAATCCGGAATATTCCTGTCTGCATAGCCATAGCCACCACTTCCATGATGTCCTTTCATTGAGCCAATATGTACAGGGTTAAGAATTTCCTCATTTCAAAAATTGCAAGAGGCTTTCTGTATAAGTTATCAGAACAAACTTGGTTAGAATCCCTAACGGATGTTGGTATGCCTCACTTTCCGTGTTATGGACCGTCCCATGCGAATGCGTCGAGTTGTGAGGGCTTCTAACAGAACTGTCAAAGCATGTTCTACTGCTTCTGCCTGTTCATCCAACCCAATGGAGCTAAACTGCGGAAGAAGTTGGAGCTCTGAGAGCAAGCCAACAGCTGCTGCGGCTGTACACGTGCGATCCCAGGATGGTTGGGGCCTGCCCTTGAAATTCCATAGATAGCCATAGATAACATTAAAAACAGCAGCAACTCCATAGCAAAGAATAAAGATAAGAGAGCAAGAAGGGAAAAAAATAGCCACACTGACATAGAAATCCCACAGCACAGGTTTTGGTTAATTTCACTTTTCGCTCACCTAAGTTTATGCATTGCAGAGGCACCGGGATTTAGGGATATACAAGCAAGGTCCTCATCTCCCCAAACTGACTTTGCTTGATCCTGTTGAAAGCAAAACTTCACATCACTAAGCTGCAAGCAAATTAACAACAACAAAAACAACTATGCCTTGTCCCATTAGGTGGAGTCAGTTATATGGATCAGACAATGCAATAATATCTTGTCATAAATCATATTTGCATTCAAACCATTAAAGTCTAAATCTTGCTTAATAGTTTCACCTATGGTTTTTTAGAGGTATTTAACAATCCTTGGTTTCAACTTTTAAGGGAGGCATTGCCCCATTCCAACTGTTGTATAATCTAATAATCGGCATGTTATATTTTCTATTATTGTGCATTTTCCCAAAGCTAGCTGTCCTGTCCTCACATAGGCCAGTTCATCCGAGACTAGCTTTGCCACCGGGAGTAGTTTGCGCTGCCCAACTGGAATCATCTTGTGAAAATTTACAACTATAAACTGAAGAAAAGGAAGAAGAATGCCTCCTTGAAGTTACCTGAAGTCGCCTAAACATTGCTGCTGAATTGCTCCATGTCCCATCAATCAAAATAAAATGTAGAGTTGTATCTACTTTTAACTCCTTCATAATCAAAAGAAGACTATTACCTTATTGCATGACATGAAAAACAGAACTCTACTTCAAAATCTTGAAGCAACATGAATGAATGATACTTAGGTTACAAGTGGCATTTGTTTAAAATAGAAAAGATATTCTCTTTACATGGAAAGGCCACTTGTGGTTGTCACTGCATAGGTATCAACATTAAATATACAGACACAGAAAAGTAATTTGACCAGACTCAAAATTACGAATATTGCTTCATGGTGCATTCACACACGCCACTCTCCAGCACAGGCATAATCACTAGTACTATTTGTAAATTGACAAAGAAAAATACGGTAATCATTATAATGTTAAAAAGTGAAACCTTTCCTGGTGTGACTTCATAGTTTGCAACTGGTTCCTGAGCAAATGCATCTTGAACTGATTTTAAGATTGTGCTCTTGTTGGGATAAAGGCACCATACCTTACTTTTTCCTGAATTAAGGTAAGTCCACATCCAAAGCAACTGAACGTGAATCATCAGGTTAATATATAAAGAGCCAACGAGCAAGTAGGTTTAACAAAACAAGGAAGAACAACTAAATCGAATCATGCACTAATATCTAAATTGATAATAGGAATCCAGTTTAAAAATACTACCATAATAAGGAGATATTCGAAACAAGGAACATAACCATTTATCCTTCTCCATATTTCATATAGAATATTATATTTCTTTAAGTATTTTTCAAGCAGCAAGGGTTAATGGTACTAAACTCTCCAAGAGACATTAGACAAGAGAAATTGTAGAAGTAATAAATGCTACAATATGAATTGCAAGGTTGACATCTAATTATATCAGTAACAGCCACCATAGGCACTGCCAATTAACATAAATTGAGTGACCTGTCAGTTTAAAGGAATTCCACATTATTTCTTCATGTTCAGGAATGCCAAAAAGGCACAAAGTTGCTGCTTCAACACCGAATACATGCCACAAGAGCTTTCCAGTGTTATTCTGTCGTAAGAAATCCTGCATTTGAAAGTAACTGATTTAAGAAAAATGGAAAAAACACAAAAGAGAACCATAACAAAAATGTAAAGTAATATCTAAACCTTGGGATGCATATACAACCAAAATCTTATTCCAGGCCAGAGCAAGCAGGGTGTGATTTTCGAACACATACAATCCTCCTCCACGGGAAGCCAACACTACAAAATCAAACAATATTCATAAAACCAAATGCATGAGGCATCACCATCATTCAGCAACACCTTGCTCAAAGCTTCAAATAACTATCAAAATTAAACCTTCTGACAAAGGTAACCCCTGCTTCCGAGTACACGACAAGCTATTTGTCTAGCTGCATAAAATTGGAGCTTTTTTTCAGAATCACCTAATGCCTGATAGGTCGCTCGATGTTTCTTATCTTCTTGTATCCTAAAATCCCCCTGAATCACAACAGAGCACCCAAAAACTCTTAGGAGTCAACACTAAAATTGCAGCAGCATCAATTGATGGCGAAAAGAAAATGCACCAAGGGAAACAGTATTTTCTTGGAAAAGAAAAAGGTATTTGTACACCACAATTACACCAGTGATCAGATGGTGATCATCATGTACCATGTAACGATTGAAGATAGCAATTGATTATTGCTATGAGGTGATCAGCGTATTATTTGATTATTAGCATGTGTTATATGGTAATTGGTGTAAAAATAGTTCTAAAAAATGTTGTGTGAATAGCATAATTATCGACAAACTCATTAAAAATGACTTAAACTTTAATGACTTGTAAATAGATATTATTCATGATAAGAAGCAATGGTGCAATTTCATTCATGTAGCCGTGGAAAAGGAGAAATTTATCTTCCCTACACTTTTATAAGAAGTAACATTTTTCTTACTTCCATCAAAAGTGCTTTTGCACACATCAAAAAGTAAAGCAAACGGGCACTTAGTTATTATTGTATTTTCTACACTTTAGTTACAGGGATTCAAGGATATTTGTTTAGGCGTCACGCTGAAACACTAGTAACCACTGGAGACACAGTTATGAAAGATTCAAAGAGATTGCAACCTCATCCATGATCTTAACCTTAAAATTAAAATAAAAATAAAAAATTGGAGCTACTTAAGAATACCTGTAGCTTTCCACCATTGCCGCCAAAGCTCATGTGGGCATCGAAGTCTTTCTCCAAAACCTTCAAATCGTGAACAATCTGGGCAACCATGGTTGGGACAGGGGACGTGGTGCCCCAGCCCCTCCACTCCTGCAAGGTGAGAGCAGCGTCCCCCATGTTAGACAGTGCTAGATGGTAATGGCGTGTGGTGGCTTCGTGTGTTCTGTTCCAAAATTGAGTCTTCGGCTTCGTCTTCGGCTTTGGGACACGACAATTGCAAAGGAAGGCCCTACACCTACTACTTGCGGTCGAACTGGAAACCACCAATGATAACATGGTCATTTCATTTGCTTGCAATGGATTCGTGTTTGGTCTCCCTCTCTCTCCCTCTTCGGTTCTTAGTATTGTGCTGTGTACTTGTGTTACTGTCCCTTCTCGCTCTGCGTTACCAACATGGGTCAATATGTCCACAACTCTTCAGAATGGCCCAATAGTCACTACCCACCCTATCCAGACCTTGAATATATGGATTAGCCCATATAAAATCGGTACTGTTGGGCCCATCAAGAAATGGTTTTCATATTGTGGCCCAGAAAAGAAGAAATTGCTATCGTATTGACGCACCACAATTTTAAAGACGAATATTAGTCATAAAAAAAATTTCATTCTTTAATTGATGTTGTCACATTTAATGTTGACCGTATGAATTCCTATGACTTACGTTGGAAACTCTCTCAATGGAAAGAGTTGGGGTTTTATGAACAAAATATGTAGCGTTTCTAGATTTTCTTTTAATAAAGTTAATGCATTTTTATCTTATTTAAATACATGGGTTTCACTCTTTTTTTTGTCTTAAAAGTTAGTCACGTAATAATTTAAATTACTATTTTTTCTGAAGACTTAATGAGATGCCTATTTGTATAATTTTTATAATAAATGTTTATCCTGTAAGATAAAATTCCTAGCTTCCCCTTATTATATTTCAGTTCCATTTCTATTGCTTATGTCGTGGATATCTCCGATTTGTTTATCTAGAAAAGAAAATAGGGGAAGAGAAAATAAGTGAATTTTAGTTTTTTTATTTTTATTTTTATTTTTTGCTCACTTGGTTAAAGAGAAAAAATAGAGAGGAAAGAAAAAAAAAATTTGAGGCGAAATCTATTAAAAGTTTTTTTTTATCTAATTTTGGAAAGAAATCTAAAGAGAAAATGAATTTTATCTAAAATGTTAATTCTATCTCTACTTATTCCGTCACATTATATTGTATTAAGGATAAATAAATTACTTATTAGTAAGAGAAAGAAATATCTTTTTATTTTTATTTTTTTTCATCTAAATTCTAGAAAAATATAAACTTTTTTTTTATTTTTCTTCTGTTCTCTTCATTTTTTTTCCTTTTATTTTTTTTTTTTCTCTTTGTCCAATCAAAGGATAAGGCCGAAGAAAGCTAGCCTTCCATAATTTTTCTTCTAAGAAAATAATAGTGTTTTTCTATCGTATAAAAAGGGGAAAAAATTAAGATAAACACGATTTGATAAGCTGGTCAGCATTGTGTGCACATTATATCTAGAACTTTCCCAAAGTTTGAATTATGCACCGTTCTAAACTCATAAGAGACACTGTATTTGACTGCGAAAGGAAAGGAGGAAGGAGAAAGGAGAAAGGAGAAAAAGGAGAAACGTCGATCCGTACAGATGATGCGAATAGTCAAATACATTGTTAATGTTCAATCATCGCTAAATTCAAAGCACCAATCACTTAAACAGCAACTTTGCTTCCCACACAGGGCTATTTTATATGAACCTAACACGGTGACTCGGTCACCCGGCGCATAATCAATCAACGGTCAAAAATATTTTCAATTTTTTTAAAAATTTTTTTTACTATAATACACGACGGTGGGTTAATTTATTTCATACGTACAATTAATTTTTCTCTCCCAAAAGAGCACTGAATATATATGAATTCTTATGGTTTTAGATGATATAAAGAAGAGTTTTTCTAACTAATATTGATTAAATTAAAAGTGGTAAATTTTTAAAATTTTTTAATATATTTAATACATTAAAAATTTAAATATAAAATTTGGAGAAATTCTTATATATACTAATAATAGATATTTTTAAATATGTTAAATTATATTCAAATATATTAATTTAAAAATATACTAAATTATCTAAATTAACAAATAAATTAAAATAAAAAAAATAATTAGAAGTATTTTTCTCCTTATATTTTATGGGTATCTATGGACTGAGTAAAAAAATAAAGTTGTACAAATATCACGTCTCTAAAACTTGTCACATCTAATTGTTCAGGATATTGATTAAAAAAATCCAAGACGCGCATTCTTTTTAACGTTGAAAACTGAAAGCCGGAATAGATTGCCAATTTATTATTCTCTCCACGCTAAGCACGAGATCTTTCGAAACATTGGCTGGCATTGTTCTACAAAATTCTACAACTAATAAATTGGCATTTTCTTCTTCATTCTTATTTTCTTCCTTAAAGTCCCAATAATTTAAAGAACACTATAAGCTAATGAGTGAGCCGGTTACTTCTTACTATAGGCTAGCTAACAAACAAATTAAGTATTAATCTATATTGACTTGTTGAGGTCCCTTAGATGATAAGAATTTGAGAGGCGTGTGGGGTTGACATTGGCAGTCCGTGTGTGCTTCATGGCTGCTCCTAACGATAGTCACCCAAAGCCAGCCATGTTATTAGTTTATTGTTTTTCCTACACCTGTCTCATGTTAAATTATATACAAATGATTCCTAGTCATCAAGTTTTTCTCTTCAATAATTACTTACGTAAATTTAAATCGAGAATAATGGTTGAGTAAAGATTTTTTTAAAATAATAAATATAAAATTTAAATTCTCAGCATTATAAATTAAAGATAATTAGGTCACAGCTCACTTTCGCACAATCAATTACTTTTGAATCCTAATCTCCTAGCCATCCAGTCTTTGCTTTTACGGTGTATTTGATTCAATTTTTAGGAAAAAAAAAAATATTATAAAATTTAAATTTTATATATAATTAAAAAAATTAAAAAATAATTTTTAATAAATTATTTTTTAAAATTTTTATAAAAAATAAAAAAAAAATTATAATTTAATTATTTTTAAAAATTATCTAAATATATAAAAATTAACTTTTTTCAATTAAAAAAGTGATTTATTATAAAATAAAAAAAATGCACCATTATTTCCCCTATATGTTAAAAGTGTTTTATTGATATGACTAGTAGGTCCGCTTTGTTATTATTATTTTTATTTGACTTTTTTATTTGATTTAAAATTGTAAGTTATTATATTTTAGAGAGTAAAATGTTCAATCTTAATCCTCAATAAAAAAATCAATGACACATATTACTCCTTTCGTCTATTTATAATTATCTTTTTAACAAAAAAATTTTCATTCACAATTATATATAATTTGAGAGTTTTAACGTAGTATTAATTATCTTTTTTCAATTTTACCTTTATTTTTATTCACTTACCTACTTATAATAAATGTTTTATAATATTCTAAAAAGGGGTAATTATGTTAAAATAGTCTAAATTTTTTTCTGTATTTATGTAATTTTAATGATTTTTTAATCTCTATATCAAAATCTTAAAAGACAATTATAAATAGACGGAGAAAATACTACTTATGTATGATTTAATATGTAAGTATTTATAGCTTATAAAAGTTTATGCCGTTAATTTTTTTCATACTTTGTTTACGTTTTTTTTTTTAGTACATTGACAACAATAAAATTTAAATTTAGAAATTTATACAAATTATCTAAATCTCTCGTTACTATATGACTTCTAATAAATTTTCATACTTTATTTACTAAAGTATGTTTTACATTTTAATTTTTGTTTTAGGTGATGTGTTTTATTTATAATGCATCTTCTATGTTGTATCAATTTACTGAAACACGAAAACTGATGATATCGAGGACTCAAATTCAAGGTAAACTATTTAGGAAGTTTTGTCGATTAGTTAAAATATGTAATTGATGGTATCAAAGTGCTTGAGAAGAGGGGTTGAATCAAGCATCGTTAAAAAATGATTCTGCACACTTAAAACACAGGTCAAAACGTTCATCAAAATCTTATATTCACGTGTGAGATAATCTACTAAGTTAAGATGAGATAAGTTGCAACAGAATATTTCTTTGATGAACCAAATAAGAATATGATAGATATTGAAGTTTCAATGAGAACTAATTCATATAAAATGGCAGTATAAGATCACAATATATCAATGAAAGGGTTAAGAAGATGGCACCAAATAATTTATATTGGTTCGATCTTCAATCTTGGAGTCTACGTCCAGTTTCCACCAAATGGTGAGAGTTTCCACTAATCAAAGGGTCTTCTTTACAAACCAATTACAAGAAGTGAAGCACTCACAACTCACTCTCAAAACCAACAAAAGAAGACTATCAAAAATCTCTCAAGAACAAAGCGTTAACACTCAACACTCACAAACAAATTTCAAAATCAAACAAAACTCAATAATGGTTTTTTTTAGAATGAAGATACTCTCAGCACTCAAATCTTTTGAATATAAAACCAGAATATACCTCAGAACATAGATGACAAAATACAATAGCACTGTTATGAGAAAAAGAGTAGAAATGTATTGACTCAAGGATATGCCAAAGATTGATGAAAATGAGGTTCTCTTTTTCTAAGTCCTACAGTAGCTACTTGCTTCCTTAAATGGTAAAAATATTTCTGACCATTGCAGGCTGCTAGAACAGCAAGTGCTATCCTTTGTGACCATTTTGGAATTTGCAATGGATACCTTCCAGCATTTGATTGGTTTATATTTGTCTTTTTCTTTTTGAAAATGCTTTTCTCTCTCTTACTTTTGTCCTTGTGAGCTATCTCTTTGTGCAGCTGTCATTTTCTGACTCAGCAATGGATAAAATTTAATTTTTCCTCCCAATGTTCAATACTCTTGCTGAGATACACATATAAAATCTGCTACAACTGATTTATCTCTTAGTGAATTAAGAGATTTTGACTTCCAAAAATACCTTCTTAGAAACATATGTATTGATTAATATATATTTCAAATCCGAAACACTAATACACATATTAAATGTATAACACAATATTTGTCATGATTAGAATATTTATCCAACAGTAATTCAATTAACACCAACTTGAATCTTTAATATTCAAGCATTTTTAAATTGATCAATCAAGGTTATAATCGATTAATTGGTTTACTCTTCTTTTGTTCAATTAATAATAATAATAATAATAATTTACTCGCAAATATGCTTATTTTATTTTCGGTATATCAGAGTTATTGAAGTTTGAATTTATAACTTCATTCAAATTATATATCCAAACTCTTCGTTATTAGCTCAATTATACTAGTAGCATAGCGAGACTGCATATAAAATGTGAGTTCCCTCGTTTTCAGGTCAATTGCTTCGCGATGAATGTTGAAAATTGTATATTAAAGCAGACTTTAAATATCAAGAAGCTAACTGTGACTCCATGCATAAAATCTAGATTCTTTACCATCAGCCTCATTTGAGTAGAACATAAATTACTTTTAATTACTTCATTAATATATTTAAGAAAAAATATTTAAAATAAGTTTATTTTTAAAGTAAATAAATAAAAACCTATTTGTTTTAAAGTTATGTTGTGAGTTAAAATATACTTTAAATGAAATCAAGGATGAATATTTTTTATTTAATTACTTTATAAATAAACTTACTTTAGATGATTTTTAAGTGTTATTTTGATAATAAAAATATTAAACTTTTTAGGTTTAATTAATTTTTATGTTATAGTTGGGCTCAATTTTTAATTATATCTCTATAATTTAAAATTTTTTAATTATTTCCTATATTTAATAAATTTTTATACTCAAATTCATAGAATAGTCTACCATTACAAAATTTTTAGCTAGATTGAATAAATTTTTACATTGGAATTTATAAAATTGGCAGAGATTTATTAAAATATATAAAAGTTTAAAAATTTTTTGTAATAATGAGCTACTTCATGAACTTGATAATAAAAATTTTGTCAATGTACAAATGTGATTAAAATTTTTTTAATTATAGAGACCTAATTAAAAATTAAATTAAATTATAGAGACAATTAACCAACATTTTAATAACCTTAACTTAAGTTGCGCCAATTTTTTTTTTTTAAATAATGTTTCGTTTTAGGATTGAATTTTATAGTCAGGCCATTTTTCATTTTAACCTAAAATGACTCCTTTCATATATTATATCATAGATCTTCCGTCTAGAAAAGTATAAAGATTTTGTTTGATATGATACGTTGAATAAGCATCTTCTATATTATTTGCTTAATTTATTCTCAACCTTTATTAGTGTCACAGAAAAGTTAAAATAATCAGAAATAGGAAAGCATTCTTACTAAAAATCAGGATTCGGCTTGTCTACCACCTTAACCAAATGATATGTTCTTGCAACCCCAATTGGATGGCTATCTACAAACATCCTGCAAATTTAAACACAAGCACTCTCTTTCAAAGAATAAAAAAAAAATGTGTATATCTATATATACTTTACTCTCCCAGCCCAGATCTATCTCTCTATTTCATAATCACCCCTCTTTATCTATTTTTGTAACCAATCTAATCTTCTTCCCCTCTCTTTTTGCAACCTCTTCCCATAGTCTCTCTTTTTTTCACTGAAATAAAACACCTCTTTCTTCCTCCAGGAGGACTGGTAGAAAGCCTACATCATCAACTCCATTCATCACTTTCCATTCTTTAATTTATTCATCTTATATTTTCAATTTCTCACTCATTCTTTATTTTTCTCTCAATTTTTGTGATTTTTCACACTTGGGAGCTCAAACCGCCATCCTAGTGGAGTGGATATAGAGTTCTTTGTAGGTTTCTTGGCAACATTTTTTCAGTTCATCAGAAGGCAACATATTGATGAGCTCATTCTTTCACTGCATATTCAATTATTTTTTATGATTCCTTGATTTAGTATGCACACAGTTGTCACTCACGCCCAGTAAGCATATGATCTGATGTCACTCATATTCTTAATTATTATGTCACTGATATGCAAAGTATCCAAAAGAAATCAAAATAAAGACCGAACAATCCCAAACCCAAATATAAAACGCATAACTAACCAATAGCTATTAACTAAAACTAACCTCCACACATCATGCAAATCTCTTTTTCCCCCGCAAACTATAGCCAAAATCTCCTACCATAAATGTCAATCCAAATAAAGAGTCACAATAGAAAACGAAGACAACTCCAAAATAACAAATCATAATAATAAGAGTAAATATTTTTTTTATTCTAATACTTTAAAGTTGACATTAGTTTAATCTTAAAAATATTTTTGATGTCAATTTAATCTTAATACTTTGAATTTTAATATTAATTCCATCATTTTGTCAAAATCATCAGTAACTTTGAACATGATTCATCTTAATTAGCATGTTAGTGCATTGCTAAGTTGTTTATTTGTCATCTTGTTTGATGAGGAGAGATGATTTTCACCTCATCAGACTACTGATGAACTGTAATGAAAATAACTATTACATATGTCAATTTTTAAATGTTGGAACTAAAAAAGACATTTGCTCAAGGAAAAAAAAAGGACTTGCAACACTAAAATCAAATTCCAAATCCAAGATCAGTTTTAGAAAATCAATTTCGTAAACATATTTTTTTTAAAAAAAATTCTTATATAAACCTTAGTGACGACTCCATAATATTTTTAATAAATTTTAATTGCTTCTTATTGTGACTTCCAAATATGTTGTGACATTCTTGTTCTTTACAAGTCTTATCCTCCTTTTGTTGCCACATACCATGCGAGGCTTGCAGTCAACCAGTGAAATCAAGTCTTATGTTGGCATAACTTGTTTTTTTTTTTTTTTTGGTTTACATGTTGACATAACTTTATTTTCACAATATATGTTCTAGTGTGTTTGTTTTACAAAATAAACAGAGAAATAAAATTTCTTACGCACTTTATTTAAAGTTTTACATTGCTTCCTTCCACTAAAGGCAAGTTAGGGTTGAAAGCGATCTGAAACAAAACAGGCGCTTAGTGTTTTTCTCTATTTATTTTCTTTAGAACTTAGATATACTGTTAATTTTTGTAGGGACTTTGATTGATGGCTTATGTTAATTGGGATTTATGGTGCGACGAACTAGAGATTGAACAAGAAAGGACGCGTGCAGAGCTGTTGCTCACGGTTAGACACAGCAGGTTCTGCTGGTCAAGTAAAAGCTCCATGGTTGTGTGATTGTATCTTGTGGCCTTGGTTGATGACTTTATTGCATAAATTTGATTAGCCTTAATTGAGTTATAACGTAAGATTATCTTGATTAAATACCTGAATAGTCTTCTGTGAATTAAATTAGAGGGATAGACATAGGTGAAAAAAACAAAAACTATCTTGTACAGTTGGAATCTCACGTACGAAACATAGCTTATGTGCTGTCCCCTATTAATTAGCCTATTGTTTGATTTTTTTCACTAGGTCAGGAAAACTTTGATTATCCTTCAATCGTGAACCAGGGGTAGAAAATTTTGCTCCATCAAGGAAAAGTAGCATGGCCCATAAAAATAATGAAAACAAAACAGTGGGCAGAAGAAATTGCCATGAATGTACTTGTTGAATAGCCTGTCAAAGGTGTGGGAGTGTATTATGGCATTATTATTACGTATATGAGGCCCTTTTATATATAGATGAAATGGAGAAAAATAAATCAACCGTGTACTGGAACATTAAGGGGCCTTGTTTAGAGAAACATCAATGAAATTGCCGTGATACAAAACTTGTGGTAGGCATCCGTCTTCATATGCTTTCAAATGACTTCCTTTATATTTTGCGACACTAAAAGGGTCTTTACCCTTTTTAGCATGATTCTTTACAATTTTTAAATAATGACCGCTTTAGTTTGTAGAAAGACTTTATATGAGCTTTAACAGAAGTATATATAGATAATATAATTTATATAGCTTTAGTGTAATATTTAAGTTGAATTTCACGCATAATGTTCTTAATGATTTATTATTAAACACTTTAATAATTATATTAAAAATAGAATTTAATTTATATATACTGATAATATAAAATTTTTTTATACTATCATCTAATCATATATTGCCACATAAGCAATATGAATGATCGTTATCCCCACTATTTCAAAAGTCATACAAATAAAAAAATATAATTGAATAATAATATAAAATAATTTTATATTATCAATATATATAAATTAGATCCTTAAAAATATAATCAAAGAGATAATAATAATTTATAAAATTGACATATTGAGTCTTAATAAAAAAAATATAGTACTAAATATTTTTTATCTGACATAAATCAAATTAAAAGAAGAGTTTAATTAATATGCTCTGATAATGTAAAATTATTTTATACTATCAATTAATAAAAATAAAAAAAATAAGAAATTATGATAAATTTTTTATTATATTAGATAATTATTTATGTGAGTTGATATTTTTTATTTGTGGTAAGAAAGGACATTTTTCAAAAAATTGTCCAAATAACAAGGAAAAGGCTTCCAAACTAGTGAATTCCCTTGACTTAGCCGCAGATGAAGACATTGAATCCTGGTATGATGAGCAAGATCAACCAGATGCCTCAACTGTCTTCTGCAGAATCTGACTCAAGAAAGCATGAGTCAATCTTCTAGTTCTCAAGAACACTTCCTGTCTAAGAAGAAGTCCCCAGACTTCCAAATCCAGAAATTAGTTCACTTGATCCAGTTCCACCATTGCCGAACATCGAGATTCATATTCTTCCCTCCAAATATGACATGCCGATCAAAGCTATTGCTTTCATGGATACAGGAGCACAAAAGACTTTGATGAATCCGGTGATCCTCCCATCATCTGCTTGGGAATTCAGTGTTCATTTTTTCAAAGCAGCAGACAACAAGATTTTCCGAACAGATCTGATTACTAAACACAAGATCGGGATCAAATTTTTCCCAGGATGCATTATCTGGACCAAAGTCATTGGAACAGATTTACCCAACAAAGATCTTGTGATTGGCATGAATATATACACTCAAAATCATAAACTTCAAATCCTTTCTTAGGGGATTAAGTTCAAACGGGAATTCAAACCTTATTCTACTATCCCAAAATTGTTCACTCTTGCAGACGCACCATTGGGATACGAGGACATAAGGGACAGGATACGAGGACATAAGGGACAAACTACTTATAGTACTTCTGCAACTTTTCAGACAGTATCTCCAGTCGTTGTTCTACAGCTGCCATGATGCTATAATCTTTTGATTGATTTTTATCAGCAGTCTATTTTGAGCTATGGAGTTCTCAGTTTGCTAGTTCAGAGCTTCTTCAGCTTGAGTAAGAGGCTTCAGCTTCCCATCTGGTTGCACTTTAGTGTATTTGTACAAACCGACACACAAAAATAATAAACAGGAGCAATTAATTTGTATTTGGCGCACAACCACATTTTCTCATTCATTTTCTTTTGAGGTCTGTTATTTGAACCCAAAAAATAGTGTCACACCGATATATTGCATTATTTACCATTAAAACTTAATTTTATTTATTTTTAATTTTTTTAAAAGTGTTTTTATATCAAATCCATCAATTGTCTATGACTATGTTGCAACGTACGATGTACAACTACTATTTTGCCTTTTCTTTTTATTCAAACTCTCTTCTGATTGGCAGTAGGCCATGAATTTGTTGCTGTCTCACGAAATTACATTTGAGCCATATACCTTAATAAATTTTGTTTTGGCAAAAAAGTAATTTAAGGTAAGACAAAACTCACTTTTTATCTAAAATTAGAGCATTGCTCTAGACTTACATGTGAATTATAAATAACTATAAACGAAAAAAAGCAAGAATCAAATCCAAATTATAAGTAAAGTATAAGTCTAAGAGTGACTACGTGGATTTGTTTGGAATTTTTTATTAAAAATTATTTTTAATTAAAAAATTAATTTTTTATATATTTAAATAATTTTTTAAAAATATTTAGAATATTAGAAAAAATTATTTTTTAATTTGTTAAATTATATATAAAATTTAAATTTTAAAATTATTATTTTTAAAAGTTAAAATAAATGTATTCCAATTCCATTGACGGGTTCAATGAATTCTGATTAACCAATGATTTTTTGGAAAAAAAAATTAAAAAAAAAAGAATTTAATTGATATATATTAATAATATAAAATAATTTTATATTATCAATTAATAAAAATAAAAAAATAATAAATTATAATAAATTATTTATTATAATAAATAATTATTTATATGAATTGATATTTTTTATTATTTTTATTAATTAATAATATAAAATTATTTTATTTTATCAATATATTTTAATTACATTAAAAAAAAATCCCTCAAGGGCCTCTGGCGCCACGCTGGTATGACTCAATTGATATTTAATGGGTGCGTTAGGATGTGCTTTTCTACGAGAGATTAGCGTTGTTTATTTGCGCCCTTTTTTAAACTAAGAATTTAATTAAATTTAATTGATATATATTGGTTGTCAATTAATAAAAATAAAAAAAATAAAAAATTATATTAAATTTTTTATTATGATAAATAATTATTTATATGAGTTAATATTTTTTATTATTTTTATTAATTAATAATATAAAATAATTTTATATTATCAATATATTTAAATTAAATTTTTAATTTATAGATAATAATAATATAAAATTATTTAATTATATTTATTTATTTAATCATATATAATTAAATAATAATATAAAAAATATTATTAATATATATAAATTAAAATTTTTAAATAAAAATACTAAAAAATAGAAATAATAGCTTAAAATTTTAAATTTATTATTTTTTATATTATTTTATTATTTTAGATATAACTTTTTTTAAAATATTACTTTTTATTTATTAAATTATAATTTTATATTAAAAATATTTTTATATTTATTATTTTTAAAAAATATAATAATTTTATTCTTATAAAAAATAATTTTATAATTATATCTAAATATAATATAATTTTTTTATTTTTAATTCTACTTAAAAAAAGTAATTGTCCTCGAGAACTTAACCAGAAGCGCCAATATCCATGAGTAAGTGCGGGGTGGAACCGCCAAGGAAGGAAGCAACATTTGAAGTGAAGTTTCTTGTACATTACATTGTAAGTCTGTGTTACTCCTCTCTCTCTCTCTCTCTCTCTCTCTCTCTCACTAGCTACCATGTCAAAGTTAAGTGGCTATAAAATCAAACCCGTTCTCTTCCTCCCTCCTCTCTTCCATTCTTCACCTTCCAATCCAAATCCCAAACCCATCTCTTCTCTCACACTCATACCCTTCTTTCACTTCCACCCTTCAACAACCAACTGCTTCTTCCCTTCCCTCCTTATCTTATCTGTCAGTATTCAAATACTTCTCCCTCTCTCTATCTCTGTTGCGAGTAAGACATAGGGTGATATCCAATTCGATTTTTGTTTTCCCTTAATTTGTTTGCTTAGGCTCTTGTTTGGTTCATCTGGGTGTTTATATTTCCATTCAAAATATATATATATATATATATATTATTTTTTTTTGGGTTGTAGCTAGTAATTGAAAAGATACTGTACTTTCTGCGATGAAACAATTGATCCTCTGCTTTGGGATTCTGATTTCTGAATATGGCTAACATGTTCAATCATGGTTTGCTTGGGGGCTTATCATCTCAACAGAAAATTTGGGTATCGTTTGGAGACAGTTTGCAGAGATTTGTTGATCCACAACTTCGCTGTCATTATTATTATTATTTTTAATTACTTTTCTGACTCGTTCATATTCAAAATCATGGAATTCCAGACCCTTCTTTTCTTACTTTGAATGTTTCTGCTCTCTCTCTCTCTCTCTCTCTCTCTCTCTCTCTCTCTCTCTCTCTGGTTACGTTATAGAGATTTAATTGCCGTTGGATTTCATCAAAAATTTCCTCAAAATTGATTTAGCGAACGGTTTACATATCACAAATTGCTTTCTTCCCTCTCTAATATTATACATGTTGATAATAACGCATGTCATCCCTGATATTTTTCAGATCAGTTTCTCTGGCATTCCAAAATCCAAATTACCTTTTTTGCTTAAAGGGTTGGCATGAACTTGACTTATTGGTCTCAATTGGAAGAACCTTCTAGTCTTCTCTTGCCCTCATAATTTTCTCTCACATAATAATTGTAGAGCAATTTACTTCTTGAGTGTTACTGTTAAGAAAATTCTATTGGCTGCAGCCTGCAGTTTCTCTTGTTAGTTCCTTCCTAGAAATTTCCAATTAGTTTTATGGTTTTAGTTAATCTGTTAGGTAGGCAATGATTTCTACTAGTCAAATAAAGAAGAATCCGACTAGCCAACTAACCCTTTAGTTTTTGCTAGGAAGGTTCTATTTTTTTATTATTGATTTAAAAAAAAAAAAATTTATAAGAGATTAAAACTGTTAGGTCATTTCTAACTCTTCTGAAGAATATTAAACATTTTTGTTATTTGGCCTTCTTCTTGAGTGCTGAAATAGGCTGATATTTTCGCGATAATGAAGTACATAATCTTTGTGTTAAAACAACTAGAAAATTGGTTAGGTGAGTGTTTACCTGCACTTACACCTACAATTGGTTCTGCTCTCTTTATCACTTTAAGAAAATAAGAGATTGCCTTTTATCCTTCGAAAATTGCTGGAGAGGTTCTAGTTTCCCTCATGAGGACTGGCGGAGTTAACAGATGGAGATGCTAAATCATAATTCATACTGATTATCTAGTGGTGTTGTATGAAGTTTTATAAGAAAACATGAATTTGTTGATCTGGATGCAATTTTAAACACCCCCTCCCCTCTCTCTTGTCAATTAATTTTTCCTTATTAATTTGTATACCTTTTTCGACCTTTTAGCTTTTATGGTGTTAACAAAACTTCATTTATTGAGGATGAACTATCTGTTAGAAGACACTTATAATTCTTACATGTGTGCTTTTCCATTTTCCGATTTGGCACCGGCAGGAGAACACATTGTAAAAACAAAAGAAAAATGGACTTGCATCAGTATTTTGAAGATGCTTTGCCCCAAATGGATTCCTTTGAAGATAATTCATCTCTGGAAATGTGGAAATGTGCTGGTGATGCCATTGCAGATTCTGATAGAAATGCCTCCTTTGACTGCAACATTTGCTTTGAATGCGTGCGGGATCCAGTGGTCACTCTCTGTGGTCATCTCTACTGCTGGCCCTGCATTTACAAGTGGCTTTATTTCCAAAGCATTTCTTCTGAAAATGGAGAGAAGCTGAAGCCACAATGTCCAGTATGCAAGTCAGAAATTTCTCAATCCTCCCTTGTTCCACTATATGGCCGTGGCGAAACCACATTACCCTCGGAAGACAAGGCTCGCCAAGTAGGAATGGTGATACCACGAAGACCCCTTGGTCCAGGATCTTCATCAAATACTACAGCTGTTTCCCAACCTAGTCCTCAAGTTTATCATTCCCATTATCATGATCATCCTCAACAATTCAACTCAATTCCTGGCAGTTACGCTTCACCAATGCTTAACACAGGTGGTTCACTAACAAACACATTTAATACAACATATGGAATCATTGGTGAGATGATATATGCAAGGGTTTTTGGAAACCAGGTGACAAACATATACACATACCCGAATTCATATCATCTTTCAGGGGACCGTAATCCAAGGATCAGAAGGCATCTAATGGAAGCTGATAAGTCACTCAGTAGAATATGTTTTTTCCTCCTTTGTTGCGCAGTTTTGTGTCTTCTCTTATTCTGACTGCTATTCCATATTTTTTTGTCCAATACCATCCCTGTATAGATCACAAGCCTGTATGAGGGTTCAGCCAGATGTATCATAAATTAGAGAGGTTGCATATTCAGCCCTGAGATATGTGTAATTAGTATTGTTACCGTTCTCGGTTTGAGTTATATGAAATAGAACTTTGCATAAATTTGCTAATTGTATTCAATTTTTGGCGTACAGCTTGTTATAAACTGAACTATCTTATATTTTCAGAAGTTGTACGTAACATGATAGGAAAGTTATGCAACTTGCTTGCATAAGGTTACTTGTGATTCACTTATTCAGGATAGGATGACTTTGCTTATGGGTAAGGGCAGGCACAGGATAGCTTAATGAATTCGAGATACGAGATTGATGTTCTACGTCGCAAGAGTATTAAAAATGTCTATCAAAATCGAAATATATTATAATAACAAGTTGCATACAGAATAAATGTTGATAATAACATAAAAACTTGCTTTGGTGGTGGTATTTTTTTCCCTAACTGTGGACTTCAGTAATGTTTTTGTGAGATGATTATTACCTCTAATCTTTTATTTGATAAACAAGAGACAAAAAAAGGTAAAACTACAACATATATAAGAAACACTGAATGAGTTCAATAAGCAAGTGAACAATAATGAACTAAGGAACAGGATGTTCCCAAACGCAAATAACTTGCCTTACCAACCTCGTTTCTTAAGATTATGAATGCCGTTCACGGGAATGAAATTGAGAATCATCATTCAAAAAAAGGAAAAATTGCCAACATGATGTAAAGTTTCAACCGTAGCCTTGACATATAGCTCGGCCAGCATTGCAATTGGAAATTGGTTGATGACAAAAAAAGCTTTTAACTCAAGTCATGGAAGAAGATATCTTTTGTAGAAGTCTTTCTTCCACGGTTAACATCATTCTCACTCATGACATATAAAGTGACATGTTTATGGTGTGTGGGGGCATGACTTATGAGATCATTGATTGCTTTGTTACCAGTTTTATTGCATGAAAGTGACTTCTTAGCCTAAATTATTGGTGTGGTTGAAGCATAACTTCCAAGTTGCAGAAAGAGCAAGTCTACTTCCACATCAATTTCATGCCTTAAATTGGAGTGCGCGGTGCGCAGAAAGAGGGTTTTTTAAGTAAACTATATTCTGGCAAGTTACAGGGCTCAGAGGGAGATATGTCATTTTCACAGTTTTGCTTTTAAGCTGTGTATCACAACTTGCGTTGTGGCTTGTAAAAGACGATAATGGTTAGTGGTCCTGCCACCTCCAGCATCTGTGAAGCCACTTGTACTTAGTTTATGGGTTCATTTGCTAGATGTTGAAACGCAACTGCTGCTTCTTGATTGCTTTCCTACTCTACGTAGTTCATAATCATATCCTTCTTGGTAAAAATAAAGGTTCTGTTCATTGTCTAAGTGTTGTCCTACACAATATTTTATCGATCAACGCCAGAGTATAATATGCCAGAATCATGTGCCATGATCTTTGGATAGGAGTGTCAATTCAGAAATCATAAGGGAGAAAAAATATGTGTCTACCTCCTCTATCACGATAAGAATGAATTTTCTTATGTAAAAATTTTATATGATCTGATCATATATATATTTTCATCATTAATTGGATTTTCTATAGGTTTTACACTTAACTTCACTTTCTTGATCAATAATAAAAATCGATTACATAAAATATTTATATGAGAGGATCTATAAATATTTATCCTAGAGGATACAAAAAATAGAATTTTAGCAGAACCACTCTAGCTGGAAAGCAATTTTCTTTATTGATTAATGGTGAAAATATTATATAAATAACAATTTACTCGTACAAAAAGTATCAGACATTTTTTAATTATAATGTGTTTATATTTAAATTAATCTATGATCAAAATCTCATTGAGATAGCTTCTGAAAATGAATTCCCTAAAAGTTAAGCCATACTATACACGTAGACTTCTAAAATTATGCAGTGTGATATAAAAACATTTCTCAACAAGCTAACAAGTTTAATCATCCAATCAAGCATAATGGAGGCGTTTGCTAACAATTATATAATCTAAATTGTTTAAATGGTAACAAATATTATAGTGAATAAATTAGGACACTAATTTAATGGCACATCATGATGAAAGTTGCCACCTAGTCTCTACAGCATAAAACAACAGGTGGAGAAAAAGTAATCAGTGCTGTCAACTATGGCTACATAATTTACCCTCTTTTTCTTGGAAACAATTTGTCACATGTTTTATATGTAATTCAGTTCTGCCATGCAACTTTTACATTCAACCATCAGTTCTCTGCCTTCTCCCCATCAAGAAGTTGGATGTCCTCATCTAATTGATAATCCACTTTAATCAGATCAAGGGCTTTTGTATCCGGGATTTCACCATGAACATAACTTACTAGTCTATCATAGGTAGCAATTGAGATATGACCACCTTCTCTACATAACTTCAGAATCTCAACCACTAATTGCAATTCTCCTTTTTCTTTCACATACTCTAAACATGCAGCCAAAGTAAAGGGGTTAGGCCTCCATCCTGGTCGATTTGTCAAGAGTGCTTTCTTCATTGTGTGAACTGCTTTCTCCATATCATTGTCCATGCGATAGCCACCTGCTAAACGGTCCCATGTACTTCCATCTAATTGCTTGCCACTATCCAAAAGCCTCTTGATATAGGCCTCAGCCTTACCCAACATACCGCATTTGCAATAAGCAGTGATCATCATATTTGGAATTCTGGTGTCAAAATGTTTACATTTGGATTCCCATTCTTCCAAAATCTTCTCAGCTCCAGCAATGTCACCTAGCTTCACTAGTGAGCTTAACATACTGATGTAACTTGAGTTCTGGAAAGATTTCATGGTTTTGCACCTCTCCCAAATTCGATAAACCTCATCCTTATTCCCAATAGCAGCATACATAGTTTGAAGAGATTCGTAGGCAAGCCTCGTCGTCCTGCCTCTAGCCAACTGCTCTGATTTCTTCAATGCTGCCAAGGCCTTCTCCAAATTCCCAACTTTCAGATAACCATTTGCTACAGTAGTGTATGTATACCAATCCACCGTTGCCATGGGATCAGCTTCCATCCTCATTAGTAACTTCTCCATCCCGTCTATGTCTGCAGCAGCCACATACGCATTCAACCGAATAGTAAATGTAGCACCATTGCGGATGTCCTTCTCCATCATTTCTCGCATCAGACTATCCAATTTCTCATACTTACCTAACTGAGCATACAGTTTCAACATCATATTGTAACACACTGTCATGTGCATGGGACGGTACTCCTTAATTTTCTTCATGATAGCCTCCGCTTTCTCCAAAGATTTATGTTCTGCATAGCATTTCAAAAGAGCAGCATAGATCTTGAATCCGGTTTCAGCATCAGGAATGCCTCTAAAAAAGCTCTCTGCTTGTTCTAGGCCACGAATTTTCGATATCAGGTTGAGCTGTTTAGCAATGTCTCCTGGTGTTAAGCGATATTTCCCTTCATTGTTCATCCATTCTGATACCTAGCAAAAGCAGTGTTTCCTTAAATCTTGATATTAATGTGTCAAGCCTAAAAATATTACAAACACTGCTGTAAAAATTGAACTAGCGATTGAACCTGCAAAACCTCCCCATCAAGTTTAATTGGTTTAACTGGTTGAACTAATACTTGAATCATGATAGGGCAATAGTTAACTGAAAAAGTATTCAAATCAAAGACATAGCTGGTTTACAGTCCAACCTACTGGGATTTTAAAACATTGATTATATTTGAACTCTAACATAAGAGGGTCACGTTATCAGAGAGAGATAGAGAGATAAATTTTGTTATAAACTGTGTGTGTGTGTGTGTGTATAAACTGTTAGTATTCGAAATTCACTGAACTTCAACTACTTTGGTTCGAACTAGGTTGATCCACTATAAAGGTAAAGCTCTCACATTCCTATTTTTTTCTATCTACAGGACTTGAGCCTGAGACCTTACTTAACGGGAGCAAGTGCCGAAACACTTGAACCAAGTAAGTCTTGGTCCACCATTATTTGTGTAGATTTATCAATTTGTTCACCTGTCTCTCTCTCCTAATATGACCCCCTCTCCTGATCCTTGATTATAAGCTAACTAAGCACACAACGATCCAAGTAACTTGGAATAGAACTTGGTTTTGCACTTGCACAAATGTAGCCTAAATAAATGAAACAAAACAATGATCCAATTATATTATAAGGGGCACTCTGCAAACAATCTTTCTAGCGTCACCACAAAATGAACATCAATAACCAAGTGCTTCATTCACAAACTTGCTACAAGGGTACCTCAGAATCGACTTTTCTGTATTCTCGAAAGAAAGGGCAAGATTGGAACTTGAATTAAAAAAAAAAAAATGCGGTTTAGTGAGAAGGGGTACCTGAAGGGCATGCGTGAAGCGACGGAAAAGAGTGAGGCGCGTGATGAGTTGTTGGAGCTCACGATGGGAGACGTCTCCGCCATGTAGAAGCCATTGGTTCAGAATAGGAGCCATTGGAATTCTGGGGTCCCCGTTCCCCAAAATTTGATGCTCCAATGCTGAGAAAGAAGGAACCAGAGCTTCCGTTGAGTACCCACAATTACAAACACGAGAGATATTGAAAAGTTTGGAACTTGAGCGAAACAGCATCGTCATTGAGTATTCTGTATTCACCACTACTCAATTCTCAACCAATTATTATCGCTACTCGGAAGTAGTTAGTGGCTTCCAAAATTGAAAATTGAGACTTCTCTCTTGTCTGCGTTTCTCTCCTTTCTCTGGAAGAAGGGTGAGACTAGTGAGTAGAATGAAGGAGGCTGCGCTGTAACCCGACCAAAAAAAATAAAAAATGAAGAAGAGGAAGAAGAAGAAGAAGAAGAAAGAGAAAAGCAAGAGTGTGGGCGTGGCAGAAGAGGCCCAGCGAGAAGTGTGATCAAATGAAGACATGGGCTGGAGGCCCAGAGGGCGATTTTTGGATGGAAGGGTTGGAAAAATTATCATAGCCACTAGCCAGTCAAAATATTTGCACGAATTTATTTTTCAGAATGCGTGATGTATATGTTTATTTTTGGATGAGTAAGTGGATTATAATTCTTTATTCTATCCAATAATTACTCTTACTTTCGTTAAAAATTCTAATATTTTTCTTCTAGTTATGTAATATTGTTTATCTAAAAAAGTCGATCACAGTGGCAAAAAATGGTTAAAAGGCTTGTGGGCTTAAAAAGTTGAGTTTTAATACAAGAAAACGTTATTGATGGATTAGTAATTTATTAGCATTGTGTCGTTACCGAGTACAAAAGTAGTATGAAGACTTTTTTGATTAACAGTAGTATGAAGACTTTAATGTGCAAACTTGCTTAAATCATCATGATTATTACAGGCCCCAAAATGATTTGTATTAACTTTTTTTGTTTTTTTGGAAATCACAAGTATCTTTTTGTTGGAGGCAATTTTGCTTAAATAGGATAGAACGACTTAAATGGTAAAACTCTTTCTTTCGAGTTTTAATGCACGTGTATATCCAAGTTGTGAATCCAAGATCTCTGATTAAATTACAACAGACCTCCCGCCAACTAATTTACACGCTCAATGGTTTGTATAACTATTCATTTATTCTAGTATCTTGTGACGAACTTAATTGGGGTGTTTCATCATACAATTGACAATATAATTTATAATAAATTTTGTTGGGGATATATATATATATATATATATATATATATATATATATATATATATATATATATATTTTGATATATATATTTTATATTATCCTCCAATTATATATTAAGACTTTTAAAATAATAAATAGTTGATTTTTATATTTTTATTGATAAGACAATACATAAATATTTGTGTAAAATATTTTTTTACTAATAATGCATCAAAATTATATTGTCTATTCTCTTTTATAGATATATTTTTTTGATCCGACTCTTTTATAGATATATTATACTATTATTGATAAATAAATAAATACATAAAAATAATCATAATACTTATCATACATATTTCTTCACGAAATCAATAGAAAAACAAAACCCCTAAATGTGGATGTTTGAGGGGGGGGGGGTGAATTAAAGAATCACTTGATAGAATGATATAATTCCCAGGTTAAATGTGAAGTGAACAGCCTACAAACAATGGAATGGGAGGCGCTGCATGGTGCATGGTGCATGGTGCATGGTGCATCAATCAATTTATGGCAGGACTTGGCGCCGATGGAGGCACGGACCCTTTCGGAAGCAACGCTGCAAGCGTCCCGATTCTCGTCATTTTGTGTCCTCGAATGCGGTAAAGTTGGCTTCCTTGTGTCACTGAAGTTTCCATGACAAGAAGCAAGATCAGAAAGTACATTAGGAAGCATATCAACTTTTTGCTTTGGTGCCTGGAATAACATGCCATTTTATTTGCGTTGAGTGTGCCTACTGCTTTTGCTTATAATATATAGTGAATCTTGGGACATAGTTGACCATGCCGGCTTTGTGAACCGGGATTTCGTTCAGATGATGTTTTGTTCAACTCGCCGGCACATGTTTCAGTACGCTGCAACTATTTGTTCTTAAGTCAATACAGCTTTGAAATTCTCAATCCGCCGGCTTTGCCATTTGTTTCATTTAGAGTCGCCTCATTGTCTTCATCTGTGTTTTGTTTGTTTAATTATTATTTTTGGTTTTCACTAAGCCATTTTCCTATTTTCATAGGTAAGTTTGGTATACAGATAAAAGGTGCGTTTTGATAAGATTTTTTTTTGCCTAAAAAATCACTTTTTCAATAAAAAAATCACTTTTAACATATTTGAATAAATTATTAAAAATAATTAGAATATCAAAAAAATTTATTTTCAGCTTTTTTATAAAAGTTGAGAAAATAGCTTATGAAAAAAATTGATTTTCAACTTCTTCAGATATATATAAATTTTAGTTTCAAAATCATTTTTTTCAAAATCTGAAATAAACGCACCTAAAATAAAAAGAAATTTTCATATATTTAGTTTATGGATTTAATTTATATATATTGACAATGTAAAAAATTTTTATGCTATTATCCACTTCCACATAAGCAAATATGCATCACCTTCATCTCTACTATTCCAAAAATTATATAAATGGGAGAATATAATTGAATCATGGTGTAAAAATTTTACGTTATCAGTGAATATAAATTAAATCATTGATTTATATATAAAATTACACATAAACCTAGGGTTCGTTTGTTTATGCTTCTAGTACAAAAAAAATATTTTTTTAAAAAAATTTCCAAAAAAAAATACTTATAAAATTTTTAATATAATTTCTTTGTACTTCTAAAAAAAAGTAGAAACAGAAAATAATTAATTTTTCTACTTGTTTGAGAATCAAATAAGAAGTTGCTTTGGGGAGTAGAAGCAGTAAAAGAAAAAAAATATTACTCCTTAAAATTAGCAACCATTTTCTTCTCACTTAATTATGATTTTATCCTTTAAAACTTTTTATAAACTATCACTCTATTCCCCCTTCTCTCTCTCTCTCTCTCTCTCTCTCTCTCCATAACCTTAATTGTAATTTTATTAAATAAAATATTTCTATATTTACCACCAACAATTTAATAAATTCCAATTTTGATAAAAAATACTTATACAATTATATTTAAATGTAAAACAAGTTTCTACTTTTAATTTTACTTTTACTTATACTTTTTAAAAAATACTTCTTATAAAATTTTAACCAAATGAACCCCTAATTTATAAAAAAATTTGCCTTGTTCTTACTCTCATACTAAACTTGGCATGTGTTTGTTATAGGGATGAAAATGAGGTAGAAAATTTTATAAATTAACTTTATATATAATTTTACATATAAAATTAATTCATAAAATTTTCTATCCCTTTTTTTATCTTCGAATCAAACACACTCTCGACCCAAAATTATGTAGGTAATTAGATTAAAAAAAAATCAAAAAGTTAAACTTAACTCTAGTTTAGTTAGCTATGCATAAACTACATTGAAAGTACAAACATGATATACACATATGCCATAAAAGGTCCAAATTCCGCCTTTAACCCACCTATTTATTAAAATTTTATCTTTCATCCAAATATATAAATAGCGCACAATGTTAGAACAAGGAGCAAGCGCCGAAACCACAAATAACAAGCAGCCATAAGAAGATAATCAAGTCATCCTTGAGAGCACAAAATTCCATCGCAATCACATTATTTTTATTATCAATATTCGGCATAGAGCCTAGTACCTTAATCATTGTGTATTATGGTAATAAACCAGAATGTCTAGTTTGCAATCTGTTGATTAACAAGAATTAACCAAAAAATTGCCAGATAAATCAGAAATGAGAAGTAAAGGGAGCAATGATTTTACTTTTGAATGATATCCGCCCGTACTTTACATTGTACACATATGTCAGAAATGCACAATCATACAAGCACTCGTTACCAACAGGTATACACATTGTGTAATCAGGTACCGATCTACAGCGTCATATAACCCAGTCTACCAACCTACCTTAACCTTAAAAGCTACACATGGTTCTTATGAAAAGGTAAAAGCAATGTACTCAGATGTACAACTATTAATAGACTATATGTAGAAGATCATCTAAAAAACAACTATTATACCCCAGTCAGAACATCAGCACGATAGAAACGCAGCAATTTTATGGGTTCCACTTTTTCCTACAACCACAGCAATGATAATATATTATATATTACTAGAAGATGAAAAAACTCATAATTATCTAAATTTAGATGAAAGTAAATGCAGAAATTTTAACCACCTGAATTATCTCTTCAGACTGTGAAGGGAAGTAAAACCCAGTTGAGCAATTCTGCAGCACTTCAGGGCTCTTGATCCAGTCTCTGCGTCCATAAACTGCCTTCATTTGGAATCTGAACATCTGCAAGAGTTCCAAATAAACTTGATTTTTAACCCACAACAAATATTTACCCAAAAGAACTATTCATGCTCCCCACACACACACACACACACACACACACAATGTTAAAGCATCCGAAGGATTAAGAAAGGATTATCCATGTAAGGACCAAACCTCAGACAGTGAAAAGGGTGGACGCTCCCTAAATTCATCGATGGCCATAGCAGTACCCTGGCACTCTGGGCAGAATACAGATTTAATTTGTGGTTTAGCAGCTTCCATATCATTTCCGTTCCCAGTTTTGTTGTCACTGGCTGTAGTCTTCCTCTTCACTCCTCGTCTAACACTTGGAAGAACTAATCGATCTGTGATTATGCTAGATTCACACAGAAGTATCCAGTGTATAAGGCAGGACGTATGAAACACATGAAATGCCTGCGTATAAATGTCAATGTAACTTTTTCTATTTTGATAAATGAAACACGAATGTAACTCTTTCCCCAAATTTAGAACATATGTGTTATGATGTAGTTTCAAATTCAATATCACAAGTTTCTGTATCAAGTTTTGTTACCAAGAAACAATATGGCACAACGTAATCAGAACATTATCCTTACCCCTGTATCATTCCGAGTACTGCATGCTAGTCTTCTAGTCTTCAAATTCAAAAGTGCTGCTACATCTTTACCGGGAAGCATTTTTTGCTGACAGATGTTACACATTTTCTCTGCTGCTAAACGTTTTTGCCGTCTCAATTCTTTCCTTGCAACCTTGCTTGAAATTAACCTAGTGAGAAGCTGATTGTCATTTTCATCTAGTCTCAATCTTGAGGTGGCATCGTTTGAAGTTTCTGCAGATGAATCATACTGATTTCTCAAAGAATATCTAACATCCCCAGGGTCAGACAATGATTTCTTTCTCTTTTCGCCACTGTCTCCTTCATTTTCTGGGTCTGATAGATAAGCAGCTGGCGGTAATGACTTGACTTCTTCATCAAATGACCGGCCCAACTCGCAATTATAAGGGAAAATAACAAGAGCAAAATCATGCTCTGGAACCTTGACATCATCTTGTTGATCATTATTCTCTTGTCCTAACCATTCGCACCATATTCTTCTAATCCCAATGAGTATGTTATCCTTCTCAAGGAACCTTGCAGCAATCTTTCCCAAGCCCACATCCCTAACTTTCACATCAACAGTTTCCTCCCCAATCTGCAGATGTGGAATCACCAAAGTACGATCATCATCCAGCGTATCATCAGCTGAACTTGGTTGAACATCTGACTGAACTGCTTCATCAAACTTCACAAGAGCAAGATTGTTGTCACTGTCGCTGTCGCTGTCACTAAACTTCAACAACCTGTTTCGGATAGCATCTCTAGTTTCCAAGTCTTTATCATTTTCAGTTGAAGTATCAAAGAAAACAAGACCATCATTAAAAGGCCACGGATTTGGTCCCATCAAAGTGATCTTAGCACTAGATAGTCTCTGCTTATGAAGATTGCCTTCCAAGTGTTGAAACAGAACATCATCACTGTAACATGAAGCAAGACACAGAGTGCAGAAATATATGAACTTCCTCCCATTCTCACGTAGCTCAACATAGAGATGCCCTTGAGATCTAACATTTTTCAGTATCTTTCTCGCCACTTGTTCTTTCAGATTGGGAACACTATTCTTCGGAAACCCCAATTCCAACTTCCCAGCCATTTATATTTTCCGCCAAAATAAAGACCAAACGCAAGATTCAACAACACACAAACTTCAAGAACCAATACAAACTCAAATGCAACAAGAATTGCTCTGAAATTCCAAAAACACGAAACTCCTAACGCTTTTTTCCAAATCAAGATTTCACAGACACATTTTAACAAGCTCAGTTCCAAACCCTAGGCAGTTCATTTTCCACAATATCATACAAGAAAGATTACTCATACTGACACCTTCGCTCGACACGAAATTTCTCCTACATCCAATTTTGCACAAGAATAACCAACACTAACAGCAAGAATTCGACGCATGCCAAGAAATCGCGAGTCAACTATCCTATGCTTGGAATTTCAGCTAAAGAGCAAACAAAAACGAAAAGCGACGAAAGTAATTTCCGAAATCGAAGAGAAGAACCTTTAAAACGGCGTCGTAAAACCAGATATTCGTTGCGTGACAGGTATAGAACTCTTCGGTAATCGCGGACATCGTCCGTGTCGGAGGAAGGCGTCGAGGAGCAGGGAGAGAACCTCACAGGAGCGCGAATCCTCCACTGGCATCTCCATCTGCCGCAGAGAAGCGAGGAACCGAAAGGTGTTTGGAGGGAGAGAAAGCGCGAGAAAGTGAGGGAAAATGAAACTGTGAAAGGAACAATGAAAAACGCGAGACAGAAAGAGAGAAAGGAGAAACTAATTCGTAACAGAAATTTCAATTTTGAGACTGAAAAAGGAGTCCACCGTTTGTTTATGAGGAGGTGATAATGGGCACGAATCTTGTGGTGCCTTAAATAATATCCCACATCGGAGGGTACGAAGGAGTTTCGTGATCAATTGCAGGATTGATTTGTGGCCGTTCGATTATTTATGATTAACGGTGATGGAGTTGGGTTGAAGTTACTTGGATAAGGGAGCGATGCAGCTAGATTATAAGATATTGGGTAGATTCGAATTTTGCATAGAGATGCTCAACGCCTTTCTCTTTACTTCAACTAATGCCTTTTATTACTTCATAATTTATTATTTTTAGTAATAATTTAATTTGATATCACTGGCATCAATGAAGTTAAGTGGGGAACAATGATAATTTTAAAAAAATTAAGTGAAGGATAATTAATAAGCATAAATAAATTATGCTTGGAAGATACCCTAACTAGTATCTTCTTTGTATGTGATTGTTAATCATACGAGGATTCATTCAAACTGCTAGAGGCATTATTTGTGTTTTTTAATTCGTAATTGAGTTATTGCATGTGAATGTTGAATAATTGATTACAAGACGTAATAAACAGATATATTTAAAATGGTATAATTTTCATTTTATTTTTCATTTATATAATAAGATATAATAATTTGTGTAAAGGATATACGTTTTGCGGTATGGGTATACAATATTCATTTTGTATTTTTTATTTGTCTATTCTATTTTTTGATAAATTGCGTGACATACCTAACACATGTATGAAATGGAATCATCATTGCCATGTTAATCATATACCAAACAAAGCCTAGTGAGAGCGAATATTCCATTCCATTCTCGTCTTTATTCGCACTCCATCAAACGATTTGCATTTGCATATATCTTGTGAGTTAAGACATTTGATGATTCCCCCCCCCCCCTCCCAAAAAAAAACAAAAATGCATTAAGGTCTTTTCTTAGGATAATTTCTATGTCAATTGGTATTAAATCCCTTGGTTAAAGATAAAGTTTAAATCTTTCATGTTTCCTCAATGCATTTAATATAGCCCAATATTCAAAAGTGAGTAATTTTTTTCTTTTATGTCGAAAATACTGAATTTCATTGATTATCAAATTCAATATATAAATGAAAGATTATAATAAGCTAATAACTCAAAGTCTATAGTTGGAATACAGGCAAAAGAGCTCAATACAACTACTAGCTACAAAGGAATCAGAATACATTGAAATAAAGAAAAACAACCCTCTAACCCAAAAAAATAAAAGGAAAGCAACCCCTACTTAATTTGGATGGGCATGTGAGGCAATGAGTGGGACTTGTAGGTATGGTTTGGATGGGATTAGGCAGGTGTGTATGTATGGGAATGAATTCAACATCCAATTGGGATTTAGGTTAGTGAACTTTAATCAAGCTTTGGGGTGGGATTAGTAGGTATGGTTCGGATGGGATTAGGCAAGTGTGTATATGTGGGAACATGAATTCAACGTCCAATTGTGATTCAGGTTAGTGAACTTTAATCAAGCTTTGGGTTGCTTAGTCAGTTAATTACTATCACAAAAAGTTGGAATTAATAATTCTAGGAGGCATTTAGCAATCTCAAAAACCAAGTTAACATGGTAGAAGTAGAATTAGTTATATTAACTGGTACAAAAATAAACTAATTTTTTTATTAAACATTGTTTGTTCGACAACTTAAAAATTAATTTTAAGATATGCATTATTTTTCTTCTATACCTCTTTTTTCTCAATTATATTATTAAAAAACCAATTTGCTGGACGGTGGCAGCTGGCTGTGGTGACTAGCAGTAAAGGATAGTGGTGGTTGGCGGCAACAAGTGGTGGTAGCCGACAGCTATGGAAGGTGGTAGCTAGTGGCCATGGAAAGTGACGACGGACGGTGGTGGTGGCCGACGATGGCGAACAGGGTAGCTAGTGATGATCGGTGGCGAATGAAGTGATTGGCGACAACGGATGGTGGTAAGCTAATACAAGAGATATGTATAATGGGCTCTTGGTTTGACATGTTTAAAGTCCAATATGTCCCGAGACAATGTAATGTTGTTGCAAACTTCGTGGCCCATATTGGCAATAGATAGGTTCAAATGAACGACTAGGAGTAGTTGAGATATTAATTCAAGTGGTGGTATTGTCCTTCTCTCACTAATTACACTCAAGTTAAATATCAGATAGAGCCTGATTTATAGTATATGAATCCCTCAAACACTCCAGACCCCAAAAAAAAAAATGTGGCTAAGTGTAGCTCTTTTCAATTTTTTTTTTAAAGAAAGTGAATAGTAAAAAAATATCTATCTACTCAAAAGATGATTTTAAATATAGATTATTATTATTATTATTATTATTTGGGCATATGGGAGAAGGGAATTGAAATATAGTTTGAAACGGAGATTAAATCTCTAGCATATAAATTTACAAAGCAGCATCTTACATGTCTAAACTTCAGAGAAAAAGACAGAAGGATAATTATAAAACTACCTTCAAAATTTCTAAAATGATATTGATTTTGAAAAACCATACACTTTTATCTAAGGATTTAATTTATATGTACTATTAGTATAAAAATATTTTATACAGATATTTAATCATATATTGTCATATCAATAAAAATTTAATTCAATCACTTATTATTTTAAAAGTCTTATAAATATAAATATATGATTGAATGATAATATAAAATTCTTTTATACTATTAATGTATATCAATTAAATTCTGTATGTTTTAAATCAAACCAAATATCCAATAAAATATGTGGATCGTGCTCAAAACCTCCAACTCAATATACTCGAGTCTAGTTGTGGGTTTTGAGATTTTAATGAACCAACGAAAAAAAATTCTTCATATTTACTCAAGAAATTTTCAAAATCAAAGACACATAGTAATATTTATTTTTTTTCCTATTTTATAAATTTTATTCATTAATCAATGGATCTCACTCATTTTGTCAGGGTTACGTTCAAAAAATATATGTACATCTAGCTTTTCTAATTGTCGCGATTTTTAATTTAAGAATCGATTTATTTTCGAGATAAAAACGTGGGAAAAAAATTATAAATTATTTTTATTAATAAAATTATATAAAAATGTAACGGATAAATTTTTTTATCCCTAATTGTCTTCTTCTACCAAACTTGCCCTTATAATAAAGCAACATATCATGCGATTCAACATTGAAAATATTTTTCAACTGCGCACAAGTTGACTATAATTGTTCTCTTTTTAAATAGACTAACGGTTTAACAAACACGACACTTTTTATTTTTCAATGTATCGATAGCACTAGAATAATTTAAATGTGTAACTTCATACGGATTATACACATTCTTCACCACTAATAAAATTAATATGCTGGCCAACCTAAAGTAAAGTTTCAATATAATTAGAAAAGACCAAAATCAGTTATTTTCAAGTGGAATCTCCTTTATATATTATATAGATATATCCAATATAAAAAAATAAAAATTCCAACCCACTTACTCAGTCCAAAATTGAATTATACTAATTGGATTAGGTTGTTTAATTTGAAAAAGAAAAAGTTGCTTCCAATTCTTCACCAACTCAATTTGAATCATGATTGATTTTTAAAAAATTCTAAAATTGAGCTGCTAACACTCATAATTTTCATTGCGTTTTCTTTTACATCGATCGTTATTTAAGTCGGTGGACATATATTAACAGAACTTGTCAAATTGATAAATCATGTATCTTTAATTAAAACAAATGTTAAAAAGAGTGTTCTCAAAATCAAGCATCTAACAAGGACTAATAATGTTATAGAGACAAATATTTTTGAAACTCGTATCCTGCTTAAAATACAACAATAAAATCTACTATTATATATTCGCATTATGTTTGGCGTTAAAGACAACATAGAAAGATCTACTCTACTCATAGTTTAATCTAGCATAAAGCTCAACCCTAAACGAAGTATTAGTTCACTCAACTTTTCGAAAGACATTATAAAATTACCGTGTCACTGTTGAAATGAATGAAAGGACTTACTGTTTTACATCAAGAATGTCACTATTGATTTAAATCCCGGTATAATCTATACTCAATCTTCCAAGTTCACCAACCATTTTACTCTGCCCGTTAACGAAACAAGATGCGAGGGAGAAAATAAAACACACTCGAATTAGGTCAACAGAAACAGCAAGATCTTTGAACTTAGCTGGTTATGAACAACGTCAAAACAGTAATACAGGGGGGGATATATAACAAACTTTCATACAAATGAAAAAGGAAAAAAAAAAAAAAACAGATATCCCAAAATTATATCCCCACTAGGAGATATGAGAGAGAAACAACCAAAATTAACAACGACACACTCAGAATTTCACATTCAAATTGAACCTATGAAGAGAGTAACCAAAATCTATAGAAGACTGAGCTAGGCTAGGCCATATATATATAGGGTTACAAATCAGCTAGCGCTTCATATGCTTGACTTTGTTCCACCCTTTCTTGCATGAATCTCCCACAAGCTTTACTCCCTTCTTGAACAGAACCTTGAGCTCCTTGGCTCTCTCCGTCATCTGCTGTTCGAACCCAGCCATAACACCCACCTAGATAATAATCACAAATACCTGAACTCTTGTGAAGAAAGAAACTTGGGTTGAGGAGTTAAGATGGTTAAACTAGAAGAAGAGAGATATGGTTATATGGAAGGTGCTAGAAAGAGAGAGATATGATGGTGATACCGCAAACTGCAGCAAGAAAATCGCCCTTTAAAATAAGGAAGCCTCGTGGGATCCAACTCATCACTAACACTTGGTGTGATTGGAAGGCGCCACGTCCTCTGAAAATGATCACACTCTATGCAAACCAAAAATTCTAAACCTTACTCTTAAATTCTAAATCCTAAAGTCTCGCTTCGATGCGTATGCAAACACTCCGCTTAATATTAATATGCATAAAATTATGCTATAATAAAAAAGATTTAATTTATATATTATTATTATAAAAAAATTTTATATTATTATTTAATTATATATTATTATATTAATAAATATGATTAAATTTTACATTTATTACTTAAATAATTATATAAATAAAAAAATTAATTAAATATATAAAAAATTTATATTATCAATATAAAACAGTTAAATTCTAATAAAAATGCATTAATTAGTAAAATTATTATATTTTTACATGCGTTAATTATGCTACCTAACCTGCTAAGAATTTGTTTGCTAGTTACTCCAACGGAACAATGGAAAGCGTAGTGAGCCAAGCTGGCATTCCGTTGAGCACTGGCTAGCTTTGCAGGGACCACCCTTGGCCCAATCCCGCTGGAAGTGACGAGTAACGCACTCTAACATGTGCATGACGTGGCTTGAGACTTTGAGGGATGGCAGTGCCGATGTAAGTGGACGATTGAATCAGAATCCGAAGATTTAAATTAAGTTAATGGAATTAGTTTAAATTGATTTAAATAATTAATTTATTTTTAAGATAAAATAAAATAAAATTAATTATTATTGATTCAATTTAAATTTATAATTTTTCAATCAAATTATTTGAACATCCAATATGATTATTTGATCAATTAATTTTTTTTAATTTTTAATATTCAAAATTTTACCCTTAAATTTTTAGTAATATAATTATTTATTCTTTTATTTATTAATATTTATTTAAAAAATTTATCTATTTATACTATTATCAAATATATCATAATAAAATTTTATATTATTATTAATTATTATAAAAATAATTTTTTAAAAAAATATAATTTTTTATTTTTTTCTTTAATCCGATAATCAGAATCAAATCAACTCAATCTTAATCAAATCAGTTTGATTCGGATTTGTTAAAAAAAATTAAAATCCAAACCAAATCAATTTAATTAAATTTCATCAATTTAAATTTATTTTTCATTTAAATCCAATCCACACCAACCCATTTACATCTCTACCCAATATATGATACATCAATGTCTATTATTTATATTTTAATGTTGTTTGATAAACCCTATTTCCGTATTAAAATAGCTGCTTTCTATTTTTTTTCAGACTAGTTCAATGGTATTTTTCTACGAATTTTTCTATTATAAATCAAAGATATTGCATATAAATACATATTACTTTGAATTCGTGTGCCTTTAATAATCAATTTTAACTTTGTTAGCAACAGTGTTTGAAAATGTCATGAAAAAAGAAAAAGCTTATTGTATAGAGCCAATTAATGGCACGAGGGTCAAGAGAAGGGTTGATTAAAGAAAGTGTCCAAGTTAGTATTCCAGCTGTACTGAGAGTGAAGAAATGGTTTTGAATCACGAGTAAATAAAGTAAACATATCATCAAAATTCAATGCGGAGAATAGAATAAAGCAGAAAATTGTCTGTGCTTACCGAACATTCGTATCAGTTTGAATTTAAACAATGGAAATAAGGATTATACTTCTCTCATAATTTTATTTTCCTCAAAAGAAAAGGGCGTAACTTTAGCCTTTAGAATTTGAGAATAACATGTCATACACGCACCTACACTTTACTTAAGGGGAAATACTAGAACATAAATGTAAGGATGACACTTAGCATCCAAATAATTACGCAAGTTAATAAATAATGTAGCGGTGAAGGACCTTTGCTTATTGAGACCGCGTCTTATGTTTGTCCGTTGTTTATATAACAGGGTTGGGCAGATGATTATATGTGAACAAGCTTCAAGAATAAAAACACGAGAAGCGGGAGGTTGGGAAAAGGATGATGACAGAAACGTAATCCTCTTTGTAGAAATCATTTTGTTTTCTTAAAAATACAAAAGCACCCCGACGGCATGGCTCCTGTGAAAAGTAATATATATATATATAATTAAATCGACCTATTATAAGATAAAACTTTTTTTAACATTTTTTTATTTAAATTTATAAAATTTAAATTTAAGACCTTATTTAAAAAAATTAAATATTGAATCACTTAAACTAACCAAACTTTATGGTCATTTGATTACTTGCTATTGTTTTCATGCTACAAGGCTGGTTGGGCAGAGAATAATTTAGTTGACGACATTCCACAGCTCAAACAAAGAAATAATACAATCTGACAACAGGTAGTACTAGATATATTTTTAAAATCTGATTCAAACCAGCTAAGTCCGGTTTAGATTCTTTTCCAATTCCATGTGAACCAATGTTAGGTTCAAATGTTGATAAAATCTTTTTCTGCAGTTTGTGAGAATGTGGCTTGGTGCTAGGAAAGTTAAGCAAGATTTATTGAGGTGTTGATTAGAGTTCATGGGGTGTGTCTATGGCTGCCACTCTCTGTAGCTGCTGTGGGTGCTGTTTGTATGCTGGTTTAAGGTTTTTTGGCATTTGGCGTTGAATCCAGGTTATGGCCGAGGCTTTTTCATGTCTGTTCCTGCATCTTTTTTCTTATATACATCAGTTGACATTCTTCTGGCCTGTGGAGATGTGTTGATTTGCTTGGTCTTTGGCTCGCACAAAGGTTGTTCAACCTTACATGGAAGTGTGTTGTTGTTCTGAGCCTAATCTGTGACATAGTCTTTTGGTTTGTATCAGTGCATATGGTGTACGACAGTATGGTGTTTGTTTCTTGTAGCGCCCTGTGGCAATTTGGATTTGTCCTTAGTTTTGTTTTCCTTTTGTGAGACTTTTGGTTTTGATTTGGATTGTACATGGATATATACAGCCCCTTATGCCGTTTTGGGGCTTATCTGGTTTATTTACTAGTCGGCAAAAACAGAAAAAAAATGTTAGGTTCAAATTTTCAATGCTCCTTCAACAAGTTTCCCAATGATGGGGGTTAGCAAAAATGTTGCAAGTGCCAAATCATGTATTGAAAATACGACCCGTATATGTTGCTGCCCAGGATCGAACTGGGTACCTTTAGTGTGTAAGACTAACGTGATAACCACTACACCACAGCAACTGATGAGAACATCTCGGTATTCGTAGTTAAAATTAACAAGCCAAAACAATTAGCAGCAGGATATAATGTTTTGTTTTTTATTTTTTATTTATTTGGGGTCAGGGAGCAGCAGCATAGTTTTGCACCCGCCACAAGGCCTACCAACATGTAGACAGTGGCCTAGACTCGAGCATGCACTGCCGAGCCCGGCCCAATTCTGTGCGGCCTGCATTTTGCTTGTAATAGGTAAAATGAAATGACACATGGAAAATATTAAGGAGGATTGATAACTAGCTACAACAGATTCTATTCCTTTAACTGATAAATATTTTTGAATAAATAATCTTTTTAACCCTAAAATTTTAAAGTTGGCATCAATTTGGTTCTGAAAAAATTTTTGACATTAATTTAGTCCTAATATTTTGAAGTTGATATCGATTTGGCCTTAAAAAAAATTTAACATCAATTTAATTTTAATAATTTGAATTTTGCCATCAATTTGTTTTTAATACTTTAAACATTGATATCAATTTAGTCTTAAAATTTTTTCGGTAAAATCAAATTTTTCATCAAATTATTAATAGGGGACTAAATTGATGTCAAAATTCAAAATATTAGAACTAAATCGATGTCAAAAATTATTTTAGAATTAAATTAATGCCAACTTTAAAATATTTGGATTAAAGCATATTTACTCAAGATTTTTTCATTCAAGGCTTTAACTTTTTTCGCAAGTCTTTCTAACATATTTTTAATTATTTGAAACAGTATTTAGGTTAGTTGAGTTTAAAGGTGTTTAAATCCAATTAAATTTAATTAAAACTGCTAATCCAAATCAAAAATTGATCAAAATTGTAAAACTCTAGATTAGATTAGAGCTTATATTTTACAAACAGCATAAATTGAATCAGGTTTCAGATTTAATTTTCAAAATCAATTGAATCAAATTCCAAACTCTATAATATTATTATATAATATAATTTTTTATTATTAAGTATATATTTTTACTATGCAATAATTTAAATTTATTACATAATTTTTTATTTATATATCATTCTCACTTAAATAATATTATATAAATATTAAATGAGATTTTTTATTTTATTTATTAATTTTATTAATTTATGTTACTTTTATTTTAAAATATTCTAAATTTAAAATTTTATTTTTTTGAAACTGATCAAATTTGATCCAATCCAAACTAATAAAAATTAGATCAAATTGAATTGAATTCAAAGTTTTTTGTTTTGGTGCAGAATTGAATTCAAAGTTTAAATTAAACTGATCCAATCCAAATCACAATAAATTTTAGCATTTAGATTGGATTGATTTTTCATTCAAAACTGATTCAAACCGCAAATATCCCTATAGTGTATTTGGAATGGAAAAAAAAATGGAAATAATTTGATACATGTGTTTAGAATTGAAAAAAAAAAAGGAATTAATTTCTCAAATCTAATGAAACCAGTGTATTTACTCGTGCATTGCACGGGTTGTTAAACATTTATAATGACAAATATATAAATATATTAATATATTTAAAAATTTTATAGTGACAAGTAATGTTACTCAATTAGAATAAATTTGTCAAAATCTTTGATGGAAATTAAGAGGGAGATTAGATGAAATGAGTAGATAAGATCTACTTATTATTTTGAGAGTTAATAATAGTCATATTATTCTGACAATTTGGTTCTGATGAAAAGTTATGTCAAAATTTTTTAACGCTACTTCTTCAAGTCATTGTATCCATCATATTTTACTAATAAAAAAATAAATAGTATTCTTTATTAATACTAAAATATCCAATCTAATAGATAAATTTATAAGATTTTAATAAGAATTTGTAGCATAAATGATAAAGACCTTCTAAAATTTTTCGTTGATGTTTCCTCAAAATATAAAATCTATGATAGTTTTATTTATAAAAAATTAAATAACATTGCTTAAAGTACTTAATCTAATAGATATAGTCATAAGATATAAATACATAATTGGAGTGTTATAAAATTAAACAAATTATTAATAATAATTTAAGCTATTTATGTTTTATTATCAAATTCAAAAAATTATTTATTATAAAATTAACAATATACATAATATAATTTATTGATTTAAATTTATTATAAGATGATAATAATTATAAGATAGATAAATTATTACCTAAGTAATATATATGTTTGGTATCACCTGTTTCAGGTTACAATATTTATAAAAAAGCTGTTCTATGACTAATTTCTTTTACATGCAAGCATTTTTGTCTTAAATGATATTTTAATTAATAAGAACTTGTAATATAAGTTGTAAAGATATTATAAAATTCTTTATCCTCTATTTCTTTTAGCAACTAAATTCATCATATTTTTATTAATTAGAAAATAAATATTTATAAATTTAAATTTAATATAAATTAAAAATAATTGTAAGATAGATAGATCATTAACTATGTAATATACATATTTGGTATCACACATGCAATGTATATATTTTATATCACTCATTTGAGGTATTAAAATTTGCAGCAAAATTGTTCCATGCCAAATTTCTTTTGTTATGTGAATATTATTGTCTTGAATAATAATTTAAATTTTTTATATTTTTCTTTACGAAGTCAAAAAATTACTATAAGATTAAAATATAAATAAATATAAATTTTTTATAATTATAAGATTTGCAAAAAAATCATTTAATGAAAAATTTATTTTGTCATACGAGCATTTTTGTTTTAAATAAGATTTTTATAAAAACTTATAGCAAAAGTTATAAAGTCTTCTAATATTTTATAGCATTGCTTTTTTGAAATATAAAATTCATCGTATTTTCATTAATAAAAAACTTTAAAAAGTGCTTATTAAAGCTTAGTGTACCTAGCCTAATAGATATAAGTATACTATTAGAGTATTTTAAATGATTATACAATTGGAGTATTGTAAGAATGGGACAATTTACTAATAATAAATTAAATTATTTATTTTTTATTATTAGAATTTTAAAAATATTTAGTATAAAATTAACAACATATATAAATATAATTTATAAATTTGTATCATACATATTTGGTATCATCCTGTGCAGTTTGAATATTTGATATTACCAATTAAAGTATCAATATTTGTAAGAAAATTGTTTTATGGCTAATTTCTTTCGTCATATGAATATTATTATCTTAAATAAAATTTTATTAAGAATTTATAGTATAAGATGTAAAAAAAAAAAAAAATTCTAAAACTCCTCATTTTTGAAAAAAAAATAAAGTATCTAATTTAGCAAATATAATTATAAGAAATAAATCAATAATTAGAGTGTTATAAATTTTTAAAAATTAATTAACAATAATCTAATTTTTTATTTTCTTACCAACGTTCATAAAAAGTATTTATTATAAGATTAAAAATCTTTAAATATAATTATTAATTTAAATTTATGAATCAATAAAAATGATAAGAGAGTTAAACCATTACTCATATAATATATATATTTGGCATCTCTTGTGCCATGTATATATTTGGTGTCATCAATTTGAGGTATTGGCATTAGTAAAAAGACCGTTCTATGCTTATTTTTTTTTGGCATGCAAGTACCAACATTTTAAATAAAATTTTAATATGAACATTTAGCAAAGTTGTAAAGACCTTATAAAATTTCCATTCTTTGCTTTTTCAAGCTGTTAAATCCATAGATATAGTTGTGTAAGATAGAGATCTACTAATTATTAATTTAAATTTATGAATCAATAAAAATGAGAAGAGAGTTAAACCATTACTCATATAATGTATATATTTGGCATCTCTTCTACCATGTATATATTTGCTATCATCAATTTGAGATATTGGTATTAGTAAAAAATCCATTCTATGTTTTTTTTTTTCTCATGCAAGTATTAATGTTTTAAATAAGATTTTAATATAAACATATAGCAAAGTTGAAAAGACCTTATAAAATTTCCAATTCCTTGCTTTTTCAAGCTGTTAAATCCACAGATATAGTTGTGTAAGATAAAGATCTACAATTAGAGTATTATAAAATTAAAAAGATTGATCAAAGTTAATCGAAATTGTTTTTACAAGAAGTAACCCTAACAAATTTAGAATGATTTTAAATGAAATCAAATAAATTCTTAATCAAACCTCATGCACAATAATTAAAATTGAGAACTAATTTTCAATTGACTTGCTTTGATTATAATTATTTTGATTTATGAGTTAAATATCATTTGTATTCCAAATTACATGAACTTAGATTATATTTTAATTAATTTATAAAACAAATGTTATGTTTGGAATCTATTAAATAATTACTGGATGATTAAAATTGGGATTTGATTAGATTAGTTTGGCTTTAAGTTTAAATCAAATCAATTCCTAATAAATCCTAACAAATTCGAATATTTTTAAGTTAGTCAATCTACACCTTGAATATTTTGAGCAACTTGTAAAGGTAGCCAATTCAAAGATCAGGTACCTTGGGAACAAATATGGCTTGGTAAAGGAACAATTAGAATATCAATTTGATATCAATTCATTAAATATGCCAATTTGAACAATTAACCAATACATGCTATTTTAATTAACCAATTTGAACATCTCACCCCTACATGGAATCCACATTGATTAGTAGAACCATAACATTCTGAATGCCATAATATAAAACTTAGGTATAGTAAAATTATACTGCAAAAATTGTATATATGATTTGGTCCTTTTGAGATTTTATAAAAGCGACAAATTGAAAGTGCATTTTGCTTCATTTATAGGGGTAACTAAATTTTCTCAGATTATTTAAAAATATTATAATACACTTGATCACTTGAAATGTTTACAATATACAATAATTCATAGAATAAAGAATCATGCTATGATATCTCAACATTAGAAATATAGAAAGTTGTATTTTAAGAAAGAACACCAATGACCAATGATCTAGAAGATTCCAACTTACTCTCAACGGTAGTCCTTTGACCTATAGAACCAATGCTTTGATGTGACAATGATGGACCATGGGATGTTGGCTTTCGCTTAAATTCATGACACTTTATCCTATTCTATAAACGAAAAAGATAATTGAAATAGATAACCATATAATTAAAAAGACATCTATAAAATCAATAGGAAACACTATCCACTTTATGTACATACGATATAAGGATTCAACACAAAATAAAAAGCTACGCAAATGCATTCCCAACATATAAATAAAATATGAAACAAAAAATAACATATTATATCACCATCTAAGAAAAATGCAGTCCAAATTTGCTATCTCATTCAGAGAATTAAAGCAAAGACCCATACAAAAATCATATACTATAATGATAGAATAAAGAAAATAGAGGAAAAAGAGAGAACACAAATATTTGAAACAAAAGGAAAGAGAAATTTACTCAAAACTCCTTACTATATCTGCACCAAAAAATAAAAAATGAACAAACTAAAGTTAAACACATAAATAAATATCAAATAATGGAATGATTAAAAAAAGAAAAAAGAAAGGAAAAAGAAAGAACAAAGAAAAAAATAAATTATATTTTACTGTCGATTGGATCAAGATATTGCATGAATGGAGAAAGAAAAAAGAAAATAATGAATAAAAATTCCCACATGAAAGAAGTAAGATACATGAATGGGTAAATGTTTTTCAGGGAAGAATTGAACATTTTTATATATCACTTATAAGTCTAAAAAATTTTAACATTTTGGAAACCAAAATACCAAATAAATCACTACCAAAAAATACTAAATAAATGCACCGCATGTTACGTTGATATTTTTTGAATAATGATACCATATAACGTTTCAACTATTAAGTTTCCGCAAAATTAGAATAATGATGTCAAGTTTTAGCTTGATTAACGTTTTAACATAATTAGTTAACATTTTAACTAATTGGCTATTCATTACATTAAATATTAATTAAATTTTATTTAATGTAATTTTATTCCTATTTACTTTAAATTAAAGGATAGGAAGATATTTTAATAGTATATCATTTAAAAAGATTTATTGATGGATAGAATCAAAGTAATATATTATTGCAGATTAATTTATGAAATTATTTAAAATTAATAAATAATTAGTAGATTCATGAACAATTGACACGTAGCATTAGTTTCCTTGTTTTGAGTCTGGATTAGTAGATTAGTAGATTTCATTCTTTTTATTTTAAAATCCTGTCATTTTTGTTAGGATTTGAATTGATTTCAATTTTAAATATTTAAAAAAATTGTTTTGCCTCTCTTAATTTTATTAAATCTAATCCCGAATACTATCGTTGCAGAAACATTGCGACCTAGCCTGAGGATGAGTTCGTGAGGCAGCTCCTAGTATTTTGCCTGTGCACTTGTTCTAACATATAATGCTTCTCGTTTAATAGCTTTGTAGATTTTATATAAAATAGCAAATCTCATTTTGCACCACAATCTGGTTTTCATTCAAGATTTTATATATGTGCTTCATGCTTCTTTTTTTCTGGATCAAGATATTTTACAACAGCCGAAAGAGATAACATAATAGGGAAAAAGATATAAAATAATAAAATCAAATCAAATTAATTTTAATTTTAATAAATTTCAAATATAATAATTAATTTCTAAATCACTTCAAACTCTATTTTTTATAATTTATTTTAAATATGATATTTGATTTATAAATAAATTCAATTCAAATCAAATCAAATCATTTCCAATTTTTTTTTTATTCCAAACATACCTAGTTGAGTTGGCGTATATAAAATTCTTACTATAAATTTCCTTAGGAAGAAAATGATAAAAATGAGTCTCTTTTCAATATTACGGATAAAATTGACGCGCATGGTATCCAAAGTATTCTCATCATCTTACTCTACCAAAACATACTGTTTAATTCCAATTAAAAAATACGTACTGTTTAATTATGTTGACAATATTATCATAGAAATATGAATAATGAGTATAATAAACTATGGCATGTGTTACTAGACTACTAGCTAGTAATATATAGAGAAGTAGTCTGAAAAAAAAATGGCATTAGCATTATTCTATATTGTATCATCGGGTGCATATAGGGGTGGCTTGATTACTCACTGTCATGATATCACCCACAGCAGGCGAGTAGAGCAGGGTGAGGTTTGGAAGCGGGTAGAGTCGAGTTCGGGTTCAATGTAAACATGTCCCTACCCTACCCATACCCCATATCTATAAATAATTTATATATGTATAAGATTATTTTTTTAAATATTTCTATTATCTTAGGATTGTGTTTGATTGGAAGTAAAGATAGATATAAAAATTTTTTAATGTATAACTTTTTATATGAAACTAATATATGAAAATTTTCACTTTATTTTTAACTCTCATATCAAATACATCCTAAATACAAACTAAATTTTAAAATAATTTTCATATAAAAAAATTTAAAATAATTTTTTAAATATTTAAAATGAGTAATAGATAGAGACGGGTAGAATACGGATTGAGAGATGGTTGATTGTTGGTAGGGTTCGAATTTTGAAAGTCAAAACTCGCAGATAGGGTAGAAATGGGTTAAGACTTGCTCCCAATGAGGTGAGGAATAGGGTTAGGGTTGGTAAAATCACTTTCATTCGCTCGATTGTCACCCCTATGTGCATATTATAGTTGGGGACATTTTGTTCTTAAGAGGAAAAGAAATTATATATCATTCCGGATTTTAGAGGTGTAGAGAATCAAGTAATCACCTTACATCCTACCACGTGGTTTGAAGTTTGGACAACCCGTAAAGTCTATTGGTACAGCTTCAATGACGTACGCTAACAAATTTTGGATGAGAAAAAAGGAAAAAAGAGACCAGCATAATTTACATCATACCTCTTTATTTTCCTTTTCCCTTCCCATTTTGCTTTTTCTGAAAGCATGGTTGTGGTTCAAGTGCTAAATTTTGGCGAGCTCATCATGTCTCGTTGGTCTGTATTATATGTAATCGATTCTTATATATTACTTAAAAAAACTTTAGTTAGTTATAACATAATAGAGTGCAATTGAGAAAGAGTTGTGCAATGCAGTACTAAATGGCATACATCATATGGAGCCCTAATTAAGGGCGCTTTAAGTCTTTAACTACCACTTAATCATACTTTATTAAACGTGGCCAGAACCACCTTTTAATTGGTTGTATTAGGATAGTCTTTTTGTAGAGACGTCGTGATTCATGGGCATTTGTATTAAATCATTTTCTTTAATCCACTTTTTCGTTCGAAATCTCAAGATTACAAGTGAGAACCCTTTGATTTTGTCCATCATGGATCAGCATGGGGAGGCAAAAGGCCAAGCGGCAAGACTGTTAAAATTTATGATCCATTTTGTGATTTTGTTTGTTTGGCTTAAGTATATTCAAATCAAAGATCTTATTCTTAACAACAGCCGGAGAAAGCTTAATTACTCGGCTTATATTTCAGCATAAAATCCTTCTCAATTTCGTAAAGCATTCCAATCCATATCTTTGCTTGATTTGATGCTTTGTTTCTGAAAGCTTTACACTCGGACACTTGATCGTCCCACCCATACTTGATACTCCGATAATTAAGGGAATCAAATTAACAAGTATATAGCACCATGGATACTTTTATTTGTCACACTGACTATATATAACTATATCACTAGTTGCAATTGATTACTTTATCATCAAGATATTCATTACACTAATGCTGATGATAATAATAGCAAGAGCAGAATAGGAACCGCCATGTCAACTGTTCAAATATATATGTGGATTAATTGATCTCAGAAAGGTTGTGAGCCTGCCATCAACTTGTCCCATGTGTTTCTGTTCAGGCTTGTTGACAAACGCGAAAGATTCTGATGCACAAGTCACATAGCTTTCAGAATATTTTTTGTAGTGCTAATTGTTTTTAATTCATTTCCCCCTATATCATTCATCTTGCTACCTTGCTAGTCGGCACCAGCATCCAGAATTTCTGACGTTGGACCAATCACAACATATATGAAGCCAACATTCCACGGATTTACTAGAAACAATAAGAACTGTCTAATTCTATGAAGAAACAATAGTATCTAATGATGAGTTAACCATAAACAAGACAAGATAGAAAAAGAAAGAAACACAATAATTTTGACATTAGTGCTAGCTAGTAACTAACTTAAAACTCCCTCTTCCCTAGCGTTACCTTCACGAATCAAGAAAAATGAAGTTGCTCTCACTGACTCACGGTGTTCTAGGCAGCTGCAACAAGTTACTGTAGTTTGCTTTATGGTGCTTAGTTGCCTCATACGTCATATCATAACCTACATTTTTCTTTTCTTGATGGGAATAGCCTACATATTTCATGAGCAGCATATGTATGTGATTTCATTTGTTTATGCTTTATATAATACTATTGCTGGTCCACCATTGTGGATGTATAGCAGAAACAAAGACAATTTTCTCAACCGGAGACGTGGCTTCCACTATATCAGATTTCACAGCCCCATGCTATCTGCAAAATAGCAAGCCAATCTTTCCTAATTTTGTCATACTAACTATAACTAATGATCCAAAATTGAAGGAATTAAAAAAAGGGGCCATATTTGTCAAAAAGGAGAGAAGAAACGTTAGTAGCTAATTGTCCACTTGACCACTTTATTTAATTTCTGCATGTATTTATAATTGTCTTTTTGCATTTAAAGTCATTCAACAAAGCCAATAATGCAATAAATTATCTAATATTAATATTTAATTAAATCAAAACTAACTAACCACAGCACCTTGCAAATAAGTCAAGATAATCCACTCACAATTTTACACCAACAAGGAGAGAGAATGCTACTCTTTTGCGGAAATGGATTATATGAAAGTTTCATACTTAATTATGTATTAATTTTTATTCTTGGTTAAGAAGTTAGAACTAAATACGAGATTCATAAATAAATTCAATCAATAGTAAGAATTAATACATATAAAATTTTTACATAATAAGATTGATTTCCACTCTTCTGCGAATCATTCTCTGAGGCACCTTTTTCACCAAAACGGCAACTTGGTTCCCTAGGATAACGTCGTTTTGTGGGGCGTTACAACCTAAGTTGCTCCTTCATTCCGTTAGCTCAAGCTCCAACAAACGAAATTACCGGCAACAAAATAATAAAAATAAAAATAAAAAGAAAATCCATTTCTAATTTAAAATGACCAATACACCCGTAGGACTTCATAGGCAAGAACACATGCGCGAGCACATGCGGAAATAACGCCTTAACCGCCGGTGGGGCCCATCGCAGTGGCATCTTCTGTAAATAAACTCCAAACACATGGGTTGATAAGGTCAAAACAATTATTCCGTTAGTGGTTGACCCCACCGCTTTGCTGTGCTATAAAGAAACCCCAAAACCTCCCTAACGGCCTCATACGAACCGAAACGCAAAAACAGCAACCTCTGCCGCCATCGACCTGTCGGCGACGGTTCCAAAATCATTGTTGCAACCGTTTCTTCTCGGGCTCCGAGCTAACCGCAGCTGACATTAGTGGCGGCGCGTCAACCCATTTTGCCGTAGCTCATGATGCAGCGCCACCGGGTCTCCGCCGTGTCGGTTTTAATCTTCTGCTATGGGGTTGTGCTAGTGTGCGGGCAGGGACGGCCCCAACACCGTGTCGTCGACCCACATTGGTATCCGGGCACCGCCACCTGGTACGGCGACCCCGAAGGAGACGGTAGCACCGGTAACAACTGACTCTCTGAGTTAACTCATTGAGTGTGTACTAACACATTTGGTTCTCATTTTGCAAAACTGAGCTTGGACCCTGCAGAACTATTTTATTTTTACATGCTCTTACAATAGATTTTAATATAAAAATTCAGTTACAAATATATCTAAAAGTAATTTTATCTTACATGCATGAACATAGTTTTAAAAATAAAACCTTTTTTTTTTTGCCTTTTTGGGTTTAAAGCATCTAAGAAATTCTATCTAATTCCAATTGCAACTGGAATAACATAGCTTTAGAAGTCTTCACAATTACATTATAGCACAATTTTCTCCAATCACAATAATTATAGCACAAGTGCAATTCAAAATCTTAAATCGTATGCGTAAAGGAATCCACTAACCATGATTTGTACCTGCGAACTATAAACTAAACTGTGCACAACATCAAATTTTGACCATTTCAGTTACATGAATATATGCAAAATAGGGAGCGATGTTGTAACGTTATTGTTAACGATTTTTAATTTGTTCGTGATATGTGAATGTGGGAACTGAATTAGGAGGGGCATGCGGGTACGGTACTATGGTGGACGTGAAGCCATTGAAGGCAAGGGTGGGTGCGGCGGGGCCAGTGCTGTTCAGGAACGGTGAAGGCTGCGGGGCATGCTATAAGGTGAAGTGCTTGGACCCAAGCATATGTTCGAAGCGAGCCGTGACGGTTATAATCACGGACGAGTGTCCTGGGTGCCCTTCTGACAGAACCCATTTTGACCTAAGTGGTGCAGCCTTTGGCCGTATGGCTCTTGCCGGCGAGAATGGTCAGCTCAGGAATCGAGGTGAAATCCCAGTTATTTATCGAAGGTACGCATGCATCACACATACCATGCAGGTTCTTTCACCATTTTTTTTTTTTAAAATTCTATCTTGTTGCCACTGGTAGATAGAACCGTTAAGTGATGATAAAGGACACTGTCTCTTTTTGTCTTTTTGGTTACAACTTATAGTACAAGTGTGGTTTTTATCAAGTGCGTGAGTTTTTGACAATGACACACTTTTCTTTTCACTGAATTCAGTCAATTGCGGTAAACAGGTTCTTATATTGTATGTCAACATGATATAGACAACCTTATTACTTGTTTTTCAGAACCATAAAGGCAACAAAATTGCTACACAGAATATATTACCCGGAGTAGTTGCCTAAATTAAGTGGAAAAATATTAGATATCTCATTTTTTTTTTTCCATCCATGATCTTTTGTCTTTCCATTAAGATGACATCTGTGACTGACAATAGCTTTTCTGACAAATCATTCCGATTATGTAGCATTACTGAAAAACTTATGCTATAAGTTATTCCATGTTAAATGGCAATTACATTAAAAGTGTAATTAAAATAAGAGACAGTAATTAATAACCACAAAATTAAAGTGTCGAACATCAAATAGGACCCTACACAAATTTTTTCTTGATATAAGATCGCCTAAAAGTTTTTAGTTAATAGTTATCCTCAGTTAAATAATTTTAAATAGCATTTGTTTTGTTACATTTTCTTATGCCATTATGTGAAGTTACTGATACATATATACATTTTGTACTATAAAGCATGGGTTTTTTCAATTGATTTGATTTTGAATGAAGATATTGCAGGCTTTTTGGTATTTGGCCCTGGACCACTGGCTGTTGACTAGTTCCTTATTCCTTTTATATTTTTGGGTTGAAGCAAGATGGATTAAAAAGATGGGTTGAAAGTTGAAAAACTATGTTGAAGATATCCTTTAGTTTTGTGAAATAAAGTAAAGGAAAAAATTATACTGAATGACATTTGTTCTCTGTGATATTATTTTTTGCAGAACACCTTGCACCTATCCCGGCAAGAACATTGCCTTCCATGTGAATGAGGGTTCCACCCCTTTTTGGTTATCACTTCTGGTAGAGTTTGAGGATGGGGATGGGGACATCAGCTCCATGCATATACAAGAAGTATGCATTTTTCTTCTTTTGTTGATATTTATCTGCATAAATTCTTCACCATAAATCTCCATTCATTAAATACATATCCTAACTCCTTGTCTATTATTTATATATAAGAATAGTAAAATGAAGAAAGATATATAGGAGAAGCATAACAGTGAATGAAAAGAACCCTGATATGATATATAAGAAAGTAATAAGATTCTTAATATGTTCTGTTGATTTATTTAATTAAAGTTCAAACTGTGGTAAACTAGTAATACATTGCATCTGTGGAACAATGTTCTGAAACGTGTTGCCAATTGGACAGAAAGCAACTGCCTAAACGTGCACTAAAGCATTACGGTCATTAACTTTTTTGCTACCAATTAAAAAGCAAATAGCATGGCTAGGTTCCAAATGTTGTGGATGTGTCCCCTAGATCACGTGCCAATTGCCACTTCCAGCAGTTCCATCTTTTCTTTGTACGTTAGATTGGACCCTTTTACTATCCTATTAAAAATTCCATCCAGAGTGTTATCCTCATATAATGATGCCTATTGGGAGCCAGTGTAATGTTCATTCTTGTGGTGCCCTTTTCCTCTATCTTCTGTCCTCGAAGCATGTGATATGGGGACCTCTATCCACTCCTTACTTTTCCCCCGCAATACATAATATCTTCTATGTGGGTCAGGGATCAAACATGTTATTATATGCAAATCAAACAAATAAAACAATGCGACTAATTTTCTTTTATTTTGTGATTATTATATTGCTATTGGCAGGCAGGGTCTAGTGAGTGGCTACAAATAAATCACCTATGGGGTGCAAATTGGTGCATTATTGGGGGACCTTTAAGAGGACCTTTCTCTGTGAAACTAAGCACGTCCACGGGGAGGAGTCTCACCGCCAGGGATGTTATTCCAAGCAATTGGTCTCCAAAAGCCACTTATACCTCTCGCTTAAATTTCATCCCTTAGCAAATGCTTTGCAACTTCACAAGCCCCTTCCCAAAGCCAAAGGGACTAACTAAATAGTACCTTTTACCTAGTTAAAGTTGGTCAAGTTCCATAAGGCAAAAATAGCCTTCATGGCCTGGGTTACTATATAGATGTTGACAGTGTTACCCTTACTTCTTCTTCTTTTTTTTCTGCTTTTTTTTTTTTTTTTTTAATAGAAAGTAGCCGTTGAGTGCACAAGGGTATCCAATGGCCTCTTCTAATATTATTAAATTTCTGTTTTGCCTTTTGTATTATTGTCTACACCCTTTTGTGGTGTGCATATGTTTGTACCACATGTTATGTAGCCATCTCCAAAGAGGAGAGAGAGCGTGTAGTATTGGATGCGTGTACTGGCCTCTTGGGCATTAAATAAAGCTATAATAAATGTATAATTTTGGACCCTTGAATACCAGTTACTTGATGAGCAAAGAAAAGAAAAAATTACCATTTACTTGTTCCCAAGATGAACCCATGCAGTCATGCATTGTGGTCCTCACGACTTGTTTCATTTCAACTTTCATTATCAGATTTTTTTTTATCGTCAATAAATAGTACAGCAATGTTTATTTTGGATTGAGAAATATTTTTTGTACCACTGGGGGTAGGTAGACACTTGACACCCAGAGATAGAAAAGAGAAAAAAAAATTGTAAAAGAAAATAAAAAGAGTGAAATGATTGATGGAGAGAGAAAAAGCTGAGAGAGGGTGTTGGGGTGTTGGAGATTTTGGTATGTACAAATAACATACCTCTTTGGATTTGGTATGATCATATCAACACAACAGCTTTTGTACACTAATTTTTTTTTATTTGGGGGTCTCTACCACCACGTTTTATATACTTTATTATGCAACGAATGAGCTGACAATAACACTTTCCCACACAATTGTAAAAGATATAATTAAAGGCATATTAATATCCCACACAATTGAAATGACACAGGTTAATAATGTAGAGCAAGAGGTATATACTTTACTCCCAAGATACCTGTAAATCTCTCTCACCGGATAGTGCTAGAAAAATGTTGAACTTCTGTATGCTCGAGCTTGTGCATTGGCTAAATGCCAAGACACATCACTAATCTAAAATTTCAAAGAGTGCGTGACCTACACAAAAGAGGCAAAAATAAAAAAGGAAGAAGCTGTGTTCAAGCTTTCCACATCACAACCCTCTCTCACTATAAAAGCTGGTGGTTTATATAATCAGGAATAGCCTACCATTTGATGGTGGCTTGAGGGTGAACCATTAATTCTATGATATAACCATAAGTAACTGTCTTCCTTTCTATAGAAAAATCATTGATGCTAGCTTCCAATTAAATAATAAATACTGTATACATTAATGACAATTTTGTTGAGGAATTTATTACTGTTGTCCTTGAGTTCCCTACAAACAAGGAACTCTATGGATTGGTATGTCAAACACCAATGACTGTAAATGAGTATATGATGATGGCGTTCAGTCTCAGAACTGTTGAGTTTTGACCACATCATGAAGTTCAAGCACATGGGAAGGTGTTTGAAAATAATGTCCCAAGAGAATCAAGTTGGTGTATGATTCTGGTGAGTGATGACATAAAAAGGCCATTGATCTGTGACTACCACACGTGGGGAGAGGGTGTAGGGTAACCATGCTTGATTCTGGCCACTTTGGAAATGGCGCTATACTCTAATATCACATGGGAAATCATACCCGGGTTGATCTTCTAAGACATAGGTTATTTATATTTCAATGCCCCACAGCATATATTAGAAAAAAGGAATCAAGATTTGTGTATCTCAGTTAATTAGCACATAAACTTCTTTTTTGCATCCTGTAGAATTCTTAAACAGTGCTTATTGGCACATAAAAAGATGCTATAGGAAGTAAGATAGCTAACCTTCGTTTGTTTGATCATGATGTGTAGACTTCAGCAGAATCACTACTTGCCTTTCACATTTTTAGCTCCCAAGAGCATATAGTAGCTCAATGATTTTTTATAATTTCTTTTTTGTTATACGTACAGATTTTCTTTTATATACTGTCCGGCATTTGTTGGCCCAATGGGCTAGATGCATGTTTGAACCTTGTCTCTTATCGTTTTTTTCCTAACCCATCTGTTTTTTGTGATACAGACAATTGAGTAATGCGTATTGCTATCGTCAAGGCATATATGGTCTTGTTTTCCCTCCTTTTACTTTTCCTTTCCGCAATGCTGATATAGTGATATACATATATTTGGATAAATTAAAATGTTTGCTATTTGCAAACTATTTTTGTAGTATAAATTTGACCTTATATAAAATTTTGCATGGAAAGTAGTTCAAAGTTTATTGAAAAAGAGCAATAAAGCTACCAAGTTTTGCGGAATTACTTACAAGAACAAAGGAAATCCCAAAAGAGAATGGATAAAAAAAAAAAATCCTCAGAACATTGCACGTCTTTTGGAACAAAATGATTAGTCTGTGGCGGTCAAGTTTTCACACTGAAGACTCTTCTGTTTGGCATACTGCAGAGTGCAGAGCTTTCCTCTTTCTGTGTCTGCCGCCACCAACACAAAAAGCCTCAAACCCTTATCTTTGAATGCATCCACATTGCATTGCAGGCTCTAAGCCCTCGTCAATTCCCCGCATAAAGAGAAGAGACCGTTGAAAAAGAAGAAATAAATCAAACAAAAAGAACACGCCCCTTGGAACATGCAACAAATTGCCCCATATCCTAGCTTAGCTGAATGTTCCCACAATTTGAAACTAGGGATACATGTGTTAAAAATGTCAAAGTTTCTATCTTATTTAGCAAAAAGATAGGCAACATTTGCAGTTAGGGAAAAAAAAAAAAAAAGAACGCCTTTTGCATTGTCAGAAAAGGCTTTCTTGTTGTTATTGTTGTTTTGCAGTTTATGAAAACAGAATGCACTCAATGACAATAACCAGCCTACAATCTACACTTCTCTATCTGGTTTTATTACAATCATGCAAGATTGATGCTTATTGGGATGAGGAATGGAAGTCTGCCACTACAACATGCATCAAAGATATGGAGGGGTCCCTCCTTACAGGTACTTCTCTTGCTCCTTGTACTCTCACCTTAAATGCGTGCTATACTCAGTTTTAAGTTTTGACAATGTGGTTGTGTGTGCATGTACTGCAGAAGGAGCTTGTGGTTATGGAGACCTCCACAAAGTTGACTATGGGAGATATAGTGCTGGTTTAAGCACCATCTTGTTCAACAAAGGGAGTACTTGTGGGGCATGCTATGAGATTAAGTGTGTTGACCATATCTTATGGTGCTTGCAAGGAAGCCCATCTGTGGTTGTTACTGCTACAGATTTCTGTGCTCCAAATTATGGACTTCCGCCTGATTATGGTGGTTGGTGCAATTTTCCAAGAGAACACTTTGAGATGTCAGAAGCTGCATTTGCCCAAATTGCCAAGAGAGAATCTGACATAGTGCCAGCTCAATATAGAAGGTATAAAAGTGTCCAAACCATGTTATTAATATTAAGGCATATTGCTGAATGCTGACCTAAGGGAAAAAATTTGTTAATGTGATTGTTGTGCAGAGTAAAATGTCAATGAATTGGTGGCCTGAAATTCACAATGAGTGGCAGTTATCACTTCTTTCAAGTTCTGATTACCAATGTAGGTTTGGATGGTGAAGTGGTTGCTGTGAAGGTGAAAGGAATTAGAACAGGATGGATACCCATGGCAAGGAACTGGGGACAAAATTGGCATTGCAATGTGAACCTTCAAAGACAGCCTTTGTCCTTTGAGGTGACCATCAGCAGTGGAAAAACACTCACATCTTACAATGTAGCCCCTGCAAATTGGCAATTTGGACAGACATTTGAAGGAAAACAGTTCTAGCACGAGAATATTAAGTGTTCTTGATGCTAAAAGCTAAGTTTAGGGCGACTTGAATTTTTGAAATGCTAAGTGTGATATATGAAACAGATGACAAGAGCACAAATTTCCTTGCCTATTTATTTGCTCATGATTCATGACCAAACCTGATTTCAGGTCTGTGGTTAAAATATGATGAAAAGAAGAACCTTTTCTGACAGACAGTTGAGTTGTTACCATAGGATAATGCATGATCCACATCCTTACAGTTCTGTTAATGAAAAAGCAGTCGTTGATGTTATATGTTAATATACAATATGTAATCATTAGAAAAGCAATGTCCTGTGTAACTAAACTGTCATATGAATTCAACGGCTTTCAATTTATTTTCCATCTTGTAATTTATTTGTGTTTATCTGTAAATTAAAGAGTACAACTTTTGGGTTGAAAATCAAATATCATCTAGATGAAACTGAACCAAAATTCGCTTGACAATGAAAGAAATCATGTGTTGAGAAACATTGCAAGATACTTGTAGCCAAGAGAAAGCTGCATACAAATATAATAGTGCAGAAAAATTGTAATTTGACAAGGAATTCCAAAATAAGATGACAGCAAAAAAGATTTGCATCTAAAGCCTACAAATCTAGGACAATAGTTTGGACTGATTCTCTTCACAGGCCATACTGCAAAGCCTAAAGTATCTTCATAGAGGCATCACTTATTCTCCATGAATGTAAGAACAGAATATAGCAAGATCAAAAAGAATACAAATAATTATGTATATATATAAAAAAGAATTACTAATATAAAAAAGTTTTCTTCATCACTGAGCAGCTGCTGCTGGTTCAGAACTAGCCACTTGCTCACCTTCAACTACAGCAGGAGCCTGTGGTTCACCACTAGCAGCAGCACCTTTTGCTGGAGAAGCAGGTTTATTTCCTGCAGCAACGGCCGCAGCTGCGGTTGGTGTTGAGCTCTTCCCACCCTTATCATCCTTCCCTTCCTTTGCATCTTTGCTATCTTTGCCATCTTTCCCTTTTGCATCTTTGTCTTCTTTGGGAGGCATCATGTGAGATGGAGGGTTCTGTTTAAGCTTCAAAATCATTTGGCGCATTCGGGAAAGATCAGTAGGTTTCCCTGGCTTTGGACCCTGAATGACATTGATTGAAGGCTTGTTCTCAGCTTCCTTCTTCCCTCTCCTCTTCTCAATGTTAGGAACCTCGCGAGGAATAATCTCAGCTATGGCTTTCCAGTAATGTTTGTCAGCTTCTTTGTGGAATTTCTCTTGTTTGGCCAAATATATCTGCATACGTACTCAATCCCTTCATATGCATACAAACTATGAAGCATTGCAATTTACATGTTTGGTAACTTCTTAATTTTTGGAAATAATTGTTCTCTTTTCAAAAGTTGACTTAAGAAACTTTTGATTATAAGCGGTTTTGAATCCAATATAAGCTTATTCAAACACAAGTATATGCACAATGAATGCATGGAGCAGAAAAGGGAAGAAGGGAATCACTTAATAGTGGCAAATGGGGATTAACTTTGCTATTCCTAGTTCCTATACCTTTTCTCTTTCTCTGTTGTTAGCTTTGTTTGTTTCACAATTGAGCTTCCTTTTCTCATAGAAAGTTTCCTTGTAATCTTCAGCTTCCTTTATAATCTGATTCCGCATCTCCTTCTCTCGTTTCTCCTTTTCCTCCAGATGAATAGCATTTTGACTGCATCGGTGGAAGCCATGAAAATTATACGATCAGGAAAGTAAATGCCTAGCTAAGATACGAAAAAATAAATGTGTATATATAATAATTGAGCTAAATCTGATGTGGGCAACAATCTAGAACTAGTAGGTTAATTATAATTAAGGTTCTTAGCTGTAGACCACGTAACAAACAAGATCACTAATAAATCTTAATCTACAGATATTATGCAGTTTACAGAACAGCCCAACATTTACATCAACTCTTTCAACCCCATCCGAGGCACAAGTTAGCTGTTCATAGGAGAAGGAACAAAACACAGTAAAAGAAATTGCAGAAATATCCTTTTCTTTACATCGTTATTGGATACCTTCTTAAAGATAATGTGAGTAAGATGAAAAATAAATAAAACAAAAAATTTGAAAAAAAGAAAGTTATCATTGTAAAACTCCTGTCCTATGTGTTTATATCCAAATAAAGCATTCAAATAACACATCTCAAAAATTATCATAATAGCTCTTGCCATTGATTCATTAAAGAGACCTAAAAAAAAAAAAAAAATCCCATGCATGGCACTAAAAATTCTAAAACCATATCAATGTAACCAATAAAAAAAATGAAAAACACACAGAACACATCTAATATACATTAAATTATATGAAATAAAAAGGAAAGAAAGATGATGAGATGGAACAAATGAATCTGACCGTCGCCATTCGCGCCTAGCAAAGCCTTCCTCGTGCATTTGGGTGTGGTCAGGGAGCAAGGGTCCTCCTCCTCCTCCTCCTCCACCGGACGAAGTGAAGGTTCCATCATCATCATCATCATCATTAGTGTCCACGAAGGGTGACACGTAATCAGGGTTAGGGGTGGAAACGCCAAAGCCATAAACAGGAGGAGAATGCGGGTTGTTATCATTGAAGCTGTTGTTGTTGGCATCAACGGTGAGGTTGTTGTGGTCATGATCGTGAGTGAAGGTGGATCCGTAATGGCTGGAATCATCGTACCCCGTCCCCATGTTGTCGTTGGTGTCATCGTCGAAAGGTCCCCCCACCCTTGCCCTTGGAGATTGATGAGGGTGGTGATCTTCAAACGACTCGAACGACGACGCCATTTTTTTTTTTTTTTTGGTTGTGTCCTTTTTTTGTGAGTGTCTCTCAGCTCGATGGGATCACCTCAGTCTCTCCAACGTTGCCTTCGGATCTACGAGAATGTGTGTGTTTGGCTTCTCACCGATGAATGAGCATCGAAGTGAGACAATTTTGGAGATTGGAATGCATGTTGTTACTCGTTATATCATGTGTACGAGGTTTACCACCCGTGAGGAGGACAGTTTGTTCCCTTTTTGTTGATCTCGTTTGATTCCAACTTCCAAAACAGGCCACATTATCTCATTCTATGTTTAGACTAGCATGCAATGAGCTTAAAGAAGGATTTACAATTAACATAATAATGAAAGATCATTACAAAAATTCTGAATAGTTAATATAAAAATCAATATCAATGTTAGCAGAGGTGAACAAAGAATAATGTTATTTACACTAAGAAAATAGATTTGTTGTACACATATAAAAAAGAAAAAAATATAAGTCTATGATATTTTATTTTTTAACACACACTCATCACCTTTGTATCTTTCTTTCTGCATGTATCTTTCAACACACAAGGCATTAAGGCAATGTATTATTTTGTAAAAATAAATCATAAAATTATTAAGTTAACCAAGTCAAAAGAGTTTTTCTTTTTTATATGGTATTTGAGTTTGATACATTCAGTAATATAGAATTTGGGTTGTATTTATAGGAATATGAGATTTAATGAAATAAAAAATAGGTTTAATTGGAGTGCACTGATAATATAATTTTTTTTTACATTATCATCTAATCAAAATCTTCTATTTACATGACCATTCAAGTAGTGGGTGATTATATCAAAGACTTTTACTGATGTGACAATATATAATTGGATGTCTGTATAAAAATTTTTTTATATTGATAATGTATTCAAATTAAATCGATAAAAATTTTCAATTTTAGTTTTATACACATAATCCGAGTACACAAAGTGAAGTCAAAAATTTTAAGTTCTGATTTTTGTTTAGAATTTGTTATTATATTGAAATTGAAATTTTTGATTTTATTTTAATAAAAAGTTTCGATAAACAAAAATCAAAATTTTTGATTTTATATAAAACTCGTATCTATGTCCAATTGTCTCAATTCCCATATTTTGGTATATTTTAAAATCAAATCCTATATTAAAAAAAGCACCCACTAAAAAAACAAAACCAAATACCAAAGAAAATCCTTTTATTTTCGGTCTGAAGAAAATCCTGCTTTTAAATCCAATACCTAATAAATATTTAACCCAATAATCCAAATCAATTAAAAAAATTAGATGGGCCCAACGGGTTCGGAATGTAACCAGAATCTATAAATCATGATGGGCTCAAACAATTACTAGATAGATCCAATCATAGTCAGTTGTTAACAACCAAAAATAAAAAAAAAACCGCTGACAGTCGGTTCCGGTTTCGAGTTAATAGTCCTGGAAGATCGAGCCGAAGTCCCCTTTCATTTTGCGAATTGTTTCACTCCTCAATTTGTGCCCTAAGCACACTTGAAAAGCCTTCCAAATCAATCACCACATTCCCCAATTCCCTTCTTCCCACATTCGTCACGCGAATTTCCACAAATCCCTAACCATGGTGTTCATTGTGCCACCCAATCACAGAACCCTAAACCTAAACATAAACCCTAACACCAGCACCCTCCGCCACCTCAAGCTCGCGATCGAAGAGAATTACAGCATTCCTATTTCCCAGCAGCGTCTATTCCTCTCTCAGAGCCTCCGATTGCTTGGCGATGACGATTCTGCCCTCGTCTCCGACCTCGGCGTCGGACCTTACTCAACGCTAACACTCCACATCCCCTTCCTCGGCGGCACGCAACCGCCTGCTGTTCCAAAGCCGCGATTCGACTTCCTCAACTCGAAGCCGCCGCCGAACTACGTTGCCGGTCTCGGCCGTGGTGCCACCGGCTTCACAACTCGGTCCGATATCGGTCCCGCACGCGCCGCGCCCGATCTCCCCGACAGATCAGGCACTACGATCGGCGGCGCCGCGCCCGCCGCCGCTGGCAGAGGAAGAGGAAAAGGTGGCGAGGAAGAGGAGGAAGACGAAGGAGAAGATAAAGGCTACGACGAGAATCAGAAATTCGACGAATTCGAAGGGAACGATGTTGGTTTGTTCGCTTCTGCGGAGTATGACGAGGATGATAAAGAAGCTGATGCTGTTTGGGAAGCAATTGATAAGAGGATGGATTCGAGGAGGAAGGATCGGAGGGAAGCGAGGTTGAAGCAGGAGATTGAGAAGTATCGTGCTTCAAACCCTAAGATCACGGAGCAATTCGCGGATTTGAAGAGGAAATTGTATACTCTTTCTGCTGATGAATGGGAGAATATACCTGAAATCGGGGATTATTCCTTGAGGAACAAGAAAAAGAGGTTTGAGAGCTTTGTCCCTGTTCCTGATACCTTGCTCGAGAAGGCAAGGCAGGAGCAGGAGCATGTAACTGCATTGGATCCTAAAAGCAGGGCCGCTGGAGGGACCGAGACGCCGTGGGCGCAGACCCCGGTGACTGACTTGACTGCCGTTGGTGAGGGCAGGGGTACTGTGTTGTCGTTGAAGTTGGATAGATTGTCAGATTCGGTGTCAGGGTTGACTAATGTTGATCCTAAGGGGTATTTGACGACTTTGAAGAGCATGAAGATTACTAGTGATGCTGAGATTTCGGATATTAAGAAAGCTAGGTTGTTGCTCAAGAGTGTTACTCAGACGAATCCAAAGCATCCACCTGGTTGGATTGCGGCGGCGAGGTTGGAGGAGCTGGCGGGGAAGATTCAGGCGGCGCGGCAGTTGATACAGAGAGGGTGTGAGGAGTGTCCGAAGAATGAGGATGTGTGGCTGGAGGCTTGTAGGCTGGCGAATCCTGAGGAAGCAAAGGCGGTGATAGCGCGGGGTGTTAAGTCGATCCCCACTTCTGTGAAGTTGTGGATGCAGGCCTCGAAGTTGGAGCAGGATGATGCGAACAAGAGTAGGGTGTTGAGGAAAGGGCTGGAGCACATTCCTGATTCGGTTAGGCTGTGGAAGGCTGTTGTGGAGCTTGCTAATGAAGAAGATGCTAGGCTTTTGCTTCACAGGGCTGTGGAGTGTTGTCCTTTGCATGTTGAGCTGTGGCTCGCGCTTGCAAGGTTGGAGACTTATGACAATGCTAAGAAGGTTCTTAATAGGGCAAGGGAGAGGCTGCCAAAGGAGCCAGCCATATGGATTACTGCTGCCAAGTTGGAAGAAGCTAATGGGAATACTTCCATGGTTGGCAAGATAATTGAAAGGGGTATTAGGGCTCTGCAGAGAGAAGATTTAGTGATTGATAGAGAAGCTTGGATGAAGGAAGCAGAGGCGGCAGAACGTGCTGGGTCAGTTGCTACTTGCCAAGCAATAATCCATAATACAATTGGAATTGGAGTGGAAGAAGAAGATAGGAAGAGGACATGGGTTGCTGATGCAGAGGAATGCAAGAAGAGAGGTTCCATTGAGACTGCCAGAGCTATATATGCTCATGCATTGACTGTCTTCTTAACTAAGAAGAGCATATGGCTCAAAGCGGCACAACTTGAAAAGAGTCATGGAACCAGGGAATCTCTGGATGCATTACTTCGCAAAGCGGTTACTTACAGACCACAGGCTGAAGTTCTTTGGCTTATGGGTGCAAAAGAGAAGTGGCTTGCTGGTGATGTGCCTGCAGCTCGTGCTATCCTCCAAGAAGCTTATGCTGCCATTCCCAATTCGGAGGAAATATGGCTCGCAGCTTTCAAGCTAGAATTTGAAAACCATGAACCTGAGAGAGCTAGAATGTTGTTGGCTAAGGCCAGAGAGAGGGGAGGTACAGAAAGAGTCTGGATGAAATCAGCAATTGTTGAGAGGGAACTAGGAAACATCGAAGAGGAGAGGAGATTGTTAGATGAAGGACTGAAGCAATTCCCTTCATTCTTCAAACTGTGGTTGATGCTTGGCCAGCTTGAGGAACGGCTTGCTGAGAATGCAAAGTGGCTTGATCAACCTGATAAGCGTCTTGATCATCTGAAGGAAGCTAAGAAGGTCTATGAATCTGGACTGAAGAACTGTCCTAATTGTGTACCTCTTTGGCTCTCTCTTGCTAATCTTGAAGAGGAGATGAATGGACTGAGTAAAGCTCGTGCAGTTCTCACAATGGCTCGGAAGAAGAATCCTCAAAACCCTGAACTCTGGCTGGCTGCTGTAAGAGCAGAATTGAAGCATGGATATAAGAAAGAAGCTGATATTTTGATGGCAAAAGCATTGCAGGAGTGTCCTAACAGTGGTATTCTTTGGGCAGCATCCATTGAGATGGTTCCTCGTCCTCAGCGTAAAACCAAGAGTATGGATGCCCTCAAGAAATGTGATCATGACCCCCACGTTATTGCAGCTGTGGCCAAATTGTTCTGGCATGATAGGAAGGTGGACAAAGCCAGGACTTGGTTGAATAGGGCAGTGACATTGGCTCCTGATATTGGGGATTTCTGGGCATTGTGCTACAAATTTGAACTGCAGCATGGAACTGAAGAGAGCCAGAAGGATGTATTGAAGAGGTGTGTTGCTGCGGAACCAAAACATGGAGAAAAATGGCAAGCAGTCTCAAAGGCAGTTGAGAACTCTCACCAACCAACGGAAGCCATCTTGAAGAAAGTGTTGGTTGCACTTGGGAAGGAGGAGAATGCAGCTGAGAATAATAAACATTGATGTAGTATAATTGTAGCATTCTTTCTGTTATTAGATCTGCGTTATGAATGGTTAGTTTTGAAGAGAAAAACTGAATAGTTATGTCTCATGTAGATCTTTGAAGGAACTTGTATAGTAGATCTGATCCATGTCCACCTTTCCTTTATCATTTTCAAATATACGAGATTTTGTTGTAGTGTATTGATTTATTTGTTATTGACATTCATGGACTCGTTAGTCAAAAGTAACTATAAACTCATATACGTTGTGTTAAGCTTATATTTATAAACTATAAATTGAAGGTTTTGAAAATAAACTTTCGAAAAAGTTCAATATAGCTTAGAAAGTTGTTGTTATTAATATATTTGCTGATTAAATTAATCTTAATAAATAACCAAAATTAATTCTTAAATAAGTGATTCATATAGTGTTCATCAATACGACATAGCTTATTTTCCACTATATTTATGGCTATAAAACAAGGCTCAGCTCCGATAATGCGTACATTATTTACAAGTGCAGCACTAGTTATTTGATTTGATGCGCTAGGCTTGACGGCTTCTTTTTTCTTAGGTGCTCGAGTAAATCTACAAGTCTTTTTGTTGCTTTGGAGTTGATGTTTCATTTTAGAGCTAAGATAGGAATTATCTTGTGCATTAATTTTCTCTCTATAAAACCAGTTTGGCGGTGTGATTTCTGAGTTGTTTGCTGATCATGATCATGGAATTGTGTGATGTTGCTTTGGCACTCCTTTTATTGTTCCCAGTATTTGCCGCATAAGAAATTTAAAGTATACACTTTGCACTCTCCTGCAGAAATGCCGCTTCATGCTTGTAGTTGTAGGTTTATATATTTTTAGGGAAGTATTTACCCTCAAATCTGCTATATCTCCTCTGAGGTAATTTATAGTCATTTACGGGTTAATGACTTTATTTGGACTTCTCATCCGTTTTTGTTAAATTTAGGCTATTTACAGTCTTTCTGGGTAAATTAAATATTCGGAAGTATAGTTCTTATCTTGTTTTCTTCTTGAATAACTTTGATGGTTTATTGGTACTTTAGGTCAAGGAACCAGCTGCAAAAGCACGACGTGCAGGCAGGTTGGTGCCGCATGAATTCCAAAGGGGGACTTTTAGGTGAGTTTACTAGTACTACATACATCGTTGTGCAGGCTTGGAAATTCCCCATTCGTCGTTGTTTTATTTTTAGTGCCAAAAGCAATTTTCTGAGCTTCGACAATGCCTTAATGCAGCATTTCAAACTTAGGAATGTTTCCTGTGGATAAATTATGTACGATTATCAGAATGTTTCTCTGATTAAATTCACCATATTTGAGTATCAATATTTCTCACCAAATTTCATTCTTCAATAAGTAATTCTCAGTGTCTATCAAAATGTTATTCAACTTATTTTCAACTCTGCTAGACACTTGTCATACGACATTAAGCATAATGCTCTGCTCTTGGCCCCGGAACAGACAATCAGATACTTTGTTTGTCAAGGAACTCGATGATGAGCTGGTTCACCTTCTCCGGAAATTGTTCATGCACAAAAGGGCTTCCTTCTGGTATGTACATGATTTCCAAGTCTGGCACAAAATGTTTCACTGCCCCACTTCGTATGTAGTCCTCTATGCCGGGAAACTTCAAGGCATAATCTTTCTCACCCATTATCAGCAGTACTGGAACAGGGACTTTAGGATCACTTATGCCACAATCCAGTGTAAGAGTCCTGCATGGAACATAAAATGTTCTTTCTAAGGAATAACCTGGTTCTAAACAAATGTTTGGAGTTGGCATTTCACTCCATGAGAATTACATGCCAATAGCAATACTGAAACGTAAGACAAATGGATTCCATTTTTCGCAAATTTGAATCTGGATTTTTCATATAGTGATGCATAGGTTGCAGGGTCTTCCTCAGAGAACCATGGTGGCAGGGGAGTAGATGGGTTAGATAAGTCCATGATTTCCTGATTATCTCCTGCTACACTTCCAGAAAAGAGAATGTATATGTTCCTTATAACTGACTTAACATGAAAGCGGCCAAAATGTGTTTCTGCCCTCCCGGGCTCCTGAAATTAGTTAGTCATTATAGTTCATTATCAACACATATAGGGAAGAAGATACAAATGATGATGACAGAGAATTTGTACCTGCCACCTAGTAATTTAAAAGCCTTTTGGGAGAAGGTGGTTGGGAACAGCTGAGGGACCTGGAAGCATGAAAGGAATGCCCAAAGTAATGACAGAAGCTACTTTTTCTGGATAGACAACGGCTACAAGATATGCTGGGAGGGCACCAGAGTCCTTACCAACAAGGAAAGCCTGATACAAACAAATGAAATAGCACATGCAATTAGACAAGTTTTTCACCTTAATCAAAGTTCTTGGTTGTTTTTACCCTTTCCTCTCCCACTCTTTTTCCTGCTGTGACTGAGCTTACATTAATAGAGCTACAATAGTATACGAGATAATCAGATAAACCAACCCTTGGTTTCTGTTTTCTATCTTGTTCTCTTTTACTGTCAATTTGAACTTAAGCCTCTGCTTATATCTGAAGGTCAAAATTTGGATATGAAAATTTTGGTGACAAACTTCAGAATTGTATATGGAGATATATTTTTATGTATCTAGATACTCATGCAGCTTGAAAACATATATAAGAGAGAAGCATATGTCTTGCTCCTTGCCTTGCTGATGCCTAAAGAATCTAACACACTCACAACATCATCAACGAGGTCATACAAGGTTGCTTTTTCTGGCTCCGGTGGATGCTCAGGAAGTCCATAGCCTCTGAAGTCGAAGGCAATGGCCTGGTAGCGAGCGTTTGCCACAGCAATCATCTGGTGCCTCCATGTATACCATATTTCTGGGAATCCATGCAAGAAAACCTCTGCCTTTTGGCCTGTAGGAACAAAAATATCACTAAAGTGAAATAAGAAGAAATGGATCAATCAACAATATTGTGATATGGGTGTAAAGGATATACCAGTTCCAATCTCAGCCACATGCAGCTTCAGTCCCTTCACTTCCACATGACTCTGCTGGATGTTCTCCATTATAGATGATGCAGGTGTTTACTATTGAGTGCAGTGTATGTTATGTGAGAAAGGGGGAATGAAAGTGCGTGTATGTGAGGAAATTACGAGGAGGGAAAAGAAAACATGAGAGGTAACGGACAAATGAAGAACCTAGCTCATGTTGTACATGTGCAGATACAAACAAATGAAATCTTCAGCTTATATTCTTTGATGCCTTCTTATAAACATATAGTAATGAGTTGGTGCTCGTGTAACGCGTGTGTTATTATCTTAATTATCTTACTAGTTTTCTTGATTTTTATTGTAATGTGGTAATTGCCTTCTGAAATTGAGATTCTCAAATCTCATCATGAATAAGCAGAAACGATTATGACAGCCTGACTTATTCATATCCCAACTTGGGGTGATTTAATACTATGGACAATGACTAGCATAGCATCTACCTATGTCTTCCTTCTCCACGCCAACGCAAGCCACCAACCACATCTGAAGCCCTTTGATCATTGCCGTTTTTCATTGCATTGTTGTCAATTACTTTAGATGGAAATTAAAGAAGACAGCAGAAGAAATAACCCTTTCCTTTTAAAGGCAAATGTAAGTAAATATTAGTGTAGCGATTGATTTATATCATATGGCTTCTGTTTATTGTTAAATATGCATATTTGTCTTGTTTTCTATTGCTTTTGGCATGATTATTCGAACAATCAACAAGATCATTTCAAGCGAATGTTCATGTTCATCTCCGGACCTTTTCAAAACAGGAGTTTCGCCAGTAAAAATACCCTTGAATACACTAGCTGCATCTGTTTACAGTATTGTTAACATCTGCAGAAGTTGATATGGAAATTCTATTGTCTGACAGTGAGAATCCCCACAAACTTAGGATATTGAAGTAATTAACATAATTTAAACATAACTCATGTCACATCCAAAAACTTCTGGCACAGAAGTTGCAAACATCAATAAACATGGGACTGACATATAGGAGTTAGTAGCAATGCTAGACCAAGTTCTGCTTGTAAACTCAATCTTTTAATTTAAATTTACAGAGATATATGCACAAACTTCGGCAATGTTTGACAATGTTTATGACAAAAACTTCAACCTGAAACTTACAAAAAGTGGCCTACTATTTTCTCACTAAGAAATTGTTTGATCAAAAGTAGGATGGGAACTCATTGTCAATCACAAGATGACACTGAAGCATACTCACATTGATGTCCCAAAATTCAGATAACAGATTTGAAACGAATATATCAGTAGCAATCTGTTAAAGGAATTTGCATCTTATTCACATCCCCTGATCGAGTACATATAATGATGGCACTATAAGCTCTTAGAACATCCTTAAGTGACCCTATGGTGACAAGATCAGCTCAGCCAAAACTCTACTTCCATTCCATAAATAATGGCTACCACATCGTAATTAAAAGAAAAATAATAATGATACAACTTGGAAATGTTTGCGTACACAATTTTCTTTCCATGTTTATTTTTTTCATCCCTTAACAAATAACAATAGACCCTAAATTCTGCGGTTGCGAAAGATCATCCATGCCAGCAAAGTCCTCCCCCGAATTTCACATATAGGAAGCTTAGACATAGTAATTGGAATTTGTGTAGCCATGGCATGATGCCGCAACCTCTTAAAACCATCATCAGATAGAGTCAATAGAAGATGTGAGCCAATCAATTAATTTGTTAAAATGGTTTTGTTATGCACAAGTTGTTCAACATCTCCTAGCTCCATTTCACTTCCTTGCCGCTCATGTTCATTCTGAAATATGAGCTCTATCTGCTCCAATGACTTCCCTTTTGTCTCAGGAACTACCATGTAGACAAACACAATAGCAAGAGCAGAAATAGCAGCAAACAGAAAGAATGTTCCAGCAACTGTAATTGCACGGGCAACAGAAAGGAAAGACATGGCCACAAGGCCACTGCAGACCCTGTTGCCAACAGCGCCAAGCGCAGATGCTTGAGCACGCACCCTTAAAGGGAAGATTTCAGATGTCAAGACCCAGCACACAGGGCCAAGTCCAACCGAAAAGAAAGCTACATTCCCACAAACAAACAGGATTGCCAAAGCAATCACAAAGGACCCTTGTCCAAATATAGAGAGTGTAGCCCCTGCGCTGAACAAACAAACTGTCATCCCAATTGTGCTTATGTAGAGAAGAGGCTTCCTACCTAGTTTGTCAACAAGAACTATGGCTACCAATATGAAAATAGTCTTTGTCACACCTACAGCAACAGTAGCAGCCAGAAGTCTTGAATTGTCCTCAACCCCAGCTGCTTTGAAAATCTCAGGGCTATAATACACAGTTGCATCAATTCCTGAAATCTGTTGGAAACACTGAATCCCGAATCCAGTGATCAGCATCCGGCGAAGGGAAGGAGAAGGGAACATGAGTTCACGCCACACCGGTTTCTCCTCATACTTGTCAGAATTGGAAAGACCAGCAGCCTGCTGTATTTCTCCTAGTCTCTCATCCACTTCTTTCTCATTTTCAATCGTTTTCAAAAGCACTGTTCTTGCTTCTTCAACTCGGTTCTGCATTACCAGCCACCTCGGCGACTCAGGAATAATGAAAAGAGCAAAGGCAATGAATACCGAGGGCAAGATTCCCACAGCCAGCATTATCCTCCAATTTATGTGTGCTGAAAAGCCTGAAAAGGCATAGTTTGATACATAGCCAAGCAAAATTCCTAGATTTATAAAGATCTCAGGGAAGGTAGTAAGAGAGCCTCTTGTGATGTTTGGCGATATCTCTGCAATATATATAGGGGCGATCATTACTCCAAATCCTATTCCAACCCCGGCTAAGAGCCTTCCAGTCATTAATACTGCAAATGAAGGAGCAAGAGTCATTACGAGTGCACCCACTTGAAAGATCACTGCAGCTACAGCCATTGTCCATTTTCTACCAATAATATCTGATGTTCTTCCACCACCTAGACTACCCAGTAGAGAAACAATGCTCAGAATACCAACCAAAAATTCTTCCTTCACCTCAGATATCTTCAGATCTTCTTTGATAAATATAACTGCTCCACTCATGACACCTACATCTGCAAGTTTAGAAAAACAAATAAAGTCAACGTTTCTCCTCATCCTAAAAGGGCATCAAAAATCAGAAACTGAAAGATCTCAAAGTCTAAAGTTGACATCCTCTATCAGGTTACTAGTTCCCAACTCACATTTTTGAAGTTCTTCTTTCATGAATATTGGGATTGCAACGATAAATCACACAAAGTAAGAGACTGGACGAATAAAGCATACCATAGCCAAGAAGGACATTGTTGAGAGAAGCAAAGATGGCACATGCTAGAACATATTTCCTTGTACTGTTCCTCCTTTCTTCTAGGTGCTGTTGGTGCAATACATCATCGTAATCCTCTGGAAGCTCGGAGTCCATCCTCTTGTACTTGTTCTTTGCTCCCAAGGGGATTCCAGACAACCCCATCTGCCCATTGCCATGTTCTTGGAACCCCATCTCAGTGCTTTGTTTATGATTTTTTTGTTCGAAAGTTTTTGTAGTAGTACATAGTAACCTTTGGGAGATGGGGAGCTTTGTGTCTGGTAGGACACTCCTATGACAGTTATGAGACTACTAAATCATACCATTTATGTTTTAGATCTGAAAAGAATGAAGATTGACCAAGTACAAGGAGAAGACTCAGCAAGTGGAGGGGGCACCCTTTTTATGACGCAAGCAAAACCAACCCCACATTATTTAAATTAACATTACACGCACGTCACATACATATATTTCTGCAAGCACTATGGGGAAGCATCACATAGATTTGACCTCTCACTTTTCTCAAGCTTAAATGTCCCTTTCAAGGCAACAACTGCGGTGGTGCTATTTGTCTAGAAATCATTAATAACAATGCTCTTATACTAAGTTTTGGCTACTAGCTTAACCAATTTCTGTGATAATCTGCTATTATAAATAAGATATGATTATTGTAATTGAACCAACGGCACTTCAGAGGACGTGAACAGGGATTCATTTCAGGTTCAAGACTTCTAGCTCGTCACTTAGCAAACGTTTTATCAATTACTTTTGTTTGGTTCAAAGTAAATTGTTCTCGTTTGATGCTAATCTGTTCATTGTATATTTTGATGATAATCTTATAGTATAAATTAAGAACATAAATAATGTCTTGCTTGATTTTATTGAGCTCGAGTATACATACACTTAATAGCGTCCCTTTTTCCAAACGGGAATTTGAGTATTTGAATATTTGTATATTATCATGATAATATATTATCCTTTTTCTGGTTGATTATCATGACAAGTTATGAACTCAAACGGAGTTGAGAATAGGAAGATTTGAACATTTAATGAATTCTTCTTCTTCTTCTTCTTCTTCTTCTTCTTCTTCTTCTTACTAGTGTTTTGTGGCTCGAATAATGCATGGAGTTTAAAAATTTTACTTTAATTACAAAAATCATAAAATTTAATCCGATTAAGTCGTAAGATAAAGTAAATAATTTATTTTTAAGATAAAATAATAAACTATTATTTAAATACAAAAAATTATACATATTAACATAACGAATAAATTAACTGTGAACATAAAGTATAACATAAATTTTAAGAATAAGAAAAGATACTACAAATCTAAGAAGTTCTTTATGATTTCTCATATTTACTTACTTGACGGGACTAAAGTATACTTGATGGTCTTGTAAAAAATTAATTAAAACAAAATAAAACAATAATTGAACCAACCTTTTTTTATATGATTTGAAAAATCTCAACCCGTTATAAAAGAAGTGGGGAGCAAGTGTAGCTGGAAAAAAAATTGTAACAATCAATACATGAAATAAAATCGTAACCTGAAATAGATTTGACTAAAGAGAAAAATGAATCAAATTTATTGGTTTACTTTATTTATGTCCTTTCTTTCCTCTTTTATTTGTGTTCTCTGTATGTTCTTTTACTAAAACTTAACCGACTCAATTTTTTTGATTTTTTTATTTTTTTTAATTGCAAATATATTTAATTTATTTCCTTAATTAAAATTTTTTTAAAATTAAAAACAGGTAAAATTCACTAAATTTTGATAAATTTTCATATAATATCTTTTGTTTTGTAAGTAGTATAGATTAGTAACCTCTCTTTATCAAACTTTTGTTTTTCTTTTTTGGGGATCTGGCTCTCTTTATCAGACTTATTTCAAACAAGACAAAGCAATCAAACAAACAAACACTAGATTGTTGTTGGGGGTAGGTGAAAGGAAGAGAAAACTATAGTAATGGAATCTTTTTCTCGTTTTTGCAAATTTTGATCCATCATATAATATAATATGAGAAATATTTGGTGAACTTATTTTGTATAAGATATTATATTGATTCATACTCTATTTATCATTAAATGAAATATGTGTTCCACTTAATTTAAATCCACATATAATCTAATGATGGATAAAATGTGAATTGACATAATATCCCATACAAAATGAATTCAATTATCATAACTCGTATAATATTCCTTGATCGTCAATAGGAACTGGCAACATTTTTTTGTCCTCTACCCGGCCTTAGTTTGTAGTTGAAAATTTATTAATAACAAAAGTGATTATTTTATCGTTCAACATTGGTAGAAGCAATACATTATCTTTTAAAGTTAAGTATGTAAAATGTGGTTAAAGAATATATTAGCAATATTGTTACTCTGGCATGATTATTTTATTACATATATTTTTTAAAAAATTATATATCTTATAAAACAATTATATTCGATGTAGACATGCTTTCAGTTTCATTAAAAAAAATTAACATTTAATTTATATAATAAATTGTAAACGGCTATAAGATTTTTTTTTTTTAATGGAATCGCTATAAGGTGCTTTAAATTTATAAGTTTTCACATTATAATTAAACCTTAATTTTAAACTTTTTTAACTTCATAATTTTAAATGATTTACATAAACAAATCATAATAGGACTTGTGTTTCATTAGTCCAAACCAACATTTTAATACTGGTCGTGTAAATACCTTTTATACAGTAATAACATATTCAACTATAGTTTAGACAAATATGTCTTTAATTTTGTTTATTCTAAATAAATAAATTATTTTCTTATAATTATAAATAATTGGCTAAGAGTCTATTTATAATATTATTTTATTTAACCTTAAATAGAAATACAATAACAATAAGTGAATAACTTCTGACAAACAACAAATATATATGTTTTATGCTATTTTAAAGTAACAACTTGTTAGGGTCACAGGGTAACCATTATAGAGAAGAGTAGGTTGCAAGTCATTTACCAAACTCTAGGGATTGTAATTGTTTTAATGAGAATTATTATTCTTGTATTCATCATTGATACAATCGTATGTCAATAATTGTAAATTTTTATTGTGTGTCATTTAATGTCAAAACAATGTATGAATTTTTTCACTTATAATTATCATTACTGTTTACATATATTCAGTTGTTTTGATAGTAGCATGTAACCAGCATTCATGTTGAAGCGTTCCCTCCTTTACGCCTCTTACGTAGCCATATTGCCCTTTTTTATTATGCCCATGTTGCTTTTCTTGATGACCACTCATGCTAAGCGCTCACTTTTTCTAACTCTTACACCACATTTTTGAATAACTAAACAGAAAATATTTCACATAAATAAACTTTTTTTTTTTTTAAACTAGTTTTTAACATGTAGGACCTGCGAAAGGGCCATCTTAGACATCACACACTTCGACAACAACAAACACTATCTGTGACATACGGACGGACAATCGATAAAAATTAATGATATATGTTATTAATTGGGAGAGAGAATTACTTTTTCTTGGTCAACTTAAAAAATTATTATTATTAACTGAAAAAAGGTTACTTTCTATCGTGCAAACGGGAAAAAAAAACACGGTTTTTGGGTCTGGAAAAAAATATTACTTTATAGTTGTGCTTGTGAAAAGATTGGGCTTCAAGATCAATGGCAAACCGACCCACATAATGAAAGCATGTATCCACATTCAAGGACATCACGGTCCATCAAAAACCCAGTCCATGTCAAATAAATAGATGCTTAGGCTTTTTCATTTTTTAAAATGGTTAGCTGGTAGCGTAGTTTGGGCTTCAAGTTCTTCATAACAATGGATCCCTATTTAAAAGCCTTAAGGTCTATCTGTTTAAACTGGCCCAATTCTGTGTTTATACATGGCTAGGCGGAATTAGGCCCAATATTAGATAATATTTTAAAATTCATACATACTTATTAAAAGTTATAATTAAATTATAAAATTTTATAATGTAAATTAATGCCTTCATAATTTAGTTAAAAAATATATATCATAAAATGTTTTTTATTTTAATTTTTAACATTTAAATCTTTATAATTTGATTTATAAATAATTTATATATTTATTTAAATATTAATAACATTTTTTCCCATAATATCCCTTCACCTGATACATAAAAGATTAATATCTCGGGGTATAATTAGGTGCCTAAGCTTGAATATATTTTAATAGTACTTTTTTTCTTATACATAAATTCCGAATTCAAACTTAGGATCACATATTTAAGAGATCTGAACCTTTTATATTCGGACCAACACCTTGTTGGTGAATATTAATAACAATAACAACTAAGATTTTTAACACTATACTGGGAAAGTTATATGGGTTAGACCATATTCTATCATAAATCAATCACTATAAACAAGTCACTATAAATCAATCACTATATTTATTTAAATATCAAATAAACAAAATTTCAATTCAATACTAATTGAGCCACTAACATGAACTGGAGCCTAACAGTACCACACCTCAAAGGAGGTTATTGTTCCCAAAAATATTTTGTATTAATAGTGTATCAAAATTAATATCATGAATATATATACAACCCATTGAAAAAAATTCAACTAGCAGCTTAAATAACAACATTATGGACTTCATCAGAACTAATACTTCAAGAGGTTCTCACCAAATCTACTATACTAATAACAAAAATGTAACGTAAATTTCCCGTTTGCTATAAACGTTGTTTTCAATGAAGCAATGTTGTTAGCAGCCCCAGTGTCACAGTGACATCACAAGATTGGGTTTGGTTTGGAGGAGGATCAGCATAAAACTTACTCAACTATGGCTACGGCACTACTCATTAGCAGCCTAGCATCGTACTAGATATTTTGTTTATCGTTAATTATTACTGTTGGAGTCTCATATCATTTAAGGATATGACATAGATAGCCTTTATAAGTCTTTCGGCGATCACGTGAAATTTAGTTTTTGGGGTTGAGTTAGGTCCGCTCAATTTTAAGATGGTATCAGAACCTATCTTGTGATTGTTATTGGGCCACCTGTAGATATCCAGTCCTAGGCATGAGGGGGTGTGTTAGAGTCCCATATCGCTTAAGGATATAATATAGTTAACCTTTATAAGTATTCGGGCAATTCTTCCTCCATGAACTAGTTTTTGGGGTTGAGTTAGACCCACTCAATTTTAAAAATTACCTCTAACATGTTTAGCATCATTTATCATGTTGTTTAATTAGCCACATGATTATGGATCAAAGTCATTGTTAATAATCATGTTAAAACCTATAGATATCGTGCCGTCGCGAGTAAGACATTTAGATGATCTCATGGGCCGGTGACTGGGCCCGCCAATGGCCATCATAATTAATCACTCTTTGAAAATAAAATATTAGGTGCAATAATTAATGTGGAAAGACCGTGTTTAATTTTGTCTTGATTTCTATCTCGATTATCTCGCTCATAGAAGAGACAATTCCGGTCTAGTTACCATATTTGGTGGGGTTCTTAATCGTGAACATAAAAACATAGCTCATTATGATTAGCCTTATTACCATTTGTTCACTCAAAGGAATGCGTCAAAAGCTATTTATTGAATCCGAGGTTTTCAATCAACTTACCGCGGTTAAATAAGATAAAATGCATGGGATTTTTATTTTCCCATCATTTATTTATTTTTTTACTAAATTATACATACATGAAATGAAATAAATGTGTCTCTAACTGAAAGTTGAACGACAAGATTATTTATTTTGAAATATATTTTCCAAATTTTGGTCATGGAATATGAACGCTTATTCCATTCAGATAACTCTCTTCCCTATATGTTAGGTAAAATTTAACTCTTATGGCGTCTAAATTATTCATAACTTCTGAAGAAACTCCTTATCTTGTGTTATTTGGCAGATAACACAGCTGCATAAATGTGGTTTAACCAATATTCACTCTACCTGGAATTCTTTGTACTATATGGAATTTGGGAAAGAAAAATGCTAAATAACTAGAATTTTTGCTAGAGTTTTATGGTTAGAATGATGTGGCATTGTTATTAACTCTTTGATGAATAAGAGCTCGTTTGAATTAGCTGTTTGGATGCAATTTCTAAAAAAAGTGCTTTAATTAAAAAAAGTTAATTTATCACTTTTTTTAAAAGTTAGGAATACTTAACTTTAAAAAAAAACAGAAGTAAAAGTAATTTTTAATAAAATTATTTTTAAAAAATATCCTTTATCTTTAATTAAAATTACAATATGTATTATTTTTTTCTTATCCCTTATCAAACATTACTTCTCTTTCCTTTTTTTGAATATTTTTTTGTAATTTGGCCATAAAAGAAGTATTTTTGTTCTTTTGTATCCAAATATATAAGTATTTTTAATATTTAAAAGTACTTCTTATATATCTATCCAAATACAGAATAATTTTTTTTAATAATTAAAGCTCTACTAAAAAAACTTAAAAAAAAAAGTTATTTTTTTAAAAGTTTATCCAAACAAACTCTAAGTTGGTCCTATTATCTCATATCATCTGATCATTATCATGATTTCTATAAAAAATGTTGATTATGTTTTTTTGACTGTGTAGCACTTCTCTTTGGGAAATGGATGCCGATTTTCTTATATACGAATGATGTGTTTATGAATTTAGATTTTGGAAGGGAACCAAGAGGGAAAAAAAAATTTAAAGGGTAAAATAAATTTATAGTTAATCTTCAAATCATTCCCTTCCCTTATTTTTTCTATAAAATCTCAATCCACAAACACACCCTAAATGGATCATTTGCACTATGCATGATCAATATATCTATCACGTTGGGAATGCCCAACACAGTTCCTCTTCTTACATTTCAGTTCTCACTATTAATTTGGTACATATAGCCTCACAAATGAAGGTGGGGATTATAAAGAATATTTCTATATGAATAATTATACGAAAAACTCATCCTTAAAATGTGTACCGCCAGTTTTTAAGTATGCAACAATCCAATTATTATTATTATTATTATTATTATTGTTATGAAGTATTGAAAAAGAGTTATGTTATATGAACATAATATTTTTTGGATACTATACTAACTTACATCCTATTTATCATTGGATTTGGATGGGGTGTGAACTTAGTCCAAATGAAATCCACATCTCATATGATAAAGGATGGGGTATGAATTAATATGATATCCAAGAAATATTATATACACATAATATTTTTCTTTGAAAGAAAAGAAATGGTATGTATATGACTGTTTTATAAAATAAAATAATAATGCAAAAAAGTTATTTAGATTGCAAATTTCATGAACAAATAATTGGATATCTTTTTTTTTTTTTTTGGTGTTTAAGATATTTCTACCTTGGGTATTATTGCAATTATAGGAGCTCTCCCAACAATTACCTTCTATAATATTTGAATCCATGTCCTCCTTTTGTAAGTGCACCTTATTTATCATTACACATAACCCTTGTCGGTGGAATTGGATATTTTAATTAAGCTTGGCGAAATAAAAAAACCGTGTAAAATTAAAAGAAAATGCATATCATTTCGGCTATCATGCTTACTTTGGAGGAATTGTTAACATATTTACTGTATAGACAAAATAATTGCTTTTAAAGAATAATGATATATTCTTCAATCTCCTAATAATTCTCCTAATAACTAAATATGAAAAATATTGAATGTTTTATAAATATATTTATTATCTTGAAAACATAAAAAGTATTCATTATTTTTCTTGTTTAGAAATTAGCAAGATGTTTCATGATGATATATCATTACTCAAAGAAAAATTGAGATGCATATTTTTGTTTGATATTAGAATATATTATTTCTATAGGCCTTATTTTATTGTATTATACTTTTTTTAAGAAAGTTTTGAATACTTACGGAAGCTTTCTTATATTTGAGATACTATGATGTAATACTTATTCTATTCTTAATAAATATCAAGCTCTTATTCAATTATAAAAAAAAAAAATTACGAAAGATTACATACATATATGCGCGCATACCCAAATGGTGGATGGGTTAGATACTTTCAGGTTAGTTGATGCCCTGTATTCTTATTATATTTTCCAAAAATACCGTTTTATAATGTTTGTAACAACCTTTTTTAATTGGTTAAGGACAAGAGATACGCTTGAGCTTGTGTCATCTTGGTTACACGCAAGTTCACTAACTGAAAAAAAACCAAAAAAAAAAAAAAAAAAAGAAGAGAGAAGAAAACAGAATGATAGAAACTTGAGATATACATCAGTATATACGCAATGTACATAATCTTGAAGACCAAGACTTGTGTCAAGCCAGTTTATCTTATCGTTGGCAACTCTTTTATTTTAGCTCGTGCTGCTCAAGTTGACCTCTCATCATACAGCAAAATGGAAAAGTGCTCAACAAAATCTGCGGCTGACCCCGCTGTTTTTATCGACTGGCTCAAACCCCGCTCTAAAATCAAAGATTATGCCGACTTAAAAAGTTCATTGCGTGGTCCAACATATGGGAACTAGAAATTCCTAGTGTCTCACAAGGACGGTGGTGACCTTGCAACCTTTGGTATAAAGATTCCCCTTAGTCAACTTTATCTGCTTTGAATATCTTGTCACTTATCAGGGTAGGGAACTAGTGCCTAGCTCTCTGACACTTTCATACCGAAAGGCCAAAAAAAAAAAAAAAAAGAAGCAAATCCTGTCCTCCTTTTACATTTTTTTTTTTAAAACTTTGTTTGGCCATGAACGCATAAACAAACGACATGTTTCAGTGTGTTTGTATTTCCATTTCGAACTACAAAATTATGATTTAGACGAATGTTTTTGAAAAAGGCTTTTACTCAAATTATAATATGAAAATTTTTAAACGAAAAAATAAACGTGTTATATTGGTTGTACCTTGAGCTAATGACAAAACAACAGAAAGGTGGACCAAAAGCAAAGTATGATAATTACAACGATATATGCTGCGCGCGATACTGCAAAGTGCTCCATATTTAATTCAACAACTAGAAAGGATACATAACAAGACAAGACAGAGGTAGGAACTTCACAATGTACAAAAACTAGTAAACTACAAATGAATATAAATCCACCGTTGGAGCTGAAAAACATAGCTCATAAACGGATGGACCTACTGAGAAGGAAATCACAAAACCGTCTCCTTCTTCCCTGGTCGTTCTGGACCCTACACCAACCACATAATGAAAGCAACAAAATAGTACAAAAGAGTTAAGAAAAAATGAAAACCAGAAAAAGGACAATGAAAAATTAACATATCTCACTAGGAAATAGGAACGAAGGTAAGAGTAAGACCCATGACGCATGAGCCGGATGCTGTTAAAGGCCCAGAAAAACATGCAGCCTTATCACAGCAGAAAGTTTCACAATCATCAGTGTGACTGTATCAAGTTCATAGAAGGTTGAAGGAAATGAATTTCGTATCTTCGGAGATGGTCAAGAAATAATCAAGGACTCAAGGTTCGCACGTTGTTTGGTGAAAATATCTGGAACCAGTGAGGACAAAAGAAAGTTGAAGTGGAGGTAATCACCAAATCCTAACATGTAAAAGGTGGAGAAGCTTGAATAACCGAAGGCAGAAGAATAATATCTAAAATGTTATTTATACGTTAAAAGATAGACATTAAGATTAGGACACAACATAGAGACACAAATTCTTAGCACCATTTATCATTATCAAATGTTTCGATGTCTCTATGTGGTGTTCATTATTGACGTCCATTTTTAATGTACAAATAACGTCAGCCAAAGTAGGAAAAAGAAGCAAACTAGGAATTTCTCAAGCAGAAGCACGTAAGAGGGGTGTCAAAAAAGATCCATTTTTCAGATGAAAAATCTCAATCCTGATCCTTCCAGAAGAAGGGCTTCATGGGAAAAGAGGAAGCGGAAGAAGAACCTGGTCCAGTGTCTTGATGATGTTCTTGTCTCCGAGCATCATCACCATCATTGAATTCATGTTGTTGTTGCTGATTTGGGTTGACAAAAGGAATCTGTGACTGCAAAAGAAGACTATTGGTTGTGTCCAAATCATCCCACACAGGGCTACCTGGCCCCCAACCTGTAGCATTGAACCATGCAGACATCTCTCCCCAAACCAGTTCCTGAGACTGTGAAACCCCTCCTCCACCTTCACCACCTTCACTCACTGTGGCATCACTTGACCCAATTCCTGAGTCATTCTCATTAGCCTCTTCTATTGGACCTGGCTCCACATGCACATTACCTTCAGAAACTTGTTCAGGTTGCTTTGTTGTTGTTGTTGTTGTTGTGTTGTGACATGAAGCTGAAGCAGTGGTAGTAGTAGGAGAAGAAGAAGCAGATGAAGTAGGAGCATTATTAGAAGGTGCTTTATCCTTGTTGAGAAAGAGCTCAGGGAAATTGAGCCTTGCATTCTCTCCTCTAAGCTTGAAGGCCTCGCGGTCATAGGCCATGGCAGCATCTTCTGCTGTGTCAAATGTGCCAAGCCAAAGGCGAGTCCTGTTGCGAGGTAAACGAATCTCAGCGACCCATTTGCCCCAATGGCGTTGCCTCACACCCCTATAGAGCTTCGTGGTGTTTATAGGCTGTGCTGGTGGCCTCATCAATGGCCTATTATTGTTCATCATCATCATCATCCTTCCCCTTGGACTTAGATTCAGTGCTTCTCTCCAATACTGAAGAAGCTGCTGGTGATGCTGCTGCTGTTGTAGCATTGGTGGATACTCTATGCTATGTTGCTGTTGGGGATGAGAACCGAAAGATATTATGTGTTGTTGTTGTTGGTTTTGTGTTGTTGGCTGAATTGGTGGATGCAACAAAGGGGAGTTTGTGGTTGTTCCATATTGGTGTGGGAACTGCATTTGCATGGGGTGTTGGGAGGCATCAAATGCAAAAGGGAACACGATCCTTGAAGAGGATGGTGATGATGGAGGGCACATGTTGAGAGATGAAGAAGCTGTTGATGACGGAGGAACAGAGGAAGAGGGAGAAGAAAGAGGTTGTTGAAGTTGAAGGGAAGAAGAACGTTCAGGGCTACGAATCTTCTTGAGAGGCCTGTTATGTAACATGGAAGCGTCATCAAAAACTGGCTTCCATTGCCGCCTCTGAAAGCTTAGATCAACGCCCTTTTGTCCCTTTTCAGTCCTTTCCAAATCTTGGCTTTCACCCATTGGAGCAACCTTGCGTGTGTCACTGTCATCATCCACACCCATGTTGCTGAATTTGCCACTGTTCTTAGCTTCATCCATGACCTATGGATCGCTAATTAGTACAACCCTCCACTGGCTCTCTTAAGCTAAAAGAATTGAGCTTTTATGGGATGTGTGTGTGTGTGAAGGAAGAGAAAAATATTGGAATCGAAGTGAACCTAACACAAAAGTTTTGAGGACCCAGATTAAGATTTGGTCGGAGAATAAAAGAAAGACCGAATTTTTGGAGCCTGGGGGTGGTGTTATTTGGAGCTGATCCGATCAAAATCAAAAACAGAATCGGATGCCAAAGCTATCCACTTTGGAGCTACCCATCTCTGAATTTCTGTGGGTAATGGAAGCACAAAATCTAGGATGAAAGAGAGAGAGAAAGCGAGCGGGAATCAGAGCTCACAGGGTTTTCAATGATACCCTAAGATGATTTTGTAGCGTGGGGATCTTTGATTTTTGGGCGAGCTCAGAAAATTGGGGTGGTGAAATGAAAGCAGGGGAGATTCTTCTCGTGAAGGTAAATGGATGTTTGGGAGAGAGGCTTATATGAGAGAGCAGAAAGTGGTCTAAATCGAACTTTTATTTTTATTTTTCGAATGGCTATATTTGAACATGGCTTGTCGTGTGTCAACCAGCTCTGGTCGAAGATTCATGTGTAAATAAATAAAAAATTTATATATTTGATTAGAAAATTGGATGAATGTGATAATAAATAATAATATTAATATTTAATTACGTAATTATATATATAAATTATATATTTATTTATTTATAAATCTCTATTAATAAATATATATATATATATATATATATATATATATATATATATATATTTATGTCCAAATATCTTTTTTTTTTTGAATTGAAGAAGTTTCGAAGGACTTGGAAAGAGCCCATTCAAATAATATTATTTATGATTTTTATTAATTTTTTAAACATTAAAAATCACATTTTTAATTTTTGGATTTGTTTAATTTTATAGCTTATTATTTTTTAAAAAGTCACTTTTAATACTTTTTTAAAAAATAAAATATTTAATTTTTTAAAAATTATTTTTTTAAAATATTCTATACAAATATTTTTATTATTCTATATTCAAATAAAAATAACATATTTATAACTTATTTTTCAGAAGTTGCTTACTTAAATAAGTCACTTCCTTTCGCATACAAATATCTATGTGTAAATATCCTTTTTTTCTTTTTGAATAGAAGAAGTTTTCAAAGACTTGGGAAGTCTCTTAATTGGTAGGCTACAGTGGGGCCCACACGCTTCTGTCTTTGCTTCAACACCAATTTCCTTTCTTTCAAGCTCAACTACCTTTGGTCTCACATTTGATAATCACACTCACTTTGAGGTTCATGTAACCTTGCCACATGTTGCAAGAAGGTTGCTACAATGCTTGAATGCCACAATTTGAGAGGTCGACAGAGGGCAAACAGTTATGCAACTGTTTGATGTCCGTACAGTGGTGTGTTGAACAAGGATTTGGTGGCATCATCGTTGGCGAGATATTTTCTCTAAGGTCCTCCAATGCCCTCACAGTGACTGTGCAGTCCATGGCTTGGCGAAATGCAGGCACTGCTGGACTAGATCACATTTTCTTTCCTAAGGATCCATGTGGCGGTTCATGCCTTCATGGCCAAAAGAATAAAGGAAAAGGAAGCATGGAAAGGCTAGTGTTACATTGGATGAAAGATACCTAAGCATATAAATAGGTAAAGTATATATGCTGAAGTGTTTTCAATTTCGGGGAAAGACAGATCATAGAGATGATTCAAGTAGCAGCCAACAGAAATTTCGTCTGAACCATGGCTTGCTCCTACTTAACCTCAAAGGTACAATAATTAAACTACTCTTACCGAATTCTATTAAATTAATCGATAAGGCCTTAAGCACAAGTGCTTGCATACACTAGTACTTTCCATGACAAAAAAAGCTAATACAATAATGCAGCATGATTTTTTTAATTTTTCCATCGTTATCAACAGGATTAAAAAAGATTAATAAGGACACATAGTGATTGTTTGAGAGTTATATAGAGCATAACAACATTTTCATTAAATAAAATCAATTCTCTAAAATATTTATGAACATTTGTTAATGACTCTGTTACTTTGCACGAGGCGTGCTGCTTCTCCTTTCCTCTCCCCACCCCCATGCCCTCACAACCCAAAGAAAAAGGGTGCCTTGTCATCTGTTTATGGTATTATTACCTTCTGGGAATGTGGAATGCTAGAAGATACACATTCATATCTTTCCTTGCCTGCTTTCCTGATAGACATGTGAACATAGATCGAATAGTTGGGTCGGATAAAGCTGTTGGTCACTTTTTATTAGGTCGGAACTTGCATGATTGATTTCTAGCATAGACAATTACTGATTTAATCGTTCAATGTTCATGTGGCCTTTTCACCAACTTTGTAAACCGTAAACGTAACTTTGTTACACTCATTGCGGCTTAATAAGGTGGCACCTATCTTGTACGATGCTCAATTAGACGGCACGGGAAGTTTCCTAATCGTAAAAGGCTAGCATGTAGGTTTATCAAGGTCAAAATTGTCTTAAGAATTCAGCTAGTTTTAGAAAAGCTACTTGCACAAGTAAGTACTAGTTATGGTTAGGGTCACAGAAGACAACAAATTTTTGTTCCTCCAATGAGAAGTTCGTCTTTAGGTATGCTTTTGAACACGTGTGTCGCACATTATTCTTACCACACGTTAACTTACTGAAGAGAATTCAATATTATTCTGAAATTTTTAACAGAGATATATGTAACCACTCAAGTTTATTCTTTTATTCAAATTTAACTTAGTTGTGCTACTTTATGAATCTTAAATTTTATCGCTTGCGTGCAATATTCATTTTGACATTTTCACGAGTAAAGCTCGTGAGTGGTGACACAAAATAACACAAAAAGTCACACATGACACTGCAGTGATTAGACGATTAACAATATTTATTAAAAGCACCACTTTTCTCTTAATTGTGTCTATAATTGCATACCTTACCAAAACCTCCACACTAAGATTTTATGAAAGCAAGAAGTTCAAATCCCTCATAAAGAAGAAATCCATATTGCAAAAGTTGATATTAGTTACAACATATTTTTGTAGGAATATAAATTTAACATATTATATTTATCCATACAATAAAATTGAATATTATCAACTTTGGTAATGATATACTCACTTATGTTCGTGTCTTATTAATTTTATTATAAATATATATAAATATTAGATGTTAAACTTGTATTTATCTAATAAATTTTCTATACTTATATCAGAAAACTCTCACATTTATGGCAATTAACTATGCAAGCATTTCGGTCAAAAAAGAGTTCAATCAAAGGTTTAGGTGCTTTGAATTGGTCCATCACATTTTTTCTAGACCACGATGGCAAAATGGCTGGTCTTGGTACTTCCAGCTACACATTAACAAAAGAACATGGAAAGTTTGAAGTTAAGAAATGCCAAGGGGATCAATTTCGTAAGAGACTAGCGTTTACATGTGGGTAAAGATTAACTGGGGGAAGCAGTGCAAGTTTATGTGTCAGGCAAAGGTTCCACGTACTGCTACCTCACTTTCACTTTCACTTTCGGTGCAACAATGCGAAGGATTCAAACATCAAAACCACTTGTTGTTGCAAAGTCAACACCATAACGTTGTTTTTTCCCAATAGGTCGGCGAAAATCGGCACGTGTCGGCGTGTCGGTGGTCCATGTTAAACCTCCATCATTTCGTTCTCCTAATATAATATTATTTGTGCACTGTTCATATATTTTGTTTATTTATTTTATCAAAGTCTTATGACATATATAAAGTTTGTCGACGATGTCCGCAAAATATCCAAGCTAAGACATATGTGTAAGAGTAAATTTCATTATCAGTTGTACTAAAATTTTAATGTCGATTTCCAACTTTGCAAGCAAATAATTATTAGTTCGGTGAATATTACTTATTTTCTTTTCAGCTGAAGTTTCCGTGATGTAGATTCAACTTTGTCTCGATGCTTCTATATGATGTGCTAAGTTCTATGTATTTTATGTACATCAACATTTATGCTAGTTTTGTCACTGCTATTAGTTTTTCAGATTTCGTAAACTTTTAGAGAAGAGTTTACAAAGTTATCATAATGAACGAGTCACGGCAACAAAGGTTCCTAGGAAACAAATTTTCCTGAGAGTAGAAAGATCGATATCAAGGTTCAAAGTAGCAATAACAAGACGCACTTTCGTTTAATTCACACGTGGCTTCAGTTCCTACATCGTGGGTTCAATTATATCTTCTATGTGGAAGCATCGAAGATGCGTTTTCCATCTTTTGTATTATTTTATACCATCCAATTCAAGTATAATTGGACGATTTTTGGGGTCTCTCTCACTTTGACCGAACAACGCAACGCAGTTCACCTACCCTTCTCCACCCTAATTTAGGGAACACTTGCATGATGAAAATGTTGCGGAATCAAATGTGGGCACTTACTTTGACATGTCTAATACTTTTCACAAATAGAAAACATGCATCCATGTCAACGCATTGTGTTCATCTTATTTTTAAAGTTATTGTAGTAATGCTAATAATTTATTCAGACATATTAAAATTTGTCGAAAAATGGTGTTCTAATTCAAGCCCGCACATGGCATCATCAATTAAAATTTTGAAAATAACAATGGAAAAACAAGTCGTTCAAAATCATTTCTAATAATGACATACTATTTCATGTCGTTTTAGTCTCGGAATATCCAAGGTGACGTTGTTGCTGCTAGTTATATTAAGGTTTTGCTCAGGTTAGGTCACGAATGAATTGTTAAAAAAAAAAAAAAACTGAATATAAAACTATTAACTTTAAAGTTTGCATTTAGTTAAGTAAATATTGAAAGAAATTATGTTTGGCCTAACTTTAATTAGAGATATTTCAAAGAAAAAAAACTACTCAGACTCATCATTATTAAAATCAATTCTAAATAAAAGGGACTAAGCAGGATTCTCATCAACTCTTCAAAATTTAAAATAAACAAGCATCCAACAAAATTGGAATGTGTTAAATTTTTAAATTGGAAAGACTAACTTCTTCATCTTGGATACATATGCATTAACAAATTTAGGAACTGAGAAAAGGGTAAGCAAAATTGGAGTGATGAGACGATCGCTACTCTAAAATACTCGCCCAGAATTTTATTTATCATCCATTTTCGTTTCATGTATCTTTTATCATATTTCATGACTACATTATTATTACAGCATGGAGATACAGAAGCTCCATGGCAAGCACAATGTGCAATGACTTTACTTGAAAGCGTAACTGGCGAAAACAGTAAGAGTGGACTTTGATTCATATATTGGAGGTCACATCCTAATTGTTCGTGTATTTCAAACTACTGGAAAGTTATAGTTAGTAGTGGCCATATAATACGAAAAAGTGTTCAAGTCAACTCGCTCGTGGATATTTCATATTGCAAGTGCTCCCAACATGGCGCATATTGAATATAAAAACAAGAGTTTCCGTGTTCAAGCTTTTAAATTAAATCTATCACAAAGAATAATATTGAGTTAGATTGGTTATATTATGTCATCAACGTACAATGCTGCATTAATTTATCACATATTTAAAATTATCCATCTACTTCACGTCTTGGCCTCTTTTCTTTTAGCTTTGTTATTGTTATCTTATGATTGGCAATATAAAAATTTGAGTGGCGGCAGGCACTCAGAGACAAAAAAACAAGGCCATTTTGAAGCATTTGTTCTATGCAAACTTGGAACTAGCTAGCTAGGCACTTGCCAAAAAATATTATCACATTTTGAGCAATGCAGCTCAAGCACGTGTGGTTGTTACCATGTCAAGGTAGTTGCATTACTAACCAACAACTCTGATTAGTGATTACTTAATCTTGCATTACTAGTCAACAACTCTGATTAGTGACTACTTAATCGATGTGCTCAATGAAACAATGGAATGCCTGAGAACTTGGGTATAGCAAGTGTTAAGCTGCCATTGGCGCAAAAAATACATAGATATCGTCGAAGGATAATTTTAGTGTAAAATAATGCAAGATTATAATTTGGGAAGGTAGTCTATGTCAAGATCACTCTAAATGGTTAAGCATGTGTGTGCGTTTCTATAAAATAATTGTCTTAACAATAATTGCTGTCCCATTTAGGTATAATGGTTCTAATATAAGTTGCTTTCCACTCTCAACTAATAATTAGACACCCTCTCATGGTGGTCCACTAATTACAAGGATTTTGATTGTATAAATGAAAATATCTTGTGAAGTCCTAAAAACCTCTTAGCTTCTGTTATTACTAATTTCGTTTTAATTATGGGAACAAGAAGTTAGTGTTAAAGAGTTTCTTTGTAGTTTGTCGTAGATCAGTATTATTATTATATGATCCATTAAGGATTTAAGATTCATTATATGTTATTTTTTGATTTAACAATAAGTATATTAAATTATGATATAAAGACTCTAAAAACCTTGGTATTTGATTGACAAAACTAAATTACTATAAATTCATATTATATGAGGCAAGATTCTCATTCCATTCTTGGTATCTTTGGCTCAATGCTCCATTTTGCATGGAGTAAAAAGAGTGGAAGAATGTTCATCACCAATATGAATCGAAGAGGTATGCAATGTTATTATTATTATTATTTTTTTATATTAATATTCTAAATTTCTAGTATAGAATATAGATCCAGATAATCCTACATTTGGCCCTTAAGAGATTAAAGGAGCAGTAAGGCAGTACACATATAGTTTCTCTATAATAAAGTTTTTATAACACGAAAGCAGCTTTAATTTTCTGTGTTATAGCAGTAGCAGAATTATTTTAGAAATTGCTGTTGTTTTATGAAAATTTCTTCGTATGTTTTCTGAGATAGTGTCCTGATAAACAAGTCAAAACATCAAAGAATGCACTGCGAAATATGCCAGAAGTGCCTGATAATGAACTAATATGCTAGTGGGCCCAGTGAAATAGTTCTTTGATTAGATAATTCTAAACCTGTTTATCAAGTGTTGGCTGGAAATTATTACTAATGATTTACATATGCATGGGATGTGCTTTCAGATATTCTGTTTCAATATTTAGTTCCGCTCTCTGACTTTTTGTTACCACAATCTCACAGGAAAGGTTGACTTTATATCCCTTTCCATTTGATTAGTGATTTAGAGGGAGACATTTTTTGTGTATGCAACTGTGCATTATTTTAGCATATGCCAAAATACAATCAAATTTCTTTTATGTTTGATCGAATATATGAAACTAAGGGGCAACTTTGGTGTTTCTACACATCAGGAATACGTTGATAAAGACTCAATCCTAGCCTTTGACAACATTCTACATCTTTCCACCTAAAATTCGTAACTAGAGCTTCTGTTACCAATAGTCAAAATGCACTACAAAAGTGATTGTTTTCTGAAGACTGTCAAGTCAAAAAGCATATGCACTTAAATGGGCTAGAATATTAACTCCATTCAACCTTTCTCCCTCCAGTTTTTAGGCTTGTCATGAATTACAAATTACAGTTGATATATTCATACTCCATAGCAGTGGACAAAGACAGATTCTAAAATGAGTAATATTATTTATACATAATAAGTAGATATGGTAATAGACATCCATAAAGAGAAAAAATTATAAAATATTTTATAATGATAGATAAAAGTAAAGCTTTATATCTTTCTTTCTTTATAAATATCTGTTATTATGTCCACTTGTTATATACAAATAACATTTCTCATAACATTACTCAAAATGAGTAATTTGGAGAGCAAACATGTACTGACAGTATAATTGTCTAGAGAACTAGAATGAAAACTAGGCAAGTGAATGGTTACATCTTTTATTCTCCTCTTTCCCTATTTTATTTTTCTTCCAAATGATTATGCATCAAGTAGGACCTCTTTTTGTTTATTTTTTGGTCGTGAATTGCATTCATTAAACAAACAAAGCCCAACAAATTCGTGGGCAAAGAACAATTACAATAAGTCTCAGCCCACATGTTGGGCGAGGAAACAGGGTTAAGAACTCTCCTTAGTTTCGATTTTTTTTAAAGACAAAGGTAATCTGTGGGGCCAATCATATGATAGATTCCTTGATATGGCTTTTTTATCTTTGATTTTTTTGGGGTCAACTCACGCACCGCTGCGGGGGGAGGGGGGTCTCAGGCAATGTGGGAGTCGAACTCATGACTCCTTGGATGCACTACCGCAGAGGCTGACATCATCACCACTTAGTCTTAAGCCTCACGTGCCTGACATGGCTTTTTTTTTTTATTGGGGGTCAGATATGGGTTTGTATGGCAAATAAAATTGAAACTTTAAAATTTATCTTAGTGAGCCCACACGGGGTAGCTACAAACAACAAGCAAGGCCTATAGTCCACTTTGGCCGATAGGCCCAATGCGTTTATTCCCTTCAATGTTATAGTATCAAGTCAACTTTTCGACTCTGACCCCCCCCGCCCCAAAAAAATAAGAGAACTTTTTCGACCAAAAACCAAAAAAGGCTTTAACTTCCCATTTCCCATTTCACAGTTTCACACTTCACAATTCACTCAGTCAGAGTCTCAACACTTTTTCTTTTTTACACTTCAGATAACTACGAAGACCTAAGAGAACTCTCGTCGCATTTGAGGAGAAAATAATAATAATAATAATAATAATTGAGTATTAATTTTGAAAGAATACTCACCCCCTCTTTCAAGTCATCTACAACATTATATCTATGGAGGAAACAACAAACCTTATCCCACTAGGTGAGATTGGTTACATGGATCAAACGACGTCATAGTACCCTATCATATATCATATACAACATTATATATACAGTAAATCCAATAAATTCTTGGCTAGTAAACCAATGCAAGTTTTTCTTTCTCTTTCAGATGTGGTTACATGTTGACACATAAAATATCAATATAGCTAAAACTTTAAGGCGTAGAGAATCCTGATTAAGGGAAAATAACTATTAATCCTTCAAGACAACGATGCAGTTTATATTTAAATGAAAATCAATCCATGTAAATGCGATTTTATAGGGTAGATTATGAGCCTTGAAGATAGTTTTTCTCTTATAATTTCAGTATTTGAAGCATAGTATTTTCAAATCTCACAGGCAGCACCTTGTGCGGAAACACACAAAGGATGTGTGGACACCTCAAAGGAGAAAAAAGAAACATTTGGATTCTTCATACAGCACCAGTAATCAGCAAACAAAAGGTAGATTTGTATTCTTCCAATATTAATTGCTGCCAGAAAATTTCAATCATATCAATCTTACATAGATGAATGTCAAAGAATATTTAGTGTGATATCTAAAGACAATCTCATAGGAACCTATATTAATGGATAATTCAAAATTTAATATGCCAGTACTATGCAAATGCTGTATATATGCATCCTCTACTTTCCCTGTTGGTCCCTACTGCGGTCTTTGCTTTCTTGGCACTCTCTCTTGAGAGCAGTGAACTTTGCAGCAATGTCATCGTAGTCTGGCAACTTAGGATGAACATGATTAGGATGTTGAGGAGGACATGAATATGTCCTTAACATCTTATCTTTGCTGTTGCTTTGCCGCTCTTGGGGCATTGTATTGGCCCTTGAGTAGGGAGCTTCTGTTTCTATTCTTGTTAAGGAACCGGTACTCCTTGGATTGGAAGCATTGGGAGACGCATAACTTCCCTTTGAAGCAGAGGTCTCTGCTGCTATTTCATTGTTTCCATTATCGGCCAGGCAATCTGAGTACTTGAATACATGATGCTCAGTTACACCACTATGACTCTTTCTATTTGGTCTCTTAGGGATTGTAACCAATTGCATTCCCTGGTTTAGGTCATCATGCATAAAGGGTCGGCAATGACAACATTCATCAAGCAGAAATTGATGAATATGTGTAGCTTTGATCCATCTCTCTGGCCTAACTGATAAAGCTTCCAAGTCTTTGTCATCATAAAGGCAAAAATAACAAGGCTGGTTCAAGCTGCAGCCACTCATTTTAATGTTGAAGGATTTTCTCCTTGTGTTGTCTTCGCTCTGACATGACTGCAAATTTTTTTCCTTTACTGATAAACTTTGTTGGTTCAGTCTCTTCTGAGCATAACTTGATTGAGAAATTCCTTCTAGTGAAGGCTTATGGTGCTTTCTGCGGTGATGAATACCATGCTTATGAGCTGAGGGACTTCTGCATGGCTTGTGATAGTACATCATGTATCCAATATCCATTATGCCTAGGCTTTCAAGAGATGCTGATCTCCTTCTTGATCTTTTCTCAGGTGCCCTTTTGCTCTTTCTGTAAGTCCTTATGCTTGACTTTTCACTCGATGATTCGTCTTGATCCGCGTCACTTTCATCACAACCAAATTGAGTTTTTTGATTGTCTCTCCTGGATAGGCAAGGGGGTCTCAACTTAAACAGCATTTGGTCCTGGCAGGCACCATCTTTTGATACAGAAAACTGGCATTCCTCAATGTTATCACCATAATCTACCATCTCTTCAGGATATGTAGGGGAACTTACCCTTTCTGCAGAAGCTGGTAGAGCCATCCTTTCCACCTTGTTTTGTAGACCAGAAGTTGTGTATGAAAGTAGCTCAGGAAAGTTCACTACTTTCTTTTGCAAAGGGGGATACTGCTGAACAGTAGGCACCATTGCAGAAACATCAATTAAGGTAGATATGGGCGAAGAACAATAGTCACTTGGTTTGGATATAGATGAATTAACACAAGTGAAATCTCTTTTTATCTCTTCAACCTCTGAAGGATGTACTTTGGATCCTGCAATTGTGTCATTTATTTGAGCATCATTGTCCACTAGTTGATACCCTTTGTTTTCTTTTACCTGTGCAAAAACGTACATAAGTTGGTACCAGTTAATAAGATAGATTATAAATTCATTAATATTACATTGGCCATGATACAGAAGAGTGACCTGCTCTTGTCGCCAATTGGGGTAGTATTGAATGGCTAAAACCTGTTGTTGGGGGCAGTTATCCCTCACTATTTCATCAACCATTCTGTACTTCAGATCATCTGAAACTGGCTTTCCAGACAGGTTCTCTTTTAACTGTGATTTTGAAATTTCATGAATATACATACACAACATTAATTAAAGTGAATTTGCATCAAATTTTAGAGTTGTCACACTTTCTGATGATTCATGAAACTATTAAAAGAGACTTAAATTTTAATGGTTTAAATGTAAACATGATCTAAGAGAGAACACTATAGCATCGCTTAATCCATCTAATAGACTCCACCTAGTGGGACAAGGCTTAGTTGTTGTTATTGTCATCATGCTTTTTGATGAAAAAATAAGTACCTGTTTGTTTACAAGATTGCCAGGAAATAGCTCCACAGCTGTAGTAACAAACTTCTCACCATATCGCTCTCCAAAGAGCTTCCTGATGACACAGAGCTCAGGAAGTTCCCCACATCTTGCAGAAGCAAATATAAGACTAGAAACTGCTTCGTTAATATCATTTGGACAGTCCCTGATATTGGATAGTTGAACAATCAGAAAAATTTTGGGTAGTGTGAGAGGTGGAAATTTCATTTTGATTTAGACATGTAGATAGCAAGTCATACTTGTGCCTTCGGATATAGGAGAGTTGCGTAAGAATAAATTCACAGTAATGATCTAGCAATTCATATGCAGCAGCTAGGCTTTCATCTTCTATGAGCTGCTCAACCTGAGATTTTGAGAGAAGTTATTGGTAAGATACGAGATTGCAGAATCTTATGCTTATGCTCAATTATAGAAGTATATATTATTAATGATTGATCATCATGAGCAGTATTTTTAGTTCCAACAGTGATTGAGTATAGATATAAGAACCTAATAAATCCTATACAGGTGCCACCCCAAGACCAATCCTATTAAGGCTTTGAAATATACATAAACTTTACAAGTTAAACTGATATATATACATAAGACATTTATGAGTAGATTGAGACTTACAAGGAGCCGAAACTATGAAACTTTGTTTATGGAAAACCATCTCCCAATACTCGCTTAATGAAGAGATCCCCAAATGCCCAAACCCCTTTTTATAAAAACCAAAAGCAGTATATGAAGGGAGATATATAACTATGCAGGCACTGATTGATAAATGAGTATGCTATACTGTTTTACGTGAGGTGGTGAATCATTAACAAACCCGGTTAAGAGCAATTTCTTCATGGCCACTCTGTGTAAGCTCAGCCACGTCTTTTCTCAATTGCCTGGCTATTGCTTCCCTCTTGTTCTTGAGTAGCTTGAGCCTGCACCTGGTTCTTTTGATCGCCTTCTTACTGCAACCCAAAAAATTAGATTGAACTTGAAGTCAAAACATGATCATTAAAATGAAAGAATCTCATGTTTTCAACTAACATATAGTATAGTTACCAACTTACCATTTTGAAGCTTTGGACCAACCAAACAAGATGTCAAACATATCTAAAATTTGATATCAGCTTCTGGATTCACTGGAGGTAATGATAAAAAACAAGCTTTAGTGTTGAAGCAGGCTTTGCAGGATATATAAGTAAGCCAAAGCTAGAAGCTAAACCTGATGAAGATGGAGCTGTGTGTGGACACAAGTGGTGAGTAGAAGGTGAGGGAATATCATGGGAGGGTAACTAAACCACCACTTAATTAGAACAGTTTTGTGGAGATAATCTAGAAGGAGAGTGGGTTGAACAAGAAGGCACAGCCTATGATGAGAAATTAGTGGGATTATGAGAGAAGGAGACAGACAGTTTTGGTCTACTTGGAAAAAACTGCTCCACTCCACACACACACATCAGCAGTTTTTGGGACACTTGTCTATTCCAATAACAACCACTCTGTGCTAAAAAGTAGAGACTGGTTCTAAAGTTCTCCTAGTTCGTTTTCATGATGGCCACAACACCTTGATTAATTACTAGCTCATCTGGAATTAATTATGACCACCAAGTTTCTACTGTTACTCCTATTTATAGTGGTTAGTTTATTTTTGGTGCTTTTTACTTCAGAATTCAAATTATTAGTATTTTGACAAACACTAAGATTAATTTTTATGTCACATTATTGAATCATAGAAAAGATATAAACGCGTAGCATTTTACTTTTTAATTTAAATACAAAAATGAATTTAATTTAAATACATTAATAATATAAAATAATTTTATACAATCAATCAATAAAAATAATAAAAAGTATCAATTCATACAAATAACTACTCATTATAATGAGAGATTTATCATAATTTCTCATTTTTTCTTATTTTTATTGATTTATACTGTTAATACATACCAATTAAACTTTGCAAAAATATGCTGCCTACAAATTAAATTATATCTAGGGTTTAAATTTTTATGCTTTGGTATCGAATAATTCTCATATGGTGGCAAAAGCAAAAATGCAAGATTGACCCTTATATGCTAGCATCTGGCGATTTAAGCCTATATTTCGAGGCAACAAAGATCTGTCCCTGGTTTAGAAATGCGGTCACCGCAAGAACAGCTCTTAATAATTAATGGTATAATAATTTAATTGACATGTATAATCGGGGATTGAGTTCATTGATGAAACACATATTCCTAGGAAACCATAGTACGCACGCGCTGCAAAACACCCTGGAGAGGCACGGGGCAAGCAAGGGACTGATATCATTGTACGGAACCTTAACAATCAGGCACTGACAAATGTAACCTTCCTGCCTTTTAGTCAATGACACGACAAAGAGGGTGACTTTGTGTGCGCATTCTTTGTCCGCTAGCCGTATTAATGAGATTAATTTTCATATAATATCGTTGTCAAATATTTTATAGTGTCGATTAATTATATTATATCTTTTATCTTACTTTCAAGATAATTATAATAAAAATCAAACATTTTTATGACATATTAATGAGATTTGAATTTAGTAGGATGTATTAAGGATATATTTGTTTTAGCTTTTTTTTTCATAAAAGTAATTTTTAATTAATAAAAAAATTATTTTTTATGAAAATTACTTATTTTAATTTTTAATTTAAAAGTTAAAAATTAAAAAAATTATTTTTTCTATTAAAATAAATTGAATCGAATACACCTTAATTTTTTTGTGTTAAGCAAATCACGATTTGAATTTTAATAAGCGAAATAGTTCGATTCTTATGACATATTTATATGTGATTTGACTGCTGTAAGAAAACACTTTAGACATTTCATATGCTAGAGAACAACTTGGTGCTTCAAGAAACTAATAGATGGTGTGCGTGGTTGTTAGCGATTCTGTCACAGCAAAATAGGTAACCAATTCAACCCACCTCTACTCCATTCCATGTTATACGTAACTGTGGGACGCTCACCAACTCATGTTACCGCATGCAAGGGGTGCACCACCAAAGTGGGGTCCTCCTTGTTTAGGCGTAACCCTGGAGAGAAGTTTGTCATACAAAACAAATAAATAAATAAAAGAAAAAATAAAAGACGAAACGACGAAGGATGATCATTATCCAAACACCCCAAACTTCTATTATTGAGCATCATTTTTCAGTGAAAACGAACAATTATGAGCTCACAATCACTTGACAATTATTCCTTAGCATGGGCGACGTGCCTTTTTTTTAATCCTAGGGAGAATCTCGTGGTGCACGAATGATGTTCTAAAGATGCACTTTAGGTGGTGGTTGCTAGGCGTGTGAGAATCGTATGCTATTCGTGTTGTGTAGGATTGTTCTGTTTTCTTCGTAGATTACAATTTAGGGATTTAACAATTGGATAAGGAATAAGGTTAGGTTAAATTTACTGGGTAAAATTCTATTTCTTTAATTTAAATGTGAGAGGGATTTTTTATTTTATTTTATTTTATTCTATTATAATGGTGTTATGATGTTTAAACTTATTATCTCTTGAAAAGAATTTCTCAGTACTAGTCCAAATTTAATAATTTTGTGAAAGGGGTTTTGCACGTCAAGGTAACTGGATAAGTTACTCATAAAACACTTCAGAGAATTTATTCGTTTAATAAATGCACTAAATTAACTTGGGATATGAGGACTTCGTTGTGATTGACACAAATTATTCTGAAAATGCTTTCAGATAAGCAGAACAAGATGCGTAAATTTCCATCTCAGAATTGTGGGTAGAGGTATCAGAAAAAAATAGAGAAAAAAAAAATCATCGAAAGGCTTTATTGATCGGATAATGCCGGTTACTACGGATTTGAAGTTTGTGCTTTTGTACGAATAGTAGAGATAGAAATCATTTTTCACTGTCTTTTTAATATTTTGATAAAGACACATAATACCAAATTTGTAACTTCTCTTTCACACTAGATAGCACTACTGTTATTGATTTGGGCTTTAAAGATATCAATCTTGTCTAAATCCATCTATAATGTTACTTTATGGAGAAATTTTAATAACAATGAATGTGGACGATGCCAAACAAGAATGAGTATTTACCTTGGAGTAAACAAGATTTTTGAGTCTTATACATAGTATATAGACATTACATAAAGCGAACCAATATCTGTGTTATAGGCACTGGACAGGTAGAAGAAGTAAAAGAGATTAATGCCAATGTCGGGTGCTGCAATTTTTAATGGTGTAGACTGTGGATTCACTTCAGCACTTCAATACAAATTAACATAAGCAGGGCTACTTAAAAAGATCTGCCACATTGTGCGTGGTTGTGCATATATGTTACTTATGTATGAGAACATGCGGTACTCTTAGTCTTGGCATTAATCCTTGTTAATTGTGAGACTCCTGAAGGAATCAGCAGAAAGGCATTCTTGACACATAAGTGCACATCCTATGATCATGTTCAAAGTGATTAATCAGCTGGCAGGCTGAGCTATTGAGCATGATATACAATTGAAATTTGATAGGGTCATCCATGTTCTTTCTTTAGTAATGGCAGCTTTAAGCTCTATATTAATTGTGCAGTGTCTATGCCTCTGAACAGCGTCTTCAATCTGTTGGAAGTATGCTGATATTCTATTAGATCAAAGTAAATTAAGAATTTGATAGAGAGTTCCTACTTTGCTTCTCAAACCGCTGGTGATAGTAAATGATGCAGTCTTTGGTGCTCTATGAATGTTATAAAAGGTAAAAAATAAAAGAACCTCATCTCTATTTGCACATCAGCATTAGTGCGTTTTTGCAGAAGCCTCTTTCATTATTTGTGGATTATTTCTATGATCTATTTTTTTTTTTATTCTATTAATTTTCTTATTTTGATTCTATTTTTATATATATTTTTTAATAGTTTTACAGTATACCATAATATACCATACAAGCATGACAGAATTACACAAATATCAAACAAATGCTAGAGTCAGAGTAACATGCTAACATGTAATGATGAAAGAAAGGAACACTATGTAAAGTAGAATATTTTGATCATGCATCCTCCCTGATGATCCAACAAAGACAATGCAGGATCAAGTTACTATTTGTTGATCAAATTATTTCTAATTTACTACCATTTTAGTCGGTAATGTTGAGCCCTTGCAGGAACACGAAGAACCCCTTTTGCGGGGGAAATTATTGGATGAAGCATATTTAATGCATGCTATAGGGAAAATCTCAACCATTTGTTTTAGATAAACAAATAAATTTTAAGACACCAAATTAAAATCAATGGTAGGGATTGTTCTTTTCTGGTTTCCACTCTCCACTCTCTCCATTTTTATCAGGAAAGAAACTATGCCTTGGGAATCATTTCTGTCACAACCCAATCTAGGCCGTGACCGGCGCTTAGAGAACACGCTCCCTAGCAAGCCTCACACATCAAAATTTCCACAAAATTTTGGGCAGAGTTTCCTCTATATTTAGGATATTTCCCAAATATGAGTACTTATCCTGCAATTCAACAATCACACACTTTCATCGGGGATCCAGGCATTCTCAGAATGCACCCCTCAGCACACAACATAAATATAATCAGAGTCAATCATCCAAATCACTTTTACATATCCAGTCCAATTTATAATCAAATCCAACATAATCCATTCATCAAATTAATATACAATAGTCAATCCATTTAGTTTAAACAATCTCTAAACATAACTTAACATACTAGCAAGGGTCGGACCCTGCCTGTAGTACTATGGAGCTACAACTATGAATTTACAACAGAATGAAGTACAGACCAAGGCCCTTACTAAATAGGGCTCACCCCGAAAGGATCCTAATGATGCTGAGCAGAAGGGTCAGCTCCCAAGTCTGAACCTGTATCTGAAAAGAATGTAATAACCACGGGGTGAGTTTGAGAACTCAGTGAGAGATAGGACACTTTCGAGCCTCATGAGTCAATGTATATGTGTATATATAAGATTAAAACAATTTCATTCAAAGAAAGAAAACGTGAAATATCTAACAGGATAAACGGCAGATTCACACACTTAGGTGGTCGATTCGCCGTGTGAATCCCGAAATCGACACGCACCTCCCTTTTAGAGAGGCCGTGAAATCTGAGGCATGCACCACACTATGTGTATGGCCGTGAAATATCCGTCACGCACCACCCCCCCTTGGGTGGCCATGTAATATCATAGTCCAAGGTGCACCAAGGCTAACGTCTACTGGCGTTAGCAATCAGATCCTGTCACAGACTTTCCTTTTCTTTCATATTCATAAATCATGAATCTCATATCACATCACAATTCCATTCGTCATTGACTCATGAGTAACGTTTCATAAAGTAATTGAACAATTATAAGTTTAAAACAGAATATACTCAAAAGCATGCTATCTACTCACAGATCACCAAGCACGGAAAAATCTCAAATCTCCGGATCCACCAGGTTGGAGGGAAGTCCTTGGAAATATCTAACATTACCACATAACACTAGCATCAATTTTGGATCATTAACACTCTCCATATCATAAATTCTCTAGTCTTAAGATCCTAGGGTTCCAAGAATTCAACTAAAGATGAAAAGAATTGGAATTGCTTGGAAGAAGGAAAGAACAATGTATAAAACTTACCTCTAGAATTGGAATGAAAGAAGAAGAATAAGGTGAGCTCCCACTTTAAATCCTCCCAAGCAAGAATGAAAAAGGAAGGAAATGTGTATAGATGGTTGATTGTGTTTAATGGAATGAGTATGGTGTTGTTGTTGTTGATTTAGTTGGAAAAATGATAGAATGAAGTTGGTAGATGTAAAAGATGGTAGGAGGAGAAGTTCTAGAGAGAAGGGGGAGAATTTGGGGTTTAGAGAGAGAAGAAAAATCGAAAATGAGGGCGTGGGACGCGTCTCCGTATATATATTGGCTGTGTGTAATCGACACACGGTGTCAGAATCGACACATGAACAAATGGTGTGTCGATTACCAAAGTCTGTGTCGATTACACAGAACCCAGGCGTAATCGATTACCATATTTGATAATCGATTCATGACGCCGAAATTTTTACAACCCAGGACATATGAGAGCTCCGTAATCGATTACCAACCTCACGGTAATCGATTACAATATCCCAAAACATGGTTCCTTGATTCCAAAAGATATCCAACACCCAAGATCATCATAAACGGATTAAATGCATCGATCAAACACGATTTAACACAGAAAAATTTGAAAATACACCAAGGGTGTTACATACTCCCCCCCTCAAAAAGAATTCGTCCCCGAATTTTGAACAAAACAATAATCATCTCAATCGAATAAGTGGGGGTATTTGGTCTGCATAGCTTCTTCAGTCTCCCAAGTTGCTTCTTCTCCTGAGTGGTTCTTCCAGAGTACCTTTACAAGAGTCACCTCCTTTGAGCGCAATTTCCTCACCACAGCGGTCAATTACATTTCACAGACTCTTCTTCATAAGTTAAATCTTCCTCTAATCCTGGATGGTATCTGAGAGCACAGGAGGGGGGTCGGGGAGGTATTTCCGTAGCATAGACACATGAAATACTGGATGAATCATGGCTAAGTCAGGTGGTAAGGCCAAATGATACGCCACTGGGCCAATTCTATCCAAAATCTCAAAAGGGCCTATGTAACGAGGGCTGAGCTTGCCTTTCCTTCCAAACCTCATCACACCCTTCATAGGGGACACACAAAGGAACACCAGGTCACCTACGGAGAATTCTAAGTCTCGCCTACGATGGTCGGCGTAAGCCTTCTGCTTACTTTGAGCTGCTAACAATCGTTCTCTAATCATCCGAACTTTCTCTAATGAGTCTTATACCAAGTCTGGCCCCAAAATCTTAGCCTCACCCACCTCAAACCACCCAATGGGAGATCTACAGCGTCTCCCATACAGGGCTTCGAATGGTGCCATCTGGATGCTGGCTTGATAACTATTGTTATAAGAAAATTCAACCAGGGGCATGTAACTATTCCAATTCCCACCAAAATCCAAAATGCAGGACCTTAACATATCTTCAAGGATTTGAATTGTTCTCTCAGATTGCCCATCCGTTTGAGGGTGGAATGCCGTACTTAAATCTAGTCGGGTTCCTAAGGCCTTTTGGAATGCCTTCCAAAAATGAGAAGTGAATTGAGGTCCACGGTCCGAGATAATGGACGTTGGAACCCCGTGAAGTCGAACAATCTCATCAACATAAAGTTTGGCATATCGGGAAGCTTTATAGGTAGTCTTGACTGGGAGAAAATGAGCCGACTTGGTTAATCTGTCTACTATCACCCAAATAGAATCAAAACCCCTAAAGTTCTGAGGCAATCCGATCACAAAATCCATGGTAATTCTCTCCCATTTCCACTGGGTATTTCAACCTGTAATAACTCACAGGTCTTTGATGTTGACTTTGTTGTTGTGGACTAAACATCGTGATACAAAGTCCCCTATATCCCTCTTCATGCCTTCCCACCAAAACAATTATTTCAAATCTTGATACATTTTAGTGGAACCCGGATGAATCGTATATCCGGAATTATGGGCTTCTTCTAGAAGTGTCCTCCTTAAATTGCCTACATTTGGCACACACAGGCGATTTCCGCATCTCAAAGCTCCTACTTGATCAAGGGAGAACTCGAGCTTCTTCCCCTTGCAAACTTCATTCCGTAATTCACATAATTGAGTATCCTCATACTGGGCAGTTTTGATTTGTTCAATCAAGGAAGATCGCGCCCGAACATGGGCCAAAAGTGGCCCAGAACCTCCAAGTTCAAAGTGAATACCCTCAGATTCTAACTTATGGATCTCTTCCACTATGGGCCTTCTCACCGGTGCTATGTGTGCAAGACTACCCATGGATTTCCTGCTCAGTGCATCGGCCACTATGTTTGCCTTGTCTAGATGATATAGAATAGTGCAATCGTAGTCCTTAAGTAATTCCATCCACCTACGTTGCCTCAAGTTCAGATCCTTTTGTTGGAAAATATACTTCAGACTCTTATGATCAGTGTAGATCTCACACGATTCCCCATAAAGATAATGCCTCCAAATCTTCAGTGCAAACACTACGGCTGCCATCTCTAGATCGTGGGTGGGGTAGTTCTGCTCATGTCTTTTCAATTGCCTTGAAGCATAAGCAATGACTCGTCCATGTTGCATAAGAATACATCAGGAGTCCTACTGAAGCTTATCAATAGAGCAGAATACCCTCCCGATCACGAGGCAAAACCAGAACACGAGGCGATAGTAAGACAAGTTTTAAGCCTTTGGAAGCTCTCTTCCACAATCATCGGACTATTGAAAAAGGCACACCCTTTGCGTGAGCTTAGTCAAGAGCGAGATCTTGGAGAAATCTTTCACAAATCTTCGATAATAGCACTTTGCCAATCCTAAGAAACTCCGAATTTCGATCACGGTTGTCGTGGTAGCCACTTTAGGATAACCACATCTTCTTCGGATCCACCATGATTCCTTCTTTTGATACCACGTGACCCAAAGGTCGCCAGTCCAACAAAACTCGCATTTGGAAAATTTTGCATAAGTTAGTGATCCCTTAGAGTTTGCAGAACGATCCGCAAATGGCATTCATGCTCTTCCTCGCTCCTTGAGTAAACCAAGATATTGTCAATAAAGACGATCACAAAGTGATCCAGAATGGTAAGACACTCTGTTCATCAAATCCATAAAAGCGGTGGGGCATTGGTTAATCAAGGACATTACTAAGAACTTCGTAATGTCCATAACGGTTCAGCAGTCTTAAAGGAATATCTCCTCCGAATTCTCAGCTGATGATGTCAGGATCGAAGATCAATTTTTGAAAAGCATGATGCTCTTGAAGTTGATCAAACAAGTCATCAATCTGGGTAAGGATATTTATTCTGACATCAGCGATTGAGTTATGCGTAGTCCACACATAGCATGGAGCCATCCTTTTCTTCACTGAAACACGGGGAGCACCCCATGGGGACGTGCTAGGACGAATAAAGCCCTTTTCCAACAGGTTTTGCAACTGAACTTTCAGCTCCCGAAGTTCTGCTGGGGCCATAAAATAAGCAGGAATAGAAGCGAGTAGAACATCAGGAGTCAAATCAATACAAAATTCAATCTCACTATCAAGAGGCATTCCCGGTAGTTCCTCAAGAAAAACATCTGGAAATTCCCTTACCACATGGACTTGATCAAGGCTAAGCACCTCCATTTCTACGTCATGAACCACCACGAGATAGCCTTCGTTCCCTTTATCCATCAATCGCATCGCCGACATAGAAGAAATTAGGGTGAGTGGGGGTTAGTGCTATCTCCCCAAAATATAAAAGATGAACCATCGGGCATCTCAAATTTCAACTTTGCCTTAGAATGGCAATCCAGAGGCATGTACAGAGGACAACGATCCATATCTAAGATGACATCAAAGTCCATCATCTCCAATAACAATAAGTTGGCGAGTGTCAGCTCCTCGATACAAACCATACGGGGAGGAAACATGGCTGAACCATTAAGGATTCTCCCATGGGGTTCGACCCAAAAAGGGTGATCCAACAATACTGGTTCTTGATTGAAACGAGAAGCAAAATATGGGAATACATAGGAGTGGGTAGAGCCCGGATCAAACAATACATATGCTTCAAAAGAATTAACATGTAAGGTACTGCCACTACGCATTCGATGCACAGGCATCTTGCTTTGTCAGGCGAAGACTGCAGGGTGGCCTGCCTTGCCCTCTACCACTAGAACCTCGCACTGCTCCCACTGCAGACCCCTTCGGAGGGTCCATGAGAGCTCCTAGAGATAAAGGCGAGTAAGGCAGCGCCAAAGCGTCTGGGGCGTGCAAAGCTCGGATCAAAAGCCCCTTTCGAATAGGGACATGATCCTTCTTGAGATGTCTGTCAAACCACATCCAAAACAAGCTCCGGTGGCTCTATAACAACGTCCCGGTGGTAATTCCCACAAGGCCCGACATGGAGGCCTAGAGTAGGTGGCCCAGCCCGTTCCTTGCATACTAGGTTGAGATGCACTTTACCCGACTTGGGACCCTACACGGACATACTCATGAGGCAGGCCACGAAGAAGTAGCCCCTCTTGAGGGTGCCTGACATCGGCCCCGAAAATTCTGTGCTCCTCCAGAACTAGATCCTCCCGAAAAAATTTCCTTTCATTTTACGCTTCTTGCACCACTTCCTTGGCCGCTCTCCGCTCCTCCCTTCCGATCTCAAGACCATAAGCAGCATCCACAATTTCAACATAAGACATTCTCCCAACCATAGGAAGTAGGTTAGAGAATAAAGGGTCAAGAAATCCTCAGACAAATCTCCTAGCTCTCATGGTATCATCGGATACCAGGTGATAGGCATAGCGGGACAATTTGGTAAATTGTTCTTCATATTCTGCTATGGACATCCCTGGAGTCTGCCTTAGTCTTTCAAAATCAGCCGCATACTTCTCCCTTTTGTTAGCTGGAAGAAATCTCATTATAAAAATCTCAGTAAATTCTTCCCAAGTGAGGGGAGGTAAACCAGAGGCATCCCTGCCTCCCATGAGTGTGGCATACCAGCATTGGATCCCATTCAAATTATAAGCTACCGGCTCCCTTTCTCTCCTTTCACTCGGGCATCTAAGGACTCGAGGACCTTGTTGGTGCGGCCAAGAATTGTTGAGGTCATCCCAGTCATGGGATTTCTAGAGAGCTGGGTGGATTCAATCTGAGAAAGGATTCAATTGACACTTCATTCCGCTTCGTTGATGGCGAGGCTCACGCAGACAGTGGGGTTGGTTCCGCATGAGGTTGAGGTTCATTCCTCCTTTGATGAGCTAGGAGTTCCACCAGAGTATTGAGAGTCTAGTGAACCCCTCTCATCTCAGTTGCCAAATTGATTGGCTCTTCATCAGGAGTAGGCTCTTCTGGTTGCCTAGCCGGTCTTCCACGACCTTCTCTTCGACCACGGCCTCTCCCTCTCCTAGGAGGAGAAGGGCACTGAGTGCGATTCGGCGTCCCGAAAGCCTCATGGGCTTACGCCCTTGCAACAGTGCGAGAGTTCTGAAGCGGCATTTCACCTCAGGGAAGAGTTTATCGAGGTTAAGACCAATTGATATACCAAGTAAGAAAACACTTGAAGTGAATAAATCATGAAGGATAGATACATGAAAGATAATCCTAAAGGCCTTTGGTAGTATCACGTTTTGTGAAAATGGGCCGGCTTCCATTTTGCAATCGATCCCACTAAGGACACTTGCTCCATAGTACGAAACCTAAGCTCTGATACCATCTTTTGTACAACCCAATCTGAAGTAGTGACCGTGACGCCAGAGAACAGCTCCTAGCAAGCCTCACACATCAAAATTTCCACAAAATTTTGGCGATTTCCTCTATATTTAGGATATTTCCCAAATATGAGTACTTATCCTGTAATTCAACAATCACACACTTTCATCGGGGATCCAGGCATTCTCAGAATGCACCCCTCAGCACACAACATAAATATAATAAAAATTGATCAATCATCCAAATCACTTTTACATATCCAGTCAATTTATAATCAAATCAACATAATCCATTCATCAAATTAATATACAATAGTCAATCCACTTAGTTTAAACAATCTCTAAACATAACTTAACATACTAGCAAGTGGACCACCTTTGTAGTACTATGGAGTTACAACTATGAATTTACAACGAGAATGAAGTCTGGACCAAGGCCCTTACTAAATAGGGCTCACCCAGAAAGGATCCTAATGATCTTGTGACGAGGAAGGTCGGCTCTCAAGTCTGAATTTGTATCACAGAAAGAATGTAATAACCAACCAGGTGAGTTTGAGAACTTCGGTGAGATAGGACACTTTCGAGCCTCATGAGTCAATGTATATATGTATATATAAGATTAAAACAATTTCATTCAAAGGAAGAGCGTGAAATATCTAACGGGATAAGCAGGCGAGATTCACACTTAGGTGGTCGTTCCTTCGTGTGAATCGAAATCGAGTTTGCACCCTTTTTAGAGGCGTGTAAATCTGGGAGCCACTACACTATGTGTATGGTAGTGAAATATCCGTCACGCACCACCCCCTTGGGTGGCCATGTAATATCATAGTCAAGGTGCACAAGGCCCTAACGTCTACTGGCGTTAGCAACGGATCATCCACAGGACTTCCCTTTTCTTTCATATTCATAAATCATGAATCTCATATCACATCACAATTCTATTCGTCATTGACTCATGAGTAACGTTTCATAAAGTAATTGAACAATTATAAGTTTAAAACAGAATATATTCAAAAGCATGCTATCTACTCACAGATCACCAAGCACGGAAAAATCTCAAATCTCCGGATCCACCAGGTTGGAGGGAAGTCCTTGGAAATATCTAACATTACCACATAACACTAGCATCAATTTTGGATCATTAACACTCTCCATATCATAAATTCTCTAGTCTTAAGATCCTAGGGTTCCAAGAATTCAACTAAAGATGAAAGGAATTGGAATTGCTTGGAAGAAGGAAAGAACAATATATAAAACTTACCTCTAGAATTGGAATAAAAGAAGAAGAATAAGGTGAGCTCCCACTTTAAATCCTCCCAAGCAAGAATGAAGAAGGAAGGAAATGTGTATAGATGGTTGATTGTGTTTAATGGAATGAGTATGGTGTTATTGTTGTTGATTTAGTTGGGAAAATGATAGAATGAAGTTGGTAGATGTAAAAGATGGTAGGAGGAGAAGTTCTAGAGAGAAGGGGGAGAGTTTGGGGTTTAGAGAGAGAAAAAAAATCGAAAATGAAGGCGTCGGACGCGACTCCGTATATATATTAACTGTGTAGCAGGTTCTGCTTGAGTACAGGTATCGATTACCATGAACAAATGGCTGTGTCGATTAAATCACAATAATCGATTCACCACGAACCCAGCTTGTGTCGATTCTGACGTGAAATTTTTAACCCTGCCGGGACATGAGAGCTGCATTGTCGATTCTGGCCTGCGCGTGTCGATTACAATATCCCAAAACATGGTTCCTTGATTCCAAAAGATATCCAACACCCAAGATCATCATAAACGGATTAAATGCATCGATCAAACACGATTTAACACAGAAAAATTTGAAAATACACCAAGGGTGTTACAATTTCCCCCCAATTAGGTTTTAGTTTGCATTATATGGATTTTGCTTTCAAATGACTTGGTACTCAGAAACCGCACTGTTGAAATAAGTAGAGATATGCTGGAATTGGTAACCTTAACTATCTAGTTAAGGCATGATATGTGCTTATCCTCTAATTAATTTCTCAATCAGACAAGAAAACAGGATTATGTCGGGTGGTTGTTGTCATTTGTGGTCGATTGTTGTGATTAGCAACATGCTTGAAATTGCAGGTTAGCCATTATCAAGTTCAGCCAAGAGTTCAGCTGGCGACCTAGTCAAAGTCTTAATGCGAACTTTATCCAATAAAATGCTTGAAAGAAAGATCTCCCCAATGCATTCACCCCAATATTGAGTTTAAATAAATTTCATATGGACTGAACTAAACCGAATTCTACGTGAAGATAATTAAGGAATTTGCTTCTCTTCTATTTGTGTATATCTGTCCATATATAAATATGCCTCAAAGAATTCTCATCATCCGTCCTTCTTCTAATTCAAAGAAAGACTGTATCAGAAACAGCTACTTCTGTGAGAATTGTACAACCTGTGTGATATGACTTCTCTTTTGTAACTGAATTATGTTACGCAAAGAACACGTAGCAGAAACTCTAATATAAATAATCCCCATAAGGCCATAACCAAAGTGAAAGCCACGCCACCACCAACTTTCCATTGCCTTCCTTTTCTTCAATAGCCACCCATATTTACAACGTTAGCAAAGACCCCAAGTGATGATAAGACAAACAAACCGTTCAGAAGTCGATCTCATAAGTGAAATCTTTCTTCAAAATGTTAGGCTTCTTGTTTTGCTCCAGGTGATCAATAACTATTGAACAATTCACATCAACCGTAAATTTCCTTAGCTTAATAAAGTCACGTATCACAAGCCTTACAGGAATCTTCGCTGTTATTAACAAAGGTATTTTTCCTGCCTTCTGATCTTCCATAAAGTCTTTTTGCTCTTCTTGTCCAATTTGTCTTTCCCCCTTCAATACCACATTGATCATGGTTGTGTTCTTCCCAGGCTGCAAGAAAGGAGAGAAATTCCCGGAGGAAAGTTGGGATCCTGAATATATTATGGTAACATTGTTTTCTCCATAATCCAAGCCAACGCCTTCATTTGGATTCTCGGTCTTCACAACAACTGCAATCTCAGAATAGACCTTACTATCATTTCTGATCTCAAAAGCCTTGACATCAAGATTCTCAATGTTGTAGGTTGGTACGTAGGGCTTCACGAGGTAATAAAGTGATGCCAAAATGGCCAGCACGATGATAATGAAGACCAACAAGTAGCAAATGCAACAGCCCCAGCAACTAACGAAGCAACAACAGCACCTTAGGCAACAACATCCTCTATGGTGGGAACGGTGGCGGGAACGATAAGCCTTTCCTTGGTCCTCTAAGTTGACATAATTAGCGGCATAAGATGATGGCATGGTAGAGGGGGTTGTGGCACTTCAATATCTCTCAGCTGGGGTGGTGTACCCTATGATGATTTTGTGGGCAATGGAACATTCAAGGACAAAGAGGAAAGCAAAAAATTTATATCTCTTGTTCCTCTCCTTGTCCAGGGATCTTTTGAACAGAAGGAGGGTAACTTTTCTGTTTGTGTTGTTTTGTTTGTTTGGAGAATTTTCCAATTTCCATTGGTTGAGGATTTTGTTATGTATGTATGGACAAGGTTCTGTAACCAGGTATTGTGGGTGATGTCAAACTGGTTTCTACATTTGTCCTTTTTCTAAATTTAGGCACTGGTTAATCAAGCATGTGCTTGCTGGTCTTAAATTATGATATATCAGTTGAGCTAAAATTCTTTGTGCACTTGCTGTGCAGACTAAATCTTGTGTACGTAGTTGTTACTATCGTCAAACACACGCAATACCTAACATACATATCGCAAATTTAAGATTTCGTTACGATAGGTTCTAGTAAATATTGTTTCAGTATCATTAGTATCGCTTGTATCGTTACAAACAGAACAATATTTTTAGATCTTGACAAAGTTTGATGAGAGAAAATTCATAAACTTTAAAATCAAAACATAGACAGATAGGAAAAACAAAGAGTATGTGGATTGAAATTCTGTTAAGTTTTTTTAGTTTCTTCTTTGTCTCCTTAATCAAACTTTGACACATGTAATATTTTATGATATCATCTTTCTATCTTGTCAAACCAATTCTTTTATAATTATCCATAATTTTGCAAATGACAAATTTTCATTGAAGGGACCTGAAAAGAGATAAGAAAACATGATAAAAGGGCCGAGTTCAATCTCATTTACTCATTCAAATTCTTTAAACTTTCAGATAAAGAATGAAAAGGTAAATATCGAAAGGTCTCATAAATTAAAACTCTACAGAGTATAGACTATTGAAAGGTAGTGAAGACTTATATATTTATTAATATTTTATCATTTTTGATATGTTTTTAGTTTATAATTAATTATGGTATAAATATAATATAATGATGTATTTGATATATATACACAAGTGATATTACGATATATAAATTTTAGAAAATTATGTATGTTTTGATACTCGATATGATAAGTATGATTGTGTATGTTTCATTGCAGTCTATGTTTTTTAGTTGGACATCGAGATCGAAGGCCCCTTTAAATTAAAGAACACTAGTTACAATCATGAAGTTCTTGGAAGTTGAAACATAGCTTATTAGTTAGCCAGCTTAATAAAGAGAAATCACATAATAATGTGGTGGAAATAAACATGAGACTAAGCAATGTAATGTATACAGAATATGCAGTTGGTACCCATTTCCCAGCTTCTCAAGAACACAAAAGTAGTAAAACTGCATATTGCTTATTGGTCTTCCCAACCATACAGTAAAAGAAAGGAACTGATTGAAAAAGGAGGACATGAGCAAGCAATTAAGAAACTCATACTATACATGGAGATCGATGGTTGACTTGGATCTGAAAGAACATGTAGTTTGCATAAACTTCAAGACGGATGCTACAATTTTCTTGAGCTTGAGAGCTACCTTATTTGGCTTAGTTGGTGACTTAGGCTCAGCAAAAGAATCTATGGAAGATAAGTTGTAGGTTGTGAGGAAGATTTTCCTTTGCTTGGCTCTTGTGCGCCTGTAGCTAATCGACCTGAGAATGTTGTTGTCTTTGGCAGCGACAGCAAGTGCCTCATATCTGTATCGGCGGCTGCGGGAGAGAGTGGTGTTGCGGACAAGTGTGCTCATGGTTACAAACTCAGTGTTAAACATTCGAGGGTGTGTTTAGCACTTTGGCTTATAGGTTGGAAATAATAACGTGGTTAGTGGAAAAGTAACATTATTATTATTTTTTGGTGGGGTAAAGTAACACTATTTTTTTTTATTAAGAATTATTGTAAAGTAACATTATATTTTACTAAGAATTATTGTAGTGTAAAATGTTTTCAAAAGCGAAGATTTCAGTATATAAATTCTTAATTTTGCAAGTAAATTTTATTTTAAGTCGTAATATTTTATTATTGTGATTAACCATTTTATTTTATTTTATTTTTCGGACTATGCATATTATAGTTTAACACTAAAATTTATATTAAAATGTAACTTAATATGATTTTATCAAATATATTAAAATAAATTAAAACTCAACTTCTTCCTAGTATAATTTGGAATGTGCAAAATTAAATCATAAGATTCTTTACTATCGCTCATTACAAATTACAACTTTATGACTAAAGCTTATGATCGTCATCATTGTTTAGTGTTTCTTTTTTTTGTGTTGTCCCCATTCCTACCAAACCATCTTGGATTATTGTTCGGTGTACCCTTCTCTAAAAGGTAATTGACCATCATTTCATTCTTTTTTTATCTTGGCGGGCGCATTTATATATTGAGATTTGAGAGATTAATTAATTTTTAGGTGAAATTTTTATTTTAATTATATAAATTAATTTTTAATATGTGTGGCACATATATTTATCTCTTTTTATCATAATTTTACACATATCAAAACTTATGAGTTGAAGATAAAATTATTTTATTCAAGAATCATTTACTTGAGAGATTTGTACTTTTTAATAAATTATCTTATCTTTCTTTTTGTAAAATGTGATAACGTAAACAAAGAAATAAATTTAAATATTTTATATAGCTGGTTAAAATTTACGAAATTTTATTCAAGTTTTTTATTCTAGTCGTAAATCATTCATGTTAATTGATAAAAATAAGATAAAGAAAGAAGAAGAAATAATTAACGGTGATGTTTGTAAAAAATTTATTAAAAAAGTTGTGTATATATTACTCACAATTTTATAAAAATGTTAATTATTAGAAATTTCAGCCATATTTTATTTTTTATAAAATACTTGATATACTATAACTCTTCATCCCTATCACTTTATATTGTCAAACAATTAATTGTGGAACATTCGTGGGAGTTAATATAAATACCTCCATCACATCTAATCTTATACTTAAGAGTTTTTAATATATGTATGACAGTTTAAGATGAAACCACATTTAAAACTAAATTTTAAAAAAGTTGTTCCAAAGTTTTAGTACAATTTTACACCTTTACATAACAAAAATAATAATAATAATATAAATTTACACTTATATATGGGACAACAATTTTGCCCACCTAATGTGGGATAATCTTGTTGGGATTACCCACTCAAAGCGCCGAGTTTGGGAATATATTTTTTTTTTTTTCTATGGGATAGGAGTAGGAGGTCAAAATCTCCTCAAGGTAGATTTGAGGATAAGGGATGAAAATTATATTTTTTACTCTAGAGGTTCCTATATTTGTGAAATATTAAATGATCCTTACTATTATTTTATATATTTTGTATATAAATGTATATTTTTTACTTTTATTTTATTATTATACTACTTTTAAAAAATAAAATATTCTCAAATTTACCTAAGCCTTATCCGATAATAATATCCATTGTAGTAAAGAAAAAACCTTATCCATTCGCTACCTTATTTGGAGCTCGAGACTCTCTTCCCCCATACCAAATACACGTCGCCAACCCTAAATTTACACCGCCAGTGACCACTTGCGGCATGGAAGCTCATCACTACCAATGACACCAACCACTACACCCACCATGCACTCGAGCTCCAATAGAAACTGTGTTGTGTCACACTCTCTCCTAGAGACCGCATCGCCTTATGCTCGAACACGATCGTGCTTGCACTCTACTTGTTCGACGCTTGCGCCCCACCAACAACTAGTGCAACTTTTGCTCTGCCATTGACGCTAGTAGCAAGCTAACCACTGCTAACGACTAACTCCACCATTGACCTACTCCTTCAATTTTTCCTTTCTCAAGTCTAGATGTGTTTCGGATGTTTTTTAAGATATTATGGTGACCCTCCTCTATGATGTATTTTCCCCTTTTTTTTTTTTTTTTAAACTTAAGTTTGGGGATAACACAAGGATGGGAGATGGAGAAGAAAGATGGAAACAAAAAGGATATGGTGTAGTGGGAACAGAAGCTAGGGAGGCACTCCTGCCTCCATCGAGCGCGGGTGCCATTGCTACCTATATAACAACCAAGGATGTGGTTGCATAGTTTTTATTTATTTATTTATTTTTTATTTGAGATTGCATAATATTTATTTTTCTATAGTTTTATTTGAGTTAATTTCATAATCAACTCAAGTGAGTTTAACGTATAAATATCGTTGGTAATCTGAATTGTCATGCACATATATTCCAACGGTAAGCCACTCTCCCTTTGTTTTTTCTTTTTTTTTTTTTTGATAGTTTGGATAAAGACTCAACTCACTTACAAAGTGAGGAGCATAGAAGATACAACATTGAACCATAACAGGACAGCAAAAACAGGCTAAACAGAAACTAAGCTACAACTGCAAGAAAACCAGATACAAAACACATCACATGACTCCTATTCTCCTAATGAACTCAAATCAACCATCATCAAAACTCCGCATTCAAGAGTCTGCATTGCTAAAAAGCACTTGAGATCAAGCTTCCTTTGATCCCTACATAATTTAAACTGCAGAAACTGAACAGAAAAGCAGCCGATCCAAACCAGGATAACTAAACAACCAAGGCAGCCGCTCTACACCAGAAACCCACTCCAACTGCCAAAACCACATAACTGGTTCTCAAAACCAAAAAAAAGTCAATCTTTTGACCATTTTTTCATCTGATGTCCCTTCCTCTCTGCTATTGTTGAGCGGGTTTTCTATCGCATTGCATGTCATTTTATTATGATTTCAATGCGGTCTTCAAAGTTATAAACCACCAAGAAAAATTTCACTACTATTATTATACTTTTGAGTCAAATTAAAAATAAAATTACTTGGGAGGACAAGCCGGGTTTCGTAAAATATTAATTGTGCGTAAACGAAGTTTCCATCTACTATTCTTGACTATTTACTAGCTAGAGCATGCAGGTAAATAACAGTGTTGACTGAAAGTGACATTCTATTTTCTTTGCATTCAACTTAGTTTAAATATATTTTTGATGTGACACAGACATGTTAATTTGATTTTGTACAAAAAATTATATATAATAGGAACGAAAAAAAAAAAGAATATATATATATATATATATATATATATATATATATATATATATATATATATATACTGTATGTTCTTGTAATACCGTTAATTGATATATAAAAGAACTCAAGTTTGAAATACACTATACACAGACCATGGCATTATCTTTCTATATATATGAAAATAAGATTTTTTTTTTTTTTTGGTTTGCTCTATAAGTATGAGATAAAAAAATAATAATCAAGAAAAAAATAAGTAATACGAAGATGATAAAATAGATAAAATAAAGAGAACTATTTGATGTCTCTGCTTTTATTGATTGAAATACAATAACATCAAACAATGACACTTGGTAATAAATTTAAGTAAAAAGAATTGTGACAGTTGAAACTTTTGATCTAATGATAAATATTTAATTTTAAACCTTTAAATTATAGCTATTTCAATAAATTGTGCAGCTCAATTTGTCAAAATATTAGTTATAATATTTTTTATTTTTACAATACATTTCACATTGTGAGTGCACAATTGAATAAATTATTTTGATTAAGTTTGCATAAATTTCTATTCAAATGATGTTCATTTTATTCATATAATTTGATGTAGAGTTTTGTTATATAACACTTAATAAAGAAACTATTAAATAAAAAAATATTTAATAACTTATGAACATTTTTTTTTTTTGGATAATTAATATCTTATGAACATAAAAGAACATTTAATATTTTTCTTATTTATTAAATAAGAAGATTATTATGAGAATGTTTTAGGATAATTTAGCATTTTGTTTGATACAATTCAGTCAAAAATGTCTAATTAATAAACCATATAAGGAGATAATCAAGGAGAAAAGGATCCATAGAAAATCTTAATTAAGCCCATAAATACATGCGATCGAAGTGAAGGTATTAATGGCAGTCACATCGGAGCCTCGGTACCAAATTTATTCGCCGAACTATATGGCACACATGAACATTAATTAAATAGGATGATGTAATAGTAGCAAGCAAATGGAAGTGCCATCAACGAAGTGAGGCTGCATTTATGCTACCTGGCAATACGTGTGCTCATGTGGCAAGCCTCATTCACTACTCACGTAAAAGAGGCACTTTTAACCCTTGCGTTTTAAATTCTTACTGCCTCATCACCCTTCTTCCATGGAACAACAAAAGCTCGAGTGATCCTGTGACTAAGTATATGGGCAATCTTCTTGCGCATCCTCTTTCATGTGACCTCTCCTCTTATGATTATCACACTCTCCCTTTGCCTGTGAACAGCTTCAATATATCATCAGCCATGATATCTCTTTTCGACACCCCTTTATCGTTTATGTATATATAGTTCTCCTCTTTCCATCGCTATTCACCACTAGCTACCTCAAGTTTATTCCTTACATATACCTCAAATATTAAACTCCGTATCTAGAACATTGAGAAATTAGATATAAGAGAGAAGCAATAATGAGGAGGAGCTATTTCTACGCTGCTGCTTTCGCCCTTCTTATACTTTATGCTCCAGCAATCATCTCTGCAAGGCACATAAGCCGGTCACATTTGCGTAAGTCGCCAATTCCAATTCTAACGTTTAAATCGCTAATATTACCCTTAGAAATAATATATAATAGATGTACACTTTTTTTTTGGTCTTAATTAAATATGTTTTTCATCCTTAACTATATAATACCTTTTGATTTAAATCTTTTAAAATACTTTTTTTTTTAAATTTAGTCTCTTATTTTTTTAAAAATGAATAGAAATGTCTCGTCACATGGGACACAAACATAATTTTTAAATTCATCCAATGTCATTTATAATCATTTCAAAAAATTAAGGACTTAAATCAAACAAAATTACTTTAAAGGACACAAGTAAGAAAGTATTATATTTGCATAGACAAATAAAAACATGACTAAGCTTTATTATTATTATTATTATTATTATATTATTATTATTATTATTACTATTACTTAATCATCCAAGCACCGTATTATATAAGCAATGTTATTTTGTACTCATTTTCAACTTACAATAAGAAAGAAAACATAAGGCAATAATTAACACTTATTATTTTGTATTTTTTGATTGAAATAAGTATAAATAATATTTTTTTTTATTATACATACTTTCTTTTTTATCTTTTAAGACATATCATTATAACCCAAAAGGTGTTTTTTTTTGGGGGGGGGGGGGGATGTAGCTTAAATTGACGAATTACATTAATTTAACGTGATTTCCATCATGTAAAGTAGGTGACGGTCATCAAGATCCTGTACTGCCAAATACGAAAGATGTTAAAGAAAGTTTGTACTGGAAAGCAAGAATGATAGCAAAACGAGCAAGGGGGCCAGACACGTTACAAGTGGCGGGGTCGAGGTTGCCGGATTGCTCACGTGCGTGCGGGTCGTGCTCTCCATGCAGGTTGGTGATGGTGAGCTTCGTTTGTTCGTCACTTGAAGAGGCCGAGACATGTCCAATGGCTTACAAGTGCATGTGTCGTAACAAGTCCTACCCTGTCCCCTAGAATGTACAATCAGTGCTAACTCGAATTTCTAACCCCTGTAACATATAATAGTGTTGAATTTTCGTTTTTTTTTTTTTTTGGGGTTCCCCCTTTTTAGGTTACCTTTTTCCTTTTTCTATTTTGTTCAATACGGTAAACACGGAGAGCTTTATATATAGCTGGGGACATGGTTTTTGGCACGGTGGAGAAATATTTCTAGTATTTGTAAAGAGAGTTATCGATCGTTAATGCTTGTGATAGTGAGCTCCATCCTTCTTCAATACGATTTTAAAAAACAAAAAAAAAAAATCATAGCGAGTTAGCAACTACTATATTAGAAATTCAGCTCAGCAGTCCATGGTCCAAGGTTCAACCCCGCACGCATAACAATAACAATAATGAGCCATATTGCCCAAAGAAAGCCAGTAATGAGTAATAGAGGAGTAAATTTTATACAGACTGTACACCAAAAAAAAAATTATACAAACTTACAAATTTATGCAGACTCAAAAGGCAGAAATAAAAGTTGTTAAGAGTGATTTAATGATGAGGGATTTTAGTAATATATATGGAGTTTTAGATTTAAAATTCATTGCCACCATTAGGGAAAAAAAAGGACATAAAAAAGTAGAGCTGTGCAACATAACTTGCGTTTGTAGTCCAACGGTTAGGATAATTGCCTTCCAAGCAATAGACCCGGGTTCGACTCCCGGCAAACGCAGTAGTCAATTTTGCTATAGTTATTAGTTAATATATTTGAGCTAGCTACCAAAACAAAAAATCAACTGTGTCTTTTTTTGTCGAAAAAAAAAGTGGCGGAGTCAATACTCTATGGGCGAGCCACTATATTATGGACCCATTGTTTTGTGACTTACACAATTGGGCCAACATGAAGATGTTATCGAGTCAAATAAATTGACCTCCCTGACGGACTAATTTAATTTTGACAATGATCCATACTAGGAAGTCATGTGAAAATTTTAGCTTGTTGAAAACCAAGATGCACCTTTTTTTATTTAAAAAATCCACAGAGAAACTTTAGTTTGAATAGATAGTTAACAGTTGTGAAGGGTCACTCAACCCAACTCACAAATCCGACCCAACCAACATTTTGTTCGATTAAAACAATGTGAGTTCACAGTTTTTCAACTCTTGAGACGCTCCTACAATTATGTAGGAATTTATTATTAAAATAGTTTGACTCAAAATTAAAACACTATGTTTTAATCTACGAACCAAATGGAGGATTTACAATCCTGCTTACTCTCCTTTGCTTAAGGCATGCCAGTGCTATAATAGTCCTCTCCAAGAGATATCATTTTGTGAACAAGGGGCCACCAGCTCCAGCAAGGTGAAGAAAAAACTGAACCCAAAATTGAAATGATTATGAAATGAAGCCGATTATTCAGTTTGAAATTGACACCGTCGCCTAAAACTAGCACATCAATCACCACGCGAACAAGTCGAATGGGTACCATATTCTATGTGGTGCTGGTGCATGGATATTATGCTTGTCCTTTATGTCCACGTTTAGCTAATTAGCATGACTTTGGCCTTTTTGTTTCAAGTCAAACTTTTTCCCTTGTGGTTTTTTTTGTTTTTGGGGGCCCCCCAGTCCTCCACCTTATGTACACTACGCTTTCGTTCTTGTTAACCTCATTTTCTTTCTTCAAACTCTGCATAACCATTTGGGCACAGGGCCAATGTTGATAAATTAGCCAACTTTGATTCGGTATGTCGTTAGGGTCTTGCTTTCGTTCTGCTTAGTGCTTACTTATTTATCAGTATCACAGTTAATGTGATGTTCTGATCATCCATTAGTAGAACGTGATATCATTTGTTAATATTCTTGCAGTGTTCTTTTATTATTTACCCAAATATCCTCATTACAGAAATATATATATATATATATATATATATATATATATATATATATATATATGGAGTGGCTATTGCCACGTCCTTTTATTATTTACCCAAATATCCTCATTACAAAAAAATAAGTTTTCAAATACAATTTAATAGTTTAATTATAGTCAATTTTTATATTTAATATAATCTTGGAATATGGGAGGGCTAATAGATAAAAATTTAAAATAAGTTTTAATTTCAAAATTTGATAAATAAAAAATAGTTAATTTTTCTATTTAATATTAATTAGTATAATTATTAAATATAATTTGGAATATAGGAGTGACAATAGACAAATGTTTAATCCAATTTTTGATGAAGGATATTTTAAGAATTTCAAGATAAAAGCAATAGAAAATTGTGTGGCAATAGTCACTCCCTGATCTTTTTGATAAGAGAGTTGTTGATTTTAAATTAAGGATTTGATCCCTATTTTTTCATCCCTTTCCTATCTCTTCTAGTTGCTTCTCTAGGAGCTCCTTAGTACCAAAAAAAAAAAAAAAAACTTAAATATATTTCTAGTCTTATAAATATAGATTATATGATTTTGATTTTTCTAAAATTTTTATTTTCATTTTGGTCCCTCTTTTCTTCCTTTTTTATTTTTAATTCCTGTCGTTCTAAATTTTAATTTTTATAAGCATTTTAAAAATGTGTTTAATAATTACAAATATTAAAAATTATTTTTTATTATTATAAATATTTTCTAAATATTATTTCTGTCCTTATAAATATTATCATTTAATACTAAATTTAAATGATAGGGACCAAAAATCTAATAATTAAAAAAGGAAATTATCAAAATTAAAGCAAAATTTTAGAGGAATCAAAATCGAAATAAACCATATTTATAGAAACTAAAAATATGTTTAAACCTTAAAAAAAAAAATAATATGCTCTACTAACTCATTTATGAATTAATAAGTATCTCATATTATTATAATAAATAGTTTTTAACAAAAGTTCTGGCAATCTAATAATTTTCTCCTGTTTTTTGCTCCTAGTAGTTTTGCCCTTTTCCTTTTTGTAATCTACATGTAGAAAATTCCAAGAATATCAAATATAAGGTGATAGCCAATCGGGCCTTGTGTTCATTCGAAGTCAACCTTTAAAGCGCCCATAGATGACTCATTGCAGTGAGTTGTTCTTCTGGCTTTTCTACCTTGAAAACAAATCAGAATTTACTTGGACAGTGTGAAGTTCCACATGCAAGGATAGATCCGTCGGCAGATGCGATGTATGCCGCAGTCTTGTGCAGTTGTGCGCTACACCAATAAGATCATCCAAAGTTGGCTTGACAAACACTTTAATTTGATTTAACTATGGCTTTCTGTAGCTTATTTTATAACTGTATAATTTAGTACTTGAAAAAGGTTGGAAAGCCCGAAACATTTGCCAAAATTGAATTATCAGAATAATTGGAATATTATTAACTTTTAAATAAATGAATGTACTTTTTACCACTTTATTTTATTAAATAATCTTTATATTTTTTGTCAAAGATTCGGAGAGATTTTTTTTTATTAATAGATTTTGAGAGAGTTTTTAACTGTATAACATCTCGCTTAATATTTTTATACCTATGTCGTGTTTATCTAAGGATTTCCTTATGACACGTAAGAACTTTGACACGTTGTACCTGTAGTATTTTATGGTCTTGTTTATCTAAAGCTGCTTAATGTGTAATTTTTGCATCAACCCCATGTTAACTTGGTATTTAAGCTATAGTTATTCTGTGTCGTTATCTTAATATTTCTTTTTTAAGGGGTTGGCTCGACTTAGATCGATAACAGTTGGATTCGGGTTATAAAATCTGGCTTGGTATGTTTTTTTTCCTTTTTAAGTTTGGGTTATACCTTAAGTCAAAATTATGGTATGATTGAAAGTCAAATAATTTTTTTATAGAGGTGGATGAGAGTTGAGTTGGGTTAAACAAATTTTTCTATTTAATCTGACGGGTTAGGTCAAATCCATTGATCCGATATACATTAAAAAAAAAATTATCTATTAAAATATGTCAAAATATATAATTAAATATAATAAATCTAAATATATATGATATAAATATCAAATCTTTTAATAAGTATAGCAATTTTAATATAAATAAATTTAAAAAAATATTTATAAGTCCTAGAAATTAAAAAAAAAAAGCATGTTTAAGTCCTAGTAATTTTTAACAAAATATATATAAATCCTAAAAATATAACAAATTATATGAATTTATTGAAATTAGCCATCACATATGACATATGAAATGACATAATTATTAATTTTATTTTTATCTTTTCAATATATTTAATATCATCTAAATGATCTGCTAGATTTTCATTATAATGATCAATCGGATGCTCTATCAACTTCTCATAAATGGATTGGGTTGGGTTATGTAAATCAAAAATTTTCAAACTAACAACCTAACCCATATCTCATGGGTTATAAATTTTTCAACTCAACCCGATCTAACCTGTATTTTGTGGATTGAGTTGAATTAAAACTCTTGGATTAGTGGGTTGACTCAATCCGGTGTCCATCCATAGTTTTTTAAACTTATTTTTTAAAAAAAATTAATGATAAATGATAAGATTTATATACTTTAATTAATATATTCTACATAATAGATGTTACAAATGGCTATAAAAAAAATATTATATCTATATAAAATATTTCTTGAATTTTATTTTTTTATAAAATTTTATAATTTTATTATATATAATATATAAATCTTTATATATTATCTAAATGTTATGTTAACCTAATCTGATTGGTCATTAATTAGATTATTATTGGATCAAATTTAAATTCAAACAAATAATCCAATAAAAAAAGAATCAAATTTGGATCCCATTTAATTCCACCCAACCTATATTTTGTGCACCCCTATTCCTTTCTACCGTTCCTTCAAAATAATAATAATAATTAAAAAAAAGAGCAGAATTATCTCTTAAATTTGCCTGTGCTATAAGAACCGCCTTGTTTTCTTTGTTCTCCCTTGCATTTTTTGATAGAGGATGGCGCTAGAGGGTTCTTAAATTTTATGGATATTTTTCTTGTTTGTACCTTGTAGTTAGGGTTCCTCTTGGATTGCAGAATCGTTGATTTGCTTCTGGTCAAGGGCAAATGGGGCATTCTAGGATTCTCGAAGGTGACTTTCTTGGCTATCCGAGGTACATGTGGATATGTGGTGTCAGTAATCATGGCTTCACGCCGCATGTTTCCCTTACCAAACCAACCAAGCCTTGCAAGTATGGCCCTTAAGCCAGTGGATTGCCTACTTTATCCCTGAAGCCAATCAAGTGGGTTATCCACTTTGTCTTTTCAACCGCGGTTGGGTTTGAAATTTATTAGATGCCCAATAACGAAGCTTGCAGCACATCACTTCCTTTAGCATTTCTTCATACTTACACGAATTGACCACACCTAAGTGCAGATATTTAAAATTTTGAGAAACAATCATTGTACGAATTGTTTAGCCACAAATCGGACGTAATTTATTTTTTTACCGTTGATTTTAATTAAAATAATTTGAAAATATATAAATAATTTCGATCTTCGATCATCTGCGTGCATCGCGACTCATTAGTAAAAGTGCGTCAACGTATCAGTGCTCTAAAATTTTTGAACGGTTTGCACTAATAATATAATATAATATAATATAATATAATATAATATAAATTACATTAGTAAGAGATATAAATAAAAGTTTGTGTGTGATATATATGAGATTTTATTTTTTATATAGCATTTAAGTTATATATGTACCAAAATATAAAAATTAAATGGAATTTACATTAATATAAAATTTAATAAAATCAAAATTACTAAAGTTAAATTCAGAAATTATAAATTCAATTAAAAAAATATTTTATTTATTGTTTGTACTAAATTAAAAAAAATATTTTTTTAATTGAATTTAGAATTTTCGATTCCAGCTTTATTAAAATCGAAAATTTCAATTTTATTAAATTTCATATTAGTATAAATTCTTTTTAATTTCTATATTTTAATATATTTTTCATTCAAATATCATATAAAAAAATTCTCTCTCTCTCTCTATATATATATATATATATTAGCCTTTAACAAAAATATCATTGACTAAATTCATCTCTAAAAAATAAAAATTTTCAATTTAGTTTCTTAGAATTAAAAATATATACATTAAATTAATTTTTTTAATAGTCAAAATAGTCCCTAAAAATACTTTTTCATTTGATTATTAGTATTTAAGAAAAATACTAATTTAACCCACAATTTTAATTCTAAAGGATTATATCGAAAGTTTTCATTACTCAAGAACGAATTTCTTGAGTAAATATATATATATGATAAAAAAATACATAAGTACATTTTTATATTAATTAAATCATATAAAACTATGAGAGATTAAGAAAATAAAAATATAATCAGATCTTTTATAATTTGTACATGAGAAAATTTCCCACCGGGCAGAACTAAGTCAGTTGTGGCCCTCGTCCTGCGCGTGAATGTGAAGCCGATGAATTGATGATGACGAACCCGACAAACGTTAAAGATACCTTATCCTCTGATGCACAGTGGACACGTCGGATTCTTTTGCAACTTGACAACGCATGCTTGCGTGGATCCTAGGAGGAAATGAAAATTGCTTATTTATGCATGTACATTACGTTACAGCTGTATTGAACTAACTGTGCCGCCATCTGTTGGTCTCAAGTTAGATAGATAGATAAATTGGTTTAATTTATTTATGGACCGCACTAATTCAATTCATAAATTACGATGATTCTCCAAATATGTGCCATTTCGTGCATTGTCGGTTACCTCACTTCCGTCCATCTATGAATATAATATTGAATATTATGATATCAAGGTACAAGTGTAAGGTATGGCACTTCCTACTTTTTACTCCTTTTGGCTTTGTGATTTGATGCTGCAGAAGACTTGTTTATTTCGAAGCACAAGTGTTCAAAACGGGATCTTCAACTTTATGATCAAATTGTTGTAAGCTACCAGTCTCTCTTTTTTTTTTTTTTTTTTTTGTTATTCGTTTCATTTTTATTTTTTATACAAACTACTAGTCTTTCTTATACTTGCACTTCACCCACCTTGTAAATTACTCTAACTGGTAACCAAGGTCGAATCCCACGGAGTTCAGATTAAGTTCCAGAAAACCAAATGGCTTTTCTGAATTGTTGCAGTTGTCTTGGGGCCGTTTCTTTGATAATCCAACGTCTTCCTAGTACAGTTTCTGTCTTCTTGATCTCATCTAAGAGAAGACTATGTGTAATACAGGACACCTAACTTCGAATCTTGCAACATGCTGGGATATTACTAGTCTCTGTAGATAATTTCTGTTGATCAAGGAAGAAACGAGATGTTAAAAGTCAAATCTTACTCGGGTTCATGCAGGTATTTGTTTATTTGTTAGTCTTTTAATATGGTGTATTATTGTTTGTGGTGGCAGTAACTGATGCTGTGGTTGGTCAAGACCCGAAGAGGATTTAGTCCCTCTAAAATGAGCAAGTTTGTGAGGTGGGAAATTAAACACCTTTAACCACTTTCTCACTTTACGAGATTGTTCATTCAAATCCTTCCACTGAAGAAAGGGAGCAATCTTTAGCTGGTCAAACAATGAAGGTTACAAGAAGTTTGATGATTACCAGTCCTCCGGAGGTGAACGTAAGTGATTCTTCCAGTAGTTCGTGATTTGTTTACTTTCTCTTCTGAAAGCATTTGTCTTTGTTTATTAGTCCCTTGTCACTTTGGTTTTATGTGATGCTGTCTGGAGTGTGTGTATAACAACATATTCATGCTGTCATGACATGGTAGTCTCGGTCTGAGGGGGTCTCTGTGTGTGTTTCACGGACCTTCAGGATTTGAAAGGCTTTCCACTTTATTAGTTCCTTTGCTTATAAGACAGTGGATGGAAGAGATGGACGAACTCCTATTTAATTTACTTTAATATTATTTGGGCTATGGTTTTCGAAATCTTTTGATCCTAATGATACTGATATATGTGTGAAAGCTGGTCCTAGGACCCTAAATTAAAAGACACGTAGATATGGCTTACTATGAGGCTGATTCACAAATAAAACTGTTAGTAGCGCATGTAATTGGAAAACTTAAAAGATTCAAATAAGCCACTTTCTTCTTTCATCTTGGTTAGGCCATGCTCCTTTATTTTTATCCTTTTTGGTACATGGATTTTGCATTCAATTGTTTAATTTTCTGCAGATTAATTTATGAGGTACTTGCTGCAAAATCTTCTCTATGTCTGTTCCGTTTCTTATTTCTCCCTTCCTCTAATACTCTATGATACACAGATATAGCATAGCACGACTTGGTTTAACTAGATGTAGCTGATGCTGATATATGTGTGAAAGCAGGTCCTAAAACCCTGTACTGTGCTGTTCTGAAAATGTTGCTCTAAACGGATTGGGTATCATTGCAACCGAAGAAATGGACTGGGCTGGGCTGGGCTGGGCTGGGCTGGGCTGCGCTGATCCTGATCCTGATCCATTAACTTTTTCAGGTACCCTCTTCGATTTAATTGCCACTTTCGACGGAAACAAAAAAAGTTATAAGCGATAGTTTCGCTATTTTTGGGTTGACGAGCACGCACACGTGTGAGATAGAGAGAGGAAAAACAAAAGCAAGTTTGTGGATATTGGATTCCGTCACTTTCCACGGAGCTCAACAATATCACATGAATTGTGGCTTAAATTCAAGATCGTGAAAGTTGCCCTTTCAGGAAAGCTGCCCTTCATAATTGACGTCTCCTTGTAGTACAAACAACCCATGTTGATGGGGAGATGGATTGTCTAAGTTTTACCTACCGAGGTTTGATCTAATAATAGGGGGATTAGTCTAACATAATGTGATGAATTAGAGTTTAAATTTTAATTAAGAGAGTTGCTTGCATTTAAATGCCTCATATTACTTTAATATGATTACTTTCAATAGGAGAATAATGGTGAGAAATCAAAAAAGATTATATAAGTTTTGTACACTAAATAAATATAACATTTTGCATAAATTTTTTATGTCCAATTACTTTGAATTTAAATCAGGGTGATGTTATTTAAACACCTAAATGAGATATAGGTTACATTTGTTTCATTGTTTTAAAAAAAGTTATTTTGGAGTTTAAATTTTATATATAATTAAAAATTAATTTTTTTTTTCATGAATTACTATTTCAGTTTCTATAAAAAAGTTGAAAATAAATTTTTTTGATAATCTAATTATTTTTAAAAAATTGTCGAAATATACAAAAATTGATTTTTACCGATAAAAAAAATAATTTTTTGCCAAAAGAATTCCAAACAAACTTATCCATAATAAAACATCTAGTAGAAAGATAAGAGTAAAAGTAGAATTGGATCTCACAATATTATAAACTAATCACTAATTGTATTACAACTCATGATATTCATATAGTGGTATCTAGAAATGGAGTACAAAAAATATTTTTATTTAAATCAATAATCTATCAAGTTCTAATTAGCTATGGTTAATTTTTTTTTATAGTCCTGATTTGTCTGCTTCTCATGTTGTTAGAACATGTGTTAGGTTTAGTGGAGTTGGAAATACTTAGACATAGTTTGGTAATATTCTATGAAGGGGTGATCTGAATTATGAAAAGTATAAGTCAATTTTTTTGTCTGGTAGATCAAAAAATTGGAGTGTTTTTGCTCTTGACTTTTAAAAATTGGGAGATGCTTTTGAAAGCTCTCATAGGATCCCTTTTAGATCTGGTTTATGTTGTCTAAAATTTAAAAGATTAATATAATCTTACTCTTTTTAATAATATTAAAAGTAGAAATTATTCTCTTTAATATTTATGTCTATTATAGTTATTTTAGGTTTTAAAAGCAACTTTATCAAATATTATTTTTATAGTTTCTGCTTATTGAGAGTAATTTTTACATTATTTTACTAAATGGTATTACTATTACTTTTTTAAAAAGTAGCTTTTAGAGAGCCTAAAAAACTTAACAACTCTCAAAATGCCACAATCATATCAAATCAAGTCTTAGAAGATTTCTTTGGATTAGAATGCACTTATATTCTCTCGTGTAATGTTATAAGAGAGAAAGATACAACGTTTATCATAGTAGAGCCCATATATATATATATTAATCTATCAATTTTATTTTTCTGTCATTCTCTCTCATAACGTATTACTCTCAAGTTAGTAAAAAATATGAGAGGTCCTTTATCCAATTTCCTTTTATGGACTTTTTTTTTCGAATTAAGTGAGAAACTATATAATACTTTTGTTTTTTCGAATTAAGTGAGAAACTATATAATAGATTTAATATCAAAAAATTGATCCAAACCTTAAGTATAAGATTCCATTCAATTATATGATCTTCATGTTATGTTATGAGAGAAAAGCACAAGGTTTATTGTGGTATGACCGGCTATTATTTATATATCTATCAATTTTATTTTTGCATCCCTTTCGTAATGTAACACTCTATATTAGTAAAAAATATGAGATGTTCCTTGTCCGATTTCATTTTAAGGGCTTGGTTATATATATTTTTTTGAATTAAGTGAGAAACTATATAATAGATTTAATATCACATATTGACCCAAAACTTAAAGTTCGATTCACTTGTATGATTCTCATTTCTTTCTCTTTTCTTTTTTTCTCTCAATCTTTCTTAATGTAAAACTTATTTTCACTCCTGCTTATATCCTAATAATCTCTTTTTCAAGCGTGAGTCCTCCAAATCAAAGCCAGCTCTCCATCAAGTAAAACCTTTTTTTTATATAGTATTGGACCTTGTTTTTCACCTAGCCCAATCTTCAAGAGCCATATCCACCGAGGATTTGGTAGTTTATAACTCTATCAATGGGAGGAGAGCAACTATTAGAGCACTAACATAATTTCATCTCCACACCCAAAAAAACAAAAAAAGAAAAGAATCTCATCTTTGATAGTCGTCTAAACCGAATCATCAGTTCTACTCTCTCGTGGATTTAGCAGAAGGCAAAAATATTTGAGAGATTTTTATCCATGGGCTTAGTTATTCTTTCATGGACAAAAGAAAAACCACATAGTGAAATTTAATACTGCATTTTGACCCAAAATTTTATTAGATTTAAGGTGTGTTTGATAGGAGATGAAAAAGGGATAAAATTTCATGCAATAGCTTTTTATATAATTAATTTTTAAACGAAGTTACTTCGTGAAATCCCCTCCCCCAAAAGAAAAAAAAATTAGCCTCGTACCAGAACACCCGTAGAGGTCCATCATTCCATCTACTTAGTTGTTCCTCTTTTTCTCCTATTCTTTGTCGAGGTGTGATTTTTCAACTCACACCTTAATCCAAACATGGCATACAAAATCAAAAGCTTGCCTCTCCAATAACTATCACACAAATCGGTGATAAAATACTTTTATCACCCATTTGTATTACAATTATTGGAGGCAATAAGATGAAAGCTGACAAACGAAGAAGATTGGAAACTCTTGATAGTTATTTTGCATTTTTTCTTCAAAGCTGTATGGTGATGCATGATTCTCTCAGCACTGGATTCCCGTCACTTTCCACTGATTTCAATAATGTCACAGCAGATGACAAGAATTCTGGCTCAAATTCATTGAAGCTGCCCTTCATAATTCATCTCCCCTAGTACTGCCATGATTGTTGCACAGCAAAGCACTACACGTAAAGTGGTCTCTGATCTCAACCACACACTTCTTCAATGACTTAATCATATCTTCTCAATAATGCAGGTGCACAGGCAAGGATCTTTGTCTTGTGACATTCAACCAATCACTGCCTGCAACGTACCATCTCATCAATTCAGCTCCACATGTCCCATTCTACCTTATCATGTTTATTTATTAACCACTTATTTGCTAGCCAATCCCACTCCAACAACCAGTGTAGTAACTAGTCTGAAAACCTTTGCTGTAAGTAAAGAAAAGCCTCTGATTCTTTGTATTTTCCTCTAGGCTTTTGCAGAACATGGAGACTGTTATTTGCAACCACTCTCCACCAACTGGCTTCAAGGTATAGAGATAGAGCACAATCGTAGTTAACTTCCGGATTTAAATAAATCTTACTAATATGTCTCTGAACTAAGTTCTGCATCTCTATTAAAATTATCTGGTTTTATATATTTATATATATACATTTTTTTTTCAGAGAGTAGATTCTTTATGATATCTCTTTAATATTACAACATTTGAATTATATCTGAATTTGACATGGGTTAAATATGAGGTTCCAAACTGTTGGGATTGTAATCCTTCTGTCTGTTATATATAAATTAGTACCAAATGGTCCCAAATGGTCAGTAGCAATTCTTTTGGGGACTTCTACCAGTGTATAAGTTTGTAGTTGAAAGTGCTTGGTTAACATGGTATCAGTCTTTCAAATGGTTCAGATTTTGGCCTAGTTCGCCCTTATGTGCACAAACAAAATGCAAACAAAATAGGGGAAATTTGTGTTTTGCACTTATTTTAAATATTTGTGGGTTTCATCGGAGAAGATGGAAGTGCCGTTGACCTATGTATGAGCACTTACAGGAAAAAAAACTAAATCCTAATGAAAGCCAAAACGCATTACGTACGGATCTATTTTTATTATTCTACTCTCATAAAAGTAAATATAGTCCTTTTGATAAGTTTGAGTGTTGCTGGGGTTACTTATTGTTCAAGGAACCATATATATATTTATATCAAATTCAAGGAGCCATCTTTCCTTAAATTGTGTGTGTACCATGTATTGTTAAAGATAAAAGTCCTTTTAGGCTGTTGGGGTACTAGTTCAGTTTGTAACTTATTTAATTTCGTGATATTGAATGGAAATATTGCTCTGTGATCTTAATCTTGAATCATATCATCTCTCTTCTTATATTGTTATTATTATGAGGTTTTATTACTCTTATGCCAGTTTCATTATGTGGCCACTGGACTTGTACTAGCCTGCCTTCCCTGTTTGGATGGCGTGGGACTTCACTCCTCTTGCTAGTCAGCATTTGAGAGAATAAGTGACAAGTCTGAGAAACACTTCTGGAAAAAGAAAATATTTTCTAATTGGTGTTGCAATGCATAGAGGGCTCCGTTGAGTCATAGATTGGATTTTTGGGGCTAAAGGGTTAAAGTTTGGAGTTTATGTACTTAAGTTATATATTTTGGCATCTTTATGTAAATGACAAAGGTATAATTAGATCTGACAACAAAAAAGTTTATGCTCGTTTATGCAGAAAAGTTGTTTTCTTGTGGATGGTACCGTTCATATGAATTCTGAATTTTACCAATAATTATGATTTTAAAACGGCAGTTCTTGTTGTTGACGAACAAGAGGGAAAACACTATTGAAAATAGCGAAAGGTAGAGCAATAATAATGTATTTACTTTCAGCTTCTAATATTGAAAGATTTTTCAAATAAACGGGTTTCTGGGATACCTACAATTTTTGTTTTAACATGTTTTTTATACCACCTAATATGACATTTGGAAATTTCCTAACGAGTTTTACCCTTTTCTTTTTCTTGGTCTGGAAGTTTTACATCTTATATATGAGTATTTAGTATTTTTGTTATCCCGTTGAACTACATTAAACATTTCCCAATCCATTTTTTTTAACAAATATGAATAAACCTATAATTTTTTCCCGATTATGAGGATGCCAGCGGTTTTAAAATGTATATGCTAAAAAGAAATTCAGCTTCACTCTTCATCCACAACCATAACTTTTTACTGTATATTTGTATTGTCTTATTGTCTAGAATAAATCGGTTTAATGTTTTAAAAAATAAACAAAATTATGTAACATTAAATGTACTTTTTATTGAATATGTAACATTATATATTTATTTTCAACTGTTCCATATCTATTTTTAAAGACTCTAACAAAATAACTTTTAGAAGGAAATTAAATTGAGAAACTTGCCTTGTAGTAGTACAACGGAAGTAACTTATGAAAAGTGCTTTCAGACAATCATGGCTCCCTTTATAATGTTTTGAAATGAAATTTAAAATTAGCATATGCTTACAATGTTTCAATTTTTTTTTCTTTATTTCCTGAGCACATACGTTTAGAACGATGTGATTTTACTATGAAACTGATATACAACTTTCATTTTTCTGGTAAAAATCCTAGATACAAACTTTATTGAGGGGTATATTGTCATACAACTAATATGTTGTTTTCTAAAAGCAACTTAAAGATTTTTTGCTCTTATGGTTTTCTTGATAATATCGTTTACATTGTAGAAGGAATTAACACTTACTTTGGTTCTTCAAGATTAAAAAAGAGAAGTGTCATTAATTTGATGTTTCAATAAAATAAATACATTAAAATGATTATTCGATATGAATTTTGAAATCACATCAGTTCTTTAGAGATGTGTTATTTGAATACCTTGATTGGACTTTAATGTGGAGTATCATATGATTTGTATGTTAAAAAATTATGGACAATTTTTTTATCAAATTTTTTATTTTATTTGTTAGTCACCTGACTAACATGATGTGCAATAATAATGTAAAAAAAATATTTCTGGTTCTTTAATGTTAATTATTTGTTATGCATCAAATAAGCATCAATTTGATGACACTTACCTCCTACAAATAATATAGTATTACATCACCTAAAAAAAAACTTTTACATAGAAGTATTAGTACTTTCAATATGCATTACTTTCCCATAATTTTGGTGCTAATGTCATTTTCCCTATTAAGAAATATAAACAATACTATCAAAATTATAGGATGAACATAAAAGGAAATAAACTAATGATTTGAGTTTCCAGTGATGTTGTGCTTGATAACGGTGGACAATAGACAATGAAATACTATTTTAATCCTATCATTTATGGTATAATGCTAAAGTAGAGATGAATATATATATATATATATATATATATATATATATATATATATATATATATATATATATATATATATATCTTAATTATTGGTAGTGTATTTTTTATGTAAGTAAAGTTGATTCATATAAAATTCAGTTTTCCTGTTGAGTCACACCCAGTAAGGAGTTACATAAACTCTCTATGAAGTCTGGAAACTGCATTTTTATATTTTTTCCTACAAATATTAAGTCAACAAATGATACAATAACATTCATTTATTTTTTCCTATCAGACAAATATACATTAACTTTTACTCTTTACCTCTCATCAAGACAGGTACTATTCTTGTCTCTGGTTTGATTATTACTAAATAATGTTTATATTAATTTGTATAGCCCTAGTCAAGAGAGTAAATATCACACATGTTCTATCATTCATGCATTATTATCAAGACGACAACCTTAAATGTTCAAACGCACATAAAAACGTGGAGCATGAAATTGTCCTCTCTCAACTTGCATAAAGAACGAAGCAAGAGTTCCAATGAGTTCAATATGCACACTTGATTTTTGGTGTGACCTATACACTTTAGGCCTAACATGTCCAAACAACAAAAGCTTATCTTAATTTCTTATACTCTTACTGCGTATGAGTTTAATTGTTCCTTAGCCAAGTTACACGAATCATCAACTTTATGCACATGCAAAAATCCTTGTACAGTACGTAACATTGTATATATATTCCATTTCATTACACAGGCGAAAGACAAAGAGGAGGAGGAATCATTGCTTGGGCAAGCCGAGATATGGAAATACATGACAAGCTTTACCGACTCAGTGGCCCTGAAATGTGCCGTGGAGCTTCGCATAGCCGACATCTTAGACCGCTATGGCCAACCCCTTTCCCTGTCCAAAATCGTGGAAAACATCGAAGATGCACCTTCCCCAGACATCTCATTGCTCGAACGTGTCATGAGAGTGTTGGTCCGAAGAAAGATATTCTCCGCTGAGAAAGCAGAGAACGGAGAGACCCTTTATGGCATGACACGTGCCTCGAAGTGGATCCTACATGACACAAAGATGACCCTTGCACCCATGTTGTTGCTAGAGAACCACCCTTTGCACCTGAACCCTACTCACTTCATCAGTGATATCATAAGGGAAGGAACTGAAAAGGGCACTGCGTTCTTCAGGTGCCATGGCCACGAGCAATTTGACTTGACGGGTTTGGACCCTGATTACAACAGGTTGTTCAATGAGGGCATGGTCTGCACGGCAAGGACCGTGATCAAGGCTGTTATTGGAGGATACGAAGAAGGGTTCAGCAAGATTCAGTCCTTGGTTGATGTTGGTGGTGGCATTGGAGGGTCACTCTCTGAGATTGTGAGGGCTTACCCCCACATCAACGGTATCAACTTCGACTTGCCCCATGTGGTTGCCACGGCGCCTAAGTACGATGGGATAACCCACGTTGGAGGTGACATGTTCGTGTCCATTCCCAAAGCCGATGCTGTTTACATGAAGGTACGTATACTCATACCATCGTTATCTTTGCCTTAATTTCTAGTCCAAACCCTACGAATCTTCTCGAATTACTTTGGCCTTTTTATTAGGTGGATTGACTCCTCCCAAGTATGGATACACTTCAGAACATAAAGTGCAAAATTTGAATTGTTGCTAAAAATCAATAGTTTAAGATGCTACAAGTACTAGCATGACATATCATTTACGATGTAATAATTTGTGCCATTAATTTTTTTATTGATAGTTGAAATTTTATACTTTATCCTCCAACTTGCAACCCTCTTTTAAAAGGAGTCAAATTCGAATGACATGAGGATCCTCTTCCCTACCAACAATATTTTTAAATTTGTTCTCTTATATTGTTGCATACCATTTCTTTCACATGTTACACTTTTCTTTATACCATTTCGTTTAGGAAGATAGAGAAAATGTATATTGACTGTATATTTCTTTTATGTTATCTTTAAAAAAAAAAAATGGTATAAAAATGATGTTACAAAAGTGGGTGCCAATATTATTGTTGTTAGTCCTCCCCCTTTTAAGGTCCATTTCATTTTCGCAATATGCAGAATTGGGCATTTGACAATTGACATATTAATTACAAACTTTTTTTACGTATATATTCTGAATGCAGTGGATTCTGCACGACTGGAGTGACCAACACTGCATCAAGATATTGAAGAACTGCAGGAAGGCAATCCCAGAGACTGGGAAGGTGATTATTGTGGACCATGTTCTGCAGCCAGATGGGAATGGGCTATTTGATGACACTGGGTTTGCATTTGACATGATGCTGCTTGCACACAATGCTGGAGGCAAGGAAAGGACTGAGGAGAACTGGAAATGGCTGTTTGCTGAAACTGGGTTCCCTCGTTACAACATCATCAAGATCAATGCCCTTCCATCCATCATTGAGGCCTTCCCAAATTGAAGCCACTGCAGTACTGTCTTGTGTGTGATTTGATTAACAGCAATGAGCTTTGCATTATTATGTAGGCAAGTGCCCTTATTGTGTATCAAAATTTGAATAAAAACACCCCACCAGCTTGAGCTAGGATTTTATGGGCTATGATCCATTAGGTATCAGCCAGCTTAGTGGTGTGTGAATGTGAAGAATCTATTGCTGTTAATGAATAACGATTGGTGTGCAACAGTTTCTCCCTTTATATAATGCTTTGGTGAATTTTGGTGAGAATAATGCTTTGCTAATTTAAGTTAAAAAAAAAACTTTAAACGTGCCTAGTAGTAGTCAAATGACTCAATCATCAGCCAAGAAGAAACGGAATTGCCCACGGCACTTAACAGATTAATATGTGGCATGACCGAGTGAATCTTATTTGGGATCTTTTAGATTAGCCAATTGAATGGAAACTGAGCATGCCCCATACTGTGCTTCAATGCAATGAACTCCCCTTAACCTGCTTGGCCGCAATTCATTCTAAATAATTATACTATTCATTATTCATCACTTTAGCCGTCTAAACTTTATACAGTTGAGCTCATTAGCTAAGGCGCGACTAATTACGACTCATATCAGCAATTCAACATTTCCTTAAACTGGAATTATTTACTATAGGATGGGACAAGGTTCTATTTTTTGAATTATTTTTTTTACAGTAAATACTTTATTGATATTCGTGGTTGTTGTTACATTTTTGTAGTTAGCAGTAAGTTAAGAAAATGCATTATAGAAAAGAAAAAAATTAATTTATATCAACAAAAAACGTTCCATCAATAGAATATAGGCAAACACCAATTAAGAATAGATGCAAGAAGAAAACATCCCTTTCATAAGTCTTGACACCTCAAAACCATACCTTAAAAATCGTCAAGTCCAAACAAGATAAATGAGATATTTTTGAAGAGTTATTGACTTGTAGTCTTCATTGTGAGTCTGATTGAAAACAGGTAAAAACCAGGGTGTCACAAGCGACCTGTAAAAACTAGGATTATACTTTGATGCTACTCTGTAGGCGCTGTAAACAGCTTACTGTAAACTAGACAGCTTACTTCGGTTTAACGGCCCACGATATAGATTATAGTAATATCAACTATGGTAGTATTTTACCCATACGTCATTGCAATTATCCACTATTTTATCTTTTTCTTGGACTTTTTCCTGTATGTTAATGGCTTATATTTTTCTTTGCGTTGTTTATAACACTACACAGTGACGTATAATTGCATCCCACATGCGCAGCAATTAAATGGATGTATCTGGAAGAGAAACTCCTGGGTGATTTAGATAATTTTCTTAGCTTTTGTACTCTGACAAAAAGGCTCCACTCCAACTTGGAGGTTCTTTATTTTGTTTTGGGTGTTTTGTGGTGTGTTTTTTTGGGGTGGATGTGTAGTAAACATAAACTCATTGAACGCCGAAAGCAAAGGCCCCAAGAGGAACATACACTGATACACATATACACTTCAGCTCAAAGAGACGTTCGACCCAAGAAAAAAAAAAAGCTCAGAGACGTTCTAGGGGCATAGGGTTCGAATTAGAGATTCACCAATCCCCAAAGATACATACTAGGGTCCAGGTTCGAATTAAAGATTCACTCATCCCCTTCTCCCCTTCTCCCCCTCCCAACACCTCTCTCATTTCCTTGAGAGATGCACTAGAAACATCTCTTTTCAACGAGATTTAGAAAATCAGATTGATATCGAACCAATCAAGACACTGGTATAAAGGTCCAACCGATTCAATTGATTAATTAGAAAGCAAAAAAATTACATTAAACCATTTATAATAACACAATCAATACAAAATAACGTTTATTATGGGGTATTTTATCAAACATCTTAAATGTAAAATTCATTTACTTTAATCTTTATCTATATTTCTTTTGAGAAGTACTCAAAAATAATATAACAACTATTTTTAGTTTTTCACTTTTAAATTAATTTAAGAATATATAACAAATAAGTATATCAAAAGAATCAATATTATAAAAAAAATGAGTATTTGTTTTGACTAAGTTTCTTTTTTTAAAAGAAATGACAATATTTTGACCAAAAAAAAAAACCAAACTGATCAACTAATTTAACTGGTTTGATTCACACCAATTCGCCGATTTTGCTTTTGTCACCGATTTTTGAGGCTAGAGGTTCAAAAAAGATAACCGGGTCGGCCTAATTTTCGATTTCCGATCTAATAGACCGATGTGGTCCAATTTTCTCTTCCATGCTTTTCAATATAGATTTATGGTGTGTTTCTTTTTTTTTTAATTAAAATTTAGATTTTTTAATTAAAAAATTATTTTTTGTAAAAATTATTTATTTCAATTTCACTTAAAAGTTCATTTTTTTAAATATTTGAGCAAAAAATGAAATTAATAATTTTCATAAAAAATAATTTTTTATTTAAAAAAATCCAAAAACAAATCTACCCCTAAAGAAAGAGAGAAATACTTACTTAATCTAGAAGCACCACGTAGCTATGCTTTCTAGACCAATTACATTAGTGTGTTTTACATGAGATTCACTATTAACACATAATCTAATGCAAAATGCATTTAACGTGTGTTTGGAAGCCCTTTTGGTCTTCCTAGAATTGATTCTTGACCCCCAAAATTGATCTTGGGGGTTTTTGATGATGTTTCATTATCTACTCTCAGAATCAATTTTGACCTTTAGAATTGATTCTAGAAGAAGTTGAAATTTTCTACTTTTTATCATAATCACTTTTAGAGGATCTACCAAGCATTATAGTCCCTGTTTGGATACACTTTTGGGGAGGCCAGAAGGTCTTTTACTAGAATGAGAATGAAAATGTGCAGTAATTAATGTGTTTGGATATGTAAAGGCTTTTTTGGAGAAATATCTTTGAAATTACTTTTTATTATAGAAAAAAGACATTTTGAAAAAGAATCTTAATATTACACTCACATCAACAACCAAAAGTAATTTTACTTTATCCTATCCAAACAAAATTCATTCTCCTAAACATACTTTTGACATATTCAAACTAAACAAAAATTATTCTTTTAAAAGTAATTCTTTTAAAAATTCTTCTTTTAAAAGTAATTTATATTTAACAGTACCTCTAAAAGTGATTCTGATAGAAAGTAATCAATTTTAGAGGCAATAATTGATTCCAGAAGTATGAAACCAAACATCACAAAAATTACTCAGAATCAATTTTGGACAACTAAAATCAATTATAACCCTTTGAAACGGGTTACCAAACACACTATTATCTCAAAATTAATTCAAACTAAATTAATTTTAACAAAATCAATTCTATCTAGAATCAATTCTTTAAAAATAAAATCAAACACATTATTATATGATTGATCGGGAGGACAGACATATAGTGCTCCCGGACTATGCAAGTATTTATCAAAAAAGGAGGTGTCTAACACGCCAATCTCGCGATAAATCCCCCAACAAAGAAGCTGTAGCGATTGTATCAGCTGCTAAACTTGTTGCGCGAGGCATCCAAAGGAAGCCACATCGTCTGAAATCTAGGTCTACTGGTCTTTCTATTTTACCTTTGGATTGCAAAAAAAATTAATGTATAATTTTTTTCAAAAAATTTAATGTTTTCATAGGTTCAACTGAAATCTCTCCCTATTTTTGCACTGTCTAATATTTGGAGGTTTCCTTTTCTTTCTTTTTTTTGTCAACTTGGAGGTTCTCTCTCTTTTTTAATTATCACTGGAGGAAGAGAAAAAGAAGGGGGGATCGAGCATGATTCCTTTGCTTCTTGGTCAACTTGGAGGTTCCTTTTTTTTTTTCATATCCCCCGGAGGTTTCTTTTTACTTCTTGGGGGGATTGGTTTTTTAGGTGGGGAGGGTTCATTTCCACTGGCAGCCTCGAACCTGGGATCCACCACTGCAAAGCCAACACAGTCGCCAACTCGTCCAGAGCCTTGCATGCCCTGCAGGTTCCTTTTATCCGCCTGAAAAATATATTATGCCATCGCACAAAAGCGAATCTTTTACTATAGACTAGGCCAATTGGGCTGTGTATTCAAACACAATCCAACCAGCCTGAAAAGCCTTATGGGCTCATCAACTGCTTTTGGGTCCAACAACAAAAGGGAATCCCAAAATAAGATACCATCTTCTTTAAGATAATCGACATCTATGAGCCATGAGTTGTGAAGTGGCCTAAGGCCTATGCATATTCCCTTGCCCTAGCCCGTTTATGAAAAATTCGTCAGTTTGCTAAAGTGCTATGAACCCCCCAAACAAAAAATCAAGAAAAAGGGCTCTTAGTGTGGAGTGCATTGAATAGAGTAAAATACAAAATCTCAGCCGTTAGTACAAAAATTAATAATATAAATTATCAAACATAAATAATTTGTAAATATAGGTATTTGTATCTTATAAAATTTTGTACTGTTGATTTTTTTTTTTCAAATGGTTAAAACTTGTATTTTACTCTCTATTGTGTATTCTACGCTTTTAGACAAGCCAAGTTCTTTTAGTGTGTGAACCTGTGAATAGTAGCATTATACTATGAATTGCAACGCTATAATATAGCTTCGCATTATGCACAATGGATTTGACGACGACTGCCTCTATCCTTAATAATTGCACGGAAAAAAAACTCTTACATCTCGCGAGATTGGGAAATGGGAACACTGATATCATGGTTGATTCGATTTATCAACCAGAAAACCAGTGTGCACTTTTTGGGCATGGTAGGCTCGTGGCTTTAAGGTATGAGACTGAGGCCTCTACCAATCATCACGGCGTGGCACAATGAGCAAGTGGGGAAATGGGGAAAAAAGGAAAAAAGAAACAAATTTCTTGAATACGTGGGGGGCTGCTTTTAATTACTTGCTGTATAAGCATTAAAATCTCACAATTTTCTATCCCATCCAGGGCGCTATATTCTTTTTTCTGTCCTTGTATCCCTCGAATATGACAATGTAGCATAATTGTCAAACAGAAAAGTAGGAAGTAATAACGTCAAACTTACGATTACATTTTCTATGAGTAATATCGTTGGCGGCTCCTTGTTTGAGGCTAGAGTCACAGGCTTAGCTATGTTGGAATATAAATGTTTTGAGCGATCTTGCTTTCATATTGTGAATGTACGGGTCTGGTTAGTACTGTTATCTTGAATTTCTGTTTTGATGCTCCGTTTTTTTTTAATGAGATCTCTGTTGCTATCTTGCGGTGACTGATCTAAATAGGTCCCTTTTGTTTATTATAAAGAAATGTTGATGGCAGCACCACCGGTGGTAATTTTGAGAAATTATGTTAGGCAAGCTTCTTTTTTAGTGTTCCTGTTTGGTACAAAATATTGGGTTTGGTTTTTAATTTGGATGTAACAGGTGTTGTTGCTACCTTTTATACGTTAGTGATGTCGGAGTCCATTCAGGTGTTATTTAGTTGGTTTTTCTGTTATTTGGCTCTACCTGTTGTATGTAAGCTGTCTTTTGTTCTTATAGTTTGTTCTTGCTCTTCTCTTATTAACAGTTTTGACCATTGTATTGGACCAATTTATGAAAAAAAAAAAAAAGGAGTAATATCGTTGGTGTTGTGTTCTCAATATCCTAACATTGTATATTCATATTTTTCATTAGGGTAAAGTGTTATTTACATCTCTCATATTTTATAACGATTTCAATTTAGTCCTAATTTTTTTTTTAACTCTATCTACGTTTTTAACATTTTCAAAATATTTTAATCTTGTCCTTTCGATAGACAACATCCAAATTATAAAAAAAAACTAATATTAAGGTCAAATTTCGATATTAATGATATCCAAACATTATCAATAGAGATTATTTGCCCTCAATTCTCTAAAAAAAAACTTCAAGTATGGGTTTTAGTAGAAGAAAACTTAATTGAGCTTTAAGAGTTTAAATTAAAAGGGAAAACTTTCATATTCTATAAAACTATGAAGAAAATTATGGCAAATATATTTATCTTATTCAGATAACTAAGGTACATATCATCACTAATATTATAACGTGACATTCATATTAGTTTTGGAGTTAAATTACCAAAATGGTAAGATTAAAATATTTTGATAACGTTAAAGACTTAAATAAAACCCAAACAAAAAAAACTTTTGGAATTAAATTAAAATCGTTATAAAATGTGAGGAACATAACTAAGATTTTACCTTTTTTATTAATAATAGAACAAAAATCAAATATGTTTAGATAGATCGAAAAAAAAGGAAATAAGTTTTAAAAGAGAAATGTTATGTGAATATAACTTTTCTTAGATATCGTATTGATTCACACCCCATCTAATAGTAGATGAGATGTGAGTCAGAATAGTTTTTAATGCAATTTATGTTTACATAACAAACTCGTTTTAAAAAGACTCTTTTTTTCTTTTTTTTCTTTTTCTAAAAAAAATTGATAAAAATAAAATAAAATAAGATTCCATCGTGTTTAAGTTTCTCCCGTTTCACCAAAAATTATGCCTTTGAGAATAAGAGAAAGGAAAAATATTGTAATTGTAAAATCAGTTTGTATTCAATTTTTAATTTTTCAAAATTATGATATCATAAATGGAATTATAAACATGTGGCACTAGTTTTGAGGAAAAATGTAAAAGGAGTCGTAGTTAATTCAAGAGCAATATAATATGTTAAGATGACTTCATTGAGCACAAAGTAGTTTTTCTTTATAAGTAAAAAGAAGTGAAATGGGAAGATAACGGCTGTTTGATTTGCCTATTTCTTATTTTCACTTTCAATGAAAATGAAAAATGACTATAAAAATATGTTTGGTTAAATTTTGTTGAAAATATTTCATGAAAATGTTTTCAGAAATTTTTGTGATTTTGAAAACATCGTTTTCAGCAAAATTTCGAAGTTGTTCAATCCAAGAATTGAACATGACACCACCTGCACACTGTAAGAGAAATTGCTACTGAGCTACGCCTTCTATTAAAGTCTTATTTGTTCCATATTTAAATCAATAAATTGTGATTGCTATCAGTTACTAAAAACTTGGTCTAATTGTGTAGAAGCTTGATCTGACAGATAATTAAAAACTTGTTATTGGATCATTCCTTTTTACTATTCATAATCATATGAAGAAATTTTTCATATTGTCATCTTGCATTTAAGATTTAATGAAAAACATAATTAAATTGAAAACATATCAATCTTTTTTACCATTCATAATCATATGAAGAAAATTTTCATATTGTTATTTTGGACAAAGTTTAAGTGTAGATCAAAAGGGCATTGGTATTAATGCTACTAAAGCAACTTAAATGGTACAAGTTAGAAAAACAATTGATATTCAAATGTACGATAATTATTGTAGATGATTGATGATTATCATTTTTTGTACTTTGTTATAGGCTGATGTCTTTTTCTTTTTCTTTTTTTTGTATTTTATAGTCGGATAATAAGTTAAAGTATAATAAAGACTGTAATTATAAATAATATAAGTTATTTTATTCAATTATACCTCTTTTTAGTATGACTATAATTTACTTATAAATCAAATATATTTCGAACATATTTTGTCATTACAAGTCTGCAGTTGAAGTTTTAGTAGATGAACAAAATATGTAAATCAAATATATATAATTCTTATTATTTAATAATAAATATAATTTTATTATCTCAAATTTAATTTTAAAAATATATTTTCAAAATAGACAAATCAAACATATTCTTATTATTTTCAATTTTTGAAAACAGAATTTACTTTTATAAATCAAACGTATTTTCTAAATTTAGAAAACTTAAAAATAAAAATTATTTTCAAAAAATAAAAACAGAAAATAGAAATAAAAAATATTTTTACAAATAAAACGCACCATTTTGCAATGGCATTATGAAATGGGCCTCAATTTCTTGTTAAGTTTTTTATAGTTTTTTTTTTTTGCCTTTTGCCTTCACCCACTAGGATTTCGATAACAAAGGTCATATAAGTCCAGGAATCATCTCCGGAAGCCTCCAAGAGACAATCATCCAATATCAGTGGCATATAAGATTATTAACAGATTATAATCACATGAACGATGAACATAGCATATTATATGGCATTAATTAGTACCTGTTTGGTTTCGGTTTTTATTCTGTGTTTTTTATTTTTAAGATTTTATCAAAAAAATAATAAAAATAGTAAAAGTAATAAAATCCTATTTTCTGTTTTTATTTCTTACTTTTTCTATTTCTTTTACAAAATCTTAAAAATACAAAATATGAAAAATAAAAACAAGAAATAAAAATAGAAATCAAACATATTCTCAATTTCTGGAAATTACACTAGACATTAGTATTCAATCTGCGCATCCTCGCTTCGTCCCGACCTGTGCGGGTTGTGTTTTTTTTTTTTTGGATAATTTGGATAAGTGCTCAACTCACTAAGGAGATGAGGAGCAAAGTATCAACATGACTATACCATAACAGGACAATTACAACAAAACAATAGACTAAACAGAAACTAAGCTACACCTGCAAAAAATCAGAATCACAACACAGCAAAAGACTCCTAATGATACTCGAAGCAACTAGCACCAAAACTCCGCTACCAAGACACTCCACTGCAGGATTGAACAAGAGATCATGCTTCCTTTGATTTTTCTGCATAATTGAAACTGCACAATATACCAAAACCAAGTCGTATCCAAACAGAAAGACTCGTAACCAACTAAGCTGAAACCCCAATTAACTACAACCAACTATAACCCACCAGAAGTGGATTATCTGCGAAATGAAGTCGGATCGACAATGCAATTCTCACAAAAGAATCAAACTCCTGAACTTTTCTTTTTTTTTTACTCTTCTTACAACGAGGTAGATAATACTATAACAAATCAAGATGAGTTCAGATTTAAAATATACTTATCAAATCCTGTCCACACCCCACATAAATTATAGTTTAAACAATATGATAGTGTTATATTTAAAAATTATAATATTAAATTACTTTATAAACAAGTCCTTTGAATATGTTTTTCATTCTATTACATGATATATGTTTAAAATATTGAGTTATTAATGTATAAATTGAATTTAAAATATTCATAAAGGTATTAAAAAATAGCATGTGAACAGGCTTTTGAGTAGGGGTGTCCTATTATTTTCGTCCAAGTGTAATACATGTTTTTGGCTCTAAAATCTGCATAATAATATATAAGGATGAATTGAGACCTCTTTAAAAAAATATGAAAGGTAGAGATCAAATTGAGCAAAAATCCACTACTATTCACCTTATTGTTATCTCTATTAATTTCTATAGTCAAACTTTCACATATACTACTCTTTCCATTCTCAAATAATTGTTTATTTTTAAAATTTTATTTTTTAAAAAATAACTATCCTTTTAAAAAAGAAGAAATTGCATTGATTTTCGCTGAGATTCATTCATAAAAATTAATTTATAATTGAAAAAATTAAATTTTGAAAACTTTTTAATCTGATATTTTCAATCAAGTTATTATATGTAAGAATTAAATTTAGTAAAAGATAATTTACTAATTAACAAGGGACAATGTATTTCTTGAAAGAATCCTGAAATCTCGTTTTTTTTTAATTTGTGAGTATTGAAGTAATTAATAATAATCTAATGTTAATAATAATTTTAAATTAATACATTAAAAAAGTAGATTGACATTGGTTTAGGTTTATTTCTTTTTCAAACATAGAAAATTTGAAAAATGCAAAATTATGTGATGATGATAATGATTCTAATTATATTTGTAATAGAAAGTAACTATTATATTGCTTTTTTTTTGTGAAATTATTTTACTGATTTAATCCCAAAATTGTATAACTTATTATTGCTTAATAATTAATTTAATTTTATATAAATAAGAAATTTTATGCAAAATAAAATATTTGCATGCCATAGGTTTTAGTACATTATTTAATCGTCTATTATATATGTTAGTGTGTGAAATTGATATGATCTATTTATTTGTTTCTAATATATAAGTTATTTTTCAATTTTTAAAAACTCAAGAATTTATTAATGATGAAATATATAGTGAGTTGCAAAGAATCCTTGCAAGGTGTGTAAAGTTTTACAATTGTAAACTTTTATTAAATTTTTATAATTAAAAGAAAATATACTAACCATTAATTGTACAACATGTAGGGAAACAAAAAGTGGTCCAGATATACAATCATATTTGGCCTCTTAATTAGAGTTATGGATAAAAAAAAAGACAACTCAATGACACTGCAAAAATCTTATGACAAGAATTTGTAAGTAGATATATTTAGATTTGTACACACACAAATATATAACATTTATACATATTTTTTCTGCAATCTTTCTACATACACATCACATGACATCCATTTGTATTTTCTGTTTTTCAAGAATTGGTGTGAAATTATCATTCATATTAAATTACTATTCATAATATTAAATTGTCATAGGGTTACTTTTAAATTAAATTTAGTAATATTAATAAAAAAATATATCGTAATTTAGAAAGGGCGAGAAAGAATTAAGCAGTAACAGTAATTTCTTAAAATATATCGTAATTTATCTAACACTAAAATTTTTTCAATATTTTATTAATTCATATACATATTTAAAATTAGACAAAAAAAACATGATAATATGCTAAATTACCAATGAATTTTGCATATGACACGTGGCATTACTATGTTATCCACTCATCCCATCCTAAGTTGGGTTAGGACAAGCCAAAGTGCCAGCAGCTAATGTGATTTTGATGCATTGACTTGGAGGACCATAGGCACCATGTGTGTCAGTGACCGCAAAGTCGATGGATTTGTAGGTAGTTGCACGCTCTACTTTGATCAGCTGAGTTCCTTCCCTTCTCTCACAAATTGATGGCTTTTGTTACTTTAACATTTATGTCCGCTAGTTGGTAGCAATTTTCGGATCAGCACATTGTGATGACCCATCTCAATAAAAATTTTCGAAATAGGCTAAACCCTAACCCCCCCCCCCCCCCCTCTCTCTTTTTTTTGTATTAACATCAGAGTGGACAACAACCCTTTTGCTTGCACTGACAATTGTGGGTTTCTCCTGTAATGTCCACAAAAGAAAGCCACTACATTTTATTTATATAAAATGAAGCTCTAACGCGTCCAATAATAGTAAACTAGCTAGAACTTATAGTTATCTTCCACGACGCTTATTTACTGGATACGAGTACGACTCGTCATCATAGTGTACATATCTTGAGTTAGATTCATAGTTTTCAGAGGGAAAATTGCACGCCATGAGGACGTTAGATTGCTTAATGGCTTTGGTAATATCCACGTTTCATGAAATTGGAGGCATGATGTAACCATTTGAGGACATTGAAAAATGTCAATATTAGAATCTGGGAGAATTAACTAGTACCATAAATTAAAAACGATTAGTTATTATGTCGTGCACCTCTTGAGGTCACAAATAATTGTTGTTCTTGTGGTATTAATTTGATAATAGAACTCCTAAATAAATGGCACAAAAGTTGTGTAGTTTCGATCTGGGACTTTCTTGATGATAGTATTACTTCATATTGGTCATAAATTTTATAGAATTCTTTCAAGAGTTCCTTGTGACTGTTTTCATTAGAAGAGAAAAGGAGTATAACATATAAATGACTAAGATTATTTTTTCTTGGGAATTAGTAACGAATTATAAATTGGCTATGAATCTCTCATCTCCAATAATCTTAATCCTCATATAAAATGTTAAAATTGCCGCTAGATTTCTTAATGAAATCATAAGATAGACGCTCGTGCAGATCTCCATTAAAAGAGTCATAACAACAATTATGATGATACAGTATTTTTCAAAGCTACTGAATACAATATTTAAAATAAGCATAGCAATCGGATATTTCAATAAAAGCTATAAATTTAAGTTATATAGAAGTAATATCGAAGGAATAATAGCAAAATATTATTTTCAGCTTGATTGTATGTCTACCAATGAAAATTGAGTCATATTTAGTACTCAGCGGTTCATTGTAGGGGTATAAATTGGTTCGAATCTATCTATTGAACCCAAAAAATCGAACCAAACTAATTAAATTGGTTCAGATTTGTTTAGGTCACCGAGTTTTGTTGGGTAGAATTCAACCAAACTTAATTATAATTGATTCAAACATTGGTTATTGTAATTCTAAACCTGATGATCAAACCAATGACCCAATCTCATTTTTTTATTTTATATAATGAGTTATGTTATGTTGTTATTGTTAATTATATTATTAACTAGTAATCTATGTGTAGTCAATAAGTCATATTTTGCTAATTATTGTGAAATTTGGCTATATATGTGTGATAGATAAGTCATAATTTGATTATGTATGTTATTGACTAGAAACTTATAAATAAAATTAAGAAAAATATGTCAAATTGAAATTTGTGATGTTTTGTGATTTTTTTTAATGTATTTATTGGCTGAACTTTTTTAAAACAATATTTGAGATCACTCGAATCGAACCAACCATTTGATTGGTTCAGATTTGGTCAAAAAAATTTTGAACTCAAACTAAACTGAACTAATTAAAATTGATTGATTTGAATTTATTTTTCGCCTTAACTAGAATCAATCCAACTCGATTATACATTTGGCACTTCAAATAAGATTGCATCTAATGGGCGATATCTGTGTGATGTGAAAAATAGGAAAAAAAGAAACTTGAATGTATGATTATTTGAGAAACATGTATAAACAATTTATGAATCACTATCGGCATGACAGCCACTTATATGCCTATCAGGCCACATTTTTTATTTTTAAAGTTAGTTTTTTATTAATAAATAATCACTTAATTATTAATTAATTAATCAAAGATAAAGAATATACCTTCTATTTATAGTTCACCCATGACATCCCATAACTTCCCCTTTTGCAATGTAAAAATAAAAAAATAAAAAAATTTGAGCATATTAAAAAAAGTTCTAAATTGAAAAGATGAATCTCAAAACATTGATTAAAGACTGCAATAGTTGAAAACAAAGACAAAAAGCAGACGTGGGCAACAACAGTTGCAAACAGAGACATGGCCACGTGGATTTATATTTTTTCTTTTTCTTTTTTATTTCCATGAATTTATAATTTTAATCATAGAAACTACAAAGCATACCTTTGTTTTATTATGTAAATATATTTGTAGGTCTCAAAATTTATTTCAATTTAATTAAAAGAGGCCAAAATACAATTATTCGAAGAATCTCTTTTATATATAATATAGATAAATTGACTCAGATAGAACAAATATTATTTGACTTTTTTTAAAAAGAAAAATAGGACCTAAGCGTCATTTTCAATGCTTAAAGAAAAGAATGATCTTACTGTAGCGGCCATCGTTGTTCGTGGCCCCGTTTGCCACTCTGCATTTTAGCTGCATCACATTCAAATTCTAAACCAACTAAGACCTAAATGATTGAATCTGTGATAGCGAGATACAAGTCCATGGGGCTCGGGGGTCGTGGCAACCGTATAGTAAATAAACCCATGGTTAACATATTTATCGCTCATTTTCACTCAATTCACTCTTACACCGCTAATTAATAATTAATCTGATTTTTGTTGCTAAAAGTGTCTAGGATGATCACGAGCCACATCAAAATTATAGGAGAGATGTCAACATTCAATTATGCTATTGAAAAGAAAAAGAAAAAAAAAGACTTCTCAAAACACTTTCCATAGAAATCATCTAATTAATTATCTCTAAAAGTTAAATTTTGTTCTTTCGTTGAAAAGAATTTAAAATAAATATGCCGTTGCTCCGTCCCTCTACGAGAGATCCAATGTACTAGAATTAGTTGGTCTCTACCCAGTCTCGCAAGAAGTCTCTTTTCTATTTCTGGGTAAATTCAAAAGTCTCTTTAATTGATTCATTTGTTGGAGTGTCGCCTATTGATTCCATATTTTTTTTTTCAAAACAATTCACAGTATGTTAGTGTATTATAATATTACTGTACGTTCAAGATAATTTATGCTCTGAAATACATAAGAAAAAATGTCTGAACTCGTCTTGCACTCGCAGCTCAAGACGTTCTATTTGTCCTCTCTCTCTTGTAATAGGTAAACACAGAGTAAATTTGTCAACTATTCAAGAGGGTAAAATGAAAATGCATGGTGACAATGGCCTTAAAAACACGGTGAAGTTTAGGGTGGACCTAAAACTTTGGGTGGCGTTTACAATAATCCAGACATAATCTGGATACTGATGCTCCAAGGGGTGATGACCATTTAGATATTAATATATATATTGTGATAGTATGGATTGTTTGTGGCAAATTTTTGGTGGACAAAATGACCGAGAGTGTATACGTGGTGTGCCGGTAAGAAGTAAACAAGTTTCTGTAATTAAAATATTAGATAAGTTAAAATTACAAAAAGGGACAATAGTGGAGGAAAGAAGGAAACATTTAGCATTAATAGTTGCAGGTGGCTCACGTGTTGTGGGGCCCCTTCAATTTTTCAAAACAAAAGAGAATGCATGCATTGGAATCAGGTGGCTGTCCAACTTCATTTTCGAAAATTTTGAAATTAACTGTAAGTAGCTGGGTGTAGTGAAATGAGAAGAATTAATTGATTTAAAAAAGTTTAATTTAAATATACTAATAGTATAAAATAATTTTATATTATTCATCAATAAAAAGAGTAAAAAGTGTCAATTCATATAAATAATCACCCATTATAATGAGGGATCCATTATAATTTTTCACTTTTTAAGATTTTTATTAATTGATAGTGTAAAATTATTTTATACTATCAGTGTATATCAATTAAACTCTTAAAAAAGATGTTAATTAATATCTACCACTATAATATTTCACAAGTATTATTTAGAAATTATTGTTAAGTATCACCTTCAGGTGCTCCTAATACCGTATGAACTTCAAAAATTTCTATTTCAATAAAGTATACAAATTTAGTTTTAAATAAAATACATAAAATTTGAATCAACCAATGACTTCAATTTGTTTTATATTATATCACAATAATGATGGTTGACATGTATAATTAGTGCAAAAAAATTAAATTTACCAATCAATGATGGTCCATAATCTAAACATTAAAAGGTTATTGGGGAAGCTTTATTAAGACCATTCACGAAAAATGAAAATTTCATGTTGGTTATTAAGAAAATGTGAAGGTATTAAAAACTTATTGGAGGAGCTTTTGGGATTCAAGAATAGGTAGAAATAGAAGAAAGAGAAATTGAAAAAAAAATTAAAAATAACATATGAAAAATAGATTAATGTTAAAAGCTGTGGTCAGAAACTAAATTTTTATGTAAAATTTCAATTTATTTAAAAAATGTAATGTAGAAGTGGCTAGCCCTAAATCAATTTTTAATAAATGAAGTTAACTGTATACATAATTATTGTTGAAAAAAAATTATTTACATTAATATAAAGATACATTTAGTTATGATGAAAAAATTATGGGGTGGCCAAATGCATCAGAAGCCATACTGCGGCTAGGGTGGCCAGTGGGTTAGTCAATAAGCCTTGGCGTCGACTTTTTGACTCTCACTTAGTTGTTTGTACTATTTCTTTTTTTTCATTTGTCGTTAGAAATAACACGTAATTTATTATTTAATATTTAATACTTCATGATGCAGTGCATAATAAATTAAAGAAATGTTAAGTTCATCAACTGAATCCACGTGCAACATGCCGAGCAGTTTAAGTACTTTCTAAATTAAAGTTCTTTTTTGGTAGAATGTAACATATTTAATATAATACATAAACTCTGTAATATAAATTTCATTTTTATCATCTTCTGCAACGTGTTATATTATTGTAGGTTGTTAAATTAAGATGATGAATGTAATTGTATGAATAAAAATTATATGTAGTAGATCAATTTTATTATAGAAAATAAATTAATTTTGAAAAAATTTGCAGTTTTGTATTTCTATAACCAAGGAAACAATTTTATTACTGTTTAGGTGATCTGACAAAGGAATTAAATAACAGTAACAGCTCTACCAGTGTGTCAGATGCACCATACTATAAAAGCCTGTTCTTGGCCACTACTTCCCAGTGACACATTGCAATCAAGTGACCAAGCTAGGACATAGCAGATGTACTGCAGAAACACTGTGTCACGTGAAAAAAAAGGCAAATGAGAATGGGAGACGGTGAGAGATCCGTGATGTAAGTGTGTGAAATAACTTATTAGTTAAAGATAAAATTATCTTTCTGTATGCTTATCCCGGACAAGTTTATCTTTTCAACACCAAAAAAAAATATTGGTTATCGAATAAAAATGGAGTATAAGTGTCCAAATCTATGACTGAAGCATTGTAAAAGCCACCAAAACTTCGGGTCCATGGTGGATCAATGTGGTTAAACAATCAAAAAGTGTAACTAATTGTCATACAAAATATGGTAAAATGCCAGGTATACAGTGAACCGGATCCAACCTAAAACACGCCTTAAAAACACATTCTAGAGTGGTATTCATTGATCGTACTATTGACACAACCTTATAGTTCATGTTTGGATATTAAAATCTCTCACTAAGAAGTACGTTAAATCTAAAATTCTTTCAGTACTCTGATTCCTGCTTTATATCTAGAAAAGGACAAAGAAAAGTGTCAAATGTACGAAAATTAAGCCTCAGATTGTGTAACTGATTATTAAAGTATGCTTGTTTAAACTTTTTAAAAATTGATATATTTAAAAAATTTAAAATTTAAATTGTTAGTTTATTAAAAGTATTGAAATAATTTTTTTTTTCACAAAAATTCAAAATACCAATCCTTACTAAAAAAAAAAATACCAATCCTTACTATACCATGTAACCAATTTATTTTCCATTTAAAAATAGGTTTTTTTTTTTTTTTTTTCCAATAACAGAACAGGGCTCAAACCGCTCAAACCGAGGGAGCCAGCATAGTAGAAACAAGCATTTAGTCAGCTAAAAAAAAATATTTTATCTAAGGATTTGAGAAGAATAACTAAGTTTTTGTTTTTACGCGGTCAGACGTTGCTAATTGAAAAGTAAAAGTATATTCTTCACCCTTTAACTAAGTGCAACAATACTTGGATAAGAAAATAATAATTGAATTTAATTTGAGTATATCAATAATGTAAAATTTTTTTATATTGTTATTTAATAAAAAATTTTTATTTATATGACTATTCAAGTAATAAATAATTATATTAAAAAATTTTATTAATATGATATTATATAATTAAATATCTATATAAAAAAATTTTATATTATCAATATATTTAAATTAAATATATAATAATTAGCAAGCCCAAAAAATAAAAGTAATGGAGAGTAATAATAGTGGGGGACAGCAATGAAACCGATATGCAATATGTGGGTTAATTTATCTAAACAATAACGTAAGTCAGAAAATTACTTTTTTTAACTTGTGACATTAACATCATTCATATTTACTCGAGGGAACAAAAATACCTCCAAAATCTAGGTGAGGATTTTTTTTTTCTTATTTCACAGCCACTTCAATTTATGGGTAAGCTCATCCATCTGCCATGCATGACAGCATAAGCCATATTCAATATGAATGCACACGGAAATAATCCAAGATATATTACTACTCATCAAAACAAGCCAAACCGTCCATCCCTTTCTAATTAATTCCCCATATAGTTGCGCTCTTTCTTTTTCTTCATTAAATAAGTGCGCATCAAAATAAAAATAATGAAATATATTATTGGTCATGCGGGGTACTTAACTAACTATTGAATGCAATATCTGGTGAGAAGTCCGAAGATGGCAAATAAAAGTAAATACATAATATTATTTATATATCAAAAAAATGAACTCCATAAAAAGAATAACACAAAGCTTTAGTATTATATGAAGGTGTATTGGTGCACCCTCACATTTGACCGTCAATCATACAAAGTGTGTGATGCACCTCACTTTTGTGAGGTGCATCACAGAATTCACCTTAGTTAATATTAATGGTGACTGGATCAAAAAAATTTGGTTGTGGATAACCATGTAGCCTATTTTGCTCCTCCCTTGTACGGAGAGTCGCGAGCCTTGATATTTAACTATCGAAAAAAGAAAATTTACGTATATAGCAAATATAGTATATAAATATAATAAGTTTCACAAAATTCTTATTTTAATAAGGAATCAAAATTAATAAAATAATAAGAGTAAAATATTTATATATTACTAAAAAAAATTTTAAAATTTTGTGAGGGAATCTACCCCCATATCTATGTAAATAGATTCATCCCTAGATATCCGTAAATAAAATTAAAGCTTTGCATCTCTCTAATATCTACTTTTGGTAAACAAATACTATTAAAAAAATTTAGAAAAATGTGCAAGGTCCTTCCACATCACTCATCCGATTCATTAACCATTATGGCCAATAGCAAGTGATACACAATCAAAGTTCTGTAGCCTCACCTCTGTCCCTCTGACCTCCTCACCTATCCCTCTGTACATAAAAACACCTCTCGAACGGAGGCTGTTAAAAGGGGTCAATTCATCAGCCACCCTTTTGGTTGGAATATCACAATAAGGGTTTGTCCTAAAATATGCTCTCTCAAGGGTTAAAGACCTCAGCTACTAAAAATCCTCATTCCTCACACTCACTCAAGAAAACAAAAAAAGAAAGGCGCAACAATTAATGGTCCAAGAAAGTGCATAATAACAACCAAATATCCGAAAAAAGGAGGATTTTTTTAGCTATCAAATACTTGTTGCTTTGCAAGTGCGAATTCTTTGCAGAGTAGTGCAGTTAATCCCCCTTTTTAGCCATGCCGAATGCCCATGAAGTAATTAAAGTCATGATGCTGGACCCTTAGTTGCTTCAACCATGAATCTGCCACGCTCAACAGTGACACTAGCCTCTCTTGGTCCCTACCACAGTTGCCTGGGACCCACACGCTCCCTCCTTGCATCTTGTACGTTGCCAAACCAAACGCTGGCAGCGAGATGCCTCCCCCTTCCTTTTTCTTCTCATGTCCGCCCTCAGTATCATCATCAAGGTCCATTCCTACACAAATGTGAACAAAAGAACCACCATTCAAACCATATTCCTTTTCACAAATTTACACTTCTTTTTTTCCTTTTCTTTTTTTTTTAGGGAAAAACTCAAGAGCCAGAAAACTATTAATTATTGGATAAATAAGTGGATCCTATCACTTATTTCATTCAACAATTCCGTAATTTCTATCAAGAATTCTAAAAGAAATTTTCTAACTATGTTGCATTTTTTTTAATGGCCCCTTCAAAAAAAGTGAGGGTACATAATCATGGGAGTAAATCATGAATAGCTAGGGAGCACCTTGAAATGAAGATGAAAGTGTGTGGTAAGTGAGGAAGCATGTGGAGAGATCTTTAATTGTTCTTCCCATGGGTATATGATATATCGGGTACCTGAAATTCAAAAAAGTAAGCATGAGTGGAAATTTATTCGTCAGTAAATCATATCATAAATGCTCATGATCCTAGATAGCCTAATGTCAAGGATAAATGTTGGGGTAGTCAATTCCAAATGTACTACTATTTACTATTTAACCATTTAGACTATGTTTTTGCCTTTTTGGTGGCAGATTCACGTAGAGAGGCAAAGAGACAAAATAGATCATGGTCAACAAGTAGCTATGGTTAGGAGAGAGGAAATTAATTACCAAGCAACTGCCATCCAACTTGCCGGTGAAAGGTCTACGCTTCTTAATGACATCAACCCTGGGTATCTTTGAGCTAACCCAGTGATCTGAAAGTGAGAAACCATCCAATCGAGTCAACAATGGAATCTTTAGACTTTTTATACAATGCTAGCTGTTATGCTAGAGGAATTTCTAGTTGTTTTACAATAATCACTATAATCCAAAAAATGAAAACTACGTACATTAAGGGGTATAATTCCAACAGAAAAAAAAAAGTGTTGAAAGAACATATGCTAAACAAGCATGACAACCACATTGAAAAGAAATAAAGAAAAGGGAATATAAACGTATAATTTCGATTTCCAGTTGAGAGAGAGAAAGAGAGAAAAATAAAATAAAATTGAAATATTCAGAGGAAAATGAGTCTCTAGATTCATATTGAAAAATCAAAAGCCACAATTTTATCTTATACGGATGCCTATCATGAATGGAATTTTGGTTATTGCAGCACGCCTTTTAAGCACTTTCCCAAAATTCTATGCCTAATCAATTGGTTCCAACCTCATTAAGGACACGAAAAGCAGAACATAACGTAGATATAGATGAAGTGCCATTCAAGGTAATTAACAATTATAAAAGATGCTGAAGTAAGACATGGCCTAGCAAAAACAAGCCCAATAACAACTCACCTTATCCATTAGAGGAACTCTCCCATATGGAGTCGATCTTTCAAAATACTGGCAATAGAGGTGACCTAATCTATCATTCAAATGCCATAGATAATCTTGCTCAATTCCCCCTTCTTCTGAGGAGCTTCCATCCCACCTCCATAACTTGTCACACTCACTCTCATCGCTGTAGGTATCGCTATAGGAATCCCTTGTCTCACAGTCACCGGACTCAGCCTCTTCCCTGAAATAATCATTCAAATTCATGCATCAATTATGCCACCATATCATTAAGCAGGCAAATATGCACACTTAATCCACAAAACCACTTCAAGTAAAAAGATCAACAAAAAAATCTTCCAACAACCCCATATTTTCAAAAGCATCATCAATTAAAATTTGACCATAAAAGGAACATTATTATTGGGGGTGGGGGGGGGGGGGTTGCATTTGGTCCGCATATATCAATAAAAACGGTCCTTCCCCAGTGGGGTTAATTGATCTCAGTTCCAAAAAGTCCTGGTTACGAGACATGTTTGGGACACCAATTGAAAACAAAAGCTTCCAAGTTCAACGATGATGAAGGTAAAAAGGTGTCAATTTGGTCAAAACTGCAAAGAATCAATAACCCCCACCACACAACATAGTGACAGATATCATTGATTAACACATATGACATACCTGAAACTATTGCTAGTGAAAATCTGAATTGCAGAAAGGTAAGGCACATAGTACTGAACAAGTGTCTCCACATTGGACAAGGTGATTGGAACACCAGCACCGTAGGCACTCCATTCATCATAGCAATTCCATAGATCCCCCAAGGTGAAATATTCAACTGTTTCTCTCTCCCAAGGATGCCACAACCGGTTCAGGCTTGTAATCTCGGACTGCATATAATAAAAGGACAACATAAAAAAATAATAATAATTTAGGATAAAACATTCCGTGATCATCAAATGAAAACAACAAGGGAGAGAAAAAATGGAAAACGGAAAATAGAAGAAGGGAACACCTTGGGAAGAAACTGGGATTGAACCACAGGGGTGGTGAACCGAAGGAAAGAGTCAAGGTTGGAATGCATTGACCCTTTATCAAAAATCATGGTTTTGGAGAGAGAGAGAGAGAGAGAGAAGAAAGCCAGAGAGAAAAGAGAGAGAAAGGGAGAGAAGGGGGAGTTTCAGCCTCTCTCCCAACCCTGAAACCAGAGGCAACCCAGATGGGATTGAAAACAAAACCAAACAACAACAACAACAACAACAACAGGGAAGAGAGAGAGAGAGAGAAGAAGAAGAAGAAGAGAGAGATGGAGAGATTATCGGGATTGCAATTTTGTGTTTCAAAAGGGTGAGAGAGATGAGAAAGAAAGAGAAAAGTTATTGAAATGCAAAAACAACACAAAAACAGACTTCTATTTTTTGACGTTTGGACACCGAATTCCCCTCAAAATCTCACTCTCTATTTATCTCTCATTATTCTCTTTCTCTGTTTTTCTCTTTTCCTTATTCTCTCTTTGTTCACACAGACAATGACCTCGCCGGCAACCTCGTAATGCCTCACGCCGGAGCCACAGAGTCACATGTAAAAACCAAAGGTAACTTGTTTTTCTCTCTTTCTATCGCTATTAAACAAAGACTTGAAGAAAACTCAAGCCAACCCTTCTTTGATCAACATTTAAGGAACACACTTTCTCTCAGGACAACAACAACACGCTCACGCTTCAACCTTAAAAGCTTGACACCGAAACAAAACCAGAGCCACCAAGTCACGCGAAAATTGAAAACACGCGAGAACCAGCCACGGACACGGGGTGAAAAACCAAAACTAAAGGGAAAGGCTAAAAAGCTTTTTCCTGGGAAAACAAGAAAGTTTTCCTGGGTTGTTATTTATTCCAACATGAACCCATGTTCCTTTAAGATTAGTCCAAAGCGAAAGCGTTACAAGGGTAATGGTGTTTCCCTGAAGAAAACGGAAAAGCTGCAAGATTTCCTGGGAAAAACAAAGGAAACTGAAGGGAAGGGAATTAACTATTGTGTGGCAAAAGTCAGAGAGGAAATTAATGTATGAGGAAAAAGCCAGAGTCTAAGAAGAGGAGAGGCTTCTGACTTTGTGGTTTTGCAAGAAGCTGCGAATTGTGAATGAAGTGAGAGGAGAGGAGATAAACGGAGGGTATGGATTGGAGAAAACACGGCAATAATGTGGCATCAGAATGCGAAATTTATACATTTATGAGATTCATCGTTCTTTCTCTCTCGGTGGCCAATGGCATCAGCATATGAAATACTTTATGCCTAGTGTGTATAATTTAATACCTCCTCTATTTTTATAATAATAATAATAATTGTTTAAGTTAATAATATAAGAGTTACAAAATAATTTAATAATTTAAATTTTCTAAAAAATGAAAAAATTAAATTGTCCTTTGACTTTTTGAAAAGTTGCATTAATTAATGAATTTAAAATATGCCAATGAAAAAATGATGAAAGAGAATGAAACAGCGGCAATTAATGAAAATAAAAATAAAAATAAAAATAAAAATAGTATAAAATAATTAATTTTATATAAAGAAATTCTAAAATGATAAATAATTTAAGAATTTAATTTATATATATTAACAATATAAAATATTTTTATATTGTTAATCAATAAAAATATAAGAAAGTACTAAATTATTGTGAGTCTCCTATCATGGATAATTATCTAATATGATTTGATAATTTTTTATATTTTTATTAGATAATAATATAAAATTATTTTTTATTGTCAATATATACAAATTAATGTTATAATTTAAAGCAAAAAATTATTTTATAAAAGTTATCATTTTAAAATGGATGGATTATAATATAATATAAATTTAATTTTAATGCAATATAAGTAAAAAAAATTATACAAATATCTAATCATATATTATCATATCGATAAAATATTTAACTCAATTATTTATTATCTTAAAAATTTTATAAATAAAAATATGTGATTAAATAATAATATAAAATATTTTCTATACTGATAATACATCAAAATTGATGTCATAATATTTAATTTGTTTTGAACAAAGTCTGATAAACTCGACTATAAGTCATTGTAGAGTTTACCACATAAACATAGTGATTACAAAGATAAACTTATTAGATTAACAACAAGAGATTAATTGGTATATACTAAATTATAGTAGATCCTTCATTATAATGGGTAATTATTTATATGAGATGATATTTTTTTATATTTCTATTTGGCTAATAGTATATAATAATTTTATACCATCAATACATACAAATTAAAGGTTAACAATAAATATTAATGATAAGTGGCACGAAAGTTTACTGTACGAACTCTGTCACGAATGTTATGGGCATCCTTTCCTTCGTAGATTTTCGTTCATATATTTTTCGTACTTATTGGCATTGCTAAACAATAAAATACGAGATAAACTTGCAAATAACAAGAACAAAGAGAGTAATTGGTTATAAAAAAAGTGAATTGTAACACAGACAAACTTTACTAGTAGTATTAAAGTAATTTCCAATAAAAAAATTACAAATAACAATAAGATAATTATTAAAGAGAAATAATTTTTATATCACTTAAAGTGGTAGATACTTATAGATACCTTTTATTTTTGAAAAAAAATGGTATGAAATTTTACTCTGAAACTTTCGACGAAAGAGTTGTGCCGTAGGATCATGATTTCTGACTCTTCCATGGGCAGTTATAAAAGAGGGTGATTGGTGGATAGTTAATTCTTCAACTTTTGTACTTTATTTTTTCGTGTCACCGAGCACTTCGTGTCACCGAGCACTCCTCTTCATTTTTAGAATTAGAGGAGTTGAGAAAGTGTGATGTGATAACAACAAAATTGCAAAGACTCATCTTTTTATGTGTACATAATTGGGTGTTTATAGATATTTTTAAAATTAGATGTATAAATAACACAAATTATTATTAAAAGAATAATAAGATAAATATAAATTTATAAATTTAATTTAAATACATTGACAATGTAAAATAGTTTTATATTATCAACCAATAGAAATAATGAAAAGTGCCAGCTTATACAAATAATCATCTATTATAAGAAAGATCTACTATAATTTCTTATTTTCTCTTATTTCTATTAGTTGATAATATAAAATTATTTTACACTTTCAATGTATACCAATTAAACTCTAAATCTATTACTAAAGAAGAAGATAAAACAAACTGAATTCAAGTTCTATCTAATAAGGGTTGCTATCCTTTTTTTTTTTTTTTTGTGTGTGTGCTACGTTGTTATCCTTACCTTATTAAACACAATACGATCCTTTTTTTTTTCTCGTTATTTTTTTGTTTTTATATTGGTGTAGAACGAGGTTTGTTACTATACCACAGAACCGCAGCTATCATCTTTGAATCTTTCGTTGGTTTCGATCATGGATTCAAATTTAACAGCTGTACTCTTTGTTAGAGAAACAAAGCAGGTTTTTATTTTTCATTTAAAAATCAGAATACAGCAGATTCCATTTTTATTTAAAAAAATTTATGGGTGAAAAAAAAAAGAAAGTATGACCACAAAAAAAAACGTATGCGTTTGAGTCTGGAGATAGAAAACAATAAATGGTATAAGAATTGACTAATATCTGTTTTTCTAAATTTTTGTACATATATGCCATGTATAAACTTACAGTGGTTAATTAGTTTGCACAACTGAGTAAAAAAATTCTTGAAAGCTGTCAACCTTGGCTTCTTCTGAATTTTTCTTAAATGTTTTTAATTATAATCGATTAGGTTGCAGGCTTTGATGTAAAAAGTACTGTTTCTTCATCCGTTAAGTACAATGAAAGTATATATTATGTGAGTCCTAAGCAAGTCAAGTTCTAATTAAAACTGCTTGACAGTTTACATGCAAATCAAGATTCATTTATAAGACAATTCTAATTAGGTGTAAATTATCGTAATCTTGTTGACTTTTGCTTCCCATTTGATGTTTTCAGGTTGAGCTTTTTGTTACCATTTATCGAAAAAAAAAGGTAGGTGTAAGTTATAAACTGTAAAAGTTAGTTTTCAACGTATTCGTAATGACATTAGATATTAAAAATAATCATGTATATTGTAAGCTTATAAAGGCCCTGATGTTTAATCTCACTTGCTGCTATTCACTTCTTACCTTAATTGATGTTGAAAAGATTTGAGTAATAGGAGTAGTATTTATGCTTTTTCTCCCCCTCAATAACTGATAGTTCTCCTCTAATTAGTTCCTCCTTTGAAAATTACAATTTCAGCAAGTCCACGCTAGGATAGGACAAATTATAATTTTCACTTAGCTGTTGTCTTTGCCCAAACCACAAAATGTTTCAATAATGATCTTAATCTCTTTAGTTTTACAAAAAAGAAAAAAAAAAGGAAGCATTAATAATTGAAAGCGAAAATTTTCCTTGTGTGCAAACATGCAACCAATCAATCTCTCATCCATTAATAACTAAATTCAATTGCCTTTGAAATTTGTTCGTTAGCATATAAAAATTGTTACAGTTAAAGAGACAAGTACATTAATATATAATGATGTTACGTAATATCCTCCATGTTGCCTCTGATTTGTAGTCTACCTCTTACTAGTTACAACGGCAGGGGTAAAGCGAAAGAGGCATGGAAGTTGGGAAACCGAGTTGACGTAAGTGCAAAGATATTAATACTAATACAGTAATACTATTATTTTGTGATGTACCCATAAAGCTAATTACGCGAAAACTTAAACGCAGAGAGAGAGAGAGAGAGAGAGAGAGAGAGAGAGAGAGAGAGAGAGAGAGAGAGAGAGAGAGAGAGAGAGAGAGAGAGAGAGAGAGAGAGAGAGAGAGAGAGAGAGAGAGTGCGAAAAAAAAAATATTTGTACTCTCTTTATGATTTATTTTAGAGAACACATTAAAATATCTCTTAATTATTGATTGAAAATAGATTTCATTTTTTCCCAACCAATAATTAAAAGATACTATAGTGTATTCCTTAAAATGATTATAGAGTGAATATAAATAACACTACTAAAAAAAAAAAAGTTCAATGTATAACACAAAGCAAACGAAACGAACTGCTAGAATCATTCAACATGTGAATTATCCAGCACGGCATGGCATTGGCATGTAGCCCTTTGCACAAACACGAAAACTACTGTTCAAACAAAAACAAATGAAGTGAGGTGATCATTACACCACATTCACATTGTGAATTTGTGACTTTGGTTTATATTATTGCATTTCATTTGCACTTTAATTTGTTCCTGTAATTCCAACCAGGGCTAAAAAGGAAACTAAGTTAGAAAAGGAAAATTTTGCAAAGCTTTAGCTTCAACTGTTTGAGTGATTAGTGCACTAAAAAATATATATAGCTAGGTATAAATAATAACTATGCTTATTTCTTTATATTGCGGCTTATTTAGAGAAAAGGAGAATAATAAACCAAAATTAGGGATTGAGACTGGTTACATCAAGGTAACCTCTCATCTTTTTTCCACTATTTCTACTTATAGCAATGCTGATTTTGGAAATCTCATATATTAAGTTGACTACAATTATGCTTAAACAATTATTGTATTCACCTATAAGACCTTATTACCTCTTATGAATTTAAATAATCATTAGGAGGATGTTTTAATAATAATAGGGTTTAATTTGTATGCATTTATAATGTAAAATATTTATACTATCATCTATTTATATGCTGCCACATAAATAAATATGGATAAACTTCACCCCTATTATTCCAAAAGTCATGCATATGAAAAAATATGATTGAATGATAATATAAAATAATTTTATATTGTCAATTTTTATAAATTAAATTTATAATAATATATCCAGCTTTTGCTGATGTAAACAGGAGCACTTAACTATCGTGTATAAAACAAGTCATTAATTATTAAACTTAGTTAGCGTAATTTGCATACAAGGTGAATGCAAAATTTTTACGATTTTAATCATGTCAAACACTTTTAATAATGTGATAAAGTATGATTAAATTAATAAGTAAAAAACATTTACACCAACGTGATAATTCATCAAAATTAAGTTCAAATTGAATTTATCAAAAATAATAAAGTCCTCTAGTATAATCTGCATAAATTTGAGGGAGATGCAAACTTAGCTTACGCACTTATATAGTTCATGCTGCAACTCGATCATATGTGCTTTCTTTGTTGCTAATTTGACAGACCTATGCAAATTGCTCATATTCTGTGGCTTATGTAATTAAACATCTTAGCGAAATTATATTTCGTGACTAAATTTAGTTATGTTATGCCCTTGAACTCCCGAAAAGCCTCATAACATTTTACCTCTTCAACGAGAGGGAAGGCGACTATTACGTTTAATTTTAAACTGAACAGCCTACCATGTTCGTGCAATTTGTTATTTGTGAGTTATGCAGTATGCGTTTTTTCTGTTAAGTGACTCAGGTCCAATTAGATAAGATCACTTATGACTTTTTTTTTTTAACTTTTTAAAAGTCAAAAATTATATTTTTAACTTTTTGTCATGTGTGGTTATATAGCTTATCACTTTCCAAAAAATTATTTTTAGTATTTTTTGAAAAGAATTTAATTTAAATGCACTGATAATATAAAATAATTTTATACTGTCAGTCAATAGAAATAATGGAAAGTGTCAACTTACACAAATAACTACCAATTATAATAAGGGATCCATCATAATTTTTCACTTTCCTCTATTTTTATTAGTTGACAGTGTAAAATAGTTTTATATTGTCAATGCATACCAATTAAACTCTTTTGAAAAATCAAAATATCTAGTTTTTCAATAAGTACTTATTAAAATACTCTAAATAAGTAGTTCTACTATTACACATATCCAAATATAAAATAATTTATTCATAATTTTTCTTTTTAGAATTTATTTATAAGATACTTTTCAGAAATTACTTTCATATAAGTGTTTAAAATGTTAATTATCCAAACAAACCTTTGGTCTTGAAAGATGAAAAAAATCCTAAAAAGAGAAAAGCAAATTTATCTTTTAAAGAAACATGCTAGAAGTAATATATAACCCATAAAGTGTTTGAAGAAGATAGGAAAGAACAATAGCTCATTCAAGTGAAACTGAGGGAAGAAGAGAACCAGCTAATCTCAGCCTTTTGTCTCATCAAACGCTCCAATAACTTCTTTGCTCCATAATGGTAATTAAGGTTGTCAAAAATATAATTAAATGTTTGAGGGTTTTGTAAAAGTGACATAAAAATAAAGCAAAAATGCACAATTACTACATACTATAAAGAATATTATTTAAAAATGTGCTTATTTTTAATATTCAAGTCTTAGAATCACACAAATTCTATAACTTAATATAGTCACAATTTACGAGTGATGAATAACGAACATTTTTAAAGTTAGCATAATAGCATTTTTAAAGTTCAACAATAACATTTCTCGCAAAAAAAAAAAAAGGTCAACAATAACATAAATACTAAATCTCACAAAGTTTACAATAATAAAAAATACTCATAAGACTCACAAATCACAATAACAAAAAGATAATTAAACTCAAATGACTTCATAGCTCGAGGAATCACAAAAATAAATCATTAACTGCCACTTTGGATATAGGCAAAATAATATATTATGGCATCACTAGCAATTTAGTTTCATAGAGATTGTCAAAGGCTAAAGCCAACTGGGTCTTTCTTCAAAAACGATCCAACCACAAGCTCGAGAAAAAAATAATGAAATCTACATTTTTCTAGTATATTTTGGGTTTAAACATAAAATCTTAATTTTTATGATCAAAAGTGTGATTTTAATGCTCTTATGTATCTATACCACTAATAATTAAGACTCATTTTATGGAAAGTTTTGCCAAATGTCAATTTCTCAGCAATTCAACTCTAACCATAATTATATATTTACTATTTTAAGAAACTTTTCATTTGTACCTCTATTTTATTTTTTAAAAAATAAAAATAATAAATTACTGCCACTAATAATTATAACCCACTAACCCTCTTCAATGAGCTCTTATTCTTAATGATTTGTTTCCTGCCACAAATAATTTAATTTAATTTAATCAATGAATTATTATAAGTCTATCGCACTTTTTTAAGTTGGAATGCTAAATTAGAACATAAGTATGTTTAATTCACATACAATTATCTCTTCTAACTACTAAATTTTTATTAAATGCTTATGGCTACAATTCTAATGAAATCATTTTTTATTGTCAAGTTGGAAAGCTCATTGTTTAATGACTACCCTTACATAATATTATGTTTTGAATTAGGTCAAGAAACGTTGTGAAATATTATAATATACCTAAAATACAGTTTAGTGATTTTCTCAACATATTTTGGTTTTAATTTGATTTTTCTTCTAAAGTAGTTCATTTGTAGATGCTTATTTATCTTTTATTATTTTGCAATGATTTTGCTAATTTACGAAGAAAATATATAAATGGATGTATTGACATGATTTTTTTCATAATAAATAGACGTAGTTTCATGTGTTACATTAGGATAAGGAATTTGTACACAAAAAAGATAAGGAATCTAAGATTTTCTATCAATTTGAATTGATATATAATATGATTCAAATAAAAAAAGTAAAAATATGAGAGTTTTAATTATAGTTAGGCATAACTCATTATTTAACACTTTGGTTTTAATTAATAGTCATTAAGAGGCTAAACAAAGAGAAGAGTATAACTAATGAAGTAGACTTTTAAATAAAGATGATGGAGAAGGAAATAATATCATTTTTTATTTTTCCCAATTATTTAACTTCAATATTAGGATTAAAATTCCTTATAAACAAATTGTAATTTTAATAATGATTTGTTACATAAATGAATTTATAATTTTTTTAGATCAATGGTTTTTAGTAATTGTACTTTTTATTTCTATATTTATTTCATTTTATATTTTTATAATTCTTTATTAATTGAATTTATATAACAATGACGTTATCTTTACATGAATTTTATAATTCTTTGTTAACATTATATAGTATTATACAAATTCAATAATAAGTAACTATAATAAATTATATTATAGATATTTTTTTATAAATTACTCTATTTTGACTTTTGAGGATGAAAAAAAGGGAAGGAAGATAGAAATTGAATGATTTTTATTGAAATTGAATGATTTTTATTTTTTGAGTTGTTCTATTGTCTTTTAAAAATGGAAAGGAAGGAAAAAATGAATCTTTCTTGACTATTCTCCTCACTTAAAAATCATAGTTAGAGGTGTTCACTGGTAGGATTTAGGGAAAAACAGAAATAGACTCAATCAATTTTGGACAGGTTGGATTAAGTAGAGTTCTTGAAAATTTGCTAGTCAACTCGAACCAATCCAATCCAATCTAAATTGGGTTGGGTACTTGGGTTGCTTCATTATTATTATTATTATTATTTAAATTGCAAACCACAGCATTATTAGCACAACATTATCAGGATTAATCAATCAAAATTCAAAATCAAAAAGTGCACATGGGTTTAAGACGTAAACCTTCTCTAGCTACACAAATCCAAAAAAGATTCAATTTTTATCAAAGATGCCGAACAAAAACCCATTATGACAATAATCAAATACATATTGCAACTTCAAGATGAGCCATATCAGAGGTGACTCTTAAATCAGTGTGCTTTTCACAAGTCAAGTCGAACCAGAGGTAGTTCTTATACCAGTGTGTTTTTCACAGGTCATTGGGTTAGGTAACTGATATGATATTCATACCTGTTACCCAACCTAAAGATGGGTTAATCAGTTCCTACTAGAATAGACTCGATGACCTGGCTCAATCCGAAATTTTTTTTGTTTGTGTCGGGTTGGGTTGGTCGATTTCGCAAGTCTACTCGGATCTATAAACACCTCTAATCATAAATATTGTTCTTATAAAATGAAATATTCTTTAATGAATGATTATAGTTGTACTAACATTTTTTTTTTCATTCAATTTTAGTCCTACTTGTTATTAGCTTTGTAATTTTACTTTGTTATTAATATTAAAGGTGTATTCAATTAATATTCTACTATTTTATATTTATTAACTATTTTGCAATTTTTTCATCGAATGCATTAATTTTTATAATCTGATAATTTGGTCACATTAATTTTTATTATCATTACAATTGAAAAAAGTTACTCCATGCATCGCACGGGTACTATGCTCTAGTTGCTTTAAAATGTAAAGTGTTTCCTTGTCTGATTAAGCTTTCACCTTTACTTTTAACACTCAAAGCGCTTTCAAATGTTGAAGAAGTAAAATCATATGTGTTTATGCTTTGAAACACGATGATGGATGTCAACGGTGTAGAGGCACGGGATAGCCCCCATTTCTCACCCTGTGGATAAATACCTACCTCCAACCCTCACCCCATATTCACACGGGTATCCGCTTTTTATTTCTCCGTGGATTTATGGGTACCCGTGGGTATGAGAATAGTAATCCCCACCCATGCCTCATTTAACATGCGAGTATTTAAAATCTCCGTCTCCATTATCTGTAAGAGCAAAATCTTTCCTATACCCACCCTTGCGAATATTACCCTTGAGTATCTGTGGAGGTGGATTTTTTTGACATCTCTAAATACGACTTTACTAACCACGATGATAATAATATTTTAGAATCTTTTAAGGATTCTCATCACTGTGTCCTACTTAATTACCCAACTAATGCTTTACTTCAAAAATATTTTTTTTTCTAGCTAGGTTACTAGTATATAAACTCGATTACAATTTATATTTTTTATCTATAAAATTTGAATTTAAGATTTCGTTTAAAAAGAGTAAGTGTTAAATTCCTTCAACCATTATCTAAAAGGAAAATGCTGCATAATATGAATTAGAATTCATACAACGATACACAAACGAAAAAAATTGTTGCGTTTTACTCATTCACTTCAACATTTAATTATGATTGGGCCACGTGTTTCATATCATTCATTCGTTATGTTTTATTAACACCATATAACATTATTGTATCTAAAAATAATTTAACAATGAGATTACGAATAATTAACCACTTGGGTGTTTTCCAAGACTAGTCATAGTTCATATATAACGTGCATTTAGTAAGGGGCAAATTTTCTTTTGTCCGAAAATATGAAAACATTTTTATGTTTGGCAAGAGATTTCATTTTCAGAAAGGAAAATCTCTCCTAAAATATTATCACATCTATGGGAATTCAATATTTTTATGAAAAGAAAATATTTTTTATTATAAAAAACAAAAATACCTTTATCATTATCCTAAGTCACCACCTCCGCCACCGGCCACCTTCCGCCACCTCCATTAGGGTATTTTTAGAAATTTATTAAATATTTTTAAAAATTTAATTTACATACTAAATATATTTAAAATATCATATCTAAAATAATTATTTTTAAAATAACAATCCTGAAAATTGAAAGAAAATTCATTACTTAGACCAAAAGCTCTGTAAACTGTAAGGGCTAAGTCCAAGTATTCACCGTACGTAAAACGTGACAAAGTCTAACTTCAATCATCCTTGGTTACCGGATGGTAGACATCGACGTTGATATTAATATTACGTATGCATCGCCAAGAGCATCTAATTTAAATCAGTGCAGGAAGGACTTGACTTTAAACTGCTGAGGCCTACCATGAATGCCCTAACATCCATATAATGGCATTCGCTGTTGGCGGTAACGAAGCTCTGACATAGCCTGTTTGGCTGTTTCTGGTAGACATAGAAAGGGCCTCGATGACAGTGATATTTCAGTCTATCATAACAAACATGTGCGTCAAATGGAAAAAAGTTGACCAAAATAATTAACCTTTCACTAGAAAAAATGGCGAATGCTTTGAGAGGTATATCATGCATTTTGTATGATTGATGGTCAGATATGAGGATGCATCAATACACTTTTATATTTGACCATTAATTTTATAAGATGTATTGATGCACCCTCATATCTGACCATCAATTATATAAGGTGCGTAATGAGGTGTATCATAGACAAATCCAAAAAAAATAAAATAAAATGTTACTTATTATTATGAAATTTAGTTTGAATGTATCTCAACAATATTTACAATTTGTGCAGTCTTTATATATTATTACAGCGAGGCCATGTTGACATCACACGCCCGACACATGGCTACGTGGCTACCAACATATACATATCGTGTCTCTACCCTCACAACTATTATTTTTATTTATCCATAGAAAAACTATTATTCTATTTTAAAATTATAATTTAAATAAAAATTATAAAAAAATAAGTTTTGTCCAAATTATAATTTAAAATTTTTCAAACGAAAATCCAAACGCCACAACTTTGTAAGATATAGATAATAGTAAAGGGACAATAATCTTTTTCCCTAATAACATAATACTCATTTGAAAGGATGGATATTATAGTCTTGCCCATATGGTGGCAAATAAATAATAAAAGTACTAGTTGGGAAAAAAATGTGGTTTTGCCCACCAATGGGTGCAAAACACCGACAATATGAGCGTATACGGAATGCCTGAAGAGGGTTATTATTTTATTAATATTGTTGATCATTTGCCACCACTAACGTGATGTGAAAGATGTGGTGACCACTGTAACGTTCGTGAAATGGTGATGTGAGCTCTTGCTATTGGTCGAGCGAGGGTTAATAAACATAACTATTATATAGTATTGCTTTACATGGCCATTTACATATTCTTCCACGATTTAGACCTATTGATGTAGCAAACCTAAATGGAAAATGACTGTATTTTGGTACACAACCTAGAAAATTAACAACAAAACTAAAATGGCTGGCATTTAAACGCTAACGCCTGCCACAATGACACGTTTCAAAATGTCCCTTCAATATATTTATGGACTTATATATTATATTTATTCATTTTAATTAAAAAAAGTTCAATTATATCTATTTACAAGTATGCTATTTTTTTAAAATAGTAAATTTATTAAATTTAGTGGATATATTGAATAAGTAATAGACTACTGATGATTCATTAAGATTTATCATTTAAAAAATAATAAAAGACAAAATCTTAAAATATAATATTCTGAAAATAAATTGTGTTAGTTATTTATTATAAAATAATTAACAGATAGGTTAAATAATCATTTATTAATTAAATAAATTAATATGAACTAAATTTTTAATTTTTTTTATCAAATTATAAATGAACTGATAATTTATTACTTGCCATTTATTTTTATTCAATATTCCAAAATTCACCACCCCAGATTTAAGCGTCTAGTTAAGACAAGAGCCCCACAGAGTGATTTCCATCCCATTATCCAGACTATCACATACAAAAGTGACAATCCATATCGGGCACATTTTAGTAACCAAAGGGCCCTCCAAGTTCTGAAATGCACGTGACAATTCTCTTTTCTTATCTACAATACTGATCATACTTTTCTTTGGTGGGCACAGTACTGATTATATATTTATTATTACTGAATGAACAGAACAAGGGAGCAAGCCTCATGCCCCTTTCCCTTATTATTCGGATAAAGAGAAAAGAAAAAGAATGAATATCAAAAGGATTTCTTTTTCTTATTAGTTTGAGAAAAAAGTTAAAAAGAGAAATGCAATTATGTTAAGTAATTTTTTTACCTCTAATACAATATAATGTTAATATTTTCTTACATTTTATATATTTTTTTATTCATTTATAAATTAGATAGAATAAAATGCACTACAGAATAGATCTAATAAATTAATTTTATAACAAATTTCAATAAAAAACTTGAAACCAATAATTTAAAGATATTTAATCATAAAGATATTTTTGTCCACATCAAAATTATAAAATTAGAAAATTTCAAATATCCTTCACATAAAAAATATCATAACAAAAACTTTATTCTGATTGTCATTAATTAACAATAAAGAAAATCATTAGACCTCACACGATTCCTTTCACAGCAAAATAATGTCATCCTATAGGACCGCCAATTCAGTTAGCACGTTCTCGAATGTTTCAGCTATATGAATAAGATTTCATTTCGGTAAATAGTTTAATTAAGGTCGTCTGTGAAAAGAAAACTTCTGACGAAAGTTTTTGAATAGTAAATTATTTATGAATAAGTTATTCTTTATTTGGATGTATAATAAATTTTTAAATTTTTTTAATATTTTAACTTATAAAAAATATTAAAAATGATTTTTCAAGAAGTAATAATTGTATAATTAATTTGATCCAAACAATTATAATATAACTTTTGACTATTAAAACTAACAAAAGTCATAAATAAAATTAACCATCCAAACGGCACCAAAATATTCAAGAAGGTATAATGATTATTTCATATAAAATCTCTCTACCACTTATATTTTCTCACCTGATGTGGGAGAAAAGTTTTTGTGGTGTCATTGTCAATATTTTTTTTCTCTCATATTTTCTCTACATATTCAAGTAGAGAAAAATCTCAAAATTTCTCTGTTTTCTTTAATTTCCTCCTATTTTTCTTCCTTTTTCTTTTCCTTTAAATCAAGCAAGAGGTTCTGGAAAAGCACGTATAACTACCAAAACTGGAAAGTAATTCTAAGTTACCATACAATGCTATTCTACTCTTATGTAAAACAATAATAAAATAAGCCATAGGAAACATTATAAGAGATAGCTTTAAATCACTTGAAAAGGTAAAACTAATTCCACCAAGAGCCAAAGAAAAAACAAAGTAAAAATTATTTTAATATTAAAAATTACTTACATAATTTTGAGTTAGAAGTAATGATTAGATAGAATTCTCTTAAAAGTAACGACTTTAAAATTTAAATCCTTGATATTGTAAATAATACTTGTCTCAAGTCACAATTTGAGTGCAAGAATATGAAAGCACTATTATTACCTATCCACTCTTTTATTAGTTGTACTAAATATAAATATTTAAATTCATTTCATTAAATATAAACCGGTAAATAAAGTATATTACTCAAATTTCGATTTAAATGTTTACCCAAAAAGTTTCGATTTAAATAAAATAATACATGCCCGAAAAGCAAAAGTTTTTGTCACTTTTAAGCAAGGAATTGCCATCCATCCTTCTGTTGTCTGCAGTTACCCGGGTAGTTTGTTCCACTTTGTATTTTCACCATTAATAAATGTTTTAGCCGAAAACTCTGAAATTTAGTGTTACAAGTTCACACCATGCATTTCAGTACTAGATGGACTACTAGTCCAATGACATGTGCACTATTTAAGTAGAAACTACTATTTTTATATTTTATTTTAAAAGAATATTTTGAAGTATTCCTTAAATATTAGACGAAAGAAAAATTGTGACTTACTCTTAACTAATGTTTAAAGATTAAATCCCAAAATATATAAATAATATTTCTCAAAATTAAAAACGTTAATCAAACACGCAGCATTGACATAACCTTGACACCCGTGTGATTTGATGGGAAAATTAAATTAACCTTTCTTATTGTTCTTGAAAAGAAAGAATTTAGATGCTATCCTGTTATTAAATATCAGGAGAAGGTGCTGTTACAGAATGTTAAGACACCAATAATTTAAACTCTTTGTAACAGGTTCTTATGCAAGAAATCTTAGTTCTATCTTTAATAGATGATCTGTCATGTAATGGGGGAGTATTCAATATCAAAGGAAAAGCTGATCGAAAAATTTGTTGAATTTAGGAAGCTAAAAATGCTGACAATTGAGGACTAGACAACAGATGTGACATGCGCACTAGTATTATTTCTAATCCTGGGGTCTTGCAAACATTAATTTAAAAGGGAAAAAAAGGACATTTTAAAGTTACTTAGTTCTCAAACAGAAGCTTTTTCTCTGAAGGGTATATAAAGTGACTAATTGAAGTCGAAACTTTGTTTAAACCATGATACTGTTGACTGCATGTGTAGCTTAATTTATATATGGGCACGGAAGCAAGGCACCATTTATATGGGCAGACCTTTGATCACCACCATATTCTTATCAATCCTATTTGGCCAAGGGGAAGCGACACCTTTCATCATAAGGTAGAGGTCTAGAATTTTCAAATGGAATGGTTGATTAATTTAAGTGTTAAACCCGTACAAAACCCATGCCACATGCTTTAAGATCGTTTAAACCAAGAAAATCTAATGTTGAAGAGGCGAAAAAAAAGTCACACCCCTACTTGGGTATCGACTGTTACAGATAACCGATGAGGAATAATGATGAAATGGATATAATGCAATACATCAAGCACCATATGCCATGTAGCATTGAATATATTTAAGATCAAGGGTTTATAATGCTAGTACTGCGCGTATGAAATGTTGCATCAGATAACCATTGAGATCTGGCTATAATTTGGAAGTCAAGCACCAAAAGTTGGGTATCAATGATCAGTGGGAATGACTTAATTGCAAACATCATGGAGAAAAAAATGAGAAAAAAAAAAATAACTGCGTAGGTAAGATCAGCAATATATATAATTAGATGTCAATATTATATAAGCACCCAAAAAAAAGATGTCAATACTATGTGCATTATACTACTTATATGCTAATGTAGCCAAGAAGAAGTGGTTGAAGACTTGGAAAAACTACACAATGATCCCATTATTTAAGAATGTGATGTGAAGTTTATCTGCAAATGCTCCTTCCTACGACCAAACCCCTTCCTTTTTTCTGTGGCAACCATACATAGATTAGTGCTTAAAAGTAGATGGAGTCCAAATTAGGTGCCAGAACTCAAAGTTCACTGCCAAAGGGTATAAAGGCCAACAGTAGAATAATATACAATGGCCTAAGAAATTAAACAATTATCTAATGAATCCTTCAAACTAAGACTGCAAATCTACTCCTGTTTTAGGATGCTGCAGGTAGAAAAGTATTTGAAACTTTGTTTTGATTTATGCAAATTGTGTCTGTTCTCCTGAGAAACTTTGATTTATGCAAATTGTGTCTGTTCTCCCGAGAAACTATGGAACCCCGATTTGGGATCAAGAATTTTAGAATGGACTCAAGCAAGGGATTGGTTTTTTTAAGCATATAGGGGCTGGCCCGACCAAAAAAAAAAAGGTATATAGGGGCTGGGGATTTGATTGGAGATTATAGAATTTTATATGCCGTCCCGTTAATTAATTTGATCATGCTTCACTTTTAGTTAGATCTGCTTTAGATATTTGTTAGGAATATAATATGGGGATTGAGTGATTGACCATATATAGGGGACTCAATGTCATAGACGTGTTGCTATAGTCCTTCCCCCGTTCCACACCAAATTTTAAAATAGTAATCTTGCGTTTAATTATATTCTTCTCACTAGCTAAGGCCTATGTGGTCTGCAGCGTGGAGTCTGCAGTGTACAGGTATATTAGCATGATTGACGATTTAAAGGTTCAACCCTTGTGAAACCAAGTTTCTGAAGAGTGCAAGTACAAGTGTTTGACAATGTCAACCCATTCAACAATGTGGGAGACAAATTAGTGGCATAATTATAGTATGATTTGCACTCGTGTGAAGATATGTTAATTGTATAGATCATAACTAGATCACAGATGCATAATTTTACAGCTACCTGTAGATATAGTCCATAGATATTTATAGATTTGAAGATTTGAATTGCTGACAAGGCCACGATGTACGTTAGTAGATAAGTCAATCATGAGTTATCTTAATAAATTTCCACCTGCCCATGGTGTTGGACTCTGCTGGTCAATAGTAACCTTGGAATTGGATCATGCCGAGAAATCAAGTACTCATGTTTCATTCCATAAGCAGCATATATATCTCTAAAGAGTTTGGTCTTTTTTGTCCACGTTCTTCGGCGGCAATTTGGTAGCACGGTTTTATAATCTTGGTTAATGGCTACACGCAGCCTCAAGGATGGAGAAAATGACTCATCTCACCCGTTGAAATAGGCAAAACAACCCAAAAAAAAAAAAAAAGGTGATTAGCTTTTTCAGGCAAACGCTTTCTTTCTTTTTGACTAATTTTCAAGACGTTCCTCCAAACATTTCGGTTTTAAAAGTAAACTAGTTGAATATGTAAACTCTACTGATATAGCTTTTTTATTATCTTTGTTTGTTTTTCCCCACACCGAAGAAAAATGCCACTTGAAAGGTCAAAATCAAACCCAAAAATCTAATAAAGTCCTAATGAGTTTCTAATTCCAAATCATATGACACAGCAATGCCACAAAGCTAGAATAATATAATCATAATTTCTGATAAAAGTCATGGTAATTATCGGATGAAATATAGTAATCTATTTATTTATCAAAAAGTCATTAATTATGATATATCATTCTAATACTTAATTTCTGACAAAAGATTTCGATTGTTTAGTATTTGTTCAAATTGAAATAGCACATTGCTTTGGAGACTCTAAACAACGTGGTCGCCCAAAACTGTAATCAGAGCGACGATCATGGCAAAAGATGAAACTTAAGAGTTATTATCAGTAGGTCTATTTTTTTTTTTATCCCCCCGCCCGGCGGAAGAGGGGGGGGGGGGGGGGTTGGGGGCGCCATTCTTTTCATTGGCATTACTGGAATCTAGAATTGGAAGCCTGCCATGCCAATCAGGGTTGACAAAACTGGTTGGAGTAGACAATTACCAAAAGATACTCTATTTTGATTCTTAATTTCTAACTTATAGGCTTATGACATGCATTTTTTTTTTTTTTACGGGAAGCTTATGACATGCTTGATTCTTAGAATAGGACAATAATCTCTCCTCGTAAACTTTTTATGACAAATTGAAATGTATTTACAAATATTCTATACACGATATTATTGTGTAAAATTTGAATTGTTCAAGAAAAGTAACTTACACAAAAATATATGAAGAATATGTGATTGTTACTTTGTAAGTGATCTAATATTACTGGTTTTCTCGTCAAAGAAAAAGAAAAGAATAAAAAATACTGGTTTTGATTTACGTTACTCGTTGAACGCACAAAGTGCCCGTGGGCAGGGGCTGCGACCATTGGATGAAGAGAAATGTTATTTGTACATACCATTCTCTTACATATTTTGACATCCTCTCTCTATCTCTCTCCTCTTTCTCTTACTTTTTCACTTTTTTACTTTCTTTTATAATTTTTTTTTTTTATCTTTGTGAGTGGGTGTTGGGGTGTCTACCATTTGTGGTGGTACAAATAACACATCTTTTGGATGAATGATGCTGCCTAACACGTAACAAGTTATTTAACCTGTTTTGAACCTTTGACCCAGCATGTAATCGCCATCGGCTCATTATCCAACGACTTGAGAAAACAATGTGCCACGGAATGTTCCCGGTGCGACTATGGGCTAGGTTATATGGCCCTATACCTAACAGCCTGACTTTAAGCTGCGTCGAATTTTATTCCCTCTTTGGTGAAGACTTTTGTGCAACAAAGTTATGGGTTGAAAGTATACAAAAGAACCCAGATGCGTAAGCTAACAAGGCCCACAAGAAGTTGGGTTTGGGTTACCACTTATGTTGGGGTAGTCAATGTCGTACCTTGATCCAACAGTAACGGAAAAACAGACGAATTACTAATGGAGTGGTTATATCTAGCAGCAAGGGACTGTTTCATCATATATGGCGAACTACTGTTCAAATTCTAAGAGAAAAATAGTGCTCACATTCAGTATCTAACAATACCTTGAATATAATTGCTTTCAATAGAGCACACCTGTGAAAACTTTAAAAAACCCAAAAATAAAAAATAAAAAGACGAAGTGCGTGTTTGGGAACTTTGTATAACATTTTTTTTGGTTAACGTAAGCTATTTTAAAATAAGTTAATGTATTTGGATTAAAAAGTTTAAATTGACTATAAGGAGAAAAAATTTATAATTTTAGTGTAAAAAATAGTTATAGGTGAGCATTTTGTGATTATAATTTTTTGATTATTTTGAAATCATGATAATTTTACCAAATTAACCATAACTATTAAATATCATATAATATAAATAAATCATTTTATACTTTTAAAAGTAATTTATCATACATATGCAATACTTTAATACAATTCAAACAAAACATACTAATTAATACATCAAAACATGAAACTGATTTTACCATAGTTTATTATAAAGAAAATTAGTTATACTTATAATTGATGATTGAAATAATTTTAAATTCACAGTTAGTTTAAATACACTCGAATATTGGCGGTGCGACCAGAAAAAATAGGGTTTCAAAGGTGTGAAATAGTACTATTTTAAAAGAGCCACATATGCAAAAGGTATGTAATACTATAGTAGGAACAATATTTTATTAATCCAAGCAATTTGACATTTATTCTCTTAAGTAAGATTTTAAATTCGAATTTTGCGAATAAAAAAAAATAGTGTTAAAAAAATGTTATCCCCATAATGAATCAATCCTACCCAACTTGAAATAGATTAGGGGTTCAATAAATTCTGAATATTAATGATTTAGGGGAAAAAAACACAATATATTTGGTGGTGAAGCCTATGCACTAGGGAGTGGTTGCAAGCCCGCATCTAGCCTTACTTGGTGTCGTAAGAATTAAAAGGATTGGATGCATCAATGGTGGTTCATTTGCTACAATGTGTTAGTTCTATATATCTTGATCCAATTCTTAATCTATGGCCGTAGTTGATGCAAGAATTAAAGCTGGTCCAGTTCATCCAAATGTACAAGGAACTGAGGAAGCGAACCAGTCCAGAGGCTTATATATTCCATTTCTGTTTTTTTTAATGTGCCTCACAATTAGAAAGAATTTTTGGGGAGGGGTCATTTCATTTTTGATCCAGAACGACTCGCTTCAAGAGATGAGAGAAAACACAACATTTTTGTTATTTGACCAACCATCAGGAGAAGGCAAATACAACAGGTACACTAATCGATCCCTTGTCGAGGACAGCACTATGGCCTCAGCCACCGTAACCTGCACATCTTTTGGAAGGTGTTACCTTCGGAATAAACTCTTCGTGTTTATTAATTTATTAGCGAAGCTCTTACCGTCTTTAGCGGTTGGGGTAGGGTAAAAATGATCTTTAATTAAATCTTTACCTTAAAAGAAAAACTGAAACTACATTTAGAGCCGAAATCTCAGGATGCAGACTAACATCCATGACAATGGTCACCAATCAGTCGCACGGTGCGTCACAATATCCAATAGCAATACACTGAAATGGCGATAACTATCAGGCAAACGATGAAATGATGCCTAGACATTCTTACACCCACATTACTTTAAATTTATATCGATTTTACTATTTCATTACAGCTAATGTTATCTTTTTTCACCTACTTACTCTTTAATTTTATCATCTAAATCATGTGAGAGATGTGACGAATGCCAAGATATGCGGTAAATACTTTTCCAAACGGTATATCTAGATACCATACTTAACATTCCATACCACCGAAGAACATAGAACATTGCATTCCAACCAAAATGAAATTAGCGAATTAGGCATATGAAATGACCAATATGGACATAATTGTCAATGGTTGGATTTACCAGGGCCTTCATGTCAACAGAAAGCTCCCTCATCTGTGTACTGTGACTCCATATTTCCCTTCTCCTCTGAATCAACAGAGAAAGTGATAAGCCTCTTACTCTAATTAGAGTTTTCAATACAACAATAATACAAAAAAAGTACTTAATTAACAAACAAGAAAAAAGAAAGAAAGAATCTAAACACGGGAAATAGAGGAAGAAAAAAAATGTTCCTCTCCTCCAAAACCCTTAAAAGAGTTTTTCTGCTCCTCAATCCTCATCTTCCCCTCTTGAGTGCCTTCTCCGCAGTGTCCACCTCCTCCAAAATCCTTGCCTTTCGCTTTGCAGGGATAGGAGCAGTAGGTCCAAAACTAATGTAGTGCCCCGAAACCGCATTCAGTGCTGAATATATATCCCTAAAGGAAGCCCTTCCGAGAAGTGCTTTCTCCCTTCTATACTTGGCCACCCACGAGTTTGAAGTATCTCTTAGCTCAGCAACAGCAGAAGCAACATTAGGGTCGTTCTTGTCCATTGTTATGGTTGTCCTCACCTTGTTAATCACTTCTTCTGTCTCCTTCACGTACTCTTCGTCCGAAGCAGCAAGTGCAGGTGGTAGAGGAAGAAGCCAAGTGCATGCAGCAACTGAGGCAGTGATGGACAAGAAGAGTTCGCGGCGTCTTGGGTGTGTGGTGGTGGTGGTTGGTGTGAGGGTGGCTGAAATGGTGGCGGTTTTGGGCTTGATGGGTGGGAGTGATGATTTGGGTGTGGATGTTGGAGTTATGAGTGTTGGGGAAGCCATGCTCTGTGTGTGTGTGTGTGTGTGTGTGTGTGTTTGGGAAGGGAAGTGATGGAAAGTTAGGAGTGTGTTTTGTTGTTTGGGTTTGGAAGAGTAAGAGAAGGGAGAAGAAGCATTGTTGGGTTTTTGCCACGTGGGCTTATCGTCTTATCTTTGGTTTTGTGTTTTGGATGAGAAAGCAACCAATGATTTGTAAGGTATAGATCCACATCCTCACGTGTCCTCAGGGAATTCCAAGCAAGGAACTGGAAATTTCAATGTAGACCATTTCAATATTCGCTTTCACATGCTGTTGAAATTAAAATAACAACTAACTCAAATCCAAACCAAAAAAAAAAAAAAAATTTAAAGGTTTAAATATATTTTTGGTTCTTAAAATGTTGTAAATTCTGATTTTTGTTTTTATTAAAAAAATAAATTTAGATTTAGATTAAGCATTTTTAAAAATATTTGATTTAAGTCTCTATCATTATTTTGTTTGATTTTTGGTCCCTATACTAAAATAATATGTTTGTTTTAAATTTTTAAAAAATTATAATAATTTGGTTTAAATCCTTTAGAATATTAGTTTAAGCTTTTTGAAACTAAATTATCATAATTTTTAGGGACTAAAATCAAATATTTTTAAAAATATTTGGATCTATATCAAAATAAAATTTTTATAGGGAGCAAAGCTAAATTTATTTAAAAATGTTTGAACCTAAACTAATTTTTTTTTATAAGAATCAAAACCATAATTCACAATATTTACAAGGACAAAAAACATATTTAATTGAAGAGACAATGTCAAATTATTGTGTGTAATATGATAATGCCATGGATAAGAGGAATAAAGCAGAAATATTAAAAGCCATTTAAAAGTAGAGTGTGTATTTTCACCGATTTTTCGGTCATTTAGTAAAAGAATATCAAAGAAATGTCAGTTACTAGTGTCACTACTCGATTTACAATCATTGATGAAATTTAGGGTTTTAGGGATTTTGTTCCGACCCTTTTTTCTTTATCTTCTTGGGTCATCTTTCCAGCCCTAGGATAAATTTCAAATTTTGTTTTATTGGGTCAATGAGGATATGTTTCAATGCAATTATGGGTTTTTTCCATTGGACATGAATGATAGGCTTCTCCTTTTTTTTTGTCTATACTCCAAGCTTGTTTTGGTCCTTCAATTATGGGCAAGTCTGTTTTCTTGGTCTGCAAATTAAGGGCAAGTCGTGTAGATGTTCCCTCCCCAATCTGTTATGTGATGCTAGAGGCTAAAGGCCCAAAACAGGCCTATAATCATTGGGTCCAATCCCGAAGACCACGTAATATGACAAGACCAATTTTTGGCCCAAAATAGACCCATTAATATATGTTCAACCCTCAATGTTCCGAAGATATATGCTATGGTTTCAAGTGTTGAAGGCGGTACACTAACCACCAAGACAGACCAACCCCATTAAGTAAGGTTGGTCACATGAATAAGATAACATTATAGTGTTTAGTCATAAATTATATAGACTACCTAAATTTAAAAAATTAAAAAAAAAAGGTTGTGGAGGAGGAATAAGCATGTGAGAAAAAAACTTTGATAGAGAGAGGGGGAAGGGGGGAAGCGATGATGATTATGATGATAGCAAAGTGTAGAAATAATTGAAATTATTGAAGAGAATACTACAATGCAATTCTACTAGACTTCCTATTTACTGAAATTTAGTTTCCACATTGCACGGTATTTCAATCTCGAAATATGTTTAATGTGTCACCTGGGTCTGCCTCCACTTACAATGATTTATTGACTATTTCGTTCAATTTCTAATTTGTTAGTTTCCTAATAAATTCGTCTTTCTTCATTTGTAGTAGCTTCTTCCTAGTCTAGACTCTTGACGATATTTGCGAATTTGTTTTGAAACTTGAAAGTAAAGTGGCAAAAGAACATATTAGGGTTTCATGATTGCCATTGACCCATCTTAACTGCCGGGTTTTATTCCGTGTCTATAATGATTTTATAAAATTATTTATTTATTTTTATATATGATGCACACGGCTCCCACCTATAATATCAATCAATCATGATGGTTCACGTTCAACCAAAAAAAAATAAAATCAATGATGATGGATGGATACATTCTTCATAAAGAAGCTAAGGTTAAAATTCTAATCATGTTATGATGTACTCCCTTTTTTTTATCCTCAAACTTTAATTCTAATAAAAAAATATAAAAAAAGGGCAGTCCGCGTCACTTATTATTTTTCCTATATAACAGATTAAAATGTGAAAATTTCCCTCATCAAAACATCAAAACAATATAATATATACAAACTCATGTATTTTTTCAAGATATAGAGGGAATTTAAAGAAATCAATTTTTCAATAAAAGAAATACTAATACAACGGGTATAATATAGTTTGTGATGAAAAATACTTTCAAGAACTACTCTTGTGGCTAAGACAGTACATAATGTGTTTGATGTTGATCGAAACTTAAGTCTACCCTTTATCTTTTAAGCATTAAATATTTGTTTGTGCATTGCATTCAACTGGTTATGAACATAATCAAGAATCATGGCAAAATAATCATTCGAAGTAGATAATTTGAGTAGACAGGGCTATAATTAACTAGCACTATGAACTATAATCTATAGATATGTACCTAGAAAGCAAGATAGCAAAGTGAAGAAAAGGGCCTACATTTTAGACAATTTGTTGTAAAGATAAAGAGCATAAGTGAAAGTCATGAGAAAAGGTTGTAGAAAAAGACTAAGGATTCTACTAGCTATCCAACCTAGCGATGAAAATAACAGTAACAATAATTTTAAAAAGAGAAATTCATCAACTTGGTGCAGTTGGATATTTAATAATAAACAAATAAAAAAGCTAAAAGCCAAAGTGCAAAAAGCAGGTGGAAATCTGTGATTTTTGTCCACTTTAAATAAGAGACTGTTTTGCATAAATGAACCCTCAACTAAATTCTCATTTTAATTTCAGCCTGTGTAATCTATTTAATTAGAAAAGTAAGTAAATTAGTTGAAATACAAATGTTAGATAGAGATAAGAAAATGTTAACTCAGATATTGTTGGATCATATTTATTAAAAATACTCATTAATTAAGGTAACAAAAGTCAAGTAAGTTTTGAATCAAGGTTCTGTAGTTCAATATATTTTATAAGTTAAAAAAGTATAATACAGGGAAAAAATATTTAAAACTTAATTCATGGCACTATTACAGTGTCATAGTTTCTCATTTACCTCTTAGTTGTGTTTGGAATGCTGAAATTGCCAATGTTAGAAAAAGAAAGGTTTAGAGGTGAGAGATATTATATTTGATATTGGAAAATTACATATAAATAATATAACTCTTTAATATTATTCCTCAACATTTTTTCTCATACGTAGATATGCCTTTATATGTTGTGACATATTAAGCAGCTTGAAGTAATTATATAAATCTCTCAGGAAAAAAAAGAAATTCAAACTTCTGTTTTCTTTATCGAACTAGCATTATTAGTATGACTTAGCAAACATGTACCCTCGTGTCACTCTCTCCTTCTACTAAGAGGCAAAATGAACAAAAACAAGTGGACAATGCTCCTTATGGAAACCCATGTTTTCTTCCCCTCTTTCGGGGGCCACTCACAAAAATATTTAAAGAGAGAGAGGGGGTGGATGAGATGAAGGTGACAGAATTAAAGGTGCATATGAGATGACACGCTTTCAATTTGTGAAAGATTATGAATGTATTTTAATAGCCTTTGGGGCCTCAATTTTTCCGTACATTATTAAGTGGAATTTTGGCTTAGAAGTTTCGCATGAAAATTAAATGAAATTAAGCCAGCATGTCTGTACCAGCGTGTGCGTGACCAACTTGATTGTGTATACTTTGTACATGAAAATTGAAATCATAAACCGGTGGTCTCCAGATCCACTAGTCCTATTCCAATGGTTCCCACTTGCACCAGTCAATATCTGTGTTACTGTACTTGTTACATGGTTATTGTTCTTGCATGTAAAGATTAAACAACAGACGCAAGCTTAGGGAGGGACAAACGGATAGCTCGTGACAAAACCCGAGGCCCAGGCTGGCTTGCAGTGAGTTGGTTTTGCAGGCTTTTAAGCCAACGTCAATGCAGCATCTCCATATATTTGACCAACATTCCTTTCCTAGATTGCTAGCTATATCTTTTTTTAAAAGAAGGAGATTTTTTTTTTAATATATATTGGATACCACTTTCGATATATGGAAATCAATACGTAAACAAATGAGGATTTCAGTTTCTTTTTTTGGGAAAAAAAAAGTAGTGGCTATAATAACATAATTAATAATGAATGAAAAATCATTTTTACCGAATTCACATATAATATACTAAAATATTGAGTTATTAATGTATTGTTTTTCATATTTTTATTCAAGTAAATTTACCTGTAATGTAATTGAAATTTTCACATAATTCTCGAAATAAGTGCCTAAAAAAGTTTTATTCAAATAATTAAGAGCCTATTTGTTTTGCCATTTTTTTTTTAACCAAAAATGTGAAAAAGGCATTTTTCCCAATGCATTGCTATGGAAAATAAAAAATTATTACTTCCACCAGAATTACGTTTGAATACTGTGCAACTGGAACATAAACATGCTTTAACACTATTGTTTTTGTAATCAACTTTCTTGCAAATCGTGTTGATTTTTGTAATTAGCTTTCTTGCTAATCATATAAAGACCAACTAAACATTAAGGTATGCCTTGATCTTGGAGTGAGCAATTTTTTCCCTCAATTCAAACTTTTTGTATATATAAACATAAAGGGTTGGATATCGATCTAACTTGAACTTATTGTCAGCATTTATTATACTCACTATCATTTTTTGATTTGAAAAATTATATCTATTTCTCTTACTTCTTTCTTATTTATAAAAAGTTGTTATAAGAAATGTACATAAAATATAAAAGACACGCAATTTCTAAAGAAAAGTTATATATGAATGTAAAAATAATACATAAAGTAAGTAATTATGGCGTAATTCTCTAAACAAGAGAAAAGTCGAGTACACTAATTTTCCTCTTACGTTAAATTTTTGTCTTTAAAAAAAATAAACGTAAGAATAAATATTATCTCTAATAATATTGGTACATTTTTTGTTCTTAGGATATTTTTATAGATATGGCTATGAGATTAAAGGTTGCAATTAAAATGTCCTTTCAATTTCAATAAGTGTCTTTATATAAAGTTTAAATTTTAATTTTCTCTATAAGAGTATAGTTTACTTACTGTTGTATCTAACTTTTGATGGTTAATAATGTTTGTATATGATTGTATACAACCATAATTTTTAAAAAATTATCCTCAAAATCAAAGTTATTATTTCACTTGTAATAAGGTTGTTGGCATCTGCTTCCTCACTCTTTCTACTTGAAGGATTATAAAATGATTTCGATTTGTGGTAAGTTAGTTTCCATTCTTTTGTTTTAATTTTTTTAGTTTAGTCTTTTATTTTTTTAATAGGGTTGTTATTGGTTAATGGTCATGAGCTGTATAATTAGAGATTCTCTCCAGACTCAGGCTCCTTCCCGCAGCAAATTGGATCTAGAGTCATACTCATATTACTGTGTGCTTTCAAAATGGTGACCAATGACCATGGGTCATTTTACCGTTGTCTTTGTACGGCAAAGATCAATATTCGTCTTTGTGAATTGACCTTTGGATGTGTTTTAAAAGATATCGATCGTTATAATTTTTTTTCGAGTAAAATCATAAATTAGTCCTCAAAATAGTTGTAGAATATTAATTTGGTTTTCGAAATAGTTGTTATATTAATTTAGTTATCGAAAAATTTGTGACATCAATTTAGTTCTTGAAATATTAAAATTTATTTTAAATTAATCCAATAAATTAAAAAAAAAATTGGACTAACTTAAAATGAATTTTAATTTTTTAAGGTCCAAATTGATATCCCACAAATTTTTCAAGAGCCAAATTAATATTACAAATTTTCTGGAGATCAAATTGATGTTCCACAACTCTTTTAATGACCAATTTAGGGTTTTATTCTAATTTTTTTTTAGCAAACTGACTTCTTAATTGTAAAAGAGGTGTTGAAAAAGAGTAATAGACTCAGGTTCACGATGAACTCTATATATGACAACATATCAACTATTCAAAACATAACTTAAAATTATAAATACATAAATTTTATAAAATCATTAATTAATATATTGCTACATGTATGATTCATTATGAATTCAAGTCTATATTAACATTTTTCATTGAAAAATATCTCATCCCAAAAACCCTCACCATCGCAATATACTCGAATCATCATCTTTCCATCTATAATCAGCTCTGAACTTCGACAACTTCTTAGGTGGTGATAATGAGTTTGTCACCACTACCATGGTGACTGATATTATAATAATAAAAGAGAATGATAAAATGACTTTTGTATTCTTATTTTAATCTCTCTTTCCCTTCTCCCTCCCACCACACCCTCCTTTACTGCACCACACTTGACCAATCTGTTGCTCCTTCGATCGTCAACTTCTTCACTACCTCGGCACCACTCACATAATAGCACTATATGGTTGGGTTCTCAAACCCTTCCACTACACCCCATCCACCTTTAGCCCAAGACAATCCAAATAGCATCTTCAGGTGCATCATACACATTAGTGTGATTGTTTTAATTAAATTAAAAAACAAAAATTAAAAAAATGCCAAAAATTGACAGAAAACAACTTGGTTAGGCATTTTTAGCTTGAAACAAAGGATAGGGAAAGGCTCAGTCTTGGGGGTTTTGTACGGTGGCCATGGCATGATGGAGGTGCAACCGGATAAGGGCAAAGTGGCATTCTCTATTGAGGTGTGGATGCGAGAGATGGTGAGGCTGCTACGGTGTTGTTTGTTGCTGGGCATGAGTGGCAAGCTCAGTGGTGGTTGAAGTGGCAACTGTTGGGCCATGGCGTTTGAAGCTGTTGGTGGTCACATTGATGCAGTGGTATGGCAAAAAAAATTATAACACATTAATGAGTTATGAATCAAAATGGTCCTTGAATTCTATTCATAAAAAAATTAATCAATAGTTATTTTATTATATAAAGAATATTATATAAAAAATTCAATAGACAAAATTCAATGACTATTTTGATCCAAAAATCATTTTAGAAACATCCTTTTATCAATTGTCGCCTCATGTTATCTATGATTTCTTTCTTTCATTCCGTTCCTTCACTTTCTTTCTAGGAAGTGGAAAGGCTTAGTACTGACCCTTTGACCAAAGGACCAACGTAAATGTAATCGGTGACCATTGGCAAATTGCAGCAGACGAGTAAATTAGATGCAATGAGATCAAAATAACAACCACGTTATGAGCAAAGAATTGTTATTTGATAGTGATATTTATGACATTAAACTTGCTTTTAATATCATTATTTCCTATGAAAAATGCTCATTAATGAGAATGCATCTCGTACAAAAGACATGACGAATGATGTGGATTGTCTTTCTACCATTTAACCAATCCTGATTTTCGTATTTGTGTTGAGGACAAACCAACAAAAATTGATCGTTACTATTTCATACTAAAACAGGTTGTACCATTTAGCTCGACTTTTTTCGTATATTAATGTTATGTCTTTGTGTTTTGACTAATTCTTGTGTAAGATTTATATTTTTGTGTGTCTGAGTACAAAGGAACCAAAACAAAATGTGTTTTTTGTTGGAAGCCTTTTGTTGGTCAAACCTAGGTTTTGATACTTGGACTTGTAGGTTATGGCCCACCACGCTTCCACTGCACCACTCTGATTAATTGTTTGAGACATTTTTTTTTAAACCTTTTTGTTTAAGACATATTTATTTACAAAAAACTTTTTTATTGTAAGGTCAAACTTCTGATAAACACCCGCAGGTGCAAAATCCGCAATATTTGCTACGGGTATAAATAGTATAAATGTTTAATATGCAAGTACATTATCATCTTAATTATTTAAAATGTTTATTAATTTCATGTTAGTCTTTAAATTTTTTTAACTCAACATAAAGTTCTTAAAAAGTAATTCTATCATACAAAGTAATGTTTATTTAATTTCCTTCCACACTTGAGTTTTCATTGTGCTTTTTGAGCATAAGTGAACAAACCTCACTCCCTATCTCCAACTCTTCTTATTTAGTCTCAAGACTACATATAGCTAATGTCATTGTTATTTTCTGTCTCATTTTCATTAGTTATAAAGTAGGGCCGATATGAGTTAAAATTTGAGGAAAAAAAGGTAAAACAAAACTTAATTTTACAATAATTATAAATTAATTTATTTGAAAAAACTTAATAATAAATATAACCAATCACATATAATAGTTTATTCCATTAAATAAAACGATGAGAAACTAAATAGAAATCGATTTACATGATAAAATTATATTTCAAGAACTTTATATTAAGTTAAAAAATTTCAAGAATTTTCAGACACTAAAACGATGATATACTCTCAGTAATTTTATAATTTTTATCATAGATTTGGTTAAACTATATAAAAGAAATCATTCAGGCAATATAACTGCCCCTTTTCTACAAATATAAATTCATCCCTGATTTTCTCAATCACATTAAATTCAAATTTACTCATTATTTTGAGTAACATGACATATTCGATGTGTCTAATTTGTCACAATACTTTGATGGCATGATGCTGCTGTTCTTGTGGTTTACCTATTTTATAGTAAACAGCACATAGATAACCGCTAACATAATTGGACAGCTCCAATTAATTTTCTGGCATAGAAAAAACCTATGGTTAATTAAATTAATTTACGACCTAAACTATGATTGAGCTAACCTTAATTGATAAGGCTGACCTGCATGGGACCATCTTACGCTCTAAAATCCAAACTATTTTCTCAAGATATTTGTGGAATATCCAAGCATTACTTTGTAGTTGGGATTTGTCAAAGGTTGGCTGAACACATCTCTATTTATCTCATTATAGATATATAATATGACTCCAATGTTCGGTTGACTTCCCCTTTTTGGGTGTAAGCAATTAGAAAAATGTAATATAATGAAGGCATGGTTTGTCTGTTATGGAACACCAACTGGATAAGGATTGTGACCAAGCAATGACACAATCGAACTTCGTTTCATTAAATGTTCACCGCTCGGCCTACAAGGGCTTATCCTGTACGTTCCCTATTTTCTATACTTCTTAATTCTATGTCTAAAGCATCATACTAAAATTATCTTTGGGCCGTTTAGAATGCATGATAGAATAATCTTTTATAATATAAAACTTGATTGGTAGAAGTCTGTTACAAAATCTAATTAATCACGCCATTTATAAGTCGCTTGTCCATTACACTTATACCACTCCTCTTTAATGGGCTCAACAGCTATAACTTCAACTACGCTAAATATTTCCATTCTGATTTTGTTCAAGTACATTTATTTCACGTCTAAACTTATGCTACTTTCGCTGACTTGAGTGTGGATTCCCTTTTGCAATCACCGCTGGCAGGTTTGAGAAAACCTCCCTCACTCTAGCTTTTCAGGAGATCAGACCATCCAATCAGCCTAGAACCTAGGCAAGAACAAATACTTTCTTTTTCTTATATATTTTAATAGTTTTCTTAGATTTTTCATTAATATATATATATATATATAACAAAATTATATTATAACAATAATTTTTATTAATTATTTAAATTCAAAAATAAAATTATAATTAATTAATTATAATTATTTAAATATTTTTATTTATGTTATATAGTTATAATTTATACTAAATATTATTTATTATGAAATATTATTTATTACTAAATATTTACTTATTTAAATATTTTTAATGAAGATAATTATTTTTATTTATTATTATTTATTTATTCTAGAATTAATTGTTTTTAATAAAATATAAAAAAATCAAAGACATAAAAGATAATTTACCTCCCTAAACTTGATTATGTTATTTATCATTTTGATATATAAGAGAACATTAATATATAAATTAATACAATATATTGCTTGTAATAAACAACTGATTAAATTATAATATATTGTATCAATTTATACTATTATGCCTACTATATATGTTTAGATAGTTTAAATGGTTCAATATTTATTTTTCTTAAATAATGTCTCCAATTCAAGTATTATAGATGAAAAATTAACATTAAAAGCACTTACTTCTATAATAAATTGGCCTAATTCAAACTAGAATAATTAAAGATAACTTTAGATATTAATAGTATATAACAAAAAAATAATATTATCATGTTTAAGGCATCATGTCAAATATATACTCTTGTAATTTCTCATTATAAGCTTATCTACTAGTATGGAGTGCCGAATTATTGTGCCGATTAGGATAAGAAAGCTTGAAAAGTGTTTCGCGTGTAAGAGAAGGAAGATAAGAATCGAATCCATCCTAATCTTTTAAATTCATTACTCTCTGTTTGAAAGCAAAGTTTATTTTTCTATTTTTTTTTATTTAAAGATCATATATCATCTTGAGATTTGGAGTTGAAGTAATCAGCAATTTTGACTCCAAAAATAAATATGTAAATTTAAAACTTAGAAAAACTTACATAGTTTTCATACTCTTATGACGAAATAAAAATTAATTACATAAGTAATTTAATTTCATAGTTTTATAAGGAAAATAATACATTCGATTTTTTTATTTCATACATTCTTTTGATACATTTCAATACAATTTCAATATAATGACAAATAATATAAAACAATTTTTTAAAAAAGGACAATTATTTTGAAATTGAGAAATTTTTTTTTGAAGATAAAAGGACAATTTTTTTTTCGAAATTGAGAAAGTGTTAAAATGTTGTAACAAATACTTATAGTAAGAAGTGCCTTTGCGGGAATTAAACCTTCAACCCCATTCAACTCAAATCCATTTGGGTTATCACCAAAGTAAACTGTTAAGCTACAATCCACATGTCCATGCAACCACTTGTTGGCCACGCCCTTTCTAAAATCGAGCTCGAAACTTTAACTCTTATATCACTTTAACTAATTGCCAAAACGCAACTCTTTTTACTAAGTTCATTATTAAATGTTTCAATTTGATTCGACTCTTGACTCTATTTAAGGTTTTTTCATGTCACGATCGATACTCACCCACAACCAACATTATATTATTAAATTATTTTAAACATGTTCAAATTAGTTGAAAAATTAAATATTTTAGTAATATATTTAGATATGATTTAAAGATGGTATAAAATTTTGCGTTGACATAGAAAGCCGCTGTATGGACATGAGGTGACTTTTGTTTTGTTTTGGGAGCTGTTTCCATTTCGGGTTTTGTTATTTATTCAAACGAGAATTATTGCTATATCTGTTACCCTTTATGAGTATAATATCTAAAGTAAGTTGTTAAATATTTAATACTTATAATTTTTAAAAATAATATTTAAAGGTTTTTTTGTTATAATTAATTGTTAATAAAATATTCGATAATTTATTGTTGACATTAGATTAATAATACGTATATTTAGAAATAATTTTAATTTTAATTTTTTTATTTTTAAAATAGTATTTTTATTAAATTCAATGTAATATTTTAGTTCTAACCGAAATTTGTAATTAAATATATATATATATATATATATATCTAATTTAATTTTAAATTAAATAATTTAAAAATAACACATTGTAATATGTATTTAAATTAAATTATTTATATACAAAATAATTGACGTTAAAATTTAACTTACAATATTTTTATAAAATTAACTAAAACTAAACATTTATTAATTTTCTTTTTGCTAAAAGTTCCACGTCACGTGCCCGACATAGGTCTAAGTTGTAATCTAGTTTAAGTTTAATTTGGAAAGAAAAAAATTGTAGCTTATTGAACAGTGAAATTGAAACAAATTTTTATTTATTTTAGTTATTATAATATCTACAATTTAGAAGTTACATTATTTTTTGAGCTCAACAAAAAATTATTTCTTCAAAAATTAAAATGATTTATATAGTAAAAGCGTTTAACTCATCAAACTACTATTTTAAAAATCTTATAAGTGGAAATATATGATTGGATATTTATATAAAAAAATTTTATACCAATAATATATCAAAATTAATCTCTTTAAAAATATAGCAATACTGAAAGAGGTTTTTTTTTTTTTTTTTTCTCAAAGTATCTTTTCACTTGATGGATGAAAACTAACCCTTTGGGTTATTGTTTAGTGCCTAAGCAGAGACCTCTTCTAATGATATTCTTTTTCATATATATGAATCTCGAGATTGAACTTAAGACCACATATTTAAGGGGTCCAAGCCTCATCCTCTCAGATCAACACTTTGTTAGTATACTAAAAGAGTTTCATTTAATAATAAATCATCCTAACTCAAATTAAATAAGTTGAAATTTAATTTTAAATACTAATAATTTAAACAAAGTTTAATTTATATGCGTATAAAATAATTTTATATTATTAATCAATATAATTATCAAAAAATATTAAATTATACTAAATAACTATCGACTATAATAACTAACTAAGGACGAATCCATTTACAAAATGTAGAGGGCACATAGGCCCACCAAAATTTTTGAATCTTTTAGGAAATATATATATATATATATATTATGGGTTTAATTGGAGTGCACTGATAATGTAAAATTTTTTTACACTGTCATCTAATTTTACACTGTCATCTAATCAAAATATTCTATTTGCACGACTATTCAAGTAGTAGGTGGTTTTGTTAAAGACTTTTGTTGCTATGGCAATATATAATTGGATACTTGTGTAAAAGTTTTTTACACTGATAATATATTTAAATTAAATCCATATATTATTTTATTAAATTTAATCTCACATTAAAAAAATTATATGAAATTTTTATTTTATATATATATATTATTTTTACCCTATTATCTAAATTTTTTGAATTTATTATTATAATTATTTATTATAATTTAATATTTTCTTGTATCTCTATTTATACTATTAGAATATAAAAATTAAATTAAAAAATATAAGATATATGCAATACAATTAAAAGGATAATAAAAAAATGTGTAATTTCTTTCTGTCTTTCTTTCTTTTTGGGTTTTTTTTTTTCCTGTTCCCCTGCTTGGCTATCTTTCTCTTCCTGCTGTCAACTCTGCTTTTGCAATTATTAACTTCATACCATCACCACCCACCATCGACGCCACCCCTCTCCTGTCCCTTGTTACTCTCTCTCTCTCTCTCTCCTCCTATTCCGCTACTCTCATAATCAACCTCTATTCCTCACTATAACAAAGGCGATGAATCAATGTACTTCTACTTCTACAGTTCAAGTACCATTTCCATCTTCACCTTAATTTTTCCGCATTTGAAAACATCAAAACTATTGTTGTCTTCTTTGATTGTGCATGCTTCATGCATTGTTGCGAGTAACTGCCCTCATCTAACGCTTATTGGGTGTTTCTTTTTGCTTTCTCTCGAGACCAATGCAGGATCTGCATGTTGAGTCTTTCTGGCTTATGAACTCTGATTCATTGTTTAAACCGAGACAATTAAAGGGTATTTTTTTTGTTCTGTATGTGCTGTTCAGTTTTGATAATTTCTCTTGCTCATTGTGTTCTGAATGCTTCTCATTGCTCTACTTCAGTTACTTGGAGTTTCTTAAAAAAAACTTCAGTTATTTTTTCCTTGCATTCTTTTGGCAACACAAATTTTTAACACCAAAACCGGTTTTTCACCCAAAAATAAAAAATCTTTTTTTTTTCTTTTACTTTGTCTCTTTGCTTTCTAATTCTGGGGTGGCCCTTCTCAGAGTTCACTTGATCTCTTCTCTTATGTTGTCTTCTTCTTCTTCTTCTTCTTTTTTTTTCATTTTTTGGGTTGGTTTGATCTTCATTTTTATGTTCACCTTATGGGGACAATTACCTAGTCACTTGTGGTTCTACTGCTCTGACTTTTGTCGTTTTTCTGCTTGTTATGATAATTACTTGATTTTCACTTGATTGATCTCCAATGCTCTTTGTTGACGCCACCATATCTTAACCCATCTTTCGTCTTTTTCTACTTTTTGCGTTTTCTCAGTGTTTCTATGTAGCGGCAAACCACACTTTGTACTGGTTTTCCTGCTTTATTACCTCTTTCTCTCTCTCTCTCTCTCTCTCTCAGAATCTGTCTATTTACCAAACTTCTGCTTTTTCTGGTTACAGACGTAAAACCAGAAAAAAGGACTAGGAAAAAATCAGAGTTTGTAACTAAATGCTTTTTTGTTCATGAGCATTCATTCCATTTCAGATTTCATTTTCAATCTCATTCTTGTCAGTTAATTCAAGTATAAGGTTATTACTTCTGTACTTTTATTTCTCTCATTTCTACATTTTACAAATAGATGTTCTTTCTTCTTTGTGGATGTTTAGGCCAACGATTTTTTTTCTCTTTTTTCTTATAATTTTTTTTTTATCCTCTATTCTTCCACCTCCTCCTTGCAAGTGAAGAATAGAGAGAAGTTCTTCAGATGCTGCTGTGAGGAAACTTGAAAAATAAATGTGTTTGTGTTGTGCAATTGGAGATTCCATGGCCTTGCCATCTATTTGATCTTCTATTCTATGAAGATCTATGTTCTGTAAAAAAAGGCACAGAAATTCGGTTGTTAACCCTTTTGAAAACTGAAGATAGGACACACAGTCTGGTGTGTTCTATGCTTTTCTATTGAGTTCAGTTCTTAATGCATAGTTTATGGATTTGATTAATTTCAAAGCCTCAATTTTGACGTTGTCAATGTGAATCCTGATGCAGGACCAATGATCCGACATAGTTTTAGTATATTCTATCACTTGTTCACATGTTAGCACTTTTATATTCATATAGCTTCATTAGTTTAGCCTTTTTTATTTTTATCTTTTACGCAACAATGGCTTGATTCTTTGATCAGACCATATGCTAACATTATTAAATTCATCTTCTTTTTTTTCGCCTGTTCAGCTGGATTTATACCCATTCATATATCTTCCGGCAGATTCTTCGTTTGACCAAGTACTAAAGACCCCAGTTTTCAACAGTAAGGTGTAAATTGTATAATACTTCTACTTGTGAGAATCTTGGGAATCAGGATTGAATACTCAGTTGACTATCAAACCTCAGAATTTAATGTCAGATCTAGAATGAAGATGGAAAGAATTTGACATTATTTTCCGTAGCAAAATGGGCTGTTGTGTCTCAACAAGCAGTAGGAGTACTTGTAGTAGTAAGAGCAATGGAGACACAGTCTCTCCATCTTGTTTAGAAATTGGGTTCTGTGGTCAAAAGAAAGCAAGGAGAACGTTCTCTGATCATGTTATCTCTCTGCGTCAATTACCATCCTTGCCAAACAGAATATTCACTAATGGAAAGAGCCGGTCTTCTTGCATATTTACACAGCAGGGTCGTAAGGGTGTTAATCAGGATGCCATGATTGTATGGGAAGTAAGTATGTTCATCTTCTTGTTGATGATGTATGATTTTCATTGAATAAAGAGATTTGATTTTAGAAATTGACATCATGGTAATCTTTATTTCTGAAGGATTTCATGTCAGAAGATGCGACCTTTTGTGGTGTCTTTGATGGCCATGGTCCGCACGGTCACCTTGTTGCCCGCAAAGTTAGGGATGCCTTGCCAATAAAACTGCTTTCATTTTTGCATTCTTGTGAATCGAGGCGAAATGGATCAGGTCAAGCTTGTTTCAAAGGAAACTTAAAGCCTGACAGTGGAGAGTCGGAGAAGGATTGCTCTGATGAGGATAAACTGAATTCTATGTGGAGGGAAGCTTTCATGAAGGCATACAAGGCTATGGACAAAGAGCTGAGGTCTCACCCAAATTTGGACTGCTTCTGTAGTGGGAGCACAGCTGTAACTATAGTAAAGCAGGTAGCTCAATGAGCAGCGCATAGCCACATACTCTATTGCTTCTCTTTCTTTTAGACATTAATTATTTTCTTCACCTTGCAGGGTTCAAATCTGTTCATGAGCTACATTGGGGATTCGCGAGCAATCATGGGATCCAAGGACAGCAATGACTCCATGGTGGCAATTCAGTTGACTGTTGATTTGAAGCCCGATTTGCCAAGTGTGTCTTGCCATCATGATTCGTCCTCTTTCTGCTCAATTTATGTTTTATGTTTGAAGTTAACTTATTCGAATTTATGCGTAAATTCTTACAGGGGAAGCCGAAAGAATTAAACGGTGCAAGGGTAGGGTATTTGCTTTGCAAGATGAGCCAGAAGTTCCTCGGGTGTGGTTGCCTTTTGATGATGCACCTGGATTAGCAATGGCTAGAGCATTTGGTGATTTTTGCTTGAAGGAGTATGGTGTGATTTCTATACCCGAATTTTCTCATCGGCTTCTTACAGACAGAGATGAGTTCATTGTTCTTGCCTCAGATGGGGTAAGAAATTTCAACCACACATATATTTTTTATTTGTTCATTCAATCTCATATTTGCCACCGCAATGTTCCGATGATCACTAAACTGTCGGCACTTGGCCTTATTTGTTTCTTGTTTAGGTCTGTGTGAAAGGCATCAAAATTGTCAATTAACTTGGTTTAAGCTATTTATAGCCTATTGTGAAATCATTCTCTGCATAATAATTCTACCCCTTGTAAACAGGAAAAGCATGTAGTCATTCTCATTAAGATAATAAAACAGCCCGCAGTGGCACTATAGCCAACCTACAAATATAAGGAAAGTGGACCTTCTGCATTGTGCGAGACATGGTAACAGATGAAAATTTACAGTACCTTGCCAATTTTGGCGAGGATACAAATATGCATTGGTAAAGTGGAAGTTGTGAAAACTCCATGGTAACCCACAAAATAGTCCATCACACCACGTGTATTATAATACTTTCCTCCACCACCGGGCAAAATTGTACATATTGCATAGCTAGAGAAGGTTGTTACAGTACTTTTTATTGATTTTCCCATCTCCCATGTTTATGTTGACTTCTCTACAAGAACTGACATAATGAATTTGAATACAAAACTTGAAAAATAAACTTCGAGCTTCTGTTTCCTTTTATGCTACTTGATGCTAATATCCATCTTGGTGTTTTGTGCAGGTCTGGGATGTGTTAAGCAATGAACAGGTGGTTGAGATAGTATCCTTGGCACCAACTCGATCATCGGCGGCGAGGAATCTGGTGGATTCTGCAGCACGAGAGTGGAAACATAAATATCCAACTTCAAAGATGGATGATTGTGCTGTTGTCTGCCTATTTTTGGATGGGAAAATGGACTCGGAATCTGATTGTGATGAGCAATGCTTTTCTTCTGCAACCATCCAAAGCAACCATTCTGGTAATCCGGTGGAGTCAGATGATGGCCAAAAGTCTGAGCCATCTTTGCAAAGGAACTTTACTGTGAGATCCCCTGAAGAAACTGAGACCAATGGAGGAATATCAGTTGATGTTGAGGATGGAACATCATCAGCTGAAGATCAAAACTGGTCAGGTCTTGAGGGTGTCACCCGAGTAAACTCACTGGTTCAACTTCCTAGATTTTCTGAGGAAAGGCCAACCTCTTGAGTTTTGTTGGTTCAGTGAGGACATCTTATTGTAATACCTGTTGCAAAACAGTGAATTCAAGGAAGAAAATCTTTCTGTGGCTTTGATGGTCTTTGTTCAGTTAATTTACTTGTAGAAAATTAGGCTCAATTAAGGTCACTAAACGAAATGAGTTCAGTATACTGCAAGGCGTTAACATTCAAATAGCAAGAGGCATTGCTATTCGTGCTCTAAGATAGCTCGATATAAAACATGAAATGCAACCCATAAAGAAAGGGAAGGAGACTGACAAATTGAGTATTGTGAATTAACTATTGAATCAATCATCCGGGTCAGTTGAAAGCTTCACAAACTGAACCCGACAACAATAACAACAGCCTAGTCTTGTCCTCAATAAATGGTATTCATAAACTGAACCCATGACCCCATAATAATAGGCCAAATAATGGAGAGCTTTATGTAGAAGAAATTACAGTACTTACATAGTATTTTCATCTAAAATTCTGCACAATTGAGCAGGTGGTTATGCAAGTGGTATTGTGTGTAATTTGCCTAGCATCAAGTCAGAGTTCGGACAGTAATAGGGACGCGAGAGTGCAAGCGGTCTTAGTTCAACTAATACCGGCATTCAGATTCTGTTATTGAGTATGGTGTGAATAATGCAACTCTAATACATGTGTATTTATACCTTTTTTCTTGTGAAAAAGCTGTTCCTGCATACGTAGATGATTTACAGAATTACAGGTAATTTATTAACGCATCAAAATCAACTGCATCATTTTTACACGATTAATCACACGCATTTGATTCATATCTCAAGAATGAGATAACATCAAGAATGAAGCTAGAAGGTAAAAACGGACAACGGTGCATAACTCAGCCATGTGAAGGTTCCATTTAGTGGCCGCTATGGCATTGGTGAATGTCTTCCACAAATAGCAGGTAATAAAAGCGAGGCCAAATAACACAAACCATTTTAACGAAGGAAATGTCCTGCATTTCACTAAGCCACAAATGATCAACTACCATTCTGCCAAAGAGGCCATTGCCCTGCCAGTGGCATTTGTGCAAGAAACACTTAATTCACCGCCAGAGTTACACCCAACTCAGTAGAACCTATGAACTATAAAATGCATCCATTCCTTTCCAGCTTCAACACAAATCACATAATCAAAGTCCTATCTGATAATATGGCTTACAAAGCTTCCTCTTTCCTTGCACTTGTTCTCATCTCCAATATCCTGCTTGCGACCACTTGGCAAGCAGTTGCTGCACGCAATCCAAAGAACTCGAACACCAATGACAAGAAAGAACCTCAGTGGTTGTTCAAGTCTGAAGGCGGTGTGTTTATTCCGGGCATCGGCCGCGTAGGTTTGCCGCCTCTATCTGGGTTTACACCTCAAAATCCATTACCTGGTGGCAGTGGAGGAGCAGGATCAGGACCAGGAGGTGGCAGTTATGTTCCGGGCGGTGATGACACGTTTGTCCCGAACCCTGGTTTTGAGGTTCCTAATCCTGGCAGTGGTGGTGGAGTTCCAGCTGCAGTTCATCCATGAGCCTAGCTCAGTTATGAGCCATCATGCATGCATGATTGCACTAGTAGGCGTACCCATCTATTGCGCATTGAAGCCATAAATAAATGTGCTCAATCTAAATTAATATGCTACTTGGTATGCAAAGTCTTTCGGCTCTTTCCGTGTTTAAGATGAATTAAGTAAGCTGTTAAGTTTAAGTGTTTCATTGTTTGCAACCCCCTTTATTCTCAAAGTAGTTGCTGATTGTATTTGTCTGTCCGCAGTCATAAATCGTCAATTTCAATAGCAAGTTCCTACTTTATACACCACAAGATTTTTAGGTGCTCTCAAAAAAAGTTGTTACCATGTACAATTTAATATTCAACACCTAAAGTGAGAGACAACAATAACTTACAAAACTAAGGTATTCAACAATGAATGGTAGCAATATTTTTTTTTTCACTTTAAAAATATCTCTATGAACATTGTATCATACTCATTATTCTTCTACTTGCACAGAATTTGTTAAATTAAGGCAATATCATTCACCATTACTCCACAAGTCATGACAGGAATAAGGATTTAAACGATGTAGACCCGTGGTAAAAATATAGTGAACAGGGAATATATATCATCCTTCCTAAAATTCAAAAGATGCCAATCATGAGGCAGAGATTCCAGTAATAAAGAGGAGACCCCTTGAATTTCAGTCTCAACCGCCCTCGATTCATATGAACATATCCATTTATTTTCCTCAACATCTCGCATCAAAATGAACGATAGAAAGTGCTGCACACATAAATGCACAGTAGTTGTGCCATCAACATGCATGGAAGGACCACACCAAACTACAAGTCTATCACACGCAAAATAGTACTAGTTTCTGGTATTCATCTGTTCTGCCCCACTCCCAATCCACCAAACCAGAAACAGAAAATAATGACACATAACAGTCTATATTCCCAAATCCCAAATATCCTCCGAGAAAAGGCATTTCATCTAGAGTAAAGAAACAGTTGACAAAAGCAAAAGGAAAAATTGATCAGCTATCAATGTCAGTTTCTAATCTCACAGTGTATGTTGAACTTCATTTAGCTGTCATCTTTCTTTATCATAGTGAAGGAAAAGGGGAGTAAGGTAGGAAAGGAAATGTGAAGAGAAGATCAAATGTAACACACAAGAAATATATGAAAAGACAATAGATACGGGAAAATGAATAGTGCAAATTTTGGAATTAGAGAGCAAAAGTTTCTCAGCACTGAGAAAGAAAAGTATATTCACGTATTACATCATGGGATAGGATTTGATCAAAACTGACACTTGCTAGTTGCCACTAGCTTCAAGCTGGGAACTAGATCTGCCATAGAAGCCTAGCTATGTCAGACGAATATCCTGCAAAAACAAGTTATATTAAATGAAATGGAAACATTAAGTGGAGAGAAATTAAATTTAAAGAGAAGCAAATATGACATATATATATATATATATTCAACTTCTTTTTTGTTATATTAGTGCCACTGAGGTTTAAACCTAACATCTCAAACAAACTATCCAAACTTCTCACCAATAGCCCACTCTTAGCGGCTTTATATATACAACTTCTGTATAAAGTTACTAAATTTCACATGAATTTGTGTTGGAAGCATAAATAAAGTAAAAGTACCAGCAGACACACCTACATTCAAACTCTTTATGGTGAGATTGAGTAACAATATTGAAAGACAGCAAAGTCTTCCACAAACCTAGAAAGTATTGAGAAAACTTTTATTGCTTCTTCAATAGCCCCATCTTTCTAAACAATAAACATGAATATTCAATATTTGCACTTCCAACACGTTGCCATTGATTTAGGTCTGCATGAGCCTTTCAAAGGTAGTTCCATGGTTCAAAAACAGAATCATAAACATTGTGGATTAGAAAATCAACAAGATATATTTGTTGATTACTTGATTTCCAGGGATTTAGAATTTAATGATCTAAATATAAAAATAATTAACGACAGGACAGGACACTTTGGCGTTATCTGATCCATGTAGCCAACTCCACCTTGCTGATTCATGTACTTGATTTCCAATGAACGAAAACTTAGAACTTCCATTTTTTTTTTAAATTTTTTTCAGGAGAAAATAGTTGAGATTGAGGAACAAATTACAATATGATTGATCAAAAGTCATTCTATTTATTTCCGTTTATGTTGACAAGTCAAATGTTACCAAAAAATCAACACACCCCATTCTATAATAACTGAAAAATTGATAATAATAAAAAAATGGTAAATTTTTGTGTTTCTTATTAACATAATAACATCGTAATGGGTTTGGCGCCTTTCCTATTAAACTTACGTCAATTTTTCATCTTGCTGATCAGGAATAAGAATTAGCAGCTTGTAATTAGAAAAAAATAAAAATGTTCACTGGCAGAATTAATAATAATAATAATCATAATAATTAAATAAAAAAAGTGGGTATGCAAGACATGATACCTAGTTCAGAACAAAGTGTGTTCTGCAATCCGAGGAGGAATCAAATGCCGACAATCTTAAAAACGACGAAGCAGAGGAAACACAGGAAGATGAAGATGAAAAGGTAATCAACGAAGACGAAGAATCTGGAGGACCCATGATTCCTGTTCTTTCTTATCATTTTGGAGGCGGAGTCGTCGAGCTCTTCGATCTTCGCCATTGGTTCCGATCCAATTCAGATGAGAACGGGATCTTCACGGCAATGGCACAGAAACACACAGCTGCGATTATCAACAGCTACTAAGAATCCAAATATAACCCAACACTTGTCATTGGCATGGTTTTTGGAAATTGGGATTCGTTTTATTTTTAGATTATTTCTATCATAAAGATTTTTTTTTTTTCAATCGTGTTGACCATAACTAATTTTATCTATTCCTCGCAATTTCCCCAGAAACATCTCCTAAATTTTTGAAAGAAAATATATTTTTGAATAATCTATTTATTGTAATTGATTTTGTCCAATTTTTTTTTTCCATATATTGCGTAATTTATTTAACAAAACAATTTTGATTAAAAAAATCATCATTTCCAAAAATGCACTAATTACTAAATGAATCCTTTTTATTAACTTGCTTTTCTTTTTTTTGATGACAACTTTTTTTTATTAACATGACTAAATAAATCTTTAAATATATTTTTTTAAACCACCAATATTTGGAATATATTAAATCCTCACTAATCTAATTTGAGTATTTGAAATATATTAAACCTGACTAATCTAATTTGAAGCCAGTAAAATATTTTTTTTTCATTCATAAAAATTGAATTTAAAACCTTATTTAAAATGAATAAGTAGTAAGATATTTTGATCCATTACACGTTTTGTTGAGTATATAATTTTGATGATGAGTAATAAGTGCTGATTTCTAGTTTCCATTAAAAGAAAAATGCTATATTTAAGAATTTCCTTTCTTATCCTAGTGAATAATTCCCTTATTTAAGTTTGAATACAATATTGAAACATCTGATTTGAAATTAGTATATGATCTATTTTTACTCAGAATATTCATATTCAAGGGATAAAATCACGATCAAATGTTCAACTGATTAAAATGTGGCATTATTGTAAAGTTAGAAGAACAAAGAATTCAAAGAAAGAACTACGAGTCGAACCAAAGAACTACTAATCAGTTATAGCACTTACGCGGGATTACAATCTTTTGCCCAAACTCTAGCCACAATTCTCTCCAACGGCTAGTAGGCTTCAACAGTATATTATCTATAAAAAGCTTTCAAGATGGTTGAAGACACATACCTTCCATCAAGAGAAAATCAAGATTAAGGGTTCTAATATTTTGTTCTTACAATTGTTTATTCTACTCTTAGAGAGAGTTGTTTTTTCTTGCAGCTCATATTCACGAGCAACACTTTGCTTTTATCATTGAGTTCTTCATTTTCTAGAGAGGAGGGAAGAGTATGGGTAGCATTCTAGGAGTCTTGTCTATCTAGAAACACTCTACTTGAAAGATAGGTGGAGGAAGGTTGGTTGAAAACCTTGTAAGCCAAAATTCAACTAGTGAAGAAAATCCCAAGCAATTGTGACCTGACGAGGTTGCCAAATCAGAATCAACCAATATAAATCACGCATTTCTCTTCACCCTTATCTCTTTTAATTTTCTGCTATATTGTGATTAATCATTTCAAGGCTTAATTCTGAATAATTTTCTGTATATGTTTTGTTTAAATTTATAACTTTCTATTAGTGAACCAATTCACCCCCCTCTTGGTTCTATCAAGTTTTATCCTCAGACACACTTTATGATACACGATTATAGACCATATCTTACGTAGAAACAATCTCAAAACACACATGATGATAGCATTCAACTACAGTGAATGAACAAAACTTCATATATTTTAAGATGGCTTCATTTTCAATTGTACTGAAAATATTCCAAATACAATGTCTTTTTTCACCTTTTCCTCTCTATATTTGACTTCACTTTGAAGTCTCTGATTTGCGACTTGTTTAAGTTGATTTTGTCAACATGGTTTACATGAACCTTCGAACTAAAATGGAACCGAGGAAATCACATACATGGTCAACATATCTGAAGCCGATGCAAAAGCTGTGCTTGAGAACATTACTGAAGATAAAGAAGAGCTTTCCCTCAACGGAGTCCTGTTGAAAGACATTTTAATGCATGAATCCTACTTTGATCATTTTGAATACATTGTTTTATTCCTAGAGTCTGTAATATGGTAGCGGATTTCCCTGCTTCTAATGTCAAGACAGGTACCAGTAGCATTTGGATTGAGGATCCACCCCACTGCATTGTTGATGGTCTTGAGTCTAAGAAGCACATCTAACGAAATTCATTTTCCCATATATAAATATATGGGGGAAAAAAACAAAGGAGCATGGTGCGCATATCTTTGTGACAATAATTTATGGGGTATGTTGAGTAATCACTGCACAGCTAGATAAATGTTTACAGGATACAATGCGTTGCTCAATGATCACTAGTGAAGCTCACAAAGGGTGTTACCCTCGTTCTAAGAATCAGGCGAAATAAAAGAGAAAGGAACTGGCTCTATACTTCCCGAACAATATTAAGTCAGTGTTACAAATACATTTATTAATAATAGTTAATGATGCCCGGCTAACGAAGTAGCTGCAATGTACGTAGAAGGCTAAAAACACAAGCAAATGAAATTCTACAGGGAATGTAGTGTAAGTCGAATTGATTAAAGGAGCTTTTTCACATTGTCCAGCACTAGTTAATATGAGAAGAAATGCTCTTTATATGGAAATGGATATGGGTATATAAGGTAATCGGATACACCCCAAGTAAAAGAGCATGATTAACTTGAGTTGTGAGTGTATTTATATATACAATCATCTATACACTGAATACTGCAACCTGAATAGCTTGTGGCAGCCGAAGGATGCACCACCTTGTATGATTGTATCATGTATCGGCAGGAGATCACAACCTCGCGTTTCTAAGGTCATTCAATAGGACCTTCAACTGATAGATTCTTCAAATTAAGTCAGGACATTAAGAGCTTTTCGTAACGTTGATGACCCTTGTAACTGTCACGAACCTGGATTTTTTTGTTCCTATTTTCAACTTGTTTACTCCTGGCAGTACACAAGATATGATAGACAAAAGACAACAGAAAAAAGCAGTTATTAGCTGAATGAATGATACAGAACATTGATGCAACACTCCTGTAATTGAACTTTAGACTTCCTCGGTCTTAGACATGGTATAGTATGGTGTACGAAATGATTTACCAACTCTTGCCCAGTAATAAAGAAACAAAGGTGTATATATATATATATATATATCGGAAACGGAAATAATTACGATTAAAATGTGCGGAAGAGTTTCTCTCTATTTCATGTTCAGAAACCATAAGCCATTGAGCCCTCATGGTGGAACCATAGAATTTCTTACCTTAGAATTTCTTGAAGTAGATGACTTTGTTTCTGATGCGACCTCAGATATTCGGGCTTCTGATTTCTCATTTGAATAACTAAAAATAAAACAAGATTGTATAAGTATAATAATGCTAATGACAATTTAATGATTAATATCTAAGACATTTTTAATGCTATTTATAGTATGCATCCGTTCATGAAATGCCACAGCCGTTCAATGGGCAGTAGTCACATGAAAGTATCAAGTATGAGACAATTGAACATCCAAGATGATATTACTGCTGGTTATCGCAAAATTAGAAGACTAATAACTCAACATGATATGAATAAAAAATACAAGAAAACGTACGTTGAAAGTATTGTGACCCAAATGAGCTCCACACAGTCTACCCAAAGAAGCCTTTGTTCCACAGGAATCACACCATAAGTAATCAGATGGGCAAAAGGCCAAAGCTTCCACCCTGCCTGTGAAGCATATCACAGAGTGTGAAGTTCTTTTCATCACACAATAGAGCGAAATTTACTCATCCAAACAAAAGAAAATTTGCTAATCAAACAATTGTTAAAGGATTAGAATATACAATTCATTCATCATAGTAATCTTCACCCTTGAATTTGTTTGTTGTATTAACATTTATTTAAAAGAATTCATCATTGACCCCTTTTCCGTTTATTCCATCAGTTTTCTCCTTTTCCTTTTTTGGTGCAAACACGAATTGGAAATCTTTAACAAGGACATTCCTACAGCAGACATACCACTGGAACATCACCTCTCAGACACTATTTGTTTGCTTTGCCATTTGCAAGCAGAGACATGAGATCAATATCATTTGTTGCTGAGGCCATTGGTTTGCCACAGAGATAACAATTAGGACTAAACACAATTCACAGCTCCATTCAGGACAGGCTTCAAACACGGCTACTGTACTCAAGGCTCATGAGAAGGCATGTACACTACATATTGCTGTCGAAACAATTTGATGTGCAGATATAAGGCAAGATTTAAGCCTTTGAGGGTTAGCTCTGAACCAATTCAAGTAATTAGAATCCTAGCCTAGTGCAGAGATGCAGAGATTTACCCAATCTTAGAATGAGGATAGCATGGTGCTACCTGAAAATTAGAATCCTAGCCTCGCTTTAATTCCTACTTATAGTACATTTGGCAGACTTCATTGTTGTATTAGGACAGAAAAAAGGGGAAAAGATATGAGCAAAAGCTCTTGTCAGAAGCATATGGAAAAAGACATCAGCAAAGGCACTAAGAGTATATACGAACACTATCACACTCATTTGAGACTGGGGGTCTAAAATACTCCGAGTGGATATAAACAAGTATTTTGCTTGGCGAAGTTGTTGATGTACTTTTGATGTCTCTCCATGATTTTACAACAACACCAAAGCCATGTGAACAAAGAGGCAAGATATTACAGATAAAATCTGAAAATAGCATAAAGAAACAAATAAATTAGCTTCTTACAGTAAGCATGGGCCAAAATGTTGACTTCAATTCACCATATATGTTATTTAGAGATTCCAAACGCAACAAGCCCAAAACCACAAAGTAGGTGCTGTTCCAAATTGCTGCCCACACAGTTTGGTCAAAAGCAACTTTAGCAGGGACAACCCACCATTCTTGGAAAGGAAAAAGAGCCTGTGAAATAATGTAAACAATTTCAGCCATTGACAGAATACCATTCAGTAGTTTCAACCCAAACAGGCACAATAATCACCTCGCAAAGTTGGTAGTAATAGTGAGAAAGAGATCCATGGAGAGTAAACCCAACAAGACCTGATCTGAATAATCGCGTCCTATCAAACTCGAAGAGCGGCTTTCCTTCATAGCACTGTAAATTTTGGTTAGAAGTAGCTGAAGTGTTGATAAAAACTACATGTCCAAGATAAGCACACATTTTTGTTGGCCAAGAAAAATACCTGAGCAATCCAGTCTCCAATTGAGTAGACAACTCCACTTATTGCCATCTTAGCTAAAACAGGGTTCGCTTTCAGAGCTTGCTCATAGGCAATCCAATTGTGTTCAGGGGCATACCTTAGTATCTCATAAAGGGTCCAACCCTGAACAGTAAGACCCTAGTTAGCTTTCAACTTATTCTTCCATATAATATACATAAATCACATTGCATCCTTCTCTCTTAAGTACTTTAGTTATAACCATCTTCCGCATCTTTCTTTTAAGCTTGGAACTATGACTATTACTCAAGTCACCAACTTTGGTTTTGCTAGTCCTAGAGGGAATAACATACCCACAATATATAGCTAACAAACCAGCTGAATCAGATAAAATGTTCATAATAAAAATAAAACACTCACATCAAACTATGTAAGATTATAGTCACAAAATATAATAATAATAAAGCAAACGTTGTAGTCAAATTGAATATACTAACATGCCAATAATCGTGGTCAATAGTGAGCAATTTGGAGACCGCAAAAGTTCCAAACCCCAATACGATGAACGCATTGATGGCTCTGCTAGTGAGCCGATCAGAGTCATCAGCAACCTCTTTGTCCATCTTGGAAGGTGAAACCCCTTCAACTTTATTCAAACGTGCTCCTCTTTCTCCTGATTCGTTACCCTTCACAGTAACTACCTCCCGATCCTTAGCTACGGAGCTGATGAAACGACTTCGTTTTGGGAATTGGGAAGGGAGTGGACGAGCTATGGATAAGTGGGGCTTCGAGAACTGCATGAAGGGTGGGGTGAGGGGAGGGACACGTGGAGCACAAACGCTGCAGAGAGAAGCAGCCATGGATGCGAGAGAGAGGTTCCTAGGATTCTGTTTGTGTCGTGTGGGACACTGTGAGAGGAAGCACGCGAATAGCGTGCAAGTCAAGGTTGGATTGGGTTTGTTATAGATTTGGTGGCGACACGGTGTTTCATGCTACACCGTGACACCGACCGTGTGAAACCAGTAGCTACGAGTACATAAATCTATGCGGGAAGTAGGAACAGAGCACCAACGTTGTGCTGTGCTGGAGTCTTCTCGTCCAACTTGAGTTCGTTCGATTGCAATGTGTAATCCCACGTTGAAAATGTACAAGGAAGATAATAGAAAGGACGAAATTGTTTACCTAAAGTCTTGTAAAAGTTTTTTATGTTCCTTGCATAGTGTAATTGGCATACAGCAAATTCACTTCCAATTTTGGCGATGCTGTATTAACTGTGTTTGGATTAGTTTAATTTAAGAGAATAATTTTTATGTATAGACAACCAATAAAAATTTAGAAAAGAAATAATTTGTGATGAGTAGTTATTATAATAAATAAGTATTTAATATGATTTGTCATTTTTTCTGAATTTATATTAATTGTTATATAAAATTATTTTATATTATTAATACATAAAAAATACATACTTAACTTAAAGTTAAAGTAGTTTATAATCAAAAGATTACCAACTTTATCTCCACAGTAACTTATTTTTCTCTTAAACATGCCTTAAGTAAGTACTCACTTGCCAGTCTTGCACTGTAACACAGTAAACAACATTTTCTCAGCGGTTGTCTGTGTGTAGGGATGATCCCCATTTTGTTCAGCCAACAAAATAAAAATTTATCTTTTGATTTGTTTAAATGAAAAGTTAACCTTTTGTCTTAAAGAGCGTTTTAATAACCGAGTATGATATTCACATTAGTGAAGCATTTGATAATAAGAAAAATGGAAGTGAGTAGAATTGGTGGATGTGAATACCTTTATTGGTTCAGAACAAAGTGGCTTTGTAATTAGTATACTAGGAATTCAAATGCAAAGAATCTGTTGGACCCCGGATTTAGGCCATGGATTCGTTACATGGTTTCGGCCCAATCCTTTATCATACTTGCTCTCACGGTCTCGCCTCATTTGGAAGTCCATTTCACACCGGGAAAGAAATATTGTCATTTCATTATATGCTGCTTTGCAGTTAACGCATTGCCGTAGTGGATTTGCCTGTACCGGAGTTTCATTTTAAGCAAAGTCTGATTTATGATATATGAATCTTCCTCTCTCTCCAGGAAGGTGCTTGTGTTAACCAAAAAAGAAAAAAATCATATATTGCTTTTTTTGATAAGTCTAGTCAAACATTGCTACACTATGAAAATGTTTAACTCTTGTAATTAATATTTCAAAAGTTATATATTTAGTAATATATTTTAAATTTTTTTATACCGTAATATATGATAAAATGATAGTGTAAATTTTTTTTTCATTAACATAATTTAAAAAATAATATCAATTTTATCAATAAAGATAAGGTCTAGTGGAAGAGCCTAATCTTCTACATGTGACAAACCACAAATTAAACTTCATTATTCTTTAAGGTTAAAACATTAAAATATTAAAATATAAATAGAATTAACACAATCGTATATAACATTTTTAAATTTGTTTATATATTAAATAGAATCGGATATAAAAACGTATAATTTAATTAATTAAATTATTATGTCTTTTTAAAATTTGGGGTTTAAAATTTAAGATTTGAACAATAAAAATTAGGATAAAAAAAACACTTATAAATAGACGAATTGCACTTGCATCTTAGTTCTCACTACATCCTTGGACTCTTAATAATTAATAAGGGACAGTTAAAGTTAGAAGTGTTTATAGTTAGTTTTGGTTCAATTTTGGACCAAAAATCAATCAAATCAAACCAATTGGTTGATACAAAATATCAACCAATTGATTGACTGTTTGCAAGTCAACCGAACGAGACTAAATCAATTTAAATCGATTTGATTTGGTCAGTTTTCGATTATCATAATGCCCATCACAATTCAAGCACATTCAGCCACTCAGATAATTGTTAATATATATATATATATATATATATATATATATATATATATATATATATATATATATATATATATATATGATTAGATTTGTAAGCAACTTTCCATTACAACCAAAACCTAATCTCCTAGAATCAGAAAATAATTTTTTTAAAAAAGAAAATTTCCATAGATCCAAATATGAGAACACACCAACAGATTAAAACAACCAAAATCAAAAGAATTTTTATTAAAAAAAGAAAAGACCCATAAAATGCCTACATAAAAAAAAACTCAAATGGAATTTCCAAAAGAGAAAAACTCGAAACTTTAAGAAGATTCAAAAAGAACCAGAAAAAATCTTTAGAAACTACTACTAGTGGATTAGTTTGTCATCATCCACCCTCGTCGATGCTGAAGAGGGAGCAGATCACGAGTTGAAGAGGCGTGGCAGAAGGGGATGGCTGTCATCAATGATCGTTGACGAGGAGGAAGTGAGAACGAGAGTGTGAGTCTCGTGAGATAGTGAGAGTGAATGTTGATTGTGTGAGTTTAAGAGGTGGAGCCGTGGAGGCATGGAAAGGAGATGTTGAGATGGAGTGATATTTGGTAGCGAGAGTTAAAGTGAGAACAAGATATTGGGTGACATTGTAGCCGCAAGATGAGAGTGAAAGAGAAGGAAAGGGAGAGCGTACAAGTCTTAGGGTGTGTTTGGAATGCATCAAAATGGGAAATGATTTGATTTAAAAATCAAATCTAGTGTTTGAAATTTAAAGTAAAATGGAAAGGATTTGATTTTCAAATCCCACGGAATTGATGAGTGTATTTTTATAAATCCCGTCACTTTTGAAAGGATTTGTGGGGAAATGAAATGATTTAGATTTTTTTACTTCTAAAAAGACTATTTTACCCCTACAATTTTTCCAAATTCCGAAAATGCACTTTACCTATTCTTTCATCAAATCGATCAATTTCAGTGAGTCTCTTCTCTTTGCTCTCTCACACACTCACGCTAGGGTTCGAGATATTGAAGATCCAAGATCGAAGATCCAAGGTTCAAGCTCAATCTCTCTCTCACCCCTCTCTCTCTCTCTCTCTCTCTCTCTCTCTCTCTCTCTCTCTTCGATTTTCAATTTTCTTGTTGATTGCTCTCTGAATTTGGTTCTTATTTTTGTAGAACTAGAAACTTGATATCCTTTTTATTCAATCTGATACATTTATCTACATGTCTATGGATTTTCTTTGGCATTTTCTGAGTGACTTGTGTTTTTGTAGAAACTTGATCTACATATGCATGCTCAGTGTCATTGGGGATTATGACTTTTGTGTTCCTGTTTCTATTCATGAAGGGTACTATCTGTTTGATAAATTGATTGAAAAAAGAGAAGGAAAAAAAGGGTACTATTCGTGTCATGCAGTCCTCAACTATGAGATCTTGAGAGTTCCTTCATGACCCACAAGAATGTTTGTGTCTTATCTACCTAATGGATATCTTATATGGCAAGAAAATTGGATGACTATGGTAGCGAGCTTTGTTTAAGCAACTAACTATTCTGACAAATTCAGTGAAACAAATGAACTAGGAAAACCAAACATGTCGTGAAACGTCCTTTGGTAACTAATTAAATGATAAATATTAATAGAGCTAACTTTTTTCCAGTCAGCTAGATTTAAGTACAACAGTGCTCGATTTATTTTAGATTCCATACAAAAGTCCAAAAATAATTTTAATTGGAATCCCAAATATACATATAATTAATTAATGTACAAAATATCATAAGTTTGTACAGTATAAAATGGGTTACTTATAAGTTGGGTAGGTCTCCCAAGAGAAGCTCCCACAAGCGTCACTCACCTTAAATTCAGCTGGAAACAAGAAGATAAAAGCTCTGATTCACAGACTTAAGTTCATCTCCATGCCAAAATATTTCATATGTTAGCAAAAGATGCAGAGAATGTGCGTTTGTTTTTCTTTTGGAATCTCTCATATATTAGAATTAAGATCGTAGTTAATTTTATTTATCATCTATATATTTCTCATGAAATGTCTCATGTCATGCACTTGTTCTTTTCATGCATGGATGGTCAGTTTGTTTATGTTTGTTTTGCAAGCTTGATTATTTCTTGCATCAAAGTCTGAATGTCATTTCCTATCTAGAAGCCATTCTCAAATTCTTTTCCAGGCTTCCATGACAATTTGCATGAAAGAACATGTTCCTTTCTAACAATTTATAAAGTTGGTAAGAATAATGCTTGTTGACTGGCAATAAGAACAAATTAGAGATTCTATAAGAAATTTGGCTTTGCCCTTTTTTTTTCTGATATTATCCCTATCCAATCCATGACAATGTCGTGCCACCAAAATGTCATTTTCTGAGGAGTGCAAATTATTAACTGCATAATAATCTCATTCTGCATAATTTCCTGTGTGATAGCCATTTGAACATGGCTTTCTATTGTTGTGGAATATATGCCTTCTGTTAATTTACATGTAATTTTGAAAAAGTAAGGTTTGGTTAGCATGCTTATTGAAGAATTAGGTAGTAATATGCTTTGTTGTGGAATTTATGTTCAATCAGAAGACTTAGTACTAATCTTCAACTTCTAGTATTATGCAAAAATTTTATTACTAATCTTCTAAGTTCTCTAGCATCCTTTTCATCTAGCTTTCATGATTTATGCTGAACTTATTTCTTTCAACACTTGAGCTGTCCTTTCATTTAATTAGACTTCTTTCTCCTGCCTACGGCTTCATGCATGTCTACTGTTTAACTATAGAAGCTTCTTGTAGCAGCTTCTCACTCCTACACCCTTTAATTGTAGAATGTTAGTTGATTTGTTGTGTGCAAGTCTTAAATCTTAGCTGCAACTTGGAATAGAAGTTGTTCAATTTTGCTTTGAAGGTTTTTCTTAAGCAGAACTTGTTAAGGAATATAATGAGTCTAACCCATCTTTTGACTTTATTAAATTTAGAGATAAAATAGACATACAAAAGTGCCCTCTTATATGTCATATTGCTAGATCCCCAGCAAATGTCTTGGAATTTGTGCTTGATGATATGGTAGAGAGCCAACTTTCACCAATAAATGATAACAGGTAATTAAGAATTTAAAGTTGTATAGGCATTCATCTTAATATCTTATCCAAAAGAGGGTCCCATTTGACTAAGCATATCAATAATCATTATTTGAAGCTAACCGTTAACATTAGTAGAAAAATCAGATTGGACGTCTCAATCTAATCCTTGTGTTACTTTTGATAAATTATTTTCTATTTCTGCTATGCAATTTGTTGAATTACGCTATTTCTTTGTCATTCCCCTGTTAGAAATGCTCGATGAAGTGATAAGTCCTTTTCCAAGACAACTTTATGGCAAAGGCTACCATGCATTGGGTTAAATATGGTGCATGATGCATTATGTCATCTGAAGATGTAGATATCATTGTTAACATGAAAGCATAAAACCAAAACTTAAAAGTTGTTTTAGTTAATTTCCAAATTGAAATCCTTAACAAACAATATATAAGACAATTCGGATCTTATCTTTAATTTAATTAATCTGACATCTTCATTTTTTATTCTATTCCTCCGTGTGTTCCTAAGTGCCTATCTTTGCATTTGGATTTCCTGGGTTGATCTCCTTGGAGCAGTTGGTGGGTGCACAAGTGTTTTTGAGGTCGTTGCATCCTGGTTTACTTTTCTGCTGTCTTTACACAATAGCAAGTGGAGTTGTCTCTGAGAAGGTATCCTTCTTCCTTCTTGCAATTTTCTTCATGTTTTGGCTGAATTATCTTGCACTATAAGTTGATATAAAACTGCTTTGCCATTTTTGGATCAAATCCATTGCTTATACCTTGAACTAGGCGCAAATGAATTGTGAAGCAACTGATAAAAAAGAAATTAAGAATGATCTTGAACTCGTTCAATTAATTTTTGACCTCTTGATTTCTTGTCTTAGACAATATCTTTAGATATCATGATGCATAAGGTGGGGTACACATCTTAGTGTGTAAATAATGGCTTGGCCATGTCCTAAGCTTAGCTAGTTTATTTTGAATATGACCTGCACATGAATCTGTTTGCTGTTCTGGTTCATAAATTGAGTTTTTTAATTTAAAAATAACCAAATAATAACTTCTTTACTTTTGATATGTTTTTAACTTCAAACAGTGTCTAAATATATAAATGATGAGAGAAATTAAGAGAAATTGTGTTGCTGCCATAGTCGCATATGTGGGCTGGTTAGTAACTTTGCTTCACATATATGCTACTTGGGTTGAAAGGGCGATCCCATCACCAAGAATAGAAAGGGAGGAAGTGAGAAAAGAGCTCATGAGGAGAATACAAACTGATGAGAAATCTCGTGATATTTTACATATGGGGCCTAATGCGTTTGGTCATCTAGTCAACATACTAAGAGCAACCGGACTCCTTAGAGATACCAAATATAGTTGTGTTGAGGAGCAAGTGATGAAATTTCTTCATATTTTGTCACATAATGTCAGAAATCGCACTATTTCATTTTTTTTTCGTCGCTCTGGTGAAACAATTTGTAGGCATTTTCATCAAGTTCTCAGAGCAATCATTACACTTGAGGACCGATTTCTTGTACAACCAGATGGAAGAACAATTCCACAAGAAGTCTTGAATAGTAGGGGAAGGTTTTATCCTTATTTTAAGGTAAAGTCAGTTTTCAAATCTTACTGCTCATGTTTTACATTTTTCTGTATCAAATTTTAATTTTAGCTTTATATGATATAGGATTGTATAGGTGCTCTTGATGGAACAAATGTTAGGGTGAAAGTTTCAATCAAAGAAGTGCCTAGATATAGGGGTAGGAAAGGTTACCCAACAATGAATGTGTTAGCCGCTTCCACTTTTGATCTAAAGTTTACTTATATTTTGCCTGGGTGGGAAGGATCCGCTTCAGATTCGAGAGTACTAGAAGATGCTTTACATAGGGAAGATAATCTTAGAGTTCCTCCAGGTAGAACTCCACATTCAAGAATTTGATTTTTTTTTTAATCAATATAAGTGTTAGACGCTAATCTCGAGTCTTGACTTTATGTTTAGGAAAATACTATTTGACTGATGCTGGCTATATGTTGAGGTCTGGATTTCTCACTCCTTATAGGAATACTAGATATCATCTCAAGGAGTATTCTTGTCATCCTCCACAAAATGCAAAAGAATTATTTAACCTAAGACATTCCTCATTACGAATTTCTATAGAAAGAGCTTTTGGCATTTTGAAGAAGAGGTTTCCAATAATAGCAAGTGTCACCGAAGCTCAGTACAATGTTGAGACTCAATCAGAAATTGTGTTGGCATGTTGTATGCTACACAATTTCTTGATGGGGATTGATCCTGATGAAGAACTTATATCGGAAGTTGATAGAGAGCTTATGGAAAGAGAGCTTGAGCATGAACATGCAAGAAGAGTGCCTAGAGACATTGATGGTGTAGAATCAGAAAGAATGAGAGAGAGCATTGCTTGGCGAATGTGGAATGACTATGTCTCTCAAAATTAGTTTTGTTTGTATCCAGTCAATGTACTTATTGTTATTTGACTTTGTTTTTAATCCAATCAATGTACTTATAGGACTAATTGCTAAAAAAATGAAAAGTGTGCTAGCCTTAATTTATTTTCTATACATTTGTGTTTTTGATTCTATCATTGCTATACATTGTATTTTAGTATTTTCTTGTCTAATTGCTATGTTATTCAAATCAGTAGTATGATTGTTATGAAATCATGAGTAAGGTGATTGCAAAGTAAGGTGGGTGCATATAGCTTTATAGGTCACCTTCCACTGCTATTGTTTTGGGTTTTTCTTTGCTTTTGGTTTGAGCTTGTTCTGGTAACCAACCTCAACTACACCTTGATACTTGAATTGGGTTGAGGTTAGAGTTGGAAAAAGGTTTGAGCTTGGTCTAAGTCAATTTGTTCTGTCAGGCAGTTAAGCAGTTGATTACTCTGCAATAGGCATTGCTTTGCTTGTATTGCAGGTTAATAATGAATGTATCTTTAGTATGTGAAATACGAAATTCAGTTCTGTTCTGTTGTTATCAGATGAATGCTTTGTTGATTAAATTTTATCAGCTTATAATTATGAGAATAAAGAAACAAAGAAGTAGCAGGCTATTATTATTGGTTTAGGAATATATATGTAATCCGTTTTGATCAAGTGTTTAGCACTTACAAAGGTTTCAGCTGATATGAATACCCATTATGAATTTGCTCACTTTATATGCAATTTAACATTTTTAACTGGACATTAATTTGAGGCTCAGTTGCGATAGATGATAGATCCTTGCAGTAGTTGATGTTATTCGTCTTTTGCAACTAATATCAAATGTGTTTTCAAGTATGGATGTTGTTGGAGAAGCTGATTCAGTCGATCAAACAAAGTCAACAAACTATAGGAGATGGACTCAAAGCATGGACTCACTTCTTCTTCAAGTGTTGAAAGAACAAAAAGTGAAAGGACAAAAACAAGACAAAAACTTCACAGACGAAGCATATCGGGCTACAGTAACAGCAATCAACACAGAGTTTGGGTTGAATATGAAGAAAGTAAATATTCAGAATCGACTCAAGACTCTCAAGTCTCAAATGGCTATTGCCATTGACCTTTTGAAGCAAAGCGGATTCTCGTGGAATGATATGACCAAGACAATAGAAGCTGAGCCTGGAGTTTGGGATGGAGCTATAAAGGTATAACATATGAAGCCAATTTCCTTTTTCTTATATATAATTGTTTTACTCTTTATTATTATGTTATGAAAATGATAGAGCTACTGGTTCAAAAGCTGAAAGTGCGAAAGAAAAGGTGAAAAGGTGGCAAAGGGAAGGGCATACAATTAGCATTGAAGATGTTGACTCAGATGATACAATCAATTTGGAGCCGTTTAACCCAATTGATGGGAGTGAAAGCTTTTGTGAAGAAGTGCCAACATCTTCAACAAATTCACTTCCAAAGCAATCTGCAATGAAGAAGAGAGGAATCAAGAGAAAAGCCCCAATTGCAGATGTTATAAATGAAGGAGTGCAAGATATCAGAGTGGCAATGATGGAGATTGCAGATGCTATGCGCAGTAACAGCAATCCAAAACCAGTTGCTAGCATTGAAGAACAAGTGGTGAAAATTCTGAAGGAGGCAGGTGTAGATGGAGATTTGCTTTGCGATGCATTGGATTTCCTTGTGGCTGATGCAGTTTTGGCAAGATCATTTATTGCACTTGATGGACATCTACGCCTTAATTGGCTTTTCAAGAAAATGCACAATAGGTAGCTATGTGTTTGTGGCAATATCTCCATTTCTATGGAGTTGAAATCTAGTTAGACATGGATACTTAGTATATTAGCCTAAGCTAGATAGATGGATTACTTTGTCATATTTAGCTTTCTTAGTGTTTATAATATGTTGTCACAGTTTGGTACTCAGTTTGTTACAATATACTGTCACGGTTGGTACTTAGTAGTTTGTGTTGAATGTTTTATTTTTATTTTGTGACAATAGGCAATCTTGTTGGTTTCTTATGAGTGGTGGTATTTTTTTTGCCATCAACATTATAGTCTTGGTGAAATTTTGTGTGAGGCAACATATTAACTCATAAATTTTTATTGCTATTGCAAATATATTTTGTTCATTACGCACTGACATTTCTTGAATTTTAATTTTTTATGCATTACGTTGGGAAAAAAATATAATGGATACATAATTTAGAATTAATTATATTAGATAAGGAATTTATATAATATATAAAAAGAGAAGTCATTAATTGTTATGGATAAATGTTAGGAGAAAATAAAATACATGCAAAATTTTCATTAACACTATTTCATTAATATAAAATAAAAAATGTTCTATGCATATATTCATTAATATAAAATAAAAATAAAAATAAAAGTTTACATATTATTTTTAAAGTTATTCTATGCAGTCTATGGATACTTAATTGTTAATAATAATAATTACATTGTTGTTAATAATAAATAAAAAAACATTTACATAATATTTTGTTTTTTGTACAAGTAATTATCCTATGTTTCAGTAGATATTGATTGATATAAATCACCAATAAAAAAGAGAAAAAGAAAGGGTATTCAATAAGAGAGAGAGAGAGAGAGAGAGAGAAAGAAAGAAAGGGGGAAGAGAGAGAGAGAGAGAGGTGGGGAAGTGAGAGAGTGGGGGGAGAGAAAAGAAAGAGAGAGACATGATATAAAAGGGTAAATAAGTAAAATAATAAAGTTAAATCAAATCAATTCTTATTTAACTAAATTCCAAACATAATAATTGATTTGAAATTGAATTCAATTCCAATTTAACATAGTTGATTCCAAACATAATATTTGATTTACAATTTAAATCAATTCAATGCATTTCTTTTCTTTTCAAATCATTTCCCATCTTGATGCATTCCAAACACACCCTTAGGGTTTTTAATTGGATTGGGTTTGGGCTGTGCAATGATATAGTAGTACATGGACCTAAAAAAAAAGATATTAATTTGATTTTGTTTGATTTTCAATTTTGGAACCAAAAATTGAACAGAATTGATAGGTTCTTGCAAAAAAAAAAATCAAATTTTTTTCACTTTTCAATTGATTTTTGAATTTTTGATAATTTTCGATTTAGTTAAGTAATGATGGGATGAGAGTGAAAGTGTAACTTATAATCGACCATGATTAGTTCAGTTTACATGGAATGATAGTGAAAGTGTAACTTATAGGTTAATAAGCTAAAAAAAAACCTTAGATTAAGTTTCTTTTATCAATTTTATTCATTTCTTAAATCAAAAAATGATACATGAATATATTTTTTTAAATGAGTATATATTTTAAATTTTTAAATTACTTATTTTAAAAAAATTATCTATATATCATTATTTAAATTAAAAATTGGTTAAGATGAATACAAGCAACCTAATAAAAGGTTTTATCCAATAGGCTATAGTGCATGTTTGGGTACCTTGTAAAATACCTTGTAAAACATGAAAAGTTAATCATGTTTGGTTCAAAAAATAAAAATAGATTATAATCTAAAATTGATAATTTTAAGCTGAAAAATAGCTTATAAGTATAAGTAATTTTTTAGAGTTTATAATTATAAATAAAAGCTGATTATTTTAGAATTGCTATGTTTTTATTAAATTGACCCTAAATAACAAATATTATATAATATAAATAATCATTTCATACCTTTTTTAATAATTTTATTATATAAAAATAACTTTTTTTATATAACTCAAATAAAACAGATTATCTTAAAATCACATTTCAACAAAAATATCGAAACATAAATTGATTTTCAGATAAGCAATTATATAAAAAAATAATTATATAAATAAATAATTATTAAAATAATTTTAATCTTACATCTTTTTCAAATACACAATATGACTTTTACTTATAGCCATGTTCCCTAAGCTGGACCACTTTATTTGCTATTAATAACGCCGCATTTATACTCCATAACGCTTCAGTCCAATCTGATTGTAACAACACGGAGTATAATCATCATTTGTCAATAGCTCAATAAACCACATTCAGTACTTTTTCTTTTTATGCATGTTGTAAAATATTTTTATTTTCAGGTATTATTGGAACTAAAAAATCTTTTAAATAATTTTTGTTTTAGAGTTTGAATTTATGTCTTTTTTATGATAGTGTAATTTCTTTATCACTACATTCAACTTTTATTGATAACCACATTCAATCCTTCCTATTTCTTTTTTGTTCTATTTATCAGGACATAGTCGAAGTGTAATGTTCAGGATTTCTTTTACAGCGAAACATACACACAAATTTATATAACATGTTTAATTTAACTTGTGAAACTTTAGAAATTATGATTTGGGTAAAAATTATAAGAGACAGGTTTTTATTGGAATCATGAATTGAGATTTTTAAAAGCTAAATCAAACATGCAAGTAGATATTTTATGTAATAAATATACTATTGCTATATTCTTTTTGTGATAATTTCGAATGCAATCATGTGACCGACAGAAACAAAAGGTAAACTAAACCGCTTGGAATTATGTGGGCCGAAGTGTCGTCTTTTTAGTTTTTTTGGTCAGGAAATGTCGTGGTTTAAACACGATAACCAAGAAATGCTTTGTGCGTCTGCTTCACTATGGCCCAATGGTATCATTCTTCAAAGATTCTCATCTTCAAAGATCCTGAAGTTGTTGAGCAAAAAAAAATGAAAATTCCTCAAGTTTGGGTAATAATAATAAGTTAATAACGTGTAAAGCAACAGATCAATTATTTCATATCTTCTCAACTAAGCTATTTTATATCTAAACTTTTCTGGTGGAGATTTTATAAATAAACTTTAAGAATAATTGTAGATGATTAATTAAAAAACGAATTCTCATATTTGTAATATATCATTTAAATATTTTATCGTCAAAATTTAAAGCATTAATCATTTTATGAATTATCTTATCAATTTCTTCTTACAATAAACCTTGTAAATTAAATTTTTTTACCTAATCATTTTTTTATATAAAATTACGTGAATAATCATTTTAAACAAACACCATCTCACCTTTTATTTTTTTTATATTATTGTAGAAAGTTGGATTGTGAGTAGGCTTAAGCTCTCAACCAATTGTATAAAGAAGTTTAGTCTTCATTTTTCTTTTAACAATTAAGAGTTTATTTGGCTTTAAAAAATATTTTTTATTCTTATTTTTTATTTTTGATATTAATTACAAATTATTACGTTGTTTTTATTATATTTTTTTTATAATTTTGTGAAATAAATAATAAGGTTAACATTTTTTTGCTTTCACAATTTTATTTTTTTCATAAAGTTTTGAAAACAAAAAAACATAATGAAAACAAGATGTAAGCCAAAGCAAAATCTATTATTTTTGTGAGCAAGTTTCCTTATGGCTATGCTCTCTAACGGAGATACGTGCTCTATGAGGAAGGGGTTTCAATGGACGGGAAACCACCTGATGGAGGGAGTGATTAGGTCTCTAAAGTTTCTTTTCATGATAAGGTCTGGGAAGCAAACAACCTCCACCATTAAGGGAGAAGATGGACTTGTTACATACAAAGCTAGCCCATTAGAGTATGTGGGAGGATTGTATGAAGCCAATGCCCTATTTGGTTGATAATGTGATTCAAGAATTGAGCTGCCCTTGGGAAGATGAACGCATCATTAAACTTTTGGGCAAGAAGGTTGGATTTTTTACAATGAGAAACAGGCTTAAAGCTATTTGGCGATTAATTGGAGGTTCTGGTCTCATGGACATTTGGAATGGGTTCTACGTGGTGAAATGCGACTTGGAGGAGGATCGCAAGAAGATTATGGAAGGAGGGCCATGGAAGATCTTTGATCATTACCTAATAGTCCAAACTTGGTCTCTAGAATTTTCCTCAGCTATGACACAAATTGATAAGACTCTTGTATGGATTCATTTTCCTGGTATTAACATGATGTATTATGATGAGAGTGTGATCATGGCTTTGGCAGAAGGAGTTGGAAGGCCCATCTGAGTTGATTTCACCACTCAAAATTACACCAGAGAGAAATTTGCTTAAGTATGCGTGGAAGTGGACTTAACTTGATCTATTGTAAGGATTGTCGGGCTCTGTGGTTCATGTTATAAGGTGGAATATGAAGGTCTTCACATCATCTATTCCAGATGTGGAAGATATGGTCACTACACTAGACACTGTAAATTCCTATCCTTGAATCCAAAGGAAAGCTAGAGTGTTTCATCAACTCAGGGTGGAAAAGAGCAAAAAAAAAAAAAAAATTGATGAACCGAACAATAATGCAATAGCTGTTGGGGAGACTTCGATGGCTGAGCAAGCTCTGGTAACTGGTGTTGAAGGAGACCCTACAATTCAAAAAATTAGATCCTAACATTAATATAGAATCAATTATGTTCGAAATTGTGGGGGGAATGGATGATGGTTACGCGAAGAAAGGGGAATAACAGTGCAAAGAATAAAGGAAAGAATCACGTTGGTCATGCAGATATGCGAAATAACATGTATGCAGGTACAGGAGTTAAGAAGAAGCGGGCCAGGTAGGAGGTTTCCCTGTCACCTCAGTCCTAGCCTAGTATAGATAAAGGGAAAGGAGTTCAAGATGTTGGGCCTTTAGTTAGAGAGCCCACCATCAACCCAAATTGCATGGCTCCTAATGTTACTTTCGCCACCACAAAACTAAGGCAAATTCACATACAAAGCATGGAAGATATAAGAAACGATGGCTGCATGGAGATCGTGGAGCCCCTTAAGCTTTAGTTGAAAGGGTGACCCCTAGTGTTGAGGTCTTTTCACTCTCTTTATTCAAGCTTTTTTAATGGAGTTCCAAGATTTCTCAGTCATTTCCTGGAACATCAAGGGCGATTTGAACAGGAGAGCTAAGAGTTAGGTTTGTGAGGTTTCTAACAAACACAAACCAATTTTATTTTTTGCTTTAGAGACACATGTTTATTTTCCCAAAGTTGCTAGGTTCTGGCAGAGCTTGGGTTATTCTCTAGTTTGTATCCAAGAAGTAATTGGTCATACTGGTGGCATATGGGTGTTGGCTTGTCAATCTGTCTTTTCATTCTCTATTATGGACAGCTTTCATTAGGGTGTCATTATCAAGATTTCTTCAACTTCTCATGCTTGGGCTTGCATTGTTGTGTATGTGAGCTTGACTTTGTCTTTGCGGACTACTTTGTGGGAGCATTTGGCCAACTTAAGGCACCAACTTAGGTTTCCTTGGGCTTTGCTTAGAAATTTTAATGAGATTTTCATGCCCGCAGAAGTCCTAGGAGGATGCTTCTGTTTTTCTAGAGCGACTGTTTTTTCCTTTATGCTTGATCATTGCCGCGCTTAATAGTAGGCCAATTTACTTAGGCAAGGAACCATGATAGTGGTGGCAAAATTTGCAAGAGTTGGACCGTGGACTTGGGGATTGTGATTGATAGAATCTCTTCCTTGAGGATTATGTGGAGGTTCTAGGCAAGTTCCACTATGATTATCACCCTATATTTCTTTGATGTGGTAGTAGCCCTTCTCTTTCTTCTAATTATCCTTTCTGTTTCCAAGCAATATAGGAAACTCATGCAAATTTTCCAAAAGTGGTTAGTGATGAGTATGGGTGTAGTTGCTAAACTTCATGAGGTTCAAATAGAAGCTCTTCATTTCAATTTTGAGGTTTTTGGTGATATGTTTCGCTGCAAGAGACTTCTTGAGGCTTGCATCTATGGTATTTAAAGACAATTAGAATTGGGTCAATCCTTGTATTTAATTTTCTTTAAGAAGTAGCTTTAGAAAGACTATCAATAGACTTTCCACGAAGAAGAAATCTTGTGATACCAAAAGTCAAGAGTGAATTAGGTAAAGTTTGGGGACCGTAATAATCGATTTTTTCACACCCAAACCATTATTAGAATGTGCTGTAATAGTTTCTATAGCAAATTCTTCGTGTAATTCTAATGAGGTTCTAAAGAAGGAAGCTTTGTTTTTTTGTGATCATGTAGCTTATGACCGTAATTCTCTTTCCATGACTTTTATTCTTAAGCTTCCTTCTTAGGCTTTGTTGGAGTTGATGCAAGCAATTTCCAACTATGAAGTTTGGCAAGCATTAAATTCTATGCACTCCTACAAGTCTCCAAGTCCGAATAGTTTTCAATCGATTATCGTTAAGACTTTTTAGGACATTATTGGTCAGGATTTGTAGCTCTTGGTTCAGATGGCTTTTAAGAGCGGCTCTTTTGATACTCGTTTGGCGGCAACTTTGATTGTGTTGATCCCCAAAGTCACCGTTCCCACCCATTTTCAAGAGTTTCGACCAATAAGCTTGTGCAATGTAGTTTTGAAGGTGATTACGAAGGTTTTAGTGAACTACATTTGCCTTTTTTTTGGATGATATCATTGGACCTCTCCATTGTAGTTTCTAACCTGGACAAGGGGCCTTAGACAATGTGATCATTGCCCATGAGATTCTTAATTATATGTAGAAGCAGAAGCAGAAGCAGAAGGGTAGGTCTAGCTCCTTGGTCTTCAAGATAGATTTTGAGAAGGCCTATGACAGGGTGAGTTGGGATTTCTTATGGCTAACTCTATAGGATTTTTGCTTCCCTTCTATTATTATCCAACTTATCATGAATTGTGTTACTTCAAGTAATCTATCCCTAGTTTGGAATAAAGAGAAACTTGATAGCTTTACTCCTTTCAAGGGACCCTTTGTCTCCATACCTTTTTGTCCTTTGCATGGAAAAGTTAGCATTGCTTATTATGAAGAAGGTGCAGAGTAGGCTTTGGATGCCAAATTTCTAGAAATGAACTTGGGATATCTCACCATTTTTTTTGCAGATGATTGCTTGCTTTTTGTCAAAGCTAAATCATCCTAGGTTTGCCTTGTACATCAAGTGCTTGAGAGTTTTTGTTTCGTCTTTGGCCTGAAGATTAATCTTGAGAAGTCTCGCTTTATGGTATCTAAGAACGTCCATAGATCCAAAGTTGAAAAACTTTTAGGGATTGTGGGCATGCAAAGTACCATTAATTTTGGTCAATATTTAGGTTTTCCCAATTTGCATGGCAGGGTTAAGAAAGATAATTTTAACTTCATTATTGAGAAGTTACACTCTAGACTTGTTGGATAGAAAGGATGCATTCTCAGTAAGCTAGGAAGGGTGACTTTAGTGAACTCCGTGTTGGCTTCTATTATATATCTAATGCAAAATCTTTGGTTGCCTTCTAATATTTGTGATTTTATTGATACTACTATCAAAAATTTCATTTGGCGAGAGAATCCTACTGGCAACCATGGTTGGAATATTTTGAAATGGGATTTTGTTGCAAGGCCTAAATGTTTAGGGAGCTTGGGGTGTTAGAAGAGATAGACTCAGTAACAGTGCACTTCTTAGGAAACTTATTTAGGATATTTTATCTAAATCTCATAAGCTTTGGGTGCAATTGTTGACTTCTAAATACTCGGGGACTTCCTTTGTGTTTGAGTGTTCACCTCATGCTCTTGATTCCTATACATGGAAATATATCATGAAAGCAGTAGTTGCACTGGATGATGGGTCTTGATATCAAATGAGATATAGCCAGATGTCCTTTTGCTATGATAGGTGGCTTGATGATGGTGCTCTATGTAAAATGGTCCTATATGTAAATATTCAATATGTTACTATGATGGTCTCTGATGTTTTGGATGCTGGCCATTGGTTTTTCTTGAAGTTTGCTACTATTATTCCAGCTAAAATGTGTGCCAAGTAGGGCTATCAAATAGGCTGAGCCAGCTCATTTAAGCAAGGCTCGTTAAATAAACAGACTGACCCATTTAGCCCATGGGTCAAATTTTACCAGCTCGACCTGTTTAAGACCAATCCATGGTTTCAAACGAACCAACCTATTTATTTTATTTTATCTTTTTTGCTTTTCATGTTTTAAAAAATTATTTTTGATTAAAAATATGAGTTTGATTTAAAAAAAAAAAGAGATAAAAATTCTTATTTCTTATTTTAAAAAAGTGAGGATGTCTTAAATTTATACAAGTTTACTTTAAAAAAAAACGCGGGTAAGCCCACCTATTTTTGCAAGTAAACGGGTTTGGCCCATTTTGACGGCTCTAGTGCTAAGATTATTTCATCCCTGGTTGTGCATAACTCAAACTTGGATGACATCATGTATTGGTCAGCCACCACTTCATGCATTTACTTTGCTAAGCATGGCTATTCTTAGCTTCTTCAATGTCATGTTACTCATTCTATCGATGGCCCTTGGTGCGTGTTATGGAAGCTCCGTGTTGAAAAGAAGGTTTGGTTCCTACTTTAGCTTCTGTTTCATGATGCCTTGCCCACTGCGGAGTTATGTTACCGACGACATTTGGCTCCTCACCCCATGTGCAGTCGCTATTTGAATGCAGAGAAAACAACTATTCACTATGTTTGTGCCTACTCTAAAGCTATCTCCATTTGGAGCTTTTATGCTCTTACACATGTTTCATCTTTCTACACCCTCGATATTCATGCTTGGCTTCAGTATTTTGGTCAATCAGAAAGTGCAACAATCTTTTTCTTAGTAATTTGGTGAATTTGGCATCATCGGAATGTTGAGCTTTTGTCCTGAGAAGTCTGGCCAGTTCATGAAGTGATTAGCCATATTAATAACACTGTTGTTGATATTCGACGGGCTTATGCTAATGCCCTCAACCATAATTGTGTTTGCTGCATGGTGCGTAAGGATGGTCAAAAAATCCGTTAAAGCGAGTACCCGTGGGGATTACCCTTACTGGGGACAAGGACGGGAATAGATTTGGTCTCCGCAGGGATAAGAAAATGTCCCCGTTTAGTTAATGGGGGTGGAGGCGGGGGCGAGGGATGAGGTCCCCGCTCTATGGGGACCCATGAAATCTCAGCTTAAATATGAAATTACTCAAATACCCATCTATATATAAATTGTTGTTGTTGTAATGTGGTTGCAGATCAATTACTAGTTATTTCTTCTTTAATTTCATTGTTGTTGTTGTTGTGCTATGATTGTGTTTTACTGGTTCTTTCTTTTAGTTCTTTCATTGTTGTTGTTCTCTTAATGTTGTTGCATTTTTTTTCCATTTACTAGTTCTTTCACTGCAGTTTATATATGTTGTTGTAATTTTGTTGTAAGTTTTGCAAATTGCAACTTGCTTGTCTTAATGTTAATTTTTTTTATTAATATATAGTTTCTATTTGTAGTTTCTATACCAAAAATGGGTCTTATTATTATTTGTAATTATGTATTTTATTTGTAATTTAAATTGTGTTGGATAATTGTATGAATTATAAATAGTTATGGATGTTTTATTTAGACTTAAAAGTATTTTCTTTAGATTTTTCTCCCTTTTTTTTTGAGTTTTTTTAATAGAAACCCGCGGATATCCGTGTAGATCCAAGTTCCCACCGAGAAGGGGGAATTGTGATGGGAATGGGGATGGGGATGGGGATGGGGACGGAGACGGAAGGCAAAATCCTTAACGGGGATATAGGGTGGAGGTATGTTCCTGCCCCCATGGAGACCTATTACCATCACTAGTGGTGTGGTGGTCTTGTTTGCCTGATAGGTTTGTAAAGATAAACGAGGATGGGAGTGCTATGAATAATCCTAGGCATGCAGGTTTTGGTGGTGTCATTTGCAATGATGTTGATGAGTGGGTGATTGGGTTTTCAGCTTATCCTAGCAGCTCCACAAACTTGCATGCTGAATTGAAAGCTCTTTGGTTTGGTCTCCAACTGGCATGGGATCATGGATATAGGTATTTGGTTTGTCATTCTGACTCGACTACCGCTATTCATCTTGTTTTGCGAGATGTTCCTCCATCCCATAAATATTCCAGTATTGTTAGGAAGATTCAAGACTTACTCAGAGCTCCTTGGGAGGTGATTCTTGAACATACTTATCGTGAAGGCAATGCATGTGCTGATTGGCTTCTGAAACATGATGATCCAACAACTCTTTGGAAGCAGGCTCCTCCGAATCTTAACTTGTAGCCGCTAGCAGATGCTTCAGGTGTTGAGGTTTTAAGAGTCTAGTCTTTTGCTTTTTTTTTTTTTTGGTTTTTCATTTTCAGCTGTACCAAAAAAGAAAAAAAAAGAATATAACTAGCAAAATTAAACCCATTGCTTCTTTTTATTCTTGACTCCTCCAATGGCATTAATGCTGTCATTGTTTCTAGAAATCATTAAAATGGCTCTCAAGTATAGAGATAATTTATTTTAGTTGAACTAAATTATTTTTTTTCTCTCTTCATATCTCATTATTTTTCTCTCTTTTAAATCTTCTCTTCCCTCTCAATGCATTAAACTTTCAAAAAAATAATAATATCAATGCTCTTAAAACTCTCAAATGACAAATAATAATAGATAAAAAATTTTTGCTGAACATATACTTAAAAGTGAAGGGAGGTAGTATCATGTAAATGACATATTTGCTAATTAAGAACACCACTACTCATTATTTAAACGGTTTGAGTTGTTTCTTTTAGGCCATGAAAGAAAAGAAAAACGAATTTAATACTGCATTTAAGGGAGGAAAAAGTATCATAAAAAATAATCCAGTTTAAATCGATTTAGATTGTTTTCCATTTGATTAGTTTTGCAATTCGAACCACATCAGTCAAAAAATGATCGTATAAGAAAAATCAATTGGATTAAATCGATTCATTTTGCAATAATGGGAAAGAAAAGGTAAAATAAGGTTAACAACACTGCCAAAAAACACGGAGATTTAATTGAAGCATGTCCTAGCTATTTAGCCAGCTGGCCAGTAGCCTTGCACTTCATAATTAGGATCTTCATGTTCATGAGAAGAAAAACGAGTGCAAAATTTTGAAAACCAATTGAAGGGAAAACAAAAAACATCGATGCATATTATTAATTATGGTTGTGTTCAGCCATAAGCAGTGCTGCGAAATATCTTAATGGTGCATGCATGAAGGATTTTGAGGAGGACGGGGTTGTTGGTGCACCTAGGTGTCTTGAACTGGCCCAATGCTGCCCCATTTGCTACAAAATAGTCCAAGATCTTCTTGAAGGTGCCCCTCTCCACAATGCAAAGTACCAATGGCCCTATTGAGCTGGTTTTCCTTGACACCACATAGCCATAGTCAACAAAAGATGCATCCATTTCCCTGCAACATGCTTCTAGTACCTTATCTTCTGCCTCCCCTTTGATCTCCCAGAAAATGACATAGCAACCCGGTTCGTTTGAGACATCCGCATAGCTAGTAAAGTCAACAATCTCAGCATGTGCCTCCTTATGTAGCAGCTGTGACCCTTTCTCTACCACTATCTGAAGGTCCTTCTCAGTGTTCTTGTCTATGTTCACTGTTAGGATTAGTTTTCTTCTGCATATAAAGTTCAATTTTGGGGTCCCATTGTGAAAACCAGCCACTTCCACCACATCTCCTAATCTGCACCTATATAGCCCTTAAGGTAAAAAATACATATATATTAATTTATTTAGTTAGCATATAGAAAAACAGTATAATAAATTAATAAATTAATGAATGTGCCCCATATCTTTGGAAGGATTATTGCAATTTGGATTTTGGAATTTTGAAAATGACAATTACTGACAAAGTCATGGTAAATCCTTGTCAGAAAGGACCGAAATGATAGGTACATAACATCAATGGAAAATTAGAAATAATGATAAAGCCACATGCATGTCACAACACATGAAAAACCCCGTGGGAAATTTTTGGCCGGTGGCTAAACAGCTCAGCCAAATAGCCAAATTACGGCCAGCATCAGCAAGAACTTCCCTAGTCATGAGCCCGTAATTGGAAGGTGTTTCAATTATTTCACCAGAAAAAGAATATGTTTCAATTATGCATCTAGATACACCTCTAAACCAACTTTTCCAGAGTTGTGTCATGGTCGAACATGTATCAGAGAAAGGAGATTAGATTCAGCCAAGATTTCTTTGGCCTGTCTACAACCAGCTAGGAGACAGTTCCCTGTTCATGTCCATCTGAGGGCCATAGGCATATGACCCGTCAGGGGTAGCTCCTTTATGAACCAAAGTTCCACGCTGGCATTATTTTATGTGAGGACAATGGTTTTCACATCAGACCTGCCTAATCCCGGATACGTTTATTAAGTGGGTGGTTAATAGCTTTAAAATAGTTATATTTTAATCAAAAATAAAATATTCACCAAAAAACAAAAAAAGTCAAGATTCAGCGGGGGGTTCTAGTTCACACAAGTTATATGTGTATATTTGAACGAAGAAATATGTTTAATGTCAATCATATGTATAGCATGTTTAGTTTCCTATTTGAAATCTCAAAATCATGATTTGAACAAAAACTAATAAAACGGTAGTTTTGGGCTCCCAAATGATAAAGCAAACAAGATGTCAATAAGAAAGAAAGCATGTTGAAGAAAAAGAACATTGAAGATATTTTTAGATGCTTTTGGATTAATGAAAAAGTTTTAATTTATATCATTTATATTTTAACATGTGAATTATTGTATAAAGATTAATTTCTATATATAATGATAATGTAAAATCTAATAGAATTTCAAGGAATTATCAAATCATATTAGGTGGTTATAATAGTGGGTAGTTATCTATTATGATGTGATACTATCTTAAAATTTTATTAATTGATAATATAAAATTATTTTATATTATTATTATTAGAATTTTTTGAGAAAAATTTGCAAAACTCTACTGTGCCAGAAGAATACCTCAAGAGATTATTATTTCACAGACTGATTAAAATTGGATTACAATTAAATAATTTTCTTATTTATAGTCTTAACCAACTAACTAGGAACCTAACAAACAAACTAACTAATATGGGTTGGATTGTGACATTATCCTCCTTTTCACCTTTACCTCAAGGTTGAGAAAATACATCAAAGCTCATATTAAAAATCAATATCAAATATTTTAAAAATGAGAAGCAATGATAGTTCATAAGGCTCATGTTAATATATAAATGATTAATTTAACATGAGTATTTAAGTATTTCTTCTATTGAAGAGAAGAAGAATGACTGATTAATTACCGGTGAAAGTTGTGAGGACTATTTCGTACTCTTGTCCAACCTGAACCTTTGATAGTGGGATTGGCGTATCTTCAAAGAAATCATCAGCAGCAACTGAACAGCAATCTCGTTTCTGTCTGTAAAGTGGTATGAATTCAAAGTAAGAGAAAGTTGGCACCACAGCAAATGTTACGCTCTCTGGTGGTGAACTAGGATCCACATTAACCCCAATCCAGCTTTCAGTTGAGCCATAGTCAGCACTTACTAATGGCAACCCATTTGCATAGTGCCTAAGCTTTTTCATGTACGGTTGCATAGAACCTGTCATTATGGAATACACGTACTTGGCATTTGGCCAAAGCTTTGGAATCAAACCAAACCAATCCGCCAGCTCTAGCTCCTTGCAAGTGGCTTCTAGTCTTGAAGCCAAACATGGGTTTGGAGATATGATTCCCAACACAGCTTCTCTCATTTTGGGAACCTTTATTCTTGAACTCAAGGTACCCTCTCTAATGTCATTGCAAATGTCTCTCCAAAGCTCTTCGAAACTGCTAAAGGCTTGCACTATGCCATAGACAAAAGCTGAGGTGATGAACTCCACGTGGTGAGAGAAGAAGAGGCCAAGAAGGAAGTGGCAGTATGTGGATTGCTTATAGTCACCACCAGAGATAACTTCGTAGGGGCTGCAAGTGAATGACTTTGTTTTCTCCTGTTTGATCTTGAACTCCTCACTTGCATAGTAGTGTGTTGTGGCGGTTGCTGCTGTTAACCCTCCTTTTGTTCTGAACTGGCTGCTGCTGTATATGAATTCAAGAATCCTACCTCCTACCCTTGTGGTATAAACCCTATAAACAGTGAAAATGATTAAAAATGAGAACTTCATTAAAATAATAATAATAATAATATTATTATTATTATGTATGTAATAGCTAATGATAAACCTTGATACAACCGTATGATTGCTGCCTGTGATTTGAAAGTGACGGAATAAGATCTTTAAAGATCATAAGTTTAAATCCCGAAGACAGTCTCTGATTATAAGGATAAGGTTGTGTACAATTACACATCCTAAGCCCCACTAGATGAGAGACTCGTATACTTGGTCACCCGTTTATCTAATAGCTATATGTTAGTGTCATCATTGATGAGAGAAAGGAACAGCTAGCAGCATAATGAGACTTGAGAGGCACACCTTGATCTATAGGCTGCTGCTAAAGTGAAAGTTTCAAGGGTAGTTTGTGCGCTATGGCGGGTAAAGGGTACAAACTTCTGCCTTCCTTCTGTGGTTCCAGAACTGCAAAAACCACCACCACAAGAATTTTTAATTTTTCTTTTTCAAAAATAAAAGATTGTTAGAAAATGGATGGTGATCTGCCATTCAAGGACAGAAAAACCAATATCATATTTCAAGTTTTGTGATCAACTTGCATGTAAAGGCTGTCAGGTTAATTATTTCACATGGGCTATTATCAATGAATCTGCTGGTTACTTGCACATAGACCATGACCTTGTCATTAAATCCTATAAACAACCGTATGAATGAAGCATAAGGGGGAGCTAGCTAGAAAGAGAGAGAATAAAAAGGTGAGAACCATACATGGCCGCTACTTAATATTCTACATTCTGATTCCTATAAATGTGAACAATATGACCATAAAATTAAAGTAAACTCGGAGCCGCATAGTGGATCCCCAATTTATCCCTCAAAAGAGGAAGGAAAAAGAAGTAATAAGACTAAAAAGGTAACAAAAATACCTTAAGGAAAGAGTGGTTATGGGTTGTTGAGTGAGTATAGGGCCTGTGTCCCCATCTGCAATCCTCTGGATAAATGGCTCAAAATCTGCATGTGAGGCAAGGGGAACCACAGAAATGAAGAGAGATTCCAGTGCACATGCATCCATCTCTAGGATATTGTGGCTTCCCAACCATTTCCTGAGATACTCCACCCCAAAGTTCTGCTTCAGGATCCGGCATAGCACCTGAGTCTGAACTGAACCGGCGTTCTCAGACACATCTTCAAACCACTTAATGATGTCATAGTCAGTGCTGCCATTGCTACAACTGGGAACAAGAAGAACTGGTTCCATTGAAGGTGGGGATGATAGCGGCCTGGTGCTGCTGCTGCTGCTGCTGCTGGGGCATGAAACAAGTGTTGTACTAAGAAATGAATGATTTATCTTGGTGGGGGTCCGGTTTCTATAAGGCAACTAGCTAGAAAAAAGCCAAGGGAGGGAGGGAGCCCACCATTGAAATTATCCCCTTTTATATTTGGTTAACTTATCCATGATCTGTAGCTATGTCAAGGGGCTCTCAACAAACCTAATATTGCAGAAGCTCCATTTGGAAGAAAAATGGGTACGATAAGTTGTAGACCACATGAAATGACGTTATCGTTTTCAAGGAGAGAGAGAGACAGAGAGAGAGAGAGAGATTCTTCTGTGTCGTGTGATGACATGGGGACTACAAGGGACCAAAGCCCACCAGTGACGACAGTTGAACACTTTCCCTCCAAATTTATTGCCAGCCACCATTTGAAAATGAGACCATGTGCACTTACAATATGTCTAGCAAAGGAAAGAAAATGAAATGAAAGGAAAAAAAAAAAGTGAATTTTTAATTTTTTATAAATATATTTGGATAAAAAGAAAATAAAAGAAAAAAAATAGAAGAATAGATATTTTCTCTTATTTGTTTGTATAAAATAATAATGATAATGATGCTAAACAATAATTTTATCTTTATATTATCATAAAAAGTTATTCCAACCATAAATAAAGAGTCATATAAAAAATTAATAAAAATATAAAAGTTAATACAATTTTGTCACAAATTTATCTATCAAAATAATATAAATAAATATAATAAAAATTGGTCTTTTATTTTTATATAAAAGTATTTATATTTATATCCATTTTATCTATTACCACTCCTTTTTTATTTTTTTCAATATTAATAAAACACCGTTAATTAAAAGTTATACTAAACTAGCATCACTTTTATATTTTTAATTTATATTCAGTAATTATATTCATTAATATCAAATAAAAAATTAATTGTATGTGTAATATTGGAAATAATAGTGTTGAATCCATTTTCCTTCCACATCTAAATGAGAAAAATTAACTTTTTTCCTTTCAATTTCTTTCCCTCTCCTCTCCTTCCTTCCATTTTCCACTCAACCAAACAACAGGGAGCAGAATTTGAAATTGATCCAAATTGAATTAAAATAAAAAATTAATCCAAAATTAAAATTTTATCAAAATAAAAAATTATCTATATTAATACTTATTTCAAGAAAACAAATTAGTTTAGTCTGATTTTTTAAAAGTTTAGGGTGAATAGAAAGCTCACCTTAATTTAAGATCAAGATATACCTTCTTATATGGATCCACCTAGCTCCACAATAAAAATTAGCTTAAAAGTGGAGGTGTGCAAACTTATATATAAAATACCCAAGGCCTCCTTGTCTAGCCAATATGAGATTTGTATCACCTTCGAGTTCATCGAGTGCTTTATAGAGGTATTTATAGATTATCCACTAATAAAAAAATTCAAGAATTGAATTCAAATCATAACAATACATAAAGAAAAGGTTGACCAAGTAAGCCAACCTTCTCTCGGCTACATATTACTTTTACATATATACACACACACATATAAGTATATATTATAATATTTCAATATTAAAATTTATTGTAATACTCTTATCGCATCATATATCAATATTTAGATTTGTAATTATCTATTAAGTCTTTTAAATCACCTAATAGTTTTGAGTCTATATATGATTTTTGTTCAAATATTTTATTATTTACTTAACTTGTTAATATTAAACATTAGTATAACTTTGATAATTAATTCAGATTTTATATTTTTTGTATAGTTTTATAAAAAAATTTAGTAAAAACTGAATTAATCTAAACCAATATTGATTTGGTTTGATTTTTTAAATATGATCAAACTGAATTGAATCAAATCATATTAAAACAAAATTTATTATTTTAATTAGTTAAGTTTTTGCCTTAAAACGAAACCAAATTGAACCACAAAAATCCCTATCTTGAGAATTTCATTATATTTCAGTAGTTTATAAAATTAATTTTCATTTGATCAACACTTTAATTGGTTAGCCACTTGACATACTTGTTCTTATAATATATTGACCCAACTTGACCCTAATGATCAGCTGGAATCTAGTGAAAGCCAAATACTAATGATTTATACATATAAAAAGTAATTTTTATTTTATTGTTGAAAAAATAGGAGTTATATATAGAGGATCCATTCCCTTCTACTATTACGACTATTTTATGACTCACCAGAAAAGTTACAAAAAAAAAAGGAAAAAAAAGTGTGAGCGGTTTGGTTGTGTTGATAAGGGTTGTCCTCTAAACCACTCACTCTCATTTTGGCTTTACAGCTTGCACGTTTCAATTTCCTTTCCAATATTAGCATATAAAAGCATGGCCTGAAGATTGAGCAAAATAAAGAAAAGACAAAAAAATAATAAAAAAAAGGACAAAACGAAACAGTGAACACTAATCAGGACTTATCCCTATTTGTTTGTTCCATGCTAAGACATCAATTCAAATCACGAAGGCTTCCAAGTTGCGGATGCAAACTAATAAAAGTAGACAGATGTAAGTTTGTGTTATAATTATCAAATTTCGATGTAGCTAATATAGAGCATATCAAGTGAGATTAATAGTTAATTGTACCAGAATTAAAATATAAAAATATATAATTTTTTAAAATGATTACTATATTAAAAGTAATTAATTGTGACAATAAAAATGAATAAATTTTGACCATTATATATTAAAAAATGATGATAAGTATGAAAATCATTGGTATGAAACATGTCATACTATTGTTGGTAATTATTTTTTCATCTCAGTCCATAATTTTCCTCAAACTTGTTTTTATAACCCATTATTACTGTTCGTCACTTTTTATATAGACTTCATTCATGCCATTTAGGACCTTTTTTATATTTTATATAAATAATTAAGATAAAATATAAAATTATATAAATTTTTTTAAATGATTATATAATTTTTAAATAATTTTTAATTTTAATAATTTATATATGATTTAACAAGTTGTGAACAGAGTAAGATGAATGGTGAGGGCCAGTGGCAGGTAGCGAGCAACGAATGACAGACAAAGAGCGAAAAATGGCGGGCGACAGGTGGTGCATGGCAGACACAAGTGACAAGCAATGGGTGGCGGCAAGGAGTAGGTAGTGAACGATGTGCAGTGAGGGGCGGCTCGCTGACATTGGGTTACAGACAATGGGTGCTAGGTAGTGATGTTAACCTTGTAGGATGATGTCAAGAGACAAGCGTAGAGAGAAAAAGAAATTTTAGAATTTTCTATGAAAAAGTGGAAGTTAAAATCCACCCTTTTAAAATGAAAAAATTATCTCTTAAATCATATAAGAATAGTCTATCCTGTAAATATTTTTCAATGATCACATTATTTTTAAAATTATATAATATTATATTTTAATTTTAACTAATTATATTATTATAAGATAAACTCTCTATGGAGAGGAGTCAAACTCCTATGATGCTTCCATTTTTTGAAAGTATTAACATCTTTTAATAATTAATATATATATCTGGGGTGGCGAAGGGGAGCATCATTGTCAGGTCTCTGGTCATGTCAATGTTATCATCAATTGTGAAGATAAGCAAATATAATTGAGAACCACATGTTTAATACTCTTCTTAATTAATGCTTTGAAATCATGCTGGAAATTAAACCGTCAAACGTTTTTGGGTCTTCTTTTCTACAGTTCTTTTGGTCTTTAACCATTAAATTTTTTTATTAGAATGAATTGACAGTCTATATCATTATTAACTCTCCAGTAAGTGAGTATTTTTTTATGATTTTAACTTATTCAACAGCTACCCTGAAAATCTAGGTAAATTTTAACGGGTGATTTTAACTTTTTTTTTGTTATTTATAATGCTTAATTGTGCTATTTGGTTACATTCATATAGGGCCTTAGAATATGATATATAGAATAGAATCATCCATAGAAGAGAATCAATCTTAAAGTTATAATATTAACCCTCCAGAAATTGAGATTCATAACAAAATCGTTTAAATTAAGAGTATTTAATATATACTTATTAAGTGTTTTAAATTGTTTTAAAAATTTATATTATTAATATAATAAATATTTTAATTATAATTTAAATTTAATATTTTTACTTTTGTTTTTTTAACCGGTGCAAAGAACTAGTTACCAGTTTGTAAATGAGAAAAACCTGTGAAATTCAAGAGATCCAACCTAGCAATAATTAACATAGCTGTCTCATGAATAATTTTTTGACTTTGAAACTACTACTATTTTTGTCCAGTTTGCCTGTCAATCCGATGGCTCTCGATTCTCCAAGTGGGTCCGCTTAAAGAAAAATGCACACGTACAAGACAATGACAATCATTGATAAATCACACTAGCCATCGAATCGCAATTGTGAATTTGACGTTTCTACAGTGTACAAGCTTTCACTTTTTTAAACAAATTTTGAATATTTCTTTCATTTTAATTTATTTATTAATTTAAATAATTTAATATATTTTTAAATCAATTTATCTAAATATAATATTAATTTATGTTAGTAATTACATGTCACGAGCTTTTTAATTGTCCATTATTAATTAGTCATATAAATAGAAAAAAAAAACAATTATGACTTATGGGTCCATTAAGTTATGATTTAACAAGCTAATAAATGTTAACCCAGTTGATAAGAAATAGATTAGTATCCGACAAAAACATGAATTTCATTTCTATTGCTGATATGAGGATCTCATTAGTAGATGATCTCATAAGTTTCTTATAAGTATTCTTTAAATTTGGAGCCGTGCCTTGATCTTAATAAGATGAGTGATACCAAATTCACTTAAACTTTCAACTACCAAGAAAAAGTTATGATTTAACAAAAAAGAAATTATTAAATAACATGTATGAAAAAATTTGAAGCAATTAGATAATTTTTCTAAAAAATAAAACTTTAAAAATTATTATACTTTTCTTATAAAGTATAGAACCAATTTCTAAAGAAATTAAAAAATATATTTTTTTCTAAACTTAAAGGAATATATTTGACTTCGATTGTAAAATCTTTAAATATATACCCAACTCAAATAGTATGACTCATAAGAGACTAATTAACAATTTGATTTCAGAGACTAACAGTTAAATTGGCACACACTCAAAGTTTTAAAATTTGAGTATGATATTAAAGTCCGATATTCAGATCTTCTATCAAATTAGTTTTCACGTGCATGTTTGAAAAACTTAATTTTAGGATGGGTTTAGTGGTGAAAGATTTGAAGTTTATGTGAAATCTTATATTCAAATCTCATTGTCGCTATTCTATATAGAAAAATTCATAATAACTTTTATTTTTAACATGTTTGAGAAATACACATAAAATCGATTGTACACATATATTCACTATATATAAATTTTAGGTTTTCTTCTTTTACTTTTATTATGTTTTTCAAGCGACTAAATCCTTAAGGTTTTAGCCCTTTTTTTTCAAAAGGTAAACTTGTATTTTATTATTTAAAAAATATATGCAACATTAACTTAGCTTTAAAAGTTTAGACATCAAAATATGTGTTTAGTCATAAAAAAACAAAAATCCACCTAACCTACTTTGTATGTTAACTCATTCATTTTTATAGCTGTATTGACTAGATCAAATATAATCAAGGATGTGTTTCTAAACCCTAAACAAACCATTCTCAACAAACTGCTTGGATATAGCACAATTAAAACAAGCATATAAAGCATATATATTCTATTCTGATAAAGCGCGTCATCTATTGAAACTTGGTAAACTTTGATGATAAACTTATATTATCACATTCGTTCACGTATGATTTCGTCGTGCTGCGTAAGAACATGAAAGGGAAACGTATATGGAAAAGATTTTGTTATTGTAAAGGACAAATCGTCAAATATTCTGGCAATTAAAATGTACTCTCAAGTTTTAATAATTGCTTATCAATTTTTCTTTAACAAGTTAAAAAAATAGATTTTTTTTTAGTACCTTGAGGATTGTAGTCAAAACAAATTGATATAGAGATAGCATTTATTTTCTTAATATTGACAAGCACGTGTGTCGAACTTGAAAGTACTTAAACATCTTCCTCAACGCATCACTCTAAAAACCAAACAATCTAATGCTAGTCCATCATGACCGTACAAGGTACATCATCATTATTGAAAGGGTTAAATTTACTAATTTAGGGCATGCTATGTGGTTTATAATTTTTTTTAGGGTGAATTACATTGATCTCTCCTGAGATTCAGTGTAATTATATTCGGCACCCCTCTGTCTATGGATAACACACTAAACAAAGTCAATTAATGAGGTGCTGAGTGTAATTACATTGAAGCTCAAGGAAGGTTAATGTAATTCATCTTTTTTTTTTTTATGGGAATCATGTGATAAATTTATGAATATATGGCTTATTTTGAATTTTTAGAGAAATATGACGTTTGTAAACACAATTCGCCACACAACAAGTAAGAAAATTTTTTTATTATTTTTTTAAAACTTAATAGAACAAAATACTACATATTGCGAGGCAAATTTTGAATGTGCAGATGTACCAAATTACTACTTATGTCAAGGGGATTCTAAGATTTGTGGCAGAGGAATGGCGGTCTCTTGGAAAGCTTTTAAAGTGGTTAGGCAAAAGTTTAGACCATTGATATTCCAAACTTTTCTAACCATTGAGATATTAATAAAATTAATATGATGGTTTAGATGTAATAAAATAAATCTAATATAATCATACAAAGTAAAAAACCATCAATACAACTAATTAACCAGATAAATGATTTATTAAGGGTGATAAAATGGGTTTAAAATTTTTTTATACTAATAGTACATAATTATTTTTTTAAGATAAAGCTATGTAATTAAACACATTTTGTATATATTGCGAAAAAAAATTAGGATCGTAAGCCAAGGTCATTGACTCATTAGTGTAACCCATGAGCTCATGACTCTCTTTTTTTTTTTTTAATTTCTCATAGTTTCTTCTCACCTAATAAATGAAAGACTAATATTATGGGATATCAAGTATCTAAGCGAAGACTTGAACTCCTTTCACTTAAACCAACATTTTGTTGATAGCCATGGCTCATTATTTACCTTATATTTGTATAATATTAATAATTAATAATAATATTATTATTTTAAGAGATAATATATAAAAAAATATAACTAATTTTATATAAATGTGTAATTAATTTTAATACTCAACTGATTTTAATGTATTTACAACAATAATTATAGTCTTACAATTAAATACATTAACCTCTATTAAAAATACAGAACCGAAAAAAAAAAACTCAACTACAAGTGGTGTACTTTAACTTTCTTTTTTTTTTTTAAAAACTAAAACAAGATTTTCTCAAATCATTAAAAACGTAAAAATTTTTGAGTTTTTTTTTTGGTTCTGTATTTTTAATAGAGGTTAATGTATCTAATTGTAAGACTATAATTATTGTCATGAACATGATAAAATCAGTCACATATTTATATAAAATCAGTTATGTTTTTTTATATATATTATCTCTTAAAATATTTATTATTAATATTATACAAATATAAGGTAAATAATGAGCTATAGCCACCAACAAGGTATTGGTCCGAGTGGAAGGAGTTTGAATCTCCACTTAAACGCCTGATCGTATTCCATAATATTAGTCTTTTATTTATTAGATGGGAAGAAACTCTGAGAAATTGCAAAAAAAAAAAAAAAAAGAGTCATGGGTCCTGGGTCCTGGGTTACACCAATAAGTCAATGACCTTGGCTTTTGATCCTAATTTTTTTGGCAATGTATACAAAATGTGTTTAATTACATAGCTTTATCTTAAAAAAAAAAAATTAATTTTATGCACTACCAGTATACAACAGTTTTAAACCCATTTTATCATCCCTAATAAATCATTTATCTAATTAATTAACTGTGTTGATGGTCTTTTAATCTATATGATTATATTAGATTTATTTTATTACATCATTACATTAATTTTATTAATATTTCAATGGTTATAAAAATTTGGAGCATCAGAGGTCCAAACTTTTGCTTAACCATTTTAAACACTTCCTAAGAGATAACCATTCCTCTGCCACAAATCCGAATAGTTCAAAATCTACTTTTAATTTTTGTCTCACATTTCGCCTCCTTCCAAATAGAAATATATCTTAGATTGATTTTTCCCACTTTCCTACACATTGGAGGGTGAATTCTCTATCAAATTTCTTTACTCAAATTTCGCCTTCTTACAAGAAGGAATTTGTGTCACACAATCCTACTTTTTTGTGGGCGAAATCTCTAACACATCCCATATTTCGATAATAAAATTCAAATACAATATTGTGGTTACATTGATTAAGTAATTCCATATATAAATAACGGAAGCACATGCTATGTACCCAAAGGAATAAAAAAATTAGGGCATGCTGGTTCCCAGCTGGCAGGAGCGCTCATATACTACTATATTAGGTTTGAGGATTTGACATTGAACAGTACATTGAACAGTGTATGAGATTCATACATATGTAAATTACAAGGAAACTATTCTATAAATATACACTCAATTTGCTTATCCTAAAGTGTTATCGATATTGAAGGATAGGAAGAAGAGAAAAAAAAATATTTTACCTTACCAAATTATAAATCATGTGCATTTTACTCTTAAGTATTTTGAAAATATATAAATTAACTTCAGAATTTTTTTGATTGTGAAAATTGATTATTCTGTTAATTCTTTTATATATTATCGATAAAAATAGCATATATTTAAGAAATTTTAAGGTATCAAATTTTATATTATTTTTTTGTTTTGGGACTAAAATACACATAATCCAAAGTTCAGATAAAATAATATAATTATTTTCCATTAACAACGGACAAAAAATTGAATGACTAATTAAAGTGAACATTAAAAACAATTAAGAGTTACTTTGTACATTTTTAAAATACTGAAATAAAATACATGTAACCTATAATTCCAAAGGTAAAATGCTTCTTTCCCTAACTAACAAGGAAGAAAAAAAAAATTAGAAACTTAGTTTGTACTTTTCAACATTTATAAGATCCTATGTTTTCTTACTCCAAATTTACTTGAGGGAAGGTAATTTGACCCAAATTGCAACAGTATAATCCAATCATTTTTTTCAGGTTCACAGAATGGTGCGGTTGTGTCGTGCATGCATGCACTCAGTTGTGGAAAACGGGTCGGAACACTATCCGGTGTGTTTGTTTTATAATTTGTAAATTATTGTTAATTTAAGAGAAATTAACTTTTTTTTAAAAGTATAATGTGAGATTAAAAATCATGCTAAAATCTAATTTAATGTGATTTTCTCAAATATGATAAAATGAAGAGTTTAATTTTTATGTGTTTATAATATAAAATAATTTTGTATTATCAACCAATAGAAATTCAAAGATCTATCACATCATAGTGGGTGGCTATTATAATGGATAGTTATTAATTATAATTTAATAAATCTTTAAAAACTTATTAATTGACAGTGTAAAACTATTTTATACTGTTAATATATAAAAATTAAACTTTAAAATAAATTAAAACTCATTTTCTATATCTTGTAAATTTTGATTTGTGGTACATACAAACTGAAATCTAAATATGTTATATACCAGCAATCCCGTTAGCTAGGTTTAGCGTTACTCTTGATTCAGCTTTCACGTTTAGGGTTCTGAGTTTTGGGGCATCTTATTGTCAACGTAGTTGTCTATTTTATTGTCTTGTTCATACCATCTTTCTGCCTTGCTTCAGATTCATGCATGTGAACTTGTCAACGTGCACAACTTAATGCATACAGCCCATGTGCCACCATGAGTACCGACTACCGACCACAAATTACTTTTGCAAATTTTTGCTGTTAAATTGTGAAGTGAGAACTTATTAATTATACTTTTATAAAATAAATAATTTTTAAATAATAATTTAATTTGGTTTGTGTTCATCTATACTTTTTCATCAGTTATATTTTTAATATGGTAAATCGTATAATTTGGAGACCAATTGAGATATAATGCTCAAACTACTTGGCCGTGCCTTACTTAGGAATTTTCTTTTTACCCATTAAGTTATATTTTTTTGAGAAGATTTTTATACACATAAATTTAATTCCTGAAATTTTCTCTTCTATTTTTATCTTATACCAAACTCACTCTTAAAAGAAATAATTTTCTTTGGCTAATTAAGTAGAAATTTACCGCGCGTTAGATTTTATTGACCCATGGGTTTTAGATTTTATTCACTACTAGTATAGTTACCCGTGCGATGCATGGAAAAGTCACAAAATTTGAATTTAAAAAGACTCATATAACTAAAATATATGGTAGATAAATTATTATTTGTATAATAAACATATATAATATCATCCGTGTAATATAAATATTTAGTATTATATACTATTAATTATTTATCAATATAAGTTAATTATAACAATATTGCTTCTTAATCTATCCAAGTTATTTTTTTCTTTTTTTGATCAACTACCTATCCCAGTTATATTCCAGAATTTATATACTTCCTTCAAATGTGTTAAAAATGCATATTCCATATATTAATATAAAATATAATGATAAGTATAATGTGTGTACTTCGTTGATGTATAATTGCCTATCACCTATTTTAGATTAATATTTATAAAATGCTTTTATATGGTAAAGACTACCAAAGACTTTTCTAATGTGTATACTCCCTTTACTCGAGCCATTTATATGCTTGAAGGTGGATTTTCTAATACTATTAGATTCACCAATCACCACTACTGCACTAATAGTAATTATACTTTTTCAACCACATACACAACTATCAAAGACTTCTAAATTCTAATATGCATAAGGTCTTATACCTTGCCTTGCAGCTTTGATAGCTAGGATGTAGGCCTTGTTAGACAAATGTGGCGATCAATATTATCAGGGGACATTCTGATCTACTATAGTCAAATAATATCAATCTAGGTAGCCTTTTACTGTACATTGCCAATTATTCAATAACAGACTACATTCACCTTTGCTTCATGATGCTTGACACATACAACCATGGGATTCATCAACTTCTGCAAGAGATCCAAATTGCAATAAGCATTTCAAATAAATACCATAATACCCTAGTGTAGAAACAAGAACAACCAAGCATCAAAGGAACTCCAATATAAAGATATCATGATGATAGTTATCATCATTGGGAAGGGATTTCACTTAATGGGATTGATCAATATTGGTGACAAGTTGTAGATAACTATGGAAGAATATATGTCATTGGTCAAGTAAAGTGGTAGGTGGGTAGGAGTATTATTGGAAAATGTAGAAAGAGAAAGAGAAAAAGGTAGTGATATTGAAAAATGTGGAAAGAATTAATCTTGATTGATTTTTATGGATGGCTATTATAAATCTTATTCTATATGTTTCTTATTTCAAAGCAATTAAAGGAAAATGAGAGATGTATTGGTATCATCAATAAAATAAGATCATGCAAGATAGAAAATGGACACAATGGTCAGTATTAGTGCCAAGTTGTGAATATCTATGGAAGAATACATGTCATTGGTCAAGTAAAGTGGCAGGTGGGCAGAAGTAATAATTGATGACATGGAAAAAATGGAATGATCAGAAAGAAGTCGCTGCCTTGCTTGATGTAATTGGTTAGTATAGATGTAGGTGATATGAGCATTAATTACTAATAGAGAGAGAGAGAGAGAGATAATGATTACTACTTTGCTTATGAAAAAAAATCTAATCACGTGGAATAAGAAAAGATCGCAATTAGGAATAGAAAGAATTCAAAGAAGATATGATACCGTGGGTGTAATTGGAAAGATTGATAAGAATTTGATCCTCATTAATTGATAAAAGAATGATGGGGCAAGAAGAAAAAAAGAATCACAGCACAAAAATTCTAGAAGAAAAAAAAGAAGAAGACAAAACAATTGTGGCTACACATCCTTCTACCTAGAACGACCTCCTTCAAACCCCAACACCAAAGACAGTAGCAAGCTCATAACATGCCACACCACCATCTCCATGACCAGCTCCTTGCTCCCTTGGACTATGACCAAATATGCAATTCTTACATAATATGTTAAGTATCGTGATTTAGGAATTTGACTGTATTTGGATGAGAAAAAATTAATATAAAATGATGAGAAAGAAGAAGTCTCTGAAAAGTAAGAGACAAAGGAAATTTGAAAAGAAAAAGGATAAATAAAAATTTAAGAAGAAGAAGAAATTTGTGGAATTTGAAAGGAGAAAGAAGAATGAGGATAAATAAGAGAAAAAGGAAGAAGTGTATAGAAAATTATTCTCAATAAGCTTTAAAGAGTCTTCTTTTAAAAGCTTTTATCAAGTTAATTATTTTAATTTGGATTGGATTTGGATTAGATTGGATGAAAGGATTAAGAAAGTGGGATCAGTCAATTTTGGTGGCAAGTGTGTAAATACCAATAAATAATCAATGAATTAGTTGAACTAAGTAAATAATTGATTGATTATTTGAGTTTTTAGAATTTTGAAAAAATAAAATAAAAAGGTGGAATCTTTTTGGAGGAAAATAAAATAAATCACAATATGATACCTCATTCATTCCACTTTTGCATGAACTGGTTTTTAGATAGATATATATGATGTGATGTCATAATAAGATTCATTAATCACGTGGTTAAGGTCTTTCTAGAAAGAATCTTTCTCCCGACTCATTTTGGTGGCAGATGCAAAAGTAACAGTGCGCATTAATTCTTTAAAATCAACTGCACGTAATGCTGTACTTACGGAGCTTCGAAAAAAAAAATCAAAAGAGAACAGATTTTAGGTACGAAGAAATTTTCATGAAATAAGTACGAATGAGTCTCTTTAGTTGCACCTACAGTGGTTCTGTTAAATTAGAATATCAAAAGGCAAAAATTAGCATCTATTTTTTATCTAAAGTAAGATTTGGACTTCAGTCTTATGAATTAAAAAAAAATAGTATCAGAAGAGTTTTACTTTTATGATAAATTAATTTGATTTAAATTAAATAAGTTAAAAGCTAATAAACTCTATATACTAGTGTTTCAGACAAAAATAAAAAAAGGTTGTAATATGCTTCTATAAAAAAGAAGGAAAATATTATTTGATTGGATTTGGCTCTTTTAAGATGAGAGGTGCAATAAAATATATGATTTTAATTGTTGATGAAAAAATTAACAATATAAATTATTACATATGTATGATAATTATATTGATATTTATATCTTATAAAATATTAAACTGTTAACTTTTTATTAATGATTAAGATTACGTACTTTATTCTTTAAAGTACATCTCTCGCCTTAGAAAAGTCATATTTGTTTCTTTGAACATTACTTTCACGGTTTCACCATCAAATGGCAAAACTATATTTTGAGATGTTATGGACTGTCATAAAGTTGGCCCAAAAAAAAAAAAACTGCTATCCGAAAAAGGGCAAAAAAAGGAAAGTATACATACTTTATATTGCTCGAACTTTATGTGTGATGATAATATAGTTTTACCTTCATCTAAGACCCTACATCACAATGTATTTACTATTAATTTAAAAATATTTTATGAGTAATAATATACCCTTCTAAAAGTCTTCTTAAATATTAAATAAAATAAAAATAAATACAATTAATATCTTAAAATTTTAAAAAATAATCAATTTTTTTAATTTAATAATTAAAAAGATATTTAGAAAAATGATAAATCATTTCTCTCTATATATGTGTATCATCAATACAGACTAACCCTTAAGAAAAGTATAATCATCATAAATATACTTTATCATTTTGTGCAAAGCTTCACTGGATCATCTCCATAAAGGGGGTACACGTGGTGGACCTCGTTCCCACAAATTGCCTATCGGTATATGATTATGAATTTATGATTTGACTACGACTAGGACTAGGACTATGATTAGATGCGGGGTTAGGGACACATAGCAAAGTAGTACAATATTGTTGGTGTTAATATAATTAAATTTTATAATAAGTACTCTAAAGTATATATTGGTTAATATTTTTTAAAAAAATATAACAAATTTTAAAATATTTAATATATTTAGAACTAAAAACTTTTATACTTTGTTTATTTATATGTTTTGATATTTTTAAGAAATGTCTTTAAAATAATTGCTAGTAAAATTCATATAATTATAATAATCAAACGCAATTTTGTAAAACTTGATAGTGCGACAATCGTACTTGTCTACAATGGTAACCGAATAGTTAATGCAATTATAATATTGTCCTTTGGCTTTGTGAATTGTGAAGAAAATTAGCTATGTGAAATAAGGATTACGATTTTCTCGTGTAATTTCATTTTATATTATAAGAGAGAAAGATGCAAGTTTTATTATGAAATGATTCATTATATATATATATATATATATATATATATATATATATATTTTGATCTATCAAATTTTTTTTTTAATAACGTCATACTCTCATATTAGTAAGGAGCATGAGAGTTCATGATCCGTGAAATAGTATGATATGATCCTATTAATCCTAGTTGAGTTAATTGCTTTGTTAGGTATAAATAAGCTTAAATGACTGTTATAATTCATAAGTAAATTGAATTATCTGGATGAACTTTAGTTTATTTAAAGTTTTCTTTTCTTAATTCAAAGGAAGGGAATTTAGGTTCTAATATTTGGTGAGAGAAAAAGTAAAATTTGTTAGAAATATAATAAAAATTATGAATTTAATTTTAATATATTATCAGTGTAAAATTTTTTATAGATATTTGGTCTTATATAGCATATTAATGAAAGTATTTAACTCTTATATAATTATTACCTCAAAAATCACATATATAATAAACATATAATTGGATAACATCATAAAATTCTTTCCATTACTAACAATATATTAAAGTTAATCTCTAAAATTTTTCATGTATATTTTTAATTAGTCATCGGATGATTCAATCTTTCATGGTTATTTTTAAAAAAAATCAAGAATATTAATTATATTCTTAATCTAGTACCATTACCTTGAATGACTATTATTTTGAAATGGATGAAGTAATTTATTAAGGATATTAAATTCTAACCGAAAAAAAATTTGAATTGAAAAATTAAGATTTAATTAAAACTGATTAAACACATTATTCTTGTAGCAGTTTAGAAATCAATTGAATTGGATCAGGCTTTTGTTTTAGTTGTTTTAAAAATTATTCTAAGTTAAATTAACTTTTATTGTATATTATAAATTTTATGGTTGAATTTATGCTTTTATCTATAATAATTTTAATCTATCATATACTTCTATTATTTTATATGTTATTCTAAATTAAATATTATATATTTGTTAATTTTTTTATTTTTTAGTAATCTTTTGTTACTTTTAATTCATGAATTATCTATTTTATTTGTTTTCGTCTCAAAGATTAATAAAATTAATTAAATCTAAATTGATTGAAAATATTTTGAAATCAACAGATTTTAAAATCTAAGTTAAGCTGATATGTTATGAATTTATATATATGAATTTAAATTAGATATTTTGTCAATATAAAAAATATTTATATAAACATCTAATAATATATTACCACAATAACAGGTCAAAGTATATATGCCTAGATTGAGTTATTGCCAATAACGCTTATCCTCCCTAAATCTTCCGTCACCAGAGACTTCAATAGCGACATCGAGAACAAATCATCAACATAATATGGATTGGAGGTTATCAATGAACAACGTATCAGTGATGGATCACCATTCAAGATTGGAACAATTTGCCTAGTGTGTGTCCTCGAGCAAAACTTCTCTGATTGGTTTGGCTCAAAACACCCTGTGGACCACTTTGTAGCTTACATCAATTTGGAAGAAAAAAGGTTGGGTATGAGATCGTCTACCAACGGGATTCTTGTATCAATAATAAAAATCAAATTTGCATCCTTATAGAATGTGAGCCTATTTCTTACTGAAGCCTGTTCTATAGTAAAGATAAATTAATATGAGTTACATTATTTAAATGCACTAATTTTTGACTTAAAACCCCAAATTAATTTTCAAAATAGTTGTGAGATATTAATTAAGTTTTTGAAAGAGTTGTAAGATATCAATTTAATTCTTAAAAATTTTGTGATATTAATTTAGTTCTTAAAAGATTCAAATTTATTTTAAATTGGTCCAACTTTTTTTAAAAAAATTTAGACTAATTTAAAATAAATTTTAATCTTCTGATGAATAAATTGATATCACAAGTTTTTTGAGGACTAAATTGATATCACAACTTTTTTGAGAGCTAATTTTAGATTTTACTCTTAATTTTTTTATTTAAAACTGATTAAACTATTAAGCTAATTACAAATGTCCCTGACGCTGCGACCTCGATCTTTATTACTAACTCATGTAATCTATTATCTATTACATATATAAAGGGGATTGACCCCAATATTTATTATTCCTAAAATGCCACTATTTATTAATTGTTTCTGGTCTCCAATGTCCTCCAACAATGTGCTCGATAAGGATAAATATGTATTTATAATTCGTACAAATAACTCCTCCACGCTTTGCTTTCAAACCCACTAAAAAAAACTACCTATAATAACTCCTTCCACTATTACAAGTTCACAAAAAAGCTAATCATAATTTCTTAAACTGCTATTCTATTTTATTTTTTATATTGTTCAAAACTTCTTCCTCAACTCACTTTTCCCCTTTCGCAATCAACCTTCTTCACCACTATGTACATTTCCAAACACTCTTGATGAAACCACCTATTACACACCTTGGTAGTTCTCCACCTTGGCCTTGCATGCTTCTTTCTTCGCAAGCTTTCCTGGGGCATTCTACTCATTTGATCTTTTTTACTAGCTTCTTGTTTAATCTTAATCTCTTTCTCTAAATGGTTATCGTATTATGTGGAGGGTTGATAGGGGTGCAGTTTGTTTAGGCAAGGAATGATGTGTTGCTTAGTTATCTGAATCTTTGGGACCCAAACTCTCTTACCATTGTCATTTTCAGTTTCTCACTTCCTTTGGTACATTCCTTATGCTCGACCCTGTTGCCTGTTACTACGAAAGGTCCTTCCCTCTCTCTCTCTGTCTTTTGTATTTCTCTTTATCCTTTTGAAATTATTATTATTTCTTTTCATATTTCGGTTCTATTTTGGGTTGGGATCACATGAATTGTTCGAAGATAAATTTCGTGGGGATATGTGACAGCTTCAGAAGCATATGGCCCAGGAATATTTTTGGTATGTATGGTTCTTCAATTTTACCAAATTACTCTAATAATCGCTCAATCTCTTTGAAATCTCTGTCAATTTTCCTCATTGTCGTCCAGCCCAAGATTTTAGTGGTGTTTACTTTTTACCTTGTTGTTTGGTTTGGTCATTTCAAATAACTCGGCTAATTAGAATACTCTGAAAGGCACTTTATATTTATTTTCAGAAATCAAAAAGTCATCTATCTGTGTTTTTTTATGAAATCTGTTAAATTATGAGACTATATCCTCCTATTTAATTGTAGGAATATAAAGGATATATAAGGTTTATAAGATTTAATGTAAATATTTTCCATAAAAAATTTAAATCATCATTCAAGGGCCACAAAACACACCATCTTCCTCCTTTTCCAAAACAATAGTACATTTTTATTTATTTTTTAAATAAATGTTCTTACTTTTATTGTTTGTTTTATTTGCATGAATAATAATTCCATTATTCTGTAGCAAGATCTAATGATTTCATTCTTCTACTGCATGATCTAATATTCTTTCTTTTACTTAACATAATTTCATCTTTTTTTTTTTTGGAGGTGAATATTAATTTCATCTTAAGGAATATATTAATATATATTCTCTAAACAAATTATACTTGGAATGGTTCTCATATCAATATCAATCCTATATAATGTACATAATATAACAATAAGCAATAATAAAAATAATATAGTATATCTATACTTCTATATTCTTCTATCTTCTATCTTCTTCTATATCTTCTTCTTCTTCTTCTTCTATATATAAAAGGGCTGACGCACTTTAACTGCCTCTTTTCTGGTCACATTCTTTTTTCTACTTTATCCATGTCAAATTTTATTATCATTCAACAAAGAAACATTTGTAAAGGATAAATATGTAATGTAATTTTGTAAAAAGGAACAACCGCTGTATCCACAAACCATAATCACCCAATTCCACACCCACGTAATGCAGTTTTCAAAAGTTAATTCGTGAGCAATTTCCAGTTTTCAATATTTCTCTATTCTCATCTCTAAAACTGCTTCTACATCTCTCCTTTTCCAAACTCCTATTACCTTTGTCACTGTGTTTCTCATCCTTCCTATTTTTGCAACCAAAACCATCACTTCGGACCAGAATAGGACGACAAACGCAATTCTTTTCGTGTTCCTGGTTTTCACATTACGTTTCCTTTTGAAATGCTTGAAGTCGAGCTGAGAATCTTTCATTTTTTTTTCACATTAATTTTTATGAAAATTTTTATTTTCATTAATGGAAAAGTCTGCGACATTGGAAATCGCACAGTGAGAGCAAAGCATTAGTAGCCTTTTCGTTCATACATTTCTATCCATTGTTTTCACTGTCTGTTAATGATTGTGGTGTGGGAGTTAAATTTCATTCATCATCTTTTCTTCCCATTCACAGAAAAGCAATATCAACCACTCAGTCGCAGCTACCAAGTTCCAGGTAATGCAATTTTTTTGGCATTTCTTGGAGAGTTAACTGTCTTGCCATAGAATGGAAGTATATGGCACGTTATCTTATCTGAACTAACTAGCATGCAGATATTTTATTTTAATGAATTGATATTAATAGAAATGGAATTTTTTCAAAGCAGTTGCAAATTCAAGGGAATTGGTAATACCATTAGATATTTAGATGCCTTGAATAGCATGTCCCAACTTTGGACTCAAGAACTTGACGCCTAGGTTATCATGTTATGAAAACAGCGCACGCTAAGCAACTCTATATAGCTGTTGCAAGCATAGGATTATTTGGATTAGCATTTAATACCAGCTTTCAAGAATGTACTGATTCATCCAAATACGTGAATGGTTATGTTTGTGGCTTATATGTCAGACCATAGCAAAAATGATATGCTGCCATCTAAATTGTAAAATACTGATGTGGTTCTCTCATGTGAAGGAACAGCTTGCAAGGGTGGAGGAAGATGTTAGACTATATTTTAACAAACAAATGAAACAACCATAGGGTATTTTGTGTGCAAATGATGTGTAATTCACAGCTTCTTATATTACTCAAGTTTCAAGTAACAAATATATATTAAAGGAACCTTGCTTAATGTGACTATGCTGTCGTTCCTACATGCTATGCATATGTTCGATGAGGGATCTGATGCAAAGGGCTGGAAACGATATGCATGTGTCATAATTATATTTCTTTTTCATTCCATCCAAATTCCATAATCTTTATCATATTTATATTTTTATATTGAAGTTTTTTTTTTAATAATAGCTAATTATTTTATATACAATAAGTAATCAAATAACATAATAACAAAAAGAAAGAAAAGGGAAGGGATGAGTTACAAGAACTTTGTATTTATTGTATTACATGAATTGGTGTGAACTTACATTTATGAATATTGCAATTACATAGTATCACAAATTGCGTTGTATTGCATAAATTGTATAATTTTATTCATTCAAAATTTATTTATTCAAAAGAAGTTTTATATGTTATGTGAATAATTTTATATCAATACCTTAAAAGTGAAAAAAGTGAGTTGACATGACCTGCCTGTCAAACCGCTAATGCATATATAAAGGTAATAAGCTTTTTAATACTTCAGCGTGGTTTTTCTTTTTAAAATTTTGTTCGGAAATCTCTTTTACAATTAGTCCTGTTACCCTCACTAATAAAATTGCGTTCGAGACAAATAGTGAGAGATAATTTAAACTTTTATAAAAACGAAAAAGAAAAAAGATTTCTTTTTTACACAAGGAATTCAAATGTTTGTAAGTACTGCACAGTAAACAATTATCATCTGCACATGAAAATACCATGGCAAAGTTTGATTATAAATGAGAACAACATTATCGACAAGTGGTTGGTCTGATCAAGTACGTAGCCTGTAGTTGAACTGCTCATTTCTGTACCGAAAACCAAAAACAGCCTTTTTATATATTTTTTTATGAATTTATTCTATGTATCATGAATTAATCATGACTGTGTTCTCCTGCTTCATTGGACTGGCATGGTGGTACCCAACGTGAGCCCTCTTCATCCTCTCATTGGAATTACTTGCAAGCTAGCTAGCATTGCATTGTATATATCTAAAAACCTGTATAGAAGGGTCATTTTCTTGGTAATAATTAAGTCATTTTTCTTCTTTCCTCTTTTGTTGGCCTTTTTGGAAGATTTTTTGTGAATCACATAAATCACAGGTAGAGAATGTGTATATGATACAGCGATTTTCGAAATTTGTACACTCTATACATTATTGATATGTCATTGTTGAGTGGAAGGCAAGGCTGTAAACATCATTTGATTAATTGTTTTTTCCCTTCACGTAACGTGATTAATTGATATTTATCATCAAAATGATTGAGTGCTGCATCTTTTCTAGCTCTTTTTTCTTCTGGAAAAAAATTAAATGTGTCAAAGATATAAAATCCAACGCATAACTGGTCCCTTGAGAGTGCCATGTTGAAACCATAGTCCATCTAGCATTAACAGCACTGTCGTGGTGGGAGAGTTACATTGACTGGGACACCTATGGTCCTTATGGATCATTTTTTCCTCTAAATAACAAATTATAATTGCATATTCGTAAAATATGATTATATTTGTTTCATTTACAGCTTGATAGTTTATTTCATTCATGAACTTAGTAGGGTAAACTGCTCGATTTAGTTTGGTTTGAGAAAAGAATAAATCTAAATTGATTAGATTTAATTTGATTAATTTGATTTAGTTTCTGAAATTATTTTTAACAATTTTGAACTGAATTGCTCCGCCCAAGATTGAGTTGGTTTAGTTATGTTCATCAAATTCAAGTGAAAAAGTGAAAATTTATAATTTGGTTTTTTAAAGCTTTTACCCTTATGATAATCAATAATAATGTAACATTTGGTTATGAGATATTTAATAATAATGTGAATAGATTAACACCTTCATAATACAAAGAAAGAAAAGAAAAAAATGGCTTAATATTAAAAGTTTAAGTATAAAAATTTGAAAGTTTAGAAACATTAAAAAAATATAGTTGATCGAGTGTTTAGATTTGCGGTTGAAAAATCATAAATTTAATAACAAACCAATAGTTTAGATTTAAAATGAATCAATTATCCGAATCAATTTAAATCAATTTCATTGGTTTAGTTTAAATTTTCGAGCTCATCGGTCAATCTAACCAATCAATAGCCTTCCATAAACTTTTATTTGACAAAATTTAAAACATAATAAATTATTAATGTCCATAATTTGTATTCGATCATGTCTCAAACAAATTTGCTTCTAGTGGAGGATACATATGAGAAACAAAATTGTTAATCTTGCGCTTCTTTTTTATAAAATAATAATTTGCATTTCTTTTTTTATTTTAATTTATATACACCATCAATGTAAAAAAATTTTGTACTGACATTTAATTATATATTGCGATATAGGTAAAAGTAGTTTCCTTCTAAGGTAATGGATATAAAAGTCAAACATTTTTATCTATGTGGTAGCATATAATTGAATGTAAGTGCAAAATTTTTTTACGCTGATAGCGCATATAAACTAATTTCTTATTGAGTTCTCTTTTTGAATATTTTGCATTGCATATTTTTGGATCCCCTACCAATTGCCACTAAATCACTGATAACGATGCCTTATTCTTATTGTTCCTTCTTTTTGGATGACCATGTTGCTTAGTGTGCTAAGGTTTCTTTCTTTGCTTTTAGAAAGATGAGGCCCACACATGGTTAGGCCCTACACTAGGGTCCAAGAATTGCAATTGGACTAAAAGGAATTTAATTGGGCCCAAATGAGGTACAATTGCAATTGATAAAAAAAGGGATCTTAGCCCAAATGAGTTACAAACCATACTTGATGCGCTCTACCTTTGGGGTAGCTTTCTATCTCTCTCGAGAACTCTCTCTACCTTTGGGGTAGCTTCCACCGACTCAACCGTTTTCTTTCTTGTCTACCCTATGTCTATGTCAACTGCTCTCTTTACTCTTGTCACCTTTCATCTAAATTGTCAGGTAAACCATATTACACACATATACATACCTTCTTCCTGTATGGATGTGTCAACAGGAAGTAGTTTGGGCAAGGATTTAATAGCAAAGGAGCTAAGGTGGAGTGTGCCATTAGAAGGAGATATAGTTCCTCTAGAGGACGTGGAAGAGACAAAGTCTAGTGTAATATCTTCTACTCTAGTGGGGAAAGTACTATGCAACAAGATCCTAAATAGAGGGGCTGTCAAGAACATCCTTATTAAAGCTTGAGGGGAGCCACCAACACTCTCCATTGCAAATTTGGGTCCAAATACTTACATGTTTAATTTTACAGATGAAGACACACCCAAGAAAATTATGGAGGAGAGCCCCTGGAATGTGATGAGGCACTTGCTGAGTCTTCAATGGTGGAGTCCATGGTGTTCTCTCACTGAAGTCTCCTATGACTTAGTAGCTTTCTGGATTCAGGCCCATGGAGTCCCACTGGAAGCTCTTAACTCTCGATCAGCTACCAGAATAGTGGAAAGACTGGGTGGCTTAATGGAGGTGGAGGAGCCAGTAGTTGAAGGAAAAATACTGAGAAATTTTCTAAGGATGAGGGTCCCATTAGACATAAGACAGCCATTAACTACAGGATTTTGGGCACCTCGGAAGGAGAAGAAACCAGTGTGGGTCTGGTTGAAGTATGAAAAATTACAAGACTATTGTTTTCAATGTGGGAGAATTGGTCATGACTCTAACCAATGTAAGGCCGAACGCGCCATGTCTCTATTTAATCCAACAAAGCCCCGATATAGGCCTAGGCTGGGCACAGCAATTCCATGGTCTTTGGACACCATTAGAAGAGAAAATGAAGAATGGAATTCAAGGCAGTATGATGGTGCTAACGCAGAGGTGCGGGGCATCCCTTGCCAACATGGGGGGTATACCTTTTAGGGAAAAGGACCACAACACTAGGGCAGTATTAGTTCAAAGGTGGCGATTGATGTTACTCTAGCAAGTCACTATGATATGTCTAGAACAGGAACTAACAAAGACAAGCTGGCCCATGACTCAGCCCATAACAAACAGGCCCAACCGGGAGATAGGATTCACTTGCATCAAGAGTCCGAAGATCTAGTGCAAAGTGGAGACCAAAGCCTTGACTCCCCACTACATGATGAAGAAGCCCATAATATGCACATTGAAGGTGATCAGTGTTAAGCCCCATTTCAGGAGATTTTTCATCTTGTGGATGGTAAGCAAATCTCCCCTTCACAGCACATTAGTGTTATGGAAGATCCACATATTTCTATCAAAGAAGTTTGTGGGGAATCAATTTATTTTGTGCAATATCCGGAGAAGAACCTAAGGTGCACAAGTGAGTCTATTGTAGCCTCTATTTTTGATTGGGAAAATAGGTTGGCTATTAATTTTGACACTTCTTTGCAACTTAAACGAAAGAGAGAGGACACCAGCATTTTGCTACTACAATACTCTCCACATGAACCAAAAGGGGAGATAGCGGACGCGAAAAGAAGGTAAGGTAACAACATCCAACAAGTAAGTGGTTGCCCAAAAGTCCAAACGACTGAGGAGGTGGCCTCATCATGCCCCACCCTTCATCATGAATGTTATAAGCTGGAACTATCGAGGGTTAGGGGTTACCTCGACAGTTCATGAACTGTGTGACTTGTGTAAACAAGTCAAGCCCTCCCTGTTATTTCTAATGGAAATTAGAGCAAACAGTAATAGAGTTGAAGAAGTAAGGAGAAGACTACATTTTCAACATAAATTTTCTATAGACCCTGAAGGCTATTTTGGGGGTTTAAGCTTATTTTGGAATGCAAATTTAGAAGTTGAAGTTGTCGATGCTTGCCACAATTATATCCATACATTATGTAGGAGTAGGGATGAGGGTTTAGATTGGGACTGCACTTTTGTATATGGTTATCTGCGTTTTGTAGCAAGAAGATACTTATGAGAGAAAATCAAGGTGTTGCACATTGGAAATAGCCCGTGGATGTGCATAGGTGACTTTAATGAGCTGTTAAGTCAAGTAGAGAAATTGGGAGCCCGACCCCACTGCCAAATTAAGATTAATCTGTTCAGAAACTTTTTTGATAATACTGAATTGATGGATATGGATCTCAAAGGCTGCCGCTTCACCTGGTCTAGTAATCCTAGAAATGGCATCATCACACAAGAAAAGATTGATAGAGTCTTAGTCAATTGGAGTTGGAGGCAAAAATTTCCTAATGCGATAGTTACTGCCCTTCCCCCTATTTCCTCATACCACTGTCCGTTAGTGCTCAACTTCAAGCCAAAAGTTGGGGATGGCAGTCAATTTAAATATGAAGCATATTGGGAGGACCACCATGATTGTCACCAAGTCATTATGAGGGGTGGAATGATGTGGATGATAATCACGAGCCTTGGAGGAATTTCATACACAAACTACAAGCTTGCAAGCAAAAGCTGACAGCTTGGAACCACAAGACATTTAAATATGCTCCCAAGGAGATTTCAAAATTAAAAGGGCAGCTGCAGACACTCATGAATGTTGGGAATTTAGATGCTAATATTGACCAGCTAAATACCGTAAAGGAAGAGATTCGATGACTTTGGGCCTAAGAAGAGAAGTATTGGGGCCTTCGCTCTCGACTCAAGTGGCTCAAATGGGGAGATAAGAACTCCAAATTTTTCCATGCTACTACAATTCAAAAAAGGGATCATAATAGGCTTCAAAGGCTTAAGAATTCAACTGGTGAGTGGATTGAAGGCCAGGATGATGTCACAAAGCTTGTGATGGAGTACTTTAGGCAACTATATCAAACTGATGACAAACATGATGTCAACTCATGCCCAGCTGCGGTTCCTAAAATGGTTGATGATAACATGAATACAGAATTATGCACAACGATCTCTGACTGTGAAATTAAAGAGGCGACATTTAGTTTAGGAGCTTTTAAGGCCCCAGGTGGTGATGGCTTTAATGGTATTTTCTATCAAAACCACTGAGATGTGATGGGACCCAAAGTATGTCAAGTGGTCAAGCTATTCTTTTTGGAAGGTACACTCCCAACTAATATTAATGAAACAATTGTTGCCCTAGTTCCCAAAGTTCCTAGGCCTGAGGAAATGGGCCAATTTCGGCCTATAAGTTGTTGTAAATTTATTTATAAGATTATCACTAAGGTAATCGTACGAAGGTTGAGGAAATTCATTGATTGAATCATCTTTCCTAATCAAAGTGCATTCATTAGTGGAAGACTCATACAGGACAATATAATTGTCACCCATGAAATATTACATGCATTGAAACACAATAAAGACATAGGAAGAAACAGCTTAGTTATTAAGCTAGATATGAGTAAAGCTTATGATAGACTAGAGTGGAATTTTTTGGAAAGCTATCTCATTAAATATGGTTTTGATAAGGCTTGGGTAAAAAGGGTCATGCAATGTGTTAGGGGTGCTACATATTGATATAAAGTTAATGGGATTCCATCCCAACTAGTAACACCCCATAGAGGCCTTTGACAAGGAGATCCACTATCCCTATACTTATTTATTCTCGCACTTGATTCCCTATCTCATATGCTGAGACAGGCAGAGGGTGAGGTAAACTTAAAGGACTTGTATTGGGAGAGGGAGCTCCTAGAATATCTCATATGTTTTTTGCCGATGATATTATAATTATTGCTAGGTCTGAACTGAGATAAACTTATGAATTGCTGAATATTTTGAATATTTTTTCAAATGCTTCAGGTCAGAAAATCAATGTGCTAAAATCTGGCATTATATTTGGCAAATTTGTTCCTTATACTACCAAGACCCAACTGTGCAACATTTTAAATATGAAGGAGTAGGATAACCTGGGTAAGTATTTGGGGATTCCAGCACAATGGGGCAAATAAAAAATGATCACACTTAAATGGATTAAAGAGCTCATTGTTAACAAGATGCAAGGTAGGAAGGGCAAAATCCTTATTTCGGTTGGAAAAGAAGTTCTCAGTAAGGCAGTGATTCAAGCCTTGCCCACTTATGCCATGACTGTCTTGAAATTTCCAAAAAAATTTTGTGAGGAGATTTGCTCAAAAATAGCCAGATTTTGGTGGGCTGGAACTAGAAAAGATCATGGCATTCATTGGAAGCGCTGAGAATTCCTAACTTGAAGCAAAAAAGATGGAGGATTAGGTTTTAGGGACTTCAACCATATGAACCTTGCCCTATTAGCAAAACAAGCTTGGTGGGTAATCAAACAACTGGACTCATTATGGGTTAGAATCCTAAAATCCATCTATTTTCCTCATCAAGATTTTTTGCAGGCAAAAAAGAAAAGAGGAGCATCCTGGATTGGGGCAAGCATTCTACAGGGGAGAGACTTTCTTATTAAGAATGGGCAATGGATAGTTTGGGATGGGAAAAAAATCAAAATTTGGATGGATAAATGGCTTCCAAGTGACCACTTAATACCTAATCCTACTGATGCCCGTGAAGAAACAGTTAACTTGCTTATGGATCCTGTAAACAAGAATTGGGACCATGATAAACTAAAACACTCTCTCCACAAGCTGCAATTCGAGCATGCCAAATCCCAGTCAGTTACACAGGTGCAACAAACATTTTTCTATGGCCACATACGAAGGATGCACAGTACTCAGTCAAAACAGGATATCATGTAGCTCACAAACAGAATTTAAACCAAACAACAGCATCACCAAGTCATCATCAAATATAAGCTAGCTTTTGGAACAACATTTGGAATGCCAAAGTCACTCAAAAGGTAAAATTGTTCATTTGGAGATGTTGTCAAAATGCTATTCTGGTTAATGAAAATCTCTTACAAAGAAAATTCTGTCTTCACCTATTTGTCAGATATGTCAACCAGAAAAAGAAACTATTGAACATGCTTTATTATTGTGTCCTTGGACATCTCTTGTTTAGTTTGTTTCACAATTACAATGTACACCAAATGCTGACAATGTCACAAATATATCTATATGGTTGTAGCAGATGATGACCAAACTAAAGGGCAACAAAGACTTTTATAACTATGGTTTTTCCCTTCTCACAAACACTCTCTGGATGATCTGGAAAAGTAGGAATGAATTCATATTTTGGAACTCACCATTGAACCCGATTTTGGTAATCAATAAAGCTAAAGCTGCAGCTAGTAAGTACTTGGAGATCTTGCCTGCGGCTAACTCAAACTGCTCTCGCATACCGTCACCCAAGCAACGATACTCGTGGAGACCTCCACTGCAGGACCTCTTAAAATGCAATGTTGATGCCGCCTATTTCGAGAAGAAGAAAGTAGCATCACTAGCAGCTGTTATTAGAGACAATAAAGGGAAATTGGTTGCTGGTAAGGCCCAAAAAATACCTTGTTCATCTAGTGTGCTGGCAGAAGCACTAGCAATCCATGAGGGTCTACTTTTAGCAAATTCCTATTACTGCTCTTTTATCCTCATTGAATCTGATTGCTTGCAAGTGGTGGAGGCCTGTCACAATAGATCTTCGAACCATGAGATTACTACCGTAGTTACAGATATCATGGTCATGAAGGACTGGTTTCCAACTTGTGCCCTATTGTGGTGTCCTCGCGAAGCCAATCAATTAGCACATCAGATTGCTTATTTGTTATTGGCTAAAAATTTAAGATCAGATTGGGTTTGTAGACTGCCTCCTAGTGTACAACGCATCCTACACATGGAATCACACTCCATTTAAAAGGCTGAATGCTTTGTACTTTATTGTATTCCACTCAAATCAGTGGGTGTGTATCTAGTTTTCCTCCTGTATCCTAACTCGTGGGTTGTATGATCTCATGTTTATGACTTCTCCCATGTAGTAGTTGGGCTTTCCTTTTAATACAATCAAATGATCGGACAAAAAAAAAAGGGATCTAATGGCCAAAAAAACAAAGATTTCTGTGTGTGTGATTATTGATTAATTAAACAAGATAACATATTCTACTCCATTTCATACAATAGGTGGTACATAATATTTGTTTTAATAATATTTGGCACCTTATACTGAATAATATATAATCATTTCATAAACCATTCATTATTTATCTTCAACAATTTTATTGCATTTTCTATGTAAAGTCTATTTATGTAATTGATCTTTCTTAGTACAAATCCATAATTTTGATTTAACTTTAAGAATGAAATCTATTATGTTACTGTGAAATTGATAATTTGCTTAAACTTAAGATAGAGAAAGCACCTATTCATAAAGATTTGGATGAGATGATAAGCAACCATGACAACTTAAAAAGAGAGCATGAGTTTGAATCTTAAAAATACTGCATAACTTTTATACTCACATAATTGAATGAAAATTATTGCCCCTTTTTCTTTATTATAAATAAAAATTAGTCTTATGAAAAGTTTAAATTTTAAATGAACTATGAACTCCCGTGGTTTAAAAAATTAGAAAAAAAAAATGCAAAAGTGATAGCATCCTTAAGCTTTAATTATAAACTTTTTTATGTAACATATCGCTTTATTCCTTCCAACTCATGAACACCAAAATCATCTCATTTTATTCCTACCATCCAAGATTATCATCATCCACCCTTCTCATCACCATCCTATAATCGTTGACATTGGCACAACTTTCACCCTCCTAACTGCATCATTCTTGTAATAATCACTGCTTTAAATTTCTATTGTATTCTAATTCAACTAAATAAACAGTTTATGCTGTAGTTAACTAGTTATACACCAAATAATAGAAGAGAGTTTATCATATTCATTTTTATTGAACCATAGGTTTTGTGATTTTATTTTGCTGAATCATGCCCTATGGTTTCTGCTTGGAATTGATTTCTACGATCAATGAATTCAAGGATATGAAAAAGTCCCAATAGGGAACATGATTAAGCAAAATTCCAAACAGAAGGAATATGGTTAACAAGAGGAACATCCACAACACACGTTTCTGCAAGTGAAAGAGAAGTCAAAACCAAACAGCAATGAATGAAGCCTTATGCTATCAAACCACAGGAAGCAGTTTCTAGTGGTGAGACTATAAACAAGTGTCACATATTGCTATCTCCTCCCCGCCCCCTTCTCGGTTCTAAAGAGCTTTGGAGAGACATAATAAGCAATGAAAATAAAGATGGCACCTTCAGTCCAAGGATCAAAGTCCCAAGGTCAGAAAATCAAGACCAACCTTTTGCCAAATATATTGGGTAGTTTCATTTTTTTTTTTTTTGGTATATTGAGTAGTTTGTAGTGTCAAATGCTAAGCATTGTCACAAATGTTGATTTTCATATAGGTACTGACTAAAGGATGCGGTGGAAGTGGCTGGTTTTCACAACTAGACCCAAAAATTGAAGTTTATATGCTGAAGAAAGCAAGGTCCAAATATAAACAGAGACTCTTGGCATAGAAAAGGACCTTCAACTACAAGTAGTTGGTGAGATCAAAGTAAAGAAGTTTTCTAAGATTTCTTTCCAGTGAACCATTTGATCACATCAAGTAACACTGCCACAATGTTTAATCAAAATAGCACATAATCTACTACCTAATCCCTGCTTTGTTTCGATGTGTGATGATTGTATCATCAGATTTTTCTCCTATTGACTTGTCGTTAATAATGGCCAGTCTTGTGTATATATGCCAACACTTTTATTGCCCTTCTAAGCAATGCTTGAGCACGTGTGGATTATGATGATGTCTACGAATCAGACCATTACTTTATAAGAGTGGTGCAGTGCTCATAATTTGACAACCATTCTTCGTATTGGGTGCAGATGTCATAATGCATAGTGTAATACATTAGTTTCACGTGGCAACCACTTATATATGCTGACATAGTACATAGCCTTCAGTTAGTTTCCTTTCGCAGCTGTGATGTGGTGAAAAATTAAGAATCAATGCTATATTAATACATGAACAATGCATTCGAGATTGGTAATTCATCTTTGATTTCTGTGGCCTCAACAAGGAAGGACCTAGAAAATTTGGTGGTGCAGAATTTTGTCGCCAAATTTGTCCTGCTCATTGGACATCCTGTTCCGCAAATTTTTCCCACGCTTGCTTACTAGCCCCACAAGGCACATACAGCAGTACACGCTTGCATTCAAATAGAAGACAGTACACACCAATACCAAGGAAACAAAAAAAGTCTGTGCCTTCCCCATCTCCCCATAAAGAAAAAGAAGATGCCCAATTTCGAGGACCATTTCCATTGCTTAATACCATATCACATACAAATTCACCATCCCTAGAATAGGGACGAGACAAGAAATAAAGCAAAGGCTTAAAAAATGAAAGATATCTAATGTAAGGGAATACTAAAATGTGATTCATTGCAATTGCTAATGTTAGGATCGGGATCACGAACTCATTGTTTTGTAGAAGATTTTACTTAGTTACTCTTCTCAACTGAAATTTTGTGACTCATAAGACAAACGAAAAAAAATAAAAATGTACATGAATATTTACGGAAGCAATTTGTGAGCAAGGAGGCCCACAAGCACAAACAACAATCAATCAATCAAACTCAACTCCGAGGTTCTAACAAGCGTTTCCAAAAATTGCTTTAAAAATTAGAAGCTTCAAACCAAAACAAAAAATGGCTTCTAGAAACCAAAACCTGGAAAAACAAACATGCTTCCAAAAAAAATAGAAAAAAAATCTACAGAAAAATAAAGCACACCAAGGAAACATGTGGGTTCTCAAGTGACTCCTCATGCGGGACAACGTCGTTTTCCTCCCCAACCCTCCTCTCACTCACACAATTCTCCTTCACCACGCCCTTCCCCCGCGGCCCGGCATTGCTCTCATTCGGCGGTGGTTTGACCTGACTGCGGCCATTGTCGGTGCCAACCCTCCCGGCGGCCGATGGCGACCTCGACCGCCGACCGGAACCCTCGCTGGGATCATGGCGGACCTGACCGGATTCTCTCCGGCGAACTGGCCGCGAACTTACTGGAATCCTCTTTTCCGGTGGATACTCTGGCGTCGTCCTCGCCGGAGATTTAGGCCTCCGTTCTCTCCCTCTGATTTTGTTTCCATCGCGAGAACGCTTCGATTGGGAGTGGTTCGGGTTCCGAGTTCCCTCTCTGGTGCTTTGCTTGCTCGTGGCTTCGTTTTCTCTCTCTTCCTTTCTGGTGACGGTGGTGGCGGTGGCGGTGACGGCAATGGTGCTGGTGGAAAAGCTTTCGCTTATGCTGCATGTCTCTGTAATCTGAGACACTTCCTTGGAGACTTGCTCCTATGCTTTCTCGAAAATGGGGCACTTTGTGTGTTGGATTTTGGGCAATTGGGTTTTCATTTCTGCCATCAAAATTGAAACTTGGGGTTTGGAAATGGGTGTTTCGGAGAGAACCTCTTTAACTGATTCTTCTTCAACAGGAGGTGGTGGTGGTGGTGGTGGTGGTGAAGGTAGGATTCTGTGGTTTACTTCATGGGTCAAATTTGATTTGGATGAAGGGGATCCGAGGTGGGGTTGATGGGTTTTGAGGCCATTTTGATTTTGGTCTTGCTTTGTGTTTAGGGTGCTGATGCTAAAGCAGCAACCCATTTTGGATCAAAGTTTGGGACAATGTGTGTTCTCTACAGAGAGGTTCTGGAAGGTGGCAATGGTGAGCTGGAAAGCGGCAATGGTGACGTTGTTGGAAATTGCATTGCTTAAGAATAATTAAGAAACTTTTGCTCAAATCATAGAATTTTTTCTCGAAAGAAAAAGCAAACTTGCAAGTAGATGAATTTGTGAAGTAAGAAACTTTTATGTAGTGAAGAAGGATGGGGGGTTGAGGTGAAGTGGGGCAACACCGAGAAAGTTTGCTAAGGTGAATAAGGATTGGAGGCAGAGTGAGCCTGAGCCAACCAAGAACATGTTGGACTTGTTTAAATAGCTTTGATCTTGGTTGTGATGAAGGATACATTAGTGTACTATACTGTACGCCATTGGCTTCATTGAAACATTCTGTATTTATGTATAACCTAAGCATAAGCATGGTTTTTTTTTTAAGTGTTAAGCATAAACATGATAATAAGCTTTACTTGTAGCTTTTCCACTTAACTGAAAAATACATGTATGCTATACTTGTAATCTTTAAGGTTTAATTCTTTGAAATATATTATGAGTCTCGTCCAAATTGGGTAGCTCTATGCATATCGGGGACTATTTTTTCTTCTTTTTGGCGAGCATACGGTACTAAAATCCGAGATATGAAAAGGAGTATGCCAATATTTCACGTAAAACTAATAATGTTATATACACTTAGCAATTAGCATGCCCGCTCCATGAATCTATAAAAGTTAAAAGTTGCACATTTTTTCAGGGTTTTAATCGTATAAAAATTTAAGATAATGACAGTGTAAGTGTGAACTATAGCCTTGTATTGTTTTTATTAATACATAGATGCTTATAATTATTACCAAAAGAAATATTTCGTATTAAATTGCATAGAAAAACTATTTTATGGATTTAGTATTTGAAGCTTTAACCTAGTTGTTCTTTGTAATGTTTATGGCAAGTTTTATCATGCACCTTACAAAATAAGGTGTGTGAGGCACTTTATGCACAAAATCAAATGTATGTTGTTCTCCTTTCCCATTTTCTCTTCCCTCTTCCGTGTTTTCGATTTTCTTCTACCCAGCCAAGCAGCGCTATAGTCGTCGCCCAGCTCCAACTTTCTCATCGTGCTCCACTGCATCTACTTCAGATGCCACCTCATGCCATTGTGTTAGGCTATTGATGCCACACAACAATGTCATTCTTGTTGTTGTTTATGTCGGGCTTGGTGGAGGATGCCGGTTCATGACCGCTAATTCCTTGCCGGAGCTCCACCATGGTGCCACTTGACCATGGTGAGCACTCCATGACACAACGAGTTGCCCTTTGCCCCTTCCCATTCATCCTCCGTAATGAAAACAACATCTTGGAGCGGCTTCATTTGCAGCAAGATAATGGGGAGCCACTAGCCTCAAAGGGGGAGTCACGGGGGTGGGAATGCAATTCAACGGTTGGACAGATGATGGTGATGGTTGCGGAGGCCATCGGTGGCCAGGTGTAGAGAGGAAGTTGCGAGGGTGGATTGTTGGAGGGAGAGGAAGAAGATAAAGAGGTCACTTAACCATATTTATGAGTTCAATTAGCCACATTTTTATCTTCATTTGGCCACATCTTTTGAATGCAGGTAAAAAATAGACATAGCCACACCAGCTAGTGCATCATGCACTTTACTTTATAAGATGCATGTGAGAATACCAAAATATTTATATATATAAGTAGTTTTTATTTATATTTCACATTAGAGGAATACTCCTCTATGAACTTCTCTCGACTCTCGGGATCTGTTTTTATCAATGACAGCCATAGCTGGTGATACTGAAGGTAAGTTCAATCCCATACTTTTGCAAGGCAGGGCTTGAATTTACAACTATTTATTATTATTCTCTTGAATACAAATAATAATTTTCTTTAGTATTCACATGATATCTCACTCAAAAATAAAAGTTACTTATTTATCGTACACTGTTGTTGCTATGGTAACCGTTAGACATTTGAATTCGTTTTACGACATCCTTTTCATGGCTTAGCATTTTAGTTTAGTTTGTGTGATGCAATCATGTTTATTAAACTCTATATATTGGTTGGAAAAAAAAAAGGAAAATTTTGTTTGACTTGAAACTGTTTCTTTGCATCCTTTAACTGGGAAGAATTCAAATTCCAAAATCTCACACGACATGGACCATAACATGAGGTGAACTAAAGTGATGAATAGATCTGTGGCCAATAGGTTTTCGGCAATGCCATTCACTCAAATTAAAATTTTACATGTTTTCCATGATTCTATATGCTATTAAATAATTAATAATTACATTATATTTATCGTTGTTTTAAATGGCTGAAATCCCAACCGATTTTCTTAAATGATTGCGTAGCAATTATATTCATCAATTTTATTATTTACGAATGAATAATGTTTCCTGCATAATTACTGGACACACTATGTAATGAGATACTCTCCTCTAAGATTATCATCAAGTAATTTATTCCCGCGGTAAACATTCTGAGATTTTATGCACGTAAAAGGGATAAGATGAATTCAAAAGTGAATTCTGAAATATTATGCAGGAAACAGAAAAAGGTGAATTCAAAAGTAAATTCTGAAATTTTATGCAAGAAATGGGAAAAGATTATTCAAAAGTGAAACATGGTGGACAAGGCTGTCAATGTCATGTTAAAGGACGTAACAATGTAAAGCAGAAAGAAGAAAGACATTTGCCTTTCGAACTGTCGATTATGAAAGGTAGTAATTTCATTTTAAACCAATGAAATGAACAAATTGAGAAAGCCATAAATGCACGAAGTCATGAAAAAAAAAAATCACTTGGTTGTTTGCTTTGGATTTCGAAAGCAATTTGGTAGTTTTAGAATTAGTTTTATGATAATAAAAAATTCCACATTTTTTTGTAACGTCAGGTTTAAATTTATATTTATGTAGTGTCAAATAAAAAATTCTCGAAAAAAAAATACTACATGTAATGTAATGTAATAGTTACACACATTACTGTCAGTATTTACCTCCATAAATTTTGCTTATATAATTTCATCCTTAATGTTTATTTTAAGAGAAAATTTTAAGGTTAGGTTGGCATAGATGGAAAATCAAAATAAACATTTTCATAAGCAAAGTAATTTGTACCATTTGTAGCAATCATTTGAAATTAGTTTTAGAAGCTAATTATTTTCAAAATACATTTTTTTTTTGGGGGATCACAAATGCATTAGTTTTTCTTTTTTTGGTCAAAGCACACCTTCGAACTCGGGTGCAATTAGTGAAAAGCAGATAGATCCACCACTAAACCAATGTTTCAACTACCAAATGCATTAGTTCTACATTAATCACACAGGGAGGGGCGGGGTTTATATACCACAAACACAAACCAGGTTTTGTCTGGAATCAAACTTAGGTGCACTTAACGAGAAGTGGACAAATACACCATTAAACCGATGCCTCAATTGCCAAATGCATTAACTCTACATTAATAATTTGTACTTGTATACTAACACGATTGAATGAAACGGTCAGCGAGTCACACTCATATTGCACACCTCCCCCCCCCCGGGGGGGCGGGCAGGGAAAAAACCACCATAAAAAAATAAAGAAAAAAAATCATACATTTGTGTGTTAGGTCTCATTGTTGACAATTGTTGTAAAAATGTAGAAGCCTCCCATAGACCCTACTCATCCTCCTCTAAAGCATGAATATTATTCGACCAAAAGAAAAAAAAAAAGCCTGAATATTCAAACTCGATCTATTATTCATTTACTCAGTTTCCATTTATACCAAATCAAAATTTTTGTCCAGATAAAAAGAAATTCAAACAGGATGTGCGAATATTTTAGTATCAAAATGGTATGCCTAAGCTAATGGTGATCATAATTCCCCATTTGCAGCATGAAGCACATTAGAATCGTTTGGTTAAGTTATGATCGACAGTCAAGAGTAGACCCACCAACATTTGCTCGACCTAGCATTCTACCACGGTATACAATGGCCCAGGAGACAACTCCCCATAACACAAATGGACCACCAAACTTTCCACATTTCATCAAATTTTAAATGCTTGATGAATGTCCTACAGCGGTAACCCGAAAAAAAAAAAAAGCAAAGAAAGAAAGAAAAAGAGAAGGATTGTACTGCAGCCGAAAAAGAATTGCTCAAGTATTTCCAGCTTTTTAAGAGTTTCAACAGCAGTCCCCGCACGATGCTGAAAGATAGGCACTAAACAGCCTTTCTTAAGTCATAGCCCAAAAAAGAAGACCTCACAGCTCCACCAGGCTACCACCTGATGATTGTAACGGTAACACTAAACATGGCTTCAGCTCAATCTGTCAGCACAATTATATATGATATATGATGCTCTTGGCCGTACACTGCTTTAAAGTACTCCCAAAACTATAGTTTAAATTTCGGCCAGTGAGATGAGTTAGGATGTCAGCTAACAAACAAACCCAGATTGAGTAGCACTTCTAAAAATGAACACTTCAACCACACTAAAATCAGCAGCTTTAAATGATTTCTCAAATAAGGGCTAAAAACTACTTACTTTTAATATCTACAGTAGTTGGTGTAAATTGCACAGGTTAGAAGGAGCAAAATCAGTTAACATATGTGAGAGCATGTTGAATTAACCTTTGAAAAGGGGAGGAGAATTTTCATTTTCTGAATAAATCTGAACCAATCCACTCATTGATGCTTGGGTTTAAAAAAAATTGCAGACAGCTTAGCCACTTACAGCATTTTACTGATATATTTATATTATGTAGCATGAGCATCAACAGTATGAAGTAAGCCTGTGCTCCTCATATATGATGCACATAAAATAGTGTAAAAATAATAACAAAAAAGGAGAATGGATCAAGAAGCAGTCGGCTTTGAGGGAGAAGCAGCCCGATCTGATTCAATCATGGACTTAATATAGAATTCACCTGCCTTGTATGATGACCTCACCATGGGGCCAGATGCCACATACCGAAATCCCTATCACATACAAAGTAGGATTAATCCATCATTCACAACACACAATCAAGTTATAATAAGTACTATAAGCAGGATTTAACATGGAGCTTTTCCACATATCAACATGATGTCACATGCAAAAAGGAGAGAAATATGCCATGATTACACCCGCATGGTCATCCGTCATCAAATATAGAATGCCAGATGCAGTGTTAGGATTCCTATTTACAGGGCCACCAGGGTGTGCCAACTGCTGGCAAGGCTAAATTTATCATGGGTTGGCAACATACAGATTATTTTACACAGACTGTATATGCAACAATGATGCAGCAGATGAGTTGGTCTGCCCCAACTTTTGTGAATATATATAAAACACTGGCAAGGAGCCCAAATATTTTAAGTTGTATGCTTTGACTAAAATATCTACACCATGGGGCCAGTCATAGCAAACAACCACCACAAGGTTTTAGTAAATGTACAGAACTGGGATTAAGATAATAGGAACACCAGTGAAATGATGACAACAGCAATAGATAATATTAGTAATTACTTTTTGTCCAATAAGTGTAACACACTAACATCCCTTTAGTTTATAGAAAAATATAGTACAATTGATCAGAACCACAGGAACAAATGCTTGACTTACCATTTCCATACCAAGAGTCTGATACTTCTCAAAGGCCTCAGGTGTTATGTACTCGGATACTGGCATATGGCGCTTTGAAGGTCTCATATACTGACCAAATGTCATTACGTCAACCCCAGCTGCTCTCACCTTCTCCATTGTCTTCACAACCTGGTCAGCTGTTTCCCCACAGCCTAACATTATTGAGGTCTTGGTGAGGGTTCCAGCAGGTGCATAATCCTTGGCCATCATTAGAACATCCAAAGACTGCTTAAAATTAGCACGGTGATCCCGCACAACACTTTGAAGCTCTTCCACTGTCTCAATATTATGTGCAAAGACATCCAATCCTGATTTGGCAACATTCTCTACACAGCCAGCATCTCCTCGAAAATCAGGAACTGTTACAACAAACATAGTGCGACAACCATCACAGAAAGAAATTCTGAATTGTATTTAAAAAGGTAGTCCCTAATAATCCATCTCAACAAATACAAACTAGGACTGAACCCTATAATGAAAATATGTAAATACAAATCAATTCTTCAAATTTTTGCCCTACTTCCCTATCAATAATTTATTTTTTTAATATTCTGATTGAAAGCTGTTCTGTCAAGACAATAACAAACCAATAATAAACCACCTAGATGCTCAGATTTTTATTTTTTATTTTTTTTTCCAAGAACTAGATGTCCACCTAGCGGGATAAGGCTAGGCTGTTGTTTGTTATCTGATTGAACTTGTTCAAACAAATGACCACATTAATCTATTTTCAGGAACCAAAAAAAGAAAAAAAAATGCATACCTAAGGCTTCTATCAGCATATTAGGCTTCAGTTTCTTCAATTTTTGTACTGTTTCAGCAAAATGATCACTCCCTTGATCAGGTAAATCATCACGGTCAACACTTGTTATAACCACATAATCCAAACCCCACGATGCAATTGCTTCAGCCACATTGGTGGGCTCATCAGGGTCAGGTGGTGGAGGAGTCCTTGATGTCTTAACATTGCAAAATCTGAAAATTAACATAAAATACCTAAATGGAAGAGTTCTAGTATGGAAAAAAACTCCAGGTAAAAGTACAACAAGTTTTAGGGTTAATTACGCAGGCCTCTCTTCAAGTGAGCACTTAATACACTCAATACCCCTATTGCTTGAAAATCACGCCTACCTCCATTACTTTGTTATTTACAATTACAAAGGGAAATGGAGTAGGATTCCAACATAAGGTAGGTATAATATCTTAAATAAGTAGGGCTTTGGGTGTAAGAAAGAACAACACATAACACAAACCTAGAAGAGGATTGTATAATTACTCCTAGGTTTTATATTCTCCTATTCAAAATCAAATAAGGCAGGTAAGTTCAAATCCAGACAGAAGCAAACTTCTTCTTCATTTTTTTTTTTTAAACTCTCTTAATTTACTCCACTCAGCTTATCAGTGCATACTTTTGAATTGGCATCGTTATAAATTCAAGTGTTAAAATATGCTTAAAAAAATTTCCCCTCACCCTAGCACATACAATATGCACACACCATCCGCAGGTCCATATTCCATAGTAGCATTTTTTGCAGTTCCACTGTCATCTATTGTTAATCTATCGACAATCACTCTCCCATATCAATGATCATTCTATCTTATTTTCTAAGCCTAGAGTTCCCACTCCTAATCCAATAATCCACAATTCAACAACACCAAAATTTCATACTAAATTCTACAAATAACGAACTCAAAAATAAATAAATAAATACATCCCAAAAAAAAAATCTTAGATCTATAACCTGCAACCTCGAGTACAAGTGTCTCCAAGGATCATGATAGTGGCGGTGGCGGTGCCAGTCTCGCCGCCGGACCAGCACTCCCCCAAATTAGGGCACCTGGCCTCCTCGCACACCGTGTGAAGCTTCAGTTCTCGAAGCTTCTTCTTGATCTGCACGTACTTCTCCCCTCCGGGAATCGATTCCTTCATCCACTTCGGCTTCGGCAGAGGCTTCTTCTTCGTCCCGACCTCCACCGAGTACGCGTTCCCCGATTTCAGCGCGATGAAGTCCGACAGCGACGGCGACTCCTCGGCAAGCCGCGCACGGAGCGCTGCCAGAGTCTGCGGCGGCAACGGCGGCGGCGACGACGACGGTGGAGTTGTGGAAGAGGAAGAGAAGGGTTTTGCGGCGGATTTTAGGTTCCGAGCAACGGTTCGAAAACGCGAATACATCATCATCTTGCTCTCTATCTCGATTCGGAATCGGAGATGGCGTTTGCAGAGAGGCGCGTGGATGAGGATGCCTCTCTGCTTGTGGTTTCGATCGGTTCCGAGCTGAGATCGATGGATGCCATTGTCGCATGCCAACCACCACATTCGATATGGGCCTCAGCATCTTATTGGGCCTGCGTATATGGGCTACACTGATGGCCCTGAATGTTGAAAGTTGGTTCAGGCCGAAAAAGAAGCATGAGCAACTGGTTGACCAAAAAAGCAAGGTTTCTAGGATTCTCGTTCAGACCCAAAAAAAAAGAGGATACTCGTTGATAAAAAAACAACTAGAGGAAACTTCAAATAAGGATAAGCATTTTAGGGTTTGTTTAATGAGTTTAATTGGTATGTACTAACAGTGTAAAACTATTTTACACTATCAATCAATAAAAATAGAAAAAAATGAGTAATTATGGTGGGTCCCTCATTATAATAGGTGGTTATTTACATGAGTTGACACTTTTCACTATTTCTATTGGCTAACAATGTAAAATAGTTTTACACTATTAGTGCATTTAAATTAAATTCTTGTTTGATTTATATTTTCATTTTTTATTTGTATTTCCCATTTTCATTTCTTGTTTTAATTAATTTTTTGACAAAATTTTAAAAGCAAGAAATACAAAAAATAAAAAAAGAAAATAAAAACAAAAATCAAACAGACCCAACCGATACTCTCAGAATATACTTTTGTAATATAGGTCAAGATAGTGTACGGTTGTGTTAGTTGTTATAACCTTTCCCTTATGATTTGTGTTACATTTTTCTTTGTTTAAAAATGAATCTCTATCAATATTCACTATAATCATCATGATTATAAAGGTAGACATTTGTAGTTAGGTTTAGAAAAATTTTAATGACCATTGCTGTTAGAAGGTGTTATAGGAAATTTTAATGTGCCAAATGATTGTTTATTTTATTCTTTTGATCGAAGTATATCTGTATATTTGAATTTGAATTACGGGAAGCCTCCCTGCATCACGTGGAGGCAGTACTACTTGTACTTGGCATCAAAATTGCACCATTTCCTTGCTTCAATGTTCAAATGCTTTTCCTGTCACACTTTCCAGCACCCGGCACATAAATTATCAATCCATTCATCTTTAAAATCTATAGAAGTTTAGTATAGCTAAGATAATAATGAATTGCTAATCATCATTATTATCTTTTATTGCATGTATTTTTCTGAACAGCTATATATTACCAATTATTATTATTGGTGTTATTGCATTTCATTTGTGAAATGAGCTAGATTTTAAATAACACTGACCAGTCACGATCATATGCCAACTAATTAATTATTCTTCAAGTCCATGTTATGGTCTTCCAACCGTTGCAAACTTTTTTTAATACGTCTGGATTTCGTTTAGAAAATGGCAGTAAAAGAACAAAGCAAAGAACCATGACAGACAGGGATATGAGAGACATGCAATCGCTATTTATCTCTATAAACTTAATAGAAAAATAGATATTTAGCTACCCCACATTGTTTATAGTTTGAACCGTGAATAAATTAAAGCAGGAACATGACAACCCTTAGATTCTATTATAAAATTTATCAAATAAACTGCATATATGTTCGGGTTAGTTTCTATCAAAAAATATTTCCTCAATTATTTTTATACAGTAAAGAGAATTCGGTGACTAACTGAGGGGGCAAAAAAATAAAGGTTAGGATCACTATGATAGATGTGCATTGCCCTACCAAGCACCAGCCATAAGCATATCGGCATTGATTTGGGGATTTGGGGTTCCTTTTCGCAGTGTAAACGCAGAGAAATTAAGACAAGCTAGTTTGCAAACTGGCAGTTTTGTCGAGGCCCCGCATGGGCTAGCTAGGATGGAATTATGAGGTAAAAGGAGTCAATTTGGCAATCATCTTTTAGTTTGGTGGGCCTTGGTCAGAATATTTTGAAATCTGAGACATTGAAGTTTGCCAGCAATGTATAGAGAAAATTAAGAAGTGAAATATATAGTTCACATAAAAAAATGGAAATTATGAGTTTTTATCTTTTCATTCGAATTAGATGAAAATGAGGGGGTGTGAGGGTGAAAAAGAAATTACGAGTTAGAGAATGAGGGGGTTAATTAAAAAAGTAATACAAAAGTTTGCAGCCTTGTTTGAAAATTCTTTGAGAACAACTCGTAGTTATCTTAATTTTTTCTCATTCTAACTTAGAATGATTAATTTTAGAATACTTGTATATGAAAGTGACCACATCAAATCAAATGCCATACACACACACACACACACACACACATACACACACACATTCCGTTTGATGTTAATTATAAGCTGTATGGATATATAAAAGAAGAATATTGAATACATGTTTTGGTTTTAACGAACTAAGTACGTGTAAAGTTACGTTAATGACCATAATGATAAATGATAACGGATAAGTATTTAACTTGTGGTTGTCAAGTTGATTCCTAATGCTCAGACTTACCTAGAGACTTTAGAGTGTCTAGAAGGTAATCCCAAAAGCAATAATTAATCAGAGCAAAATAGAGGTGGCGAGAATTTTGAATAATGAATTGAAAGATTTCCTTTGGAGCTTATTAGCAAGAGGTGCCATGCCATCATGAAGGGCTTGATTAATTTTCCGACCTAACAATATTGCATGTGCACTTAGGGCATGAGGTGTATGAAGCAGCTAATTAAGTGCGACATGGTCAATAAGGAAAAGCTTAGTAGCTTAGTGCGAGCTATCCCAGATGATTATTCGAGTTAACAAGTTGCTCAAAGCCCCAAACGTAAGTCTATAATTGGTTCAACTTAGGGTTAAAAATAAATAAATAATTGGTTCAACGTGAAGATTAATTAATGAGTAAAATACTCCCGTACAAAAGTATTGCTTTCCTCCACCACATTACACATTAAGAAATTTTGATTCCTTTAAATACCATTAGTTAATTATAAATTCATGCAGAACCATATATCCTCACTTTCTATTGCCATCACGATCAATGTTAAAACAGATAAAAGATTCGTTTACATACACCTAAAACAGTTAAAATATTTGTAACTATAAGTACCACAGTGCGTTTCATAAACAAAACCCGTCACCCCTTCTTTTTTTCTTTCCCCCGTCTTTCAATACCTCAAGATAAGATTTTAAGGGTGTGTTAAAATTAGAATGTGAACAATCTTTTTTTTTTTTAAAATATTACTTAGACTGCGGCACGTTTGGATTGGTCATTGATTTGTCCTGTTGTGTGGGGGACAACGCCCATCTGCGTCACAGCCAACAACGATGGCATTGTCAAAAGGTAGCCAATTGGGGCATTCATCGGATACTTAAAAGGTATGAATTTGCTAGCTTGTATTTGTTACCTTTAATCCACTTTTCTAATCGCTTTTTCTCGTACGAAAATGACGACCCTCATTTTTTTAATATTTTTATAATAGGGAGATCTAAGATCGATCTTGTGCGAAGAAAACACACGTAAATATATATAAATTCCAATGAAATAAGACCAAAAGCATCGGTTATAAATATATACATGACAATATTAACATAGTAAGCCTAACGTTCCTCCGAAATATGACAAATAAGATCAAAAGGGTCTCAAAAATTATTCAGATCTTTACGAGTCTACAATAGAAAGAACATTTCAAGAATCAAATTTAGTGTCTATGTCGATACTATTTTAAAATAAGCTATACTGTAATATTTTCTAAAAATTATAAGTTGTGGTAGGAAAGTTATAACTTCAAATAGAAAAGTTATCATGGATATCAATAGTCATAGCATGAACTAATTTCTACTGCGTGTTTTTATTTTTTTTTTAAATTATTACATCATGTGGTCTTTAACTTATGCACTCTGTAATAAATATTTTTAATATTACAATATTTCTATCTTAGATTATAATTTTTTTTAAAAAAATTCGTATTGTAATTTTGTTTACTTCAAACTATAAATTAAAAAAAAAAAATACGTTGCAACGTACTAATGTTTTAGATATCAGCACCTGAAATTCAATGAAAGATGTTAAGTTTAGACAATAAGATATATATTTATCTGATTTCTTTCCGTATTTCAAGCTTTAAGCATGCTATTGAAAAACTTCAAGAGCTTTAGCTTTAAGATATGAATGTATACTTAAAAAAAATCGTGTTTACGTAAAATCTAACTTATAGGAAAATATTGTAGTTTGTCGCAATAAGATAAACTTTTTATAAGATATTAATTTTGATATATTATCAATATAAAGTATTTTATATTATCAATCAGTTATATATTTTTTTTATTATTCATAGGTATTGTCTATTGGAGATAATCCTATTTGAGATACAGTTAAATAATAAATGTGACTACCTCTCTTAATTAGAATTCAAACTATAACTTTGCAGGAGACTAATATCTTCCGTTAAACTCAATCATTGTTGGTAGTTATATCTTATTGGTTTTATATGACTTTTGAATTAATCATAAAAGGTTAAACTTTTTTGACGACAACTTTTTTAAATAACATAACTACGCATAATTGAATAATAATTGTATAAAAAGTAATATATTGATCATGTATCAAAATTATACTTTTTATGATAAAATGAAATGTCCATTACAACTAATAAATTGAGGTTAAATTTTACACCAAACATTATTTTTCAAATTACTTTTACATAATATATTAATTTTGGACTGACCAATGCTACATAATTAAAAGAATATAATCAAAATTAAAAAAAAAATATGGTGATAATTAAATGATATGAAATGATAGAGCACACTTATGCAAGAGTTAATAACAATAATACATCGTTCTAACATTCAAATTTTGACAAAAATCTATCTCCTTAGTATTTTTTTTTTTTTTACCATAATTAATTAAGTGAGAAGCACCACAGAGAAGCTTGGGGTCTTTGGTGAGAGCGATAGGGTATCATGGCCAGGATAATAAAGAGAAAAATTGATAAAGACCGACCCACCTTTTAAGAATACATTTTCCCCCTCCGTTTTGGCATTTCCTCTTCCTTTTCCATAACCATATCGTCCACTTTTTCCCCTTTGTTTGAAAGCTACAAAATTCACTTCCTTTTCTTTATTAAGTCTTTTTTTATTGTTTCTCCTCTCCATTTCTGGCGTGGACATTATGACGTGGAAGCTCAGTGGTAATACTTATCTTTCTTAGTCATGGTTAGCACATTTAAGTCTAATCGTTATAACTTGAATTTGATTGTAAAATTCTTCTGTTAGTTAATTATTTATAAATATTTGATAAATTTAGAGATATACCCGATTTTAAAGTGGAATGAATCTTCCTCTTATTCTAAATTATTATTTTGTTTTAAAAAAAAGAACCTTCTGTTTCTTATTTCCGGTACTCCAAACTCCAAAGTCCTCACGAGGTATATTTACTATTGAACGTACAAGATGAAACAAAAACTGAAGAAATAATAGGATATTCTTACAAATTAAATTTATAGTATTAGTATCAATTTAAATTTAAAATAATAAATACATATATATTTTCTTTAAACATTAATGTTGTCTTTTAAATTTATTATTAAAAGATAGTTTGATATAAAAAATTGACGTTGAATGCTTATTTAGATTTATTTATCACAACAACTTAAATTGATTTGATAATTAAAATCTTAAATAACTACTATAAATATTGATTTAAAATACAATTATTCCTATAAATGTATGAAATATTAAATAAATACACACCACAATATTTACGTAACCTCAATTCTACAACATTCTCTCTATCATCTTCCGTCTTTCCCTTTAAGATTGACTATCTTCTTAAATTCCATCATTGCTTCAAGAGATCAGTTTAAGAAATAATGTCTCAGAAACCTCTCGGAAGGAAAGCTACAAGATTTGTGTTTTTTTTTCTTAGATAATAATTAATAAATTTTGCTAACTATTAATTTAGTATTTAAAAAGCTTAGATCAAATTAATTATGTTAGTCTTTCTAATTCTTGAATTAAATAATTATTATATGAGAAATTTTTTATTAAGATGAGTGAATACCTACTGCATTTAAACACATATCTTTATTTTATTTGAGAATTTAATGAAATTGATATAAAGAATTTTGAGACAAGTTTTTATCTTTTAAGGTATTGGTTAACATTTTTAATAAAAGTTAAATATCTATACTTAAGAGAAGTACATGTACTTTTCTTTATATCATTAATATATATTTTTTTCATCAATACTTTTAAGATATTGATTAGCTTTTCCCTTAATTAATTTTTACACTATGATTCCCCCTGGGGAAGGGGGGAACTTTCGTAGATTTGTTGCTGAGATGTAACACAACATTTGTGCGTCATCCACTCCAATCAAAGTTAGAAATGGATACTATTTTCTTACCCAAAAATAGAAGCAAAAATTGACCTAAAATTCAGTGGGCTTTGAATGAACTGACACGAAGCCCATTACAATCATTCGGTCGAACACGTGAAGCCCATACACAAACTGGCGGCTCTTGACGCAAGTTACCATTTGCCATATATCAAGATAAAATGAGAAATTCTTATATGATTCGGGAGCATTATGTAGTTGTATTTTCAATCAATTATGTAAGTATATTTTTATGAAATTATGTGTTAGTGGTGGATCTCATATAAAATATACTTATATAATTGATTCGAAAGTACAATCATATTGTGCCCCGGACTATGTAAGTATTTATCTCATAAAATTGCCTTTTCATTCTTTTTTATTTTTCGTTACAAAAAATTGCCACTTCTATTATTCCATCTGAATGCCACACTCACGCGCAGCAATGGCACTGGAAGCACACTCTCCATGGCCATGATTATGAGCACACCATCAATCATCGCACAATCTTATTAAATAATAATAATAATAATAATAGTAATAGTAATAGTAGTAATGTTTATGTTAAAAAACAATTCATGGCTAATTCTTGAGAACTGCTTTCTCCTATTTTGGAGTTCTTTTTTTTACCTCCTTCTAATTCTAGTGCACGCTGCGCCTACTATACTATTGTATATTTGTATGGCATATAAGATAATGTGATATGATTTGTGATCCTGTGGTATTATAATAGTAGTATTAAAACATCTGGAAGGGAATCATATGTTCTACTATTTAATGTTTCATGTTCAAATTTTGCTTCCTCTATTATTAAATTAATATCCACGTATTATATTTAATGCCAAGCAGTAACATGTAATGAATGATACCATGACGCACGGTAACAACAATTCTCATCACGAGTCATTGTCATACTGTATTTGATGGATGATTATTGTTGATGCAAGAATATATTCCAGTTTGACAAATAATTGACTCATTGTAACGCAAAGACAAGACAAGCCACAGCAACATATGGAAGCTCATTACCATAGAAAAAGAAAAAAAAAGGTGGAAACATAAAACATGGGGCTACTAGCATGGCAGAGAAACCGACGCGTTGAAGTGGGAGCGTGGCAACGGTAGTATTCTAATCTAAGACACTACAACAAAGAAGATATGTATGACTTGAGCGCACACACACTCAGACACTCATCTCAAGGGAGTGTCCAGATACACAGAGAGAGAGAGAGAGAGTGTGTGTGTGTGTGATTGTATTCCTTCAGTTCAGCTTGTCATATTCCTTTGCCTTTTCTGTTGTTTTCAGCTTTTTCTTCCAAAGGGTGTGGTTTTACTTGAATTTTTAATCGCTTAATAGTTATTATTATTTTATTATTATTATAATGCTAAAAGCTCAGCAATGCAGGGTGTGCTTTTGCCACTAATTTCTTCTGAATCTTAGCAGCTAAGTTTATCTACATGCTCCACCGAGTTTTTGCAGTTTTCTCTCTTTTCCCGGGTTCAGTTTTCATCGCGAGATTTTCAAGCATTGCCAACAAAACTTCTTCACTTTCTATCTAAGTAAGTCCATTTCCTTCCTCAAATATCATCTCCATGCGCATGTATAATACTCTCAAATGTAACCATTTTATGCATTTTTTGTGCTTGTGGAATAATGGGTTTGTTTTGGTTTTTGTGTTTTTTTGTTTTTAGCTTGATTGCCTTGTACGGCCTGCAATTTGGTGTTAGTGGATTGGATTTTTTAGAATCCTTGTTGGTGATTTTTCAGCTGGGAGGGAGTATGAGTAGGTGACTGTTTTCAAGTGAGAGAAGTAAGGTGAGGATTAAGGTTGAGGTGGGGAACAATGGGTGAGAAGAGATCTGCTTCAGCGTACAAGAGAGTGAAGATCCATGAACAAGTTCTTCTGGGATTTATGTTGATCTGCACAGTCCAATTTTCGTTTGCTGACACTAATCCTAGTGATGGTAATCTTTTTTCTTTTTGGCCTTTCCCATTTTTCCTAGTCCCTCATGAACGGTGGGAGAATTATTTGCTTTTTTCTACTGTTGACTCAACACTGAAAAATTTTCATACTTTGTAGTGGTGCTTTGTGTTGATAATCTACTTCCCCTTCAAAACTGAAGCATTAAATTTTATGCTCCTGTGCTTCTTCTATTAACTAATATGCTCAAACACTTCTGATTAAGAACTCATGTCATGGCTATTGAATTGTGTGGCTGAGTTATGAACTGGAGTAGATTACTTATGAATGGTTACTTTCAACATTTTCTTGATTAGTTTAATGTATCTGTGGTCTATTATAAGAGTTCTAAAATTTTCTAATTGTATATCAGTTGCTGCAATCAATAGCTTATATACTGCATTGGGAAGCCCTGCTCTTCCTGGGTGGGTTTCTAGTGGGGGAGACCCATGCGGACAAGGTTGGCAAGGCGTTCAATGTAACGGTTCAGTCATACAAGAAATGTATGTAATGTCATCCCTTTTTCTTGATTCTTCATCTTGTTGATGTCCTGCAAAATATATGACCATTAGTTCTCTCATCATTTTAATGCATGACAGAGTTCTGAATGGTGCAAATTTGGGAGGAGAACTGGGTGATAACTTGGGATCGTTTGTTTCTATCAGAGCAATGTAAATAGTACTCCCTCCCTTCTCCACTCTTTCTGGTTTGCTTTATTTGCATCTTTCTTTGTGTCCCCAAACATATGAATTGCATGAGCAAGTGCATTTGTGCATGTCTTAGTGTGTTGTGTTTCCCAAGTTCACCAATTTCAGAAGTCATCATTCTTATAAGTTTCTTATGCATCACCTTTACCGTTTGCCACATATTTTTTGGGCAGAGTTCTAAACAACAACCACATTGGGGGAAGTATTCCTTCCAGTTTGCCAGTCACCTTGCAAAACCTGTATGTGGTACCTACCTGTGTAATACTATCTGTTCCAACAAATTGTGCAAAATGACATGATGGTTTGTACTTTCGCAGTTTTCTTTCTGACAACCAGTTCACTGGAAGCATTCCAGCCTCTCTATCCACATTGACTGAACTGACTGACATGTGAGTTTACAGCTTCTTATATTTTTATGTTAAATTCTAATGATGTTAACTTTATGCAAGTTTATCTAAATGAGAGTGAATTATCTCCTTTCAGGTCTCTTAATGACAATCTTTTAACTGGAGAAATACCAGATGCTTTTCAGTCACTTCAGAAATTAATCAATCTGTAGGGCCTCAAATTTTATGCATATATTTAGACAATTTGAATGCAGATTCTTTTAGCTTCATTGTACACAAAACATATTTGATGTGGCTCAAACTGCTGTGCAGAGATTTATCTAATAATAATTTGAGCGGGGAGTTGCCGCCATCTCTGGAGAATTTATTGGCTCTGACCTCTGTGTGAGTATTTTGTCTTAGCTAGGTGATATTTTTCAACTTATTTCTTTATTCTCTGTCAATTAATCTGACCATTTCCTTGTTGGCAGACATTTACAGAACAACAAACTCTCTGGGACCCTTGATGTTTTACAAGACCTTCCACTGAAAGATTTGTATATCTCTTACCATGTTTCAAATAAATTTTGCATTATATATTAGTTTGGAGATTGTTTTGGATATGAGTTGTAGAGCTTTTAGAATGTGTTTAGGATTTAATGCCTTCTTTTTAGTTTTTCAGCTACCTTCATTCTCTCACTAAATTCATGCTTATTCTTCCCTATTTGAGTAGGAATATCGAAAACAACCAGTTTGCTGGCCCAATACCTCAAAAGTTGCTAAGCATCCCTAACTTCAGGTGAAAGCCTTAAACCATAAATTACTTGCATCTTTATGCTTAAATGAGATGATTTCCTCACTTAGAAAATGTGAAGATGGGCATGGAACTCGGTGTTTTGAGTATCTTTATGCTATCTTGTATCTGTATTTGAAAAATGACGTGTTGATTCCTTTACCAAAGTTTCCTCTATTTTATGTTCCTTTGTTAATTTCTGTCACATAAGAAAAATTTGAGTTATGTATACCGTATTATATAGCTGTTATTTTGTGGCTTCAATAATGCATGGTGATATTTATTATGCAGGAAAGATGGAAACCCATTTAATATTAATGCTACTGTAGCTCCAGCTCCAGCTCCTCCACCTCATTCTCCGGGGACAGCATCACCATCAGGAACTGTGGTTTCTGGGGTACCATCTTCTTCTGGACGCATACCTGCTAAACAGGCTGATGGACCAACTGCAGCAAAGGATTCAAATTCCGGGAAGTCAAAAAAGGACACCAAAAGGGTGGTTTGGATATCTATTGCTAGTGTATTAGGATTTGTTATTTTGGTACTTGGATTCGTTCTCTTTATTCCGCATTGTAGCAGAAGGGAACAGGCTGACAGAAAGCGACATCAAATTGGTGCTTACGGAGGTGAAACACAGAATCCTAGAGATTACGGGGCTTTAGTCCAACCACCTAGTCAAACTGAGAAATGTAAATGAATATGTTCTTTGGTCTCTCATATGATCTATTTTGTTACCTTAAAATTTTCCACCGGTTTTAACCATTTCACATTCTAAATAGTTTTCAACTTTTTTTAATAGTACCAAAAGGAGCTGCTGTGAGGCCAAAAGAGGATCACCATGCAGAGACCAGGAGAATGGGGGCTATTCCAAAGCCACCAGAAAAGCAAGAGAAGGATGTGCAAAGAATGGGAACAATACCAAATCTGCTGGATCATGAGATAGATATGAGTGCAATAGATGCATATTCAATGCCTCCTCCACCCCCACCTCTTCCACCAGCTCCTACTGAGATGGTGATTGTTGAGCCAACCAAATTCCGCAGAGGGGCCAATGCCAATCCTTCCCAAAAACGTCCAGCTCCCCCCACTTTCGCAAAATCTTTCACCATTGCATCTCTTCAACAGTATACAGACAGTTTTTCACAAGAGAATCTTATAGGATTAGGTATGCTGGGGAGTGTGTACAGGGCAGAGCTTCCTGATGGGAAGGTAGGATTGTTGCTCATCAGTTGCATTGATTTCTATGGAATATTTTGATGAAAGAGCTATACACACTGGCTTTTAGTTTTTTACCCTGTCTACTTCATTGTTATGGCCTATTTTCCTGGACTTGAGTCACTTTTAGATAACCGATAATGATCACATTAATGATATTTTAATTTGTTCTTTCCGCGTAGTCTCTCAAATAATATTTTATCTGGACAGCAGATATTCATATCATATTGTGAGGTTAAATATCATGTAGAAAGCATGAAGTTTTTATTCATTTGGGTTGTTGTTTGTTCAACAATGGGTTGTTCTAGTATCTACAGTATAACATTGGTATTTCGCATATGTCGAACTTATATTTCCTTTTACAAGTCTTTCCCACCCATAGATGCAGTACATAAAAGCATGGCTCCCCTCTGTCCTAACTCAACTGTTAAGGTCTTTTTCTTTTCTAGTTTCTATGATTCTTGTAGGACTTCAAAAAAATTTAATGGAAAATTGTTTATTCATGATTCTGGTTAGCTATTTGTCTTTGCGCTTTTTCTTCTGCTTTCAATATTTTGCCAAGACATTTCCTGAATGATATGTTAATTGCTAAATGCATAAATTGTTCCATCACATGTTTAACTACTGATATTTATGAATCACGTCATGATTCAATTTTTCTCTATTTCTCTTTCCCTTGTTCAAAGTTCAAACAGTCTTGTGGAGTGTATATATGCCCTGATTGGATTGTCAAATTTTGACACTTACTCTCTGAATGAATTGTTAGGTACTTGCTGTGAAGAAACTAGACAAGAGAGCTTCTGATCACCAAAAGGATGAGGAGTTTCTTGAATTGGTAAATAGTATTGACAGAATCCGGCATGCAAATATTGTTGAGCTTATTGGGTACTGTGCAGAGCATGGTCAAAGGCTTCTGATCTATGAGTACTGCAGTAATGGGTCGCTTCAGGATGCACTCCATTTAGATGATGAATTCAAAACAAGATTGTCGTGGAATACTCGCATTCGAACAGCACTCGGAGCAGCTAGAGCCTTAGAGTAAGTCAAGTAACCATTGACATTGATAAAACATATTTGCCCCAGGCTGTTGATTTGTAGCTTATAGTGGGTTCAATTTTGCCAAAAACTTGGGACTAATAAGCCATATATAGTCGACCATTCGGAAGTGAAATTTGCTAAACCATAGTAGTTACCACTAATGCTTCTTGTTGAATCTAATACTTGATGCTGTCCTCTGACAAGGTATTTGCATGAGCAATGTCAACCACCAGTTGTACACAGAAATTTCAAGTCTGCTAACATTCTTCTTGATGATGATCTATCCGTGCGTGTATCTGATTGTGGTTTGGCTCCATTAATAACTTCAGGTTCTGTAAGTCAGGTAAGAAATTATTAGATACAGTAAAAATTAGGTTTCCACATTATGTGGGAAATGCTACATAATGTTCTGCAAGAAAATACATAGATTTCTGAGTGGATTACTTCCCTAGTAGCCAATTTTGATTGTAATTTTCTGTTATTATGTAGAACCAGGTCATGTTCTTTTAAGCATCATTATCAACCAATCACTCTACATTGGAATGATTAGCTAGCATGAGGATATTAACTACTTATACCAAAAGATTGATAATGATACCCAAAAAGAGAATTTCTAAATCGTCCTAGTGAATTTTTTTTTTTAAATAATGAAATACCCAATTTTCAAGCTAAAAACTGTAAAATTTATAACTAGTATTTGGTTGTTCCATGATATAACATAGTTGGTGCAGCTATATTATTCTAATGTTGAATTGCAGTTCATGAAATAATTGCCAGTCTGATTTGCATTATAACTGTCTGATAACATTCCATGCAATTTCAGCTCTCAGGACAACTGCTAACTGCTTATGGCTATGGGGCTCCAGAATTTGAGTCAGGAATTTACACCTACCAGAGTGATGTGTACAGCTTTGGAGTGGTTATGCTAGAACTTTTGACCGGCCGGCAGTCCTATGACCGGTGAGAACCCATAACCAATCTAGCAATCTAGCATCTATATTTCTGGCTTTTGAATGGATTTAATCACGTGTTCTGAACATCTTGGACAGGACACGCCCTCGAGGGGAGCAGTTTCTGGTGAGATGGGCAATTCCTCAACTTCATGATATTGATGCATTATCAAGGATGGTTGATCCTTCTCTAAATGGAGAATACCCTGCCAAATCGTTGTCGAATTTTGCAGACATTATTTCTCGATGCGTTCAGGTAAGCTTTTGCCAGTCCGAAACAGCAATTCCAGTGTTGATTGGCCCATTAACTTCTGTGCCATGGTATTGATTTGTTGGCTTTGATGTATGTAATGCAGTCAGAGCCAGAATTTAGGCCAGCAATGTCAGAGGTTGTCTTGTACTTGCTAAATATGATAAGGAAGGAATCGCAGCAAAGTGAATCAAATTAAAAATGAGAATGGCAGTGATGTTTGATCATGAATGGATGTGAAAAGACTTACCTGCTGATTGCTGAATATCATCAACTGGTAAGGATATTCATGTCATCATCCAAGGAGGGCCCAAATACCTGCTCCCATGTTTTATTACTTCATGGTAACCCATCCAACAACATTCACATGCCAGGTTCTGCCCAGGAGCTTTGTCCAAATGGCTTCAGGAAATTGTAGTCAGAAAAACTCCTTGCATTCATGTAGTTATGTAATTTTTGTAGTTCATTAAACCATGCAATGTTGTTCATGTTGCCGTGCCCTGCTAGTTAGCCCATTGTTTCCATATTCTTGATAGTGACATGTAATTATGTTGTGCTTCCTAGTGATTTATGTTCAACCTTGATAATGAAATTTTGGTGATCCTTGCACTAATTTACATCCAAGGATTGTAATTTAGTATTAATGTTCTCTGTAAACTTGAAAGGCCTATCGTCCTTTTGTCGTCAAATTAAGATGAACGAGCATTTGTGTAGGTTTGATCGGACTTAATTAGTTATAGATTTCATAGCAAAGCAAATTTTGCTGCCACGTTTATACTTTGTGTAATCTATTGACATCAATCACCATCTAGATAGAATTTGTTCCGACTCCATGCAATTTCCAAGAGGATGCCCATCTGAGCCGAAAAGGAAATGGATTGGTCCACACAAAAATGATTGATTTTTTTTTTGTTGGAAAAATCATCTATAATTGTTAATCGCAAATGCTGTTTCTAGGTTCTGTTACGTTCGTTGGAAAGAAAGCAAAACGAAAATTACAGTTGATTCATTTTCAACATTGAATTCACGTTTCGGCAGAAGTAACACTTTGTAATCTCCGCATAAAAATAAATTATGGAATATTTTGAACATATTGAGGCGAAGATTTAGTGTTTTTATTTATTTATTTTGATGGAATTTAGTGTTTTTAATTAAACTTATATTCGTAGCATTCCCTTATATTAGGATGACTAGCCAGTACAAATGTCAGATTCGTGCTTTGATACGAAAAGTTTAATAATAAGAAGAAGATGAATAAATTTTGCCGAGAGTCAAGAGATGCCAATTCTCTTCTCTTATGAAAATTGCTCAGAGAGCTATAAATATTTGTCACAATTGAGTTCTACAATGATATGATATGCTATTGCGTTTTGAATGAACGAGTGGATCATATATCACTTAAAAAACGAGTGGCAAAAATTTTTGAGTGGAGTGTAGAAGTGTTCGTGATTTGATTTGAATTAATTTTGAGTGAAAATTTACTCTAAATAATATAATTTATATCGATTTGGATTGTATCCATTTATTTTATCAGTTTAATTTGGATATATTGACAGTGTAAAATTTTTTTATGCTGTCATCCAATCAAAATTTTCTATTTCCATGACCATTCAAGTATGGGTGGTTATATTAAAGAATTTTGCTAATATGACAATATATGATTGGATGTCTATATAAAATTTTTTTACACTAACAGCGTATTCAAATTAAAACATTAGTTTATATTATAAATATGATCCAGTTTGAATCAATGTTTGTTTGTCTGGATTGGTTTGATTTTTAACAAAAGAAAAAATAAAGTTAATTTAGAATATCACAAACTAAAGTAACTTAAGTCAATGAAATAAATAAATAAAAATAACTCATTTAATATTTATGAAATAATATTTAAGTGATAATGAGGTAATAAAAAATTATATGATAAACTTCATAAAAAAAATTATATGATAGATTAAAATTATTATAAATAAAACTATAAGGTTAACAATTAAAAGCTATATTATATAATATTATTCAATTTGGATTTTGATTCAATTCAATCCATATTCTCGAAAACAAGAACTAATTTAATCCAATTCTTTTTGTTCTGATCGATTTTTGATTTTTTATATTAGTTTAATAGTTTTGATAGGATAAATAGGATTTGAACATTCTTTAATTTTGATTTAAATCAAGATTCTCTTATTAGTATTCTTAATTTATGAAACTATAGTCTCATAAACATTTCTCGTTGAAGTTTATTATTTATCCCGATAATCTAATCTTACCCTAGACTTTGATTGTGAAAAATAAGCTTATTCTTTCATATTACCTTATCGTTACAGATTATTGTGAAAAATTCTCGATAATCTAATCTAATCTCACCGTATTCTCGTTAAAGTATTTTTCGTTCATATTGCGTTGTCGTTACCGGTTACTCGCTTTTATCTTAAAAACAAACCGAACAAAACACACCGTGCACCCAAAAACCACGACAACAAAAAACACAGCATGAACCGATGGTCGTTATTGGATGCATGAAACTTTCTGGTCCCCTTCGTATATTCCCCTCTTGTAGATATATAACGCGCGAACTAGTTGCTTCTCTCTTTCTTACGTTGTCTAGATCTCCGTGTGTTAATTTGATCCCATGAGTGCCTACGACGCCAACCCCTTCGCCGATGAAGATGTTAATCCCTTTGCCGTAAGTCTTTCCTCGCAGCATTCAAAATGAAAAAGCAGAAACAAAAAATCTCCTACATACCTTAGCTTTGTTTGTGCATGGCTTCATTTTGAGATCATTCATGAATTGAAATCCGTAATGTAGCTATATAGGTGATGCTTGCTATAGCTGCAACATGAAATATAATAGACTTTGTTGATGTATCTGATCATAGAACTGGAAAGTGAAAATATAGGAAAATGTTATTTCAGATTGAACTCCATATAATGATCCTGTTACCTTATATATATTAGAAAACAAATTCATTCTTGCGTTCTTATTTTATTTTATTTTTATCAAGATCTAAAACGTTATGCATTTTCATTGATAATATTAATTAGGATGGACCAGCTAGAGGAAAAGCGTCAGGGCAATCACATTATGGTGGAGGGGCATTCTATACTACTGTAAGAACTCCCCCTTCATCTAACTGGCAGCACCATTATGGTTCTGGGGTTGAAAACTTGATGTAGATTGACGCTTTTTTTTTTTTGGGGCAAGCTGGTGTTACTGTTTGCTCGTGATTTCAGGCCATGGTCCCTTCTGATGATTTTTCAAAAGTAAACTAAATAAAAACAGCAATTAATGTATGTGTTTGCTTTTTCAAGGAGGAACGAGGTAGAAAATATAACTGAATTGGGATTGAATAAGGTTACTGTCTGACATTAATGAGCTGATATGCCCATTGAAAAAGGACGGGACCTTAGTCTTCAAATATAAAAGGACATGTACTCTTACTTTTAGCATGTTATAGTGCTTTGCTCTTAATTTATGATGCCTGTACTAGTTTTATGTTTTTTTCTTTTTCTGTTTCTTTCTGTAGATGTAATTTAGTGTCTTCTTTTTTTCTTTCTACATGGTTTGCGTATATTTGGTGTTCGTTTCCTTTAAATTCCGACTTTTATCAACAAATAAAAGAAAAAAAAAATGATATTGCCTTCTTGTTGTTTTTTTTCTCTTTTTTGGGCCAGAACCCTGGAAGTGTTTCCTCTTCAACCGCAAAGCTCTCACCACTTCCTCATGAGCCTTATGATCGTGGGGCAACTGTTGACATTCCTCTTGATACCTCAAAGGTAGACTGGATTATGAAAATGTTGAAACAAAATTCAAAGCTATGTTTTCCTATTGTTGTTGTCCAATATTTTATTATGCCCTTTTTAATTTTAGGACCTCAAAGCAAGGGAGAAGGAACTTCAAGCTAGGGAGGCTGAATTGAGAAGAAGGGAACAGGTTATTCATCCTGATCTCTTATTGCTTCAAAAGAAATTAATTTTATTAGTCACTTGGCTTGTTAGATACAATATTTTGGGTTGTTATTTTGCATAGGTGCCTATAATCTAATAAATATCAGGGACCTAATTGGTAGCAAGAGTGGCTTGCTTTTATTTCTGTGATACGATGGTCACTAGTCTCTTTTTCTTTCCCCCTCAAAAAATTAGTATTAGTACATGGATAAATGATGATACTTCTGTTGAGCTTTTAGTTCAATACCTTAAGCATATATAATGACATTTTTAATGCTAAATCAGTTTAAAAACTGCTATGAATAAACCTGGCTATTTCACATGTAATATCTTTTGTGTTAGTCAGCTAATTTATGATCTCATGATGTTTTGTAGGAGCTAAAACGAAAGGAAGAGGCCATAGCACGAGGTATTTTGAGTTCATCTATTCTTGCAGAAGCCAACAGGAATATGTTTTTAGTTTGGTGGTTTACACTTTTTTTTTTCCGTTGTTCGCAGCTGGAATAGTTATAGAGGAAAAGAATTGGCCATCATTTTTCCCCCTCATTCATCATGACATTGCAAAGGAAATACCAGTACATCTTCAAAGGATCCAGTACGTTGCATTTACAACATGGTTGGGTATGTTGAAGTCCAGAAATTTTTTTGGTATAGATTGTCTTCAAGTCACAACTAGCTACTTTGTCTTCTGATAATTAGTATTACCAAAATCTTGATCTGTTTTACTTCCTTTGATCTTAATAAGTTATAACTTTTAACAAAAGTACAAGACAAGGTTAACAATGTCTTCTTTTCTTTCCTTTTATTTTCCTGAGTATCCTTCCATTCTTTCCCTCTCAATAAATACAACTTTGAAAAGTCACCCTCCCCTTTTCCATAGAACTTTCTTTTGTAAATATTTTATTTGTAGCATTTATCTTACTTTAATTACTGCAAGTGTCTTAGTTTTGAATTTTGGTAACAATCTGCAGGTTTAATGTTATGTCTTACATGGAATTTTGTAGCAGTTACCGTAGCTTGGATCAAAGGAGGAGGTTTGTACTATAACTAGATATTGGCACATTGTTAATCATGGTAGGCCATTCTTTGTTTACACGGACATGTCTAACCTTGTAGATCCAACAAACTGGTTTCTTGCTATCATATACCTCATTTCCGGCGTCCCAGGATCCTATGTGATGTGGTATCGACCTCTTTATCGCGCTACAAGGTAGTTTTCAATTCGATAGAATGCAGTTTTTCTAGTTTAGCATGGATATTCAAAGAGGTTTTCAGCCTAGTTGTTAAGCTCTGGAAAAAAAAAAAAGAAAAAAAATTAAAACGTTGATTAATGTCATCTAGCTATGCTTTATCATCACTATGAAGCACCAAATATTTTACTGTGACAGCTGTATGCACATATGGGGAGTTTATGGGATGAATGTAAGCCATTAGAACATCAATGCAATACTGTCACTGCCAAACTAAAATGCATATGGATGCAAAGTTTAACTTCTAAATAACATTAACCTGGTCTTCATTTATTTTTTCTTGCTTTACAGTTCTGTATTTTTATGTTTTTGTTTTATAATTCTTGTGCCATCTCATGTTACAGAACGGACAGTGCTCTGAAGTTTGGCTGGTTTTTCTTGTGCTACTCGGCAAGTTTTATTTATTTTTTCACAGTTCACTCATTTTGAGCTAATTTTGTTGCGTGACCATATCCTTTTCCCCATTTTCTGCAAGCAGGTGCACTGTCTCTTTTGCCTTTTTGCTGCAGTTGCTCCTCCATTTATCTTCAAAGGAAAATCTCTCACGTGAGTTCCTGTCTAATCTTTCACTCCTTTTTGTTTAGTCTGCTACCTTATGTTATGCTCTTTTACTGATTTGATCTTATGGCGGTGAGGAAAACACATTTGCTTCTGTTTCCTCTGGCTAAAGTGTTTTATCTTGATTTATCCCTAAACTATTTAACTGAAGGGGGTAACTTTTGGAGGCAATTTACCCCTCATAATTTTGTGTGTGCTGCACTTTGTGATTATCTCATAACCCATATTCATCATTCTTTTATCAAACTGTTGTGTTGGGTACTTGAGTTGAAGGCATTTTCATAAGGATTTGGATTAATCTATATGGCAATATTGTGATTTTCCATTTTTACTCAAACTAATGGTTATGTTGTATGATTTCATGCGGTGGACAGAGGTGTACTGCCTGCGATTGCGGAGTTAGGCTACAATCCAATTGTTGGGGTATGTTCCAATTGTGTTACATCTTTTGGCTTCTAAATCGCCACATAAGGACCTACGACTCCTTAATAAGGAGTCATACAATACAACAATAGTAGGATATATATTGTTCTGTCCCAAAAGGGAAGGACTAATGGGCTACATTTTTTCATGTCATGATCAAATGATTAAATGATACTAACATACTTGTGCTGAATTGCAGATATTCTACTTTATTGGGTTTGGATTTTTCGCTGTTGAATCACTGCTAAGCATATGGGTTATTCAGGTTTCTTTTAAATATTCGAGCAGTATCTTTGTATATCACTTGCCTCTACCTATGCTTTATTGTTTGATGATTGATTTTATATTTGCAGCAAGTATACAACTACTTCCGCGGCAGTGGGAAGGCTGCGGAGATGAGGCGAGAGGCTGCAAGAGGGACCATGATGGCAGCTCTATGACATAGCCATGAAAAGTGGAAGCGGCGCTTTGCAAATGTACCCAAAATATTCTTGATTCCCTTAGTTACCAGCTCCTTAAAGCTTTTGCGGCTTGCGTAATACTTGGGATGTTTTTTTATTTTACCTAGGTTTTGGCCTAGTATTGAGACAAACTAGATCGTTAACTTAGACATTTTAGTTGTGCATACATAGAGTAACATCGTTTGAGATGCTTCCTTGACATACAACTTGTTTCTTACAACATTTTTATAGTTGGTATTAACAAATATGGTTCATATGATAATGAATTGTTTCGGAAGCCGCTTAATTCCAACAAATTTGGTTTGAGTTTGATCAGTTTATTATAGAAATAAAACTTTTTTTATATTATTCTTTTTATTGACAAAACTCAAATTCAAAACATTACTTAAGAGAATTAAATGTCGAATCAGTTAACTAATAAACCTTGGATGACATATATTTTTGTGGTAACTAAATTACATCACTGCTATAACAAGTAGATGAACTAGAAAAGTAGCGCTGTACTTGATGATTATTGACAAATTTAGTGGTTAAATATTGTTCTCTCCATTTGCCTTAAGCAATAAGTAAACAAGCTTGTACTCAAGGATTTGGCATTCAGTTCCCTAGGATCAAATTTGTTGTGTAGCCTGATCATTCTACAGGTCGGGTCAATGAAAACGAAATATATTAAAATAAAAAAAAATCAAGTGGAAAGAGGAGACAGAATTGATTGTAACCTGCAACCTGCGCAACAGGAGCCCAGTACTATTACTGTCGTGTGGAAAGGGACACTAACATGCATCTGAAATATGATGAAAACGGCAACTGCATTGATTTAAATCTTATTAGATACAAATTGTAGTCGTGTGTTAAACGGAGACAAAAAAAAAAATGAAAAAAAAAGTGTTGGCTGCTATGTAAAATTAAAAATATTCAAACACTTTTTTATTATTTTTATTGCATAAGAAATAAAAAACGATGAATAGACACAGAAGTATAATTGCAACTTGCAAGACATCATGTTATGAGTAATGTTATTAAGCGTGTTTCGTTTGTAACCTTTTTGTGGATACCAAGGTCTTTAAAAAGAAATGAGTTAATATGCATTCTTTTTTATGGAAAGAATTGAGACTTAACAAGTTACTCTCTCAAAGAAAATTTTGTAACATTTATATTTGTGTAGTTGAACACGTTATAACAAGTTTGTTCTTCCGTTAACTCCCACATATTAGCCCTTAATGGAGATGATGAAATGACAATTAAGTATCATGTTATAATTGACCTGAAACTAATTAAAATGTTGCATTTTAACAATACACATAAAAACACATTAATTACCCCTTTTTTTTCTTTGTAGAAATTGCCAAAGAAAATATTGAAGAAAGAAATAGGTAAAGAGAGGGATAATCAATGTGTGTGTGTGTGTGTGTGTTTTTTTTTTTTTTAATGTATTCTTTAAATGCAACATTTCAATTTATTCGAAGCAAGCTATATTATGAGTACATGATAGTTAACAACCAAGTTATCGTCTCTATTAAAAGTTAGCAAATGGAAGTTAATAGAATGGTTAAATTGTTACAATATATTTTACTTTAAAGATAAAAGTGTCACTAGAATTTTTTTTGAAGGACTATGTTAAATTTCAATTGTTTCATGACCAAACTATCATTAGAAAACATTCTCAAATAACAAGGAGAAAAGCTAACGCCTCAATATTGTGTCCATGTAAAAGAAATTGGCCAAGAACCTTTGTCCAAACAGTACCAAGGTTTTGTGAGTTGTATCTGGAATTATTAGAATTGGAACGCTGTCCAATCACTTGAACTAAGATTCTTGATATCAGGTAAATTTTAGGAGAATTTAATTTTTATACATCAATACAAAAAGGTTATACTAACTTTTAATTATGTATTAACAAATTGTTAAAATATTTAATTTCTATAAAATTTACCTTAAATATTATACATACAATAATGCATAATTAATTAATAATATAAAATAAATTTAATTTTGATATATTATTAATATACAAATATTTTATAAAAATAATTAACCATACATTATTATATAAGTAAAAATATTTGACTCTCGTATTCATGACCTTAAAATTCTCATATTTACTAATATATAATTAGATATATAATATAAATTTTTGTAATTGATAATATATTAAAATTAATCTCATATAAAATATATATTAATAATTTTTTATTTTTCACAACCATCCTCCACTAAAAATAATTTTGTTTGAGATATAGTACAACACTAAATGTGAATACATCTTATAGTTGGGGTTCAAACCTTAATTTGTTGTGTTGAGAAAAATTAGCCTCTTCTATTAAATCTAATCCCAGTTGGTAACATTTATATTAAGAATACATTAAAATTAAACTCAAATTTCAATTACCTCAATTTCAATATACATTCCCCCTTATCACGTTTCAAACATGTTTAGAATAAATGAAGTTTTTATGCCTAATTCTGGCCTAACCCATGCCAATGCATTCAATGGAAATGAATTGCCAAGCTAACAAGTTGACACCACATCAAAATAATTAATATAACAATAACTTCATAAAACTTTCAAAAAGTAATTTTCAAACTCTTAAAAGTGCATCTTAATATAGTCAGGGAGACATTGAAGTGAACCCTGAAATGCACATGATCAAGGGCATAAAAAATCAACGAGGACCTACCAACTAACACCTACATACATGCCCCTATTAATTACAACGCCTGTTCTCGCCTCCACGCGTTATGCTTCACTAAATATCGAGCAACCATCAATCCAACGGTCACAAATCCATGAACCACCTCAAAAGACATCGAACTTTAACCACCCCACTAGTACAAGGATTAAAAACACGCAACGCAGCTTCCTAGTTCTTATAATGCCACATTACCACCACCAACACATAAAACTCTACGAACTTCGTCTTCCCAGTTCAATTCGCGTTTGCAACAAAACAACAACAACGCTTCCGTGAACGACGCCGGATCGAGCATGGTGTGCTTCTGTTTTCTGGTGGACCAGAGGAGGGAGGTGCGGCGGAGCAAGCCGGCGGCGGGGATATGCTCGCGGTGCGGCGGCGGTGCCAGCGTGGCGGACATGAAGACGGCCACCAGGTTCTGCTATGTTCCCTTCTACTGGAAGTCGTGGAGAGCCATTGTCTGCACTTTCTGTGGTGCCGTTCTTCGTTCTTACCATCACTGAAAACAAAATAATTAACTATATACCGTAGTGGCTGATGAGGTTATTACTGCTTGTTACTAGTACTAACACATCGTGACGTTCACCGCTTTGACTTTGATCCTGTTCATTACGGGATTAATCGATCACTCTCTTTCCATGCGCTTTTATATATATATATATTTTATATTAAAGCAGTTGAGTTATTACTTAGGACTTAGTTGTCAAACTTCTTCTTAGTCGCTCTGATCTTGTGTAATGTAGTTTATTCCATTGTTATGCTTATAGTTAGAGGGATTAATATCATGTTTGGATTAATTTTTGAAGCACGAAAATTGTAGTCTAGCAGAAAAGTTATGAGAGACGAGTTTTTGGACAAAGTATGGCTTATTACTCTCCAAAAGGAAACATGATATTGGGTGCGTTTGGCTTATTACTTGCCAAAAGTAAACATGATATTGGGTGCGTTTGGTTGTGCTCCTAGCACGCCAGAAATAATTTTTATTTATTTAAAAAAAAAAGTACATTTAACAATTTTAGTAAAGTTTATTTGTACTTATAAATAAAAATAATTAATTTTTTTTTAAAACATAGATAAAGAATTCCTCCTCCTAAAAATATAAATAGTAAAAAAAAAAAATTATACTTCACCAATTTCAAAATTAGTATCTCTTGTTTTTTTTATGTTTTTACTCTCCCATTTTTATTATTGTTTTTATTTTTTCACTTCTTAAATTATAATTTTATACATAAAAGTATTTTTATATTTATTATATATAAATAATTTAATACTTTATGATTCTAATAAAATGTATTCTTATAATTATATCTAAACTCAAAATAATTTTTTGCTTTGCTTCTAATTCTATTTTTAAATAAATTTTTCTTTCAAAATGTCACCGAACGGATTGATTAACTTCTAAAGGAGTATTATTGTGTAAATCAAAATCACGCTTTTCATTGTTGTCATCATTTTATTTAAACAGTGACAGTAGTTACTGATGAGATTGTGAGTATAATAATATATACAAAACGAAGTTTTTAAAACAATTTCTTCATTTTTTTCCCTTTCTTCTCGTGTTTGCTGAGATGGAGGAAGCTTTCTGTAAGAAAGAAAGTAAGTATGAAAATTGAAAAAGGAGAAAAAAGATAATGAGATTTTTTATTTTGAAAATTCTATATTTTATTTTAAATATTGCGTGCATGCCATATATGCATAATAGGGTGTTTTTTTTTTTATATGATATTTAGATAAAAAATTTACAAGAATATGGGAATTGGAAAGAATTTACGTAAATATGGGATCTTACAAAATCAAAATTTTCGATTTAAAAAAAAAGGTGAAATCGGAATTTTCGATTTCAATTAAAATAATATTTTATTTTTTATTTGTAGTAAAATTAGAAATTTTGATTTAAGAAAAGACAAAAATAAAATATTATTTTAATTGAAATCGAAATTTTCGATTTCACCTTTTTTTTAAATCAAAAATTTCAATTTTGTAAGATTCCATATTTGCGTAAATTCCTCTCAATTCTCATATTTTGTTATATATACCATTCAAATATCATATAAAAAATAAAAAACCGCATAATTTTGTTAACTGTTCTAACAAAACAGCAACACAACTTGCAACTTTCACATTTTTTTAGAAGTTTAGGCAGCTGATTATTTCAAATCTAAGTTTATAATGAAATGAGTAATATCCTCGTAAAATATTTTTTTAGTCATCCTTCTAATTTAAAAAAAAAATAATGAATATTTTTTATATTTTTAAAATAATAGATATATTTATAAAATATTTAATATTTTTCATGTTTAGTAATTAAAAGGGATTGTTCGAAAGATATTTCATTACTCGTAATGAGAAAATAACGTACGGTCTTAAGTTTAAAGAAATTTTTGTGTAATTTAGCATCAGTAGTAATAGTAAATGACAAAAGCTTTCTTCGGCTATCTTAAAACCTGGGGATCTTAGCCAAGGGGATTAGCAACCTAGCGAGCGCCCTCATTAAAACAAGAGATGCATAATTCAAAAATATTATATAATTATATTTAAAATTAATTATGTAAATATATTTTATATAAAATTTATTATTTATATATAATTTTATATAAAATATAATTACATAGTTAATGAAAAGGACGATGATATTTTTAAACTATACAAATATTTCTATTAAAGCAGAGGAGGCTGAACTCAAGTTGGTCAAGGCATATTGCAGCTGGCATGGTACGGTATGTACCGTTTTATTTTTGTGAAACAGTACGCGCACCAATTGGGTTGAACTGATTGCAACCACAGCAGTGGAAAAATTAATACGCTTGCTTGTTTTGTCAGATCATCATGTACAGGGCTTTCGTTTAGCTGGGGCTTGGAAGATAGGGACCAATTTGGTCCCGAACCTTGGGAGATAGAAGATATCAATAAAGGCTTGAGATTTAGCTATTTTATTATATAAAAAAAATTTATGATAAATTATATTTATATTTTAATATCTTAAAAAAAATTTATATGACTTAATTTTTTTTATCTATTTTTTTTTAACAAGTTTTGCACCCTTCGCCCTCTAATGCTCTTAACACCACCATCCTTCTCATCTTAACCGAGCAAGAAAATGGCCATGAACACATCAGCTTAGTATTGATCTATCAAAACTAAAATTTAGAATATCAACCATTGGTAACATGCGGCATAAGAATATATGTCTCTTTGTATTTGGCATATCTCCATTAAGAGGGAGAAAACGTAGCTTTTCTTTCAAGCTTTCTTTGTCCATGTAGTTATTTTCATCATTTTCTTCGAATATACTGACCCTCACTGCAAGTGTTTGCCGCTATTAAGGTGTATGATCATTTATAGCTTGCTGCTTCATCCTACACTTATTTTTAATTACCTTATAATTAAAATGGAAGACACCAACATATCAAAAATTCCATTTGGTTTATTGGTTGATGAATATTTGGAATTATTCTTATGATATTGGAAAACATCCAGGACCATTGATTTATTTGCTACCTATGCCATCGACCACCACTAAGGTCACAGCTTCTTTGAAGGCCTCATGCCCACATCCCCGACATCAACCCATTATCAATGAGGTCATCGTATTCTTTAACAGTGGCTCTGAAAACTGGTATTATGGGGGGTGATAATAACTGGCGTTGATAAACTTGCCAGTGGTAGGGGAGGGAGTTGCTGGCTGCGGTTATGTCAGTGTGATAAGGATGCCGAGAGAGGAAGAGAGTTGGTAGAAAAACTAAATAAGGATAAAAATATAATTTTATTAATATTTTTTAATTTTAAATCATCAAGACCAAAGTGATCCATAACTTGTCACAGATCAAGATAGAATGAGCCCAAGTACAAGATTGTAGATAAAATTCTCTCTATTTTTGGGTCAAGGATTTTGGAATAAAATTCTTTTACTCTACTTTATTGCCTTTGAGTAATATTATTTGGGCATATAAAGTGGCTATAATAGTAGATGTTCATACAGAGCTAAAGAACAAAATGTGAGTAGAGTTAAAGTTTTGTGTCTTTTTTTCTGTGTGTGTTCATTTTGATATCAATTTTTTTGTTCAAATAACATTATTGATAGCCTTTACATGATAGGTAATAAAATAATAAAACATTTTAAACATAATTGTTAAGCTTGTGTATATTTTGTTTAGAAAATGATATGAATACTCAGTATACATTCTACTTTTTTACTCATACATATCCAAAGATCTTTTTATTATTATAAAGTTTTAATTCGATTACACAGTTAATTATACCCCACCAACTTCTCAAATTATTCCAAACAAATGGCATAAAGTGTTTTTTCATTTTTTGCTATGCATAAAGTGTTTCTGTAAAACATTCAATGTACCAAAAAAAAAAAAAAACCTCATGTATTCACCAATTCAAAGATTGGTCTACGGATTGAGAAGTATTGACTACTTAGGCACAAATTATATCTTGAGCCAAAATATAAGAGAAATGATTTTTGAACCCATGGGGAGGTGAATATCTTAAACATCCAAAGAGAGAAGGGAGGAAAAAAATTGTAAAAGAAAATAAAAAAAGTAAAATAATTGATGGAGAGAGAAAAAATAGAGAAAAGTTATTGGGGTATCCACTCTTTTTGAGTGTACAAATAACATAATTGTATATATAAGGAAACTTTCTAAACACATCAAGTAATAGGAAGGATATATTATCTTTCATATTACATAGTCCCAACTGATAAAAAGATATCCTTTCTTAAAAGATTACATTATGTATGTGCAATTAAAGGAAAAATAATGGGAACATAAAGTAGATTGAGGAAATTATTCTTAAAAAGATAAACAAAAAATAAACCAATAAGGTGCTGGTTCAAATGGAAGGGGCTCGGGTCGTTTAAGCATGTGGTATTAAATTCGATCCAAAAACTCATGTATGAAAAAAAATAATGTTGGGAGAGATCCCCGCTTTAACACCTAACCGTACATCAGAAAATTTGTCTCTCATCTATTGTAGGTAATGCTATCAGAACTCTTGTGTGTAGTGAAAAATCTCTTCAAAATTGGCAACACTACAACGGTAGAATAGTTGGCAATAATTGTAGTTCACATGATCCATCTTTAAGGCATATAACTATGTCCGTTAGCCCCATTAAATAGATATGAAGCCAAGTTTAATGGAAAACAACTAGAAAATAGAAGGCTTCTTAATTTCAGCTATTTATGGTTCATACCAGCACCATCTACCAGTTAGTTTTCCACCAATATTCAGTACCCGACATATACTGTTACTTTTAAGAATCGTACTATATTGGATTGCAGCTTCTCAACATATATATGTCCACTAGCTCATTCTAACCTGATCCTTGCTAAGTTATGGACCATTTTGGTCCTTGATAATTTAAATTTTAAAAAAATTAATAAAATTACACTTTGATCCTTATCTCTTTTTTCTTGCCAACCCTTTTCCTCCATTAGCATCGTCATCCCACCACCATAACCGCAGTTGGTGACTCCTTCCATCAACACTGGCAACGCCCACCACTGGTGAGTTCATCAACGCTAGTTATTATCGTCCCCCACAACATCAGTTTTCGAACCCACTGGATGCTGCAGAATATTTTGCTGTTTGTTCTATGAATTTTAAATTTGTAATTGGTTTTATTTTCCTTCATTTGAATTTCATCTTTCATGGTGATAGATCACCACTAGCTTCAAGAGGAACGGCACCATTTTCGTGATTAAAATTGTTAAAGACGATGCCATCGTCAACGATGGGTGGATGTCGAGGATGTGGACAATGAGGCCATTGAAGAAGCTGTGACCCTAGTGGTAGATGGTGTAAGTGGCAAATCTAGCCTTGGTGAATCCAAAAGTTACCAATATTTGATATTCTAAATTTTTAGTTTTGATAGATCAATATCAAGCTAGTGTGTTGATGTCCATTTTCTTACTTTGTTAAGGTGAAAAGGAAACTTGTAGAAGATTGGCTTCCCGTTTTGGCATGCAAAGACAATGTTTCACCACTATCATCGAGCAACAAATCATTATATATGAAGCTGGAAGAAACATTTTTGGGAAGTGGGAATTATATCAACATTGCCTATGTTAGATGTTGTAACGGAGCCTCACCTTTTTAACTTGAATGTTGAAGATTGTCCTCACTTGGTGACAACATTCAACACTAGGTTCCGCCTGCAAAATAAACCTCATAAAGAAGGGGTGTGTGGGGTGGTGGCCAAAGGCGGAGGTAGTGGTGCTGTGATAGAGGAAGGGTGGTGGCAGTGGGAGCATTAGAGGGCGATAGTAAGAAAGAAATGGATGGAAATTTTGTTAAAGATAGAGGATAAAAAAGGCAAATCATATAATTTTCTTTTGTAAAATACTGAAATATAAATCTAATTTGTCAAAAATTTATTATTTAAATAATAAAATGATTAAATCTCAACTATTAGATTGATATTTTTATGGCCAAGATTTAGGGACCATTTTGGTCCCTAACTCACACTCCCCAGGTAAAGACAGAGCCTACGTCCACTTGCTTTGGCTAGATATTTTAAATTAGGGCTATGTTATTTAAAGATATAATAATATATATTAAACATGAATTTTGGACACCATATCAAATCTATGGTTTAACACTTGGAGCTTTTCTTTTAAATTTATTTTTATTGAGCTATGTTATATTAAAATAGCAACTCTGACATATTTATAGTCCAAAATATTTAGAGTTTTTTGTTTTTGAGTTTTTTTTATTAAAATACATCCCATCCAATGATGGAGTGTCAAAATACACCCCATCAAATGATGAAAGTGTTGAGAGATGTCTCGGTTTTCAATATACACATAACTTTTCTATTTTTTATTTTATCTCTTTTCCATCCAATTCGTAGGATGTTTAAGATGATCAATGTCCATATATGATGTCCAAAAATTCATTCCAGTTTAAATTAAGAGATTTTTTTAACCTATTTGTTTGATATCACTATAGAAACATCATGATTTGTAACATAAACATGGATAAGTGTATATTACCATAGGACTTAATTTTTTTCTTACTTCTATCATTTTCTTCAAATGTCTCATTTTAATGTCCTTATATTAGATGTTCAAATAATGAGATTCTTTAAATTTGATCTCTGCTTCAAATTGTGATCATCACCTAGATAAAGAGAGATTCATAAATAAACATAATGAACTTAATTTGAATAATTTGGGTGCACTAAATTAATTAATTAATCAAATACTAACATATACTTAATTTTACTGAAAAATTGTTGTTTACTTGCATAATACTCTCCACCATGCACCGTGTACACAATTCATTTCATAGAGTTGACTTGGTTCATTTGAATATAACCTAAACTAGATCGAATCATACACAAAATTATCCATTGTATGAATTTGAGAATTGAGCATTTTGGCTAGGATATTTGACTACCTGGTCGCTTCACGCAACCACTCATTGAAATTTTGTTCCTTGACCAATGCAAGAAAAAGTCTACTCATGCATGCTTCCATCATGTGGATGGGAGTTTAGGAGTTTAAATACAACATCATGTACGCAATGTTGGTGGCATGGCAACCGTACCATGTGTTCCTCTACCACCTACCATAGCGAGACAATTGGGTGGACATGCAAATACAGACTAGTTAATGATTCACAACTTTTCTGGTTTGAAATCAAAATATAGTGTGGCCGCGATTAATAGGGTAGCTTAATGACCAAATTCTGTACGAATATATCTATATTACTATATAAAGGCGTTGAAACATTTTAACTGCCTCTTGGTCACAATTATGTTTCTCATTTTACTCTTATCCACTCTCTTAAACCTACCATAATAACTCCATTAACTTTCCGCATTCACAATAACTCCTTTAACTTTCCTTTTGTTGTTGAAATTTCTTTTATTTTTTCAAATAAATTTTCTTTCTCAAATACTATATCCTTACATTAAAATAATAAAAAATGTTTGCTAGTAATGAGAGTTACCGTTGAGATGCAATTGGATTTCAAACTTCTAAGCTTCCACATGCTCAAGCTAAGCTTCTTTCTGGGTAAATTTATGTCAATATATATTGTTTCGCAAAGATTTCTACTGAGGATACCCTCAGATGTTTACTGAGAAGGAGAATAATCAAGGCCAAAAATAAATCTATAAATTTCTCTGGTTTCGGAGGAATTTATTTATTTTTTTATACAAAGAAAATGAATGTTTTAACTCTTGGATCATTTAAGAAAATTAGGATCGTTGATATATATTATTTTCCACTTTTGTAGTGTTTCGATTATAGAAAGCTATAGCTACTAAACTTCGGATCTTTGCCAAATGATCATATCTATTGCATCTATTAGTCCTTTTACATTTCCTTATCTTTTCAAATTCTGATATGCCTAAGAAAAGGGTGTATAAATGGGATATTAAGGTGCTTACAAATCAGAAACAACTAGCAAATAAGCCCAAACGCATGAAAAGCCTTTAAGATGTTGTGCTTAATTTTACAAGACATGTTCTTTTAAAGGTTTGTTTGTGCCACTATATGTTTATTAACTCGTTAAAAACCATTTCTTATCAACCTTCCGGCAAAATCTGTGAAGTAGAAAATAGGTGTGTTTGTTTAATGGGAGGATAATTTGTACTATTTTAAAAAAAAAAAATTCTCATAGTATTCTCTCATCCGACAAATAAAAAACTATTTTCCTAAGATGAAATCCCTCTCAACAAGATTTTTTTTATACACATAAATTTTGGAATTAAATCCAGAATCTCATATTTAAGAGACCCAAGCCCCTTCTATTTGAACTAACACCTTGTTAATGATAATTTGTACTATTGAATGTTGTTTCATATTATTTACATATGGGTCATGATTATCTTTTTTTTTTTTTTTTTTGGTTCTAAGGAGCTCATAGTAGAGTTAGGAGGATGGGGGAAATGATAGGTATACAGGGATTGAATCCCTAACTCAACACCACACTCCCTTGGCACAACGACCAAGGGAGATGTCACTTGAACAACAATTTATTGGTGTTGTGATTATCTTTTCTACACCTATACTAACAATGATTAGCAAATTCAAAAAATAATAATTAATGTGAAAGATGTGAAACACACTAGTGATGAAGGATAATAAATTGAATTCCCCAATTATAACTTTCTTGCATTCATTGAAAGTGCATTTTTTGGTGTCCACATACATATGAGATGAAAATTCATTCTCAAGTATATTATATACATAATAGTTTGATTTGGTCTAGCTAGTTTGATTTAGTTTGATTTGATTTAATCTACTTTGATTATTTGATTTGATCTAGTTTATCTTGGTGTAACTGATTTATTTTGGTTTAATTTGGTTCAATATGATCCATACTAGTTTGATTCACTCCACTTTAGAATGTGTTTGGGGGTTTTATAGATTATAGAAGTGAATGATTATTAATAGAATGGAAAAGAAAGGTAAGAAGTGGAGTGGATAATTATATACCACTCTATTGTTTTGGAGTATAATGGAGGGATTGAGGAGAGTTCTTTTACGCTTATTTGATAATTATAAAATAAGTGAATGGAATGAAAATGATATAAATTTAGTTTTTCAATTTTACCTTGTAACTTGATGTAATAAATGATACATTTATTACTTTTAGGGGTAAAATAATAATTGAATCAAACATAGAGAGATTTTTTTTTTTAAGTGCCCCTCCTAACCCCCCCAAATTGGGGTACAATAAAATGGACAAGATTAATGGCAAGGAGAGGACTCTCATAGCTTCCTTAGCCATGTCATTCGATTACAAAGTGTCTTTACCAAACACATATTTTTATAGGATGTCCTTCCCCTTCCATGCCATTCACTTATTAGCCATCAATCCAAACATTACCTTAGTCTAATCTAGTCTAGTCTAGTCTAATTTGATCTGGTCGAGTCAGGTTTAATTTGGTTAGGTTTGGTTCATTTTTGTTTAGTCTAGTCTAATCTAGTTGTTTTGGTTTAATATGATCTAGTCTAGTTCAAGTGAGTTTGGTCTAGTCCAGTCCAATTTGATTTGGTTTGATTTAATCTTAATCAAATTTGTTTGGTATGATATGGTATGTGTCTATTGATATGCTAGTATTAAAAAAAAATCATTTAATATTGTATAAATGTGGATTTCTTGTGAACCCTTATTAACCACTAATGATTAAAGGGTATTGCTTCTCTCTAGGAAAAAAATAAGATATCAAAGCAATCTCTTATATAAATTTAAAAGTATACATTTATTTGTATAAAATGTTGTTTAATGCAATTTAAAGGTGATCTAATAACTCAAAAATTCAATCTAAACTAATCAAATTGACTTAAATTGATTGGTAATCATATTACTTTAAACCAAAATTGATTGAAATCAATTACTATTGATTCAATTCTTAAATTTATGATTTTCAACTCAAAGCTTTTTTAATTTATATTATTATAGATAAGCAAATAGAATTATTATTATTATCTTTAATAAGACCAATAATTTAGTAATTAGCTGTTTTAAAGTTGTTTGTAATTTCCATTAGATGAAGTGGTGAAGCCAAGTAGCCAAGGACCAAAGATGTATTTTTGAGTAATATTATTTATATATTAAAATTGAATAGGTTATTGAACACTGTAAAAATACAAAAAGATAGAATGTTGATGTCAAATACTTTATCTCTCTATATAGCATCCACCAAAAAAAGGATCTATTTTTATATATAAATAATATTATTCTACATTTATATTGAAAAGACAAAAATCAATAACAAAAAGGAAAGATAAAAAGTTTCCAAATTTGCGTATCCTAGACTATTCCTCAGCTGAGCAGCACTAGCCTGAAAATTGTACTTGAAAAAAAAATTTCCTTGAATTTTCAGAAAACCATAAAAACAAAAAACAAAAAAGAAAAGCAATTTCTTATACAAGTACAAACCATTACAGGATTTTTTTTTCGTTTTGATCAGGGTAGGGGAATTTGTTTTTTTGGGGCAACGGCGCTCTGCCCTGTGAGTCGAACTCGCCTCCCTAGGGGATGCACCTGCTTAAGGGCAGTTTGATTGACCGACTGAGCTGGCCCTCAGGTGCAACCATTGCAGGTTGTGTTAGACCCAAATCCCAAACGGGCTTCCCAAAACAAAAAAGAGATAAGGACAAAATATGCCTTTGGCCCAAAAGGAAAATAAAAATAAAAGACAAAAACGACATCGTATTCCAATGATACCCTGGCCCCAACAAAACCCTGCTTTGGCGCCTAGGGTTTAAGCGTATAACGATCAAGATACCACGTTCCAAAACCAACACCGAAAACCATCATAAACCTCGTTGCTGTGCCGATATGGAAATTGTGTTCATCCTATTATTATTAATTCCAATTCCGTGGCCACAGCAGCACCAACATCGCCACCCTAATTTTTTCTGTGTCCGAACATGGCGTTGTTCTCACGCCAAAAACAACAACAACCGCAACCTGAAACTGAAGCTGTAGACTTTGCCCTCGCCGATTCTTTCATCAATTTTGATTATGTTCCTGAAATGTCTCCCCAAAACGACAACAACAATAACGGGTCGAACCCGATTGTTTTCGGGTCTGGGTCGACCCGTGTGGATGAACCGGAACCAGAGTGTGTAGAGTTGGGAGTTTTGGGGGGTTGTAGTGGTATTGAGGAAGGGATTGAGAAGATTAGCTTAGTGGGTGGGTCTGGAATTGGTGGAAATGGTGATGGTGAGGATAGTGATAGTGATAGTGATAGTTCTGAGTCTGAGAGTGACAGTTCCTCTTCTTCATCGTCTTCGAGTTCTTCTGCAACCAGCAGTGATAGCAGTGATGATGACAAGGAGGAAGAGACGGATGAGGAGGAAGGTGAATTGGAAGAAGGTGAGATTGTAGATTCTGATGCTCATGATGGTGATGATGATGATGATGATGATGGTAATCGTGACGCAGGAAGATCCATTAGGTCAAAGAATGAGCTTGAGGTGTTGTTTTATTCATTGTCCTTAAACTAAAATAATTGTTAGTTTAATAATGCTGCGTTAGAAATTATGATTTTACTTTGAAAACGTTTAAGTTATCAACTCTTTGGTGAATTCAGTTTGCTGGTGATCGAGGCACTTTCTGCGTGTTCTGATTAGTGTGAACTCAGTTGGTGTTTATTTTGTAATTGGCTATTGGTTTTCATTTTGTATTGGTTTTGGGAATTTTCTTTTGGTTGTGAACTTCGCAGATTCTTCCTTTAGTTCCTCCTGTGAATGTGACCTTAGAACCACACCATCAAATGCTGCCAGTGGGAGTTGTTATGTCGGTAAGCTGACAGAAACCTATTTTCTTTTAAGACAAGCAAATTTTGTTGATTGCAAATTATAGTTTCTTTAGGTTGCAAGTTGCATGTTGACCCTTTGTTTGTTTATTTCTCACTATATTGTACAAGAATATAAGAGGGAATAGATCAGAAGGGACACTCATTTACTGTTGGAATCAACTTAATCAAGTAATTCATTTTACAGGTTCTTGGTGCTCAAGTCATTGTGGAAGGGGTGCAGAAGCACGACCCTCTTAATGAGGGTTCTATTCTCTGGATGACTGAAAGCCGAACACCACTAGGATTAATTGATGAGATCTTTGGACCAGTCAAAAACCCTTATTATGTTGTGAGATACAATTCTGAAAGTGAAGTCCCTAAGGGGATCCATGGGGGAACTTTGATATCATTTGTTCCGGAATTTGCCAATCATGTGCTTAATAATGAGGATGTGTACAAGAAAGGATATGATGCGTCTGGTCTTAATGATGAAGAGGTGTCAGATGAAGCGGAATTTTCGGATGATGCGAAAGAGGCTGAATACAAGAGAAAGCAAAGAATGACAAAGAGAAGCATGAATGATCAAAATCCTGGAAGGAGGAAAAACATAGGAAGGAAGTTTCTACCAAAAGAAGGTGTGCCGCCTATGCCTACCTTCCCTGTTGCTCCGGCTGCACCATTGCATGATCATGGACATTGTTCAACATTTTCAGGCAACGGACAAGGCACTTTTGTGGCAACAACCGTAGTTCCCCCATTTCCTCCTGCAAATGCAAATGCAGATCCTAACTTAACTACAAGTGGAGTTTGGGCAAATGGGGCGACACTTCCGCAGCCACAGTCTGCAGTGCCTCCTAATGCATTTCCTACAAATGGCACACCATGGTTCCCAGCAAATACTCAAGTTTCTCATCAGTGGCCTGTACCACCAGGAGTTCCATTTCAACAGCAGTTAAATCCCAGCCAAGTGTTTCCTGCAGCAACTATGTTTCCTGGGGCACAACCCAATGTGTTAGCACAACCTATGTTTGCACAGGGGCTTGGGGGTCAAAACCAAATGACAGTTGGGTTGAGCTCACCCTTTTCACAGGTTCAGCTTCCTATATGTGCCGGACCGCAATTTCCATCCAGTGATTTGCAGCCAGTGACAAATCGTAACTTGGCTTCTAGTTCTACTCCATTCAATCACCAAGCTCCACATCAATTTCATCCAGGTGCATCTTCTAACCATGGGAGAAGAACATTTCATCCAGGAGGGAGGAGAAGTTGGCGATCAGCCAAGTGAAGGTTATCCTGAACTCCAATGCTCATTGAAATTATTTATTGAGTTGGCTCATTGTGGGAGCACTGTGTGCTTCACTTTTTCTTGTGATTTGATCAAAATGAATTCTTTAGTTACCTTGATTTGTTTTCTGTAGATTCTGGCTTGGACAATCCTTTCATGTTCTCAATGTCTTGTGAACTCTTTTACCTGAATATTCAATATTGCCCTTCGTATAATAATGGCCATAGAAGAGTGGGGTCTTCTGTTTGCTCAATTAATTAATTAATCAGGACACAAGACAAGTGGGCAACATACCCGTCCTGACAAGGTTCTTTGACAACGACAGGGGTGAAGAGATTCACGCCATCACCGTCCAAGGAAATGGAGACCAATGGCTATGGTTGTGACACCTCCATCTCCATCGCACCACGACTCTTCTTGGAAATGTACAAGTATACGCTAAGCTCAATCAAGATAGCACTATAAAAATCGTCAACTAACCATATATTCACAGCAAGGGCTAGTCTTTAATGGTCCAATCATAAAAGCCACCAATTAAACTGATTCAGCATTGGCACGCCTTTAATCTTCATAATCATGAAACCATCATGGAACTCTTAATTTCTCTATTTATTGTATGCCATTCATAACCCAATGAAATAAACACACCCTTCGCTTGCAAAATATAACTCGTGTTCCCCTTTCATAGTTTTTGGTCAGAAGATTTGTCGCTTATGGAGAGGACTAGCATGTTCAGCCGTCCACGGACAAATTGGGCTTCAATGATATACTAAACCTTTCCTATAGGCAAAATTCTCACGCAGACGAAATAATTTTTTTTTTTTTTTTAAATTTGTTTCTTATAGCAAAGCAGACCGTCAACATACCCATACATATGATAGGAGTAAATTTACAATATACCATAACAAATTTTTTCTTAAATCTCAGCCACTACTCTAAAATTTCTTACAACCTTTTTTCAAGTAACTTGTAACTAGAAAATCTCAGTTGGAAATTTGGTACTGTTGTCGGGGCAAGCCAATTAGGTTACAGTATTTTGAGCCACATTTTAACACTTTTCTCCTCGAATATATAGAGAATCAAATATAGATCTTCTCTACGATTGGGACCATTTTCAGCTTTTCCTTTATTTTTTTCATTTCAAATTCTTTGTGAATCTACGGATGCACGTTTCAAGAAACATATGGAGCTAACCATTTAATTGAAATTTATAATCCAGACAATAACAATGAATGCTAAACTAGGACTGGTAATTCAGTCCATAAGAAAAGAAAGGTGCTAAATATCAGAACTTAGAACATGATCCATGACTCAAGCTTTGGCATTCCACGTAAAGTCCGTACAAGTCTGGCAACTACAATCTGAAAAACGGCAGATATTACACCCAAAGCACACACAGGTAGTGCAACCTTTGCATGTTGGAGAACGAGTGCAACCCCTGTAAACTCTCCTACTTGCTCTTTCTTCTTCATTGTCACATGTAATTCTGAAATGCATGAGACAGTTGCCATTAGCAATTTCTCCAAGACAAATAAATCACATAAATATTGCACTGGTGAATGCACAACAGTATCAATAATATCTGAGCAAAATCACACAGTTACAAGAAATACTATTCTAGTTATGTTAGACAACTAGCACTGACTTTAGTCTTAAAAGTACTTACTGATTTAACATTTGGCTCATTGTGGAAATTTAATACGAGAGATTGAACATACTTATCAAATGGAAGATCAGAACATTTCCAATTTGCATCAGCCAAAGCATCATGGTGAATGCGGCATTCCTCTTTAGTCCTCAGGCGGAACCTGCGTTGTTTGTTACACTTTGTGCAGTGAACGAACTCATCACGGTGGCAAGCACGCCCATTATGATTAGCAGTTCTTGATACTTTACTATAGTATTTGAGCAGCACTGTTTTAAACAATGGAACCTTCTCACCATTAACTATAACCCAGATATTATTCTTCCATTTCCTGGCTGTCTCTCTTCCAGAGTGTTTCTCAAATGCAGAAGGAGTCAAATTGTCTAACAATAAAACACCATTCAGCAAATAAGGTGATGATTTAAACAAAGTGTTCTGTTTCTAAATAAACATTGAGCAAAGGTCACAGTTTTAAATAAAGCATTCTGTTTCAACACTACATGGCATGGAAGGTAGAAATTAAATTTGATTAATGAAGGCATAAAAGCACAGTAAAAAAACACAAAATAAAACAACCACATAAAAGGCAATAAGTGGATCATCTGGCCACCTTAACATTCAAGAATTATATACATAGGCCAATCAAACTTTTACTATTCCACTCAATTTCTCCATAGGGCTCATGAAAATTTTTTTTTTCCATCAATCATACTATTTCTTCACTTGAAGCTGATCAGTAAAGTGGCTATCAATATCAATCACAATGACATGCTACAATGGTACTTTATCAAAAAATGTTTTTCTATGCAAGTATTTCATGTAGAATTATTTAAGCAGTTAATGTCATTATCTCAAGTTATGTATTGATAACAAGCGGCAGTGGGATAAACAATATTTCCACAACAGTGTAACTGCTTTCTGTTTAAATTATCACGCGTCAGCAGGGGTACCATTCCTTCTATGCATAAACATAATAATTTCTGACTACATTGTGAAAGCAAAAGTCAGATAACAGATGCATGATATAAATCTAATGCGGCAATGCGTAAGCATGGTGCATCAAAGAATATGATTCAAAGTTAAACCCTGCCTGAAGGCAATGTTTTACCCCAGGCACCATCAAAAAACTACTGATTGGATACAGCTGCCTCCGATGATCTACTCGAAATACAAATAGCTCATTCCATCAAACACATGCACTTGAGACAATATTTCTACAATATCAAAGAAGAGAACAAAATTTATAACCTAAACCCACTGATATAATAGCTTACTCTGAGAACTAGACTTCAATGACTTTTAAGAAGCCTAGAATAAGGCCATCGCATATCAACCATGATATTTAAGCGATGTTATTCAATATATACAAACTAGGAAATTCAAGTCACGTTTAAACCCTGAAAGAGAACACACTTATTAAGATCTTTCCACATTTGCATAGATAACATTAAAGCTCGTTTAGAAACATCAAACCAGCTTGTTCACTTAGACAAATAGACATACACTTGAACCGTGTAACCAGAATGAAAAGACCTTGACTTGCATAACCACCACCACCACCATCACAAAAACTCACAAAAAGCAGATTAAAACAACCCTACAATCACACCCATCAAAGTCAAAAAGGCTCAAAACAAAACCACACACATGCACATGAATCAAAACCCCATCATCACAAAAGAGATATACACATATACATATACATATATATATATATATATATATAGAGAGAGAGAGAGAGAGAGAGAGAGAGAGAGAGCGATGAACCTTCATTGCAACCAGGAGTGCATTCACAAGAGATTTGAAGGCACCCATTAGCGAAAACCCTAAGCCTTCCAACAGCATCACCATATCTATGGCTAGTGCATCCACACGTTACTTCCACATAGTCACCAACACGCTTCACCCCACTCACATCCTTAAGCTCATCATCACTGAACATTGCCTCTTCTCTTCTCTCACCCGCGTTCGCCATTTTCTCCACAAAAGACTCTGTTTTTCGCAAGTAGGTTATATATAGAAGCCAAATCAAATCATGGGTCGAGAGATACGCGGCGAAAAATCCAGCTAAAAATGTAAAGTACGAAAGGGTATCCCCCCCCCCAAAAAAAAAAAAGAAAGAGTTTTGGTACGAGATGGAAACGCCCAGATGGAAAAAAAGGAACACTAGGGAAGAGAAGAGAAAGAAAAGACCCGAAACAGCACGGTTACTCCGAGAGATCTGGCCTAGGAACGTTGAAATATCAAGAGAGAGAGAGAGAGAGAGAGAGAGAGAGAGAGGGTTGGTGATGGGGTTGAATGAGTGAGCTGGCGGAGCAAAACAAATGTACCAATGTTGTGTTGTGACTTGCGTGCGAGGGTGAAATGAAAAAATGGGTGTTAAAAGGCCTAAGAGGCTATTTGCATGATATGACAGTAGAGAAGAGAGAGAAAGAGATAGAAAGAGAGAGAGAGGGGTTGCTTTCTTTGGGGTGAGGGCTATTTTTTTGGTTTATGGGAAGTCCCTCTCATGGAACGAGTCGAGGTTTTCAATAGTTTGTTGCACTGTGCCCACTGTTTTCGTTAGTTCGACAATCTTACATTAAAGAAGGGACGAAATTTGAGGTTTTCTCTGCATTTTTTCAGTTTCGAAGAAATTTGGTTCTGTACTGCATAAACTGTGAGTGGGTATTTAACATGATTGATTGATGTGAGTTAAACGAGCTTGAAAAATGTTGAATACATTCATTAATTAATGACTAGCAAAATGAGTCGAACTATGAATGGTACATTGAACAAATGTTAAAGATTAAAAACTCTATGATATTTATTATCTGGAGTAAAGTTGTACTATGTTTTAATGTTATGGTGATGTTTGGAGATACGTTACAGCTCTCAAGATACATTATGTAAGCATTCGAAATCTTAAACTCCTTATTTATTGTTGTCACGGTCTTCCCCAAGAAAAGGAGCACGAATAATTGAACTTTCTCAGTAACTACGGTTACCGTATAATACCTCTTCAATGAATATAATGCCAATGCAAATACAAATTATTCCCATTTTGATTTGATTATTACTGGATGTTACTCCAGCCACTACGTTGATCGTGATGGTAATTTGGCACGATGTTTAGAATCTTAACATAGGAATAGGAGAAGCAGAGTGTGTTTATTTAGGATTTTTTTTTTTTTTTTTACCAAAAATCACTTTTTTCCATAAAAAAAATTAGTTTTTGTATATTTTGATAATTTTTTAAAATATAATTAGAATTTCAAAAAAAATTATTTTTAATTTTTTTAGAAATTGACAAAAATAATTTTTAAATAAAAAAAATTAATTTTAAATTTTTTTAACTATATATAAAATTTACGTTTCACAATCAGTTAAAAGAAACGCGAAACGCACCTTCAAATCTAATACTTATACAGAAAAGGTGCAAAAACATAAAACTAGTTACTATATGACTGTTAAGCACAGCACTTAAACGCTAGAATTTATCATTTGGGACAAACATAGGTAAATTTTTCATTTGAGAACTTGTTGCAAGCATTGCTAATTGTTGAATAAGGATTTCATCTCTACTAAACAAAGATTTAGCGGGCCTCCATCAAAATGGCAGCCTAGTTTATGAAAATAATAATATACATTTCACTTAATCAGATACGTTAAAATCTACCCAAGAAAAAGGGATAAGAAATCTATTGATAGATGTGCTAGTTTTAAGATATACCCCTACATCCTACTTGTGAAACACGAGTACTGTCAAAAGTAATGCTTTTCAAGCTCTGAATTTGTTTAGTTGCCATTTCACATAGTGGCCACTTTAATTTGTGCGCCAAAAAACCTTCTGTGGGAGTTTAATAACAAAAGTTTTTGTTCACTTTCTCGCCCATTATAGTCCTTATAAGCCCATTATTATAGTCCTTTATATATAATGATAGTTACCCCACGCCAATACAAATCACGCTATCAAATGCAGCTTGCTGGAGTACCAATTTATTGAGTGTTCATTTTTATGGATGAGCATTGTAAACATCATCCCAATAAATTAACAAATTAAATCACATATAGCCTACGACCATAAAAACATTAACGCCGCATCTCTAGAAGGCAACTGCGAATGATATGTGTCTGGTAGCAAACAATCCAATATGTCTGTTGCAGCTAAAGTTGTAGACAAAATCTTTGCTAGTATCTATATACATTTGATTCCGGAGCATATCTAGCATTGAGAGCAGCTGTTAATTAAGAAACATATGTCTGATAAGTTATGATGTCCAGCACTTAGTTCACTCTGTTGCATGTTGGGTCTCAACTCAATGGTGCATACAATTTTTGTTTGGCACTTTAGTTCTCAGATACGGAATTTACATTGGTCTATAGGCCAAACGGGGGCCCCAAGATTGGAATGGTAGGACGCATGCAGTTTTGTTGGTGTGTCAAGCTGCTATAGTACCAACATGATTTTGCCAAAAGGCAGAGGATTTGTATTGATTCGATTGTCTCATCTTTTATCATATGGTATGGCCAAAGAGGAAAAATATCAAAATAAAAAGTTAAATAGGTGTTTCTTTTTACTGTGGGATGCTATCGTGGCCATTGTAATGGAGCCACCTAAGACCAGTGTCGCCTTGCCGTCAAACAGTTGTGCACAATGCCAAGTATCCAACCACTGTTCCAGTTAGTGCAGCATATATAATCTCTAAGATAATGTACCAACTTTTTGAATGTTTATATGTGTGTTTTTATGCATGTTTCAACGACAAAGTACTGCTTACAATGATGACAGACTTTTCCACTTCAATGATCAAACAGTGTTGGCCCTTGTATACGAGAATGTCTTCATAATAAGTAATTTTGAATATGAAAATTGCTCGAGCAAATTTTTTTTTTTTTAAAGAATTCATTTGTTAATATATGTGATTATATTACTTTATTTCATTTAATAATTGTTATACTTTCTGTTAAAGGTTATGATATTATTTTTATGACTCTGTAATATAGCTTCTTTTGACACATGCAAATGTGTTGATAGATGCTTGTGACACTGACGCATGCGTATCTATTGATCGCCTAGAATCTTCCAGCTTGATAACATCACAATTTGAAATGCATTTGCATATGCGTTGCTCGTCTTGTTTCGTTAATTTAGTCTTTGGCATATGATTAATTAGTACACCATTCTAAATTGTGCTAATAGAAATTGTTTGGTGGCCGCCTTTGACTTGTTGGGACTTCCAATTTTTTTTCCCATCCCACATAATCCAAACTTAGAATTTGGCACGTTGAATACAATGAAGGTGGACACAGTGATGCCAGCACATTGACATGAGCCAATTGAAAGGGGAATAGAGCTCAAACACTACTCTGCCTACACACACCACCCTTGGTTGACACGTAGCATAACCACCTCTCCCGCCGAAAGGATCGCCTAAAGTAGCGGTACTGCTATGAATTTGCTTCTTTGCATAGCTAGCTAGCTAGGTCCACTGAACAATCACAGAAGATGTCAAAAACTATAGCAACCACAGCTCAGCAGTTCTGTAACTTCCGTTGGGTGGGTTAATGGTTAATTTCATTTCTTTTGCTTCATTTTAAAAAAAATTAACAATGAAAGGTTTAAGGTGTGAGAACTTATTACTATTAATTTTAAGGCTAATATATAAGCTATCAGTTTCGACTAAGATTTATAATGAAACTACGTGAACATAGTTGACTAAGTAAACCAAGTCAATTAGGTTGGTTTTACTTCTTTAAAGAGTGAAACATGCATACTGTGTCAAGTTAATTGCATCAGTCGCATGCCAATATATGCTCATCCTCGTCAAGTGACTAATAGTATGTTTCAGATTTTTATTTAGAACTACAAAAGTATACTATAATAATTTTCATCTAAACTATAATTTTAAAGCTGTAAACGCAAACCCAAATAATAATATAGTGGAATATATGGAAGTAGTAGGCAGGATCTAAATCTCATTACTTTGTCTTTGCGAGACAATTGAACATGATCATGAAATGAAAACAATGTTGGGTAGGGGCCTTGCACGGCCTTGCCTAGTACAGAGGGGATGAAGTCATGGTTGGTACTTACTTGGATGCAAAAGCAATGCCCTGTGGTTGCTCGAGGCCCAATGCTGGCCTGTGAATCTGATCACAGCTTGCAGCATGTTCTTAATCGTATCAGCCCTTTTGCATTGTTTCAAGTTGATTACGTTTTTTGTGCTGATAGCATTTCGTCACGGTATCCAGTTTAGTGTTTCACTGTCAAATCCAACCAGGCAATTATTCTCCTTATACGCCATCATTGCCGGGATTCTCCTCCCACGACATTAAGGACGTACTTTTTTATTCTGATACATACAGTAAACTAATTTCCAGGGTTAGGGATGTAAATGTGACAGGGCGGGTAGGGGATACGCCCCATCTCTTGCCCGGTGGATAAATATTCGTCTCTGTCATTTGTCCCATATTTGTATGGGTATCTGCTTTTAAATTTTTCGTGGATTTATGGGTATTCATGGATATCCATAGATACTTGTTAGAATATAAAAAATTTAAAAAATTTAAATTAAATATAAAAATTCTAATATCATTAAATACTTAAAATAAGCACAAATATTAATCTAATTCTATAATTCGAATTCTAACAACTTAATATACTTAAAATAAAAATAAATACATAAAATAAATATAAAATAAATATAATAATCCAATTTTTTAATCTAAATTTCAACAAATTAAAATAAAAATAAACACATAATAATAATCTAACTATTAGTCTAACATACAATAAGTACAAATAAATTTAATTTCTAAATTTAAATATTAGTCTAAGTAATTTAAATAATAACAATATTAACCAATTAAGTTAATAATTTAAGATAGAATAATAATTTTATATCCCATACCCGCGGGTATGGGGATAGTGATCCCTGCCCCTCGTTTAACATATGGGTATTTAAAATCTCCATCTTCATTATCCTTAAGAGCAAGATCTTTCTCTCATATCTACTCCGTTGCAGGTATTACCCGTGAATATTCGTAGGGACGGATTTTTTTGACATCTCTATCTAAGGTAGAGAAAGTGACAGTAGCTTTAAAGTTTAAAGGTTGTTTTGGTAACCGAAGTTGCATGTATATTTATTTTAATTTTTAAAATTAAAAATTTAATAATTTAATTTTTAAAATTATAAAATATTATTTAAATTAGTTTTTTTTAATAATTTAATTTAATTTCTATAAATATTTAATTTAATCCTTATAAATATTTTTTTTAAAAATTAATTTAAATTATTTTTTATAATTTCAAAAATCAAATCATTAATTTCTTAATTTAAGCTATTAAAGTGAAATACACATATAATTTTAAGGACCAAAGTTAGCCTTTACTCAAATGTGACAATTTGAAATACAAATATAATATTTCTCTTTCAATTATATATACTTGTACTTTAATTTCTGTCAAATACAAAACATACATCTTTGAAAACACTATAACAATTTTGCTTCTCTTTACATAAATTTTATCATCAAATTCATGTAGAGATAAAAGCTTCTGATGGAACGGCAGTCTGCATGTGACCTGCACTTCTATCGCTCTTCCTTATTTTCATTTTTTCAAAAATGATTAAGTTGCACACAACCACACAAGAGTGGTGTGTATTTTCAGCTTATGGCCACAAAACTGTATAATGTTTGCTTAAGCTACCAGAAGGTCCAGAACCAATTTGTCAAATAAATCCTGTTATACGTTTGATTTTCTTGCTAAGAAGACTCTCAATATTTATGTATTATCAGACATAAGAGATTATCATACAACTCCCTAAACAAAGCTCTGATATTATTTGTCTAGAAAATATATCTCCTTGTGTGTATATATATCTACTGGCTAATAATGTATTTTTTTTTTTTTACATTATTACTGTATAAAAGTTACTCTTTTATTAACTTTTATGCAGTAATAATGTGAAAAAAAAAATTATATTATTAGCTAATAGAAAGAAAGATGATTCAGCATACAAGTAATCCTCGTCCTAGATTTTAAGCAAGAAATGCTCGAGTCCGTGCTCCCATATCGTCCGTCATCACCATTACACATGTGCATGTTTCATTTCATACTTGCAGCTATATGTTACTGCAATATTTTTTTAATTAATAATATTCAAAATTTACTTAACTCTAATTAATCTAAGTCAAGTCGAATCAATTTATTATAAGAATACAATTTTTATAATTTTTTTAAAATTTATAAGATTCGAATCCAAAATCTTAAATTAATGCAATTTTTTGCAGTAGAATTTTCTCGAAAAAAAAAAAAAGGAATCCTTAACCGTATAATTAAAAATACAAAAAGTGCACTTTGTTGCTACGTGAACTTCATTTCAGTTTAATTTCCAATCAGCATAACACGTGGGCCTAGTTAAGTAAGACAAAGATGCAATTCCAAGGAGCCACAAAGCCCAAAAGCGGTAATGACAACAGTCACCGAAGGATACAAATGTGGCTTTGATGGAGGCCCTATAGCTATAGGCAGAGCCCTGGCCAAAGCCTGTACTATTGGGCTTGGATATGACACCAGCCTAGGGCATTGAGTTAACATAAACCGCTCCTATCATAATTCTTCGGGTTGTCCTTTGCTGACCAAGAACAGAGCCAGGCCCAGACCAAAAAAAAAACAGAAAAACAGAAAAAACCCAGGTTATCCTTCATTTATGTGGGTCAATAATTGGGACTTGGGAGACCAATCAACTCCTGTCCTAACCATCCTAGTACGCTAGCATCCTTTTTCTGAGGGTTTTTGACGAAAATTTAAAAAGTTAGCCAATTGTTGAGTAAAGTATGAATGATGCAAAAGATAGCACTTATTTAAGGGTTTCTCCACTTCTATAATTTACGATATAGACTAGATTAATAACAGTAATGAACATTTTCCATTTTCAAATTGAGGTATGAGAAGCAAAGATTAGTTTGGGCTCTTTGGTCCGTTTGTGCTATGTTAGTTCATTACTGTTAAGGCTCAGAATTCGTTGGTCCATCCTAACACTTGGACCAACGTTAGTCCAATGTTAAAATTATAAAATGATCCCAATATATATTTGCTAAGTAAGGCTTAAGGGTTTTGTTTTGCAAAGAGAGTTTGTTGACTAAACACCCAATTATTGTTGTATTATTAGCTTCTTACTACTTTAGGGTTTGGTTGTCGCGATCGATGGAGTGAAGATGACTATATAGTGTGGGTGTTCGAGGTTCCGAGAACGCTGGTTGTGGCTCTGAAGTGGACATGGTGCTGGATCAGGAAAGAAGAGGGCTCGAGTGTACATGTAAGGGATGACATTCTTTAAGCAGAGTTGGGGATCTATAACGAGCAGTATGGATTGTGACGAAGACAATGTTAAGTGATGGAGGCAGATATTGGGAGATGTGTGGAACTTGTTAGAATTCGTATGTCTTTTTTTTTTTCGTTTTGTAGTTATAATTGGTTATTCTTGGGCAAATATCACATGTTAATCTTGAAGCACATAACTGAAGCTATATTATTGGGTGGGAATGTTTGTTGCAGCAAACAATATTGGTCATCTAAGTGTGGTACTGTGAAATTTGTAGTTCGAAGACTCACTGCTATATAACTGTGTCTCCATCGAAGTAGTATAAATGTTCTTTAACACATAAGCAGGAATTTGGATTTAGGATTTACACTACAAGTTTAGCATTCATAGTGAAGGACATGTTCTGCCATATGCTAGTAGAGATGGACCCAAACAAGAAATTGTTCTCTAAAGACCTATAATATATAGTGAAAGTAAAACATCAAACCAATCTGCAAAGAAATGCACTTAGAGTCTTGATGGCAATTTGCTTCGCAATTCCCATAAATAGGTGTATTGATATTCCAAGATATCATTTCATAATAATTATGTATAAATTATGAGAAGTATAGGTTGATGAGTATTTTCTCACAATTTTTTAAGAAAAGGAAGATATGAAAGCCTTCGTGGGTTAGATCCATTGAGATAATTGTTTGACAAATCACCATAATTGCATGAAAATTACTATATCAAGCTCAAATTGGTCATGGCCAGCGTTAGTATAAATAGATAGTCTAAAGTGGACAAGGCAACCAAGGACACTATAGAGACCCATGCAGGAAATAAAATTGGCTATGTACATACATTGTCTTCACATTATCTGCAAATTTATTTGATGGTATAGGTCCACTGAGATGATTTCAGCTAAAATCTCTTAAATATAAACCAGTCACAAATTAGTGGATTGCCTATAAATAAGAGAAGTAAATGATCTTAACTGCCATTAGGTAAAATATAAAGTAAAGCCACAAGATATACTTAATCATACAAATAGCTAAGATTGGGTATTTAACTTACACCAGGAACGTTTCCTCGCAAGCTATAGTTTCTTAGACTACTGTTAAGTCAGAGGAAACATTAGCACAAAAAACAAAATCAATAAGTTATAATTTTGATTTCATAATTGAAAACATAACTATAAGCTTTTGTGACTTCATGTCATCCTTTCTTTCTTTATTTTAGTCCTATGCCTAACTTACTCAGAAGATTTTTCTTGCCATCATTTACACAGAATCGTTGCTATATAATAATTTGAAACAACATTTTTTCTCCTTCGTATATGAAGCTTATATAGAAACTTAAATTTGAGAAGACATGAATTAGTGGCTAAAAAACCCTCTGTTCTAAAAGCTCAAACTATTAGGTGAAAGCTAAGGAAGTTAAATATCTATTACATCCTATAATAATTATAAACAATAACAAAGGGCATTAAGTAGTCATTCCTTAAAGTACTTACAATTTTGCTAGCCTGGATAACATTGCATAAGTGGAAGGAATTCTAGTTCCACTGAAATTATTGTTGTAAAGTTGACTACAAGGGAAGCAACAAAATTTTCAACACACTATGTTGGCTAACAACGACATGGGATGGCTTTGAACCATGAGGTGATAATGGGGGTTATTCTAACGAAATAAATATAAAAAGAAAAGTCATTTCATCCTCATACCTTGGATGTTCACTGGTCTAAACTTTGTTTCCGAAAATGGGTTTCCAGAACCCAATGCTAATCAAATTCGTGCTTCTTTGCAACTTCTCAAAAACTCCTTCCTCTGTTGTTGTGTCTTGGTTGTTACTCATACACCACGTCGGATGAGGTTTCTTTGTGTCCAAACATAAAGTCCACAGCCACTGCCGATCAAAATAATACAACTCCAATTGACAAGGGAAAGGGGATTCATCTACAAATTTTGTTACGAGAGACACTAAACACTAAATTCATAACTCAGAAAAGATGGGTTATACATCAACCATTCGATTTTAAAATGAAATTGATCTAACAGTTCCTCATGCATGGATTAACATTGGTCCAGGAGTTAAGGTGGACCAACTAATCCTCAGCCTACTGTTAAACGGTCCAAAGACCACAAGCGTGTTATTTCACGGTTTCTTTGAAATATTTCAATTTGGATGGATCTTCTTCAAGATTAAAATAACATAACTCCATAACTAAACTCCAGCCTACTAACCTAACACATGTTGCTTAACAATGAAAACGCCTAAATTCACGATCATTAAAATAAGCTAACTTTGGCGACTATTATGTTATTGATAATAATAATATTAATAATATTAATCTAATCAACATGTCTGGTTAGCATTTTCAATTTATATAGTAGATATATGCCGAAAACCTTTCACTTTTTTTCCCCGTTTTCTTGTCGGGCTTTGGCCTTCGTGAAAATGGAAATTCCATTTTTTTTTTGAATAAAATGAGTACAAGAGCAACCAAAAAAAAAGAAAAAAATAAATAAAATAATTTTATGAAATAACAATTGAAAGGATGGAGAAAAAAAAGGAGAGAAACATACCAATTTAAAAAAAAAAAAATGGAAGATTCTGTGAGACAGTGCTGTTGGCATCGTAATCTTTCCAGGTTCGCAATAAAACAGTGCATGTACCTCAAAGCCATGGTGGAAAGCAAAACAGCATTAATGAAAAAGCTTTGTTCACTACTACTATTTATCAAAACCAAACATTTACATTAAAATCCTCAAAATTAACACTAAAATGGTCTTGCCAACATCCAAAGCAAAAATCTAAAACATCGCCCTCACTGTCTGAATCTAGTAACAGCTCTTACCCTTCCCTCTTGCATACCCGCTTCCCAAAATCCGATCTATTTTTGGGTCTCTATTAGCTTTTACCTTCTCCTTGATCCTGAATATTCTGTGTCTCTTCTGGGTTTGGACCATTTTTCCTCACCAATACCAATCCTCACTTGAATTTCAAGTTAACTTAAGCTTGCACTCCAAGCGTGTTCTGTCCTTTTTCTATTTTTGTATTAACATAGATCTTGAGCGCTGTTTGTGGAAAGAATATCCAAAGAGAGAAAAAAAGGAACAAGTGTACGAAAATGAACAAGCTGCATCAATGGCTTGCGGGTGAAATCTGAGCTGAATAAGAAGTTTGAAGTTATAGAGACTGAAGGGTGGATTTTCCTCCACCTTTTACTCCTCAAAAATTGTTACTTCCTAGTGAGGTAGTGATAAACAGGTTTGAGCCCATTCTTTTTTGAAGCTGGGTCCCAAATCAAAATGTTGGTTATATGTCCCCAATAGTTATGTTATTTCAGCTCCCAACTCAAAGTCTTGTCATTTGGTGAGGATTACTGTTGATGTAAATTTAGCATCTTTGATTGAAAACCATGTTTTATCCTGCATTAAAAAAAAAAAAAAGGATCCTTTGCTTGAATGGTAACTATTATCCTGAAAGAAGATTGGATTTGGTTTTATTGGGGAGCCACCAAACTTCTCATTGTACTCTTATCCTCTAAAGATTTGTGGGGTGCTGCTTTTTGGTTTCCAACTAATCTGCGGGAGCTTAATATAGATAGAGATCTTGGTTCTTGCCGACAGGGGTGAACAGTTTCAAAATTTGATTTTGATCTACCGAGTGCTGAAAAAATAGTATGAGGAAAAACGCTAGTTCTCATTCAGGAAGATTATTTAGTGATAGGAAGTGGGTTATCCCCTTTTTTGGCAGTTTGTTGGTATCTGTTAGTCTTGTTCTGACAGCTATTATTGGGGCACTTAGCTCTTCTGGAGGGGTAGAGCAGTCAACATTTGACATCATTTCATTTGCAAGATCAGAGGATTCAAGTGGATATTTTGTGGAATCGGATTTTGAAAGGTCGTTTAATGCTAATGTGGTTCAGAGAATGGAGCCACCTAGGTTGGCATATCTTATTTCAGGCACAAAGGGTGATAGTCATAGGATGATGAGGACATTAGGGGCAGTGTATCACCCAAGAAATCAGTATATCTTGCATTTAGATCTTGAGGCACCGCCCCGGGAAAGGTTGGAACTGGCAAATGCAGTGAAAGCTGATCCAACATTCCGTGAGGTGGAGAATGTGCATGTTATGTCACAATCCAATTTGGTGACTTACAAGGGTCCTACTATGATTGCTTGCACACTCCAGGCTATAGCAATATTACTGAAAGAGAGCTCAGAGTGGGACTGGTTTATAAACCTTAGTGCCTCAGATTATCCGCTTGTGACACAGGATGGTTAGTAACTAACCTTTTCATTGATTGCTTCTTGATATTATAGTCTCCTATTCTTCTCAGAATGCTAGCATAAACTATCGCTTTCTTGGTTGTGGGACGATATTGTGTGCTTCTGCAACTTCAGGAAATATAGCTAGCTTATCCTTGGGGTTCCGTTAGACACTTGTGATGCTGTTTTGCAGTGGCCTTCAAATTCTGGAAATCTAATGTCACTTGAAAATGTCTGGCAAGTAATAGTTAGGCAAACATGTGTTTGCTCGTCATTCTTAGCGTGCTGTTCTTTTATTTCTCGAGTACTATTGTTTTAAGGACAGAAAAGATTAGTAAAATTGGCACAGTGTCTGAAGGACAGTAGAATGGAAGATTACTAAATTTCATCTTGTGGATATACCAGGATGGATCATATGGTTTTGTTCAGACAACCAATGATTGGATTGACTGGTTATTGTTTCTCAAAAAGAATTGGCCTTACTTCCCTATTCATGTTGCCTTCAAGAATTAGAAAGGGGGCAAGTGTAGTTTGGCTTGATATCATGGCTGAAGTTCATTTGCCATGTTAATAGTCCGGGCTATATTTAGCATTTTTGTCTGCAGTTCTACTTTTCAGTCATGTTGCTAGTTCCAGGAAATTCTCTTTCTAAGCTTATTTCCAATCTCATTATGGCCTAAATTATAGTTTTACTGAGTAGTTTATGGACGAATCATGCTTCTGAAGTAAGATAGAAATTAGCTAACTGGTGTTGCCTCTGTGATGTGCTTAAGAACAATGCAATCTAAAAATAATAATCTTCATTATCCTAGTTTTGTGATTGCTACTTTTGTTGGCTTTGCAACCTCGAGCCCATTCTTTTTGCATCATATTTGTTGGAAACTGGGAATTCCACCATGTGGTTTCATGTGGATTATTGAGTGATTTGTTTGGAGTCTAAGTTCCAAGTGAGTTTTGTAGTCTTAATACCTGCTGGATTACATTCATGAGCTGGGACTTGTAGCTCAGATGACAAGAGTAAGGGCTTTCAATATATTGTTAACCGCATCAGCTATCAAATAGGCTTTCTTTTTCAACAAATATAGTCATTGTTATGTTGAAAGGTCTGAATCTTCTCAGGCATTACAACTTCAATTCTGAATATATGCATTATGCAGGGCATGAATTATAAGATGATTAGGTTTCTGCTTTTAAAGGCCTCGGTGAAATTATCTGATATTTGTTTCCTGACTTTTCAGATTTGCTTCATGTTTTCTCTAATCTGTCAAGAGATCTCAATTTCATTGAGCATACACAAATTGCTGGTTGGAAACTGTAAGTTAATTATTTTTATTATACAATCTCAAAAAATACTGTAAAATATATCCCCCTCTTTTCCTGGTTGTTGATTGAGATTTCTATTTCTGCTTATGTGCTCAGGAGCCATAGAGTAAGACCAATTGTTATTGATCCTGGCCTTTACTTATCAAAGAAATCTGATATTGCATGGACTACTCAGCGAAGGACACTTCCAACATTTTTTAAACTGTTTACAGGTAAGTATAAATCTCTAAACTATATACTATAATCTGCAATCTGTATATGTTTATTGCTTTTCTACTATAAACCTAAACTAAATAGTCTCTCAAGGTTAAGCAGTGATAAGTTTGTTAAATATCTATTTAGCCAATTAGTTTGACATTTATTTGCCATTAGATATGCAATCAACAAGTTAGATCCTTATATTTAGTATATGCTTCCCTAAACAGGTTCAGCTTGGGTTGTGCTGACCAGATCCTTTGTGGAGTACTGTATATGGGGATGGGATAACCTTCCAAGGACTATCCTTATGTATTATACAAATTTTATCTCCTCTCCAGAGGGTTTTTTCCACACTGTCATTTGTAACACTGATGAATTTCGCCATACTGCAATAAGTCATGATCTTCACTACATTGCTTGGGACACTCCTCCAAAACAGCATCCCATGAAATTAACTGTGAAGGACTTTGACAAAATGGTTAAAAGCAACGCTCCCTTTGCCCGAAAATTTACAAGGGATGATCCAGTCCTGGACAAGATTGACAAAGAACTTCTGGGAAGGACACATAGATTTTCACCTGGGGCATGGTGTGTTGGTACCTCAGTTGGTGGTGCAGACCCTTGTCTTTTGCGTGGCAATGATACAGTTTTTAGGCCAGGGCCTGGTGCTGAGAGATTGAGTGAGCTGATTCAGGCACTGTTGTCTCAAGATTTTAAAATTAAGCAGTGTTTGTGATGAAGGTGTAAGTGCAACCCTTCAATTAGGATAATGTCAAGTGTACATAAGTGTGCTTATAGTTCCCATTCATGATGCAAAAGGCCAGAATTTTGTGTTCAATATATTCATATTCTAGGTTCAGAGTCGGAAGCAACAAGCACTCAAAGCAGCAGTTTTCAAGTGCTTTCCATTTCCCTTTGGATTGTCGTTCCAGCCAACCATTTAGGCAATTACAACTTTTTTATTCACTGAATTGCAAAGCCAATTGAAGTCTCAAAGTTTGATTAACTCTTTATTTGTTTGTCAACAAATTTATTGCGTTATGATCAAGATCTGTTAGCAGAGATTAGATTCATGTATTTTTCTATGATCATTTCTGGTGATAAGTCAGTGAAGTATCCTTGTTCTACATCCAATCCTTCTTGTGCTGCCAGCATCTCAACCCGGTTCTGAACCCTGTCTGCTCCAATCTGGTTAGGCTCCAACAGCATGCAAGCTATTTCAGTTGAATCCTCACCATGAACAAGCCCCAGTGTCTGCACTGTTGGCAGCCCCCCACCGCGAGCACTGACCTTCCTTGCAACCCTTCTTGCTGCTGATACATCTGTAGACAAGATTGGTATGTTGTAGAGTCCAACCCAAGGGCGTGCACCAATCATTGAGATGCCTTTAGCTGTTGAGACAACAATAGGCCCCTCATCTGGCTTCTGAGGCAGGATCTCGGGCATAGTCCACCCTGCCCACTGGTTGCCCATGAAGTTAGGCCGGTAATATCCAAGCTCTCGCCTAATGCTGTCTAGTTCCTTCCCTGTTGGGTGTGCTGCAGCATACAAAAATACTGGCACTGCATTTCACATACAGAAAGAGCAGCAGTGTAAGAATGTTAAGGAAAAATGAATGAATTTCTCATGCATTACATCACACTTTTTGAGTCCATGACACTATGATGACCCTTAACTTGTCAATGACTGAATATTTTGTAATATAACTTAAACCTTTTATAATGAACAAGAAGTAAGTCTTATTCCACTAAGTAGAGCGGACTGTATGGATCAGATGAAGTCATCGTGTTCTTGTGTAAATCATGTCTACATTCAACTTAAAGCTTCCATAATCAAATTTTGTTTTTCACTATGACATAACATTTACCCTGGTAGGACAAGCTTTGTCTTAATACTTTGAAGCAACAATATTTTCCATTCTTTGAGTTTGTCCTTGTGGACTTACCATTGAATCGGTTGCCAATGTCTGCTGCCACTGCTTTGGCCAGCCATGCTGCCTCATCCAGTGATGCACGAGCAAGTGGATGGAAAACAATGTCATCCACTGCTCCTAGCCGGGGGTGAGCCCCATCATGCAATTCTAAGTTGATGGCATTGAATGCAACCTCAGCCATGGCTACCACAGATTGGTGCAAGGGGCTGTATATGGCACTTCCTGTGCAGTCATGCAGAGCATAGGACACGAGGGTGTACCTGGTCCTGTTGTAAGCTCGATCTTGGCATTTGTTCACAATGATGGTTTCCGGGTTCAGCCTTGCAGCTCGTTCTATTGCATCAAGGGTTGCAACATTGCGTGCTTCAGAGATAAAGAACTTGCAGCACAATAAGATGGATTGGTCTACGGTTTTCTTTTGCTCCTAAATAAACAGTGAGAGAGTGAAAAGTTGTCCTATTGAAGCAGCAATATTGAAAGGGAGTATGTTCAAAGCAAATGCTAAAAAAACCAAAAGAAATGAATAAAACCTTTATCTGAATGAATAATGATTTTTACACATAACGATAATTTTGAGTTTTGACCTTGTTTTCTTCATTTGTGGCATGCAACTGAGGTTACAAGTCTATTTCAATTATTGATTTTCCGGTGCCGAGCCTATGCTCAATCGATATAGAGGTCCTTGTTTGTTTTCATTTTAATATATTTGGACTAAAGTGATATATTTAAAAATTAATGTATTTAAATATAATTATACTACCTTTGATCAAACTTTTATATATATATTGAAATGGAAGGAGCAATATACTATTATTGCACTTCCCACTATATCTGCAATCTACCATGTGATCTAGCATTTATATTAGCAGTGGAAAAAAAAATGCAAGATTGTTTGACCTGTACCGCATGGTGATATTTATTAAACTTTACACAACAAGGCGCGTTTCTTTTTCTAATTAATTTCTGTCCCCTAACACTACACGTGGGTCACTGCCAATGGCTACCATTATACATATACATTTTATCGCTTTAAAAAATTGAGAATGTATTCTTATCCAGGTTTTCTAAGACACGTGGCAATTATGCGCAGATATTAAAGTTGTTTCTAGTGGATAAGAAATAAAAGAAAATATACAATTTCTGATAAGAATATGAAAATATGATTGAGGAGAGATTGCAGGGTGACAAAAAGTCATATCGGAAGGAAAACTTGCAGGTGTATTGATAAAAAAAAAATAGAAGTGAAATGATGAACTTTCAGAGTCCTCTTGAGATGTTGATACCCATCCTTTCTTATTATTAGTGATTTAGTGATCAATGTTAATATCCATTTATCAGTTTTAGCATCACATTTTTCAGCTAAAGCAAGAACACTAGAAGACACCCAGAACCATTGATTGCTCCCCCCCCCCCCCCCCTTCTTTCTCTCTCTCTCTCTGGTTTTTAACCTCTGCTAGTTCTTACCCTTCTCTTTGTATTCGGCTAGCATTAAACAACAAGAAAGAAACTAAGACATTGAGCAATCAAGAGAAAGAAATAAACCAAACAAGGAATAAGCGGAGGGAGGTAGAGAAACACAGATTTTAGCATGTGCTTAATCAGTTAACCTATAAACTTGACCACCGGTTACATGCATATTTTTCTCTGAGAAGAGAAACTAACAAGAAGAAGAGGAGGGAAGAGATTTTCTTTTCTGACCTTGCTAGTGGAATTGAAATCCATGGTGTGATCCTTGAGTACTACAGTTGCAACCAGCGTTCACAAGGTTGTTTTAAATAGACTAAAATGAAAAATAGGTGTCAGTGGCTGTAGCAATAAATATGGAACTATCGTTTCTTCTCCATAGAAGATTTTCTTCTCCATAGAAGATACTATTATCTGCTAGCCAATGTCTCCACGTGGTGCCATGTCACTCCATTATCGTATATGGAAACAAGATGTTGCTTCCCAAAAAGCGTGAATCGCATGTTGCTATTCATCACTGGTCACCATCTTAATATTAAATGTCTACTTTCTTGCGTCTTTGGTTATATAAGATGACCTTATGATGAGACTCACAACTACAAGAAATCAATGCATAATCTGAAAAATCAATGTTTAATGTTAATAATTAATGTAATAAATTAAAATTGATATATTTTACATAAATGACTTCAATGATGTTCTTTTGATATGAAACGATTCAGGTATATATTCTATTCGAACAAGCAACTTAAAGTTTTAAGTTTAGCTAGAAGTATGATATCTTATTTATCTTAATAACCGAAACGGCCAAATTATATTATTGACTGAATCATAGACATTTCTTTAACTCATCTCTTGAAAACATGACAAATTAGCACATTCAATTATTTTCATGAAGCGCTGAAAAAAAAATTCATTTCCTTGTCTTTTGCCTCTTTTCTTAATTTTTTTTATTAGTTATCTGACGTTGAAAGCCCATAGAATTCAAAGGAAAACCCACTGAATTGGATCCCCTTTAGCGGATTAAGCATTTCTTTTTCTACTCCCTCATCCAGACAGAATTGAAACTTGAAATGCTTCAGAATTCAGAAGACTTTGAAGCTGAGATGTGATTTTATTAAAATATTGACACTCTTTGCTTATTTTAATTCTTTGGCTCATGTGAGTCCATTGAACTTTTGCAGTTTATTTAAATTAGTGGTAAGAGAGATAGACTCGTGTCCAAGAGGGAAAATAAAGGGGGAAAGCTTTACAATATCGTATTGAATTGTGACTTTAACGTTTAACACCTCTATCTTTTGAGGGTAATTGTTATCAATTGACCTTAGCAGTTATTGATGCCACATTCCAACATCAGCGAAAGATATTATGTACGGCACTCATGCTTTGGCTCTTGTACTATTTGTTCCTGCATTTCGTTGAATTGGAACTTTCAAGATTTAGACTTACCAATAGTCTTGTAGCTTATCATCAAAGTTTGAGAAATATGCATACTTCAGTTCAAAGATAGATATCCGAGAAACATTAATGATAGTAATTTTTATAAGAGAAAACTGTACATATTTTACATACAATTAAAATCCCTGCTGCTGTAAATATTGATTATATGTTGCTAATTTTCTTTTGGGCCATGGTGAAATGGGACTGGCTATGCTGTATTCAATTCAGATATCTTCCACCCCGACATTTCAACTGCTACAATTTAATCATTTTATTGTAATCTTTTTTTTTTTTTGGTGTTATTTAATGTAATCTTTTTTTGATATATACATTGTCTCTTTCAACACCCCGGGTCGGTTCTGATGATGAACGGTGTAGGCCTGGTGTACCATTTAAAGTTATAAGCATATAACAAAACGGCTGAAGCCAAAAACGGCTGAAGCCAAACTACTCCAAGCGTGTTCAAAATTTTTGTTTGGAATTCCAGCCCCATAGTTTAAGTGAAAGTTATAAAAGAAGAATTTTTGTCCAAATTATAATTTAAAAATTTTCGAAACAATAAACCAAACATACTATGCGTTATTTCATTATGACAAGAAGAAGAAAAAATGAATTGTCCAACTAGCATTTCTCCTTGGCAAATTCACAGAAACAGCTGTGTATTGTCTACATACTTTTTTTTATTGATGATGACTGACTTGGAATCACATAGCGAAGCTAATTTTGGCTATGTGATAAGGTTTGCCATGTCAAGCTGGATGACAATGAACAAAGGGAAATAAACAAAATGGAGGACGTTGGATTGATTTCCATAAAATAGGCAGAAAACGTCAAAGAATATGGTTATAAGATATTAGTTGTGGCATGCTGGCATTGACATTGAAAAAAATATTATTATTTTTTTTTACTACTTTTACTAATCTAATCCTACAAATGAATAACAAGGACTTTTCCATCAACAAAGTCATTAGTTTTTCTGCAAAATGAAGCTTTATCCATTAGAGATACCAATTGAAATATATGACTTACCTGAAATATATTTGATGCACAATGTCGCCTCATATCTACCACGGCCTCGCCCCCCTCTTTCTCACTCGATTGAAGACAACCTTAAGATACTTGCATGTAAGATCACAATCTAAATATTATGATGATAGATTTTTCCATTAGTAAACTTATCAACTAACTGATAGGTATCAATATTGTCGCGTACATATCTTTGTTCTATAGCATAATGTTCATTGGATGGACTAACAGAATCGGGAGCCTTAATGATCCCTTGAAAATGAAAATAAAAATTCAAGGATGAGCTTTATATGAAGAACTCATCCATAAATTTTTCTATCGTCATGTCAAGGAAATGCCAAATTGACTCTTCGAATGAAGTTTCATCAAATGGCAAGAACCTTCTAGCGCATGACAAAGTAACCTTCTCTCATGAGAATTTAATTAGCAAATCTTATATACCGGAAACAAGGGCTCTTTGCCATCAAATTCTCCCCTCAAACAGCTTCAAGTATCTTTGAATTATTTCTTCCTGTGAAAAGTCTGTGAAGTATCCCGTTCCCACAGAAATACCTTCCTCCCTCGCAAGGCATTCAACTTCGTGTTGTACTCTCTCTCCACCAACTTTACTTGGATCCAACAAATTGCAGGCTACCTCTATGATACATTCACCATGTGCAAGTGCCATGGCCTGTACAGAAGGAAGTCCACCACCTCTTCCACTAACACGTTTTGCAATTCTACGCACAGCACTAATATCAGAAGATACTAGAGGGACATTGTAGTTATCAACCCAATTTGTTGCACCAATGACCACAACACCTTTTGCTAGAGTCACCTGAGCAGGACCACTATCTGGCTTCAGAGACAAAGTGTCTGATTTTGGCCCCCCAATCCACTGGTTTTCACTGGAATTTGGCTTGAAATAACCAAATATTCTTCTGATCGAATCAAGTGTCCTCCCTTCTTCATGTGCTGCTCCATATAGGAAAGTCGGGACTGCAGTGAGTTTTAATTATCATTAATACGCAAATATATAAATCTAGAAAGATGATTGACATATTCTAAAGATAGTTGTATAATCACATCATTAGTGTATGAATTACTAATTATGAAATCAGTCATGTATGAAAATAGACATGTCCAACAAATGGAAACCTGGGAGCTGAGAAGAAACTATGATGCACACATAAATCTTAACCAACAGTCAAATAGAATGGGACTGAACAAATTGATTTCTCTGTAAAATTGAAGAGGTTATTTTCCATGTATAGTAGTCCAAGTGACTAAGTTCTGAAAGATGAACTCTGATTCAACTTCTAACATCATCCATTTTAGTGTCTACAAGCCAGCTTACTTTATAATGATAAGTGTGTTTATATGCCACTAAAGCGGCATAATTCTATACAAAGGACAAGAGACATATCAAGTTAAACGAAGTACAAGCAGGTAGTAGTATATGTTATTGTTTAACAGTGGCAGTGGTAACTGCCACAAAAACAGTGGATTGCTGCAATTTTATGAATTAAATACACAGTGTGCAGAGACTGATCAGTTTTATGCTTAAAAGCACCCTCCAGAAGGACTATAATGAATTTTACTCTGTTCACAGAAACTTCCAACAACCCCTTGCCCGTGAAATAACATTCTCCTTAAGTCCTTCCACATATAGTAGACATCACAGAATGTGACACCAAGCTACTGAGAAACTCTTGTACATGTGTGCACTAAACTAATCAACAAGTAATTAGTCATCACTTTAAAGTATAAAATATTTATGTGGCACAAAAATTTATATAATTATTTACTAGTGATTGGCCTTGAGCACAAAACATGGTGTGCAATTGTGGATCAGGTGCATACAAGAATTTCTCCAATGCTACTAACCTTGCAGGCTAGAGCCCATTTCCATAGCTAAACACCTAGCAGTCCTAGCTGCTTGGTCCAAGGAAGCATCAGCCAAGGGGTGAAAACATATGTGGTCCACAACACCAAGCCTAGGATGAGTTCCACTGTGCAGCTCAAAGTCAATGGCATCAAATGCAGCCTTCACCATTGCCAACACAGCACTTGCCAAGTGACATGATGGCTCAGATTCCTCTGAAGACATCATTGGATTTGGAGGAGGCAACTCAGAGACAAGGGTGTAACCAACTCTATTATAATCAACATCCTCAAACTTGTTAATTATGGGGGCCTTGGGAAAAAGCTTTGCAGCGCTTTCAATTGATTCCAATGCACCCCTGTTTCTGCTTTCTGATATGTACACTTTGCAGCATCCAAGCATGGACTTCAACATTGTGATTTTTGAATTGCCAAGAACTGTCAGTGAGACAACAAAATGAATGAATGACTCAACACAAAAGGTGTGGCCAAAAATATTTGTTTTTCTAGACCACAAGCGAAGCAACCGAACCTTATCTCAAATATGATTAATGAAATTTGTACATTTGGGAGCACATTATGCTAAGCAAAAAATGAGAATGTGGATAACGGTAATAAATCCCCAAAATATAAAAAGGCACAGAGGCATGATTAGATTAGAAGAAAGACTATGCCCAGAAACTAATTAATGGAAATTTAGCATTTTCCATGACAAGGATTTAGTGGTGAATGAACGTTGAGGACCCCACGATTTGGGGATTTCTGAATCAACTCCTCCATCTAGTGTTGATACCCATTTCGGGCCTCGAGGGGAAGCGGGTCGGGTCGACGCGAATGGCAGAGTGCCAAAAAAAAAAAAAAGGGGATAATTACGAGAAATTAAAACAATAAAATACCTGGTTCCTGTTTCGGCGGAAATACGGTCTGGGCTCTGGGGGCGAAACGAAGGGAATCTGTAGTGTTCGATAACATTAATATCTAGTGTTCCATAACGGAACACTATGGGCTGTTTTTTCGTGTGATGAGATATTTTTCGCTTTAATTCAACGAATTAAGAGACTGAATTTGATAAATTAAACCACACTTAGGGGAATGAACTTTCCTTTGTAAATATTAGGTTATCACAAAGTAATCTGTACAGACATTTCACAGTAGTTATTGCCTTTTCAATAGTGTAATAAATATGAAATTCTTTATCCTCCTATTCACAAAAATGAAATTGTTACATAATATACTAAGAAAAATATTAAATAATTAGAATTTTGTTGTCCAATTTTTTGCTAGAATGATTTTTTTTTGTCCGATTCATCTATATTTGAAGTTTATTGGATTCTAATTAATCTGACTCAAGTTAATCAATTTATTATTAAAGTTCTCTTTACGATCGTAGATTTCATTTACAAGACTCAAACCAGAGAATTTACTTAAAATAATAAATACTGAATCACTTGAATCTATTATAATGATTTAACAATATTTTTAACTTTTATATAGATAAATATTTTTCAATTCTTTGAGTTATCCAATTACTCTTTTTGAATTATGATAAAATTTGACAAATAATTCTAGATATATAGTATTATTTAATGAAGAAAAGAATCTAGATAAAGTTCCTTACTTCCATTACATATAATTATTGAATCAAAGAATGATATATGAACATTTTTTATAAGATGTATATTTTTAACTTTAAAATTATTTATTTTTAAAAAAAAATTCACATATTATTATTTGATTTGAGAATTAGATATAATGAGCATAAAAAACTTGATCTAAATTATTATTATTATTATTATTATTATTATTGAAGATCTAAGTCTTGTCTTTATTCAGTATACTAATAGTGTTTTCATAATAAACGCAACAAACAAAACCAAAAATGACATTCACTTAAAGGAGACCGATTACAGAAATTAAAAGCACTTCCCAGACCACTATCGTCTAATGGAAGTACCCCCTGCTGGTTTAAGTTAATTGTTTTCGAATAATTAGTGCCAATTCATACCTACAATACCAACCAAAGAAAACAAGCCTCAGCAAATTCATGACTCATGTCCATTGTGTGAATCCGCAGCCGTACACGATGGAAGAACTATTTCCCTTTTTCTATTTGTAAGTGAATATAGGTAGTAAGTTATAACCCACAAATTACAATGATTCCAAAGTCCTGATGCAATTCCCATTCACCCTTAATTCATGTCAGTGAACTCTACCACATATGAAAACAACAAGGCATGGCTAGGTGCATGGTCTTTTTAACCTGGCAGGCAACCTAAATTCATTCCTATAAGCCAAACCATCAAGAGTCTTAGATAAAGAAAGCAACACATTTTATGTATCCTTCATTATTCCGAGGACAAGAAAAGTTTAAGCCATTGATACTGTTTCTCTAATGGTTTACAACAAAGGGTTGCATGGAGGGAATCACAGAGCAAGGCCACATGGTTTCATGTTGATGCTGGCATTTGGGGCTGCACTGCTTGGTGCTATGATGCTTCAAAAGCTCGGAGAGAGGCGTGTGTACAACCTTCTTGTCAAGGAGAAAGACCATGAGCTTCTTACCCTTCAGCTTCTATTGCAGGTAATGCTCTCTTCACAATAAGTAAGAAGCAACATGCATTGAAAATTACCAAAGAGCATTAAGCATTGAGACTGTTGAGTAATGAAATTTCTTCATTAGAACCTGAAAGGAATATTAGAACTGGTCAAAATTATCTTGAATTATATCTTATCAGCTAATTCTTTACATCTTTTGATTTTTGGGTGCATTATTCAAGAATTTTCCAGCAAAGTTGAAAATAATTGCATTTTCAATTCCCTTTCTAGTCAATTCTGCAATTGTTTTATGTAGGTAATAAAGTTCATTACTTAGAGATGCGGTTAGTGTAATACGTTTTAACTTTGGGAATTTCATTCATATAGAAGGAAGGATATCGAACCAAAGAGATAGAAGGGAAGAATGAAGAAATGAAGGCTAAAATATACGCCCTGAGAAGCCAAAAGATGGAGCTCGACAAAAGAGTTTTGAAGATGAAATCCACAATGGACTCTCTGAAAGAGGAGCAGAGAGTGATGGAATCCGCATTTGAGGAGAAGCAGAATGAGGTCAGAATGCTGCAAGGACATGGGAACAATATGGGAAATGAAGGTGCCAAAGAAGTAATAGCACTAACAGAGAATCTTAAGCAGAAGGAAAATGAAACAATAAGAGAGGAGCCGCCAGGAGTTGAGAATAATGCCTATGGTGGTGGTGCTGTTAGGAAACATAGCCATGCAAGTAGAACAATGGGGAGGTTCAGGAGAATGAATGGCATGAACATGGAAGCAAGAGAACAAAGAGCGGATGAAATAAGACAATTAGAAAAGCAAGATGACAGTTTTGTACAACAATACTGGAGTGGTAGGCTTATCAACAAAGCTGACAAGAATGCAGGACAAGTAAAATCTAACATGTTTCATGAACAACCTGAAGAATTACAAGAGAATGGCAATGTCCATGAGGATAATGATGATTTCTTCAAGGAATCCCAATCTGACTTTGATGATGAGATGGAGGAGTACAGGGAGGAGATAGATAGATGAATCATAGTTTCAGGCAGGTGTGTAAATTAAACTGTAAATCAAATTTACTATGTCCAGATATAATAGAATAGATGGGAGTGGGTTTGGTAAGCTTAGAAAGTACAAAGTACCAATAAAGAAAGATATCATCTTAGATAGCAGATATAAGTGAAATCAAATCAGATTTCCCTATATGTATCTAGCAACATCTGATGTTTGGTTCTCATTTTAGCTCACTTGGTGGAACAATGTGTGCAATTCCTTTCATTTGGTAAAAATGCTTCTATTCTTCAATGCTGGCAACTCTTGCCTATATCTGTCAACATTCAAGAAGCACACAAGAAAAAGTTAGCAAATATTTATCAAGACCATACCCAACTTTGATCCTCAGGATAGTTACGGATCCTTTAACATAGCCATGTTCCAGTCCTAGCCCACTAATATATGGAGTTTACAAAGCAACATAATAAATAACTCATTCCACATATCATACGTTGGTAACCTAACTCACAGCTTAAAGTAATTGTAGTTGATAAGACATAACAACAATAACCAGCTTCCTTCAATTGTAGCATGTAGTTTATGTCAATGAAAGTGATTACTTGCAAATGTAAAGGAATATGTGAATTGGTACAAAAACCTGCGAGTATATATATATATATTTATATATATAGAATGCTTCCTACCCATGCCTGGAGAGAGCAAATATTGAGCAACGAGCCAGCAAAGAATAAAACTTCAACAACCTCCAAACAAATTTATGCATGTGATTAGTTAACATGACAATGGATAAGACACAATTCGCCATCTAACCATATTAGGATTAAGTGCTTAACAAGGCTAACTTCAAAATATTGCTTTTTCTGGTGGTGTAGTATACGAAGAAAAAGTGAAATAGAAAGCACCTCTAGTTTGTTGAGGGGTTTGAACGAAAAAGGAAACAGAGAGCACTGTCTGTCTGAGACACACAAGCCACCCGGTGCACACAGTGCGGTGGAACTGAAGGACAGAGAGCCCCAAAGGAAAGACTTACTCTGTTTGGATGGTTGGCAATGGTGAGAATAATATGAGAACACTTATAAAAGCGTGTTTGGAAATGATTTAAAAAGGAGGGAATGGAATGATAAGGATGTTGTTACTCAAAGTTCTTATTCTCTGTACTTTTAAATTGGGATGTTAAGGATGGAATGGGATTCATTTTTTTTTTTTTTTTTACCCTTTGTTCATTAAATTTATTGAATATTCAAACATTATATTGACATAATTTATACTAATTTATTTCTTATTGAATATGCTTGTGATTAGTTGTCAAATCAGGTGAAAATAGTGGCTCCATGGATGGATTCAAGGCATCGACTTTAGATCCCAAAACGCTAGATTTTGATCTTAACGAACTATCTCTGAAGGAGGATTGAAGCTTAAAGTGAATTAAAAAATCATGATGCTTTGGAGCTACTTTAATGTTTGGCTAATTCGGGCACTTTGAGATTCAGTCCTCCTTTTGTGTGGTAGTTCGTTCAGATTAAACTCTAGCCTTTTGGGAAGACCTGAAGTCGACGTCTTTGATCCATCCATCAAGCCACTATTTTTACGTGCTTCGGCAGCTTTTTCAACATCAGTTTCTGCAAAAGCTTTTGATGTTCTTCACGTAGATGCAAAGGCAGAGCTCCTATTAGAGGAGGGGTTTCAGTTGGTGGCGTCTTGGAGGAGGCGATGCAGGCAGCGAGATCGGATGGTGATAAGGTGAGGTGGATGGGAATGGTCAAATTGAAAGATTTGAGACTGAGGGTAGGTAGTTTTGTAATTTGAAAAAAAAAAATAATAATTTAACATAATTATTTTCTTATTATATTTTGTTTTATAAGGTTTGTAATTAAATACTCTTAGACTCATTTTAAAATTTAATTCTGAAAATTATAAAATAGCAAAAGAAGAATTTAAAATATATCAGCACATGAGTTAGCTATATTTATACTATTTGGGATGTTATTAATAAGATTTTAAATCCCTTCAAATTAGAGGAATAATGAGAAATCACCAAAAGAATTTTCCAACCATAATTGTTGTCTTCATTTTGTATGTAAAGCATACCAATAGAAGCACACAAAAAATAGAAGGGGGAAAGTTGGTGACTTACCACATACATATGAGCATGGCGAAAGTTTTTTTTTTTTTTGTTTTTTCTCCTTCAAAATATAAACTTACAAAAAATATGCGCTCTGAATTTACCTTTTTCACGAAAAAAAAAATATATCTTTTACGAAAAGCAGATGATAATTCATAAATTTTCGTATGTTAACGATTTGCCATTTTGCCTCCCCTGCCTTTTGTTGAGGTTGTCACAATAGGAAAAATTAGTAGCGCAATTAGTTTTATGTAAGAAATGAATTTATGCATCTTTAAATTAAAGAAATAAATTGACTGAACAACAGCTGCTTTAGGAAAATCCCCATAATATGATTTCTATTCACCTAAAGTGAAATTAAGCAATTTGCCATGCAAGTACTATGCAAGTACTATATTTGCATGGAATAGGAATGCAACATGAGTATAGCAAATAGCAGAGCTCAAACCGGAGGCATAGAGAAAAAGAATCCATTATTAAACTGGTAAGTGCAACAATGAAGGAATGAAGTGTGTATTATGTAAACTAGTCCTACATTTTTGCCCAAAGAATAACCTCTGTAGTTTTGACTTTTGAGGACTGTGTTCTATGTATATAGTTGCAATACATCAGCAACATTTGCAAGCCAATACTTCTATTTCTCTTGATTAACATCCACTAGTAGTTTATATGTAGATGTCTGCTAATCGTGCTGATCTATCTGCTTAGAGAACTAAGAAGTGATCTCTGGCGGTAATTGCTGCTGTTGATATTTCCATTGCCAACCTTCAAGTTGAATGAGATTGCATTTTGCACTTCTTTCTTGAAGCTGCCAGCATATATTGTGAAAAAACATGAGCCATATACTTAAAACAAAAGGTTCATGTTCTGCATCACAAGCACAATTTGAGCTCTAGACTTCTAGTTTTCTCAAAATTTGAACACAATGTTTCGTTTTGGTTGACATAAATGGAAGCTTGGCTTACTTTTCTCCCCCTTGTCATTTAAAAAGAAATAATAAAAGAGACAACTACAGATCACAAGGAGATAATGGGACAGGTAATATACAGTTACCTCAAAAACAGATATGGTCTGGAAAAGATCATAGAACTCTTCTAAGAGCTGCTTCTCTTGTGCAACAATTTTTGCTAATTCTGATAGCATTACAGCAGTCTCATCAACCTGCTGATGAAGAAATTTTTCAATTTCAATTTTAAGTCCTCATTAAATGAAAACAAGACTAGCACAGTGTTAACAAGCATACTGAAGGTGAGAAACAAGTTAACATTGACTTGATGGGAGCTGTGACATCAGATGCATGCCGCAAAGCAATGGATGTCGAATGTATGTCCATCTGTATGCATAAGAACTCTGTCAACACACATTTTTCTATCATAGAGGAAAGATTTTTATGTTAATACAAATCTAACATATTATATTTAGTCATGTTTACAATTAAAGTGGACCCTTCCAACTTCGCTCAAAATACATTCACTTGTTTTCAGCCCTGCCACCTTTATTGTAAGTGCACTTAAATATAAAGTAATAGATTTGTATTTATGCAGTGTTTATTTTGTATCTATGCAAGAATTGTTCATTATAAAGAGTGTAATTGTCTTTGATTCGACATACTTTTGCACCTTCCAAAAGTGGAACTCTGCAGACAACAGAATGCAGACTCTCTTTGGTCTTGGTGATTGCTGATAGGTGCTGCCTTTCCATACCTCCCCAAGCCTCCAATAGTTTCATCTGCAGAAACAAAAACATATCAGCTGAGATGAAGAATGATATCATTGAAATATGTCCGGCAAATCTTAGTTGAGGTTTACTACTTACTTGTGAAAACAATATGAAATTAAGCTTCATTTCAAGCTTCTGTCTCCCAAATTGTATCATCTTTTTCAGCACTGAATACTGCAGCTTCGCGAGACCATCCCATGCACATATCAAATTGCTCTAGACACATTCACAAATCCACAAAACATTAATACATCATCCCTCATTTCTTATATATCATTGAGTGGCAAATCATACCACAGTGTAAGAGGAGAGGCATATACAGATACCTGTGTCTGATGAGAAATGTTTTCATTCACAGCTTGTGCTCTAGCATTTGCATACCTCCACTGCATCAAACGATTATCGAGCAAGCGTAGCTGATGAACAGCCTCTGAGTTCCCACCAAAACCGATCGGCAAAGAAGAATTCAACAAAGACTTCTTGCTCTTGAAGAGGTCAAAGCCCATGCTCAAGAATTTCTCCACCCCTTTTGCCTTAGTAGGACTCGTACGTTGCTTCAAGCTCGAAAAGGACAACGGTTTATCCATGCTTTCTACCGACATGGAGGGTGTCCCTGACCTCCCAGGTGACAAAGCCCACTGAGACTTTGAACTCTTGTACCCTGCAAGCGAATTAGCCCTCTTGATGGTAGTTTTCAAGGTGAGTTTCTTCAGCAAAGAGGAATCACTGTTCAAATCCACAATGTTGGAATCTGAAGTGCCTCTTCTAGCCCTTCTTGTTTTCACATCACTCATATACTTGGAGGGAGCCTCAATGCCCTTTTTTCTCGATCTCATACCCGAACATGCATCACTGTAATCAGATTCTGAATCAATAGAGTTCATGGAAGAACAAGAGTTTCTCCACGAAGACTTTCTGTTCAAAGCATTCTCATCGAAGGATAAACTTCCAGGAATGGAACTTTGTCTCTTCACATAAGAAGATGATGATGATTGTGATGGTTCTGCAGCACGAGAATCACCAATGGTGGGTCGATCATTTTCCTTGTATCCATTAATGTTTGAACCTTTCTCAAACGTGCTACTCTTGTGCTTTCTCTTGGCATATTCAAAGTGTTCTCTGATCCTATCTTCGCTGATACGATCGGCGAGAGTGCCGGAGTTTCTCTTCACAGAAGAAGAAGATGAAGAAGAAGGCCATAGTTGGTTGTCGCGAGTGGTGAAACCTTGTTCTTCGGTGTTCTTGTTGTTGTTGTGCCTTGTTGTGGAAGTAGACCCGGCTTTGCGTCGAAGTGGGGAGAGGCTTTCACGGGGAGAAGAGAAACCCGGCTCAACAATGGAGGTTGTTGTTGTGGTTGTGGTTGAGGTTGGAGGTGAAGGAAGAAAGCGTGAACTCACTTCGTGGTTTCTGTGTTGACGAGGTTTGGGAGATTGAATGGAAACTGGAGTGGCGTTTGAAGCCTTCATCATCATCGGAGACAAAGACAGAGGAAGATGTTGGAAGTTGCAGCCAAAGCGTGTGTTTCACTGTTGCATGGAAGTTGTAACAGTTAATTACCACGCGCCGCAAAATATTAATAGTGCTGCGCGCCAGCATGGTGGAAGAAAGACAACGGTGGTGGCATCATCTTTAATGTTATTTGTATATCGAGGTCAAAATTAAGAGCAATGATACAGAACACTTAAAATCGCAACGCATATGAAAAAAATAAAGCATATGAAAAAAAGCAAAGTGACAAAAATATTTCATTATTTTTTTTGTTAATTTTTTTATCTAAAAAATTATTTATTAATATATTACTGAAAAATATTAGTAAGTATTTTTGCTATTTAAATATTTTTATCATTTTTTTTTACTTTTTTTTCGTATATGTGATGGAGCATTATTCTAAAATTAAAACACCATAAAAGATAACAAACTCTTAAATTCATTCACCATGGCCAAATGTTTGTGTTTCTTTCTTATTTACGATGTTCAATTTTAAAATGTTCACTGTTGATATAAATATAACATTTCAAAAAATATTGTTGAGAATTCCGGCCCCTGTTGTTGCTGTAACGCCGGCACCTTCTGCAAGGTGAAACCATTCAATGGGTGCATGCCACGTGTTGGAAGCTTCTGTATTTGACGCTTGGGAGTTCAAAGGGCCTTTTATAGTATGCTTTACTTGTTATCCTTTCTGTTTGGATTGATCAAGTTTAAATTGATATTGTAACTGAATCAAAGTATAATTTGAAGGGGTGCATTTTAGGGTGGAGACCATAAGTTTGGGCGCACCATGGGCTGGGGAGTTTTGACCGACTATTAGCCGATTTTGTTATTTTTTCGTTTGGTCCCTTGTGTCAGTAATATTGTGTTTTAACCCAATATATATGGGTGACGTTGAATAGCCTTGAAATGGTTAAGGCTGCCACTCGATCTGGTACGTCTATTCGAAGGTCGATCTGTAGTAGGGAGGGAAAATTGAAGTCGGAGTCATTACTGTCAGTTCTACATAACAATATATATGTGAAGCTTGATCTTGCAGCAGCTTATTCCATTCAACACTTACTGCTTCAAGCGCAGAGGCATGTCCAACCACCTCATCAAGCCTCCGTTGCTCGCCATTAATGTCCCTGCGCACAGCAAATGAATAACTTCAAGCTAAACATTTATGTCAATATTTAATTCTTCATGAATGAGTTAATAGTGTAAGGCACCAACCCAGTCATCACACCAGTACGAGGAGTTGTTGGTGTGCAAGTCACCTTGCATGGAAGCCATTGAATGCAATGGGTTTGATGGGATTAACAGGGAACCAAACAACCTTGTTCCTAGGAGTCCCAAGATGGATATGAAGTGGGGGATTGGGGGTTCCATCTGCTCAAATTTATGGACCACCACACAAACCTTTTACTGGATGGTTTGACCATTGCATTAATTGCAGGGGCGTTCTTTGGTGAAGATTGTACCAAAATCTTCATATGGAGATAGCAAATAATAATATAATAAGTAGACGTTGTGGGTCCACATGAAAGAGTTAATTAATAATGCATTTTATGGTATACTTCGTTGATCAAAGAGCGTGGTGTGCCTTGCAATCTAATGGTGAGATTGTGAGATGCATCGATATATCAATCACCTATGATACACTGTAGTAATATTTAATTTTAAGAAAATTTAAAAATATAGTTAAATATATTTTAAAAATTAATTATCATATACTGACAGTGTAAAATTACATTGGTAGTATAAAATAATTTTATACTGATAGTGTAAAATTATTTTATACTATCAATGTAATTTTACACTGTTAATGTATGATAATTAAAATTATACTGATAAAATTTTTTAATTACATTGACAGTATAAAATTATTTTATATTATCAATATAATTTTATATTATCAGTATATGATAATTAATTTTTAAAATATATTTAATTATATTTTTAAATTTTTTTAAAATTAAATATTACTACAGTATATCATAAGTAATTGATGCATTGATGCACCTCATAATTTTACTATCAGATTGTAAGGTACACCACACTCCTTGATCAACAAAATATATCATAAAATACTCTATTAATTAACTCTTTTGTATGGACCCACAACATCTATTTGTCATATTATTATTGGCTATTTCATATGAAGATTTTGATATAATCTTTACCAAAGAACTCCCCTTGCATTAATTGCATGCAAAGAAATGATTCCTCGGTCATGCATTAGCTTGAACGCTGCAAGAAGTCACTACTGGAGGGTTGATATACAATTTATAAATACTTTCAGTTAACCGGCCTCTCCCGATTTCCAGTTGAAGCCACTGAGACACCTCGCATCTAGAGCTAATCCGACGGTGTGCAGTAGGGGGTGTGCAGTGGGTCTCTAATTTACGGCCCCAGGCTAAACGTGGCTGATTTGAAGGTATTGTGTTAAAAATAATAATAGTTTTGTATGATGTGAGCAGTGAGTACTATATACCAGGGCATAATGCTATGGAGAGGCCAAGTGCTTGGCTACCGGTCAGAGAATATATTTATGGGAATGAATTTTTTTAATTAAAAATTTTATATAATTTTATTATGTATTAATTTTTATCATTAATTAAAAAAAGAGGCCAAATATAGAATTTATAAAAATATCTAATCAATAATAAAAATTAATATATAATAAAATCATGTGAAATTTTTAATTGAGAGAATCTATTCCCATATATTTACATATGTATGAGTATTAATTCTTTCATATTAAATTTTCATATAATCTCGTTATATGTGATTTTTTTTATTAATTTTTTTATATCACATCTTATTTGAGTTTGGCCTTTTAAATCAATAATAAAATATCACATATGACAAAGTCATATAAAAATTTATCATCGGAGGATCCATTTCCACGATTATACTCATTTTGAACAGCTCAATTTGATCCTACACTTCATGAACTACCCAGGGCCAGGTCAGTCATATCATTCTTCAAATCAACGTAACAGAAATTATCAACTAACACAGCTACTTGTGTCAAACAGAAATGAAAATGGTGAGCTCATCTAATTGTTTCTTTTTTGGTATACTTCAGACAATAAAAAACGTTTCAACAATTTTCTTAGTGAAAATAGAATTTAAAAACATTCAGAAATTATATACTGATTCAGTACAATTACAAAACATGAGGAATTAGTTTATAAGAATAATATTATCATATTTAAGTAACGTGTCACATTTTATATCTTTCTAAATGAAAGTTCTTTCTGACAGAGACAAATGTTCCAAATGGTGCAGGCTATACTTCCTAACTTTAAAGTTGATCTTTGAAGAGCTAGATGAGCTCAAGACTTGGCATATGCATGGTGGAGATCGGTCCAATCCCGCCTTTAAAAGTGACTGGGCAAACAGCTTTTGGCTTGAGCTAAATATACATGCAAGCAAACTTATTCTTAGACCACTTATGAAAAATCTGCAAGCCAAGAAGCAATTTTGTTGTTCCTTCATTGCTACTTGCTAATTCCTGCTAACATAAAAGCTTCGACTGTTGTTCACAAACTAGTTTCTTATTTTTAATCCACATAATACAATAAGATGTCAACATCTTCACCAAGCAACTGTGTAATGCAAAGAGATACAAACTTGAATATGAGCCACCGGCCAGCCATTTGATTGTGTGAAAGCTTATAAAACTAATAAAATGATCCTCATGAAAAGGGAGATTTAACTAACTGAAGGTTATTTGATTAAAATTTTGTTAGCCAACATTTATACCTTTTTTTCTAATTTCTTTTTCTAGTCCTCCTTCAACTTTGTGATGAAATAGGCAAGCGATACTAGCTGCTGTTGGACACAAGCATCTTCTTTTAATATTAAGAGTGCCTGTCCTAACATTTAAGCATGAGAAAAACAAACACATACTCCAGGCTTAGACAACAGATGCAGTTGGAAACTCTGATTCAGAAATCGATAAGCAAGAAAATTTGTGGCACATCAATTCTGCAGGGAAAGAAGATTTATAAAGCTCTAATCACAGTAATCTCTTTTGGACAAAAAAGGCAATAAGAATGGCAGGAGAAAGTCTTAGCGATTGAATGCCACGGGACAGGGCGTCTTACCTGCAATGAATGATAGTGGACAGTAAGTAGTTTGCAGTTAATCTCAAACCATGACTAAAAAACGCTTACACGAAAAAGCTATGAATTGATATCTTCTAATACTTGACAAATGAACATCTATATCCTACAACAGAAGATCCGGAATCAATGTAGACTCAAAGTTACAGCCACCAGACATGCTTGACGTTCTAAAATTGTACAAGCATTTCTACCTACAAAATTAAGACCTCAATGTGCTTGTCCATGTAAGGGTCACCAAATCTTCCAGTTCCACAAATCAATAGAAGTTTCACTGCTGCAATAGAGGATGAGAACAGTCAATGTGTTGCTCCTACTACTTCTTAATCCGAATCTTCCACCATGGTTTCGAGTTCCAATCAGAATTTAGCTCAAAATCAATGAAAATTGCACTGTTGTAATAAAGGATGAGAGTAGTCAACGTATTTTTCCCAAAGGGGCTTGTACTTTTCAATCCCAATCTTCAACCATGGTTTGGAGTTCCCATTGAAATGCAGTACGGCCCCTCTCTCTATCAACTGAGGATCAACATTTGTGTAGCCAAAACCCAATACATGCCATGATGGATCCAAGGGCTCAGTTAATCCATAGAAAGTCAACAGTCCAGGCGGCAAGGTACCAAGTTTCCACAATGTCCGGTCTACATTCTTTTCCTGCCAGTAGTGGTAGATACCAGTAACATTCTTTTTCCTCCATTCAACCAAATCAAATACATTCATCCCAAATGCCCATCCACAAGCATCAGGATCAAAATGAGCACGTATGAGAGGATGCGAGTAGTTCAAATATTTATGGTATCTATGAAATGTCTCCATGCATGTCTCAACAGCTCCATTAACATTGCCGTTCAAATCAATGGAAAAAAGACCAGAAAGGTCCTTCCGAACCACAATATCATCATCCAGGAACACCACCTTCTTTAGAGCAGGAAAAACTTCAGGGATATAAAACCTCAGGTGGTTAAGCATGGATAGATATTTGGGGTTACGAAACTTGATGGGCGTCCTGCCATCACCACTGTTGCCAGAAAAGTAGTAGTTCTGTGTTTCTGAATCTTGAAGTTGCTTAAGCACTGGAACATATGAAGCATTTAACCAACTGAAGTCTTCAAACTTCCGAACTTCCACAGTCACTCCACGGAAATCATTCATGGCAAACCATGCCTTCATTGCCGCATAATTTATTTCATCAGTGACAAGGTGGAAAACAACCATATCAGGACTTTTAGAATTTATTGCAGTTGAATTGACCACAACCGAAGTTGCAAGAATGTTATCAGAGAACACACAAAAGTGGTAAAGATTGTTATCCTTAAGTTTCATCTCCACTTGCCTTTTTTCCTTCAATTTCTTTTGCAGATTTAGGTTTTTGAACCATTCTGTTGTCAGCCGGACACCAAGACAGTATAGGCTTTTTGGGACTTCTTCAGCAGCTATTTGTCCATATTTCGAACTCTTTTCGCTCACAGAATTCATCTGTTCTTCAAGAGCTTGAATTTTTGCTTTGAATCTCATGATCATGGTTGCACTGTCATAATGGAGCTGCTGGGCCTGGTATAACAATAATGCCATGTCATGGATAGCACTTTCTGATTCCCTGGTTGATAAAGGAACACGCCTAGTGGCAGCATCTGAGAGGAGAATCTGTGAATTGCGGATCTGGGCACTTAATTCCCAAGCAAACTGTAAATTGTTACTTTCTTTTGCAATTACAACAAAAGCTTTTGCTAGGGATATCTGATCATTAAGTTGTCTGGTCACTGAATTAGGGCTCAACATCTCTTCTGTAATATTAAGGCCTTCCATAATCCTATCATGCTTGTAAGTTCTCTGCGCAGCCAGATCTTAAAATTTATTAGATAAACAACAAGGAACTAATTCCCCACAGACCATGCACACACCGAAAATAAATATCTGACTTTGTAATAAGAAATCAAGCATGCTACGAAAGCTGCATTCTAACAACTTAATCAAGTACTGTTTTGTAAGATCCACACATTATCCATTCTAGCCAAGTTTGACTAATCACCTACAGTTCCAATATTTAGAAACAATATCATAATTAATATAATTATAGGTTAGGGAACAATAAGAGCAGCATATAGAAAAATCACTGTTGTTGCTATTGCTCAACAAGACTTACCAATAAGCTGGCAAGAATACTCCCATTCACCAATATAATTGTGGTAATTTTAAACAAATTATAACAATGTGAGCATAGAGTAGCTGCAAGTTATAGACTAAAATCCTATGGTTATGTGAATATTTCTTCATTCATATAAGTTGATGGCTTTGATGTTTTGAAAGATAAATTATTAACTTGCAAAATCAAAGTCAGTGAGCCATCTCAGACCAGCAATTATTAGCAATAAATTGTGCAAGTGCTGATGTCTTAATAAAATCAGCATTTTAAAACACGACCTAGCATAATACTGCTATTCCAAACTATTAAGCGTTCTAGTTCTGACAGATGTTAAAAAAGTGTGTACTGAACGGAAGCTTAATCAATCTAGTATTCAATTCAACACGCCCTGACCTGAAAAAGCCACTACAAAAAAAGATGCACATGTCTCATTCCATCAACACTAACCGCTTCTAAGTCTCACAGCATACCCAAAGTTGTTTGACAAACAAACATTCTGTGCATCCACCCGTTTTGACACACAATTTTTTTTTCAAAGCACCTAAAGCAAACTAGTGCAAAAGCCAGCTGATATAATCTCCTAACTATAATATACATAGCAGTAGTAGTACATAATTCCAAAAACACAAAATCAAATTCCAACATCAAACTAACAAACCAAAACACACGAATCACTTCTTTAAACCCTGCATCCTCCTTCTTACTCCACCTGAGTTCCCCTAACCCCACTCCTCCTACCCAATCAATTCAACAACAATTAAAGCCTAAAAAAGCCTAACATTCAAAAAGAAAAAAAATATATTCATTTTGCTAACTTTTCCCTCACAATTTCCATCAACCAATAACACAAATCCATCAAAAAGAAAAAAAAAAAAGAAGGATTGGGAAAACGCATTACCTTGGACAAAGCTGGTCTGGACTCAATCTGGTTCCCTTTGCTGAGAATATACACGAATAGAAGAACCACTGCGCAGCACAATGCCCACCACAACGCATCAGGGACCCTCCTCCTCACCGGCCTCCGAAAATCCCCACCTCTTCGCCTCATTTCCCCGGAAAATGTTTCCCAGGAAAATAATGTTCAGGAGGAAAAAGCAGAACCACAGAACTGAACCTTCCAGATCACGAGGCGTTACCGAGATCTGCAGGAACTGGAGTTTCCGGATTTGGATCTCTGGAGGTGAAAAGATTCAAACTTTGCAGAAATATTTGATTTTGCTCTCATGGGCATGCGTGGTTAAGAAGAGCTTCGAGATCACCACAGTAAGAAGAAAAATACGAGAGAGAGAGAGAGAGAGAGAGAGAAGAGAGGGGGGGGGGGGTGATTTGTCTGACAGACAGCGAAGATAACAGTTGGGATTTATGGAAGTGGTTTCCTGCGATGGAGGTGCACTCTTGTCTTCGGTATTTCATTTTCACTGACGTTGAGAGCGGCCCTGATCATCCCATCTCAACCATAGGTTTTTTCTTCTCTTTTTTGTTTATGTCGGCCACGTCAACTATAGTTATGATGATATTAAACCAATTAATCATGTAAAATCAATAGCAAGGCTGATTTACAAAAAGCATATGTCAAATAAAATAATTTTATATTATTATCTAATTATATATTTTTATTTGTAAATTTTTTTTATTAATATGATAATTTATAATTGATTATAGATTTAATTTGTATATATCAATAACGTAAAATTATTTTATATTATTATCTAATCATATTCTCCTATTTACATGACTTTTGAAATAATGGGGATGAGAGTCATATACATTTATTTAAGTGGCAGCATAAGATTAGATGACCGTAAAAAAAAATTTTATACTGTCAATATATATAAATTAAACCTATTGAATATTTGTGTCAATCTTTTGATATATATTATATAAAGAGATTAATTGTCATATACTAATAATGTAAACTAATTTTATATTGTTAGCTAATTAAATTTTAGAAAAGTGATAAATCATGATAGGTAGTTATTGTAGTAAATAGTTATTTATCATGATGTAATAATTTTTTAAAATTCTATTGGTTGACAATATAAAATATTTTTACACGATCAGTATATATAAATTATTCTTTTATATAAAATATAAAATTTGATTTTGATATATTATAAACATAAAAAAAAATTTACATAAACATTCAATTAACTATTATTATATCAACAGATAATAATGATGGATTGTTTTGTGGTGAAATATAAGATAATGTAAAGAGAAAGTAATAGGGATGAAACATTTTGTATAGCCTAAGTTTAAAACTTGTTATATACTGGCATTGTTTTTGTGTAATGTAAAGAGAAAGGAATGGGGATGAAACATTATGTATAACCTAAGTTTAAAACTTGTTATATAAAGGCATTTCGTAGGCTGGTTCTTTCATGGTTATAAATATCAGGTAATTAGGCAATTTATTGCTTATACGTTTGTTATGTCAATTGCACTTAATATATATAAGTTCAAAATTAACACTCAACAGTGTAAACATTTCATTTTCCTCTTTAGATAAACCTGTTGTAACTTTTTTCAATAGATGTATCAAAATTAAAATAAACTACGTAACTATTTTGTGTATGTTGTTGAGAGTGAGATGATTGCCATTGTAATAATATTTTAATTTTAAGAAAACAATACACGATCGCCCCACGGGCAAATGTTTACCCAAAAATATTAACATAGGCGAGTAAGTAATGTCTTGTTATAAGAATTGAGTTATTTTTTAATCAAAAAAAGAAAAAAAGAATCGAGTTATTTTGTCAATATTGTAATTAATTCAATTTGCAGAAAGGATCAGATTAAAGCATTTGCATATAATCAATAGTATATTATAAAAAAAAAATCAATAGTATTGGAAACCTCAAGGATTATAAAGTTAAATTATATGCATTGATACTGAAAATAATTTTATATTCAGTTAATTAAAATTTTAAAAAAATATTATATTATGATAAATAGTTATTATGATAAGTAATTATTAATCATCTAATTCAATATTTTTTTAACATTTTTTCAATAAATAATATAAAATTATTTTATATTTTCAATGAAAAAATTGTTTTCCTTGCATATTTTCTTCGCGGGTTCATCGAGAAAACAAATAGTGTTTAGGGCGAAAGGATCTTTCACTCACAAATAGTGTATTGATTTTTATATTATCATTTAATTAAAATTTTTTATTTATATAATTATTTAAATAGTAGGTGATTATATCAAAAAATTTTATTGATATAATAATATATAATTAAATATTTATATAAAATTTTTTTATACTGGTAATATATTTAAATTAAATAAAAAAAATGAAAATCTCAAATATATCCATAAAGGGTAAGAGTTGGAGCAAACAATATTCCATGTAATAATCGATAGTTATGTGTCCATTACGAACATAGTCATAGCCAAAATGTTATATTCCTTTCCGCCCAAATATCCTTGTCATTGTTTCCTCCCTAAAGCCAAAATAGATTTCCATGTATGCCAGCCATGTTTTTCGTCTAAAAATTGTATTTATGCTATGCATTAGTGCTGTGAATCCGAACGGCTTATTTTCGTGGTCACCACACTTACCATATAGGATTGGGCTTTTTTAATCCACATATGTAATTTGATTTTCAATATTCAGTAAATCGTGGGCTGATTTTTTTTTATATGAAATTTTGATAGAATAATTAGTGGAATATGAGTTTTTTTATGAAAAATTGGAAAAATATAGTGTTTTAAAGAAATCCATAAAAAATACAATCGAATTCTACAAAAAGTAAAAGGTGAATCTACAATCCTTATTAGCGGATTGCAACAAACAGAAAAATAAAAAAGGAATCTGATATATTGTTAGTCGGATTTTAATTTTTTTTATTTTTGTCTTGTGTGCGGTGTATGTGTGTGTGTGAGTGAGAGAGAGAGAGAGAGAGAAAAAAAAGGGGAGAAGGAAGAGATAGAAGAAAGGAAGAGGAGGGAGAGAAAATATTTAAAAAATGAGAAAAAAATAGAAAATAACAAATAAAGGAAAGAAAAAAAATCCTACTTTTAAAATTTTGTTAAAAATATCATATTTTTATATATTTTTTTTCACAAAATTCCCACATAAAAAATGATTCCCCTAAATCGTGACCAACTGTTATGACTTATGAGCTGCTTTTTTTATTTTATAATTTTATATTGAAGTCGCGACTAGCACACATGACTTTTGGGATTCATCACATTGCCCAATTCAATATGATATATTACCTGACAATGTGAACCGCCTAGATAGTTTAGATGGCTTCTAAAGTGGCAATTCACATTGCCTTCATATGATAGTCAATATAGATTACCACCAATGCGATAATCTTCTCTTATTATTATTATTATTTGGAAAGTGTTTTAGAAAAAACAAAACATATATTACTAGGGTTAGATCCACATTCATGGAGTTGAGGTCATATGCCCCCACTAGATTTGAGATTTTTTTTAGTAGTATATAGGTATATATATTTTTTGCCCCTATTATTTTATTAAGTTTGACCCTACACTAAGAAAAAAATTATGTGAAATTTCTTGTTATTCGTATGTATTATTTTTACTCCTACTACTTAAAATTTCTAGATTTGTCATTGTATATTACCTAATAATCTTTTTGATATACCAAAAAAAATATTGTAAATTGGCAATTGGATTACTTGGTCATACCAAGTATTTCAATATAGCACCACCAGCAATTTAAATAGTAGTAATATTTTGAGTGATAATTTGGATTATTGGTAATCTTGTTAAGTAATGTGCCAAATGTCATGTAAAGATAAGTTGTGCTTCATGTAGGGGTGTTCACGGGTTTGAGTATACTCAACTACCCAACCAAATAACAAATTTTTGGGTTGGGTTACGTAATCGAGTTAGTTTGAGTCAAATTTGACTAATCCTAATCTATTTTTGGTTCAAGTAGCGGGTTTAGAAATGCTACCTGTCTACTCGACCCAACTACCTGAATATATAGATGCGCCTCTGTTCCCTTTTACACTTCCAACTTCTTTATCGCTTACCCTTACTATCGCTATAATGCCACCGTTAGCCATCACCACTGTGACGCTGCTCCTTTTTTTTCTAATTGTTGCTTCTTTCCTCCTTCCCCCTTAGACGCAAATGGTAGCTACCGTGAGAGAAATGAAGGCTGCAAGAGCGTTGAGAGTCTGCCTAATTGTCCATCACTGCTGTTAGTCCGCCAATCACCTACCACCATAGCGAGTCCATCCAATCACCCACCACTGCTATTAGTCTCCTTATTCACACCATAGTTGCATATTTGCCTCGTTGCTCACTACTATTGTGAGTGAATGATGTAGATGGCCCATCTAAGATGTTGAGATTACAGGGTAAGAGAGGTGGTGATGATGCTAATGGGTGAGATTAGAGAGAATAAGATGTGATGGATGTTGCTGCTACATGGTAAATGTTGCTTCTGATGGCCAAGGGATTACAAGGTGGCTGTGTCTTTTTCTTTTTTGTAAAATAAAGATTTTTTTTCTTAAAATAAATAAACTACCAGATTCGAACCAACCTAATTTAGATCACATTGTTGGGTTGGTTGGGATTCTTTAGAAAAAAATTCAAAAACTCGATCCAACCCAATCCGTCCACAATTGATTGGGTTGCTTTTTCTTTTTTCGTAAACCTAACCCAACTTGACTCATGAACACCTCTATCTTCATGTCCACAACTTACATAAAATATTAAAAAAACTACTAATAAGTCATGTTTGTTGATGAGGACTTAACCATAACTTTATGCGAAAACTTACACCTTTTTGAAAAATAATTTTTAAATTGCACAAGATTAAGAAATTCAAAATCAAATTACAATCTATAAAAGCAAAAGAGTCAACAAGATTAGCACCACATTTTTCAAATGAGATACAAATAAATATTTGGTTAAACTATAATTTTAGACTCTGCATATGTTATTGATTTTGAATTTAATCCCTAAAAAAAAGTTTTTAAATTAGTCTTTATACATAAAATTGTTGGTAAATTTCTTTTAAAATAGAGCATGATCTAGTCTTCATATGTGTTCTATTGTCTAGCATTTATCACATAATAGTTATCCAAATAAGTAAAATAGTCATATCATACTTCGCTAACCATGTAAGATTTGTGGAATTATAATTCCTATTGACAGTAAGGATCTTTTTTATTTTAACAAATAATTAAATATGTTGGGACTGATTTAAAAACTTTTTTCTTATAGAAACTAAATTCAAAACTAATGACATATATAGGGACTAAAATTATAGTTTATCCTAAATATTCAATACCAAAATGAGTTAGTGGAGATATGGTATTTTTGTTTAATATGTACCATAATATGGAGATTTGTGGTTATTTACATAAATAGGAGATTTTTAATTGGACCGGCCAATCCCATTAACTAATCTAGCCATTGGGATTTTTTTTTTTTATTCTAAGGAGCTCCAAATGGAATTAAGGGGATCAAGGGATAGAATGTCATAAAGAGATTAAATCCCTAACCTAATATTATAAACTCTTGGCACAGAGACCAAGAAAAATGCCACTTGATTATATTAAAATGTCATATTTCGATACATGCTGCTACAATTCCATATTTTGGTCTGAGGGGTTATCAAAACCCATGTAGAAAAAATTGAGCCATGCATAATATTTTTTTTATTTGAAGATACATAATAAATATTTTAAAAATTTTTAATATGTACTTAAGTCATATTAGTTAACAAAATCCTAATTTTTTTCAATGCCTTTCAATGGTTAGCTCTCCTTCTTTCAATAATTTTTTTATTTTATTTTAGATAAAAAAACCGTTTTTTCTTTTCTCTAAAATTATTTGAGGTGAAAATAAAGATAAACATTTTATATTAGCTTTTGCGGCGGCACAAAATAGCAAAAAATTTTCTAGGGTTTCTGGAGTTCTGGTGTGCATCTATATAAATTAGCATGCGTTGTCGCTCTCTCTTTGCCCACACTGTTCTAGGGTTTATCCAAGGTCGCTTCTGATCTCAGATATTACTTGCCAAAACTACTAATCAGGGCTCAGATTTTTCTTCCTGTATTCCTTAATTTCTCCGCACGATGCCTCCCGGGCTTCTCTGAGCTACAATTGTGACGCGAAAGCCCCAATGCACGTGCAAAATCGCCGCCGTTCGTGTTGCAGTTTAGCCCCTTTTATTCTTCCACGGCTGATCTGTGTCAAAACAACGGCAAAATCCAATTTTTAGTCCCTACTCTGCAATGTTTTTGTTTGCGTTTGTGTGTGAAGTTGATTTTTTTTTTCTTTCCAATTTGCCTCACTACACCTTTAGCTTGTTTTCGAATCGTTGAAATGAAAATGAAGCTAGTCATAGAGGCGCAAATTGAAATTCGGCGGTTTTCACGTGGGGGTTTTAACTTTTTCAATGTTTTTGCCTCTAAAAATGCCCGCTACACTGATTTCGATCTCAAAGTTTTGATTTTTTTTTTTTTTTTGTGCCCCTGAATTGTTGGCGATGATTACATGTTATCCGCGCTTCTGAGATTTTCTCGATGAAGCAGAAAGGGAAAAAAATTGGTTGAATTTCTTGATATGAGCCCTGTTTTGATTTTGTTATTATTGTAATATAAATATTTAATTTTGGTTTTTCTACGCTAGGTTTATTGTAATTTTTAGTGTTATGGGTGGCTGTGAGGATAATCATTCAGCTTTAAATGCCAGTTCTGCTTCTGAAAAAACCGTGATTGATAGAGCTGTAATATTTTCTGAGCCTTTGTACATCATGTTGCGTGAACCCTTTTTTTTGTTTGGTTGGTTGTGATTCTTATATGTTGTTGTTGATGTGTGTATAGTTGATGTACTTATATTACTTATTTTTTTTTGTTGAATGTTTTATTTATGCAACGTACTATGTTCATTGTGTGTTATAACATTGCCTGTGATGATTAACCCAATTTGTTTGAGGTGTTGTGGAGCCAAGTCCCTGTTTACAGGGAGAACCTACTTGGTGAAGCTACATGCATTTGACATCAATGGGTTTACTGAGGCTTTCTATTGTGATTGGGCAAATTTTTATTTACTCTCTATGTCTATTCTAATCCACTTGATTTGTTGAGAATTGTGATATATCCTTTTTATATTTTTCATTCATAAAACTATTGTTTGTTTTGTGTTTCTGAGAGTGTGTTTGGTTGGTTCAGCTTATTTTTATAGGAATTATTTATTTTAATTTTTATTTAAAAGTTAAAAGAAATTATTTTAGTAGTTAAAAATTATTTTTTCTTAAAAAAAAGAAAAAACTGAAACAAACATGTTCTAAATTGTGCGGACTGTTCCTGTTGGATTCTGATTTTGCTTCTAAAGTGTATCTTGTTGCCCACCACCGATGATGTTTTCAATCCAACGTGTCCGAGGTTGTAGTTTACCCAAGCCCCTGTTTTGAGGGAGAACCTGCTTGGTGTTGCTACATTTCCAATGACATCAAAGATTAAACTGAGGTTACTAGTCTTAATTTTTGTGCTGTTTTTTGTACCAGTCTTTTCCATTGTTTTCCCATTTTAATTGGTTAATACTCGGATGTAAATGTGCGTGAATATTAATCTCATTATTGCAAATATATACATTAATAAAGTTCCCCCGTATACCATAATAAAGTTCCTCTAAACATAGAATCAATCCTTAACTGAAACTGATACATTGAGAAAAGACAACCATTGGCATTCGAAAAAGGTTGTTGTAGCATGTCCAGGAAGAGAAACTGAAATCATTGAAGGACGTCGCTGGCTAACTTTATGCAATCAATGATATTATTGCATGAGAACAGACCTGAATATTTTCAATATCGTCGTCTTCAGTTGATTCTAACATCATATGCTAGAATAAAATCATTGACTGAACCATGGGTGGAATAGGGGTTGGTTGCTGACATAGGTTGTCGAGCCGTGTTGCATGTTGGCTGGGTTGGGTCAATGTGCCATTCCCGGTGAGGGTTTTGTTCTTTGCGAAAGGAAGCTTTGTTTTTTGTTTTGCGCTTGAAAGACGCGAAGAAGTCCAAAAATAAGAATAGTACAGAGTAACACTAATGGGTTGGAGACTGCGACACTTTTACCATCAGTAGTGATACAGATGTGGACTGAACAAGCAATTGTTCTAGATGACACAAATTAAATGAATTATCAGATACACTATCGGGGTGTTTGACGGGATTTGAATTTTTATTTCTGAAAATTCTATTTTTTGGAATATTATTTTTAGGAATAGTTTTAGCAAATATATGTTTTTAACAACATTTGGTAGATAGATTGAATTTTTGAAAATATTTTGTTTGTTTTCAAAAATACTCTTGGTGGTTTGGTGGCAGAGGGAGGTGGCTAGCGGTAGTCGACGCTCGATGGTGGTTCAATGGCGGCCTGGCGGGGGTTTGGTGGTGGCCAGCAGTGGAGGTGGCGGTGGAGGGTAACCAGCTGTGGGTGGTAGTAGATGATAATAGGGGTAATTTAGTTTTTTTACAACAAAAATTATTCCCATTATATAGAAATGTTGTAATGTTATATGTGAGATAGGATTGTTTTGAGAGGAATCTTACCTCAAAACCAATTCTAGAAATGTGATATTTCCGAAAATATTTTTTCAAAACTTATATCAAATATCAAAATTTTCTTAACTTTTTCGAGAATCTATTTTCTAATCCTCTACCGAACACCCCCCATAGGAACTAAAATCATAAAAACTAAATGATTAGTTTAACCTTTCTGCATATAAATCTTAAACTTTATATCAATTAACATTCAAAAGAGGAAAGTTTATGATGAAGTTTTCACATTTTTATAATAAATAAAAATTGTTTAGCGAGATATAAAAAATTTGGCCATAAATGAGGTTATATTACAAAATAGATTTAAATCGTATATCATGAAAAACCAAACATGATGGTAAGGCTTGAAAATGAACAACATGATATACGTAAACTTCACCTAATTAGATTCTGGTGTAGTTCCTTCACGTATATGAAGTGGGTTAAAGTTGGTCAAGTTAGTCTCTTAGTCCCTCAACATTGGTCAAGTTTGTAAGTTGACTAACTTTTGACAACTTCAAGCATTTAGGAGAGGATCCAAAACGGCAAGAGGCCCAAACTCTTTGGTATTATAAGCCACTAAGACAGAGTTAATGGTGTAGTTATAAAACTTGGACTAAACTGGCCAGTTGGACTAGTTAATTGGCCAAGTAACCGGTCCAAGTTGCCCAAAAGATCAGACTTGTTTGGGAATATGTGCAAACTAGCCGAGTTTTTAAAAAATCAATGACCTGATTGGGTTTATCAAACCAATGGGGCATGCATATTTAATAAAAAAAAATAGTTTGAATTTTTTTTTTATAAAAGTAAATGGTTATATAAAATTTTAACTTTTAAAAATATATTAGATAATTTTTCCAAGTTATCACCCAATCACTTGGGCCTTGAAATTAGAATATTAGAATAATATCAAAGCTAAGATTCTTTCATTTTATAACTAAATATTTAGTTTTCAATTCCTTTATTATTCAATGCAGCCATGTGGGATTAAAATAATGGGAAACAAGTTGAATATAAGTTGTCTACTGCAAAGACTTCGAACGCAAGTAATACACTATAGGATATTCACTAGTTTGCAAGTGATACACTTTTTATTTCATAACTTAAGTATTTTTATATATTTACTTAATTTTATCCGATTTATCTAGTTCAACTAGTAATGAACTAGCAATCCAGTGACAGAGTGCTCTGGCTGAGTTGATCATCGGATCAAGTTTTATAACTATTGTTAATAGTGAAGGGATTTAGATAGTATTCATGAAATTATAAATTTAAATTTTATTATCATTAATATTTTAAAAAGATGATATATCATTTTTTTATATATAAATTACTGAGCTTGTTTGACAAATGATCGACACCTCTTGTTTCTGCTAGTACTTGCTTCCCTGAGGAGAACAGCCATACACTTACACAACCAAAATTATTGTGCAGACTCAAAAAGGACAGGAATCATTAGTATGATGAGAAAAAGAGAAAGAAGATAACATATTAAAATGAATGATTGTGATGAAATACATGTACAATGTATATTACCTTCGTGATTTATAGATAACAGTAAAAAGAAAAAAAAGAAGTAGTAATACGTATTCATCAATCATTTGGAGCATGAACTATGACCATAAGTATGAAAAAATGAGAGTGCAGTTCAACCCGATTTAACCAAAACCCCAATGGTATGTATGTTACGTTTTCTTCATTTTTATCCCCTCCTATTCTTTTGATTGGTTGGAGCTGGCAGTAGCTAACTATTTAGAGGGGGTAGTTAGCCATCTAACTTTGGTTGATATGCGTGTATGATAAGAGTAGTCAAAATCGGCTAGGCTAGCCTAAGCCCATTTAGGTAAGGTCATTTCGAGTCGAGCTATTTTTGGGTTGGGTTAAGCTAGTTTTGGTCTATCAAAATATTAGTTTAGTCTAATTTTATTCGAGACACAAGTTGGATCTCGAGCTACCTACTAATTTTTTAAATACAATAAATATATTTTGGAAATAGTTAAAAAAATAATTTTAAAGAAAATGCCAAAATAAATGATCTTGTTATTGTTTTATGGTCAATTTGAAAAATCAATGGACAAAGGTATAATTTTTTTTCCCATTAATTAAACTTGATAGTTTTACTTGATGCAATAGTTAAGTGATAGTTTTTAATTATTTTTATTTTTTTATCAACATATTTTTTGTAATTCAAACTTTCTTTAAGTAAAAAAATTAGCCAAACAATCTAAGTTTAAGTAGTAATGACTTAAGTTTGAAGTTAGGCAGATTCTGCAATGCACCTCACAAACATCTTGTGAGATTAATGATCATATGTAAGGGTGTATAAATGCACCCTTATATCTGACCATTAATCTCATAAAGTGTTCGGTGCACCCTCACATCTAACCATTAATCTCATAAGATATGTGATGCACCTCACTATGACAGAATTCATCTTGAAGTTAATTATACAAAAAAAATAAAGAAGTGGTTGGACCATCAGACTAACCCATTCAGGATTGGGTCAAATTGAGTTCGGCTGAATTGAGCTGCATTTAATTTTTACTCTAATTTTTTTAACTCAGCCCACGTATTTTTTTGAGTTGTTTGAGCTAACTGATCAGACTTAGTCCATTTTGACAACTCTATTTGACATGCAGTTAAAAAGAGAACCTCATTTGTAAGAAAATAAGCATTCTTTTAGTTGTACCAACACATCAATAGACATTTACCATTTAACATTTTTTTTAAAAAAAAAAAATTCATAGATTGAGGCCAAATCAGATAGCTAACCTCATTGGTCCAAGGAAGGCTGCACCCGAAGGACGTTAAGGGCAAAGCCGCAATACCCCTCTCCTCCCCCCCCCCCCTCCTCATTTTCAAAACCCCGACCAAAAGAAAAAAGGTTTTCCTATAATTTTTTATATAAAATCTTTTTTTTTTCAGTTTCCTGAAAACTCAAATATGCCAAATGAAAAATGGAATGAACATTATTACACTGTCACGTCCATTGCCTATTTTACTTTATCATAAGCATTTCATTCAATCCATCAAAATGAGCAACATTTTAAAATTTTTTCTTTTTCTTTACTGATTTTTTCTCTATACTTCTTGCATTTTAGCCATTATTATGGTGTGATGTCCTCCTGGTGGCCTATATGATCTGACTGAGATTTTTTTTTTTCTCGATAGGATAATATACTTCCGCAGAAAAAATCTTTCACGAAATTTAGAGAACTGACATTATTATACTTTATTTTTCCTTTTTCTTAATTTTTTTTCTTTCATTCTCATCAATAATATATGTTAAATTTGTCTAAAATTTATGCAAATAACATTGCTGTTTGTTGTTCGGTGGAAGATATTTTGTCAGCGTAGAAGTTTGATTTCCTTCTACTAGGACAGGAGCAGTTTTCGTTGCAACATGTATGAGTTTGTCAAAGTCAAATTGAACCATTAAACATTTTCTCTTCCACGGAATCCGACAAACTTTAAAGCCCAATTAGATCCTTAACCGACGCACTGATTATTACTATAAAAAAGTATGACTTCTTCTACTTTCGCGGTCCCCTTATCCGAGTCCACACGAATTCGAATGTTACATTCTCGCCAATATTAAACTTGATATTCACAGCCACATTTTTACATCAATGATCAATAGTAAACAAACTATCATACTCAATTCCGAAATAAATAAAAATAGAAAATCATAGATTAAATAATAATATTTATAGACGAGAATTAATATCATATTCAAAGATATGTAATAAAAATTCGTTAAAAAGTAAAACAACTAAAATATTAAATATAACGTATAGCATATGATACAAACACTTAAATTTAAGATAAAATTTAAATAGTTGATGTTTTACCCAAAAAAAAAAGTGCAATACTAATTTCTCCATCAAACAAGTTGGAAATGGATCAACATGCTTCTATTAGTCTACAAGGGCACTTTCTAAAATTTAGAAGGACGATGTTGCCCGTAATCTTCCACAACTAAGAGTTAATAATAACATCTTATAGTATAATTCCACGTGTCAAGATTGACATTAACTGAGAGTAACTGTACCAAGTGTAAGGTAGGAATAGATATGCAGGGACGTGTGTGTCTCAGTCCTAGGTTGCATCAGAAGTTGAATCTACCCATTTTGTTTTCTTCGCCTTTGATTCTCACTCTCAGGAATCTCATCAACTTGGCTCCAGATGAAGATTGCTTCCTTCTTCACAAGGGCTTTCAATAGCCACCCTTCCTGCTCCAAGCTTCTGCTCCTCTGCACTGTCAGGTTTTGTTTATCCATCTGCTATTTCTGTTTTTGTCCTTTTTTTCGTCTTTTTTCCCTCTGCCTCCTCTTATATCTTGTGCATCATTGTAATGTGTTGATGAAATGTGGGAAGATTCCGGTGTAATGGGAATTCTTGTGCAGTGCTTTGCTGTGGTTGATGCGTTTATTAATAAACATATATTCGAAAAATGGATATTGTTGGTAAGAATGAGTGATTGATATTTATTTTCCAACAACGGATGCCATTTTTTTTTTTAAAAGTTTTTTATGTCAGTTACATGTCTTGACTCTCGAGTGTTGATCAGTGTACACTCACGGTGTGTCATGTGCGAGAACTTGATAAGATGATTGGATTCTATATGATCCTAACACTTGACTCATTTGCTATTCATTAAAGCATTTAGTGAGTGTTGTACACGATGTGTTGCTAGCCTTACCATTGGATCTCAATAATCTGACCTTGTATATATGCTCCAAATTTTCTTCTTAAGCAATGGAACTTGTTTTGCTGTCTCTTATTAGCTCTGATCTGCTCCCTACAGGCATATATTGAGTGAACGCCCGTATTGGTCTCTAAAATTATATGTATGGTTCTATTTAGTTCCTGAAATTAAGAAATAAACAGTTTACTCTCTAAAGCTGCAAAAGTTATTTAAGTTTGTTCTTAGGGTAATGTTTATAGAGATTAATTTGAATCATCAAAAGAATTATTGTGAATCACTTTTTGTAACTTCATGTATTAAGGGGGCTTTTTTCATCTCTTTTTTTAAGTGATTTTTTAACTAGTAAAAAAAAAATCACTTTTCACAAAAACTATTTATTTTAGGTTTTACTTAAAAGCTAAAAAGAGTTTTTATTTTATTTTATAACTTTTGAGTAGAAACTACGACGAATAGTTTCTATAAAAAATGATTTTTTCATGTGATTTTCTTTAGTGAAAAAATCACTATTTCTGTCAATAAAAACTAATACAAATGCACTTTAAATTGTTAATTTCTTAATTCCAAAGACTAAACTGAAATACACATACAACTTTAAGGACTAAAATCAACATGCAGTCAAGCATATATTACTTTACTCTATCGAGACCTTATATCAGCCATCGAGTGTTGTTTCTGTTTAAGGGATGATGGTTGAAAATCATTTAGTATACTCACTAATGCATCATTTTTTTTTTTTAAATTTTTGATTAAAAAGCAACACAGAGATAGAACAATCATGGTTTATAAGTGAATACATCCATTGATGTTTTTCTTCCTTCTGGCCTGCAGCTTTTGTTGTATTTGATAGTTTTAAGGTAAAGAACTTTTCTGTTTTATTGAGTCTACCTGCGCATGGTAACTGCAGTGGTGGAGGGGTGCTATCATACTCAGAAGCACAGTCTGATACTGGACCTCCGGCTCCTATTACTGATTCTAATGAGCCAAGGAAAAAGAAAGTGGTGGTTCTTGGAACAGGTTGGGCTGGTACCAGTTTCCTCAAGGATCTTGATGCCTCACTGTATGATGTTCAGGTTGTTTCGCCCCGTAACTACTTTGCATTTACTCCTTTATTACCCAGTGTTACTTGTGGGACAGTTGAAGCACGAAGCATTGTAGAGCCAGTCCGAAACATCATAAAAAAGGTAGAGGAAACAAAGCAAGAGCTCTAAGAATAACTAGTATGTGTTTTTTTTCAAAATAACATTGATCACATATGCACACATAGAAATCAAGTGGCACCAGTATTTTTATTTGAGGTCAACTTATAAAACAGGACTGCTAGAGTCATGACTTTGTTGTCTCTTGAGACTGTTGTTGTCACTCTGGCAACTTCTGGGATTCTTTTCTCTTTCCTTTTTAGTCTTTCTTGAGGATATTTTCACCAGATAATTTATGAGAATGTTCTGTTGTTTCTTTCCCATTGTAGAGAAAAGGAGTTATTAAATACTGGGAGGCAGAATGCCTGAAGATTGATTCTGCAAACAAAAAAGTATTTTGTCGGTCCAACATTGACAACAACTTAGTGGGAAGTGGCGAATTTTCTTTGGACTATGACTACTTGGTTGTAGCACTAGGAGCGCAAGTAAACACTTTTAACACCCCTGGTGTCAGGGAGAACTGTCATTTTCTGAAGGTAATTTAATTTTATTTTGTTTACAAGATATAGTGTATAATCATTTAATGGATCAAAAATTTCTTGCTTGTTTATGATTGCTAGTTTATCAGGTGATTCATTATATATTTGCACTACTGGTGAGGGAAACATATTATCAAGCATTCAGCACAGTTTTACTGATTAATCAGTTTACCACTAATGCAAAATGTACTATATCATCACTTGCAGGAGGTAGAGGATGCACAGAAGATCAGAATTTCTGTGATAGATTGCTTTGAGAAGGCTGTTCTTCCATCTCTATCTGAAGAAGAACGACGGACGAATCTGCATTTTGTTGTTGTTGGAGGGGGTCCGACTGGTGTGGAATTTGCTGCTGAGCTTCATGACTATGTCCAAGAAGATTTAGTCAAATTATACCCGTCTGTCAAAGATATAGTGAAGATAACAGTGATTCAATCAGGAGATCACATCTTGAACACGTAAGGATTAAGCATTAACAGTCTCAATCATTTTCTATTACTTTGAAACACCAACATTGAAACTGTGGTATCTTCCCACATGATTATTTATGTTGCTTGTGAAGTATATTCAGCTATCCCTCAGCATTTCGTCTGGTACTAGTGCTCCACTGTCATAATCTTTCACAATATATTTATTTTCACAATACATTTATTTTAATAACTTATGCACAATATAATAAATATTTACTTGAGGAACAGAACAGCTTTTTGATATTTTCAATGTTAACAGAAAAGACAAACTAGATTGCAAATCAAATCATATTTAAATAGATGGATGTTTCCTAATACCAGCAACCATTATTAGGACCTAGGATCAGTTTGATCATCTTAGCTCTGTTTTGCTTGTGCTGAGATTTCATAGCATCCTAAGTCATTTATGTTTCCAGAAAACAGGCTCTAAAAGGTCACAACTCGGATAAAGTTTCATCTTCAATCTTGTAGGTTTGATGAAAGAATTAGTACATTTGCCGAGCAGAAGTTTGGAAGAGATGGTATAGAAGTTCAAACTGGATGTCGAGTTGTCAATGTTGGTGACAAAGAAATTACAATGAAGGTGAAATCAACAGGAGAGATATGCTCTGTACCCCATGGATTGGTTGTCTGGTCCACTGGAATTTCAACTCGTCCAGTTGTGAGGGACTTCATGGAACAAATTGGTCAGGTGTTGCTTAATTCCATGCATTTCTGAAACACGGTTTCCTCCTACTTTATAATCCATAATTTTAATCATACATGTCAGAACTACAGTCTATTTAATGGATTTCTCTTGGGGTTGTTCTGCAATGCACTTGTTTATTACCTGCATTCAAAAAAGGTGGCTAAAGGAAGATAAGACTGTGATGCACTTCGTCATTCTTTTCTTAACTACTACATCTGTAATCTGTACAAGCTTCAATTACTCTATGTGCAGGCTAAAAGGCACGTGCTAGCAACAAATGAATGGTTGCGAGTGAAGGGATGTGAATCTGCGTATGCTATTGGTGATTGTTCTTCAATTGATCAACGTAAAATCATGGTATGTATTAAGCCTTCAACATGATTTTTGTAGACTTACGGGCTCATTAGATGCAACATGATACTACATTCTTATCCAAGTTAATACAGATTTGACTTTGAACTGGGATTTGATGAAGAAATTAAGCTCAGTGTGCCTGTGATTTGATCATTTTCTGATGAACTCAACAAAGATGTTGCATACATTTAGTAAATGCTATAATTTTCTTCCACAGATGGAGTGGAGGAAATTATTAGACCTTCTTTTAGACAGTTTCACGATTGAATTCATCTGTCAATATTAACTCATTCAACTCTACTTATAGGATGATATCTCAGCCATTTTTAAGGCTGCAGACAAAGACAACTCTGGTACATTAACTGTTGAAGAATTCAAGGATGTGTTGGATGACATCATCTTAAGATATCCACAAGTTGAACTCTACATAAAGAGCCAACAGATTCTTGATTTGACTGCTCTATGGAAAGATTCTCAAGGAAATGATAGAGAAGAAATAGACATAGAAGGGTTTAAGCTGGCCCTTTCTCATGTAGATTCACAGATGAAGAGTCTGCCAGCAACTGCACAGGTATGCATCATTTTACCAGTAACTAAAAGCTTGCTTATACAAACTACTTTTGTAGGAACATATATAATATGAATGTAGAGTAAGTTTCTAATGTATTGGTATTATCTAGGTTGCTGCCCAACAGGGTGCATATCTAGCTAGATGCTTTAACCGCATGGATCAATGTGAAGAGCATCCTGAAGGTCCTCGACGATTTGGCAGATCTGGACGTCATAAGTTTCGTCCCTTTCGGTAAACCATATTGTATATGATAAGCATAATGTACAATCTCAACTACGTAAATAAGATATTCTTCTTCAGAAATGTAAATTTTTAGTGTGCAAAAACATGTTTTGAGAACCATGTTGGATTAGCCTTCGCTCTAACCAAGGACAGAACAAAATAATGAATGAGGTAGTTTTATTTTGTTCTTATGCCATTTCTAACAAGTAAAGTTTTGGTTGCTTATTATCATAAAGGTATAAGCATTTTGGACAATTTGCTCCTCTGGGTGGGGAGCAGGCAGCTGCAGAACTTCCTGGAGACTGGGTTTCCATGGGTCACAGCACTCAATGGCTTTGGTATTCTGTATATGCAAGGTAATGACTAATGACCAATGCTCTAAGTTCATAGAGTTGGCAACTGATATATGTATATAACAATGTGTTGTTTAATTGCTATGTCACTACATTCAGCAAGCAAGTGAGCTGGCGGACAAGGGTGCTGGTTGTATCAGATTGGACAAGAAGATTCATATTTGGGAGAGATTCTAGCCGTATTTAAGTCCACAACCAAACTAAATTTGAATTAATCTGTTTCTCTGTTAATTACTTTACCTTTGTCCATTATATAGTATAGTGATATTTTGGAGGTACAACTCTTTGCTCCTCCTTTTACTGGAGAGAGTTTTGAGAATTGTCATCTTCTCTTGGATAAGCTTTTGCTTCTTTGCAGCTGCCATTTCCCAGCAATGTACTTGGATGGATTACCCTCTGGCTTTCTTAGTGAAAACATAAACTAGTTGAACATCAAGAAGCATCTCTACTAATACATCTTTACAATCACGCACAAATGGTATACAATTGTCAAGTTGTAACTCTTGCAACTGCCAGTTGTATAGATCTATATAAACAATAAATTTTGAATACAAAATTATACAAATTTATACATGTTATAATACATTCAGACCAAAAGCTGACCGGGAAAGGAGGACCAACTTAATGTACTTTATGCTAGATGCTTAAGCAACGAAAGCAACAGTTTCATCAGAGAAGTGTTGGCAGAAGCAAAAGCAGTAACATTGGGTGTGATTGGTTGAGTAGGTGAAAGTGTGGGGGACAGCAAAAATTTAGAATACAAATTACTTTGCACTACTTGGGGTACAAAACAGTAGTCTATTTGCACATAATTTTTAGATACCTTTCTAAGGGCACTATGTGTTGTAACATAATTAATGGTAAGTGTTTACACCCAAGAAAATAAAAAATGGCAAGTGTATATCATTGTAGCCTTATTTTTATTTTTTAACTCCTCCTTTTTAAGTGTCTCTTTATGATATCCATATTGACATGTTCAAATATCAGCACTTTATACAAAACATGAGAAGATAGTTCACCTAAGAAGAAATGAGAATATAGAAGACAACGTATGCTTCATATTCACTCTTGATCAAAATCGTTTTCAATCCGACATCTATTTTCCACTACGTGTACTCATAAAGTCTGTGTTTTGGCCTAAAACAACAATAATCAAATGTGCAAATCTATAACCTTGATCAATAAGAAATAACCTGGGATAAGTAAAGAGTAAATTGAATTGATCAATATTATATTCTTCCTTTGCACATCTCTAACATTTCTACATTACAGACGCACATGACGTTCAGCATCATATTGCAACTAAGAAATGGCAGAGAACAGCATACCAGTGTTAAACTAATGAACTTCAAGACCCTCAGTCACCTGAAACTAAAAACTTTGGTTTCTAACTGTTTCTTCGCCTTCTTTTCTGCTTGAAATCTTCTGGACCAGCTAGACAAGTTGACGATGAATTCATCTCCTCTAAAAGTTCTTTAGCCAACTGAACCTTCCCTATTTTGTTTAAATTATTGATTAGTGACCGATAGATATGTATTGAAGGAAGGATTCCCTTCAGTTTCATCTCCTTGAAGCATTTCAATGATTCCTCAACATTTCCTGATCGGCCAAAACTCTCAATTATTGCAGTATATGTAAGCAAATCTGGTTCTATTCCATTCTCACTCATTTCCTTAAAATACACAACACACATATCTGTTCTTCCAACCTTCCGCAAGCCATTTATTAGAGTATTGTAAGAAACAGTATCTGCGGCAAAACCAGTTTCCTTCATGGATGCAAACACATCAAGCATTTCATCCACACGGCCTGTTCGACCTAAGATATCTAGAACAATATTATATGTGACCAAGTCCAGACTATAGTTATGCCTCTTAAGATAATCAAATATCACCAAGGCCTTATCTTTCTGTCCACTTTTGGCAAAGGCAAAAATGATCTTGTTTACAAATAATGCACTCGAACAAGTTATCTCAGATACTTCTCCAGTGAATCTGAGTAGCTCCACACAATCATTTACTTTTGTGAAAGCCTGGGCAAAACTCAGACATGAGGTTGCACTTGGGGACTTACAGGACAACAGTAATTTCTTGAAGACTTGACATGAAAGTTCAGTGTCATTCTTCTGACTTGCCTCCGCTAATAAGAGATTATACGCATTAGGGGTAACGGCAATGTTCTTATCATGTAAAGTTTGCAGCATTTGACTCGCAGCTGAAAGATTTCCATTCCTGCACATCTTATCAATATACGCAGAATAGGCTTTCACATCGGATGCTGGTGCATTTTCAATGGTGGCAAGAAATTCCTTCAAGACTTCATCATCCATCGCTCTCTCTTTCTCAGGAGATGCCTCTGTTGAAAAAAACTGAAAACTGCCAATGAATTAACTTGTAGTGGTTAAAAGCAGTCAGATTCAGAAGAGATTGACTGGGATGGGAATGATACAGAACAATATTATGAAGAGACTGAGCACTATTTAGTATTTAGACTAATTAATTGTATGTTCTTCATAAAAGAAGTTCAATCAACGGTAATCCAAGACAACGCCATGTGAAAACTGTTTATCCAGAAGATATTAACTGATGCAACAAGGCCATAAGGTAAGCTGAATATGGCTAAGTACTTACTTAGGTGCTAAAGCTAAAATCAGACATGTTGCCCTGGAGTAGAGAACTAGCCACGGGCTCAACATATGCTACAGGTGAAAATTTCTTATTTTTATATATTGCTATCGTATATCTATTATCTTAAAGAACAATATTCAACAATGAGCTAACCTCACTAGCACCTGCAAAAGCACTATTCCAAAACTCAAAACTAAATGCAACTCTTGATACTAGGTTAATCTCATTGGATCAAGTACTTCTCACTAGTCCAAAAGCTATAGCTAAAAGCTAAGGCACAAACTTTTATAATCAAGTGAAATAGCCCAAGCATCACAGCCTTTGTGCCCTGTTGCAATCCTCAACATATCAAACAAGATTTCCAATTCTTCTCACACCAGTTACTTCTTCAGAATAAAAGTCAGAACATTTCAAATTATTATTATTATTTTTTTAGAAAAATTCAACTTACTGTTAAATCCAATATATTTCATTGTACTGATATGTCAAATTAGAAAACGAATTGGGTTAAAATAAAAACTAAAAATAAAAATAAAAAATTCTAGCGCATATTAGAGAGAGGAGAAAGAGAGGCGTACCAAATGGTATTTGTAAGAGGAGAAGAATGCGGAGAGGGGAAGGGGAAGTGAACAGCGAGAGAGAGGAAGAAGTTGTTGTATCGGAAAATATAACCACCTTGCTGTTGCAGCAGCAGCTGACATGATCGACGAAACATGTAGAGAGTGAGCACTATCACTATTACGCGACAGCCATTAGGGGGGTTCCACTTACAGTCGCAGGTATCATATGATATGAGATTACCAACGTTTGTAGCCGGAACACGAAGCCACTACTCACTATCAAGCTTGTGGGTTTTCTAGTTTTTGACTCCTATTCCATGCTTGTGAATAAATAAAAATCAAAATAATTATTATTAATGATCAACAATCTAGAAGTTGTAAAGTTAGTGCAAATAATAATAATAATAATCTAGAATGAGTTGTTATAGTTTTAAATAAAAAATATTTCATCTTATTTTAACAAATTTCACCGGTTTTAAAAGTTAATAGAATAAAGTGAGATTTTAATCATAATTAACTGAAATAAAGTGCCAATTTATAAAAGTAAAAGCATGAATTTTGTTAAAAAAGATGACTAAGTAAATAGAATTTAATTGATATGTATTGATAGTATAAAATAATTTTATATTATCAATTAATAAAAATAAAAAAAAATAAAAAATTATAGTAGATTTTTCATTATAATAAATAATTATTTATATAAAATAATATTTTTTATTATTTTTATTGATTGATATTATAAAATTATTTTATATTATTAATATATTTAAATTAAATTTAAATAAATAATAATAATAATAATAATAATTTTTTAATTTATATATATTTAAAATATAAAATAATTTTATATTATAAATTAATAAAATTTTTAAAAAATATTAAATTATAATAAATAACTATTAAGTACTATCTGCAATTTATCATTTTTGTTTAAATTTTATTAATTAATAATATAAATTAATTTATATTATCAATACATAAAAATTATTAATAATAATAATACGATAAAATACGCAGACTGTACCCCCACCCCAAAAAAAAAAAAAAAAATAACGCAGAAGCTCGTTTATGCTGTAAAACGCGAAAAATAGTAGTTTGGGGAATGGCCAGCAGGTAATGTCCCGTTTGGACAACGCATCCTGTTAGTGTGTTCCGTTCGGAGACTTGTCTGTTCATCGGAGAATCAGAACTCTCAGTGACTGAATTTCGTCTCACCGCTCACCAGTGACCAAAACCACTGAATCCATCTGATTAAAAACAACGTTTCAGCTTCAAAACATTCAACCTTCGATCAAGTAAGCTCTTCTCCCAAATTCCATGATTCAAATTTTATCTTTTGGGGTCCCTATATTTATGCATAAACTATGCTTAATTCCCATTTAATAACTTCTTTTTTATATGATCAGAATTTGAAATCGATAGATGGATCAAGGGAGGCAAGTGTTCACAGTGGACCTTCTGGAGCGGTATGCTGCAAAAGGGCGTGGAGTTATCACATGTATGGCTGCTGGAAACGATGTCATTGTCATTGGAACCAGCAAAGGATGGGTCATCAGGCATGATTTTGGTGTTGGAGATTCACACGGTAAAATTTCAATTTTTTTTGGAGTTCTGACATCTTTTTTCCCCTATTGATTGTTTAAGCTTTTGCTGTGTTATACATGGTAGAAATGAATTTGACACCCCATTTATATGGGCATCATAAATTCAGTAACTTTTGCTTTTTGGGTATCTAAATTGGTGATTTGTTTGTGTTTGGATGTAGAGATAGAGTAGGGGTTCACTTTTTCAATGATTTTTCATTTTTAGTTGATAGTTGTTTGCTTGAGCTTATGCTGGAATTTGTAGTTGTCCTTGAGCTTTGATATCCAGCTTGTTCAATTGGGTTGGTAAGAGTGTGATACCTTGTTGTCTGTTCTGGAGTGCAGAGATTGATCTCTCTGCCGGTCGTCCCGGGGAGCAGTCGATCCACAGGGTTTTTGTTGATCCTGGAGGGAGTCATTGTATTGCCACTGTCGTTGGTCCTGGGGGAGCTGAAACTTTCTATACTCATGCAAAATGGACCAAGCCTCGAGTTTTGAGCAAGCTGAAAGGTCTTGTTGTGAATGCCGTTGCGTGGAACAGGCAACAGATAACTGAAGGTAGTTTAGTTCATCACATGTTTGACTGATGCCTATTGCTTGTTGATGTAAGTACAACTAAGATTTTCACATGTTCATTTCGGCTTGAGGTTCTGATTAAACTTTTTAAATGCAGTTTCCACAAAGGAAGTCATTCTTGGTACCGAAAATGGTCAACTTCATGAACTGGCTGTGGATGAGAAGGACAAGAGGGAGAAGTATATCAAGTTTCTCTTTGAATTATCAGAACTCCCGGAAGCTTTTATGGGTTTGCAGGTTTATGTTCTGTCTGTGTATAGTTTTAGGTTCATTTTTCAAGATATTATCTATGGTTTCATATAATTTTTTAAGAAACTGAAGCTAGAATTTTTTTGTTTCTCTAATTTTCCCCTCAAATGTGACCGAGGCATTAAATTACTGGTTCTTGTCTTCTCTTTTCAGATGGAAACGGCTAGCATAATTAATGGGACTAGGTATTATGTGATGGCTGTTACTCCTACTCGGCTTTATTCTTTCACTGGCTTTGGATCACTGGAAGTAAGTAAAATAATATTAATTTCCACATTTTCTTCCTGTATTGGATTAACTTATCATTACTACCATTTCAAGATTATAAAATTGTAGTATAGCATTTATAAACAGGTGGTTATTGTCGGATAATTTTGTATTGCTTGTCTATGCTAAAACAATGTATTATTCTATGACATTATTAAATCCTTTTTCATTATATGCTCCATTGTGTTTCAAAGTTTAATTTGTGTTGATTGCTATACAAATGTAGACTGTGTTTTCAAGTTATTTAGACCATACAGTGCATTTCATGGAACTTCCTGGCGAAATACCAAACAGGCAAGTGTTTTTTTTCTCTTTTTAATCATATTAGTGTTATGTCGTGGAACATTCAACAAAAAATGTAAGTGATCTAGAGTCTGAAAATTTCCTTGTTATTTACAGTCTTTCACATTTATTATGTGTATTTGACCTTTCCTTCTAAGACTTCATAGTATTGGTTATCTTTCAGTGAGCTGCATTTTTACATTAAGCAACGAAGAGCTGTACATTTTGCATGGCTTTCTGGAGCTGGTATTTACCATGGTGGCTTAAATTTTGGGGGGCAACACAGGTAGAGTAGAGAATAACTTAAAATATTACTATTTCATCAACTGTAGATATTGGTTCAGAACATGCTCTTTATGCTTCATGAGTGATTCATGATGTAGTTTTCTGCGAAAACCTTCCATATTGCTTTCTTAGGAACTTATTGCCTTTCTCTCAAAATTTTTGATAACTTGACAGTTCTTCAAGTGGGAATGAAAATTTTATTGAGAACAAGGCTCTTTTGGACTACTCAAAATTGTCTGAAGGAGCTGAAGCGGTTAAACCAAGTTCCATGGCATTGTCTGAATTCCATTTTTTGTTGCTTTTAGGGAATAAGGTCAAGGTATGTATGCGCTTATCTATCTTGATTGTGTTTGCATCATAATGCTTATGCCATACATAAGCTTTGTTTTAAGGAGTTTATGCATGCTTGCTAAATTATTTGAACATTTGTAGGTTGTAAACAGAATTAGCGAGCAAATTATAGAGGAACTTCAGTTCGATCAAACTTCAGATTCAACATCAAAGGGTATTATTGGATTATGTAGTGATGCCACAGCTGGTTTATTCTATGCATATGATCAAAACTCTATCTTTCAGGTTTGTATTCTCTGATTTTTGTAGCCTTTTGTAATTTGCATTTAACTAGCTTGGTTGTAAACTTGTAATCATTGCTGCTCTTCGATTTGGTAATTTAGTAGGTGTCTATCAATGACGAAGGTCGAGATATGTGGAAAGTGTATCTTGACATGAAAGAGTATGCTGCTGCTTTAGCAAATTGTCGTGATCCTATTCAAAGGGACCAAGTATATTTAGTGCAGGTACCGGTCTTTTGCTTTTTACCGTGACTAAGAAATGGTTTCTCTGGCTATATAAATTCATGGATTTTTTTTTATCAAAAGGTTGTAGTTTGGTGTTTAATTAGAATATTTTGTGGTGCAGGCTGAAGCTGCCTTTTCATCTAAAGATTATTTTAGAGCTGCATCTTTCTATGCCAAAGTAAATTTTCTTTTCAAGTTCACTATATTGGCGTATTTAGTTGATCATGTTAGTGCAAGAATTACCTTTGCTTTTGTGAAACTTGGTTACTTTGATTTTGATGCACTATATATAGCAGTGGACTTGCCTCTCATGGCAATAAACTTTGAAGACTGCCAAATCATGATCCAATTCGTACTGAAAATGGCCCATAGCATACCGTTCAGATGATCATTGTACATATTTCCCAATGAATTCTCTTCATACTGGCAGAGATCCATATATGGAAATTAAAAATTCCATTTTTTTCCCCTCCAGTTATGTAGGATTTCATCCTCAAAATAGGCCACTTGATATATCTTATACGAATGCTGTTTATAAATTTGAACTCTGGAGGTAAAGGATTTGTTTTACAGCATTGGCTCTACACAATTGTGATAATTTGATGATAATAGCTAGCCTTTTGTGCTAAAAGTAGGTGCCTGTCAAGCTTTCAAGTAGTGACACTTACTTTGATTATCCAAAAGAAAAACAAAATCTGACAGGCATATGATTTGCAGATCAATTATATGTTATCATTTGAGGAAGTCACTTTGAAGTTCATAAGTGCTGGTGAACAGGTACTTATCATGTTACCGGTCTTTTCTACTATATATGAAACTTAGGAGAAAGCCATTTTTTCTTTCTTAAAATAAGGGTTTTGGCTGCAGTAGTTGTCACTTTGTATATTTGCAAGGGAGTTCACGTTGTAATTTGGATTTCCTTATTGAAAAACAAAAGTCTGGCATTCATGCTGTGTTGGATTATACTCTGCTGCTCTATTTCAGCCTTCTTTTGCATCTAAAGCTTGTGTGTGCAAGTTTGATAAATTGTAAATTCATATTTCATTGCGATATTTCTTATGTGCATTTATTCTTTACAGTTATAGCATTCTTATGTGGGCATAGGCAAACTGATTTTGATTGATTTATTCTTAGAATTGCCGTTATAATTCCTTGATTGGAAATTTGACTCATGCATATGAAAGTTCACTGGTTTCTCTTCTTATTTGCAGGATGCTTTGAGAACTTTCTTGTTGCGGAAGCTTGATAATTTAGAAAAGGACGATAAATGCCAAATAACAATGATATCTACATGGGCAACTGAATTATACCTGGATAAGGTTCTACTTCATGCCTGACACTTGGAAGGAAAATTTAGTTTTCCATTTTTATTCCTTTATCTCTTTTCTATGGATACTGATGTGATGAAATCTTATACGTTATCCAAAGTTGGAATAGAAAGATGCATATGTCCATATAATATATCCTGTGATCCTATTTCTTTTCGAGGAAGCATATTTAACTTCATATTTTACCCTTATTTGCCTATGAAGCATGATGAAACCATTCTAAACAGCTCTAAGTATGTAATAGAAGATAAATACCAGCTTTTTGTTTTTAAGAGAAGCCACAAATCCACGCCACCAAATGACTGAGACATGTTTCTTAATGCTTGATAGTAAATCAATAATACTGATTTATGCTTTGGTTTTTATTATTGGAAAAAAATGGGTAATGCTGGGTTTGGGAAATTGAATCACTGCATCAGCTGTGTTCTTTGTCCCCTTGAGTTGTGACATGTTTTTTCTGTATGCGAATTAATTTGGGAAATTTCTTGATCTTTAGATAAACCGACTGCTTTTGGAAGATGAATCTGCTTTGGAGAATAACAATTCAGAGTACCAATCAATTATTAAAGAGTTTCGTGCTTTTCTCAGTGACAGCAAGGATGTATTGGATGAAACAACTACGATGAAACTTTTAGAAAGGTAGTGTTTGATACTTGATATGGCTTCTGCATTATGTTTTCGGATGGGTTAGGCTAATGTTAGTTATAGACATTTGTTTTTATCTAATATAATTCTGCTTTTGCAACTTTTGACAGTTATGGAAGGGTTGATGAATTGGTATATTTTGCTAGCTTAAAAGGGCAGTATGAGATTGTAGTTCACCATTACATTCAGGTGCTCTGATTCTACTTATATTCCATGGGATTACTAAAGACTTTCATTTCCAGATCTCTGTTGCTTTATTGAAATTTACTATCTCATACTGGTTGTATTGTATCTCATATCATTGTTCTTTCTTTCTTTCTGTTTTTGTGGATTTTTGATTCAGCAAGGAGAAGCTAAAAAAGCACTGGAAGTGCTTCAGAAACCTTCTGTGCCTGAAGACCTTCAGGTATGGTTCAAGCTCTAGTATTTGAGTCGTGATAATAACAGTTTTGCCTCTGTTTTATTTCAGTCTTCCTGACCTTTTTCTGCTATTACTTCTGTTTGGCACTGAAGCCTCTCAATCTCTGTCAATAAATGTTATACGAACAATATTTCCTGTCCTATGCAGTATAAGTTTGCTCCAGACCTTATCGCTCTTGATGCATATGAAACTGTGGAATCCTGGATGGTTACAAAGAACCTAAACCCAAGGAAACTGATTCCTGCAATGATGCGTTATTCAAGTGAACCTCATGCAAAGTACTGCATACATTTTCAATTGGTTTCAGAAATGAGTTCATCAATTCGTTTATTTCTTTTTTTCGTTTTTTTATTTTTTTATTTTTTTGGTTCTCTCTTTCATCTGACAGATTTCGTAATTTTCCTGATATTCTGTTTTGGAATTTTGATATTTATATCCACCTGTTTCACATGCAGGAATGAGACACACGAAGTCATTAAATATCTTGAATATTGTGTTCATAGATTGCATAATGAAGATCCTGGAGTTCATAACTTGCTGCTTTCTTTATATGCAAAGCAGGTTGAGTGGTTTGCTTTTTATATCCATGTACCTCTGATGTGGTGGTTATGAAGGGTGTTTCACATTCTTATTGTATTGTGGTAATTTGGTATCATCATGCATGTTAAATGTATAGATGAATAGATGCATTATGTGTGCTCAAAGGGAGTGGCAATCTCTGTGTAATTCATGCTATGCATCTTACACCTTCATACTATTTGACATCAAACTTACCTGTTATTCCACTTCTCATGCATGTAAACAAAATATGGTGCCATTCATTAACGGCAATGACATATTTGGGCTGCAATTTGAATATTTGTGCCTTCCAGGATGAAATCAAATAGCTTGTTTTTCCACTCATGTATGAAGTCAAAGACCATAATATTCTTTACTGTATGTATCCTTCACTAAAACTGAAATGGCATGTTTGGATTGCAATTGTAAATGAACCTTAACCAGAGCCTTCACGGAAATATTTTATGGAAGTTTTAACATGTGCCTTGGAGAAATCAAATAAGTTTGATTAAGTCTTAAAGTTTTCTCATTTCTTGCAGGTGATTGATGGATATTTTGTTATCTTGATTTAATTTGACAGAACTTGTGGTTTCCTGGACATGTCTGACATTGACATAGTGCCTACATATGTATTCAACTTGTTTCCCTTTTGTCTACTCAGGAAGATGATAGTGCACTTCTACGTTTCCTGCAATGCAAATTTGGAAAAGGACAAGAAAATGGTCCTGAATTTTTCTATGATCCTAAGTATGCCCTACGCCTTTGCCTCAAGGAAAAAAGAATGCGTGCATGTGTTCATATATACAGCATGATGTCTATGCATGAAGAAGCAGTTGCTCTTGCCCTACAGGTGAGACTAATGCAGTGATTATTGTGTTCAATCTTACAATTGCACTAATAAAAAAAGGAGTTAGCTTAATTAGAATTAACTGCTTCAGTAAGGTTCTTCATCCCAGATGTTTTACCAAGTGTTCTTCATCAAGAGCTTTAGCCTAGCATCTTTCTTCCTTTTTTTTTCCCCTTTCCCTTTTCTTGTTTCCTCCTCTATAGTGGCCAGAATATGGTAGTGGTTGGAATCATCTTGCAATTTTATGGAATATAGAGTTCTCAAAGAGCCAGAGTTTGAAAAAAGTTGTTCAACATATCCAGTTAGATGTTCTTTAATCGGCAAGATTTTTATAACCTAAATTTTTTTAAAAGGGATTTTACCTCTTCTGAACTGTGACTTTTTTGTGCTAATTAACTTTTCTACACTAGGTTGATCCAGAGCTAGCAATGGCCGAAGCTGATAAAGTTGAGGATGATGAAGACTTGAGAAAGAAGCTCTGGCTCATGATCGCCAAGCATGTTGTTGAACAAGAAAAAGGAACTAAGAGGGAAAACATAAGGAAGGCAATTGCTTTTCTTAAGGAAACCGATGGTCTGCTGAAGATTGAGGATATATTACCATTCTTTCCTGATTTTGCCCTCATTGATGACTTCAAGGTACAGTTATCTTTGCTCTGATTTGGACATCTTGATTAACAATTTTCAACTGTGATCAGTATATTTAATGATACGTACTAATTATATTGTATTTTTCTCCCATGTTGCCATCTAAGTAAATGGTATAACATTGGCTTCCTTTTTGAATATTAGCAAAAAGATGTTATATGAAAAGTAATTTAATGCTTACACGCCTTGGATTATTGGAATTGGTTTATCTTACACTTCATTTGGGAATTTATCTGAATTTATCCAGGAGGCTATCTGCTCATCATTGGATGATTACAACAAGCAAATTGAACAGCTGAAGGAGGAGATGAATGATGCAACCCATGGTGCTGACAACATTAGAAAAGATATCAGTGCACTCGCTCAAAGATGCACTGTTATTGATCGTGATGAGGAATGTGGGGTATTGATCTTCTTGATAACTTGTTTAACAAAGCTTCATCTTCTGTTCTTTTCAAATTGTTCAGATGTTGACTTGTGTGCCATAATTATATTAAAAATTTAAAATCACGTTCGAAATGATTTTCAATCCGACTCTGTAGGTATGTCGCCGAAAAATTTTAACTGCTGGCAGGGAGATTGGCATGGGTCGTGGTTATACATCAGTAGGGCCAATGGCTCCTTTTTATGTCTTTCCTTGTGGACATGCCTTCCATGCGCAATGCCTGATTGCCCATGTGACTCGTTGTACGGCGGAATCCCGTGTAAATATACTACCCTTTTCCTCCTATTTTTCTGACATTTCATTTCGTTGTGACTATTTCTCCTGTACTTTATCTGAAACTTTGGTTGTCCTCACAATATTTGTGAGAAAGAACAATTAGTTAATATTTATTCAAAATAAACAGAGCAATGAAACGATTGTTTCGGATGAGTTGATCCTTATTCTTTATAGTTGTATTTGTCAGGACCTTGTTGCCTGTGGTCACATTGTCCTTGTCACCACCTCAAATAAGCATATTCTTTTCATCACCAATACTTCAATTTAAATTGAATGTAATGGGAAATGTTGCAGGCTGAGTATATTCTGGATCTACAGAAGCAGCTTACTTTAATAGGCAGTGAAGCAAGGAGGGAATCCAATGGTACCCTTTCTTCATCTGAGGAGTCCATGCCCAGCATGACCACTGTAGACAAGGTTTGTTCAGAGCTTCCTATTATGCATCAAGTGACATGTATCATTAGATAATGGGAGAAATTTTGTATTGCTCACAGTATTACAATACATTCTACCTGCATGGCAATTTTGGCTTCAAATTCCTTTCCCTGTATTATTATTATTATTATTATTTCCATGGGCTAAGGTTGTTGATCAATTTGATTTCTAAATAATTATCAATGTGCATTCAGCTTGTGACAGTGCATTTACATTGCACTGTCAAATGCTTATACTTCATATCATGGTAACTTTGTGTACTCATGTCAAATTGATGGACAGCTCCGATCACAGTTGGATGATGCTATAGCTAGTGAATGCCCATTTTGTGGTGACTTGATGATCCGGGAGATATCTTTGCCTTTTATACTTCCTGAGGAAGACCAGCATGTGGCATCATGGGAGATCAAACCAAACGTTGGACCCCAGAGAAGTGTCTCGTTACCTGTATGATTTGGAATTTGCTTTCACTGTGTGAAAATGTTGCTGTTACTAATGTACCATCAGCACAGCTCCTTTGCCGTGTGTATTGTTGTGATTCGTTCAACCCATTTTCTTTCTAACTTGGCATTATATGTGCTTGGCGCTCTCTAATTTTCTGATTGCCATAGAAAATTGTTACCCCATTATCCTCGCTGTAAATCCTGTACATTGTAACTTTCCGTTGCATCAAATTTTTGCTCCAGGAGTTTGATATGTAAATTTAACTATGGTCATTTACTCATTTACTCATTTAATATTTACCCAGTGCTCTACCTTCCCTTTCATCTGCAGTCACTCCTTTTTTCTAATAAATTGTTCTCGTTGTTTTTTGGTGAAAAAAACAAAACAACCAAGAAACAGCCATTCAGTTGGGTGGGAGGACGGATTGATCAAATCACCAATCAATTGTTATCTTGTTAGGCATAAATTGATATTAGAATCCGAATACTCGGTTTGATGAGTTAGTAGCATAATACATGCCCTGCATGTCTTTTTTTACTGTTTTAAAATTTTAAAAAAAAATTATTTACATATATACGTCCTTTCTTAAGATTATAGAAAAATCAATTTAAGTTGGATCAATTTTATTATGGGGCAAATTTGAAACTAGAGAGCGAGAATTGTATGTAAATCGATTCAACTTGAATAGAATTCAACACTATTCACCCGAGTAATCTTAACCCTAAACCACTATCCTATTCAAACTCCACTCCGATTCTCACTCAGATAGTTTTTGCGTGAGTTTTGAGAGAAAGTTTTGAGAAAAAATTGAGAGAAAGTGTATGAAAAAATAACTTAAGAGGTGTATACTTGTTCATCATAATTGTGAAATTACAAATACAGATGAGAGTGTAATTTTTTGCAATTAAGATCCTTAATTTATAGCTGATCATTTATCTATTATCTTATTAGAGCTGTAGAACACAATTTTGCAAAAGATTAGCCAACAAAATAACAAGCAAATCATGCAAATGTTTTATCGGGGGCCCATGGCAATTGGAAAAAGGTGTGCTTCGCTACAAAAGTTGGTAGCTGGGTTGCGATGATGATGTTGGGCTCATGTTCACTTTCGACGCCCAATTTTTAGAGATTAGGATTATCGAGTTGTTCGTCATTCTAGAGAAGTCGCACTTTAACCTTGGTGGATTTGCTCCTGATCCAGCACATGTTCTTGTGTGACAGCCGGTGGGGCTAGGAGTTGCTACGATCCTCATCATGAGCATCGTCCTCATCATTATCCGCATTCACTGTCTGTTGGCAGCGACTCACACGTGTCTTGACATGCAGTCGACGCTCTCAACGCCATTGATCTGGCACATGAGCTGGCCGAGGCACACCAGCCACTGGTGGGATATGCATTGGTATATCATCTGACAATTCGATTTGCCTTGGGTCGCGAAGGACCGTATCTCCAGATAGAAACCTCCGTGCAATAGCTGAGTACCACCTACTATACTCAGCTGATGGACGATGGTCTTGAGCCATCAAAAATTGAATCACCCGAGCGCGTCGTTCCTCCCATAATATGTGAAACTCTTTATGATAAGATGGCCACCAAATGTCATTGTTGCCACGCCCATCAATTGCATGCAACCTATCAATGTTTAGTGGCTTATCTGGTATGTGCTGATGTCCACCAAGCTGTCGAAGAACACGATCCATTTGATGCCACTCAACAGTGGCAAAGCATATTAGCGCTATCACAAATGACTAAATGTCGAACTCATCATAAATCCATGTGGGTGTGATCTGGATAATGATTGGGTTGGAATACGGGGTCCAGTCAAACTTCAATAGTAAACAACGATACATTAGATTTTTTGCTGAAAGCATCAAATTAAAAAGTCAATAATAATAATAAACGCTATATATCTTACCCCTGTAATACTAATCCCATCAATATGTTGCCTATGTTCCAATAATCGACGTGCTACTATATCAGACGTGGCTAGACTTTTTGGCCACCTGAAAAAAAAAATATATTTTGCATTTTAATATTGCAAATGACAAATATGAATAAAATAAGAGTTCACTATTGTGTCAACACCCTACCTCGCTGCTAATAGAAACCTGAACTCATATCTGCCTGGAGGATTGAACTCTGGTAGTCTGTACCATATCCACGATTGTAGTAAGGCTAGGCAACCATCAATATCAACCGCTTGACTATTAACAGCGCGACATAGATTTTGTTGTAGCATAGCTAGCATTGTCAAGCCCCAGCTAAGACTCCGTACACAGTGAAAGTCACGAAGTAGAGGCATCCACTTTAAATGTACTCTGAATCCTGACTTATTTGAAAACAATAAGCCACCAAACAAAAGCATAATATATGCTCAAGCATGGCATACTATTACATCCTGAGTTGGATTTCCATGTAATTTAAATGTCTCTTCAAACCAATAACAATTCACAAAGTTTCCTAGGTGATGCTCTGGATGGACCTGGCACAACCCCAAGTATTTCATCGCATAAGGTAAGTATATCATTGCCTTCATAGTGCTCCCATGATGATATGCATCCACTAACTGGGTCCCCATCTATATGTAACCCTAATTGTAATGCGACATCTCGTGAGCGATAAATAAGACTCTCTATACGATAGATTTAAATGCACAAGATATCCTGACGCCACGTCTCAACAAATGCACTAATCAATGGACGATCATACTCGAAATAGGGAATCTGCGATGCATGCCATAAGCCTGCATCTCGCAAGTATGGCTCAATCAATGGATGTAGCTCAGGATACCTATAATGCCTGCTACGTAGGACTCGAGGCCGCTGTATAGCATGAATGCAGAAATATAAGTAGAGTAATAAAGTATAGTAATGAGTTAAGTTACTACTTAAGCACAGTAATATACCCTAAGCTAATTTAACGGTAACTCAAATATCTAAACTTATTTTATTATAAAAATAAAGTAGTAACTAGATTACAATAAATAAATTAAACTTTAAATTGTTATCAACAAAAATATACTAATTAACCATTACAATAAATAAATTATTATTATAATAAATTAAGCAAACTAAGTTGCTGCCTAAGTATACTAACTAAATTAACACACTCTAAACTAATTTAATTGCAACTCAAATATCTAAACTTATTTGACTATAGAATTAAAATTAACTAATAACTAAATTAAATTAATAAAAATAAATATCTGTTATTTTTCTTAATTAATTATCATTATAATAAATTCATTAAACTAAATTACTAATTAAATATATTACCTAGAAGTTAACCTATCTTATATAAAATTATTTACTAACTACATTAGTAAATAAATTAAATTAAAGTATAAAATAATAATAAAACAAATTAAAATATAAAATTACCTGTGTATTAAGATTTACAGCAATATATCCAAGCGCATCAAGTCGATATAAATTGTTATTCTTTATTACTCCTTTTTTCTTTATCAACCAAACCTTTTTCTCTAACCTCTATTTTTTTTCACTCTCTAAAATTCTAAACTTCACAAAATTGATCGAAACTGGATTGGTTCCATATTTATAGGGAGAAAAAAATTGGATTGAACTTAATATTATTAAAATAAATAATATTAAATTCAATCCAACTATTCACTTTAGAACGAATTCAATAATATTTACTTTAATAGCGTTAAATTCAATTCAAGTTAAATCAAATTTTTTACCGTCCAAAATAATTATGGATTCAATTCACCTTGAACCGAACTCTTTGTGGGAAAAGTCTCCTGAGTAGAGCTAATCAAAAAGTATACATAGATTCATTTTGATCCTGCTATAGATGTGAATAAAATCTCCTAAACAATTTTATTATACAAGCACGTTTTGGTAAGTTCGAAAGATACGACTTCCGGGGTTCCTCGTGAGTAAGTACTTGCCAGGAGCTTGATGGGCTATAAACATATATCTTGAATTAGAATAAATCTTCCTCTCAATTTAAACGGTAGTAACTAAAAAACTAAATCTCCTTCTCAACTTAAACTCCAGTAAATAAAAAAATAAAAATAAAAATAAAAAGATACGATTTGCTTGATACTCCCATAAAACCAAAAATAAAAAAAAAATTAAAAAAAAGAGGATATGGCTTGTTTCGAATTAAGGAAAACAAAAATAAGAAATTGCTTGTTTCAAAGCACGAGCTTTTTAAGTTTTCTGCAGATCACCCCATAGACGAAGGAAATTTCTTGTTTCTTCGCCTAAGCTTTACAATAAACGCAAGTGATTAAAGCTACCACTACACTTTTAGGCCAAGGTTATTATTAATTAGCTGGAATTCCCAAGTCAAACAGGACAAGAAGCGTGTCAAATTTTCCATTTTCACATTCCACACCACAAATTTTACCGTATTTAGGGTAAATACCCATTGCCATCCGTACACTTTTAATTTACAAGGTTCATCAATAGCCAAAAGCAATTTCACTCTCTTTTCATCAACCGAGTCACCCGATTTGACTCAGTCAACTTCTTTGGCTCTTCGGATCCGATCTCAACCCGATAACAAGATCCGGGTCACTCCTCCGGCAAACTTAACTCCGGTGAACTCAAACCGCCAGAAGCAGCGGCGGAGGCCGCCAGCTCTCAGCCCAGGCCCCAGCAGTTCAAGTACATCACCTTCCGAAGAGAGTCGTCGGCTTGCCTTCGGCAGTCCTCCGCGCCGGAGCCGTTCCCCGCCGCAGCTCCGGCCACGTCCGATCCCATGAGGCCGGACAAGGGGCGGAGAGACGCCAAGCCTCCGGTGGAGAGGAGGCGCGTGCGGTTGCTGTGGATGGACTTGACGGCGGTCTTGCACTTGTGGCCGGGATCGGTGTGGCCCTGCGCCACCGCCACCGTGGCAGCCATCCAAACACGATTCAAGTAACTCATCTTTTTAATTCTTATGTTTTCTTCTTTTGTTTTCGTGTTTTCCGACGATGTTTTTTTTTATTGCTTCAGAAACTCAAACGTTTGTAGTGGGAATATTGGTGGAGGAAAGGGGGGTTATTATAGAAAGAGATGAGAAGAAGGAGGACACGGTTTTGTGTCAATAATTGTGGTTTTGGGAGTGGTGGGTGGGCCCTTGTTGCCCTTTAGAATTTTGGAGCCTTCCCAATCCATGCTATCGTCCAAACACAATAAAGATTAAATTTAGATTAATTATTCGGTTAATGTAAATGATTAGTACTGAATTACTAAATTTGAGTAATAATAACAAATTGATGTCAAAAAGATAATTAATTGACTTCATTAAAATTAAATTAGTCAACATTTAATAAATTTTAAATACTAATAATTCAAAAAAATATAAAATTATTTTATATTATTATTAATAAAAATTATGGAAATTATTATATTATGATAAAGTTACGTACACTTAAAAATATCATAATAGTTTTTATAATTTTTATTAGATAAAAATATAAAATTATTTTATTTTACTGGTATATGAAAATTATTCTCTAAATTTAATTAGTAATTTTTAGCAAATACTGCTTTTTAACCATCATGTGATTTGGTTTATTTGAGGGCTATATATAAAATTTAATTCATTTAATTTATTATTTCCATGATTAGTATCGAGAGTGGGAAGGATTCTGGGATTACTTAATGGAGATATTAGTAGTAAGCATCAACGGCTAACATGAATTAAATCCATTAATTAATGTTAAAGGTGAGACAGAGAGAGAAGGTAGTGGTGGGTGTTGGAGGAAACAGGTGGCGTGCTTATCCGAAAGGGACATCAGACATGGATGACTAATCCCTGCTCCTACCAATCGCAATCCACCAACCAGCCATGTACTGACACTTCTGTCCTTTCCTTTCTTTGTGGTAAAATAATCCAATTCTTTTTCTCTCTCTCTTCAATTCTTCATGAGTCTTGGGCCCCACTCCATAATGATATTCTGTCCGTTTCTCATGGACTCTGGCCCACGAACTACTACTTTTATGCAGGGGCACTCTTGTCCTTTACTGCAGAAAAGTCCTGATCCTGAGTTCCCGACACTGTTTTTTCTTTATTTATTTAATTAATTATTTAATTTAGGGTCATACTACTCATATAGTAGTCACTGAGTCAGTCACACGTTGAAGTGTATTAAGGTGCCACGTATGAGGTTTCATTGATGATGGATAATATCGGCCTCTGGTCCGATGAGCCACTTGCTCATGGGCCTATGATGGGCATCACGTGAATGCTCCTGAAAAATATAAAACAAAATTTCAATACTATGTCTTTCTTCTGACCCCAAAAAAAAAAATATATATATATATATACTATGTCTTCCCCTACGTGCCTGCACCAGTCTTCTTCACTTGTCCACAGATCATTGGGCATTTCACTTCGGAAGGTTTTTCTTAAGAAAAATGCTGAATGGCACAAAACTTTTAGACGAATGTAAGGACTAAAGAAGGAATTGAACTTCTTTTTATAATTCCACTTACATTTATAACTTTGACCTTGTGGGTATGATCATAAAATAACTTATTTGTTAGGAAAAGCACGAAAAGTGAAAAACGGAATTGGTTAATACATGTTCATAAATGTTTCCTGGTTTAGATCTTATCCTATTGACACCTTCAATTTTGGTTTAGATTCAAACAAAGTACTTATCTAGTCACACACATGGATAGAACCAAATAGCGAAAGAGGCGTTTTTGGTTTAACTGGCTGCTGATAGCTTGCAACATATAAACTTGTAACTTAGTCTTCTTGATTTGGATGAACTTGTGAAGTTAGCACGTCCACTCACAGAAGGAGGCTCTGCGAGTCAAGTTGATGATGAACACGCTAACCACCTAACGCAATCATATGCAGATAAGAAGTTATACTTATAGCCAACAAGAATCGTCAGGTAATACAGCCACTAGAATTGTAGGTAGCACGTTGTTTTGTTGATTTTCTGTTTGCTTAGCACACTGTTTTGGTTGTGTTGATTAGAAGGGTAGGAAGACATGTACACTAATTTCAACTTTCATTTTATGATTTTAGCAACGTACAAATTGCATGAACTTATATTTCACATTCCCACATGTGTTATATAAGCCAAAACCCGCAGCGTTTGCTTGCCTCTCTTATCCCTCATCACATATTTGTGCCAGAATTGCTTAAGAAACGCAAAAGGACAATAATAATAGTTAATAAGAAACTTAGCTTACGTTTATAGGATTATTATTATTATTCTGTACGTATTTTATATACAGCAAATTCAGTGAGTTGCTTACGTGTGTAGGATCTTCCAAATATTCACTGACGGCATCTTGCTGAAACATTTCACTAGTGTTTATAAAACTTGAGACTTTGTTTTTTTCTTTTTATTTTGCATCTAGTCTTAATTTGAAGAAACCATATTGAAAGTAACGAGATGGTGACACGAAGACTTTGTGTATTAAAACTTGCACCATACCACCTACTTTGGTGCCTATTGCAGATTTTTATATAATTGATATGAAATGCCTCCTACATAATAGCTATGAACATAGTGACTGACTTTATAGCACTCTCAGTAGTCACTTTCCAATTCTCCATAATATTCTCTTAATAAGCTAACTTTAAAATTATTTACAGCTTAATTATCAATGATGCTAACCTCAGTATTAAAATAATGATTCCCCAAAATAGGCACTTACACATCAAGATATTGTGCTTTACAAAAAGGAGGTATATATATTCTCATACGTTCATTTTTTAAGTGGACCTGTCGACTTTGAGGATCTTGTGGAATTATGCTAACTATCTTGGGTTTAGTTAAATTTGCATTTGTTATACCATATTGTAGATAATGATCGTGGCTGCTAACGAATTATCTATTGATTAACTTTTCTAATTCTAGCCACAACCTCTTTGCATTTTTTGATTAAAAAAAGAAGGATAAGATCTCTGTCTTTATCCGTCCTCAAATTGATGGATTATATATATATGTATATAATCGTTAAATAAAAATATTGCTTACTGTTTATGACTTTATGCAGCAACAGGCTTTATTGTTTCAAAAATGAAGACCAAACCTTCCAAGCGAAAGCAGTCTCTTTATAGTACTTACTTTCTTCACCAGATGTCGAAAGCAAAGCATACGTGGGATGCTACCATCTTTTGTAACCAAATCAATGGAAGTAGGAGGAGCACACTTGTGTTGTATTCCGTATCATACAAAAATACTCATTCCATTGTGGCCAGCTAAAATAAACAAAGTAAAAGAGCAGAGATTATAATCTTATTCCCATGCTACAAAAATTTTGTTTTTCTCTTGCCTGAGCAATTATGGCTATAAAAAATTAATAATATTTTTCTTTCCAATTTTCAAAAAGCTTATCAATATCAATACTACTTTTATATGATTATTAATATCGAGCCATTTCAAAGAGACAAACATAACTACAAATCCTGTCTGATGGCAGCAGAGTTGGAGCTGATATCCAAGATCTCACTCTGATGGAACATGCATGTCCAATGTCATTAATAAGCACTTCACCACACCCAAAAGTTTTGAACAAGGGAAGTAAACTTCTAAGAAGAAAGGATGTAGATTTTAACTTTTAGTCACTTGAAGAAATGCATAAAACAAGTAGCTATTATGTGATCTTTTGTCTTGCATTCAAGCATGGACAAAGAAGGTAAATATGGAAATATAATTATAACTTTACTTCTCGTATAGGGAAATATAAGTGCTCCTTTAATGCCGCGTATGTTCCAAGATCAACAAAAATACAATATGAAGCAAATCCAACCACAGCAAACTATCTACCAAGTTATAGGAGATGATATAACATTACAATTAAGTTTAGCCGATCATAGTATTAATTCACTCGCATTTAACACCACAAACATTATTCAAAGTGAAAAATTCAGTGTTTCCACATCTCTTAATAGCACTTCTCTAGGTCACTCAACCACATTTGACAGATCAGTGGCCAAGGAATTCAATTGCTGAACATAAAATTGGACAACATTAAGGGCTTGACCCAAGAAGAAACAAACAGAAATGTTTATATAATTTACACTGAATCAACAACACCTTCAACCTGCTGCCGGGCCAGGTATCTTTCTCTTCTTTCTTTCTACACAAGGAACAAGGGAACAGAATATGAGAAATTGAAATGAGAACATCCAATATATACCAAACTGGCGAGAAAAAGAGTGTAGAAAAGTGTGTCTAACCCATTCATCTATCACAAGGCCTTCCCCAGCAAGTCGAGGACCTGTCTCCTCCGGGGGTTTCTTTCGTGCTTCGAGCGCAGCCTCAGCCTCAGCCAACTGCCGTTTAAGCTTATCCAGGGCCTTTAAGAAACAAAGTTTTAAATTATAACTCCACACAAAAAGGTAGAGATCATATGACATACATGAGATACATTAATCTTACAGGGCTAGGGCGTTCAGGGTCCAGAAAGATAACACGCAGAATTTGCTCTACTGCTACTTGATCTCTTTGCTCATCAAACTGCAGGAAGAATTATATGACACAACTTTGTTCAGCATCTGAAAGCATTCTGCATGAATTATTGTGCATATACTGAATGCATGTTTTATTCAAGAACCAAATCAATTCAATGTTCAAAGTAATATACTTTGAAATACAATAGACTTGGCTTATTACTCATTACATGGATAAACCTCGGAATTATAAGTCGCACATTTTCTTATATATAACAGATGGATTATAAAAAATGATTATTAGAATAAAATCAATCCTAAAACTTGCAAGCAGCTTGAGGCTTATTCAATCATATTTTTAATTGATATTGATCTCTAATTTGATAATTGCAAAGTAAAGTAGGCTGTGTACTGGATTTAATCAAAATTCATAATGCTAGCAATAAAAACTGTTTCATGCAATATTTAAATTTCAAAATCTTAAGGAGTCACCTAAAATCCATTAAGAGTTGGTCTATTGTTGAAATGATATTTATTATTTACAGCATCACTAGTTCAATATTGGAATGAGCATAATACACTGGAGCAGACTATTCACATTACATTCAGTTCTGACAATAATTGTATGAAGACAATAATAGGGAAAGTTTCAAGAATAAATTAGAATGGGGCATGTCGGGGCCTCACAAAGGTATATTAAAAAGCAGTTGATGTTATAAAGTAAAATCAGGCCATGGATAAGCATAAAGATTCCAAAGCCTCCTTTCTTCCAATAACTGACATGGACATGAAAAAATTCCAATTTATCCCCCTCAAAAACAAAAGAAAGCATATACCAAAACTTATCTCTTGAACTATTTCTGAGCCAAAACTATCTTAAGGTATTCAACAGTAGTCATACTGAATGCCTTTTTCTCTTGTTATTTAAGTTTTAGGGTTTATGAAGAAACTACAATCCCGGTCAAAATCTTCAGTTAAACTTAGTGTTGCCACTTAGAAAAAAATCTGATTTTATGACATACACAGTCAACAGAAAGAAAAGGCAAGCATAAAATGAAAATTTTGGATGTCAATACCAGATGTCATGAAGAGAGCAATAATAAATTACCAGTTCTGGTACATAGTCCATTTCTCCCTTCACTTTCAGGCTCATGATTTTAAACTTAACCTTGCTTTTCTGATCAAGTGGTTTCTCGTTGTTCTCTGGTGGCTCCACAAACTTAAACACTGCCAAATATGTGACATAACAATTTTAGGAGGATTCACCAAATTCCAAGTACTTGACTAGGTTGCTTAACACAAGTTTAGAAGGACAAATTACCAGTGGCAATTATACTTTCACCAGGTGCAAGAATACCGCCTGGAGGGCGCATATAACAACTCTTGGGTGCAGTTGTTTGAAACTAAGGCAAAACAAAACGTCACCATTAGCAGTAATTAAAGTGGATAAACAGAGCAACAAAAAGCTATTAGTATATAACTTGTCATTATACAAGAATAGCAGCGTTCATTATCGTATTAATTCATGCTGTGAAACCTAATATGAAGATGGTCATAATCAACATAGTATACTTCCCATCGTCTAGTAACAATAGCAAACTTTCTTTTGAGACTTCGAAACTGTTTAGATGGAAAACTCCCCTTATTTATTTATTTATTTTCCCCAATGTTCAAAAGAAAGTTTCTCAATTTTGTCACAGTTGTTGAAGCAGCCTCGCTAAGATTTTTGTCACAGTTTAGATTTTTGTAGTTGAATAACACAGCCAAATGTGTCCCAAGAGGTGTCGACGTACATTGACAGTCAGTGCCAGAAAAGTTTCAATGATGATTTAAACACCAATTTATCATATGAGTGACATTCCAATATTACTTATGTGTCAAACATCATTTCTGAAACTAAGAGAATAAGGACAAATAGTAAATCGAGACATAAACCTCACCTTGAAAGCTACATGAGACTTGCAAGTGTTTTTAATTGCTATTGCACTCCTAACTTGCTTACCAGGTTCATCTTCAAAACAAAGTCACACTAAATCAGACAGGGAATAAATCTAAAATCTACCGGAAACTCAAATCATATTCTTGATCCTAATAATAATAATAATAATAATAATAATAATAATAATAACAGGATTTAATTAGAATATATTATCGGTGTAAAATTTTTTTACACAAATATCCAATCATAAATTACCACTTCAGTAAAATTCTTTGACATAATCAACCACTACTAGAATGGTTATGCAAATGGAAGATTTTGATTAGATAATAGTGTAAAAACATATTACAGTGTCAGTGCACCTAAATTAAACTCATAATAACAATAATAATAACTTACCTTAAATGCAGGATAACAATGAAACAAGGGAAGAAATCAAAATTAACAAATGAATACAATAGTCATGATAATTATGAACAGAACAACTCATTCTCAAGGCTAAAACAAACCAAGGAATTAAAACAAAAACTTAAAACACTAATTTAACAATAAATCTAAACAGAAAATGATGCTAAAACAGACATCTTTATGACCAAACAAGTTTCATGAGATACATACAAGGAAAGTAGAGCTTGTTGGGAGGATCAAGACGGAGCCTCCTCCTTGTAGGAAGCAGAGACTTTGCCACAGAAGAAACCACCCCTGAAGACTGATGCTGAGTGGATCTATCAACAGATTGAAGACCCTGGTTCTGCTGATGAACATTGTGCATATAAGATGCGGAAGATGAAGATGATGATGATGCAGAAGCATGTGTTGTTTGCCAAAATGGCATTCTGCAAAAGCTCCAACCTTTCCCATCAGACCCTGACTTTTCACTCTCCACCGCCATTTTCCTGCCGGAATCTCACCGGAAACCGCCACTTCCGGCAACTGGGATCTCAGAATTCCTCCCAAAGTTTCAAATTTTGTGCTTTGTCTGTGAAGGGTATGAAGGCAGATTTGGGCTACTTGTAACAGAAAAAATCCTATGTGGGTTCTGTCTCTGTTGGTGAAAACACTTGAACGTAGTTGAGCCCGAGGAACTCACCAAAGGTTGTTGAGTGTGACCTCACACGTTGTTTTTGATCTAAAAACTTTTTTGTGTTTTGTCCAAAATGGTGGTGGTACTGGTTAGTACCTTTTAATGAGTGAGACAATTTGGTCGCAGAGATGGATTGGGGTGTGAAATTTTTACTGTGTGAAGAGTATGTGAATGTGATGGAATGAATGAACAACTCGGATCTCAATGCTGCAAAACCTTTCTGTATTTGATTTGTGTTTTTGAGGTCCGGGGGCTGTTTGTGGGTTCCCGGGCTTTACAGTTGGTTTGATTCTACCATCTATGCAATCATTTGCCACTTCTTTTTATGATTTCACATATAAGATTGGCATCACGCACCTTTTTCCATTTTTACTTCTTGTAATTTCTGAATTTCCAAAATAATAATGTTATGAGAATAGTTGAATTATTTGATGTTTATTCATATTAAGTCAAGTCGAATAGTATATATCTGAATTATTGTTTTTGTTTATTGTTTTCTTTGCTAACAATATTTTAGAATTATTGTTACTGAAATTGATCTGTAACTGTCTGCTAAGTGATTCAGCCATTGCAGCACATGGTTGCATCCATATATTTATCTCATTTTTTTTTCTCTGTTTATATTTAAATATAATGGCACATTACATAGTTAAGTGGTAAACAGTAACAGCAGAAAAGGTATAGGACGAGTTGTGGTTTCTGCTCTTTCAAGCAAAAAGCGATTTAGATAAGAACAAATACAAAATCAGCATCCACAATCAACTTGGCTTCAAATCTAAACCACAAAAGTGGAAGAAATAAGGGGGGAAAAGCCGTGGATTCTTCTTGTGCTTGAAAAGAACAGAAGAAAGCTTCTTTTAACTTAAAGAGACTATTCCCATAAAGCCATGCTGCAATGATATGCTATGATGTTAGCAACATTACCCATAAGTGGTGTTATTAAGAATGACAACACGGGAAAACCCACGATCCTTGCGTGTGGCCCCTCTCGCATGAGGGCATCTTTATCCCTTGTGTTTTAGATATACTACTGTTACGAAAGGGTAAATACTTTAGGTTTAATCAGTAATTTGCTTGGAAATAATCAAATACCTTTGCTCAAAAGCTACTTTTATTTTCAAAATCTTGAAGACCCTCTATGTGCACATAATGATAATGAGCCGGTAGCTTAGAAGGTTGGACCACTTCCACCTCCGGGTTAATATTATGATAATCAACTAATTAGTCATGGAATGATTTTACAAGGGCCAGATCTGATACAGGGGTATAAAACATTGCAATGGTCAAGGAGATAGATTATATTATATGGCTGCACTCACGTCTGTTAGATTGTTTGTTAGTTATTAAATATAATAGTTAGATATGTAAATATTATTATTCTATATGAAATACTAGTCACATATGTTAGGAGAAACAAAGAATGGTTCAATTTGTAAGCTACCACTTTTGTAAACAATGTAATATGTTAACTGTGGATATAAGAAAACTGTATTCTTTGTGTATTCTTCTCTTCCAGCAAAATAATCATATGTTATTTAGCAGATAAAGTCAAACCTTTTAACCAACTCATCAATTTTGTGCTTTTTTTTTTCTTTTTTTGGTACGTGGATGAAAGAAAGAGAAAAACAGCAGAAATAGAGAAAAATAAGATATGAGAGTGGATTCTCTTATATAAAAATAAAAATTTTAGATAACTTTATGATGTGGAAAGAAAAATGCAAAATGATGTTTCACCTAGAGAGGAATAGAGGAAGCATAAGCCATATGAAAGAAGAAAATGCTAAAGAACGCACACGAATTTGGAATTGCTTAACACCCCATCTTTCATTTATCAAAATTTACATCAATCAATATCTGTCACAATGGACAAGCAGTTTTGGATACTTTACAAGCACCATTAGAGATCGACATGGCTCCATAATAAAACTCAATCCCCACCATATCCCTTGTATGTTGAAGGTTCAATCAAAGACAAAAACCATTTCTCATTTGCCCTTGTGGCTCTAGTTATTGGGACCCCAGCAGCTTAAGTACATGACTGTCCTCAAGGATTCCTCAGACTTCTTTGCCTCCTCCTCCTTCAATTTGCATGAAACCATAGAGGAGGAAGAAAACTTCTTTGCCTGGGACAATGATCCAACATGTTTTTTGACATGATGTTGAGCCGATCTTATAGCATGATTCCACCTACACACGCCCTGGTCCTTCAAGGCTTCCACAGTTCCAACACTGGCTGCCACTGTCCAAGCTTTGCTAGCTGAACTCATTGTAATTCTTCTTGAAATTTGGCTTTTCAGATGACAAATTATAACAAATGTTGACACTTGATAAGTGTAGTGTGGCTTGGTGATTTTTGACTGATGGAGCAATTGGGGTGAAGGTGTTCTTTTATACAGGGAAGTGATCGAGATGTCAAGGTTGTAAACTGAGGAAACTGCCAAAGATTTGGAAGAAACCCCAGGCAGAAAGCGGTCTCTAGCTTGTGGTTTTAGGGAAGCTAATGGTTTTGTTATGTTGTTTGGAGTTTCGGAATCAGGTTCAATGCATTATCCTTAGCTTTAGGACCACTTATCTCTGTCACATAAGTGTCACACTCACTTATGTGTATAGTCGTATGTGCATGATGTAAATTAAATTTCATATGCAGCTATCAATTTGTTGGTACATCAAATGCAGCTATCTATACAGTTGTGTAATGGTGTTTTTAGCACCCAAATTGTAAATTGATAATAGATTAATACGTAGATGGCCCATATTTATTGATGCATCATGCCATCATGATGGCCTAAAAAAATATTAAAAAAATAAATTAGGGGAATTTCTTAATGGGAAAACCACCAATTTGGCCCCTGAAAAATCAAAACGCTGATAATTTAGTCTCTAAAATATGTTTTATTAGTCCTACCCCAATGATGAATTCTATTATAACTAATAGACTTTGTCAGTATTAACAAAAGATATTTTAAAAACTAATTTATTAGCAAATTAATTTTTTTAGAAATTAATTTGCCAGTCCATTAATCTTTTAAAGACTAATTTATTAACATATTTATCATTGAGATACCACTAGAGAAAATAATATCTTTTGGAAGCTAAATTGTCAACATTATGATTTTTTGGGGGCTAAATTGATGGTTCTCCGGTAGAATGGATGTGTAAATAGAAATAATAATAACCAAAACAAAGTTTTTTAAGCATGCCCCACAAGCCATTTTAAAAGTTCTACTAAATTTTATGAATAAGGAAGCAGATCTTATGTAGTTGATCAAGTAACTACACAAGATGTGTAACATCCCCATATAACGTAATAGGAAATGATAAAAATATTCTTGGGCAAACTTTTATTATTCACAACCTTGCCCCTAAATTTTTTAGAAAATAACATTTAGGTCCATATATCAATAGAATTAGTAGAAGAGGGTTTTAAACGAAATAGAATCACATAACGGAAACGTAGAAACTAAATTCTTGGCCAATTTGGCCATGGAGGTGCTCACATGTGAAATGACGCGAGATGCCCCTAGACTTATCCATAATTATGAAAATGCCATTAGTTACTGAAACCAAATAGAAAATATTAAAGGATTTACGAAAAAGCAAAAAGATAACAATCTCAAAGAAACAGTACAATTGATTTGCACTGTTAATTAATTTATTAGAAAAATAAGAGTAATTAGGGATGAATTATAAATACTAGGGCTAAAGGAAATTTAGATTGTTGTGTAAAAGACTATGAGGAATTATTTAGTATAATGTCCGGAATTACGCTAAGTTTAATATATGTTATTAATCGATTTATCTGACTTTATTGAATGTGTAGAATTAATTAGAAGTTAATAAAAGATTAATTAGGAGTTAATTAAGTGTTAATTAGAGAAACTAGATTTGAGGAAATTAGAATAGACACATAGAAACTTTCACAAAAAATTTTCCAAATTATTTTGCTGATTTGAAGGAAATCGGTAGATATTCGGTATTTTAAACTGTCAGAACTGAATCAATACAATTGCATGCCCTAAACCCTATGTTAAGTGCCTGAAAATTCAGCCACATGGCCACTTAAAGGTGGCGCAAATCATCCTCACAAAGGGAGGCCTTGTTGGCTCATTTGTGAGCCACTTGAAGAGCCAACCAATGAGAGGCCAATCCTTCAACAACCATCATAATTAACATCAAATTTTTCCTTCTTTCTCCCCCCATTTTTTGTGCTCCCTTCAACTGCCCTCTTTCTCTTCCTTTTTCTTGTTTTTCTTCATCTCCCCATCCTTATTTCTTCACCCCACTTCCATGCCTTCACCAAACTTTGCTTCCTTTTCACTACAACCCAAGTTTTGAGGTAGAATTCAGCTTCTTTAACTAATTTCTTGTGAGTTGGTGGCTATTGGTAACTTATTTATATTCATGTACCTGATATTATGTTAGGTTTATATGATTGTCCATGGCTGGATTATTAGGTTTTTATTGAGTTTTGATTGGTTAATTAGTGAAAGGATCAAGAATGGAAGCAAGTAGAGTGAGGTTAACCAAAAAACCCTACGACAGTCCGTACAGCTAAGTGTACGGCTCTGCCTACAGCCGTTTAAATTTAATAAAACTATTTTTATGTGAAACTAGATATCTAGGGCTTTCTAGCCATATAAATTATAAGCCATTGGATTAGTATTGAAAAAGATATGAATTTTGGAAGTTGGCTCTAGGTTTTTGAGTTTCATTCTGAGCAGATAAGATTATTCAGGGTAAAACTTGTCATATACAACTTGAAATTGAGTGAAACTAACTTTGTTAGAAAGATTACATATAGGAGAACACCCCATAAAAATTTTAGTGTTAGATTCGACCCCAATTACTCCCAGTAGTTCAAGGAAGTTGCCTTAAGTCCAAACCGGGCTAAAATAGGGCAGTCCAGAGGGATCAAATTGCGGAGCTTATAACTCAAGCTCTACTCAAGTAAATGAAATGAGACTTATTGAAAATTAAAGTTTGTCCTATTAGCTTTAATATGATACAAATTTCATATGATTTCAACTAGTTTTCGATTTTTAGTGAATTTTTACTTTTAGGTATGCAATTCTGGCTAGCTACAGGGCAAGCCGAGATAGAACCCTAATAACTTGGGCTACATTTATCCAAATTAGATGGGACCAAAGAGGTTAGAAAATAGATACACAACATTCCAACATATCCAAAATTTAGGTCTAAATGAATTAAATAGAAATTATGGCTTATTTTACAAAAATCAGGTAGAGTGAAGGTAAATAGGTAGCAACTAAAATTCAAGTGCAACTATTATTTCTATGAGATTGATATTGATATGTGAATGCACTGTTATGATTTTTCTAGATAATTAATTGTCTGAGTAATGGCACTATTCACGGGGAAGCGGACTCGATCCGTTATGCTACTGAATTTTCAGCAGAAGTCTATGAAACTATGAATGTTTATTTTACAAGAAATTTATGATATGAATAGCTATATAATTATGAATATGCTATGATGATATGATCATGAATTATTCTTATGAGAGCAAACATATTTACATATGAATGAAGGAAGAATATATGAGATCCCTTCACTTGGAGGTAGTTATTTGGGTCCCTACAGGTGAAGGCAGTTAAAAGATAAAGATGTGGGTCCTTTCACTTGGAGATAGTTGCACATTGGGTCCCTCTCTGTGAAGGCAGCTAAAACTTTTGGGTCCCTCTATGTTGGAGGCAGTTGGCCAACTGAGTCCCTCCAACCTAGAGGCATGTAGGTCCACTTGCGGGTCAATACTGTGTGATGACGGTCATGAGTTGAGCTCACTCCTAGATCAGACTACCCAAGGGCAGTAAAGATTAAAGGCAAGGACATATGTATGCAAACACCCTAGGGACGACAATATGTAACGTCTAGGTGTGTCAAGTAAAGAAAATAAAGGAAACACAAAAGCATATGCATGATCTTATGATGAACAGTGCATACACACAAATAATATTTATTATTATCATCATTATGACTTTGCAAGTAGGCTCTTGTTATTAATATTATTATTATGAAATTTGTTATACTCATGCTTGAAATTCTTACTATATTTAACAAGTACATGAATAAAATTAACTCTGCTTCGGATCATATGTTTTCAAACTATAAAACAGAATAGTTCGTATAATATGTTCACCTTTTTTTATATATAAATTGAAGCAGCTGGAGATAATAACGATAACACGGTATGAAATTTCTTAGTGAATCCTACTTAGAATTTAAAACTCTCACTCCTATTTCCGTGTTATCTTCAGATGGCTCGAGGAGTTTCGAAGACGGCTGAAGTTGCTGTCAAATAAGGTCTGCTCATATAACAGTAACAACTCCAGAGTGTAGTACTATGACTTAAGCATATTACTGTATAGAGGATGACGTTACAAAATGCAATTCTTTTATTTAATGGCTTAAATTTTATATATGAATTAAAATATTGTATCTTATTTTATATGATCACCTGTAACTTTTTGATCCATTTTCTATAAAACTTTGATATTGGTGAAAATAGACACAATAATAGGTGAATTGTGCTAGTAAAACGTAATGAAGATTTGACCCTAAAATTGTCGCCGTGAACATGGCCGAATTGTGTTATTGGTGCGCGAGTAATTCTTTTTTTTTTTTTTTTGTCCAAATCACTAATATTTGGAATTTATTAGACTCAAACTAATCTAACTCGAGTCAGGTCGGTTCATTATGAGGGTAAAACTTTCTCAACGCTAGTTTTTTTCATTCACAAAGCTTGAACTCAAAATCTTATTTAAGAAAAATAAGAATTAAACTATTTGAACTAATTAAGTATTGGTTGCATGAGAAATTCTTTAAAATTATGAATTCTGGATAAAATTGCTGTTTTGAAGAGAACTTTATTTAATTACTATTTTTAACTTGAAATTATATGAGTAATTTTTTAGAAAAAAAGGTTAATCACGCTAAAAAATATGAAGCATTTCTAGAAACTAATACAAACTCGTGAATTTATTGTAAAAATAACAAATATAATATATTATTGGATTTCAAAATTAGAAATGTAAGTCCAAGAAAATTATTTATAGCATATTTGGTTTCTCAGTTTAAAAAGCTCCAAACTGGGCCAAAGCTTCTTTGTTTTAATTTTTTTCCATCCCAGAGTTTTCAAGTCTCAAACACAAATCTGTACACAGGTACTTAAACTTTCATGTTCATTTCAGTCATAGGGCAAGCATACTTTTTTTTTTATTAAATAGGGCAAGCATACTTTAATGGGAGTCATATTGTGATCGATTTCACTAGAATCTAAAGGAAAATTTATTTCAAGTTTAATTTTGATATACGTGTAAAACTGTAAACTATATATCATTACATATATTAACAAAAATATTTGATAAAAAGATATATTAACATAATTATTATAAAAATTAAATAATGTAATAATATAATAATATACGATTATTGGTAGTATAAAAATAATCATAACTAGTGGATTGAAGATGTTAAACTATAATCATACTTTATTTATTTCTTGAAGATGTTAAACTTAAAATTATTTGAAATAATTTAAATATATAGAAATACTGACCTTTTTATTAATTTTCATTACACAATTGTTTTTATTTCTTAATTAAAATTTTAAAACATAAAAAATAGTACATTCAAGATAACTACCATAGAACATGCATTATATAATAGACAATTTCAACCATCATTTTAATATATAAAAACTGAAATATATGAATAAAATAGGAAAGTAAAATTTAAACAATAAGAGATAGTTATTGAAGGGAATCCCCTTTATTATTAGTGATAGAAGTACAAGAATTATGAATAGACTAAAATGAGACCTGTACATTGCGCGGAACAAATAAACTATAGGAATAATTGAAAACAATCCAAAAAGATTTGTCACAATATTATTGTGTCAAAATTAGGTAATACATATGAGGTACTTGTACTTTAAATGAACATAGCAAATTACATAGATAAATTGGTTTGAAAACAAATGGTAAGCAACTTAAATATGTATGTAGATACAAGATCAGTTTAAGACAAATGGTAAGTAACTTGAATATTTATGTAGAAAGAGTTCATTGGGAAAAACTCGACCACAACAACAAAACATAGTTTTTAAGGTTATATTAAATAGAAATAGTAGTATCAAGAAAATAAAATAAATAATTCTATGATAATTGGACAAATCTTATGCATAATTGTGAAACCCATATAAGCAAATCAGAAAAATACGATTAAAATATCCAAAAGTCCTAATAGCCTCATCAAAAGATTCATAAGAAGTTAATTCCTAAGCACTTATTGAAATAAAATGAATACTGATTTAATCTAATTTGGACTCTGGAGCTACCTTAAGAACACCTTTATCTCACTAAAGAATTGACCATGTTTTCCATCAAATACTTTGAGTTGCGACCATGACAATCAAAGTTATTCCAAAAAGAATGCTAATTCAAATCATAAAAGACTAATACAAACAACAATAACTAAGCCTTTTTCTCATTAGATGGGTTTAACTATATGAATCAAACAATATCATTACGTCTAATTATAAACTATGTTCATAAAGGATTACATTGTTACCTAAATAAATTAGCCCTGGATCAATGCCCTTCTTCAAAGTTGACTTTGAATCCCGCTATGTAAGAATATCTCATAGAGAAGTAAAAATAGCAACCAATGTATATTCAACCCAACACTAAACAAATCCAATCTATAATGTGCAAGCACTTAGCTTTAGTCACATACACCTCCAAGTTAACTTGGTGGTGAGCTAATGAAAGAGCAACAAACCATATGAGATGATTTGATTGTTAAGCATAATTGTCATGCATACACATCACATAAATGGTCAAGACCTTAGCCTTCACTTATTTAAATTAGAAGAAAATGACAATTGAGACCTATATAGGAACAACTTCAAGGTTTTCCATCCAATAACTATTCATACAGCTCCAAGTACATAATGAACATTTTATCCCAAAGCAGTTCTTAGTTCTGACTTAATTTCTTATGCCGTTGATGCTATTTCCAATATACTTCACTAATTTGTATACCAAAACACAATTGTAGGAATTAGGATTAAGACTAAATGATATTAGATAATGCAAACAGGGCCATGATGCTGATTATCAGAGTTCTCCATCAATATCTCAGCAACATAAAAGCTAAAATTTATGCATACTTTACATAAGGGAAAAAAAAAATTTATCTTATCTATTTTGATAGGAAAAAATTATAAGTATATGTTTTGGTATTGGTGTCTAGGTCTATATCAATGAATGAATGTGAGAGTCATCAAGCATTTTATGATGCTAGCCATATCTCTATGTATAAGGTCCTAGAACTTCAACATGACACGCTAGCGTGTCGTAATAGGAGTGTTACGCCATCAAGGAAATGGTTTCTTTGCTGCAAATACAGCAACTCTAAATTCTTCATCTATCATTAAAGGAACTTGTGAAAATTTTGAATTTGATTTTGTAATGGTGAGGAGAAAGTGACCTTTATTTGAACCCCCTTAATTGGAAGCAACCTACAAGTAATGGGGCTAACATGAAATAGGTATTCTAGAATGGAAGAAAAAAGAAAGAAAAAGCAAGCATAAGAAGTATTAGAATTCACCTTCTCATTTTGCTTGTGATTAATGACCTCCAATCAAGTTCTACATTGGAGCCTCTCTACAAAAGCTAAAAATAAGAGTGTCTAATATCAAACCCCTCTGAATCATTTCTCTCTATAATGTGACAGCTTCCTCCATATTCCATTGTTTCATTAACTTTGCATCCTAATCTTTCAATTTCCATTTCACCATTCGATCTTACTGTGCCTTCCTTCGTGCTTTTGACTTCGATTTTTTGTTCACACGCTAGATGGCTCAGCCATTTGATCAGCGGGGATCAATGAAAGTAGTCAATGTTGTCTAATGGGGCATGGAACTGCAGCACGACGTGAGGTGAACGATGGTGCCGGTGGTTTTAGGCATGACAATGTTGTGGTTCAGCACGGTGCGGGGGTGTAGCCTGCAGAATAGCGGCACAATGTGGCATGTCAAGAGTGGTTGTGCACGACAATTTGGTGGGTTTGAGGTGTGACGATGTGGCATGTGAAACAACAGCACGATGTGGCATTGTGTGGGGCTACGAGCACGAGGTTGGGTTATGGGTGGTGATGCTTATGAGAGACCGAGGAGGCTTGAACTGACGAAAATGGTGGTGGTTGCCGGTGTGGGGTTATGGAACAAGAAAAAGGAACGGAACAAACATTTAGGGGCATACAATAACATAAGAAAGAAATAAGGGGGAGGAAGAATGAAAGTGGTTGATGTGGCAATAGGTTAATCCAGAGAATAACAGCTTTACTAAGAAGCTGACATGGCAAGGTTAGAGACCATCTAAAGTGTCAGGAGCTCATTGTGCCACAGCCTTAGTCTCTATTTTAATATATTATAAATAGATAAATAAATAGATACTACATTAAAACTAAATCCTAATCATAAAAAAAGTCACTCATGGAATCAATTCGTCTATTCTCATTTCAATTATAAAGATCAAAAACTTTGAGTGAAGACTAGTAGTCTATCCTCAATCTTTTCCATTATGAAATGCCACATGGATTTTGAAGTATGGCACGTATTTCTATCTACAATCTACTTATAATATATTAATCTAGAGATGTAAGCTGTGGCACAATAGATTACTGACACCTAACGATCTATAATATTGCCACATCAACTTCTAATTGAAATTGTCATTCTCTAATTTAACCTATGCCACACTAAACTCTTTATTTCTCCTTTCTTACCTCCCTATTTCTCCTCTTCATTTCAATGCTATAATGTTTTTATGTTACTACACTTCTTTTACATTACCACACACAATGTGCTTGTTTGGATTTCGGTTACAATCGGCCAAAAGGTCTTTTAAGATAAGGAAAATGACTTTATATAGTAAATGGTAGTATTTGGTATAACTTTTTCCAAAAGGCCTTCTTCTAGGAGGCCTTTTAGAAGAAGTATCTTTGAGATTACTTTTCATTTTAAAAAAAGACCTTTTAAAAAAGAATGCTACTATTACTCTCACATCAACAATCAAAAGTAATTTTACTTTATTCTATCCAAACAAAATTCATTCTCCTAAACTTACTTTTGATATATTCAAACCAAATAAAAATTATTCTTTTAAAAGTAATTCCTCTAAAAGGTCTTCTTTCAAAAGACCTTATTTTAAAATATCTTATCCCAAAAATTACATCAAACGAACCATATATCTATATGTGTCTATGTGGTATTCGTATATTAAAGTGCGGCAAAGCAATTGATTATGACTCTGATGATCCTCTGAGAAATGATGAAGCCGACCTTCATTGCTTCCTTTGCTTTTATTCTCTAAGACTAAATATTTGAAAATTTTGATCAAGAAAAAGAGTCAACCAAAGATAATGTGGTTTATCTGGTCAATGTTTCACCTAAAATTTTCACCACTACTTGCCCTGCGGTTAGTATTCTCTCCCATGAACTATTATAGCTCTACCGCTTGCAGGCCTTACCACTTTCTAATCATATAATCTTTTATATTTGGTCTTGGAACATCATGCATAACTTGGGCATTGCCAACTTTGGTTCAAGGATATAGCTAGAGACATTTCAGGAGAATTTATAATCTTTTTTTGTTTCCAAATAGCAGTTAAATTTTCAGTATCATCATGTCATTCATTGCATAAAATCATCTTATTCTATCTTTTCACTATCTAAGATTTTATTAGCAACTCCTTCCTTTTAATTTTCTCTTTCATCTTTTACTGAATAAAATGTGACACTTTCATTCTCAATTCAAAGTACGCTATTAATGAATGTTTTATGAGATAGAATTATTACTTCTACAAAAGTGCTTTTCTCTGATAAAAGAAAAAGTAATTTTTGTTTTTAAGAAAAAGAAAAGCTTTTTTTTTTTTATTTTGGGAAGGATATGCTTCAAACTATAGCTCTAATGCTTCTCCTTATGCTCATAAATAATCCAATCCCATAAGGTTATGGTTATGGCCATGGCTATGGCAGGATAACAAAAAGAATTAATGTCATTTCCACATTGTCATTAGATGTATATTCCACTCGAGACTCAGATCATCAATAGGCCCTTATGGCAATGTCACCATTTACTTCCTTAACATTGTAAATTTTTTGAACATTTTTCTTTCATACCATTCAATGCCTACCTGGCTTCTTCTTCACACAATCACATGTAAGAATCTTGTGTCTATTTTCCTTCAAATGGTAGAAAATGAAATCCAAGAAAGTAAAAAGAGAAAAGTAATAAATGTGCTAGAATCAATATATCCAATAATACTAACTTTACTCTGTCATTTAAATTTATGTTATTGAGAGAAATAATTGAAGTTCTCAAACTCACAAACAAGAGCATTTGGTGAAAATCAAGCCAAGTGAAAATTACTAATATTGCCAGTCAATTACTAATACATTATAAATAAAGTATCAACAATTTAAGCTAAATTACCAACATATCCAGTAATATTAGATTTGCATTCATATTCAAATCTTTGTTATTGGAGGAATTATTAGAGTTTTCAAACCCACAAACAAGAATATTTATTTAACAATTAAGATAACTAAAAAATTACCAATAATGCAAGTCAGTTAACAACATGTTGTGAACTAGTATCAACAATTTGGACTAAGTTACCAACATATTCAAGAATGCTAAATTTGAATTCATTTTCAATTTTTTGTTATTGAGAGGAATTATTAGAGTTATCAAATTTACGAATAAAAGTATTCGTTTGAAAATTATAACAATTGAAAAGATACCAACAATACTAGTTAGTCACTACCATATTGTGAACTTAGTACCAACAATTTGGATAAGGTTAAAAACATATCTAGGAAAACTAGATTTGGTTTCTTCTTCAAATTTTTATGATTGGGAGAAATTATTAAAGTTCTCAAACCCAAAAATAAGAGTATTTTGTTGAAAATTAAGCCTACTGAATAGTTACAAATATTACTAATCGAATACCAACAATTTGGGCCAAATTATCAATATATCTAAAAATATTAGATTTATTTTCTTCTTCAAATCTATATTATTGAGATGAATTATAAAAATTCTCAAATCCACAAACAAGAGCATTTAATTGAAAATTAAGCCAAGTGAAAAATTATCAATATTACCAGTTAATTACTAACATATTGTGAATAAGATATCAACAATTTGGGTTTGGTTAATAAAATATCCAAGAATAGAATATTTGCTTACTTCTTCAAATCTATGTTATTGAAAGGAATTATTAAAGTTATCAAATCAACAAACAAAAACATTTGGTTAAAAACTAAGTTATGTGAAAAGTTATCAATATTGCTAAATAGCTACCAACATATTGTGAATAAGATATAAACAATTTGAGTAAGGTTACTAACATATAAAGAAATATTAGATTTGCTTCCTTTTTCAAATATTTGTTACTGCGATTAATTATTAAAGTTATCAAATTCACAAACAATAGTATTTGGTTGAAAATTAAGTCAACTGAAAAGTTACCAATATTACCAGTCAATTTCGAATATGTTGTGAATAAGATACCAACAATTTGGGTGATGTTATCAATATATCTAAGAATACTAGATTTACTTTCTTCCTTAAATCTTTGTTATTGAGAGAAATTATTAGAATTCTCAAACTCACAAACAATAATATTTGGTTAACAATTAAGATAACTAAAAAATTATCAACATTGCGGGTTGAATACCAACATGTTGTAAACAAAGTATCAATAATGAGGGTCAAGTTACCAATATATCCAGAAATTCAAGACTTACATTCTTTTTAAAATCTATATTATTGGGATGGGTTAGTAAAATTTTTAAACCCACAAATAAGAGCATTTAGTTGAAAATTAAGCCAAGTTTAAAGTTACCAATATTACCAATCAGTTACCAATAAATTGTGATCAAGGTACTAACAATTTTGCCAAGTTGTCAACATATTCAAGATTATTAGATTTATTTTCTTCTACAAATCAATGGTATTAGCAAAAATTATTGAAGCTTTTATTCCTACAAACAAGAGTATTTGGGCTAAAATTAAGCAACGTGAAAAATTACAAATATTGTCAGTCAGTTACCAACATGGTGTGAACAAGGTACCAATAATTTGAATCAGGTTATCAACAAATCCAAGAATGCTAGATTTACTTTATTCTTCAAATTTATATTATTGGAGGAATTATTAAAGTTCTCAAATTAACAAATAAAAGCATTTGGTAGAAAATTAAACCAGTTGAAAAGATACCAACATTGTTAGTCAGTTACCAATATGTTGTCAACAAAGTACCAACAATTTAGTCCAGGTTACCAATATATCCAATAATACTAAATTTGCTTTCTTCTACAAATTTAAGTTATTGGGAGAAATTATTTAAATTGTCAAACTCACAAATAAGAGTTTTTACTTAAAAATAAATCAAGCAAAAAATTATCAACATTGTCAGTCAATTACCAACATACTATAGATAAGGTATTAATACTTTGGGTCAAATTATCAATACATTAAATAATATTACATTTAGTTTGTTATTCAAATTTATGTCATTGGAGGAATTATTAAACTTCTCAAATTTATAAATAAGAGCATTTTGATAAAAATTAATTCACCTGAAAATTTTCTAAAATTGTCAGTCAAATACAAATAATTTGTGAATAAGGTACAAATAATTTGGGTTAGGTTACCAATATATCTATAATACTATATTTTCTTTCTACTTCAAATTTTTGTTATTGGAAAGAATTATTAAAATTCTCAAACCTATAAACAATAGCAATTGATTGAAAATTAAGTCAAGTAAACACTACAAAAAAAGAGGAAAATTGTGGCGGTTTTAATATGGCTGTTTTCGAAAACCGCCGTTTTATTAAAAATATTATGGCGGGTTTATAAACGATGTAAAGTGAATGCACATTATGGCAGCTCAATTTTAAATGTGGCGTTTAAAACCGCCATAATCCACTAAAAATTTCTGTTCCCGGTTGCTTTCCCTCGCTGAGCTCAAAACTCTTAAAAGAATAACAAAAAAAGGAAACTCCCTCTCTCTCACTCTCACATCGTGCAATCAGTGGACATTTCGAAAACCCCATCCCTCATCCTCTGCAAGAAGCTCTTCCCTTTTAGTTCTTTCTCTCACCTCCTTGTTGCCCATCTTCCACCGCACCGGTGAGCAAGCTGCCGCTGAGCCTTGCCGAGGTTCGTCACCACCAACTGCGTGCCACCATCGTCACTGTCATCTCAGATCTCCCAAGTTCCAAATGGCCTCCATCCTCTGCTCCAGTTCCAAGTCAGATCCTTTTTTCCTCTTTTGTTTTGTTGTTTATATTTTTTGTTGATTCAAGGTGGAAATTCTTTCTCATTTGCTGTGATTACTGCTATGGCTTGCTTTGCAACTTTAGTGGTTCTTTCCTTGGTTCTCTTTGCTTCCATGTGTTCGTGTTTAGAAGGTAGAAAGCTTCATCTTGGTGGAGAGAAGGAGGGAAACAAGGTTGACCGTTCTTCAAGGGAGAACTTGTTCTTCCCAAAGGCACCATGCCATCTTCCATGCTGAGCAAGAAAGGGCATGCCACAAAGGTATGTGAAGCTCATTGCGCATCACCCCATAAGCACTAAACTAAATAGCCACATACATTATCCTTATCATCTACTAAAGGTAACTGCTTTGAAAAGTAGCACAAGAAAAATTGCAAGAAATAATGCTGACAAACATGTGTTTGTGTGGTTGGCCATTGATTTCTATGTTTCTATGATTAGTTCTTCTAAGATCTGTTCCCAGTCCTAGTGTTGGCCATTGATTTGCTTCTATATATATATATATATATATATATATATATATATATATTTTCGTTTATGAAATGAGAACACATTTTTTTATTTTTGTGATTTGTTTTTTGTTTTTTCCCCTGTTTTCTACTAATATATGCGTTTTGTTGAGGAACTTTATTAGCTAATATTGTGATTTGAGTTATTGTGGTTATGTGTGGTTTTAGGGAAGGGATTGGGAACTGATATTATGATGTGGGTTTTGAAAATCACTTGCTATTTTGCTAATTTTCTGATTTGAGTTATTACTACCCCAAGTTGAATACTGATTTTGTTCTAAATTTGTGAAAAAAGGTTAGTATGATTATTGGCTTATGCTCTTTCATATCCCCTGTGAAGTTTAGGTTCTGTTCAAACAGTAAAAACTGGGTCCAAAAGTATTACTGCAAAAATATTATTAGTTGTGCTTTGATATGACAAACATGTATTTTAAAGGCAACAAGTTATGAGATGGTACTTGGCCCATAAGCTTAGGCTCTGTGAAATTACCTTCTTAAGCTTTGACATGGCTTAAACATTAAGCTTGAATTTATTTGGAAGTGTTTGGTTTGCTAAAAGAGAAAGATAACGTGCTGACATGTTTTTTTATTGATCCTTTGATAAATACTATGTACCTCTGTCCCCTTAGAAGACATAGGCTGCGTATGTAGCATCACTTATATTAATTATTCTATTACAAGGCCAATCCATGTTTAATTATATGTACTAAGTGGCTTGCTGTGAAGTTCAGCTTGGCATTTTGCTATAAAGTATACAATTTATATAACTGGAGTGTGTGTTCTGCACATTATATAACCTCATATTGCCTTAAACTGACAGAATTTAATGATTCTTTGCAGATTGATCTAGCAAAGCATGTAGAGCAAAGTGAAAATTTCATATGTTTATGTTTGCATATGTACCTATAAATTTCATTCTTAATGACTTCAATTTTGCCAAAATTTAGTTAAAATCAATTTTGAAATAAAGGTTTTATATTTGATAGTTTTATATAAAAATGCAAGAGATTTCCTGCAAGTACAAACAGGTGAAGAGGGGTTTGAGCAGTCTTCACATTGAAATTGCATTAAGATATGTGATTAGCCCTTTAGCATCGAATTCTTTGTCACGTAACATAGAAATTAGTTTTCTTTTAGTTAGGAATACTAGTCTCATTTTTCATGTGAAATACAATACTTGTAAGTGAAGTGTAAAATGTTCTTGTCACATTATTTTGCCCCACGTCATGAAATTTGCCAAACTGGATTAATTGTGCACACATTTATTAGCATGAAAACAGTGAATTCAAAGGTAGTGTAGCTATTTAATGGCGTACACTAGGTTCATGCATCTTGCGAGAGACATTTTCCAACTTTAATGCCATCATCTATCATTCCTGCTTAGATTTCATTTGCTGCTGTCATTTATTATTATTTGATGAATGAAGATATTTTCATCTTATTTATATTAAGTCTTTTTTATATTATTGATTTTTTAGATAATAAAATAATATAATACTTATTTTGTGTGAAAAACCATTAAACGCTGAACTAAATTTTGCTCTTTTTTCATTTTTTTTTTATTTTTATTTTACCTTTTTGTCTTTCCTTTCTCCTATCTATAATAAAAAATTCTGCAATTTCTTTATAAAAATATAAAGAATCATAATATCATGTAAGGAATCGATGTGCTATTTAATAAAAAATTTTATTTTGTTGCTTGGTGGTGCAAATATAAGTTCAGTTAAATGTGGAAAAAATGTATGTTTTGTGGTTCAAGACTACCTTAATAATTTATTGTGTTGATTTTTGAAGGTTGTGAAGAAGCAAAAGATAGTCAAGGGAGTATCTGCAACACTAAGTAGTTGGCAATCTTCGTCATTTTTGTGTAGATCTCGGTTAGTTTCAGTTTTTCAATTCTATTCATAAGCACATCAAATTATGTTCTATTTGATTGTTGTGTTTATTATTTGTAAAGTTGATGCCGGTAGCATATTTCTTGTGTAGACGTTGTTGAATTCATCCTATTCAAAATTGTTTTTCTGAGATAAATTAAAATATAATCTATGTAGAGTGGCTATTTCTCATTCCAAATGCTGTTGGGTGCTCTTGTTGGTATTTTGCCTTTATTAACTATTGCTTTGATTTAAAAGTTAGCTTGTGCCATGTTTGTTTTAAACTTGTGCTTTTTTCCTTTATAACCCCTCATTTTTTATATCTTTTTTATACCCACTTTCTCATATATGTATATATATAGGTTTTCTCAATTGCAGTCAGTTATTGTTATGTTCTAGTCATGCCAATAGATAAATCTTGGGTTGGCAAACCACGGAACACACCAGAATATGCGGTTGGGTTAAACAAATTTCTAGATTTTGCTTTTCAACATCAATCTATTGGGGATCATAAAATTAAGTGCCCTTGTCCAAAGTGTGGTTTTAGGAAGTGGCAAACAAGAGATATAGTTCAAGAACACCTGACTTGTAAGCCTTTTCCAAAAAATTACAAAGTTTGGTACTGGCATGGTGAAGAATCAAATGTAATTGAGTTAGAGGTTCCTGAAAACACACATGTCATAGAAGATACTTTGCAATCTCAAAACCCAATGGAAACAATGATCAATGATGTATTTGGGTTAGCTGGGCACAACTTGAATGAACCTCTTATATCTTTTGACAACTATAAATTTCAATTGTTAAAGGCTTCACATCCTTGACTAATATTCAGAATAAATATGAACATTCGTTGCATAAATTTGGCTTAGCATTTTGCTTGAATAAAGCTTTGAGTATTGATTGTTATGAGTCACAAAAAAGCCTTCAACAAAATTGTTATATTTTCTGAAAATTCCTATTGCTCTTGAAACTTTTTTTCTTAATAAATTATGCACCTTGTTAGAATTGGGTAGTGGAGGAACTTTAGATTAATGTTGACTGAAAAATTATAAAGTGTGATTTTGTGTGATTGAATTGGACTTTATAAATTTGATTTTGTAAATTTAATTTAATCTGGAATATTTTTATTGCAGGCACCAGATGTAGGAAGCGGGACTGAGTCACCTAACATGAGAAGATCATCAAATGGAAGTAACAACAATTCATCAAATAATCTTCCAAGCTATTATCCATGATCCTTTTGTTGACTGAGATCAATTGTCCTACAACTTTAAGTTTGAAGTAATTTTCAATTTATTGGTGTGATTTATGTATTTGGATTGACTATCTCTTTTTCACTTGCAAGTACTCATGTATTTAGACTTATTATGTAGAAGCTCACTTTATGCTTGAATAATAGAACTTTTCTATTGGATGTTGAGAAATATTATTATATTTATATTGATATATATTTTAATGTGATAGATATCTTCAATTAAAAATAATGGAATAATTATAATATAGATTTTGATATTAGAGAACAAATTAGAGCAATTTAGAATGAAACAATGTATTAAAAGCATACTAGATATGAAAGCAGCCACAATAGCAAGATATTGCAATGCGACAGAAATATGGCAATTGCCATAATCTCAGTAAAATATGGCGGTTTAAATCGCCATTATCGCCTAAAAAATATGGCGGTTATAACCGCCACAAATGTTTGTAAACTATGGCGGTTTTAATTGCCACTATATACTAAAAAATAAGGCGGTTATAACAGCCATTATTTCCGGTAAATTACGGCGGTTTTAACTGCCACTATAGATTGAAAAATAAGGCGGTTATAACCGCCACTATTTCCTGTAAATTATGGCAGTTTTAACCGCCATTTTATCCAACATTGAACCGCCATATTATCCGAGCAAATTGTGGCAGTTTATGATAAACCGCCATATTATACCAAATGGCGACGTCAATTATGGCGGTTTTGGAAACCGCCATTACAGTAAAAAATGGCAGTTATAACCGCCGCAATTTACAAAAAAAACCACCATATTTTACCTGTTTTTTTGTAGTGAAAAAGTTACCAATATTGTCCATCAATTACCAACATGTTGTGAGTAAAGTACCAACTATTTGAGTTAAGTTGCCAACATATCCAAGAATGCTATATTTGCTTTCTTCTTTAAATCTTTGTTATTGTGAGTAATTATTAGATTTCTCAAACCCACAAATTAGAGCATTTATTTAAAAATTAAGACAACTGAAAAGGTAGCAATATTGTCAGTTAGTTACCAATATATTATGAATAAAGAACCAACAATTTGGGCTAGGTTACCAATATATTCAGTAATTCTATATTTTCTTTCTTTTCAAATCTATATTATTGGAAGCAATTATTAAAATTCTCAAATTCACAAATAATAGCACTTGGTTGAAAATTAAAACAAATGTAAGGTTACCAATATTATCAGTCAGTTACCAATATATTGTAAAGAAAATAGCAATAATTTAGGCAAAGTTACCAACATATCTAGGAATATTATATTTGCTTCTTTCTTCATATCTTTGTTATTGTAATGAATTATTAAAGTTATCAAACATACAAATAAGAGCATTTGATTGAAAATTAAGCTAATTAAAAAATTACCAATATTGCAAGTTGGATACCAACATGTCGTAAACAGGTTGCTGATAATTTGAGTCATATTACCAATAAATCCAGAAATTTGATATTTGCTTTCTTATTTAAATCAATACTATTATGAGGAATTATAAAGGTTCTCAAATTTACAAAGAAGAGCATTTAGTTGAAAATTAAGACAACTGAAATGTTACCAATATTGTTAGTCTATTACCAATATATTGTGAATAAGATATCAATAATTTGGCTAAGTTATTAGCATATCTATGAATAATTGATTTTCTTTCTTTTACAAATCTATATTATTGAGAAGATTTTTTAAAGTTCTCAACTCCTAAATAAGAGCACTTGGTTAAAAATTATGCCAAGTAAAAGGTTACCAATATTACCCTGAAATTGCTAGTATATATAGGAATATTAATTTTTTTTTTAAAATCTAAGTTATTAGGATGAATTATTAAAGTTCTCAAATATACAAATAAGAGTATTTAATTAAAAATTAAGTAAACTAAAAAATCACCAATATTTTCAACCAATTACCAACATTTTGTGAATAATGTACCAACAACTTGGGTCAGGATACTAACATATATTAGAATTCTAAATTATATTTGAGAGAAATTATTAAAATTTTCAAACCCATAAATAACAACATTTGGTTAAACATTAGGATAAGTGAAAAGTTGCTAATATTATTAGTCAATTACCAACATATTATAAATAAGATACCAAGAATTTGGGCTAAATTATCCACATATTCAAAAATACTAAATTTGCTTCATTTTTCAAATTTATATTATTGAAAGGAATTAGTAAAACTCTCAAACCTACAAATAATGGCATTTGATTAAAAATTACACAAAGCAAAAAGTTACCAATATTGTCAGTAAGTTACCAACATATTCTAAACAAGTCACCAATAATTTGCATCAGGTTTCCAACATATCAATAAATCCTAAAGTTGTTTTTTTTTTTCTACAAATCTATATTATTGAGAGAAATAATTAAAGTTCTCAAACGTATAAACAAGAACGTTTATTTGAAAATTAAGCCAAGTGAAAAGTTATCAACATTGCAGTCAATTATCATCATGTTATGAACAAGATACCAGTAATTTGGGTCATGTTACTAACATATACAGGAATCATTGATTTGCTTTCTAATACAAATCTATGTTATTTGGCAAAATTATTGAAGTTCTCAAATCCATAAATAAGAGTACTTGGTTGAATATTAGACCAAGTAAAAAGTTACTAACATTACCGGTTAGTAACCAACATATTGTAAAAAAAGTACCAATAATTTGGGCTAAGTTACCCACATAATCAAAAATATTATATTTACTTTATTCTTTAAATATATGTTATTGGGAGAAATTATCTCAAAGCTACAAATAAGAGTATTTGGTTAAAAATTAAAACAAGTGGGAAGTTATCAACATATTATGAATAAGGTATTAATAGTATTGATCAGGTTACCAACATATCTAAGAATACTAGATTTATTTTCTTCTTTAAATCTATATTATTGGGAGTAATTATTAAAGTTCTCAAATCCACAAAATAAGGGCATTTTGTTAAACATTAATATAAGTAAAAAGTTATGAATATTACCAGTCAGTTATGAATATATTTAAACAGAGTACCAATAATTTGGATCAAGTTACCAACATATTCATGAATACTGCATTTGCTTTCTTTTTCAAATATATGTTATTGGAATAAATTATTAAAATTTTTAGATCCATCAATAAGAGCATTGATTAAAAATTAAATTAAGTAAAAAATTACCAATATTATCAGTCAGTTACCTAAATATTGTAAATAGGTGCCATTAATTTGAGCTAAGTTATCAATATTTTCATAAACACTAGATTTGCTTTCTTTTTAAAATCTAAGCTATTAGAATTAATTCTTAAAGTTTTCAATTTCCAAACAATAGCATTTGGTTGAAAATTAAGCCAATAAAAAAATTATAACTATTGTCAGTTAGTTACCAATATGTTGTAAGCAGTGTACCAATAATTTGGATCAGGTTATCAACATATTCAAAAATACAACATTTGTTTTCTTATTCAGATCTATACTCTTGGGTGGAATTTTTAAAGTTTTTCAATCCACAAACAAGAGTATTTGGATGAAAATTAAGTCAAATGAAAAGTTACCAATATTATCCGTTAGTTATCGACTTGTTATGGGCAAGGTACCAACAATTTACATGAAGTTGATAACATATTCAGAAATATTAAATTTGTTTTCTACTTCAAATATTTGTTATTGCTAGGAATTATTAGACCAATTGTAAAGTTACTAATATTGTCAGTTAGTTGAAAATAGGAGTATTTAGTTGAATCCACAAATAAGAGTATTTAGTTGAAAATTTAGCCAATTGTAAAGTTACTAATATTGTCAGTTAGTTATCAATAAGTTGTAAATAATGTACCAACAATTTGGTTTAGTACATCAACATATTTAGGAATACTATATTTGCTTTCTTTAACAAATCTATGTTATTGAAATGAATTATTAAACTTCTCAAACTCACAAACAAAATTATTTGGTTAAAAATTAGACCATATGAAAAATTACTGGCATTTCTAATTATTTACCAACATATTATAAATAAGGTATTAATAATTTGGACCAAGTTATCAGCATATTTAGGAATGTTAGATTTATTTTCTTCTACAAATCTATGCCATTGGAAGAAATAATTAAAGTTCACATACCCATAAATAAGACATTTGGTTAAAAATTCAGCCAAATAAAAAAGTTACTAATATTGCAGGTCCATTACCTACATATTGAAAATTAAGCACCAATAATTTAGAACAAGTTATTAATTTTTTTGAAAAATACTAAATTTGCTTTCTTTTTTAAATCTTTGATATTGTAAGGAATTATTAAAGTTCTCAAACCTATAAACAAGTGTATTTGGTTAAAAATTAAACCAAGTGAAATGTTGTTAACGTTGCCTATCAATTACTAACATGTTGTGAATAAGGTATAAATAATTTGAGTTAGGTTACCAATATATCTAGGAATACAAAATTGACTTTCTTCTTTAAATCTTTGTTATTGAGAGGAATTATTAGAGCTTTCAAAAATCACAAATAGAGCATTTGGTTAAAATTTTAACCAACTAAAATGTTACCAATATGTTGTATGCAAAGTATCAATAATTTGAGTTAAGTTACTAATATATCCAAGAATTTTATATTTATTTTTTTCTTCAATCTATGTTGTTGGGAGAATTTACTAAAGTTTGCAAACTCATGAATAAGAGCATTTGGTTAAAAATTATGTTAACTGAAAAGTTATCAACATATTGTAAATAAGGTAACAATGATTTAAGCCAAGTTACCAACATATTCAGAAATATTGGATTTGCTTTTTTCTTCAAATCATTAGGAAAATTATTAGAGTTCTCAAACTCATAAATAAGAGCATTTATTTGAAAATTAAGTCAATTGAAAAATAATTAATATCTTCAGTCAGTTATCAATATATTATGAATAAGATACCAACAATTTAGGCATGGTTTCCACCAGACCCAAGAATACTAGATTTATTTATTTTTCTTCAAATTTATGTTATTAGAAGGAATTATTAAAATCTTCAAGCCAACAAATAAGAGCATTTAATAGAAAATTATGCCAAGAGAAAAGTTACCAATATGTAGTGAAGATGATACTAATTATTTAATCCAAGTTACCAATATTTCCAAGAATACTATATTTACTTTCTTCCTCAGATTTTTTATACTATTAATAGTATTTATTAAAGTTCTTAAACCTACAAATAAAAGCATTTAGTTAAAAATTAAGGCAAGTGAAAAGTCACTAAAATTGAAAGTCAATTACCAACTTCTGTTATAAACAAAGTACTAACAATTTAGATCAAGTTACCAATATGTGCAATAATACTACTTTTATTCTCTTCTTCAAATCTACATTATTGGGAGTAATTATTAATGTTCTCAAACACATAAATAAGAGTATTTGGTTGAAAATTAAGTCAAATGAAAAATTACCAATATTGTTAGCCAGTTAATAATATATTGCAAATAAAGTACCAAAATTTGGGTCAAGTCACCAATATATCATGGAATACCAGATTTATTTTCTTTTTGAAATCTATATTATTGGAAGGAATTATTAAAGTTTTCAAATCTACAAACAAGAGTATCTGATTGAAAATTAAGCCAAGTGAAAACTTTCCTACATTTTCAGTCTCTTACCAACATGTTGTGAATAAAGTATCAACAATTTCAGCTAAGTTACTAAAATATTCAGGAATACTAAATTTGATTTTTTCCTCAAATTTATATTATTAAGAGGAATTATTAAATTTTTCAAACCAACAAATAAGAGCATTTGGCCAAAAATTAAACCAAGTAAAAAGTTACGAATATTGTCAGTTGGTTACCAACATATTATAATCAAGGTATTAATAATTTGAACCAAGTTATCAAAATATCTAAAAATATTATATTTATTTTCTTCTTTAAATCTATATTTTTAAGAGGAATTATTCAAGTTCTCAAATACACAAACAAGAGCATTTGGTTAAAAATTAGGTCAAATAAAAAGTTATCAACATTACCAATCAATTACAAATATGTTGTGAACAAATTACCAATAATTTAAGTTAGGTTACCGATATAACTAGGAATATTAGATTTACTTTCTTCTTCGAATCTTTATTATTAGGAGGAATTATTAAAGTTCTTAAACCCACAAAATAAAATATTTAGTTGAAAATTAAGGCAACTGAAAAGTTACTAATATTATCAATCTGTTAACAACTTGTTGTGAACATAGTACTAAAAATTTGAGCCAAGTTATCCCCATCTTCAAGAATGCTAAATTTATTTTCTTCTTCAAATCTTTATTATTATGAAGAATTAATAGAGTTCTCAAACCCATAAATAAGAGTATTTAGTTGAAAATTAAGCCAACTAAAAAGTTACTATAATTGCTTGTTAGTTATCAACATATTGTGAATAAGGTACTAGTAATATGGATCAAATTACCTGCATATCCAGCAATACTAAAATTGCTTTATTTTTCATATCTACATTATTGGAAAAAGTTATTAAAATTCTCAAATATACAAATAAGAATATTTTGTTAAAAATTAAGTCAACTACAAAGTTATCAATGTTGCAGTCTATTGCCAATATGTTGTGAACAAGGTTCAAACAATTTGGGCCAGCTTACCGACATATTCAAGAATAATAGATTTGATTTATTCTATAACTCTATTTTATTTAGAAGAATTATTAAAGTTGTCAAATCTACAAACAATAGTATTTGATTCAAAATTAAACCAAATGAAAAGTTATCAACATTGTCAGTCAATTATCAATATGTTATGAACAATGTACTAATAATTTGGACCTAGTTACCAATATATCATAGAATACAACATTTTCTTTCTTCTTCGAATCTCTGTTATTGGGAGAAATTATTAAGGTTTTGAAATCCACAAACAAGGGCATTTGGTTGAAAATTAAACCAACTAAAAAGCTACCAACATTGCCAATCAGATACCAATATGTTGCAAACAAGGTAGCAACAATTTGGATCAAGTTACTAACATATCCAGGTATACTATATTTATTTTCTTCTTCAAATCTATGTTATTGGGTGGAATTATTAAAATTCACAAACCTATGAACATGAGTATTTAGTTGAAAATTAAGTAAATTGAAAAGTTACCAATATTACTAGTTAGTTACCAATATGTTATAAATAAGGTACCAATAATTTGAGCCAAGTTACTAATATATCCAGGAATAATAGAATTGCTTTCTTCTAATAATCTATATTATTGGGAGGAATTATTAAAGTCTCAAATCCACAAACAATAGTATTATGAAAATAAGCCAACTGAAAAAGTTACCGCCAATCAGTTATTAGCGTATTGTAAACAAAGTACCAACAATTTGAGTCAAAATACTAACATATCCAAGAATACAATATTTGCTTTTTTCTTTAAATTTATATTATTAAGAGGAATTATTAAAGTTCTAAAACCTACAAATGAGAACATTTGGTTGAAAATTAAGCTAAGTGAAAAGTTACCAGTATTGCTAATTAATTACCAACATATTGTAAATAAGGTACAAACAATTTGAGTCAGGTTAATAATATATTCTGAAACATTATATTTGCTTTCTTTTTTAAATTTTTGTTAATACAAAGAACTATTAGAGTTGTCAAATCTACAAATAAAAACATTTGGTTGAAAATTAGTCAATTGGAAAGTTACTAATATTGCCAATTAGTTACCATTATGTTATAAATAAGATACCAATAATTTGAGTCAGGTTACCAACATATGTAGGAATACAATGTTTATTTTCTTTTCTAAATCTATGTTATTTGAAGGAATTATTAAAATTCTCAAACCTATAAATAATAGCATTTAGTTAAAAATTATACCAAGTGAAAATTTTGCAACATTGTCGGTCTATTACCAATATATTGTGATTAAAGTACCAACAATCTTAACTAGGTTGTCAACTTATTCAGGAATATTCGATTTGCTTTCTTTTTCAAATATTTGTTATTAAGAGGAATTATTAGAGTTCTCAAATTTATAAACAAGAGTATTTAATTGAAAATTAAACTAACTAAAAAGTTACCAATATTGTCAGTCAGTTACTAACATGTTGTAAATAATGTTCCAACAATTTGAGTCAGGTTATCGACATATCCAGAAATATTAGATTTGCTTTCTTCTACAAATCTATGTTATTGGGAGAAATTATTAAAGTTTTCAAATCCAGAAATAAGAGCATTTGGTTGAAAATAAAATTAGGTAAAAAATTACCAATATTATCAGTTAATTACTAACATGTTGTAAATAAGGTGCCAACAATTTGGGCTAAGTTACCAATATATTCAAGAATTTTAGATTTACTTTCTTCTTCAAATTTACATGATAACTCCACGTAGTGAGTTATTTTTATTTTATTTTAATTAAATTTAAGCTTTAGTTACTTAAATTTATTTAGTGTTTTAGTTATTTAGATTTCAGTTCTTTTCTAATGTGATTGTCATTTTATCATATATTTATATACTTTATTATATTTTTATCTAATTATCATTAGGTACAAACATTCAAGTTGAATTTGGAGTCATGAGATAAATTATATGCTGGCTCCCCTCCTTCTTTATAAGTTGAATTAAATCATTTAATTACAAATATTCTCCTGCCAGTACAACTAACAATCTAATTTTAGAAATATACTTGTATTTTTTGTGCTAATATTTCAAAGACATATTTCACTTTATATTATTTTTATAATATTTATTAATTATTTCTATGGTTTATATCGTTCGCACAACGCGTGGGTCTTATTCTAGTTAACTTTAATCTGCAGCAAACTTCCTCAAAATAATTCCTAATTACCAAGACAACCATGTTCTTAATCTACAGGCTTTACTAATTTTACTATCTGCCAATCAAAATAGTTCTTATTTTACAACGTCTTGTTATTACTGTAGTAAAAAGAGTAGTAATTTCTCTCCAATATCTTTCATTCATCTGAACTCCAAAATGATCATGAGGATTTGAAGTGGCACATTCTTTTTCTACTTCAATTTTACTTCAAAATAATTTCATTTGATATCCATAGCCCGAACTAACTATCCTTCCTTTACTTCAAAGGGTAGACTGACCTATTCAATTTCTACTTTCCAGACTTGGACATGATAGTCAATATACAGAAAAATCATAAGCGGTTTATACTCTATACTTTCCCTAATGTACAAATACTTGGCAATTAACAGCGCTTGTATTAATTTCTTTCTCTATGATTTAGTTGCTCTCTTTTAAACTTGAAGAAGGATATAAAGCGTAGGTTAGAAAAAAAATCCACATAGTGAAAATAATTTGGAGAAATCCACATTGCCACTAACATCTGTCATAACTCATAATTTACATCAGTCTGTCATAATTTAAATATGATTGTTCCTTTAATTGGGACCCCAGCAGCTCAAGTACATGACTGTCCGCAATGATTCTTCGGACTTCTTTGCCTTCTCATCCTTTAGTCTGGAGGAAACCATAGCAGAAGAGGAGGAAGAAAGCTTCTCTGCCTGAGACAAGGATCTAACATGGCTTTTGACATGATGTTGTGCTGACTTTAAGGCATGGTTCCACCTGCATAGGCCCTGATCCTTCAAGGCTTCCACAACTCCAACACTGGCTGCCACGGTCCAAGCTCTACTTGTTGAACTCATCCTGGAGTGATTCTTCTTGAAACTATTGTTTGGCCTTTTAGATGACAAAGAAAACAAATATTGAAGTTGATTGTAGTGTAGCTTAGGAGGATGTTGGAAATAGGTGGTAGGATCTTTATGTTTTGATGGAGAGATGAAGGGAAAGTGCTTGTTGTTATATAGAGGGGAAGGTTGAGATGCCCCAAGTCAGTAGGCAAAAGAAACGGCCACACCAAAGATTGGGAAAAACCAAGGGCTGAAAGCTACTGCTAGTTGTTTTGGGGACGATGGTTTTTGTATGAATATATTCGTACTCATACTCCCTTGTCACCAACTGCTGAGTGGTACAGCACAGCCTCATGTCTGACTCAGCATAAGGAAAATCTTATCCTTACACAACATGAGGACAAATTTTTATTGTGTCGTTTATTTACTCACTAAAGACATCTGCAGTGTATCAAGTACTATTTTAAGTAAGGTAAAACCAATTAAAAAATGTGATGGGGAATCTTTATAAAGCTCCGGCAATCTTTTACGAAAATCCAGGCACTATTAATTTATGTTGAATCATATTGGAAACACGCCTTGCTTGCCATATTTTAACAGCCTCTCGCCTCTCCAGTATATTTGTTATATCGCCGTTCAGTAACAAAGAAATTATAAACATAGGTTTATATTACTGCAGAATCACATCATGACTCATGAGCATGAGAGCATTATGCGTGAATATTCTATTAAACCTTAAAAGTGAACCAAAAATATAAATTGTGTGATCTTTAATGGTTTAATATTTATTAAAGAGGGATTACTGGTAAGATTATGGATAATTATGGAAAAAGGAAAATATGAACCAAGAAGCTTATTAGATTAATTGAGCATTTTTGCTATTAATAATAGATTATCTTCGATAATTAATCACATAACACAGGTTAATAATCAATTACTTACCAGTATAATTATATGCTCCTTTTTGAGCATTTTTTTTTTCATCACAAAAGAAAAATTACTTACACACAGAACACATGCACAAAAGTGGTATGTAGCTTTCAGTGTGTAATCATACTTTTTGATTGATTACGAGGATAATAAATGCAACAAAAAGGAGGAGAGTAAGGAACTTTCACATAGTATTAAAGTTCTTTTATCATGGAGTCACATTGTTTCCATCAAGTTAGAACTCAGAAAATTTTAGGTCACAAGCAGGGGCAGAGACATTGCATTGCCATAGTAAGCAATTACGGTGACGTAATCTCAAATTCTAATCTTATTTTTAAATTCTAATCATGTCCTGTCAAACACCCTCATAGTTCCTTCCTACGTAAATTGTTCTTCCTCTTCTTTGTGTACATTAAAAGATTGACCAAGTTTAGTGGAATTGGATATCATATGACGGCCATTCAAAATTCACAAAATGACTTAAAATTGGCGAATAAAAAATTGGTAGACGAGCTAGACCAAAAACAAAGAAAAATATTAATATAGATTCGAATTTATGATAAACTTTATATGTGATAATATATCAATCAATAATTCTAAAATATCTATATATTTATAATTTTAAATTATATTTTCAATAGTTAAGTTATTTTCACGTATAGAGTTCAACGTGAACCTAATTTATAGTAACTTTACACAAAAACAAATGCTGATGGAATTGTATGCAATCTGGGAAAAAATAGACTTTGCAACTGCTACTCATAGTAATCATATAACATTATTTCATATTTCATACACTATACAATAATCAATTTGTACAAGCTAATATCTAAGGCCCAACTTTTCCTTATGGCCTAGCATCAAAGATGAAAACTGTTTTCTCTATTGTCCTTCCCCACCTTTGTTTGGACCCCAACAGCTTAAGTACATGACCGTCCTGAAGGATTCCTCTGACTGTTTAGTTTTCTGGCTGTTTAGTGTGGCAGAAACCATAGCAGAAGAGGAAGAAGAGAGCTTCTTTGCCTGTGACAGAGATCTAACGTGGCTCTTTGCATGTTATTGAGCATTTCTGAAAGCGGAGTTCCCTCTGCACACCCCCTGGTCCTTCAAGGCCTCAACAACTCCAACACTAGCCGCCACAATCCAAGCCTTTCTAGCTGAAGTACTCATCTCTTGTTAAATGCAGTGCCTCCCTCAAAACTCTCTTCTGCTCTTGAAGCCCTTTTAGACAACAGAAGATATCTAGAGACTTTGATATTGGTGTAGCTTTGTGGGTAGTGGAAGAAGTGATGAACAAGTATTTTGACTGATGGAGTCAGCGGGATGGTGTTATATATAGGGAAGCTTATGATGCCAAAGTCGGTTGAATAAAAGTGCGTGCCAAAATTTTTCAGAAAAACCAGTGGCGTGTGAAGCCAAAGCCAGTGGTATTCCGGATTTTGTTTATGGAAGAAATAAAAAATAGCGTGTCATGATCTTCTGTTGCAAGGATGCATGTCCTTGTCACTTAGTGCCACGGTGCTACGTGATTGGAATTTGAAGCAATCATTAAGTTACACGTAGAGATTCGCGTTAGACTTGGAAGACAACTTGGGCACACCGTATGCATTATACTACTATAAAATTAATCAACCTTAGACCCAGGTTTCTGGGAAGCGGATTGGAGCCGGTGGTTTTCTTGTTAACTTTTTTTCAAGGCAATAATTCAACCATAGCCACATTAATAATGCGCTAAGAATGAATAAATAAGTAGATTGTAATTAATTAGTACATTAATGCTGGTTTTATTTGGTACATCTCCAATAAGCCGGCCGATATTAATATTTGATTGTAATAAGTACTGTTTAATTTTCTACTTACTAGAAAAATAATTGATGGTGTATCGAAAAAGTAAAACAATTCAGACTTAAACATAAATCAAACAACCTGTCTGAAGATTTTGCATATGAAGATCCTAATGTTGAAATAATAATTGATGTCTGTGTGTACTTGCAACAACTATGTCATGACTCCATTTCATGTCCACAGAGCCATTTATTGCAGCACTAGTTATTTGATTTGTGAAAAGATGATTTACAGACTAGTTACGGTTGAGTGTTTTTAAGCAGCCCTTTCTGATAAAACAGAGAAAATGGTCGCCAATTCATGGTCAAGAGTATTTAACAAAGAGTAGTGCTTTCTCACCTCACTTTAAATTCTAAAATCCATGGGGCACAAACAATATGAGTAACAAAGTTTCTGACTTCAATTTTCATTGATATATATATATATATATATATATATATATATATATATTCCTTTTATCTGAAACCAAGAACGTTCCAGTAGAAAAAATATTACAATTTCCATCATTCCATCTAAGAATCTATTAACACTATCTATATAAAAATCTCTCTGCTGCTGTATTTCTTCTTCAGTTGGGACCCCAGCAGCTTAAGTACATGACCGTCCTCAAGGACTCTTCAGCCTGCTTGGCCTGGTCACCCTTTAATCTGGCGGCAACAACAGCAGAAGAAGAACTAGAGAGAGTCTTTGCTTGAGACATGGACCTAACATGGCTTTTGAGGTGCTGCTGAGCACATCTCATGACATAGTTCCACCTGCACACACCCAACTGGTCCTTCAAAGCTTCCACTGCTCCAACACTGGCCGCCACAATCCAGGCTTTGCTTGTTCCACCACTCATCTTTGTGATGATCACAGATACTGAGATATAATAACAAATTTAGATTCAGATGTAGCTTTTGTTTGAGTTGAGAAACGAGATGACACTGTAAGCAATCAATAAGGTTGGTTGGCTGTTGGAGAAAATTGAGAGAGGGCAGCACTTTTTTATAGGGAAGAGTTGAGTAAGATACCATATGCTAGAGCAGGTAAATACAACAGGCTGTTCACCGGGTTTGGGGGAAACCCGTGGCTGTGCCCAGGTGGTTTTCGAAATTGCCTTTGGGAAGAGGTCAAAAGGAAAATTTATTTTTATTATTTAATTTGCATTAGGAAAATATAAATTTTAACACTTTTTTTTTTGTCTATTTCATTTTAAATGAAATAAAAGTATAAAAAATTGTGTATATATATCGATGTGTAAGTATGAAATTTCAGTTGAAAATGTGTACTCACACTTAGGTGGACTGGAAACCACTTGTCTGTCACAGTCACAGATAATAAAGTATTATATTACTCTCTAGTCAGAAATTCTTAAATAGCAGAGGAAGAAAATTTTTCTTTTATATAGATCTTACAGAGTGTATATATTTTAATTTTTTTAAAAAGTATTTTAAAATTTAAATTTTAAATATAATTAAAAAATTAAAAATTAATTTTTTTTATAAGCTATTTTTTTAATTTCTGAAAAAAAAGTTAAAAATAATTTTTTTTAAAAATTTGATTAATTTTAAAAAATTATCTAAATTTACGAAAATTGATTTTTTTATTAAAAGAGTAATTTTTTACCAAAAAAATTCTAAACAAACACATCCTAAATGATTTTAAAAAATAGAAAAAATGATAAAATTAATAAAAATAGACTATAAATATTTTATGTAGAAAAAAAAGTGTTTCCTTCATGGAAGAAATTTCTCCAGCTTTGTGGTTTCTTATCCGAAAACTCGCTTAGTAATTTTTTATTTGTAATAGGAATTGGGATCTGCAAAGGCCGACAAAGCGTGAATAAAATACAGAGAGAGTAAAACGAAGCCGGGTGCAGGTTTTTTCATAAAAACAATTACGTGCACACGCTACTTGTCTGGTTAAGGACAAACAGTATTACTGGACACTTCAAATTTTACAATCACTGAATCAGTTCCTATTCTGAGAGGATTGGATATAGCGTTAAGTTCACATGAAGTGTTGTCAATTAAATTGCACTGTTATGTCCTACCTTATGTGATGCAAATCTTAGGGGCTTAGAAAAGGGTCTTGGAACACCTTAAGTCAAAACTGTTCTGAAATGGGCTGCTATATTGGTATTGTGAATTTGTCAATTTACTCTCCTTTTGTTCAGTTGAACACTCTCTATCCATAATATGAAAGAGCAGATAAATTATGTAACAATTATATGCTGAACCATATAATTATGATACTCTCTTGCAGCACTTGAATCCTGGATAAATAATGACATTGAAAGTCTCATTCCCTTTAATCATATTAAAACTCCCATTCAATCCTTTCATAAGGTAGGGATGCCAAGAAAAATAAAAAGGAAAATGTCAGAGAAAACCCATTTCTCAAGACATGCATTTGCTATAGGAGTTACATCTTACAGCCATTCAGCATGACACCAAACTAGTGTCATCATATGATAAATCCAATCTAGCAATTTCTGTGTAATATAGTTCACCACTCTAATGATGAATCAATCGATCAAATTAAATTATGATTGCTACGAATTAGCATTATTGGCAGCAAAAGGCATAAAATGCAGTCCTTCAGAACCATTCATGATTATAAGCTCTTCTGCTTCGATCAACACCTGTTGAAGCGTGGATCTTAACTTCTCAGATTGCTGCATCTTTTCGATCATTCACTTTACCTTTTTAATCTGCCTTCGATTCTTTCCAAGAAACAATTCAAGAATCGAAAAGAATCTTGAGCATATATCTTTGTCTAGTTTAGTTGGGACCCCAGCAGCTTAAGTAAATGACAGTTCTCAAAGACTCCTCTGAGTGCTTCACTTTCTCATCCCTCAATTTGCTTGAAGCCATTGAAGATGATTGAGAAGAAGAAAGCTTCTTCACCTGAGACAAAGACCTCAAATGATGTTTAGCATGTTGCTGTGCTGACCTTACGACACAGTTCCACCTCCATATGCCCTGATCCTTCAAGGCCCCAACCACCCCAACACTGGCTGCGACAGTCCAATTACAAGCACGGATTGTTGAACTCATTTCAGTTCTGTGGATATGACAATTGCACAACTCTTGAATGATCACAAAGTATATGGTGCTAATGATTTTGTGTGGGATGTAAGAAGAAGGTGTTATGTTTGGATATGTGTGTTTGACAAATATTGATGAATTGATGTGATATATATATATATATATATTGGGATATATAGAGATGATGAAAAGCACAGATACTGGTTTAGTTCGGGTGCTAAACCAGATGCTGTGGAGTGTAGGCTATGCTGGTGGAAAAGGCACATGGTTTTGGTTTTGTGGGGGTGATTTTGTGCTGTGAGGCTAAGACCTGAAGTGGGGTTTCTAAGCATCTTTCAACAGTTTATGTGCTTCACTTGTAGATGTAGTTTTGGGACTAGGACCACACTGTCCACACCACTTGCACCTGCCATGTCTCATTACTCATTACAAGGGACAAAAATGTGATGTTGCTTGGGTGGTTGAGTGCTCTATCCTACAACTATGCACATTGTTTGTGAGTGAGACTACAAAGAATCGTATAGTACGGACCCAAGGTGGTAATTGGGAGCTCAAACCACCTCAAAGATTGAACAGGAATGATGTAGATAGCCATTGGATGAAGATATAGCTAGTTCGGTGCAGCCGAAATTCAGCACTTTGAGCTTATCATGTAAGGTACTTAAAGTGAGTATGTGTGGATAAGAGGTTTGAGAATTCAATTGGAAAATAAAATAACTTTGCAAGAACTATCTGGTACTGGTTATTAACTTATAAGAATCGTAAGTGAACATATAGTAATGTTATTTGAACATCATAACGAGACAATAAATATAATACTACTCTCTTGTAAATATACAATATATCAAATTTATTTCGATACTTATGTATATTGATATTTATGCACTCTAGTATGAATATATGATGTCTATATTATATGGGATCAAAAAACATTTTCCATGAATATTATGCTGTATTTATCCAAGTGAAAAAAATGTTAGAGAAAATGTTATTTGAATTCATGTGGTACAAATATCATATAGACATCATATATTAATTTAAGTACAAATGAATATCAATGAGCACATATATCAAAATAAAAGAGATGTTAGAATATTTATGTGTGAAAAATTTTGTATTTGATATTGATTTACGATATACAAATAATACTACTATTTCAATAATTTAAGTATGATTCATTTTCTATATATTAGGAACTACTAATTATGCATGTAAATCAAGGAAAAAAGAGTTTGATACATTATTAAGCAATCCACACCCCAAACAAGATACCTAAGATTCAACTTTTGAAAAATGGGTAATTTTTTCAAAAAAGCTCATAGATGTATCGATACTTGAGGACAAGACTTGCGTACCAATATTCTTTACCTTTTTAAGAAGGGAAATTTTGTTGTCTTACATGTTACTTGTTTTAAAAAAAATTTTAATATTGATTTCTTTTATCATTAAGTATTTTTACAAGTTCAGTAACAGCTCATAAAACTAATTCTCATTTAATTGTGAACCACATGATGTCTTTCTACATAACTTACATTTTCATTTCAATCATGAATGTTGTCTATTACCTTAATTCAGTGACTTTAAATTGGTATCTGTCTTTTGCTCTGGCAGGCAGTAAGGCTACGGATACGTGGTTCGTATTGGTACTTCACATTAATTTTTGTGAATAAATTACAATTTCCCACGGTATGAGAAATTAGGCACCAATAAGCATGATCACGCTTCACAAGCTATTTGAAAGGAAAATGAGCTGCTATAGGCAGCTGATGATACTTTTCATTCACATCATTCGTTGTCTTTCTACAGCATGTTTGGATATCCATTTGTAGGAATTAGTCTCAATTCTCAATTCTATCCCTCAAATTGATTCTATCAACTTTCATGATATATGGTTGTTTTGCATCTGAAATTAATTTTAGAAGAAGTGAAATTTTTTTATATTTTGTCAAAATCACTTTTAGAGAAACTAACAAACATAAATCATTTTATTTTCAAATCAATTATAATCAAATCAATTTTAATAAAATTAGTTCTACATAAAATTAATTCTACAAAAGCAGAACCAAATACGTACTTAGTTATATAAAGTAAAACATGTGACACTTCATAAACAAAATGATTTTCCTCTAATAACACTTGCTGAAAGGGAATGCTTAAGATTGTCATTCAAATATAAAACACGGAGAGGAAAGTTAGGGAAAAAAACCTTAATAATAATAATAATAATAATAAAGCACCAAAGTTCTTCATGGACAAAGCTGATAAGTTCTTATAAATTGACATAGCAATATATACTTCACAACATGCAACTCGTATCTAGGAGCACTACATACGATACCAACAACCATAATTAATCAAAACCATGCACAAGCCTAGTCCTCCAACAGTGCTGTTATGAGCACTCAGCTCTCTAGTTTGTAGCTAGAAAGATATATGTGGAAGCCCTGAACTGGAACGAATCATCTGCTCAACTTAAACCTTAATTAAAAAAAAAAAAAAAAGACACATGTGGCTGATCAGTGGCACCATATGTATTTCTGCCAGGTTTGGAATTATGCCACTTTTTGCCATTAATCTTGCGCAAGCTCTAAGTATTAGGACCCCAAGTGCTCAAGTACATGACAGTTCTCAGAGACTCCTCTGCCTTCTTCATGTCCTCATCTCTCAGCTTCTTGGAAATTGCTGTGGAAGCAGGAGAGGACAGCTTCGTAGCCTTAGGTGCTGACCTTACATGGTTCTTGGCACCTTGAGCTACTGCTCTCATGGTGTTGTTCAATCTGCAATACCCCTGATCCTTTAAGGCCTCCACTACTCCAACAGTAGTGGTTGCAACAACCATAACTCCGCGACACATATTGCTGTTTGAAACTAGAACTTCCCTGGTTACTATTACTTTTGTGGTGATATCAATGGCTTAATGTGCTATGACTAAGAGTATGAGATATGAGAATTCAGTAGCTGCTTATATAGACTAGGACTTCAATCATGAAGCTTTTGTTTTTGGGTCATACTCAGGTGGAAATAAAAAAAAATTTGCACCGGTGTAAATTTGATGTGGCCCAATTAGAAAAACCCATGTGGAGCAGTTTATGATAAGCCTTATTTTTTTTGTTCCATATTAAAAATTTCTCTCTCCCCACTCTCTGGCAACTCGCCATCACACAAACCCATCAAAGTGAAGCCTCTTGCTTTCATGGGCACATCAAAAGTTCAAAACTTTAATCCACTAAAATCAAATTCCCTCAAGAATCAAACACATCACACTCGCAATTGAACCCCAACTATCCCAAAAATGGCAAATTTTCAAAATTCATGCCAAATTCCTACCTATCGCAACAGTATTGAAAAAAACTCTGTGATGGTGTGTATTAAAGAGAGAGAAAGAGTAACTGTGTTGCGTATTGATGATATTAAGGAGAGAAATAGAGAGAAGTGAGTTAATGAGTTTAACTAGGATTTGAATTTTTTCTTAGATATTGTGATTGTGACTGGTGAGACATTGAGGTTACCACAACCACCATCTCACCAGCAACGCCACGCTTCCGCCCTCATCCACCGTCAGTCGCGCCACCTCCGCCATGTATCCTCGACGACTGTCTCGCAACGAACCTCCATCTCATCGCCCACTAACTCGTCGATGGAGAAAGGGGAAGCAGCGACGTTGGGGAGAAGATGAAGGAGTATCTGTAGTGAAACACGAAAAATAAGGTCCACCATAGGCTAGCTTAATGTGAGAGTGACATCTCGTATTTGCACCGGTGCAAATTTTTTTCATTTCCACCGAAGTGTGACCCTTTGTTTTTTTGGGGGAAAATCAGAGCCCGTGGTTATTCTAGGTAGTTTGAATTTTTTGGATAGCCACATGTTTTTTTCATTTAATAATATTATCTATACTAATAATAAAATAAATAAAATTTAATTTAAATTTATTGGTAGTATAAAATTATTTTATATTATTAATTAATTAAAATAAAAAAATAAAAAATTATGATAAATTTTTTATTATAATAGATAATTATTTATATTAATTAATATTTTTTATTATTTTTATTAATTAATAATATAAAATTATTTTATATTATTAATATATTTAAATTAAATTCTAAAACAAATAGCAAACATATTTTAGCACACATTATTTTGTCTTTATTTTCTCAAATAAAAAGTATAGAGATAATGTATCAAAAATGGCTTGCGGATAACAAAACCCATTTTTGTTTTCACGTACGGTGGGCCATATCCAGTTGCCAAATGGGTCACATCTGCTTTCATTTATTATGCACTTTTTCTTCTGGTTGGGTGAACGCATTTTCACTTTTGTCTTCAATCCTCATAGAGTTGATGACTTGATGCTGATGGAAGTCGGGGCTTCGTTTTTAATTATTGCTGCGAAGGCTTTTATGCGGCACATGGTTTCGGCATGAGCCCATAATATGCAAGTTTAGACCCGTAGTTTGGGAGTGATGCCATTATTTATGATATTAAATATAAGGATTATATTATTTATATATATCTAAAATTTTAATACCTCATTATCCTATCTCAATTTTATTTTTGCACCATCAATTATTTTTTTTATTTTTTTTATAATTTTTTTTCCTTTTTATCTCTAGATATCTAAAATATCTACCTACCTCATTAATACAACAAATATTTCTCTAAATATAAATGACTATGAGATCTGCGGCCGCAGAGCCACCACAGTTCCGGATAAGTTAAGGAAAATGATGTACTAGCATCTTTGGTTCAACTTTAAAATTGGTTTTGTTAATTTTTTATATTATTTCAAATGCATTTATTTGAAATTTTTTGACAAAAAGTTACTTTTTTTATTTAAAAATTAATTTTCATATATTTAGATAATTTTTAAAAAATAATCTAAATTTTAAAAATAAATTATTTTTAATTTTTTAATATAAAAATTGAAAAGAATAACTTTTAAAAAAAATTAAATTTTAATTTTTTTAATTATATATAAAATTTAAGTTTTAAAATAATATTTTTTATAAACTGAAATAAATGTGCCCTTAATCTTTAGAAATTAAAATCAATTTTTGTTTTTATAATTAATTTTTTAAAAAATAAAATTTTTTTATTTTTTATCAAAATTACTTTTAAAAAAATTATCAAATATAAATTATTTTATCTTAAAATTAATTTTAATAAAATTAATTTTAAAATTAATCCTACAAAAACTGAACCAAATATGCTAATAGACATCGCCTACGTACTATATCGTAATTTGCAAATGAAACTGTCCTTTATCGGCGGGGGAGTAAATTAGAAGGAATTGCAGTCCGCGTTTGTTAGATGAAGCCAAAAGCATTTTCTTTTGGGGAAATAGCCAATTTCCTCCAAATGCACATCTGAAGTGCAAGTATAGACCCCGACAACTTACCGTAGCTGTTTTACTTAAACAGGTTGTTTAAATTTTATGAATAAAAAAAAAAAGTGTTAAAACAGCTTTACTTCTCTATCTTTATAATGGATTGATTTTCTTGAATCAGATTAATTGGAGTATATTAAATTTTAGATATTGATAGTATAAAAAAAATGCATTTTTCCTGATACTGTTGGAATATCTCAAAAATCATATATTAATAATTAATGATGTTAGTTGTATTACAGATAAATAAGCTTATAAAAATGTAAAAAATTATATACTAATGATAAAAGATTTCAATTATTTTACTGATGAATCTCATAAAATGATTTTATATTATTATTAAATTTCTGCTATATTCATAAATAATTTAAGTAATTGAAATACTAAATTAAATATTTATACATCAATCTTGAATGTTAAGATGATGTCTAAAATTATGGATTTACAAAATCATTTTCGTTAACAAAAGAGGATATCGTCATATATTTGGTTGAGCGGAAAAAGTCATAGGGCTTATATATATATATATAGTACTGTTTTTCACACACCTTTCTTTTACATATGTAATTGACAGCTACATAATACTCACGTACATGTGTATTGAATCTACAGCAAGAAATAAAACAAACTGTGTAAATAATAAATTTATGAAAAAAGTTACAAATAAAAAGTCATTTGTTAACACAAGATGAACTTAATTTTTGTTTTAGCTGAATAGGTAATTTTAGTTTGGTAATTATAACTTTGATATTAGTGATAAAAATTTTCTATGATCAATCACTATATATATAGAGTGAGGATGTATTTATTTCAAAAGTAAGTCTTGATATACTTACTCCATTCAATAATTTTTTATGAAAATTGAATTTCATTAATCTAACGGCTGAATTAAAGGTTCCCATCATGCAAATCTAGTACATAAAATGTCATATAATTTAAAATAACTTAATACTTTATTGTATCACTTTATTTTAGCGTATAAAATAGTTTTGGAAACATTAGTATATGTTAATTATTAGAATACATATTTCTTGATGTTCAATTTTTATGAAATTTAGTATATTTGATCATTATGATAATATCATATAAGTTAACAATTGGATCAATAAAATTTAATGTCTATAAAAAGTTATTTAGTAGAGTAAGTATACAAGACTTAGGGTGTGTTTATTTGTAATTTTTTAAACAAAAATTACTTTTTTATTGAAAAATTCAATTTTCATATATTTAGATAATTTTTTAAAAATAATCAGAATCTAAAAAAAAATTATTTTTCAGCTTTTTTGTAGAAATTAAAAAAAGTAATTTCTTTAAAAAAATTAATTTTTAATTTTTTTAACTACATATAAAATTTAAGTTTTCATAATCATTTTTTTTAAGTTAAAATAAACACACCCTTACTCCTAGAGTAAATGGATTTTCGTCAAATATGTTAGTGGCTTTGGTTATCATCTTTACTGAATTTCTCACATATCCTGATCATCTAAGCTAAGAACAACCAAATTCTTAAAAAAAATATAATAATAATAATAATAATAATGCTAAATTCAAACTTGGCTTTTTGCCACTACATTTTACTTATACATTATCAGTTTCATGAAAGGGCACTAGCATTATATATATATATATATATGAGCTCTTCATCACAACAAAGTGGCAGAAATTAAGCCAATTTTGGATATCTAGCCATGAAAGACGAGGCCTCAAAGGGCTTCAGCTTCTTGCGTGGGATGAAAAATGTGGACTGTAAGAAGTACCCTCCTCATGTTTGACGTTTTTGTGGCGATAAAGACAAGTTGAAGATGGCGAGAGCAGATGGGAAACGCCATTTGAAGGAAGCAGAGAGGGCTGAAACGCTCATGCATCTCATTTGCTGGGGACCCAAATAAATATTTTGTCTATTTTATATATAGTTCATAAATTTGAATAGCTCAATCCGAAATAAAGATTCTTTCATAAATACAAATTTGTATTTGATCTTAAGAATCATTCACGCAATTTTGGATCAAAAGTGATAGTTTAGGCACAATTATATATAAATTGGGTGTCACCAACTTTATTTAAGATATATTCATCTGTTTGCGAGTTTTTCCAACTTTATCACAAGCGTGTTTAAATATATGTTAAATTTATATCCATGCATGTAAGAACTTTCTCTCAAATATCCAAGGCTTGTAATATTATAGTTTCTTTGTAATCACTAGCCAAGTGCTGTAGTGCGTGTTATTTACTCAGAGGAAGGGTGTAAAGGAATGCAGAAACCCAACTATATGTGCCCTGTTTTTCCCTTCGATCTAATTAAGAACAGTAATGAGACACTCCTTTGGAAGTTGCCAATTCGAATAACATGGAGAGTACTATGTACACATCAAGTTAGACCAATAATTAATTAACGTTATATAATAAAGTTGTCTCATAATTCATGGATAAAGCTATATTTGCAAAATAGAAAAATGTTAGTAAGTCATATTAGAAAAAGTTTACAATTGTGAGATGTTAGCTCAAATCAATTCTACAGCACATTAAGGTGCTTGAAATAGACAGTTTAGTTTGTTTGAAAGAAATAATGACGAGATTAAATCCTTGGCAGAGTCCAGAAAACTTACTATTATTTATTGCCTACTACATTCAAGCCAAATTATTAAATAAGATTATTTGGGATTTTTTTTTTCTGCTGAAGTGTTATTTTCCCCGATGACCTTTGTCCTTTGTTTTCTCCGTCAAGTTTGGCCATTGATCAACTTCACATGATTCATAATTCACTGTTTTGGATAAAGATCGTTGACATACTTAACACTAATTTTAAGCAACTGGTCTGTGCATTTCTTTCCAACTGTCCCTGTAGAATACACATCTATAGATAATCCTCTACATAATTCATAAATCACCTTAAAGCTTGTTTTGGTAAAGGCATAATTCAATCACAATACTTTACAACCTCTGTAAATAACTTAACCAACTGCGCCAGCAAACAACAAATGTCATATAAGCACTCCAATATTGATCATGACAAACTGGTGAGGTTACACGTGTTAGCTCAAACAGTTGATCATTTCTCATTAGTTGTTTTATTAGTTTCTGGTGATGAAAAGATTGGAACTCTTGAATGGCCTCTAATCACGTGTTTGATTATTTCCTTTCGACATTATACTAATTTTAATGACCAATTCTTACTGATACAATTGGTGTCTCTTTCCTCTGGATTCGTTTGATTTGTTTCAAACTTCACTAGGTTCCCTTCTTGAACAGAGTTCCTACAGTTTACACTCTACAGACACTACTATGCCCTAACATTCTAGAATATAAGCCAGGAAATAATATCACACTTTCAACAAAAGTAACTGATTTTATAGACTTTCACTCAGCACTTAATTACAAGCTCTATGTACAGTACTCAGTTCAGAAGTTGCATAATTTTACAGAAGATCAGCACAACAAACAAGGCAAGTAGTAGTAGAGAATTAGAACCATTAAGTGGTAGTGATATAACAAAAATAATACCAGCAAATAGACACCATTCTTGAGAGTTTGAAACCCGTGCCTTTAGTTAGGACCCCAGCAACTCAAATACATCACAGTTCGGAGAGATTCTTCTGCTCTTTGAAACCTACCAGCATCAACAATATTACTGTTCTGGGCAGCTTGATGAAGCACCTTTTCATGAACATTACCACTTTTCTCTTTCTTAGAGGGGCCTAGGGAGAGAGGGATTCTTGCTGAGCCCTTCTTTGAACTATTGAAGCCTTGTGTTGGAGATCCATCTCTGATTCCTTCCTCCATGTTTGGAATTCCACTGGGAAAATAATATCTCAGCTCTTAATTAGAATTTCAAGATCATGTTGTATCTCGCTGTTAGTGCTTTCAGAAAGAGGGTCAGATATAGATAGATTCGGACAGGAAGAAGATTAAAGAAAACAACTTTCTGTAAAAGAGCATAACAAGCTTCAACTACTCAGGCATTTAAGGCTAAGGTTGCATGTGAATTGTGGCATCTACATTAATGGAAATTATATAAATGGAAAATTTGAATTGTAATAATTTACTAAACAAATTGCTAAAAAAGAGTATAACTAAGGATGTATTGTGATAACTATTTTAAATAATCATTATCACAGTTAGACTTTTCTAAATTTAATTTGTATATTGTGATAACTAAGGGTGTTCATGATCAGATCTAGTTTGATAACCCATCCTAACTCAAAATTTATTGTGTAGGTTTAGGGTTTTGAAATTTTGACATGGTACATTTTTAGGTTGGGTGCGAATCGTATATTTTGAATTGTTGGCTTGACTCAACTCGAAGTTATATGATTATTTCAAAAAATATATTTGTAAGAAAATTAGTAATAAATTATAAAATTTTTATACTTCAATTAATATATTCTACATAATATGATATTATTTTAATATTACAATAATTTATTTTAAAATGTGTATCAAGATTACAAAATATTTCTTGAATTTTATTTCTAACTTATAAAATTTTATTACTTTAGTATATATAATATTCAAATTTATATATATCATCTAAATATTAAACTAATCCAATTTGATCTAATCATTTTTCGGATCATTAGTAATCGAGTTGGGTATGATTTCTAAAAAATGATATGGTCAAAACATTGGGCCGGGTTTGGATTGATTTAACTTGGCCCTTGTACAACTTGATTGAACCATATTTTAGAGTTCAATATAATAATTATAATCAAATAGTATGAAATTTTTAAAAAATAATAAATTTTATAATTCTTAATAAAACCAAAATACTTTTTGTAGTAAAAAGATTTAAAATATTCTTGCCAATTAATCATTTAAACCTCATTTGATTTGAACAAAATACAATGTCTTCCTGCCTGCTTCCTAATTATACAATGTAGGCTTCCTTTCTTATATTAAAATGATTTTTTAATTAATTAAATAAATAAATAGTAATTGAGTTCAAATTTGAGTTTTATATATAAATAAAAAAAATTAACGTTAGGAAAATTTAACTTGTAATGAGCTGATTTGAATTTTAAATATAATACTTTAAAAAACAAAAAAAAATAATTAATAAAAAATAAACAAAATAATAATGTTATGTATTTCTGGCTCCCAAGTAGCATTCAACCTAAATGGCGCATCAAAGAAAAAAAAAAACTCAAAAAATGGTGCTCTGCTGACTGTTTCAGTATTTCCAATTGCAATGACCTAAATCAACGACAATAATCAAATGCCGATATACCCGATGCAAGTGTAAATGTTTTCGGCTTTAGAATCACCACTTTGGTGGCGTAGTAATTTCCTTACGCAGACGCATATTTAAAAAAAAAAAAATCCTTACACAGACGGCCCTGTTTTTTTATTTTCAACACAGGTAAGATTAAAGAATAATATTAAATAAATATAATTTTTATAGAACATTATATCTATTTACACTCTATTTATTATTGAATAGAATATAAACTCAATTCAAGTGAGATTTAGTATAATATCTCATAAAAAATATATTTACCATTCATTACTCTAACATAAATGCTTTTCTATATTCTTAGTTTCATTTTATTTAGCACGTACAGATTATGAGAAAAAAATGAAAAATTATCTATATACTAATTTTTTTATTTTTAAGATTTTTTAGATACTGTCACAATTAAAAAGTTCTTTTAATAATTATCTCTTTCATATTTAAAGATTAGTTCCCTTATTAAAAGCACAGTTGCTTACTATTACACCTAGTTTTTGTTGGATGTATATTAAAAAGTTAAGTGTGATCAATACAGTTTTATATTTTTTTTTACGAGAATACAATTTTATATTGATTAAACATAAGTCGGGTAAGGAATATAAATAAAAACGGTTGAGATAGAGAGGTCATAAATTCATTATTTTAAAATTTTAAACTAAAATATAACATCAATCTCACTATTATATGATTTCTTGACGAAGCCATTTATAAAGCAGAAATATTTTTATATATCCCATCAATTAATATATTTTGACATTTTATGTCTATTTCTCCCTTCTTTCCTTTTATTTTTTTATTTTTTTTTCGAATCTTATCTCTAAATATTTAAATATTTACAATAAAAAATAATATAAATAACACCCCTCCTACTAAAGATTTCTTCGCTTTTCAGGCTATTCCTTCCTGACCGCCGGCCTGCGGCTCCACTCCCCAATAATATTGCTTAAACCAACTAATAATTTAGTTAGCCATCATAGTTCACATTGTTGAAACTTTTTAAATAAAACCTACTGTACCTAAAAGTTAAAATATGCGGATTCAATATTTTAGTGTAGGATGCACGAGACTCTACTATTGAATTCACTGCGGTAACACGCATATCATCACAAGGTACTGGATATGGCAATAAACCTTAATTATTCCTTAATACTGATTCCATTGTACATGTATAGCTAGCTAGGCTCCCTTTTGGTGATGGTGTTGCAGCTGCGTAACATGTTTCAGAATTCCACTAGGTCCTTGAGGCACATGGTCCAACATGCTGAAATATGTGAGAATCACTTTAATTTCTGGTGCGTTAAGGTGGTTCTTATCCAAGCCATGCCAACTAATACAAGCCTCTAATTAATTGATGAGTAATGATATATCCTCTTAATAAATTTTCCTAATCATTCTTTTAACTTTTAACTAAGAAAAATAATTAATACTTTTTAGATCTTTAAGATAATAAATATATTTATAAAGTATTCAATATTTTCACATTTAATGATAAAGAGAATTATTAGAAAAATATTTTAGTAGAATATATCATTTTTCTTAACTGACTCGTGTTTGTTTATTTGTTACCTTCCATCGGTCCCGCAATCTTCAGCGCCTGCAGATCTCTGTCCATACTCTAATTTCATTTTCTCCACCCTTGTGTCCTCTACACTATGCATTACCTTAATGTTGTTGCCGGTTAAAAATATTCATCTGTCCAAGAAGTTTGTAATTCAATTAGAGTAACTTAACATTTGATTTGAGTGTGACATTGATGTTTGAAATTGATTTTTTATTTAGGAAAGGGTAACCCTAGAGGATTTTGAATTTCTAGTAAAATGACAAGTTTTAGAGGCATTTGGAATTGGGGCATATAAAAATATGTATGGAAATATGATATAGAAATCTAGAATTCCTATATTTAATACAAGGTTTAGAAAAATTTTCTCGAGAATATTACATCATTGAGAAGAAAAAAAGCCTCAAAAATATTTCTATCTCCCTTCGTAAGAATTCAACATTTTCGTGGAAAAGGAATATTATCCCTAGATAAAAAAATCAAAATACCCTTATCACCATCAATTGCCACCACCTCAACCACTGTCCACTGTCCACTGCCACCAACTACCGCCTCTGGCCATCGCCGGTCACTTTTTGGCCGTCGTCGCTAGCTAACTTCCAACCACCAGCCACCGCTGCTGTCAACTATAGTCAAAAATATTTTTGGAAATATATACAATATTTTCTAGAATGTTAGAATCAATCAAATATAAAAATTGCAAGATTCTTCAAAATTCAATTTATGCTCCAAACACATCTAAATATCATACCTAAAAAAATTATTCCCAAAAATAGTATATCCAATAATAAAAATTCATTTCATCTATCAAACCCTACATCTTACTTTATTTACCTAAATATTTGTGTCATGCAACTCAAAGCAGGTTACCATTTAATATTCAACATTAATAACAAAAACTCTTTAAATTTTAGTTTAAATTGCCACTTAACAATACGCGAACATGCTATGATTTGGATTAAACACTACATTTCATGAGTAACATGGTCACATGTTTTTTTATCATAGAACAAGGTTTCATATTTCCTAATTTTAGACACAGGCATATAACATATAGTGTGTTTGTTTTAATTTTTTTTTTTACAAAAAGGTAATTTTTTGGTTAAAAATTCATTTTCTTTTGTAAGGAAACAATTAAAACATACGCACCTATAATCTTAATGTCTTATTATCACATTTAATTTATCCGCTTCTAATGTAATTATTATAAAGACTTATTAATTGCAACCGCGTTTTTTTTGGTACAATTGCAACCGCGTTTGATGAGTTATTTTTCATAAAAATAGCCGTAAGGATATCATAGTCCTTGGAAAATAAAATTACTATACCTGTCTTTTAGGCCAATAACAAAATCAACAAATAATTAATAATTAATTGTGTCAATAAGGTGTTCCACCGTTATCACGTTGATTGTCCTTTTGGCACATAAAATGCGGACTGGCGAGTGCCAACAAGATTCCGCAATCCGTACCAAAGATCGAGCTAATAATAAAGTGACTATAAGATAGTGTCATTATCTTACTGAATCTAGATATTATCTTTTAACCTTTTTTTATCGTTGGCTTATTATTATATAAAATGGCCCTTTCGGTGCCTATTATGATTTAATTAAATAATTTATTAATTTAATTTTTCCTAAGAGGAATTTTAGAAATTTTTTATTTTATATTCTCAAAGTTTATATTAGTAAACCAACAAGAATATTGACAAAGTAATTGAGTTACAATACTACTCCCGCGAAAACTTCGATTAGACTCATAAAGAGCAAGTTTAATTATATTTGAAGAAGATTAATCTTCTTTTTTCATAATAGCGAAAAAGCTATCGTTTAAAAAAATTAGATTAGTAACCTTTATCCAAAAAATATATTTGAATATGCAAATAAAATTTTATTAAAATACTATGACAGAAGAAAACAAAATATATTTATTAAATATAAAATTATTCATATACTTCTATCTAATAACTTAAAATTTGAAGTTTAATAGTTTATATGATACTATAATAGCATTTTGTTTCTCGCTTTGTTGTCTCCAATTCGATTATATCAGATTTTAAAAAGCAAACCCATAAGTTCATTAATTCTGATATAGAAAACCTTTTTGAGTTGTTATCATAAAAGAAGTAATGAACTAAACTAAACCTAAAAACATAGATTATAGATTGCATTGCGACATTAAAAAATTTAAAGAATAAACTATAAATAAAGTAAAGTGAGGAGTTTTATTTTTAAATTAGGGTAAATATCACGAAACACCCTTGAAGTGTTGAATTATTACATTTAACCCCGATCTTATGAAAAAAATAACACTCCACCTCATGTGTATTTGTCACTAACGGTCAAAGTAAATGGACATGAAATATTCTCAAGTTTACAACATGCCGGTTAAAAAGAACAAATGTTGACTGCTGAGATTGATGCCACCATCTTCTTCATAATAGGCTCCCTGTTCTTTGCCTCTGAAACCCAAAGTTTCCATTCTCCTTCCCTCCATACACTCCATTTCCACCACTCCAATCAAGATGTTGTTGCTCTTAGGCATAGCACCACAAACACAGGAGCTACCCTTTGCCTCGTTATAGAACACAGGAACATAAAACATAGAGGTCTTATAAACAACATTGGCTACACCAAGGGTAATGGTAATGGGTCCATCATCTATGGTGGCTTTGACTCCTCCTATAGATTTCTTAAGCACCGTAAGGATACATAATCTCCCATAATATATACACTAGTGCTGTACAATCACTAAAAACCAGAATAAGATCTCTTAATAGTTTCCAATAAAAAGAAGAGGTTCTTGTGCTTCTTTTGCCTTTCTCTTTACAAATATCTTTTTCATTTTGGTGTGCTTAAGGAGTTTGGAACAATTAAAGAAGAGATTGGTGTGCTTAAGTACAAGAGTAAGTTGATGTTTGTGCGAGTAGATGAACTCAGAGCATGTACTAAACACAGGAAAGTACCTTTTATTGGTTGAAAGGCATGTAGTGCGCATCATTTAGCAGCAAGTCTCATAAGAGTATTTGCATCTTTTAAACACATTGCTAGGGCAGGACAAATGATGGTGCCATGAGACATAATGGCTGAAGGATTTGGCTGTAGTGTTCCACAAATTCAGAAAATTATTATTCCATAATGATTGTCAAGGCAAGACAATTTGAGCACATACTTTGGCAACAACCTTTATGGCAAATAACACCCTTCTTCTAACTTCATTGGAGTCATTATGTGTAGATGAAACTATAATTGAAAGAACATCTTTATACAACAGTATCTCAGAAGGATCCATCTGAGTTTTATAAAGCAAGAGCCTCCCCAAAGCCTTAGTTGAAGTTCACAAATTAAAGAGGGAATTATTTTACAAAATATTGAATATTAAGTAAAATCAGAGAATAGCTAAAAATATAACAAGATAATAGCTCAAGGCGGAGATGGATTTAACTATTAACAATGAATCAAAGCTACTAGTACTTAGTCTAGTCATAAATTGTGCAGGCATAACTCTTGGTCTGGTTGTTGGCACAAAAAGTAATGCCCATCATCCACTTAACCAATTTGTCGATGAGTAAGCCATTAAGCTTATTATTATTCCATGTGATATTCTTGCCATCATTATGAAGAGATTTGGGATTTGACGAGGCATGGTGGGTTTGTTTATGTATACCATCACTATGACGAAGATGACTTGAGGGCACTCTTTTTCTTTCTCCTCCGAAATGTGTTGATAACCCAAGTTATGTGAGAGTGTTTTGTTAATGAACCAATCGAGGTTAGGAAAAGGTGATGAGTTAGGAAACAGAGTCATTACTGTCTCCTGCAACACCCATGGGACAAAGTGTCAACTATAGGAAAAAATGGGGCGAAGTGTCATTTTAACATAAGATTGGGGTTGAGTGTAATAACCCAAAATCTCAAGGGTATTTCCTGATATTTACCCTTTAAATTATGGAAAGCATTTGTTAAATACGTCAAGCTCGTTGTCTCCTCAAGCATTGGAGCAGAAGGCATATGCCCACGTGAAGTCCACTAACGTGTAGACGGTAGGTTGACTGGATAAGATTTACAGTATCGACCCACGACTGACTAGAGAGATCACACGATAGTATTGTATAGATAATGTTGATTTAACTTTGCTTTCCTTAACTACTTTATTTTGAGTTTGATTAATATAATTGTTGGCATAAAGAGGGCTTCAGATTGTCATTGAATGGTTTGGTGTTACGTTATTTAATAAATTTGTTAATACATAAAATATTAAAGTTATTAAAAATATTATATCATACGTTAGATTTTGGTGATAACATATTAATTAAATTATTTTTTGGGTACTAAAAATTCTTTATTTTTAAAAATTTTGTGCCACTCTACATTCAATTCTACAATATATATCCATGACTCGAAAACGTAAAATGATGGCTTCTCCATCTGAATTCATCGCTCTCCATATCCATCCCAATCTATGGATAATGGTATTAAGATTACGATTGATGACTTTTCTTGTGTTGGTCAATAAGTTGATTGGTGACTACATACCAAAAATTTCATTGTCCTGGGCATCCACGCCATGGCCCATGTAAACTTGACTGCGTGTTACTTTTTGTTTTATTGGGCCCCGGCCCCTTGTTGGAAGTTTACAGCTTACGGCCCAGGGCTTAGGAGAGCAAAAATTTGCATGAAAAAAAATGGCCTCCCTCCCACCCCCCTTCCCCCCGCCCCCAAAAAAAAAGAATCTAAGACTAATGGCCCCAATAGTGATGGTTGATTCCTCTCATGAATCAAATTTTTTGTTCTTTTCTTTTTTTATACAAGAACTTTTTTTATTCCTTAGTAAGAAATGACACCTCTTACATCTAAAGAAATAAATACTTTGCAATGGTTGTTGAGAATGCTGCCCGTAACATAAATGGGCAGAACCAGGTAAGTTTGTTTGAGTTAGCCTAGAAACAAATCATTTTGATTGGGATCAAATTATAAGTATTTCTTTTGAAAAATACTATGGAGGACCACTGCCCCTCAAGATAAACAAGGATCCGTCCGTGTAACCAAGAAGAGTCATTCTCATTACCCTAATGAATTTTCTTTTGTGGTTCTTGTGATAAGGTTCATTATTACTCGTGAGGAAAGCATCAATCCTCCACTTCATATTTGTCTATTTCAAGGTGAGATCGTCACGCAACTAGACATTTGGTAGTTCACGGATCAAAAGTAGTCTAACATGCTCCTTCGAATTCCACGGTTGCTTGGACTTGCCACAAAGGATTAAGTGTGTATTTAGATTAGAGTTCACAACTCGATTTTGAACATAAATAATTTAATATAATATATGCTTTTTATTCTTATTGCAATTGAATGGCATTGCTCGCTTAGACTGAGATGGAAAACGGTATGCAAATACCAAAATCTGAGTAAAATAAAAGATTAAGAACACATGGAGTCGTGGCATTAATAAGTAATATCTGACTGAAACTTCCAAATGGAACAAGTCACAGATGGAATTTCTCACGCCTCTTCACCATTTTTCAATTTCAGTACAATAAGGTATGTCATATGTGAGGCACTAAGCATGACTGGTCCAACATCAACCAGCTGTTTCATCTCCCTTTGAGCCACAACTTAGAGAGAGAAATATCAAATATCATTGAGAGAAGCAAGCTAGCTTTCCTCTGACAAGTTACAAACAGTATTATCACAACCTATTCCGCAGATGATTGTATAAATATTGGATTTAATTTTAATGGATTATCGTTTATGGGTTGTACAATTTTTTTATATAAATATGTAATTATATATTATAATATCAATAAATATATTTAATTTTTGTTTTTATTATCTAAATTTTTTTATATTAATAATATATCAAAATTAATCACATAAATATTTATATACAAATTCAGCGAATCTTAAAAACTACACTTAAAAAAATTACATGTACTGCTATAAAACGTTAAAAAGCCTGGTATCAACCTGAGACTGGCGTGAATCCAGTTACAACTTTTTTTTGGGGGGAGAAAATTACCCCTTAGTATAATGAATCTAATTGTACAATTTATTTAGCTTAGAAAACCAGTGTCATGTCCAAATTTCAACGTGTCATGATAGTAGCGGCTCCTCGAAAGTTGACAAAAAATAAGGTTTCAGTTTCAGTTTGAGACTTCACAGTTTGGATAAGCTTTTTCTTTGCAGTTGCAAATGCGGGTCTCCTCTGAATCTTGTCCTACCATGGCGGACACTTCCTGAATTGCCTCTTTCTTTCTGTGTTGCATTTCTGTTTCCATAACCAACGATGGCGGCTCTCACTTCTTTGTCTTTCTCAGCAGTCACTCATCAGTGTTGTGAGAGAAAAGCAACTCTTTCTTCCACTCGTTTCTTTGCGTCAAGTTTTGAAGTCTTTGGGTTTCGGACCAATTTCTCGTACCATTATGGGGGTGTTCGAGCTTCTAGTTCTTCATCTAAAATGGTTGTTCAATGCATGTCTTCAGGTTCGTTTGGCTTGTTTGGTTTCTGATCAAGTGTGGGAAAAGGGAAGTGTTTTTTTTAAAGTTTTGAACTTGCTTATGCCTTTGCATGTTGGAAAAAGAAAACAATTTTTTTTATTGGGAAGAAACTGATTTTTTTTTTAATGTTTTAAAATGAAATATAAGTATCAGAAGAAAATAATATAATAAACATGACATCTGCATTAAAATGGAATATGTTCTTCAATCTACATATTGAGGATTCTTTTTATTAGTAAGCCTTTATTCAGAGATATGAATGCATGATTAGTCTTTTTTGGTTGCTGGGGAAATAGGCTTTAATAACCTTGTGTATCAAATGGTATGAATTGTTGCACATTAGGTTCCTTCATCATTCTAAGACTCATGCTACCAAAAAGGGATAAATAAATAAAAGCAGAAATCAAAAGTATGAACCTCATTATCAATAGTTGGTCATGGGTTGTCCACATACCTGATATGCAGATCCTCCAACTGTTTCTGAGACAAAGTTAAATTTCCTCAAGGCATATAAGCGACCAATCCCAAGTATCTACAACACGGTGCTGCAGGAACTCATTGTCCAGCAACATTTAATGAGATACAAGAGATCATACTGCTATGACCCTGTATTTGCTCTTGGTTTTGTCACTGTATATGATCAACTCATGGAAGGGTATCCTAGTGACGAGGACCGAGATGCCATCTTCCAAGCATATATTAAGGCATTGAAAGAAGATCCAGACCAATACAGGTTAGAAGATTGAGTAATTTGGCTCTTCTTTATTGTTTTTGATTTTCTCTTTTGGTTCCTACTTCAAACCTTTAACTCAATGATGGAAAACTAATGGCTGTAACTCAGTAAGCCACTGGAGACTATGTTACATCAGTCACCAGAATCTAGTCGCGGAGGGCTTAAGGGCATTTGGGAACTCCTAAATGTGATTTCACATTCAGGAAGAAGGTGCAAATTAATTGTGCCTGCAACATGATTTTGAGAATCACATTTGGGTGATTCCAATGCCAGTTCAACCCCTAAGCGCCAGATGCTTAAACTATTAGTTGAGGAGGAAAATGGTCCAATCAAATGATGTCTTGCTTGAATAATTAATTCGGATGGAGCTTTTTGAACAATTTATTGCAACTGAACTAAGCTACCAGCATCGTATAACTTTTATCTATATATTAATGAATAGTAAGTGAAATATTTTTCCCAATGTCAGTTTAATACTGTTGTATCTCAAGAAACAGTATCTGATGGAAAATCTTTTGGCAGAAATGAAAGCAGCATTATCTGTGTCATTTTTGTTGTATCAAGTGGTTTGTATAAATTGCATCTGAGAATTTTTAACCTAACATCAAATAATCTTTAATATTTCCATCTGCAGAATAGATGCAAAAAAGCTGGAAGAGTGGGCTAGGGCTCAAAACCCAACTTCCCTTATTGAGTTTTCATCCAAAGAAGGAGAAGTTGAGGGGATTCTAAAGGACATTGCAGAAAGAGCAGGAGGAAAGGGGGATTTCAGTTATAGTCGTTTCCTTGCAGTAGGCCTCTTTCGTCTTCTTGAGTTGGCAAATGCAACAGAACCAACAATTTTGGAAAAGGTTAACTAACTCATTTAAGACATTATAACTTATTATTTGAATTTATTCAAACACTCATTTTGTTATATGTATTTGTCTTTACAATTTGAACTTTGAAGTTGAACCTACCAAGTCTAGTTCTCATTTACACAACTTCTAGCAGATTACAAATCAAAAAATTTCAACATATTTTGAAGGGTTAAATGGCTTTGACCTGATCTTTCTGTCTTCCTCCAAGGATTTCTCTCAATATCAAGATTGTTAAAGTATCTATTTCTTACATCTTAAGAAATTTTTGTAGGATTTGTTATCAATTAATATTTGTGGTAAATCCAACAGCTTTGTGCGGCTTTAAACATCAACAAAAAAAGTGTTGATCGGGACTTGGATGTGTATCGTAATCTGCTTTCTAAGTTGGTTCAAGCAAAAGAGCTGTTAAAGGAATATGTTGACAGGTAAAACATCAAGCCTTTCAATACCGTCTTCCTTCTCCTTCTCTCACTCTGATGGCTTTTCATTTGTAATATAATTCGTGAGTGTAATTTTTTTTGTTCTAGCCCCTGAATTGAAGATTCATCATTCTATTCTAAATACCCTTTTCATAAAAGAGATCAAAGATTTCCAAGCAGATTACTAAGAACATTAGTTTGAATTTGTCATTCACCAGTCATCTGTGGACTCCTGAGCCTACATTCTAGTTCTTATAGATGTGACAGATTTACAGTTACAAGTGTTGGTTTTCCTCGGCAAGATTTTGATTTTATGATATTTTTTGCTTCAGGGAGAAGAAGAAAAGAGAAGAAAGGGCTGAACCGCAAAAGGCTAATGAGACCATTACAAAATGTTTGGGACAATAATTGTCTGGCATGCAGCTATGGTCTTCTGAAACAAGCTCGTAGTGAAAAGATTCCGTGTCCTTGACATGCTTTCTGGTTATCGTTGGAGTTGGATAATCAGAGTCGGCAACTCTCAGCTTGGTTTTGCATATTGTATTATGTGTAAATTGTAATCTTCTGTCATGGGGATCCACCTAAAATCCTTGTTTCACCTCAAGTCACAACCACAGTTAATTCCAACATCCAACACGATTTACATGTATTATTTTTCTTTTCATGATCACAGGCGTATTTTCTAGTTCTCAAACGCAAGCCTGAAGGCATATGTTCTGGTTACCACTAAATTTTTTTATATTTCAGTATATACATATATTCACCTTTGATATATCCATTTTATTGTCATCCCTCTCTCTCTCTCTCTTTGCATTTCAAAAGATCCAGAATACAATGGGCCAATGTATATTGAAGTGTGCATTATACTCTTTTCACTTCAAACCACACATGGAGCAAAACGCAAAGTTTAGGAGTTAATTGAAATCTATGCATTTCAACTGCAATGATGCTCCTCCTCTCAAGTCTGCACAACCTCTTCCTTTCACCCAGCGCCACTCACCCATCCCTCTCTCCCTCGTAGCTTTCTCATCCTTTCTTTAAGGGGGAAGCTGGATGCCATGGAGGTGGCTCTTTCCTCCATGGTCTCCAGCGAAGCCCCTCTCTGTGTATAGTTTTTTTTTTCTCTTTCCTTTTTTGTTTTCCCACCTCTCTCTTGCATGATGATGTGTTTGATTATATATCGTGTGGTGAGTTTTTGTTCACAGTGGTGGTATTTGTACTGTGAGAAAAGTGTAAGGCAAATTCATAGATCTCACAATAGCTTAAGCTTTAGACCATTTAGAGGACTGCGCTTGCGACGGGTATTACATCGACAACATCTGCTAGTGGTAGATAGTTGGGTTTGTGTTTGTGTTGTTTTGTGGATATGTGTGATAGCACATGGCTTGAGATAGTAGACATCTTTTTAGGCAGTCCTTTCAGGTTCTGTTGTTGCCTTTGAGTCAATATTAACTATGTGTCTATGTTATCTGCTTGGTAGCAGTAGTCCAAGCTATTTAGAGACGGATAATTTCGAGATGTTTGAAGACTACAGGGGAGTTATGGAGAGATTTGTGCATGAATTGAAGGCCAGATTCTCATCAAAGATTGGTTTCTAATGGCAAAAAGAAAAGAAAAAATCAAGGTTACCCATTTGATTACTCACTTTGCTGCAAGAAGAATTTGATGCCAAATTGGGTTGCTGTCTTAAATAGCATCATTGGTGGAAGCTGATAAGGCCAACATTAGTTAAAAGCCTAAGTGTTGTTAGTTAAAATGGCTTAAGCAGGGCAATAACTTTTGCATGTGTTGTTTATTGTCTCAAGTCTATTGTAAGGCCAAGGCTGTGGTGCATCGGATAAAGTATGGTGTACCACATACCAATTGATCTAATGATGAAGATCTTATAGTTTATTAATACAATTATTTACTCATAGTTATTAAACTCTTGAGTTAATTCTTAAACTCTTATGAGTTTACGATCCTACCTTATAAAAATGAGTTAATTCATGCATAAACTCTTTTTTTATCAAATTCATGAGTTTAAATAAACTTTAACAAAATTAGTAAACTCTCGATTCTACAAGTGAGTTTATGAGTCTAAAATTATATTTGATTGTGCTTTCCAAATATAAAATATTGGTCATTTTTGTTGTCTACTTTGATTTACTTGTTTATTTTATGCAACATTTATTAGTTTTATTCAATTATTTTTATCTATTTGTTATTATTTAATTACATTTTGTAGAATTACCAAATTATATATGTATGGAATAAAACATGGTATAAAAATAAAGGAATATATTAGGCTATATTTTATAATTTTTTTCATTTATATTATTATAAAATTATAATTGTTCAATATTAATAATAAAAATATTATTTAATTATATTTAATTACTAAAATATATTTTTTAAATATTACTTTTTAAATATGCAAACTCTTATGAATTTACGCATCGAGTTTATGATTTGAGTTTGCGAAGACTTTACAAATTTATCTAAATTCTCTAGTTTAAAAACCTTGCACTCACTCACAATGCACCATAGTTGTGCTTACTTTCCCTCTCACACATACCCTTCTTTGCACACCCTCATTACAGCAATCAAAGCAATAACTCCAACGCACTATTCTCCTTCACCTTTATTTTTTTTAATTTTGCAGCACAAGGACCCGAAACGGTTCTTCTTGTTGACATTCTACCACACTAGAGAATTCCACCTCGTCTACAACATGCTCTCCCTTCTCTAGAAGGGGATTCATTTTGACTTCCATGGGAAGTTTTGAGTTCGCTTCTTTACTTGCAGCATTATAAGGAATCGCCCTTATGCTGTCGAAATTGTTGCCTTCTATTTTTCAATTATAAGAGACCTAACTACAACGAATACGCCATCGTATTCTCTAAAATCGTTGGCATTGGAAGGATGGTCGAAATGACGCTATCTATGTGGTTGTCACTAGCGACATGGGGGTTCAATGGTGCCGAAGGGCGGGCGGTGGCGCAATGAGAATGGGGTGAGGGTGGTGTCGGTGGCATAGCAAAGGTAGAAGGTGATGGAATTAGGGAAGAGAGATTGAAAATTTTTATGGTGAATCATAAGTGATAAGTGTATCAATGCACCCTCAATCCTAACCATCAAATGAACTTGGTGTGGTGCACCACAACCTTGGCCCTACTGTAATACTTGCTTCTATATTGTGTCTGTTTCTATCAATTAATGAAGTCGAATTTCCGGACCCAAAAGGAAAAAGGACAAAAAGAAAAGCAAAAAAACTGCAATCATTTTAACAACAAACCTATTATTTAATCACAATTCTTAATTACACAATTATCATGTTTGCAGACACCCCGCTAGAATTGAGCAAATTAGTGATACAATAGGGGAAACAGGAAATACCTGTAAGGGCTTAACAGGTAAGCAGACAATGTTAACGACATAACACCAAAGAATGGCTTAACAGTGAAAGACCTAACTAAGATGAGCAATATCTACCTCATCTGGAATTTTAAATGTATCTGCCGCACCAAACTTCCGAAATTCATCTGCTAGAGAATCTCCGTTGGTACTATCATCTTCCTCAGAATCATCATTGTGTGTTGATGACGGATCATGCAAACTTTTAGCCTTGCAATCATGAGTGGCAAGCATGTTAACCTGGCCATGGTGAGAAATCTCTACCACAACAGTATCATCGTCAACTGGGAGGGGTTGCTTCCAAGGTTCCCCATCAATCCTCATGAATGTATGATCTGCTGCGCCTTTGTGAAACACAAAGCCGATTCTGTGCGCCTAATGTCAAGATAATTTCCAGCCATTTTTCAATTTTAAAACCAAGAAAAGAAATATTAAAGATTGGTACAAAAACTTACTACTGTCATATAAATTACAGCGAGTAATTATTGGAAATATCTCCAGAAGTAAAGCAAGCCCAATATTTCATCGTATCACAGATACCTGTGCAAGACGAGTTCCATGTCCGTTTGGAGCAAGCAAAAAGAGCCCATGCCAGGCATCTCTAAAGCCAACAACCTCTATAAGGCCATCATCTACAAATGGACGTCTCCAATCGTTCTGTATTTGATAGCATATTTAGAGTCTTGTACTTGTATTTGACCTCAAAATGGGAGGAAAATAATTTCATGGATTAGATTTATGTGTAAGGATTAGATTAATGTATAAAATTATATATAAATATAATCCATGAAATTTTCTCTCCTATTTTTACTCCCATACCAAACTCACCCTGAGTAAAATAAGGATTTTGCTAATCAGTAGCTTAAGGAATCAAGAAAGGGAAAACTTTGACTGAAAGATGGAGTTCCAAAGTTACCACTTCATGGAATTCATTAGAAACTCCAAAAAAATTTTCTTTCTTGATTCCTCAATCAATATGCCCTTAGGCATTAGTTAGAAAAACCCAATAAATAATTGGTTTAGCATTAGCATGTGATATTTACATGACGCTGTTGCCTCCTACTTGGTGTACCCCATGGATTCAGGCCTCCGGAAAAGCTAGGCAAATTAAGGCATACAATTGACCGGATGCTGGATATAAGATGGAAAAGGTTAATAAACACATATCAGATGTTATCAACAAGTAAAACAGGAGCAGAAAGAACAGCAGACAGAAAAAAAAACAAAAAAAAAAAAAGATTAAACAACCTTTTAATTTATAATATCCATACTGAAGAAGTAGCCAAACTGAGGCATTAATCACCCAATAATGAACTAGAGCATCAGTGATAAAAGCAACGAAGTTATGAGAAACATGAAACCAGTATGACAATAAACTCGGTAAACATCAAACATAGTTAACTGTGACTTTGGATTTTTGGCAATTAAAAAATGAAGGATTTTCCACAAACTTGAATCATTTATGATCTTCACTCTCGGTGTTTCTAAAGATATATACCAGCAAGCTTTTAGCTCAATTGGCTGTGGCACAGCCCCTTCAAGACTTGGGTGTGATGTTAATGTCGGAGGTTTTATCCTCCACTAAACCACCTTTCTCCCTCCCCTACCCAAGTGTTTGAACTTTGAACTTTCAACATAAGCCAAAAAAAGGGAGGAAAGATAAAAAGAATATACAAAAAGATTTACCTGGAAGGAATGTGCAGGTCTTCCCACTGACCATTCTTTTTCATGATCTGTACTTTTACCATATGTGCTATGTTCCTGTATTATAAGATCAAATTACATTTACTTAACTGGTTAAGTGATAAATATATATTGAAAAAAAGAGGCTTAAGAAGGACCCATGAAGGCATGAAGGATTGATATTGTGTGCTTAGTTTGTGCATGAAAATCAAATGGCTAGAATTGTTCTGAGTCTCCTATAGCAATCATCGTATTCACAATCCAGTATGAAATTTAACCATACATTTGAACAGAAGCAAAAATCCTAAATTATGATAGTATGACAAAAAAGGGTTTCCTCATGCATCATTGTACATTCCAATCTATGGACTAGGTTAAATAAGACTCATCAGACATGAGAAACCAAATAAGCAAATTAGCAAAGAAGAAAAATGCCAAGTTTATTTGTCTGCTTTTCATGATTTGATCGGCTACAACTAAATAAAATGATATTTAGAAGAATCCAGAGAATGCTGCCATACTGATGTAGTGATATACAATATTTCTAAGGCTTCCTAGTTCCGATCACTGGCAGCATTACCAAAGCCAATACCAACTTTCAATAGGTGAGATGGGTGCCTGGTAAATGGGTTAGTAAAACTTGAATACTGAAATACCACGAATTTACTGGGGCGAGTAAAACCAACCTCAAATTATAAAGGAAAAACATGGAATGCTTTGTTAATGACTGATCTACATGAACTTACTTGGAAGGAGGATGTAATAGAGGAGCCAAAAACCATCCTTGTGTGCATCCAAGCTTAGCATAGGTTCTCTAACATGAAGATTGAATTCAGAACCACAAAATCACTACCCAGAGAAAAAGTGGATGAAAGTATAACTCTGGTCTGAAACTATCTAGGCTTTCCATTCACGAGTAAAATCAAACGAGCAATGGTATTAACCTTCTGCAAAACGCATTTATGAATGTACTGCAATTACTGTAGAAACAATAGCATACCTGATTAACCAACTGATTTTTGAACTTTTCAGGATGCAACTTTCGCTCAGAATGAAAAGCATAAGACACTTGAGCATCCATTCCTATGGTCATAAGGCATAGATTTTTTTAACAAATGTTTCCGTAAGATGGACTGATGTAATGAAAAAAGTTCTGGTCTAAACACATTCTAAGTGACAATTATTGCTAAATTTAATCTAGCCTGAGTTGCATTGTTGTAATTTGATATTACCTATACCTATACCTAACCTAGATCAAAGGATGTAAAACAGACCAAATTTAAATATCATACTTAAGTTTCAACTCAATCCACCAGCTCTTCCATGAGGAACATCGAATTCTATAGTTTGCAATGTAAAGTTCAAGCGTAGAATGAACCCAGGAAAAACTATTCTTACCCATGCTGAAGTAATTCCAAAATCCCCCACGAAAAGTATGGTATCCTTCCTGAGGAGCAGTAAGAAAGAATCACACAAGGAAGTGCAGTGAGTAGAAAAGAAGCCAACCTTGTAAATATTCAAATTGAAACAACCTGCCAGTTTTTATTATCTTAAACAGTTGAACTCCATAAGTTGAAGACAGTAATTAAATATGTGGAGATTTTGCTGTACTTGTCTTGAGAAAACAAGGCTTATGCCTGAGGTAGTTCAAAAAAGAATATTTTTCCCACCGAAGTTGGTATAATTGTACTTATAAACCCTGTATCATCCGGTCATCCTTTGAAGAAGTTGCCACCCATTATAGCTATGCCAAATTCCAGTCAAATCAGAAAATATAGCATGTGAAATCAAGGTATCTTCCCTTGAAATTCCTAAAGCTGCACCATGAACCAGATGTAGTATAAGATTGCAAAGTAGTGAAAGGTATGATGTCTCACGATATTATGTTCATCTGCCTCAGACACACGACGGAAGGCATGCAAAGAATGCGGTAACTCAAGAGGTGCAATGGGATCACAGGGACCTTCTTTTGGAGCCCTCATCCGCATCAGAATATGCCAGCTAAGGGGTTAGAAAAACAAACAACAATTATCAGCAAACAGCATCCAGTACAAGAAATCTATGAAAAAACACTAACAGAGATCTTGAACAAAAAGTAGCCCTTAAACATTCATCGTATATTTGCTTTGGATTAAAGAGCATAAGGACTACAGTTGGGGAATCAATGAGGGGCAAAATCAAACTCCAAGCAACAAACAACTTACACCTACTAAACTAGAGAAACCAATAATTAAATGCCACGTAAGAGAACAGAATAATGAACAAAAAAGAGTTAATAACAATAATAATATCAAACAACAGCAAGCAAGAAAGCTTAAGATAAGCAGTGTATGTGAACACACCACAAAAGAATATCATATCGCACTGGAATCAATAAAATGGAAATGAATTAGTGACTCGAAAAGGAAGTCATAGGTTTTCAATTTGGATATCTGATTAATCATTTGATTTTAAGGTAACTGCTACTGCGGCTATCACAACAATAGTGTCATTAACCCCGTGTAAAACCAATTCAGGAATGTAGTCATAATCTGGGCACTTTTGTATTTATTTCATTCAATAATAAGTAGCCTGAAGTATTTTCTAAACATTAAGGAAGGAAACGGAACCACAGACTACTATAGTGCATTTAATTTTAGAAAGAAAAAATCTTTTATAACATACTTTTTTTACAGATTCTCTTTGAGTTTTAAAACTTATAAAAACTATTAAAATTATTTTTAAGTAAAATTATTTAATTATCTTATATTTTTATGCATATCTTTTAATTTTTTTCTTAAAAAAAGTCAAACGAACCTGTAGCAGAATAACAAAACAATACTGTCAATTACAAGATAAAAGAATAGGACCAAAATTCATTACTTGTCTATTTTCATTTCCTTAGCCTTCATTGCTTGATCTAAAAATGACTCAACCGAGCGCTCGTCTGTTCCTGGGTTCCTCTTCCCCTGTAATAAAGTAGCAGAAATTATGAGTTTCATCATTTTATTTTTCAGTATTCTGATAGATAATTTATCATCACAGTTATTGCTAAAAAATTCCTCAACTTCTACTCTGAATTGAAGAACATCTTCAGAACCCCGAATCTTTATATATACGGGAAAAAATAGATGGTTTGACAAAAAAGAAAAAAAATACTAGTCAATGGTAAAATTGCAAAAGGTTCAGGAATAGATCAGCATAATATGCTCTGTCTTAAAGAACATCCAGTGAAACAAGGAATAGGAATCAGGACAATCAAAACCCTTTTAATGTGAAAACTGCAGCTCTTAAACTATGAAGTCATGGAAGAGTTAGCATAATGTTCTACGTGTACTTGAAAGAGAACTGCAATTTCCTACCCAACCAAATGCAAACGGTAGGTTATTCCCTGTGCCCAAAGGAACCGTGGCTATTGGCGGTGGATGAGGCAATTTGAGATCACAGACAACTCCAAGTAGCCAGCCAGCTGTTCCATCACCCCCAGCAACCTAAAATGCAATTTACATATCAAAAACTCAGAAAACCATGAAGCAATTGCTCACAGAAAAAAAATGCAATGTTGAAATTTGAAACACTAACTCATCAAATTGAAACTCAACTCACAATTAATCTCAAACTCTCCATAATTCCTATAGCAAGTTGATCACCCTGAAGCTTGAGCCTTTCAAAATTAGCATAGACTCTGCTCAGCACCTTATCAGGAGCTTCTTCCCCCAAATCAAAAACCTGAAAAAATACACGCTCTGCTCAGTCCACCACACACAATATCCCGAACTCGAAAGATTCTCCAAAGTAGGTCATCTAAAATTTGTCATCCTCAACCGCAATTGTAGTAGCAATATTATTGTTACAAAGATTTCCACATCCTTATAGCAACTGCTTCGCAACAGCGCAGGCCCCATCAGGCATATGTTTCCACAATTGTTCCCAATTGCAGCAATCATATCGCAACCATTAAAACCACGTCTACTAAATTGCCATCGTCAACTACAATTGCCACTGCAATATTTCTATTATTGTTGCCACAACAGTAATTGCTGCCGCATCAATCATATCTTTCCACAATTTTTCGAAACAGCAATCACATCGCAACAGCAAGTTAAAACCATGTCTACTAAATTAACAGTACCTGTTTTTCGTTGAGAAGAGCACGGTACGTTCTCAGGAGGTCCCCTCCGAGCTGGCCACCGCTCCTGGAGTTGACGAAAACTAACACCGGACACGTCGGTCCATCACCACCGTCGATCTCGCTGCTGCTCTCAGCTTCAGACTCCGGCACGAGCACGTAATTCGGGATCCAAAAGTTCTTCAAGAAGTCAGGGTCACGAGTAGAAGCCATTGCTGCATTCAGATGCCAACACACCGTTTCGCGCCCGTTCGCAAGTTCACAGATTACTAAATTCGAAATCACAGTATCAATATGCAATTGCAATGCAAGGTGACATTGACAATTAATTCAAATTTATTCTCAAATTCCGAAATTCAGTGATGATCAACTAACTGTGCACAGTATATGAACTGATTAAAGCACCAGAAGCACTTCAAATGAAGAATTCCGTTTGTTAAACGTGATTTTGAAGAACAGAGCATACACATCGAGAACTAAAAATACTGGGAAAAAAAGAAAAAATGAAACGAACGTGGTTGATTACCTGGTGATGCGAATCACGGTGGAGATCTGAGTTGGTGTAACGATGCAAAAGCAAAAGCGGAAGCAGAATTGAGATTCAGACAAGAGAAGGAAAGCGAAGCGAAGGCGATACGTGTAGAAAATGTTGAGCGAGTTGACTCGCAGATGTTCACAACTGCAATCGCAGACCAAAATGACCAATAGGGAAGTAAACTCCCATTCGTGGGTCCCTATGTTGGGATATTCTATATAATATCAGTGCTATAATCAAGGCGAGCGCCCTTCTCTTTTTTTTTTTAAACCCCTCCACTTTTGTCAGAATTTTTTTTTCACTGGCTGCATTCTTTCCAGCTCTAAACACGTGTTGTGAACAATGTAAAGTCTTTTAGAATCGATATACGCTTGTTTTGTTTATTTATTTATTTTCCGTTGGATTTTCATAGAAAATAAAAGTGCAAATTAGATAATTTATTTAATAACATAACCCAAATCGTGCATTACAATTTAATAATGTATGGTTTTCTTCTATTATTTTACTCAACTCAATCTAGGGATCAAATTAATAAAGAGCGATTTAGATGATTTACGTAATGACATAACATAGTTAGTGTATTACAATTTAATAAGTTAAGATTTTCTTCTATTATCTTACTCTTAAGTCCAACGGCTCAAAATAAAGTGCAATTTACATAATTTATTTAATAAGATAACATAATTAATGTGTTATAATTTAATAATTTAAAATTTTCTTAGATCATTTTACTCACTCAAGCATATATATAAAACTCGAACCGAACCGGTAGGTTGAACTGGTGAACCGACTAGGTAGCTGGTTTGAGTTGCACAAAGGATCAAATTTGTTCAATAATCAGTGTGAATTGGTTTGGCTCGGCTAATTTTTCGAAGAATCAATGACTCGGTGAGCTGCTGGTTCGCCTAGTCTAGCAATCTCAAAAAAAACAAAAAATCTTGATATCTCCTACTCTCATGAGCCACCGACCACTGTCTCACGAGGAAAGGAGAGGTGTTATGCACAGCTCGTCTCTCGTGCTTAACCATAGGGATTCGCCATTTGCAATCAACCTCGGCACTGCATTGTGTGTGGTGATGAGGACATAGGGTCAATGTTGTGCCATGCTACCACTACCAAGACCTAACACCATCGCCAGCAAGAGTTGAGTTGTGTGTGTGTGTGTGTGTGAGAGAGAGAGAGAGAGAGAAAGTAGCAAAGGGGTGGGCAGTGCAATGTAAGAGTTGAATTTGAGAAAAGATAAATTAAGATTAGTTTACTTAGCCTATTTTTGTTATTATTTTTAAAAATTAAAAAATTTACATAACAAGGCCATAATAGGCTCATGGGAGCGAGGGCTTCCTCGTCAAACTCCTGGGAAACAAACCTTTTAAGGTTTTTTGTGAATTACTTTTATGTGAGTCTTGATCAATGAGTAAGATTTAAAAAAATTAAAATAAATTTATATTTTAGATTTATTTATAATTTAAATATACTAATTAATATATAATAATTTTATACATACTTTTATATATATTTATAAAAGTATATAAATTTTTAAAATATATTAAATTGTTAATTATTTAGATCATTTTATTATATTCATTTCGACCAATAACCCAAACTAGTGACCTAATGTCTAGGCTGAGTCGATCAACGATTTGTGTTTAATAACTATGCACTCAATAGCTCCATTTTTTATTTTTCCCTTTTTGTTTTTTTTGGGTCCGAACTCAAGAGCTCCAATTTTTAAATTCAAGGGCTCCTTAGGTTTAGCTCCATCACCTTCGTCCAAATGGTGCTTTTTTGTTTTTGGGGTCAAAACGGACGACGGTGGTCGAGTGATCAATTCCTTCCAAATCTTGGGCCACTATTCCACTGGGCCTAACCCAAATTCTTTGGGTCTATATCTAATACTCAACTCAGTTAACCTGCTAACAAGTCTCATCATCTGAACAAAAAAGCTCTGACTACTAAAGCGATTGCAACGTGATTATTGGCTTTACTAAAACGATACTTACATGTACACCCAAAAAATAAAAACAGGTCCGTCCCATTTTTGGGCCTCTAATAAGTGAAAGTTTACATCCTCATTTAGGTGCAACTTGTGCTTTCTTTTTCTTTTCTTTTTTTTTTCACTTTAAGGCATAATTTATGATGTTATACCAAAGAGTGAGGTTATTAGGTACAAAACGAAAAACGATAAATAAATAATAAAATTGAATTTTTTTTATGAGATTAATTTCTACATATTAATAATATATTATTAATCAATAGAATTTGAAAATAAAAAAAAACAAATCATAGTAGATAATTATTTAATATTTTTCTACAAATTTTATTGATATCAACACATAGAAATTAAATCGATTATGTTATTAATTCTTCGATTCATCATGGAAAATTATAACAGGGTAAACTAAAAATCGAACTCCTCGTTTTTGTCTCATTTTCATATTTAACCTTTTCGTACTGAAAAAGCATTTTACGATACCAAATCATGATTGTCAGCCATAGTTCACGGGATAAGTAACTTTTTGTATAAAAAGTGTAGCACACAACTTAAGTTTCGGTTTTATACTTTATATTTTATATATGCTATACGAAAATGCATCGGCCTGAGCGCAAGCGGCAGCAATTTGTATGTTTTCAGAAGAGAATTTAAGTTGGAATTATGAAATAGATTCACACATGTATTATATTAAATTTTTTTTTTTAAAATTTAATTGATATATATCGATAATAAAAAATAATTTTATATTATTAACTAATAAAAATATTAAAAAGTAAAAAATTATAGTGGCATCTCATTACGATGAATGATTATTTATATAAGATAATATTTTTTATTATTTTTATTAATTAATAATATAAAATTTAATATATTTAAATTAAATTTTTTTTAAATTCTATTTAAAATTATAAAGTACTTGTACATTTTTTATAAAAATGAATACCACAGCGTGTCCGCCGCTTGGCACTCCTACATGTTGAGATATGGAATATAGAAACTTTTTTGTAACATTAAATAATTATTATTTTAAATAATAAAATTAATAATTTGTAAAGTAATAAAAATAATATAAAATTAAGATTTTATTTTTAATTACCTTATAATATATTTTAAAATATTTTACTTTTTATATGACATTTTATCTTAATAAATGCCTTGAGAAAAATTTATAAGTAATATATTAAAGATATGGCAAAATAATTATAAAACAAATCACTAGAAATAAATTAATAATACAAGAATTAAATAATATATATTATATTATAATCTTAATATCATTAGGGGAAAATAAAATCGGATAACCTGCGGCGACCACGAGTTGCGCGAGGAATGGAATCAACATTAAAAATTAAAAAATACTATTCCAACTTTGCTTTCAAATTCGATGTCAATCACGTGACTAGTGTGAAAGTCTTCTGGTTGCCGTAGGGACCGGGCAGTAACGTGGAACGTATGAAACGAAAGAAGCTTCAAGTACTAGTCATTATTAAAGAAACTTTTTTGGGTAACAATTATTAAATAATTTATTATATAAAAATTATAATTATAAAAAAAAAATTTGTTAGATCATGATAAAATAAGAGTTTAATTCAAACGTATGGGTAGTTTTAAAGATTTTTATGTAATTAATTAATTATATTTTTTTATTTACATAACTATTTAAATAATAAATAGTTGAATTAAATATTTTTATTAATATAATAATATATAATTAAATATTTATGTAAAATTATTTTATATTAACAATAAATTAAATCCATAAAATAAATTATAAATTTATAGCAAAAGATAATAATATATAGTTCTGGTAATACTTTTATTTTTTGTGAGAATATTAATACCTTTTATAAATGACTAATTTCTAGCTATAATATATTTTTTATATTTTTATTTTAAAAATAAAACATATAGCTTAAAAAATATTAGTCAACCACAATTTTTGTTTATATTTATTTACAAGAATAACATGAAATACAAGTCAATTTTTCAATAGATATACATGTCATATCATTTATTTTATTTAATCTAATAATTATCTTTATTTTTTCATTAAAAATTCTAGTGGTTTTTTCTTCTGCACAGCATTACTCATGGCTTAATCTCATCCACAACCGCTGCGTATTTACAATGAGTATCAGCATCTTTAAGGAAAAATCAAAAAACAAAAGACAAAAGACAAAATAAAATGAATAATAATGTTTGTATATATTTATTTAGTATATATTGATATTGGAGTTTTAATGTGTAAATAATGGAAATTTCATGTTAACAGTGAAGAATTAAGTGGACCGAGAACATAGGTGATAATCAGGCCATTTGAATTTTTTTTTGAGGATAAATTATTTTTATAAATTTTTAAGTGTGTTTGAATATAATTTTAAAAAAATACCTATAAAAAATTTACCATCTTTTTAGATGGAAACAAAGTGGATTTTAATAATTAAAATTATTTCTCAACTAATTTATTCAGATATAGAATATTTTTAAAAAATAAAATTCTACTAAAATCTTTTTTTAAAAAAGTCATTATTTAAACAGCTTATCCAAATATACACAATATTATAAAGTGCAGTGTTCTCGATTTCTCACCCGTTAATATGAAACTTTTATTATTTATACGTGAAGTCTTCAATGTTCCTGTTAAAAAAAAAAAAAAAAAACTTCAATGTTAATAAACGCACTAAATAAATTTATCCAAATAACACAACTCGAATATTAATAAGGGTTTATGAAATTTTTCTTAATTCTTTAACCATGCTCCAGTGCTTGGATAGCCAAACACTAATAATAAAAAACAAAAAAAAAAGTCAAAACAAAATAATTAATAATGTAAAGGAAGGAAGTTGTTGTTGCTATTAAATGGGACATGCATCCACTTGATGTGCGTGCCACTGCCACCCCCCACCACGTCCATATATACCCAGAGATATGTTCCTAATCTGTTGTCTCATTTCATCAAAACAAGTGCACATCCATGGCTCCTCATATCAACCATCACGAAGAGAAGATCATAGAACAGTGTCAAGTAGCTCCACCGCAAGGTTCACTTCCTTCGACCATGATTCTCCCCCTCACTTTCTTCGATATCGGATGGTTCTTATGCACCCCCGTGAAACGCATCTTCTTCTACGAGTTCCCTTACTCGACCAAACACTTCCTAGAATCAGCACTTCCCACTCTCAAACACTCCCTTTCCCTTACACTCCAACACTTCTTCCCCTTTGCTTCAAACCTCATTGTCCCTCCACACCCCAGTGTCCCTTTTATCCGATACCAACAAGGTAATGACTCACTTTCCTTCACCGTTGCTGAGTCCAAAGCTGATTTCACCCTCCTTGTATCCGATTCACCACAAGACATTAGAGATTGGCACCCTTTTGTTCCTTCTTTGCTTCCAAAGGTTACCTTGGAGGATGGCACGCGTGTGGTACCTCTTATGGCGATTCAAGTGACTATTCTACCAAATGCTGGATTCGCCATTTGTCTAACTTTCAACCACATTGCTGCGGATGGCAAGTCACTTCATCATTTCATGAAGTTCTGGGCCAATCTTTGCAAGCAAATAATTAGAGGGCGAAGTGATGATTTCGGTTCCCTTATTGAAGGGTCTAATTTATCTCTTCCTTTCCATGGTAGGGACATAGTAAAGGACACAAAAGGGCTTAAGCACGTTTACTTGGAAGAGATAAGAGGTTTGGCCTCGGATATCATGAAATTTCAAGGCCTTGTCCAACATGTTCCCACCAATATGGTACGTGCCACTCTAACGTTGAGCGGTGGCCAAGTTGAGAAACTCAAGAAATGGGTGTGTCTTAAATATTGTGACACCTATGGTTCTGGGACATCATTACACATGTCAACCTTTGTGGTCACATGTTCCTTGATTTGGGTTTGTATGATAGAATCAGAAGAACAATGCGAAAGTAATAGTAGTGGTCTTACCAAGGACTCTGGTGAACTTTGCTACTTGATCTTTCTAGCTGATTGTCGGGGCCGTCTTGAATTTTCAATACCTTCAACTTACTTTGGGAATTGCCTAGTGTCTGGGATTGTGGCACTCAAGAGGGGTGAGCTAGTGGGAGAAAATGGGATCGTTGAGGTAGCAAGTGCTATTGAAAGGGACGTCAGAGATTTGAGGAGTGATGCATTGAAAAGGGCTGAAAATATGACGTCAACTGCTAGAGTATTAAGGAAACCTTGTAAACTGGTGGTGGCAGGGTCACCAAAACTGTCAGTGTACGAGACTGACTTTGGCTGGGGAAAGCCTAAGAAGTCCGGAGCAGTACATGTTGAATCGCCAGAAGCATTTTCCCTTTCCGATAGTAGGGGCAATGAAGGTGCAATTGAGGTTGGATTCGCACTTGAAAGGATTCGAATGAATGCATTCATCAACATCTTTGAAGAACACCTCGATAATATCGATCATAGTTTGTCAATGAACCATTTCCATTAGGTGTACATATGACCTTTCTTTTTCAGGTTTTTCTTTCTTTCTTTTTTTTCAGTAGTTTATCTCTCCCTCCCCCCCCCCCCAAAACACACAAAAAAAAAAAAATACCGGTAAAGATTCCAATTTATGGGGATCATAAAGATTCCAATTTATGGGGATCATGTATTTGTACTTGGTAATAAGGATCATGTGTTTGTACTTGGTAATAAGAGTAATGATTGTGCGTGGTTGGTTTTCTGTCGAGGCTTCCTGAATTGATTTTTAGATATTACAATCAATTTTGTACTTTTTTTCATTTCATTTAGTTTTTTGTTGGATCTATTTTTTAAAGTTAATTTTGGGTTTAAAATCAATTTTAGAAGGAAGTGAAAATTGTTGTTTCTAAATTTTTATTCTCTTAATTCTTATTAAAATTACTTTTCAGATTAAATTATCAAACATAAATTATTTTATTTCAAAATCAATTCTAACCAAATCAATTTAAACAAAATTAATTTAATCTAGAACTAATTCTACATATATAAAACCAAACACACTATTCAAGTGTGTTACATTGCAGAGCCATAGATAATGTGGATTCATGTAGGCTTAGAGATGAATCTTGTAGAAAAAGAATGTGAAATCTCTTAATATATAAATAATGATTTATGTAACTAGCATTACTTTTTTTAAAATGCTTTTTCTTTTTTTCTTTTTCAAAAATGTTTTCTCTTTCAATCCATTCTCAAGGGAAGATTGATTGGAAAGGGTTTGCCCCGCCTAGAGCTGAATTAATGATGTGGTTTATTCTATTGGGCAGGCTCAGCACCAAGGACATAGTACATAAATTTAATTGCATACCTGCCTCCGAAATTTAACGTGCTTTCTGTTCTGATGGTGTGGAGTCTATTGAGCATTTATTATTTTCATGCAAATTTGCTTGGCTACACTGGAATAATTGTTTCCAATGGAGGTGTGTTGTTGGGTGCTTCCCAAACAATCCGATGATGTTTTTTAAGGCATGGATGGGTGCTCCCTTCTGCGGTTTTGATAAAAAACTATGGCCATCTCTATTATATGTGGTGCTGTGGTCTTTGTGGAGGATCCACAATAGGTTGATCTTTGAGAACTTATAGCCAAATTGGGAACTACTGAACTAGAAATCAAGCAACTGATGAGACTTCGGTTGGTTTACTAGACTAAGAGTTGGTGTCCTGATTTGTTGTTTTCGGCTGAATTTTTTGATCAGCGCCTGGACATAATAAGGAAATGGCGTGGGGCCGACAATAGGAGGAACCAAACAGTGAGGTTTCAATATAATTAGCCTTGATGGCAAGTGGCAAGCTGCAGGTGAAGTTGCTGTGATGCCTTTGGATGGCTTTGTTTTGTTGTGATGCTGGGTGATTTTTCTGATTTAGTGTAGTAGTGTGTTTTTCTGTTGTTGCGGATAGTCTTTGCTTCTGTTGCTGTCCCTGTTTTGTATTCAAACTCTTTCTTGAGCTCCCATCTGGATCTACGATGGTTGAGCTTTTTTTCCTGTAAAAAAAGGGAGAAATGTCTAAGATTTTTTCCAATATACTATTATCACTATTGGATGAGGTATAAAGTCCACTTCATCTGGCCTTATATCTCATTCAATGATAAATAGGAGTATATCAGTAAAATATTTAAAATATATTATATACAAATAATATTTAATATATTTGGTTTAATTTTTAGGAGAAGATCTTTTAAAAGAAGGTTTTTTAAAAGAAGGTCTTTTAGAGAAATTACTTTTAAAAGAATAATTTTTGTTTGGTTTGAATATGTCAAAAGTAAGTTTAGGAGAATGAGTTTTGTTTGGATAGGATAAAGTAAAATTACTTTTGGTTGTTGATGTGAAAGTAATAGTAAAATTTCTTTTTAAAAGGTCTTTTTCTAGAATGAAAAATAATCTCAAAGATACTTCTTCCAAAAGGTCTTTTAAAAAGTAAGAAGTTAAACCAAACACTACCATTTACTGTACAAAATCATTTTCCTTCTTCTAGAAAACTTTCTGATGGATACAAACTACATTCCAAACTGGCTCAAAAGTGGTCATCAATAAAGAATATTATATAGAGAGACACAATACTTGCTGAATTAAAACTTTATACTCTCTTTATACTGTAATATTCATTTTTAATGTAAAAATAATATTACTGTTAATTAATATATATTTAAACATCAAGTGCAATAATAGAAACAATTTAAATAATTTTTTTAAAAGAATTATAATAAGTATGTTATTATTATTGTATGATAATTATTTTTAAAAAAACGAGCCGATACTGATAAAAAATTACTTAATAATAAATTGTAGAAAATTTACATTTAAGTACTTAAATTATATTATTCATTATTATGTTTTGAAAACTTACGCTCTCTTTTCCTAAGAGATATAAATGTGCTATAATTTAATCTATATTAACGTAAGTGAACCTCATAACAATGGTAAATAAATAACTACAAAATGAGCCTCTTAGAATTTTTTTTTCTTTCTATAATTCTTAGAATATCTGACAATGACTAATCTTAAAGATGAATTAAAATTTTCGGGAAACATTCCAAAGTTCATAACAAAGAGTTTAAAATTTTCCTTCATCTCAAAAAAAAAAAAAATCATCTTTCGAATTTCTAAAGTCAGTAATAATAGTGTTCAAAAACTAATTTTGCCCGTTATATCAAAAAGAAAACTATCATAAAAGACTTGTTCATATTTCTGCCACGAGATTCATCTATTTTTTTTTTTCTATAAATAGAGACAGCTCAAAACATTCAGAAAAAAGAGTGGAGTGCATTATTGCAGTTTACAAGGAAGATCAAGAACCAAAATGCTTCAAGATAACAAACACCCAGAAAAGCTAAACATGCATAAATCCTATCAGACATGACCAAACTCTCGCATGAGATGTTTTCCTGATAAGGTTTCATGTTCCCCCAATATGAATAATTGCACATCTCCTGTTTATAAGAATAATTGCCATGAGATTCATCTATATTAAAATAAACTAAAATGTAATATATATATATATATATATATATATATATATATATATATATATATATATATATATATATAAAAGAAGAGAGTATATGTAATGTAATTTAAGCATCTTTCATTAAAAAAAAAATGTAATTTATTTAATCAAAAAAAGGAAGAAATATAATTTATTCTAATTTTTTTATTAACATAAATAAATAAATTATTACATAAAAATTTATTTCCTTAAAAATTCTATTTAAAATTATTACGTACCTGTACATTTCCGATAAGAATGAATACCGGACAGCGAACCCCGCCGCTTGGCACCCCTGCATGTTCAGGCGTGGAATCCAGAAACATTTTGGTACCTTAAATAATTATTATTTTAAATTATTTATTAAATAATAAACTTCTAATTTATTGGAAATAAAATAGAATTTAATTGGTATATATCGATAGTATAAACTAGTTTTATAATGTTAATTAATAGAAATACTAAAAAGTGAAAAATTATGGTAGATATCTCATTATAATAAATGATTATTTGTATAAATTGATACTTTCTATTATTTTTATTGGTTGATAATGTAACATTATTTTACATTATTAGTGTATTTAAATTAAATTCTATAAAATAATATAAATTAAAATTTCAAGTTTTACTATGTTATATATTTTTAAATATTTTAGTTTTTCTATAATATTTTGCAATACTAAATACCTTAATAAGAATTTATAAATTTATAAATAATATATTAAAGATCCGGCAGAATGATTATATAACCGACCATCCATGACTTCCGTGAGGAGTAGAGTCAACAAATAAAAAAATACCATCCCAACTTTGCTTTCAAAATCAACCACGTGACTGGCGAGTGGTGTAAGAAAATCTTCCGGTTGCCGCTGGGGCCAGTCGGTGGGGTATGACGTTTTGAAGGAAAGCAGCTTCAATTTAGGTACTAGTCATTATTAGAGAATTTATTACATAAAAATAATGACTGTAAAAATAATTTGTTATGTAATAATAAAATAAATTATAAATTTATATCAAAAGGTAATTTCTTGTGAAACTTTTTTCGCTATTTTATAAATGAGTGATCAATGTTTACTTATGAATTAAATATATTTTTTATATTTTTATTTTAGAAGGAAACCTATAGGTTAAAAAATTATTAGTGAACTAAAATTTTTATTTAAATTTATTTACTAAAATAATGTAATATACAAATTAGCTCTTAAATAAATAAGTATCCTATAATATTATACTACTTTATTTTATTTGACAATTATTTTTATTTTATTTTTGTTAAAATTTTGACAATTCCTTTGACTGTATAGTGTTCCTCGTAGCTTAATTTTCTTCACTAATTACTAAAGAGTATGAATAATTTTAGAGATAAATTTTTATGTCCTAAATAAAATTATAAAAAAATACTAAACTATGATAAGTAATTATTTATTATGATAATTATTTATTATAATTTAATATTTTATTATTATTTTATTAATTTAATAATATAAAATTATTTCACTATCAATATATAAAAATCAATCTTATACCTTTAAAGGAAATAAAAATATAAAAAATCCAAAATAATAAGACAAAATAGAATAAAATTAATAAAGATAAAGACAACAAAATATTAAAAAAAAATGTTGTTCTAGTTGCTTTTAAGAGCATGGATTCCCTAGACGCGCCACTCACCATCACCACCCCCGTGTATCCCTCTGGTCCTAGATGTTTTGTGTCATCTCATCATAAACAAGGGCATATTCATGGCTCCACATAGTCACATCAATCATCACGAAGTGAAGATCATAGAGCAGTGTCAAGTTGCACCACCACAAGGCTCACTTCCCCCGATCGCACTCCCCTTCACTTTCTTCGATATCCCATGGTTCCTATGCCACCCCGTGAAGCGCATCTTCTTCTACGAATTCCCTCACCCCACCAACCACTTCTTGCAATCAGCACTTCCCGCTCTGAAACACTCCCTTTCCCTCACACTCCAACACTTCTTCCCTTTTGCCTCGAGCCTTATTGTCCCTCCACAACCCCATGAACCTTTCATCCGCTACCAACAAGGTAGTGACTCACTCTCCTTCACCGTTGCTGAGTCCAGAGCAGATTTCACCCTCCTTGTATCTGATTTACCACAAGATGTTAGAGATTGGCACCCTTTTGTTCCTTCTTTGCCTCGACAAGTTACCTTGGATGATGGCACGCGTGTTATCCCTCTTATGGCCATTCAAGTCACGGTTCAACCAAACGCTGGATTTGCTATTTGTCTAACTTTCAACCACCTTGCCGCGGATGGCAAGTCGCTTCATCATTTCATGAAGTTTTGGGCCAATCTCTGCAAGGAAATAGTAACAAGCGGGGGTGGCGATTTGGGTTCCCTTATTGAAGGTTCTAATTTATCTCTTCCTTTCCATGATAGGGACATAGTGAAGGACCCAAAAGGGCTTAAGAAATTTTACTTGGAAGAGCTTAGAGATTCGGTCTCGGAGAGCATGGAGTTTCAAGGCCTTGTCCGAGATGCTACCACCAACAAGGTACGTGCCACTCTTGTCTTAAGCCGAGGCCAAGTTGAGAAACTCAAGAAATGGGTGTGTCTTAAATATTGTGACACCTATGGTTCTAGCTCTAGGACATTATTACACATGTCAACCTTTGTGGTGATATGTTCCTTGATTTGGGTTTGTATGATAGAATCAGAAGAACAAAGCAAAGGTAATAATAATTGTGTTGCCAAGGACTCTAATGAACTATGCCACTTGGTATTTCTAGCTGATTGTCGTGGCCGTCCTGAATTTTCAATACCTTCAACTTACTTTGGGAATTGCCTGATGTCTGGCTTTGTGGCACTCAAGAGGGGAGAGCTAGTTGGAGAAAATGGGATTGTTGAGGTGGCAAGTGCTATTGAAAGGGAAATTAGAGATTTTAGGAGCGATGCTTTGAAAGGTGCTGAAAATTTGATGGCAAATTATAGAGAATTAGGGAAACCTGGAACATGTTTACTTGTAGTTGCAGGGTCACCAAGATTGGCGGTGTACGAGACCGACTTTGGGTGGGGCAAGCCCAAGAAATCTGAAGCAGTACATCTTGAATCGTCAGGATCAGTTTCCCTTTCTGATAGCAGGGACAAAGAAGGTGCAATCGGGATTGGACTCGCACTTGATAGGACTCAAATGAATACATTCATCAACATCTTTGAAGGACACCTCAATCAAGTCGATAATAGTTTGTCAATGATGAACCATTCGCGTTAGGCGTACGCATTACCATTTTTTTTCACGTCTTGTTTTGTTTTGTTTTGTTTTGTTTTGTTTTAGTAGTTTTTCTTTTCTCAATTGGAGTAAAATTTCAATTTATGGGGTCATGTATTTGTAGTTAGTAATAGGAATGGTGGTTAAATATCCAAAAAAGAAAAAGAATAGTGGTTAGTCAATGCGTGCCATATAGCTGAACTTTAATCGTGGACGTCTAGATATGAATCTAATAGAAGAAGAATGTGAGATCTCTGGATATATATTTTTGGGTTCACAGATATAAATAATGATTTATGTAGCATTACTTTTTTCAAAAATGCTTTTTCTTTCTTCTGTTGTGGTTAGTTGTTGCTCAAGTCAACTTGACTGTACTTTAATTAATGTACATCTACGCATCAAATGCAATAATAAAAACAGTTTAAAATAATTACTCTTAATGTAAACTTGTTTATGTTATATTATTATAGTAATATACTTATAAAAGCCTTGTTTTTTGGGTACATATTTAGTAAAAGCCTTTTTATGTGTATCTGGATCTCATGCAAGCCCAATCATTACATTACGAATGACATCTCGAAATTACTCTTTTCGCCAAGATGTTTAAGCTTCAAGAATCAAGACTGTACCTTACCCTACTAAGTGTATGATTGAGAAAATTACGAGATTAAAATTATTTTAATAATTACTTATTTATATAATTATTTTTTTATATAATTATTTATATGAAAATTAATTTATGTTTGGATGTTTTATCTGAAAAGTAGTTTTAAGATAATCTATTTTATTTGGATCGTAGGAAAAAATTGTTTTGATATGATAAAATTACTAAAAATAGTGTGAAATGATTGTTTATATTATATAATATTTGTTATTTAGGGTCAATTTAATAAAAATATAACAATTCTGAAATAATCATCTTCTGCTTATAATTATAAGCTCCAAAAAATTGCTTATGCTTATAAGTTATTTTTTAGCTTAAAATTATTAGCTTTAAATTATAATCTATTTTCACTTTTTGAACCAAACATGATTAATTTTCAAAACATCTATTTTACAAAGTACCCAAACATACGCTATCAGGTATTACTAACACAAAACTCCCTCACGTTTCAAGAGTCTTCGTGCACTAACATGTATCGAAGAATAAATCACCTGTTAGTGCTGGTTATTACATATTATATAATGGAAAATAATATTTTAATATAGCAAAGTGAAAGAAAATGTGACGTATATGGCAAAAAGTTACTCAATAGCAAAATGCATATGTCATACGTACACTCCATACCTTCATCTTTGTCACTTAGCTCCTTCTTTCGAGTTTGACAGAACTCGACAAAGACAAAATCGGCTTCGTCTACATCATGGAGCTTAGTTTTTCGAGTTAGATGGAGCTTGACAAAGATAACAGCAGCCTTGTCTCCGTCACATAGCTTTAACTTCTGAGTTATACAGCGCTCGATAAGGACAACATTGACTTCGTCTCTGTCACGAATACATGTTATTATATACCTAATTATTTATGAGAAAAAAAATTGGACTCCAAAATTTTGGAAATTATATTTAATGGAAAATCTATATAGAAATCACAAAAAGGCCGAGCTATGTGACGGAGATGAAGCCGATATTTTTCTAGCCAAGCTCCATCTAACTCAGAAGCCAGAGCTAAGTGACGAAGACGAAGCCAATGTTGTCCTTGGTGAGGGCCATCGAACTCGAAAGACGAAGCTACGTGATGGAGACGAGGCATCTGTTGTCCTTGTCGAACTCCGTCTAATTGGGGAGGCAGAGCTCCATGACAGAGACAAAGCCAATGTTGTCCCTATCAAGTTCTATCAAACTCAAAAGGTATGTATGACATACATTTTTTACTATTCTGAGTGGCTTTTTGCCATATGCGTCACATTTTCATCCATTTTGCTACGTTTAAATATCATTTCTCTTATATAATAGATACTGACGTGCTAAATCATTTGCTGATTCATAGTACTTCTCCTCTTTGTCTCATAGCCAGTTATTAACAATAATCTTTGTAAGTGAACTAAAATTTGTAGAACAATGAGATTTTATCTTTTAGATTGGTTTGGCTCAATTTTTAACTTGCTAGTACAGGATTATAAAAATAAAGAATTAACAAGAAAATGGACATTTGATCAAACGATTGCAACTAGTTATATATTTTAAAGGAGTTAATTAGCACTATCTTCTCACCCGATTATTCTGCACACTTTAAAAGTTTTTTATCTTTAATTTTAAATATAATAAATTAAAATTTAATTCGTTGCCTTTTTCTCGCCCTAATTACAATATTCCAATCGGATCCTTTTGGGGCGTAATGATATATTTCATTCGTTTTTTTTTTTTTAAGTCACATCCTCTCCACTTTATGCCCTCAATGGAGAAATGTCGTACATAGCAATTTTACCAATAGGGTTCAGATCACATTTCCACCAGGTTGAGCTTAAATCAGGTGGGCTTAATGCAACTCAATTAATTAAGGAAGCATGTCACACTTTCTATAGTCAACTCACAAAAGCCAATCATATACTTCATTGTTTTATTAACTGTACTGTTTACATAAAGAAATTGATACAATTTCTAGAGAATTAAGGAAACCTTGTAAAACTTGTGGTGGCAGGGTCACCAAAACTGGCAGTGTACGAGACTGACTTTGGGTGGGGAAAGCCTAAGAAGTTTGGAGCAGTACATGTTGAATCACTAGAAGCATTTTCCCTTTCCGATAGTAGGGGCAATGAAGGTGCAATTGAGGTTGGATTTGCACTTGAAAGGATTCGAATGAATGCATTCATCAACATCTTTGAAGAACACCTAGATAATATCGATCATAGTTTGCCAACGAACCATTTCAATTAGGTGTACATATGACCTTTCTTTTTCAGGTTTTTTTTCTTTCTTTCTTTCTTTTTAGTTGTTTATCTCCCCCAATCCCCCTCACGAAAAAACAAAAAATTCCGGTAAAGATTCCAATTTATGGGGATCATGTGTTTGTAGTTGGTAATAAGACTAATGATTACTCAGTGTATGGTTGGTTTTCTATTGGGGCTTCCAAAATTGACTTAGATATTAGAATCAATTTTGTACTTTTTTCATCTCATTTGATTTCTTGTTGAATCTATTTTCTAAAATCATTTCTGGGTTCAAAATCAATTTTAGAAGGAAGTGAAAAATTATTGCTTCTAAGTTTTTACTCTCTTAATTTTTGTTAAAATCACTTCCCAGATCAAATTATCAAATATAAACCATTTTATTTCAAAATCAATTCCACAAACAGAAACCAAACACAATATTAATGTGTGTTACATTGCCTAGCTTTAGATAATGTGGATTCATGTAGGCTTAGAGATGAATCTTGTAGAAAAAGAATGTGAAATCTCTAAATATATAAATAATGATTTATGTAACTAGCATTACTTTTTCAAAAATGTCTTTTCTTTTTTCTTTTTCAACAATGCTTTCTTTTTTGGTCCATTCTCAAGTGAAGATTGTCTGGAAAGGGCTTGCCCCGGCCAGAGCGGAATTACCGGTGTGCTTTATTCTATGGGGAGGCTTAGCACCAAGGATAGATTACATAGATTTAATTGCATACCTGCCTCTGAAATTCAATGTGCGCTCTGTTCTAATGGTGTGGAGTCTATTGAGCATTTATTCTTTTCATATAAAATTTGCTTGGCTACTCTGGCATAATTGTTTCCAATGGTGGGGTGTTGTTGGGTGCTTCCCAAGCAATCCGTTGATGTTTATGGAGGCATGGACGGGTTCTCCATTCTGCGGTTTTGATAAAAAAAAAAAAACTGTGGTCATCTCTATTGTATGTGGTGCTGTGGTCATTGTAGAGGTTCCACAACAGGTTGATTTTTGAGAACTTACATCCAAATTGGAAACTAGAAATCAAGTAGTTGAGACTTCGATTGGGTTACTGGACTAAGAGTTGGTGTCCTGATTTGCCGTTTTCTGCTGAATTTTTTTATTAGCACCTGGTCGTAATAAGGAAATGGCGTGCGGCTGACAATAGGAGGAACCAAACAGTGAGGTTTCAATGTAATTAGCCTTGATGGCAGGTGGCAAGTTGCAAGTGAAGTTGCTGTGATGCCTTTGGATAGCTTTGTTTTGTTGTAATGCTAGGAATTTTTCTGATTTAGTGTAGTTGTGTATTTTTCTATTGTTGCGGATAGCCCTTGCTTCTATTGCTGTCCATGTTTTGTACTCGAACTCTTTCTTGAGCTCCCATCTAGTTCTATGATGGTTGAGCATTTTTTCCTATTTAAAAAAAAAGAAAGAAATGTTATTTATACATACTATATTTGAGATACTATGTTGATATATTCTCATTTATTATTTGATGGGATATAGACATTTAAATTTTACATCACATCCAATAATAAATAAGAGTATATTGACATGATATCTAAGGTATATTACGCACAAATAAAATATCTCTTGTAGCAAGGGATGTTCAAGTCAACTACCTGTTATTTTATTCAAGAACAATATTATTTTGCTGTAAAAGTGGACATCAATAAAGAATATTACATAAAGAGACACAACATTTGCTAATGACCAATAGGACTAAAACTTTGTATCTCTCTTTATAATTTAATATTTATTTTTATGTAGAAATAGCATTACTATTAATTAATGTATACTTACGCATCAAATGCAATAATAGAAACAATTTAAAATAATCTTTTTTAAAAAGAATTATAATAAGTATGTATATTATTATATAATAATTATTTTTGAAAAAACGAGCCGATACCAATAAAAATTACTTAATAATAAATTGTAGAAAAACTGCATTTTAAGTACTTAAATTATATAATTCATTATTATGTTTTGAAAGCTTACGCTCTCTTTTCCTAAGAGATATAAATGTGCTATAATTTAATCTATATTAAAGTGAGCGAATTGAAGGAATTATAACGCCCTTGGATCAAGATTTGATTCCGATTATAGTATGAAAATTAAGAACAAAATCAAGAACAGAATATGTGCGAAAGAACATGATTCAATCAATGGGGAACGATCGATCCAAAGCTGTTTTCCATTCTTTGATCCTAGAGAAACTAAAAAGGAATTGGCCAAGGGAGACCAGAAGGGAAGAAGAGCTCCTTCTATTACCCAAGGAGCCAAAATTATGTTATGTTTCAATGAAATACAAATACTTATATATAGAGTTAGGAGGAGGGGCCTCTCCTTATATTAGAAAAGTAATGTGCCAAGCCACCCATTATAGCAAGGCTCATACACAAAGGGATATATAACAATACCTACCAATGAGCAGTGCGTAGGCCCAATAACAACAATAATTACATTAATTTGGGTTTCAACAATTAGCTTTAATCAATTTTGACATTCAACTAATCCGGGTTCAAATTAAATGTGATTTGATTTATGTAAGTCCACAAAATTTTCCAATAATCTCCCACTTGAATGACATAAATCAAATCCTTAAGAAACAATTCCCCAGATTAGTTCATAATATGTGGCCACAATATGATGTCAAAATTGAACCCGCACTCTCAACTAAATGGTCCAATATAGGATAATAAGCACTCAACAATGCAGAGAATCATACTCGAAGGAGTATTGACATCATACACGTGAGGTACTCATCTCCCAATGACCCAATAAATGGTGGTATATAAGCCAATGGGAATGCACAATATCAGAATGGCATGCCGATAAATTACTAAGTGTAATTCCCAATAAATGGCCCTAGCATTCACCCCAGATGCTATATGAGATCTAAAACATCTCATCATAATATGAGACGAATCCGAAATGTCTCCAATATTTGCCATACCGATAAAAGTGTGCACAATAATATATGGCAACATAAGCATCCACCTAAGATGCTCTCTGAGATTCAACAAAATATCTCAGCACAATAAAATTGAAACTAGGTCCAATATGTCTCAATAATAATGCCATTATACAAAATTGCATAAACAATTAAGCTGCACAGACTTAAATGGCATTAACAGTAATTTGAGATCATGGTGAATTTACAAAACAAACTCTCACTAATTCAAAATGCCAAAGAGACCTCAATATATACCCATAAGGGTCATAATATCAACAATAAAACCTTTGGCAGTTAACCATTAATTAGGGGATCAACAACAATATGTTCTGTAAGAATATACTCAAGAAGAATATCAAGTCTACCATGAATTGCCACATAATCACAAAAGATGCAAATTAATATGTGGCACAATATCTCCCACTAATCTAATATATCAAACAATATAAACATTCCCATTAGAGACCATAAGATTTTAATATACTCTAATGGTATAATAATGAATAGTGGGATAAACAATAATTTGTGGTAGAGTATTCAATATAAATTTGAAACTTATCATTGTTCTCTCTAACAACAAAAGTACAAATAGAGATAATCACAAAAGTGCAAAGTTATCAAAACTTTTCAGCCATAAAGTTTTACAGAATTGACTTCATATACTCTGCCTATATAAATGAGGAGATCATAAGTGTCTTTAACACTTTAAAACAAATATCTCCTCTCTCTATCATTGCAAACTCAAACAACAAATTATAAATGCATAGCAAAATTAATATGCTAGCCAAAGCATTTTAGACCTATATATAGCTATTAATAAAGACATAGCAAAATTATAGAGTCTCTAACTCCCACTATAGCAATAGTTTCTATATAAACGAGAGTAACATTATATTCTAAGAGACTCAAAATGCCCTTAAAATAGATCTCAAAATAATAGAGTGATGATAGCCCAATAAAGTAAGAGAAAATCTTACATCATAATATCATAATTTATTCATATAATAAAATTAATTTTCTCACATTTAATCAATTGGGCAATTAATTAAGTTAAAGAACTTATATCATTGCAATTCTATCGAAGGGTCTCGGATTACAATACACAAGTTTCTTCCACTTAATAGAGTCTTCTCTATCACACAATGATTATGTCAAATAATGTCACACCGAAGGGTATGTCCATTATCTACATAACCCAACAATATTCGCAATCCATAAAATAATTTAATTCAATATAAATTAAACTTCACCATATGTTGACACAAAATTCACAAAATTGGATTGCTCTAAAATGCCCAATTAATAAACGGAACTCATGTAATTGCAATACTCTTTTAGGGTTTCAATATTTAACACATGAGTAAACTCCAATAAATAATAAAATCATATCTCTAAAGCTAGTACCGAGAGGATACTAAAAACTTTAGGACACAATCTTTCAAATCATCAAGAATTATGTTAATAAAGATAAACTGAAGGGTAAGTTCATTATTAACGTAATTCTCAATGCAACATAAGCAAGAATATTTACATTTCCACAAGGGGAAAAGATAGCACAGCCAAACATAGGAGAATGACCAAAATTTTGAGTTTATCAAATAAATGTCCACAATATTAAAAACAACTCGTTTGAAATTTCACAAACTAAGCACAAACGAATATATAATAAATAATAAATTGTGAGCTAAATTCTCCATTCAAAATCAAAATACACATGGCTATCAACCTGTGGAATAAAAGAGAGATTCTCAAAATTTAAATTATTTCTCTCGTTTTATAATGGTGAATCACATTACCAAAAAATAACTTTTATTTATGGAAAGTAAGATTTTAGCCAACATCAATAATAATTTGACTATCACAAATTTTGTGCTTAAACAACAAACATTCCCCATAAATAAATATTTTTGAAATCCATAACATGCTCCATTATTTAAGCATGTATTTAATTTGGATTAAATCCAAATTCAAATTCTGATTTATGCAAATCCATTCTGATTTATATAAATCTACAAATATCAAATATTCTCCCACTTGGACTGCATAAATCAGATTCTCAAAATTTTACATAAAAAAAAGCCATTATTTCATATAAAATGGGAGTATGCAGCAAAATTATGTTCTAAAATTTTAGAAAATAATTCTCAAAATAATTTTGCACAAAATTATTTACAAAATTAACATTTATCACAATTAGTTCCGCAAAGGCAAGCTCACAATCATGAAAAATGCTCAAGAATATTATCAAAATATTCCAGAAGTTAATTCTCAGAGTAACATCGCACAACATTCGACATAATTGCAAAATTTACAATATTGCATAATCAATATAAACAAAAATGGTGCCAAAATTATTTCAATATTTAAAATATTCAAACTCTGAGACTACATCAATTATAACATGTCCAAATACGTCATAATTATTCACAAAATTTTCCAAAATAAAATTCGGGGAATATAATACGATTTTAGACAATTTAATTTCTGAAAAATTCAAAATAATTTATTTGATACCCAAAATTTCATTAATGCCTAAAATAATAGTCTTAATACTTCTTAATCTGCAATTCTCAGAGTAATATTACACAATATTTAACAATAATAGCATCTCATAATTTTAATGTGCAATATAATAAATATAAGGAGCTCAAAATTATTTTAATATGCAAAGCACATTAACTTTGAGAGTATGCTTAAAACAATATGCCCAATAATAGCATAAATGTGCACAAATATTTCAGACCAAAATTCGGAGAGTACCATATAATTTTGAGCATTTTAAATTTGAAATAAATTCAAATAAATATTTTTAATGCTCAAAAAAATAAATAAAATTCACCAATAATTTTATTTTATTGAAAATACTAAGCTTGCAAAATTTGGTGAATTTTGAGCCTCATTTGGGCCCTGCACGCGCCCCTACGCGCTTAGGTTGCGAGTGGGCCTCGCGCACGCACTGTTCATCATCTTTAACCTCCAGACGGGTTGAGTCCGACCCGCTTCGCGACCTGCCAAGCTTTAAACGGGTCAAAGGCCATATCTCCCTCATTTCTCAATAAAATCAAGCGATTTTGATGTCTATGGATTCGTAAGAGAGAGATCTACAAAACCTATATAATATCTCGAAGAACCGTGGCCTATAACTCTTGGGCCAACTTGAAGAAGACCACGTGGGTTTCCACGATTTTTCTCAATTTTCTCTCTCAATTCTCAACGAAAATTATGTTCTTGGTCTCTATGAGTTTGTGGTGATGTGCTCTACAAAACCCATATAGAGTTCAAACGCAAATCGGTCTAGATAACTAAATTGAATTTTCGATCAAAGGGGTACGGTTCTTCGGTTCTTCCTTCGATTTCTCTCTCAATCTAGCCCCAAATCACACAATAATTAGTTCAATAAATTCATAACAACATAAACAACAATAATCCTCAACAAATTTTGAAGTCAAACGGCCAGAATCAGAAATTTGAAATTAACAATTTTGGGGTTCATGAATGTTCGAACTCAAACACCCTAAACTCGCACAAAAACACAATTAACAGCTATTATTAGATACCAAACAGGGCTCTGATACCACTTGAAGGAATTATAATGCCCTTGGATCAAGATTTGATTCCGATTATAACATGAAAATTAAGAACAAAATAGGTGCGAAAGAACCTGATTCAATCGATGGAGAACGATCGATCCAAAGCTGTTTTTCGTTCTTTGATCTTGGAGAAACTAGAAAGGAATTGGCCAAGGGAGGCCAGAGGGAAAGAAGAGCTCCTCCTATTCCCCAGGGAGCCAAAATTATGTTCTGTTTCAATAGAGCCACAGCGCCTATATATAGAGTTAGGAGTAGGGGCCTCTTCCTGTTTTAGAAAAGTGATGTCTGCTACCCATTATAGCGAAACATACACAAAGGATATATAACAATATCCACCAACGATATGCAGTTCGTAATAATAACAATAATTACATTAATTTGGGCTTCAACAATTAGCTTTAATCAATGTTGATATTCAGCTAATTTGGATTCAAATTAAATGTGATTTGATTTATGTAAGTCTACAAAATTTTCCAACACGAACCTCATAACAATGGTAAATAAATAACTATAAAATGAACCTCTTAGAATTTTTTTTTTCTATAATTCTTAGAATATCTAATAATGACTAATCTTAAAGATGAATTAAAAATTTCGGGAAACATTCCAAAGTTCATAACAAAGAGTTTAAAATTTTCTTTCATCTTTCGAATTTCTAAATTCAATAATAATGGTGTTCAAAAACTAATCTTGCCCGTTATATCAAAAAGAAAACTATCATAAAAGACTTGTTCATATTTCTGCCATGAGATTCATCTATTTGTTTTTATTACAAATAGAGACAGGTCAAAACATTCAGAAAAAAGAGTGGAGCATTATTGAAGTTTACAAAGAAGATCAAGAACCAAAATGCTCCAAGAAAACAAACACCCAGAAAAGCTAAACATGCATAAAAATGCTTCAAGAAAACAAACACCCAGAAAAGCAAACATGCATAAATCCTATCAGACATGACCAAACTCTAGTATTAGATGTCTTCCTGATAACACTTCATGTTACTTAATCCTCGTCAAAGCCCCAAGATGAATAATTGCACATCTCCTGTTTATCTCTATTCCTATAGAAAGGAATAACTATCTTTTGGTCACATTTTTTTGTACTATTTTGTTCTTATGATGTTAACTTTCTCACTTCACCTGCTTTTAGTGTTTAAAATTTGATATTTTTAGAATAACTATAAATTAAACGAAATTAAGAGAAGTTGAAATAGAAGTGAAAAGTTAAATAATAATAAAAAGATATAAAAATAAAAAATATAAATTTTAGGCACTTTAATGCCTATCAATCTACTAATAAGAATAATTGCCATGAAACTTATCTCTATTAAAATAAACTAAAATATAATATGTATTTTTTAAAGGAAGAAAGTATTTGTAATGTAATTTAAGCATCTTTCATTAAAAAAGGAACTGTAATTTATTTTATCAAAAAAAAAAACAAATGTAATTTATTCTAAATTTTTTATTAACATAAATAAATAAATTATTTCATAAAAAATATTTTCTTAAAAATTTTATTTAAAATTATTAAGTACCTGTACATATCCGATAAGAATGAATGCCGGACAGCGGACCCCGCCGCTTGGCACTCCGGCATGTTAAGATGTGGAACCTAGAAACGTTTTGATACCTTAAATAATTATTATTTTAAATTATTTATTAAATAATAAACTTGCGAATTTACTAGAAATAAAATAATATAAATTAGAATTTCAAGTTTTACTATGTTATATATTTTTAAATATTTTAGTTTTTCCATAATATTTTGCAATACTAAATACCTTAATAAGAATTTATAAATTTATAAATAATATATTAAAGATCTGGCAGAATGGTTATATAACCGACCATGAGTTGTGAGTAGTAGAATCAACAATTGAAAAAACATACTATTCCAACTTTGCTTTTAAAATCAGGTGAGTTCTATGGTACCTTTATAAATATGTATATTTTGTATATTTTTTGTGATAAACGGTGAGGATCGTGTCATAGATTATGAGGTACATTAATGTATCAATCACCTATGATGCACTATAAAAATATCTAATTTTAAGAAAATTTAAAAATATAATTAAATATATTTTAAAAATTAATTATCATACACTAACAGTATAAAATTATATTGACAGTATAAAATAATTTTATATTGTCAGTATAATCAAAAAAATTTATCAGTGTAATTTTAATTATCATACATTGACAGTATAAAATTATACTGACAGTATAAAATAATTTTATACTGTCAGTATAATTAAAAAATTTTATCAGTATAATTTTAATTATCATACACTGACAGTGTAAAATTATACTGACAGTATTATAAAATTATACTGATAAAATTTTTTGATTACACTGATAGTGTAAAATTATTTTATATTGCCAGTATAATTTTACACTGTCAGTGTATGATAATTAAAATTATACTGATAAAATTTTTTTATTACATTGATAATATAAAATTATTTTATATTACCAGTGTAATTTTATACTGTCAATATAATTTATATTATCATGATAATTAATTTTTAAAATATATTTAATTATATTTTTAAATTTTCTTAAAATTAGATATTATTATAATACATCATAGATGATTAATATATTAATATACCTCACATTCTCACCACAAGATATATCATAATTTGACCGTTAATCACAAAATGTACAAAATATACATTTTGTGCAATATACCATAGCATGCACCTTAAAATCAATCACGTGACTGGTGAGTGGCGTATGAAAATCTTCTGATTGCCGCAGGGGCCAGTCGGCAAGGTATCACGTTTTAAAGGAAAGCAGCTTCAATTTAAGGATTAGCAAGGTTCTGAGAATTGCATGCGACGTTGAAGTGGATAAGATATTGATTTAGTGGTTTACTGATTCAACTAATTTAACTAAAATTCAACTAGTATATATTAAAGGAAGGCAGCTTCAATTTAAGGAACTAGTATATATATATATATATATATATATATATATATATATATATATATATATATATATATATATATATATATAAGTGTTTGGTATATCGTATTAGATATGGTAAGATAAGGTAATATAATATATTATAATTTTATTTATTATTTGGTGTATTTAATATATTATATAAATTTATCCATTAAATTTTTTTTATATGTTATAATAATAGATGACTTAATCTCGTCTACGGAGGTCGTATTAGACCTACTTAACTTTTAATGTATAAAGATTCTTTTATTTTTTTATTTTTTAATATATTTTATTAAAATAAAATTAATTATTAAATAAATAATAAAAAAACAATATTATTTAATAATAAATAAATATTTTTTAAAAAATAATTATAAAATAACTATTTAAATTAAAATAAAAATATAGGAATAAAATTTATTATTAAATATATAAATAATAATATTTAATATAAATTTAATTATATATAATAAAAAATACAATCAAATATAAAGATGTGATACTAAATCTGCTAAGATTTTGATGTATAAAAACTTCATTTCTATTTCACTCTTTTTTTCTCATATTTTTTATATTTATAAAAAATATTAAAAATAAATAAATAAATAAATTTTAATATAAAATTATTTATATATATAATAAAAAAATAACTAAAATAATTATTTAAAAATTATATTTATTATAATCTTTTTTTTTATTATATTTTATATAATATAATATTTTTTACAATAATATATCAAATATTATATAATATTAAATTTTTATCAAATCTTATATTATTAATTTTTATTTTATCAAATTTTATACTATTAGATATATCAAACAAGTCCGACCAGTATCCAAAAGACGCACATTAATTTTAATATCCACATCGCACCTAGGAGAGAAATCTAATGCCATGCCCATTCTTTCAGCAAATGAAAAAAAATGCCATGTGCATTTCTCTGCTCATCTTATCTAAAGCTATCTAATACACCAATAGAATGTTAGGATATAGATTTCTAGCCAATGGCATAGAAGCCACGTGGTGAGCATGCAATTGGAAGTTAAAGCTTATAATAGCTTGTCAAACTCGATTGTGTTTCATTGCCTATTAGGAATAGCCAAAACATTCGCCAAAATGAGTATCTGTCGGAATTATCTATGATCAGGATTGTGTTGGTTCATACGAGGACGGGGATAAAGTCCCCATTTAATAAATGAGACGAGAGAAGGGGATAAGATCCCTGTCTATAGAAAATCATTAAGTCTTTATTATGTATTATATATATATATATTGATAATAATATATAATAAAATCAAATTGATTCAAAATATAATCAATATATAGTATATTAAACTTTTAATTAAAATCAAATTTACAATAATTGATTAACTCTAATCAAAATAAAATTTATAATAATTTGGATTTGTATTATATATTTTTATTTTTAATTTTAATTGTGTTATGTTATTAATATTATAATAGATTATGGATATTTATGAATTTTTTATTTAAATTTAAGATTTTCTATATATAATTTTTCTCCTTTTTAATTTTTTAAAAAAATTTTAGCATAAACTTACGAATGGATATCTGCAGATATTTGAATCTCCACGATGAATGAGGAATCGAGACCCATGACAGGGAGGGGACAGGGGGTATGTCTTCCACGCATTTATGGATACTCATTGCCATCCCTGTTGCCTATTGTCTTCCACCATGGTCACTTACACTCATCTATACTGCAAGGGTCGATTTAAATGGTTTGATGGTGCGCAACTGATGCAACTCATACGGATGCATGGTGCGGCTCTTTCAATCTGCATTTTCGCACCATCTCAATGCAACTCACTTAGTGCTCAACTTATATCTCTTTTGATTTGTTGAAGACAATCGAGGTTGAGGCAAAAGCAAAAATTCTCATACACAGTTACAGTTTCATAGCTATTAGAGCTGATCATGGGATGGGTGATGACAAAGGAAGCTGGAGGGTAGGAGAAACTTTGTAGGAAGGAGAGGTTATGTATGAATCATTGACCGTGTGAACCGCTACCAGTTCAGGCAGTTCACCAATTTTTGATCAGTTTGTCCGAATGTTGACCTGTTTTTCAATTTCTGAATTTCAACCTCTAACCGGATCAGATAGGGGTCTCATTCGTGGTTCAACTGGTTCAACTAAATAGTTTGGTCTGATTTTCAGAATTATTGAATATTAGTCATTTTTAGAGAATTTATTATATAAAAAATAATTTGTTAGATAATAATAAAATAAATTATAAATTTATTTCAAAAGGTAATTTCTTGTAATATTTTTTCGCTATTTTTATGAGTGATCAATTTTTAATTATGAATTCAATATATATATTTTTTAGAAGGAAATATATAGCTTAAAAAATTATTAGTGAACTAAAATTTTTATTTAAATTTATTTACTAAAATAATGTGATATACAAATTGGATCTTAAATAAATAAGTACCCTATAATATTATACTACATTATTTTATTTGACAATTATTTTTATTTTATTTTTGTTAAAATTTTGACAATTCTTTTGACTGTATAGTGTTACTTATAGCTTATTTTTATTCACTAATTACTAAAGAGTGTGAATAATTTTAGAAGTAAATTTTTATATACTAAATAGAATTATAAAAAAATATCAAATTGTGATAAATGACTATTTATTATGATAATTATCTATTATAATTTGGTATTTCTATATTATTTTATTAATTTATAATATAAAATTATTTCACTATCAAAATATAGAAATTAATCTAATACTTTTAAAGGAAATAAAAGATATAAAAAAATCCAAAATAATAAGATAAAATGGAATAAAATTATTAAAGATAAAGACAAAACAAAATATTAAAGAAAAAAGGCTGTTCTAGTTGCTTTTAGGAACATGGATTCCCTAGATGGCCACTCGCCCATCACAACACCATCCCTATGAGCTGAGTTTCGAATTCCGAGTTTCATAAATATCAAGTTTTGAGTTAAATATTATGTTTCTTATTTAATAAATATTAATGTAAGAATATCAGATTCTGAGTTATGAATTGAGTTTTATATTGACAAAAATATATAGATACCGAATTTCAAATTTCAAGTTAGATATTAATAACAGATTATCTGATGTCAATTTAATAGATTATAATATTATAATATTATATATTAATATATTAAATTTATTCTATTATTTTTTATTATTAGATTTATAAATAATTTTAAATTAATAATTTAATTTTAAGTGAATATTTAATATTCATATTCTATAATGGGCATTTTAAATACTACCATGAATATAATAGAAAAAGAACTTGGGATCTCTGGATATATCTTTTTGGGTGCACAGATCTCTAGATATATAAATAATGATTTATGTAGCATTACTTTTTCAAAAATGCTTTTTCTTTTTTTACTATTGTAGTTAGGTATTGCTCAAGTCAACTTGACTGTACTTTAATTAATGTACATCCACGCATCAAATGCAATAAAAAAAACACTTTAAAATAATTATTCTTAATATAAACTTGTTTATGCTATATTATTATAGTAATATAATTATAAAAGCCTTGTCTTTTGGGTACATATTTAGTAAAAGCCTTTTTATGTGTGTATGGATCCCGAGCAAGTCCAATCATTATATTATGAATAACATTATGAAATTACTCTTTTCTCTAAGATGTTTAAGCTTTAAGAATTAGAGGTGTAAAAAAAACTCACACCCACGGATTCTTACGGGTAATACCTGCAACGGGGCGGGTATTGGAGGAAGATTTTGTCCCCGTAGGTAATGGGGATGGAGATTTTAAATACCCACATGTTAAACGAGGCGGGATCACTATGTTAATCTGCAGTCTGTATGAAATTGTTATTTTATCCTTAAATTATTAATTTAATTAAACTAATATTATTGTTATTTAAATTGATTAGATTAAGGTTTAAATTTATAAGTTAGATTTATTTATACTTATTATATATTAGACTAATAATTGGATTACTATTATGTGTTTATTTTTATTTTAAGTATTTTAAGTTGTTAGAATTTAGATTGTAGAATTGGATTATTGTACTTATTTTTTGCTTATTTTATGTGTTTATTTTTATTTTAAGTATATTAAATTGTTAGAATTTTAATTATTAAATTAGATTATTATTTATGGTTATTTTAAATATTTTATGATATTAGAATTTTTATATTTAATTTAAATTTTTAAAATTTTTAATATTCTAACGGATATTCATGGATATCCAGTGCCGTAAGCCATGAGTAAGCAAAACGCAGCTGCGGATATGGGGCGTGGGACAGGGGCGGGTATTTACTTGCGAGGCGGGGGACGGGGGCCTATCCCCCGCCTCGCCCCGTCTTGTTGACATCCCTATCAAGAATCAGGATTGTACCTGATCCTACTGACAGGTATCACTAATACAAAACTCCCTCACGTTTCAAGTGTCTTCGTGCACCAGCATGTATCGAAGAATAAATCACCTATTAGTGTTGGTTATTATATTATATAATGAGAAATGATATTTGAACGTAGCAAAGTGGATGAGAATTTGACACACAGTAAAAAGTTACTCAAAACACACAAACGCGTATGTCATATATACACTCCATACGCACCTTCATCTCTGTCACATAGCTCTGGCTTCCTAGTTCAATGAAGCTCGACAAGGATAATACTGGCTTTGTCTAAGTCACGAAGCTCCGCCTTCCAAGTTAGACGAAGAGCAACAAAGACAACAGTGGCCTCATCTCCATCACATAGCTCCAACTTCTGAGTTATACAGCACTTGATAAGGACAATATCGACTTCGTCTTCATCACAAATACATGTTATTATATACCTAATTATTTAAGAGAAAAAATTGGACTCCAAAATTTTGGAAATCATATATAATAGAAAAACTATGTAGAAATCACCAAAAGGCGCAGCTACATGACGGAAACGAAGACAATATTGTTCTTATCAAGCTCCGTCTAACTTGGAAGATGGAGTTATGTGACGAATACAAAGTCAGTGTTATCCTTGTTGAGCGCCATCAAACTCGGAAGGTGGAACTACGTGAGGGAGACAAGGTTACTGCTGTCTTTGTCGATCTCCGTCTAATTTGGAAGGCAGAGCTCCGTGATGGAGACGAAGCTGGTGTTATCCTTGTCGAGCTCCATCGAATTTGGAAGGTGGAGCCCTGTGACGGAGATGAAGCCGATGATGTCCTTGTCAAGCTCCATCGAACTCGAAAGGTACGTATGGAGTGTACATATGACATACGCATTTTACTATTCTGAGTGGCTTTTAATCGTATGTGTTGCGTTTTCGTCCACTTTGCTGTATATGTTTAAATATCATTTCTCTTATATAATAGATAATGACGTGTTGAATCATGTGCTGAGTCATAGTACTTATCGTATTTGTCGCATAGCCCATTATTAACAATAATCTTTGTGAGTGAACTGAAATTTGTAGAACAATGAGATTTCATCTTTTAGACTGGTTTGGCTCAATTTTTAACTTGCCACTACAGGATTATAAAAATAAGAATTAACAAGGAAATGGACGTTTGATAAAAGGATTGCAGCTAGTTATAAATTTTAAAGGAGTTAATTAGCACTACTTTCTCACCCAACTATTCTGCACACTTTAAAAGTTTTTTATCTTTAATTTTAAATATAATAAATTATAATTTAATTCAGTGCCTTTTTCTCACCCGAATTATAATATTCCAACTGGTTTCATTTGGGGTGTAATGAGATATTTCGTTTTTTTTTTTTTTTTTTTTTAAGTCACATCCTCTCCACTATATATCCTCAATGGAGAAATATCATACATAGCAATTTTGCCAATAGGGTTCAGGTCACAATTCCACCAGGTCGAGCTAAGTTAGTTGGGCCTAATGCATCTCAATTAATTAAGGAAGTATGTCACACTTTACATAGTTAACTCACAAAAGCCAATCATATACTTCATTGTGTTATTAACTGTACTGTTTACATAAAGAAATTGATACAATTTCTCTCAACATAATAGAGATAATATAAACAAGATTTGTATTTTAATAATTTGAATAAAATATAGTTCATAAAAAATTTGATAAATGAATCAATTTAATAATATTTGATTTCTTTTGTTTTCACCAAATGAATCACCTAATGACTGAGGAAGAAACTTTTTACGTCAATAATTATTTATGTAAAGATGTTCTTCTAATTTAGTATTTTGTTCAAGTATTCAAAAAGAGATGGTTTAAATGATATGCTTGAGTTTAGCATTTGAAGATTTTTTTTTCCCCAATACTCTGTTTAAGACTCATGAGAATTAAAGCCACTTGAATAGCTTATATGAAATTATAGTTATGAGAATTAATCTCATGACCGAAGAAAATTGTGAAAAAAAATTGGCTAGAAAAAGATGGTTTTTACACTAAAAGTGGTGTTGCTAGATGTTGTGAGTTCAATCATATATATTAATCTTGCAAGTTCTTGTACATTCCCAAAAGAAGAAAATTTTTTCCTTGAGCAGAATATCAGCTCCTGGATGCATATGGATCTCAATGTTGTACCCGCACACCCAATGAAATACAAATAAGGTGAATTTTTATCTCCTAGATAAAAGAACAATTCTTACTTTTGTTTTTGGTCAACAGAGCAATTATTTTTTTTATTTTTTTATTTTGTGTGGGTCTGAAGAACAATTCTTGCTAAAATGATACAAGTATTTCTTTGGGTTTACAAATTTCGGGCTTCGCGCGGTTGTTACCCAAAAAATATGAGTTTAATTGGTATCGAATGATAATATAAAAAAATTTTATATTGTTATTTAATTATATATTTATATTTATAAAATTTTTAAGATAATAAATAATTGAGTCAAAATATATTTTTATTAATGTGACAATATATAATTTAATGTCTATATAAAACCTTTTACATTGACTTTACATGCAAATTAAATCTAAAATATATATGATATATTCAATCCAGCAAAATTATACATTTTTTTTTACACCATTTTTATTTAAAAAACAAAATAAGAGAAATAGGTATTTCAACACGCTTCTTTCCTTTTTCCCCCCTAAACAGACATGTTCAAAGAGTGACGTGAAAACAAGCCCACACAAAAAAGTACCCAAAAAAAAAACTACGTAGATCTACCCCTAAATTATACGGTTCAGGTACACTAAACATATCAACCTCCTTGGTGACATGCTCTTGATTTGATTAGGGCTTGTAGCCGAAGGAATGTTACTATGTTACGAAAGATTGTAATGATGAACTCTGCAGCCTGATCTTTGCAGCAGATTGTCGTGATCATCCTGAATTTCCATTGCCTTGATCAACCTAAAACTTTACTTTTTGGAAAATTTCCTAGCCTCTCTCTTATGCCGGTAGTAAAGAGGACCGAGTGATTCTTTCATCTTACATGGAAAAAGAAATTTTTTCCTCCATAAAATTTTTTAATTACTTATTTAATTTTTTTTATTATTTTTTTCTTATACTTTTACTCATTTTATGATTAAAAATATATGTGAAAGAAGAAAAAGCTCTTCCTCCATAATTATATAAATTTTTTTCAAAGAGGATCACCTATAGTGGCAGAAAATGGGATCATTGAGGCAGTCAAGCAGTCTCTAAATATCTTGGTGCCGCATGAGTTCAAGCTCTAGGCCGAATCAGCTATTTTATACATCATATTATTTTTTTAATATATAACAGACATTTGTACATAATGCCTGTAGTTACATTAATTTAAAAGAATACTGCGTTACCAAAAAACAAAAATTTAAAAGAATATTGCACAATTTTTTTTTTTGAAACTATAAATACCCCCTATTAAAAGTAATTCTATTCAAGCATTTGAGATTCGATATGGGTATGACTTTTTCCAACATCAATTACTCTATATCGAAAACTTAAACCCAAAATTACTAATTAAGGGGAAGAAGCATTGTACTAGTCCAAGTGACCATATGTTGGTCACTATTTTTCACCCTAATAATCTTTAACAGATGCAATTGTTATTAAAAGTTATTATATTTAACAGTAATTATTTAATTTAGATTAACCAAGGAGAGACCTAGTCGTGGTTAATGTGAAATTTGACACAAATATATCCTTACCTCACCTCACAATCAGCATAGACAAAGAAAAAGTGATAACAAGAAATTACAAAATTTCAAGATTAAATATCAATTACGTTACTTTACATGCACTTCAACTTATATTAATTTCGCTTCTCTACACAAGGTCTAGGTGCTGGACCTTCATTTTTTTTTTTTTTTTGGGTTGACAGAGGGGCCAGAAAGGCCCTAGTGAATAAGAACGCGCTTCAAGTGAGAATTACCAGCCATATCATACAAAAGCAAAGAGCCAGATACCGAACCTTCATTGTATATAAAAACTAAAAACAAATAATTACTCATTTCAAAAAGAAAAAATGATGGAATTTCAGAGTCTTTTACAATCATATACGTTGCATTTGTTAGCTTGACAAATACCTGAACTAAATAAGGACATTATTAAAAAAATATTAGGACAAATATTAAAATTTGAAAATTATAATTACAAATTCTATATATCAACGTTCCATTTTGAGTTTCCTACATTCTTGCCTTACTTAATTTTACTTGTCAAAGTTTGTGCAAATTTAGATAATTAGAAATACCATTGCACATTGTACTTTATCAATTCATATTTGTTTGAGGGTGCTGTCTAATTTATTCCACCCCTCTTCTGACATTTGTCATGTTCTAGGCATTTATTTGTAAAAAGATCCTGACACCTCTTAAGTTAAGTGAAAAATAATGGCAAAATGGGTCTTGTTGTATCCTCTTGCAAAGTTAAATTATTTAACTTCAGCAACTTAAATTAGGGCAAGTGTCACACATTGCAGGGCATTATGAGCAATAGAAGGTCTCCAAAATAAAACATGGGTGAGATATTTCTCTTCAAGATCTTGTGATTTTGGTTCTATGTTGTCCGATTTTGCTTGGCCTTGAGTGAAGATAGTTTTTTCGTTGGTGAAAGAGAGGAACTGAGGTGTAGCATTGCATAATTCTTAAATCAATTGCTTAGACTACTTAAATCAATTACAGCCATAATACAGATGTTCAATCTTCGCGTGCTTCCTTAGCAATGCCTAATTTTTCAAATGAAAAACTCACTACAATCAAATCCAAAACAATAAAAAACAAGCCCTGCAAAAACATCAAATACGTTGTTCCGCCGCTCACACTAGTTACAATGTTAACGAATAAACAATCCAAAATTCAATTTTCAAATTAGTTACCAAAAATATCTTTCGATCAATTGGTAACAATTCGCACACTCAAACTGAATTCATCCTGAATTACCTTGCGGGGAATTCGCAATCTTGGTTGTGGTCATTGCGACATTCCCATCACTACATCATCCATAACGCCATCCTTTACATTACACATTTACATTTCAAGCTTATACTCATCAGCACAAACAAAAAGAAAGGAAGGTGTTATCACACCTAAAAGATTACTCTGGAAATCACTCCTCTGCAAATGCAACAATATTTATAATCTGATGAACATAAACCATGAATGTATAGCAAAATTCTTCAAGATGCATTCCCGATTTCCAATTATGCCTTCAATGGCGGTACAAACCACAAAATAGCATTCACTAATCAAAATCGAAGCATAGACACGATGTTCCGATACAAAAAATTAACAGCGTAATAACAAAATAACACTAACTACTATTTCATTCTATAAACCAAAACCCCAATATGTTAATAGTCTGGTCCCGCACTCAGAGGTAGGGTAGATTAGTGTTTAGGCTTAAAATATCCTAATCTCCATTGTAGGGATGGAGGGGGAAATATAGGCCTAGTGCCTTTATGGCAGAGAGGGGAAGGCCCGTTGGGTGTATGTTAAGAAAGAGAAATCTTAACGGATCAACGTTAAACAGGAAATCTCGTTGGGGGCGTAAATGTGGTAATTAATGAGGTAACATATATTCTTAAACTAGGCAACTGAGGGTTGGTAGATCGACTCCTACAAAGTTGGCTTGGAGAGGTCGACTAGACCATGAAGGTCAGGTTATGCCGACCGAGCCACAAGTAGCCTCAAGCTCCGTAGAGCGATGAGGCTTGGAGAACAAGCCTAGGTAGGTTGACTAGACCATGAAGGTCAAGTTACGCCAAATGGGCCACAAGCCCCTCAGCCTCGAGCTAAGTGGAGCAATGAGGCTTGGAAAATAAGCTCGGGTAGGTCGGTTGGACTATGAAGGCCGAGTTATGTCGACCGAGCCACAAGCCCCTAGCTTCAAGCTTAATAGGGCGATGAGGCATGGAAAAAGAGATTGGGTAGGTCAGTTGGACCATGAAAGTCGTGTTATACCGATCGGGCCAATTACCATTTCATCCACTTGTTGCCTTCAACAGTAGTGTCACAATTGGGATTGACATCTTGCTGTTACCTAACGTAGTAGATTTCATACCATCCGACTTGGAGAGAGTGGTGTCATTGGTGATAATGGAGGTTGTGCTTTTGATCACAAACATCTCTGTCATTTGATGACCTTAGGGTTTACTAAGCTTCATATCTGTTAAAGTTTTCAGCCATATATGGAAGAGACCGATGTGGACTCATTTGCAAAAATTAAACAATTGAGTCCCTTTCGCCTAAAATAAAAACATAATAGCATGGGATTAAAGGCCGCCATTAAATGCTCTTTAAACTCAATCTACCAGTCAAAAAAGCAAAAGTATGAAATAAGCCAGAATATGTGCAAGACCAAATTATCCTCCACCTTGACTGAGGGCATATCGGTCATATGACAAACAACTGTTTAAAAAGAAAGTGGGGGGAAAATGCCAAACTTTCTTTTCCACGAAGCCAAATGGAGCAGACAGCGGGCTTAAAATTTCCATAGGAAGCGTTCTAAATGCTTTAGACGCTCACCTTTTACGCTTTCATTAATACCAATTTCGGAAAGTAAAATCTTCTCAAGTATATAGTCCGAGAGATCACATCATACTTCTGACCAATGACAACTAATGAACATGCAAAATGATATCAAAGTTTCTACCTGATGAGTTACGCTTGTTGAGTATTAAACACTTCATTTTCACTGTCATCATTTCATTAAAATTGTAGTTTGAGTAGAAAATATTCATGTACCGCATGAGTAATTTAAGTTCAGCTAAAACATTAAAAAATATAAATAAAATAAAGAGATAAAGAAAAAAATATTTTTTATTGAAAGAAAAATTTAAAATTATAGAATAGGTATGCATAATTAATGCTGGTAGAAATTAAAAAATATAAAAATATACATATATAATTAACATAATAATTTATAAATTTTAAATTTTAAAAAATAAGAATAATATATGTTAGGTTTTAAAAAAAACTAAAAGATCAGTTATTTCTCCGGAGAACTAGTATCTTTGAATAATTGGTGACTAGTTTGTGTTTATATATATATACTAGCAAAGAGTACTAATACCTTTTCAAGAACAAGGGTGCTAAAAGAATTCCCGCAGAATATTCTCATATTTGATCAATAAAATTAAATTTATCGTTGTGTCGATTCCATAAAAAAAATTCTAATTTGTACCTTAAAAATTAGATTTATTATAGACACACTTACAAACACCCGCTCACCCTATGTCTTTTTCTCTCCCCTTTAGTCTCAAAGTATCGTGATTCTTTGTATTATTTTATGGTATATCATAGTGAGTCAGTTTTTTAGGTACAGATAATTTTTTTTCCCTTCATCAGCCCGTGTGCCACCACCCAAACAACTAAACAGGCGTAGCACATAGTTTACCCGCCACCAGTGATGCCAAACAACTAAACAGGGATAGCATACGAGAAATTCTATCGTACACTATTGAACACAAAATTCTGCCTCTATATTGTTTTTTCATCATAAAATTCCTGTAAATAGTATAATATATAGGTCTCATATGAAATTTTATGAGGTCATAATTTATTATGGAAGAAGAAGCACTCTTCCTTTACGGTGGATACTAGAATTTTTCGTAGCACATATTTACCCACCACAAATCATGCTCTGATGGATTCTGGTTAAAATATTCACTAATAAATATGTGAGTATGTGAGATGGATTTATAGGATTGGAAGAAGGATGATAGCGTATAAATATAACTATTTTCTTATCGTACATCTTAGTAGTTCTCACACTGCCTATCTATCACAGTGTGTTAATCCTCTCCGTCCCCCACCTCAGAAGACCTCCGCATCTTAGTAGTTCTCGCCCCCTTCACCGCTGCGACCTCCCCCAGCCCCCATCACTGCAGTTGCGCCGCTCAGCACCGCCGCCTCCAATGGTGGCCACAGGCGTCGACCTCCCCTCACCTCCGCGAGCCACCACTGCTTGGCCGCTCCTCTCACTGCTGCGAACCCAGCACCTAACAATGAAAAATTGGTTCCATAAAACTACCCACAAATAAATTCAAATCTTGGATAATTGCTCACTGGTCACACACTTTGTGCTTGCAACAGTCACAAAATTTCAGGTCCTACTGCAATTAAACAAAAAAAAAAAAAAGGAATTTTTTTTTTTAAAAAAAAAAGGAACATGAACACATGTTCGGAGCTCCACAACAATCACGAGCATTATTAACTCTCACTTCACCAACTCATTGATACAGTGGCACTATAGTGTATAGAGAGAGAGAGGGGTTTATATCATGAGTACGAGGATGAATATGATGATAATGGAGTGAGGGGTGGAGCAAACTATAAACGGTGAGAAGGAATTTAAGAATTATTAAAATGCATCATAAGTAAATAGTTGTATTAATATACCATTAATCTTCTTCCAATTTTATGAAACCACCTCACAATATTCACAATATTTGCAGGTGGATATTTTAACTATATCCACCGCAGAACGACCCGTAGCGTACACGTTCCCCAAACCTTTAACCTCAGCTTTGAAGAAGTCAACAACCACGAACATAAGATAGTAATATCTAAGTACGTATACCCTCTTGAATATCCTTGCTTCTAAGCCGCTGATGTAGCCAAAAAAGAGGAATATCCTTACTTCTCAATAGCTCCCCTTCAATTATCTCAAACACCGTTTGCACAAATGGAAAATCCTAGCGAGCACAAGCTTGTTGAGCAATCCCAGCTTGGTCCAGCATCACCCCATGATGATGATGATCATCCCAAAACCACGTCTCTTCCCCTCACATTCCTTGACTTACCCTTGGCAGGTCCAATTTACGCTAGACGCCAATTTTTCTATAACTTCGCTTATTCCAACCACCATTTCTACCAAACCACACTCCCAAATCTCAAACGCTCTCTCTCTCTCACCCTCCAACGTTTCTTCCCTCTCGCTGGAAACCTCCTATGTCCTCCACCACCCCACAAACCCTTCATTCGATGCACCAATGAAGACACCGTCACCTTCACTATCATCGAGTCTTCCTCAGAATTCAACCATCTCTCAAGCAACAACCCCAAAAGCCTCAAGGATTTGGATCACTTGGTTCCCAAGTTAACATGCAAAACCATGCATGATGATGATGACACACTCATGTTCCCACTTGTGGCCTTGCAAGCCACGGTTTTCCCCAACCGTGGCCTTTGCATCGCCATCACCTATTGTCACGTGATGGATGGTAGGTGTTGCGGCCATTTCATGAAGTTTTGGTCTTCCCTTTGTGCAAGCGGCGGAGTAGACCTAACGCTTCTTGAGAAGTCACCACCGTGCTTTGACAGGGAATTGTTGAAGGACCCCAAGGGGCTCGAGCCCATTTTCTTGAGGGAATATTTCAAAGATAGGTTAACTTGGAAGGAGAAACTCGGTCAAAGTCAAAGTGTTGGTTCAGAAGTGGTTGTGGGAGAGGACCAGGTCAAGGCAACGGTTGTGTTTGGTAGAGAAGACATCGGGGGGATGAAAAGGTTTGCGCTGAACCAATTGAAGAACAGCGATGAATTCGAAGAGCCCCAATATCTATCAAAATTTGTTGTTACATGTGCTTTTGTATGGAGTAGCTTGGTTAAAACAAGACACAGAGATAACAACGATGAAGAAGAGAATATGAAAGAGGAGCATTTTCACTTTGCGGCAGATTGTAGGGATCGCCTTGAGTACCCTATTCCTGCGACTTACTTTGGGAACTGCTTAACGAGATGCCATGCAACGCTCAAGAGAATGGACCTCAAGGGAGAAGGTGGTTTTGTGAACGCAGTCAAGGTCATTGAAGGGACCATAAACGACATGAAGAGTGACCCGTTTCGGGGTGCGGAAGACTGGAATGCGTCGCTTACGGAGATGTTTGTGTTGGGAAGGGTGTTGCTTGTTACGGGGTCGCCCAAGTTCGGTGTGTATGAGACTGACTTTGGGTTTGGAAGGCCCACCAAAGTGGAAATGGTGCATTCCTTCAAGGCTATGTCTCTTGCTGAAAGTGGAGCCAAGGAAGGCGGGGTTGAGGTTGGCGTGGTATTAAGGTGGGGCGAGTTTGAAAATTTTGTTGCCGTAGTTGAACGAGGGCTTGAAAGTTTCAAATCCGGTGTTACAACTACTAGCCCAAACCATCATAAACCAAGCCCAATAATCAGAGGAGAAGGTTAGCAAGCCCAGTCAAGTGAGGAACCAACAGAAGAGGATCCTGGGCCCAATAGGAAGAGTGGACGAGTTAGAAGGCGTCCTAATTGGATGAGGGATTTCCGCATGGACTGATGTGCAGGTGCGAAGCAGGGAATACTAGTTAGTTACGGTGTGAGTGTGTGTTAGGACTTAAGAGTCATGAGGTGAGGAATAAAATGTATGGAATGTTCATCAGTGAGGTAAGAAAGAATATCAGTATAGACATTGGAGTCTTTGTCCCTAGACCCGAAGGGAGGGGAATTATGTTGCTATCTTCTTTTTCTCATACTTCCATTGTAATTCTTGTCTTGTAATTTTATTACACAGACTTGATTTATCAATACAACAATGTTCGTCTTCTCCAGTTAGTCTAACATCCTGAATAATGCACATGCGTGGTTCATATGGAAATCAAAGGAGGTCTACGTCTTTAAAAGTAGAAAAATAATATTGGGTGGAGATTAAAGCGACTTGTCGTGCACTCTCTGGTGAAGAGCAGCAGCTGCGCTTGCAATGTGGGTTTTTTATTAGTAAGTCATGGTTGATTTTTCGCCCTACTGTAACAAGGATCTCCATGGGGTGTGAAGGGACGAAAATCGTCTGTCCCCCTCCCTCGTCACTTTCCCTGTGTTTGGACTGTGAACAAGTTGAAAATGATTTGGTTTGGAAATTAAATTTTGTATTTAAGTATTTTAAAAATAAGAAATGAATTGAATTTTAATTTTTATAGAATCTAATTCTTTTATACTTAAAATTCTATCAAAATTAAAAAAATTTTATAAAAAATAATTTGATTTTAAAGTTTAAGTATAAATCAAATCAAATTAAATTAAATAAATTCTATTTATAATTATTTTAAACACAATCTAATATATTATAAATATAAAAATTAATTTTTAAATCAATTCAAATTCTATTTTTATATAATCATTAGAAACATAAAATTTAATATATATATTAAATTAATTCCAAAATTTAATCATTCAAAATACTACATTTCTCTATCCTGCAAATAAGAATGTGACAGGTGGAATAAAAAAAATTTACACTTTAATTATAATTAATTTTGTTAAGATTTAACCTTATTAGTTATCTCATTCCTCTTTGTTCTCTGTCAAAGCCGTTCATTTATTATTCTCAATCCAAGCCTATCTTCCCTATCCATATTCATAAGTTCGTAGCTCTCCCTCGGTGCCCACAAGTGAGAACTGGGCAGCATGATGATCGAAGTTTTGCAATTAGTGATACAAATAATAGTAGGGAAGGGTTATCTCCAGGGGATGAAAATAATAAAGGATATATATGGAGGGATTTCACCAAAGAATTATGATATAATTGAACTGGACGCTGCATATTTGTTGGCCAAGTACACACATTATTGCCAAGTTTGTGGGAAAGGATTCAAGCGTGATGCCAATGTGAGAATGCACATGAGAGCTCATGGTGATGAGTGCAAGACCAGTGCTGCCTTGAGCAAACCTTTGAAGCATAGGGGGAGCTTATTGGGTAGGGGAAGAGACTATTTGATGAGTGTGAAGCCAAAAAAATATTCATGTCCGCAAGAAGGGCGTAGGTGGAACCAGAAGCATGCCAGTAGCACCCTCTCAAAGTCTTAACTGCCAGTGGCTTCTCACTACTCTCGGCATTAGTTAAACACAAAAGCCGCTTTTTTTCCTTTTCTTATTCTTTCCCAGGGTCATGTGATGATTCTTCTTCTTTCCTTGCTTTAGCAGGTTATTCCTTGCACACATACACTCTGACCAAAATGGGTTTTGATGGAGAAAAACGAAGGAGCGAGATTAGCGGCTTTAATTTTAACAAAATTAATTATTATTTATAATTGATGTGTAAATTTTTTTTCATCCATGTGGCACATTCTTATTTGTGGGATAAAGAAAGCGAATAGAGAGGGGGACAAACCGATCATTATTTGGTGTGAAGGACCTTGAATTATATACAATTTACCTAAGAGTTATATCAAGTGGGATTCACACCCCATCTAATAATGGATGAAATATAAATTGGTATGGTATCTTACACTCCATATGCTCAAATAACATTTTCTTTACCTAAACTTGGTGACCTATTTGATGATTTCTCTTCTAATGAGACTATGTAAGAAGTCTTAGATTTCGTTAGTTGATTATTTATATACCATAAGCATATTATATTATCATATCCTTGCTGCTTGGTTATTTAATTATGTAATCAAATGTTGAATTAATAATTGTTGCAAAATAATGTGAATTATAAGGTAAACACTATAAATTCTTAAATGCTCTAAAATATTTGTTGCTGTAATATGTATCATTTATAATTTAACATGATATATATATATATATATATATATATATATATATATATATATATATATATACTACAAGAAGAGTCAAATAATTTTATGAATTTAATTTCTATGTATTGACAGTATAAAAAAAAGTTTACACTGTTAGTCAATAAATTTGTTAAAAGGTGTCAAATTATGTTAAATAACTACACAATATGATAACTATCCATTATGATTTGTACTTTTCTGCAATTCTATTAGTTAAAAATGTAAAATTATTTTATACTATTAATACATATAAATTAATCTCTAATTTTAATGATATACTTATATATAATTGGATGTAAAAAAGGTGGTTTAAATTTTATTTTGGTCTCTATAATTACATCAAATTTGGGTTTTGGTCCCTATAGTACTTTTCTGTTTGTATAAATTCCCATAGTTTTTTATTATTTGGATTTTGGTCCTTGAAAGACCAGAACCAAAATAAAATTCACTATAAGGACTCATCCTTTATAAAAATAGGGATCAATCTTTTATAAAAAAATTAGCAACTATAGGCATTAAAACCAAAAAGAGCAGAAACTATAAGGACCAATAATTAATTTTAGGAATCAAAAACCAAATTTTTAACATTATTAGGACTAAAATCTAAACCAATATATATATATATAGGGGGACAAATCCAAAATCAATGAAAACTGCAAGAACCAAAAACCTATTTAAATTTAAAATTTTTTTTTATATTGATAATATATTAAAATTAAAATCATTTAATATTTTTTTTTTTTTGGTCTAAAATGTAAATTTCATTGAAACCCAACAGCGCAACAAATGTGGGACAAGGCCCACAAGTTGGGACAACCAAAGCTAAGTAGTACCAGATGTATAATTATGCAGCTGACTAGGCATATTAACAACTCAGGGTCTGTTTGGAGTAACTTTTGGGAGAAGATCTTTTGAAAGAAGGTCTTTTAAAAGAAGTTCTTTTAGAAAAATTACTTTTAAAAGAATGATTTTTGTTTGGTTTGAATATGTCAAAAGGCCTTTTAGGAGAATGAATTTTGTTTGGATTGGTTAAAATAAAATTACTTTTGGTTGTTGATGTGAGAGTAATAGTAAGATTCCTTTTCAAAAGGTCTTTTTCTAAAATGAAAAGTAATTTCAAAGATACTTCTTCCAAAAGAGAAGGCCTTTTGAAAAAAGTTACACCAAACACTGCACTTTACTGTACAAAGTCATTTTCCTTCTCCTAGAAAGCTTACATTAATGCAAACCAGAATCCAAACAGGCTCTCAATCTCTGTGTAGATTCCCAACCAATCCCAGCTTGACAACTTGGTGAGCAACTCGATTGGCCTCTCTGGGAGTCCAAACATACAAGCCCACAGTGGATGAAGCTTTCTTTCAACGTGTGGATATCCTGGAAGACAATGGCTAGCAAACCAGGAGGCACAGCTGATCTACAAGCTTACAACTTCCAAACTATCTGATTCAATAATCAAGCTCTCACACAAGCAATTACTAGCAACAAGTCTCAATCCTTCTCGAACAGTTAAAGACTCAGCCATACAATTCCAAACTATCTGATTTAATATATCACCTCTTTTTTTTTTGTCGACTATTTTTCGTTTGGGTGGAAGAATTAATATATAACTTACGTTGCATACAATTCCAAATGGGCACAGTTCTTCTTGGATTTTGAGATGGGCCCAATAAAGCCCATGTCCAAGGAAGCCAGAATATCCAAAGCAAAGTTTCCTCCAACTTTCAAATCGAATCTTCATACGGAGTCAGATTTACGCCACTCTCAACTCGGGCACCCATGCCTCTCAAAATATGAGGCACAGCACTCGGAGATTTCATTCTCTCCTTCAACAAACCCCCCTTTCCCGACCCAAAAAAAAAAAAAAATCAAAAAATCTAAGGTACGGGATTTCATGGCAACTAAATAAGGAGATTTCATTCCCTCTCTCTCTCTCTTCTATATCTATTAATATAATATTTTAGAAGTATAATTTGAAAAATTTTGATAAGTGAAAGCTTTCTAACCTCCTTCTTTAAAATTCTATCAAAAAAAAATTCTCTATTATGGCAAATTATTCTTATTGATTGTCACTTTCTATTATTTATTAGTCCCACTATTTTTATTATTTATACCGTCTTCAAGAGCCCACTAATTAAGAAATTAATGTAACTATCATTTTTAACCAATCAATTAATATTATATTAAGTTGTTTAAATTGATAGATAAATTAAAGAGAAAGAAGTAATTTTTTTGGTAATATTTCTAATCAATTGATTTGAATTGAATCAATTAATTTCATTTATTTTTATTTTTTTAATTATCTTTTATGTTAACCTATGCAACTATTTCTTAATTAACTATATCTTTGGCAAGATTTCATGGACTCTTTTTGGAAATGGGTGGAATCCGATTTTTTTTTTTTAGCTTTTCCAAAATACTATTCAAATACTTCTTTATATTATTTTTAGTTCTGCATAATATTTAGATTCATTTATATTATTATATACATAATTGAAAGTTTAATAGAAAAATGTTATAGGATAAAAATAGATAAAAATATATGAGAATAGTTAACAACTTTTCTCATTTGATGTACTTCATATAAAATTTCCAATATCTACATTAATATTGCATGAATTAATTTTAATTTTAATTTTAGTATTTATAATAAATATAAATGCTTTACATTACTTTTTTAAATTAAAATAATTTTATTTTTTCTAATTAAGATATATTATTTACATTATGGTTTTAATATATTGCTATTAAGAAGCTATATAAAGAGGTTATATAAAAGTGAGTGAGAAATAAAATGAACTTTTCAATAAAGGGGTGAGATAAACAAATGAAATGATTTTTTTTTTTGGTTGTTTGATTAATATTGAAAAACTAAAAATAGATTGAATTATGCTTTTAAAAAAATATGCTTTCAAGAGTATACTTACACTATTTTCTATAAAATTTCTTATTTCTTCAATAACAATTATGTAATTATATATATATATATATATATATATATATATATATATATATATATATATTTATATTTCTATAAAAGTATGAGGATTAGGAAATGATTATTTTAAATTTTTTATTATAAAATTTTTACTAAAGTATTGCAAGAACAGGTATTAGATAAAATTTTAGATTTTTAAGATTAAAATATGTTCTTTTTAGGTTAGTTTTTAACAAATTGTTAATGGATGGGAGAGAAAAATGAAATAAATTTTATAATAAGGGGATGGATTGGTAAATAGAATTCACCTTTTAAGAAAAAGAAAAATATTCTAATTCTCTAAAATTAGAATAAAATAAGAATATTGAATTAAAAAATAGAATAATATATAGAGAGAGTGAAATAATAGAAAGAATAATCTATTATAGAATATAGATATTCTATACAAACTTTTTTTTGTTTTTCTCTCTTTTTTTTTACTGACTAAATTGGTCACCCCTTATCTTGTATCACTTAAAAGCCGGAAGAGAAAGATTTATTCTCATATAAAAATTGGAATAAAGAAATTTTTTATAGAATATATTAGAATTTTTATAGTAAGTGATTATATAAAATAAATATATACAAATATTATTTAAAATAATTAATTTATTCAATGAAAATTTCACAACTATTTTTTATTATATAAATATTTTATTTTACATAATTTTAATTAAATACTATTTAAAATTGATTTATATAACTATATTTTATTAAAATTTTATACTTTACTATATTTATACAATAAAATAAAATATCAATGATACATTATTATATCAATTATATTATATATATTTTTCATAATTTACACCAATGCATCTACTTAATATAATATTTTAGAAGCATAGTTTGCAAAGTTTTGACAAGTGGCAGCTTCTTAACTTCCTTCTTTAAAATTCTACCTAAAAAAAAATTTATATTTATGGCAAGTTATTGTTATTGATTGTCACTCTCTATTATCTGTTGGTCCCACTATTTCCACTATTTACACTTTCTTCAAGAGCCCACTAACTAAATAATTAATGTAACCACCACTTTTTACCAATCAATTAATATTATATGAAGTTATCTAAATTGACAGATAAATTGAAATAGAGAAAGTAAATTTTTTTGGTAATATTACTAATCAATTAATTTCATTTATTTTTATTTTTTTAATTATCTTTTATGTTAACCTATGCAACTATTTCTTAATTAACTATATTTTTGACAATATTTCATGGACTCTTTTTTTAAATGGGTGGAAGTGGAAGAATATCTATAACCGATAGAAATCCTCTTTTTTTTTAGCTCTTCCAAAGTACTATTCAAATTTTTAGTCCTACATAATATTCAGATTTATTTATATTGTTATGTACATATTTGAAAGTTTTATAGAAAAATATCATAGGATAAAAATATGTGAGAATAGTTAATAACTTCTCTCATTTGATGCACCTCATATAAAATTTTCAATGTCTTATTGCATGACTTAATTTTAATTTTAATTTTAGTATTTATAATAAATATATATTCTTTGCATAACTTTTTTAAATTAAATTAATTTTATTTTTTATAATTAACATATATTATTTACATTATGGTTTTAATATATCGATGTTAGGAAGCTATATAAAGAGACTATATAAAAGTAACTGAGTGAAAAATAAAATGAACTTTTCAATAAAGGGGTGAGATTAAGAAATAAAATATTTTTTTTGGTTGTTTGATCAATATTTAAAAATTAAAAATAGATTGAATTATGCTTTAAAAAAAATGCTTTCAAGAATATACTTATACTATTTTCTATAAAATTTCTTATTTCTTCAATAATAATTACGTAATTATATTTTTCATTTTTCTATATATTTCTATAAAAGTATGAGATGAGGAAATGATTATTTTAAATTTTTTATTATAAATTTTTTACTAAAATATTGAAAGAACATATATTAGATAAAATTTTAGATTTTCAATATTAAAATATATTCTTTTTAGGTTAGTTTTTAATAAATTGTTAATAGATGGGAGAGAAAAATGGAATAAATTTTATAATAAGGGGAGGGAGTGATAAATAGAAATAACTTTTTAAGAAAAAGAAAAATATTCTAATTCTCTAAAATTAAAATAAAATAAGAATATTGAATTAAAAAATAGAATAATACATATAGAGAGAGTGAAATAATAGAAAAAATAATCTATTGTAGAATATTAGATATTCTATATATACCTTTTTTATTTTCCTCTTTTTTTTTTTCTACTAATCAGATTGGTCACCCCTTATCCTATGTTACTTAAAAGCCAAAAGAGGAATATTTATTCTCATATAAAAATTGGAATAAAGAATTTTCTTATAAAACATATTAAAATTTTAATAGTAAGTGATTATATAAAATAAGTATATATAAATATTATTTAAAATAATTAATTTATTCAATAAAATTTTCGCAACTATTTTTTATTATATAATTAAATTTTACTAAAATTTTATAGTTTACTATATTTATACAATAAATAAAATATCAATGATATATATATATATATAAACTTTGTCCTTGCAATTACTTGTGAAAAAACAAGTTATTATTAGTTATTATATTAAACGTGTAATGAAAGTAAAAGACACCAATTAGAACAATACTTTTTTCTAGTGTCCAAAAATTTCTTGATAAGCACGACACAAGTGGCCCCATCAGTGTACCTTTTTTTTGAAAAAAAAAACATAATTGAAACAAGAATATGGAGGATTATCAACATTGAAAAATTATTGGATGAGTAATATTTAAATATACTTATAATAAAATTAATGGGATTTAAAAATAGTATATCATAAGAAAAAAAATTAGTGTGACTTATTTTTATTATAAGTATGTTTAAAGAAAAGTATTTTCCAGTGTGAAAATAAATTCATTTTTTTAAGATGAATATTTTTTATTGATTAATCACCGATAATTTTTGGTCAAGCCCTCCATTTTTTATTGGCCCAAAAGGAGGTTCGTACTATTTGCACCAAGTTTTCTTGTGCCAAATAGCATGGTTGGCAAGTTGTTAAATTTATTGATTGGCAGAGTCTCACTTTAGCCTCAAAACACATAAGTAAATACATACTATTTAAAGTATTCAACTATTCTAAGCCAAAAAAGGAAAAAGTACTCAACTATTATATATATATATATATATATATATATTATGAAAATAAGATAAATAAATATTAATTATTAGATTTTATAAAAATAATTAAAATTAAAATATAAAATTTTATAATTTTTTAAATAATTATATAATTTTTAAATAATTTTAAATTTTAATTATCTATATATAATTATATAAATTAAATTTATTTTTTTCATTCTTATAATAAATTATTTTTTTATGATACACTTTTATATATATATATATATATATATATATATATATATATATATATGTAAAGTTGACGGCGTATTTTACACCAATATTGCTTATGCCGTCCTCTGCACTATGATGAGCTCGACGACGTGACGCAGAGAGATGAGCTTGACGACGTGACGCAGGGAGTTACTTCTTTGCTCGATAATCCCCTCTTCTCTCTCTCTCTCTCTCTCTCTCTCTCTCTCCTTCTCGTTCCTTGTAACTTCATGTTGGGATAGTTCGTTTGAAGCTCTTAAGATATTAATTTTTCTTCTTTTAAAAGTTCTATTATTTATAAATCGCAAGGACCAATTGCTGGTCATATATACTTTAATCCTTTTTTTTAATTTTTGTTATTAAAAGGGTCAACGACTTGAAGTGCAAAGACAAGGTAATTAAACAAAAGGCGGTGGAATGTGAATCAAGAATCAAGCAGTCTTTAAATAACTTGGTGCCACTTATGTTCAAGCCCTTGGCCAAAATACGTATTTGATATATGATGCTTGTAGTTACATTAATTTAAAAGAATTTCACCAAAAAAGAAAAAAAGAATATTACAGTACTTTTTCACCCTAATCTTTAATGGATGCAATTGTTATTAATGGTTATTATATATAACAGTCATATTTAGTTTAGATTAATCAAAGAGAGACCATGAAGTCAGAAAAGGTTACACCTGTAAACCAACCCCCAAGACAAAATAGGTGCAAGGAAAGAGCATAAGACCGAATCAACCCTCAAAAACGAAATGGTCCCTTCATAATCAATCATTGATAATATTAAATAAATTATTTTTATCATAATAAATTTATCAAGAACTATAGTCACGGAGAATGCTGCGATACACAGTTAAATTTGGTGTATCATATACTAAGTAATTCAATGATGTTTTATACATCAAATCATATATGATGTAATATAGTATTTTTTTCAATTTTGCCAAAAAAATTTTTTTTAAAAATTGGTTACATATATTTTTAAAATAACCAAAAAAATTTTATATAATACCCCAAAAATTTCTATTTATTTATAAAATCACGCAAATAAAATTTAATAACTTTTAAATTGATCAGATTTTATCTATATGATATCTTTTATATGTCAAAAGTGACCAAATTTTATTTGTATGATACATAAAAAATTTTAATTAATTATAAAATCATGTAGAAAAGTCCAACCCGAAATACATTTAATCACTTTTTTAAAATATGACAACATTGCAAAAAATACTATAGTATGCCACCTATAATTTGGTGTATAGATATACTCTGTCATCTCATTATTGGATTATCCCAATGCATCAAACACCAATTTTAAGTCGATATATTGCAGACAGAAATTTATTTATTTTTTATATAATTTTTGTATGAAAAAATTTAAAAAGTATAATATTTTAATAAAATTTAAAAAATATAATATTTTTATTTTTTATTATTTTCTCTCTCACTTTTTCTCTCTCCTGCTTTTTTCTTCTCTCCTCTCTCCTCTCTCCTCTCTCCTCTCTCCCACACACTGCACTTCCCCCTCTCACGCTCACGCTCACACTCACACTCACACTCACACTCACACTCTCACACACACACACTCTTTCTATTTTTATATTATTTTTAAAAAACAAGTCATGTTCTCTCTCCACCAAATTTATTTTTTAAAAATAAAAAAATCCAGTTATCTCTCTATTGAATTTCCTTTAAAATTTTATATTTCTCCAATTTTATAAAAAATTTCACATATTCTCAATTTCACTCTCAAAATCCTATATTAAAAAAAAAATCCCCCACAAATGAACCCGATAGTCACATTTAACTTCTTATTCTGCTGCCTCAATTATTTCCGAACACTTGACCTAGCATTTTTCAGGGATGGGACTTTAAGGCTTTTATCATTTATATATGAGGTCTTAGTTATGTGAAAATTGACACAAATATTTCCTTACCTCAAAAGTCACAATCAATTTTTTTTTAAAAAAATCTGATATGAAGTTTCTCAAGAGATTATTAAATTTCAAGATTAAATATCAATACACTTCAACTTATATTTCGCCATATATATATACAAAAGAAAAAATGTATTTGTATTCACTTCTCCTAGCATATCCAGCCAAAATGCAATTAAGATTTGTTAAAAAGGATAAAAAAGTTAAAAAGGAATCTGAGTAGGTTTTAATCGTAGATGCATTATATGTGGAAAAAATGAATCTCGATTCTTGTGTTCACAAGAGAGAGAGTGAGAAAAAATATTTATACTTACTTTTTCAAGGATATCAAGTCAAAATATAATTAAGATTTGTTAAAAAGGATTAAAAAGTGAGTGAGTTTTAATAGTAGATGCATTGTATATCGAGAAATTTTTGAGTTTTTAACTCCAACTGAGGAGGATTTTTTTAACATGTTTTGGTTTGTTTTTAAAAGCCAAAGCTTGTATGTTTCTTGTGTTGATAGGTCCAGTCTGACTAGAACTCATCATGTTATTCATATTGCTTGGAACTACCCTCAAGAGGCATGGATTAAGGCAAACTCTGATGGTTCTCTTGCTCATAATCAGAAGGCTTCTTGTGGAGGCATTCTTCATAATCACTTGGGGTAGTTTTTAGGTGCTGTTGCTGCTAATTTGGGGCTTTGTCTATTGCTATAGCAAAAGTTTGGGGAGCTTTTTATTCTCTATAGTTAGCCTAGCAATTGGGTCATAAGAAGGTGATTTTAGAAATTAATTCTTCGGTAGCGGTGGCTTTAATTAACAAAGATATAGATCTCAAGCATCCATATGGTTCTGTAATTGGTCGTATCAAAGAGATGCTGATGAGAAACTGGCAAGTGAGCATTCAACTCATTTACCGTGAAAGCAATAGAGCTGCAGACTGGATGGCAGAGTTGGGCCACTCTTTGAATCTGGGTGTTTGCTTTTATTTTGTTCCTCCTCCTGGACTTGGTGGTTTTTTGAGAGATGATTTGGTAGGGGTGGCCTTACCCCGACCAGTGACTTGATTGGTCTTTTGTTTCAACTTTTAAGCCCCGTTCAATCACCAAAAAAAAAATATAGGGAGCATATCACATGAAAGAATTTATTTATTATGAGATTGAGAGGAGCAAATCTTGACCATTGGATTTTACGTGAATGATTAAGATTAAAACATAAGGTTACATAACTTTTTTAAGTGATTATGTGACTATTAAACAATTTTAAATCTTGACCATCCATGTATAATTATACGGCTAAGATATATGAATTGTAATGAAAAAGAGCAACTCACCTAAAATTTGGAATAATTTTTCACAAATATAATCTTTACAATATTTTGTAAATGACAATAGTTAGTTATTTACCCTTCCCACTTTCTTCTCTTTACAGTAACTTACATCCGACATACTTTTCCCCTTATCCTTATTCTATAGCAAACTAGTATGAATTTTCTTAAATACTTTTTCTACATAGTAATTTTTTGAAAAAATTCATATTTAATTAATTTATATTCTTTATTTTGTTAATTAAAGTTAACTTAACTAATATATAATCAATAAATTTTTTTATTGATTTTATATTTAATAATTAAGTTATCTTTAATTAAAAATAAAGTATTTTTTAAATGCTTATTCAAATGTACTAAAAAAAGGGGAATAATTACTCATTTGAAAAAAATATTGTAATTTCAAAGTTTTCTACAACCATATACGTCGCATTTGTTTGCTTGACAAAAACCTGAATTAAATAAGGACATTAAGTAAAAAGTAACGACAAAATATTCAAACTTTTAAAATTATAATTTCACATATTTTATATATCAATGTTCAATTTTATGAGTTTCCTATGTTCTTTCCGTACTTAGCGTAGCGAACTTGGGAGAATGAGACCCCCACGGCCCCACCCATACCAGAAAAATTTATAGCATAACTTAGATGAATGTATTTATCTTTCGGAAATTTCATAGTTTCCTCCCACCCCTTGCGCCGAACTTGCGTTCGAGAAAGTCTTCCTCCATTCTTTCATTTAATTTTACTTGTCAAAATTTGTGCAAATTTTGATAATTAGAAACACGAATGTACTTTCACAATTCATATTCTGTCTGAGAGCAAATCGGTCACATGACAAACAGCTGTTTAGAAAGAAAGTTGTGTGTGTTGGGGGGGGGGGGGGGGGAAGCTAAGTAAGTTGCCTTTCTTTTCCAGGAAGCCGAATGGAGCAGACATCGGGCTTAAAATTTCCTTAGAAAGTGTTCTTAAAGCCTTAAACAAACATTTTCAACGCCTTCATTATCATCACTTTTGGAAAATAAAAAATCTTGTATCTATATAGTAGCGAATAGTGGTAATACTTTTTTTAAAAGGCAAGGGTCTTAAAGGAATTTCGAAAAGATTAAGTACCTTTAAGAGAAAATACCTCTAAGAAGAAGATACTCATATTTGATAAACAAAAGTATATAAATTTACTGTTATGTCCATTCCATTAAAAATTTAGAAAATTCTATTTCATCATGAACCAGTCAACCACCACCCACCGACTAATAAATTGAGAACTTTGGAATCATTATATTTTTCGCAATAAGCGCAGCACATACATTTCCACGAACTTGTAACGTCAACGACTCAACTTTGAACATGAAATCGATCAACCACGAAGATAAGAGAGTAATATATATATATATATATATATATATATATATATAAGTACATATACCGTACCGGCCTCTTCAATATCCTTGCTTCTCAATAGCTCCCCTTTCAATTTTCACATACATAGTTGCAGAAATGGGAGGTCTTAGTGAGCATAAGCTTGTTGAGCAATCCCAGGTTGGTCCAGCATCATCCCATGATGATCCCAAAACCACGTCTCTTCCCCTCACATTCCTTGACTTACGCTTAGCAGGCCCAATTTACGTTAGACGCCAATTCTTCTATAACTTCCCTTACTCCACCCACCATTTCTACCAAACCACACTCCCAAATCTCAAACACGCTCTCTCCCTCACCCTTCAACGTTTCCTCCCTCTCGCTGGGAACCTCCTATGTCCTCCTCCACCCCACAAGCCCTTCATTCGATGCACCAATGAAGACACCGTCACCTTCACAACCATCGAGTCCTCCTCGGATTTCAACCATCTTTCAAGCAACAACCCCAAAAGCCTCGAGGAGTTGGATCACTTGGTTCCCAAGTTGACATGCAAAACCATGCATGACGATGATGACACAATCGTGTTCCCGCTTGTGGCCTTGCAAGCCACGGTTTTCCCAAACCGTGGCCTTTGCATCGCCATCACCTATTGTCACGTGATGGACGATAGGTGCTGTGGCCATTTCATGAAGTCTTGGTCATCCCTTTGTGGAAGAATAAGCGGTGGAAAAGTTGTTGACGCAACGATTGTGGAACAGTTCTCATCGCCACCGTGCTTTGATAGGGAAGTGTTGAAGGACCCCAAGAATCTCGAGGCCATTTTCTTGAGAGACTATTTCCACGAGAGGTCAACTTGGAAGGACAAACTCATCGGTCAAAGTCACAGTGCAAGTGCTGTACCAGTAATGGGAGAGGACTATGTTAAGACAACGATTGTGTTTGGCACAGAAGACATCGAGGGTATGAAAAGGTTCGTGCTGAATCAATTGAAGAAAAGCAACGAATTCATCAAAGCGCCGCAACATCTGTCAACGTTCGTTGTTACATGTGCTTTTGCGTGGAGTAGCTTGGTTAAAGCAAGACATAGAGATAACAATGATGAAGAAGTGAATATGAAAGAGGAGTATTTTCGTTTTGCCGCAGATTGTAGGGATCGCCTTGAGTACCCTATTCCCGCGACTTACTTTGGGAATTGCTTAACGAAATGCCATGCAACGCTCAAGAGAATGGACCTCAAGGAAGAAGGTGGTTTCATGAAGGCAGTGAAGGTAATTGAGAGTGCTATAATCGACATGAAGAGTGAACCGTTTCGGGGTGCGGAAAACTGGAAGGCGTCGTTTACAAAGATGTTTGTGTTGGGGAGTGTGTTGCTTGTTACGGGGTCGCCTAAGTTCACTGTGTATGAGACTGATTTTGGGTTTGGAAGGCCCACCAAAGTGGAAATGCTGCATTCCTTCAAGGCTATGTCTCTTGCTGAAAGTGGAGAAAAAGAAGGAGGGGTTGAGGTTGGGATAGTGTTAAGGAGGGGCGAATTTGAAAGTTTTGTTAATGTCGTTGAACAAGGGCTAGAAGTTTTTAAATCCTAAATAATGCACATGCGTGGTTCATACGAAAAATTTGAAGGAGGTCTATGACTTAAAAATAGTTAATAAATGCATAGGATGTCCATAATGAATGTAATAAAAATAATTCCTGAAAATAATATACTGGGTGGAAAAGTGACATGCCGTGTAATCTCGTGAAGGGCAGCAGCTGCGCCTTGCGATTTGGGTTTGCGTTAATTAGTCATGGTTGACTTTTCCAACCTACTGCAATAATGGTTCTCCATGGTGTAAAGTAGTCAAGGGCCCTCGATTATTGTTTTCTTGTTTCTTTTCTAATGATGCACTGTATGAAGTCTTAGATTTGTTTAGCTAATTTTATTTGGATTCCATAACCGTACTGAATTATTTTGTTTTTAAATTTAATTTTTATATATATTGACAGTATAAAATAATTTTATATTAATAATTAATTAAATTATAAAATAATAAATTATAATAATTATTTATTATAATTTATTATTTTTTTAATAATTTTTTAATTAATATTATAAAATTATTATATATTATTAATATATAAGAATTAAATTCTTTATTCTATTTTATTTTTTGGTCGAACCTATTGTATTATTATTGTTTTTTGGTCGGAATATTATATTATTTAGCACGGCACAAGTGGCGCCATCGGTGGGCTAAGCATTGTACGGATAATATTTTAGTCTTGCAGTGCATGAGGCTGAAAGTCATAATCGACGATATACACAATCGGCCCACGAAACTCCTTGATGGGCTATTAGGTAACTTTGTCTGCCTCTGCATTGCATTATTGCCACACACAGCGGTAGCCCACATCCCATAGGTCTCTTCATACGCTGATACGCACTATGATCTTTTTTCTTTGGATTTTAAGGTTGGATTTGGGGTTAAGATTTACAAACAACTATTATTTTTTTGTTGTTCAGCATGGATTGCAAATTAAGGAAATTTCACTTGGCTTTTTCCCTCTGAAAATAGTTAAGTCAACTAATCTAAACATGGGGAGATGAATGCTATCGCATCCACGCAAATTTAAAAGTTTTAGAACTCATGTTGACATGTACGAATTAAATAAAGACACGTAGTTTAATATTTTGAATGAATTTTTATTAATCTAATGTTAAATTAATTCTTGTAAAATTAATTGCAAAATGGCCTATTATTTAAGCTATCAGCTTTCATGTCTGACAACTAGAGGTGTCAATAAGTTGAATCGATAGACCAACTTGAATTATCTGACAAAATGGACATGCTAAAAAAATTGAAGTAAAAATAATTTTGCTTCAATTTGATCGGACTTGACACAATATGACTCATAATGGGCCGAGTCAATTCAATGTCATCTAGCCTGAAAAGGAGCGGTCAGTACAATGGGCCGGCTTGAATAACTCATAACCCATATAGGGCTCAATTGGGCCAACAAAATGCTAACCCACACTATACTTGGTCCACGGCCCATATTTGCCTCCACTTTCAATGAGTTAACTGGAACTCCAGCTTGAATTGAAGCCTCTACTGACAGCTATAGGTATATTACTTTGGGCTAGTCTGACTAGTACATTTGCGCTTATTCAATGTGTCAAGTATAAAGTAGGCCAACAATTTTTGTCTAGCCCAATTCTATGCAAGTTGCGAGATTTGGCACATTTCGTGCTAGTTTGAATAGGGTTGGGCTGAATCAGTCCGAAATTATTTTTATCTCAATTTCCTTGGCCTAACCAGCCTTCGCTTGGTTATTCGGGTCGTCCTTTGAGTTCAGGTCATTTTGATATTCTTACTAGCAATTTTATTCTATTTCTCTGTTTTAAATATTATTATGAAAAATTAAAAATTGAAAAGAATACAGTTTCTTGAAATTGTTTGTGTGTTGTTCGGCAATAATAATACGTGTGAATTTCTTGAAGCACCAACACTACGATCTTTGTTTATTAAATTCCAAAATTCCCAATTAGTAAAATAAGCGCGTCATCATATCTTTGTAGCTTCCACCCGAAACAAAACGTGTAATCTTGAAGCTCTAGTGACCAGCGTAATCCTCATCTACGTGGTAGCTCTGCCATGCACCACATACGCCAGTACACCACCAAAATATACTAACGAAAATTCAAAGTTTGATGGAGCTTTGAACGTACTCTGCAACAATCACAACATATTCACATTGTAAACATATCTATTAGTCAACTAATTATTAAGAGAAGGTTGATCGCTATTTAAGGTAAGCCATTCGCCACCAAGCTTTCAATTTTCTGCCAAGTAATTACCGAGAACAGATGTTATGTGATCATATATTATTAAAATAAATTAATGGATCAAATTGAAGACATATATATAGGTATGGTGACGCATGATTGTTATCCACCCTTCCCCCAACGACACCGAGATTCGGATCCAGTAGTACAGATATAGATACGGTTTATAATCATGTTGGAAACGCAAAGGGATAAGCATGCATATATAATTAGCTTTTAAAATGTATAGCTTTTATATCTTAATGTAGAGAATGCATCTCCAACAACACCGATGTTTCACAATTTTTTTAATTCAACAGAGTGCAAAATAAAGTAAGTTATGTATGTCGTCTAGACATCAAACAAGGACTAACAATAAACTTAGTTCAGCAGAGGAAAATTTGCTTTGTTAAAGTTCGAGGATGTCATAAACTTCAGCAAAGACTTATTACTGTGATATCTCCTTTGAAGTGTAGGATGTATTTTAGAAGATAAACATGAAGTACACATTATTAACTATTGATAAGAACATTAACCGTTTAAAATTTTATAAAATATTAACACTAATACAATAGATCATAAATGTATGTGTCGTTATTTTTTTTTTTATTAATAATTGAGTTTGTGCATTTTACTTTTTAAAATATAGAAGAGCCAAATTCATGAATTTGATCAAGACACCTTTTCATCAATTCTGTTCCATCCTGCTAGTTAAGCTAATCCTGATTTTTTGAAAATAAAATCTTGTGTCTTGCGACCTTCTTTTTTGAAGATTTATTGCTGAGATGTTATAGAGTTGATCAACCTTAAAATCTCATGAGTTGATTGCATCCATTATGGATTTTTGTAACAACGGTCATTAGTATTTACAAACTTCATTGAAATTCCTTTTTTATAGCATTTAAAATTATCGTATTTATTTTGAAAAATTGAACATATATTCCCTTTAAAAAATTAATAAAGCTATGGCAATTATATAAAGGAAGAAAAGAAGCTGAGGTAATTTATTCTACGAAAAGAAAAACTTAAAACATTATTTACATTTAGAATTTCAAGTTAATGGGAGCGTAAGTGCACTATAGCACAAGGTGTTGAATTTGGATTATTCAATTGGCTATTTTCAACTTTTTCCAGACTTGCTTGCACTTAACAACAATCAAATAAAATCAAAATAAGAGTTCAAAATATAAGAAAATGGCATAAACTTAAAATATCATTTATTATAAATTATTTAATTAAAATAAAATAAAAAAATAACTAAACTAAATAACTACATCTTAAATTAAATAAAAATTAACTAAAAATATAACTAACAAAAAAGAGTTATCGGCAAGATACTATTCTTCCTCAATTAGGGATCTTATTAACTTTATAAAAAGTATAAAATGAAAGGCCTATTAATTTTGTTTATACCCAGCGCCACCATTCTTCAACACCAGAAACAGATATATTCAGTAATGGCTCTTCTAGATTATTCATTTTGTGCGTGGAAAAAGGGCCACCATTTCTCCAGTGAAGCACAAGGACTTCACAATGATCAAGCAACGTTAAAATGACATCAGTATGAGCAGCATTTCTCTTCCTGCAGGTTGCAACTTACAAGACAGGACCAACATTGTTTCATTAATCGTCTGAGATGTCAGAGTGATAATACAATAATATTGTCTTTTGTAGAAAAAGTGAAAAAGAACGAGGAAAATAATTGTACTAAAATAGCATCTGACTTGCAAATCCCACATTGTTAGATGGATGGTTGATGAACTTTTGCACCTGATTTTCAATGGCTTTCGAATATGTGGCCACGGATACCTAAACAGATGAAGCAATCCTCAGCTTGCTTGCTGCCAAGCACAGATGTCAACAGTTTAGTGAATCGTTGACCTCATTTATGGAATAAGAAAGACACACCTGTCGTATATGCACTCGTTCAAAAGCTCTCTGCCAAGAAATTGGCCGCATAGAAGTAGACATGTGTCCAAGAGGTGATATCATTCATCAACCCCCATCTGTTTGAATGAGTTTTAACATTTTAAAAAAAATAAATAAATCTAAAACACTAACTTTGTTAGAATCTCAACCCATATGTTTATATGTATAATGTATGTCATATGGTTTAAAGATAAATTTAATGCCATATATAAAAGAATTTAATTTATATGTAATATTAGTTTAAAAAAATTTATACAGATATTTAATTATTTATTATCACATTAATAAAAATATTTAATATTCAATTATGTCAATATTTTAAAATAAAAGAGTGAAAAAATAAAAAATTTAGGAGTGAAAAAAAAATGTGTTCACTCCATTAAGAGCATCTCCTCTTTTTGGTCTTGATTAAATTACTCGTATCTAAGTTCTATTAACAAGAATCCAATTAACCTGACCTGATTTGATGAAAATCTCTGAAGGAGGTGGGAGTCTCTCAACAAAAGGTTTTTTCACTCCTAAGACTCGAATACTAAAAACATCTCCAATAGAACATATTTGCCGTCTCAATTCCAGTCTTGGTCCTATAAAAGTGTTAGTCCCAAAATAAATGCACCATTGGAGCAAAACAAATGGGACCGAAATTGCACCTTCAAACTGGGTCGTGTCTCATTGAGTAGGAACCGTGATCAATTATTTTTCAACCGATAGTCATGTGACGCTTATGTTATTCTTTTTTTTTTTTTTATGTCAGATCAAAGTTGATCTTTTCTATTAGAGAAAATAGTTCTAACTACAATACACTTTCACTTTTGTGATATTATAGATGCTGCTGATGTAACAAAGAATGGTGCCAAAAGCGAGATCGCCATTGAAGATGCTGTAACATGCCAATTAATTTTGACTGTAGGCATAATTGTTGTGCCGCAGAGCATTTTCCAATTTAAATATTGTATCTCCCATATAAAGATCATATAAGAAATGAAACTCCTAGGTATACTGAAGAATGAGTATATATGGTGTACCTATAAAAATTTTGCAATGCAATGAAAGTTCATGGTAAGGTGTACACTAAGTTTTTTTTTTTTTGGGGGGGGTGTGTCTTGAGGTGTACAGTAAGTTTGAACCTACAAAACGTGGCATCAGCGCGTTGAGGAATTCAAAATGAAAGCTCAGAAGGTGAAAAACGAAAGCCCGCAACCAAGAAATATCATGCAACAGTAGAACACATTTTCTCCAATGTTGATACGGGAACTTAACAACCTTACCGTCCATTATTCCCCAGAATAAATCTAAAACTGAGGTCAAACTCAAAAACCCAGTGATCATTTTCTCACCGTGATCGAATCGCTGTTACATAATAAAAAAGTCAACTCCCTCTCCTGTCTCCCTTTTACAAGCCTCTCATTTTACATAATGTCACGTGATGACTCATATTAAAGTGCTAGTGCCCCAATAATTATGAACCATATATGCACATTTGGAAAAATACCGGAATTTCTATTTCATCGGGTGTTAATTTTTGTAACCTTTACAGAAATTTCCATTCGTTCGAAGCATATGAACTAACAAGCTACAATCAAAATTCTAGTCATTGAAGGTATTACGTTATTAAAAAGAAGTACTTAATATATAGCTACTATGACGAATCATTGTTTCACTTATATTTAGATTCAGACAGCAAAGTGAAAAAGCCTTTTAAATGGTTCTAAATTTTCATGATTTTGGGACTATATGGATATATATTAATATATCCGCATCATAAATAGTCATGAAAATAATAATAATTGAAACTGTCTAAGATATATGCATTTGCATATGCATGGTGTATATATATATATATATAGAGAGAGAGAGAGAGAGAGAGATATGTAAGCATGGTATACATTATTTATGCAGTACACTGTATATACGTGCATACAGCGATTGCATAAATATGAAATGCACAATTAATATGTACAACGACGTGACAACAGGCCGGCGCCAAATCCTTTTGACTTCAAACATCAAGGGCCCTCCCTGCTTTCCTTTGCTATAAAAACAGAGAGCTTAGTCTTTCTTTGCATTAGAACCAAAAGGTCACTTTTCGTGTCTTAACAGCCCCTCTTTCTATATCCGAATTTCCTGTTTCATTGCACTTTTCGGCTACCCTTTTGGAAATTAATCATCCACACCGTACTTTAGTTTATCATTCATCTTGCATCCAAAATGGGAAGAGCACCTTGCTGTGACAAGAATGGACTCAAGAAAGGTCCATGGACACCTGAGGAAGATCTCAAGCTCATCAACTACATCCAGGCTCATGGACCTCGAAACTGGCGATCCCTCCCCAAGAGTGCTGGTTGGTACCTATTACTAATTTTCTTCTTCTTTGTAGCTATAACCTTCACCAATTACTCAGTATATGTGTTTTTTTTCTACTCACTAATTAATGCATAACATATATGTTTATATATTGGTTGAATAACAATAGGTCTGCAAAGATGTGGCAAGAGTTGCCGCCTTAGATGGACAAATTACCTAAGACCCGATATCAAGAGAGGAAGATTCTCCTTTGAAGAAGAAGAGACCATCATTCAGCTGCACAGTATCTTGGGAAACAAGTACGTCGGTCTATATACGATTTATTTGATCTTCTTTCATGTTTTCATAAGGTCTGAATTTTATTATATACTAATCTTAGTTTTTTATGTTTAGGTGGTCAGCTATAGCAGCTCGTTTGCCAGGAAGAACCGACAATGAGATAAAGAACTACTGGAACACACACATAAGGAAGAGGCTGCTACGAATGGGGATTGATCCAGTTACTCATGCTCCACGCCTTGATCTGCTTGACATGTCCTCCATGCTCAGGTCAGCGTTGGGGAACCCATCAATTCTGAATCTTCGAGGCCTATTAGGTGCACAAGCGTTGGTGAACCCGGAATTGTTAAAGCTTGTTGCCACTGCCACCCTATTATCATTGAAGAATGAGAACACAGACTTGGCTTCACATAATAATCTTCAACACATAAATGCTGGGAATTGTCAAGTACAAAGCCAATTGCAAGTTGCCCCTTCACAAGAGTTTATGAATCAGTTTCAGATACAAACTCAGAGCACCAATGTGAATGGATTTTCGGATAATAACGTGATGAACTTGAGTTCTTCAAGTTCCCTAGAGAATTCAGTTATTCCTTCTTATCTGGGGGAGAACCTTATGTCTCAACAAAACCAAGTTGGTTTGCTACAGAACCCGGAATTGTTACATTACCTAAACAATGCTAATAACCAAAACATAGGCTATGAATCGGTTCTGTCTACGCCTGTGTCGACCCCAACACCATTGAATTCATCATCCACGTATGTGAATAGCAGCACAGATCAGGAAGAGAGGGACACCTATTGCAGTGAAGTGTTCAAGTTAGAGATTCCAGAGAGTCTGGATATTAACGGCTTCTTGTAAATATGTGTGTGATCGACTTTGTAAACTGCTATACTTAATTAGTTTGCATTTTTCTCTTGTTAAAATGTTTGATTTTGGGCCATGAAGAATTTTGTGTAATTGGTTGTTTCCTTCTTTGTTCAATTTTGCTTTTTGCAGTTGTCAATATTTTTTTTGATAACAAAAGTCTTAGTAAGACGGTGTCTTTGTTGTGAATGTTCTCTCTAGTTGCATTTTGTGTGTGTTGATGTTTTGCTTATCACGCTCCTAAAATGTTAATTACAGTAAAATCCCCGTTTCGGGAAAACTGTAAAATTCCGTTGGGTCTTCTGGAATGAAAAAAAAATTGGAAACAAAACGAACAGAACGGCGTTACAGATTAAACAAAGTAGAAAGGAATATCCTTGGCAAGTTGATGATTTCTGCTTATAAAATGGAATCAACAAAATAATTAGCTCAATGTAACCCGCATTAAATGACATAAATGATAGTAGCTTGTGTCTGCTTATAAATATACATAAAATGAGCGTATCATATGAGAGGAATAATTTATTATAAGAGTGAGATGAGTAAATTTAGATCGTATAAACATATATGGATAATCAAGAGTTAAAGTTATTTAAAGATTATATAATCATTTAAAAAGGTCATATGACTTTATATTTTAATTTTGATCATCCACGTAAGATTTAATAGTTAAAATTTACTCATTTCATTCTCATAATAAATCATTTCTTTTATATGATACTCTCTCTCTCTCTCTCTCTCTCTATATATATATATATATATATATATTTCCTTTCATTCTCATAATAAATCACTCCTTTTATGTGATACTCTCTCTCTCTCTCTCTCTATATATATATATATATGAAAATCTGCCTTCTATACCTTCCTTAATACACAACTATTTTTTTTTTTTTAACGAATTTTAACTTGTTTGAAAGTTGGTTTTGAAATTGGCTGAGTATGTAGCTTGGGGACTTTTAAAGTTACAAAATACTTACCAAGTCACCGAAATAGAAGAAAAAGAGAGGTGACCTACTACAAAATTGGAGACTTGGAGTTCCAACACATATATAAACATCACGCCTAAGTTTAGAAGTCTCGAACAAGTCCACATTAAACCACAAATCTTGGAACTATTAACAGAAAGTATTATATATATATATATATATATATATATATATATATATATATATATATATATATATATATATTCTATGTCCTAAAATTGGCTTTCCATTGTTAATTATTTACTTAAAATAAAAATAGCTAGTCATTACAGAAAACTATTTTTTGTACCCTAAAACTTAGTGTTTTTGGAAAATATACACCACATTAAATCAATTGTTTTTTTAAAACATACTCAATCATTTATTTAAATTTAATCTTCATTATTCTTTCATGTAATTGATATACATGTCTTTGACCAGACCTAAAAAGTAAATTAATTGAAATGTGTTCATATAATATTTAAAAAAGTTATTAAAAAGGTTACCAGTGATGTGTGTTTAATTTATTAAAAGTTTAACCATCAAAAGGAAAAACATACAAGTGGAATAGATCAACAACTTGTTTGATTAAGGTGAAAATTAAAGGTATTGTGGATGGTAAGGAAATCACATCTAATAAAAAGGGCTAAATTCATTACAAATGTCATCCCTAATATTAGTCTGAACATTCAAACCCATAACTTAATTTATTTGAATATCATTTGTTAAATTGAAATGCTTACCATTTGACAATGATGCAACTTTATTGCGGTAAAATTTTTTATAATCACTTCTAATATAAAGGATTATATTCATTATAGGTGTCATGAATCACTACGTTAAACTTATCAAACCCCAACGGTGACATTGCACAAATAATAATAGTAATAATTTCTTGTAATTGTGCTAGTGCAAATGATAAAACACTATTTTGTTGTTAATCATAAAAAAGGAAGCAACTCAGATGCAACACAACACCCATTTCAAAAGAGAGAATTATAGTCGATAAAGATTGCAGAATGTGTGGTGAAGGTTCTCATTTAGTTTCCACTAAACACCGTTTTCCATCACACGCCAGATAGCTGACCGCGAAGTTCAAAGTTGTACATGTGTACACTGCAGACTTTGAATAGCATGATGTTTGGACCAACGAAAAGCGCATACTACCTGCAGATCTCGCGGTCGTCAATCATCCTGGGCTTATCGTCCTATTTACCTTTCGGCACACAAAAAAGTGCTGCAACTTTGAACAATAGAAGCGGTTGACACGTTTATCAATGACAAAACACACACGTCATAAGCCATTTAAGAGTTGATCTTTGACATTATACATGATTATATGCGGCGCTAAAAGTGTATTCTTGTCCTTACATGCCCAATTATGTCTGAAAGAATCATATGAGATTTGCTTCCTCGGCGAAGTGGGAAACGAACTGCCCTTTTTGGAGACTTTGTCGTTGGCACATTTGTGTCCAGAACTTCATATGCATGTACAACTCACGTTGGAGTTGGAGAAGGTTGTATTTTATACGGTATCTATTGCTTCTCGCACAAAATGATTTACTTCCGCATTTTGATAAGACATAAGGATAAGGTGGATTTGTTCCTCACCCACAATTGAAACACAATCTTTACAGGATTGAAATTAGAAGCTTCAAAAGTAATTTCCCTTTGTGCTTGCTGTTGGAGTGATTTCAAACACGGAACGCATCTTCCGAAAAGTGGAGGCAACAATCATATGAATCATGATTTTAATTATTATCGTATTGATCTTGTGGGTTAGTTTCCTACAAAAGACCAGCACATTGTTGATGACACTAGCAGGATGCGTTGTACACAATCCAACAAAATAGATATAGATATTAACATTGTACACAATCTTTAATTATATAATTATATATTTGCTCTATTTTATAACAATGGCCGTTTTAATCACATAAAAAAATGGCCGTTTAAAAAAATTATTTAATATTATGTATCATCTTAAAGTTTTAACAAAGAATTAATTATTTTATATCTATTTTATCCTTATTTTAATTAGTTGTAACTTTTTCACTCTTATCACTTTTTCATTCAATTATCATAATTCTTTTTTAATCAATGTAACTTAATTGTACTCTTGAATAAATCAAATGGTAGTTTAATATTTCATAGTTATTTTTAAAAAAATTTAAAAAAATTTAATTGGTTTCTTAATCCTAGTGTTACTATTTTAAACAACAATCACTATTATATGTACAAAAAAAAAAAAAAACAACAATCACTATATTGCGCCAAAAAAAAGAAGAAGAACACAATCATTATTTAAAATGAAGGGAAGATTCATTAATTGTATTAATAATTATTTTCTCATTTTGTGTGTGTTCTACCGTAGCCCAAAAATAAACTTTTATGTTGACAATAAGAAAAAGGGGTCGCACTCAGGTGGATATTTGAAAAAGTATCCACCGATGCTAATGTGTAGTGTTATTCGCAGATTAAACGAGTCTAGAATGGACCTATTTTTTTTTGTTCCACGATAGTTACTCTTCATCTTCTTCTTCTTCCTCCCATCATCATCTCTGTCTTCACTCCCTCCCCCTCGACACTCACCACAAGAAGTTTCAAAGTTTCTCCAATCTTTCGAATCGCACAATGGTACAACCGCAAGTTCCCTCATTTAGCGTTAAGGAAAGCACCAGCAGCACGTGCTTTGAGCTCCGGTGCATTGGATAGGAGGTGCCTTTCGAATGGCGATGGTGCATCCCGAGAAGAGTGGTGGTGGGCAGTGCAATCCTCCGAAACAGCACTTCGTGGTCCTACTAGCCTTCGAGAAGTTTACAATCTAGACGGGAGGGAACTTGCCAGTACAAAATCGCAGGTAGGTACTCTGCTACTAACATTTTTTTTAGCTTTTGCGTTAATTGTTAATTAGAAGATCTCTGATTGATTCTCTGTCTATATGAGTTTTTGTGTATGAGAAAACATTTTATTTTTATGATTTTTGTTAAAGAGTGTAAACTTTTTTAGATGGATTTGATTTCATTTAAAAGTTAGGGATGGGTGTTAACTTTCTTGCGGTAGTGGTGTTAGTTTGGGGGGCTGTGGGAAGAGAGAAGTATTTATTATGAAATGTAAAAATTATGCTCCACCATAAACTATAGCATATGGCCTTTGATTATTGGGCCACCTCACATTAGCATCGGTAGATATATTTTTAGATATCACTGGAGTGTGACGGTGTGGCCCAAAAAATGGGTAGCATTAATGGAGCCACATATTCATCAGCTGGAAATAGGCTCGTCACCTTAAAAGTGCATGTAGGTTGGTGAATTTCCTAATTTTTTTTAAGGAAGAGAAAATCGGATCAGATTAGCTGTTTGGAGCGGTCCAACCCAAAATTGGATCCCATGTCAATTTGATCTTCATCACAAAATTGGTTGTGGTGAAAATTGGAAAAAATTGGTAAATTGATGTGAATTAGATCAGTCAAATCGGTTGATCAATTTTTTTTAATTATTTTATAAAAATACTATTATTTCTTTTATAAAAAAATCAATCAAAATAAAAATTTATTTTTTTCACATCTTAATTTTTTTAATATATTTATTTGTTACATATTTTTAAATTAATTTAAAAATAAAAAATAATTATTATATTATCTATGAGTATTTTTTTTAAAAAATATAAATAAAAATTAAAATAAATAAATTTTATATTTAAAATATTTGATAAAATATTTTATAATAAATATTATTTTATATTAATTATATTATTATTAATATTTTAATATAATTTTTTATTTTTTAATTAATTTTATATATATATATATATATATATATATATATATATATATATATATATATATATTTATTTATTTATTTATTTATTTATTTATTATATCCCAATTAAACCCCAATTGAATCAATTAAATCCTTAAACCCTCTGTATTGACCGATTTAATACCCGTCCAATAATTTTCTTAAGATTGATTTTTTCCTCGGGGACTAAAGACTATGAGGATAGCTATCGATGGGTTGAGAACAAAATCTGCTGCACCTATTGACGTGCCTTGACGTAAAGTGCTTGTTGGCCTTAAAAGAAAACTGGGCTGCTGAAGTTCCCCTTTGAGGCTCATGAGTTATGACGCACCAAATACGATGGAATTACATCACCTTCATATGATTTGGTTTCTTGAATTGCAATCAGCTGAAGTCGTTCCAATTTAGTTAGTTTCAGAGACCAAAGTTTAGGTAATACTAGCTTGAGAAGGCTTCTTATGTCCTGTATGATGAAATAGTGTTTAAAGTTTTTGCTTACAATTAAACAACGCGTGATCAACTCATAATAGAGGCATCTATAGCCTGACATTTATTATCTTCGTATATTTCTTCTCATCTTTGTTCTCTTGTCATGCTTCCGCCCGCGCAAGAATATGCGCAAAAGATGAAGCTTGTTGTAAAATAATTTAGAACAATAGTATTTTAACTTTGCGAAAATAAAAAGTAAGAACAGGATAACAGCAACAATAAAAGAGTAGTAGAATAAAATTATCATAAATTATGCAAGGCATTAAAATAAAATTTATATGAGTAGTCAAAGCTTGTACACGTAAGCGAGGCGGGAATTGAGACGCGTGTGTGATATAAGCTCTTAAGCACTAAGTCTACAATACTACTTCAATATCGTAAGATATTTATTAATTAAGTACCATCATATATAAATATTTATTAAAATATTTTTATAAGTAATGTGAGACTTCTTTCTTAACTAAAATATAGATAAATAAACTAAGTTCAAAAAGACATATATATATATATATATATATATATATATATATATATATATATATATATATATATATATATATATATATATATATATATATGTATTTGAAAGCTCGATTTTTCACATTATTAAGAGTCCAAAAGTGCACCATGCCAAGCCACCTCTTTTTGCTTGTTAATCATAATCTTCAACCAACAAATTAGAAAACTGTGATTGACTTGATTTTCTTCAGCATGGGGGGTGGGAAAGGAACTTTACCACGTTAATTCCATCTTCTTCAACTTCAGAAACGGACGAAGTTGTTGACCCATTTGTTTGAATATAATTAAATGCGAAAACTAATAGAGCTAATAATTAAACTCCATAAGTTCCTTCAATAAAAGCCTTGCTGCTTGATGGTTAGAAACCTCCTGAAATATGACATTACTGCTAGACCAATGTGTATGTTTGGGAATAGTAGTAAGATTAAAATTATTTCAGGAATCACTTATTTGTATAATTTTTTTTGTATAATCGATTATCTGAGAATTAATTTATTTTTAGATATTTTAACAAAAAAGTAATTTTAAAATAATCTATTTTATTTAGATTATATAAAAAAAGTTACTTTTATATGATAAAAATTATTAAAAAGAATATAGAATAATTATTTATATTATATAATATTTGATACTTATAATCAATTTGATAAATTTAGAGCATGTAAGATACAATACATTTTTATTGTAATAAAAAATCCAAAAAATATTTGTTTTTCTATATTTACGCAAAACAGCTTAAATTATCACATTTATTATATAATTTTATCAATTAAAATTATCCAAACATAATTTTTTTTTTCAAAATAGCTTTTTTCTAAAAAAGGCTGTTTCTATAGCTTCCCAAACATGCACTAAAATGAAAAGGAACAAATTTTATTTGTGAAAATCTTATTATTGTGACACATAAAATGCAGGGGAGTAATCTACATGAGTGAACCGTATGAAGTTAGGCATATTGTACTGCTGACTTAGTAATTAAATTTTCGACTTTATTATGAGCCTCACTTTTACATTCAGGCCAAATCCCTTTGGACGACCAAAAAAAGGGGCCAAATGGCCCAAATCCCTGTGGATGCTCTCCCATATTCCCGTTCTTGCATTGCCAACTTCGCCCTGCGTTCTCTAACTACGTTTGCTGTGTGATTTAACACACTTTAGTTTTTAGACTGAACGGACTACTTTGGCCTTTCGCCACATTCTGTACGTGGATTATTACTGTCAATCTGAAGAGCTGTTGGCATTAATTTGAGTATATTGAGTAGACAATTAATTTTACAATCACCTCCTAAAGGCCATAAAAATAAGTTTGGATGCCCCGAATGAAATATTATTAATAAAAAACCATTAATTTGTTTGATAATTTAAGTAATCATTGCTATTATTTTACTTGTTATAAGTTAGAGTGTATTTGGAAAAATTGAAATATTAAAATTATTTCAATAATCGCTTATTTGTATAATTGCTTTTTTATATAATCGTTTATGTGAGAATCAATTTATATTTGAATACTTCAGTTGAAAAGTGATTTTAAGCATAATCTAGTTTGTTTGAATTATCTAAAATAATTGCTTTTGTATGGTAAATTACAAAAAAGGGTATATTATAATCGGTAGACAACATTGATGACCGTTGGTAACGGGATAGATTAGGAATATTGAAATGGTGTAAGCACTGTACATATGATTGTGGTAGTAAAATGCTCAAATTTTTGCTTCTACTTTTTTCTCATAAAACAGCTCAAATTATTAGATCATAGATTATAATCTGATGAAATAAATTTACCCAAACAAAATTTATTTTTCAAAACAGCCTTTTTATGCATAAACAGCTTTTTTTTTGGGTTCCCAAACACACACTTATTCAGCCGCGTGTTTTAGATTTTGATATGCAGAATCGCATTCAAATAGTACAGCTACAATTTTAATGTGTTTTATTTAAATTTGTTTAATAGTCTTAATTGTAAAAGTTCATTCTAACGACAGTTACTCATGATTTTCATAAGTAGTTTAGAACTCGTGGATTCCAAAAATTAAATAAATTAATGAAACTTAGTAATTTTTTAAAAAATCTTTATAATTATACCATCTAAACTTAAACAAATATTTGTTTCAAACGTGTTAAGCGTGACTATATATATATATTATTTTTTGGTTTACTTTAAATACAATTTTAGCTTATTGCTTTCCATCCCTATAATTTCAATTCTTAGGTTTTATTTTTTTAACATGTCACCAATTTTGATTTTGATCTCTACAATTGAGTATCAATCATTATATTTTTTTAACTTTTTTAGCTTTTAATTCTTGTAGTTATTATTTTATATAAAGAATTAGTTCTTGTTTTTATGAAGGATTATTCTGATCTATTTTTTAAAATATACTATGAACACCTAAAAAATTTAATGTAATTATAAGGAATAAAATTGTATTTAAATTATTAATTTTTCATCTTTAAATGCTAGATATATAATGGAGGCAACCAATCGGTCCAGCATATACCAAGCAAACCATTTCATTTTGGCTTTTTACACACTATTTTTCTATCAACTAGAATATGACACACTATAATTAATAGAAGCATATATATATTTATTATCATATAACACATCAATTACATGATAATCGATTATTTATACCTCGATGATCAATTTGAATATAGTGTAAAAAATTTAGTATATTCAGACATCAGCTTACATATATATAGGAAGGAAATAGCCCCACACCTAGTAAAACTAAAAATAGTAAACTACAATAAAAATATGAAAGAGAAGAAATAATGAAAAAGTGAAATGACGTCAATGTTATCTGATACAGAAAGAATTATACGAAATTGATTACAAAAAATGGAATATATAATATTACATAAGTGTTGAAAATATAAAGATAAATATGCAAATAATTATCGACACTCTTCGTTAGTACAGATATTTGTATCTAATTTTTTCTTGGGCATTACATAGACACATAGGAAATTATATATTAATCTATTAGTTATATTATTGAAAAATATACTTGTGAAAAATTATGAGAAATTATCCATTAATAACAGAAAATTTTAGTTATTTTGTTAATAAATTTAATGAAATGATTTTGTATTAATTAGTAATTATATTACCACACCTATCACATTTAGCAATAAGATTAATTACTAACTGCGTAATGATAATACATTAAAAATGAATATCAACAATGGACATTATAAAAAAAATCCGTAATAGTACCTTCAAAATTCTGGCATTATAAAAAATATAAAATATTTAATAATAATAAATAAAATCAAGATTTTATATCTTTTTTTATTATATCTGTCCTTAATATTTAATTTAATATATAAATTACATTGCTCTCACTAAAACCTTTGTTTATTAATACATAATGCGAAAAGATGTCTAAATGATGATAAAAAAAATACTGTTTATATATTTATAAATAGACATATTATAAACTTATTAAATAGAAGGGTTGAAGAAGGTACAAATTTTTAAGTTATAATTGCTGTTGAAACTCAAAAGAGGATACCAAAGGATCCTTCTGTGGGTCTTCTTGTTCATATATGATTTTTGAAAATATTATATATCTTTATGTGGGGTTTTGGGATAAATTATGAGAATATAAGATCTGATTAAAAATTGTCATTGACAACTTTTTAGGGTGCAACAGATTTTTACATAAAATAAACATTGTGATTGGTGATTTTTTAAAAAGCAAAAATTGTTATTGGCAATTTTTTTATACATATATTCTCTAATTATGTATCTTTGTGTAGCATGTCAGCAAAAATCACAATTGATGGTTTTTTATTCTTATGTCCTTAGACTTTATCCCATAAACTTATATTTTTATATATAATACAATCATTCATCATATTAAAAAAAAAAAAAATCTCTTTTTGTACCATGTATATAATTTAAGATGTTGAAACAACGATATTATAAAAAAAAGAGAGAGTAATGTTACATCAATATAATATTTTGTTGAATATTATGTCAATTGAGAACTCATTTATTATTCAACGAGATATAAATTTAATTTAAATAAAAATTATATTTTATTTAATTATAGATAGAACATTAGTGAATACCGTGTCTAAAAAAAATAATATACACATAATATTTTTCTTATTAAAAAAAAGCAGTACAGAAAATGAGAGAAGATGAAAAAGGTGAAAATGACAACACAAGCAGCCAAATTCTCTTGATAGACTTTTCCGTGGCCGCTGTGTCCTACTATCTCCCTGCTTCAGTGCTTCTGCACCAAATCGAATCTCACCCTTTTCCCCCAGTCATCAAAGCCCAGTTTAACCATTCTTCCCTTTTCCCATCTTTTTCCTAACTTAACACGAAGTTGCCAATTCCTCCAACACCAAAACAAACCCAAAACCAGAAAAATCTCTCCCACTCAACACGTTCATCTTCCACAGTTTACCTTGAAAAATGCTATCATTCGCTTCCATTATTCTCGTGTCCCTTCTCTTCTTCGCCTCACTATCACCCCTTCCTCTTCCTCTTCTCGCTTCCTCCATCGCCGTCCCTTCATTCCCCCTTCAACCCGACACCCAAATCTGCCACCTCGACCTCTCCGACGAGCTCTTCGGCGGCGTCAACCAAGCCTGCGGCGGCGACACCCTCGACCGCAGCCGCTGCTGCCCGGTTCTCGCCGCGTGGCTGTTCGCCGCTCACGCGCGGACCGCACTGAAGGTTTCCTCCCCTCCAGCGCCGTCGGCCGCCGGCGGCGACCTTCCGATGATGCCGGACGACGACTCTCAGAAGTGCGTGGAGTCGCTGCAGGACTCGCTGCGGAACCGGAGCATTAGGATTCCGCAGCCGAACGCGACATGCGACGCCATAACGTGCTTCTGCGGGATAAGGCTTCACCGCATAAGCTCGTTGAGTTGCCCCGCAGCGTTTAACGTGTCTGGGAGAACTCACGATGCTGTTCCAACTGCTGCGGTTCTCAACTTGGAGAAGAATTGCCGCAACTCTTCCTACGCCGGTTGCACCAAATGCCTTGGTGCCCTACAAAAGGTTAAAAAAAAAAAAAAAACTGCTGTGTTTAACTGAAGTAATTACAGTTTTTTACTTCCACTACATTTTAATGCAATATTTGAGTTGTTGAAGTGAATAAAAAACAACATCACTTTTTATGGATGTCCTTTGCTTCATTTATAGGTTGGGTTTTGGTGAAGATATTTATTTTTCACTAGAACGTGTAATGGAGAAGAGAAATATTTTTTGTACATATTATTAATTGATATATTTTGATATCTTGTATTTATCTTTCTCCTTTCTCCTATTATTTTTTCATTTTTTTTTATAATTTTTTTTTTAATCTTATCTCTAGATATCTGAATATCTATAATAAAGAGTGATACAAATAACACTCCTCAATAGAAAAATATTTGGATACCTCTTGACCAAGAGAGCATTCTTGTTATGGATTATTTAACTTAATAAATAACACCTCAAGTATGTACGTAGGTCATTTTCTCTCTTAATTTAATAATATTTTTATTGTTATGGAATGAAGGCATCAATTGCTCATATAAATGTGAGTCATACATATATCATGATGCAGCTTTGAATTCAATTTGTTTGAGTTGAATTTATATGTTAGCCTAACTAGCATGTTTATGATTTATGGAAGTGGAAGTCGCTCAGTAAGCAGTATGCACTATGTAATTTGCGTTAGTCTTCTTTTTGCCCCTTTTCCCCCTAAAACTAAACAAATTCTTTCTAGTTGACCTGCGAAAATGACCTTACCATGTGCATATGCAATTTGCCATGTTGCGTTGTTGCTAGAATCTTTTGCTTTTCCTAATGGAGGGCGCCTACGGCGCCAAGCTATTATAGCATTAACTTTCGCATTGCCTACAATTTCGGTCCAAACGAACGTTTGCTTCTCCATAATCTTATGAATTTCCTCCTTCCTATAAACTAATTTTCTCATTTTAGTTTATTATTCTTTTGTAACCGTTAATATTGAGTGAAATAACTGAGGTTAATTTGGTTGATTCACGCGCAGCTAAAAGGAAACAAGAACGAGAACAAGGACAATGATCAGAGGGCTCGGAAGATGTTTAACCGGGACTGCCAGCTGATGGGTCTGACGTGGCTGCTGGGGAGGAACAAGACGGCGTACATACCAACAGTTTCCGCAGTGTTGCGCGCTATCATGTACAGTGCTCATCCACACCAATCCAAGTGTAGCCCTGACCAGGAGAACATGCCCTTGGCCGTTGATTCCCTCCAATTCGACGTGGCCCACGCCTCATCTCAGCCGTTGAATTTATTTTGGATAATTGCACTTATTGCAGCAATCATCCTCATCCCTCCTGCTCCTGTTTGAAACTAAAGGTTCAGTTTCTTGTCTCTGTCACGGTTGTCACGTGAAGCTACTGGACAAAAACATGCAACGGGGCTCCTTTTTGACTTTTTGTCTTTTCTCGCTGTACATTGAGGAACTCCATTCACGTAATTTTGTCTGTAGATGGTGCCATTGGGACCGGTAAATGTACACCATTTTTACATCTCGAGTGTCCTTGGTACTTTTCGCGCCCCCCTACATTTGCTCATTCTTTTGATCTGTCTATTTGCGAAATATATTTGATGAGTTATGTGTAGAAAAAAAATCATGTGCTTTAAAAACTTTTGGAACTCTTTTTAAGTTTAACAGCATAAAGAGATTGCACCGCAAAAGGAAGGGGAAACAAAAAAGCATAAAGAGACTGGATACATATGACCTATAACTGGATATCTTTTTTTCTTTTTGAATTTTGAAGCATGTATAATATATTTTTTATTAATAATAATTATTGGGCAAACAATTAGTCCGTTATAATCTTTTGTGGTTCAAACATTTATTCTTTAATTTTTTTTAAAAAAAAAAATGAATTCACCGTTCAAACCGGCAAAATTATAATTTATGAATGTTTAGAGGCCTCTAAATGCAATGGGATATTAATCTTGGATGCTGGTTGGAGCTAGTTTTTTTAAGGTTAATTAATAATAAATAATTTATCTTGCATCGGCATTTTATTTTTGTTCTAACGAATATTTTTTCTAGTGGCCTGGTCCTAGAGTATTTTTGTATGGACTAATTAAGAAGGCAATACGCTTTGTTGGTGCCGATTTACGTTGGACCACTCAAGGAGGAGCAGCTTCCTAGGACTGAGTATGTTGGTCGAGTAGGCTAAGCCCTATAGAATCTGTAAACAATTCGGACAAACCGGATAACAAAAACCAGTTTACATTTTTAATGGAGATGCAGTGCAGCCAGAAACAGAGTCCAAGATTTTGAATTTTGTAGAACCTAAATTTGGAAAAACGGTGAGGTTTCGCAAAGTTTTAGAGCCTGTGTTTTTGTGGTCCAATGGCAACTCTTGGTGTTTCTTTCTCTCGGCCAATTCAGGATTAAATTGAGGCACACGTTACTCTTGTAGTCTTATCCACTGTTCAATTGAAAACGATTCCGTAACATAATATATATGTAGCAACTGGCGCAACCAGAATTCCATGAGGGTATAGTGGTGCGATTTCCATTTTTCTTTTCCTTAAAAGCATGTTTGGACGCAGCGGTGCGGGTTCAGATTACTAAAAACAACGAAATGAAAAATGGAAGATGGAATGGAAACAGTATTTTTATTTTTTATTAAATAAACTCCTTTTATATCTTCTGAATTTTGATCGAGGTTCAAACTACGTTTTTTTTTGGGGTGTCATGAGGTTCAAATTTTAAGCATCTGAATCCACCTCATTGTGCTTTGCACACATCTAAAACTTGCGAACCACTTTGTCAAAAACAGGCATCAGGCCGTATGGGCCCAACATATTAAATTGTCATCTTTCAGGAATCAAAAGCAAAGTTGGATTAGACCCATTTATAAAAAACCCCAAATGGATGATGTACAATTGGGCTAGGATTTATGTACAGTGAAAGCAATGTTGTAGCTGTACGGCATGAGAAAGAAAAAACTACATAAAAGAAACTAATTGCCGATTTAATGACCCAAAATAAAGAAATAAATAAATAAATAAGAAACATGCCTAAATGGACTTGATAGCATTGCTGTAATTTGCACAAATTGGTATTGATTTGGAACTTCTCGAGTCCTTGATCAATCGTGGATGTTTCTCGCGAGCCGCGACTATGTCAATTGAAATTATTCTTAGACGCTGACAAAAGAACAAATCACTATTTATTATAGAATTGTTACAGAGGTTGTCATTTATTAGATGTTGAATGCCGGGGGCTCTCACGGAAAGCTTTCACCTATCAAATGTTACATTACCCTTAATGAAAAACCATAATTAACATATTTGTATTTTAAGCAAAAAAACATGCAATAAACTATAAACACTTCCATTTTATTTGTTTTTAACAAAGAATACCTCACAGCTACTTCTCTAGTCTGGTTTTGATTGAAATGATGAAATCCCACATTTTCACCACCCTTTACCTATTAACCACAGCCAATCAAGTGTCACCCCAGCAAAAATACCTCCAAGAAGAAACAACACCAACAGGTTTCCCAAGGCATTTTGTTCTGGACCCTACAAAAAGTTCAAAGCACAAGAAAGTAATTTGTCAAAACATGAATTCAAGAACATTGAAGTATTTAACAGACCCACCTTGTAGCCTTTGGGTGCAGATGTGAGAACACAAACAGTGAGGTAACCATTGGACAACCCCAAGAAGGATGTCAACATTATCATCCAGCCCTGGTCACCATACTTTGCAGTGAAATAAAATGCAGGAACAAGTAGGAAACGGCAAAGGGTTGCTATTGTGATCAACTGTCGGGACTGCAACTTGAAGAATTTCAAGAGTGGAATGTATCTTCCAATTAGATCACACACATTATACATTGCAATTAAAACAAGGGCATACCTGAAAAACAATTGGAAATGTCAGGTGTTACAGTGGTACATATAATGACAGAACACATATCTCGGCCTAATGTTTTTGTGTCTAGTTATAAAGGAAGAGGAAAATTCATGGAAGAGCTTGTTCATGAAGAGAAGCTATAAGAATTAAACAAGGTATGTTGTAATGAATATACCAGGTGCCCAAACTGTGTGATCCTGTATCTTCTGATAGGAATCCAGGGAAAATAGATAGCGTTAGCACATATATTAGGAACATATCAAGTGCATAATCGATGTTTTCTAGTAACAATTGCTTGTTTCCCTTCCGCTCTGGTTGTTTCGCATATTCCTCTTCCTGGAACCAAAAAAAATATCCTACTTGCATAAGATGAATCTTGAGAAATGAGAAAGTTTTGTGAAACATCATATTGGAAAGTAAAGAAGAAGAAGGATGAAAGAAATAGTACTCCTCCAGGTAATGTCTGGATTCCACCAGCTGCAAGGTCAGCTGAAACAGTTTTGGATCCTTCTGATGCTGCTTTTGAACGGTAGTACTTCACAATTGGTATTTTAGGAAAAACAAATGCATAGAGAAGAACACAAAGAAGCTCAAAGAATGTTGATATGGCAAAGAATAGAACTGCAAGGAAAGTAAAACATGTCAAGTGATCAGTGACTGAACAGTATGGGGAGTGAATACAATGGTAATAACTACATAGTCCAAAGACTACAAACAACAAACGGAACTAAGCACAAATATGTTCATGAATTGAAATGTTAGGTTAAAAAAATCAATTGCAAATTTGTTACTGACAAATATGACAAAACACAAAGAGAGCCTGGTAAAACAAAGTTATAACTGTTGTCATGTTAAGCATCAATGCAGCTAAATGCCAGAAAAAGAATGAAGAGAAGAATATTATGAAACAAGAAGAAGCAGTGGACTTCAGGTATTGATGAGTTGAACCTACTGGCTCCTTTACGAAGACCATCCTTAGAATTCTCAAATGCAGCTTTTGTAATTAGCCTCAAAGCAGAGGTTAAAACACCGGATGCCGCCAAACCAGCAAGGAAAGACTGCAACAAAAAAAACAGATTAAATAAATTCACATGCCGAAGGTATTTTTAACAATCTCATAGTAATTATGTTACTGATGCTGACCTGAATGAATTCCTGTCTCATGTAGGATAGGTCTCCCACCATTCCACCTTGAACATGAGCATCTGCAACTCCAAAAGCACCACTAATTGTGCATATACCAATGAAAGTTCCAAGTCCTCCTTTACCAGATGTTGCTAAATTCAACTACAGCAGATTGATATGCAAAATGAAATCAAAATCATCCTAAAGGAATCAAAGTTCACAAACAAGTGAATTTAGGAGGACTTACAATTAACACCAACAAAGTGCTTATGAAGAAAAGAGTATATCCAAATAGGTTTCGTGTTCGTGTATTAATTTTTGCCTCATTATAAGCCAGTATTGCAAGTGTTCCAACTGCAAATGGCTGATATACAAGAGTAAGCACCCTAGAGGGGTGGTATTTCTGCACAAGGAGAAAAGGAAATTAAACAAGTTTCTTCACCAAGACAATTCTATCATATAACAAGTCAATCTGAGAATCACATAAGAGTGTAAGAAGGATCTGTAACTATGTTTATAACTTCGAAAGTTCAGTAACTTAATTATTATAAAGTGGTATAATTTTTTAATAAGATTTGAGTATGACAACTATACAAGAAATTCATTTCATTGTCCTTCATTAATATACCACTGATAACAAAATTATAGAACACAAAAAACAACTAAAGCTAATAGTATAAACTGAGTATAACATGATTTTGGGAGTTTGTTGAAGAGGCTTCAGGCTTCTTATGCTGTCTGAGCCTATTTCTTGGTTATTAGCAGGTGATAAAGTGAGGCTAGCCAAATTGTGAAGCTTTATTGGACAGAAAAATGAGATTTCAAAGAAGTGGTCCAAATTGGAATTGTGTCTCATTTTAATTTTGCATACTGGCCAATAAGTAATGCTACTCCGCCGGTTGAATGAGAAGCCAGATCAACAGAAAAATGCATGAAAAATTTACATCAATTACCGGAAACAAGTAAATGTAGTAATCTTCAATTGTCAGCATACTGTTCCATGAGAAAAGGCATCCATTGCCAAGAAACCAGCAGACAAGCATTGCACAATATTTTCCCTGTAAATGGCAAAAAGTGAAAATCAAGACATAATTCAAGTTTGCTTTCCTAAGATCTAAACTAGTACTAGATCCTACACAAACCTCAAGACGTCTTGGAGTCTCACTGTTGACCATGGCTGCCGTGGATGATTCTATTCAATCAAGTTCTACAAGAAAGAAAATCTTAAGGTAGTACTAATAGAGCAGCATTTAAGGCTTCGATATGTATGTAATCTGCTTGACATATAGTATACTGAGCTATCACAGGTAACATCTATGAATTTTTAGTCCTCGGACAATGTGCCACTCCAATAATTCTCATCACCCCAGAAATGAAATAAAAAAGGAGAATAAAAATATGGCTTTTGATGGAAAAACTTTGAAGGGTTAACATAGAAAGTATTAAATAGAAAAATGACGTATTTATTGTTGGAACTTTTTGATTAAATAGATTAATAAAGGATATTAAATATTTCTTAATTAACAGCAGTTGATCGCACCTTAATGATAATAGTAATGTAAAGAAATAGCATCTGCATATATTCAGTGGAGTGACAGCACCGTAATGATAATGGCAATATAAAGAAATGGCATCCATATACAATGGAGTCACTCAAGTCAAAGCATGCATTTTCCTTTTATGATAATTTGGAGCAGCCCACGATATATCCATAAATATTGACCATTATATAATAATAATTCCTGTGCAGCGTAGGTGATGAAACTAGCAAGTAGCAATAAATAATCTATGGACGCATTGCAATTTGGCAATTTGCTGCTTCAGCTAAATGTTCCAGCTTCTTGGCTATATGCAGGAAAGAAGACAGACCAAGTGACCAACGATACAATATAGTGATCATACAAAAACAGTAAACTTTGTGCGGCAATAATAATCGTTTAATAGAAGGCCCATCAAGAATATATATGTCAGTTGTGTAAGAAAGAAAAGAAAACAAAGAAGGTGTTTGCCAATTCTGGGGTGGCTTTCTTCTTTTATGACACGAAGCATAGCATCAAAATTGAGTAAAGGATGAAAGAAAGGAAGGGAGAGCTTACCCTATAACCGCAAGGTACCCAAAACGCAGAGGAAGAAGTGCAAGGGGAAAAGATATACAGAAAGAAAAGGAAAGATTCTTGGATAAACCAGAATCTTAAATTATTCGATATACTACCATGTAGGTGGAGAAACACAAAGTCAAAGGTGAAACTAGAGTCGCGTAATCATTTGACCAAACCGAAGGCAGCATTCTAGTATTGGCTCGCCCACATCGCAAGGTGTGCTCCCAATGAATCCGTAACTGTGCTTCGTTTAAGAAACCTCTTTTGGTATATTTTAAAATTCTCATAATTCAAAAATTTACTCACATTATCCTTAAATGATCTGTAAATTACAATTTATATTATTATGAATAAAATTTTAAATTAGAAAAATTTCTAGCCACACTACTAAGAAAATATATTAACACCCATATTTTAATGTTAAACAGTTGGTAATGATATTTTGGTAGAATGAACAGTTGTCAATGATCATAACAAATTGAACTTCATCAATCTGAATGCCGCGTGGAATTCAAGCATTCATTGTTTGTGTTCAAACTTCATGCTGATAAACTGCGGTGGGATGGGACCGTTGACTTTGCCGTCTTATTAAGATTTCCGCTAGCGCTTCTATCCAATTCAACAAACGGCAAACACATTCCATATAATCAAGGGATGGCTCCTCTCCATTAAAAATTTTATAAAATAAAATTAGAAAAATCAATTTTTTTATGACATTTATGTGATATAAGTATCACAATACGGGATTTTTTAAACATTTACGCACACGTGGTTTGAATCACCATAAAACGCAGCGGATTTTTGTTTTTGCTTTTTTCTTTCTAAAAAGGGGGCTACTAATGATGTGACCGCCGATGAGACCTGCACCAATTTGCTGGCGGTGTGAACGGAAGAACCATCCCCTGCTTCTTGTTGCGATCATTTGCATTATTAATTATTTTATTATTGTTATTATTATTAATTAATACAAATTATTACTATTGTTAATAATATTAATTAATATTATTAATAATAATTAATAAGATAAATTATATTAACATTTCTTAAAGTTTAATGTAATTATCCTTGATACCCGTCTGTTTCACTTTATTCAATGTATTATTTATAACCAAAGGGATGTCGAATATAATTATATTGAATTTTATGGGAGGTCAGTATAATTTATCCTAATTAATAATTATTATTACTATTAATAATGATTAGATAGTAATAATTAATAATAATATTATGAATTATTATTAATATTGATAGTTTTATTTTTATTAATAATAATAATTGAAAGATTACACATGGGTGGTAATCCACATAAAACACCCCCATAAGGAAAATTTTTGTTATCACTATAAAGATAATGTAGATTGCCTTGAAAATATAGATTGTTAGTAATGTGTCTAAACTAAACAGGACAATATGATAGGTTATCCTAATTTAAAGTTACATTACTAGTAATCCAAATATATTATCTTATACCAAATACCCTCTTAATTCCTAAAGATTTTTTTTTAACACTTTAGTTCTTAAGAATATATTTGTGAGTTAAGGTTTTAGATGGAAATAAAGGGAAGAGAAAGGTTTGAAATAATGGATTTATAATTGCTTTTTAAACTCTTTCCTTCCCTCCTTCTTCTCCAAAACCTTAACTTACAAATACATTCTAAAAGATTAAATATATATTTTAGCTCTTGAACAATTTTTTAACACTTTAGACCTTAAAAGATTAAATATATAAAACACATTAATTCCTATAATTTGAAAATCATACACAAATTAGTCCCTAAAAAAATTATCTTTTAATATATTAATTTCTTAGAGACTAATATGTATATAATTTTTCAGTTAAGGTATTAATATGATGTTAAAATGTGAGGGAAGGGAGTTAATTAAAATAAATAAATAAAATATGAAATAAATTATGAAATGACTAAAAAAAATAAGGATTTCACATGAATCATGAAAATTAATTAAAATAATTACAAAATTGCAAGAGCATGAAAAGATGTTTGAGTAGCACAATTCTCTTTACTCAAATTTATAATTACCATACCTTAATCTTTTATATTAATAACACTTTTGCCAAATTAGCTAACTTTTCACTTTTATCTTTTAATTTTGGGTAATCAACTATGTTTTGAATTGTAATTATATGCATGCTTGTAGTTCATACCTTATAATATTCAAATAATATTCATACCTTATATAATAAAATATATCGGCAAGTCCCAATTTTTTTTTTATATTCACTATAGAAGAACTGAGTTTTCAATTGTAAGCATGCATGTAATTACAATTCAAAATATAATTAATTACCCAAGATTAAAAGATAAAAGTAAAAAGTTAGCTAATCTAGCAAGAGTGTCATTAATATAAAAGATTAAGGTATAAATATTATAAATTTGAACTACTCATAAAAATATATTTTATTTATCTAAATAAATTCTAAATGATTAAAATAACACAACATTTATGTTAACCGTCATAATCATATTAGGCATGATCAATAAAATAATTATTTATTGGATTTAATTCACAATTTTAATAAAGAGAACAATTTCTAACTGTGTTGCTCAAACATCTTTTAATGTTCTTGCAATTTTGTATTTATTTTAATTAATTTTCATGATTCATGTGAAATTTTGTTTTTTAGTCATTTCATAATTTATTTCATAGTTTATTTATTTATTTTAATTAACTCCCTTCCCTCACCTTTTAACTTCATATTAATACCTTGACCGAAAAATCATATAGAAATTAGTCTTTAAAAAATTAATATATTAAAAGCTAATTTTGTAGGAAGTAATTTGTCTATGATTTTCAAATTATAGGAATTAATGTGTTTTATATATTTAATCTTTTAAGGTGTAAAATGTTAAAAAAAATTTAGGAAGTAAAATATATATTTAATCTTTTAGGATGTGTTTGCTAGTTGAGGTTTTAGAGTGAAAAGGGGAAAGAGAGGAGTTTGAAGAGTAATTATAAGTCCATTTTATACTTCAAACCTATCTCTTCCCTCCATTTCCATTTAAAACGTTAACTCACAAATATATCCTTAGGCGGTTGCTCTCAGTACCGTGAAGATATTGTTCTATCAAATGAGTGGATGACAGGTGTAGTGGGTATACCATATAACTGATGATATATGATACATCATAAACCCCTCTATATATTTTTGTCAATGTGACCCAACTCAGAATTGGGTTACCCAACTCGGAACTAGAAACCCGATGTCCATACATTGATATTTATTAGTGTTAGACCCAATTTTGAACTCAAAAATCGGAGGTCGGAACTCGGGGTGCTTGAAGGAGTCTTTAAGGGAGTGCCTTTGGTGGACCATATGAGATTAACTGCATTATAGACCATTCACATGTTATTTATATAATTACTATCTTCACGGTGCTGATTTTTTTAAATCAACACCAAAGCAACCACTATATCCTTAATGACTAAAGTGTTAAAAGAAAATTTTTAGGAATTAAGAGAGTATTTGGTATAAGGTAATTTATCTGGATTACTGGTAATGTAACTTTAAATTAGTAGAACCTACCACATTGTCTTCTTGAGTTGAGACATATTACTGATAGTCTAGATTGCCCTTATAGGATATCTATATGGATTATTGTCCATGTGTAATCCTCCTAAATAATAATACTAATAATATAATTAATTATTATTATTATATCATAACCAATTTTATTAATATTAGGGGATGTTTGGCAATTTCAAAAATAAAGTTAACATAGAATAAAGTAAAACTAGTTATGTTAACCAGTATAAGAATGAACTAATTTTTTATTAAATGTTATTTGGATCGACAATTTAAAAATTAATTTTAATATATGTTGTCTTATTATTATTATTATTATTATTATTATTATTATTATTATTATGTACCTTTTTTTTATTGATTATGTCATTAAAAAAATCAATCTAGCAGACTGTGGCTGCCAGTAGTGGTGGATGGTGGCAGCCGATGGCGATAGATGGTGGCTAATGACGGCAAATGGTGGCAGATGGGGCGGCAGTGACGACAGACAATGGCAAACGGTGGTGGATGATGATAGTCAATGGCGGCTAATGGTAGCAATCAGTAGTAGCCAGCGATTGACAGTAGCTACCGTTATGGTTGTCAGCAGTAGGCTGTGGCAACTGTGATGCTAGTCAGCAGTGAACGATGGTGGACTGTGCAGCAAAACGGTGGTGGACAACAACGATAAACAATTGACAAGGTCAATGGAGAAATAATTAATTGGTGTGCAGTGAGAAGAATAATAATGAAAAGATATAAAATAAAAGAAAAGAATTGGCATAAAATAAAATCAATTTAAAATTAATTTTTTTAAAAGTTGATTTTATGTCCAAATTAGTGTAAATAAAAATTAATTTTCAAATATTTGAGTAGTTGTCAAACAAAAGTTATTGAAAATCAAGTCTTATTGTATCTAGTTAGTCGATTTTTCTAGTTTGTTAAGCATTTCTTAATATTACTATTAATAATAATTTGTAATAATATTATTAATTATAATTATTATTATTTTATCATTATGAAATAATAATTATTATTAGTTATTATTAATAATTTTAATTAATATTATTGACAATAATAATAAAATAATTAATACTGCAAATGATCACAACAAGGAGCCGGAGATGGTTCTTCCGTTCGCACCTGAGTAGGCGAGCAAATCGGCGCAGGTCTCATCATTAGCAGCTCCTTTTTTAAAAACACCAATCCACTGCGTTGTCTATACCAGAGAAAGGACATAAAAATTGATTTCCCTCTTCTCAGCGTCCGCTATAAATAGGGATTTTTTTTTTGTCTAACATGTTTAAAAAAAAATTTTAATTCACATCCTTACATTAAAAAGGGGCGGATTGTTCACATAACTTTTCTCTCAAAGCCCATCTCGTACTAGGTAGAATTTTGAGCCACTTTTTTTTTTAAAACACATTCAACAAAATTTTTCCACCCCTATATGTGATGGATTATCTTTAACTAAACCTATATTCCTGTAATAAAATTTAAAATACAATATGATGGTTATATTTATACTCCAATGCCATATTCAAAAAAATGAAACCACAAGAATATGTATTAATTATAACTATTAATTAAGAATATAGAATTAAGTATGAGACCAACAAGTAGCATATTTGGATACACATTGAAAGGGGTTATAATTGATTTTGGGAAGCTAAAATTGATTTTACCTATTTTTATTGATGTTTGATTTTTTATAGTTAAATTAATTATAGTCTCAAAATTAATTCTAGGAAGAAGTGAAAATTTTTCACTTTTCAATTCTATCAAAATTGATTTTCAATACTTCTTTGCTGAATTATACATCTAAAAATAATTTTGATCAATACTATTGAAACATAACTCAAATCAAATTATCAAATATATATTAATTTATTTTAAAATTAATTTTTTCTAGTATCAATTCTATAAAAATAACATCAAACACAATAAAGATCATCTAATCAATAAACGTATATGAATTTAAATACAGCGAAGCCGACTAATAGAAGATTATTGCCACTTCCTTTTATTATTATTATTATTTGAAAACCACTTATTCTTGGTCTGATTCACATGGCTATTACAACTTCAACACTTTGGATAACGTACATGAAGACAAATATGTAATTCGTGCCACTAGTGGAATGGTAACAGCACTATTATACCCAATTTAATTAGTAAGTGAGATCAATTTCATCCCATATCAATGCAAAACTTTGAAGCATAGTACAAGTTTTCTTTTTTTTTTTTTTTTTAAACTAACATTATCCAAAATTCATCGAAATCCAGCTAATCTAAATCCAATTGAATTACATCTTTTCATTACAAAAATAAAATTCTCCCAACATTAATTTCTTTTATTTACAAGATTCAAATGTCATTATTTCAATTTACAAGATTCAAAATCTAAACATTAATTAAGAAAAAGAAATTGTCAACCTTAAATCGACAAAAGCTTAATTTGATATTATTATGACTTTTTAAAATCTGCTAAACTCCCTCGACTTTCTAAAAATTACTCTCAAAAAATTATAATCATATTGTTTGATAAAATAATATAAAAATTATTCACAATAAACAAAAATAATAAAAATAATATTTAATAAAATTATTTTTAATATCTAAAATAACTATAATAATTATAAATATTAAAAAAAATAATTTTTATTTTTAATATTATTAAATAAAATAAAATTATATTAATATTTTAAATTTTAAAATACACAAACTAACTTCGAAAAGCATCACGAGGACGAAGCCCGCCAGGAACGAGGATATGCAAAAGTGAAAAATTACGGGTATCAAAAAGTGACCTGTTCAGGTTCCTTTTCATCTTATGCTAGCTTCATTACACACTAGCTTCATTACACAAAATATTGATTTGATTGCAAAACATGTTTATGCATCAATACAGAACAGATAGTTTGAATTTTAGATTAAATATGCATATATGGCAGTGGGAGGGGACGGCTTTAAGAAGTCTAAGCCCACCATGGAGCGTCACCTGTTCTGAAATCAGTTTCAACCCAAGGAACAAACACCACCTTCCCATCATCCACATCACAATGTGCCAATGCCAGAGACTGTCCATCAAGAAGAATAAAAATATTCATTACTATTCCAGTAACAGATAAGTGACGCGAAGATAATTAAAGATGTGTTATTCACTTATTAGAACACCTCAACTGGACATCAATATGCAACATGCAGCGTTATAAGACATTTATGTTAAGAAACATTGACAACCTATTTATTTTTAAATTTTTTATTGTGATTAATTTTAATACAATATCAAAATAAAAACATTATACAATATCATCCAATCATATACTTCTATTTGTAAGACTTTTAAGGTAATGAATAATTAAATCAAACACTTCTGTTATGTGATAATACATGATTGAATATATGTGTAAAATTTTTTTACATTTGACATTATATAAAAATTAAATTCCTTTTCAGTTTATTTGTTTCTCATGTCATTCACATGATGTAAAAAACATTTCTAATAATTAAATATTGAATACTACTGGGGGAAATGTAAAGAACCTAATAATTAAGCAAGTCAGAATAATATGCTTCTAATTCAAAAAACCTGCAGTCAAATGAATCAGGCAAAAGACAAAGGTTTTCCAATTTGCTTACCAAGGGAGCAGGTCCTCTCACAACTCTTCCTTGGTCATTGTACCGAGATCCATGGCAAGGGCAGATGAACTTGTTCTCAGCTGCATTCCATGGCACAACACACCCGAGGTGAGTGCACACGGCATTAATTGCATATGTTGCAAGTGTTCTGTCTTTCTCCACCACAAGGTAGGTAGGATCTCCCTGTAAAAATGGAGGCAGGGAGGATTACATTATGAAAATAGGAAAGACCAGAGTTAGTATGGTTGGAACTTGAAGCTTGACAAGGAAATCATTTTCATTTCTATAAAGCAAAACCTTTGCTTTCAGTGGCTAGGATACAATTTAAAGTTATCTAGCATTGTCACATAATAAAATTGGCATAGTGTAGCAAGATTTATTTTTTTATTTTATATTTTAAGGAAAAAGAAGAACTTTAGGAATTGAAAGGAAGCAAGCATTGAGAAATGGGATTGAAGCACAGTCTGAGGAAACTATTGCTTTCAATGTCACACCTAAAGCTAAAGCATACAACTTGTTGAAGATATACCGAAACACTAAAACAACAAAAAGCTGTATGCCTACCTTCAATCCTTGCGTAAGTGTGCGGTCACCAGGTCCATGTGTCTTGAGCCATTGGTCTGCAAGTACATCATTTCCGAGGGCATCCTTGGCGACAATACCACCAGCTGCAGATCCTGACCTGTAAATTTTCTCCCAATCAGGTCAGTGATTTGTATGGATAAAGAATCTAGGATTGAAGCCATCCTAAACAGGACACTAGCAGGTCAAGAGTTAATCATCAAACTTTAGGATGCTAAAGGCAATAGGCATGAGAAAAATGGTAGAATTTTCTTCCCCTTTGTTTGCAACTTCATATGTGCCCCCTTAGTGCCAACTAATAGTTTAAGTGCAATTGATAGCAAAGTGAAGGAATGGAGGCAACATTCCAAACAGCAAGAAACATCTATTCATCTCCCCTTCCCCAATGCTAGGAGTGTGCCAAGTTTTAACTTCCATCATTTCATTTCCTCTCAGAATAAAAATAATAATAATTATAACCATATATACCAAAAGTAAGATACGAGAATTAATGTTAAGCAATAGTACAATAATAATTGAAGTACAAATTTGCCCATCAAGGGAATTGGAACCTGGACTAGACCCTATGTCTGGCGGTAACGCCCGGAAATGATGCCCGAACAATAGTGAATAAAGGATTCATAATTAAAATTTATGAATTATAAATACCGTATAGGCGCACTAAAAAGCCATAAAGGGCATAATAATTGTTTGGATTCTTGAAAATTCTCAGGGACCAGTTAATTATCAAAGAACAGAGCAAGGCATAAGAAAACTCAGACTTAAGAGACACATATACAACCAAAAAACTTCAACCCCAAAATCTGGTAGGACACAATTCCAACTGGAAACCTTGGAGTTCCAGAACTTGGCTGGAACAAAACCTTATTCAAGGTTTGTAAGAAAGGCTTCTCCCAGTTAAATCATCAAATGAAAGGAATCCCTATAGCGAGGATCATATTAGTTCAACAGGACTATTAACATTCTACCATTTTTTCCCCCATTTTAACTTTTGGGGAAGTCGTGTTGCTTTTTATTATTGTTATTATCAACAGCATTATCATAAGCCAAAGGAGATTGTTATTTACTATCCTTTTGCTTCTTGAAATGTTGGTACATCAAGGCGCGTACTATAAGTCTACAACAAATTAGCTATAATGTTTAAGTAAAGAAATCCTACACCGGATTTAGTTAAAACAAAACGCCAATTCGCGCAATCTTACAAAGAAAAAAGTGACTCGTTCAGTTTAATACACACAACAGCTTCCAACTAAAACCCACTTCACAAAATGATTGAGATTACATATTCAATTACAAGACCAAGAATAAACCAAGTTAAGGGGGAAAAAGAAATATTACCCCGGAGGGACGAAGAAGTAGGTATATGGAATAAGCATTCCAAAAGTAGGGAGTGAAACAGCACCAAGAAGAAGCAGGTTCATGAGCTGCCTCTTGCTCATGTCCGGTACTCGATCAGCAGAAATGCTAGTGGCCATGCAAGCTACTCTCATTCCCTTATTGCCCTTCCCCATCACTTGCCTCCTTACTGGCTTCACAAGAAGTGCTTGTGAGGGACAGAAAATCCCACTCTTTCCGGAACATAGCTGAAAATACACGACAAATACATCATAGTTCCTTAGTTTAGCTATAGCTTAGGCTACGCGTTATAGGATAATGATTTGTGTGCTTCGTTACCTGCGAAGGTGTTGTGGGCGATAGAGTAGTGGATGCCATGGTTACACAAACACTTGATGATGACGAATTTCTATGTGGATACTGAGAGGAGAGATAATGAAGAAGATGGCGATGATGATGTACCACCACAGCATTTAATAGACAACAGTTGCTGGATAAGGCGCTAAGGCCACGTACGTGCCACATGGCCACATGTTCTTCACCCAACCATAGATATTGGGATTATGGTTTATGTTGGCTTGCTCTACGTTTAAGCCTCCTAATAGGCCCATCTGTTTCAAGTACATATGAGTTGTTGGGCTTTTCGGTATATTACACAGAAGAATACATTGTTGCCCAACTGTAAAATGTTATATAGGCCCAAGCGAATTTTGTGCAAAAATCCTACAGTGCGTTTTTTGATAAGAACCCATTGTACCTATCAAACGAAAAAAACCTTAAAAAATGCATAATTAAATTCGTATGATATCTAAATGCGCTTAAAATAACAGAAGGTTGTATGGATTGATTTATAAGACTTTTATTTTTAAGTATGAACTTCGATATGATACATTTTTCAGAAGTCTACGGTGCATTTAAGGGAATAAAGTATAGGGTCGACAATTATTTAACGATATTAATGTTTTGCATTTTTAAGATACAAACAACTAAATAACAAATTATAAATTATTAAGATTTTTTTTAAAAGAAAAAGATTAATTTTGATGCATTATTAGTGTAAAATATTTCTATTTGTAAGGATTTTAAGATAATAGATGGTTAAGTTAAATAATTTTGTTGATATAATAATACAAAATTGGATGTATGTGTAAAATTTCTTTACATTGATTGTGTATCAAAACTAAATTAAAAAAAATTATATAATACATTATCACGTAATTTATTCTTTAACTCTGATCTAGAATTTTATTAGTTATGCTTTACAATATCCAGATCCAATTATAGCGTTACCCTGCTTTGTAGTACACAATAACGCAGACCAAAGATAGGACGAACTCCGGTTTTACTTCATCTTGATGTGGGGATCAAGCAAGATTGCAAGAGTACAAAACTACTACCTTGCAATACTTTTCACTACAGTCTTGAGTGGAAAAGGTATATAAAAAATAAAAATAAAATAGAAAAGAGCATCATCAAACCTATGCCCACACATTCTTTCCCTTCTATAGGTACATTACAAGCCAATTGCCGATTCCCTACCAAAAGAACATAAATTATTGATGTAGGTTTTTTAGTTTGTCCCAAGTAGCTAGGTAAAGGTCCACTTCCTTGTCTACGCCCTCCATTGCAAACACTAAGGCATAGAATGATGCTGTTATCTGCATGGGGGGTATGGCGTGCCACATGCACTTATCAAGCCATCATGCGCTTCCCCACCTCTCTCTTTCACTACCCTCATGTTGTTCTATTCTTTACTCCAATATTTTTTGGTTAATAAAGTATTTTGATTTGAAGCGTGAAATCTTTTTTCCCAGTCAAATTTCCCATAGTATTCTCCAAAAAAGAAAAAAAATTATGCATGTATGTACATGATATGTAATTCAGAGGAAGTGAGAGAAGGGAAAGAGCAAAAGGGACGGGTAATAGTCTTCAAACGAGAGAGTAAACAAATAATGGGTCTCTTTATGCTTTCTCTTGCATCAATGCCGTGAAAGAGAATCTGTGGGTTTCGTCAAAGAAGATAACACCCAACAAGCAAAGCAAAAGGAGTGTACTCGGCTATACTATGTATATGTTAAAAGGAAAGCTGTATCAGAGGGGATAGAGCAAGCTTGAAGCAACCCCAAATTAAGAAATAGAACGTTCTTCAAAGGCGTTTCGAAGTGATGAATCACATGAAAAGCCTTTTTGCATCTCGCAATGTCCCAAAGCTTTTTTGTCTCACTACTTAATTAACTCATTAGTTAAAACTTATTCCCAGTGGAGCTAGCCAGCTAGGCCAATTTGGTTAGACAGGGACCAAGTACAATAATTATATGTCTGAGGGCCAAAATGAAATCAAAATAGAAGAAATTTATTTTTAAAAAATTTACATGCAAAATTAATTTTTTTAAAAAAGAAAACTTTGGGGGAATGAGGATTTGCAATATATATATATATATATATATATATATATATATATATATATATATATATAGAGTGCCATTTTTTAAAAAGGTGAAAAACACCGATACACGTTTTGTCTTTCTCATTAAGTAAATTATTATGGCCTTTAAAAGATTAGGTTTGATAATTTGATCATTGAAAGAGAGATGGCGTTAATTTAACTCTTATTTAAAAAAGTGACATCAAAATAATAATCTTTTTATATACAAATTGTGAAACTAAAGAACTAAAATTGAAGGATTAAATTGTTGTTAACTTTTTATAATTAAGGAATTATATTTTTTTTATTTTCTATCGTTGAGGGATTAAATTAATATTAATTTATTTCAAGAATTTAATTGATTTCGCTTTCTATCTTTTAAAGATTAAATGAACGTCATCATTGATTTTAAAAACTAATTTGATGACAACTTAATCTTGTTAGAACTAAAATAATAATTTATTCTTTTAAAAACATATAACATATCGCGTTGATTAAAAAAAGTTATTATTATTTTTTATGTTGTAGAGCCTCCGAAATATTTTTTATTTTTAATAAACACTTTCCCATAATCAAATCTGGAAAAGCACTAATGCTTAAATTACAAATTTATTGTTTTATGTAAGCCTATCCTTGGGTTGGGTTGGGTTGGGTTGGGTTGAACTTTTTTTTTTAACCCAACTCACCCATTCAAACAACTAATTAGGTTGGATGGGATTATACAAATTTTTTCTTTTAATCTAACCCTATCAACCCGCTTATTAGTAGAGTTGGGTTAGGTTAAGTTAAATTCGAGAATTTAATATATATTTAAAAAATTATTTATTAAAATATGTTAAAATATATAATAAAATATAATAAATTTAAACATAAATTTAAAAAAATATGCATAAATTTTAGAAATTTTCAAAAAAATATATATAAGTGATAAAAATTTTCAATATATATATATATATATATATATATATATATATATATATATCTTAATAGTTTTTAAGAGAGGATACATAATTCTTTAAGTCCAACAAGAAAAGCCTATTGTATTGAACATATTTTACACAAGTTTAAGATTGTTAAAAAATATAAATGGGTTTAATTGGTTTATGTGAGTTAAAAATTTTTGAATTTATAACTCAATCTATATATCATAAATTAAAAAATTTTCAACTTAACTCATTGACTCAACTCAATTTATATTTTATGAATTGAGTTAGTTGAAATTTGTAAGTTTATAGATTAACCCAAGTCCAGACACACTCTTAATTTTATACCTTTATTATTGCAAAAAAATGTTATCATCATATTCTAAATTTATAAGAGTAATATTATTTTGACATAATCCACCTCATACTCTAATCTAACATATTATTTATCTATTATTGAATAAATATAACCCGTACTTTAAGATTGGATTCCACACCTCTATAATGGTAAGTAAATGATACGTTAATTCGGAGCACGATATCTCTTATATTAACTTTTCTCAATTTATAATAGAACTTTTACCATCAGTTCAAGAAAAATAAAAATCTTCCATCAAATCAAACATGTTGCTTTCAGTTGTAGACAATAACATTAACTGAACAGTACTATGTAACATTACTTCTTTCTTTTCACCAAAATCCAATTAATTATTGGATTCTTGGTCAATAATTGTGTTTCCTACCAAACATAACGGTTGCTCATTATTTTTTTGCTGCACCAAGTATTACTAAATTTTTTAAACCACTGCACGTCAAAATAAGAAAAAATTTTAAAACCTTTTGAAACCACTGCGCTAGGCATATGGCAGATTTATATAATTTGAACTTTGAGTAATATTGTACTAATTATTGCACTATGCTCACATCAATTTTGTAAAATATTAAAGAGTAATGATAAAGGTACTAATTTTTTATGAAATATTATATTAATTTATATCTTATTTATTATTAAATAGGAGATAAATCTCATTAAATAAAATATGAATTGATATAATATTTTATAAAAAAATGAATATACAAAATATTTTTTAATATTAAATAACAAATTAACTCGCACTCTATTTTCTTTTTTTTTCTTTTATTTATAACGTACCAATTACTTTGTTCCCTTCATCATCATCATCATTATTATTATTATTATTATTATTATTATTATTTTCAATTAGAGTTGATGAAATGACTGATGCCAGGATCCCAAAGTCTCCCAAGAACCAACTTTCCAATGACACATGCCTCATAGGCATTCCAACCAAATTAACCACAATGATATGTTCCTTTGACCAATATAAGCCACACACAGAGACAGGTGTCTCAGTATTCTGAGCCATTAGGTTTTTTTCTTGGATCGATGGCCGGACGCCCAAAAGTCACCCAAGACTTCACCGTGACTCAATCCCAACCATAAGCGGAAGGAGAAATATTAACATGATTTTGAGTGTTTTTGATTAATTATATAAGTATATTTTATATAAAATTATATATTAATAATAAATTTTATATATTATATGCTTATATAATTAATTTAAAAATATAATTATGCGATATTTTTGAATCATACAGGTATTTTTTTTAGATTAAGTCGTCCTTATTTCTTTTGTGTATGGCAGAGATGTTTTCAATATTGTCTCTTGCTCCTGTGCTTTGAGATTTATAGGGAATAAAGTTTTGTCATTTTTATCTTTGTATGTGTATTATTGCTGTCCCTCACACTGAGTGTGAATAAAAGGACCTGCGTGCCTCCATGTGGGTTTCAGTTTAGGCCCCAAAGTGATAGGCCAAAGTTTTAAATGAATCGGTTTCAAAAGTAGTTGCAATTGATTTGAGAACCGTAGTAGGCTGTGCCATCTTTTCCCCTTAACAATGACTAGACCATATGGTCGTTTTTGCTCTTCAGGCTTCATAGTGGGACTTGATGTTTGGTTTTCCCAACACCTTTTACCACAATACATTGAGAAGGGAGAATAACAAACATGGACCCCACAAAAATTTGTGCGTTAGAACAAAACAAAGACCCAAGATTTGGACAGAACACAGAATTATTTGCGGTTTTTATTTTACTGGGAACTTTTTAAAGTTGCGGTGTGTCCCTTCTCTTAATAGCCTAAAGCTTTTTGAGCCATCATTTTTTTTATTGATTTATTTATTTTGCTTGAAGATCTCCCTACTCAGTCAAGTCAACAATGTGGGTAATTATGTGTATATATTGACCACTAAAAACATATATATGATATATAGTGCATAAATTTGAAGGTGTATATATGATTTGTATGGGGATGCTAGAATTAGAGTTCTTAAGTAGGCATCCATTATTAATGAGTAGGACATAAAGCGACATGTACGTCGTATCTGTTGGACAAGTAGGCTAAGGCTCTTACAGGATGGTCCCATGTTTCATGTTTGGGTTAAAATAGGGTTTGTAATTTAAAGTTTGCACAGCTGCAAGGTAAGTATCACGGCACTGTAGCACTTCACTTAATTACCATAATTTATAGTAATCTGCCCGAATATTTAATGGCTATTTAATGACTTAGGTACATATGCCTGTGACGAACCTAGGATAAGAAGCATGACCTCTTTTAATTCTTACCCATTCTTTCTCAGTTTCACACACGTTCGTGGATCAAAACACGCATGAAAAATATTTCAAATCTTATCTGTCCTGCTATTGTGACGCATATTTCATGATGGAAGCGTGTGATGTATAAAATTCAAAATATACATATTATTACATGTCCATACCTCTTCCCCTAGTTTTATGTAATTAATCAATAGGTAGATGTTTGACCTTGATTTAACTATATTTCATTTTCTTACCTCGATTTTTCATTAAATTCTCCAACTAATTTTATCTAATTAGTGTCATGCAAATCCTGTTAAGAGTCACTAATTGAAAAAAAAAAAAAAAAACGTCAATCCCTTCAATCAAGAACCTTATCTTTCTCTATCTTTTTAGAGAGTTCAGCCGCGTGCTAATCTTTAAAGTTTAAACCTTAACTATATAAGTTGCCGTGCACAGGCCTGAAACTGAGATAAGTGACAAATCATAAGTCTAAAAAAGCATACACGAATCTTAAAAAATTTGAGATGGAATTAATACATATAAGCTTACATTAATCCGAGTTGTCATAGTTCTCTCAATTGTTTCAATTATAATAAAAATGCGAGAACTAAAATATTTTTCTAGTTAAGCTTCTAAGGCAGTGGTATGCATCCATTTGTTTATGGTTCGTCCTACTGATAGTCTATTCTTCCTAAGACAACTTCTCATTCAAAACGGGAGACATAGTCAACGTTGTGACCATGCCATGAACAAGAGAGAGTTGTATTGCAATGTTTTTAGCCATTTAAGTCAGAGGAAGGTAATTAAGGTAGATTTCGAAGGCTATCATCACCTGGAGTGTTACATATATAGTTTGATCTGAAGAGGACGGATTTCAAAACTTTCACTATCTATACTTGTAATGCAAGTTGAAATATCGTATGTAGCAACCCCACTTTCAGTCTAATATTCTCCAAATGTATTTGGAGGAATTTTAAATTTACTTTTTAATTTAAAATCTCATTTTAAGGCTGATATTAATTAATTCATTTTAATGGATTAAATCAAAATAAAGTTAAAACAGGGGTTGTATAATATTCTGCTCGACCTTATCTTTATTCTTTTAATCATAATAAATTATATTTTTCAATCATATGCTGCTACTTTTTGTTGTAATGTTAATCTTAAAATTACTTGTTAAATTATGCACTTATCAATAATAATTAATAAATTTAAAATGTATGATATTACGCAAAAATGTCTGTATTGAAAAATTAATAAAGGGTTAACTCTAACTTAATTTGTTATTTCAATTATTTGATTACAAAGGTAAAAGTATCACCGCTTAGTACATAATTCAAACTTCAGGGTTAAAGATTACATAAGTATAAAATTAGCAATGTAAGTGTCTTTAATTTATCATCAAGTTTTCTCGGAATAAAGTAGCTTACGAGCTACTTATATTTAGTTAAATAAATGAGTCCAATCAATTTCAAAATTCAATTAGTGGAATTTACTGTATCATTTAAGCATTTCCTTGGCGGAATGTGCCTATAATTTGCTTTTAGTTGAATCCCTAAACGTTAAGGTGGGTTATAAACTAATAATCACCCGACAAAAACATGATGCTGAAAAAGATCAGAAAAAATAATTGTCGTTGTTAAGATTGATGCGGAGCTTCGGTGATAATAGTGATAGAATTAAAGTTGATTAACTATTAATAAACATTACATCATCAAAGAAGTATAATGTTGATAGAATTAAAGTATAAGTGTACAAAAATAGATAAATTTAGTTATTATTAAGTAAAAATTTTAAACATATAAAGTAATATGACATTCACCTAAAGTGATTAGTTTGGTGCAATATTCAAAGAAAAAGGACATAAATAATACAATGAGTCGCTACTCTCTAATATAGAGATGTAAAGTAATATGATATTAAAATATAATTTTGGTCCTTATACATGTTATTAATTTTGAATTTAAATTTTATATATATATATATATATATATATATGTATGTATGTATATATAATTAGCCCCTATACATACAATGAATGAATCATCTTTGTGAATGAATCATCTTACATGGCAAATAGAGTATAATTTGACTAGAGAAGTTCTTATCTAATGCTACAAATGAAAATGATTTGATTGTAAATAGAAAAGAGAGCTATGTGCATGAGTGGAAATTTTTGTTAGGCTTTGTTGCGTGTTCTTTGGAGAGATGTGACTTGATCTTAATATGTATTTTACCTATCTGTTATTTACTATATAAGAGCCAATTAAACAAGTGAAATTGTTATGTCATACTTCGTTAGCTACTGCTTCGCTAGCTATAAAATGCCGCACAAATTAAATTATAAATCCATCCAGTTGACAATCACAATAGGGACATATTCATAAATAATTATAAGTATATGAACTGATTTTAATTTTTTTTATAAGCACTAAATTTAAAATTGATGAGAGACCGTATTTATATTTTAACCTAAGTATAAATATGTTGTAACATTATTAACATATACTTTATATTTTTTTATAAGAGTACATTCTATATTTTGTTAATAGAGATTGATTTTGGTGATAGACCGATTGATATAAAATAAGAAACTATTGTTCCAAGTTCCACATAAAAATATTTTAGCTAAAGAAATCTCTCTGTTTCTCTTGGCTTCTAATGGATTGCAAAATTGTAATGATTGACTGTGGACCATATATCAACTAGGCTAAACAGAACAGAACATGCCTACTTTATGTTAAGAATTTGACTTATTATTCTGTTCAATCCTCAGACTGTCCTAGAGGCTAGAGATTTTCGAGAAACTGATCATTCGCATCTACCCCTGCTTTATGTTAGAAACATAATGCTTCATTATTTCTAATCATCGAAATGCAAATTCCATTCCATCCTTTATTACTTGTTAGTGTCATTGACTGCGGCATACGAGACCTACATGCCAATCTTGTTCATTAAGGGTGTGTTTGTTAGTTGGAATTTTGAAGGAAAGAAGAGGGAAGGGAAAATTTTGAAGAGTAAAATGGACTTCTGCATTAGCAAATTACTCGGATGCTGAAGGGCTATGCTTCCGGCCAAATTGGAGCATATGTATTCAAAATTTTGATCAACTTAAAAATTAGGACAAATCAAAGAGTGCTTTTATTCTTGTTGTACTTTTCTTTTTTGTCTGGGAGTTAATACATGATTTTAATGCTCACATTAAGATTGATCTACTTCTTACAGAACAGACCTATACGTGAATCCTATGTAGGGAATTGACCAGTCTCTTCAAAGAAAGTGATATAAAAACTAGCTTTAGAAAAAAAAAATTAAAAATTACTTCCGTGTAACAAAGGGCCGTACTCTGGTGAAGATGGATTTTTCCATCTTCACGTGAAGATACGACGTGTTGTAACGGATTGGTGACATGTGGCAGAGGTGTATTGATGCACCAATTATTTATGATGTATTATAGTAATATCTAATTTTAAGAAAATTTAAAAAAAATAATTTTACATTGTCAGTATAATCAAAAAATTTTATCAGTATAATTTTAATTATTATACACTGACAGTGTAAAATTACACTAATTAAATATATTTTAAAAATTAATTATTATACACTGACAATATAAAATTATACTGATAATATAAAATAATTTTACATTGTCAATGTAATTATAAAATTTTATCAGTGTAATTTTAATTATTATCTCGACAGTGTAAAATTACACTGGCAGTATAAAATAATTTTACACTGTCAGAATCAAAAAATTTTATCAGTGTAATTTTACGTAAAATTATACTGGCAATATAAACTAATTTTACACTATCAGTGTAATCAGAAAATTTAAGCAGTATAATTTTAATTATCATACACTGATAATGTAAAATTACACTGACAGTATAAAATAATTTTATACTGTCAGTGTAATCAAAAAATTTTATCACTGACAGTATAAAATTATTTTATACTACCAGTGTAATTTTACATTGTCATTGTATGATAATTAAAATTATACTGATAAAATTTTTTGATTACACTGATAGTGTAAAATTAGTTTATATTGCCAGTATAATTTTACATAAAATTACACAGATAAAATTTTTTAATTCTGACAGTGTAAAATTATTTTATACTGCCAGTATAATTTTACATTGTCAGTGTATAATAATTAAAATTACACTGATAAAATTTTTTAATTACACTGACAATGTAAAATTATTTTTTTTAAATTTTCTTAAAATTAGATATTACTACAATACATCATAAGTGATTGGTGCATCAATACACCTCTACCACATGTCACCAATCCGTTACAACACATCATATCTTCACGTGAAGATGGAAAAATCCATCTTCACCAGAGTACGCACCACAAAACAACAAACAAAATAGTTACCTTTCTCTTTCTGATTTTGCAGTCATGGGGCATTCTGATGTACCAAAAAAGAAATCAGGAATAAGTCATCAAGGTCACTATTAGAAAACTATGTAAAAAATTCAAATTCACTGTGGAAAACCTATTTGAGCTTAGAGGGTTAAAGTTTAAATATAGATCCTAAAACTAAAGGAGTTAGTCATCCATAGCAAATTATCGTTCGAATTCTAATTGAAAGAGGTGCACATATTTAATATATAATTGTATCTCAAATAAAATTACCTCTAATAATAAAAAAATATTTGTGAAAAATATTAAAATATAAATACTAAACATATGTAATTCATCTAAAAAGTAGAAAGATATTTACCAGTTCAATTTAATCAAACTCTTAAAATCATTTTTTTTTTAAATTAGATAAATTTTAAAGAAGACAAGTTATTATATAATAGAATTAATACATGTCATCTGTACCAAAAAAAAAAATGAAAGACTTGTCATAATTTTCAAAAAGAATTTACAATAGGAATCACATACCAATGAAAGATCAACGTATTACTTAAAATCAAGGCTTACTAACTACTCATGAAGAAAGTTACTAACCATTGATAGAGACAGGGACATTGCTCTAACAAGAAAAATGTCGTATCTTCTTATATATGCTTAAAAAATTAATTTCAATGGTTAATGTAAAAGTATTTGGATTTAATTTTAACACATAGTGAGTTTAAAATTTTTACACGATCAGATAATTATGAATAGCGATATCATTAAATCTATTTTATTTTTATTATAATCATCTCAAAAGTCATATTAAAAAAATGATTTAATTCATTGGCAGTATAAAATATTTTAAAATGTATATTATCATAAGGTCAAGTATCGTTTATGTCTCTCACATTTTACAGCGATTTCAACTTAGTATCAAAAAAATTTTTTTTTTTTTATTATATTTACATACCTAATATTTTTAAAATATTTTAATCTTATCATTTCGGCATTTAAATTATAAACGAAAAAAACTGATATAAATATCAGGTCATAATATTAATAATAATATATTCATTACTTATATGAATTGGATAATATTGTTTAATATCATTTTCCCTCTTTTTTTTTGTAGGATATCAATATTTTTATTTTTTAATTTAAATCTCTTTAACATTCAATTAATCTTTCTCATACTAAAACCCATATATGAGGCTTTTTCTTGAAGAATTGAAGGTAAGCAATTTTTATTGGAGGTGATTGAATATCGCTGACATTGAAATTTGATTTTAATATCAATTTTTTTCGTTTATAATTTAGATGTCGTTTATCAAAATAGCAAGATAGAATAAAAAGATTTTTTGGACTAAGTTGAAATTATTATAAAATATAAAATATATAAACATGGCTTTACCCATTATCATATTATTAAAATGTGTTTAAAATTTACTATATAAGCCATTAAAAGTGGATTAATAGTAAAAAACTTGAATAATATTTATGAGATTATATATTCAAATCTTATTGTTAATAATGTAAAAAAAAAAAAAGTTTTACCACATCATTCCAAAAAAAAAAAACTATTTTAAAAGTCAGATATCATGCGGTATAAAACGCTTTACACTCACAATTTATGAACATTTAAAAAGAAAAAGAATTCCGCTCTTAAATCCAAAGCACAAACTGTCCCGAAAAACAGTTCTTGGCTTTGGGTATTAACTCCCTAACCTACCTTGTCCTGCCATTTCATTAGCGCCATCCTCTCATCTCATGCAACCGTGAGCCACTCCACAGATGAGGGACCAACAACCTCCTATTTTCGATATTTTATTTGCCAATCAGAGACAAAGGGAAAAGAGAGAGCGAGTGAGTGTGTGTGTTTGTGTGTGCAAAAACCACTAATAAAGGAGACAGTAGCAAGCAAAAGTAGCCAAAGCTATAGAACTTCGAAGCCCCCTGCACCATATATAGCTTTCATTTGAAGAAAGCTGAAAACTCTCTCTGGGGCCTTTACCTTATTATCGTTCTCTCTCCCTCTCTTTCTTTCTCTCTACCAATGCATGCCCTTCTTGCTCCTCACTACCGCTGAGCAACTTCACGCCAAGGCTTAGGCTTTGTCCATGGAGTTTGACCTTGAGAACCCTTTGGAAAACTTCCACGACCTTCCCTTTGATGCTGTCTCCTCCCTCTTCCACATTGAATCTGACCACATCCCGCCACCAAACTACTTTCAGACTCTCAAAGCCAGCAATTTTGACATATCTGTTCGAAGGGATGTTATTTCCTTGATCTCACAGGTAAGCACCATACCAACCACAACTCACTTTTTTGTTTGGAGTTCTTGAAATTGTTGTTAATTTGAAAAAAAAACATGAAGTTTATGAATGTGGGTTGGTTGGTTTCTGTTCAGATGTCCTGCACTTTCGATCCAGTTCTGCCTTATCTTGCTACCAACTATCTAGATCGGTACCTGGCCAACCAAGGGATATTGGTAAAGATACCAGATTAACGCCTTGTTCATTATTTACTTGACTAGATTATATTGAGTATGCTTTTGCTGGCTTTTTTAATCAAATAATGGCATTACCCTCACTATACTAAGTAGTTAAGTACTGTTATGTTAATGTTACATAAATAATATATCAAAGATTATATATTATCAATTAGACCATGATTAATTCCTCAAGATCTAACTCAAAATTTGGTGTATGTGGACAGCAACCAAAGCCATGGGCCAACAAGCTCCTTGCAATTGCTTGCCTCTCTCTAGCTGCCAAGATGTTGAAAATAGAGTATTCTCCCATTGATGTCCAGGTAAAGCATTTTGCCTTGTGAATTGTAGTTAGTGTATATATGCTTGAAACCAAAAGTATCTTATAACAGAGATTGGTATTCATTCAAGCTTGTGTGTTACTTATTACTAGGCTCTTCTGAATCATGGTGATGGTGGTGTCATTTTTGAGGCACAAGCAATACAAAGAATGGAAGCCCTTGTGTTGGGGGCTCTACAGTGGCGCATGCGTTCCATCACCCCATTCTCTTTCATCCCATTCTTCGTCAATTTGTTCGGGCTCAGTGACCCGGCACTGAGCCAGGTTCTGAAAGATCGAGCATCCCAAATCATATTGAAGTCACAAAGAGGTATAATTAGTATTCAGTTGAACATGATAAACAAAAAACGTATTACATAATTTCGCTACTAATCTAGAATTATTGTTAATTAAACTTTGTCTCTTTTTGTCTTTTTGGCAGAGATAAAGGTTTTGGAATTCAAGCCATCTGTAATTGCTGCATCAGCCCTTCTGTCTGCTTCACATGAGTTGTTTCCCTTTCAATATCCGTGCTTCTTTAGAGCAATATCTGATTGTTCATATGCAAATAAAGTACATGTCCTCTTATTCTTTTGTTATAGTTTTCCTTATGTTTTTAATGTTTCACTTGATGAATTATCCGGGGGTAAAATGAGTGGTAAAAAGAAGGGTTCTTTTAATTTCTTTTTTTTTTTTTTCTTAAAATATAATATAATTGCTATATGGATAACAAAGGGTACGATCATATTTTACTGCAGGAAAGTATGTTGCAGTGCTATAATGTCATACAAGACATAGCTAGGGAGGAGTACGAATCTCTGTTCAATGTAAATTCGAGTTCAGACACGCCGGTTAATGTGTTGGACGAACATTTTCTGAGCTTGGAAAGTGAAAAAACCAACGGAACCAACGGTGCTCCCACTACAACTCTGATACAAGAGAAGGACCTCAAAAGAAGGAAAATCACTGGTTATGGTAACAATCACGCGGTCCATATTTCCCATTTTCATCATCAATGCTGAAAGTACCGAAACGCAGAAGAAGATAACACTTAATTAATCCTCTGGTCCATCTGAGAGCGATTAATGTCCTTAGTGATATCATCTTGTTGTAGTTTAAAAAACAAAAAGGAGAGCGAAGAAAAAGAAAATGAAGGTCAAAATAAGAGGGAGAGATAGTGATGTACTGAGAATGTGAAAGGGAGGAAGTTGATAAATAGATGATGGACAAAATCACTGTAACGTGATCCTGGTACGGCCCTTCATTAAATCTGCTGGTTGTGAAAAGGAGCCGCGAAGATAAGATGGGGATTTTTCTTTCTTCATTTTCTTGGAGGCCAAACAAAAAGACAAAACTCAACTTTGAATTGTAGGGTTGAATTTTTGTGTGTCTGTTTTGTAGTTAAGTGTGGTTCTGTCTCTTAGCTTCTGGCAAAGGAATAATAATAGCAATAGTGAAGCAAAAAATTTTCTTGGAAAATAAAATGTACTACTTTTATATGTAGACTATATATATTATTTTTGTGCGTTCGCTCTTAAGTGAGTTCAGCTCAGTGCAATGTAAGAATTGTGAAATCTCGGTATAACCCTGCATGAACCTTTTTTATAACCAGAGATGGTAATGCATCTTTTGTCTCAGCTGGCTATAAATTTGTTGGAGGCCAAAACCGTTATTTACTACATTAGGCAGCTAAGAAGAGTGTCTCCAATATCTATGCGTGTATCTCTGTCTTTTCTTTTCTTCTTTGTGTAGTTTTTTCCTTTTTTCCTTTTTCCTTCTTTTTTTTTTTTTTTTTTTTTTTGGTTTTCTTCTTTTATCTGTCAAGTAAGTTCTTTAATTTTTGTTTAAGTCATTAGTTACAACAGCTTGTGATCGTTCCATTCATGAGAATTAGGTGCGTTAGTGATAATTTAATACGAATGAATCGTTGGATGGTCCCCAATGACTCAAATTTCTTTGTCAAAGATATTTGTTTGAACCCATTTTTGAGATCTCTGTTCTTGTACCTGGGAGTTGATTGCAACTGCACATAGGGGAATAGGGACCACTATGGGTCGGTTTTTGCCGAATAATTTTTGCCCTTTCCTAAAAGCTTTGTTCTCTCTTTATTTTTTGTCTCTCATCCTCTTTCAGGCTCCCGTGTATTACGTGTATATTATAATGGACAAATGAGAGGATTCAGAGAAACGCCCACATGAGTGCAATTTCAGTCCCAGATGATTCATTTATATTCTATACTAGCATTTTCAGTTCAAATGATAAGCAATTAAAAAACCAAAACTGCTGAGGAAGATTCTTACTGTTGGAGTAATAGAATTTCTTACCTGTTACTACTTAATTAGGTACCCCTGCCATGGAAAAAGCTTGATAATACTGTGCTTTTCTACTTTTGAATACGTTGTCAGATTCCTAACATGAAAGCGGTGTTTGTTGAAATTCTGGTTTGACCGAAGGTAAAGTTTTGGATGGAGTATGTGTAAAGCTGGGTGATAATGTTGCAGACTTTCTCTCTACTTGCTTTACTAAAATAGTCAAGAGTTTGGTATATCTTTAGCTTAGCTTTGTTATAATCACATATGCATCCTTATCTCAAAACCCTGTTTATATCATGGTTAGGTAGTTGAATTTCCCCGGCAATGTGTAGTTTATGATAGCCTAGACAGAAATATATTGATATATGTATGAAACCATGTAATACCTTGCATGTGAACTGGTTCTAAAGTTTCCAACTCTCATGAATTATGATGGGTATATCATTGATATAAAAAATAATTAAACTAAGAATAGAGACTTTCATACTAGCTGTATCGCAACCCTAAGCAATGGAAAGAGTTGGGACTTGGGGTTAATAAAAGACAAGGAATGATATTCGGCCAAAAAATATGAACATCATGTAAACATACGAGAGAAAAATATAAAAATGATAACGAGAAAGAGGAAGAATGAGAAACTCATTACCTTTGCATCTCTCTCTTCATAGGTGTATATATATGTCCTAGAGTTGTCAATTTGTTATGTTTAAATAACGTCTCATAAAACATCTCTTCTGCTTGGTGAAACTGAATACGGGTTTACACTTTACAGTTTACTGCTTGTAGTACAGACATTAGATATGAAAACAGTTGAAGAATCTACAATAATGTACATGCACTGTCTTAAATACTCTTTGCTAGTCAATAATTATGGTGCACCTTATAATCTGATAGTGAAGATTATGAGGTGTATTGATGCAGTAATTATTTATAATATATTATAATAATTTTTTAATTTTAGTCAAACTTAAAAAATGTAATTAGATATATTTTAAAATTGGCCAAAATTTATTTGCAAAATTCTGAAGTTGTGGAGAATATCCCAAAAAATTTTTTGTTTAACTTTAATATAATTCTATTTAATTTTAAGAGTATACAGATAAATAAATAAAAATACTTTATAATACTCTGAAATTATTCAGAATATCTCAAAAAAATTGTTTAATTTTAGGATTATATAAATAAATTTTGATCACTTTTAAAATATACCTAATCTCATTTTTTTTAGTCTAATTAAAATTAAGATATTATTTCAGTGTATCATAGATAATTAATATATCGATGCACCTTATAATCTTCGCCATTGAATTACAAGGTATAGCTTATACGCTGACTTGTGAAGTGCATGGTAGCACTCGTCGTATGCACAATGATAACTTAAGTGATTCACCCATTTCCTATCTAAAAGGACAAAACTTAAAAACAATTAAGACCAATCTTGCAGGCCATGTTAATAATTTCTGGACTCCCACCACCACATATAGATTGTGACTAATCCATAATTAAAGATAACGGTACATGGGAAGGTCTCTCACTAAGGACGCCCTATTTTCCAACAAGCCCAGACTAGTTTACAGACAGGCTGGACAAACAAATGTGTGTGTCAATGACCAACCAAAATGCAATAGGCCTAAGCCATATATCATATGAACAAATGTGAGACAGCGACACGGTGAGAAGGATAAGCTGCATATAATTTAAAAAAAAAAAAAAAGAAATAATAAAAAAGGAGGAGGTTCAGGTCCATCGGACCGCAAATTGATATTCCAAATTAAGGTTAACTTACTTTTTAAGTTACCTATAATTTTATTAAATTATTAAATGAATTCATAGAGTAGTTCAAAAGCTCTTAAGGAATGCGTATTGTTAAGGGGGTTACATATCGATTAGGCCTTTATGTCTTTAAAATTTATCATAATTGTATTTACTGTAAGGGGGTTATATATCTATTAGGTGTTAAGGATAAAGCCCATCAAGTTCTGTGGCTGTTGCTAACTAAAATAAAGCCAACACACACACACACACACACACACACACACACACACACACACAAATCAAAATAAGTTAAATTATAAGACTAATCATTTTTGAAAAAAAAATTAATATTTTTTGAAAATTAATAACTATAAGGATTAAAACCTAAAAAAAAAAATAATAGAATTAATATTCAATTGTAGAAACTGAACCAAGTTAGTAATAGTGTGGGACCTAAAAAAAAAAGTTATAGAAATCAAAATCAAAATTAGTGAAAATTATAGGGATCAAAATTTCATTTAAACCTCAAAATTTTAAATAAGTATACTAAGATTTCAGCTAAGACTTTACTAATTATAAAATTCAATAATTGAGGTCAGAAAACATGTAATAGCGCAACACAAAATATCTTACATATGACTGCAAATTTCATCATCAAAGACTGAATAGCTGTTATAGGGACTTAAATTTAAAAGTTTAATAGCATAGGAATCTTAGTTAAAGAAAATAAAAATTAAATTATAGAAAGTTGTTTAAAAATTTAATGAATCTATATGGATTTATGCAGGAGTTTAACCAATTAGAAGGTAAAAACGAAAATCCATTGGCCATTTGAGAAGACATATGCGTAATTAATGCAGTGGGAGAACCTTGCCTGAAAAGTTTTGGTATATGCTTCTCGGCAACGAGTTGTCTTGCTAGGGCTACATGCATGCAGATGCAGTGGCAATTAAAGTCGTGGAACCCAATCCCTGCCCAAAGTCACATGAATTGCAAGAGAGTTGGCACTTGGCATCGTTATCACGGAAGTGGTCACAATGACAAGCCTCCAAAGTCAATAAATACGAGGTGGTCTACTATGCTTGTCTCCATTTGTGGTGGTGATCTTGAGCTTATAGTAAAATCGAAAATCCATTAGGTTCACGGCTGCGTGCGCGCTTCGTACGCTGCCAAAACGGGTGCATGGTGCACTGTCTCCGGATATAAATATATCATTCATAAATGAAAATTGCAAGGGGAATACCGGAAATTATATATGGTACGAATCGATATGGATTTAACAATACAAATTTCCTCTTTTTTGTTTGTTTTGGTTTTTTTGGGGGGGGGGGTAATCAAGGACTAATAATAAGGATGAAGCTGATTTTTGCAGCATATAATTGCGGTCTCCTCCATTTTCTTTTGCAGTCTCTTCATATGTTAATTAGCGGGTTTTAATTAAACAAATTTTTTAACATGGATTTAAAAAAAGAAAGATAATCGTGTATGACAATATTGTGAAGAAATTGATAAATAAATGAATGAATACTTTACATTTATTACATTTGTTGTTAACATATATCGTGGTTCACATATGATGCAACTTTGCTGGAAAAAGGCATGAGGGATTGATAATCTCAAATTCGACTTATGAATCAGCACAATAGTACTCCATGAGGGTGTGACAGGGAAAATATATCAATTTGGTGAGGATCGCTAGGTTATTGTTTGTTTCATAAATACTTTGAGTATACAAACATCACAAATCCCAATATCAGCCATGGATAGGACGGAAAAGGTGAGAGAGATGAAAGGAAAAAAAAAATCTTAAGGTTTAAGCGAGACTAATTCAACCCTAAAAAATAACTTATAGGAAATAGTTGTCCAAACTTTTATAAAAGTTATTTTGTCCATATCTTCAAGCCTTGGAGTATGAAGTTTGTAAAATTAGACATTTTTAAGTGGCCTAATAATAACTACAAAATAAGTTATGATATTATCTTAAAAATTGAGCAGATTTAATTTAAACCCCACTCATGGAAAGAAGATTGCCCAAACTCTTATAAAAGCTATCTTGGCCATATTTTCAAGCGCCGTTGGGTTCTAACAATATGATTACTTTTGATTAAAAATCTATATTAATTTGTCAACAAAAATTTGTATAAATAAGATTATTGTTGATTATAATATGTTACAAGTAGTATTATGTAGAGAGAGCTGTACAAGACATAGAAGTTGTGAGGTTCGTTATACTTTTTCTCTCAATATTTACTATTTTGTTTCTTTATCTCACCAAGTTTGTCATCACTATGTCAACATGTTATGATATGTAGTGGCCTCTTTTCTTGCAGTAGGGGAATCGAACACAATTCCTTTTGGTTCCTCGAGTGCATTGTGCTAAGGCCATTACATCCACCAGCTGAGCTATGCCTTGCGTGCCAACTTGTTATGATTAAATACCATTTCTTTGAAAACAAAAAATGTTTCTTATCTGTGGAGCATATCTCTTAATGACCCAAGTGGAAAGTAGTTTTGTTTTTTTTTTGAGTATGAGGAAAGGGGTATTAGAGTTCCATATCACTTAAAGATATGGATAAGGTAGCTTTTATAAGGATTAGAGCAACTTTTTTTCTATCAGCTAACTTTTGGGATTAAGTTGGACTCATTCAATTTTAAAATAATATTAGAGTCTATCTTATAATTGTTACTGGATCATCCACATATGTCTAATTTTACAAGCTTCACGTTTCAGATGTCCAATTTTAAGGGTGAGGGGGGTGTGTTAAAGTCTTATATCACTTAAAGATATAGTTAAAATAACCTTTATAAGGACTTGTATAACTCTTCCTTCATGAGTTAATTTTTGAGGTTAAGTTAGGTCAACTCATCTATAAAGAGGGAGGGACAAGTGGGAAGTAGGTTTTTTTTTGTCGGAATTTTGATGCATTGTAAAACAACAAGCCCAACAACTGTGGGCAGCAGATACAACGAGTCAAACAAGCAAGTGGGAAGTAGCTTACATGCCGATTTTGAAGAATAACGAGTACTAGGCCAGGCCCATGGTACGTGCCCAAAGCAGGTTAGTATGAGATTCAGGGTTAAAATGTAATGGGTCATGACCCATGGTACGCACCTAACTAGTGTAGGATGCCCAAAACATGTAAAATGCAAGGGACGGTGTCAACATTATGGTTTTGGACCAGAAAAAAAAAAAAACGGTTGAATAGCTCATAGAATATAATTTTTATAAACTACTCGTTTCTAAATTCTATATCCTAGTCTAATTAATTAAGTAAATCATCTTAGGGCAAAGTAGAGAAATGCTTTTTTACCTAAAAATGAGACACTAATAAGATATTTAATTTCGAGGGGGATCCATATCATTAAATTAGATTTTACGCCTTTAAATTTTATATCACCTTTTGAGAATAAGTATATTTTTTATGTTAAAAAAATATGTTCAAATAATAAAACTTGTAGACTATGTGATCAATTAAACCAAATCAATAAAAAAATCATTTAAAATGGAGCTTGTCCTTGCCTAACCAATTATAATATTAGACCGAAAACAAAGCTAAAGTAGTTGATTTTAATCGTCTGGTTTGATTGTGTGCTTTGGTTGTGTGTGTCTTGTGTTCATCTCAAGGCCTTATTTAGAGTCGAGGTCTTTTCTTCCATGTTCATGGCTAGGAGTATTGGTTGTTTTGTGTTTTGTCGGGTTGTTTTAGGGTTCTCTTAGGGTGTGGATCGGCCTGTAACTAGTACCATTTTGTGCCTTTTGTTGCTTCTCTCTTTGAGAGTCTTGAACCTTATTACTTATCAAATAATAATAATAATAATAATAATAATAATAATAACACTAGATTGAAAATCTTTACTTTATTTGCTTTATTATAAATCTAACTTATCTTTTACCACACAAATGTCTCTTTTAGCATAAAAAAGCTATTCGTATTTATTTTTAAAACAGTTATTTACAATTAGAAATGAACCTTCAAAAAAAAAATTCGTGCTTAGACGGGCCATTATTTACTTTTAATTCATCATCTTCGCCTAATAAAACCTTTTGTTATCATTAAATGGTCAAATGATAACAAAACCTGGGTTAGCATGTGCTAGCATGTATATTTTGGTAACTCTGGCATCACTTGGTTGCATCAGACAAGCAACAAGCCACAATAAATGGCTTGGCCCAAAAGTTGTCGCTGAGTTCTTCAAGTTTTTTTCTCTGGACCCATTCATGGTTAATTGTACAGCAGTATAGGTGAAGGAAGAGGACTTGTCTTCCTCGTATGGTGTTTGATTATGTGGACAAGGGCAATGAACTTTAATTTCTAGGATGTATTGTAGGAGGAAGTACCAACAGAAATAAAGTGGTTGTGTAGGTTCTGTCTGCTGAGTTATTTCTTTTTCAGAAGTACGATCACTAGGGTTCCCTCTGGACTTAATAGGTTTCGTGATCTACTCGCATTCTAATCGCTTCTTTTGGTGGCTGTGTCAATTTTTTTTCATTTAAATGTTTGTTCTTTCTGATAGTTTGTATTTAATCTTACACGTTATGTAGACTAAATGTTAGATTATATATGAAGAAAACTGATGATCGGGCCCCTATCTATCTAAAATCTTAAACAATGTCAAATGAAAAAAATAGTTGCTTGATTTCAAAATCGTATGACAAAAAGGGCTCGAATGAAATTGAAGGGGTTGGCCGATAAGTAGAGACAAGAAAGTAATTGTTTGACGTAGAGTAATAATTCTTTGATGAATTTTTTTTTTATGTTTTTATTTTAATTTTTAACAGATATCTTTCACTTGAGGCAATCTTATTTAAAATATAATTGGATACTAAATGTAGACATATCTTGTAACTAAGATTCAAATCATAGTTCACCACAGACGTAGGAGACTTGTCTCTTCTGCTAGATTCAATCCCCAATAATTTTGATGAGAAATTCTATAATGTAAATACAATGAAGAAATTTAATTAATGTATACCTTGTATTAAAGAGCGCTGAACTATGAACAACGAATGTGAAGTGAGTGACTACCATTTAAATCCATTTCTTTGTAAAAAAGACTTTCATAAGAAAATGAGCTGAATTGTAATAAGATTTGTAACAGAGCAATGTTAAATCATAATATTTTTCACAATTGCTATATAGTATAAAAATTTATTTTGAAGCAATGGGATTGGTGGAAATGAACGGATTTCGCGAAAATAACCTTTTGGAGTATTTTTGGATTAGATTTCAATGTTCTGTCTTGGTGTGGCGTATTGTGTATACTTGGTTAGGCTGTAAGATAACATTCACTTTGGGTGTGTTTTCATATATATCCTAATTGAAAGGAAGTGATACAACTTGGTGTAATGTTGGTTTGGTGCTGTGGGTCAGAGTAATGTTTGTGAAGCTCATGCTCTTGGATACAATATTGGTATGGCAGTGAGTCTTGTCCGTATTAATTTTCATGCTTTTGGTGCAAAGGATCGATGTCACAAAAGAAAGATTGGGATGATGGGGTGTGAAGTTACGATATTATTGACATGTGCAGCTTTGAGTTGTTTGTGATATATTACAGTAGGGTGTGGACCTTAGGGGTTGCTACAAGTAGGGGGAGGAGCTGTTACCTTGCATATTTCCTAGTTGTTATTCTAGCTCACAATAGCATTCATATTGTGGTTCTCTGTTGTTAGTGAACTTGACACAAAATAGTGAAAGGAAAAGTTTTGGTGCGAAAAGAATGATAGTGGAGTGAATGTGTTTTGGAAAGAAGATTGAAAAAGACTGTGTGGGTGGCAAGCATGTAAATTTGAGATGAAATTCTAGTGTGAAAATAAATATTACAATGTCTTGGAAAAAGAATAGAAGTGAGGACAAAAAAAAGAAAGGCAGGTGATAAAAAAAAAAAAAAAGAGAAAGAGAGGACGAAAGGTGTGGTTACGGTGATTAGAGAATCAAGTTTAGAGTGAAAAAAAGAAAAAAAAGTAAGTTGGAGGAAATCAAATTTGTTTAATAATGGACTTGCCTTGTTCTATATGGGTATTGGTAGGGGTGTCAAAAAAACCCATACCCGCAGATACCCACAGGTAATACCCACAATGAGGTGGGTATGGGGGGAAGATTTTGCCTCAGCAGGTAATGGGAACGGGGATTTTAAATACTCGCATGTTAAACCGGGCGGGGGTAGGGGCGGGGATCATTATCCCCATATCTGCGGGTACCTGCCATAAAATTACTATTTTACTCTTAAATTATTAATTTAGTTAAACTAATATTATTGTTATTTAAATTGATTAGAGTAAGGTTTAAATTTATAAGTTAGATTTATTTATACTTATTATATATTAGACTAATGATTGGATTACTATTATGTGTTTATTTTTATTTTAAGTATTTTAAGTTGTTAGAATTTATATTGTAGAATTGGATTATTGTACTTATTTTTTGTTTATTTTATATATTTATTTTTATTTTAAGTATATTAAATTGTTAGAATTTTAATTGTTAAATTAGATTATTATTTATGATTATTTTAAGTATTTTATGATATTAGAATTTTTATATTTAATTTAAATTTTTAAAATTTTAATATTCTAACGGATATCCATAAATATCTACGGGTACCCGTAAATTTGTGGATAAGTAAAAAACGGATATCCGCACTGACATGGAGCGGGGGACGGGGGTGGATATTTACTCCGGAGACGAGGGACGGGGGCTTATCCCCCGCCCCTGCCCCTGCCCCTCCCCGTCCCGTTGACATCCCTAGGTATTGGTATGTGCTACAGATGGTGGATTTAGTTTGTAGTTGTCTTCACTCAACAGGAGTCTATTAAGCGTACTCACAAGTTAAACTGCTCAATGGGCCCCAGTAAGGATTAAGTCTTTTAACTGTGTTTTGTTTCCTACCGTCCATGGTCAGGATTTGTCCTTTTCCAGCCTATGGTGGTGCTCTGAGGATATTTTGCATAACAGTGTTGCAATGGAATTTCACGATGGCAGAAGTACTATGTCTTGGTTGTGCTACTGCAATTACTAATATTTGTTGATTTGGGCTTATTGTCAGAAGATTGGTTTCCCTACCATGGAAGGATTTGCTACTATGAGCGAATTGGAGTTTTCAAATGATCAGATGTTACTTTGTAAACTAGCGGTGTACTTTTCTTGGTGTCAAACAGAATGATACTGCTGGAGAACATCTATGATGGATGAAGCAAACAAATGAGTAACAAGTTTGATAATTGATTACCAACGAGGTACCTTCCAGTATCAGCATAGAGTTTGATAGGATGTATTCCAATCTAAATCAGATGATACCAGGTGACATGTTTTATTGGACAGCACTTTGTTGAGCATTATGATAGTCCAGGTGTTTATTTTTGTTAGCCGTTATAGTTTCTAGCGGTCGTTGTGATGTTTGCTTGGTTATTTGTCTTGGGCAGACTGTTTCTTGCCCTCTTCATTTGAGGGTGAATGCTATGGTATCATGGCATAAGTGTATATTTTGTGCATTTTTGTGTTGAATGGTGAGAATAGTGACATATCTTATGGTGAGATTGTGAGATATATCAATGCACCAATTATCTATGATATATTATAATAATATTTAATTTTAAAAAAATTTAAAAATATAATTAAATATATTTTAAAAATTAATTATCATATACTGATAGTATAAAATTATATTGATAATATAAAATAATTTTATATTATCAGTATAATAAAAAAAATTTATTAGTGTAATTTTAATTATCATACATTTACAGTGTAAAATTATATTGACAGTATAAAATAATTTTATACTATCAGTATAATCAAAAAATTTTATCAGTATAATTTTAATTATCATACACTGACAGTGTAAAATTATACTGGCAGTACAAAATAATTTTACAATGTTAGTATAATCAAAAAATTTTATCAATATAATTTTACAGTACTGCCAGTATAATTTTACACTGTCAATGTATGATAATTAAAATTACACTGATAAAATTTTTTGATTATACTGACAGTGTAAAATTATTTTATATTATCAATATAATTTTATATTGTCAATGTATGATAATTAATTTTTAAAATATATTTAATTATATTTTTAAATTTTCTTAAAATTAAATATTATTATAGGGTATCATAAGTGATTGGTGCATTGGTGCACCTCACAATCTCATCATAAGACATGTTACAATCCTCACTGTTCAACACAAAAATGCACAAAATGTACATTTATACCATGATACCAGAGAATTCACCTAATTTGAGTAGGTTGTGACTTTTGAATTATCAAAAAAAAAAAAAAAACTTTTGAAGTTGGCAGAAATTACAGGCGCGTTCTACGGTGCATTTCGCTGGTCAAGGAGCGTGGTGCACCTTGCAATCTAACGATGAGATTGTGAGGTCTATCGATGCACTAATCACCTATAATATATTGTAATAATATCTAATTTTAAGAAAATTTAAAAATATAATTAAATATATTTTAAAATTTAATTATTATATACTGACAATGTAAAATTATATTAGCAGTATAAAATAATTTTACATTCTCAATGTAATTAAAAAATTTTATCAGTATAATTTTATTCTATCAATGTAATTTTACACTATTAGTGTATAAAAATTAATTTTTAAAAATTATAAAAATTTTATCAATATAATTTTACTCTGTCAATATAATTTTATACTATCTATCAATGTAATATTATATTGATAATATAAAATTATTTTATATTATCAATATAATTTTTTATTATTAATATATAAAAATTAATTTTTAAAATATATTTAATTATTTTTTTAATTTTTTTAAATTAATATATTACTATAGTGTATCATAGATAATTGATATATTGATATACCTCATAAATCCCTATCATCTAATATGCTTCAGTCACAAGGTGCACTAAGCACCTTGGACTATGAAGCGCAAAATTACATTATGCTTTTGACACAAAACATGCCAATTGTTTCGTAAGGAGTATTCTACTAACATCTTCATACTTTCATCTTTCTCCTTTCCACATTTATGAGCAAGAACCATAGTTGAAATTCAAAATCATATCATCTCTTCTATTTTCACTCTCCATATACATATTTTTGTTCCTCCTTGATAGATATTTAGAGAGGGTAATATGTACTTGTAGAAAGAATTTCAATTGGGTTAATTAGTACAAAATTATTTATTTGAACACTAATACAAAGAAATTTTGACATTCAAAATATTTTTATCATGTATTTTCTAAACTTTAAAAGGTGGACTTCAATTTCCACTATACCAATAAATTCTAAAATTCTATGTTCTCTTCACTGCCTCTTGTCTTTTGACTCCCTCCACTTTCAAGTCTACCACAAGTCACCGCCTATAATGTGTTGTCCATTGCCTATTGTCCACAACATGCTACAGGCAACCTACCACATGCTACAGAGGTTGTTCATCATCTACAGCTTGCTGCTCGTCGTACACCACGTCTTTCATCGTCTGTTGCCCGTTGTCTGTCACCCACCACTTGCCATTTGTAGTTCTTGCCTGCCACGCATTGTTCAATGTTCACCTTGGCTTGTTGCTTGCTGTTTTGCATTCGCCACTAATTGCTAGTATCTTGCCATTCGTAGTCTACAGCCTGCCAAGAGAATATAATATAATTTTATTATTAAAATAAAGTATTTTGGAAATAAAGTAATATAATTACTTTATCTAAAAAACAAATAAAACTAAAGGAAATTTAATTGAAGTATTTCAGTTTCTCTACATTTTTCATTCCTTCACATTTAAAAATATTTCACTCAAACACAATCTATCGCATATTTGAACTTAAATTACATTCACAAATCAGCTATCATTTTGAAAAATCCGATATACATGCGTGTATAGTTATATAGGTATACATAAGTTTCCATATACACTAAGCTGATTTACGGATATAAACAAAAACGAAAAAAGATGGGGCCTTTTTAGTTTTAATTTCTTGGAAATTTCCTTCAACAACAAATTGACTTTGAACTTTGAACAAGAAGAAATTTCTCCTTTCCATGAGCCAGTTGCAATGCGTTCCATGAAAATACCATTTGGAAAGGTGAATGCACTATGGACCCTGGCTTCTTCGGGATAGTTGTCTTTTATCAAAAATTCCAATCGGACGAGGTCCAGTTTGATTATATCAGAACTAAATAATTTAAAAGCATACATTTTATGGCCCAACGTATCTACTTTTGACCTTCGATTTTGAGTGAAAGTCTTTTTTTGGACCTCAAAATTATCAAGGAAGACCTAGACCAATCCTCTGATGGATCAGTTGTGAACGTCCCTGGTAGGAGCACCCGACGTTTCTAGGAAAAAATTGAGAAAAGACAATCGCATCAGGTTGGGACCCTCTTTGGGCTTTAGATCGAAAGGCGAAAGCCAACAATAGCCAATTCTATCTTTTGAGTCATTACACAATAACAGCAGACATCGGACCAAAAAAAAATAAATAAATAACAGCACACATAATACATAAGCTAACTATTTAAAATTCGAAAAATAAAATAACATTCAATTTTTTAATTTATTTTAAACTTTTATATAATTTATAATAATAAACAAAGAAAATAAGACAATGATGAAAATTTTATTTAACATTATGAAAAATAAATCTTTTTCTATAAATTTTTTTACTAGATAAATCTTTAAATTTTAAATTTATTCATCTTCTTAAAAGTTTATCATTGCACTTAACCTTGACAATAATTCATACTCACTGTACCAAGTCAAGCATAACAACAATACAATACCTCATTAACTGTGAAGCTAGCTAGAGATTCACAGAACTAAAAGCACAAAGTTTTATTAAACTAGACTACTAGAGTCCTGATTGTCATAAAATGCTTGAACTCATTCCAGTTAGTACATAGCCGTATTTGTCTATGGATATCTATAATTTTTTTTTATATGATAAATATTTATAATTATAACCAAGATTACATATTTGCATCATATATATGTTTTATACTACATTCTTACTAATGGTGGGTATATGTGCTGCGGGTTTGCAAGCCGATTGCAACCTGCGATCTGCGTCGATTAAAACTAGACAAATTACAAACCTATTTAAATGGAAACTTTTTTAGCTTGATCCATTTAATCTACAAATTAAACAGGTTGTGACCAATTAACCTACAGGTCAATCCACCATTAGCCATCTATATATTTAACTCTTTGTTTTTTAAACATCTTAATTTGTTCTTTTCTCTTTTTTTTTTCCCTCTTACTCAATAATAAATAATAATAATAATAATAATAATAATAATAATAAAATTTAAGTTCAAGTGACTATAGTAGTTTGATGCCCAAATAGAGTTTAAGGCTTTAAATAATTTATAAAAGTTTTGAAAAATTATAAAAATAGAAAAAAATAATAATAAATGGGTAGCATTCCAAACCACGGACTTGAGGCTGACACACTTTTTTGTTTGGGTCCAAAACAACTGTATTCAAAATATAACGGATTTCAATTAATTTGATTTAAGTTTAATTAATTAATTATAAGGGTAAAATTTTTTGAATATTTTTTTTTTAAATCTATAAAAATTAAATTTAAGATTTTATCCAAGCTACTTTTTTTTTGTCCTTTTGGGAGAGAGAGAGAGAAAGAGAGAGAGAGAGAGAGGGGGGGGTGGGGGAATTGGGGGAGGGATAAGGTATCTGACCTGGAAATCGTACTTATGATTACCAACTGACTCCTAGATGCTCTGTTACAGAGGCAACATCATAAACCATCTGTGCTATGCCTCTTGTGCATTGATCAAATGTTAGTAGACACAAACTGGCTTTATTTTGGCAATCGCTCTAGTGCTTATACGTGAAAATAGTAGTTATATAAATATATTTAAATAATTTATAATACAGTTAATTTTATATAGTTTATCAAATATATTTTTTTGAAGATTTTATCAAGTATCTGAGTTTTGACCTCCAATTTTCGAATTTAAAGTTGAATCTTGCATTAATAAATATCAATGCATGACATCAGGTTTCAAGTTTTAAGTTGGGTGTCATATTGACAAAAATATATAAATTCTAGTTTCAAGTTTTGAGTTAAGTGTCACATTGATAAAAATATATAAAAAATTTATGATGTATCATATTTTATCAATTATATGATATATCTACTATACTTATCATCCGCTTATTTGATAGAACAATATCTTCACGATGTTGATCGGAGCAACCGCCCTTTATTTTAACCTACTTAGATTACGGACCAACCCAGTTCAGCCAATTTATTTTTAGTCTATTGTGCATCAGGTTGGTGTGAACTGGGTTGGCTCGTACTGGCAACCATAATTCTCACCAATTATGTTATAATGTCAAGAGACCATGTCACCCGTCCTACCATGCAGCCTAATTGAGCCTCACAATGACAGAAAGCGGAATGGTGGGCAGGGTTCTATCCGCGCGAGGCCATTGTGAATGAATGTATCTACATCATTTCTAGAATAGTTAGTGTACATATGCCTCTTTCATATTTTATAATAATTGAGAAATAAATGGCATCGACTTATCAAAAAATAGAGGAATTATTTTACAAATAGCTGTACTCTTTTTTTTTTTTTTTCTCTTTTTGGATATACAAGTAGCTGTACTCTATAAAAATATAAAAAATGATAAACTGTAATAAAATTGTAATAATCTTATTTCATAAAATTAATGATATACGAATATGAATTTTTTTTTTAAAAAACGTAATTGTTTTGCGTTTTATGTATAACCCTATTTTATCTCTCTTGCGATTCAATATTTTGAGTACCCCAAATTAGTCCTTAACAATATTTTTGGTGGATAAATCAATTTATGATAAAAATAAATTAGTTCTTAAATCCTTGACAATTCTAAAAATTAGACACTTTAATTTATGGTTTATTTACAATTGATAAAGAATGTGATATATAGATTATATACTAACTAAAACATTCTAACTCCATCCCATGTGACACTAACACTTCCAAATATACCACCTAAAAAAAAAAAAAATCCAAACTCACTGTTGTACTTACTAAGCCCTAAACCTAATATTACAAAATTCCCAAACTTTAACTCCTCTTTAATATCGCAACTAAAACAATGATCCTGCTACTACGTGTATATATTCTGTATTCTTTCTGCATTTTATATTGAGATTGAAACTACTTAAACATTTATACCGCAAATGATATTATCTATTGGGGTTTTCTTTTCTTTTCTTGTTTTTTGGGGTGGAGGTTGGATGTTTGGAGAAGTTTAAGAGATGCTACATATGATGAGATTATGATATCTTAGTCAGCATTCAACCTACACATCACACTCTTTATCAGTTGCAAAAAAGTCAGGAACTTAAATATCTAATTTTTGTAATTGTTAAAGATTTCAAGATTAATTTATTTTTACCAAAGACCAATCTATCTACTAAGAATATTATTAGGGATTAATTTGAATATTTACTTCAATATTTCAGTCTCCTCACTTGATTGGTCATAATAGATTTCGTAATATTATCATAAAAATTATTTCGTAGCTAATAAGACAATTGTGAAACTGCTGATTCTCCGAACATGGTCATTTTTTCCATTAACATAGTAAAACATGTTCATCATGCGAATTATTTTGAGTCCAAAGGTCTACATCGTACGCCGGACAAAAATATTCATCAGATACGTGCACAAAGGGCGTAAGTAGTTCGTTTGGAACACGGGACATGTCAGCGACACACTGCTCTATCCAAAAGTCTTCAATTGCTGGCTGTGTCAACTCCACAAGGGTAGAGTGATCCTTCTCTACAGCCAAACATTCACTGGACGATGACTGCGGAGACAGTGCCCAAGAATCCGGGATCTGTGTAGTGTCTGAACCTCGAAAACCACCACCATTACCATTGTCTGGCACTGGTTCAGCTAGATTTGTCTCTGGCCAGATATTTTCAATTGCGGGCTGTGTGTATGCATCCAGCAAATCTATGTCCAAATTTTCGTTACTGGCACCAGTGGTATGATTATGACCCGTGGTTATGGTGGAGAATTCGTTGGAGGATAACCGAGGGGACAAAGGGGCAGAGACAGAGTCAGAGGAATTGGAAGTAGTCGGAGGAGTAACTTGGAAGAAACCATTGTTCTGCTCTGACTCCGTGTCTTGCTTGGAATTGGAACTGGAACCAGAATCATTTGGTTTATTAGTGGCCTCGACATCTTCGTGCGTGACTTGTGCGCTCTTTTGAGAGCGCCTCTTGAGGGAAGAGTGCCAGTGGTTCTTTATATCGTTATCTGTTCTTCCCGGTAAATTATTAGCAATTACAGACCATCTGCAAGGCCAAGGGAGAAAATTGGCCGATTAGCCACTTAATTTTAAAGATTTTAATATCATATTATGAATTATTTATTTTAAAAACTACAGTTATTAAGTAATAACACATTAATGAAAATCAATAAGTTGTGAGATATAAGACCTGTTACCCAACTTCTCATGAAGTCTCACAATAATCTCTTCTTCTTCTTGCGTGTAGTCCCCTCTTTTGATGTTGGGCCTGAGATAATTCAACCATCTCAGTCTGCAACTCTTTCCGCACCTTGCCAGACCTGCAAAATCAACGCACCAATGATATCAGATTCACTTCAACAGAATAGAAACAGTAAAGAGATTTACTAGTGAACTCCATTAAAAGAATTTTGTTTGATAATTAATAATTACTGTAATTAATTAATAAATAGCTTAATTTTCACATGTCACAAATATAGGAAAGTATACATGCATGTCCAATTACCTGCAAACCTGGGGAGTTGGCGCCAATTCCAGCAGCCATACCTAGTGACATAAGCAATTAACTTTTTATCTTCCTCGGGAGTCCAAGCACCTTTCTTCCTTCCACTTTTGTCAATGGAAGGGGTTCTCACCATTTCGGTTAAGTTTCCAGAAAGTCCTTCAGTCAGTACATTTACGGGAGAGATAAAGGGACAAGAAGAGACTGGTGATCAGTGCTGCTTGTTTTCCTTAGCCCCTCGCCGGAAAGCATTGAAAGCTTCACTTATTTATACACCATGCCACGCGTTCACACAGCTGAAACGTGTTCCATGCTCTAGGAATTTGACAAAAAATAAATAATTGAAAGATTTAAAGATTCCTCTTACTTTTCAAATAAATGTCTCTCTCAACTGTTGTTGTCTCAGGTCATCGGTCAATACTCAAAACCGTTTTCCCTTGATCTACTTTATACATGACATTGTCGAAAGCGAAAAATACAAAATATTTGCACTATTATTAGTATTTATCAGCCGCCACGTAAACCCAGTTACTCTCTTCAGGTAAATAACAAGTAGCTTGCTTTTTGACTACCTCAACCTAGAGCAAATCAACAAGCGAGGCCGCACAATTAGGGTTGTAAGCCGAAAATTCGAAGATCTAAATCAAATTAATAAAATTAATTTAGACTAATTTGAATAATTAGTTTATTTTTAAAGTAAAATTATTTTAAATTAATTATTATTAATTCAATTTTAAATTTATAATTTTTTAATTTGATTGTCTAAATATTTAACCTGATCACTCGATTAATTATTTTTTTTTTAATTTATAATATTTCAAAGTTTTATATTTAAGTTTATAATAATATAGTCACTTTTATTTTTTTTGTTAATATTTATTTAAGAAATTTATCTATTTATACTATTGTTAAATATATTATAATTAAACTTTATATTATTGTTAGTTGTTACAAAAATAATTTTTTTAAAAAAAATATAATTATTTATTTTTTACCTCAATTCAATGATCTGAATCAAACCAACCCCATTTTAATAGGATCGATTTGGTTTGGTTTGGATTTGTTGAAAAAAAAAATTAGAATTCAAATCAAACAAATCCAATTAAATTTGATCGATTTGAATTTATTTTTCACTTAAACCTGATCCAAATTAACCTATTTATGCCCTAGACACAACACAAACAACCATATGTGTAGTGTATCTGACCCTGTCTATATATATATATATATATATATATATTTGGATACATATACACTACTCCATCTCATTGAAACCTTAATCTTATTTTTCGATCCCTATATATAATAAATAATATGTGAAAAGAATAATTTGATCGTTTATATATATTTGTCTAATTGAAATCTTATTTTTTTATTTATTTTTTAAATTTCAATCCCTTACATTTTAAATCATATACCAATTTAATTTTCTATTACAATTTTGTTATTACCTCCTGTTCAAAATAGTAAAGTAAGATCAATTTTCTATTGTGAACCATTTTCAATCCCTTATTTTTTATGCAATTTTATTGACACAACATGACACATCATTATTCCTATTAAGGCTTGTAATGAAACTATTATAATTTAAGAAGCATCAAATTAATAAATCATTTGAAAAGGACTAAACTGAAAAAATAGAAAATGAAGACCTTGTTGGTGGTGCAATATATAATCCCTCCTGAAAATTCTTGATGTGTTTGGAATTAAAAAAAATAGAAATAATTTAATTTGATTTGAATTGAAATGAATTGAATTGATTTGAATTATAAATCAAATATTATAATTGGAATAAGTTATAAAAAATAGGATTTGAATTGATTTAAAAATCAATTATTGTGTTTGGAATACGTTAAAATTAAAATTAATTTGATTTAGTTTTATTATTTTATATCTTTATCCCTTTTATATTATCTCTCTCCCTCTTCTTCCCCCTTCTTTCTCTCCATTCATAACACATGTTTTATAATTGAGATTTTATACAATCGTAATCCAAGTCTTTCAACTTGGCCTAAGCATCTGCAATCATAAACCACCCAAAAGGGGAAAAAAAAAGTTTTAGCCATGATAACTTTGTCTTCATATCAAAGTTGAAACCTGTGCAGCACGAACCTAAATAGAGCATCTGAAACAAAGTTACATGGATCCAAACATGTATTCATGAAAAAAAAATCAAAAAATTGTGATAGAAACTAAAATGTACCCAAATAAAAAAAAGAATAAATACATTATCAGCTAACAAGAAACTTTGTGGATCAAAATGGAGACCTAGAAGCTAGTGAGTTATGAACATCCATCGATTGAATCAGAGGCATCTTGAGTTTCAACAAAAACAAGAATAAGATTCATAACAATACATAGATAATAACAATCCAAAACTAAAAAAGTCATCAGAAAAATCAAGAGGAAAACCAAAGAGGAAGAGAAATTGGCTCATGAGCCTAGTAGTAACTAGCAAATTTTGATTGCTCCCAAGGATCTTCAATGGCAAGTATGAGAAAGGGAAAGGGAAGAGAGATTCCTCGTGATGATGGTTCTGATGAGGTTTCTCATGATTTAGGTTTGAAAAATTATTAGGGATAAAATAGTCTTTTAAAATGCTAAAGTCAAAATCAAATCATTTCTCTTTAAATCCTCTAAAAACCAAACACTTAATTCCAACATATTAAGAAATGAAATCATTTCCTTTTTTTACATTATATTTTAAACACAAGATTTGATTTTCAAATCAAATTATTTCCAATTTTATTGCACTCCAAACACTCCAAAAGAGGTTGGCGGGGTCTTCCCTGACCATGGTGGAATGCCAATACTTAACCCCACTTAAACTTTTATCTCCCAAAACAAACTGAAAAAATAGAAGATGAAGAATGAAGTTGCCTATTTTACCTAAACAATAATGCATTAAAATGTTAGTGAATTACATAATTATCTGATCATATATTATTATATCGATAAAATATTTGATTTTACAATTATTACTTCAAAAGTTATGCATAAATCAAGGAAATAAAATATATTAGTTAGGATTTAAATTTAATTTATTATGATTTAAATGTAACTTTTTTGTTTATCTTACCCTTAATTTTAGGTTTATATTTATTTTTTATTATTCAATAAGTTATTTCTCGTAACCACTATCAATATAAAATAAACTCTTTAGTATAACTTATACTTAAGTTCAATTAGGTGCAGAGCTTTTTATGGCTAGTGCTAAACCCCACACCAAAATTCTTAGTGCATTTTTCAGTGGAAAAACTCTAATACCCCTTAATCTTGGTGATTTGATATATAGGAGAAACTCTAGAGCCTATCCCAATCCCCCCCTCAGTGATTTAAGTCAACAAGAGGTTTGATCACTTCATTCGTGGCTTTTGCACCTGACACATCTCATCATCTTGTTCAATTATGAAGTACAAGTCGTCTTATTAAAGACCTCCTTCATCTAGTCGTTGACATGCAAATCGCAGTTGCTACTCCACTTTTTATATGATCTTGTTGACAAGAGGTCTTTTGATCTAGATCAATTTTTTCACCTTTACTATAATATGGGCTTGGCACTCATTTTAGATGCCGTCATAATCTAAACACATTCTTTGCATGGTGATATCCAATTTGAAAGGGGTGATAATAAATCAAGGATAGTAGAATATGTTAGTTAGAATTTAAATTTAATATATTTTATTTTGCTATTATTAGTTTTAGATTTATCTTTTATCTCTTTGCTATCTAATAAGTATTTTTTTTGACATTATCTCTATATAATGAAGTCTCTGAATAATTCGTGTAATAGTACTAACACCTCAAACTTCTAAATAAAATGATAGTTTCTTAATTTCAAAATCTTATGACGTAATGAGCTTGAATGAAAGTTGAAGCGGTTGGCCGATAAGTGGAGACTTGTATAGAAAGCTATTGGTTGATGCCGAGCAATAATTTTTTGATGTAAAAATAATGAAGAAATTTATCGTATGCCTTGTATCAAAATAAGTATTAAAATGAAGAGCACCGCATTATGAACAATGAAAATGGAGTGACCACTATTTAAATTCATTTCTTTGTGAAAAAACAGTGAGAGATTTTTACATTAATACAATTTCAAAATGTTATATTTAGATATATTCATAATAGAAGTAAATTCTACTAACTTTATTTAAAATACATTGACTTGTTAATTTATGGTTATAACTAATTTTATTGTGAGTGGATCTAAATATGAATTGTTAGATTTGTGTTTATATAAGAAATTTTCAAAAAGAATTTCATCATTATAATATACTTGCAGAAATGAGAGATTCTTATGTAGAAAAATCTTCCTTGCTCTGTTTCACTAACTTTCTCCCACATAAGTACTGTGAGACTGTCATAATTTATTAAATTAAAATTTTTAAAATTAATACAAAAAACTAACAATAGTTAAGTAATTATGCCCTGACCTTCTGCACAACAACAAATCTCGCGGGCCCTCGTAGAAAAGGAGTCCGCCGCTGTGGGGTCTCTGCAAGGAACGGAGTCTGATCTTCCTTTCCTTTGACATGAAGAAGTGCCCATGTCTTTGCTTTGATAAGGACCCCCACATCTCTGTCTTTATTGAAATATACTCTCCTGCATAAGAGAGGGAAATTCCTCCCCTGTTTTTCGTTAGGTTCTGCATCGAAATAGTTGCCTCCTTAATTCGTCCCCTCGATGACTTCTTTATATTTTCTTTGCTTTTTCGCAATACTTGAATTTTTCACGCAGCCCTAATGGAAAGTAAAGAGCATGTAGAAAGGAGATTAAAGTGTTGTGAAAGTAATGCCAGATGTGTTTTCATTTCCAAAACTCGAATCTTTATGTTGTATTTAATGCCTTTTGTCATCTTCCATCCTTTCCAAAGAAAAACATAGAAAAAAGCTTTCTTCACAGTCATAGTGGAAATTTCATAGGAGGTGAGAAAAAAGGGCGGAGGGAGAAGAAGAGAGAGAGGGTGGGGGACTCGTGGGGTAAAAGGGGGTATTGGTGGTTGAGGTAAAAATTAAAAATAGTAGTATATAAAAAGGTTATTTATAGTTTTATTTAAGTTTTTTTAGTACTTATTTAAAATTTAAGTTGAAGAGGTCATGACTAGCCCACAGTACTGATGTAGAGAGAAATCATATGAGCTTAGCAAAAGGTAGGATTTGCTCCTCGAGCATAAAAGAATCTCTCTCGAGGAGTATGGAAATGAGGTATATTGTAACAAGATTCCAAACAAAGCAATGTTAAACCATAACCGTCCATTGAATTGGAATTGTGATATAGAATTTCAGTTTTAATTTATATTCCGATTTTTTGACTTGAAATCTTAAATTTTATATTTGGATTGGTTAAAAAATTTGAACATAAGTTATAAATATAAATTTAGTTCTAATTGTATTATTTGAAAGTATCATTCAAAATTTAAAATTAATAAAAAAAATAATAAATAACAATTTTATACTAGAGTAATTTTTTATTATAAATTTTTGTGAAAACCATTTATGTACAAAATAATAAATTAGAATCTAGGAAATTTTGTATATTATTTTTTATAAAAATATTATATTTCAATAAATATGATAGCATCAAATAAATGTTAAAAATAGATAATTATATAGATTTTAATGAGGAGAGAGATATTTAATAAATGTTGAAAATGAAAATATTTATGGTATGAATTAGCAGCTTGATCCATCAGTTTCTTTTTTTTTAAAAAAGAAAACTTACCAAAAAATAATGGTATGAATTAGGAATTAAGAAAAGTCAATTTTAGTTCATTTACAATTTCATAGAATTGGTATATGGAATTATAATTTCAATTTTATATGTTATTCTAAACATAAAAATTGGAATTGAGAAACTTGATTACAATTCCAAGTTCTAATTCCATATCCAAATCTAAATATCAAACCGGATGTAAGATTTTTCGCATTTGTGAGTAAGAACCTATAATTAAAAATCAAATTCATATCATAAAATGACATAAGAATAATGAATAATAATAATAATAACAATAATAATGTAATTGCGGTGCATTTTTGTGTATTACTGTATTTTATATCTCTTAATTCAATATTTTAATATTGGTTAAAAAATTTAATTTTTATGCATTGATTTTATATTATAATTTTTTATTTTGGAGTCTTGGAATTTTATTTCGCCAAATCAAAGAGGGCTAGGCCCAACTTGCAACAATAGAACAAACACATCGAAAAGTAAAGAGCACAACTCTCGGACCAAAAAGAAAAAAATAGCATAACTCATAAGTTATGCGGAGAAAAGCAAAAGACATGGGAAGGGAATTGGGTCATTGAGCTTAAGTGCTTAGTTAACTTTTTTTGTAGTACGTATAAAAAAAATTTAGGAGAGGGGCCAAGTTAAGAAAAAAATTTACAAAAAATGTGAAAATTTTGTGAGTGGCCACCGCTCCCAAGATGTGCGAGGCGCCAGCTAATTTTACACTGTCGACCAATAAAAATTCAAAAATTTACCTAATTATAATTTGTAACTATTCATTATAATAATTATTTACTATAATTTGATAAATATTTGAATTTTTATTAGCTGACACTATTAGTTCATTAAAATTAAACTCTTGATTATAATAGATTTCATAATATTTTCATAAAAAATAATTCGTACCAAATAAGACTGTTGTGAAACTACTTATTCTCCGAACATGGACTTTTTTTTTTCATTAAAATAATACAATATGTTCATCAAGCGAAGTATTTTGAGCCCAAAGGTCTGCATCGTACACTGGACAAAAATACGCATCAGATCCATGCACAAAGGGCGGCGTAAATAGTTCGTTTGGAACATGGGACATGTCAGCCACACGTTGCTCTATCCAAAAATTTTCATTTGCGGGCAGTGTCGGTTCCACAAAGGTAAAGTAATCATTTTCTACAGCCAAACATTCACTGTTCGATGACTGCGGAGACAGTGCCCAGGAATCCGGGATCTCTTTAGTGTCTGAATCTTGAAACAAACCACCGTTACCATTGTCTGGCAGTAGTTCAGCTAGAAATGTCTCTGACCATATATTGTCAATTGCGGGCTGTGTGTATGCTTCCAGAAAATCGAAGTCATCTGTGTCCAAATTCTCGTTATTACTGGCTGATTTGGTATGATTATGATCTGTGATTATGGTGGAAAATTCGCTGGAGGATAACTGAGGGGACAAAGGGGCAGAGACAGAGTCAGAGGAACTGGAAGTGGCCTGAGGAGTAACTTGAAAGAAACCATTGTTCTGTTCAGAGTCCGTGTCTTGCTTGGAATTGGAACCAGAATCATTTGGTTTATTAGTGGCCTCGACATTTTCATCTGTGACTTGTGCGTTCTTCTGGGAGCGCCTCTTGAGGGAAGAGTGCCAGTGGTTCTTTATATCGTTATCTGTTCTTCCCGGTAAATTAGCAGCAATTACTGACCATCTGCAAGAGCAAGGGAGAAAATAGCAAATTAGCATTCCTCTACTAATAATCATAATTGACCCATGTACGTGTTTAACTTAAGAGCTATAACAAATTCTAAACGACTTAATTATAAAGATTTTGACATCATATTATGAACTATTTAATTATTAAGTGATGACACTTTAATAAACTATAGAAATCAGCAAGTAGGATGTGAGATATATACCTGTTACCCATCTTCTTGTGCAGTCTGACAATAATCTCTTCTTCTTCTTGTGTGTAGTTCCCTCTCTTGATGTTGGGCCTGAGATAATTCAACCATCTCAGTCTGCAACTCTTTCCACACCTAGCCAGACCTGCAAAATCCACGCACCAATCATAATTAATTGTAATTAATTAATAATTGTCTTAATTTTCACATGTCACAAGTATAGGACGGTACATATGCATGTTCAATTACCTGCAAACCTGGGGAGTTGGCGCCAGTTCCAGCAGCCATACCTAGTGACATAAGCAATTAACTTTTTATCTTCCTCTGGAGTCCAAGCACCTTTCTTCATTCCACTTTTGTCAATGGAAGGGGTTCTCACCATTTCGGTTATGTGGCCAAAAGTCCTTCCCTCAGTACAATTACATGAGAGATAAAGGGACAACAGAAGAGACTGATGATCTGTGTTGCTTGTTTTCACTAGCCTCTGGTCGGAAGCCTTGAAAGCTTCACTTATTTATATACACACCACGCGTTCACACAGCTAAAACGTGTTCCACGCTCCTTAAATTTCACACAAATTAAAATAATTGAAAGATTCAAGGTTACTCTTATCACTTTTCAAACAGAAGTCTCTGTCAGCTGATGTTATCTACTCAGGTTAGTCAAAACGCGAAACAGCTGTGCCTTCTTCCATTTTAAACATATGATCGAAACCGAAGAAACCAAGTATTTGCGCACGTATCAGCCGCCAACCCAGTAACTATATTCAGGAAAGTAAAAAGAAGCGTGACTTTTGCTTTATCTGCAACAAATCAACACGTGAGGCAGGCACTCTGCAAACAACCATGTGCGTATGTATCCCAAAAAAGTTGTTTTCTGCATACATACTACTCCATGTCACTAAGACCTTAATTTTATCTTTCTATCCGTATGTGTTGTATTAAGCATGATAGGATAAGATTATACAATACGTTATGATTTTATCCGTTATTTGGTGCAATCAACGTATTGTATAACTTTATCCATCAAACCTCCCTTATATGTTATAATGATGGATAACTTAATACGGCTTAGGGAGGCAAGTATTAAGGCGATTAAACTTTTAATATATAAGGGTTCTTTCACTTTTTTATTTTTTAATATATTTTATTAAAAAAATTAATTATTAACTAAATAATAAAAAATAAAAATATATAAATAAAAATAATATTATTTAATAATAAATAAATATTTTTAAAAAAATTATAAAATAATTATTCAAACTAAAATAAAAATATAAGAATAAAAATTTATTATTAAAATATATAAATAATAATATTTAATATAAATTTAATTATATATAATAAAAAATACAACCAAATATAAAAATATGATAGTAAGCCTATTTAGATTTTGATATATAAAAACTCCATCTCTATTTCACTCTCTCTCTCTCTCTCATATTTTTTATATTTATAAAAAAATTAAAAATAAATAAATAAATAATTTTTAATATAATATTATTTTTATATATAATAAAATAAAGCTAAAATAATTATGATAACTATTTAAAAATTATATTTATTATAATTTTTTCTTTTAGTTATATTTTATATAATACAATATCTTATATAATGACATACCAAATACTGTATCGTATTAAATTTTTATCAGGTCTTATACTATCAGCCCTTATACTATTAGCCCTTATCCTATCAAGTATACCAAACGGACCCTAAATAATAGATGAAAAGAATAATTTTTTTTGCTTTTTTCTCAATGTAACCACCAGTATTTGGATCATATTAATAGGAATTCGACTAATTCGGCTGAGCCTGACCTAATGGAAATCCTTGAATGGAGTAGAGGTATCTCAGCGAGCTTTTTTATTCTCAGTTGATTGTTTATATTTATTTGTAATATGATTTATATCTTAACTAGTGTTTTTGACCAGTGCAATGCACGTATTATAAAAAAATTGAAATTAATATGTATAACTTTTTAAAAATATCATATAAAAGTAGTTTAAGTTTTTTTAATAAATATCTAAATTTTTTACTATTTATATAATGAGAGTCATATTATGATAATTTTAAAAACAAATTTGTTATGTCATTGTATTATTTTATATTAAACACAATTTATATTAAATCAAAATGAAGAGAATATATACAAATTAAAAGATTTAAAATTTAATTTAGAATATTTTCTTACAATAGTTAAGGGAAATTTAATAAATAAAAAATTAATAATTTTTTCACCCCTTTATGTCTTTGATTAAAACTAAATTGAAGTATATTCATAATATTTATTTAATAATTATTATATAGGGATTCAATATAATCTTATTTTCATAATATATATAAAAAATTATTTTTTCAATCTAATCACAATTTAATTATATTTTATATAAAAATTTCTAACATATGTATAATAATACAAATAATTATATATATTTTATAATAAAATATACAACTTTATAGAATATTACATAAAACATTTTTATGTATACAATTAGCTTAAGATAAAATAACTTTAGAGATAAAAAAGTATATATATGAAATTATCTTGGAAAAAATAAGTTATATCAAGAAAGTGTATAAATTCATTTTATATATCATCTCATTATTCATAGTATAATTGATTTAATAGGTCTTTTATTTTCCAATTTTAAAATGAGAATTGAACAATTGAAAAAAATTAATTCATTTTCTCTGTCCCTCCCCTTATTAAAAAAAATCATTCCATTTATATATGCTTGCAAAAGTTAAACAAAAATCAAGAATTAAAAGAAAAAATACATACACTTTCCCGCCTTTCACCACATTCTTTAATATCACAATATTTGAAAGCATAAATTTGTTAAGCATAAAACAATTGAAAAGAAAAGTTATTCCACTTTTCTCTTTGTCCCCTTTAATTAGTATTATAATAATGATTTATTAAAATTAAACCAAAGAGAATATAGCTAGAAATTATTGAGGTCAAAAATTTAAAATTTAAAAATCTTTCTCTCCGTATAAAATTAATAAATTTTATTTTTTAATTATAATTTTTAGCATAAATTATACCTAGAAAAAAAAGAATAAATTTGATAGGTTAGTTCAAAAATTCAGTATTAATTGTGATAAAGGAACATACTTTTAATTTTAAGTGAGGTTTAAATTTGCTTTTCCTTTAAATTTCTTTAGTCTTGTAGTAAAATAATTTTAAAAAGCAAATTTCACATAAATATTTCGAATAAAAGAATATGATTTAATAATAATTTAAAATAAATTAATCCCAATTTTTTGTGCCTGATAATAAATCATATAAGATAAATCAGGTAGTGGAGTACTTAAAAGTCGATTAGTAGAGGATAAATTGATAAAATTATTTGAGAAATGAGTTAATGGTATAGAATATTAAGATAGTGGGTAGAAATATAATAATTTTCTATTGGACTTTCTAGTGATAGTGGGTTAATTACTTTTAATTAAAAATAAAAATAAAATCTCAAAATAACTTTCTTTATATAGTAAATTTTTGATAGTGTATTGTAAAAGCTTCTATTTTTCATTTGACTCTTATCAAAACTTTTTTATAATACTTTTGAAACATTATAGTGGTAAATTTTTTTTATTTTATTAAATTTAATCCTGTGCATTTTAAATCGTATACGGATTTGGTTTTTTTTTTGGTTACAATTTGATTAATATTTTATTGAATTTAATTTAAATACATTGATAATATAAAACAGTTTTATATTATCAATCAATAGAAATATTGGAAAGTACCAACTCACATAAGTAATTATGCATTATAATGAGGGATCCATCATAATTTCTCACTTTTCTCTATTTTTATTAATTGACAGTGTAAAATAATTTTACATTATCAATATATACTAATTAAACTCTATTTTATTAAGAGAAGTGATGGTACTATTGACACGTCATGACACATAATTATTTCCGTCAAGGTTTATAACGAAACCATTATGTGTTTGGTTGGGTGTTTGCACGCCCAAAATCAAGTAGAACACATGGTAAATAGGATTGCGAGTTAAAGAAGCATGTTTAGGTATTATCTTTTTTAAAATCAATTTTGCTTGCAAACTTCCGTTCAATTGGAAGCGACTCATTGCGGCTTCTGCTTCCGTGAGTATCATGTTTAGACATTTATAAGTACAATCGTCCAACTTTGTCCTTCAAGTACTGGTGCAATTTCAATGACTGCATGTGCACCACAGGCAAGTTTCTTTTCCTTTATTTATTTTTTGGATAAATTATAGAATGCTCACCTTTAAATATAAATATTAAATATTTGTCTTTTTTTTACTTATTATAAGTAATTATTTTATTTTAATTATTTAATTAATACTAAGTTCAGATTTTCAAGTTCTATGGATACCGAATTCTGAGTTAAAAATTAGGTCTTATACTAACAAATACCAATGTAAAAACATTGGGTTTCAAGTTCCAAGCACAGACAATTTGATGGACTATAATATTTTAATATTATATATTAATATATTAAATTTATTTTATTATTTTCTATCATTAAATTTGTAAATAATTTTAGATCAATAATTTAATTTTAAATAAATATTCAATATTTATATTCTATAATGAGCCTTCTTAACGCTACATATTGGATACTATGCACGCAAGTTTCATTTAAAAACTCGTTATTGTAAGTAAATTTGCAAGTCACTTCAAGTTTTAATTTTTATTTTTTTTTCAACACTTTATTTTGTCAGTTTCTATAACTGAATAAAGTAGAAGACAATAATATTTATATAATTTTTTATAATAATATTAATATAATTTATTCAAATATCTTAAAAATAACAATGAAATAAAAGGGCAATATTAAAAGAATTTAATTTAAATATATTGACAGTATAAAATAGTTTTATATTGTCAACCAATAAAAATAGTAGAAAGTGCAAACTCATATAAATAACTACCCATTATAATGAGGGATCTACTATGATTTCTCATTTTTTTCTATTTCTATTGATTAACAGTGTCAGTGCATACCAATTAAATTCATATAAAAAATAAAATATAAAATTTATGTCCATTTTGATAATTATATATCCAAAAGTGATTTTGATTAATATCACCCAGTCAATATTCATTATATTATAATTATTTTTAATATAAAAATTTTCAAATATAAATCATATTGATACCAACTCAATTTTAATTAAAATTAATTTTGTAGAACCAAGTTGATCCAAACCCTCATTTGTAACTAATCGAAACACAATAATTTAAGAATGAACAAATTAATAAACCCCGTTAAAAAAACAAATTAATAAACAATTTGAAAAGGGCTAAATAAAAAGATAGAAGTCTTATAAAAATAAAAAAATAGAAGTTAAAGAAACGAATTTGCTTGTTTTACCTAATTTACCTAAATTCGTGTATAGTACTAGCTAAGATTAAAGCTTAATTTTATGTTATTTTCAAAATTATTATGTAACAATGAAATAATTTTTAATATCTTAATTATTTCTGTAAGATGACTGGTAAATGTTTGACCCGCCCACTTCTTGTAAATTAAAACAACACTTTCATTGATTTGATATGCACTTAAATAGATAATTTTAGTGAAAATGGATATTACTAATTAATTCAATACCGTTATGCTAGAAATGTCAGAAAGAAACAATTTCTAAACTCTGAATTTTTTCTTTTTTAATTAAAGAGAAAAATAAAGAGAAAATTAAGATACAAAAATTTAAAAAGTAATTTAAAAAGTAAAAAAAAAATCAATTTTCTATTTCACACGTTTGAAAATTTTTCGCTCTCATTTGCCCCCTTCTCCTAACAAAGGAATCACTATATAGTTAGAAGCCCTGCGAGTGTTGCCCTGACTTGCCCTGTTGCCAAGCAATACAGAAGATCAGTGCCATGTAATATTCATCACTTGAAACAAATTGGAAAGAAAGAAAGGAGATGGAAACAAAAACAAAAACAAAAACAAAAACAAAAAAAAAAAAGAAGAAAAATTCAACGGGCCAAGGCATGGAAAACATGTACCACCCTCTCCAATACTTTATACAGACATCCAGACAAACCATTTTCAGTAATGGTTCCGTGAAGGAAGGTAGGGATAGGGAAAGCTGACTTCTATGATAGTTATTGTTGGAGCGTGACTTCTACAGTACATTTTGTTGGAGTTGGATTTTGAAACCTATCACGCGTGAATCACACAGAGGGACAACATATGGCTTATATGGCGAAATTGAATTGTTGCTTCTTTAATATAAAATGAAATTAATTTGGATTTATGCTATCATTTAATCGGGTACTTTAATTTGTAAAACTTTTAAGATAATAGATGATTGAATTAAATACTTTTACTAATATAACAATATATGATTGAATGTTTGTATAATTTTTTTTTATATTGACAATTTATACAAATTAAATTCATATATATATATATATATATATGGATTTAATTTGAATCTATTGTCGAATAAAGAAACTTTTTACACAGAGCATATCCAATCTTATAACGCCACATCAGTAAAAGTCTTTTGATATAACTACCCACTACTTGAATGGTCATACAAATAGAAAGTTTTGATTGGATGACAGTGTAAAAAAATTTTACACTCTCAATGCATCCCAATTAAACTTTATATATATATATATATATATATATATATAATACAAAAATTTTACACTTAAAAGAGGATGAAGTGATTGCATCTCTTGTGAAAGGGAAAGAAGTTATCAACAACGAACTCAACAGCGGTCTGCGAAGAGGCGTAAAGTCAAAAAGAATAAATAGCGGTGGTTCTATAGTGAAGTTTTGTGATCGTGATGAGTTTAGTGTGTTGTGATCTTTTAAAGTGTGGCAGTGTTTTCTTAGAATTTTTTTGTGTTTATGTCGTGCATGTTTGTGCTTCTTTGGGTTTGTTGTCCTTAGTGTTCCGTTATCTTGGTGCCATGTTAGACTGAGTATTCTCTATTTTGTACAACAAATTCAGCCTATGGCCACATTTTTCAAAACTACGTTTAAAAATTGTAAATTTATTCTATAATAAGGCACATTTTTATAAGCATTGCTTTTGAAGGGAGGATTTGGCAATAAATATTTAGCATCACTTAAAAAGTGCATATTTAAAATTGAGAGAACACGCTTATTAAGAATTGTCATTTCCTATTGGTTAAGACTACATTTATTTTAATAAAGCACAACAATTTGGAAATGTTGCTCATCTTTTCTTCGCAGGCAACACTATTGAAGCGTGGTGCAAATTTTTTCAATACCCACCAACTCTAAAATTTTCCCAAGTTATTTTTACCAAGTCTTTTTTAACTTTTGCAATCTCTTCAACCTAGGGTTTGCCAAATCTTTTCAGAGTGAATGAATAGCTAGGAGAGCCAAGTGCTTACAATACAAAATTCGTTTCTAACTCTGTTTCCGCTGCCAAGCTCAAACTGCTTCCGCTACCAAGTTCAAAATTCCTCTTATCTCTCTGGTTTGCTTCCTTAATTTCTTAAGAGAAGTGATAGGGGGACTCATTTCTCATGAAATATTGTGCCGACTTACATCTCATCCACTATTAGATGGAGTGTGGATCCCATTCATCCACATTCCATTAAAAAATGAGTCCCCCAAATATTTCTCATTTCTTAATCTCTTCTGATCTTTTCTTTCTTTTTTTTTCTCTGTTATGTCACATTTTAATCTCTTCTTTGTGTTTCTTGCCTTTGCATATGACATTGAGTTACAACAATAAATAATTTCCGTTAGACTGAGCAATCCATTTCGAAAAACAGAATCATATGAGTAAAAGATATTGCAGTGCCTTGGCCATCTCCAAGGTTGAAGATGAACTAGAGGCATGTTGAGGATGGAAAAGTACTGACCCAAAACCCTCGACCAGGTCATGGTTCCTAACGGCATTGCCCAAAATCTCCAGAAATTGGTACTCCTCCTTCCTTTTGATACATATAAGTAACCACTTTCTCAAGTTTTTATTTTTATTTTTATTCATATAATATATGTGTGTATATGTGCGTGCGCGCCCGTTACCGTGGTAATTTTGTTGTTGCAAGTTATAGAATAGGGCTGGCTGCCTCTTTTTACCCTCCTAAGGACCATCTGGCTCTGGCAAGAAAACCCTTATCATGGCTCTTTTCTGGCGAATGTTCGAACCTGGTGCTGAGAAGGTTCCTTTTTCTTTAATTTCTTTTTCATTTTGCTAATAGTGATACCATTATTTGTTTGTTGTCACTTGTGAGTGTGATTGTTTCCCTACAAAAAGAAGAAAAAATTATGTAAAGTTTAGTTTCAGTTTAGTCTTTTTGGTACCCTCAATTTGATTCATTTTTTAATCTCTGGTTAGCGACATTCACCCCTGACATTTTAATCGAGAAGATCACTTGTCGAAGAGGATTGTCATCCTGGTGAGTTTCGACTATTATCACATCACCAAAAAAGTTTTAATTTTTCTTTGTCATTTAGTTCATTTGGATCCTTAAGCGGTAGAGGTGGGTCGGTGTTAAAGGGATCAGAATGCGTGAGAATTGAGAAAGAGTATTAAAACTTGTCGAGTAGTCATGATCACAGAAACTTATTGGGTAGTTTTTACTTTCGATTTCTTAAATATTGAATCATCGTGCTTTTGAAATATGTTTTGCCAATTAGAGCAAAATATCATGTATCTACTTATAAGCAATTCATAGATTTTGTTTTCCGGAGAACCACCGCAGTTACATAGTCATATAGCCATAGTTAGGCTTTGGCACTGATCTAGGAGAATATGAATAGAAGATTTAACAGAGGAGCCGTGTTCGCTGTGGGACACTCCTAAAATGTGAAACATTCCCTCCTTCCCTTGCAATATTATCTCTTTAGCTATTGCATAAACTATGGCCAATCACATGTGTGATGATTAGACATATAAGAGACTATTAGAATTTGAAGTAAAGAATCTAAAATTCATTCGGTTATTCTTTTGGTTTATTGTTTTAGTTTTTAAAATTAAATAGACATATATCCATTCGATGATTCGCAGACATATAATAGACTATTAAATTTCATGTCGTGTACGTTAAGAAATCAATTCAATCTGTAAGTTTTTAATCTATTAGGTAAAAGCAAACCAATAATTTTGTCTAGTTTAATACATTTGTTAGCATAATATTCTTTTGTTCTATTAGGTGAAAGCAAACCAATAGTTCTTTAGCTACAGTGCACTGATATGATCTATATCTTAGCGTTTCTCACCTACTACAACTATAAGGAAAATGCCAAGCAAGAAACAATGAAGAACTTAACATATAAACACATATGATGCAAAAAAAAGATATGGTTTATTTAACTAGTAAATTGTGTATCATAAGTGAATGAGTAGCTTGTCATCAAGGCATCTAGTTATGTTGAAGTCAGAGGGTGTATATCAAGGTATGTCTTATGATTAACTCCATGTAGCAACAGTCTTTCATGGCCCAAGGAAATCAATTGAATTCAAAAGACACGGGAGAAGGCTTTCTCACTATTTATTCCAGCATTCTCCTATATTATGAGTCTAGCTATGTTGTATGGATAATGGTACAATACCCATATGGATACGGCAATATATATATATATATTTAAAAATATAAAAATTTTACAAATTTCACAAAATAAAAATTAAAATTTCACATGATAAATTACAAAACACATCAACTTCAACATAAAATAAGCCTAAATTGTTCAATATCACATCAAAAAAATAAAAAATTACAATACTTAAAATATTGTTCAAAACAAGTATATAACAATCATTTAAACACAATTAACAATCAAATTTTAACAGTCTAAATCTCATCATTTTCTTTCCATGATAAATCAACACAATCACACTCATTTTCAGAACATTTAACATGAGCAAACATAAAAAAATAGCAACAACAACATAGAACAATTTAGATCACAAGTTTTCAAAAAAAAAAAAAAAGCCACAAAACTCAAGTTCCATTTTATATTGTATGCTTTCTTCCAAGACCAGCAAAATTCAAATAAAAATAGGACAAAAGTAGAGGCAGATGACACAGAAGCTACCTTTCACGTGCCCTCTTTCTCCTGTTTGCACTGTTGCTGTGTCTTCCTGTTGTCGCCATTGCCGATCTGACGTGATGACCGCCACTGGCGAAGCAGTTGAGTGGTGGTGGCTGTGGGTGAGGGTGTTTCAAATGAAAGAAAGAAGAGGATAGGTCTAAATCTTCTAGAGTTTTGGTTGTTTCGAAATAAAGAAGAAGAGGGAAGGGATTTTGAATGAAAGAAAGAAGGAGAAGGGGGTAGGGATCCGATAGGGTTCTGATTAGGGAAAAAGAAAATAGGAAGGCACCAAGAAAGAAAAGGGAGGCATCGAGAAAAAATAAAAAGAAAAAAATCCACCTAAAACGACGTAGTTTAATTAAATCATATACCTAGAGCCGTATCCAACCATATCCAGCAGCATTTGAGCCATACCCAAGACGTATCCGTACCTCAATGGGTACTTTTATCAAAATGGAGTACCCATGCTTCATAGGAGTCTAGGCATCGACACTCTAGAGCTATGATACACTGCAACTTTGTTGTGTTTATTGCTATTTCATTTGTTATGTTTGGATTCTACTTATTCATTTGCTATGCATATGGTCCCCATATTCCTGAGATGGATGTGAATCATAAAGATATTTTTTGTAATATGTGTTTGAGTTAGTTTAAAGTCATTCTACCCGTTTGTTTTAAAGTTGCTCCATATGTATTGTCCCTTGGAATCATGGTTTTTCCTTTACTATGTTAACAGTGGCCACTCATCTCTATTTATTTCTCCCTTTTTTTTGTTTTATAGTGATGATGAAACTTTTATATCAGCTGATGAGCTCCGAATAATTCTCTGGAATTTAGAAATTAGCATTCAAAGTTTCAATATTGTTGATGACAAGCCTGCAAATATGGAAGATCTAATTGGTGAAACTTGCAGTGGATTGAATAGCATTATCATGTTTAAATGAGTATTTAATTAGTTGTATTTTAAAACATTTTCTTGTATTAAAACATTTTCTTGTATCCTCTTCCTGTATGTAAAAATTTATGATTAATGAAAAGCAACATTCTTTCGGCTATTTCTAGCTTCTTTGTTATCTAGTTTATATTAATGTACTTTTTCTTTTATCTTTTTGCATTTACACTGGGGCATGTTGGGAAGGACAGCCAAATTCTTTTCTGTTTGTTTGGTTGTGATTTGGGAGGGTGAAGGAATGGGAGGAGAGAGGATCATTTGGAAGTCAGGATCTTTGTTTTGATTGAGTATCAGTTCATCGATAATGACAATAATAACTCTACACTTGGGTTACTTATGAATGGTTTGAACTTGTTATGGATTTCTTCATTTATATTTTGAACTTGTTATCTTTAATGGATATTATTTTCTAGAATTTTATATTAAATAAATGTTTTTATTTTATAAAATTAATATTAAAAATATAATAAAATCTTAAAATTACCATAATTTTTCCAAATTTGATTTAAAATATATGCTTATGATATATGATAATGTCAAATAAAATAGGTTCCAATATCACTAAATTTGAGCTTGGATAAAGAAATTTTAGTATGACATTTTTGTTTTTTTGTTTTATTAAAAAGCACAAAAGAAGGGCACATTTGTAAGATGTAACTATAAGTTCCTAATTTGACAACATTTATAGAAAGTTCCTAATTTGGACGGTGACAAGGATATTTTGATATTTTCACCATGGTACATATTCCCTTCCCATAGAAATCCAATATTCTCATAGGGGATAGGAATATTTTGAGGCCTCTTTTCTTTTCTGAGAATGCAATATTTTTGAGAATATTGTTTCAAATCTCCGACTAAGTATGGGAATATTTTCATATTTTTGGGAAGAAAAAAAGATTGCTGCATATCAAACACCCCTTTAGGGTAAACTAAAGGGACCTAATCCATCATATGGGTCTGTTTATTCACTAAAATTAAATGAGTTAGGTTTAATAGATATTAACTCATTTAAATTAATTCATTTTCACTTCAGCTCATTATTTGACTTAAAATTAAACGGTTTAGCTGTTAACCAAAGGCCAGATAAGTCCAAAACAGGTAGATTATACCCATACCCAATGATAAGCTTTTAAATTTTAAATTTAACAATAAATAATAACAAATAAAATAAATCAAAAGTAAATCAAGTCAAAACTCAAAATAAATAAACCCTAAACAAACAAGAACCAACAATCCTTTCTTGACTCTTATGCCGCCGCTCGTCGCCCGTTGCATGCACATCTACTGCTGCTCGAATCGCAACCTTACTCCCCTATCTAATTAAGCAAAATGGGGCATTTGGTCTTGAAGCCAAGGAAAGGGAAAACCAGACTAGGTTTGATGAGCAAAGCAATAGGGGTGGTGAGGGGTGGAGGCGATAGGGTGCAACCAAAGGTCGCAGCTGCAGCAGGCAATGGCAGTATAACTAGGCGATGCACCCTTGTTAGCAAGATGTCACCCAATTGAGATTGACTCCTTAATCTGCACTATAATCTTAGCTTACCACTTGTTTCTGATGTCGGTATGATCCAAATATGATCTTTATATGGCATTGTCCAATTTGAAAGAGATGATAAAACAACAATAACAACTTATGTTAGTTAGGATTTAATTTAAATGTTTATCTTTTATCTTATTGTTATATGATGTATTATCTTTAAAATTATTATTTCTTTATAATAAACTCTTCAGTATAACTTATACATGTATTTAACCATCCTTCATTCCAAATGTCTTCAATATAAACAAAGAAAATAGACTTACAAACAAAGGATTTAAAGATTTCTATTTGTTTGTTTGTTTTCAACAAAGTGTTCATCTTTGAGCTCATATGAACAATTTGAGGACATGGAAAGAAAAAGAGAGGAAGAGAGAGGGGGGGGGGGGGGGGTGGGGGAAGGGAGCTGAAGACGGGAAAGGGGGAAAATTATGAATTAATGAAGAGACCATGGTACACGCAATTTTTTTTTTTGTTTGCAGCAATTTATTTTTGTTTTATAAATCATATGTTATCGTTTAGTGGCCCACATGTGATGTGTTTCAAGATCTAACTCCAACAAGAGATTTCTTTGGTTTGTACTCTTATCTTTTGTAAGAGTATTAATATTTTTTTTTAACCATCAATATCTAAAGTAGATTTGGGGAATAAGTTGTCTAGCATCAGGTTTTTTTTATCTAAATGTATTAATACCTTTTACAAATAAGTAATTAATATTTAATTTTGAACTCACTAATATAACTTATATATTTTTTATATTTTTTATTTTGAAAGAAATAGAACATTTAGCTGAATTTTAACCAACATAGTCTAAACAATAAAAAGGGTTCTGAAGAAACTCTAATCTAATGTTTGTAATTATGTGTAATGATACCTCTAGTCTCTTTAAAGAAAATTTACAATTACTAATTTATTTTTTATAAAAAAATTCTAAAATCCTGCATCTTAATTAAAGTTAAATAAAAAAATCACTCTAGTTACATATTTTGTGTAACAGAAATCGAAGGCAAAAAATGTGCTATATTTATGTTTCAGTACTTTGCTAATATATATTTTTTGGTATAAATTACCAATATTTAGAATATACTAGAATTTAATTAATTTTGTTTGAGCAAAAACTCAAAGGTTGAGTTGGGTGGGTTTGGGGTACTTTTCAACCCAACTCATTCATTTAAATAATGGATTGAGTTGGGTTGAGTTTACTAAATTTTCTCATCAACCATGGATCTGATATATATATATATATATATATATATTTATTTATATATTAAAACATGTTAAAATATATAATAAAATATAATAAATTTAAACATACATAATATAAAGTTCAAATATAAATATCAATTTTTCAACAAGTACAACAACTATAAGTCTTAACATGCATAAATATGAAAACAATATTCTTAAAAATTTTAAAGAATGAGAACATTCATGAAAGCATATATATAGTCCTAATAGTTTTCAAGAAAATATATATAAGTTCTAAAAACATAACAAATTACATAACCTAATCAAGGTGTCATTATATATTACATATAGATCAATATAATTATTGACCTTACTCTCAATTTTTTTTGGGGGGGGGGGGGTTTGTCTGGGGGAGGGGGTGCATTCATTTAGGGATCAAACCTTGATCCCACAATTCACATGAGGGGTAAATATCTATTAGACGAGCCTCATTTGCATTCTCAATTTTTTCAAAATACTCACTATCATCCAAACGGCGGTGGGGGATGCCATTGAACTACAATAATATCTTTTCTAATAGCCGCTGGGCAACAAAGTTGAAGAACGTGCATGGTTATTCATTAAAGAAATTACTCATCTTGAAGCTGCAATGGGACATGAAATGGCCGTTACTGATGGTGCAAATGGATCATGCGCTTTTTATGTGCCAATTAATTATCAAGAGAAGACGTGTTAGAATTTTAGCGTGTAGTTTGTGTATGTAAATAGAGTTAGTAGAATAAGATTAAGATGGCTGGAAAAAACTTGAAATACCTCTCTAAATTTTGTTAGCCATTCTGACACTTTAAGAATGCATGAGAAACTCAAGTAAATATCATCTTTGTTCTTAGTTTGATTTTTATTTGTTTTCATGTTAGTCTTTGTTTCTGTTTAATTTGTCTTTTATAGCATTGTACAATATTTATTGTTACAATCTCTTTCAATCAAAATAAGTTGTAAGTTTATATTTGTGCTCAGTGTACTTGATTGCAACTAAAATATGAAAATTTGCGTTTGTCAAAGTGTTTGTTGTTTATCATAATTCATTAGCACTTTGTCAATAAACTAAGTTTCTTACGAACTCTTGACTTGAGTACACACGAAAAGATTCGTTTCTATTTCTTGAATTGAAATCGAGAAGCAAACATATAGTCGAACACACATTTTATAAAAATATCAGAACTCGAAAAGCGAAAAAAAAAAGAAAAAAAACTGCACCCTGACAGAAAATTAATCCTTATGAGCATGACACATCCCTCAATTCACAGAAGGATGTATACTGATATATTGAAAATTTATTTCCTTCATAGAGAAAAGAGTTGATAGATAACCGGTTGGTTCCTTGATGAGATTATCAGCTTTCTTTTCTTGCACGAGCTAATCTACATTTCTGTTTAATATCCTTTACTGAATTCTCTAATAAATATTGGATTCCGTTTATTTCAAGAGCCTTTGACTATCGTTTTTGGGTCATTAGCCTCTAATGCTCTAACAATCTTTTCAATACGATGCAGCGTAAACTTTGTCTCTTATGTCTGATCAAATTTAGACATATAAAGAGGTCAAAACTCTAACTATCCCAAGCCAATATCCAACAGCAATTAATGGCTGAAAGTGAAAACTATTTACAATAAAAAAACACTGCAAATTAAGAAAAGCAAAGAGATACAAATAAAATTCACTGAACCCCCTAGAAGTATTAGATTTGTTTAGATCCCATATCATGTTGGAAGTCCAAAAATTTGGGAGAATGTTACATTGTTTGAGGAGAATAAATTCTCTCATGTTAAATTTTATGTGTCATTGATTTTTCACTATTAATTCTATATTTTGTCATGATCTCACCTTTTAAATCAATAGTGAGAGATCACATATATGGCAATGCCATTTGAAGATTTAACATTAGAATTCATCCCCTATTTGAGCCCTATAAGATAGCCTTTGCAAGAATTGGTGGAAAAATAAGGATGCTTAAAACTAAATCCAAAAAAAAAAAAAAAAAAGAACAACCTAAAATGTTGATCTCTGCATATCTTCAGTCACAGTTACAGCCATGGGCTAGGTTGTTTAACCTGCAAAACAATTTATATTATATAATCTTTTAGGATTAATTTCAGAATTTAAGGTTATTTGTTTATTTTGGTAACTGGAACATTATTGCATTAGCAAAGTAATATTTAACACGGGTGAGATGAGTGAGTGAGACTTCGGAAGAAAGCAGGAAATAAGTTCCACTCACGTGAACCTCTTAAATACGATGACGGCCATCCTTTTGGACTTTTATACTTATGTGGACTCGATATTCTTCAGAGTGGGAAGAAACCTTATTGGTACGTACAGAAGAATTTTCCATGAAATCTTTTATGAAAGACAGTGACCAGTACATGTTTATGCTTGTGTGGTCTACAGGATCTCACGTACGCACATGTTTTGTACATCCTTTTAATTTCTATCCTAATTCGTTATCATTTGGTTTCGTATTATATAGCATTAATCTCTACTTTTTTTTTTTTTTGGGCCCCAGCATTAATTTCTACTTTGAAAAGACGTATATTATTTCCCAACCGAGTCCGTCTGAACACTTTAAACTCCCAGTCCAAATTGATCCACAATTTGATTCTATGAGCTATAGTCCGTGCGTTCATATGGGAATCAGTGACCTTCATGATTTTATTTATTAAGAAGACCGATTAGTATTTCAGAGGACTCATAAGAACATTCCTCTAGCTAGGAAGCACCGCCAGTATAGTGTAGTATAGTATTGTATTGATCTTGATCCAATCCACATAATGCTCTCAAACATTTCCCTAGAGGCCAGTATATGCATGGTTGATGCCCTTTCCAACTTTGGCTTGTTATATTGATCCATTGAAGAGATTTAAGTAAGCCAAAAAAAAAATACTATACAGACCATAGAGAGAGAAGTTTTTCATTTCTTGAGATAGAAATTTGGGGTTTGGTTTCTTTCAAATGCGATGTACACTTCAAAAAATAAAATATACAATCTTAATTATTATGAAAATATCAACAAGACAGATTAATATATGTGTATTGTTGTTATGCTGGTATTCACTTTTTATAAAATTGTAAATTGTTAATTTTTTTTTTTAATTAGCAATTGAAATTGTACATTTTACATTTAAAGTTTACTCCTACATTTAAAAGATGTGATATTTGTACATCTTTTTTCTTGACATAATCCATGGAAACCCACAAAATATAAGGAGAAAAGTACTTCTAATTACTTTTTAAAATTTTTTAATTGTATTTGTTTGAAACATAACAAAGGGGTTGTACAAATAGTATGTACAAGTAGTATTTCTCTAAATTTAAACCTGCCAAATTTGAAGGTTCAAAAACTTACGTGCAGGTAAATAAATAGTGACATTTTCTTTCAGAAAAAAGAATCGCCTGCGTCCTGATAGTTGGCATGAGGAGGACGATAAGTTAAAGTTGAAAAAATAGCCTTTCTGAAATTTGATCCGGAAATCAAACCATCTCTTCTAAATTCTTCGAGAAAGGAAGCATCCTGTTTTAATATTGAGGTGAGAAATTAGCCGCGTATTAACCCTACCCTAACCCTAAACTAATCAATTTGTGACTCAGCTGATAATTATTGACATTCTGGAAAACTCGTGCCCGTACTCTTGACAGAGATATTCTACACCTGGAGAAATCAAACTTTGGTCACGTTATAAAGTGATCAATTATTTCTTTGAAATATGATTAACTATTCCCTTGATCTCGACTCTGGATCTTCTTTCCTAATACCTAGTGAAATAGTTCTTAGTAGTGAAGTGATTCAATAATTGAGTGCCCAAAGAGTAATATGTACACTTGTCAATTAACATACACATAGTATAGAACGAAAAAGATATACCTGATGAAGTCCAGCAATCACGAAAAAAAAAAAAAAGCCACTGATACTAGGATAATAACTCAGGTTCTCGAAGGCTGATTAATTAAATATTCTCCTTTTGTTCCAAATAATTGTCATTTTAAGTAAAAATTTTTGTTTATATTACCTGTTATTTTCATATTTTAATGAAATATTTATTATAAATTTTTCTATTTTATCCTCTACATAATTCTAAACACAACAAATAATAAAATATTGATACAATAAATTACTTTTTCCGATTCATAATATATGTTAGGTTCTGATTCACAATAATTATATCTAGATATATTAATATAAGAATGTACCAAATTTTCAAAATAACAGTTAGTGTGAATCAGAGGTAATAGTTATTAAATAAGAGTATTTTAGAAAATATATTTATAATTAATTCTTAATTTTGAATTCTTTAATATTTATATAAATAGTCAAAATGACAGTTATTTTGAATGAGAGAGAGTTATTAGGAGTGATGTACAACTGTTTCATAGGAAACTGGTTCTGCAAGCTGTGGTGTGGCATTATAAACAAAGAGCTATTCACCACTAAAAAGAGACAAATTGCTATTCTGATAAGGAATATAGCTTTGCGGACTTTACCCATTTTGAACAAGTATTGTCTGTGACTTTGTGTGGTTGAGTGATGTTGTCTAAAGTTCCAAGCCTAGAGCTGGCTTTATGAGTCAGACAATTAAGGTTAGGTTCAAACTTCATACGAACTCGGAAGTTGTGAAGTCTTCCCTAACCAAACCTGAAAGAATAATTTTATTGCCGGATCGAAAACTATATATATATACACTTAAGTTTTGTTCTTAAGAATATAAAATTGTTGCGGAAATTAAACACATATACTTGTCTATATGACAAACTTTTACTCCAAAAATTTCTTGTACTCAATATATAAACAAAGAGATAAATATTTGGTCAAAAAAATATAGTCACATATAGAAGCCTCTTTTATCAATCTATGGAGACATGCCTTAATAATATTTACATTATAAAACAACCCAGTTATATTCTTTTAAACGAACAAAACCCCCCAATTCATTCAAATTTCAATCTCTCCGCGTGTGTGGGAGAGAGAGAGAGAGAGAGATACTAACCCTATATGAATAATTCAATTGCCGTAGAAAGGAGTAGAACTGAAGAGAGGTAAAAATCAATCGAAGGTTTGCCGGTCTATTTTTTATTTATTAATGTTTTTTTTGGTCTTCGTTTGCTGGTTTATTTATCTAAGTTGTTGATTAAAAAGTTTCAGCAGCAGCAGCTATAATATTTGAACAAAGGGTTGAAGGCTTTTTTTTTTTTTTTTTGTCAAACTAGGGATACCAATTGCTAGGTTATGGTTACTATCAGAGATAATAAAAAATTAATTAGTTCAGATCGGTTTATATATGTATTTTCTAACATTTATTTTAAGCATCAAAATCTAAGAGGAATATATACAAAATAAAACAAACTCAACTATAATCAAATTGTTAAAAATTAGGTTTAGATATATTTTTAGTCCCTGTAAATATAGGTTATTTTTATTTTAGTCCCTATAAAAAAATTTCTTCATTTCTAATCTCTCTTTTTTTTAATATTATATTTTTAGTCCTTATCATTTTAAATTTTATTCCAAAAAATTATTTTAAAATATATATTTAACCTTTATAAATATTGAAATTTTTATTTTATTTTATTTTTATAAATATTTGAATAATTTTCTTTTGATTCTTATAAGAGTCATTACCAAACAATACTGACCAATAATAGCAACAAAAAATATAACGAAAAAAAGAAGTACTAAAAGCTAAAAAGGAAAATTTAGAGGAATTAAAATCAAAACTACCTATATTTACGGCACAAAAGGCATATTTAAATCTAAAAATTATAATAGGTGAGATTATCTAATATAAAAAGGTCAGAACGTTATTGCAATAGATCGAAAACCTTACAAGCGAAGCTTCCGAATTTATTACGGCCATGAAATGTTGTTACATCATATTATTAACGTTTCAATTGACGACACAGCTATTCACACAATCGCAGAAAGGACTAACCTTGCAGGAAAACACCATGAAGATATAGATTACACATGAGATCGATGATATGAGGAGACGTGACTCTTTTAGTAGTAAGTAGCATACATTTTCATAAGATATAGGCCTCGATCGTGTGGCGTAGAATTCCCCCTCAAGCATCACAGATCTCTCAGTAGAATAAGGCCCCACATTCCTGGTACAAACTATTGTGGCCCCAAAATTCTACATCCCATATAGGACTAAAGTATTCATCAGGTTCATGGAACAAGGGCACAGTTGCTTCACCAGGAGGAGGGACATAGGAACCGTCAGTGAGATATGGCTCTGTCCAGAAGTTTGCACTCACGGCCTCATTGTATGCATCCAAAAAAGCAAGGTCATCATCTTCTATAACCAAACTCTCATGGTTTGATTGGTTTCTAGCAGCTTCAGTATCTGTTGTTACGCAAGAGAATCCGCTGGCGGATGGTTGTGGAGACAATAGGCAGGTATCATGACCAATATTACTGCTGTTCTCTGACTCTCTCTCCATTTGCTTCTTATTGCCTTCCATTGATATTGAGGAGTCACGATTCTTTGACTTGGAGGCTTTAGCTTTGGATCCGGTTCTATTTCTAGTGTCTGACTTAGACTCGTGTTCGAATCGCTTCTTCAGTGTGGTGTGCCAGTGATTTTTTATCTCGTTATCCGTTCTACCTGGCAAATTAGCAGCGATCGCAGACCATCTGCAAAATAGATATCAAATCCAAGTTCAAACACACCATACAATTATTCTTACTATAGTACATTAATTCCAGGTGTTGCTACATATATATAAGATGCCTTGAATTTGATTGTCTTGTGTCAGTGCATATATATACACTCCGTCACTGTTTTATTTTTTTTACTTGGTTATGATTTCTAATTATGATCACGTGAGAAGAAGCAATGGCGTAAGAGCCATATATACATACCTTTTTGTTTTTTTGGTACGACGATATATACATACCTATTGCCTAGCTTTTCGTGAAGTCTAATAATAGTGTCTTCTTCTTCTTGACTGTAGTCACCTCTCTTGATGTCGGGTCTCAGGTAGTTCATCCACCTAAGTCTGCAACTCTTGCCACACCTTGCAAGACCTGAAAAAAAAGAACAAAAGAAAAAAGAAAAAAAAGCCAACGTCTCAAGGTTTGAGAATTGAATTGCAGCATGGCTGAAATTTAAAGAATTAAAACTATATATTATAATTTATATAACATATCAACTACCTGCAAACTTGGGGAGAAGACGCCAATTCCAGCAGCCATACCTAGTAACATAGGCGACCAACTTCTTGTCTTCCTCAGGTGTCCAGGTGCCCTTCCTCAGTCCACTTTTGTTCAAGCAAGGGGTTCTCACCATCGCTGCAGCTACCAAATTGCTTGTTTGGGCAAGTTTTGTTCTCTCTCTCTCTCTCTCTCTCTCTCTCTCTTTGCATATCGCTATTAGTAGTATTTATTGAGTGTTTGTGTGCACCGACTTATGGAATGTGAGGACCAAGGGAGATAGAGACGACTTGGTCCTCCAATTTCTTCGCTTCTGACCACGAAAGCTCGAATCTTTCCCCCATATATTACATGCGTTCACAACCAAAACGTGTTGCACGTCATGGATTAGTATTCACTACTGTTCCCCTTGGCTATTGCAGGTTCTTTTCTCTATGTCATAATTAAGCCACATAATTGAGTCGGATAATGAGAGCCAATCATTTTTGTTTATATAATTTTTTTTAGATGAGGAAATAAAACAAATATATATTTCAACGAATTCTTCCTGTCTTCTTCTTTTTTAAATAAAAAAGCAGAAGAAATTAGTTCAAAGGAAATAAACGAAGTAAAAAATTATTTAAAACATTTACACCCACTTGCTTTTTTTTTTCCCCTCTCTTTCTTTGGAGTCTAATTTTGATATACTCATGGAATAAAAACTTTTTAAATGACTATCATCCAATCAAATTATTTTGTTTGCATGATCTTATGTGACATTATATAAGTGAATAATAATGTAAATTTTTTTATATTATTGATATATTAAAATGAATTTTTAATTTTGAATTATAGAATTATCGTATTTTAAAACTTTACTCATTATTGTAAAGAAAAGGTCAAAAGAGTATAAGAATACAACAAAGAAACATAAATCAAAATAAAAATTAATTTTAATGATTATTAATAAAATATATCAATTAAAATAAAATTAAAAATAAAGTATCACCCCCAAAGTGCACTGCGCTTCTCGACCACAACTTTGAGATATAGATATCAATAATTCCAGAGAGGCTTGACTAGATGTCTCTCAGATATAAAGTTTTCGTGGGACCGACAAAGTAGAGTCGTCAAATTATTAAAATTTATGTAAACTAGATATATACAAGATTATTATCATTAACAGCAATATACCAGAGTTAGAAAATAAAGTAAAAAGTTTTGACAAAAATTATAGGTAGTTGTTGGAGGACATAAAATGGTATATTCTACTTATCAATAAAAGTAATAAGCATGCTAGATAATTTTAACAATTAGATTTTCTTAAAATTTCTAACTCTCTATCATATTTATATCTCTAATGGAAATTAGTTTAACAGGTGAACATTGATTAAATAATGATGAGAAATGATAGGAGACGCACAAAATTGTAACATATATGAAATGCATATGTTAAAAATGAAAAAAATGACAAAAATATTTGATCCCACATAATTATTGTTAAAAAGTTATTTATTAGTGTATTGCTAAATACTTATTAATATTTTTAGTAATATGTTAATAATTTTTAAAAAAAAAATGATAAAAAGCTCTTATTTATCAACATATCACTAAAAATATCGGTAAGTAACCTATTTTTTCAGCAATACATTGATAGCTTTTTCAAGAAAAAAATTAATAAAAAAATAATAATATAAACTTAATTATCTAAATATTTTTATCATTTTTTACAATTTTTTTTTGTATCCGCGGAGAATTTTCGCGTTCCCCATTTTTCAATAATGTTCAATCGCTTTCGCATAAATTTCCATAATCCTGTACACATAGCAGTTGATTTGACATAGATGAGTCAACAACAACGACTTGCATTAATATAGCTTGGTATAAATAATTATTGGTTTGATAAAATTGGCACATTAATTTATATCTAAATATAATTGATTCAAGGATATATTAATTTTGTTAAAATGATAATTATTTGTGGATAAAGAGAATATCTTATGTATATTAAATACTCTCTCCGTCTATTTATAATTGACTTTAAAGTTTTGTTATACAAATTAAAAATTTATTAAAATTACACAAATATAAAAAAAAATTTGGATTATTTTGATAAAATTGCCCTGTAAGAAAATTGTGAAACAATTATTATTTGTAGGTGAGAGAATAAAAATAAGGGGTAAAATTGAAAAAAAAAATTAATACTATCTTAAAATGCTCAAATGACATATAATTATGGACAAAAAAATTTTGGCTAAAAAAAGTTATAAATGGACAGAAAGAGCATCTTAGATACGAATTTCTCTTGACATAATTTGGCTGCATTTTTTTTTTTGTTGGTTGCATATGTTTTAAGTTATGGGTTTTGTTAATCAATATTATAAATTAGGAGTAAAAAATTTAAAAATTTAACGATTTTTACTAATTCAGTGCAGTTTATACTCCCAAGTAACGTAGTTAATTTCTTTGATGTAACTTCTGTTTTTGTCATTTAATATCATTCATAGCTATCCTTAATTTGAATGAGGAGTTTACATTAACTATAAAAGGAAGGAGCCATGAAATCACACAACAAAAAAATGTTTTAGTGGCAGCTTTTATAATACTTAGTGGCGGATTAAACCCCCACCCATAAAATTTCTGGCAGATCCAAATTTACCACAAATAAAGCGATAAGAAGGGTTTGTTGGCGGTTTTTTGCAGCCGCTAATATGGCTGCTAGCAATTTGATTAAAATAGCTGCGGTTATTGTGTGGTAGTTTAAACCGCTAGAAAGTCATTTGTGGAGGTTTAAATCGCCACTAAGTGTCACTATGTTTTCAAGCCCAGTTTTTAAACTTTTGGTAGTTAGAACTGCCAGCAAAATACAACAGAAAGATCGGGTAATACCACGCTGTCATTTTACCAACTCAATCAAGTAATTTGTGATGGACCTAATTGCACCTTTTACATACATATTTTCTTTTAAGAAACATAAACTATATCCAAACTTCTATTGGCTAATTTAGGGAACTAAAAACTCAGAAGACGTAAGAATAATAAATCTAAGTGGTTCCTTGTGGCAAACAACATCCGCATTAGAAAAATTTGCATCCTTGACTGCAATCAAATCTAGCAAGTCCTACAAACAAGGTTAAGTCACAATCAGCAAAGCATATAACAATGATGAACCAACAGACACATCTCATAATAGGCATTTCTCTTATGATTGAAAATCAGCATAGAACAAAAATCTATCAGTGCAATTGATATAACATAACACACTTGCCATGACCCTAAAACTTTTTGTAATCATACCTGTGTGGCCAAATGAGGGAACATAGATGCAATTGGTTGCCTAGCTTTCTTATTCATAGTCATGAGAGCAACCAGTAATCCAAAACCCAATGAAGGAGAAACATAGTATTAGTAAAATGTAGACCTCAGCCTATAATCAAAGGAAGCATTCACAACTAGAAAATGTCAGATTCTCGACCGATTTTGCAATTGAATTTTTCAATCGCAAAAATCTTAATTTTGCAACCGATTTTGCGACCGAATTGAATGAGGGGATTCGAAAGTCATGTTCTAAAAATCAGTCACAAATTTGGTCGTAAAATTCAAATTTGCGATCGATTTTATTTATATGGAACGAAAAAATGGAAAAAAAAAATCGGTGGCAAAATCGGTAGCAAATTTAAATTTTGCGACTGAATTTGCAACTGATTCCATTTAGTCAACGATGATAACAGTTTAGTTGCAAAATTGGTCGCAAAATTTAGATTTTGCGATAGATTTTCGAAGTTCAGATAATTAATTGCATTTGATAAATTGATTGCAAAATCGATAACAAATTTAGAAATTTGTGACCAATTTTGCGACCGAAATTCTAATCACACATAATCAATATATAATTGTAAATCAGTCGCAAATTTAGAAATTTGCGACTGATCTTACAACCGATTTATCAAATACTGATTTTTAGTTCAATTTTGCGATCGATAAATTGGTCACAAATTTTAAAACTTAGCCAAAATCAACATGCAGTTTGCACCTCTGTTTCTTTTCCCTTTCCCAAATAATTTCTTTCTCTTTCTCCTAACTCTCCCCACCCCGAAGCCACCCCCACCCATGGCTGCTTGCCACTGCTAGAGAGGAGCTTGCCATCGTCGATTGAAGCTGTAGAAATGGAGCACTGCTGTTGTTCGCCACACAGGATCACCGCCGCCGTTGTCCCCAAGCTGCCACCACTCTGGTTCTCCCTCACCACTTTGTTTCTTGCTGGTTTTTCTTTTTTTTTTTTTATTTACTGATATGTCTTTTTTTTCTGCTCTGTTTCTTTTTTTTTGTTGATCTATTTTTTTTTGCTCTGTTGCTTTTTTTTGTTGTTGATCTGCTTTTTTTTTTTAATCATGGGGATTTGATTGTTAGTTTGTTAGTTTGTTAGTTAAGTTTAATTTTTCAAATTATATTATGTAGATAATTATGTTGTTAAATTAGTTGACATTTTTGGTTTTGATTTTTGATTTTGTTAGTTGATAAATACTTTATTGGTATTAAAGGTTGTTGTTTTTTATTTTTGATATATGTTATTTTTGCTAACATAATGAGAGTTTTGGTATATTTAGTTATTGTGTTGGTTTGTTTATGTTGGTAAATTGGTTGATGATGTTAATAGACAGAGTTTGGTTAAATTGATTTTTGGATTCTTAATTATGTTGAAGCAATTTTTGGGTTAAAATCTTTAAATTGTGAGTTAAAAGTGTTAATATTTTGAGTGACAATTGTTAATTTCAATTAACATAGTTAATTGAAGCTTTACAAGTGTTAATTTATGAGATAAAAGTGCTAATTATTTAGTTAGAATTGTTAATTTGGATTAGAAATGTTAATTTTTGAGTTAAAAGTAATAATATTTGAGTTAGAAGTGTTAAATTCTCAGTTAGAATTATTGAATTAGTTAAAATTATTAATTTTTTGTTAAAAGTATTAACTTTTGAGTTAGAATTGTTAATTTCAAAATGGTTAAAAGTGTTAATTTTTGAGTTAAAAGTAATAATATTTGAATTACAAGTATTAATTTTTTAGTTAAAATTATTAATTTGAGTTAAAATTGTTAATTTTGAATTAAATTGCTTTAATATAATTAGAATGTAGATTGCTATTGGTATATGTACTTAGTTGTTATAAAATATATAGATAGGAGATCAAACATGGGTGGATAGGAGGACAGAGCACATAGATGTAAGTAGTTAATGTCTTATTTTACATATTACATGAGTTTCTATGTTAGAATATAGCTATAGCTCTAAATTATGTTAAATTATAGGATAACGTCAATTTACACGATGTAAGTACCTCTAAATTAAAATTCTTGTGTTAATTGACATAATATTCTAATTGGCTGGCTGAATTTATACGTGCCATGGATGAGGCATCTCAGAAAGCCTCTCAGGATGGAAATCCTCCATCTACTGAGTTAGATATGTGGCATGAAATAGCTAGAGTTAAAAAAGGAAGGATCTATGGCCTTGGGGTTAGAATCTAATGTTATTGATGAAAGGCCATATTATCATGGTTCTAGTTCACAATCCAATGCATGGGTATAAATAATAGAGCATGAAGAGCTAATGAAGAAAATGACAGAAGAGAATAGGGCCCTGCTAACTAGATTGGAGACTAATGAGAAGTAGCTTCAAGCCACCAATCTATTTGTGTAACAGATGCTGCAAAGAATAAATTTTCAACTAACTGATTTTCAACCCACCATTACAAACCAAGCTGAGGATGATGGATCAACTAATGATGAAGAAGGATTTGAATGAACTTAGTACTTCTATTTCATATTAGATGTAGTTTAGATTATAAACTACTTACTCTTATCTAACTTTGTATGTTTTGAATTTTAGGTACTTGACTTTTATGCTTTGGGATGTGCATAGTTAACTAGTAACACTTAATGATATGCAATATTGACTTGTTAGCCTTTGGATTATTGGTTTTTGTTTTCTGGGCTGTTGTTGAATGCAGGTGTAATAATTTTGGATTTTAAAAGATTATGGTTGTTGTCTTGTATTAGTTGTGAAATTTGCAACCGATTTAGCTACCGAAAACTATGCTAAAATAAAACGCGAAATCGGTCTAAAAAAAATCGAAATTTGATCTATCTCAACTATTTACGATTGAAAACCGGTCGCAATTCTTATTTTTGTGACCGATAATAGTCAACAAACAACCAAATCTCAATTTTACAAGCTTTGGCAAAATCGATCGCAAAATTTTACAACCGAAAAATCAGTTGCAAATGAATTTACAACCTACCTATATGCGACCAACAAAATTGGTTGCAAATGGTCTTAGCGACTGATTTTCTTTGTTTTGCGATTGCTTTTCGATCACAATCGGGTGATTTTCTAGTAGTAATTGATTGTAATATGATTCAACCAATAAATAGGGCTATAATCAACATCTTATTTTCTTCATTAAGTGTGTCAGTTAAATCAACTTGCTAAATAAATGATTATTTGCCTAACTCAGCTCAAAGTTCCTCATTGAATAGTACATCAATAAGTACCACCATAAGGAATTGGGTAACCTCCCCTCCCTTCCCCTAAGCAAATGTGTCCACTGATATAATTTTGTAAACCCTATAAGAAATTGAACTTTAAGAACATCATGAGCAAGAAAAGGGACTAGTACAACAAAGTGGAGATATCACAAAATTATTAACTATAAGTAGAGAAGATACCCAACCTAGTCATAGCTAGCAATTGGAAAACTCACAAGACGAGTAAAAAAGCCAAGCTTCCCAAGCAAAAAAGGAACTAATAACAAAGAATATTACAAGGGAAATGATTATTATCACAAGGAAAGTGCGAGCATCAACTGTCTTTTTCATAAATAGAAAACATTCAGTTGCCAATTAGCACTAGGTACTAGCTAAAAGAATTCCAATTCTAATAATAAGTTCACTAACCTTGTCCATTCTGGTTCCATTGTCAACAACAAGAGGTTGAATGTCCTCAACATCAACCATCTTTTATATCCTGCATAACACAATAGGAAAGAAACTATTCATGAACTTGATTCAAATCATCAAATAGAATTCAAAATAACTGAAATTTTCATTCAGTAAGTAAATACTAAGGCAATCCCAGCCATCCATACAAAATATAAGACAAAATAAAAAAAAATTAAAGACACAAAAGATAGTAAATATGCATAGTAGAACACTTCCAAAATACTCAAAACCTAAAAGTAAACAGAAACAATAGTTACAGAATTAACAACATCAGAGACATATAACAACAAAACCAAATTGAAGTTGTGTCTAACCACAAAAGAGACACCTCTAGAAAATAGATCCAGATCAAAAGGATCAAGTTAAAGATCATAACTCTTTCATGTCTAGAAACACAATCATTGGAGAAACAACAGAAGGTTTCAATCTAGAACACATATAACAGGAAAATTCACCCAAAAAATAAGAAAAACAAAAGGTGGAAAAGGATAATCAAAGAATCGATATCAAAATGCACCTTCTTCGAACAAAACACGAGCAACATCCTTAGCTAGTGCGACAATGACGGTGACAGTAAAGACAGCATCACCACATTGGTGATGGAAGAGGCGTCGCAATAGGCAGCAGTGGACGATGGTAAAGATGACAAATCAAAGCTCGAATCGAACAGTGAGTGAAGGTTTCAGGGGAAGAGAGTGAAGAAAAAGCCCTAACATTGAGAACGAATCTGAGGCTTACATTATGAGATGTGAAGCTTACATTGAGGGTATGGCTAAGAAATTTGAAGGTAGAAACCCTTGTATTGAGGCTTATATTCGATAGTTGCTTAGATTGTATGCAACAAGAGAAATGGAAGGAACTAAAATCCCTAAAAATTAAAATAATAACTGCTGGGAGGAAGAATATTTTATGGCAATTGATTTAACCAATGGGAACAAACTATTTTATGGCAGTTGAGTAATTTGTCGAAAAGAAACCGCCACAAAATTACCTTTTTTTTTGTATTGCATACATAATCTTTTAAATCTAGTATCAATTAGTTATTTAGTTTACATTAATTCTAAAAGTAAGATCTATATGTCAAAGAGAAATTGCTTCAAAATGAGTAATTTAGTTTATCATATCCAACCCTAATTTTTCAAAATAATGTGTTTGGAGGGTTTTTTTTTTTTTTGAAGTTATGCAGAATGTGTATTTGGAGGGGCTTTTTTAAAGTTATGCAAACTATATGTTTAAAGATTCTTTTTACTTCTATATTAGACTCTTTATAGGTTGCAAGTCAATCAGAGGTTACAAGTGTCCTATTTTTATAATTGTTGGGAATTAGGATGTCCAATTGCAATTATTAGAGACCATAGGACCTATTATTTTTTTGTTAGAAAGTAATGTGTCCATTGAAGACAATGTTAAGGACTAATTTGAAAATTTACTCGATTCAAAATATATTACAGACTACAACAAATATTTATTTTGAATTTTCATCCAAACTTAACCTACGTATAACTGTCTAAGTAACAAGTCTAAATTAAAGTCTTATTTCAATAAAATGCTTTATACAAAGTTATTTCTAAATTTTTCATTAATTTTAATGCTAGAAAGTATAAGTTATCTTTTGTTTAAAAAAAAAAAATTACTGACAGCGAAACTAATGAAATAATTCTAGTTATGTTTTATATACAATAAATCATTGATATAAAATCACTGAAAGTGTGTTTGGATAGAGTATTCTTAGAAGGTAATGTATTTCTTAAGAGGATTTCAATCAATTTAGCCTAAAGTAAAATTTTTTATTTGGATATCAATATGAAATAATTTTAAAATTCTCAGTATTTTTATGAAATATTTTACAAATTTCAAAAGAATAGATTTCAATTTTTCCACTTACTCACAAGGAATATATTAATATACCCTCTCTTTTCTATTTATTGTCTCTTGACTCCTTCCTTATATAAGCCTACAATCACTAGTCGATTGTTGTCCGATGCTTGCCGGCCAACTATCGCCAACCACTTGCCTCCTCTCACTAACCACCAATCAACCATTGCCGCCACCGCTTGATTACCACTTATCGCTGCCGGACAACTACCCATTGTCATTTATCGTTTGCCCACCGTCCACCACCGCTTGCCGCTCATCTCCCACCCCCACCTTTTATCATCCACCATCGTCGTCTGTGTCCTGTCGCCCAGAGAGAACTCAATATAATTTCATTATACAAACAAAGTATTTTGTAAAGAAAGTAATATAATTACTTTATCCAAATAAAATAATTTAAAAATGAAGGGAATTGAATTAAAGAAATTAAATTTCTTGTATTTTAAATTACTTGAAATTTAAAAATACTCCATCCAAACACGCTCTAAGAGTAGATTAGTGGTAAGGGGTTATAGGGTTTTTTACTGATTTAAAATAAAAAAATTATTATTTTCGGATATACGTCATTTCAACTTTTTTTTACGAAAATATCCCTTTTTTTGGGATATTAGTGAATTCAATGGAGGTTAGATCGAATTTATCACTATTCAATCTTTTCTCGAATGAATAGAAATCGATCTAGGGTGAATAGAATTCAATTTAACCTTGATCGAATTCAAGGAATTTGCAAATTTTTAAGTGAGATTTATGGTGGATTCTAAACTTTGAGGTGCATGGTGGACTTAACGTGATTAAATAATAAAAAAATATGATTAATTATCATACAAATATAGTTAATTGCCACACAAGATATAGCAAAATGTCGGATCCATGATAAACTATGGTTCATCTTAAAATATGATAACTATTAGACCTTATTCTCTATTAAAAGTGTAAAGAAACAAATGAGGATAACATCTGGATCGGTCGTTAGAGGCTTAAGAGCCACAAATTTAATATTTATAAAGTTCTATTTTTTCTTTCGGGTAAATAGTGATGAATTCGATTCATTAGTGCAATATAAGTATTGCTTTTAGATATAACGAGAGAATATATATACACTCACAGTCACATACATAGGAATAATAAGTATAGATTTTTTAAATATTAAATATTGTGGCTCTTAAGTCTTTAACGACTGATCCGAACGTCATCCTCATCTGTTTCTTTACAGTTTTAATAGAGAGTAAGGTCTACTAATTGTCATATTTTAAGATGGACCCTAGTCCATCATGAATCCGATGTTTTGCCATATCTTGTGTGGCAATTAACTATATTTGTATGATAATTAATCATATTTTTTTTATTATTTAACTACGTTAGGTCCACTGTGCATCTCAAAATTTAGAATCCACCATAAATTCCACCTAAAAGCTGCAAATACCTTGAATTCGATCGACGTTAAATCAAATTCAACACTGTTCAAGTCCAGTTGGGATCGAATTCAATACTATTCACTTAAATAGTGTTGAATTCTATTTATCCTAGATCGATTTCTGTATATTCGAGAAAAAATTAAACAGTGATGAATTCGATCGAGTCTCAATCGAATTCACTACTATCCAAAAAAAAAAAATATTTTTGTAAAAAAAGTTGAAATGGTGTATATCCAAAAATAATAATTTTTTATTTTAAATCAGTAAAAAAAACCCAGGGGTTGTAATGAATCTAATTGATAATAAGGCCCAAATGGACTAATTAGTAGTGTGAAGCTTGAATTAAAAAGGAGAAGTAAGGACATTAGAAGGATTAATGGAGAATATTGTGGTACTTTCTTCCCTGATCTCTCTCTCTGGGATCCTCTTCTTTGATTCCCTTCTTTTTATTCCTCATTTGCTTGAGTTCTAAACCACTAAATTTGACCTTATTGTAGATGCAAAGGTGCTATTTTGTTCGAGACCCCTTTTCAGGATTTTACACAAGCTTCTATAAATACTTAGTTTCATGTCATCGTTAGAGGGACCATTATTCATTTATATTGAGATTTGCTTATACTGGTGCTAAGACTTTATTGACAATGTTTCATTGCTTCTGTTATTGGAGTATCTATCGTTACCAGATCTTGTTATTACATTGGTGTCATTGATGCTTTCATTCACCACTATGACCAGGGATTATGTTGCTAGGATTGAAGCTTGTTTTGACCGTATTGAACAACTATTGTTGCTCTTGCAAAATCCATGGAGTCACATGGGCACAGGGGCAGAGCCTTTTGTATTGCAAGGGGGTAGTGGCCCCCCCTCAAAATTTTAATTTTTTCTTACTTGGCCTTTTCCAAACTTTTTTTTATACTCACACTATAAAAGAAAAAAAGAGGTCAACAAGTAATTTAATCATATTTTCAATAATCTTGCAAACAAAATTGACTAGTATTTGAACATTATAAATGTAATTTGAATATTTGAGGTTAGTTTTTATAAACCCTTTTACTTAAGTAGATGCTTAAATATTATAATAGACAATACGTCGTGTATAATATATGTGTGTTCATTCAGTTTTGATTGTGAAATTTTCATTTTCTTTTATATATTTTTTGACTAATATTTAAATTTTTAGATAAGAATAAAAATTACAGAATATATATTATTCTTTGCATAACATTAACTATTAGGTATTGACTTTTCCCACAAAAGGGTCTAGCTTTGCCCTACATGGGTCGCAGATGAAGGCGTTCTCAATTCCAAACTTAACCTATAGATCAAATTCAATTGGTGAGGTAAACCAATATTCCCTTTTTACTTAGATAGTTTGATAAAGTCATAAGTTTAAACTTTAGTGTCATTGGTATAGCAAATAATAATAATAATAATTGATATAAATATATAAACTTTTCATTAATATTGTTTACATATTTCCTTTGACAAATTCAGAAAAAATCAAGTAAAATATATATTAGTTAAGTTTATTTCTTTTGTTATATGAACCATTAGTATTCACAATTCACTATATTCCAATTAATTTGATTTGAGTAAGGTTGGTCCACTACGAGATAAAGTTCTTTTAGTACTAGTTTTTTTTGTTTAAAAGATTCAAACCTAAGTTATTGTTTAAGAAGAATAAGTGTCAAAACATTTGAACCAACCAAGTGTTGGTAGTAAAGATTATTCTCACTACATATGAGATGAATAAAAAATTAAAATAAAAATCTAAAAAAAGGGGAAAATGTGATGAGATAGGGCAATAGTCATTTTTTTTCGATTCATTCAATGTTAAACATATTCAATAGTGAGACTCCTGTTGTTTAGATAATATTTTTATACACATTAATTATTCAATGCAGTCTGAATGGAAAAGACTCAAATCCCTTAAGTATATAGCCTTAGGTTCATTCCTGAGATTCATGTGTGGAAAAAATATCATTGGGAGATGTCCTTGCTTAAACACCTAACTGTACTCAAAGAAATTAGTCTTTGTGTCTGTTGGAGTTCTCTTATTCCTTTAGTAGAAAAGAACTTAAGAAATGAGAAGTGTTATTTCATTTGAAGCTATGTATATAAATTATATTTATATTTAAGACATCTTACTCAACCTAATATGATTCTATATGAATTGTGCCTATTTTTTCATGAGCAGTATGTTTGTTCTCAAAGCCAAAATTTATAAAAACACAAAAAGGTAAATAGCACAAACTCCTTTGAGGTATTTTAAAATGGCACGCAATCCCATTCTTGATTAAAAATTGTACTCCACCGAATTAACTCACTTATTTAACCATGGTTAACATAAAATATTTTTAAAAAAATTAATTTACTTTAACTCACATAATCTCATTCTTCAATTACCGCTTATCTTCACCAGCCTTTGTTATATTTTTGTTAAAAACTCTCAAGAAACAAGATAAAAATTCTTCCATCTTATAATTTTCTTTATATTTTTATAATTTAAGATGTGCTAAAATATTGAATTATATTAATTAAGTTCAACATAGAATTTCAACTAGTTACATAGATAATTTACTCACTCACAGCAAAAAAAAAGGGATAATTTCCTTGTTCTCTCTCTCTCTTTTTATGTAGATAGTTTATTCATTTCTCCTATATATATTCAACATTTTTAAAATTAAGTTGAACTTTCAAAATTTACTAAAGATTATTTGTATTATACTTTATAAAAATTATTTCAGTTTCTTTTATATGTTAAAATCAAGAAATGTATCATCTTCATTAAAAAAAAAAAAAAGTTAAAACACTAGAAAAGCATCTTCTGAGATATTCAACAATTGTTCATTCAATCTCCTACATTTTAAAAAAATTTCACATATTCAAAGGATAAAAAATTTCAGAAAAAAAAGACATATTAATTTTTCTAAAAATAAAAAGAGATTACTAAAAGAACGATAATAATAAAAAAATTAAAATGGAAGAACTTCACCTTATTTATTGTGAATTCTTAATAAGAGATAATAAGACTAGTAAAGGTAAGCGGTGATGAAGAATGAGATTATATGACTTAGGTTGTTTTTTTAATAATATTTTTGGTAACCATAGTTAAATAAGGGAAAATATTTCGTTAAAATATTTTCATAATGGGATGGATTGCAATTTTTGAACAAGAATGTAGTTAAGTACCATTATGAGAAATCTCAAATAGAGATTTGTACTATTTACAAAAAAAGAAAAAAGTTTTTTCTCTAACTCGGTGACTCTTGTTACCAAGAATGTTTGAACTATATTATTTAATTATGTGATATCATATTATTGAAGTACAGTCTTAGAAATTATACTAACGATCCACATGCATAAAAAATATTATACTAACGATATACCAAAACAAATCCATTTAATAATACAGAAAATAGTCACCTTCAATTAAGTAAAAGGGTATATAACATAGTTATGATACGTTTTTTTTATGGCTTGTATTCGTTTCAGTTGAGTGTGAAACATGCATCACTTATTACAAAATGCTTGAAGTTGAGTTCTGAGTTTCTTACGCACGTAGCCAGTGTGAACGCGCATTGCAAGACTTGGAACCGTTTTCTTACAGTAAATGGCGTCGAATATGAACTCGGCACTCGGATTGGTCCACATCCACATTTGTCGTTTGAACCCCGTGTCCCTCGCTGCACAACGTTGACCGACTTTGGAAAATATATATATAACTGAAATGCAACCAACAACCGTTACTATATTCATAAAGCCCTTAACGAAAGGGTATGGAAAGATCAGAGATTCTTCGCAAAGATTAGATAAATGTTTCAGGGATGATATAAAACAATGCAATGGAATAAATTTATACTATTTCGAAATACATTTTTATGATATTGAAGCTAGATATATCTAAAAAATTTATTACAGGGAACGCATATTTTGCCTGCTTGATTCTTCTATTAGTAACTAGGATCCATTGATATTATTTTAGTTTTTAAATTAGTTTTAAAAAATCATTGGCATAGAGTCTTTACCCAGGAAAAAAAAAATAGAGAGAGACATTTAAAAATGTACCGATCAAAGCTTTTAACTCATTTTATACAAAATTAAATGACATCGCAGTATCAAATACATAGTGTGATAAATCCAAATATAAATATATGTGAGTACTACTGTATATATGAAAAGGAAGATAATAAACACTTGATTGGTCCAAGTATTATGTCGCTTATTTTTTTAAAAAAAGATTTTAAATTTGAGTCTTTAAAATATAAAAAATTAATATAGCTCTATATTACCTCATAATATGTCATCCCAATTCAAATTAGATAAATTGAAATTCGATAAATTTTAAATAAAGGTGATTTAGCCAAGGAAAAAAGATTTCATATGACGTTTTTCTATTCATTTTGACCAAAGTCCTGAAAGCATAATTGTGGTTGATGAATCAAAATGGTTTCCTTCCATGACCAGGAATGGATCCTTTATTAGGATGAAGTCATCTGTCCTCCACTATCCAATGTCGCAAAGAGGAAACATAGAAATTCAGAAATTCTCTAATTTATCACGTCATGTCACAGCAAAGGACTGCAAATCTAAGCCAGATGTCACATTACCTTTTCTTTTTTACCTATGGGCCAGATTAATAAATACCAAAAGCTAGATTTGCAGTCTGAACGCGTCGTTTGGATCCTTTTAGAATTTTAGTACCACTGTCACGAACGTTGAATAGAAGTATATTTTGCTTCAGTGGTTTGTTCGCGTACGCAACCATTCCTTGACATATACATTTATACATATGCTCTCATGTTAAAATAATGTATTAATACTAATAAAATGAAAATAAGGTCACATATTTAGCAATATAGTGAATGTTCTATTCCTTTTCTACTTTTCAAACTCCAAAAATCCAAGGGAACAAATAAAACTAAAATATTTAGTCATATAACAAAATGGAGTACTAAATCTATCAGAGAAACCTATTACAGGATAATCTAATCTAGTTTCGATCTCCTCTCTATGCACTATATATCTTGCTTCTTAAGCAAAATATTCTAAATAAGAAAAAAGATATCTTTCCTAAATTTGTATTTTATTAAAGAACAAGATTGAAAATAGACCAAAAAGCAGGAAGTTTTTTGAGTCCTCCAACTTTTAGATGGTGCCATGCAATTACGCAAGACGACTCCTTTAGTTACAACTACAAAAAGATTGACAATGATGTCTGCTCGCCCTTAGTCCTCAGAATAATAAAAAGAAAAAGACCATGAGAAAAATAAATGAAAGAGAAAAAAGAAATAAGCAAAAACTTCGCCCATGAGAAATCGTACAGAGCGTGAAAAACATATCCAATAATTTTAGACTAAAACTGATAGAGACGGGCGTGCGTGTGTGTGGTGTGGGTGCATGTAGAAAGTCATTGTAAAGCTGGCCCGTTCCATGCCTTGAATACAGCTAAAATTTGATAAAGTTATATTTCCAAGTTAAGAAATGAAATATATATATATAAAATAAAAAGGTCATTTACTAGTTAAAAGTTTGAAAGGTATTTAACTTTTAAGTAACTGAGATAATTTATTAAAAATAATAAATATTGTAAAAAATATAAAAAGAATATTATTTAGATTAATCACAAAATAACACCCAAATCACAAGAGAGCTCGAAGAAGCCACTGTTAATACCAAAATGGGTACTGTCTCCTGGATTGGGTGGATTATATAATAGACAACATGTTGGCATTCCAACAATTTTTTTCCCCCATTCAGCCCCATTAAAAAAGGGTAGTTTCTATAGTACCCATCCAAAAATAGAAGATTCCAAACCCTTTTTAGATAGGCAAATCTGATGTGGCCATATGTATAATTTAATCCATCTAAGCACCTATTATCATTACTACTTTTAATTTTATGTTTAAATTCTCAATATTTTTGTTTGGTTACAATTTTCCCCCAATCCTTATTACCCAATTCCTACTCCAAACATGTAGCTATCTCATCCAGAAATCTAAATAGTTGAACAAAGATTTATTTCATCTAAAATGTATAAACCCTAAAAAATAAAAATATCACTCATCATTTATCTATCAAAAGAAAAAAAAATAACACTCATCATACCTAAAAATAACCCAGCCCTTGTTATAAACCCAGCTACATCTACATTTAAGAGTTAGAACAGCGAGTTCACAAACCTAGATCGAGTCACGTAGCTATCATTTGGCTTTCTGGCTCGAACAAATTATGTCTACTAAAAAAGATTCTTATAAGAAGAAAAAGAGGTACTATTGAACAATTAGTCAAAAGTGTCGAATTCTAAAATCTCATAATTTAGGATGCCACATTTGGGGGACTGATTCATTTATTTTGGCCCTTTTTTCTTAATAGAACATCAAATTTTGCTGCACATATAATAAATAGCAAAAGCTATTAAGCGTGGCCTGGAAATCACCTGGGAGAAGGGTTTTTATCGTGTTTGCAGCGAAACGGACTGCCGTGAGGCTATTCGCCACCATGTTCAATCAGCTTCGAATGCTTTAGAGCGATGTTCTAAATCTTGAAATGTTGTGATTGATTTTTTTTTATGTTATATATGATGAGTATTATTTTTATTTCTTAGGGTTTATACATTTTAGATGGAATAATCCTTTATTCAACTATTTAGACTTCAGGATGAGATAACTTGATACATGTTTGGAATAGGAATTGGTGTCATAAGGATTGGGGTAAAATTGTAATTAAACAAAAATATTGAGGGTTTTAAATATAAAATTAAAAGTAATGATAAGTAGGTGATTGGGTGGATTAAATTATACGCATGGCTACATCATATTGGTCCACTTAAGAAGGGTTTGAAACTCTTTATTTTTCATGGTATTTTCTTATTCTAACATATGAGAATTAATCTCTTAAAATTTGATTAGATATCTAAATAGGGATCTTTTCCAATAATATTTTTTCATACATATAAATCATGGGATCTAACTCAAAACCTCATATTTAAGGAAATCCAATCTGTTTTCACTAAGATTAACATCTTGTTGGTTTGGCCTTAAGTATTTGATTAGGACATATCATTATTTTTATTGTTCTTGTTTGTTTGGTTTTGCTTGAATATGAATTTTGACCATTTCTTTCTTTTCTTTTTTTGTTAAATATGTTTTTGGTGTTTTTAATGTGGAGTACTTCTATCATGCCAAGATAGCTGAATGGTTAAGTGGGTTGTTGAAGGTGGGTGGCACGGTGGTGGCTGCTGACCGGTGGTTAGGTGGGAGGGAGAGGAAGGGATGCCAGCTCGTGAAGGGGGGAGTTTTTTTGGTTTTTTTATTTTCTAATCTTTTTTTTTTAATGATGTGAAGTTTATATAAAATCTATGTAGGATAATCATTTAATAGTGTTAGTAAAATTTAATGTGAAACTAAATTGATATCAAATTTTAAAATATCAGGATCAAATTGATATCAAAAATTTTTTTAGGATTAAATTGATTTCAAATATAAAATCTTCAAAAAAAGTTATTTACTCTAATTTTTTTATATTACCATCTAATTATATATTATTATATTGTTAAATTATTTAATTTATAATTATTATTTTAAAAATTATACATATGATGTAATATATAACTGATTGATGTTGTAAATATTTAATATTAATAATAAATTAAAATTAAACTCATTTTTATACTTAGTTTTTTTAACGTTTTATACTTACTTTTTATTAAAAAAAATTAAAACTAAAATGCAATTTCAGTCACTGAAAGATAATTTTTTATTAATTTAATTTAAAGTATTTCATTTTATTTTTGGAAAACCATTTTTTTGGGGTCAATATTAATCGATTTAAATAAACATTGCTGCTGCCCAAATGGAATAATTACAGTGAAGTTGGGCTGCGTTTTAAAGTTTTCTCGTTTTGGGTCCGATATAGGTAGATGAATTGAATCACCTTTACTAGGTAGGCCGAAGAGGAATTGCAAGCTAAACCAGTTCATGTCGGCGGTAAAATAAGTTTTGGGCCGCTGGCCCAACTTATGAAGCAGGCAAAATTCAATGTACGCACGCACGCACGCACACACAATTAATTGCGCAAAGTGGTAAAGGAGTTGCTTAGATTACAAGGTATCTTTTAGACCCAAAAAAAAAAAAGAAAAGAAAGGATTACAAGATATCTTCATAAATTCAACTACTTTGAATGACTCTCAAAACTAATGTCTCTTTGATTCCTACAGTATAATGATTATGTGTGATTTTCTTATACGAATTGTTCTTTCAATTCAAGCCTTGTATCTCCATTCTAAACAATCAATGTTATTCACTATCTCGAGTACTTCTCATATATCGAGCCCCCCTCTCTCTCTCTCTCTCTCTCTCTCTCTCTCAAATTCATATCTTCGTTTCAAAGAATTAATGTTACTTATCATCTCGACTTATTTTATAAATCAAATTCCGTGCTTTTTTTTTCAATGAAAATGACTCATTTAAAGTGGGTTTAACATGCCGTATTAAATATGATAAAATAAATTAATACTATATATTATAATTTTATTAATTATTTGATGTATTTAACATATTATATATATTTATTTATTACAATCTTTTTATAAACCAAAATAGTAGATAACTTAATTAAGTTTAGGAATGCCATATTAGGCTTGAATAATTTTTGGTGAATAAAGGTTATTTCACTCTTTTTTTATATAATTTTAAAATAAAATTTATTAAATAAATAATAAAAAATAAAATAATATAAAAAATATTTTTAATAAAAATTAATATTAAATAAATCTTTAAAAAATATTTAATATAAGACCAATATAAAAATATATAAATAACAATTCATTATTAAAATATATGAATAATAATAAAGAGTATTAAATATAAATTTAATTATATATAGTAAAAATAATTATATATGATATATATCGCAATCAGTTATTAGAATGTGAGATTAAACATGATTGGACTATGATATATAAAGACTTTCTTTTTTTTTCTCTCTCTCTCCTTCCTTCTCATTTTTCATATTTATGAAAATAAAAAATAATTATTAACAACATATAAATAAATAATAAATATTTTTCAATATAAATTATATTTATATATAAAACAAATTAAAATAATTAAAAAATTACAATTAAATTACTAAATATTTAAAAAATTATATTAATTTTTAATTAAATAATTAATAAAAATTATATTTTATTATAATTTATTTTTTATTTATATTTTATAGTAAAAAATTATAAAATATCAAAATATATTATATATTTGTTATTTTTTAATTTATTAAAATACAAAATATCTATTAAAAATTATATAATATTATTTAATATAAACTATAAATGTGTATAATAAAAATAACATATATCAAATAATTATATTTTAAAATAAAACTATTATTTTAAAATAAAATTATTTGTATTTGTTAATTTATAATTAATAAAATTACTATTTTTATTATAAATTTTGTGTTTTATTGAATATTTATTTTTGATTAGATTTATTTATGATAGTAAAGGAATAATATTATAGTATATAATATACCTTATATATTAATATATCAAATATTGTATAATATTAAAATTTTATCAGATCTTATATAATTAGATCTTATATTATTAGGTCTTAATCTATTAAGTGTGTTTAATGGGTACTTATTTTAGAACGAAAAAAAGGAAGAGTAACATAGCATTATTCATTTCTTTTCTCTCGAGGAAAAGTGTTTAGGGAGGGGGAATGGAACTCATGTGCACGTGTATTTTTCTGAGGCTTGCAGTTATTACCAGCGAGTTAGTAACCTTGTCTACAGTGTTATTCATATTTAGGTAACGTAACAATTAACAAACCACTTATATCACTAACTTATACTTTTAATAGGGGTACTCATAGAATTAGATTCGATGAAGTAAATACTTTTAATTAGAACCGATTAAATTGACCTGGGGTTGTTAGATAATCAAATCATTTGAAGTCAAAATTCGATTTAAACCAATTATTATTAGTTTGTTCTTGAATTTATACTTTTTACCTAAAAAATTCAAACACAGAATTCGATCAATTATATTATTTATTTATTTATAAACTTTCATGGTTTTGTTCTCTTTGACTTTAGAAAGTAGGTTATTCTTTATCGTCTTTTTCACTTTCATTTTCATTTAAGAAATTCATCTACTCAAATCATGATTATAAGTATTTTGTGACTTAGCCTTGATTTTAGTCAAATTGATTTGATTCAAATTTACTGAAGATAAATTTTTAAAATTAGACTAAACCAACCTAATAAAACTTGATCGGTTTAACTTTTTCTTTTACCTCAACTCTGGACCATATTGACCCATGACCGCTTCTATAATTGTTCAAGGCCCAGTATACTAACCAAGCTATTTTGTTACAGCCGCGTAAAAACGACCAACAGATAGGAAAAAAAAAAAAAAGCCACGTAAAAGGTCAGGGCGAAACAAAGCCACACTAAGGGGTAGATGAGGTACAACTCAGATGGCAACAGCATTAGCCTCATAAAAAGCTGCATTTTGGGAGTTAAAGGGAGTGTGTTTGACTCCCATCATGGGTCAGAGACCCAATTGTCCCCCCTCCCCCACAAAAACAATTAAAGACCAAAAAAAAAAAAAAAAAAAGCCACACTGAGGATGAAACAAAGTCCCATTAATTTTTTTAAATAGATTTTCATAGTTTAAAAACATGGAATTATGTCTCTAACTGTTTAAAATACTTTTAATAAGTCTATATTTGTTGTTCAAGGAAAGGGGTGGAGAATTGGGGGAGGGGGGGGGGGGTTTTAATAAGTAATTAATTATTCACTAATGATGTGGAGACTTCATTAATCATTGCTAAATTAGGAACTTGTTTAAAAATTAAGTTTAACTAAAAGAATTTATTTAAAATTCAAATTAATTACAAGACTATATAAAATTAGGTTGACTAAGTAGTTTTCTCACAAACATAAAGTTGATTAAGGTGGTAGGTGCCTTGTTCTCTTAATTAGAGATTTTGAGTTTGAACCTTAAGAATAGAAAAAAATTTCATTAGTAGATTTTTATCCCTTTCAAAAACCTTAGTTAAGTTGGGTCAGATTAATCGATTTTCTAGTAATAAGACCCAGATATTGATGGTTCTATCGAGATTAAAAAAAAAATGTAGTTTTCTCGGTTTATCTTAGATTTTGAATAAATTTATATCATTTAACAAGTTGATGAATTTTAACTGCTATCAATGCAACTCAATTATTATTTTCTTTTTTAAATCAAAAGATTGTGATTTGATAAATAAAAATCTAACCACAAGTTAAAGACTCAACAATTTTTATCCTCTAACATGAGAATAATAATAATTACGGAAAATTTCATCGACCTCCCATAAAATTTGGTATAATTATATCTAACACCTCTCTATTTACATTTCCGTACGCTCACCTCGCTTATGATTGACAGAGCTAGACACCGTTAACTTACATGTGATTTGTCTAAAATATCCTCTTTTATTCACCCTATATAAAACCCCTTTTGTTTTGTCTTACTCTCTCTTCTACCCTTCTTCTCTCCTTCCCCTTCTTCAAATCCCTTCTAGTGATGGCTTTTGTGCTGCCTCCCCCCACCCTCCCACCCCAGCGCCCCGGCCTCCTTCCCACTCCGCCTTCCCCAGTCCCTCTACGCCAAACTCCTCCTCCAAGCATCGGCAACCATGTGTACTTTGCAGTGACCAACATCGAGGACTCGCCAACCCTGCCTATGAGTTCTTCTTCATTGGCACTCCAAACAATATGGAAAGCACTGCAAAAGCTGGAACAAAAAGGGCAGAAGGAATATGGCTCAGAAACCTCACCTACTACTCATGGGGGTGGACGCTCTCATCAAGCTCTCGAAGACCCCAAATTTTTTTGGAAAAAATTGAACTTTTTCTTTATCCTTTTTGTTTTTAGTTTTGGATTAGTTATATCCATTGATTTTGTGTTTTCGACTGTGCTATGACAAAGAAAACAAAAGTTAATTTCTTCATGGGTGTAATTGATTGGTCCCTTGTAACATTTGAATTTAGCCAAATGTGTTAATTGGGTCTTCTATAATGTTTTTGCAGGACTCAAGTTTTGTACTTATCACGATCGGATTTTGAAGCCATCAGTTGGAAACATATGGTTTGATTTTAAAAACTTGACAAAAGGATTATTTTGTCATTTGAGATGTCTAAAAGCCATCAAATATTACAAAAAGGCCATTACTAACCATGTGCAATGCACAGGACTGAAATCATGTCAACAATTTTAACGGAGCACCATTAAGGGGGGAGATCTTTGAAATATTTTCAAAAATTTAGGAGTCTCTTGAGATAATTTTACAGTAAAAGGAGAGTCAAATATAATCTCACTTACCCTCACGAAAGGCAAGTGTAGTTCTCCCTAATAATTATTGGTTATCATAGCGCACATAGTGCACAACATCAAATCATTGTCTATGTTGTGTCCCACAGAAACAGAATCAAGCCTAGAGGGGAAAGAAAATCTTCTTGTTCTTTATTCTTCATTTGGCTAGTGTTGCTTTCATGCACAGTATTAAACATCATGACTCCAAAGTTCTACATAACTTAACAGGCTAAGGCATTCGGATTCAGCCACCAACATTTCACTATGAACATAGGGAATGTCTGCCACACATGGTTCCCACCAGAAGCTTTCACCCATGTATGTATCCAGAGAAATAGGAAATTCATCTTCCGGAACCGAATTTTCGTTTGGCAGATGCACTATGATCTATGATTACAGAGAATTCGCTTGAGGATGATGGTGTAGAAGATAGACAAGAATCGGTGGATTGAGATGTTGCTTGAATGCTTTGGGGAGAACCGATTGTGTTAATTGATATTGGTTCAAGCGGAGGATGATCCTTGGACTTCGAAACTTGAGATTTTTCATGTGGGACCTTGGTATGCGAAATCGCTTCTTGACATTAGAGTGCCACTAGGGCAGCTGAGCTTCAATTGCTGACCATCTGTTTATGAAGCGAAAGCTTTGAATGTTATCTATACATTATAAGAATAATTTAATTTTAATATATTATGAATATATAAATATTATACACAAACATTCAATTGAAGATTGTGATATCATTAAAAATATTTGATTTTTATATTTATTATATCAAGATTTTATTTCATATATAATAGTCTATAATTGAATGATAATATAAAATTCTTATACAATAAAAGAGTGAAAATTAATGTAAGAAACTGAGATGTTGCACTTCTCGTCAATTAGTTGTGCCGGTTAATGTCGCAGGCAACCAAAGAAAAGAAAAGTTGTTGGTTACGTTATAAACTTGTAATTAATTAGTGGAATCTGCTGCATATATAAAGGTTTTGTATCTTTTTGCTTAATTTGCAATGTTAATATCGTTAAATAATTGTTGGTTGAGTTTTGATATAAAATCTAATAGCGAGAAAATGCAAGGAAATAAATAACAAAATTAAAAGTTCCTACGGATCGAAACCTCTATTTATTTACTACAGTTGCTCGTTTCAGAGCAAGAGGAGCTTTTGGCTTGCAAAACCCAGCTGGAGCTGCTTGATAATAGTTTCCTCTTCGTCTTGAGTGTAGTTCCCTCTTTTGAGGTTCGGCCTTAAGTAATTCATCCACCTCAGCCTGCAACTCTTTCCATACCTCTCAACACCTGAAAAGTAAAATCTGATTGTATGTAACATGGCATAATGGTTTCAGAACATCACCAATTATATTGTCTGGTATAGCCCCTAAAACAATATGGAACACTCTAGGAGGCTTTTTGCACCGCTCTCGAGCTGAAAAGTAAAATTTAGTTGAAAAATGATATTGTACTTATAATTTTATATATTATTTGGACATTTGGAGAATTAAGGTATAAATAATTGGAGATTTTAATTTATATTTTCGGTGAGTGATAAATGTTATAGGTATAATAAGATAATTAATAATAGATGTAAAATTTTTTTATAAATTTATCATTATCATAATTGAAATCTATATATATTAGCACATGATTCTTTATATTTTCTTATAGAATTCATTAGAAATACAATCAAAATCACTAGTTATTTATGCGTGATTTTCTAGGTATATAATAATATCTACCAAGGTGATGTTAAATACAACATGTAACATAACATGATGGTTTCGAAAAATCACCAATATTGTTTGGTATAGTCCCTAACACATCATCGAACACTCTAGGAGAAATTTTTTTTTTTCCTGTTTTGAAAGCTATGATGATTTAATTACAAAAAGTAGAAAAATTCAGATAGAGTTATTAACACCCCTATTTACCTATTTGTCATGATTCTAATTGCTATACAAATATAATTTAGTTGATATGTGCCTATTTGAACAACCTTACATGATCCAATTTTTCTTTGATAAAAATTCACAATTAGTCGGATCTAATATGAATCGTGTATGGTTGGTAGTTAGAGTTGATCTCTTAAGGTTTCCTCCCAACTACCAACTATGGTTCCAATTACCACCTAACCTTCATTAGTTTATCTACTTAATAAATTAACTTTTTGTTGCTTATGCTTTAGGATTACTACTTAAATGTACTATTTATATATTTTTCAATTAATTTTATTAATATACTTCAGACTACTAATCATGTAGTCATAATTTTTTATTTTCTCTCTTGTTTTATTTTTAATTAGTTCTAATTTTAATTGATTTAAATAAAAATATTTTTTATTTTTTATTTTTCACAATAATATAAATATTTATAGGTGAATTATTTTCATAAAATTATATATAAATAAAACAAGAAGAAGTCTTTTAATATGTTTATATTGGTAATCTTCTTAATTTTTATTTTTTAAGTTACATTTGATATTTTTATCCATAAAATATTTTAAATTTTACTTTTTTAATATATGAATTAAAATATTAAAAAAAATTACTCTTCAAGGCTTAAAGTGACAACTAAAAATAATTATATAATTTACATCTTTAAATTATTTTTTATTACATTTAATATTTATCAAAATTATTTTTTCATGTAATTAGATATTTCAATAATTTATTATGTCTTAGATAGTTTTATATGAAATTATATTAATATTTGCCAATATCAAATCTGTCTAAGACTTTAGAAATTATTGAAATATCTACCTACATGAAGAAATTTGATCTTACTATTAGTAAAGCTTAAACGTAATAAAATATTTTATTTATGGTAATAAATTATATCAATATTTTTTGGTTGTCATTTAAAATCTTGAAGTATGTTTTTTAATATTTGATTCTTTTTTTTCTTTTTTTTTTTGGTTTTGGTTTCCTAGAATATCCTCTCATCTGATAGGTGAGAAACTAATCTTTTGAAATATAATCAGATATCTTAGCAAAGACCCCTCCTAATAGTGCTTTTTCCATACACTTACATTCTAAGATCAAATCCAGGATTTCATACTTAAGAGACTTGAAACCCTTGAACCAACCCTTTTGTTGGATTTTTCATTCATATATAACAAAAAGTAAACTTTAAAAATATTGTCTTTCTTAGAGTCTTACATCAGTTAAGGATATGACCAATATAGCTTTTATAAGTGCTTGGACAACCCTCCTCCATGAGCCAACTTTTGGGATTAAGTTGGATCTACTCAATTCTAATATGATATCAGAGCTTATCTTATAGTTATTATTAGGCCATCTGCAGATATCCAATTCTGGGTGTACGAGGGGTGTGTTAGAGTCTCACATAGGTTAAGGATATGGTCAATATAATCTTTATAAGTGCTTAGCAACCCTTCTCCTATAAGCTAACTTTTGGGGTTGAGTTAGACATACTCAATTTTAATATCATATGAAAAAATACCGAAAATAACTTTTTTAAAAAAATTAAGATGAACTATGTTAAAAGATACTTTTATTTAAATATAATTTCATGAAAGCGTTTCACTTATAAATATTTGATATTACTATTGTTTTTAAAAATAAAAAATAAATAATTTTTTTACTTATATGAATTAAAATTTAAAATTAATTAAAAAACAATAACAATTAAAAATTAAATTTATTGAGAGCATAGTTTCTGAAATTATTGATTGGAGTAGTGATAGGAGGATGCATTTTTTGCGACATAGTACCGACACATACGAAAAAAGTGAGCAAAACGATAAAAATACTTGAATAATGAATCCCATATAATTATTATTTTTTTTGTTCAATTTTTTTTATTCAAAAACTTACCAATATATTATTAAAAAATATTAATAAATAATACGTACAAAATTAGTCACTACAAAAAAGGATAAGGTAAGCTCACCTTAACTACTCAATAATTAATTTAAATTTGTTTTTGATATTGGAATTTTTATAGCCCAGTTTATATCCATTTCGTAAATATTATAGATTTTAATCCGCACGAGAGATTGAAGTAAGTTCAGAAACCGAATGTATACAAGAATTTCTCTCTGCACCCGCTGGCAGAAATTCTGACCACTGGCAGAGCGCATAGTATTCATATTTCACTTTGCTGTCCCCTACATAATGGTTCCTTCTGATCTACATTTAATTGCAATTTTGTTATTTGTAGCTTGTTAATATCGCTATTTTATCGTTAACTTTCCAATCGAAGCTATGTGTTTGTATTATATTTTATTATCATGTTAGACACATGTTATTAACTACCCTGAATTTGGAAGCAAATACGAGATATCCTTCATTGGGTTTGGCCAAGGGGAAAATATATTAAAAGAAAATGGGCGTGAAGATAAAAGAAATGAATTTTGGAGTTTTTTTCTTGGTTGGATGGAGAGAGAAACAGAAAAAAGAACGCAGAACCCATAGTGGATGCCAAGCATAATTAATTAGTTTTCTTATAGCAGTATATTTTTTCAGTTTCTATGCCGACACACTTTTATATATCATTGGATGAAATGTGGACTCTACTTAATCTGAGTCCCATATCCCACTTAATGGTGGATGAGAGTATCTTAGTACGAATGCTAAGAAAATATATGTACAAATAACATATCTTTTTCTTTTATGACTTGCCATCTATGGACAATGATAGTGGGAATGTTGCGCTTGTATATATAAATCTTGGTCGTATAATCATATATGGATAATCAAGATTAAAAGTTATCTAAATGCCACTTGATCATTTAAGAAAAAAAATTATTTGATTTTATGTTTTAATTTTGATTATATATATAAGATTCAATGGTCAATATTTACTTCTCTCACTTTCACAATTAACTATTCCTTTCACTTAATCCTCTCTCTCTCTCTCTCTATATATATATATATATATATATTGTGTGTGTGGATCCTCTCTCTCTCTCTCTCTCTCTATATATATATATATATATTGTGTGTGTGGATCCTCTAAAGTAGAAATCTCATATGATCTTGTCATATATTAAATTTTATTATTAATTAAAAATATAAGACCCATAAAAATATATAATTAATGGTAAAAATTAACACATAATAAAATTATATGAGAATTTTCCTTAAAATGATCCATTTCTAGTAATAAAAAATGAACTACATGTAATCCTCTTTCGATTTAGTAAGTACGGATTGGGAAGGTTTTTTTTTTTTTTTTTGCTTTAATAGTTAAATAGGCTCTGACAGCAAAGGAAGGAGCCAAGAAAATTCAGTATATATCCAAAGCATGGAGGCTTTTAACATAATCCTTGCCTAGTGATCGTGGTGGTCTAGATAATCTAATGGTAGATGAAAGGGGTGTATTGATACACTCCATTTCATTGGTGCATTGTAATATATTTCAAGTTTAGCCATATTAAAAATTATGGTTATATGCATTTTAGAATTGACCAATTTTTTTGTTTTTACTATATGATACTTTAAAGAATTTTATTTATTTATGAGATCATACAGATAAAATTAATTACTTTATAAAATGACCAAAGTTTATCTGTGTGATATCCTTTGCATTTTAGAAGTTATCAAATTTTATATGTAATACTCAAAAATATTAGATTATTTGTGTGATCATTTCTAAAATGTATTTAACCATATTTCTTTTTAAAAAATTGGCTAAACTATATATAAAAAAATACTATAGTACATTGTGAATACACCCCCTTCCAGCTGTTAAATTACTTGGGCCATAATGGTCCTTAATTAACAAGCCCCATATAAGAGTGATCCCCAAAACATGATCTTACATGAAGCTTAGTGAACATTATAGTTACTGACAATGTAATAATGAAAATAAATGAGAAAATAATTTTTATACTCTCACCCTTCCCCCCCACCTACAAATGGAAAAAGGTTAGGCAAGGCCTACTAGTCCGGCTTATTTATAAGCTCATATAATTATAATGTAGAATTTTAAATTACTTGAAGTGAGAATTGAACATGATTCTTTTAGCATATTTTAAAGAGTACTTACCCCTGACCAAGCTTGGTTATTGTGTAAAAAATTAAATAAATGATATATTTATATTAATTATAGTGTATCATTTTAAAAAATAAATTAATAAAACAAATTTGAAGACTGAAATTTCTATCCCAATATTCCCTAACCCTAAAATTACAAACTGAACTTAAACCCCTAAGTCTTCAACTCTCAAGCAGTCTCCAAAACAATGAGAACCCACAATCGCATGCATCGCGGCATCAGAGAAGTCCGCCGAAGGAACCCACAAGCACATCTATCGCCTGCCAGTGCCAACTAGATCATCTCTATGATCTCCTTGCCCTTTCTATTCTTGTTCCCCCACCTTTTTTTGTGAAACGTTAGTAACCCATCTTCTCTCTCTCTCTCTTTCTCTCTCCCCCTATCTATTTTCAAAATCTTAAACCATTTGATTCTTATTTTGTTTGTGATGTTGTGCATGTTACTCTCTGAAAAAAGGGAGTGACAAGTGATCGTTGTCTTGTTCGTTCTTATCAATGCACTTTACTCAATGTATGTGTGTGCTTTATATATAAAAGATTTTGCAATCTTAAGATACAAAGGAAAAACAACACAAATATTTCTCCATTTATTTCTAAAATAAGAAAAAAGTAGGAAAAAAACTAGAAAGCAAATTATTTTCTAATCATGTATTTTTCGAGAAGCTGATTCAAAATGATTGTATAAACATTAGAAAAAAATTTTAATTAAAAAAAGTATTTTTCTCGTGGAGAAAACACAAACAAATGTACCCTGTATATGGTTGGTTACTTTGTTTTCCTAATCAATCATTTTTGCTTCTGCGAATTTGCATTTCTATTATTGAATCTCATTTTGTATTTACTTTCTCTTTTTGTTATTGATTTAGTTAATGTCTTCTCCACTTGAACTTGAACAAGAAGAGGAGATCATTTTGAAGAATTGATGCTTAGTTGGTTCGTTGGATGGTTGCACTTTGTTTGCTGAAACATTAATATTGTTGGATTGTTTTGTTGAACTTTGTTGGACTTATTTCTTATCTTTGTTGCATTATTGTATTGTGGATATTTTGGTTGGATATTAGAGTATTAGACTTCTAGTAGCATATTCAAAAACCATAGAATTTGTCTTGATAAATAGCTTGCTGATGTTTTGGTGGCATAGTATAAATGATGGCATTGTCATTTTTATCATTTAATTTCTTTATTCTAGCAAAATTTTCGATGGTAACGTAAAGGCCTATTTAAATGTGTGTTCAAAGGTCTAAGCCTATTTAGGCCTCCATGAACTATGTGTTTTTTTAATAGCCTTTGAAAATAAGTTTTGGAAATAGGCTTCAGACCATATTAGACCTCTCAAGCAGGTGGCCTGGCCAAAAATGAGGCCTTTGATAGGTAGTAGGCCAGGTTTAGGCTCAATATTTTTTATTCAAGCTTGGTCTATTTAGGATGTGCATGATCCGAGCCTGACCTATCCTATTTCCACCCATACTCCCACCCTCTTCTCTCGATGTGTCCACCCCTTACTCATTATAACTAGCCTAGCCTTACCCAGAACATGCCACTCAACCACTTAATGGAATCCATCGGAGCAAATTAACAGGGTTTGAAGATTTTCGAAAAAAAATCAAAACTTGGAAGACTAGCACATGTTTTTCCTTCAATATGCTCCATTGTTTTTTGTTTTTGTAGGGTACTCTAGGGTCCCTCTAGTTAGTAGATAACAAGGTAAAAACATGGAGAATGTGTTTTGTGTATTGGGGAATCAAAGATTTGAATTGGATACATATTAATAGAGAGAGAATAAAGGTGCGTTTATTTTGGCTTTTAAAAAAAATAATTTTGAAACTTACATTTTATATATAATTGAAAAAGCTAAAAATTATTTTTTTTCTTCAGAAAACTACTTTTTTTAGTTTCTACAAAAAAAACTAAAAATAGATTTTTTTGATATTTTGATTATTTTTAAAAAATTATCCAAATATATAAAAACTAATTTTTTCAATGAAAAAAGTGATTTTCCATAAAAAAAAAATCTCAAACAAACACATCCTAAATAAGCCATTCAATAGGGAATAAATTTAGAAACACACACAAGATAAACATAAGAGTGTATTTGAATTAACTAAGTTTTGGAATTAATTTGATTTAAATTGAATTAATTTAAATTGATTTGATTTATAAATTAAATTTTATATTTGGAATAATTATGTAAAAATAGAATTTGAATTGATTTAGAAATTAATTCTTATGTTTATAATATATTAAACTGTGGTTTGCATGATTAAGAATGAAATTGATTTGATTTGATTTGTACTTAAATTTTAAAATCAAATCAATTTCCATCAAATCCTTTCAATTTTGATAGGATTTCAAATAGAAAGTAATAAAATCCCATAATAATTAGAAATCACTTCATTTTTTATTTTTAAAACACAACACAAAATTTGATTTCTAAATCAAATTATTTCTATTTTTTTAACATTACAAACACACTCTAACTGAACCAAAGTAATGGTTGGCAGATTCAAAGTCTTCTCCCATTCTACGAAGTGGCAAAACTTCTCGAAGGCCTCACCAATGATGAAGTTGCATGGGTGCCAGTGGCGGCACCGAAAAAGTGGTGGTACAGAGGGAGGGGTGGCTGGAAGCAAAGAAATAATTAGGAAAATTATTAGAGTGGAGGGTAAAATAAGTAAAATTATTTTTTAAAATATTAAAATGAAATATAGATATAAATGATTATACAATTGTTTTTCTATAATAAAAAAAATTCAATCTCAACAATTTATTCAATTTTTTATGGGTAAGATTTAAGGTGTGTTTGTTTGTGCTTTTTTTTTAGAAAAAAATCACTTTTTTATTGAAAAAAATCAATTTTCTTATATTTAGATAAATTTTTAAAAATAATCAGATTATTAAAAAAAATCAGTTTTAAACTATTTTAAAGAAGTTAAAAAATGTAGTTTATGAAAAAAATTAATTTTTAATTTTTTCTATTATATATAAAATTTAAATTTAAAAATTATTTTTTTTCAAAACCTAAAATAAATGCATCCTTAGTTAATATGACAATGAGTAACTTATCCTTCCTCATTGTGGAACCCGCCCCAAAACATTAGAGCATCAGCTAACATGCAATAACATAGTCTCGAAAAAGCAAAACAATAATTCTTATACTACCCCAGCATCAGGCATTAGTCATAGATCCTTATCCTCTTGGGTCTTGCACGTCTCCATTGTCTTATTTCTTTGAGGTTGGAAAGCAAAAAATCTTGTGAGAATGGGAAATTCGTTCACCACCTTTTAATCTAGTAGCTTAGCGTTAGCTTAATTTACTGCACCTTCATACTCTAATATGAGACATAATTATCAAAATTAATTAAAGGACTTGATGAGGGATGAGAAATTTTTTCTAGTATATTGGTGGCAATATTAAATATTAAATCTAAGATTTCATATATATTATCTAAAATTTTATTAAAATTATTAAAATAATTTATTACTAGTTTGATCCACTCTTAGTGGTTTAGGAATGAAGATTTTACACTGTGCATTAAAATTTATATATCTAGAAAATTATTAAAAAAAAGGCAACCATAATTTTTAGGGTTAATTATAATTTACCTCATCGTATTATAGGCTATGTATACTTTAAAATGTGCAACCCGACACCCTACATTTTTATAATATGCACTTTGGCCCCTTTTTATCGATTTTTTCATCAATTATAAACAAAAATATAGGGTGTCGAGTTGCATATTTTAGAAAGTTTATTAGGTCAATTCATACATGATCCAAAAATTCAAGAGAGTATAGTATATTTATTTGGGACCAAAGTGCACATTGTGAAAATGTAGGGTGTTGAATTGCATATTTTTAAAATGTTGGGTGTAAAGTGTACATGGTCCATAATGCAATGGGATAAAATACAATTAACCCTAATTTTTAATTAAAATTAATTAAAAATTGCATGTTAGGAAATATATACTCAGTGACTTAAATTTTAAATAATTAATAGTTATTAAAAAAATCATTAGTTTATAAACTTAAGAGATTTGTATTTAGAGGTATACATAAAATGGAAAATGACACATACTCTATAAACAAGAGAATATATGTTATTTTACATAAGAGAAATATTATTTATATACATATTTTCTCGATTTCTGCCTCAACACATTCGCATTTATTATTGGATGGAGTGTGGGACTCAGATCAAATGAGATACACACCCCATCTAATGGTGGATAAAAGTAAATCGACATGGAGGCCGAAAAAATATACGTGCAAATAACATAACTCTTTACATAATTATATTTTTGTTACCTATCTTCTTTTTCCTTCTTTTTATTTGCTTCTATCCAAAATAAAATAAGTAAAGATATATCGTATTCGCTGTTGATCTAATAATGATATATCTTGCACAGTGTAGTAGACATATTTTCCAAGCCATTGAGACTAGTTGACGCAGACCTTCTGATATGGCTTGTAAATGGTTGAACTTGAAGTTTTGATGATGAAGGCTGTATATACGACATGTGATTTATATTTCAATTTCAAATTTGATTTGATAGGATTTTAAGATGTGATCATACATGATGAAAATTTGATATTCATTTGATTCATGATTTAATATGTCTTAATTGTTTGAGTAAATTACGCTGTAATGAATAGAAATTAAAATTATGATAGATTGTGTGCATTAGGAAGAAACAAAGACTATTTCAGCTACTATAGTATGCGAAACAGTGGTTATTACTTCAAGAAATAGTAAATACATGAATTCAGATATGTCATTTGTTTTATCCCTTAATGCAAGCTCTAATCACTTTCTAAGGATCAGTAAAGATATAGGAACTCATCCATTACAAAAGGAAAGTCCTCCGAAGAAGAACACATAGAAAAGAGAAAAAAAAAAAAAAAACCTTGAGCATCTAGATAGAGACAGGATGTAGTTGAAATATACTGCAGCTCACTTATAAAAGCAACCATACCTTAATAGGTAACTCTATTTCAATTTGACATAACGGAATCACTGAAATTTGTACTTGCAAATGTGTCCCATACACACATCCAAGGGTGACAATACATGGTGGAGGAAGAAAACACCTTCTAATTTTTAGTAGAATACTCACTCTAATGGTAGCACGTCTTGGAGTTTCCCAAGTTACGGGACTCACTTTGTAATTGCTTGCATCCGGACCATGCAAGTATTCTCTTCCAATGGTAGCACGTCTTGGTGTTTCCAATGAGAGAAATTACTAGATGCGCTGGTGTGCCACACAGGATTGTGCTCATTCCAACTATTATACATCATTTTAGCTTAATTAATGTGTGTTTGAATTAAAGTATATAAATGGGGTCTCTACCAACTTGGTCCTATAAAATTGATTTTGATCAAACATGAGTTAGTATTAACATTATTTATATTTAAAACTTTTTATATCAAAAATGATTATGATAAAATAAATATTATTTAGATGGTGTTATTAAAATTATTTTTGGATGTATAATTACTAAAATAGATATGAGTTTTATATTATACTTTTAATGGTGTCCTTTTATTTTTATTTTAATATATTTAAATAAACTATATTAACGTTATGATAAAATATATATATATATATATATATATATATATATATATATATATATATATATATATATATATATATATATAATTTTAAGATATTATTATAAATAAAATTATATTGATATTATTATTAAAAAAAAACAATTTTTCTTGCCTCTTTCTCTTCTGAGAGTGCATAAGGAAGCTACTCTCACTAAGGTCTTTTGAAGGTCAAAGTGGGTAGCTAAAATTTAATTTTTGGCCAACGGAAAAATGTGAACACAAAAGCAACGTTTCATGGTTTAGCATGAAGTGGGGTTTCAAATTAAAAATTCGTTGAAGAAGCTGCAATGCAAAACTACCCAAACATCAAAGTGCAGGTTCAATGTGGTGAGAACGTTGGCTTGGCGTGGACAGTGCTCAACCTAACACACTATTAATGATGAGGAGTCGCATTAACTTATATATATTTTTTTATTTTTTTATAAGTGAAAAAATATTATTAACATTATAGATGCGTAATTTAGTGGTAGGTCTTGTTGGGAGGAGAGTTCAAAACTTAGGGCAATCTAAACCAATAGATTAAGTGAAAAATTATAATAATGGATCAAATGACACATCTTAATCTTAAATCTTAAGACAATGAACTTATAAATCTTCATATATGTTCTTCATTTAGTCCATTTTTAAGTAATGTATTATGTCACCACTCACACTTGAAATTTCAACATTTTTGCCTGTCAAGTATAAAGTCCAATGCGGTATTCTCTCCCCTCAATAGAAGATTGAATAACACTATTCAATGATATTAGCAAGTGTCATACATATGCTCTCTTTACTTGTAATGCCAACATTCACAAAACTTGCATCTTGACTTCGATCAAGCCAATTCAAACCATCAGCTTTAATACCACTTATTAGGAGGAAAGCCTAAAACCTACGAAGATATAAACCAGTGAACTAAGAGAAAAATCATAATACCATATCTTGACTAAAAATTTTAAAGCAATAACTCTATAGGTCCTCCACATTATTTATTTTATACTAATTAATCTATTTTTAAGTAATATGAAATTTCACCACTCATACTTAAAATTTCAACAAGTTCTATTGTTAACTAAGCTGAGAGTAATTGGATTGGGCACAAGCGCTACTTTATCATGTGTCCTTTTCTTTCAACTACTATCTGACAAATAGGAATTCTGATATGGTGAATTTTCTGGTACCATGGCACAAGTGTACATTTTGTGCATTTTTGTGTTGAACGGTGAGGATCGTGACATGTCTTATGGTGAGATTGTGAGATGCATCAATATATCAATCACCTATGGTGCACTATAATAATATCTAATTTTAAGAAAATTTAAAAATATAATTAAATATATTTTAAAAATTAATTATCATATACTGACAGTATAAAATTATATTGACAGTATAAAATAATTTTACACTGTCAGTATAATCAAAAAAATTTATCAGTATAATTTTAATTATCATATATTGACAATATAAAATTATACTGGCAGTATAAAATAATTTTACACTATCAGTGTAATCAAAAAATTTTATCAGTATAATTTTAATTATCATACACTGACAGTGTAAAATTATACTGGCAGTAAAAAATAATTTTACACTGTTAGTGTAATAAAAAAATTTTATCAGTGTAATTTTACAGTACTGCCAGTATAATTTTACACTGTCAGTGTATGATAATTAAAATTACATTGATAAAATTTTTTGATTACACTGACAGTGTAAAATTATTTTATACTGCTAGTATAATTTTACACTGTCAATGTATGATAATTAAAATTACACTGATAAATTTTTTTGATTATACTAATAGTATAAAATTATTTTATACTATCAATATAATTTTATACTATCAGTATATAATAATTAATTTTTAAAATATATTTAATTATATTTTTAAATTTTCTTAAAATTAGATATTATTATAATGCATCATAAATGATTAGTGTATTAATACACCTCACAATCTCACCATAAGACATATCATGATTCTCATCGTTCAACACAAAAATATACAAAATATACACTTATGCCATGTTACCATAGCATTCACCTTCTGATATTGCCTGCAATTTTGGAGGAACGGCTATTGTGACCAAGAAGTTATGCAAAATATGTCTTTCCTACATCCGAATTTGTAGGTTATTCTGCTCCAACTTCATTAGGGAGGCATAACCACGGCTTTGTTTGGTGGGAAATTGCTGCCCTGGTATGGCTTTCATACTTTGGTTTTTGGATGTGATCATGTGTCAGTCATGCTGTGGGCAAAGGAACGAGGAATTAGTGGAAGGTGTCTGATAAAATGAAAGTAAGGAACGTCTCATCTATCTTGGTTTATGACTTGTTTTTCACGCCAACCTTGAGAGCAAAGTTGCTTTTAAAGGGAAGATACTATAATGATTCGTAAAATTTTTTAGTTAGTAAATAATTAATAAAGAACTCATGTGTATAATTAAGTTTTTGAAGGTTAAAGTTAGTCGTAAATAAATTATATTTCATTTTGATGAACTTAGTTCAATTAGAATTTTTTTCTACCTGACTTGCGCTAATAAAATAGATTTCTATCACTTTCACTCAATTGCTTTGCTAAAATCAAAACGTTAACTTTTTTATAGTTAAAAACACAGTTATTCTTCTACTAAGAGAGGGGATGAGAGAAGAGGCTAGGTGAAGTTTCGAAGTATCAAATCTAGCTAGATGGCAGGAGATCAGGAAGATGGAAGAGACAAACTTCTCTGTGTTCGTCGACAACCAACCACCTTCCATGAATCTTGGATGGCTGCGACAGCTGTTCGAATACGAAGGAAGGATTATAGATGTATACTTATCAAGGAAAAAGAGGAGGAGTGCGACAACACCCTTTGCGTTCATTCGGTATGCGCGTAAGGGTGAGGCGGAGAGAGCAATCCAGAATCTGAATGAGTTAGAAGTGACAACTGAGCGTGACAGTAGCGAAGTACAAAAGGAGTTATGACTTGAAGAAAGATAGCAAAGGAGCAGCGAAGAAGGAGGAGGCAGCACCTGAAGGGGGGGGAGTAAGGGGAACTGAATCGATATATGGTTGGTCTTTCAAAGAAGTCCAAAAGGAAGGAACCAATAGAGGAGCGTATGGAGCAGGCCGTAACCAGCAACGGAACAAGGGCAGATCTTGGGAAAATGGAAATGGTGCGAAGGAAGGTCGAAAAGAGGGGAAGAAAGAGGAGCAAGTTATCTTAGTGAATGGGGAATTGAGTCGGGAGAATGTTGAACGGCTCAGACAAAGTATCATCGGCGAAACGAGCAAGCTAATGAACCTTTTTTTTATTTTTTTATGAGGGATAGGCTACTGTCAGAATGGAGGTGTGTTACGAATGTAAGGGAGATGGGTCCGTGCAGAATATTGGTGGCTTTTGAGACAAACGAGGATATGGAGGAGGTCCTTAATACGAGAAAGGACTTGTTGTTGAGCTATTTCGAAGAAGTGACTCCATGGACGGAAGACGTGGGGTGCCAAACAAGAAGAACCTGGTTAGAGTGTTATGGTGTGCCCTTACAAGCATGGTCAAAAGAAAATCTGCATAAGATTGCAGAAACATGGGGCACAGTGGTTTTTTTGGATGAATATACTAAGGAGAAGAAACCTTTGAGCGTTGCAAGAATCTTAATTGATACTTGTATAAGGCACCCTATACAGGGATCGATCGTTTTAAGATTACCAGGGTGTTGTTGCGATGTTTTTGTTAAGGAAATGGGGGGTGATGTCTATAGGCAATCCTGTTTTAATTTCAATCATTTTGTCCAATAGTCAGAATCATCTGATGATTGTGTGGAGTCTTTGTTCTCTAGAAGTAAGCCGCGAAGTGGGAACTCGAACAGTTTCTCTCCAAGGGAGGAAGAAGGTGAACAGCTTTCGTATGTGCCTTGTAGTTTTGATGACGAGAATATCGAGGCACCGGCTTTGAAGACTGAAATTATTCAATGCACATGTGCATGCACCCAACGTCAAAAAAGTGCTGGGAAGATGGATATTGAATGCAATGAGATTGTGCAGAGTGTTAGCAAAACGGTGACGTATAATGAGGATAGGAGAACTGAAGAAATTTTACAAGAAATGGGCCCAACAAGGCCAGAATAAAGCCCAATACCACATAGGAAACCTTGGAGGAAGGGGTTCCGGTGGGAAGTGGGCCAGGATCATCTTCAAAAGATTCATATGACGTTCCTTCGGGCTTTGAATCTGGGCCTTTAATGAAGGAGCTGAATTATGAGTCACAAAGGCAATATTTGGATGAGAGCTATGAAGACCATATTATCGAAAGTATGGTGACAACCGAAACAAAAGATGAAAACAAGAAGCAGCTAGATGGTGCGGGCGAAGAGTCCGAAGATCGTGAGGAAGAGGCTTTAGATTCTTGGAGAAATGGAAAAGAGGCGGGGTTGTATGCTCTAAACGAATCAGAGATTATCAAAGCTCTCAAGAAGTCAGAAAGTTCAAAGAGAAAGAAGAAAAATGCAAGTAGGAAGAGCAATAGGGAGGGAGGGAGGAAGGAGAAGAAGCTGAAAGAAGAAGAAGCAGGGAAGCCCAGGTGAGTGTAACTCGTCTTTATGAAGTTATTTGGTTGGAACATTTGGGGGATCGAAGGGGGAAGGGGAAAGTGTTAGCAGTAAATAGAATTATTAAGGAGAAAAGGGTATCCTTGGTAGGATTAGTGGAACTAAGAGCTCGGGCATGGATGTGTTGAAACTAAAAAGCATTTGGGGGAATTTGGATTATGAATGGATGGAGGTGATGGGGGAGCATGAGTTTGATGCAGATAAATGTGGGTTTCTGGAGTAGATCCGGAGGGGTGGAATCAGTGGACCATTTATTCATTCATTGAAAGGTAGCTTCTGCCTTAATATGGTTTGAGTGCTGCAGATGGGGAGGTTCTGTGTGGGCTGTTTTTGAGGGATGTACCTTCTCTGTTGGAGGCTTGTCATGGAGTCAAGTAAGCAGGTTTCTATGGAAGACATTTGGTGGATAATTCGGAGCCTAGCCAATGAATGGTATAATGCAGTTGGAAAAAGGTATTCGTTTTTGCAGGAAAGAAGGTGGAAGACTCTGATTATGTTAGCCCAAAGGGGTGGAGCAGTATGAGGAGAATAACAATGTGAGCTGAGCATTATCAATGGAGCCCAATAATGCATGAAGTGGGGAGAAAGTCTGGATTTCAGTTTTAGTATCTGTTTTATCGTTTTATTTTCTGTTTTGCTTCTGGTGGATGTTCCTAAACTTGTGCTCCTCTTTCTCAAGAGTCGTGAGCAGCGGCTATGTATCGGAAAAAAAAAAAAAAAAGAAGTATTTTAAAGCAATTATGCACGGACTAGGTAGAGCCTTAATAGATGGCCAAAGTTCTCTCTTTTGAATTTTAATACTTTTGAATTTTAATACAGTTATATAATCAACATTTGAACTGGAGATCTCTAACTAAGTTGGACGTTGATGGCATTACCGTATTTGGCCTAATAAAGATAAATCTAATCATTGTATACACAAAAAAAAAGGGATAAATATAATAAAATAAAATAAAATAAAATAAAATAAGTAAAGGTATATCATGTGCACTGCTGATCTAATTAATAATGATATATCGTGTATACTGTATGGTGTATGGTGTATATGGTGTAGTAGAGATATTTTTAAACAACCACCGAAAGAAGGGGTATTTTTCAAGCCAGTGAGACTAGTTGACGCAGACCTTCACTCATTGTTTCGATCTAGTTCGCTTATTGCCATTTTATAATTAATGACATTACCAAATTTGGTTTATTGCTTGAAAGTCTCAAATCATAATTTGGATAAACGATATACAACAGAATTTTTTGTCTCAACTATAATTAGGTTTTTAAATGAAAAACCATTCATACTATCTATTATATTAGCATTTAACACGATTTTTTTCATGGATGGTGAAAAAACCTGGTTAGCATGATGTCTACAGCCTAGCTTTTGAGTGTGATTTGACTCTGAACAGCAGATAAGGCAATTATTGGTTAATGTGACTGAGGAGTCTATGCCATTGCAAACTTGGAAGGAAAAAAGAGAAAAAGGGCGAGAGGGGGGTTGGTGTTCTTGATTGGGCCATAGTGATTGTATTCATTTGGAATATAATCTGTGCATGTGGTTTAATTGGGGCCGTCTTTGAGGGCCTAGTTAGCAGATCTGAGCCCCGTTTATATATAGCTTAATACGACAACGTAATGGTAATGGGCAACTACTACTCGGCTTAGAACTAGTAGTTGAGACTACCAGCTTCCAGGCCCACTTACTTGACTTTTTAGTCGGAATTTTAACATCAAAGTCCAAAGCCCAACAAGACCGCAGGCAGAATCAAAGACAATCAACACAGGCCCACAAGTTGGGTTTCCAACAAAAGATAAGGGGCAAACAAAGTAAGAGGGGAATCTAAGGCACCAATCAACTAAAGACCCAGATAGGGATAATTTGGCCACCGCATGAACCCGCGTAACAGAGACTTGGACCTTGAGAAATTCTCAGACATCTCAGCTACCACTGGAGAGGAGCTTTGAATTCACTGGCTTCAACTGCTTTTAGCAATCTGGTTCGATGGGAAAGGAAGCCAGCGAGCAGCTTTTAACGAGGGTGAGGCTAATCATGATCGCCAAAGCTGCAGCTACCAAGGGGGCAAGTATAGACAAAGGTGGGCTCGCACAGATTCATACACGTACACCCATCTTCAACAACCTGATCTGTCTTTGGATACTAATTCTTTTAAAGGTAAGGGCAATCTATGACACCAATCATAGGATAGTTTACCAGAGAGAGAAAGGGAAGCTACCTCATGCGCTTCTTTGTTTCCCTCTCGTCTGACCCAAAGCAAACCATAGGAAGAAAAAGGCATTCTTCAAGCGTAAAATGCCTTCAACCACTATAGCGGCTTCAGGGACCAAAATTCGGTCTCTACACGCTTCAATTATCCTCAAGTAATTCGATTCCAACAAAATATTGTCAATGAAGCAGCTGTTAGCTAGAAGCAAACCCTCCCTTATCGCCAAAGCTTCTGCAAGTAAGCTTGACGAGGTATGAATCTTGTGGGCCTTCCCCGTAACAATATTCCTCTGGTGATTGCGAATAACTGTTGCAATTGCTCCTATTTTCCTCTGATTATCAAAGGCTGCATCTATATTACATTTTAACTACCCCGATCGCGGAGGCCTCCACGAACTGTGACATCCACTCTGATTCTGTAGAGTGTGTTTTGCTAGGCTTGGCCGAAGCACGGAGACATACTCTATCACCAACAGAACGGCCCTGTTAAGGACTTCAAGGGGCTTGACAGGTTGTTGGAAAATGTAAGCATTTCCGCCTTTCCATATTTGCCAAAGCATGGTAGCAATTAAAGCACATCTTTGCTCCAAAAATTCTTTTTACTTTGATATTTCCTCAAATAGATGCATTAACCACACTTCTATTCTGCTTACATTATCTGGTGTCGGGAGGAGCTGAAGCTGCGAGCCAAGCCAAACCGGCGATTTCCACAGGCAAAGCAAAAGTGCATGTTCCACCGTTTCACGCTCTTGACCACAAATGGGGCAAATAGGTTTCCTAGATAGCGATTGCATTATGGCATACCCTCCACAAGAACAACTTTATCTTTTGAGGAACAGGTAATCTCCGTATAAACTTCCAAATTATTAACATGGATTGATAACTATTCGTGCATGGACCTCCCCCCAAAAAAACAAAAAAACAAAAAAAGTAAAAAAAAAACATTTATTCATGAACATATGATTGCTGGCCCTTTTCTTTGTTACCTTTATATTTTAGGAGTGCACCTTGTGTTCAAAATTCTAAATCACTATGAGTACATGGGGAATGGTAGTTTTTCACATCATCACACTGAGGCACAGTATCTATTTCAATGAACCATTAGAGCTAGCGTACCGGAAATATCACAATATAAATGACTTTATACTTGATTTTGAATTGGTCAACAACTATATACTACTAGCTTAATGGGCACTCGGCCTTTTTAATTTTTCTTTAATATAACTCAACATATTTGTATATCGGTATTTCCATATTTTTTAGATATTAATGTTTTGGTTAGTCTGTATTTTTTAATTATCTACATATTAATATATTAAATTATAATTTATATATTACATTTTTTTATGTGATGATTTATATATTATATTAATTTTTTATTATAAATTTAATTGCTATGCATTATAATATAAAAAAATTTTACACTATTATCTAATCAAATACTTATATTTATAAAATTTTTAAAATAGTAAATAGTTAAATAAAATATTTTTATTAATATAACAATACATGATTGCTTGTATAAAATTTTTTTACACTAATTATACATACAAATTAAATCTTTTTATTATCTAAATATTAATATAAAATTAATATTATATATTACATTAATATATAGAAATTTATTATTGATTTATATGTATTACATCCTAATTCATTTATGTAGATAGGCTTTTATGCCCTATATTATATGAATTTTATGGACAATTTACTAAAACTCCCCTAGATTAAATTCCTTGTTATCTAATTTACCATGCATATCTCAAGAACTCAGACTAAATTCAATTGGCATTGTCCTGTATCGATATAGCCTTCCTAATTCCTACTCTAAAAGTCACAGCAACAACAAAATGTTTTAGTGGCAGTTTTTTTTATAATACTTAGTGGTGGTTTAAACCCCGACCATCAATTTTCTGGCGAATTTAGATTCGTCACAAATAAAGCAACAAGAAGGGTTTATTGGCGATTTTTTGCAACTGCTAGTATGACCACCAATAATTTTATTAAAATAGCGGCAGTTATTTTGTGGCGGTTTAAATTGCCAAAAAGTCATTTGTGGAGGTTTAAACCGCCACTAAGTGTCATTGTGTTTCCAAGCCCAGTTTTTAAGCTTTTGGTGGCTAGAACCACCGGTAAAGTACAACAGAAAGATTAGGTAATTAATACTACGTTGTCATTGTGCCAACTCAATCAAGTAATTTGTGGTGGAACCTGATTGTAACTTTTACAAACATATTTTCTTTTAAGAAACATAAATGACAGCAGAATAATAATATTTTCTATTGGCCAATTTAGGGAACTAAAAACTCAGAAGACATATAAGAATAATAAATCTGAGTGGTGCCATGTGGCAAACAGCAGAATACAACATCCACATTAGAAAAATCTGCATCCTTGATTGCAATCAAATCCAGCAAGTCCTGCAAAAAAGGTTACATATAACAATGATGAACCAATAGACACATCTCATAATAGGCATTTCTCTTATGATTGAAAATCAGAATAGCACAAGAATCTATCAGTGCAATTAATATAACACAACACACTTGCCATGACCCTAAAACTTTTTGTAATCATACCTGTGTGGCCAAATGAGGGAACATAGATGCAATTGGCAACTTTTCTATCCCAGTCATGAGGGTAACACCATCGTGGATGATTTGCCAAAAGCCGAAAAACCAAACACAAAAGCAGATATAACAGTAATCTAAAACCCAATGAAGGAGAAACATAGTATTAGTAAAACGCAGACCTCAGCCTACAATCAAAGGAAGCATTGAACGCAATATTATTCAAGCAATAAACAGGACCATAATCAACATCTTATTTTCTTCATTAAGTATGTGTCAGTTAAATCAACTTGCTAAATAAATGATTATCTGCCCAACTCAGCTCAAAGTTCCTTATTGAATAGTACATCAATAAGTACCACCAGAAGGAATTGGGCAACCTCCCCTCCCCTAAGCAAATTTGTCCGTTGATAGCTGATAAAGAATAATCAAATGAACCTAGAAAATAATTAAATTATAATAGAAAGGAGCATTTTAACGGGCTCTATGATAGAAAAAAAATGAGTCATTTTTTTATGATTTTGTAAACCCTATAAGAAATTGAACTTAAAGAACATCATGAGCAAGAAAAAGGGATTAGTACAATAGAGTGGAGATATAATAGAACTATAGCCAACCTAGTCATAGCTAGCAATTAGAATAACTCACAAGACGAGTAACAAAGTCAAGCTTCCCAAGCAAAAAAGGAATTAACAACGAAGTACATTACAATGGAAATGATTATTATCATCAGGGAAGTGCGAGCATCATCTGTCTTTTCCATAAATAGAAAACATTCAGTTGCCAATTAGTACTAGCTGAAAGAATTCCAATTCTAATAATAAATTCACTAACCTTGACCATTCTAGTTCCATTGTCAACAACAAGAGGTTGAATGTCCTCAGCATCAGCCATCTTTTATATCCTGCACAACACAATAGAAAAGGAACTATTCATGGACTTCGTTCAAATCATCAAATAGAATTGAAAATAACTAAAATTTTCACTGACTAAGTAAACATCGAGCAACCCCAGCTATCCATGCAAAAAAGAGACAAAAAAAATTAAAGACACAAAAGATAGTAAATATGCATAGCAGAACAACTCCAAAATACTCAAAACTAGAAGGTAAACAAAACAAACAATTACAAAATTAAGCATATTAACTGATAGAAAATGAACTAAAAATCAAAATAAGCAATATCAAAGACATATATAACAACGAAACCAAATTGAAATCGAGTCTAACCACAAAAGAGACACATCTAGAAAACAGATCCAGATCAAAAGGATCAAGTTAAATATCATAACTCTTTCATGTCTAGAAAAACAATCATTAGATAAACAACATAGGGTTTCGGTCCAGAACACATATAATAGGAAAATTCACCCAAAATATAAGAGAAACAAAAGGGGGAAAAGGACAATTAGAGAATCGAGATCAAAATGTACCTTCTTCAAACAAAATGCGAGCTTGCTGACACGAAGGGAAAGGCAACGTCCTTGGCTAGCACGACGGTGATGGTGAAGATAGCATCGCCGCCATCGGTTATGGAAGAGGTGTCACAGTTGGTGGCGGTGGACGACGGTGAAGATGACGAATCAAAGCGCGAATTGAATGGTGAGTGAGGGTTTTGGAGGAAAAGAGTGAAGAAATAGCCCTAACATTGAGAATGAATCTGAGGCTTACATCAAGGGTATGGCTAAGAAATTTGAAGGTAGAATCCCTTGTATCAAGCCTCACATTGGATAGTTGCTTGGATTGTATGCAGCGAGAGAAAGGGAAGGAGCTAAAACCACTAGAAATTAAAATAATAACCTTTGGGAGATAGAATATTTTATGGCAATTGATATAACCGATGGGAACAAACTATTTTCTGGCGGCTGAGTAATCCACTAAAAAGAAACCGCCACAAAATTATCTTTTTTTTTTTTTAATTTATATGTATTTATAATATAAAATATTTTTATATTATTAATTAATAAAAATAAAAAAATAAAAAATTATAGTAAATTTTTTATTATAATAAATAATTATTTATATTAATTAATATTTTTTTATTATTTTTATTAATAAATAATGTAAAATTATTTTACATTATTAATATATTTAAATTAATTTTATTTTATTTTTTGATAGTGATCCGGTAATTTTCACCCACTACTTTATTGACTTGTTTGCTGATTATTTTTCAGTTTAAAACCTTGCCCATGATGAACTGCATCCATATTATCCAACAAAAGGCATTGCTCCAACTCTCCTTGCCGAAAAGTAAGGACGGCACAAACGCATAATCAAAGTTAACGATTTTAACAATAACAAATTAAAGAAATAAAGAGCTCTAAATATAGTACGTTGTGAATAAAGTAAAGCAAAAAAATATCAAATTGCCAACCATCTATATGTATAACATGGAAAAGAAAAATACCCTTGTTCCTAGTTTTTCTGTGACTATATAAAATTGGTAACATTGATACATCTGCGTTCATCACAACCAATATAACACTCACGCTTTTGGGCATCTTGATCTACCTTACATTTTTCTGCATCTTCCTCAGCATTTTTCGAATCATGAAAGCATTATACTCGCCATTTTTCTTAGGAAAAGCAGAATCCGCATTGTGGGAAATTCTGGCTTATGCTCCAAATTTTTTTATTAAAATTATTTCCTTTATTTTGCTTCTCAACCTTGTCAAAATCCCGAGCAGATATTCACACCAACCAATCCTCGTTCACAGCTTCATGGAAACCATTCTACATTTCACCCCATCCTTATTGACCTCCTTTTAGGGAACATAGTCATATAATGAGAGCATTTAAATTAAATCACACATTAATCATCAAAATCATCGCCTCCTTGGACCTTCAGGCACAAAAGATAAAATTGAACAGTCATAGGATTATGAGGTTTTCAATACTGCCTAATTTGGTGTTTCACCCAATGTATCCTGCACAATGAAAAAAAGCTTACAACCAAAAGAACATGATGACTTTGATGAAAAAAAACTCCATTATTCAGCCCCCCAATAGAGATGTGAAACAACCATTATGGTACAACATTATAGCCTCATCTCTATGCTTTTGGACTTCAAATCCCCGAAATTGTTTAAGTAGGTTCACCTTTTTTTTTCCTCTCAATGTGCATTTTGTTTCACAAAAAACATACTTAACTTTGCCTTTTAGATACAATTTCACTTCTATCAATTCCAATAATAATAATGATAGGCAGTTACGATTATTCTCTTAAAAAAGTTTACATAGCACACAGATGAATTTCACCTTCTTAGTTCAAGATACTATTGATTTCAAACCATAACCTGTAATAACTGATTTAATAAATAAATATGTGAAAAAAATTATATGATTTGAATAAGATGAGCAAGAAACAAATATGTAGATTAATAAAGGAATCTAAAGTCAAATTAATTTTCTTTTCTTACCCTGTTACTCAGAAAAAAGAGAAGATAAAAGAGAAAACAATCTTTTCTCTATTCTTGGATGGCACTTTAAAACCCTGTACGAAAATTCAAAGATTTCTAAAAGAAGAGAATAGACTTGATCAATTCCTCTCTTGGTTTTGGGCTTTTGGCATTCAACGAAAGAGTATTGATACAAAAGTAAAACAAAGGCTAGTTACCACTGCTGTGTACAATTAGCATGCCTAGATACACCAGAATATTCTCTCTAACAAAGTGTGAGACCATATTATGTGTTGTGATAGCAGTAGAAGTGAATTTGTTTAATGGGCTGTGTTGTGTGGGGTCATGTAATAATAAAAAGAAAACTCAAAAACTCCTAAGAGAGATTAACCTGGACACTGGCATCGATGCTAAGGGCAACAGTGGATGGTGCACCCAGTGCCTGTTTGAAATTGGTGAGCAGGAAGTAAAATTGCGGAACCCGCGAAAGTCGGCAGAACCTACCATTGTCCGAGCACAACCCAAGCTGGCGATTTTCAATCCCTCGCCAACTCACTGTGAGTGTGTTGTATTAGTGCAGGATAAATGGTAAGAGCAGTTAAAGTGGCTGTGCAGTTAAAGTGGCACAGCCCTTTTATATAGTAGTATAGATATATACTATATAAATCACTATATACTTGTTCAGCATAGTGTCTATTTTCATTTTGGGCCGTAAATTTTTCTTTTGTAATTGTCGAATTCAAAACGTGAAAACACAAAGATTGGTAATGGGAATTGGTAAGGGAACAAATTATAGCATCTTCGCTCAACAATGCTTATTGGTGTACTCATTGATTTTGGGTAGGAAAGGTTTTGGGAAAATGGCTATATGCTTAGATGTGTTTTGCTGCACCTGGGCTCCTTTGATCATAAAAGTGTTTGAGTATATTTGTGTTTCTGGCTAAGCATATGTACATAGCGATGGGATATCCGTGTCCGACACACAATGTAATCCCAGGTAAAGACATGTGTTTTTTCAATTATTTCATCTTTTATACACTAGTTTTTTTATTCTGTCACCTCATACCTAACATGAATGTGAAGTAATATACTTATTAGGTATACACCAAACACTCCATATTTTTTGTAAAATATTTTTATCTTCTATAACTTTTTAGTCCCAGCATATTATTCTTTGAATTATATTATTTAAATTAAAATTTTTTTTTATTTTTATGCCGATTTATTTCAATCCACTGTTGAATAGAGTATGAGATCTAAATCAAATGGGATCCACACTTTATCAAATGATAAATAGGAATAAATCAACACAAAAGCCAAAAAAACTTGAATTCAAATAACATTTATCTTATTCTTTTGATACAACCGTTTGCCCATCAATATCAACACAATAGTTGTCACATGGTCGTAACATAGCTATACATCACACATTCTCTTTACTTTTTGTCAAACGTTAACGGAAGCAGACATCACATACTGAGCATTCAGGTTCAGTCAGCAATCAATATTTGACCTGCAACCTCAGCAATAACACCCTCGAACGCTTCCAAACAAAAGCTCCCGTTCACATGCTCTCGAATGTATCCGGCAGAGCATATTCATCTTCATCTTCAGGGACCAAATTTTCATCGCTGGTAGTAGTGGTACGATATTGATATGTGGATATCAATAATTCGCTCGAGCATTGGGCAGAACCATAAGAACCAGTTGATTGAGAAGTTGATGGAAGGTTTTGAGTAGGATAAATTACATTGTTTGGCATTGGTTCAACTGAGGTGTCTTCTTCCAACCAAAAGCTTTTGATCATAGGCCCTTTGTATGATTCCATAAAAGCAAAGTCATCTTCCGGAACCAAATTTTTGTCGCTAACAACTGCATTGTGATCTTCGGTTATAGAGAGTCCACTCATGGATGAGGATGGGCCAGAATAAGTGGATCGAGAGGTTGCTGGAATGATTTGAAAAGGGTCAACTATATTATTGCTTGGCATTGGAATTTGATCGACTAAAGAGTTATTCAATAAGAAAATTCCATTAATAGGTTCTTCGTTTGCATTATGAACTGCAAACTCATCTTCAGGAATCAAATTTTCGTTGCTAACAATTGTGACATTATTAGTTGTGGTTATAGAGAATTCACTGGAGAACGAGGGTGGAGAAGTTGGGCACGGATTGGTAGATTGAGACGTTTCTGGAAGGATTTGAAAAGGATCAATCATATCATTTGGCATTGGATCAACTGTGGAGTCATCCAACAAGAAAATTCCGCTCATAGGCTCTTCTAATGCATCCAAGCAATCAAAATCATCTTCTGGAGCTAAATTTTTGTTGCTAACAACTATTGTATGATCTGCGGCAATAGATAATTCACTCCAGGATGAGGGTATGGAAGTAGGGCACCAATCGATGGATTGAGAGGTTGCTGGAAGGATTTGAAATGGGTCAATTATATTGTTTGGAATTGGATCTACTGGGGAGTCATCCAATGAGAAAAATCCTCTCAAATGCTCTTTGGATGCATCCAAAAGTGCAAACTCATCTTCCAACACCAAATTTTGGTTGCTAACAGTTGCAATAAGATTTGCGGCCGTAAGAAATTCACTCGAAGGTAGCAATGTAGTTGATGAGCAAGAATCGGTGGATTGAGAGGTTGACCGAATGATTTGAAAAGGGTCAATTGTATTACTTTTTGGCATTGGTTCAACTAGGAAGTGACTCCTTGAGTTGGAAACTTTAACTCTTTCGTAAGTACCAACTGAGTTATGCTGAAATCGCTTCTTGAGCTTGGAATTCCAACGATTTTTTATTTCATTGTCCGTTCTTCCTGGCAGTTGAGAAGCAATGACAGACCATCTGCATAAACGAGAAACTCTTTAGTTGCTTTACAATAAGGGGAAAAAAATGTTACTCCCAGTAAGATTATTAAACTCGATCGTTAATCTCAATAAACTTATCACAATTTTACATATTTTAAGGGCTTTACTTCAAAAATATACCTTAATAATTGAATATTATATTCATAATTAATATTGAACATTTTAACATTATAACAAAGCAAATAAAAAAAAGGTATAGCGAAAATATAAGTCAATTATTATATTATACTCAATTATGTACATTACTTTGTAGATTGATAAAATATATATAACTAAATAATAATAATATAAATATAAAATTAACTTAATAAACCCAGTATATATTGCATTACATAGCCAACTAATCTCAAGTAGCTAACAAAATTGACCAAAATTGCACATATTAAAATCAAAATCAAGTATAAATTAGGTTTGTAATTAAACTTACTAGTGAAATTGAGAATTTACTAATCTTGTAATAGTTTACTTAAATTCCTGAGTTAAACAAAAATAGAATTTGTATGTAAGTTAACTCATGAGCTAAGACGGTAAATTGTTAAAAGTTTTTAGCAATCAAAAAAATTATTCGCAAGATCGGTTGCCTTTCCAACAAATTCTATTATATATACTGTTCAATACTCAGGTACTTCAACTTTATAAATTATTCTTGTCTCATACTTTAACACATTTTTAACGTAATACCCAAAATATTAAATACTAAATGAGACAAAGTAGTATTTTTTTTTTTCAAACACTTAAAATATTTTCATAAATGCGGTTAATGTTGCAAGCAAGCAATATTAATGCTTTAAATATTATCTATACCGTAAACGTAGCACTCGATATCGATTAACCGTAATGATTAAAGTTGTAAGCAAGCAAAAACAATCCTAAAAACTTCATGAATCTTATTTTATGAAAGAAATTAAATTTTGATGTATTTTTAATTAGATTTAATTTGAATACACTGTCAGTATAAAAATTTTTTACATAGACATCTAATCATATATTGCTATATCAGCAAAAATCTTTGACATAACCACCCACTACTTGAATGGTCATGTAAATGGAATATTTTGATTGGATGACAATATAAAAAAATTTTAGACTGTTAGTGCACTCTAATTAAACTCTTTTTAATTTAAAATCTTTTACATAATCATATATTGTCACACTAATTTTTTAAAATTTTGATGTACTAAAGTCTAAAACAATATTGGCACTCTTGTAAAAGTGCATAGTGTTTGTAACATCTACTTCAAAAAACGTATCTATAAAATTAATCACTTTACGAAGGAAAATGATAAGCGATAAAAAAGTGAAGCAGGGAATTTTTACCAAATATATGCTCATAAATAATTTATTTAAAACCTCAGATAAAAGGAATTTATAAAAAATAATTTACAAATAAATTATTATACATTTGAATATATAATAGTAAAAATATTTATTTTGAGTGTTTTAAAATATATTTTTTATGTACTTAAATATTTTAACTTCTTAAAAAATATTTAAAATAATTTTTAAAAAAATAGTAAGTTATATAACTAAATAAAATAAAAAATTAAAATATAATTTTTATTTTTTTTAAAAAATCATAAATAGTGTTATTTAATCGACCCACTTGTCAGATTGTGACTGATCCCACTTATAGTAATGTACAAGTGTGATTGGCTAACTGTTGATCGGTAGGTTTTAGAAGCCAGTTTCTTGGCACTATTCAACATGTCTCCAGTGCTCCACATCCTATTCCACAGGGAATGTACGTAAAGTCGAAAAAATGCATATACAAAAAATATTTTTCTTATAAAAACTCATATGAAATGATGTTATTAGCCATGAAATATATCAATAGAATTATATTATTTATATAATTAGAAGAATTTATTAGAAATTGTGTAATCAACCTAATATCTTATAAAAAATAAATATACCAAATATTTCTATACCTAAAATAAGGTGAATACCCTAATATTCTGTCACTATCTTTATCTCTTTTCAGCGTCTAAAATATCTGCCTCTTCAAAAATTAAAAAATCATTTTCGAGCCCTAATACAACGTACGAAAACATCAGGCCCCACTTCGTCCCATCATTTTTGAGTTAGCTAGCTCGTTCAACGCATCTTCTACATTCATCTCGTTTCTTCCTGCGGACAAGTTATCGATACACGCTTCAAGATTCTTCAATGCTCTAGCCTTGCAATTAAATTTATTCAAAAAAATTAGATTTAATTTTTTAATTTAAAACTAACTGATAATATAAAATTTAAATATCAACTAAAATACAAAAAAATTCAATTGAAATATTAATTAATTTATTATAAATATAAAAATTTAAATTATAACATAATTAAATTCAATTATTAATAAAATCAAATTCAATACTATCTCATTTTTTTCATTTCAAACAATTAATTGAAGATTTCTTTCAGTTTTCACCGTAGAAATATATAAATAATATATCTCTTACGTTATTACTAATAAATTTCGTAGACTCTATCACATCTTTGGTATCCATTAAAGGTTGTTAAGGAAACTTTCATGTACTCGGTGTCATAGCAAGAGGTGTTTGTGGTTTGTGAAGGCTTGTGTGCCGGGGAAGGTCTCACACCTGCAACCAAGATGTTGGACTAGCTCGATAATAGTTTCATCTTCTTCTTGAGTGAAGTTCCCCTTTTTAACGTTTGGGCTCAAGTAATTCAACCACCTAAGTCTGCAGCTCCTTCCCGACCTAGCAAGACCTGAAAAGTAATATCCAAACATAAGACATGGATTTAGCTACAAATTAAATCCATACGACACAATGGCATCCAAAAATTACCGGTATTGTTATACAAAAACGCGACGATTTAGAACAAGTTGGGGATACAAATGGGTAGTAATATAAGTTTGAAGGTAATATTGCTTAATTTGTTTCTGGTCCGCCAGAATTGGTATAAACAATGGGAGAAATAATAGAATAGATATATTAAATTACGAACCTGCAAACTTGGGGAGTTGGTGCCAATTCCAGTGGCCATATCTAGCAACATAAGCAATCAACTTCCAGTCCTCCTCTGGTGTCCAATTTCCTTTTTTCAGTCCATTTTTATCAAAGCCAGGGGTTCTCACCATCTCCGCAGGGAAAAGTACTTACGTACTCCTGGATGAGAAGCTTTTTCTTCCTTCAGGTTAATTCTAACGGTCAGATACCAAAAAATATAAAAGAGAAAATATATTGAAGAACGGAGAAACAAATGTCCTACTCCCTACTCCCTGAAGTAAGGCCGAACAACAGGTTTTTAAGATTGGTTCGCCGCTGGGTCCAAGTGAGTACACAACTGTCTTTTCAAAGAGATACTAGATGATATACGAGAAATTAAAATCCCTTCCCGTCGGCAGCGAGAAAGGGTGACAGAAAGATAGACTGTCTTCTTCCTCTGCCTCTACACGACAAAAGTATGCGCACTATCACTTATGTCCAATTCTTTCTCCTTTCACATCAGAGCTTGGTGACAAAAGAGAAATAACTTTCGAAGTGATATTTTATATATATTTTTTGATATTTTGGGGTTGGTGGGCAAATAATTAAATATTTTAATTATATTTATAATAAATATAATAAAATATTTTTATTAATTTATAATATCTATTATTTTAGATAAATTTATTTAATTATTATTCTCATATTTTTATAAAAATTTATTATAAAATTTATAATTATATTTTTATATAATATATAATAAAATATTAATATAATAAATTAATTATTAAATAAAAATATTTTAATAATTAACTTTTGATATTAAATTTCTATATATATATACTAATTAATAGAATATAAATTATAGTTTCTAATTAGAAAATAGTAAAGCATCCATTTTTGACATGGAATGGATATATCCATTCCTATACCCAAAATGGATATATCTTGAACTTCTATTTATGAGAAAAGAATTATGAAATAAAGAAAAGATAATGATAAAACCTATACCCAAAATTGGATCGCATAAAAATGGACGTATTGATTAACATAAACATGCTCCTAAAATACCAAAGGGAGTTATTTATGTTTAAGCTAATTTCAACAATACCATTGTGATTGTTACATATATACAAGGGCGGGTGATTTATTGGTCCTCCGCAAGTACTTGTGGATTCAAGGTACACAGAAGGAAACACCATTTGCTGCTCAAACCCCAGCAGAAAATGCTATTCGAATATCATATGCAAATTCAATAGTTTATTGAAATTTGTTAATTTTCCATAGAATTTGATTATTTTTTAACAATATACGAGTTATTCGACACAGAGATTCAGATAATTATAATTAAGTTCACAACACAAATTTAACATATAATGAATCAGATTAGGAGTTTATAGTCTTTCAGCTCGCATACACAGTATTGATAATTATTTTTTAAATATAATTTATGAATATTTTAAAAATGATAACTTATTTCATTAGTGAAGAAATCTTTTTTTTTTTTGATAAAGGCACCAAATTTTATTTTAGTAAGAATTCTTTTAAAATTTTATTTTCTCATATTTTTATGAGTTTCTTTAATTGAATACATATTTAAACTTGCATATTAATTTTTACATTTAATTTTTTAATAATTTTTTTTACAGTTTTGTAATAATATTTCTAGAATTTAAATACATATTTCATACATTTCACTTTAAATATTTTTGGAATTTGCTGGAAGTTATTTTTACAATTTTTTATTTATTACCTTAGAATAATTTTTAATAATTTATTTTTATATATTTCCTTATAATTGAAAAAAAAATTATAAAGATATGTTTATAGACAATATCACGTTACCGTTTAATATATTAAAATAATTTCTACTTTCTCTCTTCCCCCACTTGTAGAAATTCTTACTTGCATAAAACATGATGTAACACATACGCAAGCGATTAATCTGAGTTGAACCTTGATAATTTTTTTTTCGTACTAACACCTCTTGTATAGATAATAAAAACAAGGATGCTTGATATAATTCAAATTCCTTTATTACACCAATTCTAATGTACTAAGTAGTAATTAAGCATAAACCAACATGTAGCCAATGTGGCCAATTGGCTATCTGATAACAAAAAATCAAAATTACTACGGTATTATATTAATGAGTGAGACCATTTATTTATTTACCCTCTTTATTAATTACTTATAATTTTAATTTTTTAAATTACTTCGCATCAACATTTCTTATTTTATTAAAATCAAACTTTAATTAAATATATTAACTTTTGTTCCATTTATATTCCACCTGATTAATTTAATTATCTTTAATTTATTATGTTATGAAAAACAATAAAACAATATTTTTTGTTTTATTTATTTCAAAAATTAATCTATTTATCTTAGTTTTTTTTATACAAACAACTGACGGTCATTGTTATGATTTAAAACAATGTTAATACATTGATATGTTGAATAAATAACTCAGTTTTCTAAAAGTATGAAATATATCATATTAATTTTTCAATTATCTGTTATAGAATATAGTTTTGAAAAAAAAAATAACAGAATGCCTTTTTACATGTCTTTTCTATTCTTATAATTTATATAACTTTATATTACTTTTGATTATTTATACTAAAATTAACATATATTTGTATTTATAATAGAATATTTCTTCAATATATTTAAAATATTAAAATTTTTATTGTTATCTATTAAATTTTCAGAAGATATTGGTAACAAAATTACCATACAAATGCTACTTACTAAAATATGAATAAAATAACAAGATCAAATAAAATTAAGAGAATAACATATATCAAAAGGAAATATCAAAATAAGAACTTAACTCCAAGTTCAAACAATTTTTACCATTAGGATAAGAAAATTGAGTAAACTAGTAGTTTGTAAAAATTTATAATTGACCTATTATCTTGTGAAAAAGAAATAAAATATAATGAAAAAAATGATATAAAAAAATAGAAATATGAAGAGTTTTGATACATAAAAATAGTGAATCACTAACATTTTAGTAAAAATGAAAATAATAATAATAATATTATAATTAAGCATAATTTGAATGACATGTATTTAAACGAGAGTAGTTTTGAGAATAATAATTGTACATTGCTAGTGAAAAAGTGTACACAAGCAATTGCGAGCATCAATAGCTTTATTGTATATTGATAAATTTTTTCATCCATATTTTTCTATACAAAATATCTTCAAGTAAACAATTCACGTCAAAGTATGTCGAGCTCTACTTCAAGTATTATATCCTAAAAAAGTTTCACTTTAGAATAGAAAAATTATAGTTGTGATATCAAAATTGCCATGTTGAAAGTATTTGTTACGTCTTTAAATAATATGGACAAAAAATGGCAATGTAAGAATTAATGAATTACTATTATTCAAACATGTTGAGTCCATGTCATTTAAGATGTAACTAATACTCCTAACATGCACTTTTGATATATATATATATATATGCTGCAACTATTTTATCCTAAAATTATAGTTAAGAAAATTGGATCATATTGGTCAGTTTGACTAGGAACCGGTTCTTAGGCAAGTATGGTCGCAAAAAAAGAAAAAGAAAAAAGAAAAAGATAAACACAATTATGAAAATCGAAGGGGACTAGTGTGAGCTAATCCAAAATCAGTTAATCAGTTTGAATCGGACCCATTTATACAATTAACTATTTCACTTATAAAAAAATAAAATAAAAAAATATCTTAGTTGACAAAGTCAAAGACTACTAGCTATATCTCTTACTCTTTCAAACAAAGCTTAGAGGGAATAAGTAAAAAGCAGGATGACATATAAGGATTTATAGTTGTTTTAAAAGTAATTAGTTCCTAGTGCAATATTGGACTTGAGTATTTTATAATAATGTTAAAAGTAAAAATTTCTTGGTTAAAGAAATGTGAAACTTGAGTATTCCATATGTTCCAACTCCCTTAAATAAATGCCCTTGCATCACAAAAATATAAGCATAACCTTTTTAAAAAATAATTATATTTGTATACAGCTAATATATTAATAATATTGAGTTGATATAAGCTATAAAGTATCAAGTATTTAAGCAATGTTCTAAAAAAGTAACTCAATAATCATATCATCAATATATTATGTTTAAATTTATTTTTAGTCCCTATAAATATGAGTCATTTTAATTTTGATCCATCTTTTTTTCGTTATTAGATTTTTGGTCTTGCTCTTTAAATTTAGTGTTAAATAATGATATTAATAAAAAGAGTTTAATTTAGGTATAGTGACAGTATAAAAAATTTTATACTATCATCCAATCAAAATCTTTTATTTGCTTGACCATTTAAATAGTGGGTGGTTATATCAAAAAGTTTTGCTAATGTGACAATTTATGATTGGATGTCTGTGTAAAATTTTTTTACATTGACAGTGTATTTAAATTAAATCCTTATAAAAATTAAAAGAAGATTCAGAAAATATTTATAACTTATAAGAATCAAAAACAAAATTTTCAATATTTGTAAGAATTAAATACATATTCTGAATAATTATAAGGACCAAAATTTACAACAATGAAGACTTAAAATAATAAAACAAAAGGGTGAAAAAAAAGGGATCAAAATCAAAGCAAAAATATTAGAGTGATCAAAATTAAAATACTTATATTTATATGAATTAAAAATATATTTAAACCTAATTCTCATTTACTTTATATATATATATCCTAATTGAATGGATTGAATTGATAATAAACCTTTGAACAAGTATTTTATTTACTTCGACGTTCGTTCCAATTTTAAGAAGTTGCTAAATGTAACCGTTAAAGACGTAATGCGGTACTCTTAAAAAATAATAATAATAAAAGGATAAAAAGAAGCTAAGTGAACAGCAAGTATCCATTTCTCGAGTTGTTCTGCCTTATTCTATGGAGTAAAACATTTCTTCTTTCATACAACATTTAAATTTTCTCAGCGTCAACATTTTTGCATTCATTAAAGCGAATACCGAAAGATACATTTGTGGATCAAATGGCTTCAGTACAGCCTAACAAAAAGCTTTCTCAGCAGATAAGTCTGCAAACATTCACTTAATTAAGTATACGATTCATTCACATGCAAAATGTGTACCGCTTAAATCTACGATGAGAATGTTTGAAGAAGGATCGATTTTTAATTAATTTAAGTGATTTATTATTTATTTTTTAATTAATATTTAAAATTTGAGTATTATAAATAAAAAAAATTAATATTAAAGGAACTTTACCTTTCTAGTAAGTTGATAAAACTCGAATCAGATAATTAAAATCCAACAAATTTAGAATATTGGTAGTTTAGATCAAAATATATTAAGAAGGAATCCATCTTATTCGTCAACATTCGTTCCGTAGTTTTTCGTACTTAGTGCTCCAAAGCCCAAAAAATTACAATCAGAGATACCAACACATAACCATACAATTAACAGTACAAAACCATAAAATTAACACTACGACCTAAAAAATAATAAATAAAAAACCATAAAATTAACACAGATCAGCATATTTAAAAAAAAATGAAAGAAAAACATAAAACCAGCTTCTTGATAAACACCCAAAATTGTGCAACAACAGAAAAATTCAAATTTCCCCTTTAAAAAAATCACATGCCAGAAAACCAGCAACACCACTCAGCAACTATTCACTTCCCTGCATCATGCTATTAGATTGTGGACCTATAATATCGTTTTGTGAAAAATGAAAATATCTATGAATAGCACCGAAACATAACAATCAAAGAAAATATCTAAGCTTGGTTAGGGACCAAAATGAATTATGTTATGTGAACATAATATTTTTTTGGATATTATGCTAACTTACATTTTATCCATTATTGGATGAAATATAAATATAATTTAATTGAGGTCTATATTTTATTCAATGATAAATAATGTATGAGTCGATGTGATATTCTAAAAATATTATATACACGTAACATTTTTTTTTTCAACCAGTTTATAGACATAAATCACATGATTACGGAGACATTATAGTTTTACATAGGCAGGCAGTGGAATTATTTATTTACACATATTGTATCTGCTTTTATCCCAGTTTTATGTAGACTGTTAGTGTTCTTTTATTGTGGGTGTCCAACTAATGAGACCGGAATATCTAAGCTGATTTTTAATAAGGAGGGGAAAAAGTAAAAAATTGTAAAAGCACTACCGCATCCACGAAACATGGCAATCAAATGAAAAGACTAAAAACTCCAGAAATAAAACGTGTACACTTCACATTTGATCAAAGCAACATCGCTAGATAGCAGCATTCCTGATTGAAATGGCTTACGTACAGATAAAGTCATAAAGCTTTTGTGATTGGGAAAGCCTCATTAGCATGCATGTTTACAGGCTAGCTTTTGTCATTTGATAGAGCACACGATATTCATATGACTGAAGAATCAAAGCTATTCCAAACTAGATAGTGGGAATCTATCTGTTGATCTCGGAAGTATTCTTGATTGCGTTGGGTCGAAATGCAATTTCGTAGCGATTTTTGGCATGGTGCCGCTGCGTGGGGCCTCAGATAGACCTTGCAATTAACAGATCCCGTCGACTGAGCGACAGCAAGATAGGGGAACAGAGACATCAGAGAAACTCCAGTACTTCATCGAGTCATTAATTAGACAACAAAAAGCACGTGGAGAAATTATTGTATGATCGTGAATCGCCACATATCATTACGTTCCTTTCGCTCATATAATACCATATAGTAATGAGGTCCACCATTTAAAATTAAATTCTTACAACTTTAACGTTCAATAAATTATCTATGGTTAACATTTATTATTATTGCCTCTCTCTCTATTTATTGCTTCACTTAAAAGATACATTTTACATAATAATAATATATTTATTATTTATACTACATATGTCTTAATTAAATGTCACTATTTTTTTTACATAGTATATTAAAATTATTATTGTTTTTATCTCCTGTATAAAATATATAAAAAGGAAGTTTTATTTTCAATTAGAATAAAATTATATTAATTCAAAATAAAAATAAACAATGAAAAAATTCTAAAATAAACTATAGTTTTAAATAAATTTTATTTGTAATACTGCCTTGGTGCAGCTGGGTTTGGAATCCATTGCCACCGTGAAAGCAAACAATTTGTATGTTTACTAAATTATTTTTTAAAAGATAGGCTTATTGTGACAAGTGACAAGTTAGGCTCAATAGGCTGTTATGGGCATATAATTGTTATATTTAATTTGTCAATGTCGCCTTTTTTTTTTTTTTTTTTGCAAAAGCAAAATAGAATTATATTATTTTGTTTGTCAGTTTATTAGTTTAGTTTTGTTACTGTTATTTGATTAACATGCAAAACCATCGTATATGAATTTTTTTATAATTATTTATGTTATTTTATTTTGAATCATAATTTTAAGATTTGAATTTTTAATGTTGCGAACAAAATTTATTTAAAATTATAGTTTATTTTAGGATTATTTTATTTTCTTTTTTTATTTTGAATTAATGTAATTTTATTATAAATGAAAATAGAACTTCCTTTTTACATATTTTATACAAAAAATAATAATAATTTTTATATACTATGTAAAAAAATAGTGACATTTAATTAAAACATGCACAGCATAAATAATAAATATATTATTGTTGTGCAAGATATATTTTTTAAGTGAAACCATATATATATATATATATAGAGAGAGAGAGAGAGAGAGAGAGAGAGAGAATAGTAATAAATGTTAACCATAGATAGTTTGTTGAGAGTTAAAGGTTTAAAAATTTAACTTTAAGTAGTGGATCCCATTGCTACATAGCATTATTTGAATGGAAAGAGTATAATCCTATGTGATGATTCAGAATTACACAAAAATTTGTCTTTTTTCCCTTTTCCATCGGTTATAATTTACATTATAAAAGATAATATATACATAGTTAGTAAGTATTTAATTTTTTTTACTTCTCTTAGATATTTATTTTTAAATGACAAATTATGACGGGTGAGATAGGATTTGGAAGCAGAAATTTTCATCCCAAAATGAGCTGCTGGGACTATTTGACTTGAAGTTCAAGTGTGAGGTGATTGGGATCTCACGTCATGTAAGAATCGATTAAAAGAGAATCATTAAATAGAAAAACTTATATACTCATTATTTTAAAGTTTTAGGTTAAAGTATGACATCTCTAAACATTCTATTTCTTTGGTAAGATCACTGATTACTTTATTTGTTTGACATATTTAAGTCATTTATAAAAATTATTTTTTTATGAGTATAAAATTAATCATTATTTTATTATAAAAGAATAAAAATTATACAATTTCTCTATAGGAGAACTATTTTCTTAAATCTGGGTTTAGATCTTTGTTCTAACATGTTGATATTGCTTAAACCTTAACTCAGGCTTTGTTGATGCCAGTTATGCACCCCTGCTTGCTACACTTTTCTCGTCATCTTTCTTTCTAGTTTAGGAGTGAAGATTCTGTCTTCTCATCTAACCTCAAAGGTTTGGGTGAAAGATTACCCGGATAGTTGTGTTAGAGAATCTCAGAGCTAGCTCAGTGCCACCTTGGCATGACTAACTCGATTAATTTCTGTTAGGAAGTTAGAATTAGCTACGAGCACCGTTAATGTATATAGACACATTCAATGCATCTAGGCTTGCTATATATACTCAATCTCTATGTAATTATTCGTTTCATTCAATACAATAAAGAGACATTCTTAACTTTTCTCTCAAATTCTCTCAATCTCAGATCCTCTCAATCATTCTAGCAAGTTGTATGGGAAAAGAGAATTGTGGCAATTGGCGACATAGTTTGTGAGTTTTTGCGGTTAGATTAAGTTGGAAGTGGCTCAACAAGGATGTCTTTGATCAATACTTCCAAAAACCAAGGTTCTTAGATCTGGATTAGAGATTGAACTGAATAAGGTATTAGTTGAAAGGCTGTTTCAATCGAGGTTCAACTAAGGATGACAATGGGTAATTGGGTACGGAGGTAGAACATGCCCTCAGCCCTTATCCTCATTGGGAAATTTGTCCATTGTTTCTATCTCTATCCATCACAAATCTCCATTCCTTGTTCCTCACGAGAAATTAAATCTCTACTGATATTCATGGGTCTATGCAGAAAATTCAATATATATAAAGAGATAAAAATTCATAAAAAAAAAACACTTTTGAACATGAATAAAGTATACATAATATTCATAATTCATTACAATACTACTAATATAACATAATCCAAATTACCAATGAAAGTACAAGATGAAAATCGAATAATTAATTTTTAACAACAATTATTATCATAAAAGGCAATCACAAATATCCAAAGCTCATGAGTGTTTTGGAAAGTCTACCACTACTAGAAATTATCGGAATAGCGTCCAGCAAATTATAGCATGAAATAAACCAGTCGTGAATATTATCGAAATAGTGTTTTGGGCCGTAAATTTTTCTTTTCTAATTGTCAAATTCAAAACATGAAAACCCAAAGAATGATAATGGGAGTTGGTAAGGGAACAAATTATAGCATCTTCGCTCAACAATGCTTATTAATATACTCATTGATTTTGGTTAGGAAAGGTTTTGGGAAAATGGCTATATGCTTAGATGTTGTTTTGCTGCACATGGGCTCCTTTGATCATAAGAGTGTTTTGAGTATAACTGTGTTTCTGTTATGCTGTATAATTTGAATGAAAACAGGACCTGGTGATAACAGTTTAAACAATGACAACATGCTGTTTCTGGTATGATTTTGAACAAGTGTTTAGAAATGAAGCAAATGCATGCATTATTGTTATCTGTGTTGCTGCAGTTGTTGGGCTTGTTTTCTTGTTTCCAGGGATACTATTTTGTAGTGGTCCAAAGGTGGTTGGTGGAGTTTAAGCATATGTATTTTGGTTTATTTAATGATATGCCAGTGGAGAAATATTGAGAGAATTTACTTTTTGTTGGAAATTGTACCGATTTATCACTCATCCACTATTAAATAGGGTGTGGACTCCACTTAGATTGGGTCCACACCAAATATCCTTATCCTACACGTAATGTAATCCCAAATAAAAACATGTATTTTTTTAATTTTATACTTTTTCCATTAAAATTCTTTCTCATCTACTCACTCAAGCGTCGAGCTATATGTCTATCCACGGTGTATAATTATCATTTCTGATATATATATATATATATATATATATATATATATATATATATATATATATATTGGTTATCATATAAATAAACCTAAACATAAATGTTTATACATACTTATATTTTTATTTAGTGAAAATGATTTTATTTCATCTTTTATACACTAATATTTTTATTCTGTCACCTTATACCTAACATGAATGTAAAATAAGATACTTAGGTACACAACAAATACTCAATATTTTTCATAAAAGATTTTTATTCTCTTTAATCTTTTAGTCCCCACATATTATTTTTTGAATTATATTATTTGAATTCAATTTTTTTTTTACTTCTAAGCCAAGTTACTCTCATCTATTATTAGGTAAAGTGTTAAATCTAGACCAAATAAGATTTATATCCCACCTCACAGTAGCTGAGAATAAATTGACACAAAGCTAAGAAAACTTTATTCTTTTCATACAACTGGTCGCCCATCAACATCAACACAATAGCTGTCACATGGTCATAACATAGCTATACATCACACATTCTCTTTACTTTTTGTCAAACATTAACGGAAGCAGACATCACACACTGAGCATTCAGGTTCAGTCAGCAATCAAAATTTGGCCTACAACCTCAGCAATAACACCCTCGAACGCTTCCAAAAAAAAAGCTCCCGTTCACATGCTCTTCGAATGTATCTGGTGGAGCATATTCATCTTCATCTTCATCTTCATCTTTGGGACCAAATTTTCATTGCTGGTAGTAGTGGTATGATATTGATATGTGGATATGAACAATTCGCTCGAGCATTGGGCAGAACCATAAGAACCAGTTGATTGAGAAGTTGATGGAAGGTTTTGCGTAGGACAAATTACATTGTTTGGCATTGGTTCAACTGGGGTGTCTTCTTCCAACCAAAAGCTTTTGATGATAGGCTCTTTGTATGATTCCATAAAAGCAAAGTCATCTTCCGGAACCAAATTTTTGTCGCTAACAACGGCATTGTGATATTCGGTTGTAGAGAATTTACTCAGGGATAAGGATGGGCTAGAATAAGTGGATCGAGAGGTTGTTGTAATGATTTGAAAAGGGTCAACTATATTATTGTTTGGCATTGGAATTTGATCGACTGAAGAGTTATTCAATAAGAAAATTCCATTATTAGGCTCTTCGTTTGCGTTAAAAACTGCAAATTCATCTTAGGGAATAAAATTTTCGTTGCTAACAATTGTGACATTATTATTTAGTAAACTAGTAGCTTGTAAAAATTATAATTGACCTATTATCTTGTGAAAAAGAAATAAAATGATAATGAAGAAAAAATGATATAAAAGGAATAGAAATATGAAGAGTTTTGATACATAAAAATAGTGAATCACTAGCATTTTATTAATAATAATAATAATAATAAAGTTTAATTTGAATGACATTTATTTAAATGAGGGTAGTTTTGAGAATAATAATTGTACATTGCTAGTAAAAAAGTGCACATAAGCAATTGCAAGCATCAATAGCTTTGCTGTATGTTGATAAAATTTTTCATCCATATTTTTCTATACAAAATATCTTCATGTAAACAATTCACGTCAAAGTATGTCGAGGTCTACTTTAAGCATTATAACATTTTATTATTAGGCTTTTGATCCTTGCTCTTTAAACTCAGTGTTAAATGATGATATTTATAAAAATTAAAAGAAGATTAAAAAAATATTTATAACTTATAAGAATAAATTTTTTTTTCAATATTTGTAAAGACCAAATGCATATTCTAAATATTTATAAGGACTAAAATTTAAAATTAGCATAAGATGAAAAAGAGTGATCAGAATCAAAGTAAAAGTTTTAGAATAATCAAAATCAAAATGATCTATATTTATATAAATTAAAAATATATTTAAATCTATTTTTTATTTTATATATATATATTAAACGGGTTGAATTACTAATAAATCTTTGTACAAGTAGGTTATTTACTTTGATATTCGGTCTAATTTTCAGTAGTTGCTAAACTGTAACCGCTAAAGAGGCAATGCTGTACTCCTTAAAAAAAAAAAAGGAAAAAAAAGAAGTTAAGAGAATGGCAAGTATCCATTTCTTGAGTTGTTCCCTACTCCATGGAGTAAAATATTTCTCTCTACACAACAAAATCATTTATGTCATTTTCAATTATATTTTCTTTTTCATACTTTTTTGTATCAGATGGTTAAAATTTATCTGGAAGAAGAAATAGTATTTCCTCCAGCAATATATAAGTACTTTTCCTATTTGTCAGCGTCAACATTTTAGCATTCATTAAAGCGAATACCGAAAGGTACACTTGTGGTTCAAGTGGCTTCAGTACAGCTTAATAAAAAAGCGACATGTTATTTGTATATTTTTAAATTTTGGATATTTTAATATTTTTTTATGAATTATTTTATTTATTTTATAATTTTTTTCTTCTCTCTCTGAGTGTCTAATAATATTTATATATTAAGTAATACAAAAAATATTTTCTAATAAAAAGCTTTCTCAGCAGATAAGTCTGCAAGCATTCTCGAAGTATACGATTCATTCACATGCGAAACGTGTATCACTTAAATCAACGATGAGATTGTTTGAAGAAAGGATCAATATTTAATTGATTTAATTAGTTAAATATTTATTTTTTTTAATTAATGTCGAAAATTTGAATATTGAGAATAAAAAAATTAAAGCTAAAGAAGCTTTATCTCTCTAATAGGTTGATAGAACTCGAATCAAATTATTAAAATCCAACAAACTTAAAATATTGGTGGTTTAGAACAAAATATATAAAGAAGGAATCCATCTTATTCGTCAGCATTCGTTCGGTAGGCTTTCGTAATCGGTGCTTTTTTCTTCGTACGGTCACATGCTGCGGCTTCGTCAATACGTAGGAATCACTCCTCTAAAATCATACGATATGTGGACCTATAATGTCGTTTTTTTTGTTTTTGGATACAACTTTTTTCCTTTATTTGTAAACAAGTCTCAAGTCTCAACCCACCAAAATAAGTGGGGAGAAGTCCAACAACAAAACAGTCCAAAGCCCAAAGAAATACAGTCAGAGATACCAACACACAACCACAAAATTAACACTACGACCAGAAAAAAAAAAAACCATAAAATTAACACAGATCAGCATATTAAAAAAAAAAGAAAAAAAAAACCTAAAACCAGCTTCTTGATAAACTCCTAAAATTATGCAACCACAGAAAAATTCAAATTTCCCCTTTGACCAAATCACATGCCAGAAAAACCAGCAACTATTCACTTCCTTGCATCATGCTATTAGACTGTGGACCTATAATATCGTTTTGTGAAAGCTGAAAATATCTATGAATAGCCCCGAAACATAACAATCAAAGAAAATATCTCAGCTTGGTTTGGGACCAAGGGGGAAAAAAAATCTAGAATAGGTGTATTCTGTAGGGTGCAATTGGCTAAAGCAATACCGCATTCCCAAACTTAACAATGAAATATATCTAAACATGTGAATATAATATTTCTTAGATATCAGATCGATTTATATTTTATTGATCATTAAATAGGGTATAAATCTAATTTAAATAGAGTTCACACTATATCTAATAATAGATGAGATATAAGTCAACATAATATCTAAAAAAATACTATATATCCATAATATTTCTCTTTTTCAACCATTTTATAGACATAATTACGGAGACACCGTAGTTTTGTATAGGTGGCGCAGTGTAATTATTTATTTACACATATTGTATCTGCTTTTATCCCAGTTTTATGTAGATTGTAAGTGTTCTTTTATCGTGTCCAACTAATGAGACCGGAAAATCTAAGCTGATTTAACAAGGAGGGGAAAAAGAAAAAAATTGTAAAAGCACTACCGCATCCGCGAAACATGGCAATCAAATGAAAAGACTAAAAACTCCAGAAATAAAACGTGTGCGCTTTACATTTGCTGAAAGCAATATCGTTAGATAGCAGCATTCCTGATTGAAATGGCTTACATACAGATAAAGCTTTTGTGATTGGGAAAGCCTCATTAGCATGGATGTTTACAGACTAGCTTTTGTCATTTAATAGAGCACACGACATTCATATGACTGAAGAATCAAAGCTATTCCAAACTAGATAGTAGGAATCTATTTTTTTTTTTTTTTTGGTCATTAGATAGTAGGAATCTATTTGTTGATCTTGGAAGTATTCTTGATTGCGATGGGTCGTAACCTACGTTTGTGGTGATTTTTGGCGTGGTACGGCTGCATGGGGCCTCAAATAGGCCTAGCAATTAACAGAGCCCGTAGACGAACGCTAGTAAGATGGGGGGACCGAGACATCAGAGCCACTCCAGTACTTCATCGAGTCATCAATTAGACAACAAAATGCACGTGGAGAAATTTAATTGCCACATATGATTATGCTTTTTCCACTCAAATAATACTAATAATACTATGTAGCAACAGGATTCAGTAGGGTGTGTTTGGATGGAGGAAAAAAATTAAAAAGAAGGAAGTTGAGAGGAAAGAAATTGAGTAAAAAGAAATAGAGTAAATTTATATTTTTTATAGGTATGTTTTGATGAAAGGAAAATGAAAGGAAAATAATTTTTTCTTATTTATTTATGTGAAAAAAGAAAAGAAAAGAAAGATATAATACTATCAAAAGATAATTTTACCTTTATATTGTTAGAAAAGGTATTTCAACTATATTAATTAATATCAAATAAAAATTTTTATCATTTTTAATTTAATAATTTAAAATAATATCAACCTATTCAATCAAATTAATATTAGTAAAAATAAATTATTCAAAATTATTTAAAATAAAACAAATATTTTTAGTTAATCTAATATTTCAAAAATATTATTTAAAAATATATTTTACCAACTAAATAATATCAAAAATATTATTTAACTATTATTTAATATCCTATTTAAAATAAAATAATAATAATTGAAAGATTTTAAAATTTTTTATATATTAATATTTATGATATATATTATATTATATTGTATTATTATTATTATTATTATTATTATTATTATAAAACACAATGTGTTGTGCTTAAGGGGGTATTATTTTATTGCTTTTGTACTAACTTGCGTTTCTCCATGTCACACACTTCTTACATATACTTGTAATCAATTACAAGGTCAATTGGCTTTGTGTAAGGATATTATTGTAAAAAAAAAAGCACTCAACTCTCATTTCCTTCTACTTTCCGTACAAGTTTGGGAGGAAAAAGAAGTGTGAACTCAACTAACTATTCTACACTATATATTCTTTTCTCTTCCAATTTCCATCCAATTTCCTTTACAACCAAACAAGAAAAATTGGTCCCCTTCCATCCAATTTCCTTCCCTTCTTTCTCCTTCCTTCCAATTTCCTCTCAAACAAACAAAGCCTTAAAGTTAAACTCTTAAACCTTTATTGTTCAATAAACTATCTATGGTTAACATTTATTGTTATTCTCTCTCTCTCTCTCTCTATTTATTGCTTTATTTAAAAGATATTTTCTCTATTTTAATTTATCTGTTAATTTGAATAATTTGATAAATTATTAAATTAATATTCCAAATACATTGACTTAATAATGTACAAAATTATCTAAATTGATAGATAACTTGAAACGGAGAGAATACATTTTACACAATAATGATATGTTTATTATTTATGCTACATATGTCTTAATTAAATGTCACTATTTTTTTTTACATAGTATATTAAAATTATTATTGTTTTCATCTCCTGTTTAAAATATATAAAAAAGGAAGTTTTATTTTCAATTATAATAAAATTCCATTAATTCACAATAAAAATAAACAATAAAATAATCCTAAAATAAACTATAGTTTTAAATAAATTTTATTTGCAATACTGCCTTGGTGGAGCTAGGGTTTGGAATCCATTGCCATCATGAAAGCAAACAATTTGTACGTTTACTAAATTATTTTTTAAGGGTTAGGCTTATTGTGCCAAGTGACAATGTTGGGGTCAATAAGTTGTTATGGGCATACAATTGTTATATTTTGACAATGTTAGAATAACGTTTATTAACTCTTTGATGAATAAATAAGTCTTATCACTTCATTTTATCCAACTGCCCTTATGTATAAGGAATCTGGCAAAATTTCTCTATCTAAGAAGTATTGCTCTAATAAGTTTTGTAGACTCTGTGCCATCTATGAAGGCTTGGTATCCATTCCAGGTGATTAAGGAAACCATTTACTCCGTTCCGTAGCACGACGTGCATATGTCTGTGGTTTGTGAAAACTTGTGTACTTTGGAGGAAGGTGCCACACCTGTAACCAAGATGATGGACTAGCTTGATAATAGTTTCCTCTTGCTCTCGAGTGAAGTTCCCTTTTTTAATGTTTGGCCTTGAGTAATTCACCCACCTAAGTCTGCAGCTCTTTCCTGACCTAGCAAGACCTGAAAAGTAAAATCCAATTATTAAACATGGATTTGGCTACAAATCCACATAACATAATGGCGTCCAAAAAGCACCGGTATTGTTATATAAAAACATGACGATTAAGAAAAAATAGAAAACCAAATTGGTGGTTATATTGTACATGTTTGAAGGTATTGTTGCTTAATTTGTTTCTAGTTAAATTACTGGAGAGGGCTTCTCCTGCCGCCACTAGAAACAAAGGAAGAATTAATATATAGTACAGATATCTTAATTTAATTACTTGCAAACTTGGGGAGTTGGTGCCAATTCCAGTGGCCACATCTAGCAACATAAGCAATCAACCTTCAGTCTTCCTCTGGTGTCCATGTTCCTTTCTTCAATCCATTTTTTTCAAAGCCAGGGGTTCTCACCATCTCGCTTATTGTTCCGGTCTAACCCTTAGTAAGGTAGCCAGCGGTGGACTTGCTTTGCAAGATAACTTTGGGATTAGTTGGCCACAGTATCCAAGTGATCGAGTACACGATTGTCTTTTCAAATAGAAAATTTTGTGTAGATAGATACAATATGATATACAAGAAATTAAAATCCCTTCTCAAAAGCGAGCGAGAAAGGGTGACACAGAAATATAGAGTACACCCTCTTGTTCCTTCGCCTTTCACGAGAAAAGTTTGCACGCTATCACTAATTATATATCCAATTCTTCCTTCATTTTAATTATTTATACGTGATTGTATAAGTATCTCAATGATGTCTAAATAATTAGAATACTAATGACTATACCAATGACAAAACTAGGGACTTAGAGTACAAATTAAGAGTGCAAATAATGAGGTGAAACTAAAATGAAATACTAGAAATCGTGCAAAATATGATGTGATATGTATATAATTTGATTTCAATTAATTTAAATCGAAACCGAGTTGACTCCACTATAGAAATAAAGTTCTTTTGATGTTATTATTTTTTATTCACATAGTTCAAATCTGAGACATCACTTAAAAGAGAATACATGTTGAATTATTTGAACTAATTAAGTGTTAGAATCTATATATAAATAGCAACACTTTTTTTATAATTTAGTAATGTTTTTAAATATCACTGAATGTAAATTATGTTGTACTTTTCAATAGGAATATCTTAATAAATATAATGTTACAGCACATGGATTTTACTCAAAACTATTTTTTTAAGGTTTTCTAACTAATATACTAATTACAGAATAAAAACTTTTTTAATAAAAAAAATTGGATGTTTGGACATAATATTTGACTAAACTACTAATTTGGTTGTCCAAAGATGTACATAACATTGATTAAGTATGTATAAACTTATAATATCAAATAAGTCCTACAAAGGTTAGGAGTAATATCAAGTTAATCCTACTGTCAGTTTTCGTCTCCTAATCGTTATTGTGATGGCTATGAGTAAAGTTTTTTCTCACTTTAACCAAACTAACTTAAGGTTATTTAAAATCTTTGAAGGACTCTTTTTTTCCGATGGATAACAAAACAAGCTCAACCATAGAAAAAGGATGGGCAGCAAAGTCACAGGAATAACAAATATCCAACAACAAAAACAGAAACCTTGCCTATCTGTCTAGCTATTTACAATACATGGACATTCGAAACTCTTATGCTAGATAGAAACTATTTTCAATGATCCAAAGACTAGCATATACAAGACACCAAGTTAGGATTCTGCATCAAAATAGCCTTTAAAATCTAGCTTTTAGCGAAAAAAAAACTTGATCAGAAAAGAATTTCTAAAACAGCTGCATAAAATAGAATCTGTTTATCCATTAATACTCCAGCAGTAGGACCAATAAATTTGCTTGTTGAAAAGATTCCTCACACAATTCTGAATAAATCATCAATTCTGCATACACTCCAAGCATCCAAAATTGTGTCTCCATCATCAATCTCTTCAAAATCAAAATCAGAAGCAAATACATCACCAACTAGTCCAAGATTATATAGCATACTATCCTGCCTGTTTCCATCGATCTTTAAAGGACTTATTTGATGTTACAAATTTTAAAAAGACTAAATTAATGTATGTGTATCTTTCAACCACCAAATTGGTATTTTAATCTAATATAGACTAAACGTACGAAATTTTTTTTCTAATCACCCATTAATGGCAATAATTCTTCTTGCAAAACATTTTTTTCCTACACAGGTTTTTTTTTTTTTTTTTGAAGTGTAATTTTGAAGTTAACTCATTATAAAGCATTAAAGCTGGGGAATATTTTAACTACAGTAAAACCTTACAATTTATACTCTTGCTTATGATTTTAAATTAAGAATTACTAGTTGGAATAGAAGCCATAACAATAAAAATAGTAAGTTAATTCATGCAGTGGCGGATGACTCTGAACGATAGGGAAGCATTAATACTTATTAAAATTATGATATAAATCAATTAATTAACAACAACATGAGTGTGTCTGATTTAATTTATTTTGACAAAAAAAAGTGATTTTTTAACTAAAAAATTATTTTTTTTAAGAAGCTATTCATTTTAGCTTCTATTCAAAAGAAAAAGATAAAAATTAAAAAAAGTATTTTTAAATTTTAAATAAAAATTGAAATAAGTAGTTTCTATAAAAAATAATATTTTAGTAGTTAAAAAATTACCTTTTATTAAAAAATGCTGAAACAAATGCACACATATCAATGAATTATTTTTTATTTTAAAAAATATATTTAAATTAATATATCTAATTAAGAAAATTACAATTACTATCATATGGTTTTGTCAATTTTTATAAATAATTATAGTTATACCACTTGAAATTATTAATAAAATTGTACTTCACAAATTAAAACTCTAGACATCAGTATGCCCAAACCGTGAAAGTTAAGATTAAAATTTAGAAATAGTAGAGATATACAAAAAGAATAACTAGATATTATAAATATTGACCTCGTCAAAAAATCATTGAGGGAGAATCATATAATAAAAAGAAAAAAATAAAAACTATATATACTACCTAAAGTAGATAAAACAATAAAAAATAACATGAATAGAACAAATACGCAACATACTAAAGCTTGTCTTGAAGTAAAATAGAAATTCTGTGTATCAAAATATATTAGAATAAAAATGATAAAGTAATAAAATACCTATAGTTAAAGAGAAAGAAAGCTAAGTTAAAATTGGAAAAGAAAGACCTAATGTTTTTAACCATACCGGTTACTGAAAACTTTTTTTACAAAAAAAAAAAAAAAAAAAAAATGGAAATCAGGGGACGCCTGTCAGCCACTGAATTATTCGTAGAATCAAATTTTGTGGCTTCGTGTATACGTAGGAATCACGGTGAGAATTTACCGGTCTATACTAAGCATTTAGAATGTCAATAATATAGAAATATAGATTAATAATATTGCATATATGTTTGATTTTTATTATTGATAAATACCATCTATGAATTCTATTATGAAAAAAAAATATATACATATCATGTATAAGATTTTCAACTCATTCTCCTTCTTTTCCTTACAAACGGTTACATTGATGAAGCAGTAGTTATCAAGAGTATTAAAAATGGAGTAGAGATCCCACCTATAATATAAATATATAATATCCTACTTTTATATATCAAAAATCTAGATTATCTTGGCTTTCTATACTACTCATCGTTGAACCCAAACTAATATCATATAGTGAGTTATAAATCAACAACAGATCACTTAATAATTTATATAGAGCTTCTAAATCAATTAAACAATCCATTTAACCAAATTTATAAAATCAAAGCACCCACCAATCCGTAACAGCCCAAACCTGCTAAAAAATTCTAACAACCACTCCACGAAAATCATACCATATGTGACCTATAATATCATTTTGTGAAAAATAAAAATATCTATGAATAGTATCCGCAAAACATAGCAATCGGTCGAAAATATTTGAGCTTGGTTTTGGACCGAGAAAAGGAAAATCTCGAGTAGCTGTATTCTGTAGGGCGCATATTGGTCAAAGCATTGCCGCACCACCAAACCTGGATTTGAGCTTTTTTATATTTGTTTTGAATATGATTATATTATGTTAAGAGAGAAATAAGTACAATTATTTTAAATAAGTAAAACTTTTTCAAAATTTGTAGGGCTTAATTTAAAGTACTTATATGTAGTTTTTTCTTAATTTAATATAATCATATACTCATATTTAAAACAAATAAGAGAGTATGCTAATCCTCAGCCATAACAATATATCAAATGAAAAATATCGAGAGAAATACTTTTCAGTTTTCACCCAGCCTTTAGACATAATTACGGAAACACCGTAGTTTTATAGGTGGACAGTGGTATCTACTTTTATCCCAATTCTATGTAGACCATAAGTGTCCGTTTTAAATGTCACCATTTGATATCTAAATAATACAACTGAAGTATCTAAGCTGGTTAGGTAGAGAGGGGAAAAGTGTAGAAAAGGTGTGTTTAAGCACTGCCGGGTCCACGAAGCATGACAATCAAAAGAAAACATCTAAGCTGCTTAAAAATTATTGAAATTAATGATATGTACTTTACATGTGGATAAAGCTCGTAAGATAGCTACATTCCTCATGGGAATGGCTTTCATGCAGATAAAGCTTTTGTGATTTGTGAACCCACATTAGCATGCATGTTTACAGATGCTAGACACTTCGTGAGTGAGGAATCAAACTATCAAAGCTGTTACAAACGCGAAAAAAACCAAACAAAAGGTGGGATTCCTTGTTAATGGAAATATTCATCAATGCGTTTGGGTTATAATGTTTGTGAAAGCACCCCTATTTGAGTTGGGGGAAAACTCCACACAATTTTACTATTCAAATTCCACTTATGAGTTACAATTAATGATAGTTCTTTATTTATCCTCCTTCAAATCAACTTTACCGTGAAGGTTGCTAAAAGAAACAACAGTCACTTTTATTGCTAACAACAAAAATCGTAAAGAGATTATCTAATTTTCCTACCAGTATATACAAAAAAAAAAAAAAAAATTCCGCCAGAATTCCATTGCTTAAAATAGACTTGGCTCACTAAATCTCAACTAATTTCCCTTGTTAACTTGGCAGGCCTTCCTAGCTTGAAGCTGACCCATTAGCACCCACCCAAGGTTTTCAGTTCAGCTGTTGGAAGATGAAACATGACTAGCCCATTAACCACAGTCCATGGAGCATTACAATCTTGGCCCAATTGGCAAGAACATAGCCCCAAATCTTACATCCCCAGTTTTGACCTGGCTGCCCCCCCACCCTTTTTTTTTGTGGTCTCACTAGAGGGGGGATTTTATCCACGAGAATCAAAGCAATTCCCTTTTGCTTCACGAGGTGCAGCCTTATTTCTTAAGGCACAGCCTCGTCTGCACTGTTAGGGCCGTCGCTGTCATCACCACCTAGGGTAACACCACACTGAATGCCGCATAAGGACCCTCTCCGATTGCTGCATGTGGAATGGTCGCCAATCAAAATCCTCCATTAGCACCTCTGTTATGGCCACTGGAAGAGGAGTGCAAAGATCGCTAGTGAGCGGGGGGTCGTTAAGGGTGTTCGTGGTACGGTTTGAATTGATTTTTGACTAAATAGTTATCTAATCCAAACCCTAAAATTTTCTGTCATTCGGTTTGAATTGGATGATTTACACTTTGCAAACCGATCCAATCCACTCCAATCCAATTTACATCAGTCTAGATTGGACTGGATGTGCGATTTTTGCAAAAATAAAAACGTGACAAAATAGGGGGAAAAATACTATTCACTAAGTTCTTAAACTTGAAAAGGAGAAAAAGAGAAAGAGTGGGGATAAGAAATTAAGAATATGTAGTTTCAGTAAGTCAATTTTCATTCTTTTAGTCTCATTCTTTTTTTTTTTTTTTTTGTCCAATTCTTTTAGTCTCATTCATTTGTTGGTGTTAGACTGTTGGTGAGATTTGCATTTCTTAATGAGTTAGCCATTAGCATTATACTATAGGGGGCCTTTCAATTTTCATGGGCCGAGAAACACATGTCTTTTGGAGTATAAGTATAGAAATGGGCTAGATTCATTATATATATAATAATAAGAAATATATTATGCGGTTTGGTTTAGATTGGATCGGTTCCTAAAATTGGAACCAAAAATCAAATCAAATTGTGCGATTAATCGAACCAAAAAACTGAATTGGTCCAAAAATTTGCTGTTTTGGTTAGTTTTCAGATTGGATCAAATTGGTTGAATAGCTTAGATTGGGTTGGATTGGATTCGAACACCCCTAATATTCGTTGCTCTCACTCGCATCATTGTCGTCAGCCATGGATGATTGTGATGTTGGGGTAGCGGTTAGGAGCGATGCACACATACCTCGTAGAGCCATCCATGTCTGCCATTCGACGAAAGTTTGAGGCGCTTCCGTCACCTATGCCTAGGTCGCCTCCTTATGGATCGTTGTCGCTATTGTGATGTCTGTCGCCGCAATTGTGTTGTCGGCCACCGCATCAATCTACTGAAGCTCGTGTCTCCTTCAGTGAGTTGTTGATTTGTTTTGCGAATTGAGTTGTCTCTATTTGCTCCATGGCAATTCTGTCCACGCAAGTCTCTTTTTTGGGAGTAAATTGCAGTCCAAATTCTGTAGACCATGATCCTGGAGCAAATTGATGAGTTCCTTCTACTACAAAAAACTCTCAACAAAAGTATCAATTGATAGCATTCCTATTTGAGTCAAGGAAAACTCCAAACAGTTTCACTATTCAAATTCCACTTATGAGTTACAATTAGTGATAGTTCTTTATTTAACCCCCTCACTAATGCCTAACTAACTAACTAATTATTACTAGTACTGTATCAGTTTGTTTATGGTTATTTTTGGCATGATGTGGTTGCATGGGGCCTCATTATAGGCAGCAACAGTGCTAAAATACGGAACAAGTAAATCGAGTTACAAGATTGTAATGATAGGGAATCAACAGATATCATTATAAGACAATTGAACAAGTACTTTGATCCTTGTTACTGTTCCATTGAGCCCTCCACATTACACCTACAATATTAATTCGATAAGAAGGTTACTGATGGTCAAGAACAGAATAGGACAAGGGGAAGAATGAAGTCTGAGAAGGGAAAAGGAGTCTTAGAAGAGAGGTCATAATTGTTACCACACTCATACTCTCTCAATTGCTTCATCCTTGTGCTAAATACTGAACAGGAAAATTTTTAAGCCCGGAGCTGGGTGCTCTTTGCCTTTGGTTCCTCCTGCATTCCTGCTTTCTCGGATTGCTTGTCGAGTGTCCTGACCCAATAACTAACTCTTTGTTCACTTGGCCTCTCGTCTTTTATTCCCAGATCTTTTTCCATTCTCTTTTCCACCAATTATGATTTGTCGCATGGAAGATAATATACACGTAGTTAGTATCTGTCTTAAGTTTTTAATTTTTCTTAAATAGTTATTTTTCAAATAGTAAATTATGATTGGTGGATCAGGAAATGTGACAGACTTTAGGAACAGAAGATTTTCATCCCAAAGTAACTAAGTAGCTGATACTGTTTAAAGTCCGCTACGTGACTGGAGTCTCGTGTTAATGTTAGTTAGGAATGGATTAAATAAGAATCATAGAAAATAAAAAAGACCCATATACTCAAGCTTTTAAGGTTTGAGTCAAAAATATACGTAACTAGTCATCTATTTCTTTAGTAAGAGCAACGACTATCTTTATTTGTTTGGCATATTTAAATTACTTATATTAATCCTTATTTTATTATAAAAGTATAAAAATTGTACGATTTCTCCAGGAGAACTATATTTTCTTAATTTAAGTTTACATCTTTGTTCTTACATGTCGACATCACTTAAACCTTAACATAGTCTTTGTGGATGCCAGTTATGCACTCATGCTTGCAGCCTTTTTCTCTGTCATCTTTCTTTCTGTTTCGGGATGGCAAATTCTGTTTTTCTCATCTATCCTCAAGGGTTTGGGTGAAAGATAACCCGGACAGTTGTATGGGAAAAACGAACTGTGGCAATTGGCGTACGTTCTGGCTTTTTGTGGCTAGGTTAAGGTGCAGTGGCTCAACAAGGATATGTTTGGTGAAAACTTCCCAAGACCGACTATTCCAAGGTAGAAGTCACTAATTGGATGCTATTTTGTGTAGGTACCGATACGATACCGGTATTGGGTATATGTACGAGTATATGGTACAAAAATTTTGTAAAAATCAAGGTACAAGTACAAGAGAATATATTATATAAAAAATATAAAATCATAAATAATTAAATAATTAAATCATAAAATAAATGAAATTTTTATAATATTCAAGTAAAAATATCTAAAGAAACACAAAATTTGAAATGAAGTAGTAGTTGTATGTTTCATTTAAAAGCAAATCAAATAATTTAACTATAAATTTAATGTTTAACGAGTATTAATATTGGGTATATATCAAGTACGATATGACAGCCATCTTGGATGGAATTATTTTATGTGGGAGTTAGTTTATTCTTCATTGATAAAGTGTGTGGTTTGGGACATTGTTTTCGCATGGGGATCCAAGCCAAGGTGTAATTGGTTTTTGATTCGGCACGATGGTTATTAGAGTTAGTGGTCTCCTCAAGCATGGTTCTAGTACAGTTCTTATAGTTGCAATATGATGCTTTGATGCTGCCAAATTCTTAATTGCTCTAAGTATTCAGTATGGAGTGTCATGTTAATTGGCTGCACTAGGTGTTGTGTTTTTATATTGGTCTCTGGTTTGTGTTTTGTTAGTTTTGGCACTAGCCTGGTTATGTTTCTTTCTATTTTGCGTTCGGATTATGCTCCTCTTCTTCATTGAAGAGATTGAGCCTCTATATTTGAATTATCGGGAAAAAAAAAGGTAATCTTTTCTCGTGGATTAATGTCACAATTAATCCTTAATCAATCCAAAAGCCCATTGGATCACGAATTAAACCCCAACGTCCAACTTCATTTGAACACTAACAGCCCATCAGTGTGCAGTTGAGGCTAGGAGGCTAGCTGTTGACAATTTGGAATGAAACGAAGTAGAATGGAATAAAATAAAAAGGCATAGAATAGAATAGAGGGAAGCGGCCTGGCCGCTGATACTCTCTTCGCACCCTCCTAGTTCCAGCACCTCCTTGCTTGTTTTGCTCAAGGGGAAGCCAGCCCTACGGAGGTGGTTCATTCTCTCCATGGTGGGCCTCTTTTTTTTTTTCTTGTTTTGTTTTTATTTTTTTGCCTCATCTCTTCATTACATTGGGTTTGTTTTGATATTGCTTCTAGTGAGCTTCTTTTGATTAGTTCCAATATTTGAATCATGAGATGTGAAATGTAGCTAGCTCAAATCTTGGTTTCTCTTGCAGTCGCTCACATTTTAGGGGGCTTAGGAGTACTACACTCATAACAGGTGATATATCGGCAACCTATGTTAGTGGTGGTTTTTTTTTTCGATAATTTATGTTAGTGGTGATTAGATGAGGCTTTTATTGTAATTAATATGCATGTTTATTACATTTGTTATTTTCTATTTAAGGGTTACTCAGTGAGTATTATTTGGTGTTGTAAGCTTCTAATGTAGGTTTTGAGTATGTTTCTACAAAATATTTTGATTTAAATAGGTTTAATCAGCTTTTGAAGGATATGCCCTTTGGATGTTATTCGCTATATTTAAAAAACAAAGGGTGAAGCTGTTGTGTTTAAAGGAACCCTAAAGCAATTGTTGGTATAAACCCAGAGAAAAAACAATAGCGAAAGATTAACCACAAGAAGGACTCAAAGAGATCCTTTGCAGAATCTTTGCATGTGTGAATCTTTATTCTTGTACTGGGTTACTTGGTTTAGAGTAATTTTGCGGAGACATCAAAAGGCTCTTGGAGGATATTATTGTGGTGCTAAAGTTTGGTCTTAAAAAGAAGCAATTGTGCCTACACACTATTTTGCAATGCTCTCACTGATAGGGTTGTATTAGGCTAGTGATCTACCTAACTGTCTAGCGGGTTGAGCTGTGCTTGTTTCTTCTTTAATTTCCTGCTAATGTAGATAGATAAACCCTGTTCATGTTTGTAATGGGCCTCGCCTGTTTTCCAACTATGGGGTGCTTGTATATGGCCTTTTTGTAATCTTATCAATGAATTTTAGTATTTTCGGCCAAAATACAGAGAATAGAGGACAGTTAAGTAATTATTCTACTCCATTGTATGAATATTTTAATAATGGAATGGAATTTCACCTCAAACCTCTCAAATTGGGAGGGAACAAAAAATGAGAATTTTGGTAAAATGAAATGGAATCTATTTCTTTACTAACTGCTCCACTTCATTATAAATTTATCAATTCAAATAATGAAAGCATATTACATGCTCTTAAGTTCCATTCCACTCCACCTTAAACCATCAATCCAAACATACTTTAGAGAACTACACCACAGTTTGACTCTTCAAACCACCTATCCCCGAGGTTCACTAATATTCTCTATAATATTTAAACAGAGACTTTCTGTTAGTTACTGTCACTTTTAATTAATTTTTACTTAATTTTTAAAATATTTATTCTTTTTTTTTTGAGTTAAACTATCTGTTAATTATTATACTTAGTTTTATTTAAATTTTTTATTATTATTCTTTTCTAAAAAATTTCTTTAGTATTCTATTATTCTTTCTTGGCTGATTTCTTTTTTTTGAAATAAAAATTGTCACCTACTTATTATTATTATTTTTTTATAAAACACACCAAAGTGATATTTTTATGTAAACAAGAAAAAAAGATATAAATATCGAATTCATTATTTTGATCTTAAATACAATTCCGAAGCTGAATTAAATTTTTTATTTAACACGACTTCTTTCATGATGATAATTATTTTGCACTTTCGTATTTTGATACTCTATAATTGTCATATGAATGGAAATTAACTTTAGAAATTTTTTATTAAAATATTTAATTTTATTTAATAAAATAATTATTGATAGTAACTCTAAATTTCGATTAATATATGTTGTTAGAATAAAAAATTTACATTATCATCTAATGAAGCTAATGCAGCACAAGTGATAATGTTATTAATAAAATGACACTAAGTCATAATTGTCCCAACAAAGATGAGCTCACAATTATATAAAATGCTACAAAAATTTTTAATGTCACAAAAGTCACTCCCAAAAATATATTGTTTAATATTTTCAAAACCACAATAATTTTTAACTTATCACATTATATTTATTATAGAGTAAAATTATACTTTACTTCCTAAAAGATTTGTGTTTTAATAGTTTAATTCTCGAAAGATTATTTATATACACTTGAGTCTCTAAAAAATTTGGCACTATAATATTTTAGTCTATCATTACTATTTTCCATTGGATTGAAGTATTTTACCGCCAAATCTTTGGAAGATTTAAATATATATAATTAATCTTTCGAAGATTGAAGTGTTATAATTCTAAATATTTGGAGAATTCAAGTGTTACAATTGATCTTTTAAATAATAAAGTGTTAAAACGTAAATCTTTCAGTGACCAAAGTATAGTTTTGCTCTTTATTATATGTATAAAATCAACACAAGATTCTTTGATGTTCAAATTAAGTCCCATAAGGGTGCAACATATTACAGGATCGGTAACATGCTACGAAATTTATTTCAGGTAACCTCTTATAATCGGATTTATACAAAATTCAACAACAATAATATTTGCAATTATTATATACAATTCAATCAAAAAATAAATATTATATACAATATTATATGCACAATGAGAAGTCAAAAAATTATTTCTGTAGCCCAATCTCTTACAATCAGATTTGTACACAATCTCAATATTTCCACTTTCGGGGTATCCGAAAAGTTTGGAATAACACCAAATCAAATTAGTCGCAAAATTTTCAACAACCAAAATTATGGAAAATTACTGAACATATAGGTATTTGAAAAAATGAAAAATATAGATGATTTAGGATGTATTTGTTTCAATTTTTGAAAAAAGTTATTATAAAATTAAAAAATTTTATATAACTAAAAAAGTTGAAAATAGATTTTTTTTAGAAGCTACTTTTTTAACTTCTATTAAAAAGCTTAAAGTAGATTTTTTAAAAATTTATCCAAATATACTAAAAGTGATTGTTTTTGGCCAAAAAAACTCATCCAAACACACCCTTAACATATTGTGCTGCTAAAGAATATTAAAAAGATTTTAAAAAAAATGATGAATTAAATTTACCATGTAATATTTAACAGTTTACAAGAATTAATTAAAAAAAAAAGTCTACAAGAATAACTTTGTTAGATAAATTAATTGAAGGATAAATATTTTAATTTATTTCTTTCAAGGGTTTAATTTAGAAATGTTGGGCCTATTTAGTTTGAGCCTTTTTTGTTTTTATTTTTAGTAAAAATAGAAAACAAAGATAAAAATGTGTTTGGTTGAACTTTAATGATAATATTTTTGGAAAATATTTCTTAAAATAAGTGAAAATATAAAAACGTGAATTTTAACAATTCTTGTTGAAATTTTGACAAAAAAAGAAAGAAAACATAAAAATAGAGTGTGATTTTATTTTTTTGGTCATGAACACGATATGATTGTTAAACAACCAAATCGACTGTTTTAAGCTTGACTTGATTAATTTCATGGCACGTTTTAATATGTACCGTATTAAAAATGGTGCACCATACACCATGTAATTTAATGGATTAAATATTTAGGTATATTTATATACCTATTTTTTGTGGTATACCATAGAAATTACTCTCTCAACATGCAAGTTGGAACAGAATTTTTGCGCTCGATTTCCGATATTATGCCAAGTTTTTTATTTTACTAGCAGACTTAATGTCCAAGTTGGAACAGGATTTTTTTCAACCGAGTTCCAATATTATACTTACTCCTAGATCAAAATTTTACATTCGAGTTCCGATCTTATGCTAAGTTTTTTATTTTATTAGCAGACTCAACGTCCAAGTTGGAATTGGATTTTCGCACGAGTTCCGATCTTATATGAATAATAGCTTTCTCCTACATCGGATGCACCCTCCAAGATGGAGCAGGATCTTTCGCATGAATTTCGATCTTACAACCGAGGACTTCTGCAATGCATCACCTGATTTAAGTGCATGGTTAGTCCAACAACTTAGATGAAAAATAATTTCAAATATTTTGATGTATCATAATTAACATGGTGCAAATTCACTAATTAGATGAGTTGGGCCAATCCTATAGTGAATCTCAATAGGCTAACTTTAAGCTTGCTTGCCCCCATTTAATGTTGGTCTATGGGTCTAAATGGGTAAGAAGGCTAGTCTTGTAAGATAGCCCAATTTTCTCGTAAATGCAGTGGCAATTTGTAAATATTTTAAATTTCAAAACGCATTCTAATGCAATTAATTAAAATTTTTTTATGGAATTACAATATATCTAAATAAACATATCATTAATAAATGAAATTTATTTATTTTTTATTATTTATTTTTTATGTCGAAGAAAAATGAAAAGATAGAGATTGTCAAAATTATAGTATGCGCGTATAAATTTATTTTATATATTGTTCATTTTAGAAAAAAAAATTTAACAATTTAAAATTTATTTACAAACTTCATATACAATTATTTTTAAACATTTTAGTTTATCAAAAATAAACAAACCAAACACACATAATGTTTTCCATTTTTGAAAATAAGAAACATAGAACCAAAACAAATATTTTTCTAAAACATTTAAAAATATATAAATAAAAATTATTTTCAGAAAAATAAGAACAAGAACATACTCTTGAATTTTTTAGGACTAATTGAGAATATATATATTTGTTCTTTTTGTAGAGAGAGAGAGAGAGAGAGAGAGAGAGAGATGTTGTTGTGTGGGGGTGGGGGGCTAAACTCAGATTTTAGTCAAAGATATAATCCGCGATCTTTACTAAATATATGAAGGGCCTAAATTGGGAGTTTTGGTTTGAAAAGAGTACCAGCCACTCATGTGGTTGTCTAATAACTCAATCAAGAATTTGAGATGTCTTTTTCTTTTTTTTTTTCAGGTCTACGAATTTGAATTTTTTTTTCGTGGTCATACTAGGGGGAAGGGTCTTTGACCTAAGGGTCGAACGCGATAATCTTGGTCCCAGGGGTGCACTGTAGCAAGGCTAACTCCTTTAGCCAACAAACCAACGCCTCGCGTGCTTGAAATGTCTTGGTCCCATGCTTCTTCCGGTCCCTCGTCTATGGGCTCTGTTAAGCTATTGAAAAGAGTACCAGCCACTCATGTGGTTGTTTAATCACTTAATCAAGAATTTGAAATGTATCTTTTTTTAGGTCTACAAATTTGAAATGTTTTTTTTTCTTTTTTTGTGGTCATACTAGGGGGGAGGGTCTCTGACCTAAGGATCGAACGCGATCCTCTTGGTCCCAGGGCGCACTGTTGCAAGGCTAACTCCTTTGTTCTTCCGGTCCCTCGTCTACGGGCTCTGTTAAGTGCTATGCCTAGGATGAGGCCCCACGAAGCCACACCATGCCAAAAAGTAACTACAATCCTGCATTACGACTCAACGCAATACTCAAGAGTATATATTTTAATAAGGACGACATAATTAACGCAACATAATAGGAAGCTGTATTGCCTTAATTAATTAGTACCTCACATTAGTCACATAAATTACTAGAATTTTTTTCCTCCTTGCCAAACCAGCTTAGATAATTTTCATTTGATTGTTATGTTTAGGGATGTTTTCAATAGCTTTGATTCTTCAGTCACGTAAGTGTCTTCTCTACTGTTGAATGACAAAAACTAGTCTCTAAACGTGCATGCTAATTAATGAGGCGTCCTCAATCACAAAAGCTCTGTCTGTACGTACTTAAGCCATTTCAATCGCGAATGAAGCTATCTCACGACGTCATTGCTTAATCCAAATGTAAGGTACACACCAAGCTTAGATTTTTTCGGTTTAAGGGAACGCCGCTGTTTTTTTTTTTTTTTCGATAATTGGTATAAAGACTCAAACAAACTCTCAATCAGAGAGGAGCTAAACGAACCGCTGTTTTTTCTTTGTCATGATTAGTCCATTTTGCGTTCTTACATCTTTCATAAAATGATTTTGGTGTGGTAATTCCTAAAACACCAAACGAATCAGAATACATCTAATGTTATGAATAATTTAATTGCGAAGCTACGTTGAGTTGACAATGAGAGGCTCCCTTGATTATTTCTTTTTTCTTTTAAAAAATAGTAGTAAATATGGTTAAAAATTTTAGTCTTTGTTTTCCAATTTAACTACTAAGTATTGTTTCCCGTCAATGTCACGTACTGCTTACTTTATTTAGCTTTATTCTAATAATTTTTATACACAGAGTTTTTATTTTACATCAAGATATGTTTTTGATTTATTGCGTAATTCTCATTAATTCTCTTTTATTTATTATTCTCTCTACTTTAGATAATATATTTTTTCTTTTGATTCTATGGTCTTTCTTTCATGATCTCTTTTGTGAAGTTGATATCTGTTATTGTTATTTTTATATATCTTTACTACTTCTAGATTTTAATTCTCACTTTCATGATTTGGGTATGTTGATATTTAAGATTTTAAATTGTGATATATAATTTGGATTTAATTTGAATGGATTGTCAGTATAAAAAATTTTTACACAGTCATTCAATCATATATTGCCACATCAACAAAAATTTTTGACATAACCACCCACTACTTGAATAATCATGTAAATGGAAGGTTTTGATTGGATAACAGTATAAAAAGTTTCACACTGTCAGTGCACCTAAATTAAACTCATATAATTTTACTAAGAATTTCAAGTGCTACAATTGCATTTATTTATAAATGAATGAAACAATATAACGTTGATATAATGTTTCAATCAGCTATGCTGTACGTTATATATTAAAATAAAACAATTTACTAAGCTAGTGTTATGAATTAATTGATTTCTATTATAAATCTCTATAGTTAATTTATTAGAAATAGACTAATGGTGAAACACATGAGTAACATTTATGAGATTATAATTTTAGTTCTCATTGCTTTGGCAAGATTTGTCTGGGGTAGCTAGCCTTGAATAGGGGAGGTTTGTAATTTCATTTTTTGTTCCCATTGATTACCCAAAAAAAAAAAAAAATCGAAACTCATCCTATCATATTGAGCTGGTAAAGAATATTAAAAAGATTAAAAAAATGATGAATTAAATTTACCATGTAATATTTAACAGTTTACAAGAATTAATTAAGAAAAAAAGTCTACAGGAATAACTTTGTTAGATAAATTAATTAAAGGATAAATATTTTAATTCATTTCTTTCAAGGTTTTAATTTAGAAATGTAGGGCCTATTTAGTTTGAGTCTTTTTTGTTTTTATTTCCAATAAAAACATAAATGTGTTTGCTTGAACTTTAATGATAACATTTTTGAAAAATATTCCCTAAAATAAGTGAAAACGTAAAAACGTGAATTTTTACAATTATTGTTGAAATTTTGACCAAAAAAAGAAAAGAAAAGAAAACATGAAAACAAAGTGTGATTTTTTTTCCTTTTTTGGGTTATGAACATAGTATGATTATTAAACAGCTAAACTGATTGTTTTAAGCCCGACTTGTTTAGGCTTGCGAGTTAGATGAGTTGGGCCAATTCTCTAGCCAATGTCACTAGCTCCCATTTAATGTTGGTTAAGTCTCAAGTGGCAATGCTCAACACATTACATAATCAAAATTTCAACACATTAAAATCAAATTACATAAATTAAAACAAACTAAGCACCAAAATCAAATTCAAAGTTCCAAGTGTCAAAATTCTTTTCATTATATATTCTTTTTTTTTTTTCGTCAAACCACAAAAGGAAAAAGCAAGTAAAAGAGAAATTGGGCTAAAAATGAATTGATGTAAGTAGATTAGGACTTTTTAAGCTCAACCTACCAAATCTTAGTAGTAAAAACTAAGAAGGGTAGTCTTGTGAGTTTGACCAATTTTCCCTAAAATGCAGTGGCTATTTGTAAATATTTGAAATTTCAAAACGCATTGTAATGCAATTAATTTAAAATTTTTATGGACTTACAATATATCTAAATATTCATATCATTAATGAATGAAATTTCTTTATTTTTTGTCTTGAAAAATGAAAAGATAGAGATTGTCAAAATTCTAGTAAGTGCGTATAAATTTATTTTATATATTGTTCATTAGAAAAAAATATTAAGTTATTTTAATAATTTAAAATTTATTTACAAACTTAATATACTATTATTTTTAAACATTTTAATTTATTAAAAATAAACAAACCAAACACATATAATGTTTACCTTTTTTGAAAATAAGAAACATAGAACATGTTTTTTCTAAAAAACTTAAAAATCTATAAATAAAAATTATTTTTTTAAAAAATAAAAACAAGAATAGACTCTTGAATTTTTAAGGACTAATCTGAGAACAAATATTGATTATTATTTTTTTTTGGGGGGAGACTAACTCAGGTTTTAGTGAAAGATATAGTGTGTGTTTGGATTGGAATTTATAAACTTGATTAAGAATCAACATGATTTTGTAAACTTCATTTGGATCAAAAGTAAGTTTATTATAACGTGATTTATGTTTGAAAATCTTTATTTTAAAAGTGAGTTTGACAAAATTAATGTTACTTGAATATATGAATCAAAATCACTTTTATTTTGTATAATTACTAAAAAAAGGGTATATGTTTTATATTAAATAAATTAACATCTGTTTTAAAATGAAAAGTATGAAGGGTAAAAAAATAAAAAATTTATCATCATTTTACAAATGGAAATACTCAAAATTCAAAAGCAACAAATTGTTGCTAAATGAAAATTTTGAACATAAAAATACCCAAACACAATTGGTTATGCGTTCTAGCACTGTATCTGAGATTTGGATGGGTGGAACGCATATTCAAATCTTTACTAAATCAATGAGGCACTGTCTTAGATGCTTTTCGGGTATCAAAGAAGTATTATGCACCACGTTATCCAACAATCACGATGCAATAGTTTATCAATACAATCAAGTGTGGTGAACCGCAACAAAATTTCTCACCCTATTCTGACCCCCCTCCTTGCTATCCCTCCCCCATTGCAACCCAGAACTCCTCTCTTTCGCCACACTTCTCTGTTTTCTTCCATTTTTGGTTTCTTCTTCCCCTCATAATAATCACCACCCCCATCCCCCAACATTCAACCATACTGGCATAATGCTTCATGGAACAGTCAAATTTTTTTCTTGGAATGCATGACATTTTTTTTATTACAAAATCAAAAACAATAAAAACTAGATAGTTTACTAAGGTTGTAAACTTGTAGTAATTCAAAAATCTTTAAAGTTGTGGTTTTGATCACATCCCATGACACCATATGCTTGTATCTAGCATACCTAGATAGAAAGTTCTCAGCTTTTTGGATCAAAGGTTGGGAAAAGGTCTAGAAGTGACTAGGAACAAAAGAAGAAATGAATAATGGAGTGAGAATGTGTAAAAGGAGAGAACAAAAAGGTGCACATGGGATTTGAAGAGAGAGAGAGAGAGAGAGAGAGAGAGAGAGAGAGATGAGTGAGAGGCACAGAGTTGGAGATGGTGGAGTTGGAAGAGAGGAGAAATTTTACAGTGATTCACTACACTTAATTGTAATGATAAACCATGACATCTTGGCTATTGGATGATATAGTGCGTGGTGCACCATATTTGATGAGATGCACAGCAGCACAAGCCAATGAGTGAAGGGTCTAAATTGGGAGTTTTGGTTTGGAAAGAGTACCAGCCACTGGTGTGGCTGTCTAATGACTCAAAATTAAGTATTTGAAATGTCTCGGTCCCCTGCTTCTTCCGGTCCCTCGTCTACGGGCTCTGTTAAGTGCTATGCCTAGGATGAGGCCCCACGAAGCCACACCATGCCAAAAAGTAACTACAATCCCCCATTACCACCCAACCCAATACTCAAGAATATATATTTTACCAAGGACAACATATGGATTCCTACTTTTTGTTCTTTCGCCAAGTTTTCAATAGCTTTGATTCTTCAGTCACGCGAGTGTCTTGTTGTCTCTGTTGAATGACAAAAGCTAGCCTCTAAACATGCATGCTAATTAATGAGGCTTCCTCAATCACAAAAGCTTTGTCTGTACGTACTTAAGCCATTTCAATCAGGAATGAAGCTACTTACGACGTCATTGCTTAATCCAAATGTAAGGTACACACCATTCATTGCTTGATTGTTATGTTTCGGGCACGCTGTATCGCTTTAATTAATTAGTACCTCACATTAGTCACATAAATTTCTAGATTTTTTTCACTCCTTGCCAAACCAGCTTAGATATTTTTCATTTGATTGTTATGTTAGGGATGTATTAGATGAAAATTCCCACGTGTAATTTATGTGAATTAGTTAGTTAACAAATCTGAGATGATTCATTTTTCCTCCAGTCTCTCTCACTTCAATTTCTATTTTCTCAAATTCTGTCGTTATCAATGGGATGTGGTATTGTTTTGACCAATTGCGCCGCCTTACAGTATACACCTATTCTAGATTCTTTTCTTCGTCCCAAAACCAAGCTTAGGTTTTTTCGTTTTTGGGGAATGCACTGTTTCTCTTTTTTGGATAATTAGGATAGAGGCTCAACAAAAACTCTCAATCAGAGAGGAGCTAAACTAACCGCTGTTTTTTCTTTGTCATGATTAGTCCATTTTGTGTTCTTACATTTTTCGTAAAATGATTTTGGTGTGGTAATTCCTAAAACACCAAACGAACCAGAATACATGTAATGTTATGAATAATTCAGTCGCGAAACCACGTTGAGTTGACAGTGAGAGGCTCCCTTGATTATTTCTTTTTTCTTTTTTGAAAAAATGTAGTTAGTATGATTAAAAATTTTAGTCTTTGTTTTCCAATTTATGGTACGTTTGGGTAAGATTATTTTGGTAAAAAAATTATTTTTGATATATTTAAATAATTTTTTTTAAATAGTTAGAATTTTAAAAAAATTTGTTTTCAGATTTTAAATAGAAGATAAAAAAAAATAACTTCTAAAAAAATTAATTTTTAATTTTTTAATAATATAAAAAATTTTAATTTCATAATTTCTTTTTTTCAAAAAATTACAACAAACGCATCTTTAACTACTAAGTATTGTTTCCGGTCAATTTCAGGTATTGCTTACTTTATATACCTTTATTCTAATTTTTTTATACATAGAGTTTTTATTTCACATTAAGATAAGTTTTTGATTTATTGCGTAATTCTCATTAATTCTCTTTTTATTTATTATTTTCTCTATTTTAGATAATATATTTTTGCTTTTGATTCTATGGTCTTTCTTTCACAATTTCTTTTGTGAAGTTGATATTTTATAAATCTGTTATTGTCATTTTAATATATCTTTGCTACTTCTAGATTTTAATTTTCACTTTCATGATTTGGGTATGTTGATATTTAAGACTTTAAATTGTGATATATATTTTACTAAGAATTTCAAGTGCTATAATTCTATTTATTTTTATAAATGAATGAAACAATATAACACTGATATAATGTCTCAATCAGGTATGCCGTATGTTATATATTAAAATAAAACAATTTCTTCGGCTAGTGTTATGAATTAATTGACTTGAGTAATATTTATGAGGATATAATTTCGAATCTCGTTGCTTTGGCAAGATTTGTCTGGGGTAGCCTTCGATAGGGGAGGCTTGTAATTTCATTTTTTGTTCCCATTGATTACCAAAAATAAAAAATAAAAAAGGTTTCAAATCCCATTACCAAAAAAAATCACTTTATTAATGCTTCAACTAGCATTTAGCGCCTACATCCGCCACTGCATGAATTAACTCACCAGTTTTATTCTTATGGCTATTTGGTCTTATTCAGCATTTTGGGCTTAGTTTTATTTTTATGGCTTCTATTTGAACGAGTAATTCTTAGAGTGAAATCTCAAAGTGATCCTCAAAAGAATTTTGGGACATCAATTTTGATCTCAAAAGAATTGTGACATTAATTTTGTTCACAAAATATTAATTTTTATTTTATATTAGTCGAAACATTAGCCTCTGTGAAAAAAATATTAATTGATTTTGATATATTATATTATGTGATGATATATCAAGCTATCTATAAAGACGAACCCATATTGGTCCTCAAAGAGTTATATGATATCAATTTAATTTTTGAAAGATTAATTTTTATTTCATTTTTTTTTGTCAATACACACACACCTTCATAGAAAAGGGAGAGGGTTCTTATACTTCAAATCAAGCTCTGCTTGGTATCAAATTTGAGTGTAGTTAGTGAGAAGCGAACAGATCCAATGCTAAGCCAATGCCTCATTTCTTTGAAGGACCAAATTAATATCCTGCAACTTTCTTAAGAACCAATTTGGGGTCTATTTCAGCAGATAACATGTCACTACATGACATATCATCATGTAACATGACATATAATTACATAATGTGACACATTAGACATCATATATTGGTTTCTTCTTAGAGACTAAGGTTTGGACTACCATAAAATAAAAATTAATCTTTTGAATACCAAATTAGTATTGTAAATTTTTTGAGGACAAAATTAATGTCTCAAAACTTTTTCAAAAGCCAATTTAAAGTTTTATTCTTTGAAACCTCAATTTAGTTCTTGAAAAAGTTGTGGAGTATTAATTTGGTTCTCAAAAAATTAAAACTTATATCAAGTTAAAAGAAAGATTAACATTGAAACTAACGTTTAGATTAAATTGAAATAAATTTTAATCTTTCAAGAATTAAATTGATGTTACAAATTTATTGAGAACTAAATTAATATCTCTTTTGAAAGCTAATTTGAAGTTTTACTGAATTGATAATCGTGTGTAAGAGTATAATTGTATGTTTTCACTATAAATTTAAAATATGCCCCGGCTTTATAATGAAATAATTTAGGAATTGTGAAAAATTTTATCAACGTGTTTGGATATGGATGAATGGAACTATGTAAGGAGTGCCGTCGCGAACCTGCAATCTGAATCAAAAGCTGACCAAACCATTTTTGATGCATGAGAAGCTTCTTTTGTCAATATGTTTAATTCAAGTGTCGTGCAAGTAAGAATTCCTGCCTCTGAAATGAAGACAAATTTTTGTGTACATTTAATATATATTTACGTCTAATCATGTAAAAAAAAATTAACCTGTATCATAATTTTTTAAGAAAAAAGAAAAGATTTTCTTTTTAACTTTTTGACGTATTTAATAATTTTATTATTCTAAAAATATTTATTTTATAATTAGTGCATCAGTTTAAAAAAGTTAAAAGAAATAATCGTATTGATTTTAATTTTAGTCCTTATAATATTTATTATGTTTTAATTTTTATAGTCTCAAAAATTTGGTTCTTGGTTCCTACAATTATTGATCTTTTATATATATATTAGGTTTTAGTTCCTATAGTTGCTATTTTTTCATAAAGAATTGATCCTTATAATTTAATTTATTTTGATGTTGATTTCTAAGAGATCAAAATCCAAATGATAATAAACAAAGAGAACATACATCGAAAAATAAATATTATAAGGATCAAATCAGTTAGAATGCCAAATCCACCCCATATTTGGGTGGCATGGCGGGTTAACCCACCAAAAAACTTAAAAATAAAAAAATAGAAAAAGCAAGAGTCAAAGCCATCTTTATCTATTTCCAATTTCCAATTCCAAGAACAAGAAAAAGAAGAGAAGAGCTTGTAACTAAAATCTCTTTCAAATTTAATTTTGATTTTGACTTCTGCACTTGCATTGAGAAGTAGTGGAGTAGAGTACTAAGGATGCAGGGAACACATGATGACAGACCAAGGACGTAGGGAACATTGTTGCTAGGTCGTTGAGAGTGGCCACTGCTGCAAGATTGGGGTAGCTGCCATTGGGTGCAAATGAAGTCGAACACAGAAAAGGAGGTGGTGCGAAGATGAAAAGATTTGGGGGTGGTGTGGACTACCCCCATTAGGTGTGTAGGTGTGGGTTAAGATGAAAATGTGAGATAAAACGAATGTTAAGAAAATCGGATCAGATATTAAACCGGTCAAGGCACTGATTTAAAGGTTCAGAAGTCTAATCGGAGGTTTAACCGAGATACATATACATACATACACACACACACACACATATATATATATATATATATATATATATATATATTAGAAAGCAAAAAATCATATTAAGTCATTAGTAATAACATAATTAATACGAAATAACATTTATTATAAGGTACTTTATCAAATATCTCAAATGTAAAATCTATTTACTTTAATATTCACTTATATTTCTTTTGGGAAGTGCTCATAAACAACATAACAACTGTTTTTAGTTTTCACTTTTAAATTAATTTAAGAATATATAACAAATAAACACATCAAAAGAATCAGGGTTCTAAAAGAAACGACAACATTTTGACCTTTTTTTTAAAAAAAAAAAATTAACCATACTGGTCAATCGGTCTAGTTCACCAGTTTTGTCCAGTTCTGACCAGTTTGCCACCGATTTTTGAGGCTAACGGTTCAAGGAGAATGACCAGATTGGCCTAGTGTCCAGTTCCCGATCCAATTGGTCCAATCGACTGGTCTGGTCCGATTTTCTTTTCCATGGATAGAACCTAGTATAATGTTTATGTGCGTCAGTGTCTCCTCTCTAGTGAAAAACTCACCCAAAATAATTACACCACAAAGTGATGCCACACACTAATAATCTAACACAAATGGTTTACTAAAAAAAAAAAAAAACCACCGATGAAACTAACCTTGATTCACTTTAACTCGTAGGTTAAGCAATTTGAAATTTTTCTGTAGATTCAAAATTTCAGCTTAACTTGTCAAAATTGGTGGGGTCAGGTGGGTTAACTTGATAAGTTGGGTCCGTTTTACCATTTCTATTTGAGAGAAATGGTTTATGACATAATATTAGAGTCTTTAGCACGAGGCAGGCGGGCATATATATTGTCCATACTTCAAGTTTAAAAAGCCTCTTATGTAAAGAGACATATTAAGATATAAAATCATTCATATGCCCTTATGACGCTTTAAAACACAATAGGTGTTTTGCTTATGAATGAATTGTATATGCAAGTGAAATTTTGTAGACTTTCTATCTACTAAGAGGTACAGAAAACTTTCACTATTGCTTAACTACTGTTATAGATTAAAAAATTATTGTTTAAGAAAATAAAAAATAAAGACATTACTAAAAACCATGTGCATTGAAAAGAGTATGTAAGCTAGTAGTTGTTGACTTTATTTGTTTAGTATCATTCTTAAAATTGAATGGGTTTATTATATCAATTTATGATACTTGTAATAGGTGCAGTCCTTGTGTTAGATGAGATTGTGAGAAACTTCAAGGAAATAAACTTATTTATATTCTTACTATTTGCCATAGCTTTTGACTTATGTAAACACTTGATTTGATTAGTGGTATCAAAATAAGGTAATGGGTTCAAATCTCCCTAGTAACTTTGGAGGAAGATTGTTGATTTTATTTTGGTCAGTGTCACCTTCGATAGGTTTAACATTTCAGCTCTTAGAAACTTTAAGAAAATAAGAGCTTGTTTGGTTTTTGTTCTCATTTCCTATTTTTAGTTTTAATTATAAAAATATCACATTATTTTCAATATATTTCCTATTTTTAAGATTTTGTAACAAAAATAATAAAAATAAGAAACAAGAATTTCTTATTTTTATTATTTCTATCACAAATTTTTTTAAAAAAATGTATTAAAAATAAAGTGGTATTTTTGTAATTAAAATTGACAAAGAAAAAATAAAGATAGGGATATAAAAACATAAACCAAGCAGACCTCCTAAAGTTATACTTATACCATTGGTTATAACTTTTGATATAATGATAAATACTTGACTTAACAATAACCAATATATATGAAGGAAAAGTCGGACACCATTTTTTTTTTTAATTACATTGTTACTGTTTCTAATTGTGTGAAAGAAAACAAATGTTAAACGCTTATATATACATTATTTGATATTTATATAACTGTTGTTATTTGATTATATATATAGTTGGTCTTACTTCATTTTTTAAATATATTTAAACTCTGATTTTGTTACCTTACGGAAATATAAGGTAATGTGGTTAAGCTTTTGACAAAATTTTCTTCCTATACGCACTTTTATATCATTACTAAGATTTCTCTTCGAGAAAACAGTCGTGTAGCATACTCAGAGTGATAGATAGAGACGGACCAGTGTTTAGGTAACCTTACCTCTTATATATATAAACACTTTAAGGATTTTAATGCAGGTAGTTTCGATCTCTCTAGTTACACACATTATTGAATCTATGCTAGCTTGGACACTGTGGGTAACCCGGAACAATAAGCAACCTGCAGGGATGGTAAGAACGCCTTGTGTTGATAAAAATGGACTGAGGAAAGGAACATGGACACCAGAGGAAGACCGGAGGTTGATTGCTTATGTTGCTAGATATGGCCACTGGAATTGGCGCCAACTCCCCAGGTTTGCAGGTATGTAATTTAAGATATCTATTCTATTATTTCTTCCTTTGTTTCTACCAATTCTGGCGGCAGGAGAAGTCCTCTCTAGTCTCTAGTAATCTAACCAAGAACAAATTAAGCAACAGTACCTTCAAGCATACATAACCACCAATTTGGATCTCTCTCTCTCTCTCCCTCTCTCTTACAAAAGTTTAGGAGGTTTGGCATCACTTATTTTACCAAGATCCAAGCAAAGTTTTAGAGTTCAAACAATGCTTGCAGAGACTTATAAGATCGCCTATAAAAAATGTTTTTATATCGACAGCGAGAATCGAATGTACGTCCTTATGAGATACAAAATCGTTCCTTATCAACTGCATCAACTTTCGTCAGCACCAACTTCAATTTTTACTTATTCTAAATCATCACTTTTTTTATTTAAAAAAAAACAAATATCATTTTTTATAATAAACCGGTGCTTTTTGTGTGTCACGGTGTGTTATGTGTTTTTTTTTTTTTGAAGTATATGGAATACTTTAAAAAGTAAAGTGTATAATTATAGTTAATGATGAAAAAAATTAAAATTTAAGATTTTAGAAAATATTAGCACTTACATAATAAATTGTATATGTGAGGTTATTCATCCATTTTAATTTTGTCATCAATAATTAAAATTGTGTATTTTACTTTTTAAAATTATTCTGCATTCATTAAAGTCAAATACATATTATATACAATGTGAAAAATATTGTGAAACGACCTTAACTTTAAATGTTAATGGTTTAAGAGTTTTATCGTTTAAATATTTTAATTAAGGACCTGATCAATTCAATTTTCAATATCTAACAGGTATTAAAAAATGCCAACACATCGATACCAACTAGACTATGTGTTTTGAATATTAATAAGTAATTTTAAATTAATATTTATATTGCATCTTTAGGTGATTTATAATTTGAATAAAAAATAAACTATTTTATCTATACAAACTATAATTTGAAATGTCTGCTATTTTTTACGTTTCAATTTTGGTTGTATCTAAAGTTAAAAAGTATATATAAAATTTAATTTTGATATATTATCAATATAAAAGTATTTTATACAAATATTTAATTATATATTGTCATATTAGTAAAAATATGTGACTTTTACATCTACTATTTTAAAGGGTGTATTTGTGAGTTAAGGTTTTAAAGGAAAATAAAGGGTTTGAAAAGTAACTATGAGTTTATTTTACTCTTCAAACTCTATCCTTTCTTCCCTCCTTTTTCAAAATCTCAAGTCACAAACACATTCTAAAAGTTTCACATATAATGGTATATAATTGAATGATTATATAAAATTTATTTACAGTGTATCAAAATTATATATATTAAAAATTAAATTGAAAATAAATTATTTTGTATATATTAATTATTTAAAATTATTCATAATAAAAATATAATTAAATAAAATTGATATTATCATTAAATCGTAATCATTCAAAATAAAGACAAAAAATTTAATGACATGTCATTAGAAAATTTGCAAACGGGCTCTTTCTTTGCTATTTGGACGTTCTTGTCTGGGGCTTTGTTGCAAATTCTGGCGCTTTTTCTGTTTTGCTGCCCTGCCCAGCTGTCTTGATTGGTGGCTTTGTTGCTGTTTGGTTTGATTTCCTGGGTTCTGCTCCTGTTTGTGATTTTCTCAAGGTGGTTTCTTGGTGTGGGGTTGCTAGTGGCCTTTCTTGTTTCTTTTGGTGGTGGTTGTTTTCTCTGGTGGTGGCTGGCTGTTGGTGTATGGTGTATAGGTAGTCTCTTTTTTGATACTTAGTTAGGGGTTTGTGTTTTACATAGTGCGCTGCTAGTGGTGGTTTTCTCTGGGTTTTTCGGGCTTCTCTAGTTTTTTTATGTCAATGTCCTTCTTTTTAACTTTTTGTATAGCTTAGTTTGCTTTTCTGCTGTTTCCTTATTTGTGCTCTCCTTCTGTTGAAGGATTTGGAGCTTGTCAAACTTATCAAAAAAATGTATTAATGATATGTAATTTTAATGTATTACATAATTTTTTTAAGAGTTTAATTAGAGTGTACTGATAGTATAAAATTTTTTTACATTGTTATCTAATAAAAATATTCCATTTGTATAACTATTCAAGTAGTAGGTGGTTATATCAAAGACTTTTGCTGATATGGCAATATATGATTGGATGTCTGTGTAAAAGTTTTTTACACTGATAATATATACAAATTAAATCTTTTTTTAATAATAAAAAGTTAATTCACGTTCTTGATTACAAACTAAAAAAAAACAAGACTCTACGTTAATTGAAGAAAACGAATTGAGATCCTCAAATTATACTTTACTCTATATGTAAATTGGATTTTATTTTTCAGGTCTTGCTAGGTCGGGAAAGAGTTGCAGACTTAGGTGGTTGAATTATTTAAGGCCAAACATTAAAAGAGGGAACTTCACTCAAGAAGAAGATGAAACTATTGTCAAGCTAGTCCATCATCTTGGTTACAGGTGTGACACCTTCACCGGTAGTACACAAGCATTTTGCAAATCAAAAACACCTCGTGCTATGAGACGGAGTAAACGAAGATTTCTTTTCCGAGTCATATTATTTGGATATCGCAACTCAAAATTAGATTATAACATCTGTTCTACGTAAATATATTTATCTCATTTCGGTAAATATATATTTCAATATTTATTGACACTTATATTAATATATAATGTTCTCGTCAATATATATAATATTTATAGGCGATATTTATATAGTATGAACTAACAAAAAAAAAGCATATTACTTTATTTCATACCCTTTTAAGGAATATCAAACCTTTATCGATGCTTGTAGTCTACAAAGTTTATAAATAATAACGCAATCAACCATTTTTTTAAGCTGTGACTTCTCCTGAACTTTTTTACATGAAAACGTTACAAATGTCTTGATGACTAATCTCGGACAGAGTTGAAATATTGTTTTTGACTTGATGGCAATCACCTTGCTTTCTATGATTTTGTTTTTTTGAAGAGATTAATTAATTTGATATATTATGAATGTAAAATTTTTTATGTTATTATCTAATTTTATTATATGTGACCTTGAAGTAGTAATTATAAAAATAAAACAGTTTTACAAATATAGTACATGATCAAATAATTTTGTAAAAAAATTTTATACCGAAAATGTATAAAAATTAAATTCTTTCCTAAAATAAGATTCATAAAGTTTTTTTTTTTTTTCACTTGGTTACAACTTTAACCATCATAATTAATTAATGTCGAGTGCTACATTTATTCTATAGATGATATATAAAGCATTAACGTTGCTTGTTTGCAACATTAACCACATTTTTTATGAAAAAAAATTAGGTGTTTTTAGGGGAAAAAATGTTTTGCTCCATATCATTTAATATTTAACATTTTAGTTTGTGAGTTGGTTCCTATCTATTTATCCAAAAAAAATATATTAACACTTTAGTTATTACATTAAAAATTTGTTAAAGTGAGAAATAGGAATAATCAATACAGTTAAAGTGTTGAGGAATAGCCACTGTTGTTAAAATTTCAACTTCTCATAGGATAACAATAAAAAAGTGGACCAATTCTCGATTTTACTAATAAGTTTATGGGGCTGTTTGACAGCTTTAGAAAATTAATTTAACATGATACAAAAATAGAGCTAACCGTGTCGACTTGTATAAAAATAAATTAGTATTTGATTTGAATCTACCTTAAAACTTAGTTTAATTAGTTTTTCAAATTGTTGAGAAATGATAAGGTAATAGATATATATAGAGAAAGAAAAAATACAAAATTAATTTTTTGATATATAGAAAATACAAGATTATAAAAAAAAAAAAAACCAACTTTAAATTTGTTTATGGAACTATTTTTGAACTAAAATTGATTTAAATAAAAACCAATTTTAGAAGATTTTGTTAGTTAGAAAACAACATGTATCTAAAATCTGACCCTATTTTATCTGTATAATTAGTTTTTTAAGATTGTCAAATATCTTCTATGAATCTAAATTTATACTTGATATAAAACAATCTTGTATAAAATAATAATATATTATTGATACATTCTCAATGTAAGTAATTTTTACACAATAATATATTATCATATTATTAAAAATATTTAACTCTTACATTATTATCTTAAAAATCACATACAAGAATATATATTTGATTTACTTTAATTAATAAATATATCAAAATTACTCTAATAAAATAATACCTTTTTCTTATTTTACGAGCGTGTAAAAATTTCTCTTCTTAGTTTTATTGTATAGATGATATATATACGTATAACTTTGTGCAGATGGTCTGCCATTGCTTCTCAGCTGCCAGGAAGAACGGACAACGAAATAAAAAACTACTGGCGTGCCAATCTCCAAAAGCGATTTCAACGGAACTCAACCACACACGAAG